>CM070556.1:22652853-25481203 GCA_036346405.1 Phyllostachys edulis | reverse complement strand
TGAGCTGGTTTTCTTCAGAAACCCACCAAAAGTACAGAATTTTACAATGTCTGAATTTTTAGGACCTTCTTAAACGAGACCTTGCGAGCAAAGCTCTAATCGATTACTTCAAACTGTAAGATTATTCAAATGTAAAGTTTGAACTTCTGTATCCATGGGATTGTTATGCTGATAATGTAGGGTGCATATCTAGTGCACATAGTGCATTTGGTGCATATATGTACAAACTTTTGTTTGGGTATCAAACAAGCATAAAAAATTCTGATGACAAAAGCCACTTGTTCTACCTCATAAAAGCCATGCTTTCTGTTTGTTGTACATTTATACAGAACGCATCAAATGGATGCTAGATTGTTTTTGATGACAAAATCACCATATTCCTACTGCATAATGCCCTAGGGTCTCCAAACATACTAAAACCTGCACCCACACTGGACAGGCCTTGCAAGCACATAGCAGGTGCGTACCTAGCAACTCACTTTTAGGCTTGTTCCCTTATGTTTATGCAGTGCCCAAACTCATCTAAACTAATTGCGCATTGGCCACCCCAAATTGGGAGGAGTGGCATAGCGATGAAGTATGTGTTGTCTAACCTTAGCTGGCGAGCTCAGACCAATCGATTACCTCGTAAACAATCGTAGAATTGCTTAAAACAATACAACGACACAAATACAAAATAGTAGATTGAACACAGAGATGTGATGGGACTGGCTTCTTTTATCGCTTCTTCAGAAATCAGAAGATAAATGGTCGACCCCCTTTATATAAGTTATGGATGGATGGAGAGTCCACCATGGCCAGCCCGCTTAGCCGGCCTCGTTTCTAACACTCCTCCTAGGCACTCATCCGTCATGTTCATATCTCCAAAAGTACATGAAACATGTTCATTGTGCCGCATGAATTGCTTCATTAAAAATCTTAGCCGAGAAACTTCAGAAAAACTCATCGTGAAAAAAGTACAATCCACTCAATTTCATTTAATCTTCGTGATTTATTCTTTGGGTACTGATCTTCATGATCAAGCTTTAATAATAAGTTCAAGACCCTCCCTAATTTTGCACTTCTCTAAGTTTCATCATTTCAATTCCACGATGCACCTTTCAAAACTAGACGCGAAAAGTGACTTAGTGAATAAATCGCAAGATTTTCACATGACTTAGTATGCAGATTTTAATTTCGCCCATCCTTTGCAATTCACGAGCATAGAAGAACTTGGGATTGATATGCTTTGGTGAGTTGGCTCTTTTCACATAACCCATTTGCACTTCTGGCAACACAAGTCGCATTATATTCATAGATAATAGTAGGGTTTACGCTGTATTCAATCCACACGACCGTTGGATATGGTGAATCATCCGCCGAAGCCAAACATTCTCACGAGGCCTGCATAACACTATGATTTCGAGTGGTTCATCGGTTGATACAAGATTTTGCTTAGACGATTTTCATAAAATTGCGCTCCACCACATAGGAATACATAGCCTGCTTATGCATTAGGTTGTATGTCCCATGTGTACCCAACATCCGTGATAACCATATATAGGTCTTGGTTTTTTTTTTTCTATAGAACAAACCAAGATTTTTGCTTCCTTGTAGGTATTGAAAGATGTCTTTTAATCCTCGCCAATGCCTTTGGTAGGTTCAACACTAAACCTTGCTAATAGGTTCACTAAGAAATGCAATGTCCGGTCTAGTACGCTTTGTTAAATACATGAGTGCTCTTACCGACTCAAGTATTGGAATTTGCCCTGATCTCCTCCTCTTCTCTAGGTTTGTATGGATCATTGTCTTGCTTTAAGATCTTCCACCATCGCCACTTTCAAGGGTATGCCTTTTCAAAGCCGTAACATTTCTAACACTTTCGAGTGTAGGTTGACCGATGCACTAAAATCCCTTCTGTGGGCATGTTCAAGTCAGTAAGCCTAGGCAATATTTGGTTTTACCCAAATCTTTCATTTCAACCCCGACTTGTAAGAGCTTGCTTTTTTAATATCTTCTAGGTCCCGATGATATTCAGATCATCTAAATATACCGAGATTATACAAAATCCATCATGGGATCGTCAGATAAATACACAGGCAATCTTCATTGTTCGTAGTCTCTCTTGCAGAAAGTCGCTAAGCGATTATACCACATCCCGCCTCGATTGCTTAAGTCCATAAAGGATTCTCGAAGTTGCACATCAGATATATTTTATTTGCTCGCCTTGATTCAGATGTAGATACCTTCGTGTACCTTCATATAAATGTCTCAATCCAAGTTTCCACAAAGGTATGCAGCATTACATCCATCAATTTCATTTCTAAATTCAAGTTTATCGTCATTGAGATTACATATCTAAAGGTAGTTCCGCCCATGATCGGGAATAGGTTTCTTCATAATCAACTCCTCGTCGTTGAGTGAAATTGTGCAACGAGCCTTGCTTTATGTCTTACAACTTCATTATTTTCATTTCTTTCAATAAATACCCACTTATGCCTTACGGTGTACATGGGAGGCGGCAATTACTGGATCTAAACACCTCTCTTTTATTTAGAGATAATAATTTCGCTTCTATTGCCTTCTTCCAATCTTTCCAATCTGATCTTTTCTTACATTCAATGAGCGATGCAGCTCTAGATCAAGATCGATGATTATGGCAATTTTTTTGTAAAATAAATATCGATATTGGTTGTTGTCCTATTCATAGATTCTCCCGTGGTCACATAATTTATAGCTATTTCTTCATAGCGTGAGTCTTCTAATGCTTCTACTTGCTCACCGCTACTTCTAATTGTGGGGCAAGTCTTTAATTTTTTTCAACATGTGCGCACATCCATGCCGATGTCTCCTCAATAGGGATATTCAAATCCCAGATGCCTTTTACCGAAGGCTCCATACCGTGCCGTCTCAACTGGCTTCTTTTGTTCTCGGGAACAAAGTGATTGGTTGTGTTAAGTTCTTTATATCCCTTTTCACCAAAGGCCCTGCCATACATGTGCAGATCATGTCCTCAACATGTAGTTGGTAAATTACACTCGCAAAAGCGGTTGGGCAATAAATTTAATTCGCTTAATTAATGTCTATGCTAGTCCATTCTGGTGTGGACATGTGGTACGGAATGCTCAATCTAATTCCCATTGCCATGTAATTATCATCAAATGTCTTTGAAGTAAATTCTCCGCGTTGTCCATTCCGATGGATTTCACATGATGATGGAAAATTATTCTTAATTTTAATTATCTCATGACTTTCTTTAAAAGCATGGTTTCTTGTAGACAATAAACATACATGCTAATTATTTAGTAAGCATCGATGAGCACCATAAAGTACCTAAATAGCCCCGATGTAATGTGATAGGACCGCAAATGTCTCCCTAGATACGCCTCTAGGAATGTAGGGATTTCATCCTTCACTTTCGTGAGCAGTATGGTCTAGTAATTAATTTCCCTGTGGCATATGCGGGCACATAAAATCTTTCGATTCGGGAAATTCTTTACATTGATATTATGTCCCCGAATTATTAATTATATTTTCATCATCCCGAGATCGGGTGGCCTAATCTATCATGCTAGAGAGATGTAAAAGTTCGTAACTTCTAAAAGTGGTTTTCGTGATGCGACAAAGTTGGTGTGCCTTAATATTAGTGTAGTATAGCTCGATTCATATGAAGGAAGTCGCTCTAATACCTTTTTTCTATTTTCTTCACGCTTTGTAATGAGCACGATTCCTTACCATATTTTTCTTTAGTCTTTACATGGAAACCAAGTAGCGGATATCCTTAAAGTTTAGGAGAGTTCTAATCGATTCTGGTACAACAAGACATCTTCAATGACCAACATTATGCCCATCGAGTATAATTGTGGCTCTTCCCGAGCCTATTATACAAGTATCGTCACATTATCATAAGACTACTTGCATTCTTGCCGATCGATTGGAAAAATTTCGCCTCTCAAGATGGTATTCGTTATGCCGCTATCCGCTAAGCCCATTTCTTCATAGGGCGCCACGCTCTAATATAAAAATATTTATTAATATGAGGTAGGAAGCAATCCACACATAAAATGAAATACTCCAAAATGTAACAAAACTTATTATTAGTACGAGAAAAGTCTTGCAGACTCATCATAAGAATTTAATGCTTTGCTCTTCTATTGCTTACAACCATTATTCAATGATTCAATGTTCTATTACAATCATAAACCGCAAATGACTATAAAATAAATCTAAGTAAAGACTAGACCTAATCAAGTATAAGAAACTTTTGCCTCGAATTTGCTCCATATCCATCTTCTTTCTAAGAATCGCGGTTGTGACCGCCGCAATGTCCAAAGAAGGGATGATGGGACCTGCTCGGGCTATCCACATCCATGGGTGCAACCAATGACTGTGGATCATCCATGCTTGCAATGGCGAGTGTGCCTCATGTCGTCCTTTGCTCTTCTTCTTAGTCTAGAAAGCATCAATCACGTATGCTCATGGCAAACGCGTGACCATGTCCCCATGTGCCACATTTGTAGCAAGTTTGGTTCATAGCCATAGGGCTTCTCATCGCACTTCTTTTGTCCGCCCTTCTTGGCTTTAGTATTCTCGTTGGTCTTGTGACCCATGACCTTACCCTTCTTGCCTCTTTTCTTCTGAGGCTTCCTCACCTTGTAGTCGTAGCATTGACTTTATGGCCAACTTTGCTACTATATATGTGAGATGTAGTTTTCCTTAGAACCTCATCTTGAGCTTCCGAACTTGCATGATATCAATCGCTTCAAGATATTCCTTGTAACCGCTTTTGACGATAGTTGCATACGGATTGCACCACATTCGTGGAAGGTAGAGAGGGTTTTCAATCTTCTCCTCATTCGTGATTACCTTACCACAGAGTCAAGACTAGTACAAATTCTATCTAAAGCGAGTTGTACTTTCACGCCTAGTAGTCAAGAAAACGAAGTTTGCTCCATTCTTACTCCCGAGGAAGAGTGGTGTACTTCACTAATTGCTTCTTCAAGGCGGGCCATAAAGCTAGTGCATTTTTTTCTCCATATACTCATTCTTGAGTGTTAGGTAGAGATGGTGTTTGAGGAAATAAAGTGTCTGATCATTTTCTTCAGCGATTGGAATGGCATCCTTCGAGGTGTCAAGTCCGATAGCAAAGACGCGAGCTTCTTGGCTCCTAGTACTATCTCGACATCTGATGCACAAGTCAAGTAATTTTGGCCATACTGGTCACTTCTTCAACTCTCGGTTCAGAATGCCAACCATCGCATATTCATGCAAAGAGTTCATAATATTATTGCTAGTAACTTGCATAAAATGGTTGCAAAAATTCTCATAATGTTTCCATATTTTTGTATGCATTTTTTCATGATTTATCGTTATTTTTAGTGATTAAAAGCAATATAAACAATAACAAATAATCAAAACAAGAAATACAATACATAAATTGCATAGAAATAATAATAACAAAGTTAAACACGCTCAAATTCTAAAATTGATTCAAAAATTGAATTCACAAGGCCTTTTTTCGATGGAAAATGAATTTTGGTGAATTCGAATTTACACGTTAAATCGTGAAATTTCGCCTGAGAAAAACTTCGCGTAATTTTTAGATTTTCCGAGGGCCTTCTACAAAATTGGGATTTATTTTTCGATCGAACCACCCTCCCTTTTTTTTCTATTTTTCTTGGCTTTTCGGCTCCATATGGGCCACATACGGCTTGTCAAAGGATGGGTATTCCTCACCCCTTTCTAAAGGGTGCGGCGCTCCATGGTGCTACGAGGAGGCGGTATTGGGCACCACGAGCAGGCCGCCGTGGGCGCGGCGGGCGTCCCAGACATGCGGCGCGACGCTCGGGAGGCGGGGTTGGCGCTTCAAGCGCAGGCGCTTGGGCGACGATGGGCCTCATGTGAGTGGCGCACGCCAAGATTCAAAGGTAATACGGCGGCAAGGTTTGTGCTTAAAGCAAAGCGAGGGGTTTCGGAGCACGACGCCGCCAAAGCGGTTGCGTCACGAACCGCCGCGGCTATGCGGGTTGTCGGCAGTAGGATGGCGCGATGGAGATGGCGGCTGCTCGCTTTTTGCCGGCAGGCGGCGCCATCGAGCCGGCAGACTGGTGGTCGTGGCGAGGTCATTACTGCTCACTGAGGCGCAGATGACACGCTATGGATGCTGCGGGTTTCGGTTTGTGGCATGAATTTAGGCTCACGACATGGCAGGTACCGAGGCGATTGCCATGCATGTTGTTTCAGATCATAATGCAATTACTATTCATGCAATGATCTACGATGCAATCAACATCATCTCACCGACGCTTGGCCAAGAACTTCAAGTGCTTGTGGTATATTAGAGAGGATTTGCATTGTAGGAACTAATCTAGAAAGCCAAAATTTGCGTAATTAAAAGTGATCTAGAAAAAAAATTGACGATTTAGCGCCGTTTCCACGACACCTTCTCAACTGCGGCAGCGAGAGCGAGTCGCCGATAACGTGTTGAGTAACCGCCGGGCGAATCTAGTCTCGATCGACACTTGTAAACAAGCGTGAGAATCGCTAGAACAATACAAGAACACAAGTATAGTGGATTGAACACACGATATGAGGAGACTTCTGATTTCTTTATTGCTCTTTGTAAATCAGAGTACAATGGTGGGGTCCTCTCTTTATATAGGCTACGGATGGATGAGGAGCCCACCATGTGTCGACCACTGCCCGGGCCCGCTTTAACAAGATGAGCCCCATAGATTTGTCATCTGCTTCTCCACAAGGTTTTGGTGGTGCGATGCAACAATGCTAGGGCCAGGGCTTAGTTGGGCACCGACCCAACAGTAGCGACGATGTCGAGAGCCACCAACAACGCATCGCTATAATCCTAGGTGTCAAGTTTGTTTTTAGATGGGGGTGGCGCGACTGCTGGAGTTGTGGAGAGAGTGGAGGAACAGCAGAATCTGAGTAACCGCTTTGGCGAAGTTCAATCGATCGACACTCGTGAGACAAGCATAGAATTGTTTAGAACAAAGCAAGAACACAAGTACATAATAGCAGATTGAACACAGATATATAAGGAGACTTCTGGCTTATCTTTATTGTTCTTGAAATCAGTAGTATAATGGTTGGAGGTCCCTTTTATATAGGCTATCGGATGGATGAGGAGCTCACCACAAGCCAAACTCGCTTGGTCTGGGTCCGGCTTAACAAGAACTACAAAACCCACAGATGGTAACAACAATGCCCACTAAGCATGGAGGAGGCAGAGTGCCAGCTAAGCTGTGGGACGGGAACAGATGATTACGGATGCGAGGGGTGGTGAAACGGATTGAATATGAATCGAATAGCGAAATCCATTCAGATTCACATTTTAAAAATGAATACGATTTCAAATATTCTCAATTAGAATCGAATATCTACTCGATTCGTGATATCCTCGAACTTGTGTATTGTGAAGATAATAATGACATTTTCACCTCCTACGGTACACTTAGTCACTATGTTATACTTATTTCACCTAAAGAAATATGAATTCACATTAAATTAAAAAAACTTGTCCAACTTATTAGACGTATTATAATAAAATATGTATATTGTTTCATCGAATTCAATAAGAATATAATTAGTTCAATATAGCATTTCAGATAGGAAAAGTTCTTACCATATTCAGATCTATATTTTTGCGTAATTCAAATACGTAATACGTAATAGTTGAGAATTTATTAATCGAATGAAAAATATATACTATACCATATCCTATCAAATACAGGAATCGAACAATACACATAATTCTTATTCATTTCTCTACGGATGTCCACAGGATAGAAATCCCAAAGGCAGTGTCCGCCTTACCCACGTGATCGTACACATCATAGGCTGTAGGGTATAGCGTGATATGTTTCCGGCCAGCCGAGTTCCTTCCTTCCTTGGCCATCACAAAACACGCACGCATGGTTCACCCGTACGTTACAAGCAGCACCAAGATCTCACCCGTACGTTACAAGCAGCACCAAGATCTCGCTTGAGCCACACTGCAAAGAAACTTCGGTCGGAACAACACGCGAGGCGGCGAGAAGCCGGAGAAACTTTTTCTTCCAATTAGCTTGTGTCGATAGCGGTGCATGCAAGATCCGCCTTCACACGGCGGCATATAGTCAGGTTTACATTGTGCGCCATTGCCGACCTTCGGTTTCGGCGCGCTGGCGCTGTAATGTAAATCAACTGCCTCAAGGAAAGCAAACGGACGTGAAATATAGTACGTAAAATAAAAGGAGGGTTTATTCGCAATGGAGATGATCGCCACACTCTCCCATACGAAAAAATTCAACGAACCCGAAGCCGCCATGAGTCCTCGCCACCCCAACGCCATCTCCCTTCTAACCGCCCACCACTTTCCATCCACGATCTCACCCCTGACATCGCTTCCACCTCCATATCTCCGGCCTTCTGACACCACCATCATTGACCGGAGGGGATGGAGGCGCTAGAGGAGGGGAAGGGAGACGAGTATATAGATGAAATATTCTATTTCTCCTATTTGCCATCGTCACCATCGATGCTCTTATCAAAATTAATATTTACTGTACAATTTAGGATCTTAGGATTTATCTCAACTTTTTTAAGAACTCTATTGTAACGCATAGACGCTGCTAGTTCGGAATTAAGAAAAAGCGCTGGCTGTGTTTGTTGGCGAGGCGACGCGGCTCGCGCCACGCACGCGACAGATACCAGTCCGCCACCCACAAGGCCACAAGCCATCGCAACTGTCGTCTCTTTTTCCCTTCTTTCAGCCACCTTCGCATCCCCACTCTCTCTGTGTGTGACTGTCTCTCTCTCCTCGTCAATCTCCATGGCCTCCAAATCTGCGGACACTGCAGGTGAGTCCCCTAGCCCCCAAGAAGCAAGAAAGGGGAGATCCACCCACCATGGCTCTGCACGCGCTTTGCGGCAAATCTTTTGTGCTTGTAGCCACTGTGCTTACTCTCCATGCGTTGCTTCTAGGGAGCAGCAGCGAGTCCACGGCGGAGGTGTACAGCCCGAGATGACGCCTCTGCAGAAGCACGTGGCCTTCTTCGACAGGAACAAGGACGGCGTCATCTACCCTCCGAGACCTACGAAGGTGACCGGCCACCAATATCTCATCTCATCTAGATAGATATTATCTCTGCAATCTGTCTGGAACAGCGGAATTTCGCAGATTTCCGCAAGAATCCGAACAGTTCCTTCAGGACTCGCGATTTTTTTTTCCTTTCGAGACGGCGTGAATATCTTGTCCGTGAGATCGGCATGTGATCCTGAGGACTGATAAGGGTGTTTGTTTGCTTGTGGATTGTTGCCTTGCAGGGTTCCGCGCGATCGGGTGAGTCGCGCTGTCTGCCGCCAGCGCCGTCTTCATCAACGGCTCGGACCCAAGACGATACCGGTATGCATAATTTCTCTCTCTCTGAACGATGGAAATGTATACACTGTTCTACTGTTCTTAGTGTATGCCAAAACTTGGATTGCTTTTTGCGTAGTTGTTTTCTGATTCTTCAGAGCTGTTTGGGTCAATTTGGAGTTGCTCAGTTGGTTCACAAGATTTCAGTAGATGAACAGGACACAAACTAGAAAGATGCTAAGGTCGTTTGCCATTTATTTACCGTTTCATCTACAAGTGAGTTTGCTATGTAGGGATGAATATCCTGGTAGCTATGCCCATTTAGGAACAAACATCCTAACTGCTGGATGAAAAACATATTCCTAACGTGAGGATATGTTCATGCCAACGCATATTGCAACTGGAAAGACGTCCTTCTTTTTCAGAAAAACAGGCGAAAGCAATTAAAGCTATTCGGGGCGTGTGTTACAGATGCAGAGATGCTACATGCTAATGCATTGCTGTTGTGATTTGCGAACACTGAACAAAGTAGAGTCACGCCTTTCGGTGGATCTCTTTTCAATTGGACTTCGAAACCGTGATATGAATGGGGATTGATTCAGGTGTAAAGATCGTTCCTGATGCTGACTTGTTTTCCATTATTCTCGTGTGACTACAGGAGAACGAGAAGATTCCACCTTTCAAGTTCCCCATTTACGTAAAGAACATCCACAAGGGCAAGCATGGAAGCGATTCAGGCGTGTACGATGCTCATGGAAGGTAAGCTATCATATTACTACTATATAGCCATCACCATCCAAGTCGTGTGAAACATTAGGACAGATCATGCCAAGAATCTAGTTTTTTTATTAGTAATCAGTTCTGATTGCACTTTACTCAAGATAAGGTAAACTAAACAAGTAGCCAACCGTAAAGTAACGCGAAGACGGAGATGTGACTTGCTAAACAAAACAAAAGAATAGTGCCACTTTTATGATGTACGGTTATCAAACAACCTCTTGATATGAAGAGAAGATAGAGAATAGTGCTATGTTGTCTTCGTATGAAGAGAAGGTTAAAGAATAGTGCTATGTTGTCTTCGTTCTTTTGCCCTTTGTCTAAACTCTGAAACAAGTGATGCCACAGTGCCAAACTCAACAATTACGTACTTCTCAATGTGAGACGCATGATACGTTAAAACAAATGTGAGACGCATGACATAGAAGTATTGCTGGAATGTGGCTGTGGCATCGACTAAAGTTTAATGTGAAACACATATATAGGGTCAAAAATATTCCCAAGATGACGGATCGCGGCAACATGTATCAGTTTTTAGGACCAGGATTTGGATTAGGCCATCTCAACGCAGGTGCTTAGAAGGAAAACCGCTTTTCATTGCCACGTAAGACAACTATAAGTGCTTAAAAGTAGAAACGTTGCTTGGCTGGGACTCGATGCTTAGGAATTGCTCTGCTTGTAACCGTCTATTCAACCATTGCAAAGGGAACTAACTAAGCACCAGTAAGAAGAATACTTGCATTCGAGAGTTAGGCTCTTATATGAATGCTTGGTTACATGGCATACTTCTTTTTTCTAAGCAGCTCTTGGCGATGCCCTTAGTTAATGCTAAGATGCGGTTAGAAAGTTGAAGTGTAGACAAACGAAACCATCCAGCTCTGAGTTGGTCTAAGTTTTATAGGACCAATGCATTAGAGTATGCTGCCACGATGTAGGAAAGTCCAACTATTTATAAATGGCACTATCCAATTCTAATTTTAAAAAGGAAGACAGTAATACAACTCTAAGGCATTGGCTGTCCCTGTTATTACTTTCTTACACTAGTTACTGCATTCGTTCTTTTTTACTTAACATTTTTTGACTTTTTACGGTCTCTGAGATACGACTTTGGCCGCTACTTTTTATAACTTTACCTTAAGATGTACTAATAAAATTATAAAAGTATTTTTAACGATAAATCTAATGATATTAGATTGGCTATAATTTTCACGTAGTCAATCTATTGATATAGCTCTAGAAAGTTTGACGGGCGCGTAGTATTTGATTGTTTCAGTAAGACAAAAACAACAGCACATGTCTTATCTAGAGGTATGAAAATAATGCACTAGACTAACATGGTTGCAGATTTGCTAACTTTACAATATGTCAACTTGCAGGTTTGTTCCAGAAAAGTTTGAGGAGATTTTTAAGAAGCATGCCCACACTAGGCCTGATGCCCTGACAGGCAAAGAGCTGCAGGAGATGCTTCAAGGAAACAGGGAGCCTAAAGATTTCAAAGGACGGTAGGTTTTCATCTGGAGTTAGGAACAATGGAAAAATGTAATTAGTGATCTTTTGAGCTCAATTTTTGGGGAAAATTGCAGGGTGGGTGGCTTCACAGAGTGGAAAGTGTTGTACTCCCTCTGCAAAGACAAGGAAGGATTTCTTCACAAGGACACTGTCAGGGCAGTCTATGATGGTAGCCTGTTTCTAAAGTTGGAGGAAGAGAAGAAACATGCTAAGGAGTCCGCTAAGAAATGATAAGAATATTCTGGATACCCTCTTATTTGTGATTGTTGTGTGCAAGTATCTGTAAATTATGGTGTGTGTGTGTGTGGATCAGTAAATTAACACTGTTTTTGATTCCGTGTGTTTGTTTATTCATCTTTCCTGTAATGAAAATTGAGAGCCTGTTTGTACAGATGTTGCAATTGTTTACTAGTTGTGGTGTGCGACTGAATTAGTAAATGTGATAGCTAGCCTCACAAACAGCTGACTTGATGATTCAAACTCATTTTTTATTCATTCCTTTGTTTTCAGTTTTATAAGTTCGTCAGCTCCTAGTCTGTTGAGCAGCTAATACAATTTTTTAGAGACATAGCAACTAGTAGAATTTTTTAGAAACATAGCAGCTAGTACTATGATGCACGGACACGGATACTGGACCTATTAATTCGACACTGAGGATTAGCCATTTTTCCAAAAATACCAATCGACTATATATATTTAAATAATAATAATAAATTACATATATGTATTATTTTTTGTTTCTTCGTCGCTTACCAAACTGAAATAATATAAAGTGTAAAATAAACTCGAATATATACCTCTCAAAGATGACCCTCGCCTCTTCATTCTTCTTGCGTACCAATTCATGAATCATAATATGTTCAATTGTTCATATGAATACCATTTTAGAAATCAAAATTCCATTAACACAGGGAAAAAAGTAATATGATCAAGCAAGACTACAAAAGATAACATGTATATTTGATTCTTGAACAATCAAAGCAATAGAGTAACAACAATTGATAATTGATAAACAATAAAAATTAACAAGTAGCCAAGTTCAAACATAGAAACTTAAATACAGGGTTCAACCAAAAGTAAGTAACCACTAGCCAACATAGGAGTGGTTCAACTTAAATTACATAACAAACTCAAATTCCAGTGGCAAGGCTAATTAAAAGACAACATGAGACTCTTAGACTTCAACTTTATCCTCATTTTCTTTTTGGGTCATCACAGTAGACTTATCTTCAAACAACGCACTCTCCAACTCTGGTTCTTCAAGAGAGAGATGAGCAACTTCTAGAATGCCAACACCAGTTAGAGATTCAAAGCTATCTCCTCCCACACCCCACATTCTAGTTGCCCTTGTTTTATATGCTTCTGTTCTTCTTGATAGAAGTCTTAAATCGTTATGAACAAATACCAAATTTTCAAAGATGCTCGGGGAGTTAATTTGTTTCTTTTCATCTTTGTTGATGAAGCTATATGTGCTCCAATTTCTTTTACAACAAGAAGATGAGGCCGATTAGTTAACCAATTTGAGAGCCAAACTTTGCAACACATAAATGGATTGTCCATGATTTGCCCCATAAATTCATTGGATCAAGGATCCATATGTCATAAATAGAATCAAAGTCATTGAATTCTCTAGAACAAGTGAAAAATCTTGCATATTCTTTTTTCACTTTCTTGAAATCTTCAAGTATATGGAAGAACTTTTTGAAGCACTTCATTCTCATTTGTGAAATCTCAAGATCCTTGTGTGGGGTACACGCCAACACCAACACCTTCTTGATCGATCCACTTTCACTATAATACCTACAAACAAAAACGGATTAGACCTTTGTGAAAAGTAAAACCTGAAATGTTATCAAAAGCAAAGAAAGATTTATAGTTCACCTTGGATTAAGTGAATATGCCAAACAATGGAGTGGAGTGTTGCCTTTTGCCCAACGATCAACCAATATGCTTTGAACAACAGAGTAAAAGGTGGACTCCTCATTGTCTTCCTTACCTTCATGCCTATATATCACTTTCTTTACATTCTCAATCATTGTATTCCACATATCATAAATCAGATGAAGGCATGGTGTGTCGATGTTCGCCACACGTATTATTTCATGGATTGGCTTAGTGAATTCAACAATGTAGTTCACCTTGTCCCACCACACTTCATTGAGTACTATGTCTCTAATGGTTTGTTCCATCCTCTATTGTCATCTCTATATGTCTCTCATTTGTCACTAATCACCAAGTTTTGGAGAGCCCTCTTAACCATGCAAAACCGCTTCAACATAACCACAATCGAGACAAACCTCGCTTTCAAAGAACAACAAGTAACTTCATTGCTAAACTCATTGAACATTGATAGCCTCATGCCATGGTTCATTATAAAATTCTTGATCATATTAGCATCTACAACAATCTCGCTTATCCAATGGCACTCATCAAAGATTAATTCTTCATCATCGCTCTTGGCATTTTAGCAAAGACAAATACTCTTGAGAGCAAGATTAAGAATATGAACAACACAAGGAGTCCAAAAAATGTGAGTGTACTTCTGTTGAACAATCAAACCCACACATTTGCAATTTGTAGCATTGTTAGTGATGACTTGAACAACACTTCTTGCACCCACTTCTTCAATAACAGCAATCAACTTCTCCTAAATGTACTCCTTTGTCTTCACCTTGCCTTCAAAGCATTGATAGCTCACAAGAACATCTGCACCCTCGTAAATAGCGAGAAAGTTAATGAGAGGTTGCCTTTGCGCATCTAACCATCCATCCGAACAAATGGTGACACCCTTTTATAGGTGTGGGCGGCAACCGAGTAGCGGCTGACACCGACGGGGAGGTCGGAACGCTTTTGATCGGCATTGATGGCGTGCACCGTGAGGGAAATGACAAAGCTTGAATGCTCATGTAGTGGGGTGTTGATGGTGCGCATTGATGGTGGGGGCACGATGTGGGCGAGCACGGTACTCAAACCGAATAGAGCAAGTGTCGAGAGGAAGAAGAAGAAGAAAGGAGAAGAAAGAAGGAAAGAAGAAAGAGGGAAGATGGGCCATGAAATGGGGGAAAGAATGAGCTCGGCCCAAAGCAAAGTGGATTTTTGTCGACCCAGATTCTCGAGAATCCAAATCCTTCTGTGGAAAACACCTGCTATTCCCTGAATCAAGAGATAGCACTCACGCACACATTGTCAATCAACCATACAAGTTGTGAACTAGCACAAGTATATTACAAACACGAGTAACATAGACCTCATCGGGTCGAAGTTTACAAAAGAGGCCGCAGAAGGCCAACTTGATTACATTACATGAAGATAACGAAATCTACAAATGAAGCAAAAGGGGAGGTAGGGCTCATCTCACACGTGTAAGCGATTAGGGTGACCAGGTACGCACGGATATTAACCAAGAGTCGATAATATCTGCTGTACGCTAGTACCAACGAAGTCTACTTAGATGGCGAGACCTAAGCTCTGTAACTAAACTACTCCTCGTCATTTCCTTGTCCATCATCTTCGAGGCCTTTGTAGAAAGTGTAGTCTCCTTCGCCTTCATTATCTCAAGGATTTGGGAGAGGAGCGAGAATGAGCACTACTACCAGTGCTTTCATGAGCCAACACACAATGCAATAATATACATGTAGGGTTAAACAAGGATGGCTCGATTCTTTTATTTATGTAAAGCAAGCTTTTCAAATATCATACTTACAAAGTCCTATCACTTAGCATTTTAACAAATTGCGTTTTATTAAAGAGAGTAATGTGCAATAATTAATAATAGTAGAGGTTCCATCCGCTTAACTCTACACATGCATCTTTTCAATTGAGCGCTCCAATGACCACACCCACGAGCTCAAGACTCTGTGGAAAATCCAACACTGGCTAGGTGAGCCCTTCCACCATTTTCATACCACCCACAAGGTTTTGAAATAGAACTAACTCAAGTTATGATTCCCATGTCCACCTTTTGACCGTAGGCACGACTGCTTAAACAGCTTTTAGACTCGCAGAGGTTGCACACTTTACCCACAAGATATAGTCATACCCGTTACTCCACATGATTCCGTAGTCATGTAGTTGGGAGACCGTCACAGTAACATTTCAAACTATCTTGCTCCTTCCGTCATCTCACCCATATGGGGTTGCGCCCATACGTTGCGTGGGATCGTTGTACACGCAGCGTTGGGTGTAGATTTGGACTACCCACAACTTGGCAACCTCACCCATTCAAGCTGGATGTACCGCACGTTTGCGCATTTTTCCCTTTCTCCACCGTGTGAGACACATTCAGGGTTTAATAATTTTACTAAGCTAAGTTGCACTTTGCAGACTTATGGTTGTACTTGTTTAACATGGGAGGTCGTGACAAGATTAAATCCTTAGGGTTATCTGGGCGGTTCATTCCATAACCAACCATCCTCGTGCTCCCCGAGCACCCACCGCCTCACCATCCGCCCAGATAGAACTAGCATTTAGGGTTTTTGAGGAGTAAAATCCACCAATTCCACCATTTCAGTCATTTCCCCACAATGACTGCCCAAAACCATTTTCACGTTTTAAAGGATGATGATTGGGACATTAATGCCCCCGGTACTTAAGCAAGACTAGCATGTCGCTTAAGTACAACCTATAACTAGTATTACCATATAGTTACTAGGGTGACAAGGATTAAGGGATTCAAATTATCAAGGATGGCATATTAATTAATTAATCAACAAGTGGGTGTTTAACTACCTTAAGCTTTAACATACATTTGATTAAAGAGGTAAAGCATGCAATTTTTGATAATTTAAATCGATATAATTTGCATAAAATGTAGGCTCAAAATGATCAAAGCATTGACTCGCCTGTTAAAGGCAAGGATCTTGATACTTTTGGTCTTGATCAACTTGAGGATCTCCCATGCCTTCAAATCCTAAACCAGGTAAAAGTAACCTAAAAAGCACAACTGGCAAAGAGAGCAAATAAATACACAAGAATACACAAATGAATCTCAAATTGATCAAGTCCTATGCCATTAGCAAGATCTTGATTTAAATTTTTTAGGAATTTATTTCATAATTTTTGGAGCTATAACGGAGGAGAAATGAATTTACGAAGATTAAACGAATTGAAAAAGAGAGAGAGAGGGGGGTGCACATCCGTTGTAGACCGGGTTTACACGCATGTGGGGCGGTCGGGCTTACGCTACGATGGCGCCGAGGGCCCACCGCCGCTGAGAGTGAAGGGGAGGTCCGGGTTATCAGGCATGGGGGCCCACGGTGAGTCAGTCAGGCGTTAAGACATATTTAAATCGACTAATCATTTATTAGGGATTTAAACACCGTCATTAAGGCTAATGATGAGGGAATAGGAGGTGGTCCGAAACAGTGCCATGCACGGCACAATAATAAGTGCAGCACGGCGTGCTTGACTCGGCGGTGGCCGATGTAATAGGAACGCAGCAAGTAGGCGACTTGAGCACGGAATGTGAAGTCTGGTGAGGAAGCGGTCTTCAGACAGGTAAGGCACCTAGCAGTGGACGTCGCCATGCAGTGAAGTGAAAGCGCAGCATGGAGGCTCCTGGATGGTGGAGAAGGTGATCGGTGGTGGTTGGGCGGGAGGTGCGAGCACGTGTAGCCCTTGGCGAGGCAAAGCTAACGGGCTTGACTGGGAGGCCGGAGGAGGCTTGTAGGGCGGCGGCAGTCTTTGAAAGCTGGCTGGAGGCGGGAAGAAGGGCGATTGCATGGTCGCAGTGGCTAATCCCCGAGGGAGTTTGAGGAAAGACTCTGGTGGCTGGGACTCACGGTGATGGGGTTGGCTGGAGATGGCCGAAGCGGCGAGACGACGGTGGAGGTGGCGGCGGCTGAAAATGAAAACGAGGGCGGCTTTTGCTTGGTGGACTTACCAAAGCTCGGGGGTGTCGTGAGGAGCTTAAGGGGGTGCTGAGGGGGCTTTATAGGCCATGGAGGAGGAGGAGAGCCAACGGGAGGGAGGTCTTTGGAGTCGTTGAGTTAGGCGCATCCCGAGGTCAAGGCTTGTGGGCGACTTGCACTGAGGGAACAGGCGAGGCGGGGAGGCTGCGAGGACTAGCGACGGCCGGGTGTCCACGCCGACGCGTAAACCTGTAGCGAAGTGGCGACAAGACAAGGCGAGGAGACCGCTGATCCGGGAGCTCCAGGCGGCGAGGATTGTGGTTGAGGCCACATGCTTGAGAAGATAGGGCGAGGGAAGGCATTAAGCAGCGGCGCTGGCCACTGAGGAGGGAGCAATGCACTTGACCCGGGGAAAGGCGAGAAGAAGATGACCCAAAGTGATGGCGCAAGCAAGAATAAAAGGCCAAGGTCTGGGGAAAGAATAAGGTGCCAAGCAAAGCTGGAGAAACCAAAGGGCGGAAGAGATGGGCTTGGCCCAGAGGAGATGGGCCGAGTCCGAAGAGAAGGAGGCCAACTCAAAATGGCCTGTGATTCAAAAGAGGGGAAACTCAATCGAATTTGAATTTCAAATGTTACGACATTACATTTGAAACACAAACCAAAAAGGAAAGGCAGAAGTTTTTGAAATAGTTTGGTAATTTGAATTACTACGAAGAACTAAAACCGTATAAGACTACTATATGTCGTCCAAAATGGGACGCTATGTAGGACCAGGAAAGGCGGCTAGAGGGGGTGAATAGAGCACGCCACTTTTTCACAAAGATCAAATTCAATATCAATTCACTCCAATAGCTATGGAAGCTATGAAGATCAAAGTACAAGTACAGTGAAAGACTTGTATTGAATCCAATCAAAACCGACGACGAAAACACCCAAAATTACCAAAACTCAATTCTCAAAGAGTTGGGCGGCCCGACCTCGATATTGGCGGGTCAAATATTTTGCCTAGCGGTCGACTCGATATTGGCGGTCTGACCGCCGACGATGAACAAAGAAAATCAGCACTGACAAATTAAAAACCAAACGAAAAATCGGTCTAGCTTTTGATCTACATGGCCAAACTTAACCAAATTTGGAACACACCTTCCTAAGGATATTAGGAACCTATTCCAAGAAGAGATTGAGTAGATCCATGTCAAAGTTTTGACATTTTTCTGATTTACTCAAGGAGGGTTCAAACAAGGCAAAAACGAAACTTAGATCCAAAAACTTGCTCGTGGTTGATTGATGATCTAGATGATCCTAGATAGGTTCCCACATGTCACAGCAAGCTAGCTCTACGAAGAAACCAATCAAAAACCCGCTGGATCGAAGAAAGCCCCAAAATCACAAAATAGAGAGGAAGAACGCAAAGAAACTCATCTCAAGAAATCGATTGGATTGATTGGAGATGGATGATTTGGTTACAAACCACTCCTACCAAGGAGGACAAAACTCTTCAGAGCACACACTCCATCCAAACCCTAGAACCCTAGCTCTCCATCTTCTCTTTCAAAACCCTAAAACACAATAGGGCAAAGACTTGGGTTTTGCTAGCTCTCCTTACTACCGGCTCTCTCCAAAAACTCAAGAACTTCTAAGCGTACCACAACACCCATATTTATAGCGGAGGCTAAGCATCTAGGGTATATTCCATTAGGGCACCCATTAAACCCTAACACACAACGGGTTAACACACGCATACGCATCTCAAAGCGCCAGCCTTCATCATCGATTGACCTAAACCGCTTCACCATGCAACCGATTCGCCATGGGCGGTTTAGCCAAAGGTCACCAAGGTGGTATTTGGTGAAATTACCAAAATACCCTTCGATCCTTCTCCAAAAGATCGAGTCCACAGATCGCGAAGCAATCCCATGCTTCGCCACGTAGGTTGATCAACGGCTCCATGTCGTCAAGTCTCTCCGTCCCGATCCCACCCAAGCACCACTAAGCAGCTTGCAACGACTCTACCGCTTGATCCAACCAACAGATCGAATCGCCTGCTCGGTCATCCATGTCCATTCGCTTCGCTTGAGTCCTCCGACCTCCCTGGCATCCTTGATCGTTTTGGACCTCGGCTCTCCAAGCTTAGTCCCGATCCACCTCTTGCCGGACCGTCATAGACCGCAAGCAACCCGCACAAGAATAGACCAAGAAACTATTTCCTAAACAAGTTCTTCACAACTTGACCAACGTTAGCCAAAACATGCATCATGCAACACATATGCAATGATAACCATGAAATTTACCTAACAACCACAAATCGCCGCCATGCGCTGGCCGGGCGAACAAGTCAACACCGGTCGAGCCACCACCCTTGGCGGTCGGATCACCCACCGCCGGCCTCGACCGCCACATGGGACTTAGCCAAATTCCCTCTGAAAATCCGAACCTCTCGAATTTTCAATTGAATAGAATTTTTCCCTAGAAGCTCCAAAATTATGGGACCAAGTGCGTAAGAACCTCTCACTTGCCTACACCCTCTATTTTGGCCTAACTCCAAAATCCAAAGTCATAAAGTGGTGGGGTCGACCGCCACCACCAAACCGAAAAAACCATTATTAGCATGGCTTGGCCCGACCGACACTATGGCGGTCGACGATCGCCACGAGGCCCCGATAATCGAGTATGCCCGGCGATCAATCAAGTCCGATCTTACAAAATGAACGAGGAAAATGACGTGGAATATCCCGAATGGAATGGGGTCGCTCTTTATTGATATGAACCGGGTTTTACAAGATGTGGCTATACTACCTCAATTACATCGAATGGGGAATGTCTAATCGGGTAATCAGACTTAGAATATGAGTCTAAGTCTCGATTATCTAGCTTCTAATTCCACCGCTTAGGCTTCGTGGTATTCTCGTTGAACTATCGTTGTTCTTGTCTTTGTTGGTCTTGGCCTTGTTGTCTCTTGTGTCTGCTTGCGCGCTCAAGGCTGCCCTTCGTCTTCAAGCGCTTCACCTTTAAATAACTTCCAAGAGGTGGCGATTACTCGGAGAAGACGCCTCGTGAAACGTTACGATCGGGTTGGAACGGTGGAGCAGATTAGCAACGCATAATTTCCTTGCAAGGTTCGTGAAGAGCTTAACCGTAGGGTGGTTAATAGTCGTCTCTGTGGTTGTACCATCGCATGGTTTGGAACGATAGCACGGTTCCATTTATCATACGATAAGAAATATCACCCGAATAATTTACGAAGCTGTTATCTGTCTGGGATTAGGCACAAAGCCTCATCCCACTGTGGTACCCATTAAGTAACCTTCGAATACTAACGCACCGTGGAGGTCGTTAGTCTTAGGGTTACGACCATGAAGACGTATGGTCTTTTATTATGTATTAAAATAATACATAGAGGTTTTAATCTCGCTACCTAGCCCCGAACTTTAAATGAACTCGTCGTATATACCTTTTCCCGATGAAATCAGACGGCGCACTCCCATTTAATGTCGTGGTATACGGCGGTCTGTGGTTTACTTTAAAGTTGAGAACTTGCCTTGGGAAACTAAGAGTTCTCTCGTTCGCTTGAACAAAAGAAGCTTTTTGTCGGCTTGACTTTTGGGAATCCTTCAAAGTATCTAAGTTTATAAAATCTTCTCTCATTGGGCTCTTAGAATTTTTATGCTTCCAAAATCCTTCGATCCCCTTTAGCTTCTCGCCAAGAAATTCTCCAGTAGTTTTTTCCGCTCTTGACCACGAAGTCTCCAACTTTCACTACTCATCCTTGAGGATTTTCGCCATGCCTGAGCAGACATAAAGTGGTTGCCTTCGAATTGGGCAAGAAAAAGCTTGAGGCTTTGGCGAAGATGGGAATGCTCCCAGATAGGAACCTGATTAATTGGAGACCGCGATCGGAGAGCATTTTCCGAGCCGTGAAGATGAGGAAATCCTGCTTTTTCTTGCCTACATCGAATGTGGCCGAGATTACGTGACACAAATTCCTTCTCCGCGCTCTTGAACATTACGGGTGGAATTAGTGAATTTGGCCCCAAATTCGATTCGCAAATATCAAGATTTTCGCATATTTATGCGAGGCATATCTCGAATACAACCGAACTTGAAGCTCTTTAGTTATTTCTACCGCATGGTGATGGGAAAATCATGCAAAATCAAGCAGCCTCGGGAATGCACATTGCGTCTTCATGACGGAAGGCCGATGAGTACATCCTCATGTACGAAATTAATTGGTCGCTATGGAAAAAGTAATCGTTTTACATGACGGTTACGAAGATTTATGGCCTCTACTTCACGAACTAGAGCAAGTGAAAACCCCAAATGGAATGAGACCAGAAGAAGACAGGATAGTCAAAAGATGGGCGGATGCCATCTATGACTTATGTAGTCAGGGCCCGACTTCGTGGCATGTGGTGAGGGATTTCACCTTCGCGAGATTAGCCCATTGAAGCTCAGGACTCATTCCCCGCCTCGGTGCCTTGATCGTGATGAAGCTACCTCGAAGGTGGTAAGTCTTTGAGATAAATTCGATCGGTATTTTGATTTGATTAATGTATTACCTTAAAATCATCTATTCTTCCTTCATAAAGCTCTTTCCGGGGAAATTAGAGAACGAGTCGATGATCTGCAAGGGGAGCCCGGAGAAAAGGTCAATGCCCCAAGATCTTAGCCGAACTCCTATTGAAGGAGATCGCAAGGCTTAAGGAAACTTAATCAAAATTCTTTTACCATGTATATACATATATTCCACCAGATTTCCAATTGTGTTCTACATTTGCAAATGGCCGGATTAAGAATCATACAATCTGGTGAGGATCAACATCCCACCTTGGTTCCGACCGAGTCATGCCCCGAGGCACTTGAAGGAGATGAATCCTCGAGGTAATAGAACATTTCGTAATCATATATGTACTAATTTTTTAGATAAAGGATTTCTTCACCCAATCAAATTTGTTCTTTGATTTAGGTGGATAAGTTCGAGGCCCGCAGAATATAATCGAGAAGGTCAGAGACTCAGAGTGGTCGGGTACGCACCTTACGGTTGTTATCAAACAATCGATCCGAGGTTGATAAACCACTCCCTCCACCGATAGTCGGGAATGCGTCCTTGATGAACCGGTCGAGGACATAGCTTCCGACATCTTGTTGGAGGATGTGAGGATTCCAACAAACCCCGCCGTCCGTAACCAGAGAATTGGAGGAGAAGAAAAGGAAGGCTAGCGGCATGATTTCTCTCTTGCGCGCTTCGAGTCAAACCTTGAGATTAACAAGGTATGTACAAATGAAAGTGGTCGATAAGTATGTACCTTTAATAATTCCTTGATAATTTGATACTTTGAACTTCCCATCTTCGGTTTGCATAGGTCTTTCGGTGCTCGTCAAGTTTCCCACTGTGTTCTTCCCGAGGACTTGGCACTGTGGAAGTTCCCACAGAGCACTTCTCGTGACAAAGTTCTTGAGGAAGTAGTGGTCAAGAAGCCCGAAAGCAGTGACAAGGGCAACGGTTGAGTTGGATCCTTTAGTGATTGAAACCCTTCGTGGAGGTAGATGCCTCGAGAGGTCTCAACAGTTCCGATCATCGTTGATAACCCTTTCCAAACCTAACAAGTTCCTTTTCGCCCCGATTTATCGAGGATAAGGAGCTTGATGAGGCGTGGCGTAAAGTATCTGATACTCAACTCAAGATGCACTCGATTTGATTTTTTGTGGTTATAATGACCAGCAATTCGTAGTATTCTTTTCAATTTCATAGCTCTTCTTTAAAAAGTTTATAAGAAACTTAAGAAAGAGAACGCTATTTGTGTAGCATTTGGTCGAGAACTTTGTCAGGATCGAGGATCGACTCAAATGAAGTTAAGGACTTGGAGCAAAAGCACCGAGTTGGAAAATAAGAATTTTTCCCTTTGAACTTTTGTTTCTTCTTCAATACTTTGCTCCTCTACAATTATTCTCCTTATCGTATTCGATAGATCCGGAGAAAATAAAAGAGGAGGTTGTACGAGAAAGCCAAGACACTCTTCTTGAAGAAGAAATAAAGCTAAAGACCACCATTTACTAAAGCAAGTTCAAATTTAAAGACCTATTGATCGTCAAGCAACGACTCAAATATGAAACACTTAGCAAAACAAATGAAGGTAATATGTCGCAAACTTGATTTTTCCTTCAATTATGCTTGTGTTCATTAACTCGATTTGTTTTTGCAAGAGCAAACGCGAATGCCGAACAGAGTAAAGAACTCAAATTTGAGCAGATAAGGAGGCGCTCTTGCTCAAAATATTGATGAAAAGATTCGTGCTTTGAACAAGATGATCTTTGATATGGGATCGTGATCAAGCCCGCCTTCCTTAGGAGATCCAATAGAGAAAATGAACTATTTGGGTCAACTTCTAGAAGACCTTAAAGTTCTGCTCAAAACTACTCTGACGTAATTATGCCTGTGCCCTAAAACAAAGGTTGTAGTGGAGTTAGTTTTGCTTTGGCAAACCGAAGCTTCCGACCCTCCATAGATCTCCAAGCTGTTAAAGATGACTTCAATCGCCCACTCAAGAGGCTACCAAGTTCATTTAAGAACTCAAAGCCACTCGGAGATATAGTTGTAGAGGAGATGGAGGTCTAATCTCCGACAAAAGAGTTAGGCCGAATATTTCTTAGAGTAGGTTCCCGCAAGTGTAAAAATATTTGAATATCTATGAAAATCTTACCTTTTATGTCATTGACAAAGCTTTTGTTTATCCCTGCTTGACTTTTTAAAATTCTCAGATATTTCCTAGCCCCGAACGCTTTATAGTAGAAGAACGCATCGCATGCAAAGTGAGCCAAGAAAGAGAATAAAAAGAGGTCATAACCATGTATGTGAGTTTTGAAGGTATGTTTGGATATGTAAGACAAAATCGATCGTTGCAAAGATTAGGAAATCAAATGTGGTCAGACACAGACGATTTCGACTAGTTATAGATCTTTGTTTGTCATAATGGAAATACCAATCAAAAACACTATATATGGTCGAAAAAAGACTTTGTCAAACTTGACATAAGAAGAAATGCAAATATGTATGCAACAGATTATAAGTGAACTTTGTTTATATCTATTGTCCCATAGGTTGGTCGGAACTAATGCTAAGACCTGAAGGCATACGACATATCTCTTGAAACGTGTTCAAATTCTATATCCGATCGTAGCAAGGATCGAAGAAAAGAACCGTCGCTAGGAAGCTCCTTCCAGCAAGGTGACCACGCGTAAAAAAGGAGAGACTTCGACTAGGAGGCTTTCCGTGTCCCACCAAGAGCTGACAAGAATAGACCGTAATCTTGAAATAATGAAGCATAATCTTCGTAATCGTAAGCATATCATTCATGAGATAGTTAGTTGTGTGGCGCTCGATTACTCATTTTCTTTGAGAAAAGAGTGTAGTCACGCTGGGAATCATTTGAAGAAAATGCTCACGACTAGGACCATAGAGTATCGTAGATCCTTAAAAGGATATCTGAGAGAAAAATGTCTTCTCCCACTGCACTAACAATAATAAACGCACTGTAATATAGGTGTATATATATAAGCAAGGTTGCACTTCTTAATTAATTAATGAATTTAATGAAATTGAAATTGAAAGAAATGAAAGAATGAAAATTAAACATAGAACTTACGCAATTGATCGATGTTCCAAGAATTTGACAAAATTTGCCCATCGACATAGCTAGTCGACGGAACTCGGTCGGGTGACTTCGACCACACAGTAAGGACCTTCCCATTTAGGAGAAAGTTTATTGCATTTGTTTGGCTCAATTTTTCTCGAGAACCAGATCACCTACAAAGAAGGTCAGCGAGGTCGCACCTTACGACTATGGTACCTTCGCATGGCTTGTTGGTAGACCGCCGATCGCATAAGGGCTTGGTTTCGCTGTCTTCAAGGAAATCGACGCCGCCGAAGTCGTCGCTCAATCTGATCATTTTCGCAAAACGATCGCCGAAAGCAGAGCCAATTTTGAGTTCGAGGAAGCATGGCTTCAAAGACCATAAACCAAAAAGAATGGAGTTTCACCGGCCGCACGATCGGTCGTGGGTTCGAACGGCCCATAATACGAGGGAAGTTCTTAACCCAAGCTCCCGACCGCTTGATTAACTAGTCGAATACCGGCGCTTGATCCTCGCATAAGGATACCATTAGCTCATTAATCGCTTCCGCTGTTCGTGGATGAGCAATGTAGCAAAATGAACTTTGACACCAAGTTCATCGCATTCTCGGAATTGATCGCCGGAGAATCGGGAACCATTGTTCTGTGATGATACGATCGGGTACACCAAATCGCGGATCACATTTTTCAGAGAAATCTCTTAGCGCCTCGCTTGTTATTTTAACGATCGCTCGGCTTCAATCCATTTTGTAAACGTGTCAATCATGACGAAAAGGAATTAAGCCCCGGTGCTTTTGGGAAAGGTCCTGAATGTCCATCCTCTCAAAGTTGCAAAAGGTCAAGAAAGAGGAATTGTTTGTAACGCCAGGCCGGCCGTGTACTTGTCGCTATGAAACCGACATTGTACACACTTCATCACAAGCTCTTTTGCATCATGAAGGGCGCTTGTCAAGAATAGCCTTGCGGAAGGCTTTACCGACTGTGGGTCTCAGAGGAATGGTGTGCTCCATGACGCCTTCATGGATTTCGTTAGCAATCTAATGCCATCCGCTTGAGATATGCATCTCATCAACACTCCATGAGATCCTCGCTTATACAAGATACGCTCGATTAGAGTGTATGATTTGGCTTTTGTATATACGATCGCCTCTACATCATCTTCTCGAATTGTGTCATGTCAAGATAATTGTAGATCGATGTCATCCGCCTCTACCGTGATCGTGATGGCGCCAACCGTCAACGACTGCGGAGCATCCATGTTCCTTGATTAGTTTGTTCAACTTGCAAAGAATCATGTATGTTCTCAAGGCTCAACTACCGAGGGTGAATTGAGTTGCTCGAGAAAAACTCCGGCCGACTCGGCCGACCTCGTGGAGGCCATCCGTGCTAACCGGTTCCGCCGAAAGTTTTCCTTTCTAGGAATATGTTGATCCGAAAACCAAGAAGTGCTTTTCGAAGTTTTGATTCCGCCAGATAAGATGACATCTTGGTACTGAGCATTGATACTTTTTCCCACTTGATTCGCTACTAGTTGAGAATCGCTTTCACTAGTAATCATGAATCCCGAGCTTAACGAGTCGCCGAGTCCCGCCAAGAACCTTCATATTCTCGCCACATTATTGGTGGCGTGAAAATTTAACCGATGACGATTTGATGTGTTCGCCAAGAGGGATATCAAGACCACTCCACTTCCGATCC
This sequence comes from Phyllostachys edulis, assembly GCA_036346405.1. NCBI lineage: Eukaryota > Viridiplantae > Streptophyta > Magnoliopsida > Poales > Poaceae > Phyllostachys > Phyllostachys edulis. The sequence continues at coordinate 25,454,408 of CM070556.1, read as the reverse complement.
TTGTAACATCAAGGAACCGCCGAATACAATGTCCACTGTCGTGGTGTTCAGACTCGGTCCTTGGTGGGTTCAGGTTTGTCCATTCGCAATGAATTCGCTATTGCTCGACTTTATTGTCGTCGTGAAATAAAATAGAGATCGAACGCCTCTAGCTCGACCGCCCATTTGGCTATTCGTCCCGATGATTCCTCGTTTTCAAGGACTTGACCAAGAGGATATCCTAGAGGTACGACCACTTTGTGGGCCCGAAAGTAGTGCCTTAGCTTTCTTGAAGACATAAGGAGGCCATAGAGCAACTTTTGTACCGTGGGTATCTTTCCTTTGGTCCATGTAAGACTTCGCCACGTAATAGACCGGTCGTTGGATATTATCCTTTCTACAACCAAGACACCGCTAACTCGTCTGTGGTGTTGCCGCCACGAATTAGCAATGTTTCTCCGATCTCTGAGAAACTAAAACCGGTACTTGTAAGGTACTTTTAAGTTCCTCAAAGGCATCGCTTGCCTCTTTAGTCCACTCAAAACTCCCATGTTTCCAAGAAGTTTAAAGAAAGGTAATCCTTTTTCCCTAACCTTGCTATGAAACGACTTAACGCCGCCATACAAACTGTTAGTTTTTGGACTTCCTTCGTGGGTGGAGGGCGATCCGGTCGATGGTCGCAATTTTTGCCGGATTTGCTTCAATACCTCTAGCCAAAACTAGGAAACCGAGCGCTTTTCCAAACAGAAACTCGAACACACACTTTTTCCGGATTTAACTTGAGGTTATGTCTTCTCGTTATTAAAAGTTTCTTGTAAGTCAGAATGTGGTCGCCAATTGGTGGTCTTTACGACCAGATCACAACGAAGCTTCTAGATTCAACCGATTTGTGGACTAAAGGTTTTTGCATCAACCTTGAAAAGTTGCACCGTTTTTGAGACCAAATGGCATCTTAATATAACAAGAAGTGCCATATGGGGTGATGAAGGAAGTTTTCCTCATCTTCTTTACACATACTAACTGTGGTACCTCAATACGCATCTAAAAACTTAGTAACTCGCACCCGTAAGTAGAGTCTACCACTTGATCAATGCGAGGAAGGAAAGTCATCTTCTGACAAGCCTTATTAAGATCTCAGAAGTCGATACACATTCGCCATTTCCCATTGTTTTTCTAACCATTACAGATTGGCAAGCCATCGTGGGTGGTCGACTTCACTTAATAAATCCAAATTTTGAGAAGCTTGTCAATCTCCGATCGATTGCTTCCTTCCGATCGTGTGAAACGTCCGAGTTTCGCTGATCGGTTTTTGTCGCCGAGAGCAAGCCTGCTCGATCACCTCGGGACTCTGTGCATATCGGACGCTTGCTGTGCAAACACGCCCCGATTCGCCGGAGGAAGGAGACGAGCGACTTTTCCTATTTAGGGTCGAGTCTTGCCCGACCGTAATCTTATGGGCGGTTGGGTCCGATGTCCCGACCCATGTGACGACTTGACGCCGTCCGAGAAGCGCTTTTGTCGAGTGGTACCTCCTTTGTCTCTGGTCGGATGGTTTGGGTGTCATCTTTGGCCTCGAGTGCTTGACTCGCATGGGAGTCGTTAACCTCTCCGCCGGAAGTTCATCAACCAAAGGCAAAGGATTTCCGATCGCATACATAAGCCATTTTTCGATCTCCTCGAATAGTGATGACTCCTTCGCCCCCAGATTTTCAAACTTTGATAACCGTAATGCGTGGCTATCAAGAATTTTGCTAATGCCGGTCGATCGAGAATTCCGCCAGGCGCGGATTCAAGTTTACTACATCAAACAGAATCTCTCTGCTCGAAGTTGTCGCTTTCCGAACGAATCGTAAGGAAACTTGTCCTATTTGCTTAGCGGTAGAACCCTAACTATGCCATGAAAAGCATATTTCATGTGTTTCACCTTTGACATGGGGACCGTGATTTCTTCTAAAGCTCCCACAAATAATATATTCAAAGAACTACCCCATCTACTAAAACCCGATTAACCCGACAATTATTAATGGTTGGTTCAACAACGATAGGGAACCTACCCGGCCGAGTCGATGGATGGGGCACTGCCTTTGTCAAGGAAATTATGTGTCCGACCACTTCGAAAGTGCTTGATTACAATCGGAGATTCGACTAGGTTGACCTCTCGCCCATGGCCTTCAGATGACGCTCGACTCAGATGAAGAAGATCCTCCAAAAATCATGTTGACTGTGTGTTGGGGATCCCGGTACTCCATCTCTTCGCCGCCATCCTTGTCCTTTTGGAGCTCGCTTTCCATGTTCCTCAGATTATGGAAATGGTCCTTACCCGCATAATAATCCTCCAGCTTTTTGCCGTACCACGACAAAGCGTAGATCATGCCCCGCTCACGTGAAGTGGACACCACTTCTTGTTCGTCTCGAATCCTTCTTGGTCGGGGCTTTGGCCTTGCTTCGACCAAGATAGTCCTTCTTGCCCTTCCCGAATTTTTTCGAACGGCGAGGACTTCTTTGTCGTCTGGTCTGCGGTTCTTTTTCTTCTTGAGACATTTCTTGTTCTTTTTCTCTTGTTTGTCCAGCCGGGTGGGAATCTTGTCTTCCGATCAATGGCTTCACACCACTCGATTGCTTCGCTTAGCGGTGGCATACTTGTCCGCCATATCAAAAAGCTCAACGGTTGTTCTTGGAGGGTTCATTGCTATGTCCTCCGTGAAACCGCCGATTCCTCGCACTGCTTTTAAAAGCCCAATAACAGAGGATTCTGCGACTTCGGGTATAGAGTTACTAACCCGGTCAACCTCTTGATATATTGACGTAAAGTCTCATCGATCCTCGCCGATTCGTGGAGATCGTCCTCCTTCCTGTATGGTCGACGCATTCTCGAAGTTGGCAATCGAAGATCACAGAGTTGTTCCTAAGTATATATTGATCCGACCGTAAGTTTAACAACCACGGCCAGGCGCGTAACCCTTCGAGCACGGTGGGTAAATAGTTGGCCATTACATTCTCATCGCCACCAAGAAATTTCGATGGCGGTGGTATATATTTGGAGAAATTCCAATGGGTTTTGAGTTCCATTGAATTTGTCCAAGTTGGCTTGGCCGGAACCGGTTAGGCTAACGCACGCCTTGGAGCCCCGCAGAGAAGGCTCGACAACCTGTGATTGATTCATGGTGTCTTCTCCGAAGGTGCCGGATTGTGTCGGCCGGAGACCGATCCCTAGGATTGGGACGCTGAACTCCTGTACCGATCCGGTCAGGACACCGATATGATGCCTTCGATCGCCCACTTGGTTCAAACGATGTCGGAGATCGTTAGGTCCTAGTGGTGGTTCCTCTCGACTGATGGGGGGAGTAGCTTGAATAACATTCTCCTCGTGACTCCTTGGTCGGAATCGCCGAGGAGGTCTCGGTCGATCGCCTCTCGGTATGACCGTGTTGTCCCTCGCCGAGGAGGAGCGTTGGGATGAAGTCATAGTCCGACTTTCGAAACCCTCTCGTTTCGATACGCCTGCTCATTGCATGGTCTGCTGGAGAATTTGGATACCGACCTACGAGTTGTATAAAACTAAGCGTTTCGCTAGAGCAGATCGAATTATTTAACATGTTTTGAATACGCCGCAAGTTTTGTACGATTATCGAAGGTCTCGGGGTTCATCTCGGTCGTAGGTGTATGCCCGTCTGAACCTTCCCCGACCTTCGGATTTGTTCGGTCCCATCACCACTCTGGGTGGGCAATGCGAGCGTAGTTAACCGATTGACGCCGATTAGTTCCGTTGCCTCCGGAAGTTGGTGCTTGACGGCCCGGATCATCTCTAACAACACGTGATGGCGTGGTAGAGTGTAGGACCGCAGGCATCTTGATCTTCATCTTCGATCGCGTTGACTTCGTGCTTCCAAAGATTGATCTTCCGATGAGCTTCCATCATAACTAATGGAGAGCTTGTCGTTGCTTCGCGTAATCTTCCACGATGGAGATCGGTCGGAGATGAGCACTTCCTAAGGTCTTTCACCGATCCGACGAACCGCCGATCGATGTCGAGTGTGATCATCCCCACATGGCCTACGACCGGTGGAGGTTTCATCGACACCGCTATCAGTGATTCGCTGACTCTGGAATTGCCGTGGTCAAGGAGAGTATCTTTCACCATGATTTCATCAATGGTATAGAGTTTTCCGGTGATGGGGCTGAAATTTCTTCACTGTTTCGCGGCCGAGAAGACCGGCTTGAAGAGATCCTCCGCATTCGAATCGGCCTGAACGGCGGTTTTCTCTGTTGCGCCACCACTAGTGGCGGCGATCTTCATCCATCCGGCCGACTCGCTAACGTCGGCGACGTGCGAGCGGCCGGAGGAGGAAGAGGAGGATGACTGCCATTTTCTTCCATGGCGCGGATACATCCTTCCATGTCGAGGTCGGCGTAGTCCGCCAAATCGAACCGCTTTTCCTCATCTCAAACTCTGCATAGTCGCATGAGCGATTGCGAGATTTTGGGCGAGGATTTTCTTGAGCGAAGAATTTTCTTCAGAAACTTACGCCTTCTTCCCCACGGACGGCCCAAACCGTCGGCGATCAAGTCGCCGATCTTACGAAAATGAACGAGAAAAATGACGTGGAATATCCCGGAATGGAATGGGGTCGCTCTTTATTGATATGAACTGGTTTTACAAGATGTGGCTAAGTACTACCTGAATTACATCGAATGGGGAATGTTCATCGTAATCGACTTAGAATATGAGTCTAAGTCGATTATCTAGCTTCTAATTCCACCGCTTAGGCTTCGTGGTATTCTCGTTGAACTATCGTTGTTTTTGTCTTTGTTGGTCTTGGCCTTGTTGTCTCTTGTGTCTGTTTGTGCGTCTGCGTCCCTTCGTCTTCTGCGCTTCACCTTTAAATAACTTCCGAAGAGGTGGCAGTTACTCCTGGAGAAGACGTCCCTGGTGAAACGTTACGACTGGTTTGAACGGTGGAGCGCTTAGCAACGTGCTAACTTCCTTGCGGTTGCCTGTGAAGAGCTTAACCGTAGGGTGGTTAATAGTCGATGTCTCGTGGTTGTACCATCGCATGGTTTGAAACGATAGCACGTGTTCCATTTATCATACGATAAGAAATACCATCCAAGAATTTTACGAAGCGGTTATCCGGTGAGGATTAGGCACAAAGCCTCATCCCACTCAGGTACCCATTAAGTAACCTCGAATACTAACGACTGTGGAGGTCGTTAGTCTTAGGGGTTACGACCATGAAGACGTATGGTCTTTTATTATGTATTAAAATAATACATAGAGGTTTTAATCCTCGTCAACGTCGAAAACGGGTAATTCCGCAAATCCTCAACGCCATTGCCAATTGTCTCATCATCCTAAGATCATAGACATACCCCCATGATATTCACACGCTACAATTTTCGGCCTAGAACCGAGATTGAAATTCTGATATTTTTATTTGGTTTTTGGAGAGAATTTGGTATTTGAATCGGAGTTTATAAATTTTATTCAACAGCGAATAAACTTAAAATGAAAACCAACGAATTAAATTAATTAATTTAACTTATTTTTTTTTAACTAAATCATTTTTGGGTTGTTACAATATGTGATGAACTGAGTGTACTGCTATGCATATTTTTTGAGACATTGTATCTACGTATTATCGAACTATGTATGCCATAATGAATTAGGTGTGATGAACTAGAACTAAGTTTTATGTATGTGTGGTAAACTAAGTGTCATGTCTGTGATGAACTAATTAACGCAGCTTGTAAGTGCATATATTATGTGCGGTTCATGAATGTTTGAATCAAATAAATTAGTTATATGTTGATGTTAATTTCTGGCGTACAATTTAAGGAGTTTTCACGTTCCAAAAATATTTGTGACCTTATTTGTTTCGTATTTGTATTCGATATTATTCGTATTCATATCCATGATATTCGTATTCGTATCCGTCATTTAAGAAGGAAAAAATACAAAATATGATAGAATCATTATCTATTTGTATTCGATCGGTTTTCACCCTCTAATTCACGTCATCGTGACTCGTGATGGACAATGTCGAGCTGTTTCGTTTTCGGTTGAGGTGTCTCGGTAACTCTTGTTCTATTTGTTTTTTCTGTACCTTGCGTGTTACACGCTTCTATGTTTTGTTGGTTCCAATTTTTCGTTAAAAAAAAAGTTTCGTTCAAAAAATGTGGTTCCAGTTGCTGCCAATGGAGTACACTAGGGTAGGGCCATTACATAGCTTTCTCGTGTCCAAAGACAAGACTAATTTGTACCAATCATAACGTAGTGTGCTAGCAATCTTTTTCTTTTTCTTTTTTGAGTGGAGTGTGCTAGCAATCTTTAAGCGATAAATGTTATATGAATATTTGGATACCATGTTATGGATATTATGTATGTATCTATAAGGTCTAATGAATAATATATATAGAGAGTACAATAAAATATAACAAAAAATATGCTATATATATATATATATATAAAGAAAATACAAAGGGAATTCCTATTCTAATAAGAAACACGGTTGGTTACACGAACATATTGTTTGATGATGAGCACGAAATAAGCAAACATGCAAAGGGTTAGCTACGGATTGCTGGCACACTGACGTTACGATAGGAGTGTAGCCGCTAGAAAGAAACGTACTGCTCAAATGCTCGATCCGGTGCGGTCCAGCCGTGTCGGCAGTAGCAGCTGGTCGGAATAGGAGCGACCCAAGTAGCTAACCCGTTCGCTCCATCGGCCCAGGCCACAGGAGAGGCCGGTGTTCTCCGTCGCCCAACCAGCCGTCCCCGTGCAACCAACCAGCCTGCAACGAAGAACGGAGACGGGCGGCACCGCACCGGACGCGCGTGACCGGCAACGTTTTTTCAGACCAAGAGCATCGCTTTTATTACTCAGCAGGATTACCATCACGCTGAATGCACCTTACAAGAAAAGCTGATACCGATTTATCCATCCAGGTACACTCCTGAAACGATTCAGAAACTTGCTTTGCACACAAATGAGCAGTTAAATTCGCTTCTTCTGTAACAAAAAAAAAGCGAAAAGGAAACAAAGACCCTACTTAGCTCTTGGATTTCCGAGGATTGGCAAAATGTCCGCACGATGGTCATTCTCTGTGTTCCAGAGACCAGCCAAAATTTGAGAATCTGTCTCCAAAATGACATGCGTCATATCCCAATTTGATATCAGTTGCACCCATCTCAACAAACGTAAGCTTCTGCTGTTAAAATATTAGGCAAATAATCATATCTCCTTGTTCTTACGACCAAAAAACGGCCTCCATCGTCTCGAACCACCGCTCCTGAGGCTCAAGCATCTGCTTGGTGTCAAGAGCCCCATCGACTCGTGACCGGGTACGTTTATGCCCGCGGCGCGTCGCGGCGCGCATAAACGAGGGGAGCGCCCGGGCAGCGTACGCCCTTCAGGCTTCAGCCCAGCCAGCGCCGCCCAGTAAAACTTGCGAGCCGCAACGGACGCAGCCAACGGCCCGAGCGAAATGGAGGTCCCAAGAGGCGGAGTTATGGGCTAGTGGAGGCGCGGCACAGGCCTGGTGGTGCCGAGGAGTCGACCGAGGCGATAGACGAGAGGACGGGACGGCCCAAGCGAGTTCCAATGTCGAATAGAATTTACACGAGCGCGTGGGACGCAGCCCGGCACAAGCCCAGAACGCATCAGATTGGGTCCAAGCTGCGCCTTCCGGCAGTTTGCGCTGGAGTTTTTTTTTCGTTTATAGCACTTTGACGGAGTCAATAACAGATACAATTACCCTCTCTATCCTATTTACAAAAATGACACCCTCCACTGTACTAGGACCGGATTCACCTCAGCCGTGCCCATAGGGGCACACTGTGCCGTGCGCTAGGGGAAGGTTTTCCCTTGTGGGGCCATGTGGCACGTCCAAGGTATTATTGTGGCCCAGAGACGCGGAAATACCTCGTCCGTCCTAGGGGTGCGAAAATACCCCGGATGCGCCATTTGGCGCAGATTCCCCTAAAAAGGCTAAAAGTTGTAGGAATTTCTAAATATATCAAATAAACTCCAAACATTATATTTTTTTTGAAGGCTATTGACATAGTGTACTTGTTTGTGTAAATTTTTCAGAATTTTATATGTTCTACATTTGTCTCCAAAATTCCTTTAAGACTACTGTTTGTATGCAGTGGCGGACCTAGGACTACATTTTAGGTATGGCAGAGTCGTCAGCGTAGACAAAGAAGTATTTTTCAAAAGAAAGACATGGAAAAATAACTCATTAATGAAGCTTAAACAATAATTTTCCATCAAGTTATCGAACATAATAGTTTAAACAGAATATAAGACAGAGAACGAGCAACATGTCGAAGATATATGGATCAGTTGTGTCGCTATCATCATTTTTCGATATTTCATACTTAGGATCATCATTTGAGCTGCTCATCGATGTGTACAATTGGGTGATAGGATCCTACAACGTTGATATCACATTGTTCAGGAATGGGATTCATCAACTGGTTTTACACATTTTTTTTCTCAAAATTGCTAGCTTACAAACCAAACCATTTCCTCTGATAGAGGAAAAAACGGAAGGCATGCAATAAGATCGGACTCACATATGGCAAGCCAAGGATTTAGTTGTGGATTGGGTGATGCCGTTGTGGCCCGTAGAATTTAGTTTCCATGCCAACTTGCTAAGCGACCAGTCGGCCCATCAAGTGACGCACGACCCAACTAACCCAAGCAGCTTCGTCTTCCTCTAGATGCTAGTGTCGCAGCTTCACCGACCTTTCTTGTTCTTCCATGACGAGTGTCCGAGGCATATCTGGGGTAGCCGGGCGGCCGTAAGCTCTAGCAGACGTCAGAGCTCACCAGATGGTGGTTCCGCCCCTGAGATCGACATAGGGAGACGGCCTGCCACTATCATTTCCTGATGAGTGAGTTGTAGGAGAAGCAATTCTTGATGGCATTTCATCGAACAGGCGGGGAGCAGCGCGCGTACCGGCCAGACTTGAGGAGGAGCTGGTGCAGCTGCTGACCGGCCGTGGCACCGCTAGAGAGGAGTTGGATGCAGCCGCGGACGTCGACGGCCATGAGAGCAGCTCCGATGCGGGAAACAAGGCAGGTGCCCCTGGAAGCCGATGTCACCGTCACCGCTTGACTCCTCTGCTGCTCCGCCAGCCTCGACGCCAGGACCCGCAGGACCCCCTCGCTGTCGCTCGGCGGGGAGCCGGAACTTCAATGGCTCTGCTTGGCAGCGCTGCCGGCGGTAGCTCTGGCGGGTCGTCAGAATGGTGGGTCTGTCCCTGTTTGTATGAAAATGAAATAATCTATTCGAGAAAAATTTCAAAAACATACTCAAAATGGTTTCTACATTTATTCTTAGTATAATTATCACAAGTTTACAATTTTTGAATGTTACAAATTGAGCGATAAGATCAAAAAAAACAAAAAATCGTAGATAGTAAAAGTAGTAGTACAATTAGTACTACTCGGAGCACGAAGAAAAATAGTATTGGTACTCGAAGTCGATCAGGACGTAGAAAAAATCGTACCCCGACTTCACGACAATATTCTGATAAGGTTTTTATCTTCTTTACAGAGGTAAAAAAAGAAGTAAATAATATCACAAGACTGGGCCATAGGGGCATGAAGAGAGTTTTTTTTTGTTAAAATAGCACACTCTTGTGATAATATTTACTTATTTTTTTGACCTCCGTAAAGAAGATAAAAATCATATCAGAATGTTTTTGTGAAGTCGAAGTACGATTTCCTTTATGTTCCGGTCAACTTCAGGTACCAGTACTATTTTCCTTCGTGCTCCGAGTAGGGGGTGCAAATGGAGCGCATCATTCCTGACCGACTAAAAGCTTGCGGAGCGAATACGAAAAAGATAAACGGTTATCCGACACTGTCCGTGTCCGACTCCGACTTCGAGGAAAAAAATATGGAATATGATACAGGACGAGCAATATTCGTCCGTATGTATTCGTATATCAGGTGGTATGAGGAAAGCCTGTTGTGACTTCACTTAGAAACAAGATACCAAATATGTTGGTTGTTGTATCTGAGTAGGCAGGGGATACTGAGTGTTTTTGCTTCGACATCTCAGCGATTAGTCTCTGTGTTCGCTCTGATTGCACCCCTACTATCTAATGTTCTTTGTAGAGATGCGAAAGAAGTGGATAATATCCATCCGACCGACCGACCAAAGGCATGCAGAGCGAATACAGGATGGAGAAATGTGTTTTCGAATCCGACACTATCAGTGTACGACTTTGACTCAGAGAAAAAAAAATACATAATAAGATACATGATGAATGATATCCGACCGTATCCGCTCCGATTGCACCCCCTAGCTCCGAGTAGTACCAATCATACTTCTACTTTTACTATATACGATTTTGGTTTTGTTTGATCTGATCACTCGATTTGTAAGATCCAAAAATTGTAAACTTGGGATAATTATACCGAGAATAAACGTGGAAAGTATTTTGAGCATGTTTTGAAATTTTTCTCAAATTGATTATTTCATTTGCATACAAATAATAGCCTTAAAGGAATTTTTGAGAAAAATACAGAATATATAAAATTATGAAAACATTACACAAGTAAATACCATGTCAGGAGCCTGCACAAAACTGTTAATAATTTTTGGAGTATTTGCTATATTTAGAAATTCCTATAACTCTTAGCGTTTGGTTTTGGGGTCGCGCCACGTCTTGCTGTCTAGGGTATTTCCGCGCCCCTAGGGTCCGAGCGAGGTATTTCCGCCACAGCAATACCAGACGCGTCACGTGGCACCATGAGGGTAAAATCGTTCCCTTGGGGCATGATATAGCATATTTCATAACCCCAAGGGGCGCGACAAAGGTGAATCCGATCGTCTGTAGCGCGATATTTGACATGTGGCGGAACGGGATGAGTCCCCCCTCCCCCAGGCATGGTGAAGGGTGCCATTTTTGCAAATACGGCAGAGAGGGGGCTAGTTTTGTTATTGACTCCGCCAAAGGTGCTATAAGCGCCAGAAAACTCGTTCGTGCTACAACAAGAACATGTAGCTGACCAAAACCATGTTCCCCACTCAAAATAGAGTTATAGGCTTTTTTGGCATTTTTTTTGAATGGAACATCAAATCTAGCCATCGCGTGAACGAAATGATAAAAGTGACACCTCCTACCATGCTCCCCGTGTGTGGCATCCCGCCTTCTGTGATACCCGTGCATGACAGCCACCATTCGTGGTCCCGTGCGTGGCAGGCCATTTGCCGCTCTCTCAGTCCGCGGTAGGAACGTGCCTATCCGTGGTGCCCATGTGCACATGCCATCCTGCCACGGATTAGGTGGCCTACCGCATATGGGGACCGTGATAGGTGGCTTGCCGTGCACGGGGACCAAGGATGGTGATTGCCGTTCACAGGGATCGTGGAAAGGGACACATGTCGTCTGTCTAACTTGTCGCGGTGTAATTTTTATCATTTTGTACGCAAAGGGCTAAATTCGCTATATGATTTTAAAAAAGAGGCTAAATGAGCCAAAAACTTCTCAACGCACACACACCCATGTTTCAATCCTATCTCTCCTAAAAAGGGAGTTCAAACGCCATTTTGACTTGTGAGTTTTATGCCAACCTGGAGCTGTAAATTTGTAAACCAGGTTAGCTACGGAACTACAGTCGTCTTGATGACACTGACGACAAATTTGCAAAGTCGATTCGCATGTTAAGCCTGGCTAGGTAGTAGCTATATATATCCACCCTATAATGTACCCCGGCCGGAATTCCAACATGATTGCTCATTGTACGCCGAGTGATGTAATTCCCGGACTTATGTTTGCTTGTTGTAAACTGTAATGGAATTTCTATAAAGTTTTAGAGTACAGTACGATCTACGAATACACAGTAGCTATCAAAAAGATTTTTAGAATTAACACAGGTACCGGACTCCATTTCCAAATGTAGGGGCGTGTTTGGAACTGAGGAATATTACATGAATTTCCAAATGGAAGGCGTTATATTATTAAAAATATTAAAATTTTATATGAAAGTATATTCATGCACCATTAATCTATTATGGTTAGTATACTTGAACACACATTAAGTAAGGTTGACAACATTTGGCACGATGTCGACAGTATTACACAACAAGACGATTAAACCACAAAGTACAACTAGCTAGGCGCCTCGCGGAGGCAAAATATTGACACCATTAACGCTGAGCTGATCCAGGTAATTACCCAATTATAAATCCTCTCATTCGTCCACGCTCACAAGCACAATCCTTCCCTCTCTATGCCTATTCTCTCCTCCCTCCTGAGCGGAGCCGCCTCAGCTTTAAGAAACTCTCGTTAGAAATCATCAAACACGACACAAACCAGAAGCAACAAGCATGACGAAGTTTGTTGTAACAGCAGCGCTTCCTATCCTTTCGTTGCTCGTCCTGTGCGCATGCATGCGTGCGCGCGGCACCGACGACTACACGGCGTTCGTGTACGCCGGGTGCTCGCAGGCGCGCTACGACGCGGGGTCGCAGTACGCGGGGGACGTCGACACCTTGCTCTCTTCCCTCACCAACAGCGCCGGCTACACTGCCTATGCCAACTACACCTCGCCGTCGGCCGCCACCGGCCTGGTCGGGATCTACCAGTGCCGCTCCGACCTCCCCACCGCCATCTGCGGCGCCTGCGTGAGGTCGGCCGTCTCCAAGCTCTCCTCCCTCTGCAACTCGGCGGCCGGCGCCGCGGTGCAGCTGCGCGCGTGCTTCGTGCGCTACGGGAACGACTCGTTCTTGGGGAGGCAGGACACGACAATGCTGTTCAAGAAGTGCGGCGGCGACGGCGGGGACGCCGGCGTCGTGTCCATGCGCGACGCGGCCCTCGGCGCGCTCGTGGCCGCCGCGGCGCCTGCCGACGAGGGCTCGTACCGCGCCGGGGCGGCCGGGTACGTGCAGGCCATGTCGCAGTGCGTGGGGGACCTCGGCGCCAAGGAGTGCTCCGACTGCGTCTCCGCCGCATCCTCGCAGCTCAAGGCCGGCTGCGGCTACGCCTCGGCCGGGGAGGTGTACCTCGGCAAGTGCTACGCGCGTTTTTGGTCCAATGCCGGCGCCGGGGCCAGTAACGAAGGTGGAATCAATGGCAGCGGCGGCAATGGCATCGGCGGCGGTGGTGCGGGTGCAGGCAATGGATACGCATATGGATTCGTGCCGCATACGTACGGTGACGTCCACGGTAAGCAGCTACTTCTTGCCATCCATTAGACCATTAGTGACTTCTTGGCCTAGTTGATCCCTACTGCTTGTTATAGAGTTCAGCTTGACGTTGTTCGCTGGTGGTGACCGTACGCGTAAGTATGCCGTACCGTCGGATATAGCTCATATATCCATTTTTTTTCCTTAGAGTTAGTGTTGGATACCTATTTTCCCATCCCGTATTCGCTCCGCGAATCTTCGGTTGTTGGTCGGATGAGTATTATCAGTTTCTTTTGCACACCTACACGTGACATTAGAGAGTAGGGGTGCAATCAGAGTGAACACGAAGAGACTAATCGCTGAGATGTCGAAAGAAAAACACTCAGTATCCCCTACCTGCTCAGATGCAGCAATCCAGCCGTCTATTATCATGTTTCTAAATAAAGTCACAACATGTTTTCCTCGTACCACTTGATATACGAATACATGCGAACGGGTATCGCTCATCCTGTATCATGTTCCATATTTTTTCCTTGAAGTCGGAGTCGGACACAGATAGTACCGGATAACTATTTGCCTCTTCCGTATTTCCTCTGCAAGCTTTCGGCCGATCAAGAATTATCTGCTCCGTTTGCACCCTACTCACCGCTACTACAAACCGTCCTAAATCCATGAGCTGACTCGAGAATTAAGCACGTGGCTTAACTTCCAAACATCAAGCCTGTTTGGAATACGGGAATTTTCCGTTTGGACTGCATGAAATTACGGCGTTCCAGGGTTGCTTTGCCCAGTCAGCCGACCCAGTAGTTTTTTACCTTTTGATGCATGATTGTATAGCGTTGATCTTTCCGGGCTCACCGTTATCTAGTTTTTCGTACATCACATCGGCACGGATGCTGAAGAAATGACGTTGATGCGAGAGCCACATATGGTTACTTTTTACGGAATTCTGAACATTTGTTGGATCTTGCAACCGTAACTGGACCATTAGCGCTACATTACGCGTACGATACTTCGATTCAATTGTTTATCTTCTTTTGAGAGAGGCGTACGATTCAGTCGTTAAGATTACCCATTACTGAAAATAGATTTACCCTCCTTGTGTCTCTGTCATGATGGCCGCACGTACTGCAGGCACATACATTTTTAGGCTTTCTAGACGACTAGGCCTGTATTGTTTAGCAGTACAGTACACAGTTTCTTCTCTTCAGGATTCAGGTTTAATCCATGTAGTTAACTAGTTCAATTTGAGAGAGAAAAAATGCAACATCTGAAGCTTGGAGAGAGAGAGAGAGAGAGATCACTTTTGGTTGGAGTGCCAAAATTTTAACAGCATGCTACATGTTTAGGGAGCGACAACACGGTTGAATGATCCAAAACTTGACTAATGCTGGCTTAGTGCTGCTACCTGCTGTGCGAACAGAATTTGCTCAAATTGGGGATTTCCATGTACCTTTGTGGAAATCTACATTAGAAATTAGGCATAACTACTACTTGAGTAGCCCCCACATTTCTCTCTTTAAGGAGGGTATCAATGATTAGGGGCACCAGGACCAGGTAGAACGTTCCGATCTTCTTGGCCCTCGTCAATTACATACCCCATAATCCAATCATAGAAACAGCCTCTTACGCATTTCAATTGAATATATAGCACAAATGTTCTTAGCGTACTGCACTACATCGTGTATACCAGTAACACTGACAACTTGACAATTCAACCCTAACTTATGGTGTATTCTCTCATGGAAAAGGCATCAAAGAGACCAACATGACTTTTTTGCCTTTCACTTTTCTTCTATCTGAACTTTGATGTGGATTCAAAATGATCCAGCTTTGTATCATTGGAATTTGAAACGGGAGGGGATATATCTGGTATCCCACTGTGAGTAGTGTAAAAAGCCTTTTCTGCTTTCCGGGGTAGCTTTAAACCTTTTACTAGGCTACTTTGCACAAAGCTATTAGCATGTATAGTAGTACTAGCCCGCAACGGATCTCGAATAAACATGGGGCAATTCTCTGCATGCTACTGAATAACTTTTCTTTGTTCCTTATATGCTACTTATGTCTCACTGACATGTGGGTTAAGTGATATGTAAGGAATAATGTAGTTTATCGGTGATATGTAGGGAATTAATCCAATAAACATATATAAGTTTTAAACTTGAAAAACCAATATACATAAGGTAATTATCCCTATATCTAAAAGTTGCACACATAATCCGCATCATATCAATAAGCTACAAAGAGTCTTATCATAAATCACATGCGTAGATGATCTAATTGTCCACAGAAGATTAACATATGCATGAATGCACGTATATATCCACAAAAGGTCCTACCGACTTAAGGTGTAGAGAGGTAGATAACAGACTCACCACCACCTTCAAGTACTTCTTTTATAATAGTAAAGATATATCAAGCATGTCAAACGGCACATAGATGGAGTGTATTTAGTTTGACTTCTGACAGTGCGCTGTTGTTCTGTTCCATTGTTCATCAGATGAATCTGGGAAGACTATTGCCATCATCATCGGCCTCGTGGCGGCGGTCGCCCTGGTGGTCATCTTCCTCTCCTTCGTCAGAAGGGCCGGCGGTGTCGGTGGTAAGATTAAATTTGAGATGAGAATTGTTTGAATCTTGATCCACACATCTATATCATCAGTTAATCGTTGCTACTGTTCATGGCATATTCATGAATCTGCCTCTTCTATCTGAACCATATGCAGGCAAAAGCTAAGGGTGCGGCAGGATGGTCAGCACCTAGAGCTCAGATTGGATCGGTCGGTGGCTTTTGCTTCGGCATTGCTTTAGTATCTATCATGCACCTCTTTTTTTTAATCTTTTAGGGCCTCTTTTGTCTTGTCATTATAGGCCAAAAACAAAGGGAAGCCATGCTGCAATAACCTAGGCTGAAAGGTTGCCACTGTGCTCAAGTGTCGAGTGAAGATTCCAGCTGCTGCTACCAACTAGCCACCAAGGAAAATTTACGCAAAAATAACAAGCTAAAGCGTGGAAAATGTGACGAGAGTTAAAATTCTAATGCTCATGCTAGATAAATGGTGGAGATATGTAACTAGAGTTCCATGTATATGATTTATGTCCAATTATTGTTGGTGGTGTTATCTCATTGCGATGGTTGGTGACACTGGACTCGCGTAAATTGTTGTTAATTTCTCAGACATAATTAATTACTAAAATTGTTGGTGAGTAAGGTGGTTGAGGAACTAAACAATTTCAGCTTTTATCAGAGCGACAAGGGTTGTTGTCATCATGAGGGATTCATAAAAATGGATGGATCAAATGTATCTTATTGCTCTGGTTGGTACTGTTAAAATCATTCCTGATGAGTTAGCATTGGGCAAGAACGTTCATCGGAGGGAGGATGGCATTGTTATTAGCATATATACGTGCCATGGACCAGCATTGATGTAAACTATAGTACACATGAACCGCCAATCATGTTAAATAAGCACATGCACGCACCAAATGTGGATTCAAAAAACATGAAATCTTTCTGTTAATTGTGCAAATCTTCCATATGTACTGTCCATGCCGTATCACTGGCAATGTCATGCGTGTGCTTTCACCACTTCTCTCTTTGTGCTCTGCCTAATTCAGGGTTGGCTTACGGAACAGAAGCAAACTGATCGCAGAACACACCAAGCTAGTGGTGGATCCACCGTGGGGCATGAGGAGATTGGAACACCGGCTCCGCTCGTCGCACCTATTATACATCATAGTAGCTCTATCATGATTTACATCACTAATCTAGTTAACTTTTTTTTTTCATAAGATTTTCACTTGTGCATATTTTTAGGTTTTTGAACACATTATCAATAATTAAGATACTATCTTTAATGTATCTATCATTTTAACATTGTTGATCATGAATTTATATATCAATTTAGATTACATATGAAATTTAAATATATGTTTGCTACGTTTACTCGTAATAGCTTCATATCACTAACACTCCTTCTCATAATAGCTTTATCTCACTGACACCTTTTTATTTTTGTCCTGCATACACACCGCACCTAACCTGAATTAGTAGAAGAACTAGCGGTTGAATTGGCCCTCGAGTAAGTACGTACGGTAAATATATTTTTGAATGGCAATTCTATTCACACGCGTACATGGAGGATAAGGACCGAAGGAGAGCGCAGGATGGAGCAGAACCCGCCCTGCTCCCTACATGCAATGGTGAGGTAAAAGAGAGAAACTAAACCAAAAGAGGCGTCTTTGCTAAAGCGTCGAAGTGTCGACGAGTCGGGACGGACTCTGGACGAGTTTGTTGCGCTCGCGCTCTCAGGTGTGCACACCGTACCGTGCCTGGGGCCAGTGCAGCGCACACGGCGATGGTACATATACTGCGTGAAGCGTGCGCGCGTACAGGTACAGCACGAGCGCGCGCGGCGAGGCTGAGCTGCGGGGTTTTCCCCGCAGAAACGCCGCGGAAAGAGTTGCGTCAACTGCCGGTTCCCCTGTGCTCTGCTCCGCGCCCACCGTTACCATGGCCGCGAGCACGGGCCCGGCCGCGTGAAGCCACCAGGGCCTCGGCCGTGTCGCGCGGTTGGCCGGCCACAGGCCGAGTTTGGGGGTCCCTGACGTGCCGCTTGCTCCTGCTGGATTGGGCGGACACGACGAGGCTGGGCCGCCCAGTTTCTTCCATGGGCTACGTCCTGGAGGCAATCACACTCTTCAAGATGTGATTTTCTCCTCTCTCGAAAAAACACACTCGCACACACGAGTTGTTTGGGGGGTAAACTACTGATTTTCATTGGATTTGCTATTTCTAAGTTGTCTGAAATTTTCTTAAGTTTAAATTAATTATTATGATCATTAAATTTATGTAGAGATTGATGCGTCGTATGATTGAATATTCATCCAATGGATAAAAATGTGACTTATACTTAAGAAAATTTTAGTTATCTTACGAATAGACAATCCCATTTTCATACAAAATTGTACTCCCTTCGGTCGAAATTACTTGACGTCCTGGAGAGATTGAGAAAGTTCAAAAAAGCTTGACGTTTCCCATGTCCGAACGGTTTTCTTCCACTTTTGCCCCTGACGAGTCCTTCAGCACCACCACATCACTTCCGGCGGCCATGCTCAAAGGCACGCCCCTCGACGAGCCATGGCCCTGCTGGCCACCGCGCTCCTCCTTGCTCATTGCCGCCATTGCCCGACACACGATTCTTCGCCTCCCTTCGGTCGGTACAGAACATCGCTCGTTGCAGACGACGGCGGAGACATGCGAAGGCCGGATTCGACGGATCGTGGCCGTAGACCACGGCGGCGGTAGCGCGCAGCAGTGCGTGAATGGATGCAGCAGTGATGCGTGAATGGATAGGACTGCCTGAATCTAATGGATAGGACTCCTGAATCGAACGGCGGCGACAGCACACAGCGGTGCATGCATGCACGACACTCACAGCAGAAAGTTCAAAATTGTTGCACGAAGAAAACGAGAAGGAGTCCGACGTCTCTAGAAAAAAAGAACAATTTCTGAAACAATAAGGCACAACATATCCTGATGGAACCTCCAAAATTCACAAAAATAGCTTAACAGTCGGAAAAGATAATAATTGCTCTATAAAACGAATAGAAACCAATTAAAACCCATCAACTGCCTTGTAATCAATAACCAAAGAAATTCATCATCCGCCAGCGCGTAATCCGAATAACCAAATATATCTCAAGGAAAACATCAACTTTTTTAAAAAAGAAACTCATCCCCAACCTTTGTAATTAAATTACCTGAGAAAAACCCTCCACTATTCCCATACCACGAACGGTGGTATAACCTGGCTATGCCCATGGCCACAATCATGGTATCTACCTTTCATCCTCGACTATCACCACACATAGCAATCATATAATCAATTCATAAGCATACAAGATCATGTCAACATAAATCAACAATGCGACATAATGGAAACGCAAATGCAATGCTTGACCCAATCCCATCCGACTGTGTGCCAATGTGTTATATTTTAAGTTGATTAACCATTAGCAAATTTTAGTTAATTTTACTAGTCATAAAGCAATTTTTAGCAAATTAACTTTACCTAAGTTGTTAACCTATTCACTACGGACCTAAAGCCCGCTCTGATACCAACTGTAACACCCTGGCTTAACAAAAGCCCGAAATTCACCTACAACTACTATCACTACTAATTTTAACCATTAAACAAGAATCATTATCAGCTAGACTAAAATAATAATCATTCTACCAAATGACAAGACATAAATTTCAGCAACCTAAATTCTAAAAAAACCGAATCGAATAATTAACACATAACTACTTATCACTACCAATACTAGCAAAACTACCTAGTCAATAGAAAAGTTTAACATCTAAGCATGTAACCAAGAGTTAAATAGGTAATACAACCTCCATAACAAGCAGAACCATTTGAAAATAGAAATTTCACAAGTTAACTATTTGTTACATTTAAATTTGCTAACTGAACTTTGGCCAAAGGAAATAAATGTCCAGTGATGTGAAGTGCCCAATATCGCTATCATTCCATGATCTATTTCCACCCAACGCGTGCCGTCTTCAACGACCACCTAAAATGACAAACAACAAGAGTGAGTCCAAGACTCAGCAAGTATAAGTGACAATAGCCATACACAAGCATCATTTCATCAACAATATGTTCTCATTATAAAACATACAATTCATTTCTCATGAGTGCAATGCAATGCAAATCATGCTCATGCCACAACTTCTCTTCTGCATATACTGGTATAGCAGAGTGTTACACCAGTCAGTGTTCACTCATGCACGCATTATCAAATGCAGGGACCCATTGCCCATCCTTTTCAGATGGGGACTCATTGCCCATATCTTAAATATATGGACCCATTGCCCATATCTTACATATGGGGATCTCAATGCCCACTCTGGTGGGTATATCATGCCAACATGCATGCTTGATATGAAATGAAATGAACAATCCATAATATGTTCTCATAAGAATTATCAATTATCGATCATCATATAAACAATGTGAAATAAATATTTTTATCGTGCTTAATCATATTAAGCACACATCAAATCAACAATATTTTCCAACACACAATATCATACTAAAATTGTACTTGCCTCAACCGTATGATGAGTGACGACGAGTAGAGGGCTCTAACCCCGGTCTCACACCACCACCTGACATTCGTAAAGCATAGTAAGAATACCATCCAAAATCACACCACATTTCAATAAAACTAAATAGACGAATTCGCTCGTAATCACAACCCAAAACGATACCATTCCTTCGAACACCATTCTGTCCAAAACAGATACCACCTTAAAAGAATCATAACTTTTGATCTATAATTCCAGAAATCATGAACTAAGACTTTCTGGAATCTACACACATATTCTCACAATTTCTCAGGTGATCAAAAGATCAGATTGTTTCGTCTAAATACTTGTTTTTAACTCCGAAGATAGATTTGTCATCTTCAGTAACATCGACTTAGAAATTCCATAACTTTTAATTGGTTTATCCAAAAACAGTGATCTAAAGAATCCACAAGGAATTATATACCATACTAAAGTTATGCCAATTTTTATTTTCTGTATCTAATGTTTGCAAACTTAACATTTTACCCGATCTGCTCCAGCAGAAAGTCAGAACTGAAATGCATACTTTAAAATTTCATAACTTCTATTTTACTTGTCCAAAAATTGTGTTCTTGGACTCTCTGAAATCATCACAAAGTTATCTATCTATTTCATACAGATTAAAATCCTGAATTCGTCCATTTTATAATTTTAATCTATATAACCATGCCTGCTGCCGAAAACGAAAGAACTGAACATGCAGTTGGATTGCACAAATCATAACTTTCAATCTATCCATCCAAAAATTGTGATCCAGAACTCTATAGAAAGCTAATGAAATCATCTAAAAATCTCTAGGAGACGACATTCCCAGATTTAGCATCTGCAGTGCCCAAAACTATATTGCAACACGAACTACAGATTACCCGATCTACTGGATGAATCTCTACCGAGAGGAAAGACTGAACACAAAAGAGGAGAAAATCGATTGCTACCCCTAGAGAATGAGATGATGAATGCGGAGACCCAGTGAGGCTCCTTCCTTTCCTTCCTCTCTTCCTTCTTTCTTCCTTTCTCCTTTCTTTTGCTGGCCAAAGAAGGATCAACAGCAGCACCGACCTTGGGTGGAAGGGGAGGTGGTGCTACAGTGGCATGCTACAGTAGTGGTGGTGCTACAGTAACAGGGCAGCTAGGGTTGCTGGCCCCCCTGCCCTATTGAAGTTAGCCCACTAATGAGCCTTGGGCTAAAAGGATGGTTTCCCTCACTTAGGCCACGGAAACATGGGCCGGAAGGCCAAAATTTTAATCCCTCTCTAAAATTCTAAAATTGCACTATTAAATTATATTTTTAATTTCTTTTAATTCATTTAATCATCCAAAATTAAATGAGATATTACAGGTTATGCAACCAACGATGTCATTGAGTTTTGCGTCGATTACATGGCTCAGGTCGAACCGATAGGAGTGCCTCGATCTTGTCATGAGGGGAGACTCGAGGGTGTCGGGACTATCAGAAGGAAAACAATCACTCCAGATATGGATGCATATGCTCAAGCCCATTTCATGGTCTTACAACACATGGTTGAAGTGTTCCTGTATATCGACTAGCACAAGGACGTGCTTCGGCAATAAAATCCAAAGCGGCCGGATGTTTGGATCACGAGACAGCACAACAGTCGGTTTAACCAATGGTTGAAGGAGCGATTTGCTAGGAGCTCGTCAAGTGATATGCTAAGATAGTTGGCAAAAGAGCCAACATTTACAATTGTGACATGGCAAGGATATGACATAAATAGGTACACATTCTATACGCAGGCTCAGAATATAAAGAGCAATAACCAGAACAGTAGTGTCCGCATAGATGCGTTCAGTACCAATGGGTTGAGGAGCTCCTAATATGGGCTCATAGAGGAGATTTGGGAGCTCGACTACGTACTTTTCAAGATCCCCCTGTTTCGGTGTCATTGGGTCCATCTCCCACATATGAAGGTTGACAAGTACGGTGTCACTACCGTGGACCTTGAACGTGTCGGAAACAAAGACAAACCATTCATACTCGCTTATCAAGTTGTTTAAGTCTTCTATGTAACCGACTAGGCAAATAAGAAGCACCATGTAGTTTTTCATGAAAAAAGGATGATTGTCGGAGTTGAGAATGTAGTAGACGAGGAAGAATACAATCTATTTGATGAGTTGCCTCCTTTCGGAAACGGCATAAGGGTTAAGGAAGAACAACGTGATGAAACTAGCTACATACGCGTCGATCATCATGAAGGGCTAATTTTTAAAGGAAATAAGCAAGTGGAATGATGAATGAAATGTTTATGTGTCATATGTTCTGAATTTGCATTTATGCATATGAGAATGTGTCATATGTGAATTTGCATTTGTGTATACGAGAATGTGTTATACGGGGAGTTCCATAATGTAGATTGAACTTGATTAGGATAAGATTGAACTTAATGGTACATGTGTGTATTTGTTCATGAATGGTTAATTTTAGTTCATTTGAGTTAATTGATTTGTGAAATGGATGTGCTTGTTTCTGAAATGAATATGAATAGGATGTATACATGCACTTGTTGTGTTTCTACTTGATTAGAGGGCATGGCCAGCATTTTCTGAGGCTAGCCAATAAATAGAAATAGATTTAGCAACACAAAAGAATATAGATGGTTCCTTAGGACAAACCTGCGATACATCAGCTATCACAGACGGTTTCATCTACAAACCGTCTAGGATACATTAACTATCACAGACAGTTTCATCTACAAACTGTTTGTGATACATCAGCTATCACAGACGGTTATTTATTGGAACCGTCTGTGGTGTCCAACCCTATTTATATTCGGACTCTAGGGTTTGCCTGTAACACCCTAGGTATGCGGAAGCCAAGATATTACTTAAAAGACTAACGTACAACAACAATACGGAGTAATTTCAACCATTTTTCAAACAATAATATTTTAGCCAATTAGTAAAGACATTTCTCTAAAATTCGGCAGAATCTCCTTTGTATGGGTGATTATACAAAGGTTCTAACATTCTAACATAGCATCAATCAATATTTTCAATCATCCAATTTAAACATCAACGCTATCACAGTCTGTAAATTCTCAATAAAAGTATATCACTTATCAATGGAGCATAAATCAACTTAGGAAGTCTTCTCTTTAACAACTAAGTTGAAACAGTCCAACACTACTAAGCTCAAGCAGATAATGACCAAATAGCTACATCTAAAGCATCATTGACCAATCAACAGCGAGGGTGATAAAATAATCGAAACCAAACCGTCTAATCCATAGGATGAACTTAAATGGCGAAGAATTAAGAACTTAGATGGATCGTCCTTGCTCACCGACAAAAATCAGCCACCACGAAGGATGGTCACAAATTGAATCTTAAGAAAACATAAATTCTGAGAATTTTAGATATTTGAACTAATTTATTCATTGTGGTTATATATGTGAAGTGCATCATGTCTACCCCTTCCCCATGCATGTCGCAGCCTTTGATGGGTACCTAGAAAGCACAACACAAAGAAGAGTGAGTCCACGACTCAAAGAAAGTGCAATAGTAAATCAAACATAGCATTATAAGTAGTCAAAGGGAGTAAACAAACACATCATGAACAACATCATTGTATACCACAAATACATCTCTTATGATAGCATCGTAAGCAGTCAAAGGGAATAAACAATCACATCATGAACAACAGCATTATATACCACAAATCCATCTCTTATGCGTAAATGCAATGAACATGTCATGAATACACCTCTTCACTTCTTAGCAATTACGTGTAATGCCGTAGTGTATCCGCCGATACATATTTTAGGCCCTGTGCCCTCTAGGCACAGTGGATTCAGCCCACACTCTACGAGTGTGGGGACCAAAGCCCGTCCAATGCATGACGGGGATCCAATACATACTCAAGGCCTGTGCCCTCAAGGCACATGGATCCAATGCCATGATGCAAATGCATATGTCCAATGTCATTATCATGATTCATCATTGTCATCATTAACAAGGTGGTCTCATTGCTCACCTTGTCCCATCATTATTGCCATCACTCATGAAACCATTACCATGTAAATATCATCATTTAAAATTGTCATGTAAGCATCCTCATGTAAACATCACCATGTGAGCGCCATCACATAAACATTAGCATGCGTCGTCATGTAAATATTTCCATGTAAGCTTCATCACATAAGCATCATCATAAAAATATCATCATTAAACTATGGCATTCATGCTCATCAACATTACCAAGCAGTAATCATCAACAATCAACTATGGCATTCATCAAGTATGAAATACTGCTTGCACTTGCCTCCACCGTGAGATAGAAGACCAAAGGTGGAACGCTCTAGCACTGGGGTTCACCACCACCTCAGTGTTAGCCACAATTAATCACCACCATATTTCCTCATGCATAAGCAAATAGCAACCCACGTGCCACCACCATCAAACATGTGCATCAACCAAGCATCAAATTATCAAAGGCAAGCATACAAAAGATCATATATGTTGTCATCTTATGTCTTACCTAATAATCTAATATAGGACATTAACCAGGACATGGCCTTCAATGGTAGCTTGTGCAACCCCACTACCATCAGACCATGAAACAAACACCTCCAAGTAGCCACCTCCACCTTCAACAAATCACCATGAACATGTATACAAGAAAATCATCTAGCATTAGGACTTGATTCAACCTCGAACACTAAACATTGATTTAACAAAGAACAAGAAGGGAGGTAGACGCAGCGATGGCGGGGACCCATCTTGGCCGCATGAGGCCGAGAAGGGAGCAGAGCAGCCGTCCATGCCCACTTGGGTTTTGGAGACGAGGTTGGTGGCGGCTGTTGTGCCTCGTCTTCCATGGACGCGCCGAGGCTGGGGCAGCAGCAACGGGTCGAAGGTGGCCCGAGGGGGCGGCGGCGGAGGTGAGACGGGCGGGTGGAGCAGAGCCGAGAAACGACCGTGAATCCAAGCAAGGAAGCCACCGAGAGGCGAGGAGGCGTGGATCTGGGCAGGGGAGCCGCTGAGTGGGCGGCGGCGGCGTGGTCGGCGGCCTAGATCCAGGAGACACCGGGGTGGAGCAGTTGACGAGCGAGGCATAGAGGTCGAGCTCCTTGCGGAGCTGCAAGTTGAGGGAGGAGACACCGCTGCCGACGGGGGTGGCGAGCCCCCCTTGAGGCAGACCTTGTTGCAGCTGATGGTTTCGATGATAGCGGGATAGCAGCTCGAGGAGGCAGAGGAGATCGTCGCAAGTGAGCCCCAACGCGGCGGCACCGGCGGTGGGGGAGGCGGTGGCCGCGCCGCTCTTGTCGGGCTTGCTTCTTGGAGTAGGGATCCATGTGAGGCGCGGGTAGGAGGGGAGGGGCGAGCAAAACCCTAGCTAGGCTTGGTGACGGCGCCAAGTGCTGGATGGTGTGGTGGCTTCAGCCAGGAGAGGGGCGGCTTGGGCAAGGGGAGGAAAAGATTTTGGTTAGGGTTTCATCTCCCTTTGATTATGGGCAACAAAGGCCCAATCCGGCCCACTACCTCATCTCCTTACCGAAACTTTTCCTTTTTAATCCCATTCTATTTCTTGTTTAACTATTTACTCCAACGGGGTATTACATTGCCCGCGCCCCTACTCAAACGATTAAGTTTCTCTAACATCCCTCCTCCCCCGAGCCCATCGCCACCGTCCTTGACGCCACCTCCTCCTCGAGCCCGGCACGCCTGTTCCCCCAAGCCCGCTGCCTCCTCCCCGAGCACGAGCCGCCACCTCCCCGAACCCAATGACCTCCTCCCTAGCCCCTAGGCCTCCCAAGCCGCCTCCTTCCCTCCCCGAGCACGCATTGCCTCCTCCTCCCCCGAGCCCAATGTGCCTCCCCTTCAACGTCGCACTGCTGCTCCGGTGCTCCCTGCTTATCCTTCTCCTTGATGCCTAAAGGTAACCGATGCCGAGTTGCCGTCCCAACGCCCCTTTCCCTCACTCTTGCTATCAATAATCTGTCATGCCATCATGCTGTAATGGTCCTCATGGACTCATGGTAATTACGCTGGTATCTGGTTCAAACACTTAGTAGTATGAGGTGTTGTACTTGTTTTAGAAAATTTGGCCATAACTTAACAAAAAAAATTGTGCTTAATAGGGGTGGAAATCAAGTTGATTGTGTCAGCCTAGATTTGAAATCACCCTTAAAAATGAATCCATGTTGAATATCTACATTGCTCAGATTGCTCTGTGGCTTTGATTGCCATTTGCTTCGTGAGTATAACAACATTTCAATTTAATTACCCCTTTGCATTTTGATATGTTCTAGTCAGTGATTGATATTGTATTTGTTTTAATACTGCTACTGGAATATATTACAATGTGGTGTGGTGGGCTTGAGATGAATGCTCTGTGATGATAATAGTCTTGTACTAAAATTGTTTTGATAATCGGGTTTGAACTTGAGCTCTAATTGGAATGATTACTACTGTTGATTGATCTTTAGCATTTAGTCTGTTACTTTCGGTTCGTTAATTGGTTGAACCTCTAGGTTTTGTGATCCTTAGCAATTCATAATACATACTATTCTGTCAGTCAATTGGGCTTATTGCTGAACTTGTTAAACTGTGATCTTTTATACTGTCAATAGATCAAGTTTTGTTGGCTAACTGGAGTGTTGTTTTGGTGATCATTTTGCTTTGATCTCCTGTTGGCCGAAAGTATTATCTGCTGTCTTTTGTTTAAAGATCCGCTCGGCAGATAAGTAAAGAATTATTTTAGAGCTCAAAGTTTGAATTAATATTGCCAAATTCAATTAATGAAGAGTATAGCCTAAAGTAGTGAGAAGGCCAAGATTAAATCATGTGCAACTCTACATCTAAGAGCAATATCAAAATGTTAAATCATAGCTTTTATGCTAATTTCATTTGTTCACATGATGTTTGTGTTGAGCATATTATCCCTTTTAAATAACTTGGAGGATTTACATGTTTATATGTCAATTATGTCATTATATTGGTGCTGGAATTATGTTTATTTACAATTAATTGAGTCGAATTATTTCTAGATTTATGCGAAAACCACCTTCTTTACAACAATTCGGATGGGGAGGGTAATTAAATTGAAATGTTGTGATACTCATGGAGCAGATGGCAATCAAGTATAATAAGTAATTATATAACTTTACAAATTTATCCTCTTCTTATATGTAACATGTATGGGTTTTTTTATGGTAGCTATATACTTAATAAGAAATTATCCTAATTTCTTCCCTACATATCCCAATTATTTATTAATTGGTGTGTATACATACACATAGAGAATCTTATGATAATATGTTCATGCGTGTCATAACTTCTATTTATTGTGAAGATGTCGTCCGCTCATTCTCCGTCATCGTCGCCTCATGCGTCTGATGCGCTGTCCTCTAGAAAATCCAAGCGCGATGGAAGAGGAATATCGAAAAGGCCCGATGGATAATTTACTATCACGGATGTCAATGCGTTTGGGACCCCTCTCAATTGTGACCTCCCAAATTTTCATTTCTGGCCAAAAAAATTAAATAATTTTCCTTTTTTTTGGACTTTATTTGCCATTTTCTAAAAAGCCTAATTATTTTCTCGCAATTCAAAATGTATTTTAAATCCGAAAATTCCCTTTGGGCCGAATTCTTTTTCCCCGGCCTTTCTTTCTCTTTCTCTCTCTCTCTCTTGCAAGGCGACCCCGCCTAGTCGGCCTTCCCCTCTCTCACTCTTCCGCCCTGACCCCGCCTGTCATCCCTGTCCTCGATCCTTCGTTTACCTCTCGCCGAGCCGGAGTGCCACCATTTCTGCTCGGTTGCACGCGTTAATGCTTCTGTTTCTACTCGTGATCATGTGCATTAGCACCCGCATTCTCTCCCGCACTTAATCGCCCATTTCCTCCTCCTTTACTCGCATTTCTCTTCGACGCCGCGCCGGCTTAAAGCACTAGCACACGTTCCAGCCGCCTCGGCTACTCATTCGCCCCATAAAAGGGGGCACTAGCATCACCTCCCTTTCCTCATTCCATCCCCCTAAACTCTATCTCCTCATTCGCTTTCGTTTTGTCGGATTTTGCTCATCTTCGCCGTCATACTCGAGGTGCACCACCGCTGAAGTCGTCGTCGACGTTGACGCTCCGCCGCCACCGTCCACACCATCGTGCTCGCCTTCACCCGCTCATCCCCGTGCGCGCACTCTCTCAATCGGAGGACTACGAACACCTCGCGCATGAGCCGACCTAACTCCGCCATCAAGAAAACCTCTCGCCGCTAGCTAACTACAGTTCGGCCCGCGAAGGTATCACATAAGGTTCAGCATCATCTTCCCTTCATTTTGCGTACCTTCGCGTAGCTCGCCGTGGCGCGTTGCTTCGGCAACCGTGGGGACTTGTGCCACTCCGTGGTCGAAAACCTTCTTCACCAAGTGGACGAATTACTTTTGACCAGTGGTCGAACTTCTTCGACCAGGTGGTCGTAACTCTTTCGACGAAGTAGTCCAAATCTCCTTCTACCAGCGTAGTCGAAACCTTCTTTTGACCAGGTAGTTGAAATCCCCTTTCGACCATGTGAAGTGGAAGAGGTGAATAGTATTCGGAAGGTGAACAGTACTCGGAACGTCAACAGTATTTTCAGAATTCTATCATTTCTTGTGACATCAAAACTTCCGGATGTTCGTTCTCCTTCATACGAAATCCGTTTTCGTCGTTTCAAATTTCTAAATTCATCTAAAATCTTAATCTAGCTATCCAAACCAAAATTATTTAATTTGGAGTTCATTTGAGTTTTATTTAAATGTTATTTGAATTTGGCTTATTTTCACATATAGATTTCGACGAGTCCGGAGAACTAGAATTATTCAACGACCAGACTTTTGTGGAAGGCAAGTTACATCCTTTGATCATGTTTGATCCCATTATTTTAAATTATTTAAATTATGTTTTAAATTATTACTGCATGCTTATTTATATTCAGTTATTTAAATTCCTATTTTTAAACCCATAGATATGCCTAAATCCTTTTGTATGGCTAATGTTGATATTGAATCAAACATATTGTCACCCTAGATAAAAAAACCTAGTTGATACAATTGTATGAACTAGAATTATTTGGAAAATATTATGCAAAGACATGCTTAGATCAAATATGTTTAGTTTGGGGAATTTTAGCCAAAGATTCAAATGTGTTTAAAGTGAGTCTATGGAATTGGTTTGCCATGGAAGCTTTGCAAATGATTTTCAAAATAAAAACTCAAAAATGGTTTAAACTTGGGCAAATTGGATGTCAAGTTGGTGCAAGTCAATGCACAGGATCGATTCATTTCAATCAACGAGTCCAGTGTTTTTGGAATGTTGCCCAAGTTGGTTAAGGACCGGCCTGAGAGCCGCTTTTGGTAAACTCCATCGTACTACCACATGTCCTGAGTGGGTAGGACTGGCTTAATAATTTGCAACACTCCTTTGCAAGTTGTGCCAATTGGATGTGCGGGTGTCAGGAAGACAAAAATTCCCACTTGGCGCAAGAGGGAGATCTCCGGCGGGCTGGTGGCCCAATGGAGGTGACACCTTAGCGGGCATAACTGTATTGGAATGAAGCATTGTAATAGCCTTGTGATAATCACTTCGTCACACGCTTTCGGAAGCGTGTCATGGCCGACAGTGAAAGTTGATTATCTCTTGTGGATAAAGCTGTACAACCTCTACAGAGTGTAAAACTATTCGAATAGCCGTATCCACGGTCATGGACATGTTTAGCTTTTGCCACGCAAAGTTAGACTTTGGTTTTTTGGTTTCAAAATGAGTTTGACATAAAAAAAATTATGGATAGTTTATCCAATTGGGAAATTGGGCGGTTAGTCATGAGATAGGAGGGTATCCTTCTCCACATTCTTGTATGGAGGTTATCCAACTATAAAACTTGAGAATTTAGAAAAATGAATTTTAGATATGAAATAACTGATTTGGAACTTAGTATCAGTATTTGAAAGAAACATGGCTTTATGCAAAATCAACCTTATAAGCCTTCCTTTGTTAAATCCAAGCATACATCATAATCTGTTATTGGGTGTAACTTGCGAAGTACGGAAGTTGTGCTCACCCTTGCTTAAAACATTGTTGTCCAGAGAAGGAGTACTTCATGGACGAGAAGGACTTGGACGACTAGGCTGCGTCCCGAGACGATTGCCTGTGGCGTATCGTTTGGCCTACTTCTACCTTTTGCTTTCTGCTATAATTTTCTTTAGGCCAAGTACCCTTTTGTAATAAAAACTCTGATATTAAGAATAAAATGCGTGGTGTGGATTTGTTACCATATTTGTTGAACTGTGTACACTAACTGTTCCTGGACTAGTGTTGTAAGCACAGAGAATCTGGGATCCTTCTACTCCTGGGATCGACGGAGATGGTATCAGAGCCATATCGACTGTAGGTCGCAACCTTAGCTAGAACGAACAAACCTTAAGGACTTATTTTCAAAAGATTAAAAATATTTTATCTATCTTTCTGGTGTCCATGCTCAACCCTTCTTTTAAAAAAAATGATTACTAACTCTTGTCTTTTCAAAAATTGTAGATGGCCGAGGAACCCTGAGCCCTTTCCCGTGGCACTTACACTGGACACTTGGCAGCATCATTGTGGAAGATGACGCAGGAGCTGCAGTTTGACCAGTTTTCCAGGGGTACGTATATACTGACCCAGAAGAGGTGGAGAGTAGAGGTGCTACTTTGCGTCAACTCTTTCAGCGAGGCACCATTGCACATCTTCGACGCCCCAATACTACGCGACTCCTTCTTCGCCGGCATTCAAGATGCAGCACGGGAGGCCATATGCAGGCTACGTCGACTCTATGACTTTGAGCTTAACCGCTCTAGTTTCCACTTCTATCTGCTTCACTACCCCATCAGTCAGCGTAGCTCCTTTTGCTCCACCAGAGACGAGGATTTCCCGGACATGACTAGGTAGGTAGAACTATCTATCGCGATGGACTATACCTACAAGTCCACCTTGGACGAGCTTCGCACCACTCAGCAGAGACTGTAGGAGGCGGAGGAGAAGTTAGCCTTGCTTAAGGCTAACGACGCTTCTTCCTCTGTTCAGGGAGTCTTCATCACCAACACCTAGGAGGAAGAGGATTGATAATCAGTTCAACAGATAGACCCCTTCAGCCTGACCCCAGTTATAGATCCTAATATCTTGGTTAGTTAATTTACGTTTAGACGAATTGTGAGTCGTTGCCTTTGTATGCCATAATCAAACAATAAAATATCAATAAAATAAAAGTTATTTTAGAAAAGTTGTTCTTTTGTTCTTCTTGGTCCTTGGTGATGTTTTAGGTCTATCCCCCTTAGTTTCCTTCTCCTATCTTTTCTAAATCTTCAAAGATCTGGCAGATGGTGGACACTCGCAGATCTAGCAATGAAGTGCAAGTGGACGTGGCAACACAAATGCTGACCATTAGAACAACCCAATTCCTCCACCACCTCCAGCAGACGGACCTGATTGGCGCCAGATGATGGCCAATCAGTCTCACCTGATTGACCTACTTACTCAATACCCAAAACTTGCAAGCAACACAGCCACCTCTACCACCGCAGAGAGCCAACTTGTCAGAGTTCATGAGAATGTGTCCTCCAACATTTTCCAGTAGTACTGAGCCCATGGATGCAGATGACTGGCTCCGAGCGATTAGCAAGAAGTTGGACATTGTCCAGTGCAATGACCGTGAGATGGTTTTGTTTGCCTCTCACCAATTGAGTGGACCAACTTCCGAGTGGTGGGACAATTTCACTCAGTCTCACGCAGATGCCCAGGCTATCACCTGGAATGAGTTTGTGCAAGCATTCCGCCATACACACATTCCTTCGGGCATGGTGATCCTGAAGAAGAAGGAGTTCCGTACACTGCGTTAAGGCAACCGTACTGTCAACGAATATCTTCACAAATTCAACCAGCTTGCTCGCTATGCTCCAAAGGATGTAGCTACAGATGAAGCAAAACAAGAATGTTTCCTAGAAGGCCTCAACGACGATCTTTCTGTTCGTCTGATTGCACAAGACTACACCGACTTTCAGCAGTTGGTGAACAAGGCCATTTGTCAGGAAGGCAAACATTTGGAAATGGAGAACCGCAAAAGAAGAATGGTGGCTCAGAAGTTCAATCCAGGAGGATTTTCCAAGCCCGCCCACTTCTTTCCAAAGTACCAAAGATAGCAGATTCCAGTCATCTTCGTCTTCTAAGACACCCGTACCTATGCCAGTGCAGCGCTTCAACAACCCCAACTTTCGCAACGCTTCTCTAGGGGGCCAATTTCAGAAGAAGGCAATTCCCTCAACTGCGGGAGTCACATGTTTTCACTACAATGAAACGGGACATTACGCCAGCAAGTGCCCAAAGAAGCAACTACTAGCAGCATCGGCAAGGCCAAATTAGGGAGTTCCACCCATGGGCAGCATTCCTACAGCCAGACCAGCATCCTAGTTTGTGAAGGGACGTGTGAATCATGTCACAACAGAAGAAGCTCAGACAGCACCTGATGTGGTCCTTAGTACGTTTCTCGCCAATTCAGTTCCAGCATCAGTTTTATTTGATTTAGGAGCTTCACATTCTTTTGTATCAAGTCATTTTGTGGGCAAGTGTGGGTTAGCTATATCTTCCCTTACTAACCCTATGAGGATCTATTCCCTCGGATCAGAAATGAGATCTAGATCTCATTGCCCAGACCTTACCTTAGACATAGAAGGGGTACCTTTCTTAGCTGACCTTATAGTTCTTACCTCCCAAGGGTTAGACATAATCCTTGGAATGGATTGGCTAGCCAAGAATCAGAGCCAAATAGATTGTGCCAACCGAGCTATCACTCTCGTCAATGACAAAGGGATCAAAGTGGAATTCAGACCAAAGAATACTGTTGAAAAAACTCCATCCTTAACAGCATTAAGGGAGTAAAATTATGACATTCTCATCTACTCCAAAGATGAAGAAGAGCATGAAAGGCATATCAAGGCTGTATTGGAAAAACTCAGAAATCATCAACTTTACTCCAAGCTTTTCAATAGCGAATTTTGGTTAAAGCAGGTGGCTTTTCTTGGTCACATTGTTTCAGCTGGTGGAGTTGTAGTTGATCCAACCAAAGTTGAAGCCGTAATGAACTGGAAGCAACCCAAGTTTGTTACAGAAGTAAGAAGTTTTCTTGGTTTAGCAGGATATTACCACAGATTCATTAAAGATTTCTCTAAGACAGCTAGACCTATGACCCAACCGCTAAAGAAAGAAAAGAAATTTGAATGGACAAGAGCATGTGAGAAGAGTTTCCTAGAGTTTAAGCAAATGATAGTTTCAGCACCAGTGTTGGTTTTGCCTGATATCCACAAAGACTTTGACGTATTCTGTGATGCTTCACGCCAAGGACTCGGATGTGTGTTGATGCAAGAAGGCAAGGTTGTAGCTTATGCATCCCGCCGCTTATGACCAAGGGAATTACCCGACACATGACTTGGAATTGGCAGCAATTGTACATGCTTTGAAAATTTGGTGGCATTATCCCATTGGTAATCGCTGCGAGATTTTCACGGATCATAAGAGTTTGAAGTATATCTTTACCCAATCAGAACTCAACCTGAGGCAAAGAAGATGGTTAGAACTTATCAAGGATTATGACATTGGCATCCATTATCATCCCAGAAAAGCCAATATAGTTGCAGACGCTTTGAGCAGAAAAGGATATTGTAACACGGTTCTGGTTCAAGAAAATCAACCAAGGTTGTTTGAGGAATTGAAACAATTGAATTTGGAAATAGTAAGTCAAGATTGTGTGAACACTTTGGAGGTACAACCCACAATTCAAGATCAAATCCGAGAAAATCTGAAAACAGATGAGGACATCAAAGAAATTCAGAAAAATATGAGGAGGGGAAAAGCTCCAGGATTTTCTGAGGATGAACGTGGTACAGTTTAGTTTGGAAACCGTATCTATGTGCCTGGTCACAACCATTACCGATTCCAGAATTGAAATGGAAAGAAATTGGTATGAATTTTATCACTGAACTTCCTAGGACCTAATCAAGATATGATTCCATCTAGGTGATAATTGACCAATTGACCAAGGTGGCATATTTCATTCTAATCAATACCACATATCGAAGCAGTCAGTTAGTAGAGTTGTATTCAGCAAATATTGTTTGTTTACATGGTGTTCCAAAGAAGATAGTGTCAGATAGAGGTTCACAATTCACATCAAGATTTTGGAACAGTTTGCACGAAGCTTTTGGAACAAGACTCAATTTCAGTACTACTTATCATCCTTAAACAGATGGTCAGATAGAGCATGTAAATCAAATTCTTGAAGATATGCTCCGAGCTTGTGCTATAGATTATGGAAAAAGTTGGGTTAAGAACCTTCCATATGCAAAATTTTCATATAACAACAGCTATCAAGCCAGCCTTTAGATGTCACCGTTTGAAGCATTGTATGGCAGGAAGTGTAGAACACCACTCCTTTGGGATGAAGTAGGAGAGCATCTATTCTTTGGCCCAGCATTGATTTCAGAAGCTAAAAGCAAGGTAAAGATGGTAAGAGAATGATTGAGAGTAGCACAGTCACGACAGAAAAGTTACGCCGATAACCGTCGGAGGGATCTATCTTTTGAAATTGGAGATTTTATCTATCTCAGAGTGACTCCACTTAGAGGTGTAAAAAGGTTTCGGACTAAGGGAAAACTTGCACCAAGATTTATTGGACCATACAAGATTTTGGGAAAAAGAGGTGAAGTTGCTTATCAGCTCGAGTTACCAGAATCACTATCAGCAATTCATGACGTCTTCCACGTGTCTCAGTTGAAGAAATATCTCCGAGTACCAACAGAGCAAACCCCTCTTGAGAGTATTGATCTGCAGGAAGACCTTACCTATGTGGAACAGCCGATTAAGATTCTTGATGTGGCAGAGCGTATCACCAGAAGCAAAGTCATCCATTCTTGCAAAGTGCAGTGGATCAATCACTCAGAAGAGGAGGCCACTTGGGAACGAGAAGAGGATTTGAAAGTCGAGTATCCCTACCTCTTTGCTAGCCAGTCTGAATCTCGGGGTCGAGATTTCCTTTAAGGGGGGTAGGTTTGTGACATCCCAAATTTTCATTTCTGGCAAAAATAAAATTTAAATTATTTTCCTTGTTTTTTTGGACTTTATTTGCCATTTTCTAAAAAGCCTAATTATTTTCTTGTAATTCAAAATGTATTTTAAATCCAAAAATTCCCTTTGGGCCGAATTCTTTTTCCCCAGCCTTTCTTTCTTTCTCTCTCTTGCAAGGCAACCCCACCTGGTTGGCCTCCCCCTCTCTTACTCTTCTGCCCTGACCCCACCTGTCATCCCCGTCCTCGTGCCTTTGTCTACCTCTTGCCGAGCCGGAGCGCCGCCATTTCCGCTCGGTTGTACGCGTTAATGCTTCCATTTCTACTCGTGAACATGCGCATTAGCACCCACGTTCACTCCCGCACTTAATCGCCTGTTTCTTCCTCCTTTACTAGCATTTCTCTTCACCTCCGCGCCGGCTTAAAGCACTAACACACGTTACCGCTGTCTCGGCTACTCATTCGCCCTATAAAAGGAGGCACCAGCATCGCCTCCCCCTCATTCCATTCTTGTCGGGACCCCAGATATACAACTCCAGAACCCTCTGTGTATTCTGAACTAGTCCCATGATCAGTGGCTAGCCCACACAGTTGCAACATTGGTGTAATCATATCCACACAACCAAACTAAAGATGAAGCAGATAAATTAATATTATTTAGCAAAAAGACATTATGGTCAAGTCTTACAACGCTTGCCTCGCAGGGCTTAACAACAAAAGGAAGCTTGCAGCGGAAACCAAACATCTGGTAGAGGTCACCCAATATGCCCACATGCAATCGAGTGGAGGACACGACATAATTCGTGATAGTCTTCAAAGTAGTCTTCTTCAGAGAACTCTTGGTGCTTCTGGTTCTTCTTCAAATGATCGATCAACCAGAGGGCATAAAGCCGTGAGTACTTTGAATGTACTCAAAATGAGAGAAATGTATGCAAGTAGTATTTATGCAAGGTTTGACAAGGATAGCTTTATGGCTATTTTGCAGAAAGCAATCCTGACAGTAAATACAGTAACTAGATTGTAAAGCAATATTTAAAAGATTAATACATAAATAATCAAGTTTCTTTTCAACAACAAGTGAACACCCCGTTCACTTCCCAACCATCAACCACAACCATCTACTAGATTCATCCAACCCATTCCAACATTTTTTATAAAAGTCTACCCCACGTGTGAAATCACCAGGCATTGTCTATAACCGGGGACACGGCTATTCAAATAGTTTTAAACTCTGCAGAGGTTGTACAGCTTGACCCATAAGATATAATCATCTTTTAATGTCAGGCATTTCACGCTTCCGAAGGCATATGACTAAGTGATTATCATAAGGCTTTTACAAAGCTTTGTTTTAACTCGGTGCTCGCCCCATCGAGGTTTCGCCATTCTGGCCCCCCTCTTGCGCCGCTTATCAACCCTTGACAGAACCGAACCAAAACATTGCTAATTATTCGGCTAGATCCACCCCATAAATGGACTTGTGGTTGCACGGTATGGCCCAAATCAATGGCGCACAAAGTTAAGTCCTTAGTGGTTGCTCAGACGAGACTTTCCGCATCCCAATATGATTCCACACCTACCTTTACCACCACCCACTCACCTGAGCAAAAATAATTTTCATTCAACCCGGCCAAGTGACAACCCTTGCCACGGCACAACAAATTTTATCAATAGTGGCTCCGCCACAATTCCATAATTTCTTTAGTCAAATTCAATCGTTCTTTGAGCATGTGATCATAAATCTATGTTATAGCTAAAGCATTGGCTAAGCATCTACGATACCCAAGTTGGTAGTATAATAGTGTCCAACTAATAATTATCCATCCTAGGGTGTCCAAGGATTTATTTCATTCAAGGATACATGTCATTGCAATTTAGCAAGGAGGCATAATGCCAATTAGGTAATTAACTAATTCTCGAAACCATTTACTATAAAATTAGCAATGCATGTTTATATCAATCAAAATAATTTTATAAATTGGGTTCAATACGATCAAAGGTCTACGACTTGCCTTCGTTGAAGAGTAGAGATGCTTCGGTCGTCGGGTCCACGAATTTGTCCGAAACACCGGAATTTATACGTGCGAACAAAGCTAAATAAATAAACCAATACCAAATAAAATCCAAATAAATACTAAATAAATACTAATAGAAATATAATGAATTTAGAAATTTGAATCACTCGAATCGGAGTTCGAATGAGGAAGTTATGGCCTTCGGAAGTTGAATTTACAAAAAAAATTTTGATGAAATCGGGATTTTCCTGATTTTTTCGATTTATTTTTCTAAAGAAAAACAGAAAATCCACGGGCTTGCTGACAAGGCAGCCACGTCAAGAAGGGCCGAGGTGGCCATCGCCGGGAGGGCAAGACGGAGAGGCGGCGGCTGGTGAACCCCAGACGTGGAGGTAGCGGCGGGAGGGCTCGACGGCGGCGGTGGATGCGGAGGAGTGAAGCTCGGCAGCGGCGGTTGGAGCTCAAAATCCGGTGGTAGAAGGCGAGAGGGATAGTGAATAGTGGAAGAGGGAAGAGGGGCCGAGGGGCACTCGGTGCTCCCCTTAAATAGGCGCGAGGGAGGCGGAGGACGAGATGGGCGATGGCGTGCTCATGGCGAGGACCGACATCGACGGGCGATGAGTGGAGGTGATAGGGCACGGAGGGGAGCGGGTGGTGGCGTGGGCGCGAGGTCGTCCACAAGATTGAATGCGCACGACGGAGCAAAGTCGCGTCGGAGAGCGCGCATCGGCATGCTCATGGCAGTCAAGATCGACAGCGAGAGCAGACAGGACGCGACAGATGCTTGAAGCGGAGCAATGGTGGCAATGGGCACGAGAAGGATGGCGGCGATTGAATGCGTGCTGTGGTGATCGCGATAGAGGCGTTGTAGGTGAACGCAGCATGCCTTGCTGGGCGCTTAATAGGCGTGTCGACGGTGGACCGATTGAAGGGCGGGTCACAAGGTGAAACAGCCGGCATGGTTGGGCCACGTGGGAGAAAGGAAAATGGACCGAAGAATTCAGCCCAAGATGAATAGGGAGGAATTTTAAGGATTTTCGAATTTGGAAAATACAAAAATGCAAAAACCTTTTTAGAAAATAGCTAAAGCCGTCCAAAAATTCAAGAAAAATGCACAAAAATCTCTTGAATTAATTAGAACTTAATAAAAATATTTTCAGCTTAACTCTTGCTTTTAATTTTTTGCAATTAATTATTTTTAACATAGAGTCAAAAGGAAAACCTCTTTTTAAAATCCAACAAAATCCAAGAAAGGCTTAAAATAACACTTTTGATTTTTAAATCTGATTAAGAACCAGAAAACTTAATGAAACCAACTTGAATTAATTGAAGTTCTGATTAATCCAAATTAAATTGCTTTTAAAGTCTAAAATTTCAAATTAAGCTTTTATAATTCAATAAAACCAAATGGTTAATTTTTAAAGTTTTGAAAATTTTCAAAAAGCTCAGAAAATAGGGATGTTACAATTCCCCTAAACTCTATCTCCTCATTTGCTTTCGTTTCATTGAATTTTGCTCATCTTCGTCTTCGTACTGTGCGCCACCGTCGAAGTCGTTGCCGACGTTGACGCTTTGTCGCAACCGTCCACACCATCATGCTCGCCTTCACCTGCTTGTCCCCGTGCGCGCACTCTCTCGACCGGAGGACCACCGGAACGCCCTCGCTGTTGAAATATGCCCTAGAGGCAATCATAGAGATGATTATATTTCCTTATGTTCACAATATTGGATAAAATGTTATCTTGTTCCAAGAATAATATTGTTAATATTGATTATCAAGTATGTGACTTGATTGTGAAACTCTATATTTCTGCGATAATTATTCTTATACGATCCCTGGTCGAAAACATATGAGGACACATATGAATAGACTAGCATATGTATTGGTTGATGACTATGTTTCACAGGTCATGGATATGGAGATATCAAACCAATAATATGGACACATGTTAGAGAACATGATGTTGGATTAGACCCACCTTGAGACACTATTGAGATTGTTATGATTCTATGTGTCGTTAGTTGGTCTCAAGCAATGTTGATGTATAATCCTTAGACACGAGATCAAGCATGGTTTCCTACATATGTAATAGCACTCTTAGGGGTTGCCAAACGCTACACCGTGAATCGCTAGTTATAAAGGTATATTTGGGTATGCTATGAAACATGCAGAGGAATGTGATTGGTCGAATCGGATTTGCCCTCCTAACATAACGGAGAGATGTCTCTGGGCCCTCGTTGTGATCGGATAAAGAAAGTGCATGGCCATGCCACTAGTAGTCGAAGTGTTCGACCACGAAAGTAATCCGACACTGACGTCGAAAGCATTGAGCAGCCTACGGATGACACAACATCTCACCTAGAGTTCATTGCGGACATCGTGAACAATATTTTGGAATCCTTCCGACCACGTGAAGTCGAAGAGGTGAACCATCTTGTTCACGCCCGAGTACTGTTCACCTCTTTGACTTCACGTGGTCGGAAGGGGATTTCGACTACTAGTCGAAAGAAGGTTTCAACTACGCTGGTCGAAGGAGATTTCGACTACATTAGTCGAAGAAGTTATGACCACCTTGTTGAAGAAGTTACCACTTGGTCGAAAGAAGTTACGACCACTTGGTCGAAGATGGTTTTCGACCACATGAGTGGCACGGGTCCCCACAGTTGCCGGAGCTACGTAAAGATGCCCAAAATGAAGGGAAGATGACACTGAACCTTATGCGATACCTTACGGCGGTGGAGCACAACGGAGTGGCCGATGAAGAGAGGTTTTGTGGCGGCGGAGTTAGGTTGACGGCGGCGAGTGTTGGGCCACGGGGTAGGCTACGATAGCTACAAATCAAAAATTTCTACGACGCAAACCAGGAAGCCAAGCAAATAGATGATCACAGATCGTTACCACCAGACGCGTAGAGCAGCGGAAGAAGGGTTGGAGCAGCCTGGTCCAACGTAGAGTGCATCGATGTAGTGGTCGTAGTCAATCGTCCAGCGTCCTCACGAGTCGATCATCTCCTCCAGCAACGTCTGCCGTTCCTTGTGAAGATCACGGATCGTCCTCAAGCGCAACAGTCGCAGTAGTGCCTCTACGGTATCCACACATCCAGGGAAGGAACAATCGTACGTCGGTGTACTAGCACCAAGTCGCACGGCAGAGCTCTCAGGAAGATGGCGGCTAGGGTTTTGGTGGTGATTCACGCGTCACTCCCAACAGCCTCATGCATCTCCTTATATAGTGCTCGTGACGGATCCTATCCGAACACGTTTGTTGAATCGTATTCGTATTGGTTTGTTCCAACCCGTTAAGTGTGTGATCACAGAGGTTCATGCGAATCGGTTGTGACTCGAAACCCTTTCCGATCACGAGTCGAGCGGCTCCTAGCGAGAACATAGCGATTCCCGAATACATACAAATTATATCGGACGGACCTTAATGCAATATGATCTACGATCAGGTCCCCATCACTTACGACTAGGTCCTATCTCTATACGACTAGTTCATATTTGGTCACGACCAGTTCGTAAGTCCTTACGACCAGGTTTCGACCACTCTGTGATTACGTTCGACCAGTCTACCACCACTCGTAACTCCATACGACCGATCCGAAGCGATCGAACTAAGCGACCTACTCGTGTATACTCCCTTTGCCTCACGATGTCTGGTTGAACTCCAGGTGAGATGTTGTGTCATCCATGGACTGTTCAATACTTTCTCGATCAGGTGTCGGATAACTTCACGTGGTCAAACACTTCGACTACTAGTGGCATGGCCATGCACTTTCTTTATCCGATCACAACGAGGGGCCCAAATACATCTCTCCCGTTATATTAGGAGGGGCAAATCCCGTATCTGACCAGTCACATTCCTCTGCATGTTTCATAGCATACCCGAAAGCTACCTTTATAACTACCCGATTCACTGATTGTAGCATTTGGCAACCCCTAAGAGTGCTATTACATATGTAGGAAACCATGCCGATCTCGGTCTAAGGATTATACATCAACATTGCTTGAGACCAACTAACGACACATAGAATCATAACAATCTCAATAGTGTCTCAAGGTGGGTCTAATCCAACATCATGTTCTATAACATGTGTCCATATTGTTGGTTTGATATCTCCATATCCATGACCCGTGAAATATAGTAATCAACCAATACATATGCTAGTCTATTCATATGTGTCCTCATATGTTTTCGACCGAGGATCGTATAAGAATAATTATCGCAGAAATATAGAGTTTCACAATCAAGTCACATACTTGATAATCAATATTAACAATATTATTCTTGGAACAAGATAACATTTTATCCAATATTGTGAACATAAGGAAATATAATCATCTCTATGATTGCCTCTAGGGCATATTTCCAACAGTCTCCCACTTGCACTAGAGTCAATCATTTAGGTATCTAATACCGATAGCTCTTATGTGTGCCTCATGCTTTGGCTATGTGAGAGGCTTTGTCAACGGATCAGCAACATTTAAATCCGTATGAACTTTGCATATCTTAACATCTCCTCTATCCACCAATTCGCGAATAAGATGATAGCGCCTGAGTATATGCTTGTACTTCTGATGGGATCTAGGTTCCTTAGCTCACAAGAATGGCTCCATTGTTGTCACAATAGAGATCCATTGGGCTCGAGGCACTGGGCTCAGAGGGTCATGAGGGTAGGCTACGATAACTACAAACAAAAATTTCTACCACGCAAACCAGGAAGCCAAGCAAGTAGATGATCACAGATCGTTACCACCAGACGCGCAGAGCAGCGGAAGAAGGGTTGGAACAGCCTGGTCCAACGAAGAGCGCGTCGATGTAGTGGTCGTAGTCGATCGTCCAACGTCCAGCAAGTCGATGCGGTGGTCGTAGTCGATCGTCCCCTCCAGCAACCTCTGTAGTTCCTCGTGAAGATCGCGGATCGTCCTCAAGCGCAACAAACGTAGTAGCACCTCTACGGTATCCACACGTCCAGGGCATGAACAACCATACTGTTGGTGTGCTAGCACCAATTCTGGCGGTGCTCTCGTGAAGATGGCGGCTAGGGTTTTGGTGGTGTTTTCTCGCACCTCCCAATGACCTCATGCATCTCCTTATATAGTGCTCGTGGCGGATCCTATCCGAACACGTTTTTAATTGTATTCGTCTTGGTTTGTTCGAACCGTTAAGTGTGTGACCACAGCAGGTTCATGCGTAATTGGTTGTGACTCGAAACCCTTTCCGATCACTAGTCGTAGCGGCTCCTAGCGAGAACATAGCGATTCCGAATACACACAAATTATATCGGATGAACCTTAATGCAATATGATCTCGACTGGTCCTCATCACTTACGACCGTGTCTATACTCTATCTGATCGATTCGTTTGTGGTCACGACGATTCGTAACTCCTTACGACTGTGTTACGACCACTCTGTGATTACGTTCGACCGATCTCACGACCACTTCGTATCTCCATACGACGATGCAGAATCGATCAAACCGAGTGACCTACTCGTGTATACTCCCTTTGCCTCACGATTATGCGGTTGAACTCCGGTGAGATGTTGTGTCATCCATGGGCGGTTCAATTCTTTCTCAATCGAGTGTCGGATAACTTCACGTGGTTGAACACTTCGACTACTAGTGGCATGGCCATGCACTTTCTTTATCCGATCACAACGAGGGGCCTAGAGACATCTCTCCTATTATGTTAGGAGGGGCAAATTCCATATCCGACCAGTCACATTCCTCTCCATGTGTCACAGCATACCCGAAAGCTACCTTTATAACTACCCGATTCACGGTGTAGCGTTTGGCAACCCCTAAGAGTGCTATTACACATGTAGGAAACTATGATGATCTCAGGTCTAAGGATTATACATCATCATTGCTTGAGACCAACTAACGACATATAGAATTATAACAATCTCAATAGTGTCTCAAGGTGGGTCTAATCCAACATCATGTTCTCTAACATGTGTTCATATTATTGGTTTGATATCTCCATATATATGACTCGTGAAACATAGTCATCAACCAATATATATGCTAGTCTATTCATATGTGTCCTCATATGTTTCCAGGCCGAGGAATATAAGAATAACTATTGCGAGAAATATATAGTTTCACAACCAAGTCACATACTTGATAATAAATATTAACAATATTATTCTAGGAACAAGATAACACATTATCCAATGTCATGAACATAATGAAATATAATCATCTTTATGATTCCCTCTAGGGCATATTTTCAACAGAACCACACCCAACTCGGCAATGAAATTTCTTATCCAAACACCTTCTTTCGCGACTTGAAGCCGCAATGTACTCGGCCTCTGTCGTGGAATCAAGAACAAATCTCTTGCTTGGAACTTTTCGACTCACTTTGCTCCTCCATTCAAAATGAATACAAAACCAGATTAGACGATAATCATCTTTGTCGGTTTGAAAGCTTGCATCGGTGTAACCATTTACAATGAGCTCTTCATCACCGCCATAAACTAGGAACACATCCTTAGTCCTTCTTAAGTACTTAAG
This sequence comes from Phyllostachys edulis, assembly GCA_036346405.1. NCBI lineage: Eukaryota > Viridiplantae > Streptophyta > Magnoliopsida > Poales > Poaceae > Phyllostachys > Phyllostachys edulis. The sequence continues at coordinate 25,410,528 of CM070556.1, read as the reverse complement.
AATGTTTTTCACATGTTGCCCGATGACCTTCTTTGGGATCGACAGTATCTGCTTTCGTAACACTTAGAGCATATGATACATCTGGTCGTGTACATAGCATGACATACATGATAGATCCAATGGCCGAAGCATATGGAATATCACTCATTTTGTCTCGCTCATTAGTGGTCGTAGGACACTGATTTTTACTAAGATTAATGCCATGTGCCATAGGCAAGAATCCTCTCTTGGAATCTTGCATGTTGAACCGATTCAACACTTTATATATGTACTTATCCTGGGTTAATCCAATTAGCCTCTTAGATCTATCTCTATAGATCCTTATTCCCAAGATATATGCTGCCTCCCCTAGGTCCTTCATGGAAAAACTATTTTTCAATGATGACTTAATGGATTCTAGCATAGGAATGTCATTTCCGACCAGTAGCATGTCATCTACATACAAGATCAGAATAGTAAGCGCGCTCCCACTAACCTTCATGTAAACATAAGGTTCTTCTTTGTTCTTGACGAAACCAAACCTTTTGATCTCCTCATCAAAACTTAAATTCCAACTCCGGGATGCTTGCTTCAACCCATAAATGGATTTTTGAAGTTTGCATACTTTACTAGCATTCTTTGGATCGACAAAACCTTCAGGTTGTGTCATGTACACATCCTCGTCTAGGTTTCTATTAAGGAAAGTCGTTTTGACATCCATTTGTCATATCTCATAGTCGAAATATGCAGCAACTGCTAGAATGATTCGAATAGATTTAAGCATCGTTACTGGTGAGAAAGTCTTATCGTAGTCAACTCCTTGAACTTGTCGAAACCCTTTTGCGACTAGTCAAGCCTTATGAATGTGAATATTTCCATTCATATCAATCTTTTTCTTATAGATCCATTTGCACTAAATGGTTTTAACACTATCAAGTGGATCGACCAGGTTCCAAACCTGATTTTCTCTCATGGAGTCTATCTCGAATTTCATGGATCCAATCCATTTCTCAGAGTCTGGGTCCATCATCGCTTCCTCATAAGTCTTAAGCTCATCATTATTCAATAATAATACGTCATGCCCATACCTAGTAGGCAATTGACGTGGCCTTTTAGATCTACGTGGGGTTGGTGTCTCATCTACAGGTTCAACAACATTTTGTTCATCTTGTAGAGGTTCAGTAGGAGTTGAAACACTTTCAGATGTTTCCCGAATTTCTTTGAGTTGCACCTTTCTCCCACTAACTCCTTTTGAAAGAAACTCTTTCTCCAAAAAGACACCATTTCGGGCAACAAAAACTTTGCCTTCTTCTTGGTTGTAGAAATAATATCCTTTGGTTTCCCTAGGATATTCTATAAAGAAGCATTTATCTGACTTGGGTGTGAGTTTGTCAGACATCAAACGTTTAACATAGACATCACATCCCCAAATCTTTAGAAAAGACAAACTAGGACTCTTCCCAGTCCACATCTCATATGGTGTCTTATCTACTGATTTAGATGGTACCTTATTTAAAATGAAAGCGGCAGTTTCTAGTGCGTAACCCCAAAAATACAATGACAGATCTGATTGGCTCATCATTGATCGAACCATGTCCAACAAGGTCCTATTACGCCGCTCGGACACACCATTCCATTGTGGAGTGCCCGGTGGTGTAAGCTGTGGAACAATTCCACATTGTTTCAAATGACTACCAAACTCATGGCTCAAAAATTCACCTCCACGATCAGATCGTAAAGATTTGATTGTCTTGCCAAGTTGATTCTGTACCTCATTCTGGAACTCCTTAAACTTTTTAAAGGATTCCGACTTGTGCCTCATTAAGTAGATATAACCATATCTACTATAGTCATCGGTGAAAGTAATGAAGTATTGAAAACCACCTCTAGTTGTCGTACTCATTGGTCCACACATATCAGTATGTATGAGTGCCAACTGGTCGGACGCCCTTTCACTTTGACCAGTGAAAGGTGTCTTGGTCATCTTTCCGACCAGGCAAGACTCACATGTTTCAAATGATTCCAAATCAAATGAGTTTAGTGTTCCATCATTATGGAGTTTTTTCATGCGTTTCTCACTTATGTGACCCAAACGACAATGCCAAATGAAAGTGGAATTCATTTCATTAGGCCAAAGCCTTTTGGCATTAATATTATAGACGGATGCATCAACAAGATTTAAAATAAACAACCCATTCAAAAGCAGTGCATAGCCATAAAACACTTCATTCAAAAATATAGAACAACCATTGTTCTCAATAATGAATTTATAACCCTCGCCATCAAACATGAGGCGAGATAATGTTCTACTAATGGTGGAGCGTAATAACAATTATTCAATTCCATAATAAATCACGAAGGCAAAAGTAATGGCAAAGTCCCGACGGCTAATGCAGCAACTCTTGTTTTATTCCCGATGCGAAGATCCATCTCGCCCTTTGTAATTCTCCTACTCTTTGTTAGACTCTGCATCGAATTGCAGATATGAGCAACCGATCCGGTATCAAATACCCATAAGTTAACAGAAGAGTCAGCAAGAAAAACATCTATAACATTAATACCTTTAGTGGAAGTTATAATCCCACCATTCCTTTTCTGATCAGTCAGGTATTTCTTGCAGTTCCTCTTCCAATGGCCTAGCTCTTTGCAGTAAAAGCATTCATTCTCTTGAGTCGGGCTGGACTTAGTCTTGGGCTTAGGTTTGTTAGTTTGGATCTCATCCGAAACTTTAGCCTTGCCCTTTTTCTTGACCCAAGGTTTGGCCTTCTTCTTGAAGCTTGTACTCTTTTGCACCATCATCACATGATTGTTGCTTTTCTTAATGCTGCTCTCTGCTGTCTTAAGCATCATATGCAGTTCGGTGAGATTCTTGTCTAATCCATTCATATGAAAGTTCAAAATGAACTGGTCATAGTTTGTAGGAAGCGAAGCAAGAATCAAATCTGTAGCCAACTCTTGACTAAGTAGAAAACCCAGTTTTTCCAAGCTTTGTGTGTAACCAACCATTTTGATCACATGAGGGCTGACCGGAATACCCTCAGCTAGCCTACATCCAAACAAGTTCTTTGAGATCTCATATCTCTCAGTTCTTGCTTGTATCTCAAACATGCCTTTGAGCACCACGATCATATCATGAGCCTCAATGTTCTCAAACCGCTTACGAAGGTGCGAGTTCATTGCAGCAAGCATGAGACAACTAACATCAAGAGATTCATCACATGCCTTTTTATAGGCGTTTTAAGAGCAAACAATGACATTCTCTGTAGGCACATCTGGAATTGGTTCCTCTAGAACATGTTCCTTTTATCTTGTCTAAGAACAATTCTTAGGTTCGGGACCAATCCATAAAATTCATTCCATTCAGCTTTTTCCCTTTCAAGTATCGAGCGTAAAGCAAAAGCTGGATGTAGGTATAGCTTGATTGGTGCCATGATCTACAACATAAATTATGCAAAACTAAGACATATGTTCAATCAAAGTAACTTCTATTAAACAATTTAACAAAAAATCGCCACTAAATACCATATCCTCTTCGACATTTAATGATTCAAGATCCATAATCATTTAATCTACTAGTGAGCTTTGGCATCTTTGCTAGAAGACTAGTGAAAATGGTAAGCAACATTTGCTAATCATATCTCTATATGACTCTTGTTGTTGGGTAGCATCTCTATGCTTGACACCCAACCTTTATGCCCCAAGGTCCACAACTGTTATGATAACCTTGTTAAGTTAAACCAATGCCAGCATGTAAGTGTCTGACACAAACCCATCTAGTCAAGTAGAGTTAATGGCACTCTGCTTTGGCAAGACCTACCATTAAAATACATGACTTTGGATGGTGCAACATATTTGGGAGGGCATCAATTTAACTTAATATTATGTGTTGCAATAATGCTTGCACTGCTGGTGGTAGAACCTCTGTTGTAATTTTAGAGCTCACTAACATCAGGTGGACTAATTGAGCTAACCCCCTTATTTTTGACCAATCCTTGAAGTTTTTTGGCCGAAATCTGTTGACATTTGTTGGTATTATCCTTCACACCATGTATTGTGATATGTCTGCCCTCATGAACAAAACTTAGTTTCTTTTGACTCCAGTGAATCCACATAGGACCTTGTTCCTCCAACCATTCCATACCCAAAATCATGTCATAGTATCCTAGCTTAAGTAATCTAACATCAGTGGAAAAAGTGTATCATTGAGTCCACCATATGAGTCCCTTGATCTGCTGGTCACTACACATCCTTCCTCCATCTGCTAGAGCCACTTGAACTGATCCTACTGATTGTGTGGCGAGTTGCAGCTGTTGCACCAAGGTGCCCCTGATGAAGTTCCCTGAACTACCCGAGTCAATTGACACCAAGATTTCCTGATTACCAATGCACCCTTGCAGTCTAATTGTCCTTTTGCCTTGGATTCCCACTGCAGCATTCTGAGACATACTCATCAAAACCTCCTCTTCGTTGTTCTTACTGTCCCCCCCACTATCTTCAGTGGTATCTTCTTCCAACTGCAGAACCTCCAAGAGCTCCTCAAGGACATGCAGTGGCACTTGCCGTGGATATTTGTGCCCAGATCCCCATCTCTCTCCGCATTTCATGCACAAACCCTGAGCCCGGCGCAATGTCCTAAGATTCTCATATCGCTCATCCACTTTGGCCTTGTTGTCGGCCTTGTGCTCTGCAGGAGCAGCTCCCAAAATTCCCTTGCCCCCATAATTCTGTGTCTTGTGGTTATACCTTGTATACTCCTTATGGTCTTGCCGCCCCTGATACCTCCTAGTCACTCTGACTAGTTCTTCTTCCTGTATAAGGGCCAATGATAATGCATCGTCCACAGTGCGAGGTTTATGCAAAACAATGGTTGTTCTAATTTCGCCCTTCAAGCCCTCAATAAACTTGTTGACAAAGAAAACATCATCGTAGCTCCTATTGTGAGCTAACACTTTGTGGGCCACACTTTGGAATTGATCATAATACTCTTGTACCCCCACACGCCTTTGCTTGATGTTTAACAAAGTTTTCATGTAGTTGTGGTATAAATCCTTTCCAAACTTGTTCTCCACTGCTACACACAACTCAACCCAATTGTCCATTGTGTGCTGTGCCTCGAAGGTTTGCAACCACAAGGAGGCATTGCCATGAAAATGCAATGATGCATACTGAGCCCAACAATGGATTGGCACATGAAACATATGAAAATATTTCTCACTCTTATCCTTCCAAACTCTCGGGTGTTCCCCATCAAATTTGGGAAATTCTGTCTTGGGCATGCAGAAATCCCTCTGTTGGTGGTTGTGATTTCCTTGAGCTCCAAACAACCCCTTATTATCATGAATGCCAAAATCGCACACAGCCGAAGGATTTTGACCAGGGAACTCACCTTTTGCCCATGTGGCGAACACTCCTTGCACTTCACCCTGACGATTCTTCTCCTCACTGTATACATCTACCCGAGGAGACGTAGGGCAGTAAGGATTGGGTGGCATCCCTTCCAGTTGAGACACCTGTAATCTGAGATCATCTGTCGCTTGTTGTAACCTAGTCAGAGAATGATCCATAGTAGGTCTCCATGCTTCTGCCTGTTTCATCCGATCATCCATCCCTGTGACCATCCCTAGGATGGCCCTTACATTGTCATCTAAGGTAGAGACCTTTCCTTCCGCTGCTTCCATCCTCACCGTGAGTGTGGGCTTCTTTTCTTTCTTCTTCGCCACAATTGCTAAAGATCTCGAAGCTCTGATACCAAATTTGTCACAATCTTGAAGCTATACTGAGGAAATCGAGACAATCTCCCTGGATTTAGCATAGAGATTGGAGAACAAGGAAGAACAGAGAGAGCGAAATAGAGAGAGAGAGAGAGAGAGACGAAGTGGGGAATAATTTGTCTTTTCTTTGATACCCCTCGCCAAAGCCGTTACTTGCCTTTTAACAGACACACAGCTGAGACGCTGTAGCGTATAGGACAATGCTAACCTCTGTTGTTTACAACCAGCCCAATTGCTCGCCTTCGGCCCAACCAGCCTAGTAGTCTAATCCTTACTCATCTTTACTCTATCTGGCTTTACGCCTTGTCCAGTGCACAGCTCCACTTCGTGACATAGGGGTTATAGTGGCGGTCATTTACTGCTTCTTAAAGCATCTCGCAGAATATTCCGATGCAGACCATGAAACAGTTCAGGACCAAGATGCGAGGCACAGGGAATCAAAACCAATTCTGCCAAGAAAAGAGGTGGTCTTCAGCTATGGAGCGACTGAAGAGCAGCCTTAGTCCAGCGTATGCTCTACAGAAGATTTGAACAGCGAGAAGTGCAAAATCTGCTACGATGCACCCCGGAGTTGCTTCTTTATACCCTGCCTGTGGCCATGGTTTTACACGTGCAAGGAGTAGGGATGGTAAAAGGGCACGACGGGGCTGTTGGAGCTCCCTATATCTATGTCTGTCAGGAAATCTCTGCCCACGATTGCGCCCGCCACCTGTGATGGGCAGATATCGCCAATGCCCGTCACCCGCAGGCATGCTCGTATGCTCGCCAACACTTATTTCAAAAGAGATCACACCAAGAATACATAGATAAAATAGACAAACAATTTAAACATAGCCACAACCACTTAAAACTCGAACTAAACAACCACTGAAAACTTGAATTAAGACATAGCGCAACACTTGAAATTGGAATTAAACAAGAATACAAATATAGCCACAAAGGACGTAATTCAACACGATCTTTCGCAGTGGAACAACGGTAAAAGTGCGGAAACACTCATGTGGTTGTGTAGTAATACAATGTCTTTCATGCAATAACACTCCAGTGGTAGTGCAGTAACACGATGTCTTTTGTGCAGTAATACTACGACGGTGATATAGTAACACTATGTCTTTACGTCTTTGTATCGACTTTTGTAGCATAGCAATGAGCTTGATAACGTGGTTGAATCACACTAGATCAGCAAAAACTGAAGTAGAAGTGATTAGTCGTGGCCTCATCACTGTGGGTGGGATGTATCTAGGGTTTTTAGATATGGTCCACCTGTTAGTCTCCATTGGTGGGTAATCGGGCAGAACGGGCACGTGTGGAGCTCCCCCATGCCCGTGTCCGTTTGTCCGTTGGAGAGACTATTTCCCTCACGAACATACCCATGAGCCCTAAGGGAAAAATATACCCACCTCTAAGGGCTTGTTTGGATGCTAGAGGGCAAAATCCCAGGGAAGAAAATCCCAAGGGGGATCTTGAAGGGCATGTGGAATCCCCCTCAATCCCTTGGGAAAATGTTCCCTCCCGAGAAATATTCCCTGCCACCATTTGGAAGACATAGGGATGAAAATCCCGGGCATTAAAAAAAAATCAGAAAATTCCCTGGAAAAATCAGGGGAAAACAGAGAGCTCAAGTGTAAAAGTGCCTGACATCTGCTAAATCAATACAATATCTTCCGATACTGCATTGTTCGTATGAGCTTGAACCGATATCTCATGTACTGTATTTCTATTAACAAATAATGCAATCTTCCTCCAAAATAATGATACAATCAACACAAACAGCCATAACTTCCTAAATTAAACTTCAGGAAGAGAAAATGTTTCAGGTTCATATCCAGCTGATGTCAAATTAAGTTTCAAATCTTCCAACATCTGATAAATATATTCGCTTTCTGTATGTAACTCGTGTGTAGTGACAAAGGAATGTACAATGCCATCTACCTCAATCCAGCTGAGACCAGGTTTCTTCATCACCCCATGCTCTTCCATTCTCCTCCTCGTCCTCTTCAGGTCCTCCCATTGTCTAGCACGTGCATACGTGTTTGATAACAAGACGTAGGAGCTTCCATGGCTTGGCTCTGCGTATGCTAACTTCTGAGCGGCAACCTCTGCCATCTCGACATTGCCATGGCTCAGGCAGGCAGCTAGTAATGAGCTCCATATCACAAAACCTGGATCTTCTGGTAGACTGCTAGCCAGCTTGAAAGCTTCTTCCAAGAACCCGGCATGGCAAAAAAGATCCACCAAACAACCATAGTGCTTGATCTTTGGCCTGATGCCCATGGTCCTCATTAAGTTGAAGTACTTGAAACCTTCATCAACAAGCCCGCCATGGCTGCAGGCATTCAAGATGGCCACAAAGGTGACACCGTTAGGCTCAATGCTCAATTGCCTCATCTCAGCAAACAATCTCAGTGCCATTTCTGGGTGACCATGAACTGCATAACACCCAATCACAGAGGTCCAATGCTCCACGTACTTGCTGGTGACGCTTGAGAAGCACCGGTACGCGGCACCCATGCTCCCGCACCTTGTGTACATGTTGATCATACCCGTGTGCGCTCCTTCCAAGTCCAAGCAGACCGATATCGCAGACAGCTGTTACGAAGCTGACCATCGTTGCCTCATCTGGCGACAAACCATAAACCAATAATGTGATCTATTTAGTTGGAAAGCTAAAAACAGCCATCCACATTTCTGTATCTTGTAAATTCACACACGGTGGATTTTTCCATGGCAGGATAGCAATCAATTCTTCAGTAGTTAAGAGCAATGCACATAACCACTATGTAGAGTCAGTTATATTAAGAGAAGAATTCTTGCCTATTATTGTCAGTCCTCCCAAGGTTTAAGAACTAAACATATTTGTACCATGATTATAAGAACTAAACATATTTGTACCATGATTAAGAGTACCGTTTTCTTATAAGAAAAGAAAAGAAACTCCACTGACTAGAATAATGTTCTCTCAGATTTGCATCATGGAGCTATTGTTGCTGATTACAGAAAGGTGTCGAACCACACCTTGATCTACTGCATTAAGTATTTATAGAGGGATTACAAGAGTCCAGTCGTATCAATCGTAGCATGTAATCAGGAGAATATGTATCTATCTGTCTGCGTCGTGCCAAATTCCAAAAAATGAGCAAAAGATGGTTATTCATTGAAAGCAATAGTAGTACCTGTATTCTTCCCTGATTCATGTCTTTGCATGATAGAACCAATTTGATAATTGAAATGTTTTTATCTAAATAGTTTGATTTTTGCGTCGAGTTAAAGATGTTCCATGATAGTGTGTAATGGATGCTCTACTACATAAAGATGCCTAAATTAAATCAGGATGCTGGTTGTTCTTGTGTGACTAAGTTCAGTTCATTGCAAATAAATTTTCAAAAGTTCATTGCAAATAATTGTGAGCATCAGGCAGGAATTTTGGGAATTGTTCGTTCCCATCCCAGCTAAAATCCTAGAGTACTGACGGCTAAAAGACTGATGCAAACAAAGCATTAGGCTAAGCTGTAAAGGCCGTGGATCGCATCACAGACCAAATCTACACTAGAGCGAGCTACTCGAGGTAATGGTAATCGATGAGGCGGATCGCCACTCACCGGCAGATCTGTCTTTGTGCAAGGTGGCGCGCATAGATCTAGCGAAGCTAGCACCAAGCGGACGGATCGAGGCGATGAGCGCAAGGAGGCGTCGGCACCACTCAAGCAGCGAGAATCCCTCGTCGGCGCCCATCTCGGTGGGCGGCGGAGGATGGGCCCACCGTCGGTGGGGAAATTTGAAGCGGCGAAGGGTCTCGTCGAGGCCGCCGTTGGCCTCCGGCAAAAGTGAAGGCGAGAACGCGTCCGGGCGGAAGTCGTAGGGCTCCGGGGATGCCAGGAAGCCATCGCTGGAGACGTGGACATCGGTGATTGCGGGCGCGGCACCGTCGAAGCGGAGGAAGGAGTCGTTGTCGTCGAAGGGGGCGGCGCGATGCGGAGGGAGGGAGGCGGTCAGGGAGGAGGTCGTGACCGTCGAGTAGGAGGACGAAGAACTCGGGACTCGGGAGCGAGACAGGCGGCGACGGGGAAAAAATTCCGACCTGAGGAGACGTGGTTTCTCTCCCCCCATGGATTAGACCGGGTTAGACCGAATTTTCCCCCTCCCTGTGTCATCCAAACAGAGCTACAGGCCAGACCGGGGAAATTTACCACTGGAAAATTTTTCCTGGGATTGGGCAGGGATCCCGGCCGGGATTGACCCTCCCAAACAAGCCCTTAGGGTTTTTACCCACGGACTCATTTTCGTATTGAAGTTATGGGAGTCCATTTTCTTCAGCTTAGATTTCTTTCACACGTCTGATAAACTTCTGCTTAAAAGGCACATGAGCCTTCTTCTGATAACACTGATAAAGTCGCCCAGAAGCTGTCGAACTTGAAGTCCTAAATCTCAGTGAAACGTCACTCGTAAGTCATAACCCAGATAAGATCTCTCCGAACACTTCTGATTTGGTTCTAGAAAACGCAGTCTAATATTTAATGCTTGAACTTATTTGATGAACAAGCTTAGCTTCAAGTTAGTTTAACAAGACACTTGAACGTACGCGAAATTTTGGATGAAATAAATGGAATGTTACTGAACTAAGTCGGTTGCTTATGATTATTGCAGGATTGTGGAAGATGAAAACAAGAACTGCCCAATCAGTCCAAGGCTGATTCACAGAGTAAGAAGACTGGAGAGCCCTTAGATCAATATATACAGTGTGCTAATGTTTGGCAGTTGTCTTTTTCTTTCGGGTGATCTTGGTTTTTCTGGGTTTGTATGATGTGGACTGGTAGACAAGTATTAGCTGATGGAATGAGGAAGCTAAACCCGAAGTTACATAGTCAGGCCTGTTTGGTAGAACTTCGCTTCTTATTTTTTAGCTCCTAACTCCTAATTTTTAGAGTATCAACTTTTTGAGAATCTGGAACTGTCTAACGGAAGCGTTTGGTAGGAGGATGACTCCTAAAACTCTGAAAGTAAGGATTTAAGACAAAAAAATACCATGCTACCCCTGTTTTTTAACACCTAAGCTATTTGTATCGCACTCCTTTCTATTTGTACACAAATTTCGAAAATTTCTTTACAAATTTCCTAAGACTGATATTGTGTTTGATGTGTAATCGTAAAGATAACGGCCCATTGAACAAATAAAATAATTCTGGTATGAACGACATGGACGTATGAAGATTGAAATTCTTTTATGTTTAACACGAGTGTATGGACTAGCGTAGCACATTAGTGAATAATGATCACGGCACTACGGTTATTGAATAGCATAGCACTAGGCTAACGTATGGACTACTGTTATGTATTAAATCGAGCAAATTGATTTATTAAATCAACATGATATGAATGTAAAAGGGAGTAAATTAATTACATGTGAAAGGATGATCTTGAATGATTTGTTCCGTTGATGGATCAAAGAATATGAATACAAAAACTCTTATCAAAAGTATTACCTTCGTCGTAACAAAAAAAAGATATCTCGGAAATCGTTGGTTCCATTGAATTGGTTCCACAAACAATCAACGATTTTGTCGACCGCATAAATATATAAAAGTGTTCAAAGATAAATAATTTCTAACAAAAGATCGCAAAATATCGTATCAACCGGTTTGACATGTACTATTAGAAACTACATGCCTCGAGTATCTCTGCTCCTAGGGAAAACCTCGAAGATGAGCCAAGTCTCCAAAAGCTTGCACAACCCTAGAAGAAACTAATTATCTTGGTCAATGCTAGAGTTGTTCACAACAAACTCTAAAATTTTGGGGTCTCTATATGGCGAGGATTCATTATCGATTCCAAGCCAAAATTTGCACTCACTAATATCTCCAACAAGCAATGAGCAAAGAGCCCTTTCCAATGCAAGGTCCACAAAATGTTTCCCACACCTTGAAGACCTTCTTGACGTTTATTTTGATGTTTGTCACCAAGAGGAAGGGCAAGAATCTCCAATACACAACGAGGTGTGATCTCCTCCAAAGTTTCATCAATCTGCAACAGCAGATTAGGTGCGAGATTGCTTGCCCCATCCTCCTACAGTACAAAAATTCTATTAGTACTGCTTCCCGAACACCTTTCTTACCAAAATACAACATATGTATTTCAAGCTGATCTTCACATATTTATATAATTTTATCCATTTCAAATATCGTCCTAGTGAAAATATAGACAACGAAAACATCGTCGTCTTAGGTGTTAGCTGCTTACAATGATGGACTAATAAATTTGAGTATGATAACAGAAAATGAACAAAAATGTGTATCATTCATTATCTGTATCCTGTGTTGGTTGTCACTTGTCAGCTAGGCGCAAAATATCAGGACTAATGGCTACACTATAGTGAAGTTAACAGTAATGGCCAAATTTGATTTATTACCTGGTTGCAAGAACTACCTGTGCCTCCCTAGCCTTCTGAAGCGCACACATCACACCTGGAACCTACTTGGCTAGACGCCCAATATAAGCAGAGATCAACCATATCTTTACTGGGAGGTAGGGCACAATGTGACTTGCAGGATATGATGGATCAGAAACTCGAAGAATTCAGCGCTGCAATTAGTTAACCAGACATACAAAAGTAGGTAAAGGGTTCGATTTTTTATGAGATCGCAGGAGACAATAGCCTAGAAAAAAGGCTTTAAAATGGAGTAACTAAGCAGGATGCTCAAAGTTACAGCCATTCTACGACAAAGTATCATAGCATATTAGGAATAATGTCCTTGTTCTCTACAAGATGATATCCCTAGGACCAAATAATTAGTAAATCACACGAGATGCCCGTGGAGAGAATTACGGCCCAACCTTGTAGAAGTCGACTTGGAGGGGGAGGGAGCGGTCGGTGGCGTCGGGGAAGAGCGGGACGAACGGGGATGTGGAGGCCGCGGCGGGGGCAGTGGGGAGGAGGTTGAAGTCAGCGAAGAGGCGGTCGACCTGTGGCGCGGGCGTGGGAGGGAGAAGGCGAATGGGGCGAAGTTGGGGCGGGCGAAGAGGTTGTGGAAGCTCTCCATTGCAGTCCTAACCATATGAGGGAGGCGCTGCACCAACACATCGAAGAACAAGGGCCATCTTCACCGAATCAGGGCCGGCAAGATTGCAACCTGCGCTCCCCATGATACACTCCTCCGTGGGAATGCTCGATTCACGCCGATCCTCTCCGCCGTGGGTTGCCTTCTCCGTCGTCGTCGCGTACCCATTCGCCATGGCGGTTTTGCTAGGGCGGGGAAGGGCAGCGAATGGGGTGGAGAGGCAGCGCTGCGGCCGGGTGCTTAGGCATGTCGGGATGGAGAGGTGGGGCCGCATCCTGGAGGGGGAAGAAGGGTGGCCTGTTGGAGTAGCAGGATGGAAGCGGCGCGCGGCGCCGGTCGGAGTTGGAGGAGGACGGAGCCGGTCGGAGGAAAGAAGAGGTGGCTAGTGTGGAGGGGGAAGGGCGGCGCGGAGGAGGAGGCTAGCAAGAAGGGGGAAGGGCGCACACGGAGCGGGAGGGCGGCACGGAGATGTGGGAGATGGTGCGAAGGGCTGGGGGCTCGTGGTGGGGAGGGCGAACACGAAGGGACTAGGGCTTAGGGTGAGGGTCTGGTTTTGTGTAATGGTAAATAGTGGGTAATTTCATTTCAACCCTGTAACACGGGGGAGAGGGATTCTTGCGGGGAGTGACCCTAACATCGCTCTGAAAAAATAAACTACAGGTTATTTCTCTCCTTAAGTGCTCCTGATTCTAAAAAATAAAGAGTCTGAGTGTTTGACTGAGTTTTCGCTACTCCGATTGAGAATTAAGAAGCAGGGGTCCTATCAAACAAACCCTCAGTATATAAAGTAGTACTGTAGTAGAATGTGGTAGAAAAATGAGTCATTTTGGGATAGAGCTCTAGGAAGTTAGTGCTGAATGTTAAAGTTGTGAGGTTAACTGTTTGTTCAACAGTACTACTTTTTTTTTTGGCGAGGAATTCAACAGTACTACTTAGCACCTCCGCTGAGTACACACACTTTGTGCTTAGCAGAACTCTGATTTGGATATCTAATCACTACTGTCAGTTCTTCTTCATTATTATTTCTGACTTTAGTAGCTCTGTTGCGAATTTTTTTATTAATTAACTCTTTATTTTATTTTATTTTAAAGTTAACTCCAGCGTACTTTATTTCTATTCTAACCTCTTTGATCATGTCACCACCTGTGATGTGACAAAACAATGCTATCACGCTAGCCCGTATCTGGAGCAAGCTCCTGTCACGCCATCACTCGTGGCGTGACAGTATTGTTTGGTCACGCCACGACCAGTGGCTTGACCAAAAGTGCCATTTAGCGGACTTATTCTATAGCGTGATAGCGTTGTTTTGTCACGCTATGAGTGGTGGCGTGACCAAAGATGTTATAATTGAAAATAAAGTGCGCGAGATTAACTTTAAAATAAAAATTAAAAAAAGTTTAAATAATACAAAAAGTTCGGAGTTCCTCTGTTGCCTCGATTTTTTTTCGCACGTGTATGCAATCATTAATACCACAGCGCATAGAATTTTTTTTATTATTTAATCCCTTTTTTATTAATATTTTAAAGTTAACCCCTCGCGAACTTTATTTCCAAATCTAACCCCTTTGGTTACGCCACCACGGGTGGCGTGACAACTTTCTTCTTATCCTTGGCAGTAGTAACGACGTGGCCAAAGGTGCCACGCAAGCCCTCGGCCGCGTGCACGCGCCAGCGTGGAGCTTGCGTGGCAGGTGTCACGCCAGCTCTCCGGGCGTGACAGTGTTCCTTTGTCACGCCAACTCTAATGGCGTGATAGGGGCAACTTAAACGCTGGGTGCCAGGGACCTCTTCATTTCTCCTCGTCTCCCCCCCCCAACTCCATCGTGATCTCTGAGCTCCCTTCTCCCGTGGCCTCCTCCTCCTCTCGTTAGTCCCGCCGCCACCCAATGCTCCCTCCGTCGGGCCTCCTCCTCCTTGCCCGTCCTACCCCGGCAGCGGCGTCTCCCCCGGCTCTCCTCCCAGCCTTCTGATCCGCTGGCCCTCCTCCCTCCGGCGCCGCTTGTCCTTCCCCTGGCCGGCTTCTCCTAGATCGAGGTATACATGTGTGCTTGAATGCTTGAATGTGTGCTTGAATATAGTGGGTGATTGAATGGATGGGGAACAATGTGGGTGATTGAATGGATGGTGAACAATGTGGCTTGATGAAACTAACAAATGCTTCAGTTTGGGGCTGGTAGAGATAAGAATACCAAAATGTGTATTTGTGGAATAAAATGCTTCAGTTTGAACAATGTGGCTTGATGAAACTAACAAATGCTTCAGTTTGGGGCTGGTAGAGATAAGAATACCAAAATGTGTATTTGTGGAATAAAATGCTTCAGTTTGGGGCTATGGTGTTTATCTTATCTCCAATTGAAGAGCTTCTTGTACAAGGCTATTTGTGGAATAAAGATCATGTAGATAAGGTTGAATATGTAGGATAACAGATCTTTGTTTGCAACAATATTATTAAAGTAGTTATAACTATTAGACTTTATGCAATGTACTGCTTTATGAGTTTTACTTTATACAATGCTGTGCTTTGTAAGGTTATCTATACATTGTGATGATGTCTGTGATGCCCATCCAATATCGAGGAGCACCCAACTCTTGATTCATCTCCTTAATATTTTTCGATTACTAAGCAATTTGAGTTGCATACAACAATTTGGACAGTCTGAAATAGTAGGGAATTAGATTCCATTATTTAATTTTACATATCCCATAATCAATTAACAAAAGATCATGCAAACTTCGCAAGATTGACAAAGAAAATGATGCATAGAAGAAATAATTCTTAACTAAAAAATACCAGTAAGACTAGCATTATTACAAAAGGGCATAAAAAGTGTTTAGATAATTACTTTTACTCCAAGAAATGTCCTTATGTTAGCTTCTGATAAATCAAACAATGCTCTTACATACAATGGTCATGGCGCAGGATGCCGCAACACCCACAGTACGCGTTGCTCCTCTCAGAGTACGATGACGACCACCGCGCGCACCGCATAGCCGACGAGGGCGTGGTGAGACTTGCTGATATATTTTTCGTTCATGCTTCATTTCCATTTCTCTCATACAGGTACTTCCGCCGCTTCGCCCTCGTATCCACACCCCTCTACCTTGGGATGAGCGGTACGAGCCACACGTCAGCCAGGGCGGTCTACTTGCTTTGGCACGGATAGTCATCAACGGGCTCCCACATATGGACGGTTCTGTGCTTACCGCACTGGTGGACCGATGGCGCCCGGAGACCCACACCTTCCACCTGCCGTCAGGCGAGATGAGCATCATGCTCCAGGACGTTAGCATGATTCTCGGCCTCCCCATAGACGGAAATCCAGTGACTGGGGACATCAACAGCGTAGACTGGCGAGACCGGGTGGGACAGTGGCTTGGAGTTCGACCAGAGGACCCGCCTACCGACTCGAGGGACAACCGGCCATCCACGGTTCTTGCGTCCTGGCTGCGCGCGCACTTCAGCGTGTGTCCGCCGAACGCAGATGTGGAGATAGTGGGGCGCTTCGTGCGGGCATGGATGTGGCATCTTCTAGGATCCTTCCTGTTCCCAGACGGTACCGGCAACGCCGTCTCCTAGATTTGCTTGCCACCTTTGGCAGATTTAGCGACCGCAGGGATATACAGTTGGGGTTCTACGACACTGGCGTGTCTCTACCGTCATTTGTGCGGCGCGTGCCGATCAAGGAGTATGGAAAGCAACTTGGGTGGATGCGCATACCTCCTTGCAGGTATGGATGTGGGAGCGTTTGCCTGTCGGTCGGCCCACTCGTGCTCCCTTGCATGTAACCATTTATTCCATTCATCGTAGGTGTCGCTTTTCACCAAAAATGCAACTGAAATCTATCTCCTTGCAGGCATGGCCCTTTCCCGACCTTGCATCTGGACCGACGGTAGCCTGCCTTTGGAGCTCCATCGTTGCACCTACTGGGCGTCCGAGATTGCGGTACATAGCGTATACAAACGAGCTCGACGTCATCACGCAAGACCAGGTACGTACCTCATAAGTTACTTTGCTTGCTACTGTCTTCGAACTATGATTTCATCGCTACTATCTTATACATCTGGTGCAGGTCACTTGGTTGCCATACACCCGTGACGAGGTGGTCCAAATGGATCTAAACCCGATGTGTGAGCGGGACATCACCCTCTGGATGTCTCTCTCACCGCTGATCTTCTTCCATGCGGTGGAGTATCACTTGCCCCATCGGGTGATGCGTCAGTTTGGGAAGCTTCAGGCCACGACGCCAATGGTGTTCTTGACAGATCTGAATCTTCACGGGTAAGGGTACCTTCTGCCGTTCCTTTCCAGCTTCTGTAGCAATTTTCATGCTAACAATTCGATTGTTGCCGTGGCAGGATGAACCGGAGGCGGAGGTACCGCCACACCGACTGGGGGGTCTATCACCGTGCCTACGTGTTGGAGTGGGAAAATAGGGCGAATCGGTCTATGGACGTGCCGCCAGTCCATCAGAAGGCTCAGTTCGTTCGTTACCTCTAGTGGCTCCACGGTGTCGTGCGCCTCCGGCTTAGATCGGCCATGACTGATGCGGACATAGGGGAAGGGCACTCGTCCAAGGAGGATATCGTGGACGAGTATGACGAGTTCACACGGACGGGCACGTAGCCAGAGAGGGCCCTCATCAACGCCTATTACATGAGTACATTTAATCCCGCTACTATTATGCGAACTCAGGGTGAGCAAACTAATTTACTCCTTTTAATTGCAGGGAACGTAGCTCACACGCATAATCAACGAGGCCGGTGAGGCCCTTAGGTTGCCCGAGGGTTCAGAGGGGAGCTACCAGCGCTTGAGGGATTTTGCTGTGGTAACATTTAATTCCTTTTGTACTGCAATTTACAACACTTAATGTTTTTGTGCCCATGTTATTCTTTTTGTTGTATTAAACTTCAATATATTTTTGTTGGTTAACCTTGTAGATGGTCCGCCGATGCCGTGATTGGTCATAAAAAAATGAAGCTAGCAGTGGCGGCGGTGGAAGAGTCATGCAACTGCCGGCCGGAGTGGCTCCTTGCGTGCTACCAAATCGGGAGCGACGACATCCACTTCCGCCGCGCGACACAAGGATGCGGAGGACGATGAGGATGGAGGCGATGACGAGGAGGACGAGCACAAGGACGGGGGCGACGATGAGGAGGACGAGGGCCACGCCTCCGCGCCGCTGTAAATGGCGTGATCATGCGGACATTAGTTGATAGCGTTGTGGAGAACGCAGCGGCCGGCACCCGGCGAGGTTTACACCGGGGTCGGGTGCGCGCCGAAAGCGCAAGTGACGGGATGAATGAATGGGTGCATGCATGTTTGTACAGTTCATATTGAATGAATGGCTATTTTGAATGTTGAATGAAATGAGATGACTGATGATTGATTGTTATTGTTGTTTGAATGTAACTGTATTGATTCTGAATGCATGAAATATTGATTTGGATGAATGCATTGGGTAGCAGCTGGTGCTATCATGCCTTCAGTAGTGGCGTGACAAGGCAGTTCTACTATGCCTTCAGTAGTGGCGCGACAGGACTTGGCCTTTTTTGAGCAACGCCTCCAATTCTGTCTCCTTTGGTCACGCCACCTCCCGTAGCATGACTAAACCATACTGTCACCCAAAGTCGCCACGCTTAGCACGGTCTTGTGGCGATGGCTACGTGCGACTTTGGTCACGCTTATCTATCGTGGCGTGATAGTGTGGTTTAATTAAAATCGAGGAGGTGGCGTGATCAAAGTCGATTGAAATAAAGTTCTTGGCGATTAACTTTAAAATAAAATTAAATAAAGGATTAAATAAAAAAAATTCCAGCGCATACGCTTTACACAGGCTTGGCTTCCTGGTATTTTCCGTCGCTGCAATTCTCACGTTGACTGATGATGTCTTATGCTCCAGCTTTGTACCATGTGTTCGGTTGCCACTTGCGACCAGAATTGACAGTTTGAAGTCTTCTACTCTACTTCGTGGCGCCCAAGTTTCCTTCCCGTCTTTGGACTATTCGAGAAAGGAACGTGCAGCCTCCACATCGCAGGAAATAAAGTACTACTCTAGATTTTCTTTTCTTTTCTTTTTGAAATAGCAAATAAGAGTACCAATTAGATGATCTTAAGTTTTTTTTTTTAAAAAAATAGATGCACTGGTGGTACTTCGTATAGGAATGAGGACACAGTAGTGGTAGTACTTGTGGCTATGATTTATTGTTTAGATCAGCTTGTTATTCTTTCCTTAAACGAGTTAGCGTGTAGTGGAAAGGGCTTTCAGACCGGAACGCGTGCATTATTTCACAGAAACAGTTCGATCCTCGCGGGAAATAGGAAAAATCCCAACGTTCCAAATGTACCTGTACTATCTTAGCCTTCCAATGTGCTCCAGATTTATGCAGGGGCATTGCAATGATTTGAAGCTGAGATGGTGATATGAATTTTGAAAGTTTACACCAATGTTAAGGAACGTTTGTTGATGGTAGATCTGTTTATGAGTGGCTCCGTCTGGTGACTTGCCCGTGTCTGACCCGAGTTTTCCAGACTCAGGTCTTGATTTTCGGTCCAAAGGCTCGGTCCAAAACCTAGAAAAACACGACAATGACAATAAAAATAATAATAAATATTTTTATTCCCAAAAATAAATTAAATATTGATATTTATTCTAAAAAATTAAATTAATAATATTTTATGGAAAAATATATATAGATTTCGGGCTAGGCCAAGCTCAAGCGTATACATTCAAGATAGAGCTTTTTCAGACCCAATCTAGGGTTTAAACGGTTCTAGTTGATGGTGATAGTACATGTACCTACATATACATATAAGAAAACCATTCTTAAGGTAGATTCCATGGTTGGCGAAATTTGTCTTGAACGGTTCTAGTTGATGGTGATAGTACATGTACCTACGTATACATGTAAGAAAACCATTCTTAAGGTAGATTAATTTGTCTAAGTTTGTCCTTTTTAAAATTGATAATCCATTCGTTCATCAACAGTCGCGACGTGCTAGTATGATTTTGATGTGATGATCTTTTCCGAACAAGTGAAATGTACTATATTAAAGTCCAGCTTCTCCAATTTAATTTCCTCCCATTTTTTCTTGAAAGAAAACGCTCACATACTCGTCTCAAAAAAGGAAAAGACGAAAAGAAAGAAAACGTTCACTACACACGCGATGACGTCAGATCTCAAACCGATCCAACCAGACCCGAACTACCCCCGTCTCGAACCATCTCCCGAAACGGCGGACCCAGCCCAAACCGATCCAGCCGCAAGCCCGCAACGGCCTCCCTCCTTCCTCGCGCCGCCGCCACCCCCCCCCCCCCAAACACCCCCCACAAAAAAAATCCCCAATCCCCAATACATTATATCACCGCGTCGACGCCGATTTGCCGTCGTCTCCAAGGCTCCCCTCCTCCTCAAATACCCCTTCCCTCCCTTCATCCTCACCGCCACTCGCCTCCGCTGCCGCCGCCGCCTCCCCCCATCCCCACCACCCACCCCGCCGCCTCCACCTCCCTCCCCAACGGAGGACACACCAACCCTAGGTTTACCCCTTCCGCCCTGCCGCCGCATGCAGCCCTCCTCCGATCGCCGCGGCGGCGGCGGCCCCTGCCGCGCCCTCCTCCCGCGCCGTGTGGCGCCCGCTCCACCGCCCGCCCCGCCCTCCGCCGCCGTACCTGATCCCACCGCCCCGCTCCTACCCTCCCCTCCGGCCTCGGACAACCGCCCGCCCCAGCGCCGACCGCGCCGCCCGAATCACAACAATAACAGCCACCGCCGCGCGCCTCCTCATGAGAGGGCTCCGTCAGCGCACGCGAATCCCCCTGCGCCGGCTCCTGAGCAGGCGCATGCCCCTGCGGCGGCAGGGGGGGACGGGGCGGTGCCGCAGCTGGTGCAGGAGATCCAGGACAAGCTGACGCGGGGGGCGGTGCCGCAGCTGGTGCAGGAGATCCAGGACAAGCTGGCGCGGGGGGCGGTGGAGTGTATGATCTGCTACGACATGGTGCGACGGTCGGCGCCCGTGTGGTCCTGCGGCAGCTGCTTCTCCATCTTCCACCTTCCCTGCATCCGCAAGTGGGCGCGCTCCCCGGCTTCCGCCGCCGACGCGACCGACCCGGCCTCCTCCTGGCGCTGCCCCGGGTGCCAGTCCGTGCACGCCGTCCCGGCCCGCGACCTCGCTTACATCTGCTTCTGCGGGCGCCGCCGCGAGCCCTCCAACGACCTCTTCCTCACCCCGCACTCCTGCGGCGAGCCCTGCTCCAAGCCCCTCGAGAAGACGGACCCCGCCGCCAAGAGCGCCTCCCCCGACGATGCCGCCACCAGGTGCCCGCACGTCTGCGTCCTGCAGTGCCACCCCGGGCCGTGCCCGCCTTGCAAGGCGTTTGCGCCGGACAGGCCGTGCCCTTGCGGCAAGCAAACTATCGTGCGGCGGTGCGCGGACCGGAGCACGCCCGTCACGTGCGGGCAGCGGTGCGAGCGTCTGCTCCCCTGCAGGAGGCACCGCTGCGAGAAGGTCTGCCACACTGGGCTGTGCGGGGACTGTGCGGTTCTCATTTCTGCACGATGCTTCTGTGGGAAGAAGGCGGAGACGTTGCTGTGTGGGGATATGGCGGTGAAGGGGAAGCTGTCGGAGGAGGACGGGGTGTTCTCGTGCAGTGAGGCGTGCGGCCACATGCTGGCTTGTGGGAATCATGCCTGCCTGGATGTTTGCCACCCAGGGCCTTGCGGGGAATGCGAGCTCATGCCGGAGAAGGTCACCACATGCCATTGCGGCAAGACAAGGCTGCAGGAGAAGAGGGCGAGCTGCTTGGATCCAATCCCCACCTGTGACATGGTCTGCGACAAGAAGTTGCTGTGTGGGGTGCATAGGTGCAAGGTCACATGTCATGAGGGAGAGTGCCCGCCTTGCTTGGTGCGTGTCGAGCAGAGGTGCCGCTGTGGCTCATCGGGCCAGATGGTGGAGTGCTACAAGGTATTGAAGGAAGACTTCCGTTGCAACAAGCCTTGTGGCCAGAAGAAGAACTGTGGGAGGCACAGATGCAGTGAGTGCTGTTGCCCACTGTCAAAGCCGTTTGCTCAGCTTGAAGGCGGAAACTGGGATCCCCATTTCTGTCAGATACCGTGTGGCAAGAAGCTCCGATGCGGGCAACATGGATGCCAGCAACTCTGCCACAGTGGTCACTGCCTACCCTGCCGCGAGACCATATTCAATGATCTCACTTGTGCTTGTGGCAGGACTTCTATCCCGCCACCGCTGTCTTGCGGTACACCAACTCCATCATGCCCACACCAGTGCTTGGTCCCCCAGCCCTGCGGGCATCCAGCCTCGCATCAATGTCATTTTGGGGACTGCCCACCTTGCGTTGTGCCAGTAATGAGAGAATGCATTGGGGGACATGTGGTGTTGAGGAACATCCCCTGTGGATCAAAGGATATCAGATGCAACCAACCGTGTGGAAAGAACCGGCAATGTGGACTGCATGCTTGTACCAGGACTTGTCATCCTTCACCCTGTGATCCGCCGCCTGCAAATGGAGATGCTAGCTCAAGCTCTGGGGGCAAAGCTTCGTGTGGACAGGTATGTGGTGTCCCAAGGAGAGAATGTAAGCACACTTGCACTGCCCCATGCCACCCGTCGTCACCTTGCCCAGATTTGAGATGTGAATTCCCTGTGACTATTACCTGTTCCTGTGGCCGTATCACTGCAACTGTGCCATGCGGTGCTGGGGGAACCTCCAGTGGTGATAATATGTTCGAAGTCTCCATCATACAGAAGCTGCCAATGCCTTTCCAGCCAGTGGAATCGAATGGGAGGAGGGTACCTCTTGGGCAGAGGAAGCTTTCTTGTGATGAGGAGTGTGCAAAAATGGAGAGGAAGAAGGTCCTTGCCGAAGCATTCGACATTACCACACCCAATTTAGATGCATTGCATTTTGGTGAGAACTCAAATGCATCAGATTTGCTTTCTGACCTTTTCCGGCGTGAGCCAAAGTGGGTCCTGGCCATAGAGGAGAGGTGCAAGTTCCTTGTACTTGGGAAGACAAGAGGCAATTCTTCAAGCAACCTCAAGGTCCATGTCTTTTGCCACATGATGAAGGATAAGAGGGATGCTATCAGGGTCATTGCAGATAGGTGGAAGCTTTCTGTTCAGGCGGCTGGTTGGGAGCCCAAGCGTTTTGTTACCATTCATGTCACACCCAAGTCGAAGCCACCTGCTCGCATACTGGGCTCCAAGCCAGGTGTCCCTGTCACTGCTTCCCATCCTTACTTTGATCCCCTGGTGGACATGGATCCAAGGCTGGTTGTTGCAATGCTGGACCTGCCACGGGATGCTGATGTTAGTGCTCTAGTCTTGAGGTTTGGTGGGGAGTGTGAATTGGTCTGGCTGAATGACAAGAATGCCGTGGCTGTCTTCAATGATCCAGCTAGAGCAGCGACAGCGCTGAGACGGCTAGATTATGGGTCCGCTTACCAGGGTGCTGCAATGTTTTTGCCAAGCAGCAGTGCTCAGGCTTCCTCGTCGGGCAATGTATGGGTTGCAGCTCAGAATGGAGGATTGGCTGCAAAGAGCAGTGCCAATCCGTGGAAGAAGGCCACTGCCTCTGAGCCCGACTTGTCCTCTGGAGACTGGACAGGTGTGATTGGTCATGCTCCAGGGTCAGTGTGGAGCCGCGGTGATACTGCTGCTCAGGTCATGGGGACTCAGAACCGATGGAACGTTCTGGAGTCCGATGCTGCCATGAGCTCCGGGCCAGTCGACGAGCGTAAGCCTGCTCCTTGCACTGACGCTGGATCCAGCACAGAACCAAACGTCGGGCCGTTGGTGAGCAAGATGCAGCCCGACATCGAAGTGGATGACTGGGAAGAAGCTTGCGAATGAGGAAGCATCAGGAAGTTCGATCCAGATGGTTTACTTTTACTCAGATCTCTCTTTTTTGCTCAATTTATATTTTGCTAGTACGTGGTTTACTTTTACTCAGATCTCTCTTTTTTGCTCAATTTATATTTTGCTAGTACGCCGTTTATACTGAGCCATATATCCTGTCACTTCCAATTAGTTCCTGGTTGCCTGTTGGCTGAAATCAGTTGGAAGAACTGATTTTGTCGAATGGGCGATCCCTGTAAGGCTGCTGCTTTCTTTTGCAGATCTTCATTTGAACTGAGAAGAAATATGCCGTAAATTTGCGCTCTACTCGTTTTGTCGTTCTGAATGGTACCTTGTGCCATCCCATATATGAAATTATGAATTGCTTGTGCACCCTTACCATCATTGGGTAGCATCGTGTGAGTGCGGAGTCGGGAGAAATGATCAAGTGTTGGTCATGTTAAGCCGCTCTATATGGATGCTGTGGCTTGAGCTGCTTACGGTGTTTCAGGAAGCAAACGCTGTATGTGTGGTTTATAATCGTTTTATGCTTCTCTTGTGAAAGGGAAACCTGTTTACTGATTCTGCTTAATTGCTGCCACTCAATTTGTCGATTAATTGCATCATGTGTCTTTTCTTTTTCTTGTCATTCGTTCGTTCACCTGATTTCTGTTTCAACTTTAATCAGTGCAGCAGTGTTCTCTGGTGATTTTGCAGTACTACAGGCGTTCACCTGATTTCTATTTCAACTTTAATCAGTGCAGCAGTGTTCTTCACTGCGAATTCTGATACATTCCTATGAGCCTGTTTGGGACGAAAAGCAGAAGATATTCCAAACGGGCGACTTTCTCAAACGCCTTGGTAGCTTCCCACAGCTTCGGCAGGATGAGTTTACGAGTTTACGTACCATTAGAGTTGGAGAAATTTACTCTCCCCCTCCTACCGCGTATATAATCTCAAATCCCACTGGCCACCTGCACCCCTTGCACCCTAACCCTAGCTGTCTGCCGTCGCCTGTGCCGCCTCCGCCCGTCCTTCCCCTCCTCCCACCGTCTGCACCGTCCTGCGCCTCCTCCTACAGGCATTACCTCAACCTCGCCTCCGTGGTCGTGATCTCTTTGTATCTTTCCTCCTCCTATCTTTGGCGTTGCAGCCAGCCTCCTCCTCCTGCGCCGTCATCGCTACCTCGGCTTCCCTCCTCTTGTGTCGCCCTTGCCCCGGCCTCCCTCCTCTCCCCTTCTCCCGCGCCGACGCC
Organism: Phyllostachys edulis; assembly: GCA_036346405.1. Lineage (NCBI taxonomy): Eukaryota > Viridiplantae > Streptophyta > Magnoliopsida > Poales > Poaceae > Phyllostachys > Phyllostachys edulis. The sequence continues at coordinate 25,385,613 of CM070556.1, read as the reverse complement.
ACCGCCCTAGCCTCCCTCCCGCGCCGCCGTCGATTGTGGTTAAATGTTGTTAGTTGTTGTCAATTGTCGTTAATTGTTGTTAATTGTCGTTAATTGCCGTCATTTGCCTCAAGAGCATTTTAGATATTTTTTAACTTAGAAACTCCAGTTAGCCTACCTAAAAGCCAGACTGTCAAACATCGAACGTCTTCAACTTAGCCTTTTGGCCTAGTGGGAAGCTGCTTTTTAGAAAAGCCGCAACCATGCCAAATAAGCCATATAGCTCCTGATTACACTATTGTAGTGGATCTGTGGGGCTACAGTAGCAATCAAAGAATAATTAGTGCGAGTGATAATGCAATTTGCATTAAGCTGGTGCCCGCATGGGGTAGCCGCACCCTCCCTCGCAGGGAATGGTTTCGTAATACTCCTTAGACGAATACCGCGACATGTAGATGTTTTATTAAAAACTCTTTCCAAAACCCAGAAGGAAAAAAAATGAATAGAGAAAACAGTACATCGCATACACAAGTTGTATTGCACTTGTTATATCATTAAAAACCTTTATGTGAGCAACCTTCTAGTAAAAACTCACCAAAGAAAAAAGAGTACAGTACTTGATCTTCTTGATCATATCATCTTTTCTATTACTATCCTTCATGCATAGTATTAGATTCTTAAAAAAATTCAAAGATATACACGTTATAATTAAGGGATATGCCCTTCTTCCCTGAATTTTGTACCTCTCTAAGTGGTAAAACCTTCGAGATAACTTTAAGTGATGATCATCAAATTGATTTCTTCGGGTAAATCAAAGTGATCAAAGTTTAGCATATATACTCCCCTCAAGATAACATCTGATGGAATCTTTCCGCTCCAATGTCATAAGCACAAAAATAAAACATATATAATATTATTATGAGTAAATCTACTTGATTATCACGATATTTAGTCTTCTAAACATCTATCTCAGTGGAGGTCGTACTGTGTTGGTTTCTCCTTTACCTTCCTGTTTCGAAACGTCTGGGTCGTAGCCATAGCTAGCACCGACAAGTCGTGGGATGACCTAGGTTGGATTCTTTTTTTTTTAAGTATACGTCGGACGTACTCACGCGCACACATCATATGTACGTCCACACACACGTGTATGCATTCTTAACACACATCTAATCTAAAACATGAGCTGAACCCTACGAAGTACGGGCACACACGTGTACATATACTATTCCTGAGAAAAGTAAATCCCTACCAACTGAGATACGTGCGCTGAGCTAGAGACTCAAACGCTGACGGGCTGGTCAAACATCTTCGCACCAAATCAAAAGGAGCACAGCTCGGTTCTCAACCTAGGTTGGATTCCTTGTCTCTTTTTCTATGAGTTGAGCTGGGCTAGGTTTTACGCCAAAATGTTTCGACGCTCGCCTACGGATGGGACTGGTTTGTATGGAATCAACGAGGCAAACAGAACGAGTTTTATCGATGAGCATCTCGTGGTAACTGGTAAGACACGGGCTGAACGTGCACGCCACGCATGCCAGCCTATTTTCGAGAGAGAACCGGGCACCATCAATCAACGGCCACCAGTGCCAACCATGATTATAGTAAAGAAAATCCGTTCTATGTCACTTAATAACTGCGAAAAATTGAAACCGGTGGCATGAAAGAAATAAAAAGTTATTCGATGGCATATCACGGAAGGGGGAATTATTGAGTTACTAGAATGGATGTTCTCCTCTCTAATTGCATGTTTGCAACAGTCAATGCGTGCACCTGGAACGTTGCTAGCCATTCCTGCGGCTCGTGGCTGAAAGCCGAGACAGATCGACCCGTGGTTCCCAAATTCCCAATTTGAGATACGGCCGGATACCTGAGTGCGATCGCGCAACGAAGCCCATTAATTCGTTGAGAACGTCGACGGAGTCAGGGAGAGCAACACCTGTTTCTCTCTGCGATTAATAATTCACGTACACCGGGGATGATTCTGGACTTCCAGTAGAAGAGAACTGAATTGTGGCGGAGCTTGAAGCAGATCTAGAACACAGGTGGAGGGACAATCTAGCAAAGAGAAGCCCGGTTTAGCCTTTTGAATTTTACTCGTATTTAGGTGGGTAAAAGTGCATTTCCTTTAAGTCCCGTTTGGAGCCAAGACAAAGTGTTTTTTTTATAATGATTTAAATCCTATAGAAAAAAAATCCTATGAAGCCGTTTGGAACAAATGAGTAGCGCCTTGTGGTGTCCAAATGAGCCGCTCGGCACGGCATGACACGGCCCGATTAGGCTCGACATGGCCGGCCCGGCTAAATAATCGGCCCGTGCCGTGCCGCGCCGGCCAGGCACGCTAAAGCTCGACGGGTCAGGGAAGCTCGGCAGCCGAATCCACGGTCGCGCCCTACCACCTCTGCACCCTTTCGCGGCCCCTAGCCTCCTCGCTCCGCAACATTCGCGCTCCGCCGCCTCCTTGCCCGCGATGTTCGCGCATACATCGCCTCGCTCCGTTCGCCTCCATACCGTGCCGCCACCTCGTGCTAGCGCCCGGCATCCTCTGGGGTGGCCAAGCGGCGTGCTTGGCCCAAGATGCGGGCAGGGCCCGCGATCGGTGGCCACGCGCGGAGGGCGGCGTATAGGTGATCGGCGTGGGCGCTATGGCGGCGACGTGCTGACCCAAGCACGTCACACCCAGTCAGCCCGTGTCAGCTTAGCCCGTGCACAGTGTCAGACTGTGATGTGCCCAGGTTAGGCAAACAATCCCGTGCTTCAGGCCGATCTAGGCGGCACAGCCTATCTGGACACCACTAGTAGCCCCTAAAAAGTTCCTTTCAAATTCTTATGAAATAGGCTATTTCATAGGATTTTGGTGGAAAATAAACATTTACCTCACGTTTTCTCCTCTTTGAATCTTGAAATCCGTGTTTTGTTATGTGACATTCAAAACGTAATTTTGGAGTTTTTCTTGTGTTTCTAGTTCCGGTAGATCAGAGGGCAGAGGGCATGACATTCTAATTTTCCTACTTTTTAAATTCATGTGTTCTAAGCAAAGCATGATAAACTGTCAGGGAGAAAGGTGATATACTTTGATACCCCTTCTTATACGCAGCAACCCCTAGATCGGATCAGAGTTTTTGAGATATGACACGAGCATGCACGGTATCAAGAATAAAGTACATGAATATTGTAGAGAGAACCAAAATAACGGCGACGAAGCAAACATGACGAGAAACACAAGATTTGATGAAGTCGACCGCAAATTACTTAACCACGACCTCAAAAGAGTACAAGAGATTATTGCTCTCTCAATATCCTCTCGAACCTTTTAGGATCATTGTATCCTTGCCCTAAATTAAAATCCCGTGCTAAAGAATAACATAGACTCTAATCTTCTTGTGCACCCTCTACTTTGGATGATTTTCTCTTGCTTGGCTTTCTTCTTGGCTTCCTATGACCACCCCTTATTGGTTTATATAGCCACCTAGCTCTCCTTCAAAGTAAAGTAGCAATCATACTCTAAAGAGAAGTAGGAATCATAATCCTATTAGGATTAATCTAGGAATTCATGCAACATACCTCTCCAAGTCCTAAATTAATAGGATATAAGTCACCCTATCTCAATAATCTTCATCTCAACTCTTATCCGCTGAAGTCAGTGTGCTCCTTCAGAACTTGCTCCAAGTTGGCTTCGCCTTTTTTCCCTCCCACCTTTGGAGTGCCCCCACCACAGGGACTTGTGCACATCATCGCAATGTATGTGTCAGTATCCGGGCTTGACCGCCTAGACCCTCCACCTAAGAGCATCTTCGTTGTGTAGTTTGGCTAACCACACCTTCTGTTCCAACAACCCTCCAAGCCATAGTTTTGTATCGCCTCCGAGCTCGACCTCCTCGTCGATACCATGTGATTGGTCTCACTACGTCTTCATTCTTCCAACAACTCCCACCTTCGTCTTTGTGAATGCTAGATTTTGCGATAATCTTTGTAGTTTCGCACATAATTGCAGATGAAATCTGAGTACCTACTGCTGACGACACGATTTTCTTCTCCTAGCTTGGATTTTTATCAGACTTCCCATAGGTTGCCATTCCTTTAGGTTTATCTATCAATTGGTATCCCACATTGTTTCAGATACTTTTCATCATTACTTGTCCTCTGCAATTAACTCGCATGACTCCAACTCAAAGTGATAGCTCACAACCTTCGAGTTCAAGCGACCTCACAAATATTAGATTCTTCTTTAAACTGAAAACATACCAAACTCTCATTAGTGTGCAATATGCTCCATCATACATATCTAATGTAACCATTCCTACCTCAGTAATTGCATGCTCCTTGCAATCCGCCAAGTAAACAGTTCCATGCGCCGAGCATAGATATCCTTCGTCGAACATTCCCCTTGTCGAACAAATGTGGAAGCAACAACCTACATCTAATGTCCATCCATGAGAAGTACCTGATTAATTGACGACTAGTACGTATGAATCATCTTTTACTACCACCACCGAGCATGCACCCTTTGTTTTCTTCAAAGTTGGACAGTCATTTATCATATGATCTTCCTCATCACACATATACCATACACGTGTACCCTTGTTCTTGCCCTTCTTCTTCCTATGATTATTGCTTTTGTTTGCAATACCTATAATAGCCAATGCTTGATCATCTGAGGGTGAAGATTCTGATGGCTTCTTTAACGACTCCACTGCCAATAGATATGCAACTACCTCTTTGAAGGTTAGAGTGCTTTTTCGACAAGAATATTCATCACCAATTGCTCCAATGATGGTAATAGAGATGATGCCAGTATGATGATCTTGTTGTTCTCCTCAATTTTCTTATCCACACTGTTCAGCTTCAGCATCACTGGTTTGTTAGTGATTTCTCTATATACAATTCTTCTAAGTTACTCCATAATTTCTTCGGTGAATTCTCATTGATCATCGAGTACCTTACCTCACTGGAGAGACAAAGACGGATTGTACTGACAACCTTTCACTCCATCACCTTTCATTTATCATCGGATGTCTTTTCCGGTTTATTCCCTTCAAGAGCAACGATTAACTCTTGTTGGACAAGGACATCATTCATCACACATTGCTACACACTGAAATTTCATCTGCCGTCAAATTTCTCTACTTTACTCCACATCGTCGACATCGATCTTGATTTTGTGCTTCCTGATATTTTGTCGACCTTCTCGCAACTCGGATTAATCGGACCTTGGCTCTTATATCACTTGTTATAGTCTGATACCCCTTCTTATGCGCAGCAGCCTCTGGATCGAATCATAGTTTTTGAGATACAATATGAGCGTGCACGGTACCAAGAATGAAGTAGATAAATCCTGTAGAAAGAACCAAAATAATAGCGAGGAAACAACCATAACGAGAGACAAAAGATTTGGTGAAGCTGGTCGCAAATTTCTTAAGCACGACTTTAAAAGAGTACAAGAGATTGTCTCTCTCTCACAATCCTCTTGAACCTTTTAGAACCCTAAGATCTTTGCCTTATAAAATAATCTAGTGCTAAAGAATAACCTAACCTCTAATACTGTTGTGCTCCCTCTGCATGGGATGAATTCCTCTTGCTTGGATTCCTTCTTGGGTTCCTATAGCCACCCCTCATAGGTTATATAGTCATTCTCCTCGAAAATAAGTAGGAATGCTACTCTAAAGACAAGTAGGAATCGTAATCCTATTACTCCCTCTAATCACAAAATTTCATTTTTGGGTTGCGTGCAGTTAAACTTTCTAAACTTTGACTATTGATATCTTTTTCTAATTTTCAGATTGAATAGATGAAAATTGTATGAATGGATTTGTCTCGAAAAGAATTTTCATAAAAGTATAATTTGATTAGGTTTTATAAATCTATTACAATAGAAATTAGTGGTCAAATTTATGTTTTTGGGACCGTGTCAATATCCAAAACAATATTCTTTTATGACTGGAGGGAGTAGAATTCAGCACACCTCTCCAAGTCCTAAAAGAATAGGATATTAGTCACCCTATCTCAACAAAAGATAGGCTCTAAGGAATTAGAACGAAAAGTTTTTCCATTGAGATTACACACAAAGTGAGCGAAGTAGAAAGAGTTTTAGGCTAATATAGCAATGTTGACGTGCGAATTAGCATTTCTAGCTCCCTCTTCACGTCAAATGCAAAAAAATGACGCTGAGTCCGTGCGCCTGGGCATGGTGGCGCCAAGACCCTGCGTGTGGCGCACGGTGCCGCCGAGTCCATGCGCTAGGAGCACGAACAGCCTACCCGATCCGTCCTACACCGTGGTCCGTGCTCATGCGGCATCGTGCGCCAGACGCACAGACGCGGCGGGACCATGTCCTGGCTGCACGAACTCGGCGACACCGTGCCCTAGGAGTACAAACGAGGCGCCACCATGCCCCAGGTGTAGGGACTCGGCGACGTATCGCCTGCCGACAGCTCTGGTGCTCTGGTGCACGGACTCGACGCTATTTTTGCATTTGGCACAGAGAGGAAACTAGAATGGTTGATTCGTGCACAAATATTGCTATATTAGCCCAAAAACTACGTAGGAAACACACCTAGCAAGCACGGACAACTAGGAGCGCACGCAGTAACCCAAGCTGATTCTCTCGGTAGCTGCACCGCTTGCGCGTACTACGAGAAAGCGGATAAATAAATAAAAATGAGTCAATACTTATGATATAAAGATGAGAAAACATGCCTTATTTACACAATCGATCAATCCTGCGCAGGCAAAAGCAAAACATGCATTGCGCCAAATCAAAGTACGTGATTTGGTACATTTATTCCAGATTAACAATAAGGTATAAATGAGTTCTGGCTCTCGGAATGCAGGGTTTGCACGAAAGCACGTAAATTTCTGAGTTCAATGTTCAGTAATGAAGGTGTAAATGTGCGTACATGTCGATAAAACCAAAATTATCGAAAAAAGCTTTACACTGTTCAACTCCACTCGCGATGTCATCGTGGAGATATGATTATGCAAAGGACGTATAATTGGAGCCGCCATGAGAGAAAAGCTTCTAAAATTACACACCGAATCTTTAACTAGTCTTATCTTTGAACTCCACTAACCACGCACGACGAAAAGTAGACGTTAATACCCAAATGAGCTACACCTTCTCTACCTCCCGGTAGGCCCCGCGCCGCCGTCTCCGGTCGGCGGTCCCGGCGGTTGCCACGGGCATGGCGGCGCCGCATATCGCGACCGCGTGCCTCCCAAGCAGCCGCACCCCGCGGCCTGAGCCCTTCTTGGCCGGAGGCGCCGGCGCGGGGTTGGCGCTCGTCTTCTTGGTGCTGCCGTGGTGGTGGCCGCCGTGTGTATCCGCCACGGCTTCGCTACTGGCCGCCGAGCCCACGCCGGAGTTTTTCTTGAGGAGACTCTCCAGCTCCCGCCTTATGCACTCCACCTCGTACGCGTCGAGGAGCGTCGTCGGCTTCTTCGCCACCGCCGGTCGCGACGCTGCTTCTGCGGTGGGATGCTTCTTGGGCGGGTCCATGACGGCGTACGAATCAGGATCACAGGCTCAGTTGTTAGTTTGGCTCTCAGAGAGGAGAGATGGGAAGTTGGGAACCAAGGAGACGAGACTCGAGATGGTAACCTCGTGCAGCCCTACTGTCTCCACGTATAAAAAGGGAATTAGGAGGCACTCTGACATGGTGGGTCCACGTGTTTATTAATTATTGGTACTACTTGTTCGTAAACTTAGCAGACCAGCTCGATCAGTCCGGCGATTAAAACTGTAAGCAGGTTAACTGACAGGGTAGTACTATATTTCATCGAATTCTTTTAGAACTTCCTTGGACAACAAAAAAAATCAAATTCTTTTTTGAATTAGCCCAACAATCCGCGCAATTGTGCAGCTATATTATAACACAATGCGTGTGTTAGGCCGCCCGCTGCCAGTCGAGGGTTGTGTGCGTGGTTCGGAAGGATAGTCTTAACGGGCCTTAGCTAGCGGGCTGCGGCCCACCGTCAAGTAACGACCCTACACCGCCCACATCTTCTAAACATATGAAGTCACGCTTACTCGCGCAGCGTCGCGGCTTCGTCTTCTCAGGCGACGGGCTGGCGCTGGGTAGGAGGAGGGGTTCCTGGCCGACGGCTCGTCAGAATGGTGGATCGCTCCTGATTATATTTAATTAATCTACATAGTTATGATTTGGACCTATCAAAAATTCAAAATAAACAGCGTAGATTACCTTTTTACATATTAATGTGGAAATTTCTAGCTCCTAGGATTATATTGATACCAAGCGAAACCAGTTAGAAATACATATATAAAAGACGTATACACCAGAGGTGGTTGGATTAAATATCAGCAAACCGAGAATTAACCCACAATAAGCTTTCAAATGTTAGTGATGGGATTTGATGTCAGTAAAAGAATGCTGGTTGGACAGCTGGACTTCCAAGTTCCAACAGACGGTAATTAACCTGTAGATGATGAAGCATATATGAATACGTGCTCGTCGAATGCATGGGATGAATGGTTATGCCAAATGTTTAATTTGGTGAATTCCTATTATCTGACGGAGAAATCATAGAATGGAATATGTATAGCACGTACGGCATTTTCGTGGTTAAGCCGTAACGGATTAGATGTTCAATTATAGGCTTAATTGATTATAGGAATGTTTAGTGCAGATCAACTACATATAGTAGTGTAACGCATTAGCTAGTCAAAAACCTTGCCAGTTATAACCAGGTGCGCTTGGCTGATCATAATCATATCCGTGGTTACGTCGTGTTCCGAGCTTCCGGCTATCCACCCTATCGAAAACAAGCAATTTTGTCATATATATGGAGCCGTGAATATCTCTGTTGGTTGCATAAACACACGATACAAATTAACTAATTGGAAACAAATGGCCAGGTATCGAACCATGAAAGCACGGTACCAAGGAGTTGTAATGCAAAGTTTCTCGACGCCAGCACGTGTGTGTCTATATATATACACATACTATCCTCCGGCTATTTCTACGTTTAGTCAGCCCACCACACACGATCCAAGCTTAGTGTGACGTGCGTGCAATCCCCATACGGTTGGCCTATCAAATACAGTTGGCGAGCCAGAACCGTCTGTACCCGTGCGGAAAACTCGATTTGACTGTAATTGTTAGTTGTCGTAACAGTAATTTGTGTATCCCTTTTACTGCATGTTTTTCGGGAATGCGATATTCTGAGCTCATACATCCGTTAGTAAAACATAAGGGCATACACAGTAATCGGCTTCTCGTTTATACCAATGCAGTTTACTATTTTTTTACAGTAAAAAAATTGCGTCAGGATAGTAAATCGTAGTTATATCTAAAGTAATTGTGTTAGTTTTTTTACTAAGTAGTTCCAATGAAGTAAACGGGCGTTCGTAGAACAGTAATAGCGAACATATCCATAAGCAATATATATGGTTTTTTCCCACCAGTAGTTGATGTCGTCGTAACGTTACACTGATACTGTATATCGTGAAAGCAGTAATCTAAAATACATCATTCAGTAAACATGTTCAACATAGACAGTAAATACAAGTTCCAACCGGATATTTCATTTTGTATTTATATGGCCAAATAGCGTGGCCAGTCGCTTCTTACAAATTTTTTTAAAAAAGTAGAAACCTAAATAATCAAGTTTTCTAGTGGCTGAGGTAGATTGCCATCCCCGTCTTCAAAACTTCATAGACGACGTCGTCGGCATCAGAGGGTTCGGGATCAGCGTAGATAGCCCGAAACACATTCACCCGTTGACGCATTCATTCGAGAGTCGCTCAAAGACGCTCCGATTGAAGAATCAAGTCGAACTGCGCCTATAGGTTTTCTTCTCTTGCTCAAGGGGTCATGGCTTGGTAGACTCGGTCACCCGCTGCCTTGATATAGCAGTCGAAGCGACAGTAATCCTCTTGGAGACGTGCAACGACGTTCTGGAGGACTACGTCTGTTGGACCAAAAAGATGACTAGAGGAGGGGGTGAATAGGAGCACGATCTCTTTTTCTCCTTGATTAAATTCAATACTAATTTCACTCCAATAGCTATGAAAGCTATGAAGATCAATATACAAGCACAGTGGAAGACTTGTATTGAATCCAATCAAAACCCCAAAGCAAATAGACCAAAATCACGAAAAACTCAAATACAAATGAATTGGGCGGTCTGACCTCCAACTAGTTGGCGGTCTGACCTCTAGGTACATGGTGGTCTGACCTCCAGGCCAATGAACAGTAAAACCAGCCCGAACATAAAATCACAAATTGGTCTAACTTTTGATCCACAACTTCAATCTTCACGAAACTTGAGACATACCTTCTTTAAGATGTTAGAAACCTATTCCCATCAACGATCGTGAAGATCATTGTCAAAGTTCCGACCTTTTTCGTTTGAGTGAAGGTTGCTTCAAAACCGAGTCAAAACCAAAACGTGATCTAAAAACTTGTTCATGGGTAATAGATGATCTTAGATGCATTCCCACATGTCACAGCAAGCAAGATCCAGGCCAGAAACCAAAGGAAAACCAACGGATCAAAGAAAGCACCAAAATCACAAAATAGAGAGCAAGAACAAGAAGGAACTCATCTTGAGGAATCTTGCTTGGATCGATTTGAGATTGATGTTGGTTTACAGCCACGCCATCCAAGAGGACAAAGGCTCAACACTTGAGTACACAATCAATCCAACTCTCTAGAACCCTAACCTCTTCACTACTCTCTCCTAACCCTAAAACACAAACTAGGGTTTTAGATACGAGGGTTGGGAGGTGCACAACTAGCACCCTCTCCTATTTATAGTGGAGGCTACCTTCTAGAAGGATATTCCTAATAGGCACCCGTTAAGACTACACACAAACGGGTTTCACTTACACACACATTTTAAAGCGCTGTCTTCATCTCCTCTTGACCTAAACCGCTTCTCCTTGCGCCGTGGGTTAGCAAAAGGTCATCAAGGCGGTATTTAGGTGAAGTTACCAAAATACCCCTTCTCGATCCTTCTCCGAAGACCGAGTCCAATCTTCATGAAGCAATCCCTTGCTTCGCTACGTGTAGGTTGATCAATGGCTCTCTTCATGTCGGCAATTCTCTCACATCCGGCTCCCACCGAAACCACCATGGCACTTGCACCGACCCCGCGCCGCTTGATGCAACCCGTCGCATCGAACTTCCTGTTCGGTCATCCTTGTCCATTTTGCGCCATGCTTGAGTCTTCTGACTTCACCCGGCATCCTCGATTGTTCTGAACCTCAGCTCTCCAAGCCTAGTCCTAATCATTCTCGCCGTTGACCGTCGTTGACCTCCAAGCTTCCTGCACAATAATAAACAAAGAAATCAATTTCAAGAACAAGTTCTTCGCAACTTGACCCACGTTAGTCAAAACATGCATCATGCAACATATATGCACTGAAAAACCATGGCCGGTCTGACCGCCCCCTGGCCGGTCTGACCGCCCAGCAAGGGACTTAGCCAAAATTCCACTCTAGAAATCCGAAACCTTCTGGAAATTTTAAACGAATAGAACTTTTGACTCGAAGGTCCAAAAATTATGAGACCAAGTGTAGAAGAATCCCCTCTTTTGCCTACACCATCTATTTTTGGTCCAGCTCCAAGCTCAAAAATTTCTTTATGGCCGGTCCGACCGCTGCCCATTGGCCGGTCTGACCGCCAACCACTTGACCCGAGGCATGGCCGGTCTGACCGCCAGTGGTGGCCGGTCTGACCGCCGCACAAGCCGGTTTGACCGTCACCTTGGCCGGTCTGACCGCCCATTGCCTGACAGCATATGAACTTCGCCGAAAATGAGTGTTTCGACAAACCTTCAACGCCATTGCCAATTGTATCATCATCCTAAGATCGTGAGCATATCCCCATGATATCCACAATCTCCCCCTTGATGATCACATTGGCAATTTCTCAAAAATGTAAGTTTGAGGTTTGAAAATGAAAATACCCAACGTTTTCGCGCAAAGGCACAACTTGGTCCAAATACAAGAGAAAGCAATGTAAATGGCCAAGTTGGCTTCAGATTAGCATAGGCAAGTGAGATTGAGTAAAAGAAAGCAAGAAAGCTTCAATTTTCAGAGAATAATAAAAAATCTCACTTAAGGTCCAAATGAAAGAACAATTGTTAAATTTGACCTTTGATCATTGTGAGGTTCCAAGAATTGCAATTCAAGTTCAGAAATAGCAATAAAATCATAAGAATGCAAATTAAATGCTCCCTCTCACTATGATCATCATTTTTCAGAAAATTTTATTTTCACCCTTCTTCTCCAAATAGCTCCCCCTTTTTAATATTTTTATTACATCTTCTCCCCCTTTGACAATGGAGTCATCAAGGAATCACACATTCCTCTCATCTAGAGATAACAAATACAGAAATGAGGAAAAAAAAATATAAGAAAGAGCATGCATGAAATACAATGTAGTGGCTTTTTTTTGTAATTTTTTAACTTTTAGTACAAGAAACTTTGGAGATTACCCAAAAGAGCAATCTAGCATTTGTACTAAAAATCAACATACATCAAGCCTGAAAGGACTAGCAAGATCATGTTAAGACATATATATCAAAGCTAAGCTAGAAGATTCGAGATAAAGCGACGAATTGTAACAATTTAAGCAAAGCTTCAAAATTAGCAAGTTCATCAATAGGGATCCTAAAGTGATAATGGTCATGTCAGAATGTAAATGTGAGATCAAGAAGCTTACAATGACCATCCTAGAGACAAAAAAGTCCCAAATTGAATTATTTTTCTCAAAATACATCAATCACCCAATTTTTACAACAATTTTTCATTTGCAATGAATATTGATGTTGATTAAAGGTCTATCTTAGTGAAGAAGATCCTGGACTAGGAGCCATGCACAAACTCTTTCTAAGCTTCAACCAAGGTGACAAATCTTGAGGTTCATGTCAATCTTAACAAGCAGTCCCCATGAGATCGTCTGGATCATCAAACTATCTTCAAGTTCATGTCTTTGACATACAGTCTCGTGAGAATAATTTGGCAAAATTTAACCACATGAGAATCTTGAAATTTGATTTTTCATTTTGCACAAGAGCAATTTTAGATTCACACTAGAACAAGAAGCTCAAGAGATGTTCAATCCTAGGTTCCTTAGAGTGCTATACTCATTTAGTATCGTCATAGCCATCTTGACTAAGGTTCTGTTCTTCCTTTCCACCACGCCATTTTGTTGACGAACGTGTGGAGAAGAGAACTGATGCTTAATACCACGCTCAACACAAAAAGAGACAAATGAAGCATTCTTGAACTCCGTGCCATTATCACTGCAAATCGCCCTCAGGGCACCGGGGAGTTCAGAAGGCAAGCAAAGAACAAGATCATGAAAATGATCAAAAGCTTCATACTTCGAAGCAAGAAAGAACACCAAAGAATATCTCAAAAAATCATCGACTATGACAAGAATATACCATTTACCACTGACTGACCGAACCCTAGCAGGACCAACAGTATTTATGTGAAGCAACTGTTTCGGTCCGTCAGTCATGACCATAGTCAATGAAGGGTGTGAGGCGGCAACTTGCTTGCCATGCCTACAGAGCGCACATACAACATCCTTGACGGCTTTGAGTTTGGGCAAACCTCTCATGAGATCAAGGCTGCTAACTCGCATCAGATGATCAAAACCAATGTGCTCCAAACGACGGTGCCAAAGTCAGAACTCAGAAGAAGATGCAATCAAACACTTGAGAGATCCAGCAAGACATTCAGAAAAGTCAGCTCCAAAGATCCTACCAACTCTATAAATCCTAAAAACAAACTCACCAACTGAATCAAGCACACGACAAGCATTTTTCTTAAATATAGTCTCATAGACATTATCAAGAAGCTGCGAGACAGAAAGCAGGTTGTACCTTAGCTTGTCCACAAGAGCGACGTCCTTCAGGATGAATTTGTCATTCACCCTGATCGATCCCGTTCCTTCAATTCGCCCTTGCGTATCATCTCCAAAGGTGATAAAGTCATCACCCGTCGACCGCGTGAAGGAGGTGAACCATCTTGAGTCTCCAGTCATGTGATGTGAACAGCCGGAGTCGACGAACCACGTATTCTTCCCCCTTCCGCGGCGATCCTGAAAATGCACAAAAAATCAATGTGTCTCAATACTGGAGTTAGTTAAACATGACTTGGGAACCCAGTACTGAGACACACGTCTGTGAGTAGTATACAAAGAAGAATTGCTATCCTTGATCCTACTTGATGTTCTATCATGAGCAATGGTTACATGAACATGAGAAGCATCCTATCTAGGAACATGATGATGATGAGCATGTGAAACAAATCCTAGTCCAGGTTTCTTCTTTTCTAAATGACCATGTCTCATAAAAGCTCTAGGTTGATGAGATGAAATTCTAGCAAGATTTTTTTCTAGCATTTTTCAACCTACACCAACAGAACTCAAACAAATGCCCATCCTTCTTGCAATAGGTGCAATGGTACTTGATACCACTAGGAGAAGCATCTTTCGACTCAACAGATGGTTGGGCAAATCCTGCAGATTTGAAAAGGGTTTTTGCAGGTTGGGTTTTGAACTCAACTAAGCCATTTTCCAAGATTTGAATGATATTTGACTTGGACTTGTCTTGAGCAGAGTTGTATCCTAACCCTTGCTTCTTATAAGGAGTTTTTGACTTGTCAAGAATCATGTTTAGCTGTTTCTTACCCTTATAGAATTTTTCTAGAGTATCCTTGAGATAAGCATTCTCTTTTTCAAGATTAAGATATGATTCATAAGTTTTAGCCTTAATGGCTCTATCATGCTTCTCCTTATGAATAGCAACTTCAAGCTTAAGGGTTTCACATGAAGCACATGTAGCAGAATTAATTCTGTCCTTAAGTTTGGCATACTTAGCTCTAACTGTTTTTGATATGTCTTTTACTTCATGTTCGCATTCTAAGCAGAAAAGAGCAAGTGCTAGACTCAGCCTTATCAGAAACAACCAACTTGCTAGATTCTAAGCATTTTTCACATGGAGCAAATTTAACTTCAATTAACTCAGTCTGCAACCAAGGCGTGACCGAGGCTCGTGCCTGACATATCTTCTCTTCTGTATATACCGGTATAGCGGAGTGTTACACCCGTCAGTGTTCACTCATGCTCGTATTATCAAAGGCGGGGACCCATTGCCCATCCTTTGAAGATGGGGACCCATTGCGCATATCTTAAATATGAGGATCTCAATGCCCACTCCCGTGGGTATACCATGCCAACATGCATGCTTGATATGAAATGAAATGAACAATCCACAATATGTTATCATAAGAATTATCAAATATCGATCATCATATAAACAATGTGAAATAAACATTTTCATCATGCTTAATGATATTAAGCACGCATCAAATCAACAATATTGCCCAACACACAATATCGTACTAAAATTGTACTTGCCTCAACCGGAGAATGGATGACGAGATGAGGGCTCTACCCCTGGTTTCACACCACCACCTGGCATTCGTAAAACATGCTTAAGAATACCATCCAAAAGCACATAACCTTTCAATAAAACTAGATATGCATATCCACTCCTACTCGCAACCCAAAACGATACCAACCCTTCCCGAACACTATTCTGTCCAAAACAAAACAGTCACCTTACAAACAAATTCATAACTTTTGACCTACAACTCCAAAAATTATGAACTCAGACTTTCTGGAAACTACAGACATAAACCCACAATTCCTCAGCTGATCGAAAGTTCATATTATTTCATCTAAATCCTTGTTTTTAATTCTGAAAACAGATCTGTCATCTTCGATACTATCAACTTAGGAATTTCATAACTCCTAATTGGTTCATCCAACAACAGTGATCTAGGAAATTTTGCACTCCACAGATAATTGGCTACCATAATAAATTTATAATAATTTTTCTACTCTGCATAAATTTTTGGTAACTTAACATCTTTCCCCGACTGTCCCCAACCGAAAGTCAGAACTGAATTGCACAATTCAAAATTTCATAACTACGATTATACTTGTCCAAAATGAGTGATCTTGGACTTTCTGGAATATTTATAAAGTCATCAAAAGTCCAAATTCGTCGATTTACCAAATCTAATATATTTAACCATGCATGATGTCCGAAACCAAGGAACCGAACAAGCTGACAGATTGTAAAAATTATAACCAATTGTCTACTCATCAAAAAATCATGCACAAAAATTCCGTGGAAAGATATTTATATCCTCTACTTAACTCTAGGATATGAAATTCCCTAATTAGGTCATTATCTATTTTAAATGCATAGATTACCGCGACAGTCCGAAACCTGATAGAATCATCTAGATAGTAGTATTGCGAAAATCATAACTTTCTAACGGTTAATCCAAAAATTACCCACTTGGTCTCTATGGAAACCTTGGAAAAAGATCTACAATTCTCTAGGAAACACAAAGCCCTAATTCCGCACCTAAATAAGCCAAACCTACAAATCAACCGAAATAGCAGAACAACCAATCTGCTACACGACTTCTCTCCAACTAGCAAAATATTAAATAACGAACAGTAGTAAGCTCTGCAATGATGCACAATTCATTGCCATCCCAACGGCACGCCCTCAAACCAAGTTTGTGAAGTTCATGATGACCAAGCCGCCCGTCTTTGAAGGATCAACCGCACTTAAGGATGCAGAATCTTGGATTCACACCATAGAAGAAAGGCTAACTGTTGTGCAATGCAATGATAACGAGAAAGTTCTCTATGCCGCTCATCAATTGGAAGGAGTTGCATTAGATTGGTGGGAAAAGTTTCGCGCCGCCTATCAGCACAAGCAGACCATCACCTGGTCAGAGTTCACCATTGCTTTTCGTCAACAGCATGCAACATCAAGTAAGAGTGATCAAGAGAAACCTGATGTTCAGATATCCTACACCAAACCTATCTGTTGTCAGTTGAAGTGCTGCTAGCCAGATAAGTCAGAAGATTGTGCATGTATCCGTTGTGGAGAAATAGGCCATAGCGCCGATGAGCACAATACCAATTGTTCCAGCTATGAAGGAAACCATTCCGATGGGGAATGCTCAATGAGCAAGGTCACATGTTTCTTATGTGAAGGCAATGATCATTGTCCGAGCCAGTGCCCCATGTATTCAGTGTTGACTTCTGCAACACAACTTCAGCGAGAAAACTTCCGAGCCGCTGTCAGAGCATTAGCAAAAGAAGGCAACCCATTGTCAGTACAAGAATTGTCAGCTGAAGAAGGAAGACCATTATGCCAAGCAATGCCCCGCAAAGCGACAAGCTTCAACCTTCAAGAAGGATAATCGTTCTGCCATAGTCTCGTTAGAAAAGTCGCAAGATTCAATACGTTTATGCTACAACTGCCGTGGAAAAGCTCACTTCGCCCGCCAGTGTCCTCAGAATAACCAGTCACTCACTCCAGATGCAAGAATACCAAAAGTTGTTAAAAGAGTTTGCAGCAATGATAGAGCAGATCAGATGATTTTCTCAAGTAAAGACAGTGTCAAATCACTCTCATCAGCTTAGCCAGTGTTAGTGGATTGTAAAGTGAATTGTTAGCACAAAGATGTGCGAGAATCTCAGCCTATCCAGGAGCGAATATTCAGGACCTCAGAGTCAGCTTGTTTGAGTTTTGAGTAAGAATTTCAGTTTGCCCCAGAATCACCTGTGAGAAAGTCAATGTCAGTTGAAGATCAGTAAAGCAGTCGTTTCAAGATAGCTAAGACCCTCATCGTTGTAAAAGGACCAGTTCGCCCAAATCGCCAAAAGTGAACTGAGTTAGTGAGAATTTCAGAAGAGCTACCGCAATAATCTATTGTTCAGTCAGCTAAAGTTACTTGTGAAAGTCAGAAGTTGAGTTTTGAGTCAGTGCAGAAGGATATCTGTTGAACCCTAGAGTTCAAACCGATGTTAGAAAATCAGGCTTGACCAAATAGTTTTATCAAGGAAATCTATCGTTCATTCCTATTAATATCACTGAGTTTGGAGACCGTTAGCAGAGTGGTATACGACAAAGGTTGTATACGACAAAGATGGTATTCACCGAAATGGGTATATTGCCAGATCGATAGAGATGATCAATTTGCACGATGTGTCAGAAAAGTTAGTGTCAGACCGAGGATCCCAGTTTACCTCGTGTCAGCGACAGAGCGTTTATGAAGCCTTGGATGCTCGTTTCAGTTCAGTATTGTGTATCATCCTGAATCCGCGGATAGATTGAAAGAAATAGTGAGTTGTGCCTTAACTCATGGTACCAGGTCGAGCAAGTAAGTGTTCTATGCAGAGTTCCCCTACAACACTAGCTGTCAGCCAGTCGCAGTTGTCACCATCTGAAGTTTGCAGTGGTTGATTGTAAGTCATTGCTCAGCTAAGGACAGATCAAATGACAAAGTATGTGGATTTTTGCATTAATCATGAAGTAGAAGGCCAAGTGTCTGTAATCCTATAGGATTGTCAGCAGTTTAGTCCAAGCAGAAAAGCTACGCGGATTATGCAGATTATCACCCTCGCAGTCATGTTATCGTCAGTATACCTGTTGAAGATCTGTGTTAAGAATTGTACGACAGAGGTGACAGAGATGTATCAGCCTGTTCAGATTCCGAAGCTCAGAAGAAGAGTTAGTTGTCAACCCAAGTTGCCAGTCAGCAGCAGGATCTTCTCAACTCTAGAAATGTCTTCGAGCACCGATCAGGCAGCCTGTCAGAAGCAATCGAGTTTCAAGAGCCAATCCGTCAAGTTTTCGTTGAAGCAAGAAGTTCAGCAAGAAGCAAGACGTTTGTCTCGTAAGTGTTCAGAAGAGTAGTTCTGTCAAAGTCAAAGCAGTTTAAAAGCCAGAAGAGAACCCCAAAGGCTGAGTTCTTTAACCTATTCTATAACCAGCCTAAATCTCGGGGACGAGATTCCTTTAAGGGGGAGGTTTGTAACGTCCCAAAATTTGGCTTTTCAAAAATCTTTTGAGTGGTTTAGGTTCCTGGAAAATTTCACCAATTTTATTTGAATTAAAAAGCTTAATTAGGAATTTCGTAAATTAAAAATATTTAATGTAACTAATCTAAACATCAATTGAATAAGAACCTGTGTTATTTGGTTTCCTTGTGTTCCAAAGATTTTTTTGGTATTTTCTGAATTTGTTTGCTATTTTATTTGGTCTCCTTGATTTTTGGGATTTTCTTTAATTCCGAAAATCCTCCTTTTCTCTCTCCTGCCCACGCGCTACAGTAATCGTGAATTACTTTTCACATATCCCCAACCGAAGCCAAACCAAACAGCCGAGAGTCCCGTTCTATTCCTGTACGTGAGCAAACAAATATTCCAAAAGAAACGCTTTCTTTTTCTCTCTCCTACCGCATGCTACACTAACCGTCGGTTACTGTTCACATCTAATTCCAGCCGAGTGCTCGTTTCTAGCAGAGAGTTTAGTTCATGTACGAGATCAAGCCAAAACTTCCAAATTCGATATCTTTTTCTACGATGCGTATAAAAGCGAACTATTTACGCCTACGTGTTCGTCTTGATCTTCTCTTTCAATCCCCGGAATTAGTTTCCTCCAAACCAATCTATTTTCGTCGTCATCTGCAGAATACCGAGCTCTCCCCAAAGGTCTTCTCCGGCGAGTTGCGCCTTCATCCGATGTCCGCCGGCCGAACCGTCTACAGCGTTGGCTTCGCGTCGTCGCCCTCTACATCATGGTTCCATCCACTTCGCCCGAAGATTGCCAAAGCCACGTTAAGCCGTAAAGCCGAACCGCGTTCATCACGTTGCTCGCCTCCTCGGTGAGTTTTTCCAAAATCCGATCGCGCCATCGCGTCCGGCTCGTCGTTTCCTTTCCGTTTTGTCCCTTCGCCGTCACTGCGTCGCCTTCGTCCGCCAGCCATCACGTGAGCATAATCAACCATGCACTGTTCATCCATGCATGTGTCCAGTACGTGAGTTTCTGTTCTGTTGATTCCTGCTGTTTCGTTGGTTTCTTTCTCTCCAGATGTGTGAATCAAGTAGCACCTTTCCTCTACTAATCCTTGCCATCACCTTGCACCAAGATCAGCCAGCAGCAATTCCTTGCGCCATGAACCAGTCACAGGTGCGTGTGCTGTTGTCTGTTATTTTGTGATTCTTATCTGTTATTTGTTCTCTGGTTCGTTCCTTCTCCAGCTCTCTGATGTGTGGACTAGCCGAGCACCCTCTATTGATTCTTCTCTCCCTTTTGCTTTGCCATCTCTTCCATTGTGCATGAACCGGCCGAGCACTGCCCTGTCCTTGTTCTGTTGCTTTGTTTCTTTTTGTCTGCTGGTTCGGTAGTAGATGAGTGCTAATCCCTGCACCGTTTTGTCCTCGTTGGAGTCCAGCCGATCGCCACTCGTCGCCGTCGATGCCAACCCGAGATGGACATGGCCGTCGCTACCTCAGTATCCCTTCCATGCAGGCCCTGCTCCCTGTTTCTCTCTTTTGCCTCTAAGGCAATCGGGTCCTTTCCCAGTTCCCAGATCCGAAGCAAGGCAGTGCCCTGTGCTCAATTGTCAATGCCTCGTCAGCACGCCATGTCATCTGCCAACTCACCTCTTTATCCTCAGTGTCATTCACATTCATGCCACATAGGCCTGGTTGCCACCTAAGCCGCCACATGTGCCTAAACCCGAACCCGAAACAGTGTAGGCATGGTTCATTGTGAACCTAGTCTATGACTTGCGGGTCCCCTTTTTCAGTCAACGCCAGTCAAACCCCAGCCCTAAACCCAATCTACCATGAAGCCAAATCCTAGTCCGTGGACTTGGTCTATGGACCAATGGCACACCTGTCATCCTCTTTATCCTTTTCGGAAATTCATTTAATTTCTGAAATTCAATTATCCAATTGGTCCCACATGTCATTCACTACCGTTGATCTCTCTCACTTACCCGTGGACCCCACTTGTAAGTCTCCAATTCTGTTTATTTATTTTAATCCGAATGAATGTTCTTTTCTCTCTCGATTTCATCATTCCATGTGATCTTTCAAAGCTCACATCTTTTGAATCCCAACTCCGATTGAGTTCATTCGAATTCCTAAATTCATCTCAATTCAATATCTATTTATCTGAGATTATTATTTAATTTTTAGAGTTTGTGTTCTCTCTGTTATTTATTTATTTAGTTTATTTACTTGTTTGCGAGTAGACGTTGATACTTCAGAAAGTTCTGATCAAGAAGGAGCTGAAGATCAAGACAGCAGAAGATTAAAGATTAAATACGATCAACATTGCTAGCAAGGCAACTTATACCTTTGACCATGTTGAATCCCAGTTTTCTAAAACTACTTTGAATTAAATTATTGCATTTACTTTAAGTATTTATTTAAATGCTTTTGGGTTTTGTTAATAATCCAATTTTTTATATCCTCATTGTCTATATTGATATGTCATGTCACCCTAGATTGGTTATTTATTTAGTTGGTAATATCGTAGCACCAACGTGGGTTGGTTAGATACGAGTAGATTACTTAGCCATGCCACGAATTATCTTTTCATGTAAAGCTACAACTATCAACTTGACTAAGTGACTATGGAACTACGTGATAAAACTGTGTGTACTGTGTGCTACTATGGCATGTGTTGCACTTAACCAACTGGGTGGTTGTCGGACCCGGGATTAACACCCCAAATCCTCTGTGTATTTCTGAACTAGTCCCATGATCAGTAGCTAGTTCACATAGTAAATAGATATGGTAACATCCATAAATCACACAATATTATTAATAATTAAAAGAGTTTATTACAAAAGAGGCTTACAAGCCAACAATTAAGAAACACAGCGGAAGACGAAGAAGTAGTGGAGTCCAGCTGATCTGCCACAGGCAATCGACTGGGGTAGCGGCCTAGTCGTCGAGATCCACACCAGTAGCAAAGTCCTTCTCCTCTGAAATTTGTTTGCATAAAGTAAGGATGAGCACTACTACCGTGCTCGCAAGTTACACCCGTCAAGTAACAGATTCAATGCATGCATAAAGGATATTTCAAAGGAAGGCTTATAGGGTTCATTTTGCATAAAGAGATGTTTTGACCGGTTAAATACAATAGTAAGTTCAAAAGCTCAAATTTTACAATATCTAAAATTGATTTTGAATTATTAAAGATAGTGTAGGCATCAACCTAACACTAACTTAAACACGGGCACCAACCCGAGGCTTCATCCCATAACTTTCCTCATGGACACCCATCCATGTTAAAACTATTTTACAAAATCCCTTTTAAATCAAAACCAAAGTCTAACTTTGAGTGGCAAATGCTAAACATGTCCATAACCGTGGACACGGCTATTCGAATAGGTTTACACTCTGCAGAGGTTGTACAACTTTACCCACATGACATGAATTCTCAAATTTGTCTGGCATCCGTCGATACCACCGCTCACTACCTTAGGTAAGCAGTCTAGAGCACGTGTCAAGGCCTTTACAAAGCGCCATTCCACCGCAGTCTCCCCTCGCTAAGGTTTCGCTCCCTTTGGGCTACAACCCGCAGGATTTGAGCCCCCTCTTGCGCCAGGTGGGAACAATAGTCATGAAAGACTTTGTCAAAAGAAATGGCTATGAAAGACCGCCCACGTACAAACAGGATCAATCGCGATGGAACTTTACAAATTAGTTGACCAGGTCCTGCCCACACAGGACATGTAGTAGTACGATTGTGGCTTAGCAAAAGCGGCTCTCAGGCCGGTCCTTAACTGACTTGGGCGACTTCCAATAAAAACCCTGGGCCTCAATCCTACCCGGATTAATCCCGTGCATAAACCTGCACCCACCAAGCATCCATTTTCCTAGGTCCAAACCAATTTTACTTTTGCTTTTCAAAATCCTTTTCAAACATCCATGGCACACCAATGCCATGGATACAATTTTAAACAACATTTGATTTTTGGCTGAAATTCCCCAAATCAAGTATTTCGGGTCTAAACATGGCTAAGCATAATTTTTTCCAAAACTTTCTAGTTCATACTATTGCATAAACTAGATTTTCATCTAAGGTGTCAAGGTACGTTTATTTCAATGTCAAAATTGGCAGTACAAAGGATTTAGGTATAACTATAATTTAAAATAGGAATTTAAATAACTGGATAAAAATAAGCATGCAATAATAATTTAAAACAGAATAAATAATTTAAAATAATGGGTGCAATATGATCAAGGGTATAACTTGCCTTACTTGATTAAACGATGTTCTCAAACGGTGTTGAAATCCGATCGTCCAAAGTTGTCGAAATCTAAACGTGTAAACGATCCAAATTCAAATAAAATCCAAAAATTATAAATACTGGAAGTAGATAATGAATTTAGATGAATTTAGGAGAAAGAATCGTTGGATTTGGAGTTTGCATGTGAGAGCAAGAATTTTTGGAAGATTAAAATGTTTATGTACAAAGGTAACGCATGAGTAGAAAAATTGATACTCTTCACTTTCTTCTCCATGTAGCCGAATAGAAAGCAAGAGAAGGTCGGGCGGCTTGCACGGCACAATGGTGTACTAACCGCGGCACCGCGAGGGGAGGGAAGCATCACGGAGAGTACGACGATGCGAAGCCAGGGGTGGAGACTATGTGGCCGGCGCTAGCTCGACGGCGACGCAATTCACAAAAGAAGAAGCTTCGGTCTATGGTTTAGATGGCGGCGTTGTTGGCGAAACAGCGACATATCCGATGGCGGCGAGGGTGGAATGAGAGAGGGATGACGGTGATGCGGTGCTCACCTCGGTTATGAGGAACGTGTCGGATGGCGGAGGCGGGGCGACGACGCGTCGGCGCGGCGTGGCTCATGGTGGCGGCGGTGCTCGACGGCGAGAGGGGAGCACTGGCGAGAACGCGCGTCGAGGCGAAGCTAGCAGTGGTGTCGAAGACGGAGGAGCTCCACTGACGAGGGCGCTAGAGGCGGCGGATGGGAGTTCGACCGGCGTCGAGGAAATGCCGATTCCGACGAGGTGGAAGCGAGAGAGGAGGGGTGAGTGGGAGGAGGGGCATGAGTGAAGGAATGCGCACCCGGTGCTCCCTTTTATAGGGGCGGAGGCGAAGAGCTACGGCCGATAGTTTTGGTTGCAATTGAAGAACGAAATGAAACGGTTAAATTAACTGCATGTAGTGGATGAAATGTCCAATTGAAAGTGCTGCGACGTGGGTGATGTTAGTGTGCATGTTCTCCTTCAAACGGATTCCAATTTAACGCATTGAGTGTGGAGAATGGAGAGAAAGAAGTGGTGGCAGCCATTAATGGAGCTTGGAGCTTCATGGTTCGGTTTTAATGGCAGCAAGGGGAAGAGGAGAGGTGGCGCGGTGGAGTGGGGCCGAGGCGGCGCTGTCGCCGGGGTTGGCCAGAGGTGGTAGCCGAGCTGGTTGGTTCGGCCATGGAGTCACTGTCGGCTTGGTGAGATAATAAGCAACCGAAAAGGAAGTTCACGGGAGGAAGAAGGTTCTTTGGAAGAGAGAGAACAAAGAAAGGATAAAAAAGATGGAAGGGGGTACATTACCAATAGAGATCAAAAGGCCACCTTGGCAGCCATGCATGCAAAGAACTTGGGAGTTAAGCGTGCATTGTTGGGAGCAAACTTAAGATGGGTGATTGAACGGGAACAGGGCGCCCGCGCGTGAACAGAATAAAACATTTTAAAAAAAAATTCGAAATTCAGATTTTAGAAGATAGCAAATATAGTCCAAAAATTCTAGACAAATTCACAAAAATTTCTAGAATTATTTTGAACTTAAATAAAATAATTCCAACTTATAATTGGTAATAGTTTTTGAACATAATTTATTTTGGATTTAAACTAATTAAAGAAAAGCTTTTAAAATCCCAGAAAATAATTAAATTTTTATTTTTGACTTTTAAAACTTTAGAAATTCAAGAGAAGCAATAAAACTCTTTCAAATTTCAGAAAAACCAACAAAATAATAACTTTATTTATTTTATTTTGGTAACAACACTTTGGGATGTTATAGTGGTAAAGGATTTATACTGAGACAAGTGGTGGAAACTGTGTGACATGGTGGCTATGTGATATGGGAATATAAAACGGTATGTCAAAATACTCTGTGTGCCTTAGTTAGAAATTGGAAGTCTTGCCTTAGTCAATTAAGGACTTCACTTTGTACGCTATTGAACTGTACACCATAGAATAAAACATTATTTTTTAATTTTTTAAAAAAATTCGAAATTCAGATTTTAGAAGATAGCAAATATAGTCCAAAAATTCTAGACAAATTCAAAAAATTCCTAGAATTATTTTGAACTTAAATAAAATAATTCTAACTTATAATTGGTAATAGTTTTTGAACATAGTTTATTTTGGATTTAAAATAATTAAGGAAAAGCTTTTAAAATCGAGAAAATAATTAAATTTTTATTTTTCACTTTTAAAACTTTAGAAATTCAAGAGAAGCAATAAAACTCTTTCAAATTTCAGAAAAACCAACAAAATAATAACTTTATTTATTTTATTTTGGTAACAACACTTTGGGATGTTATAGTGGTAAAGGATTTAGACTGAGGCAAGTGGTGGAAACTGTGTGACATGGTGGCTATGTGATATGGGAATATGAAACGGTATGTCAAAATACTCTGTGTGCCTTTGTTAGAAATTGGAAGTCTTGCCTTGGTCAATTAAGGACTTAACTTTGTACGCCATTGAATTGGGCCTCTCGTACAACCACATGCCTGTTATGGGACGGGCCTAACTTAGTAAGTTATGAATTCTTAACATTGATTGCTCAGGCAGTAGGTTAGACTCAGTGATGGGTGGAGGTGTGTGCTACCAAGTAGTCGCATCGTGGGACGGTTCGTCGCTTCCCTGTCCAACGGTGTGTGTCGTCCAATCGCTGTGTAAGGCTTGGTATGACGGTTCGTAAGCACACTGGGAGTGTCAATTCTTGAGATGAAGTTTCTGAAAGGTTTTGTTGTGATCAGCTCCGTACAGGTTGATTGCATCTTGTGGGTAAAGTGTACAAACTCTGCAGAGTGTTAAACAATCTATTTGAATAGCCGCGTCCGCGGTCATGGACATGCTCGGGGATTTCACACGAGGGGTAGATTTTTACAAAATAGTTGGGAAGGGAGCTGTGTGATTTAAATCATATGGCTATGTGAATAACTTGATTAGGCTGTGTGTCTTTGTGAAAACAAATGATAAAACTTATTATTGTTTATTTTTTTTACTTATGCTTCCAATCTATTATTTGTATTCAATTGCAAATGTTGCATTTCTGCAAAAGAACCACAGAATGTCATTCCTTTGGAATAAGCCATCATGTATAATTGCATTTCTGTGGTGTGACTTGCGAGTACGTTTGTGTACTCATGCTTGCTTTAATCAATCAAGTAGAAGTGAAGGAATCCTTAATCAGCAAGGTCTACTTCAAGGATCGTGGAAAACTAGGTCGCGCTACCCCAGCCGATTGCCTGTGGGCATATGGATGGGCTTCACTGAAGTTATTCCGTTATGTTCCGCTGCAGCTTCATTGAGCTTTTTGCCTTCTGAGGTATTAATTGTAAGCTTTGACCTTAAGGTCTTTACTCTAATAATTATTGTTATTTGTCTATTTATTAGTCGTCTTTGTATATGAAAATGATATTTCACTGATGTTGTCACTGTGTGCACTAGCGTGATCCTAGACTAGTGTAGTATACACAGAGGGTCCAGAATTGTATTTTTGGGTCCCGACACTCCCCCACTTGGGCTATGGGCCGGAGGCCCACTACTCTCCTCAACTCACTAAATTCTGAAATTTCACTCTTAAATACCTTTTCCAATCCCTCAATTATTTATTTAATTAAACAGGATATTACAGTTACCATAGTATTTACTTGTAGTAAATATGTCGCTAAAAGTGGAATACCTCGGGTTGAATAGTATATCCACCTATGCGAAATTGACCTATTGGTTCTTAATCTAAAATCTGTGGTGACATTTGTGGGTCTAAGATCTAATGACATTAGTCAAAATAATTATTAATCACTCCTTAAACACTCTTGAAGAGAACTCGCCTCGAAGGTGAAATACCTCATAAAGAGGCTCATCTTGAAGATGAAAACCCCCAACAACTTGATGTGCGCATATTACAATGCTGGGATACGGAACGATCAATAAACTTTTGTTTGGGAAATAATAAATACCTGGTTAACACTGAGACACCCTCAATTTGGAGGATATGAGAGAAAAGTTGACGACAACCACTTTGCCTCTACAATTGCTAAAGTTCCTCTTACGAAAACATGGATCCAGAACCAAAGTCCACGGCCAAGCGCTTGAAGCATTCATATTAGGTCACATAATGAAAGCATATGAGGTTGAAACCATAATTGATAAACAAAAGTCTTGGAACCAAGTAGTTCATATTTGATTGGTCATTGTGAATATAATGAGGTGGTGAAAGGTATGGTTCAAAAGTCTTCGGAGAGACCGATAGTCTCCTATTATGAATGAAATAATATTTCGTTGCATAATAACTCTAGCAGATGGCATGAATGAATAAATATAAGGAAAAAGTCCGGTTTACTCCCCTGAACTATCAGAAAAGTCTGGTTTACCCCCTGAACTACAAAACTGGTTTTTTAACCCCCTGAATTTGTCAAAACCGGTCAAATAACCCCCCGTAGCGGTTTGGAGCGGTGGTTTTGTATAATACAGTATACAAGCCACATACACATGTACAATGATATACAAGCAAGCTCGAAGAGAGAGAGAGGGGGGGATTAACCCAATGGCAGGTGGGCCACAAAGCAAAACAATCCATTCCTTTCTCTTTTTCACTCGGGCCAGAGTGCCAGACAGGGGAGGCGCTCGGGCGGCTGGGAGCGAAGGCAGCACCAACGAGTGGCGGCGTGAGGAGGCCAGCGAGCAGGCTGATTGGGACCCGGTGGGGGTAGGGAGGCCATGAGCGGTAGCGGAGGCGCTGGAGAGGAGCGGGCGCGGCGGTGGAAAGGCCAAGGGCGGCGGCGAGCTCCATGGCCGTGCAGCGGTGCCGGAGATGTGGCGGTGTGGCAGCAAAGTTAGCATGTGCATAAGCTGTGCGCGGACGTGGGGTGGCCGAAGGGGAAGCCGGGGAAGCTCGGGGGCCGCCGAAGCGATCCGACTGCTGCGGTTGGGGTTGGAAGAGAAGGGGCGGCGGTGGCGGCACGTCTCAGCGACAGGGAAGACAAGGGGAGGCGAGGGAAGGGATCCTCGGCTCCGGTGGCACCTTGTGATGGGGGCGGTGGTGGCACCGGAGCGGTCGAACGGCGGGGAGGTGGTGCGGCCAAGGCAGGAGCAGGAGCTCGTGCGCGCGGTGGGAAAGAGGAGCAAGGGCGCCGGTGGGGAGGTGGAGAAGGGAGGTGGCCGGGGCTTCTTATAGTCGGTGCAGGAGCAGGAGAACCAGGAGGAGGCGGGCTGAGTGGCGGCGGTGGCTTAACTGAACGGAGAAAAGGAGGGGAGGGAGAGAGAGAGATGATGAAGGATGTATAGTATTATGTATTGGAATTCCTTATGTATTTGTATCCTTATTTGCACTTGTATTAAGTGTTGCACACATCTCAAAGCATGAACGGACGGCTCAGATGTGTTGATCATACAAAACCACTTATTCAAACCAGCCCGGGGGGTGTATTGACCGGTTTTCACAAATTCGGGGGGGGGGGGGTAAAAAAACCAGTTTTGTAGTTCAGGGGGTAAACCAGACTTTTCTGATAGTTCAGGGGAGTAAACCGGACTTTTTCCTAAATATAATATGGAGTAAATGGGTTCTAAAAATCCTTGACGAGATCCTAGAAGGACTCAAAAGTTCCTAGCAAGAAAGGAAACAAAATCGCAATATATATAAAACTTGTACCCAATAGTCTCTTACCTGTAGAAGTAGCATCTACTAGAAGAAATAGCGTCTCCCTGAAGCGAAATTATCATATAAGTCAACCTCTTAATCACATCAATGATCATATGATATATAGAAATGGACAATGCCACGTCAAGACCCGAAAGAATATAACGAGGAACTTAAAAACCAGAAGTGCGCTACACAAGCAATTATAAAGTGCATATTCCACTAGAAGTTAGTGGAATGGTGATTTCCTCTAGTACCATGAAGGTACGACATACATTGGTGATATTGGCAATTAATCCACCAAACGACAAAACAAAGACTGGTTATATTTTACTATAGAGTGGTACAACCATACTTTATAGATCTGCAGAACAGATTACTGGTTGTAACTTTAACCACCCAGAGATAATTGCAAAATATTAAGACCCTGAAAGGTTTCGATAAATCAAATCTGAAAGGTATACGACTTCACAACTAATATTACCCCCATATCCTCTGCAAGGATAATCTACTTATGTTGCATAATCAAATAGTGGTATTTGATAAGTTAAAGCATGTAACTCCCTAATAGTATTTATCCTAAAATCTTCATATGAGTAATATGATATTTGCATATAAGACTCTACATTGTGATAATCCAATTGATTTTATCACAATATCGTTGCCCGTATTCATTTTAGAAAAATGAATGAAAGGCATTAGAGCAATAAGACTTCAACAAAAATTGTCTTCAAGGGGAGCATATGCTAAACACTGACCATCATAATTGAGATTTTGAAAATCTTTAATTTAGTCAAGCATGGAAGGTGCTGACACGATGATTACTGCTTAAATTCATCTTGAAGATTTGTCCACTTAACAATTTAGATACAGTTAGTCGACAATACAAAGATCATGAAGATCATGCATAGATCCTGATGATTATTACTAAATCCCGAAGATATGTTGTCTATATGTCAAATTCCTATAATGCAAAATCCCAAACTGGATTTGTATTACTTTATGGTGTTACGGGTTGCAGTCATCTCTTAGCGATCATCTAAGAATACATTGGTGACTACTTCTACAGACCACTCAGAGATTATAACACTATATATGTCTCACTTGAATGTGTTTGGCTCAGACAAGTGATTAATCACATCGAGAACTCATCTCAGCTCGTTTACAACCCTAATAACATCACCCCAAACAATGAATTGAAACCATAAATCATTCCTTGATGGGAATTGCAGACCTCCAGAATAGACCTGGCATTCAGCGCTATTTGAGATGATGGCCTTGGTCAACTCAACCTGCTTCCCCAATGAGCTAATCATCGGATGAATGGAAAATGCTTGTGTTGATGGGCTGTAACAGTGCACCTCGTCACTGATCACCTCACTACCGATCAGTCTGATTAACATGTTAGACCATCTCTCCTCCAATGCAAGACGAGAGCATACATCCTTGCTATCTTCAAGTGTTAGTGTACAGGATGCCTCACATATATGTTGCAGCGCTGCAACCAACTACTTCATGGCCCAAACATAAGCATGCACCTCTATACTAGCGCTTGGCACACCTCCAAAAACTGAAAATCATCATGTATCGGATCCCTGAAGTAGTTGCTCTTGAAATAGAAATCAAAATTGTAGGGAGACGACACATATCTATCACACAAGTCATATGGCATGAACTCCGAATAAACCCAAGATGCTTCTGCCGAATAAACCCAAGATGCTTCTGCCATTCTTGAGTGCCCAGGTCATAAAGAGAAGGCTTCAATAACTCACCAGGGTGCCTTGCTCCTTTCATCTTTCATTTTGCTAGCAGCCAGCGCTCAAGATTTGATAATATCATGCCACCATTACTTCCAATTAATAGTACACCATAAGTTCCTACTGCAGCAAAGGTTGTCCTCCCTAATTCAAATTCTGTGAATGCCACTAGTGCACGTGGTGGCCACTATTGAAGTATCACTGCCACGCCTCCACCGCTCTCATGCTTGAGTCTATCGGGTCATGGTTTCAACTCAATCTGCTTCACTAATGAGTTTGCATCCAACAGAAACAAAGTCGCACCTGCACGCGGTGGCGGCCAAGGTGGTAGCGAACTAGCGAAGCCTCTGCATACTTATCCTTTTGGTGCTTCCCCCGATTAGGTGGCAATATGTCCAGTCCCGGGATGTAAATATGTAATAGTCCAGCTTGATTTTGGTGCTTCCCCCGATCAGGTGGCAATATGTCCAGTCCTGGGATGTAATAGTCCAGCTTGATGTCGTCTGTCTCGATCTCCATCAACACAGGGCAGCAACTCACAGACTTGATAGGAACTTGGGCGAAGACCAACAAGTCGCTGCATGGCGTGGTGTCATCACTCAAGGGAGCACCGACTGGGGCCGCAACCTGCAGCGAGGCCATGACGAGCCGGTTATCAGCGAGAGCACCTACAGTGTCGGTGATGAAGTAGCCGACCCCGTGCACCACGGTGGACGGTGGTGCTACATGGGCCAGATAATTGCCAGTAGGAGCGAAGACGAGAGTTATCCTAGCGCTCAGCCATGGCGAAGCCTCGCCGTCAACGTCAGTATGTGGGGGGCATTTCATCGAGCAGTTGGTGCGCGACTAAGTCACCGGTGCCGACATGCACCGGATCGGTTGTGACTGTTGGTGCGAGGCTGGAGACGACGACCGTCGTGGTATCCATGAGCGATGGTGCAGTCATGGTCAAGCCCCTCGGGAGTAGGAACACGGCCGCAACATGGATGTCACCGACGTTGGTGTCGAGGCCCGGGGTCACTTACTGGATGTCACAGAAACAGTGTCACTGGTGACTGCGGCGTCTGCGCGTGGAATAACAGAGGCCACGAAGTGGTTTCCGACAGTGACCGGGGAGGACATCGATGTGGTGACCGAAGAGGCCGCCGCATCACATAGCCTCGATGTAGTGGGAGCAGGGTCTGATGTTGTTTGCACCTGTCGGATGCTACGATGCACGGACACGAATGCATCGATAAGACACGATACGATAGAAAATTGTTATTTTTTCAAAAATATCGATACAGCGATACGACTATATATATTTAAATAATAAAAATTAATTACGCATGTGTATTATTTTTTATGTTTTTTTATGCCTGTCAAACTGAAATATTGTAAAGTGTAAAATAAACTTAGAATATGTACCTCACAAAAATGATCATCACCTCTTCATTCTTCTTGCAGTCAATCCATGACATGTTCAATTGTTCATATGAATACCATTTCCAGAAATCAGAATTCCATTAACCTCGGAAAAGAAGTAACATGATCAGCAAGAGTTGCAAGACTATAAAGATAACATATATACTTGATTCTTGAACAACCAAAGCAATAGAGTAACAACAATTGATAATTGATGAGCGATAAAAATTAACAAGTAGCCAAGCTCAAACATATAAACAAGCAATCAGTGCATCATCAAATCACTACAATTAGCCAATCATCAATTTACAAATTACAATTGCAAACATCTAATTCATGCTTCGTTGCATCATCAAATCACTACAATCAGCCAAACATCAATTTACAAATTACAACTGCAAACATCTAATTGAATGATGCCTTGTTGCATCAGTGCATCATCAAATGACTACATTCAGTCATTCATTTATGTTACTACAATACTATTTACTGGAAGGGAAGAGCAGTGCATCAGTGCTGAAGAATACACTTGGACTAGACACGTTACTACCTTATTGGGAGAGGGAGGAGGTGCTGGAGGCCTGGAGCTGGCGGTGCAGCGCGAGGGAGCAGCTTCTGGAGGCTTGGAGCCGGAGGCGTAGCGCGGGAGGAGGTGCGGGAGGCCTGGAGCCATCGGCGTAGCGCGAGGGAGGAGGTGCTGGAGGCCTGGAGCCGGCGGCACACGAGGGAGGAGGTACGGGAGCTGGTGGAGGTATTGCATGGCGTGAAGGAGGAGGTGCTCGAGGTGGGGCGGCACGGCGCGAGGGAGGAGGTGCTCGAGGGAGGGCGGCGGGGGAGGACGTGCTCGGGGGGGGCGGGGAGCAGCTTCTGGGAAGTGGCTTCATGTATCAGCAACCAACCATTCCTTGATGTCAAGTTCAATTACCTATCGACGACATTCAGATAATTGTATGTTCACGCGCTCTCCTGGCAGCCATACTTCTTGAACTTGCAGGCTCGATGAGAGGTTGCCCGTGGCACTGCCTCATCCTTCTCATGACCCCGAAAGTGGCTAGGGACTATATATATATATATATATATATATATATATATATATATATATATATATATATATATATATATATATATATATATATATATATATATATATATATATATATATATATGAAGCCGGTTTTAAAGGCACAAATGTACCAACGCTTGGAGGGTTTATAGAGAATAGTTATCACAAACGGTTCTAAACACAAACCGTATGTGATAGTCGATTATCACATACGGTTCGAAGTTAATAACCGCTCAGGATAAGATGCAACATGACGGTTTGAAACCGCTCGTGATGATCTCATGTCATCATCGACCCATAAACTCATACTGACTCAAAAGCTATGCGTGATGACGTTTTTGAACCGTCTGTGAAGACCTTTTCTGTAGTAGTGGGTTGATATGCTTTGTGAGTTGACTCTTTACATAGTCCATCTGCACTTTTGCAACACAAGCTGCATTATCTTCATAGATAATAGTAGGACTTTGTGCGGTATTCAATCCACACGACTGCTGGATGTGGTGAATCATCCGCTGAAGCCAAGTACATTCTCGTGAGGCCTTGTACAGTGCTATGATTTCTGAGTGGTTCGTCGAAGTTGATACAAGACTTTGTTTAGACGATTTCCATGAAATTGCAGTTCCACCACATAGGAATACATATCTTGTTTGTTACTTGGTTGTATGCGAATCCGACAGGTACCCAGCATCTGCATAGCTAGTCATAGTCAGGTCTTGGTTCTTTCTGTAGAACAGACCAAGATCTTTCCTTTCTTAGAGGTATCAGAAGATATCATTTATTCCCTACCAATGCCTTTTCATAGGTTTTGCACTATACTTTGCTAATAGGTTTACGGCAAATGCAATATCCGGTCTAGTACAGTTTACTAAATACATGAGTGCTCCTATTGCACCGAAGTACGGGAATTTCGCTCCCAGGACTTCCTCCCCCTCTTCTCTAGGTCTGTACAGATCCTTGTCATGTTGTAAAGATCTTCCTACCATTGGCACTTTCAAAGGGTATGCCTTTCCAAAGTCGAACCTTTCTGTCAGGACCTAAAAATATGATTCAGGAACCCTCTATGTATTCTGAACTAGTCCCAGATTAGCAGCTAGCTCACACAAGAAACGGTAATAAAATACCATACATTTATTCTATTTAACTAAAAAGATCTCAAAGTAACAAATAGTAATAATAAATGGACTTTATGGTCAACGTTTACTTAACTTGCCACGCAGGGCTAAAGAAACAAATAAACTCTTGCAGTGGAATGAAAATCTTGAAATAGCCAATCAACATGCCCACAGGCAATCGAGTGGAGAACGCATCCTAATCTGCAAAACCTTCATACTCCTCCTTCTGAAAGAACACTTGAGCAGCTTGACATTCTTCAACTGATCAAAAAAAAGTGTAAAACCGTGAGTACGTAAAGCACTCAGCAAACCGTAGGGAAACAGTATGCAGATAGTATTCATGCAAGGCTTGACAAAGATTAGTTGTATGGTTCTTTTGCAGAAAGCAGCATTGACGATAAATACAATAATAGATTGAAATGCGTAGTTGAAAAACAATACTAAATAAGTAAACAATTGCTTTGAAACAAATAGTGAACTACACATTCACTTCCCAAGACAAACCACCAAGTGAATTACCCATTCACTGAACAAACATTATATTCATCAAGTGAACTTCTCATTCACACTCCGATACATTTTATGAAAAACTCTATCTCTCGTGTGAAATCCCCGGACACGTCCATAACCACGGACACGACTATTCGAATAGTTTTACACTCTACAGAGGTTGTAGAGCTTTACCCACATAACACAACTTCTCTAGTTTATTTGGTATCCGTTGATACCACTGCTCACTATCTTAGGTAAGCAGTCTACAACACGCGTCAAGTCCTTTACAAAGTTCTGCTTTGGCCCAGCTCTGCTCGCTAAGGTTTCAACACTGAATGTCTTACTAACCAGATAGGCCCCCCCTCTTGCGCCAAACACAACCCAAACAGAACCAAATCAAAACATCGCTAATTAATTAGCCAAGTCCCGCCCATACAAGACATGTGGGCGTACGGTTAAGGTCCAGTTCAATGGCACACAAGATTAAGTCCTTAACAAATTACTTAGGCGATCTTACCATAACCCACAACGTGTTAAATCTGCACCCTCAATCCACTAACCACTCGCCCGAGCGAAAACCATTTGGTTTAACTAATACCAATGTCATACCCTGTCATGGTACACAAATTTTAACAAGGGTGGTTAACCACCATGATTCCATATATCATTAAGTCAAGATTAATCATTATGACACATGTGATAATGAACCCATCGAAACTAAGTTGAACTAAGCATTTGTATGATACCCATGTTGGTGATACAAATATGTCCAACTAAAATTATCTATGCTAACTAGGGTGACAAATGATTCATAACATTCAAATAATCAATGGAGGCATAATGACAATAGGTGATAGCTAATCCCAAAACAATTTGTATAAAGATAGCATGCAATTGTATAAAACAATATACTTTTGAAATCATAGGTTCAATATGGTCAAAGAACTACAGCTTGCCTTGGAATAAATCCTGGGATTGATCTTGATCTTGGTGCACTCCTTCTTGCTCAAAATTCTCAAGTATCAACGTCTACTCGCAAACAAATCAAATAAAATAAATGAATAAATAACAGAGAGGAAACAAACTCAACAACTAAATAAAAATCTTAGATAAATAGAACTTGAATTTATATGAATTTAGAAATTTGAATGGGCTCAATCGAAGTTCGGATGAAGAAGATATGGCTTTTGAAAGATTGAAATCACATAAAATACTGAAAATCAAATTTTATAGATTTACTGAATTATTTTTCCGAAGGAAAAGATGATTATGATGTCAGTAGTGGATTTCAGCCGAAAAGAAAAAGAAAAAAAAATTGAAAATCCCTACTGACATGTGGGACCCACACATCAGTGAGATGGCTCACCGTGGACCACGTCCACTTGGGTTTGAACCTAGGTTAGGGGTGGGAGTACCACGCGTGCGCTGACTCGGTGACGACTGGACTGACACGCAAGTGCAAAGGCTGGTGTGGTGCTGAGGTGGCTGGTGATGCGGCTGCCACATCGACAAACAATGGCAAGGGCTCAAGTTCGATGGCTTCCGGCTAATGGTGGCGTCTCGTTAGTGGTGAAGGCTACCAACGTAAAGAGGACGCGACGGGGATCTCGGAGGTGGGCTCACGGGTGCTCGGAGACTCCTATAGCGGCCGGCGGTGAGGTTTGGGCAGCGGTTGGACCTCGGGCTCGACGGGATCTGTCTTCCGGCGACTCTCCGGTGAACCAAGGTGGCTAGGAGGTAGCTCCCGTTCTTGCGAACTTGAAGGAACTGGAAGCGAGGCTTCAACGACTTTGATGGCGACGAAAAAGCTCATTGGAGTTACGGCGGTGCCCTCTCCTTCTCCGAGCTTCTTCGGCTGCTAGGGCTTCGCTCCAGGGCTCAGGCGGCTGGGTATGGGACGCAGAGGTTGAGGGCTCCCAGTACCCTTATATATAGGCGGCCTGGAGGAGTCCAAGACGGCTACGTCGAGAAGATTTCACACGGCGGTGAGGAGAAGGAAAGAGGGAGAGTCCGCTTCGGAGACAATGATGACGTGGCCTGGCAGGGACCACCAGTCAGCGGATTTGGCTCGGTTGAGAACGAGTAGCAAAAGGGCGCTACTGTGGTGACAAAGGGTCCGAGCAAGACGCCGGAGAGAGAGGATGGAGCGGCTCATGAGTGGGGCAAAAGCGAGAAAATGGGCCGAAGGTTTAGGGAAATCGGCCCATTGGCATTTTCTGAGTAGTTTTTCCTTTTTAGAAATTACAGAAAATCCAAATAGCAATTAGAAAATAGCAAATAAACTCAAAAAAATCTATTAAATATATCCAAGCACATAAAATCCAAATAAAATAATTTTGACAATAGTTGATGTTGACATTAATAAAATTAAATCCTTTTTTATTTAGGAAAGTTCAGATTAAGCTTTTGACTTTATTAGAAAAATTTAAATGGTTATTTTTATTTTTAAAACTTCAAAAACAGACCAAATTTTGGGATGTTACACTTTCTAACACCTTTTAATGTAGGTTGACTGATGCACTAATATTCCTTCAGGGACATGCTCAAGCTGCAAGCCTAGGCAACATTTTGTTTTACCCAAATCTTTCATTTCTAGGTAAGAGATTTCTTCCTTAATATCCTCCAGGGTTCTGATGATATTCAGATCATCTACATATACTGAGATTATATAGAATCCATTCTGAGATCGTCGTATAAAAACACAGGGACAATCCTCATTGTTCATGTAGCCTTTCTTGCATAGAAAGTCGCCCAAACGATTATACCACATCATCCCTGATTGCTTAAGTCTGTACAGTGATTTTATCAGTTTCACACTATACAGATTTCTATTTGCTCTGTCTTGCTTCGGGACAGGGATACCTTCAGGTACCTTCATATAAATATCTGAATCCAAATTTCTATAAAGGTATGTAGTTACCACATCCATCAATTTTATTTCTAAATTCAAGTTTACTGTCATTGAGATTAAATATATAAAGATAGTTCCGTCCATGGCCGGGGAATAGGTTTCTTCATAATCAACTCCTGGACGTTGAGTGAAACCTTGTGCAACGAGCCTTGCTTTATATCTTACAACTTCATTATTTTTATTTCTCTTTCGAACAAATACTCACTTATGCCCTACGGGGTGCACATGAGGAGGCATGCGACTTACAGACCCAAACACCTCTCTTTTATTTAGAGATAATAATTCAGTTGCTATTGCCTTCTTCCAATCTTTCCAATCTAATCTTTTCTTACATTCAGCGAGATCAAGATCGTGAAGGACCGGAAAGGCGACTAGAGGGGGGGGTGAATAGGAGCACCTAATCTTTTTCGCAAAGAATGGATTCAACTTGTAAATCACTCCAATAGCTATGAGAGCTATGAAGATCAAAGATTAAGCTGAGAGGAAGTCTTATGTTGAATCCACTCCTCACCCCCACATTTCAAACAAACAAAAACAGAAGTTCGAACAAATCAGACAATCGGTACAACCCGCGAACAAGCGGCGGTTGTACTGCATGATCGGCCAGACAACGAACAAACGGCGGTTGTACCGCAGTCCCAGACAACCGCGATGTTAAGCTCGGTTCATCCGATTGTCCCGAACAGCAAAATCCGCTTCGGGTTTCAAAACGAAAATCAACGTAACTTTTGATCTACGCGGCCAAACTTGACCAAAATTGAACCACACCTTCCGAAGATATTAGGAACCTATTCCAAGCAACGATTTCAGAGATCCATGCCAAGGTTCCTATCCTTTTGCATTTGAACGAAGGTGGGTTCAAAACCGCAAAAACAAAACTTGATCTAATCACTTGCTCGTGGATGATTGATGATCTAGATCACCCTAGATGTATTCCCACACGCCATAGCAAGGTAGATTGGGGCAAGAAACAACCAGAGAAACAAAGAATCAAGAAATCTTCAAAAAGAGGTCATCGAAGAAAGAAATGACAGAGAGCTCAAATATGAAACAAACACCATCTCATATTGATCTAGAGGAAGAGAGATACATGATTGATACAAGAGGAATGATTACAAGCTTTCATCTCATCCTCTCCCACTCTCAAACCTCAAGAACACACACTCATCCATTCTTGAGGAGGGAAGCAACGAAGGGGACAAGCAGGAGCACCCACCGCCTCCACCAACACTCCTCAACCACTAAAGCCTAAAGCAAAAACAACCACTAAAGACTCTTTTGACTCTAGCAAACCCTAATTCCTTTTCAAGTGCTCAAGAGGGCATGCAGCCCCTCCAATCCTTTATATAGCCTTGGCTAACGGGTCTCCTCCCGTACGCCCGCTAAGTCCAACTGAGCCCGCTCCGCCAGTGCGACTTTGCGAATTTCCGATTCGCCCTTCAGACCTTCCGAAGCTTCAGCGCTCCTTGTCTCAAGACGCCGCAACCACCTCGAGTCCACGTCGTCTTGACACATCGACCGTTCGACCTCGGCGCCACTGCGCCTAGTCCGATCCAATCGTGTCTCGCCACGACTCCACTCGACGCCCCTGCACCACCACGCATAAGAAACACGAAACAGGAACAAGTTCTTCACAACTTGACCTAACGTTAGCTCAAACATGCAATATGCAACACATATGCATGAACACACTTGGATATGACCTATCCCAAAACTCAAATCACCAAAATGGCGAAACTCACAATACAATCCAGACAACCGCCATGTTACCGGCGGATCAACGCACTCGGTCAGATGGCTCCAATACTGCGATCGTTCGATTTTCAATGAAGACCGAACTCGAAAAGACAACTTCTCTCGAATTCTTCAACCGCCATTTACCAATCGGTACAACCGCCTCATGATCGCATCGCCCATAGCACGCCGGTCGTTCGATTTTCTGACGACAAATTTCGAAAGACTTCACGAAAACGCGTGAACAGCAAGCAACGACAAGGTCCGACCACACAAACCAAACTCGACTGACCTAAAACCTTTGTCAATTACTCATCACTCTCAAGGAGACACGACCACATGGTCTCTCAATCTCCCCCTTGATGAGAATATTGACAAACTCAGAAAAAGCTTTTAAGAAGAGTTTGAGTTTGAAGAAACCAACATGGTCCAAGAAATGAAATGAAGCTAATGACCATGTCGACAGAAGGAACGCAAGAGCAACAACTGAAAGAGCAAAATTGATCTCCAAAGCTCTAAACTGTTCCCCACAGACTTTTTCTTCTCTATTCTCCCCTTTGGCAATAAACGATCAAGATGCAATAGAGAGAATATGACATGTTAATGGATGAAAATTGGTCAAGTTTGTTTATTTAAGCATTTTGAGCCATGAGAATTATCCATAATGACCAACAGGTAATACACCAAGCCATAACTTAATAAAAAGGCTATCTAGATCATGACAAGATATGTATAAGCTAGCTAGAACACATAGATGACAATCTGAAAATGAGGTACATTATGTGAGCAAGTCAAGTCATCAATGAGCAAAGTCTCGCTAGAGATATCCAAGGATGATGCAGCCATGTCAATAAGCTAAGCGGAACTAAGAAGCTTAAATTGAGACCATATAGAGTGCTATGCTCAAGATTGAAACATTGGTTAAAGTACATGATACTTTTTGTGGCTTTAAGCACATTGAACACATGAAACATATTTTCTTTTGAAATTCATGGTGGTTTCCAACCAGATTTTTGTTTTATCATGTGCTAGGTCTCAAGCCTTATGCGACTACTCCAAGCGAGAAGCTTAAGAAGATAGTCTAGGTCACCCAAAACTCCCCCTAAGTTCATGCCAAGTGCAATGGCAAGCCGTCTCATAGGAGAGAATTGGTGAGATCGGTTTTTTCAAGACAAAAGAGATCTTTTTTTTTAACAAGTTGTACTAACTCATGTATCACCAAGAGACTAAAACAGCTCTTTCTAAGGCTCAATATAGATTCATCACTCTACCCAAATTTATTTGACATGGCATGAATCATAAAAGGATAGCTCAAGAAAGACTAATCTCGAAGTGCTAACATGACAAGTTTTAGTTTAAGTTGAGCAATTTTAATTAACTTATCATGGCAAAAGCTAGGCTACACATATGAAGTCATGATAAATCTAGCAAATAAGCACAAGTCATGGCAAGGTGTAAAGCATTGTAAACATGTCATAGCGGGATAATAATCAAGGCTCAATGTAGTTATATTACAATGCGTAATGCTAGAAATGCGTAAGATCGGCTCCCCTCAACATTAGATGCAACTTTTAGTTCAAGTTGAGTTAACTCAATATTAAGCTCCGTAAGCTCCCAAATGAACTCCCTTGAACCAAAACAATAAATCGAGAAGTCGGCAAAGAAAACATAAAACAAAAATCCTTAAAGCATAGATAAGATATAGAGAATACTATGGCTCAGATCGACTCTTATCTACCCCATATGACTCTAGGACTATCAAGCGCCCACTTAACACACCTAGGAGCAAACACGCATTCTGTCTACCCGAGGGTGGCCCAACCTCGCTAGAACCTACAAGAAGTGAGTGAGCTCAACCTAGTGAGATAAGTAATGACTAATAAGCAAGATCCTAGAATCACAAGATAAGAGCGTAAATCTAAACAACTAGACAAAAGAAGCACTCTAATCTATGCTAGGAGGACTAATCCCAAATGCACCCAAAATGCAATGCAACAAAGAAGGAGCAAGAGCATAAATAATATAGTAGAGCAAGAAACCCAAAGCTCCCTCACTACAATCCATAAGGACAAACCACCCCAAGCTCTCCCAGCAGAGTGAAAACCTCGAACTATCCAATGGCTTGGTGAAAATGTCACCAACCGGTGGTCACTCTCCAAACCGAAGCACTATATCGCCCTTCTCTACATGGTCTCTAAGGAAGTGGAAACGAA
Source organism: Phyllostachys edulis (assembly GCA_036346405.1). Lineage (NCBI taxonomy): Eukaryota > Viridiplantae > Streptophyta > Magnoliopsida > Poales > Poaceae > Phyllostachys > Phyllostachys edulis. The sequence continues at coordinate 25,344,186 of CM070556.1, read as the reverse complement.
TATCGATGTGCTTGGTCCGAATCTTTGACTTTGGGTTCTTGGCAATGTTAATCGCAAGTGTTATCACAAAAGAGTGGAACACTGCCGATAACTAACCCAAAGTCCCGCAGGTCGGCCATCCGAGCACTTGACTACAAAGAATCGGTGCAAAGAACATACTCGGCCTCTGCGGTGGATCAGGTAACACTGCATCGCTTCCTTGAAGACCAGAAACAAGAGAAGTGCCAAGAAATTGGCGGTGCGAAGTGCTCTTCCTATCTATCCTCTGACAAATAAGTTCGCATCGAAAAGGCTCTCAAGGAAAGACAGATGAGGAAGAGTACCAGATACCATAGTCAATGGTCGCCGCAGTACGAAGATGCGCTTCATCGCTTTGGCGTGAGAAACGCGAGGAGAAGCTCAAAACGAGCGCACAAACACACGTAAAAATGTATGTCCGGTCTCGAGGCGTTGAGGTACAAGAGGAGCCAATCATGCCGCGAAACTCCTTTTGATCAAGCGGCTCGCCATCCTCATCTGGATCAAGATAGGTAGAGAAGCCATGGGAGTCGACACAGCTTACCATCACTCATGTCGGCGTCTCAGAGATCACGAGTGTACTTGCCTCGATGAAGAAAAGTACCCCCGAGTCCGCTTGATTTGGAAGCCAAGAAAGAATGTCAACTCACCCATCATGCTCATCTCAAACTCGGTGCTCATGACATCCGAGAACCGGGAAACCAGTATGGGAAGAGCCGCCAAAGATAATGTCATCGACATAGATCCGACGAAAGGAAGGTCGATGCATGCCGGCGGATGAACAAGGTCTTGTCAACTTTACCCATCTCAAAACCATGACTTATCAAGTAGGACTTAAGCCTCTCATACCAAGCTCGGGAGCCCGCTTAGTCCATCTGTTGCTTTTGGAAAGCTTGAAGACATGGTTAGGCATTTGGGGTTCTCAAACTCGGAGGTCAGTCGGACGAGACTTCCTCCTCAATAAGGCCATTGAGGAAGGCACTCTTCACGTCCATCTGGTAAAGCTTGAAACCCTTAGAAGCTGCAAAGGCAAGCAGGATTCTAATGGCTTCAAGTCGAGCTACAGGGGCAAAGGTCTCCTCAAAGTCTAGACCTCAACACAGGAAAACCCCGAGCTACCAATCTTGCCTTGTTTGGGATGACTACCCCATCCTCACTGCTTGTTCTTGAACACCCACTTGGTTCCAATGATATTGTGGCCTCGTGGGGGCTCAACAAGCGACTGCACCTTGTTTCTCTCAAAGTTCTCTAATTCCTCATGCATGGCATTGACCCAGACTCATCGATAAAGCATGAGAAACATCTTTGGGCTCAAAGGAGGCAATGAAGGCGAATGGAGACAGAATTGAGATAAGCGATTTTGAGGGTAACACGCTCGAAAAGATCTCCAATGATCTCGCTCTGAAGGATGAACTTTTCGAAGTGTCTAGGAGGTCTGGGAGAGATGAAGAAGTGGCCTCTACCTCATGAGCCGACGAGGTAGGAACAGAGCCACTAGCTCCAGAGGAAGCGAAGGCAAGGTCGATCACCTTGAGGTGCGGTGGAAGACGGCACCTCAAGGAGTGGATGAGGGACGGGATCGTAGACAACCGTCATCTCCATCATCCTCATCATCCACAAAGATGGTCTCGGACCGCTCTAAAGAACTCGAGATATCTGGCCTAGTCCCTGACCGCCTCGTCAAAAGTCACCTCGCAGGTCTCTACCATTTTGCTAGACTCGCAGCCTGCACTTATAAGCCCGCCAAGAAGTCGAGTAGCCTAGAAAGATACCGATCACAGAACGTGACTCGAACTTATCTAGGTTCCCTGACTTCAAAATAAAGCACTTGCAACCAAACACACGAAAATGAGAGACGCTGGCTTTACCGTATCTCACTCATAAGAAGTGCGATGCAAGAGTGCCCAAGAAAACTCGATTCAAACATGGCACGCAGATTGCAATGGCTTCACCCAAAACTTCCTCGGTGTAGAGTACTCATCAAGCATCGTCCGCCATCTCGACCAAGGTGCGGTTCTTCCTCTCCACAACGCCATTTTGCCGAGGGACGATGGAGAAGAGAAGGCGGTGCTCTACACCGCCTCACCACAGAAACTCTCAAAGTAGGAATTTTGAACTCCGTGCCATTGTCATTGCGGATCGCTCGTAAGGCACCGGGAAGCTCAGCGAAAGCCTACTAAAAGACCTCGGAAAAGTGAAACGTCTCATCCTTCGAGGCTAAGAAAACACCCAAGAATACCTCGAGAAGTCATCGACCACAACAAGCACATACCACTTCCCTCGCCGATCAAGACTCGAATTTGGTCCCACTGTATCCATGTGGAGCAATTGTCTGCTGCATCGGTCATAGTAATTGTGACCGAGGATGAGAAGCGGCAACCATCTTGCCGCGTCTTGGCATGGAGTGCAAACAAGATCTTTGACCATCTTGAGTTTCGCAGACCACTTAATGAGATCATGGTCGCTAACTTTCGGGTCAAATGGTCAAATCCAATATGACCAAGTCTCCTATGCCGTAAAGAGAGATCGCGGGACTCGAAGCAACCAAACACCGAGAGGATCACGGAAGAATCGGAAAAATCAGCACGAAAGATCCTCCCATAACGAGAAATCCATAAACCGGACTACCCAAGAATCAAGAATTTTGCAATTGTTTTTCTTAAAACTCACCTCGAAACCGTCATCGTAAGTCGAGAAACGGAAAGCAAATTGTACCGCAGCTTACTAACCAAGGCAACATCCTTAAGAATAAAGGAAGCATTAATACGACAGTACCTTTGGCGATGACGCTGCCGCACGAAGCGTCTCGAAGGTGATCGTCTCATCACCGGAGCGCGGGCTAGGGAGGAGAACCAACGGAGTCTCCGGTCATATGCGAGAACAACCGAGTCTACAAGCCAAACCTTCTCCTTCCCTCCCGCTAAACTGAGTCAAACAGAGTAAAGTCTCGATCTTGGGATAAATCAACAATGATTTTGGCACCTAATATTGAATAACACGTCGGCGATGAAGTAGTCAAGCACGATCGACCTCTATCTACCCACGCTCTCAGAACTCAAAGCGAAGGTCTAAGAGTAGATTCAAGTCATTCTTCGGGTCCGATCGCTACGGCGAGCGAGTCGAGCACCTGCAACATCTTGAACACGCCATGAGTAGCTATCTCGATGGGAAAACGAGATCTACCCTCGGGACGCGGAAGTCACGATCGAAAGCAAGATGAGGACGAAAACCGAAAACTCGAAAAACCAAGTCCTCGATCTTTGCACAAACCCATCGAAGAAACAAACCTAGACCTCGTGTTGGTCTTAGGTGCACTCAAGGTGCGGGGCCGACCACGAATGCGCCTAAGAGACTCAACATGGTCTCTACGCGATCTTGGCGCTACCAAGCATCGACGATTGTGTGTCCATCCTTCCGGCGATGAAGGTGCAAGTGATACTTCACCTTCGAGAGGTAGAAGCGGCATGTGAAATTACCTTCTCGTCGAAATCCCTGGACATAGCCCGCTGACTTGAAATGGACTTTCTCGGTCCTGGCTCGATCTCGATCACACACAGTGCTATGGGTGCGAGCACGGCGGTGGATGCTTCCTCATGTCCTCAGAGAAGTCATATCCTAGACCACGATTAAATCTGCAGATCTTAGATTGGTCTAGAATAAGATTGAGCTTCTTCTTGCCTCCTACAAATCTCTCGAGAGTGTTCATAAGGTCACCGACACTCCCGAAAGAGAGAGGTGCAAGAAGAGCAGGGGAAGAAGAGGCAATGAGAAGGTAAGGGAGCAAAAGAAGAACCAAAGGCGAGAGGGAAGAATGGCTTGTGCAAGCACACCGACTCTGAAGGACAGATCCTCTTGCTAGCCGGTTGGTTCACGTTGCTAAGCGTCTCATCCTTACCACAGGGCTTCTCCCTTCTCCACAATCATATTGCAAGCACAATGTGACTTCTCTAGAAGGTCCTTAGTTAGCTTCACACATTTCTCATCCAAAGCAATCAAGTCGATTTTAGTTTGTTACACTTAATGCATGGTGAGCTAACAGGTCCTTAGAAGCAAAGCGAGCCAACTTCCTTTCATGATCAATCATATCTTGAAAGCTGTTTGGAGACGACCTCAAGTTCAAGAAGATTAACTTAGGACAGTTCAAGCATGAAACAATCGGCTCAAGTAAAGAAGCTTGTAGTTCAACAATTTTATGATCCGCCTGTTTAAGTTCATCTTCAAGTTATTGCAATTTTCACAAGACTCGAGGCGAGATCAAGAAGCATGGCATAAGATCCTCTAGCAAACAATGTCCTTACCCTCACATGAGGTGGGAGAAGTAGTCTCATCGGTAATAAGTAGGGTAATGACCATCCTACTCAACTCTAACTCAAGCAAGTAGACTAACATTCTCCACCTTAACACTATCAAGTTTGGAGGACACACTATCATGTGAGGTCCTTAACTTCTCCATATCAACCAAAGAAAGCGAGCATGTATCACAATCATCACTAGAAGGAGCGGATGTAAGAGCAATAATCTCTAGTGACGATCTATCTATTTCCTTCTCTAACTCAAAGACACCTAGCCTTAGCTTTAGCATGAAAACCTCCTAGCTTAAGAAAAGCATGATTGAGCTGTTCAGAGGTGGGATCTACCTCGTCGTGTCGGAGTACTGTTCATTGTCACGAAGTTCGCCCTCGAGGGCCATGAAGCACATTGGGAGAAGTCGTCGCCGCCATCCTTGGGCTCTTGGTCACCCGTCCCGTCATCGTCGCTCCATCCCTCCACCTCGCCGAGGTCGAGGTCGTCGAAAGGCGTGAGGACGCTTGAGTGGAAGAGCTTCTTGGCTTTGCCAAAGTTGCGGAACTTCTTCTTCTTTGGGCGTCCGAGTGGAGGCTTCTTGTTGCAGTTCTTGTCGGTGTAGTCGTTCTTGCCCGAACCGCCAGAGTCGTTCTTGCCCTTCTCGGCTTAGGGGCTTTTGCTCGGATGTGGTTGGGGCCACCACACTCGAAGCAAATCACGGGTCCTCCTCTCTTCTCCCTCCTCCCTTTGTAAGCGTGGGAGAATCTTCGAGCAAGGAGGGCAAGCCGCTCATCATAAGTTGCTCTAAGCGATCATCGTTATGTCACAGAGAGCGACAAGGAGAAACCGCAAGAAGAATCAAGAAAGCCCGGAAGAAGAAAGCGGATTGGTGACTAAGGCCATCGATCGTGACTTCGACCGACGAGAGACAACGTCAATCTCGTGAGTCTTGAGGCGTCTGGTACAAGCATCAAGAGTCGTGGTCGAGAGGTCTGTCGTGTCTTTGATGGTGGTCACTTTCATCTCCCAAACACGCAGATCGAGTCCGTGAGCATCGACGAGCATTGTCCGAGTCGGGTATGTGAGACCGACCGCTCGGAGGTTGCTCAAGATCTTGTGAAAATGTCTGAAGCACTCATCTAGGGACTCACCAAAGCAAGCATCTCAAATTTGTTGTATTCTCGTTTGAGCTGGTCTGTCGAACCGTCTTGATCTGGGTGGTGCCCTCATGGTATCGTCGAGGTCACCCAGATATCGTAAGGCGGACGACATGTGAGATATCTTGGTCAAACTCACTCGACTCAAACCACGGATGATGATGTTCCTTGCCTTTGCATTCGCCTCAACATCAACCATGTTCCGGCATTGATGTTCTCATCGGCGAGAACAATGAATCGAACCTTGACCTTTCGCCGGATGGCATACCCCGGCTGGATGTATGTCTCCATTCGGCTCTTCGAAGGGGTGTCGATGCCATCAGCAAAATGCTTGGTCGAGTACTTGTCCATCGCCACGGCTCTTGAGACGGTTAAGATCTATTGAAAAGAGCTAACCGCTCGATACCAATTGAAGGACCGGAAAGGCGACTAGAGGGGGTGAATAGGAGCACCTAATCTTTTTCGCAAAGAATGGATTCAACTTGTAAATCACTCCAATAGCTATGAGAGCTATGAAGATCAAAGATTAAGCCTGAGAGGAAGTCTTATGTTGAATCCACCTCACCCCCAAATTTCAAACAAACAAAAACAGAAGTTCGAACAAATCGGGACAATCGGTACAACCGTTGAGCAAGCGGCGGTTGTACCATGATCGGCTAAATCATAACAAGCGGCGGTTGTACCGCATGATCATTCTAACGCAGATGTTAAGCCGGTTCATCCGATTGTCTGGAATAGGCAAAATCCGCTCGGGTTTCAAAACGAAAATCAACGTAACTTTTGATCTACGCGGCCAAACTTGACCAAAATTGAACCACACCTTCCTGAAGATATTAGGAACCTATTCCAAGCAACGATTTCAGAGATCCATGCCAAGGTTCCTATCCTTTTGCATTTGAACGAAGGTGGGTTCAAAAACCGGGCAAAAAACAAAACTTGATCTAATCACTTGCTCGTGGATGATTGATGATCTAGATCACCCTAGATGTATTCCCACACGTCATAGCAAGGTAGATTGGGGCAAGAAACAACCAGAGAAACAAAGAATCAAGAAATCTTCAAAAAGAGGTCATCGAAGAAAGAAATGACAGAGAGCTCAAATATGAAACAAACACCATCTCATATTGATCTAGAGGAAGAGAGATACATGATTGATACAAGAGGAATGATTACAAGCTTTCATCTCATCCTCTCCCACTCTCAAACCTCAAGAACACACACTCATCCATTCTTGAGGAGGGAAGCAACGAAGGGGACAAGCAGGGAGCACCCACTGCCTCCACCAACACTCCTCAACCACTAAAGCCTAAAGCAAAAACAGCCACTAAAGACTCTTTTGACTCTAGCAAACCCTAATTCCTTTTCAAGTGCTCAAGAGGGCATGCAGCCCTCCAATCCTTTATATAGCCTTGGCTAACGGGTCTCCTCCCGTTCGCCCGCTAAGTCCAACGGAGCTCGCTCCGCTTGTGCGACTTTGCGAATCCGATTCGCCTCTTTCAGACCTTCCGAAGCTTCGCTCCTTGTCTCGCCGCCTCGCAACCACCTCGAGTCCACGTCGTCTTGACACATCGACTGTTCGACCTCGGCGCCACTGCGCCTAGTCCGATCCACCGTGTCTCGCCACGACTCCACTCGGCGTCCTGCAGCCCACACAGACAAGAACACGAAACCGAACAAGTTCTTCACAACTTGACCTAACGTTAGCTCAAACATGCAATATGCAACACATATGCATGAACACACTTGGATATGACCTATCCCAAAACTCAAATCACCAAAATGGCGAAACTCACAATACAATCAGACAACCGCCATGTTACCAACGGATCAACCGCGACTCGGTCGTATCTGGCTCAATACTGCGGTCGTTCGATTTTCAATGAAGACCGAACTCGAAAAGACAACTTCTCTGGAATTCTTCAACCGCCATTTACCAATCGGTATAACCGCCTCATGGTCGTCACATTTATAGCACGGTCGTTCGATTTTCCGACGACCCGTAAAGACTTCACGAAAACGCGTGAACCGCGCAACGACAAGGTCCGACCACACAAACCAAACTCGACTGACCTAAAACCTTTGTCAATTACTCATCACTCTCAAGGAGACACGACCACATGGTCTCTCAGATCGATAATTGTGGCAATTTTCTTTGCAAAATAAATATCGACATTGGTTGTTGTCCTATTCATAGATTCTCCGTGGTCACATAGTTTATAGCTATTTCTTCATGGGACGATTCTTCTAATGCTTCTACTTGCTCACCGCTGCTTCCAATTACGGGGGCAAATCCCTTTAGTTTTTCAGCTCCGATGTGTGCACATACATCCATGCTAGTATCTCCCTCCGTGAAAATGTTCAAATCTGGTGTGTCTTTTCTTGAAGGTTCCATACTGGTGCCAGGTTCCATACTGGTGTCAGGTCTCAACCGGCTCCCCTTTTGGTTCTAGGGAACTTCGGTGATTGGTTGTGTCAAGTCCTTCTTATCCTTTTTCACCAGGCGTCCTCGGCTACTTAGGATTCGAGGGGGCAGAGTTCTCGTCCTTTTATTCTGAGGTCTCTAGATAGGATTAGAGGTACCTTCAATTTTCTTTGGTATTTCAACCCTCTCCGATGCATTGCGTGCAGGCACATGCGACTTGGTCACGCTCTTCAAATCACTAAAGTGGCCAGGCAGTTGATTCACTAATGCTTGCAAAATCAATTATCTTCTAGACTTCTCTATTTGCTTCACTAGTGCGCGGGTCATGTGCATGGATTCCCGTGGTTTGCCACGTTATTTCCCGATATTATTCATCAAGGGGTTGATTTCTTCCCCCCTAATGACGAGAAACCATCCTCATCAAATATGCCATCAGGAAGCGGCCTGTATGCAAATCTCCAGTCTTGGGGTCCAAATACTTGATTATGGTCGTTGTCTCATAACCAACGTATATCCCAGACTTTCGGAGAGGGCCCATTGCAGTTCACTGTGGTGATTTTATAGGTACATAAACCTTACAACCAAATCTGCGACGATGAGAAATTTTCAGTGCTGGTCCTTGCGTTAGTTGCATAGGTGAATGGATGTTATATGCCGATGGTCTAAAATTGATGAGAGTTACTACGTGTCCCCAACATGTAGTTGATGAATTACAATTCTACAAAAGCGGTCAGGCAATAAATTTAATCCTTTTAATTAATGCCTAAGCTAGTCCATTCTGGGTGTGGACATACTGTACGAAATGCTCAACATTAATTCCCATTGTCATGCAATAATCATCAAATGCCTTCAAAGTAAATTCTCTGATGTTGTCCATTTTGATGGACTTCACATGATAGTCAGGGAATTATTTTTAATTTTAATTATCTACGAGATTAGCTTTGTAAAAGTGTGGTTTCTCATAGACAATAAACATATGTGCGACCATTTCGAGAAAGCATCGATGAGCATCATAAAATATCTAAATAGCCCTGACAGGGGCTGTATAGGACCGCAAATATCTCCCTAGATACGGTCCAGGAATGCAGAGATTTCATCCTTCACTTTCAGAGCAGAAGGTCTAGTAATTAATTTCCCGGTGGCACATGCGGGGCACACAAAATCTTCCTAGTTCAAGAAAATCTTTATATTGTTATTATATCTCTGTGAATTGTTAATTATATTTCTCATCATCCTAAGACCTGAGTGGCCTAATCTATCATACCAGAGACAGAAAAGTTCAGAGCTTCTAAATATAGTTTTCAGGACAGTATACGCTACGGGTGCCTTAATATTAGTGTAGTATAGCACAGTTTCATATGAAGGAAGTCATTCTAATACCCCTTTTCCACTTTCTTTACGCTTTGTAATGAGCAGGTATTCCTTACCATACTCTTCTTCAGTCTCTACGTTGAAACCATTAGCGCGGATATCCTTGAAACTTAGGAGAGTTCTAGTCGATTTTGGGTACAACAAAGCTTCTTTAATGACTAAAGTTGTGCCCATCGAGAGTATAATTGTGGCCCTTCCTGAGCCTATTATACAAACATCGCTGCCAGCGATTGTCGTAAGACTACCAACATTCTTGCTGATCGACTAAAAGAATTCCATCTCTCTTAAGATGGTATTCGTTATGCCGCTATCTGTTAAGCACACTTCCTACATAGGGCGCCACACGCATTCTGATACAAAGTATTTTATTAATATGTAGTAGGAAGCAATCAACACATAAATAAAATACTTCAAATATCATAACATAACTTACTATTATAAATACGGAAAGAAAATATAAGCCTTGCAGGACTTATCACAAGAATTTAATGCTTTGTTCTCCTAGAGCTTACAACCATTATTCAAAGAATAAATTAATTCAATGGCCGCCCTTCTTGGCTTGAGCATTGGCTTGACCTTGCGACCCACAACCTTACCCTTCTTGCCCCTCTCCTTTGTGAGAGGCTTCCTCACCTTGTAGCTGCTAGCATTGGCTTCATGGCAAACATTGCTACTAGGCGGCTATGAGATGTAGTTCTTCCTTAGAACATTATCTTGAGCTTTCGCAACTTGTATGATGTCAATCAACTCAACATACTCCTTGTAGCCATCTTGATGATAGTTGAATGCGAATTGCACCGCATTCGGGTAAAAGGTAGAGAGAGTCTTCTCAATCTTATGCTCATCCGTGATTACCTTATCACGGAGTTAAAGACTGATACAAATTCTGTGCAAGGCAGAATTGTACTCTCCCACGGTCTTAAAGTCAGCAAACTGCAATTGGGTCCATTCCTACTCTGCCTGAGGAAGAATGGTGTACTTCAACTTCTCGAACCGCTTCTTTAGTGCAGTCCAGAAAGCTAGCGCGTTCTTCTCCGCCACATACTCATTCTTGAGCATCAGAAGAGATGGTGTCTGAGGAAGTGAAGTGTCTAATCATTTTCCTTAGTAGTGGGATTGGCATCCTTTGTTGTGCCAGACCCGATAGTAGCGCAGAGCTTCTTGGTCCCAAGTACAATCTCGACATCGGAGGCCCAAGTCAAGTAATTTTGGCCATGCTGGGTCAGCTCTTCGAATTCTCAGCTCGTGATGCTAGTCATTTACATATTTATGCAAAGAGTTCATAAGATTACTGCTGATAATCTGCATAAAATGGTTACAAAATTCTCATAATGTTCTCATATTTTTCTATACATTTTTCATGATCTACTGCTATTTTCAATGATTAAAAGTAATATAAACAATCACAGATAATCAAAACAGTAAATACAATATACAAATTTCATAGAAATAATAATAATAGAGTTAAACTTGATTCAAATGCTAAAAACGATTCAAAATTGAATTCCCGAGGGCATTTTCTGTTGGAATGTGAATTTTCGGTGAATTCTGCAATTTTCGAGGGCTAAACAGCTAATTTTTAGTTCTGAGAAAATGTTCGTGTAATTTTTAGAAAACCAGGGGCCCTTTTGCAAAATTTTAGGATATTTCTTTTCCCTATTTTTCTTTTTTTGGTTTTTTTCTGGGCCTTGCGTTCTTTTGGCCCATTTGGCCAGCCGATTTCATTGGGCGCTATGGTTTCCCTAGTGCCACACAGTGTGGCGGCAGCACAAAGGCGCTGGTGTGTGGGCGACACGCAACGTGGTGTGGTGGGCGTTGCGGGTGCACATGGGTGGCGCGACGGGACAGCTACGTCGGGCACGGCAGCCATGCGGGGTCGCTCATCGGAGGCGGAGCCGATGTTCTCGCTCGCCGGCACCATGCCGGTGTTCTCGTGTGCCCATGCAGAGGGGCTGGCGGTGCGCATGCCCGGTATGGCTGGCGCAACCATGCGAGGCCAGCGCGGCAGTGTGCGGGCTGCAGGCTAGCGGTGCGAAGGCGGCTTCGGTGGCACGGCTGCATGCAGGTAGCATGGGACGCCGTCGTGTGCGGGTGGCACGGCCGCATGCCGGCGTTGTTTTTCATTTTTTTTTTCTGTGTTTATGCAATCTACCATCTACAGTGCAATCGACATCTACTCATTCATGTAACCTACCGATCGGCTTGGCCGGCGACTTCAAGTCGGCTCGCGGTAGATTAGAGCGAATTTGCACAATAGGAAATAATCTAGAAAGCCAAATTTGCGGAATTGAAAGCGATCTAGAAAATGCGATTCAATCTACGAGCGTCGTGATTCGACGATTACCTTTCAATCCGAGTAAAGGAGACTTAAGGGTAGGTCGGAGTCGATCATGATGATAACCATGGGCTAGGCCTGCAAGGAGTCCCAGGTTTCTTAACAAATACGATGTTGAAATTTGCAAAATATAGCAATTGAGATTATCACCATTAATTACTTACCTTATGTAACTGACATGCTTTTAATCAAAGGTGGCGGAATATTTTTCTATTTCCTTATTTATACGTAGTAATTGACTGTAGTACCCTTCGAATAGTAATTGATTTGAGTGACTGAGGTAATAGAAATATCAACTCTCGGATCATGCAAAATCAACGGTTTACATTAATTTGGGTGTACCATAAAAATCTACTTAGATGACCCCAAAAAGAGTGTGAAGCTGACTCCAGGGACGGATCTAGCATGTAACGTTGGGGTCATGTGCCCTAGTCTAGTGTACATTCTCTCTAGAGATAGTAACCGAAACTAAACTTATCAACAGACAATAACATTATTACACTTAGAAGAGTGACTTCGGCGATACTTTTTCCTTATCCGCCCCTGGCTGGCTCGAATGATCGATGGTAAGCTACGCCTACAACCAACAGCTTTTGGGCTTCACGCGGCCTGCATGTATCGATCAGGTAACAGTATTCGAACTTGAGAGAAGGGAGACAAGGTAGGAACCGAATACTGCACACTAGCGCTGTACCCTCTCACACGTTAGGGGGCAGTAATGATTGGGAAGCTATTGGCCTGGTCCAGAAGCCGGTTCATATATGGGTTTTTCATTTTAAACCTTAGCAGGGTCTGTAGCCTATAAATAGATGGTACTATTCATTGTAAACGATTGATCGATTAATGAAGGAATAAAGAGAAGCAAGAAACCCCCTATATCTCTGTGTTCAAATCTCTTATTCTGTTCTTGTGTTCTTGATCTGTTCTAAGCGATTCTACGCTTGTCTGCGAGGTAATCGTTCGGACTGGACTCGCCAGCGATGGTTACTCAACACGTTATCAGCACGATCGACTCCGGCCTACCTCTAGGCCTACTTTACTCGGATCGAAAGGTAACCGTCGATGAACGACACTCGTAGATTGAATCGTCTTCTTTCTAGATCGCTTTCAATTCTGCAAATTCGCTTTCTAGATTGTTTTTCTACGGTGCAAATCCTTTCTAATCTACCGTGAGCCGACTTGAAGTCGCCGACACAATGTCGATGGGTAGATTGCACGAAAGATTGGATGTTGATTGTACTGTAGAAGTTGCAAATCCGTTCTAATCTACCGTGAGCCGACTTGAAGTTGCCGACACAATGTCGATGGGTAGATTGCACGCAAGAACCGATGATGATTGCACTGCATTGTATTGTATCGCATCGCATCGCATTGCATTGCATCGCACGAATAGTTTACTTGTATAAACAGTAATTGCGCGTGAATAGTGTTTCGCATGAACGATGCACAGAAAAGAAAAATCGCACGAGCAATCGGCCAAGCAGAGCTAATATTGGTGCCCTGACACTGGAGCCCATGCGCCACCTGCCGAGCATGTGCGCGCCGCCGAGCCCGTCTGACGCCGCCGCTGGCCGTGTCGCCATCGCTGGAGCCCGTGGCCATGCCGCCGCCTGCGGCCGCCACGCTTCGTGGCCATGCGCCATGGCCGCGCAGCGCCATGGCCGCCCTCGCCCGCTGCCTCAGCGCCGCGCTCGCTTGCCCGCCGCCATTGAGCTCGCCGCCCGCAGAACGGCCGACGCCGCCGCCGCCGCCCTCGCTTCCACACCGCCTCGCGCCAAGAAGGCGCCGCCGCCGGCCATGAACAGGGTAGGGGAAACCCTACCCCATGGGAAATTTGAAGCGGCGGATGGGGGCTTTTTGGGGCCTGGATAGGGATAAGGCGAGCGGTTTGGGCGTGAAAGTCGGTCGGGTGAGAAAAGAAAAAATGAAAGAAAAGGGCATTTTTGCGAATAGGCCCTCCAAAGTCTGATAATTACGTGGAATTTTTCTCTGAACTAAAATTTTCGTGTTTTGACCCCTGAAAATTGCAGAATTCGCCAAAAAGTCCATTTCCAGTAGAAAAGGGCCTCGGGAATTCAAATTCTGTACCAATTTTTGCATTTGAAGCATGTTTAACTTTGTTATTATTATTTCTATGAAATTTATTTATTGTATTTACTGTTTTTGATTATCTGTGATTGTTTATATTGCTTTTAATCATTGGAAATAGCGATAAATCATGAAAATGCATAGAAAACTACGGGATTACTTAACCGGGAGTTCAATAGCATTATAAGAATTTTGCAACCATTTTATGTAAATTACTAGCAAGAATCTTATGAACTATTTGCATGAATATGAAGATGGTCGCATCACGAACCAGAGTTCAAGAACCCGACCAAAGATGGCTGAATTTGTACAAGTCTTCAACTCTGTGATAATGTAATCACGGATAAGCAGAAGATTGAGAATACTCTCTCTACCTTTCACCCAAATGCGGTGCAATCCGCGCGCAACTATCGTCAAGACGGCTACACGGAGTATGCCACATTAATTGACACCATGCAAGTTGTAGAAGCTTAAGATAATGTTCTAAGGAAGAACTACATCTCATAGCCACCTAGTAGCAATGTTGGCCATGAAGCCAATGCTAGCAGCTACAAGGTGATAAAGCCTCTCACGAAGGAGAGGAGTACGAAGGGTAAGGTCGTGAGTCGCACGTTATTGATGCTTTCCAGTCTAAGAAGAAGGGCATAGGACAGCATGAGGCACACCTCGCCATTGCAGGCGCGAAAGATCCACACCCATTAATTGCACTCATGGATGTGGATAGCCTAGTAGCAGTGCCATTATCCTTCCTTTGGACATCACAGCGGCCGCAGCCGTAGTTGCCCAAAAGGAGAAGATCTCCATAGAGCAGATTGAGGCAGAAGTTTCTGAATACTTCGTTGATTCGATCTAGTGCACGCATTGCACTCGGATCTTTCATAGTAACTTGCAATTTGTAATTGAAGCAAAACATTGAATTATTTTTGAATAATGGTTGTAAGCTCTAGTAGTGCAAAGCATTAAATTCTTATAACGAGTCCTGCAAGACTTATTCCCGTATTTATAATAACAAGTTATGTTCTGATATTTGAAGTATTTTATTTATGTGTTGCTTGCTTTCTGCTACATATTAATAAAGTACATTATATTAGAACGCGTGTAGTGCCCTATTGGAGGAAGTGTGCTTAGCCGGTAGCAGCACAATAAATACCATCTTGAGAGAGACGAAAATCTTTCGGTCGATCAGCAAGAATGCTGGTAGTCCTACGACAATCGTATGCAGCGATACTTGTATAATAGGCTCAGGAAGGGCCTCAATTATACCCCTAATGGGCACAACTTTGGTCATTGAAGAAGTCTTGTTGTACCCAGAATCGACTAGAACTCTCAAGGATATTCGCATAAGCGGTTTCCACGAGAGATCAAGAAGAGTATGGTAAGAAATACCGCTCATTATAAAGCGTGAAGAAAGTAGAAAATGGTATCGTAACGACTTCCTTCATTTGACCTTTGGGCTATACTACACTAATATTAAGGCATCTCGCAACCTATCGCCTCGAAAACCGTATTTAGAAGCTCGAACCTTTTCTATCTCGGCATGATAGATTATGCCGCCTAGGTCTTAGGATGATGAGAAATATAATTAACAATTCACAAGGACAATGTAAATAATTTCTCGAATCATGACGATTTTGTGTGCCCGCATGTGCCAACGGAATTTAATTACTAAACCTTATGCTCGAAGCGAAGGATGAAGTCCCTACATTCCTGGACCGTATCCAGGGAGACTTTTTGCGGTCCTATACAGCCCCTGTAAGGGCCATTTAGGTATTTTATGGTGCTCATCGATGCTTCCTCGAAATGGTCGCATGGATGTTTATTATCTACGAGAAACTACGCTTTTGCAGAGCTAGTCTCGCAGATAGTTAAAATTGAAGAATAATTTCCCTGATCATCATGTGAAGTCCACCAGAATGGACAACGCTGGAGAATTTACTTCAAAGGCATTTGATGATTATAGTATGGCAATGGGAATTAAAGTTGAGCATTCTGTACCGCTTGTCCACACCCAGAATGGACCAGCAGAGGCATTAATTACAAGGATTAAATTTATTGCCCGACCACCTTTGAAGAATTGTAATTTACCAACTGCATGTTGGGGACACGCAGTCCTGCTCGCAACAACCCTCATCAATTTTAGACCACCGGCATATAACATCCATTCACCTATTCTACTAGTGCAAGGGTCAGCACAGAAAACTTCTCATCTTTGAAGGTTTGGTTGCAAGGTTTATATACCTATACCATTACCACAGCGAACTGCAAAGGGCCTTCTCCGAAAGTCTGGGATATACACTGGTTATGTGACAGCATCCATAATCAGGTATTTGGAACCTATGATGAGAGATTTGCATACTGCCCGATTCGCTAACAGTATATTAGATGAGGCTAGTTTCCCATCATTAGGGGGAGGAAATCAACCTCTTGATGAAAATGTCGGGAAATAGAGAAGTCCAGAAGATAATTGCAGTCCAGCAGATAATTGAAGTCCAGAAGATAATTGAAATCTATGCACATGACCCGCGCACTAGTGAAGCAAATAGAGAAGTCCAGAAGATAATTGAAGTCTAGAAGACAAATGAAGTCTAGAAGATAATTGATTTGCAAGTATTAGCGAATCAACTGCCTAACCACTTTAGTGATTTGAAGAGCATGACCAAGTCGCATATGCCTGTACGCAATGCACCGGAGAGGGTTGAAATACCGATGAAGGTATCCCTAATCCCGTCCTAAGGCCTCTGAAAGGACGAGAACTCCGGCCAATCGAATCCAAATGTAAGGGGACGCTGGCGAAAAAGGATAAGAAGGACTTGACATACCGATCACCAAGTTCCCCAGAACGGAAGGGGAGCAGTTGAGACTGCACTGTATGGAACCTTCGAAAAGGCATACTAGAATTGAACATCCCCATGAAGGAGACATCAAGATGGATGTGTGCGCACACATCGGGTGAAACGCTAAAGGACTTGCCCCGTAATTGAAAGCGGCGGTGAGCAAGTAGAAGCATTAGAAGAATCGTCCCTTGAAGAAATAGCTATAAACTTTGTGACCTCGGGAGAATCTATGAATAAGACAACAGCCAATGTCGACATTGATTTTGCAAACAAAATTGCCACAATCATCGATCTTGATCCAGAGCCTGTATCGCTCGCTGAATGAAAGAAAAGATCAGATTGAAAAGATTGAAAGAATGCAATAGAAGCAGAATTATTATCTCTAAATAAAAGAAAGGTGCTTAGGATTGTAAGCCGTTCGCCTCCCCATGTGCACCCCGTAGGGCATAAGTGGGTATTTATTCGAAAGAGAAATGAAAATAATGAAGTAAATAAAGGCTTGTTGCACAAGGTTTCACTCAACATCCAGGAGTTGTTTATGAAGAAACCTATTCCCCGGTCATGGGCGAAACCACCCTTTAGATATTTAATCTCAATGGCAGTAAACTTGAAGTTAAAAGTGAAATTGATGGATGTGATAACAGCATATCTTTATGAAATATTGGATTAGGATATTTATATGAAGATACTGAATGTATCCTCGTCTCGAACCAAGGCAGAGCAAATAGAAATTTGTATAGTGTGAAACTCAGAAAGTCACTGTGCAGACGTAAGCAATCAGGCAGGATGTGGTATAATCGCTTGAAGCGACTTTCTATGCAAGAAAGGCTACACGAACAATGAGAATAATCCCTGTGTATTTATACGATGATCTCATAATGGATTTTGTATAATCTCTGTGTATGAAGATGATCTGAATATCATTAGAACCCTGAAAGGTATTAAGAAAGCAAGCTCTCACTTGGAGTCAGAGTTCGAAATGAAAGAATTGGGTAAAATCAAATATTGCCTAGGCTCGCAGCTTGAGCATATCCCTGAAGGGATTTTAGTACATCAGTCAACCTACACTCAGAAGGTGTTAGAAAGGTTTGATTTTGAAAGGCATACCCTTTGAAATTGCCAATGGTCGGGAGATATTTGCAGCAAGACAAAGACCCGTACAGACCTAAAGAAGACGGGGAGGATGTCCTGGGACCGGAATTCCTATACTTAAGTGCGATAGGAGCACTCATGTATTTAACAAATTGTACTAGATCGGCCATTGCATTTGCCGTTAACCTATTAGCAAGGTATAGTGCAGAACCTACCAAAGGCATTGGTAGGGAATGAAGAACATCTTCCGATACCTCCAAGGAAGCGAGGAACTTGGTCTATTCTATAGAAAGAACTAAGACCTAAATATGAATGGCTATGCATATCTTTGGGTACAGTAGAACCCGTATCTGACCAAATCGCAAACAACCTATGTTTCCTATGTGGTGGGCTGTAATTCCATAGAAATCATCTAAAGAGTCTTGTATCGACTCGAGCGAACCACTTGGAAATCATAGCATTGTACGAGGCCTCATGAGAATGTGTTTGGCTTTCGGATGATTCACCATATCCGAGAGTCGTGTGGATTGAATCCGCATAAACCCCACTATTATCTATGAAGATAATGCGACTTTGTGTTGCACAAGTGCGCAGATGGGTTATGTGAAGAGTCATCTCACAAAGCATATCAACCCCAAGTTCTTCTATGCTCATGAATTGCAAAAGATGAACGAAATTAAAGTACTGCATACTAAGTCATGTGAAAATCTTGTAGATTTATTCACTAAGTTACTTCCAGCATCTAGCTTTGGAAGGTGCATACGTGGAATTGTAATGACGAGACTTAGAGAAGTGCAGAATTCAGGGGGAGAATCTTCACGAACTCATTATTGAAACTTGATCACAAAGATCGAGTACCCAAAGAGTAAATTCTGGAGATTAAATGAAATTGGGTGGATTGTACTCTTTTTCCCTTGACGAGTTTTCCTGAAGTTTCTCGGCTAAGGTTTTTAATGAGGCAATTCGTGCAACGCAGCAGAACTTGTATCATGTGCTCTTTCTCCAAAATTTTCCCCTTTGGTTTTTATGGAGTTTTGTGAGGCATGAACATGTAAGGATGGGTGCCCAGGGGAGTGTTGGGAAACTATGGGTGCAGCCTGGCGGCCCATGTATGGGCTCCTATCCCAAACCCTAGCAGGTCTCAGTAGCCTATAAATAGGGGGTACTATTCATTGTAAGCGATTGATCGATTAATGAAGGAATAAAGAGAAGCAAGAAGCCCCCTATATCTTTGTGTTCAAATCTCTTATTCTGTTCTTGTGTTCTTGATTTGTTCTAAACGATTCTCGCTTGTCTGAGGTAATCGTTGAATCGGATCGACTTCGCCAAATGACGGTTACTCAACAGTAATCATGCGGCAATACGCCACGGTGGGGCGCTGATCCCGTTTTCCCGTTGCACGTAACGGCAAACCGTTTTCTCGTTGGTGGTTGGTGGTCCTCACTCGTCGATCGGCTGATCCATTAATTGTCGATGATTTTGTTGTACAAAATCAAGATCAATGTCAATGATGTGGAATCAAGTGGCGAAATTTGATGGCGGAAGAAATTTTAACGTGTGGCAATGTGTGGTGAAAGATGTCTTTGTCCAACAAGGGTTAATCGATGCTCTTAAAGAGGAAAAACTAGAAAAGACGTCCAATGAAGAATGTAAGGTGATGGATCAGAAGGCTGTCAGTACAATCCGTCTATGTCTCTTTGATAAGGTAAAATACTCGGTGATTAAGGAGAATTCACCGACGAAATTATGGCGTAACTTAGAAGAGTTGTGTATGGCAAAGTCGCTGACAAACCAATAGGTGCTGAAGCAACAACTGTACAAGTTATGCGTAGAGGAAGGCACACGGTTCATTGATCATCTCAATGTCTTTAACAAACTTATCACACAGCTGACTAGTGTGGATGAGAAATTGAGGAGAATGACAAGGTCATCGTATTGACATCATCTCTACCACCATCATGGGAGCAATTGGTGATGAATGTTCTTGTCAGAAAAAGCACTCTCAACTTTAAAGAGACGGTAACATATCTATTAGAGGCAAAGTTCTTAAAGAGGCCATCAGATTTTTTATCCTCAAGTGATCAAGCATTGGTTGTCATAGCTGTTGTAGGCAAAAGCAAAAGTCGCAAGAAGAAGAAGGGCAAGAGTAAGGGTATACATGTATACTACTCCCTCTGGATCACAAAAAACAAGTCATTTTAGAATGCGTGCAATCAAATTTTAGAAACTTTGGTCATCGATACCTGTTTAAATATTTAGGTTAGATACATGAAAATCATATGTGTAGATTCGTACCGAAAAGTATTTTTATAATAATATAATCTTAATGGGTTTTATAAACATATTACAATAGTAATTAGTGGTCAAAGTTTTATTTTGGAGATCGTGTCGATGTCTAAAATGACTTGTTTTGTGAACCAGAGGGAATATCTATGTGACAAGGAAGGTCATGTGATAAAAGATTGTCCAAGTTTGAAGCAAATGAGGGGAGCATGCTCAACAACGGTAACGAAAGATAATTTGGACGCACTAATCGTCAATCAATCAGGTACTTTTCATGGATGGATATTAGATTTAAGTTGTTGCTTCCATATATGTTCGGCGAGGGAGATGTTTGATGAAGGCCCGACACATAGAACTATTCACTTAGCAGATTACAAGGAATATGCAATTACTAAGGTGAGAACGGTTACATTGGAGATGTATAATGGAGCACGTCGCACATTGACAGGAGTTCGGTATGTTCCTGACTTAAAAAGAATATAATATACGTGAGGCCGCTCGAACTCGAAGGCTTTGAGGTATCAATTCAAGGTGGAGTCATGGGAGTTACTTGCAAAGACCAAGTAATCATGAAATGTATCTAGAGCAATGGAAGATATCGATTGATGGCTAATCATTAGGGAAGAGCAACCAATGTGAGGTCTAATAAAAATCTTGATCAGAGAAGTAAACTGTGTCATCAGCAGTAGGTACTCAGATCTCATATGCAGTTATGTGCAGAACTACAAAGACAGTTGCAAAATCTAGCTGACGCAAAGGCGAAGGTGTGAGCTATTGAAAGAAGGAAGATATGGTGGGACCAGCCACGTGGTACCGACCAGCAGGTGAAGCTCGGAGATGGTACAAACCTATGGCATGGAGGTCTATAGGAACAGGAGATGTGGTTAAACAAACTACACAACGAAGCAGCTCTCGGATGGAGGATCTAGGCGGGCTAGCTCGGATAACGACACGTACATTGCGGTGATGCGCATGAGCCCCTGTGGTAGAGGCACTCCCAAAGGTGAGAGGATAAAACAAAAAAAAGGTGGAGCTGACTAGGAGCAAGTTCTTGGAGGAGCACGATGACTTCAATAGATAAGAGTTAGGTTGGAGATTATTGAGTATAGTGACTCATATCTAGGGTTGCAAGTGGGGCGGGCCTATCTGCTAAGCCACTAGCCCGCCCCGCAAAAACAGCCCACTAAACAGTCCACAATAGCACACCAAATCACTAGCATTCTAAAGCAGGCTGACCCGTATTGCCCGTTGGGTCACACCTTACCCGCTGAGTGGCGCCCAGTCGCCCACCACGCGACGGCGATGCCACCAATGCTGCGCTCCTTCCACTCATTTGTAGGCCCTACCGCGTCCCCTTCATCCTCAACCTCCGAGGCGCCGACCACTGCATCGCCGGTGAGTGCGACGTCGACACACCGCGGGGCCTCGCCAACTTCGATGAGCTCAAGGGCGTGTGGCTCCCCAACTACGTCCTCCTTGTGGAGGGCGCGTAGGTCGACACTGTCGCCTACTACGTGGGTACACCGTAGAGATGTGGGTGTGGAGCGGTGAGAAGGGGTATCCGCCGTCGAAGTCGGCAACGGTCGCGTCCACCTTCTCCACCATCATCTCCCCGTCCTCTTGGCCTCTACTCTAACCTTGGATGGCTTTTCTTGGGAGGGGAGTGTCACGCCCCGGGTAGCAACCCCCGGGACCCACTGTGCATTCTGGACTTGTCCTAAGATCAGTAGCTAGTCCGCACAGTTTCAACAATGATGAAGTCATAGCCATACAACAAACTATAGATGAAGCAGACAAATTAACAATAATAACAGTAAAAGAACTTATGGTCAAGCTTTTTACAGATGTCTACCACACGAGGCTACAACAAAAGAGCTCACAGCGGAAAAAAAAAGAACACGTGGAGGCCAGTCGACATACCCACAGGCAATCGAGTGGAGGATGTCCTAGCTCGCAAGGTCTTCGTAGAGCTCAAAGCTCCCTGGGGCGTCTTCTTCAGCTACTGATCAACCAGAGGGCACAAAGCCGTGAGTACTTTGAATGTACTCAGCAAGCCATAGGGAATGTATGCAATTACTATTCATACAAGGCTTAACAAGGAGGTCTTTATGGTTACTTTGCAGAAAGCAATATTGAATGGAAATGCAGTAAGTAGATTGCAAAGCACGAGTTGAAAGATTAATACATAAGTAAACAAGTTTCTTTGAAAACAGCCCATGACCACCCTGGTCATGGCCCAGACCTCTCGGAACCAACCAAGACCAATATTTTTGAGAAAGTCTACCCCTTGCGTGAAATCACTAGGCATGTCCATAGCTGGGGACACGGCTATTCAAATAGATTTACAATCTGCAGAGGTTGTACAGCTTTACCCACAAGACACGAATTCTCTAGTTTGTTTGGCACCCATCGATGCCACTGCTCACTACCGTTGGTAAGCAGTCTAGAGTACGTGAAAAGGCCTTTACAAAGCTTTGTTTTGACTCGGTTCTGCCCGCTAAGGTTTCACCATTCTGGGCCCCCTCTTGCGCCATGTGATTCCATCCGGTAACTCGGAGATCACGCCACCATGACAGAACCAAACAAAAACATTACTAATTAGTCGGCCATGTTCACCCCATCCTGGACATGTGGTTGCATGGTATGGCCCGGATCAATGGCTTACAAGGTTAAGTCCTTAGGGACTACTCAGGCGAGACAACCAAATCCCAATGTGCTTTTGGCACCCCCCCCCATTTACTGCACGATAACTCGCCCGAGTATAAAACATTTTGGGTCCAATCCGGCCAATGACCACCCTAGCCATGGCACAACAAGTTTTATTAGTGGCCACACAGGCCAGCGGCAACGCATGCCAGGGCAACACATGTCATAATTTCATAATCTCTTAGTCAAATTTAATTATCATTGAAACAAGTGCTCAAGAGACAACGCATAATTGAGTAGGTCTAAGCAATATACGCACCCTTGTTTGTTATCACAATAAGAATGTCCAACTAAGATTACCCACCTATGGTGTCCAAAGGTACATGTCAACAAGTCGAACACAAGTATTCAAGGAGTCATACTGACGAGTAGGTGTTTAGCTAATTCCCAAACCATTTTTATACAAATAGCCATGCATGTTGGTATGAAACAATATAATTTTGCAAAATGGGAACAACATGATCAAATGTTTACGACTTGCCTTCGTTGAAGAGTCGAGATTCTTCGGTAGAGGTCGTCGGGTCCAGGAACTCTTCGGAGAGACCGGAATCTACATGTGCGAAAAGAGACAAATAAGTGCCACAAATCCAAATGAAAACTAAAAACTAAAACCAAAAGAAATGCACAAAAATAGAAATGGGCTCTCGGGAGGAGGTCTTGAGGAGGTCAAAGGAGGAGGTCCTGAGGAGCAGGTCCTGAGGAGGTCAAAGAAGGAGGTCCTAAGGAGGAGATCCTGAGGATACGACTACTCAACATGGTCATGAAAGAGATACAACTACGCAACGTGGTCGAGAGAGCAAAAAGGAGAATAGGGCACGGAGAAACTCACCCGGACAGAGAGAGAGAGGGAAATGACAGGAGGAGGATAGCGAACGGCGCAGGCGATCCGGTGAACTCTTCAGTGGCGAGGGTGGTCGAAGACAACGCAGCTCCAGTAGACTCTTTCGGCGACGAGGAGGCGATAGCGCAGCTCCAGCGGGCTCCTTGGCGAAGCTTCAAGCACAGAGAAATGGGATGAGAGCAAGAGAGCTGGGTGAGGAAAAGGTGATGAAAGTGGTTTGCTCAGGCTTTTATAGCTTGGAGGAAACAAGGAGAGCCACTGAGAGACTCAGAAATGCATGCATTCAAGGATAGGTGAAGGAGGAGATGGGAGTAGGTCAGGGAGGAGACAAGAGGGGGAAAAGGTACTGCAAAAAGCAGTAGCATTTAATGTGACACAATAGCATTTAATGCTCAAAGACCTTTGCGTCAGCAGTGATACAACAGGAGGAAGGTGAAGGTGAACAGAGTTGATAGGTGGGGCTAGTCAAAACTCTGGAGGGTGGTCCAACCGAAGGGGAGGTCGTGACCAGAGGGGAGGTCGTGACCCAAGGGGTGGTCTTTGCAAAAAGACCAAGAGGGTGGTCTTTGCAAAAAGACCAAAAGAGTGGTCTTAACACAAGGGGTGGTTGTGGCAAGTCTTTAGGACCACCCAGAGGTCTTGGACAAAGAGGGAGGTCCAAACGAGAGAGAGGTCTAGACTGAGGGGGAGATCCAAACCAGAGGGGGGTCTGGACTGAAAGGAAGGTCCAAACAAGAGGGGGGTCTAAACCAATAGGGAGGTCTAAACCGAGAGAGAGGTCCAAACGAGATGGAGGTCTAAACCAAAGGAGAGGTCTAAACCGAGAGAGATATCTGGACAGCGAGGGTGGTCTGGACCGAGAGGGAGGTCCAAACAAGAGGGAGGTAGGAGCAAACAGAGAAAGGGAATTCAACACCAGAGAACTCCAGCAACTCCAGAGAAACTGAACTTGAATTAGTTGAAGTTGAATTAATTCATATTAAATCGCTGCAAATTTCCAAAATCTCCAAGTTAAGCTTGAGCAATTCAACAAAACCAAATGGTTATTTTTATTTTCGAAAATCTCAAAAACTCTAAAAAAATTGGGACGTTACAAACCTACCCCCTAAAGGGAATCTCGACCCCGAGATTCGGGCTGACTAGAGAATAGGCGCGGGAACTCGACCTTCAAGTCTTCTTCATGCTCCCAAGTAGCTTCATCTTTAGTGTGATTGCTCCATTGGACTTTGCAAAAATGGATGACCTTGCTCCTTGTCACTCACTTGGACACTTCCAAAATCTTGATGGGTTGCTCCTTATAGGTGAGGTCTTGCTGCAGGTCCACGGCTTCTACAGGTATCTGTTCCTCTGGCACACGCAGATATTTCTTCAACTGCGACACGTGGAAGACATCATGCACGTCCGACAACCGGGGCGGGACCTCCAATTGGTAAGCAACTTCTCCCCTTCTGTCTAAAATTGGGAAAGGTCCGATGTATCGAGGTGCAAGCTTCCCACTTACTCGGAAACGACGTATTCCTTTGAGAGGTGAAACCTTTAGATACACATGTTCTCCTGACACGAAGGCTAATTCTCGACGTCGGTTATCCACGTAGCTTTTCTGCCTGGACTGAGCTGTTCTCAGCTTTTCTCTGATCGACTTAACTTGTTCTTCAGCTTCTTTCAAGATATCAGGTCCAAGCACTTGTCCTTCTCCTGCTTCTGTCCAATACAAAGGTGTTCTACACTTTCTTCCGTAAAGAGCTTCAAACGGAGACATCTGCAAACTTGCTTGATAGCTATTGTTGTAAGAAAATTCCGCATACGACAACATTCTATCCCAGCTGGCCTGGTTCTCTAGAGCGCAGGCTCTCAACATATCCTCTAGGATCTGGTTTACTCTTTCTGTTTGCCCATCTGTCTGAGGATGGTAAGCTGTGCTGAAATTCAAATTTGTACCCAAAGCACTGTGCAGCTTTTGCTAAAACCTGGAGATGAACTGAGATCCTCGATCCGACACGATCTTCTTGGGTACTCCATGCTGGCATACTATCTTAGCCATGTACAGCTCTGCAAGTCTACCTCCTGAGTAGGTGGTTTTAACCGGGATGAAGTGTGCAACTTTTGTCAAACGATCTATAATTATCCACATAGAGTCATATCCAGCTTGGCTTCTCGGTAGACCAGTGATAAAGTCTATGCCAATCTCTTCCTATTTCCATTCGGGTATGTTCAAGGGTTGTAGGAGTCCAGCGGGTCTTTGATGCTCAGCTTTAACTCGCTGACACACATCACACTAGGCTACATACTCAACGATCTCGCCCTTCATTCTAGGCCACCAGTACATTTCCTTGAGGCCTTGATACATCTTAGTGCTCCTGGGGTGGATGGAGTACAAAATCTCATGAGCTTCTTTGAATATCAACTGCTTGAGCTTTCCCTGGTCTGGTACACAAATGCGCTTATCAAACCAGATGGTTCCTTGCTCATCTTCAGAAAATATTGGGAATGCACCTTTCTTCATGTTTCTTTTGATCTCCAAGACATCTGCATCCTCTCTTTGGGCTCTTTGGATCTGATCTTGGAGGGTCGGTTAATTGCAAAGCAGCTAGGTAACCTTCTTCAACCAATTCCAGCTTAAGCTTATGAAATTCCTCGTACAATGTGGGCTGACCTTCTTTGATCATCAGAGTGTTGCAGTAGACCTTCCTACTTAAAGCATCGGCTACCACATTAGCCTTTCCTGGATGGTAATGGATTCCTAAGTTGTAATCCTTGATCAATTCCAACCATCTTCTTTTCCTCATGTTAAGATCAGTTTAGGTGAAAATGTACTTCAAGCTTTTATGGTCAGTGTAGATCTCACAGCGATTACTAATGAGGTAATGGTGCCAAATCTTCAAAGCATGCATTACGGCAGCCAATTTTAGGTCATGAGTGAGGTAATTGACCTCATGAGGCTTTAACTGATGGAAAGCGCAGGCTACTACCTTCCTTTCTTGCATTAGGACACAACCGAGACCTTGTCGTGAGGCATCACAGTAGATATCAAAGTCCTTTCAGACATCAGGCAAAACCAACACCAGAGCGGTGGTCAGTCGCTTCTTTAGCTCTTGAAAACTTTGCTCACATCCTAGCGTCCAAGCATACTTCTTTTCCTTCTTTAGCAACTGGATGAGAGGTCTTGCTATCTTAGAGAACCCTTCTATAAACCTACGGTAGTAACCGGCTATTCCAAGGAAGCTTCTGAGACACTTACTTAGGTGACTCCCAATTGAGCACATCCTGGACTTTACTAGGGTTGACAGCGACTCCTTTAGCCGACAAGATGTGTCCCAAAAAAGTGACTTCCTTTATCCAAAACTCGCACTTATCAAATTTAGCATAGAGTTGGTGGTCTCTAAGTTTGTTCAGGACCAAGCGGAGATGGTCTTCATGCTCTTCTTCAGTGTGAGAGTACACTAGAATATCGTCAATAAAGACAATGATGAACTTATCCAAATACTCCATGAACACTTTATTCATCAGGTTCATAAAGTAAGCAGGAGCATTGGTCAATCCAAAAGACATGACCGTATACTCATATAATCCATAACGGATTGAGAAAGCTATCTTAGAAATGTCCTCTTGGCGAATCTTCAACTGATGGTACCCTGACCTCAAGTCTATCTTGGAGAACACCTCGGCTCCCTTCAGCCGGTCGAACAGGTCATCAATCCTGGGCAGAGGGTACTTGTTCTTGATGGTGACCTCATTGAGTGCACGATTATTCACACACATCTGCTGGGTATCGTCTTTCTTTGCAATGAAGATCACTGGAGCTCCCCAAGGTGAAGAACTTAGTCTGACAAAACCTTTAGCTTGTAACTCTTCGATCTGTTTCTTCAACTCAACCAGGTCGTCAACAGGCAAACGGTAAGGTCTCTTGGAGATTGGTGCTGTTCCAGGAACTAAGTTGATGACGAACTCCAAGTCTCTGCCTGGAGGCATTCTAGGTAACTCATCTGAAAAGACATCTGGGAACTCACAGACCACTGGGACGTCTTCTAAAGATACAACCTTGACACTACAGACCACTACTTCTTCAAGCTTCTCCGAAGAGGCTTCAAACTTTACTCTAATCCCAACTAGACTGACCAAGGTGAGGCTTCTCCCACCACAATCTAAAATTGCTTGGTGATTAGCAAGCCAATCTATTCCCAAAATCACATCTAAGGACTTGGTGTCGATGATGATCAGGTTGGCTAGGAATTCTACCCCTTCTATGATCACCTAAACTTGTGGACAACCCTGGTTCGTACGTAACTCCGAACCGATGGATTGAACCAACAAGGAGGTCTTAAGAGCCAAAACCTTTAGCTGGTGCTTTGTAGCAAAAATTCAAGAAACAAACGAATGAGAAGCTCCAGAATCGAACAAAACAGTAGTTGGTACTGAATTTACTAGGAACTTACCCAGCACGACGTCCTGGGTTGTCTGGGCTTCCTCCACCGTGACGTGATTCACACGACCTCTCCCAAATGGTTGGGAGGTCTTGGTTGGTGTAGCGGAGGTCTGAGGATCCCCACGTCCTGCTCCTGGCATGGAGGTCTTGGTCGGAGGAGCTCTCGAGTTGACTTTGACCTGAGGAGGTCCTTACTTCAAGGGACAATTGCTGGAGTAATGTCCCAATTGGCGACAATAGAAATAGGTGATCCCTGTGGCTAGATTGGCGGTCCTTGGCTACTGGTTGCTATTACCAGGGCTACGAAGACCTGGAGTAACCGGGCGAGATGTTGTCGCAGAGGTGGTCCTAGGAGCAACAAGAGGAGCAAAGCGGGCAAGGTATCATATATATATGATACCGGTTTTAAAGGCACAAGCAGTCACTGCTTGGTGGCTTTATAGAGAAGAGTCATCACAGACGGTTTCAAAAATAAACCGTCTGTGATATATAGTCATCACAGACGGTTTGTGGCTGAAACCGTCTGTGATATATAGTCATCACAGACAGTTTGTGGCTGAAACCGTCTATGGTAGTATGCATCACAGACGGTTTGAAAACCGTCTGTGATGACCTCATGCATCACTGACCCATAAACTCAGACGGCTCAAGAAACCGTCTGTGATGACGTTTTTGAACCGTCTGTGAAGGCCTTTTCTGTAGTAGTGTTTGCATTAGCAGTGACGCAACGGGAGGAAGGAGAGGTGAACAGAGCTAATAGGTGGGGCTAGTCAAAACTCTGGAGGGTGGTCCAACCGAAGGGGAGGTCGTGACCAGAGAGGAGGTCGTGACCCAAGGGGTGGTCGTGACCAAAGGGGTGGTCTTTGCAAAGAGACCAAGAGGGTGGTCTTTGCAAAAAGACCAAGAGAGTGGTCTTGACACAAGGGGTGGTCGTGGCAAGTCTCCAGGACCACCCAGAGGTCTTGGACAAAAGGGGAGGTCCAAATGAGATGAAGGTCTAGACTGAGGGGGAGATCCAAACGAGAGGGAGGTCTGGACTGAAAGGGAGGTCTAAACGAAAGGGAGGTCTAAACCAACAGGGAGGTCTAAACCGAGAGGGAGGTGTAACATCCCAATTTTCGGAGCCTTTTTTAAAAAATTTCAAAACTCAAAAGTTACCATGCGGTTCTATCATTTACTCAAGCTTAACATGGAATTTCATAAATTTGGAGATTTAACTTGATTAAATCGAACTTCAATTAACTCTTTTGGTCGACCTTGAGTTGTTAGTGCTCTTTAGCTTTTAGTTTCCTTCTCTGTTTGCCCTATGTACCCCTCGGCCTAGCCTTAGGTCCCAGACTCCCTTGTGTTTGGACCTCCCTTAGGTCCCAGACCTCCCCTGTGTTTGGATCTTCCCTTAGGTCTAAGATCGGGTTTGTGTTTCAAATATCCTTGTTAACCGAAAATCCAAACTCAGGGTTGTGTGTTTCCTTTGGACCTCCTCGTGTTCTTTTGGACCTCCCCGTGTTCCTTTGGACCTCCCCGTGTCCTTTGGACCTCCATTTTTGTTCCTTCGTTTCTACCGCTTGTTCCTTTCGACCTCCCGCTTACCTAAATCCTCTCGCGATTGTACCGTTTTGATCTGGACCGTTAGGACCTCCCCTTGCGAGATCCTAGCCGTCAGACCTCCTTTGATCTTGATCTGGACCGTTAGGACCTCCCCTTGCGAGATCCTAGCCGTCAAACCTCCTTTGATCTTGATCTGGACCGTTAGGACCTCCCCTTGCAAGATCCTAGCTGTTAGACCTCCTTTGATCTTGATCTGGACCGTTAGGGCCTCCTCTTGCGTGATCCTAGCCGTCAAACCTCCTTTGATCTTGATCTGGACCGTTAGGACCTCCCCTTGCGAGATCCTAGCCGCCAAACCTCTTTTGATCTTGATCTGGACTGTTAGGACCTCCCCTTGCGAGATCCTAGCCGCCAGACCTCCTTTGATCTTGATCTGGACCGTTAGGACCTCCCCTTGTGAGATCCTAGCCATCAGACCTCCTTTGATCTTGATCTGGACCGTTAGGACCTCCCCTTGCGAGATCCTAGCCGTCAGACCTCCTTTGATCTTGATCGGACCGTCAAGACCTCCCCCTTGATTTGATCCGACCGTTAGGACCTTCCCTTGAGAGATCTGACCGTTAGGACATCCCCCTTGATTTGATCCGACCGTCAGGACCTCCCCTTAAGAGATCTGACCGTCAGGACCTCCCCCTTGATTTGATCCGACCGTCAGGACCTCCCTTTAAGAGATCTGACCGTCAGAACCTCCCCCTTGATTTGATCCGACCATCGGGACCTCCCCTTGAGAGATCTGACCGTCAGGACCTCCCCCTTGATTTGATCTGACCGTCAGGACCTCCCCTTGAGAGATCTGACCGTTAGGACCTCCTCCCTTGATTGTGATCTGACCGTTTAGGACCTCCCGTGGTCTTTTCGCAAAGACCACCTCAAGTGGGTCACAATCCCCTTGTGAGTCACGACCTCCCGTTGGTATGAATCGATCCTTTTGCAAAGACCACCCTTTTGGACCTCCCGTCAGGTTGGGTCGACCTCATGTGTTTGATGGCAACTTGTCAGTTCCTACTCATTTTCCTCTTCCTCCCGTTGAGTACTGCCAGAGCAAAAGTCTTCAAGCATTTATTGCGGTTGCTTCTGCAGTACCTCGTTTCCGTCTTTGGTCACTTCCTTGACTTGCCCTATTCCCTCCATCACCTACTCCCGTCGTGTGCCATTTAATGCGGTGTCCTCCCCTTGGAGTCTCCCGTGCTTATAAAAGGACCCGAGAGAGCTCCCTGGCCTCTGTTGTTGCCCTGCACCGTGGACCTCCTCCTTTGAGCTAGACCCCCCTCGTTTGAGCCCTCCTTGAGTGATTCCATCTCTAGTTTTCATCTTCTTTGTAACCTTTCTTTGGCTCTTACTTGGTGAGTTCTTTTGATCTTCTTGTTGGAGTTTGTTTTGCTTATTTTGGCTCTCACGAACATGTAGATCCCAGTTTCCCAGAGGAGTTCTTGGACCCGGCCGCATCAACAGAAGCTTCTCAGTTCTTCATTGAAGGCAAGTCATAGACCTTGATCATGTTGAACCCTTCTTTACAAAATGTATATTGTTTTAACCTATCATGCATGGCTTTTTGTATACAAATGGTTTTGGAAGTAGTTATATGCCCTCTTGCCAGTAAAGACATCCTTGGTTATTTGAGACATACATGTTGACATGTTTCCTTGGCCTCCTTAGGATGGGCTGTGTTGTTGGTCTCTGTTGAATACCAACATGGGTTCGTTTGATGCTTAGCCATGCTATAGCTTGCGATGGTATTAACTTCATGATTCTTAAGTGTTGAATATGACTAATGAAATATGGAACCGTGGCAATGCCACTTGATGAAATTGTTGTGCCAGGACTAGGGTGGTCCTTTGGCCGGGAGGAACCCCAAATGTTTTATGCTCGGGCAGGATGGATGGTGGTTAGTGTGGGTGCAGGAAGCACATTGGGTTGTGGAACGACTTGCCTGAGCAGCCAACTAAGGACTTAACCTTGAACTATTGATCTGGGTCACCTTGTGCAACCACATGTCCAGGATAGGGTGGACCGGGTGTAATAATTAGAGAAGCTTGAGTCGGTTCTGTGTTGATGGGAATGGCGCAAGAGGGGGCCGGGACGGCGAAACCTTAGCGAGAGCAGAACCGAGTCAAGTGGACCTTTGTAAAGACCTGGTGGTGGTTTCTACTTGATTCACACGTCCAAGGAAACGTGTGTTATATCAAAGGATCACCTCTTGTGGGTAAAGTGTACAACCTCTGCAGAGTGTAAGATCTATTCGAATAGCCGCAGCCTCGGTTATGGTCATGCCTGGAGATTTCACACAAGGAGTAGACTTTTGAAAAGAAAATGTGGTGGGCTTTGAGCTGGTCTTGTGCGGGTTGGTGTAGCATTTGTGATCGTGGTGATCACAAGTGAGGTTCGGCCAGGATGGGGTGTCCACAAGTGTTTTCAAAGAACTTGCTTACTTGTGAGTTTTCTTTCAACTTGTGCTTTGAAATCTACTTAATGTATCTCTTGCAAATATCGCCGCCAACTAACCTTGCAGCCACTCCTTGTCAAGCTTTACATGATTATTATTTGCATGCATTCTCTATGACTTGCTGAGTACATTCAACGTACTCATGGCTTGCGCCCTTTATTTGATCAGCAGAGGAGGCTGACCTAGGAAGCACAATGCTCTATGAAGACCTTGCGACTTAGGGACGTTCTCCACTCGATAGCCTGTGGGGCTAGTCAAATGGATCCTGCGCTTTTGTGTTTTCCGCTGCTGTGTATCTCTCTTTTGTGTAGCCTAACAAGGCACCCCCTGTAAACAGCTTTGACCATAAGGTCTTTTGCTTATGTGAATATTAATTTGTCTGCTTCATTTTTGAGCTTGTTGTATGGTCTTGATTGCACCAATGTGGAGTCTGTGCGAGCTAGCCAACTGATCCTGGGACTAGCTCACGGTGCACAGAGCCCAGACCTCCGTGTGATCCTAGAAGACCTCTAGGTGGACCTTCGAGTCCTCCTGGGAGGTCCTGGAGGCCTTTCACGGGTGGTCCTAGGAGACCTCCTGGGTGGTCTTGGAGGACTTCTCAGACCTCACGGGTGGTCATGTTGGACCTCCTGGGTGGTCCTAGGAGACATCTCCAGGAGCTCTCGGGTCAGGTTCTTACAGGAGGTCCAACGAGAGGGAGGTCTAAACCAACAGAGAGGTCTAAACCGAGAGGGAGGTCCAAACGAGAGGGAGGTCTAAACCGAGAGAGAGATCTTGACAGAGAGGGAGGTTTGGACCGAGAGGGAGGTCCAAACAAGAGGGAGGTAGAAGCGAACAGAGAAAGAGAATTCAACACTAGAGAACTCCAGCAACTCCAGAGAAACCGAACTTGAATTAGTTGAAGTTGAATTAATTAATATTAAATCGCTGCAAATTTCCAAAATCTCCAAGTTAAGCTTGAGTAATTCAACAAAACCAAATTGTTATTTTTATTTTCGAAAATCTCAGAAACTCCGAAAAATTGGGACGTTACAGGGAGCATGCGAGCAGCGACTGCAAGGGCCAAGAATATAACTTCTACAGTAGATTGGAGATTGGAGAAGACGAAGATTACAAGGCCGACTCTTTATTTCCTCCTTCTTCATGGCAGGGCGTGAACCGTATCTGGAGTAAAAGCCGGCCGTCGCTGGCGGCTACATCTGGCGCAAGGATCGGCCGCAGGACGTGACCTTCCTCGAGCAGATCTGCATCACTTCATCTCTTCCCAGTCGTAAAAGAGATAAATACTCTTGTTTATCAATCATGCTCTTATCTCCTGAATTTTGCTGTTGTCTCATTCATCTCTCATGAAAGCAGTCTTAGGTGAAGCAGTCTTAGATATTTTGCAGGCTAGCGGCAGCCGCAGAAGCCTATAAAAACATAAAGCGGCCTGTGCGGGTGGGGGTGCGGGTTGTTTGCAACCTGTGTGGGTGGGGGTGCGGGTGTCCACAGCCCACCCTACTTGCTCCCCTACTCATATCTTAACCTATTAGGACTTGGAGATATGTTCTACAAGGATTAGGATTAGGATTCATACTTCCTTTCGGATGAGTACTAGGGATTACTATATAAAGCCATGAGGAGTGATCATGAAGAACATAAACCACAAACAAACTCATCCAAAGTAAGAGGTGTACGAGAGGATTAGAGGCGAAATTATTCTTTAGCACTAGATTCTTGTATAGCGTAAGGATCTGATGGCCCTAAAAGGTTCAAGAGGGTTGTGAGATAGCGACAATCTCTTGTACTCTTTTGATGTTACGCTTAAGGAATTTGCAGACGGTTTCGCCAAATCTTTCTTTCTCATCCTGATTATTTAATTCTATACAGGCTTCATCTGCTTCGTTCTTAGTATTATACGTTCGTATCATATCTCACAACTCATAAAAAGAGTACCAGCGTATAACAGATAGTTCATCGCTACCGGATAACATGGTCTGAATGCCTAATATGCATGACTATAGTTGGTGTACTATGGTGCGACCGGCGGAGCTCCAGCACCCCGAAGCACAGGGAAAGCTTCGCCGTTGAGAGTTTATGCATGATTATTGTATTATAAATCAATGAAATAGGTGTTCTCGAACAGAAATAAAATCGTTGAAATAGAATAAAATACGGCAGCTAGCTGCTCACGAAGTGACAAGAGTACTAGAACATGAAGAAACCATCTGAGATGTAGAGACCAATCAAGGCTTGCATAAAGTTGCACATAATTTTGTTTGGTTCTTTTTTTCAAATCAATACCTACTACGTACACGACTACACGCCCTCTAGAGAAATACGTACGGACGTACCTAATATTTGCGGAGAAATGCAAAGTCAACCAAGCAAAGATTGTAATCTGAAGGACTTCAGCAAATGCTAAGGAAAACATTAATTGTTGAAGGCCATAATTTTTTTTGTATAAATAACTAGTTTAGATAGTAAACAACCCCTGCGATGTACATGTAACAAATATAGAAGTAAACGAGACTCATTTGGAACGGGAAATTTTATAGAATTCCTGTGAGAATTATAGTACTTTATTTCCATTAAATTCTAACGAAATTGCTACGCGCTTGTAATCAACTAGAAAATGTTTTGGCTTGAGAATGCGATAAAAATCACTGTACACACAGTACCACTGCTCACTACATACTTAGTATACTACTTAGTACTACGGTAGACAGTAGTCAAGTAGACTACAGCTTCAAATTAATAATAATAAAAAAGACGAGAGCACAATGGCTGCTCTCTTCTCTCGCTCCTCGGCTGTAAGCTTGTAGCCGTTGTTACAGGGGGCGGGGACCCAACCGGCAGGATCCCTTAGCATATCCACTCCTTCATCCATCCATAGGGCGCCATATTTGCATGGAATGACATTTTGGTTGGTGACCGGAGGCAGAAGAAGAAGACTAGGAAGATTTGCGCCTCAATTACCTCACATGGGCCACGCCAACTTCTAGCCACGTAACCGCACTAGCCAAGCCTATCAAAGCCACATATCTCAGTAGCTCTCTTCTTCTCCCTCTCTCTCCCCAATCCCACTGCTGAACCAATTCCCCAATCGGGCAAATGCCCTGGTGGAGACGCGAACGGCGAACCCTATCGATTTGTACATTTGAAAGAGACAGAGAAACGAACATTGCATAAATATTTTTTCGGCTCGGGTAGATTTTAATCCTGAGATACCACCTTCATTGTATTTTATATTTTCACTATATTTCTCTTCTATTTATGTATAATTTTGGATTGCAAAAGATGATTTGGGTTATGTTTTCCCCTAGCACCCCTAAATTTTAGTCTCGGTCCGGCACTGGCTGTTACTAGTGTTTACTTACTATTATTAGTAGTACTGTGGTTACTACGGTAATCATTAAAAAATATTACGGTCGCGTTTAAAATCGCACTAATCCCTCTCTAAGCCCCACGCTTAAGATAATCCAAAAAGCCCCTCCTCCCCCTCGCCCCTTGCCCTTTTTTAAACGCGCCACTTAACAAGAAGACAGCCGCAACTACTAAAAGCGAGACACACACACACACAGAGACACGACACAACACACACATACACAAACACGCGCACAGTGACGCAGGGGAGGAGCAAGGCCGGAGCTAGGGTTTTCCCGATCCGGCGGGCGGTAGCGACGGTCCCTGAGCTCATCGCGCTTGTGAGAGGGGGCTCGCGGCGCGGGTTCCCGAGGTGGACGCGGGCGGATTTGGGTGCTGGGGTGGGCCGCCGGGGCTCAGATCTGAGATGGCCGACGGCGGCGAGGAGGGGAATGCTGCGGCGCCCAGGGGCTCATCGCGGCGGCGGGGCCCGGTGCGGGCCAGCCTCGACGCCGACGAGTTCATCGCGCTGATGCACGGGTCGGATCCCGTAAGGCTCGAGCTCACCCGCCTCGAGAACGAGCTGAGGGGTGAGCTGATCTGTCCCTGCTATTCGTTCTAGTTATTTTGTAGGGTTTCGTGTGAGAAAGGGTTTGATTGTTGTGCGGTTTTGTGGTGTTAGATAAGGAGAGGGAGCTCGGGGAGGCGCAGACGGAGATACGCGCACTGCGGCTGTCGGAGAGGGCGCGGGAGAAGGCCGTGGAGGAGGTTATTGCCTATTTCTCTCTAGATTTTGTGGTGCAGCGAGGTGGTTTCTGCTATTTTTCTGCATGGCCATTTCCTTTGGATTGGGTCTCGAAGCATGTAATTGCGTGGTAGTGCCGAATTTCGTTCGGCTAGTAGAGTGAGCATTTTAATATGCTAATTCAAGTCCGGTGCGGAGTTTAGGGCTTGTTAGAGTGAGGGTCTGCAGTGCTGAGGTTAACAACACCTTGTGGTGCCGTTTTATTTTGATCTATTTTGAATCCCAGTGTGCGCTAGATTGGTGAACTAATTTTAGTCTGAAAAGGATAGGATGGGTTTAGGTGTTCAGCAACAATGAATCACTTTGCTCAGTGCGGCAGCATTGACTCGTGAGCTAACTTATGCAGCCAACTATAGGATAGGAAGGGTCTGGCTTATCACCATCCATTTTGTTTTGTGCATGGCAAGGGCACATCGGTTGTTTTTTCTTTTTTTCCAAATTCTGGAGCTATTTTGTACCTTATGGTATTTTTGTTTTCTTTTTGTGATCCTTGTGGTGTTTTGGGCACTTAAATCTACCAAAGTTTCATCATTATATCCTTAAGCAATGCCATAAAGCACTCTATGCTCCAGATGTGATTGGGAAGTAAGATTTAATTACAAAATATTTGTGTTAGGAAGGTAAATCTGTTGTTGATCTCAATCTTTTATCCTGTTGTCATGGTCATGGCCCATGATTATAATCTCATACCTTTTTATCCTGCTGCCATGACAATGCGATAGAGCACCTGGTGCGTGTATTTGTTTTGTCGCTTCATCGTATTACCTGCTAGATATTATTGGATCCTGGTATCCCACTATGGTGGTGTTTGGTTCAAAAATGTTAACGGGAATGTAATGGGAATGAAATCACAGGGGAATTTGGTGGTGTAATGGGTCATCACCTAATTTGTTTGGTTCCACTATGGAATGGTTTTGGAAAACATTGCTGTGTTTGATTCAGAACAGCGGTATCACATCGCTCCAGTAATCAGTAGAGAACAACAGACAACTGTCACTCCAGTGAGATCAACCGAATAGTTGAAATCAAATAAACACACCTTGATCTAGCAGCAAATTTATAGGGGAGAGGGGGGGGGGGATCTGCGTTTTCTGACTATGGCCCAACTGAAGCATACATGATTTAATGCTATTTGTTACTGTCATAATCGGATTGCAGAACAAAATGGTCGAACCAAACACCTCTCATATGTTTGTTGGGCCTTGCGGAATCCATGGTTTATGTTTCTGTTTTTCTAGTAAATTTAATCAGTCTGATTGGTAGCGTCGGTCCAGGTTGCTCCTCACCGGATTAGCAATCCATGCTTTAAAATTCTGAATGCTTCAAAATTGATTAGTTGGATTGAGCTTGTATCTACACAATTTTTTTCCTTTAAAAACCAAAGCTCCGATTGTTGCCAACTCTTGTCATTGCCATTGATTGGGTTGCTAGATACTTGTAGCTTGTATCTGTTATTCTTTATCCGTATTTCTGTTGCCTCTTACTCTTAGAGTTGATTGGTCAAGTGTGGTGGCATGGCTCTTCAGAAACTAAGCCCATGAGCTGTACTTAAACAATGAAGTTAGCTTTAACTCCAGGAAATGTATACTTCTTCTGGTCTATAGCTAAGTTTGTGGATTTTACGGAATTGTGCCTTGGCATACCATTCCTGCTTTCATGTCAAAGAAACGTTAATCATAAATTTTAAAAGGTGTGCTATTGGTCAAGTGTGGTGGCATGGTTTTCTTGATCGGTTTGGTAATCCCAACATTGCTTTTGTCTCAATCATTGAGCTAGGATTGAATGTGGTTTAGTGGAACAATGTTTTTTTTTAATTATGATGTGGTCTCTGAGAACTTGCAATTGTTGTCTATAACAATAGTGAAGTTTACTTGCTTATTATCATAATGTATTTGACTTTGGGTCATGAACTTGGGTGAAGAAAGAAATAAGATGTTCAGAAAAGAAAATAACAGAAAATGAAGGATAAAGTGTTGCAGCTCATATGTGCACTGAATTCTTGCTGTTTCATGAAAGTTACAATGCTGAATTACTGATTGATACTTGTTCCTTTATTGTTAACAAAAAATGTGGTAATAATTACTTATTTTTGTTCTTCACATGATTGTGATCTTATGATGACAGCTTACAGATGAGCTGGAGAGGATGGATGAGAAACTCAAGTTGACAGAATCTCTCCTAGAAAGCAAAGTATCTATCTTACGATTTATCATTTATGTCTACCTGTTGCTGATACCCCTCTTTTGATTGAGCTTTAATAAAGAGAAAAACATGCAGAATCTAGAGGTTAAGAAGATAAATGATGAGAAAAAGGCCGCAATGGCCGCTCAGTTTGCGGCAGAAGCTACTTTGCGAAGAGTACATGCTGCCCAAAAGGACGATGACATGCCGCCAATTGAAGCCATTCTTGCACCACTTGAAGCTGAGCTAAAGCTTGCTCGGCAAGAGGTGATAGTTTGTCTTTTATACCCTCCTCTTCTATCTTTGTGTTTGTGCGGTTGAATTTCTGATGTTTCCCTAACTGTTCACAACTATTTTCACCCTCTAATTTGCCTAGATTGCTCTTTTCCATTGGCCGTGTATTTGATTTTGCTATGAGCAAAGAGGATGACAACTTTACTTGGTTTGTTCCAGACCGCAAAACTCCAGGATGATAATAGAGCCTTAGATCGTCTAACAAAACAAAAAGAGGCGGCACTACTAGAAGCAGAAAGGACTGTGCAAATCGCAATGGCAAAAGCTGCTATGGTTGATGACCTGCAAAACAAGAACCAAGAGTTGATGAAGCAGATTGAGATCTGTCATGTATGTGGGTAAATGTAGTGTATTCCTGGTCACCAGGAGAAAATGACTTCGACATACTAATGGAACTACGGAGTGCTTAATTGTTCGCTTTATGTATTGCAGGAAGAAAATAAGATCTTGGACAAGTTGCATCGCCAAAAGGTTGCAGAAGTCGAGAAGCTTAGCCAAACCGTGAGAGAGCTGGAAGAGGCTGTTCTTGCAGGTGGTGCAGCTGCTAATGCTGTTAGAGATTACCAGCGAAAAGTTCAGGAAATGAATGTAAGAAACTATCTTAGATTGATTGTTGCTTTTGTCATCAAGTATTCATTAGCTTGCCTCTTCCGTAAGAACAATTGACTCATGCTTATTTATGTTCATGATTTTATCAGGACGAAAGAAAAACACTTGACCGTGAACTTGCTCGTGCAAAAGTTACAGCAAATAGGGTTGCTGTTGTGGTTGCGAATGAGTGGAAAGATTCTAATGACAAAGTGATGCCAGTTAAACAGTGGCTTGAAGACCGCAGGTTCTTGCAGGTGAGATTATTAAATTATGCCTTTCCTTTGTTGATGTACTTTGTTGTGATGCAGGTATATGCTTGTTCTTGGTGAAATTAAACGTTTTGCCTGCTGCTTCTTTTATTGAAATCAAATGATAAGTGGCATCCTGCAATAACTTTTTATTTCTACAGGGTGAAATGCACCAACTTCGTGATAAGCTTGCTGTTGCAGAACGCACAGCACGATCTGAAGCTCAACTAAAGGTACACAACTTTTCTGTTGTAATTCAGTGTGAGCTAAAACTTTGTTAAGTGAGTTGTTTTAGATGAGCTAAATTTCTGAAGTTGTTTTAGATGAGCTAAATTTCTGAATTGTTTGTAAGCTCAGGAAAAATATCAGTTACGCCTGAAAGTTTTAGAAGATGGACTGAGAGGGCCACCAAGTGGCTCTAGTCGTCCACCTACTGAAGGAAGGAGCTTCAGCAACGGACCTTCCCGTCGGTTGTCACTGGGTGGAGCTGATAATATGTCTAAATTGTCTCCAAATGGTTTATTAGCAAGGAGATCTCCATCTTTTCATTCAAGATCCTCTCTTTCTTCTAGCAGCAGCTTGGTCCTAAAACACGCCAAAGGAACTTCAAAGTCATTTGATGGTGGAACTAGGTCACTAGACAGGGGAATGGTCCATGGGAATGGAGCTCATTTACTTAACAGATCTACAGATGCTGTTAGAGATCATGAAACTAATGATAGATGGAAAGGAAATGCGGATGAGAGAATTAATGAAAGTGCAAATAGTAACACAGATGAGAGAAGTAATGAAACCGCAAATAACAACTCAATTGAAATGGTCTCTGGCTTCCTGTATGATATGTTGCAGAAGGAGGTAATTTCTTTGAGAAAGGCATGCCATGAAAAAGATCAGAGTCTGAAGGACAAAGATGATGCAATCGAGGTATGCAACCATTTCTTATTTATGCACTTTGAGTGACAGGAGGCTAGGTATTATAAAGTTCTCTATAAAGTTTGTTTCTCTCCTGTTGTCCTCCAGATGTTAGCAAAGAAAGTAGATACCTTGACCAAAGCAATGGAAGTGGAGGCAAAAAAGATGAGGCGAGAGGTTGCTGCCATGGAGAAAGAAGTTGCAGCTATGCGTGTCGATAAAGAACAAGAAATCAAAGCCAGGCGGCTTGGTAACTCAAAAGGGCCTGGAAGTTCTCAGCTTCTTCCTGGAAGGTACAACTTCACAAATGCTAAAGTTTTCAGGAATTTTGATATATTATGATTGGACTCATAGTCACCAGGATCGCGGGTCACCCCGGCGATCCACGACCCCAGATCGGCGTCCCTAATCGTTGGTTGTCGGCGATCTGGGTCGCCATGGGGGACGATGCTGGGTCGCGATCCGTGAGAGTAGAGGAGATGGAGGGGTGGAGGGGAGATGGAGGGGGAAGAGAGAGAGAGGAAGTCCACCTAGCCATGAGGAGGCAGCTCGTGTCTGGCCACTGGATCTTGCTGTTTAAGGTGGCTCGCCCGTGGATCTTGCAGCACGTCGCTAGCCCCATCATCGCAGCCGCCGCCGCTGGTTGCAACTTGAGGATGAGGCGGAGCAGCAGCAGCAGAAGCCGCCATGAGAGGTTGAGGGAGAGGGAGAGGGAGAGGGAGGTGAAGGAGAGGATGGGAGAGAGGTTGGTGAAGGAGAGGCGGCTGCCTGTGCTTGGGAATTGAGGCATG
Source organism: Phyllostachys edulis (assembly GCA_036346405.1). Taxonomy (NCBI): domain Eukaryota; kingdom Viridiplantae; phylum Streptophyta; class Magnoliopsida; order Poales; family Poaceae; genus Phyllostachys; species Phyllostachys edulis. Next base: position 25,303,114 of record CM070556.1, on the reverse strand, counting down.
GGAGGAGGGAAGGGAGTTGCAGCTGGAGTTAGGGCATGGGAGGAGAGTGTTGCTTAGATGGGCTGTTTGGCTTGAGAGGAATAGTGGGCTGAGAGGGATAGTGGTCCATCTCTTCTCTTTTTTCTCTTTCTCTTATATATGTGTTTATTACAATAAATAGCTTTATAATTGGGCCATCGACCCGGACTCATTTGGGTCGTGTCCCACGTCCCGAACTAGCATCCCTAAGAACACTACTCCCCTTCGACCCACGTTTTTAGCCACCCGCGACCCGCGTCCTGTGACCCCATTCCTCGACCCAGTCGACCCGGGATCCTGGTGACTATGGATTGGAGTATTCCAAATGCATGCTTGGGATATTGGTTGGTCATAAAAATACTGAAAAGTCTAATATCCTGGAAGAAATTGGCCATTAATTATGCGACGTAATTTTTTCCTAACATCTCCTTTACCCATGCATACTAGTTTATTATGGTGCATTTGCATTTTTATGGCCAAATTTGCTCTTAGTGGTTAGTTCTCTTACCTTGTCATACCATTACGTAATATTATGTTATGAACAAGACCCTCTAGGTGTTATATCCTTTTAATTTGGTGAGGTGTACAGAACTGCATCCACGATGAGATCTTAGGATGCTTCTTTGCAACATACCACCTCTTTGCAATTTTGGTGCTGGTGAAAGCTCGTAAGTCTTAAGTCTTAACCATATGATCCGAATTATAACAATGGTGTTAACCAAGACAGGTTTTAATATGGTATATACTTCTGATAGAACAGATGGTCTTTCTTGTGCGCTGCTGCAATCATTTCCTGGCACAAAACCTACAATATTTTTCTAAGAAGCAATTTCTTAACTGTCTGGCTTCTTCCTGAAATTACATCTTCATATATGTTCCTTTTCTAAATCACCTTGAATTTTGTTCCTTTCCTGCAGAAACGCACCACGAAGTGGGTTGACGCGCAACTTCCAATGACGGCAGCACTAACACCATGCGTCATTCTTGGATAGATTCCATTTCGCTCTGTATTTGTTCCATTCCGTTCCCTATTAATTTTGTGGTCGATATCATAGCACAGAATATGACCCCGCGACACCTAGACCAGGGAAGAGTAGGCTCGGATCTGACGTGATTGCTGCTGTACCGTGGTGGAAGTGGTCCTGTGGCGAGGTCTAACCCCTGTGTGTGGCTCGCCCTCTTGTTTTGTCAAGGCAGTGCACCTGATGCTTGTATAGGCTGGGCGATCTCTGCGTCCTCTCCCATCTGTAATGTAGCTTGCGTGCTTGTTTGGTTCGGCAGGCCCCGTTGCCCAGGTTGTGAATATTGTTATTCTCACATGATTATTGGTTCTGCTCTATTTGCCCCCGTGTTTGGGTTGGAATTCATTCCATAACTTGCTGAGTTCCACTGGTAATGCTGTAACGCGTATGGGATTACCCGCTGATCCTACTAGTGCAGGAAATCGCAGAGAAGCACAATGCTGTGATACTCCCTTTGTGTTGGATCCGGATTTTGTAATCCCGAATCCTCTGTAAATAATACTGTATGGATCAGTAGATAGTGCTTATAGAATATATCACTGAATCATTTTATACATAATGTAGATCAAACTAAGCATTAATTAAACAATATCAGAGTTAACATAGATAGTATTGGGTCAAGTTTTATAGTACGGCCGAACAAAACCAAATGATTATCTTACATAAACTGCGGAAGCGGTAGAGGAAGCAAAAGAGGTAGAGCATATTTCACTACAGGCAAGCGACCGGAGAAACAAATGTATGATCGATATTATCCAGAGATCTAGGTAATATTTGTAGTACACAAGTATCGATAGAGTCAGCTAGACTATGGCAAGACTAGAACAATTACAGAAGTCTAGGTCCACGTAGTATTCATAATTACCTTATCTATGGTCTCTAAAGGTTTAGAGAAAGAGTGAGGATGGGCATAACAACTGTGCTCACGAGCTAGTACGCAATGCATTAGTTATACATGCAAGGCTTTATCAAGGATGGCCCAGGTTCTTTTATTTGCTAAAACAACATTTTCAATTATTATAGTTAGAAATTCTTATCACTTAGCATTTTGACCAAATCACATTTTATTAAAGAGATTATTTGTGCAATATTTATAACACTAGATGTTACCTCCATCTTATGCTTTTTTTTTATTAGGGTTACATCCACCTATTATCAACACTAGGGGTACTTCCACCTAGGAAAAAAAAAATCCAAATTCAGGGTTACATCAACCCGACAAGTTTTCATCCCACCCACAAAGTTTTATAAAAAGAACTAACTCGAGTAAGTTTCCATGCCTGCCCTTGACCGTGGGCATGGCTGTTCGAACAGTTTATACTCTGCAGAGACTGTACGTTTTACCAACAAAAGATAATTGTCTTGATATGCACACACGTTTTCTTAGACATATGAATCAAGGGAGATTACCACAAGGCCTTTATGATGCATCTCTCAGTATTTGTTACACCTACTAAAGTTTCACCTGAGAAGGGTTACGCTCATACAGACCTGTCAACCCTTACCCAGACCCCCTCTTGCGCCATACAACTTATGCTCACATAGACCCGTAAGTCGTACACCCCAACCCGTAATTATGAAGGCTTACGATATAGCGGGTCCTCCAATGGTGCAACTCGTACAGATGGACACAAATTATTTAGCCAGGTCATTACCATTATAGACTTGTGGTTGTACTATTTTACATTAGAAGGTCATCACATGATTAAGTCCTTCAAGTCATCTAGGCGGTTCATACCACGTTCTACACATTCTCGTGCTACATCCGCACCAACCATCATACCATAAGTACAGATGTGGTAATAGCAAGTTATTAGGGTTTTGAGAAGCATCAAATTAATTTATTCCCAAATACTTTAGTCATTTACCTCAAATGACTGCCCAAAACACATTTCATGTTTAAAAGATGATGGTTGGGGTAAGTAAATACCCCGGTACTTAAGCAAAACTAGCATAACACTTAAGTACGACTATAGCTAGTAAGTTACTACATAATTATCTAGGGTGACAAGGATTAAGTGATTCAAGTGTCAAGGATGGTATAATAATTATTTAATTATCAAGTTGGTATTTAACTACCTTAAGGGTTTGACATACATTTGCATAATGAACTAAGCATGCATGTTGATATTTTAAAAGAATATAAAGTTGCATAAAATATAGGTTCAATACGATTAAAGTATTGACTCGCCTGAGTATAAGGCAAAGGGGGTCTTGAAGGTCTTGGTCTTGATCAAATCGGGGCTCTTCCGCGTTCTCGAACTCTATTCAGACGATTGCGCTGGAAAAAGAAAAGACAAGCAAGCACAACTAATAAATACACAAGAAATAATAAATGAACTCCAAACTAAACAAAACCACTGCCATTAGAAAGCTACTAATTTTAGAAAATTTTAGGAACAAATTTCATTTAAATCGGAGTTAGAACAGAGGAGACTGGGTCTTCCGAAGTTTGCTTTTGAAATAAATTAGAGAAAAAAATAAGAAAGGAGAGAGAAATTGTTTCTCTGACAGGTGGGGTCCGCTGCGCAGTGCCTTGGTGCACTCAACAGTGCCTGGACCAAGGTCCCTGTGCACAGGTCCACGGGTCCACCGAGGTTTGATTGCCATTACTATACCTTGGGTCCCACATGCCATAGAGACAACAGAGGGAAATAAAACATGTTTTCTTTAATTGGTTTCATTAAAAGCTTCTCGGCCCCCGCGACATTGAAACCACAACAGTAAACTAACAATCAATATATCGGCTTAATTTAAGCTAATCAAAAGATTTGGAAGATTTAATTGGCGCTACAGAGCTTGTCCAAGCTCGGACAAGGCAGGGGAGGCTCTGGTGCATGCGGCTCCGCTGCTGGTCGGCGGAGGAGAGTCTGTGGCCGAGAAAAGGTGGGAATGGGACAGTGTGTGCAGGTTGCATGGGTGGTGGTGGCGCGACCAGCGAGGCACTGGAGTGGCGGTCCGCGGCACAGACCTGGCGGCGCCGGTGAGTGGGTGGTGTGGAGAGGAGGGTGGCGCGCGCACGGGCTGTGCCCAAGGATGGGGAGGCCTGAGGGGGGGGAGTCGGGGGAGCTTGGGGGCGACCGAGTTGGCGGGGCGGTGGCTGCCGGGGGCGAAGGAGGAAGGGCTATGGAGGCGGCGCTTCTCGGCGGCAGAGAAGAAGAAGGGAGGTGGGGGAAAGTAACGCAGTGGCGCGACGGATGGCTCACCAGAGCGACGAGACGCGGCAGTGGCGCGGTGGCTCGACACGGGAGCTTCGGCTTTCTTCGGCTTGTGCTCACCTTGGTGGCTCTCAGTGACAGGGAGGATAGCAATGGTGGAGAGGGGAAGAAGGGAGGTGCAGGGGGACTCCTTATAGCCAGATGGGGGAGAGGGAGACCCGGGGGAGAGTCAACCGGGGGTGGCTTGGTTCGTGCGATGGTGCAAGGTGAGGGGGCGCAATGCGCGCTTTGGTGGTATGGTCTGCTCAGGGCTGCGGTAAGCTAGAGAAGAGGCAAGAAAAATGGCAGGGAAAGGATGGGCCGGCCCAAGGAAATTTGGGAGTTGAATTCTAAATTTTTGATTTTGAGCTGAGATTCGAAGGGATTTGAAATTGAGTTTTTGAAGTTGGAGAGAAACTAAACTGAGTTATTGCAAACAATTTGGAAAGCTGAGAAACTGTAATTACTGTTCACTGACTAAAAACGGGCTATTACAAATCCTACCCTCCTTAAATAGAATCTCGACCCTGAGATTCGAACTACTCCGAAAACAGATACAAAAAAAATCTAACTTTAGCTGATCTTCGCGCTCCCAGGTTGCTTCTCTTTCCGAGTGGTTGCTCCATTGAACTTTGCAGATATAGAAGGTCTAGCGTCTTGTTTGCTTTTCCACGACATCGAGAATTTTGATCGAATGCTCTGGATACGTCAGATCTTTCTGAAGGGCGATGGCTTCAACTAGAGTCTACTCTTCAGGTACTCTGAGATATTTCTTGAGTTGGGAGATGTGGAACACATTGTGGACATTTGACAAACTTTCGGGTAACTCCAACTAGTAGGCAATTTCTCCACGCTTGGCGGTGATCGGGAACAGTCCTATGTATCTTGGCGTAAGCTTGCCTTTCACATTAAATTTTCGGGTTCCTCGAAGGGGTGACACTTTAAGACACACATGATCTCCAATTTCAAAAGTCAACTCTCTGCGACGATTGTCGACATAACTCTTTTGTTTGGGCTGAGCAGCTTGTAGACGATCTCTGATTAGTTGAACTTTCTCTTCTGCTTGCTTAAGGGTATCTGGTCTGAAGATATAACCTTTTCCTGACTCTGACCAATACAGAGGGGTTTTGCATTTTCTGCCATAGAGTTCTTCAAACGGGGATATTTTCAGGCTTGACTGAAATTGTTGTTGTAGGAGAATTCTGCATACGGTAGACATCTTTCCCAGTCTACGGTAAATTCAAAAGCACAAGCTCGAAGCATGTCTTCTAAAATATGATTTACTCTTTCAGTTTGACCATCGGTTTGTGGGTGATATGTTGTATTGAAGGCTAGGTGGGTTCCAAGTACGTCATGTAGACTAGCCCAGAAATACGAGGTAAACTAAGAACCTCGATCCAAGACTATCCTCTTGGGTACTCCATGTAAACACACAATACGAGCCATGTATAACTCTACCAATCTGTCTCCCTTGTAGGTGGTCTTTACCGGAATAAAATGAGCAACTTTTGTCAAACGGTCGACTATGATCCAAATCGAATCATATCCAGACTTTGTTTGGGGTAGACTAGTAATGAAATCCATTTCAACTTCTTCCCACTTCCACTGAGGGATCTGTAGCAGTTGAAGTAGTCCCGCAGGTCTCTGGTGCTCGGCTTTGATCTGTTGGCACACATCACAACAAGCTACAAACACAATGATATCTCTTTTCATTCGCGTCCACCAATATAGGATCTTCATGTCTTGATACATCTTGGTGCTACCTGGATGCAGGGTGTACACTGAACTATGGGCTTCTTTTAGTATCAAATCTTTAAGCTCGTTTTGGTGGGGAACAAAGAGACGTTTCCCATACCAAAGGATTCCTTGTTGGTCTTCGATCATTTTGGAGGCTTTTCCTTTTGTCATGAGATGTCTGAATCTCTGGAGTCCAGGGTGTCCCTTTTGAGTGGTCTTGATTTGCTCTTCTAAGGTCGGATGAATTTCCATAGCGGCTATGGTGCCTTGCTCATTAACTCAAGGTTGAGTGCCTCAATTTCTTTGTAGAGCTCAGGTTGATGTTTTTGAATCATGACATTACTACAGTAGGACTTACGGCTTAATGCATCGGCAACTACATTAGCCTTTCCAGGATGATAATGGACATCCAAATTATAATATTTAATAAGCTCTAACCATCTTTTCTGTCAGAGGTTGAGATCTGTCTAGGTGAAAATATACTTGAGACTCTTATGGTTCATGTAGATATCACAATGATTTCCAATCAAGTAATACCGCCAAATCTTTAGGGTATGCACTACTTCTGCTAACTCTAGGTCATGAGTTGGATAATTGTCTTCATGAGGACGGAGTTGTCTAGACGCATACACTACGAATTTTCCTCCTTTCATAAGTACGTAGCCAAGACCTTGGCGCAAAGCATCACAATAAACTTCAAAGTCCTGGTGTATGTACAGTAGGACTAACACGAGTGCAGTGGTTAATTTCTTCTTTAATTCTTGGAAACTCTTTTTACAGGCTTCGGTCCATTCATACTTCTTTTCTTTTTTTAGCAGGTGGGTCATCGGTCTAGACAACATAGAGAATCCTTCTATGAAGTGTCTGTAGTATCTGGCCAATCCAAGAAAACTACGCACTTCAGTTATTGAGGTTGGTTGCTTCCAATCTAACACAACTTCTACTTTGGACGGATCAACTACGACTCCTCCAGCGGATATGATATGTCCGAGGAAACTGATTTCTTAGAGCCAAAACTCACACTTACTGTACTTGGCATAAAGCTAGTGCTCTGTAAGCTTATCTAGGACCAAACGCAGATATTCAGCGTGTTCTTCATTGGTCTTAGAGTAGATTAGGATGTCGTATATGAACACAACTACAAACTTGTCCAAGTATTCCATGAATACTTTGTTCGTGAGGTTCATGAAGTAGGCTAGTGCATTGGTCAAGACAAACGACATAATGGTGAACTCATACAGGCCATACTGGGTGGTGAAAGCTGTTTTTTAGGGATATCCTCATCCCTGATCTTAAGCTGATGGTATCCTGACCTTAGGTCTATCTTGGAGAACACTGCTCTTGAAAGCTAATCGAACAGATCATCAATACGGGACAGTGGATACTTGTTCTTGATGGTCACATCATTGAGGGCTCTGTAGTCCTCACACAATCTGGCGATGCCATCCTTCTTCGTCACAAAAAGAACAGGCGAACCCCGGGGGATGAGATATGTCTGATAAATCCTTTTTCTTGTAGATCCTCAATCTAAGTCTTTAGCTCTTCGAGTTCATCGACGGCCATTCTATATGATCTTTTAGCAATCGGGGCGGTCCCTGGTTTTAAGTTAATCACGAATTCTACATCTCTGTCTAGTGGCATACTAGGCAATTCTTCTGGAAAGACTTCCTAGTAGTCTTGAACTACAGGTGTTGTCTCTAGGGACAACTCTTCAAGGTTATGGATTGTCCGATTCAGACGAGAATGATGGCCCACATTAACCTTTATTGTGGTTCCTGGGTTCTTGGTGAGTACCACTTTCTTGTTGACACAGTCTATCATTCCTTGGTATCTGGCCAACCAATCCATTCTTAGGATGATGTTTAGAGTTTGAGATTCTAGAACCAAGAGGCTTGCTAGGAACCATGAACTTTCTATAACAATCTCTATTCTGGGACTTACTAAGGTAATAGTTAAGAGTCATCTGGGTGAACTAAGTACCACGGGTTTCTTTAAGTCAAACGTCGGCAGTTTAAGCCTTTCGACAAACTTTTTTGAAACAAAAGAATGTGAGGCTCCAGAATCAAACAAAACTTGTGCTAGTACTGATTTAACAGAGAACATACCCTTTAGAACTCCTGTAGCTTCCTGTGCCTCTTCTGCTATGACATGGTTCACCTGTCCGTGGTTCGGCGTCGAGGCAGCTCTAGATGCTTGAGAGGTTTGATGGCTCTCGCTTGGAATTGAAGTCTGTCCACGAATTGGTGTGGCTCCCAAGTTGAAAGGCACGGGGGTGACTTGGTGTTGAAGGCACTTGTTGGCAATGTGTCCTTTCTCTCCATAGCTGAAGCAATGAAGATGTGCTACCAGGTTGGTTACTGCGGGCTGTCCGGCGGGACAGGCAGTGCGGAACACGTTCCCACTAAGACGTATGGTTGGGACTGGAGCTGAAGCTGGAGCTAGAGCTCTTGGTAGTGGGACTGTAATTGGCCTGAATGATGTGCTGCCATGGAATGCTGACCTCTGGGGGTAGCTACTTTGTGGCCTGTGGGTGGCCATCTTTCTTTTGCGGCTGGCTTCCACTGTTCTTTTCTTATTTTCTAGTATGAGGGCTTTGTTGACTAAGTGGTGAAAGCTGGGGAAGTTGTGGATGATCAGTTGCATCCTCATGTCTTCGTGCATTCCCTCTAGGAAGCGGTCAATCTTTTCTTCTTCGTTATGGGTCGACGCGAGCCGTTGGATCACAATCAAACGATTGACGATGCGCGTGAGTTTACCAAACTGACCGAAACGGTACGCGATCGTGGCCGTCGATAATCCATCGAATGGCTGCATGTGACGCGCGTTTAAGTGACTTGGTCGAGCCAAGTCGGCTCGGGTCAGACTTGAGTCTAGTTCGAGCCCGATGAACAGTGATTTCAGATTTTGATTTAAAAAGGCTGAGAAGATAGGAAATTTTTGGAGGTAGCTACGAAGCTCCAAAAATGCTGAAATTTTTATGGAAGCTTTCTAGATTAGAGAAAAACCTTGTGTAATTTTTACAGAAATTTTTATGCGCTGCATTGCTCTCCAGAAAATTCACAAGCTGCTGCCCTAGGGGTTTGACCAGAGTTTAAACTGGTTTGACTAGCTCTTTTGAAATAGAAAATAAAATCTAAAAATTATGAGATTTTTCAGAGAGGTTACTAGGATGATTTAGATGATAGGAAAAATATTTTTAGAGGATTATCACAAGACTTTATCATGGAGTTTTTAAGGACAACAACTTCCATCAATAGAAACATTGATCTTAGCAAATAGGAAATCTTGGGGAAAAATTTCTAAAAAATTTCAAATGACATCATGAGGCATCAAAAGTTTTAATTTATCCTCATTTTATTACATTTGAAACACACACCATTGTTTGGGATGTTACAATACGGTTCTGAACAAGAACCGTCTGTGATAGTTTTTTCTATTGCAAAAAAAAAATCGAATTTTGAAGCCTTGCCGGCAGCGGCGAGAGGCGGCGCGAATGGCACGACTGTGACAGAGAAAATGAGTGGAGCAAGGACAAAGCGAATGAATGCATGTGATGACTCCAGGAAGCAACCACCATGCTATCGGTAGCGGCACAAAGACCTATGATCATTGGAGTTGTGCCGGCGATGAGCGGTAGCGGCAGCGGTGAGAAGCTAAATGGTGGCAGCGAGCTAGAAGATGCGGGAATGCTATTTAAACCTCACACTTGCACTCAAGAGGGTCCAAGAGCTCATGAAGGTGGTTGACGACGACGGAGCCACTCTGGGACAGCTTGACGACGGCGAGTGGATATGATGGAGCATGGTCCATGGTAACTGCGAGCTTGAGGTAGAACTAGGCAATGAGAGGCGTGTATTAGTATCTAGAGGATCTAGAGATGAAATAAAGCCAACGAATCAAACGATAACTCACCGGACGGGGAGAGACAAAGGAAAATGATGACGGCGGCCGGAAATGGAGAAGATGACACAGCTCGACAAAAACATGAACGCAAGAGCCTCACCTCGGCGTGTCCTGCCTCGACTCGGCTATAATATATAAGGACAGCGCCAAAATATTTTGCCTCCTGCGCACGCGTTCAAAATTTTTCGAACTCCCGCGCTGCGAATCACAGATGGTTTTAGACAAAAACCATCTGTGATGACATATCACAGATACGAACTGTCTGTGATACTTTACAGACGGTTTTTGATATGAACCGTCAGTGATAAGTATCTTATCATAGACGGTTTGTATTAAAAACCGTCTGTGACTTGGAATTTTCCTTGCTCTGTGATTTTACCATGGCTTGGAATTTTTCTTACTTTGTGATTTTACCATAGCTTGGAATTTTCCTTACTCTGTGACACACAATCTGCTGCCGTGGCACACAATCCGCTGCCGTGGCACACAATCCCCTATCGTGGTAACCAATCCTTTGCCGCGCCCCTACCGTGGCACACAATCCGCTGCCATGGCACACAATCAAGCCATGGCAAAATCGAAGAGTAAGGAAAATTCCAAGCTATGGTAAAATCAGAGAGTTCTTATTCGGAGCCATCACAGGCGGTTCTTATTAAGAACTGTCTGTGACATTGCACTATCGCAGACGGTTTGTAACTAGAACCATTTGTAATAATTCACAAATAGTTCTTAACAATAACCGTCTATGATCTCTACGATTGTCACAGACGATTCTTCTTAAGAACCGGAAGAACCGTTTGTGAATTATCACAGACGGTTCTAGTTACAAAACATCTGTGATAGTTACTTTTTTTTTAACTATATGCTTTTTGAAATTGTTACCTATATTGAAATTTGAGATGCCGCTTTACACTTAAAAGAGACATTTAACCCATCCTTTGACAAGCCTTCATTTAAATAATATGCATTTGGATTAAAGACCTGTTGTGTACTCCTTGTCAGCATTGCCCATCGATTAAAGACTTCTTGTGTACTCTATGTCAGCATTGCCCATGGATTAAGACTTGTTGTGTACTCTATGTCAGCATTGCACAATAATCCAGATTTTTCATTAAAGAAAAATGGAAAATTCCAAAAATCAGTGAATAGTGTTTAAAATTTTAGTTTCAGCCAAGTTTTTTTAAAATTTTATTTGAATTTGGCTATTTTTGCGTTTAGATACTATGTTTAGGAGGAGCCCATGTTCTACTATGAGAGAGCAGCAATACAAGGCAAGTTGCACCCTTATTCATGTTAATCCTAGTTTCTAAAGCAATTATGTTGTTTTAAATTATGTGCATGCTTATTTCTATTCAGAGTAATTTAAAATTCAGTTTTAAATACATAGATAATTCCCAATCGTTATAGCCAACCTTGATATTGAGATCATTATTCCTTACCACCCTAGATAAAAACCCATTAGTTGGTACGTTAGTACAGTATTGACTAGTGCTTTGAAACAAGTTTGCTTACACTGCTTAGATTTGAATTTTAAGTTTGGTTGGGTAATTTATCAAATAAAAACCTATTGGTGATAAAAGTTTATCCTTAGCAAAATTGTTGCCAAGAAAGGTTACAAAATGTTTTATAAAATAAAAATTGGTGGTACTTAAGCGAGTGGTTGATTTGTTATATGTCTCGCCTAAGTTGATTAACGATTGGCTTGTGAGCCCTAAAACAAAGCCTTTCTGTACAATCACAAGTCAATATAGATAAACATGGCCAACTAATTTGCAATGTCCCAGCGTCGGTTGTCCCATCCTATAGAATGTGGGTGTCGGTATAGACGTTTTATTCCCACATGGCACAACAGGGAGCTTCTGAGTGGGTGCTTTTAACCCTACGGAGGTGAAACTTTAGCGGGTGAGATTGTGTTGGGATAGCGCATCGTAAAGGTCATGTTATGATCATCTTAGTCGCACTATATCATGTTCAATGTGAGCAGATAGATATAGTTGATCATATCTTATGGACAAAGTTGTGCAATTTCTGTAAAGTCAAAAACTATTCGAATAGTCGACCCATCGGTTATGGGCATGCTGAGGGTACCTTTCCGCGGATTAGACTTTGGTTTTCAAAAGATTTATGGATGGATGGAATCCATGTTTGGAAAATATGGGTAGGAAAACCCTGTGAAAGTTAGTGGTAGGAGGTTATCCTTCACTAGCTTTCAACTCAATGTTTAACTTTTTTTTACTCGTACGTAAATTACGCTTTCACAACCTACCACGTATGTGAAAATCAGTCTAATCCGCGAAAGGCATCCCTCAGCCCACAGCAGGGGGCTTGACCATTCGAATAGTTTTTGACTCTCTAGTATTTGTACAACTTTATCTACAAAATATTTTCAACTACAACTGTCTGTTCACACTCAACATGATGTAGTGCGATTAAGATGATCATAACAAGGTCTTTGCAATGTGTATCCCAATGCAATCTCGCCTTCTAACCACCCAATCGGAAGTCTCCTCTTGCGTCACGTGGGAATAAAACGTCTATACCAACACCCACATTTCACTGGATGGCATAATTGTTGCTGGGACGTTGTAAATTAGTTTCTCAGCTTATACCTATTCACTTGTGGTTGTACGGAAAGACTTTGTTTTGCGGCTCGTAGACCGGTAATTGATTTTGGGACTTACAACAAATCAACCACTCAGCCCAAGAAAGAGAGAGGGAGGCAAATTTGAATTGATAGATTGTGTTTAAACTTTTATTTAAATTTGAACTTTGAATTTTGGAATTCAGAGAAGCACCAAACTTTGATCTAATTCTAAAGTTTGGAATTTAGAGAAACACCGAATAAACTCCAAATATTTTAAATTACATATATTTGAAAATTATTTTACAAAATGCCAAAAAACTGAGATGTTACAAGACTCAAACCTGTCAAACTGCTACCACTAAGTTTTATGACTGATTTACATTTCCATCTGGCAGAAACACCCCATGTTGGGTTTTTTGCAGGCGTGATTCCCTGCACACACACACACACACAAAATCGAAAAGAGTAAGGGAGAAGGGAGAAGGGAGAAGGAGAAGAAAGTCTGATATTACAGTGGTTATATCCTAGCCGTAGAGTACTGTACAATTCTTTGAGCACCTTCCTTATCATGAAACTGGAGCAAGCAGTGAGAACTTCACATGTAGTGAGATCTTCCCCTTGTCAACGTCAAGCTTTGCGCCTGTGACCAGCCAGTGTCCAGGGCAGTCCTGTGGCCCCATGGTCACCTGAGACGTCTCAACAAACTTGAGCAGCCTCTGGGCCCCAACAGGCACCGGTGGCCCTCCGGCAAACACGCCGGAGTCAATGTTAACTCTCGCCGGCTGCTGCTGCTCCTTCTCCACGGCGCCTGAAGACACCGCCGTGAACGACTTGGACAGGAAGCTCCCTTTACCTGACAGCCTCGCCGTGCTGTGTGCCCATTTGGACTGCACCACGGTGTATCCTGACAGCTCGGTGTACAAGAGCCTGAGGTGCAGTATGTTCGTCGAATCGTGAGCCTTGACGTGCAGCTGTGCGCCGTATACGATGTACGCGGTTTGTCGGCCCGCGCCGCGCCAGCGGGGATCGTACTTCACTGGCACCGTGCAGACATGGGCGAACATCCTCCATAGGACAGGCTCGTAGTACCGCTCGTCAGAGATCATCTCCGATCCTCGCCAGATCGGTTGCTTGTCTGATCGTTCAGTGACGAATGTTGGGGTGTTTGACAAATGCTGCAGGTGGATGCCTAACCTGATCATGATATGAAGTTGTTAATATGTTCTGTCAGAATTCGGATAGAGTGTTGCAGCAAACTGGAAGTAAATGTAGCTAACCTGTTGTTTTTCTTGCCCTCCAGGTGCAATCTCATCCCAGTGATTGGCAGTTTTGGAACAATAACCTGCATTTAGTTTTTGTCATGTGGTTAAGTTAGCATTTCTATTGGATTGCAGATAGTTCTAAGTAATGAGCAAGGATTTCTTGCCTGGCTTGAGCTGACATAGAGCTTTGAACCTACAAGGCTGAAGTGCAAGGCTGGGCCTGCGCCTTGCCGGTTCGAGCACGGACCGAGAGGTAGGTCACTGAGTGCAGGGGCCCACAATCTGTGGTGCTGGAAGTCCAGGAAGTACCTCAACTCTGCTACTGGAGGTTTGTCTGTTAAAGAACAGAACAGCGGCATAATTAAGCACTTTTAGCTAAAACTCTATGATGGATTACACACAAAAGTATATAAAGGAATTTTGTGGAAATTTAGCAGTTATAAAGTAGATGATCTCTTCTTTGTCAATTGTTTCTTGGATACCTCACCTGTTGTCGTATAACGGCATGGATGGATAAAAAGATACACTTAGCATATGTATGACATGGCTAAATGTGTGCTAGAGTAGAGAGAACTTACATCTCAGATAGAGGTTTATGGCATGAGAAAGGAAGCCCATGCCAGTCACTCCCTTGAGAAGGGATGTGATGGGTACAAGCTTGAAGTTGATGGCATCCGGCTTTGTCAGCACCGTGAGCAGCCACTCCGAGTGGTTGCTCGTCGCTGTATCCCCTCCCCTCTTGGAGTATATCACTGTCACACCCTGCATCAGTTAAAATTCGGGAAAAAAAAATCCTGAATGGCTTGTTTCAAGATTGCTCACTTACTGTTAGCTGCAACTTTGAGTAGTAGTAGTAGTACCTGTTTGCATGACACAGGAGCAGTCATTCCTTCAAGCCTTTGCTGTGTTACTTGGGCATCAAATACATTGAAGGCCCCAGGGACCTGTTGTAATCAGAATCATGGATTTTTTCAGTACATATCAGGTCATACTCAATTCCTCATGATCTGGTGGATGTTAACTCATAGTTTCATTTTGAGATGGACATATATAAACATGATTTCCTGACCTTAAACTTGTGATCTCTGGACTTGATGTGTGAAGGAGGCAGAGTGCATGTCCCGGTGAAGAGCTGATCACCTAGCTTGTCTAAGTGCTCCTTGATCACAGACGGCGACAACAGCGACGACTTGTCCTGCTTCACATACACCACATCCTGCCCCCCCATGCTCAGTCCTACGACGATGTGTGTCCCGTACTTCTCAATGAAGCTGCTCACCAATTCACAGAGAGGGTGACATTAATCTTCAAATGCATGCAAGGTGTGTAGATCACTTCAGAATTTGATAACTGCATCTTGACTTTCATTAAGTCATCTGATTCACCACGCTTTCATTAGTCAATGACTCAATGGTGACATGTTCAGAGTTCAGACTACTACTAGGCTCAAGAAAGATGGAAGACAAGAAGGAAACAATAATCTCTGCTTGCTGGTTGGTGTCAATTAGCTCTAGCCTATAAGTTTAGTTAGTATATTTCAGATGTAGGAGACAAAGATATCCAACTTTTTGTACTTATCACTTTTGTGATCAGTGCATTTGAAAGCTTGTAGTATCTTATTTTCGTGTAGCACATTGATATGGCACATCTGAATTGCTTTGTACTTTTGTGCAGTTACCGGTTTAAGACCTGGAACAAGTCCAAGTCTTGCAAGTATATACTTTGTACGCTTTTCTGCAATTTGCGAGCTTCTGGTTCTAGCCTGGTCCCAATTTTCCACCATGCATACGGTTTTTCACATCACATGGCACAAGTGTGGTGGAAAATTTTGCAATCTTTATCATCACCAGTTAATAACATCAACATGCTGGTATCTTACTGCACTCACTGTAACAGAATTATAGAAGCAAGATAGATTAATTCCTTATATGTCACTGGATATTTGCGACGTGAGACACCGAATGACGTACAAAGGATAAGGCAAACATTTGATGGCAAAGAAAGAACTTCTAATTATTGGTTTCTGACTGCCAATGGGGCCGGGAGCTTATGTTTGTACCTTGCTATGGCTGACGGGTCCCAAACCGCCGGCACGTCGTCGACGACGTGGTCAGCGAGGGCGAGCGGCCGGCAGTCGAGCCGGAGGTCAAGGAGGGAGATGAAGAAGCCATCAAAGGCCAGGCACTTGGTGTTGGAGGCGTCTTGTGCCCACGAGCTGCTCTCCAGGTCGAACGACGAGTTGAAGAGCCCCGACGGGATCTTCCCCGGCAGCGAGCTCCGGTGGTTGAACAGTTCCGACATCTGGGGTCAAGATTGGAACAATATTTCTTGTCATAATCGCGCTCTTGGTTCTTTGATTGAATAATTTTCTTTCGGAATAATTTCTTTGTTACTATTCTATTGGGTGGCTTGGTGAAGAAAAGACTGCAATTCGTCATGCTGCTCAGATTATTTTGAGCGGAAAATTTGACTAGGTTGTGAGGAAATTGGGTCAGAAAGATGAATCGTGTGCTTTTCCTGGTCATGTTCGTCTAATAATGGGCATTGTACAGTTCTACAATATTGGTTGTTATTATTTCTTCTTCTATTCATGAATGACACGCAAGCCTTTTACGTGTTCTAAAAAAATCCTTTCTTCCTCATAATTTTTTTCTTTGATTAAGAAGAAATTTGCAAAAAAAAAAAGAGAGAGGAACAAATACATAATGAAGAAATCATCTGTCTATCTTCGGATAATTTATTATTTGATCAGTTTTTTTTAACAAAACGAACCTGTAATTTGTAAGTATTGGTAGGTGAACACAGTGAAAAATCTATTGCCAAAATTTCACCGGTAACCGCCATCTATTGCTGAAATTTCACCGGTAACCGGCGGTTACTGGTGGAGTCCGATAAATTTTTATACCGGTTAAAACATTTCGGATTTATTTATTTTTCATCCAAATTCAAATTTAGATAAATTTTGTCTTTACAGCTGAAAAATTCAAATTTCAATTTAAAAAATCCGTCCGAAATTTCCGGTAACCAGCGAAAACCGGTTGTATCACTACCCTCTGATAAATTTTTCTTGCCGGTACTGTTTCTCCTGGGTGAACATAGCTCAACTTCACTTGCAACTTGTTTCATTTTAGCCAAAATATTTCCTACTGTCCCAAGTATACATTGCTTCAAATAGTCTCAAAAAATAAGTAATGGTGCAACAAACAAACCTTGTTGAACTCGAGCACATCGGACTTGAACCTGATCCAGTCGCCCTTGCCGCACTTGACGTCGGCGGGCACGTTGGGCACCACCCCGACCCCCGGCACGGCGACCGCTGCCGCCCTCTCACCGTTCCTGGCGACGAGGCATCCCCCTGCATCCTTGCAGTGCTTTAGCCTCAGGTCGCTCGTCATGTCGAACCCCATGCCGAGGCACCTCACCGCCCTCTCCACCGCCGCCGCCGCGCCGCCGGCCATCTCCCCCCTGCTGATCATCTCCCTGCTCCTAGCCATGTCTTCTTGGGCTGAAGCTACTCTATATATGTCGTTGCGTGTGCATGAATTAACTTACCAAGAATCCAATATATAGGCTGTCCGGAGAAGCTGCTCAAGAGATATCAAACAAACATGTGATATAATTCTCTGTTTCCTTGTGCTCTCTGGAAAGAATCAAACAAGGGTTGGTGATTGAGGTTTGAAGCGTGGAGGGAGTGGTTGCCAGTGCAAAATTGACGCTTTTGGGTTCATGTATATATAGGGAGAGAAGAAGTAAGGGCAAGAGGAGAAAAGAGTGGTGGTGGCTGGTAATGGGAACTAAAAGAGGGGCAGTATAGGTTGACTGCTATTTTCTTTTCTTTAGCCTCTTCTTGAATTGAACTCCTTTTCCTTGATTATTTTTTGGGGACCAAGTTTTACCCCCTGCTTGATGGGCACCGCCAAAGCATGCAACTCCCCATCCTTATGATGGTGTGCACACAGATGAGGATATCTGATTTGTGTCTGGTCAATCGGTTGATGTCTTTCTCCCTAGCGAGACTCACCTTGCAGCATGACAACCCTAGGATGGTCTCTGAGAAAGCGGATCCTCTACTCCAAGTGCTACAGTACCAAGAACATGGTAAAATCGTTACAGCGAATATCACTACAGTAGCATTTCATTGTTTCTATGTTGCACTGTTCACATAGACTAAAACCACTGTCTACACGGTGATTCTCTACGGTACCACGAAGATGTATTTGCAGCTACACGGTTTATCCATGCGTTTATCCGTGGCATGGAGTGAGTGAAAATGTAGGAATTATCTCGTCCGCAATTGTGGGCACTGGTGGATTTCTATGAATCGTCCAGTAGTTTGGTACTGCGATTTTTTCCCTGCTGACCTAATTGCCACGCTGAGCCCTGTAACTCATAGTTTTTCTATGGATCAGAAATATTTCTTTCCTCGCAGTCTCTGCCTCCCATTGGCCGCCAATGACTGACTCATCATCACCCATGAAGCTTCCCTAGTTACATCACGTACCCGAAAACAGTTTAGATGTGAAGGCGTACAACCGTATGCACTCCGTCACTGTTCATGATATGTACAGAACACGAATCTTGTTAATCACGTTGCATTTTCTTTTTGCGGGCGAATCAACTTCCATTTTTTTTTTAAAAAAAATTAGTTCAATAGCATCACATTCACCTGTATTTAGAGGAATAGCATTCATTTGGTGACACAGTGCAAAATAGCACCGCAAAGATAAGAAATTATTGGGAATAACATTGCCGCCAGTGTCCCTGTCGTGAAGTCACGTTGGACTGGTGAAAAGACGAGTATGCCCTTATGAAATTGGAGGATCTGGCTGCAGAGGTGATAACTCTTGGATCTCTCATCATCTCATCTATAAACCAAGCCAACCTTAATTCTTTCCCCATTTCGCTCATCTCCCGCTCACTTTTTTTCTCTACCGCTCTCTCTCCTTTCCTCTGGTTCATTATCTCTCTTTTCCTCGTTGAGCTCCAAATCCGTGGAAATGAGCCAAGGAAGGGACACATCTTTCTCTACCCCATCTGTGAAGTGCCCGAATTGCAATTTGGTGGTGAGGCGCGGGATTTCCAGCTCATGGAAAAATCCCGGCCGTGGTTACTACAAATGCTCTATGTATTTAGTAAGTATTTTGATTTGGGATCCCTTTTAATTTTGTCTATTTGAAGAAATTCAAATTTTGTAGTTGATCTGCTATTCTCCCAATTTTCGAAGGAAACTGGCAATGGGTGTATGTTCTGGCAATGGGCAGATGAGGTAGAGTCTATCCAAGAGGTTGTCCAGGAGGCTACAGACCGTGCGCAACGTGATGGAAGAAGTAGAATGGTTGTTGCCGAATGCCTACTAGAGAGAGATGAGAGAATGGAGGCCAATGTGGTCAAAAGGTTGGAATACAAGATTAATTGGATGCTTGGTGTAATTTTGCTTCTTATTGTTGTGGTCATTTTGAAACTGTGATGTAATGGGAATATTGAAATGAATGAGAATGAGCTTGTAGTATTGTAATGAATGAGCAATGTGCAATTTTTACCAGAAAATTTGTGCTCTGTATTATTCTATTGGCCTAGTGCCTAATGCTATGTTCTGATCAACATGCAACACTGTAACTTTGGCAAAAACAAAAAGTGTCCAGGAAAGTATCTAGAAAATTGGTTCCAGAAAAAGTGTCTAGAAAGTTTCCAATAGCAGGTTTCAGGATCATGATGTCAAATTCCAGTACAAAGCATGAGTTTCATTTTAGTAGGATCATCATGTCATATTTCAGTAAAAAGCATCATCACACTAGGATCATCATGTCAGATTTCAGTAAGAAGCATGATAATAATAGAACAACATTGGTACAAAGCATCATCACAAAATAACATGTTTTATCATAAAGCATGATCATAACAGATCATAACACCAGGTTTCAGTACTTGGATCATAACAGCAATAATACAAAGCACCACCACAAAATAACATGTTTCAGTACAAAGCATGATCATAATAGATCATAACATCAGGTTTCAGTACAAAGTTTCATCAGAACAGAGCATCATCATATCTTGTCTGAGGTCTGTTTGCCCTCCCTTTCTTGGTGATGTTCTCTTGGTTTGTGAGGAGGCTGTTAGAATCTGTGTTGCTAGGGACCTCTTCATGCCCCTAGTAGTAGGAGCTCAGCTTTCTTCATTAGCAGTGATGTTTTCCCTTGGTAGCCCTTCTTGCTGTTGTCCTACATAAATGATGAAAATAGCATCTATTTAAGGGGAAAAAAACTAAAATATATCAAAGGAAAATTACCTTTTTGTAGTTGTTCCTACAGCTAGTACTACCAATGCATCTTGACCCTCTTGTACAGTCTTGTTCTTGCACACTCTTTTTCTGCAGACACTTCATATAAGTAACAATCCAAACAAATTAGGTGACAGAACAGTAATGTAAGAAATAACCTTTTGTTAGTTGGTGTTTCAACTAGAGCTTCTTTCCCCACAACTGGTACTGCCAGTGCATCTTGACCCTCTTGTACAGTCTTGTTCTTGCACACTCTTTTCCTGCAGACACTTCATGTAAGTAACAATCCAAACAAATTAGGTGGCAGAACAGTAATGTAAGAAATAACCTTTTGTTAGTTGGTGTTTCAGCTGGAGCTTCTTCCCCCACAGCTGGTACTGCTAGTGCATCTTGACCCTCTTGTACAGTCTTGTTCTTGCACACTCTTTCCCTGCAGACACTTCATGTAAGTAACAATCCAAACAAATTAGGTGGTAGAATAGTAATGTAAGAAATAGCCTTTTGTTAGTTGGTGTTTCAGCTAGAGCTTCTTCCCCTACTACTGGTACACTATTTTTGCACCCCTTCTGACGATATCCAAGTTCACCACACTACTTGCACCATTGGCTTATCTTAAAGGGTTGCTATAGACGGTCCTTGTATCTCTATGTTTCTGGCCTAACTGGCCTCTTCAACTTTGGTGGGTAAAGCTTGAAACCAAGGTTAGAATTTTCCCATTGAGACTTGTTAGGAATTGGTCTGAATGCACTAGCATAAGCAGCCTTGAATTTATCAACTGTGAAGTAATCATCGACGAAGTCCTCAAGATTGCCCCTTGTGTGGCATATGAATGATACTGCATGATTGCAAGGTTTACCAGTGATTCACCATTGTTTGCAGGAGCACATCTTCTCATCTAACTCCACTGCATACCTTGTATCTTTTGTTGTTGCTTCTAGAGTCGAAACCTCAGCACCACTAGGGCCACATCTAGTGATCTTATATCCCTTCAAGCCCCTACTATTGGCATTCAAGTCTTTGATAATGTGTGGCAGTATCTTACCTTCTAATTTTCTTGCAATTCTTCCTCTCAGCTCCATTTTGGCAACAACATATTGTCTAATCATGTATAGAAGCTCTACAATTGGAAGTCCTTTGTGAACATTTATCTTGCTATTGAAGGATCTAGAGATATTGTTGTTGATGTAGTCAACTTTGCACATTCCATTGAACATGCTCTTACTCCATTTGTGAGGGTGATATGTGTGCAACCACTGCATGAGCTATGGACAGGAAATTGCGGATAGGAAGTTGCAATCAAACTTATGTGGCCATGGAATTTTTTTTTGTTTATAGGATCTTGTAGCTGGCCACATGTTCTTGTTAATGACAGGGCCTCTGTAGTTTTTCTTTAGGTTCCTCTAGATATGTAGCATGCACTCCCTGTGCTCAACTCCTTCTGCGAACACATTGTTGATAGCTGTCTCAAGCCCCTTGCAAGAATCAGTATGAATTGCCAAGCCAGATAGTGTACCAATGGCTACCTTCAGCTTCTCTATGAACCATTCTCAATTTTCCAGTGTCTCAGAGTCAAATATGGCCCAAGAAACTAGAAACGTCCAGTTATGACCATCTACTATTGTCGTAAATGCTAACTGACACTTATATATACTTCCCTATCAAATGTGTGGAGTGCACTCCTACGTAAGGTCTGTAGCCATTCAATAACCCATCAATGCAAGGCTTGAGTGCCACAAACACTCTGCTAAAGAGATGCCTCCCTTTCACAACTGTGCACTCTATATCAACCATACTGCTAGGACACTTCTTCTCAACCTCTACTTTGAAGCTGTACAACAAGTTAAAACTATCATCCTAGGAGCCTTGGATTTCCTCTAATGCAGCCTCCTTTGCAGCCCAAACTTTGAAGTAACTGACATCATGTCGGACCTGGGAATAATACTCCCAAATCCTCTGTGTATTCTACACTAGTCCCCAGAACATTAGTTAGTGTACACAATAAACAAATATGGTAATATCCATAATTTGCACAACTTTATTAATAATCATTAGAGTTTATTACAAGAATGGCTTACAAGCCAACAATAAGAAACACAGCAGAAGACGAAGAGAAAGTAGTAGAGCCCAGCTAATATGCCACAGGCAATTGACTAGGGTAGCAGCCTAGTCATCGAGATCCACATCGATAGTGAAGTCCTTCTCTTCTGAACAACATTTTATTAAACAAGGGTGAGTACAAAAATGTACTCCGTAAGTTACACCCATAATAGAGTTAATGTATGCATGGATATTATCAAATGAAGGCTTATAGGGTTATTTGTGCAAAAACAATATTTGACATTTTAAATACAATAGCTAAGTTCAAAAGCTCAAGTTTTACAATATCTAAAATTTGAGTTTTAACTGAATTAATAAAGCAAGTATAGGCACCAACTTAACACTAACTTAAACTCCGGCGCCAACCCTAGGCTTCAACCCACAATTTTTGTCATAGACACCCATCTATGTCATAAACTGTTTTATAAAATATTTTGGAACCAAATCAAAGTCTAACTTTGACTGGCTTTGCTCAGCATGTCCATAACCGTGGACACGGCTATTTGAATAGTTTTACACTCTGCAGAGGTTGTACAACTTTATCCACAAGAGATAATCGACTTATAATGTCCACTTCACACACTTCCGTAGTATGCAACTAAGTGATTATCACAAGGCCTTTATAATGCTCTATCCCAGTGTCATTATGCCCCCTAAAGTTTCACTTCCATTGGGATAACTACCCGCTGAAAGCCCCCTCTTGCATCAAGTGGAAATACTGTCTAACCAACACCTACACATCATTATGGCACATGGGTGGCGGCAGGGGGGTGCCCCTGGTGCACGGGCACCCCCAAAAAAATCTGTAAATTTTTTTTATCTAGGTATGAGGTATCATTAGTATACCAATATCATGTTAGAATGGACTAATACTCTGTAATGCACAACTAGCAAGTAGCAACCAGACATCTAGGCCAACTGGCCAAGCCCTAAAGGCTAAAGCCCAATAGCCATCATGTGATCTTTCAGTCCAAACTGCCTAGTTACGCTCTCAACTCTCTATCTCAAATTCTCAAGTGACCTAGTCTCTAATCTTTATTCTTTCAGCTCTCAGCCTCTCACAGAGAATAGGCAGCCGCCGGGCATCGGTCACTCTATGTCTCAGCTAGGCTGCAGGCGACAAGCAGTGAAGGAGGGCACTGGGCGCATGCGGCTAGCGGCAGGAGACTCGGGCAGTCTGAGTCAAGGTCAGGCTACAGACGAGAGCCGAGAGGCGACCTGGGCGCAAGGCGCCACACGCCTGCAGCCGGCCCGGCAGCCGCGCAGCATCACAAGCATAGGGGAGCTAGGAGGTGGCTAGATTACCAGAAGCCCAGAAGGTAATAAATCGGCAGTCCTGTGATTTGTATAATCAAGCCCAAGAGAAATACAACTTCTTTGTTAAACCTAGAACATCTATTGCTTAAGCTCTTAGGAAATAAACCGAAGAGGACAAACAACTTTACACATATAGGTTGACTTATTAAATTAGATGCTTGAAGTTTATTTTGTGTCATGGACTAGCATGTCGTGGACATGATGAAAGTGCAAATTCTAGCAATAAGGGGAATTTTTTTGAACTTTTGGAATGACTTGCAAACAACAATGAGGAGGTTGCTACGGCTGTCTTAAGCAATGCTTCTAGGAATTGTAAGATGATTGCCCATGAGATACAAACGGACATAATTAATTGTTGTGCCATCCAAACTACCAAGCACATTATTGAAGAAATTGGTGATGATCACTATTCAATTCTAGCTGATGAGTATAGTGACGTATCTCACAAAGAACAACTTGCTCTTTGCTTGCATTATGTTGATAAAGAAGGACAAGTATATGAGAGGTTCCTTGGAGTAATTTATGTGGCCAACTTTTATCCCAATGATTTTTCCAGCATGGATTTAATGAGACTTTCTTTCCAACTTGATAACTTCATTGATGATATACGAAGCGATGATAGATTTATCTCGCTGAGCTTTCTACTAAGCTTGTTGAAACTAAGAAGCATGATATTTACAAGTTGGTGTACTTGCTTATCAAATTGGTATTGCTTCTACCGGTGGCAATGGCGAGCGTTGAAAGAGTATTTTCGGTGATGAATCTTGTGAATAACAAGTTGAGAAATAGTATGGACGATCAAGTATTGAATAATTGTGTAGTCACCTTTATAGAGTGAGATATCTTCTCGAAAGTGATGATGATACAATCAAGTGTTTCCAAGGAATGAGATCGCGTCGTGTGGTATTGTGATTTCCATTAGCTATTTAGGACTCTTTTATTTATGTAAGATTTTATTTGAACTATTTGTATTGCACTATTAACTAATTTCGAACTCTTTTGTGTAACTGTGTTGGACTTATGAAATTATTTATGTGTCGTACAAGATTTTTTTATATTCTTAAAGTGTGCACCCCCATTGCTAAATTCCTAGCTCCGCCACTGTTATGGCACAACTAGCAATGGGATGTTGCAAATTATTTAGCCTAGTCTGTTCCACTCCAGACTTATGGTAGTACGGTAGAGCTTTGTAAGATGCGGCTCGAAGACCGGTCCTTAACTAACTTGGACGACTTTCAAAATAATCCCTAAGCCTGAACCATTCATTGAATTGAGCCCGTGCAAAAACGTGCACGCACTAACTATCCATTTTGCCCAAGTCCAAACTAGTTTTAAATTTTATTTTATTTTTCAAATCATTTGTAAACCTCCATGACACGCCAATGCTATGATACATCTTAAATCTAGAGTATTTTTGGCTGTTGGGATGTTGTAAATTATTTAGCCTAGTCAGTCTCACTCTAGACTTGTGGTAGTACGGTGAAGCTTTGCAAGATGTGGCTCGAAGACCGGTCCTTAACTAACTTGGGCGACTTCCAAAATAACTCCTGGACCTCGATCGTTCACTGAATTGAGTCTGTGCAAAAACCTGCACCCACCAACTATCCATTTCGCCCAAGTCCAAACCAGTTTTTAATTTTATTTTATTTTTCAAATCATTTTTTGTAAACTTCCATGACACACCAATACCATGGATACATCTTAAATCCAGAGTATTTTTGGATGTAAATTCCCAAATAAAGTATTTCTGGTCTAAGCATGCATAAGCTTAATTTTTTTCAAAATATTCTAGTTCATACTATTGTACAAACTAGATTTTATCTAAGATGACAAGGTATGGATGTTCAAATATCAAAGTTTAGCTTTACAATTGTATTGGGATTAACTACAATTTTAAACAGGTATTTAGATTACATTGTGTAGGACCGGAAAGGCGACTAGAGGGGGGGTGAATAGACGCTTTCTCTATTTTTTACCTCGATCGAACTCAACCTTACTTTCACTCTAGTAGCTATAAAAGTTATGAAGATCTGTATACAGGCACAGCGGATGACCTGTGTTGAATCCGATCAAGCCCCGAAGCAAAAGACCAAAAACATCTCACCACCGCACATACGCACAGCACTTAAAACAAGTTGTCGGATCATTGAAAGCATCAAGCAATAAACAATTACAGGCAACTAACCAACAGCTATTTAAGAACCAAAACTTAGTCACATGGAAGACAAGATAAACAAATCCCCAATAACAAAACTGCTAGAATCTAGAACCACTGGCCGGCGCTGCCAAATGCTTTTCTCTGAGGGTCGGTTTCTCAGAGAACAAACCGATTTTTCAGAGAAACAGCAAGAAATGTAAGTCACATCAATGAGCAGTCAAAGCTAAGAGAAAAATCAAAACAGCCAAAAACTTAATGCAAAATCACATCAAACAGAGTACTCCTCATTTCTCGGGGACAAGCCACCGCACTGATGATCCAGATTTTTCCTGGTGCTACAAGCTGCCGCCAAGATCAAACACACAACACAGTGCCAAGCAGCAAGAACAGGCAAGGCAGTAAATAAATCACAAACAGCAAACTACTGCTTGTGCCTGACGTCTTAGTACATCCGCAATACACGGCAGCATCCAACAGCTGCAGCGCACCAAACAAAAACTTAAACGCAAGAGTCAAAGAAAAATAACCATCAAAACAGCTGCTGCCAAGTACTTCTATTCCCCTAGAAACCTGCCGCCACTCCCGGCTTCATTTTCTAGCGCCACGGACTCCCTACAGAAGGCGGCATTCTTTTTTTTTTGATTTCCCAAGAGACTGCAATCAGCCGCCACGACTCTGGTTTGAGCGGACAAAACAGGCAATAAACAAATCCCAAAAAAAATAAACTGCTGCCGCCGCACACACACAACAAACAAGGAGACAATCCAAAAGATATTCTGTTTTCACTAGAGACTACCAGCACTTGATTAAGCAGCCGCCACAGCAAATAAAAACAGACCTACAGTAGCATATATATATAAAAAATTGGCAGCCACATAACAAGGATCTTGTATCATCAAATCAAACAGTGGTGAATCCTCTTTCCTGCCAAGGGACGGCAGCCACAGGAGACTGCTTGGGCGCTACAAGCTGTCGCCGAGGCTCCTTAGTTTCCCAGGGAGAGAACAAGGCGCCGCCCAAGAAGAACTGCTTTTTTTCACCGGCGCCGCACCAAGCGAAAGTCACCAATTCTACAGGCTTACAGGCGTAGGCGCTACTAGGGGTTTCATTTTCTTAGGGCAGCCGCCGCCGCCAAACACTGGATCTAATTTTCTCTGAAGCTCACATGGCGCCGCGACAGACTACTTTTCTATTCTCCAGCAGCAACCTTAAGATGTCCCATCTCAGCCCCTTTTATATGACAGCCACAAGCCCTAAAAAAACTTTCTAGAAGATTTAACCTAATGGGCTCCCTTAAGGCCCAACAATTACAGAACACATGCGCACGCAATTTAAAGCGCTGTCTTCGCTTCTCTTGACCTAATCCACTTCTTGACGCACCGTCTTGCGCCGCGGGTTGGCATTAGGTCACCAAGGCGGTATTTGGTACAATTACCAAAATACCCCTTCTCAATCTTTTCCGAAGACCGAGTCCAATCCAGTTGAAGCAATCGCCTGCTTCGCCACGTGTAGGTTGATCCAGCGGCTCTCATCGTGTCGGCAAGTCTCTCCCATCCAGTTCCCACCGGACCACCTTGGCACTTGCACCAACCCCCGCACCGCTTGATCCAACCAGTCGCACCGAACTGCCCGTTCGGTCATCCTTGTCCATTCTGCGCCACGCTTGAGTCACTTGACCTCACCCGGTATCCATGATCGTTCTGGACCTTAGCTCTCCAAGCTTAGTCCCGATCCTCCTCGCCGTTGACCGTCGTTGACCTTCAAGCCACCTGCACAGCAATAGACAAGCAAACACGAATCCAGGAATAAGTTCTTCACAACTTGACCCACGTTAGTGAAAACATGCAACATGCAACACATATGCACTATAGCCTATGAACTCAATCTATCCCAAAGCCAAAATCCCAAAATGGCTAAAGATCAGCCTTTCAACTTTGCCGAAAACGCATAAAACTTCAAACCAAAAGCAACATTGCCAATTGTTTCATTATCCTAAGATCATGGGCATATCCCCATGATATCCACACATTGAATAGAAACAATCATACAATAATAATTTAAAATGATACTTAAATAATTTAAAATATTAGGATCAAACATGATCAAAGATGTAACTTGCCTTAATCAAATAATTGTTGTTCTTAAACGACGTCGAAATTTGGGGATACGGCAATTGCCGGCGGCAAGGATGGAAGCGGCGGTGCGGATCGGCTCTTGGTAGCGCGGCGGTTCTGGCAATGCTCCAACAAGGAGGGTGCACGCATGGCATAGAACGCGGTGCGGCGAAGCTGGGTGAAGACTACGTCGGCAGAGCTCCACGGGAGGCGACGCTAATGGCGGCAGAGAAGCTTGCGGCTGGCAGCAAAGGAATGGCGATTGCGGCGAGGAGGGAGGGAGAGAGGGGATGAGACTTTGGGGTGAGATGAGGAGGAGGAGGGCACCCAGGGCTCCCATTTATAGGGCAAGGGGGCGCCCAGGGAGGAGATCGCGTGCGGAGGTCAAACTAGAGCAGCGACGAGATTTGTAGTGTTAGGGTGTTTATGGATGTGGGTAATGGCTGAAATGAGGGAGGTGAGTTTCGGGGGTCTTGATGGCACCTAAAGCGTGAGAAATCCGGTAGGAAATTGTAGGATTCATTGAGCTTGTGTGGGCGCTAATGGCAGCAACGCGTTCGGTGCGAGGAGGAAGAAAGAGTGGAGGTAGAAAGGGGGCCTGACAGGTGGGGTCCGGTTATAAGAGAGAGAGAGAGAGAGAGAGAGAGAGAGAGAGAGAGAGAGAGAGAGAGAGAGAGAGAGAGAGAGAGAGAGGAATGAGAAGGTGCCGAGCGGGTCAAGGCACGAGCGGGCCGAGAAAATGGGTCAAGAGGGCAAGAAAAAGAAAAAGAGGAAGCGAGCCGAGATGAAAAGAAGAAGCGATGGGCTAGGGAAAGCGAATTTCAGCCCAAAAGGAAATTTACGAATTTTAATTAATTTTCGATTTTCAGAAATAGCAATATATCAAAAGGGCTTTTAGAAAATATCAAATAAAGTCAAAAAATTCTACAAAAATTCAAAACAATTCCTTGAATTATTTTGAACTTAATAAAATTATTTCCAACTTAAAGTTGGCTTTTATTTTTGCACATAAATTATTTTAAATTTCTAGAAAATAGGAAAAATCTTTTTAAATTTCGAAAATTTAAGAAATTAATTAAAATTATCGTTTTGACTTTAATTCCAAGAAAACCCTAGAAAACTCAATAAATTTTCTTTTTGACTTTAAAATCTAGGAAATTCATGTAAATCAAGAAAAGTCTTTTAAAACTCAGAAAATCCAATATAATAATAACTTTATTAATTCTAATTTTGGTAACAGAACTTTTGGATGTTACACATCAATATGAAACTTCTCTTGGAGTATCCTCTTCAATTCTTTGAGACCAAGAGATGGATCCTCAATCAGCCAGTCCTTGATATGCCCTGCACACTATTTGTATGACGTCATCTTGTCCCCCACAAAACTTGTGGTGGAGCAAGTATGTTGTGTTGCAATTACGTTACCTGCAAAAGAACCAAAGTTTCATCAAAATTTGATAGTAAGATTGCAGTAGTATGAAATCAACTTACAATTGGTCCTTACCTTGTAAGTTCAGTCATCCCGCAACCTTGATGCATAAATTCTCCGATTGCAGTCTGGATGGGTGCAAGATGCTCCAAACCTCTTCTACTCACTATAGTCAACGTTATACTTAAACTCCTTTAAAAGAGAGATTCAATTATTTGCCACTACCAAACATGCGTAATTGATTATTTTCCACTAATGTGAGTATGACATGTGGTCCTGGGACCCATATGTCATACTCATGTACAGTGGCAAACTGTAAAATTCACCTTTTTGTAGTGGCAAATAATCAATTTTTCCTTTAAAATTGCATAATGTCTAAGAGCTCATTTAAAAGTACTTTGGTCAGCAAAGATAGAATCCACTTGTACTACTGGATTATTAAGATCAGTCACAGGGAGAGGCTCCAATGGAACTTCATCATTAACCTCTTCTTCAAGCTGCTCCTCATCCTCAAGAGGATATAACCTTGTCATCTAGGCCAGAAGGGTTGTACATGCTCTCATCATCCATTCCAACATGATCCTCTTCCTCACTTTCTGGCTCACACATTATCCGGTTCACTCTCATTATCTTGCTCACTCAAATTATCTGGCTCACTCACATTATTTGGTTCACTAGTATGTGGAGGCTCAATTTGTGGCTCACTGAAGGACTCCAACATGAGATCCTCTTCCTCACTTTTTGGCTCACTCATATTATCTAGTTCGCTCTCATTATCTTGCTCACTCAAATTATCTGACTCACTCACATTATTTGGTTCACTAGTATGTGGAGGCTCAATTGTGGCTCACTGTGGTAAATGACTACAACCTACAATTCATTCTGAGAAGGAGGTAGGGCACTTGAACCATTGCTAGCTTGGCTACATGGATCCATATTGCTAGGTTGTCAATAGTACTGCAATTTGGCCGTGATACCTCCATGCCCGGCAATGGATCACCTTCCCAATATGGAGCTACATCCATCACCTACACATTCAGCAAGACCCTTCTATTTTTCTCCAATGCAAATGCACTATCCAAATCTACATAAGAGCATATGTCGACGTGCTTGCTAATGGAATCATTCCAACAGAACACAGATAGATATTGCCGACTTCACCACTTGAATTCTGAGCGCAAGAAGGCAATGAAATCCTCCATTTTGAAATTCCCTGAGTATATTACCTTCTGCATCCACTTAACCTTGTTGTATTCGATCCTATCCCTATCGGGCTTTGCCATGTACGAGCCGACTCTAACACTTAGCCGTATAGCCTTGGTAGGATCCATCCTACTGCAAGAATGAAACAAATACATTGCAAGAAATAAATAAAACATCATCTACCGTAAATAATGCAATTAAATGTGATAAACCAAAAATCCCCATTTCCCCAATAGTAAGCATGATTCAGAAATTCGAAACCCTAATTCCACAAATCAGAAACCTTAATCCCCCTTTCCGCAAATATTAAGCACAATTCAGAAATCCGAAACCCTAATTCCACAAATCAGAAACCCTAATTCCCCCTTTCCCCAAATATTAAGCACGATTTAGAAATCCTTACCCGTCTGGCACCCACGAAGCCGAACTTGTCACATATTCAGGGAACCTCTCTGCTAAGGTCTTCATCGGACTCCTCAATCCGGGTTTGCCCAGACTCATCTCGCTCCAACTCGATCTACTCATCGCGGCATGCTTCACTTCTCAGGAGAGGAAGATGCCGCAGAGGAGCATCGGTGGCGGAGTAGATTGCTTCACTTCTCAGGAGGGGAAGATGCTGCAAAGGAGCATTGTTGACGGACTGGAGTGGTGGCAGAGGCGGAGTGGGGTCATCGCGATGGTGGGGTGGAGCGGTGGACTGGAGTGGTGACGACTGAGTGAGGAGACAAGGGGAAAAGTGGGGGATGAGCGATTTTGTCGGGATTAGGTCAACCAGGAGAGAAGCTCAAGGGGGCATTACTGATATTTCTTTTTTCCTCTCTTTCGCAACAAGTCCAACGTGACTTAATGGCAGGGAAACTGACGACAATGTCATTCCTAATAATTTCTTGTCTTTGCGGGGCTATTTTGCACTGCGTCACCAAAGGAATGTTATTCCTATAAATAAGGCTGAATGTGATGCTACTAAACCAATTTTCCCTTCTTTTTTTTTGAGAGGAGAATCACATTGCATTTAGTTCCATTCCTTTGGAAGGAAGAAAATAAAATAAAATGAAGGAATATGAACCGTGTTATATTACAGTATATATACAAGTGAGTTATAGCCCAAACCAATTATCTTGTGGAAATCCACAGTTTTTTGTTCTAAAAATCCACAATTTTAAAAATAATTTCTTTTATAGTTTAAAAGTATGAGTTCTTATTGTAGAAGATTGTTTCTGAAAGTCGAGTTCATAGACGATAAAATATCATTAAGCTTTCACATGATTTCCAACAATATCTATCGCGGAAAAGAAAACACTAAAATTATGAACCCTTAGAACATATAAATGTCAAATACTGTCAAACAGTGACGGTGATGATGGCGGTTCAGGACATAGTGCTGCAATTCTTCAATTCATCGCTGTTGGCTGGCACAATTCTTTCCCTGCTCTACGGAGACAGACCAGAATCACCTCCTGGTGAGATGGTAGAATCATGAGTGTACGACTCTATTAGAGTTTAAATCTTGATATCCACCTATTATATACATGCAAGTGCACTTTAATAGGATTTTTGTGAGGTTAGGGATAAATATCTCCGACCTCCGTCTGTTTAAACGTGTGCTAAAAGGACACACTCGAGTGTATATGCGTGTGGTGTGCGCACGCACGTATGCATCTTCTTTATAATAAAAAAAAAGTTTGAAGACAAACAATTAATCCTTGATGCATGCGTGTATTCAATTATTCATCATGTGGGTGTCTATTCTTCAGCTCATCGCAGTCTAGAAGGCTAGAACCAATCTGACATTCAAGCTAACCTTGTGAGACCACTGGCAGAATTTATTGCAACGTAAGAACTTCTATTCGATGACAGATTAGTCAGCATGGCCCGGTGAATTTTTCTTTAATTTGGGTAGTATGTCGATCGTCTTGCTTTTTTTCGGTTCATGCATTTCTCTTTTCACCCCTTTGAGCTCTATTTAGGAACTGATGCATTGTTTCTTTTTCATCCCCGCTGTTAGAATAGGGCTTTTTGTATTTCCTTATCTGTACATGGCAACCTCTTTTGTACTCCATATATATATTGCCCATTAGGCTCTCTTGAATATACACATAATATTCATAACATAGTATCAGATGCAAACTTAGCTCTTTCCGTTGCCACCGCCGCCATCGCCAGGCCGCCGCCACTGCCGCCACATCGCTGCCGCCACACCGCCAAGTTGCCGCCGCCGCTGCCGCCGACGCCGTCCTTCTTCTTCGACGCCAGAAAGCCTTGTGCCGCCGCCATCATTGCCAGCCACTCACCAGCCAGCCGCCGCCACCGCCCGAGGCCGTCCTTCTTCCCCGACACCCAGGTCTCAGGTCGCCGCCGCCGCTGCCGACGCCATTGTGAGGAGAATCGGGGAACCCTAGTTCTCCGCTCGGGTTAACAGGCCGAGTTCCCCTCTCAGGTTAACAGGCCAGCCCAGGTCGGGCTTTTAAGCCGATCGAAATAAAAAAAATAAAAAAAACAAACAAAAATAGTACGTTGATCTAACCGCCGCGCCGTCCAGCGCCGCCTGTTAGACTTCGTTGCCATGGTCGCCGCGCCGTCCAGCGCCGCCTACCAATGGCTTCCGTTCCATGAGCTGCGATCCCATTATCGGGAACAAAGCTTAATGGGACGAACTACAGGTTGGGGTCTCCACTCATGGAGATCACGCTCGATAGTCTCCGCCTCTGGGGACATGTCACTGGTGCTCGACCTTGTTCGCCATCGCCGCTTCAGCCTCCTCCCAGACAGCCTACTTCTACACCTCCTGCAGAAGATGAGGCCACCAAGAAGGAGGTAGAGGGCGCTGCTGCTGCTGCTGACGCTGCTGATGAGGCCTTTCAGTATGCCATAGACGCTTTTGAGCGTTGGTGTACTGATGAGGCTCGTGTTCGAGCCATCCTGGTGGTCAGCGTTGACGACTCCATCCAGCCAGATATTGTTGGTCTACGTGCTACTCGTCAGATCTGGGAGTACTTGCGCGAGCGATACTAGCAGAGCAGCAATGCTCAGTTCTTTTCGCTTCAGCGTGAGTTGGAGACGCTTTGCCAAGATGACTCCTCCATCGACGACTTCTTCTGAGCTCTGGCTAGTCTCTGGCACCAGCTGGACGAGCTAGCTTCTCCGCTCTGCTAGGAGTGTCATAAAGTGCAGAAGGCGGATAGTGATCGCCTTCGCCTTTATGACTTCGCTCGCCATCTTCGCCTGTAGTTTGAGCCTCGCTGGCTCAAGCTCACTGAGCCGCCACCACGCAAGCGATACGCATCGAGGCTCTTTTGACACTTCGTGCTGAGGAGCTTTGCCACGGGTTAGCAGCACAATTTGTTTCGGCTATGCTTGCTACCCCTTCTTCTTCGACTATACCGACGGTTTCAGTTTCGACTACAGTCCCTCCTCATGTGTCTGTTTCTGCTCTTGTTTTTGCACCAACTGGGGTTTAGTACAATTATTGCAAGAACTTTGGGTACGACTACCAGCGTTGTGTGGTGCGAAAAAAGCAGAATAAGGCGTGTGGAGTTGGACGCTCCAAGGGAGGGCAGGGAGGCCCTTCCTCGACAGGAGGACAGACCAGCACGTTAGGATCTTCTCAGCGAGGTGACTCTGTTCAGCAGTTCTGTCAGGCTCTACTTCAGCAACTCTCTCACAGCTCAACAGGTTCTGCTAGTCTAGCTCAGACATCTCCTCTAGGTACTTCTTGGGTTCTGGATTCTGGTGCCTTTTTCCACATGACACCAGACTCCACATCTCTCACTTCAGTAGGACCTCTTGTTTTTCCTATCTTTGTTCAGACAGACGACGATACTCCTCTATCTCATCGTGATCCAGGCACTCTTTTCTCCATCGACTTTCTCGCTCCAACTATTTCTCATGTTCCTCAGCTTACCATGCAGCTTCTCTCAGTGGGTCAGCTCACTGATCTCGGTTGTAGGGTTGGTTTTGACTCTCACACCTATTTTGTCTAGGACCCATGCAGACGGGGATCAGTACTTAGAACCCGGCGGCGCCGTAGGGATCGCTGTGGTTTCTACATTCTTGACCGCCTCCACCTTAGCCCACTTCAGTTGCTTCTATCACCTCTACATTCGCTGCCACTGCTGCCACCACCTCTGGAGTTTTTGCGTAGTGGCATCATCGTCTAGGTCACTTGTGTGGGTCTCGTCTTTCTTCATTAGTTCATCAGGGTGTTCTTGAACATGTTCCTGTTGACACGTCCATGTTTTGTCAGGGTTGTAAGCTGGGCAAGCAGCTCCAACATCCTTATCATTCTAGTAAGTCCTTGTCTTTTCGTCCTTTTGATTTAGTTCATTCAGATGTATGGGGACCTGCACCTATTATCTCTAAAGGCGGGCATAAATCTTATGTGATCTTCATTGATGATTATTTCCGTTTTACATGGATTTTTCTCTATATCTAATTGTGGTCAGTTTCTTGCGATCTATCGTAGCTTTGCAATGATGGTTCGTACTCAGTTTGATTCTCCCATCCGTACTTTTCGCTGTGATTCTGCTGGCGAGTACTATTCTGGCGCTTTTAGACAGTTTCTTTCTGAGCAGGGCACTCTTTACTAGTCTTCTTGTCCTGGTGCCCATGCTCAGAATGGGGTTGCTGAGCGCAAACATCATCATCTGATTGAGACTGCCCGCACTCTTCTCCTTGCCTCTCACGTTCCACCACAGTTCTGGGCTGAGGTTGTTTCTACGGCTGTATATCTCATCAATATGCAGCCTTCCACTGCTCTTAAGGGTGTCAGTTGTAACAACCTCCTCGGATTAAGCATGGAACCGACTGATTTTTTTTGAGCTGCGGTACTACCGCACGGATCATCAAGACCTCCTGGTGGTTGAGGTCTGCCAGGACCTCCCAGGAGATCTTCAAGACCTCTTGGAGGTCTTGGCCTCTGTGCACTGAGTCAGTCCCAGGAATCCAAGCTAGCTCGCACAGACAAACAATGGTGTGATCACATCCATACCACAAGCTACAAGAAACAAATAGATAAAAAGCATATATTGTTAAAGGCCAATCGGCCAAGCTTCTTACAAGAGTTTTGCCACCAGGGCTTACAAAAAGAGCACTTTGCAGTAGACACAAGAATCAAACGAGCAGATCCAACCGATCAGCTAACAGGCTATCGAGTGGAGGACGTCCCCTAGCACGCATAGCCTCCAAAGACCTCTTCTTCTTGGAGCTTTGAGCTCCCTAGAACTCCCTGATCTGCTGGTTGAAACAGAGGGCACAAGCCATGAGTACTTTTGAATGTACTCAACAAGCCGTGAGGAGATAAATGCAAGTAATATTCATGAAGGGCTTGCCAAAAGAGAGCTGTATGGTTAGTTGCATAAATCAATTTTTGACAGTAAATAACATGTATAGTTGCAAAGCTCAAGATGAAAACAATAATACATAAATACATTTGTTTGAAAGGAGGGAGTGAGCACCAGCTCACCTCCAAAGCCACTTGGGGGAGGTCTGGTCGCACCCACGACTAGGATCTCTCCCAAGACCTCTCTGGAGCACCCACTCCAGAGCTCCATGCCCAGCCCCTGGACCTCATCTTGAGCCAACCATGACTCCTCTAAAGCCGGCCAAGGTCTCTTCGAGGCAAAGCCACGGCCTCTCGTAGAGGCGCCCAGGGACACATTTATAAAAGTCTACCCTTTTGCTCCACTTCTCTGGGAGATATCCATAACTAAGGACTTGGCTATTTGAATAGATTTTACGCTCTGCAGAGGTGTACAACTTTACACACAATCCACGATCTCTCTAGCGGGACGGGTTCCGGAAAGACTCTTGCTCACTTCCGAAGGTGAGCAGTCTAGAGAGCGCGGCAAGGCCTTTACAAAGCTTTGATCTGGCTCGGGGCTGCCCGCTAAGATTTCGCTTCCGGTTGGGTTGCAAATGCCACCGGATTCGTGCCCCCTCTTGTGCCATGCGATATAGCTCGCTCAACCAAACAGCTCCCAGCCATCTCATTGCTAATTATTCGGCCCAGGCCATTCTCATAAAATGACCTTGTGGTTGCACGGATTACCCAGATCCACAGACACAAAGTTGAGTCCTTAATCCACTCAGGCAAGGCAACCTCATCCTATTGTGCACATGGCACCCCCTTTAATGCACAATCACTTGCCCGAGTGTGAAAACATCTTGGGTTCAACCCGGCCACTGGACCACCCAATCCTAGCACCGCAAATTTTAACAAGGTGGCCTCGCACCACTAAAGACATAACGGGGGCATTACGCCACCGTTGCACAATGGTGGCACCAACCACGATTCCATAGTTCAATTAGTTAAGATTATTAATTGATGAGGCATGATTCACCAGACCCACAGTTCTACAGCAAGGCTAAGCATAATCTTACGGTCCCATGTTGACAATACCAAGCAATACCAACTAAAATACCCAATCTAAGGTGTCCAAGGGAGATCATGTCAACATGTCAAGTTCAAGTGTCCAAGGAGGCATCATGTCAACAGGTCTGAACCTAAAAGAGGTTCAAACACACAAGAGGGAGGTCTGAACCTAGAGGAGGTCCAAACACACAAGATGGAGGTCTGAACCTAAAAGAGGTTCAAACACACAAGAGGGAGGTCTGAACCTAAAAGAGGTTCAAACACACAAAAGGGAGGTCCGAGAGGACAAGGAGGCCTAAGGGACAGGAAGGTCCTGCGGGGGAGGAGGTCCTGAGGACAAAGGAAAAAGGTCTCGAGGAGATCCTGAAGACAAGGAAGTCTAGAGGAGGTCCTGAAGACAAACAGGGAGGTCTGAGGACAAGAGGTCCTAAGACAGCAAGGAGGTCTGCACAAAGAGGAAGTCTAGACCACAAAGGTCCAACACAAAAGAGGAGGCCACAAAGGTCCAAACACATAGAGGAGGTCTAGACCGCAAATGTCTAAACACAAAGGGGAGGTCGCGGCCTAAAAGGGGAGGTCCTGACCACAAGAGATGATCTGGACTAGGAGGGTGGTCTTTGCAAAAAGGCCAGCAAGGATCAAGGAGGTGGTCCTTGCAAACAACCTGGAGGAGGTCCCGGAAATAAAGGAAAAATCTGTGAAGAAAGCAGGCTGCTCGATCAAGATCGACGACTGCATAAAGGCGCACTCCACGCCAAGAGAGAGAAGGGAGTTGATGGGAGGCGTTGTTCAAAGGAGGACGAGGAGATCAGGACCAAGGGTAGGTCCTGACCGCGAGATCTGCAAGGGGAGGCTTTGGACGGCCAAGATCTACAAAGGGCAGGTCCTGGACGGTCAAGGGCTACCACAGGGAGATCCTGGACGGTTAAGATCTCACAAGGGGAGGTCCTAACGGTCAAGATCTGAACAAGGGGAGGTCTGAACGGTTAAGATCTCCAAAGGAGGAGGTCCTATCGGTCAGATCTAAACAAGGGGAGGTCTGAACGGTTAAGATCTCCAAAGGGGAGGTCCTAACGGTCAGATCTAAGTAAGGGGAGGTCTGAACGGTTAAGATCTCCAAAGGAGGAGGTCCTATCGGTCAGATCTAAACAAGGGGAGGTCTGAACGGTTAAGATCTCCAAAGGAGGAGGTCCTAACGGTCAGATCTAAGCAAGGGGAGGTCTGAACGGTTAAGATCTCCAAAGGGGAGGTCCTAACAGTCAGATCTAAACAAGGGGAGGTCTGAACGGTTAAGATCTTTGAAGGAGGAGGTCCTATCGGTCAGATCTAAACAAGGGGAGGTCTGAATGGTTAAGATCTCCAAAGGGGAGATCCTAACGGTCGGATCTAAGCAAGGGGAGGTCTGAACGGTTAAGATCTCCAAAGGGGAGGTCCGCGGGGCAAGGATACGCGGGGAAGGCTAGGGCCGTCAAATCAAGATCAGACGGAGCAAAGCAAAGGGGCCGTTTGGACCGAGCGAACGCTCTAACTAGACCAAGCCGTCCGATGCAGATCGGAGGATGCAGACAGGATGGGATGTTTGGACCAGCCGAACGTGCCAACAAGATCGGGCCATCCAATAAGCATCGAACAGTCCTTTGGTGATGAAGGCAAAACTCGAGCAGACGCCGCAAGAAGAGCGATGCAAGGTGTCCAAACGCTAGGGAGGTTTAGTCCTAAGGAGGTCTGGACCTTCAGACCCAAATAAGGGAGAGGTCCGGATCCTTAGATCCAAACTGAGAAGAGGTTTAAACCTCAAAAGAGAATCAACCGAACAAAGGAGGTCTAAAGAACTCAAAGGAGGTCCTATGAACATAGAGGAGGTTCAGAGGACACGGGGGCAAACCAAATAAACAAAGGGGGAGGTCCAAGGGACATAGGGAGGTCTGATTGGATGCGGGGAGATCAAAGGGGGCTCCATATGGGCACAGGGAGGTCCATATGGGCACGGGGAGGTCCAAAAGGACTCTGGGACGCTCAAATGAACTCAGGGAGTTCAAATGAACGTTAAGAGGTCCACGGGGAGGTCGACATAGAGAAAGAAGTCTAGATCAAGGGGGATCTAGACAGAGATAAAGGTTTAGACCGAAGGGGAGGTCTAAACACAAAGAGATTCAAACCAACAAAGGGGAGGTCTGGATTAGGAAAATCCAAACACAAGGCTCCGGGGGAGGTCCAAGAGACGCAAGAGAGGTCTGGACAAAGAAAGACCTAGGGAAGGAGAAGCTAGCCTGAAGGACAAACAAGGCAAACAGAGAAAAGAGGCTAAAAGCCAAGGAACAGCGATAACTCCAAATCAACCAAAAGGAATTAATTGAAGTTGGATTAGTTCAAGTTAAACTTTCAAATTTCGAAATCTTCAAGTTAAGCTTTGAGCAATCAACAAAACCAAATGGTTATTTTTATTTTAAAAGCTTTTCAAAACTCTGGACAAACGGGACGTTACATCAGTCCTATAGAGTGTCTCTACTATCGAGCCCCCCAGTACACCTTCGTGTTTTTGGTTGTACTTGTTTTGTTCTACTGCAGCCTCGTGAACGCACTAAACTATCGGCCTAGTTAGTTGAATGCGTGTTTCTTGGTTACAGTTCTGAGCATAAGGGTTATCGTTGCTGGGATCCTTCTGCTCGATGGATCAGGATTTCACGAGACGTTGTCTTTGACGAATCTCGACCTTTCTTCTATCGAGATTCGGCCCCTCCTGTTTCCACTGTTGAGTCGATTTCATGGTTGTCT
The DNA here is from genome assembly GCA_036346405.1 of Phyllostachys edulis. Classification (NCBI taxonomy): domain Eukaryota; kingdom Viridiplantae; phylum Streptophyta; class Magnoliopsida; order Poales; family Poaceae; genus Phyllostachys; species Phyllostachys edulis. The sequence goes on along the minus strand of CM070556.1, from coordinate 25,263,648 downwards.
CTTTCTAACTCTTCACCAATTTCTCCACTATCACAGTCTTCCCCTGGTGCATCTCCGATGGTTCCTTCTATACCTCGCCCGTGTCTTTGCCTCCCGCAAAGACCACCGTCTCGTTTCTCTGGTATTCACTTCTCCTGGCGTCCTTGTCCTTCACCAGTCTCCTCTCCTGGTGTCTTGCCGACACCCACATCTGATCCTTCTGATGATGCTCCTCATTAGGTCCTTTGTGACCGGACATCCCTTCGACCTCCTGATCGTCTTGGATTTTCTCTGATAGCTCATGCTCTCTCTGTCACTAAGCCTAGTTCTTATCGTGAGGCTGCTCCTCATTCTGAGTGGCAGCTCACAATGGCAGAGGAGTTTGATGCTCTTCGACGTACAGAGACTTGGGATATTGTACCGACATCTGTGCATGCTCGTCCGATCACGTGCAAGTGGGTGTACAAGATTAAGACCTGGTCTGATGGTACTATCGAGTGCTACAAGGCTGTCTTATGGCTCGTGACTTTCAGCAGGAGTACGGTCGTGACTATGATGAGATTTTTGCCCTTGTTGCCCATATGACCACTGTTCACACTCTTGTTGCGGTTGCTTCTGTTCGCCGGTGGTCTATCTCTCAGTTGGATATTAAAAATACCTTTCTTAGTCGTGTTTTGTATGAGGAGGTCTACATGCAGCTACCACCGGTATTACATTCTCGATAGGCACGTCCTCGTCTTAAATGCGTGCTCTTTATGGCCTCAAACAGGTTCCTCGTGCCTGGTTTGCGTGTTTTACCTCAAGGATTACTGCTGTTGGTTTCACTGTCAGTTCCCATGATCCTGCTCTTTTTGTCCATATCTCATCTCGGGGTAGGACACTACTTTTTCTGTATGTTGATGATATGCTCATCACTAGTGATGATTCCTCATTCATCACGTATGTGAAGCAGCATCTTAGTGAGCAGTTTTTGATGACTAATCTTGGTTCTCTTACGTACTTCCTTGGGATTGAGGTCTCTTCCATGCCTGAGGGCTACTACCTCTCCCAGCAGAAGTATGTCCAGGATCTTCTTGATTGGTCTGGTCTGACTGACACTCGCACCGCTGAGACTCCCATGGAGTTATCCCTACAGCTTCGTGCCACTGATGGTGATCTTCTTGAGGATTCTACTTGATATCACCATCTTGTTAGGAGTTTGGTGTACCTTGTGAGCACTCGTCCTGATATTGCTTATGTTGTTCATATCTTGAGTCAGTTCATGACTCGTCCTACCCATCTTCACTACAGTCACCTTCTTTGTGTTTTTCGCTACTTGCGTGGGACTATCTCTCGTCATTTGTTTTTCCCTAGCTCTATCTCACTACAGCTTCAAGCGTATTCCGATGCGACATGGGCTAGTGATCTTTCTGATCGTCGTTCTCTTTCTGCTTACTGTGTTTTTCTTGGCTCCTCCCTGATTGCTTAGAAGATTAAGAGGCAGACTGCAGTTTTCCGTTCGAGCGCAGAGGCTGAGTTGAGAGCTATAGCAGCAGTGACAACAGAGGTTACTTGGTTGAGGTGGCTAGTTACAGATTTTGGAGTGCCTGTGATGGGACCTACGACTCTTTTGTCTGACAGTACATGTGCTATCAGTATTGCTTGGGACCTAGTGAAGCATGAGCTCACCAAGCACATTGGTATAGATGCTTCATACACTCGCCCACAGGTGCAGGAGGGAGTACTTGCTTTACAGTTTGTGCCATCAGAGTTACAGGTTGCTAACTTCTTCACGAAGCCACAGACTAAGGCACAATATTTGTATTTTCTCTCCAAACTCAGTGTGTGTGATCCACCATGAGTTGGGGGTGTTAGAATAAGACTCTTTGTATTTCTTTATCTGTATATGGTAACCACTTTTGTACTCCCTATATATATTACCCATTTGGCCCTCTTGAATATACACACAATATTCATAACACCCGCTACTTCGTCCAATTCCTGTACTAAAGCATAATTTGTATCCTTTCTGGTTCAAACAGCTCAGTCAGCTATTCCAGGGCTACTCTGTTGGAAATTCTACCCGTGGACACACACTTTCACGAGTGAAAGAGACAAACTCACGGAGAGAAAGAACACACAGAAGATTTTTGCGTAGCACTACAACTGCCTAGTGCTACTTTTGTCTTTCTATTCTCCTCACTTTTCTGCTTTGCTCAACAAATACAAACTGATTACAAGACCTTATATAAGCACACCCGGACGTGGCTACCACAAACTAACTCACACACTAGTAAATCACTTACATGTAACTCATGCACTAACTCACGCCACTATATCCTAATAACATGTCCACTAAGAAAACTTCTAACATTACACACTAGTAAATCACCTGCATGTAACTCACGCACTAACTCACGCCACTATCTCCTAATAACCTGTCTACTTAACTCTATGCAGCCCACTAACTCAACTAATGCATGATACACTGCATTACCACTTGTCCACTACTGCATGAAGTTGTCAAGATTAAGTCCAACAATTTCCCCCCTAATCTTGACATCACTTACTTCATAAGCCGAAGTCCAATCTCCTCACGCATCTCCAAGGAGTTTTGCCTTCTTCTTACTGACCATGCCGTCAGTGACACAACTTGCCGGCGTCTTTTGTTTCTAACTCAACTCCGATTGTCTTTCACCGGTACCATCGGCGACAAAGACTCGGACCGGAGCTTACATTAGTGAGTTCTTGGACACACCTATAAGAACTCACGCTTTCTCGTGGACACAACTGACACAAGAATACACACATGTACAATAGCTAGACGGGAGTACACGGAGAGGACACACTTCTATTCTCTTGTACTACTAAGCTCTTGGACATGCACTCAACTAATTCACAGTGGAGGAAACAGAAGAACGTCATGATCACACACATAGCTTTTGGCACTCGGCAGGCCCGGAGCTTTTCATGTGCTCTCATTCTTTATCCTCCATAATACCTCATGGCAGCTACCAGATGTGATGTACAGCCACTGCAGCCAGCCACACACCCGTGTACGCCCGCCGTCACAAGACACCGCTGCGCTTACGCTGCTTCCGTGCTTCAAGACAATCGCTGGCAGGCCTGCCGCGCTGCGTGCATACGTGCTCGCAGCTTTACCGCTTGGCGCCCGCTCCACGATCTGCTCCCGATCGCCCGAGCTCAGGCAGGTCGGAATGCCATCGCCTCGCGAAGGTGCTCAATCGCACCTTGTGCACATGCATGCATACGCCGTTGTTCTTTGGTGCTTGCTCGCACCGCGCTTCTCCAGCCGCCATCGAGGCCGAGCCCACCGCGGCGCCACCGCCGCCGGCGGCGCGCCCGCCGTGTGCCGCACCGCCTGTTGTTGTTCGACGAAGTCCATCGCCGGGTAACATCACGTCACGTTGAACCTCGCTTTGATACCAATTGTTGGAAATTCTACCCGTGGACACACACTTTCACGAGTGAAAGAGACAAACTCACGGAGAGGAAGAACACACAGAAGATTTTTACGTAGCACTGCAACTGCCTAGTGCTACTTTTCTCTTTCTATTCTCCTGACTTTTCTGTTTTGCTCAACAAATACAAACCGATTACAAGACCTTATATAAGCACACCCGGACGTGGCTACCACAAACTAACTCACACACTAGTAAATCACTTGCATGTAACTCATGCAATAACTCACGCCACTATATCCTAATAACATGTCCACTAAGAAAACTTCTAACATTACACACTAGTAAATCACCTGCATGTAACTCACGCACTAACTCACGCCACTATTTCCTAATAACCTGTCTACTTAACTCTATGCAGCCCACTAACTCAACTAATGCATGATATACTGTATTACCACTTGTCCACTACTGCATGAAGTTGTCAAGATTAAGTCCAACATACTCCCTGTCTGCCAAAACAGTAAACAGTGTCAAAGCTATACCAGCTCTGTCCCAACGGGGAATGTAGTTTTCTGCAACATTACGTGATAAAAAGTGCGGTTCTTTGAAAAATTCGCTGAAAAGTGTTGTTTTGTGATAGTTCTGACTGAGTTGGTGTAGCTTTGAGAAATATACTCTTTTCTTATTGATAATATAGTGTGCACATCGATTCTTATTTGTCTTGGATTAGCTAAATCATTCACGACCTGAGAATCTCCCCGATCTTGTAGTGGTGGCCGGGCGTACAGTGACGCGAACCCACCCACCTATATTCGATTCTCACGTTTGCGGCGTGTTTTAACCACATTTTTTCAGGTTAGGTTTAGAATGACACTGGAATTGAAGGCCATGGACTCGATCTATGGCTCATTTCTCGCCATGCATCCCGACCAAAATGGACAATCGGTTGATGTACCAACACCAGGAATAGTACGAAGTACCATGAAGAGAAACTGAGAAGACCTAGGTTTGGGCGTGTGTTAGCCCGTGCTTCCCTGCTATATCAGAAACCTCTCTAGTAGTCTAGTTCACATCTCCAATGCGAGTCGGTGGCGACAATGATAACAGGACGCAAGGGGCTGAATCCACTGCTCTTCAGCAGAGTAGATGTTTTTTTTATAAAAAAAGGACAGAAGCTTTGCCTCATTTTATTGATAGAAGAAGAGAATACAACGCTAGACACACTGAAGAACCGAAACAACAAAAACGACACAACCTACGAGCACCAGAAAAGGACAACACGAAACTACGCTACACTAATAACCACCTGCAAGCACTCGAACAGCAAGTCGCACACCTAGCCAATCAGCATTGAGACTCCAGGGCCAACGACCTAAATCAACTTGCCGAGTTTTTCATCCCAAACAAGATTACAATGGTCCGGATGAACTTGCCGAGTTTTCCTGGGCACGTTCCCTTCAGGAACTCTAGACATATGTCTATGGCATCTTCATCCACCTCATCATCCTTTATAAGGATGCCTAGCTTCTTCATGAGCACATAAGGTTCACTTTGCACTGCATAGGGTTTTTTTTTTTTCTCATTCTGCTTTTGAAGCTAGACGGTCACTTCTATTGCTCGATCCGATGGTAAATATCAGGTGTTGTAACAGTAATACGCGTATGCCTTTTACTGCATATTTCAGGGTAACGTGTTTTTTGTGAGCTCCTACGTGAGTTAGTAAAACTTAACATCGTACACAGTGATCTGCTTCCCTTTTTTTTCCACCTTTTTTTGTAATCTCTTTTTTTTTAACAGTAAAAGCTTAGTGTCAGGATAGTAAACACTAGCTATCCTGTAAGGTAATTGCATTTGGGTACCGAGTAGGCCCAATGAAGTAATCAGGCATAGGTAAAAAGTCAATGGTTTCATCGTAGCTAGTAAACAGTTTTACCGTAGACGGTAAACATAAATTCAAACCAGATATATCGTGAAGGCAGTAATATAAAATATGTCATGCAGTAAACGGTTTCATCAAAGATAGTAAATACAAATTCAACCGGGTTTTTTTTATTTTGTATTTATATATGGCCAAACAGTGTGGTCAGTCGCTTCATACAAAGATTAAAAAAAGTAGAAACTTAAATAATTAAAATTTTCTAGTGGCGGAGGTAGCATGCTATCTCCGTCTTCAAAGCTTCGTAGGTGACGTCGTCGGCATCGGACGGTTTGGGATCAACGTAGGAAGCCTGAAAAGCGTTCACCCGCTGACACGCCCATTCGAGGGTCGCCTAAAGACTCTCCGACTGAAGAATCAAGTCTAATTGTGCCCATAGGATCTCTTCTATTGCTCGAGAGGTCTTGGCATGGTAGACTCGGTCGTCCTTCGCCTCGATGAAGCAGTCGAAGCGACGATAATCCTTTAGAAGACGTACAACGTCGTTCTGGAGGACCACATCAATGGCGAGGCTAGCTCGCCAGAAGCCAGAGACCACCCGAAGATGCGGTTGAGGAGCACGTCCAGATGGAGGAACGGCACTGACACGTCCCTCGGCATAATGTCCAGAGGAGGAGGTAGGACACTGTTAGTACAATGCCCTTTCGTAGCATCCGCCAGCGCATGGCCGGAAAGGTGATTGTATAGAATGGCCAGGTAAGCCATCAATGCAGCCGTCAAGGGAGAAGAGTGGGCAGCCATTTTTTTAACTATTCTAGTTTGTTGACGGAGGGTGCGAAAGAGAGTAGAACAACGTGATAATCCATCAAGAGAGTAGAACGACGTGATAATCCATCTTCTGGTGGTGGATGATCATTCTTATAAAACAAGGAGTAACATCGGCGAGCGAGACGAAGAGATGCATCGAGAGCCAAAGTAGCATTGATGCGCTTAAGGTATCGTTTGGCCGACGCTTAATAGAACCTTCTGCTCACACGCAATGTTGACAGTAAAAACATACTCACAACTTAGTAAACATAGTCGGCCATAAGTAATTAAAAAAACCAGATGTGTAATAGTAACATTACTAGCACCATATAGTAAACGCATCAAACCATTGTAGTAAAAGCATGAGGCAGTAATACCAACGTAATATGTAGTAATTGATAACAGCATTTACTGCGTATAACCACTTAAATTTTTTTCTTTTTTTTTGAATGGACGCAGAAGTCATGTATATTACGTGCGTGGATGCGCATCGTTCGGGCCGTTTCCCGCATTACTGCGAATCATATTTTCTCTTTCCAGCGGCGCGCCCAACCCTCAAAGGAATGAAAAAAGCAAGGTCACTGGTGAGCTATACCGGCTCACATTCCCTTCAGGAGCAGAGGCGATCTTCGTTTTCAGCACCATCCGACCCACCCGCACCCTGTAGGTTAGGGAATATGACAGTTTCTTTTGTTTTGGATTGCTTCCTCTCTCGCGAAGTGGGGTTTTCTATGGTTCCGCACAGTAATTTACCCCCAATTTTTCATAATTTCTCACTATACTCGGGTGATATCTTCCTCCATATTTTTTTGGAGCATTTTTTTATAGTTTTTCATATCCAGATTTTAAGTAAAACAACTCCTCACATGCAGTAATTCGTAGGATCCACTTTTTCTGTTTATCTTCTTCGTTTTTTTTGTATCCCTGCTCTGGGCAGTAAAATTAATGAGGACAACTGGCGATGCACCCTCCAAGGTGAGGAAGATCACCATCGAGGGAAGCTAGTTGGCGTTGGATATTTACTGTGACCCCTCCCAACCCGAACCCATCGCCTCAAGAGCAACGATCGCATATGTTGCAGACGATGGCGCATGTGTTGTCGTTGCGTTGTCGCCTCGCGATGAGACCGCTCATGAGATTGCAGCGGTACATTTATGCACATATAGCAGTAAACACGCAATATTTGTTACAATAATTCGATAATATTATAGATTGTTATCTTTTTCCCCATCAACAGTAGACACGAGTCATGCCTGTAGTAATTAGTAAACATATCGTCTGTAAAAATATTGTTACATCGAATGCAGACTCCGCGCGATGGGAGGAAGGAACCTTGGACGACATGCATCAGGTGCACTCCCACACATGTCATCGCAACCATCGGTGAGCTGACGATAGGGCAAGGGAATGAGGGCAAGAGGATGCATTACTACAAAAGAGGCAATACTAGATGCCTCATCACAGACAGTTCCCTAGAAACTATCAGTGTTGTAATAATCATAGACGATTTTATAATCACGACTGTCTTTGTTACTAGTGATGTGTAGAACCGTCTGTGATACGTAATTATCACAGACAATTTTTAATAAGAACCATCTGTGATAATTCCCAGATGGTTCTTAACAAGAACCATCTGTGATTATTGCAGACTTCACAGACAGTTTTTAAATATATCCATCTGTGATAATTTAATTTTGTATCACAGACGGTTTGTGGATGGAAGTGTCTGTCATATGTTCAATCCTGCTTCGGCTCCTGCGCGACGCGTCTCTTCGTCTCGCGCACTGACGCGTCTCTTCGTCTTGTCGGGCGACTCGTCTCTTTGTCTCCCCACGTGATGCTTCCATATCTAGCAGTAATTAAGCAAGTTCTTGCTGTATTGATACATACGCAGCACTAGCTAGTACCGTAGCACGCCATGGTGAGCACACGGAGCATGACGGCGAGGAGGTCGATGATCGTCATCACTCTTCCTCACGATATCGTCGTCCACATCGTCGGCCTCGTGGCCGCGAGCTCTCCTCAGCCCATGGCTGACCTCTGTAGCCTACGAGCCATGTACGTATTTATATACCTACAAAAATACGTACTACAGTTTGTGGCGGCAACCAATCCATTCATGCATGCATATGCATGTTACTAATTTGACTAACAACAATGCTCTTAATTTGGCCTTTTAATTTTCACTTATAGAGTTGCAAGGCCGTGTACAAGGCGTCCAAGGAGCACGCTGTGGGGATGCGCGTGGTGCTAGAGCGGGAGAAGGCGATGAAGTGGCTGAACAACGAGTGCTACCTCGCCGTCATCAACCACTTGGCCGACGCCGGCAACCCAGAGGCCTGCTTCATCGTTGGCCTCATGCTCGTCTTCGTGCACTAGGACATGCAGCGCAGTGTCGTGTGCCTTGATCGGGCGACTGTCGCCGGCCACAAGGCCGTGGCCTACGTACTCGGCCTCCTCCTCTACAAGGCCGATGAGGCGCGCGATGTTGGGAAGCACTACATCAGCTAGGTCGAGGGCGAGCCAGCTGGCGGCGGGTGCGTGACGACCAAGAAGACCAACCGGGAGTGCAGGCGGTGCCGGAGGCTCGCTGCAGACGCGGTCCGGGAGGTGACGTGGAAGAAGATGGCCGGGCCGCAGGGCCGGGTGTTGGTGCTGCCAGAGAACGGCCACCGGTGCACGAGCACCGGCTGCAGCGTGACAGAAGGGTGAGCGACTACATCGTCTTATGCAGCGACGGCTGTAGGATTAGTCATGAGTATGCCAAGTTCTTTATACGGTTGTTGAACTGCTTCTAAAATTAGCGGTCTTAGCATAGTCTCAGCAAATATTCACATATAATTCCTTATAATTTTTGTCAATATTCTTCACTAATTAAATATGACAACTGCAAATTAGACTTTGAGCTCAAACTAATGCTTTACTAATATGTGAATATGTCATATGTTCTGAATTTGCATTTATGTATATGAAAATGTATATTATCACAGACGGTTAATTATTGGAACTGTCTGTGATGTGTATTTATCACAGACAGTTCTACTTTAGAACTGTCTGTGATGTTGAACTCTATTTATATTCGGACTCTAGGGTTTGCCTGCGCTCCCCACTTAAACGATTAAGTTTCTCCTCCCCCGAGCCTGTCGCCGCCGTCCTCGACGCTGCCTCCTCCTCAAGCCTGGTGCGCCTCTTCTCCCAAGCCCACCGCCTCCCTGAGCATGAGGAGTTGTCTCCCCGAACCCAGCGCCCCTCCTCTCCTAAGCCTAGCGCGCCTCCTCCCCTTCCCCGAGCACACGTCGCCTCCTCCTCAAGCCTAGCACACCTCCTCCCCTGAGCGCCTCCCAAGCACCACCAAGGTAAGCCAACCACCACCGCCCCCCCCCCCCGCCATCCCATTTTTTTCATATCACCTTGCTTATGTGCTATTCTATTGAATATATTCAATTTGTGTGATTTGTATGTGCCTAGCATTGGGAGATATTGCAAAGTGATTTTTTGTGGGATCGGTGAATTGTTCTGTGATGAATTGATGTCACAAATACAATTGGACGTGATATTGTGTATAGATTGTGCCTTGAGCTGTTAGATTACCTACTGTTATCTATTGTTTTGAGCAATTTATACATTCTGATATACTTGCTGTCCTTTGAGCTTTTTGAGTTGACTAATACTTGTTGTCCTGTAGAAGTTTCACTCTTCCAGTCTGTTTTTTTGTGATTATTTACAATCACTGATCTACATCACAATTGATAGTATCTTGATAGATTTTGTTCCTGTGTACAACAAAGTTAATTTTGGATAATTTGCTTGATCTAGTCTGAATAGATTAGCAAGTTTTATTTTGAGCTCAAGGCCTAATCTATAAAGTGTCATATTCAATTTGTGATTACATTTGGCATGAGTGCTATGATGGCCAAATTTTGAGCTCAAGGCCTAGTCTACTGCGCTGTTATTCTTATAATTTCGGACACGAGAAGGCAAACTTTGCTATTCTATTCCAAAACATGACCAAATGAGTTAAAAACTACTACAACACCTCTTCACCTGCCTCTCGCCATTCATTTCTCCTTTGTCTGTGCAACCGTGTTCATGCTGATCAAGTTCTCCCTCGCGTCCTAGGGTTCTACTATTCTATTCCTGATCTCTTCTCTATAAAATCTCCATGTAGTGGCTGCTTGTGCCTTTAAAACTGGCTTCATATATATATATATATATATATATTGACCCCGTCGAGATGGTCATCAGCACCGACGGTGGAAGGAGCATCCCAATCACGCCTCACACCGTTAAGTGCATCCTCGGGGTCCCTTGTGGTGGAGGCGATGCACCGATAGTGACCCAGGTGAAGAATCTAGACTCGCCATTATGAGTTAATGGAGTATTTTGGTTATTAATGACAAACCTACTTGTGAGACTAACACTTCTACTGTTATACCTATTTCTTAGTCTCAATTGGATATAAAGGTGAAAATCAAAGATGTATGCATTCGACGTTATATTCCTATCTTGTTGCATTCCTCAGATCCAAAATATAGGTTGAACTCCACCAAAAGTCTAACTTGAATATGTGCATATGTTCTCATTATACATTCATGTATGCACACATCTACGGGGAGTTCACTCTATGTTTTGTGGTTTCATTAGTATTGATCCATATTCCTTTATCTACATATATTAAGGATCTTTACATTGAAACATATCTTTTGATTATATACAACTTGTGTAGTTTATATATACTCATACCAATCTACATTCAACTATTTGAAATTGAAGTGGTTGTCATCAATTACCAAAGAGGGAAAGATTGAAGTATCTTGTCCCACCATTATGAGTTAATGGTATGTTGTGGTAATTAATGACAATCACATTGTGGAACTAATGTTTTCCATGAGTTGGTGAAATATGTTATGTTCCATGATGTTGAAGACTTTGGATGACATCATGAGTTGATTGTCATCAAGTCAAGACTCGGGATGAAGAAAATTATCATGTGTTGATGATGTTCAAGCCAAGATCCCGAAGTGGAGAAGATCATCATGTGTTGATGATATTGAAGTCAAGAGCTTAGAGTAAAGGATGCAGCATGTGTTGATGCGTATCGAGATTTCTAAGAAGAAATAATCATGGGTTAATCATCAAGTCAAAAGAGTGCATCATAGGTTGATGCATGTTCAAGTCAAGAACCCGGACTTGAAGTGAAGATGTGCGTCATCAAGCTTCAAGAGGATGTGTAAGGCAAAGGCATGACTAGCTAGGGCTAAGGATGTGTTCCTAGTCTTTTATTGGTCTCGGTGTTTGGATGGAAGACCGGATTGCTAGTATAGGTTGCCGTACTATTAAGAGGGGTCTTTGACTAGTAGCTTGAGTTAGTTATGTGTTGATAACTCATTGTGCTTGCTCTAGCTCTCGTTAGCATGTTGCTTATATTTGCGAATGTGTTTTGCAAATAGTTGAAGCTCATGCATAATCCTTGTAGCATGTGACTTTAGTTTGCGAATGTGTTTTGCAAATGGTTTAAGTTCATATACCTTATTCCTTGTGGTATTAATTCTAAAAGTTGTCAAATGTGTTTTGCAACTTATTGAGAATCTTGCCTTTAAACTTTGTTTGCATTGCGCATCAATTTGGCAAATGTGTTTTGCAAATTGAATTGAAACAAATGCAATCTACTGTCTTTCTCAGGAAAATCAATAGTACCGGCGTATTGTCTGTGGTACTACCGCTCAGCGGTACGACCAGCTCGTGGTGCGGTATGACTGCAATTCGGTTGTTCCGATATTTTGTTGGCGGTACATTTTTTACATAACGACGCCTTTTGAGCATGAGTTGCTCTGTTGAGGTGCGGTAGTACCGGAGCCTTCGTGGCGGAACTACCGTATCGCTGTAGTACCGCGTTTCCTTTGGTGGAACTACCGTGTGCCGTTCAGACCGTCTGAACATTGCTCGAATCGAACGGCTTAAAAGGTGGTCCGAACGGTCCAATGAATCTGATCCGTCCATGTGTGCACTCCGATCGGACTTTGCAAATCCTTGGTGCAATAGTATCGGTGTTCCTTGAGCGGTACGACCGCACACCGGTATTTCCGAATTGTGAGCGGTACGTATTTTCCAGAGAGCACCCTTTTAGCTCTTTTGAGAAACGGTAGTACCGCCCTTGGTGAGTGGTACGACCGGCTTCAGCAGTAGTACCGCATGTTGGTTGGCGGTAGTACCGCGCCGCTTTTTCAACGGCTAGTTCAGAGCGCTATGTGCGGCTGATTCGACCGTTGAACCGTCGAGCGGTAGTACCGACCGTTGAATAGCAATAGTACCGCTCGTGCTGATTTTTCAGCAGACTTTGTCCCAACGGCTAGTTTTTTGTGTGTGGGCTATAAATGCCCACCTTGGCCAGTTGAGGGTAAGTTGCTGGTGCCATATTTATTTCCATTGAGCTAAGAGCAAGTCCTCTACACTCTTTTGTGCATGTGTTACACTTAGTGAGCTTTGGGAGGCAAAACCTAATTGCATGTGTTGCATTAGGTAGTGGATTGTGTATCCACTTGAGATCAGACACTTGATTAGTTCAAGTGAGAGTTCTAAACTTGTTACTCTTGGTGTTTGCCGACACCTAGACGGCGTGGAGGCGTCATGGTTCGGTGATCTTCTCAAAGAAGGTTGTGAGAAGACCCGAGCATTTGTGAGTGGCTTGGTGCTCGCCATCTCCGGAGTGGAGGAAGAGCTACCCTAGTGGATCGAGGTGTTGGTTCGGTTTGGAACCGGTCCAAGTGGTTGGACTTATCTCGGAGGTGTTTGGCTTAATTTGTGGAGCCGGTCCAATTAATTTTGGGCTTACTTCAACGTGGATTAGGGGAGATCGGTAAGTCTCCGATCACCATGGTAAAACATCGTTGTGTCATTGTGGTTTGCTCTCTAGTAATTTACTTTGTGCAATTTACATTCCTAGAATTAAATTGCTTTTATGTCTTTGTATGTTTACTATCATTATCAATAGACTTAGGGTCTGCTTGGTTCACTCCCTGGTGGTGCGCTGCATGGCCAGGACGGCTCCTGAGGATTGCCAGCAGCTTGTGTGCTTCGATGCCTGGCTCCCAAGCGTAGAAAATGAGCGCCTGGGAGCCAGCTGCCTGGGAGGCTTTGATCCACCGTTGATTGTTTGATCCAACGCTCTATTTTTTATTTATCAATTTCAGGCACATACTTCCAACCAAACAACTCATCTCCAAGTTTGCCTGGCCAGGCAAAAACCATCTATTTTCCAGGCTACATCCAGGCACCACGTTTTCCCAGGCATGGAATCCAGGACACCAACCAAACAAGCCCTTATATTGTTGGTGCACTTAGTAAAGACTAGTTGATTTAGGCTTTAATTGTGCAAAACCGAATTGATTTATAATTCCACATAAAACTCGGTTTTAGCCAAAGAGTTTTTAAAACCGCCTATTCACCCCCCTCTAGTCGGCCTCCTCGATCTTACACTAGGTTGTAGGGACCTCAGAGTTGGCCGAGTTGAAGTGTCTGCTGGGGGTACAACAGAACTCAAACATCAAGGCATTGATGCTGATCACGCGGATTAAGACCGGAGGCACAGATGCTCTCACGAGGAGGTGTTTCTTCTTCATCGTCTTCAGCAAGCTCCTTTTCTCGACCACCAACATCAACATAAGTAGGAAGGATGTTGTGATGACGAAGGAAATAGACAAATTAGCTAGTGTCAATTGGTGCAAGGCCAATGTTGACGACCTTCGGGAGTCCGTCCGCAACTAGAACAAGAAGAAGGACAACACCACCAAGTCTATCGGTGGATACGCCGCCTTCATGCTTGTAAGTTACCCAGTAATTTTATTCGTTGCATTTAGTATTTTACACATCAATAAGTAGTAAAATTTGTAGAGAAGGATCACAGTAATTTTTAACCTTAGATTCTAGTAAAACAGATCACACACATCAGTAATTGTTATCGCACACAAAATGTAGTCTACCACAGGCAACAACAATGTGTTTTAACTTCAGTAAAACGAACACTAACCAGTAATAGTGTCTGCACGTATCACATGCAGTAAACACATGAACGCCGTTTAGTAATACGTATTTTAACAAGTAGTAAATTGTACATGTAATATATACTAGCTCGACAACCTGAGGTGTGTCCACAGCATCGATGCCGTCGAGACTCCACGAGTCGCATACTTCAAGTCCGCTCTTGTCGACAAGATAGTCATGGCAGACATGACGAAGGCATCGGATGGCGTCGGCACAATCGACAAGCTCAGCATGAGTTACTGATGTTTGCCCGTACGTAGTAAAATACGATGTTCATTTCAATAATGTGATTCCCCCCAGTTTGCTGCTCATTTTAGTAAGGTGATAAGTAATCCTTTTTATGGGTTTTTATACTCCTTTTGCAACTCTTCCTCCCAGTTTTACACAATCATCATTGGCCTGTTTACTGCTTCAACATAGCGCAGAAGCACGTGGAAGTGTTGGACTCCAATGATTACAAGCAAAAGGGCACAAAAGTAACAAACCATCATGACCCAACGAGGAAGAGGATCATCCCTCGCCTGTGTGTAGCCTTGCAGGCCGTGACCAGTGAAAAATTCCCGATCATCGTGAACTAGAGGGTGCACAGCATGGACACGCTGAAGCATGTCCAAGAGAGCGACTAAGATTTCTTTGTTATGAAGTACTTGGAGTTCTGGGACAGTGAAAGCTCGAAGCTGGCAACATTGATAGAGCCGGTAAGAATTTCCCACCACCCGCAACACGCAATATTTTTTTTTACAAATGTATAGTGTCTAACACGCAGTTTTTTTTACCATGGGTATGTAGGAGAAGGGGAATGAATACATGACCCAGATAATGTTCTATCTGTTGTTCCATAAGGGTAACAGTGTCAAGCCCCACCTTGAAGCACTAGAGAAGTATAGAACATTCAGCAAACTGAAGTAGTTCTTTTTTGTGCTTATGACTAATATCAATTAAATACATTTGTAACTGACTGTAATAGGTCTTACATTTTACAGTAAAATGTATGATTACCGGAAAATAACTTTTGCGTAACAGATAGTAAATACATGTTATCAAACAGTAATAGGTGTTACATTTTATAGTAATAGGTGTTACATTTTACAGTATTGTCATTTTTCAAACATCCAGTAACTACCAAAAAACATAAATCATGAACTTGTTACAGCAGTAACACGACATGCCTTTTGAAAGTAAAAGCAAGTATCACTTAAGGTAAACAATAACATTTTACTAGATCAGTAAAATAGTTTATAACGTACTTTTCCCGTAGTAAAACCAGCATACCAAGTTTTACAGTCCTCCCTTCCTCACAATAATGGCAGTAAAATAGTTTATATAATAGCATGCGGTGACGTGTGATCATTTTTACAGAGCAACATGTTTTACTACTTTATTCGATGTGCGCGCGTAGGTTTTACTACCGATCTCGAGCGAGGGGAGGGGGGCACTGGCGCGCGTGAGGTTTTTACTGCCGTTTTGACATGCACGTGAGGGCTTTAGTACCATTTTGGATGCACGCGCTAGTTTTACTGTCGATCTCGAGCTTTCGGCAGGGTGCTGGCATGCGTTAGGTTTTTACTGCCGTTTTGAAGTGTGTGTGAGGGTTTACTATCATTTTGGACACGCGCATGAGGGTTTTACTGCCGATCTCGAGCGGGAGGCGGGACGTTGGCTAGCCGTGCATATTGCGAGGGAAGCATGGGTTGCCAGGCCGCCCACACACAGAATAGTTCTTCAATGCGCGAGCGCTGAATGACGCTACTGTGTGTGTGTGTGTGTGTGTGTGTGTGTACAAAATTACTTAACAGAGACACCATGGTCCTTGGGCAACATGGTTTAAAATAGGTATTCCACCTAGGTATCGTGCGCGAAAAAAATTAGAATTTTTTGGATGTCGAGTTTAACTTGTTTACTAGCTAGGTCAAACAAGTTTGAACTCAAATTCAAACTAGAGTTGCCTTTTTTTATGATAGTTTAATTGTAGGTATGTGCTGGTTTTATACAAAAATCAGCAAAGCGTATGATAACTAAGGTTGCCACATGAAGCCACAGATGACAAGTTCTAAAATATATATTGTAAAATATATATACTGTAGCGCTATTCAGCGCTCGCGCACTGAATAGCTATTTTGCGCATAGGCCGCAGCCTGGGCCACGCTTACGTCGGCGGTGCGGCATTTCACGCTTCCCAGCGCCACGCGATTAGCCAGCCGCCACGCCCCGCCGAGATCAAGAAGAAACCCTTACAAGCGCATCCAGAACGATAATAAACCCTCACGCATGTGTCAGAATGGTAGTAAAAACCTCACGCCCCCCCCCTCGAGATCGGTAGTAAAACCCGCACACGCATTGAATAAAGCTGTAAAAATTGTTGCTCGATAAAAATGATCACGCGTCACCACGTGCCGTTATATAAACTGTTTTACTGCCATTACGGTGAGCAAGAGAAGACTGTAAAATTCAGTATGCTGATTTTACTGCGGGAAAATGACGTTATAAATTGTTTTACTGATCCAGTAAAATGTTATTGTTTACCGTAAGTGATACCTGCTATTACTTCAAATAGGCATATCGTGTTACTGTTGTAACAAGTTTGTGCTTTACGTTTTTGGTAGTTACTGGAAGTTTGAAAAACGACATTACTGTAAAATGTAACACCTATTACTGTTTGATAACATGTATTTACTATCTGTTACGCAAAAGTTATTTTCCAGTAATCATACGTTTTACTGTAACATATAACACCTTTTACAGTCGGTTACAAATGTATTTACTCGATATTAGTCATAAACACACAAAAAAAACTACTTCGGTTTGTTGAACGTCCTATACTTCTCTAGTGCTTCAGGGAGGGACTTGACATTGTTGCCCTTGTGGAACAACAGATATAATATCATCTGGGCCCTGTACTCATTGCCCTTCTCCTACATACCCATAGTAAGAAAAAAAACCGTGTGTGAGACGCTATACATCTGTAAAAAAAATACTATGTGTTGCGAGTGGTGAGAGATTCTTATCGGCTCTATTGATGTTGCCAGCGTCGAGCTTTCACCATCCCAAAACTCCAAGTACTTCATAACTAAGAAAGCGCAGTCGTTCTCTAGGAAACGATGTTGTCGCCATGATGTGCACCCTCTAGTTCACGACAATCGAGAATTTCCCACTAGTCACGGCCTACAGGATTGTGCACAGGAAAGGGATGATCCTCTTCCTCACTGGGTCATGATGGTCTGTTACTTTTGTACCCTTCTACTTGTAATTGTTGGAGTCCAGCACTTTCACGCGCTTCTACGCTATTTTGAAGCAGTAAACGGACCAGTTATGATTGTGTAAAACTGGGAGGAAGAGCTACAAAAGGAGTAAAAAAACCCATGAAAAAGATTACTTATCAGCTTACTAAAATGAGTTGCAAACTAGGAGGAATTACTGTTGTACATTAATCACATTACAGAAATGAACATCGTATTTTACTGCTTACGGACAAACATCAGTAACTCACGCTGAGCTTGCCGAACGTGTCGACGCCATTTGGTGCCTTCATCCTGTCTGTCGCGACTATCTTGTCGACAAGAGCAGACGTGAAATATGTGGGGCGTGGAGTCTCGACGGCGTTAATGCTATGGACGCACCTTAGGTTGTCGAGATAGTATATCTAACACGTACAATTTACTGCATGTAAAAATTTGTATTACTAAACGTTGTTCATGTGTTTACTGCATGCGATACGTGCGAACACTATGACTGGTTAGTGTTCGTTTTACTGAAGTTGAAACATATTTTTACTGCGTGTGGTAGACTACGTTTTGTGTGCGATAAAAATTACTAATGTGTGCGATCTGTTTTACTAGAATCTAATGTTAATAATTACTGTGATCCTGCTCTACAAATTTTACTACTTATTGATGTGTAAAACACTAAATGCAACGAACAAGATTACTGAGTAACTTACAAGCACGAAGGTGGCGCATCCGCTGATAGACTTGGTAGTGTTGTCCTTCTTATTCCAGTTGCGGACTCCTGAAGGTCATCAACAATGGCCTTGCACCAGTTGACGCCGACTAATTTGTCCATTTCCTTCGTGAGAGCGTCTATGCCTCCGGTCTTCATCCGTGTGATCAGCGTCGATGCCTTGTTGTTTGAGTTTTGTTGTACCCCCAGTAGACGCTTCAACTCAGGATAGCTCTGAGGTCCCTACGACTTGGGTCACTATCAGCACGTCGCTGCCGCCGCAAGGGATCCCGAGAACACACTTAATGACATGAGGCGTGATTGGGATGCTCCTTCCACCGTCGGTGCTGAAGACCATCTCGACTGGGTAAATCATGTCCATTAGAAAACACAGCATATCTCTCCTTTCCAAACCCTCGAGGTTGAAACCTTCGAACCACATCCTCTTGACCTCATTCCCTTGCTCTATCGTCAGCTCACCGATGGTTGCGACGAAGAGTGCGGGAGCGCACCTGATGCACGTCGTCCAAGGTCCCTTCCTCCCATCGCGCGGAGCCTACATTCGATGTAACAACATTTTTACGGACGATATGTTTACTGATTACTGTAGGCATGACTGTTTACTGTTGATGAGGAAAAACATAACAATCTATAATATTATGGAATTACTGTAACAAATGTTGTGCGTTTACTGTTATATATGAATAAACGTATCATTACAATCTCGTGAGCGGTCTCATAGCGAGGCGACAACGCGATGACATCCTCTGTCGTGGGCACTGCTGCCTTCCTCTTCTTGCTTTGCTATTTCTTCAAAGAAACACCCGTGTGATCATCTACGGCAAATGCGACCGCTGCTCTTGAGGCAATGGGTTCAGGTTAGGAGGGGGTTGCAGTAAATCTCCAATGCCGACTAGCTTCCCTTGATGGTGATCTTCCTCACCTTGGAGGGTGCATCGCCAGTTGTCCTCATTTTATTGG
Organism: Phyllostachys edulis; assembly: GCA_036346405.1. Classification (NCBI taxonomy): domain Eukaryota; kingdom Viridiplantae; phylum Streptophyta; class Magnoliopsida; order Poales; family Poaceae; genus Phyllostachys; species Phyllostachys edulis. Next base: position 25,244,625 of record CM070556.1, on the reverse strand, counting down.
CCGGAGCGGGAATACAAAAAAAATGAAGAAGATAAATAAAAAAGTGGATCCTACGAATTACTGCATGTGAGGAGTTGTTTTACTTAAATTCTGGATATGAAAAACTATCCCAAAAAAATGCTCCAAAAAACATGGAGGAAGAAATCACCCCAGTATAACGAGAAATTACAAAACATTGGAGGTAAATTACTGTGCAAAACCCTATAAAATCCCACTTCACGAAAGAGAAAGTAATCCAAAACAAAAGAAACAACCGTATTCCCTAACCTTCGGGGTGCGGGTGGGTCGGAGGGTGTTGAAAACGAAGATCGCCTTTGCTCCTGAAGGGAATGCAGGCTGGTATAGCTCACGGGGGACCTTGCTTGTTTGTTTCTTTGAGGGTTGAGCGCATCGCCGGAAAGAAAAAATACGATTTGCTGTAGTGCGGGGGAACGGCCTGCACAATGCGGCCCCCACGCACATAATTAATATACGTGACTTTCACGCTCGTTCAAAAAAAACCTAAGAGGTTATACGCAGTAAACGCTGGTATCAATTACTGCATATTACGTTGATATTATTGCCTCATATTTTTACTACAATGGTTTAATACGTTTACTATATGGTGCTAGTAACATTACTATTACGCATCTGGTTTTCTTAATTACTATATGGCCGACTATGTTTACTAAGTTGTAAGTACGTTTTTACTGTCAATGTTGCATGTGAGCGGAAGGTTCTATTAAGCATCGACCAAATGATGCCTTAAGCGCATCAATGCCGCTTCGGCTCCCGATGCGTCTCTTCGTTTCACGTGCCTACGTTACTCCTTGTTTTATAAGAATGATCATCTGCCACTAGAAGATGGATTATCATGTCGCTTTACTCTTTTTCGCACCACACCCTCCATCAACAAACTAGAAGAGTTAAAAATGGCTCCCACTCTTCTCCCCTGACGCCTGCGTTGATGGTCTATCCGCCATTCATCAGACGAAAGCACCTCCCTCCGGGCGCTAGCAATGTCTTTGCGAGGGGCATCAGACTAACAGTGTCCTACCTCCTCCGTCAGACTTTATGCCGAGGGATGTGTCAGCGACGTTCCATTGTTTGGACGTGCTCCTCAGCCGCGTCTTCTGGGTGGTCTCCGGCTTCTTGTGGGCTAACCTTGCCATCGATGTGGTCCTCTAGAACGACATTGCACGTCTCCTAGAGGATTACCGTCGGTTCGACTGCTTCATCGATGTGGTGGGCAACCAAGTCTACCTTGCCAAGACCCCTCGAGTAAGGGAAGAGAGCCAATGGGCATAATTCGACTTGATTATTCAGTCGGTGCGTCTTTGGGCGACACTCGAACGGTCACGTCAGTGGGTGGACGCATTTCGGGCTTTCTACGCTGATCCCAAGTCGTCCGATGCCGACGACGTCGCCTATGAAGTTTTGAAGATGGAGATAACAGGCTACCTCCGCCACTAGAAAAACTTTGATTATTTAGATTTCTACTTTTTTTTAATCTTTGTATGAAGTGACTGTCGGGACCCAAAAATGCAATTCTGAACTCTTTGTGTATACTGCACTAGTCTAGGATCACGCTAGTGCACACAGTGGCAACATAGATGAATATCGATCCACACAAGACGATTAATAACATAAACGAGTAATTTGATTAACAAATAATGGTTTTGACCATATAGTCGAGTTTACACTTATTAAGCCACGTAGGGCTGACAAAGAATAAATAGCAGCGAAATAGATAATTTCAGCGGAATCCCATCAATTCGCCATAGGCAACCGACTGGGATCAAGACCCTAACGATCAGGCACCATCGTAGAACTCCTCCTCGAAAGCAGGCGAAGACTCCTCCTCTTCTGTTAATTGATTATAGCAAGCATGAGTACACAACCGTACTCGCAAGTCATACCACAGAATGCAATTATACATGATGGCCTATTCCAAAGGAATGGCTTCTATAGTTCTTTTGCAGAAATGCAGCATTTGCAATTTGAATATGAGTAATAGATTGAAAGCATAAAGTAAAACAAATAGACAATATTAATTTCAACAGTTTGATTTCACAAAGACACATAGCCTAAACAAGTTATTCACACAGCCATATGATTTAGATCACACAGCTCTCTTCCGAAAGATTTTATGAACACTGCCCCTCGTGTGAAATCCCCGAGCATGTCTATGACCGCGGACGCGGCTATTCGAATAGATTGATTTAACACTCTGTAGAGGTTGTACACTTTACCCACATGATACAATTAGTGTAGCTAGCACTAATCATAACAAAATGTTTCAGAAACTTCAACTCGAACATTGACACTCCCGATGTGCTTTGTCGTCATACCAACCCTAACACAGTGCTTTGGCATAACACACACCGTTGGACAGGGACACGGCGAACCGCCCCGTGATGTGACTACTTGGTAGAACACACCTCCACCCATGCAACACAACCTAACCTACTTCCTGAGTAATCAATGTCAAGAATCCATAACTTACTAAGTTAGGTCCATCCCATCAGGCATGTGGTCATACAGTAAGGCTCAGTTCAATGGCGCACAAAGTTAAGTCCTTAATTGACCAAGGCAAGACTTCCAATTTATAACTATAAATCCTTATGCACACAGTATATTAATACCATGCACACAGCTCCACCAAAGCACACAGTACCACTTGCCTTCGTCTAAATATTTTTCCACCCATTTGGTTAAGTGCAACATATGCCATCAACGAGTAATAGCACATAATATACACAGTTTTATCACATAGTTCCATAATCACTTAGTCAGATTCATACTTGCAACTCACATGAAATGATGACTCGTGGCATGGCTAAGCAATCTAATCGTATCTAACCAACCCACGTTGGTGCTATGATAATACCAACTAAATAATGAACCAATCTAGGGTGATAAAAGATTATGACATAATAATAGACAAGGTGGATATAACAAATTGGTTTAATAACTACACCCAAAAACATTTAAATAAATACTTAAAGTAAATACAATAATTTGAATCAAAGTATTTTAAAAACTGAGTTCAATATGATCAAAGGTATAACTTGCCTTGAAATAGGTCTAGGTACTGATCTTGCTCTTGAGGTGCTCCTTCTTCAAAGCTTCCCGAAGTATCAACGTCTATTCACAAACAAAGAAAATAAACAAAACAAATAAATAACAGAAGTAAAACAAACTCCAAAAATTAAATAAAAATCTCAGATAAATAGATCTTGAATTTAGATGAATTTAGAAATTTGAATGGGCTCAATTGGAGTTCGGATGCAAAAGATATGGACTTTAGAAGTTTGAATATAAAAGAAAACCCTAATTTGGATTTATTCCGAATTTCTGAATTATTTCTTAATAGAAAAATCGGATTAATGCGCAATGATGACGTCAGCCCTCAAAATTTCATAATTAAAAGAAATAAAAAGAAGATCTGACATGTGGGACCCACATGTCAGTGGCTCAGTTCACATGGACCAAGTCCACTGAGATTTGGATCTAAGGTTTAGGTGGACTGGCACGCATGCGCACACGTGGTGGCTGATGCGGCGACACGCGAGACAACACGCGTGCGAGGGCGCTGATGTGGCTACCAATGTGGACAGCCACGTCAGATCAGCGGCGACGGCACTCGGAAACCGAGGGTTCCGACGAATGGCGGCTCCTCGCCGGAGATGGGTGGTACCAAGAGGTAGAGGGTGCGAAGGCGAACACGTTGGTGTGCTCACGGGTGGTCAAGGACAACTGTGGCGGCCGGCGGCGAGGTCGAAGCGGCAAAAGGTCTTCGGGCTCGTCGGGATTGGTGTTCTGGCGACGCTCTGGCGAAACGAAGGCGATCACGAGGTAGCTCAGCTCTGTGCGATGCCGACGGCAACGACGAAAGAGCTCGAGCGGCACTGACGGCGGAGATAGAGCTCGTCGGAGTTGCGGCGGCGAGCTTGCTTCCTCAAGTGATTCTGGCATCTAGGGTTGTGCGCTCGGGCTTTGGCAGCTAGGCATGGGACGTGGAGGCCAAGAGCTCTCGATCCCCTTTTATACGGGCAGCTAGAGGAGTCCGAGGCGGCCACGGTGAAGAGAAGATCCCGCGGCGGCGCAGCGATGGAAAGAGGAGTCTGCTTCGGAGATGATGACAATGTGGCAAGGCGGGTCCACAAGTCAGCGGGCAGAGCTCGGAAAGGAAAGCATCACAACCGCCACATCGCGATCGACGCAATTGGGCCAACACGCTGAAGAGAAGAGAGAGGACAACGACATGTGGGGACCACATGTCAGCGGAGGCGGGCGCGAGCGAGGGAGAAACTAGGTCGCACAATGCTGGGCCTGGGCGGAATAGGATTGGGTTTCGGCCCAATATAATTTCTGAGATTTTTAATTAGTTTTATAATTTAGAAATTAGCAGAAATTCCAAATGGCAATAGAAATAGCAAATGAACTTGGAAAAATTCTAGAAAAATCTAGAAAATATATCCAAGCACATAGAATCCAAATAAAATAGTTTTGACAATTGTTGATGTTGATTTTAATCATATTAAATTGTTTTGGTACTAAAAGTCCAAGTTAAACTTTTAAATTAAATTCAAATAAATCCAAATGGTGAATTTTCTCCCTACTAACTATTAAAAGATTTTTAATGCTCTGAAAATTGGGATGTTATAGTGACTGGCTATGCTGTTTGGCCATATATAAATACAAAAATCAAAAAATCCAGTTGAATTTGTATTTATTGTCTACGATGGAACCGTTTACTGCGTGACATGTTTTATATTATTGTCTACGGTGAAACCATTTACTATAGAACTGCAAACGCCTGATTACTTCACTGGGCCTACTTAGTACCCCAACGCAATTACCTTACAAGATAGAGCTTACTATCCTGACACTAACTTTTTACCGTCAAAAAATAAAGAGATTGCAAAAAAGCAGTGGTAAAAAAGGGAAGTCAATTACTGTGTACAACGTTAAGTTTTACTAATTAGCGTAGGAGCTCATAAAAAAGGCGTTCCCTAAAACACGCAGTAAAAGGGATACGTGTATTACTGTTACGACACCTAATATGTACCGTCGGATCAAGACCCTGACAAGCATGGACGTTTCTGGGCCACCTCTACAGTTGGTGGGCCAGTCATATGAGATTGCGCGTCACACCTAGCCTGGATCGATCCCGGTGGGCTGACTACGCTCGGCTATAGAATAGTGTGTGTACATATAAGAGTCACAACTCATAGGTTAGTGGAATGGTGGAATGGATGCAAATTGAGAGATACCTCATTCGCACATTATGCTTTCAGTCGCCTTGACGAGCCCAGTTGCGGCCTGTTCAGTCTGTCTTTGACTACAATTTGCAGCCGCTCATTGCAATTCTCTGCTAGGCTCTGTTAGAATTCCCTTGGATATGTTGCATACCATATGTACGATAACAATCAGCTACTTTGCTCGGTTTACTTAAACGTCAAAATGGCCGATCAGATTATAACGAAAATCCTGGGTTTATCTGATTACAGGAAGATTCTTGCAGAAAAATCGATACATTACCAACAAGTCCCAACTCAATGATTACGGAAAGCTAGTAATTAGACTGCAGAAAAATGAGCTTGCACATCATCTCGTCTACTTGCTTCCTCACCAGCAATATAAAAAACTAGACCACCCCAAAACTGAAATCTACCAGCTTCATCCATGGACGTCCCACGGTTATCACCGTATAACAGTTGTAGAAATTCAATAAGATTAAGATTGGTCACCCACGCATAAAGCAAACTCTGTTTCGGCTCGTTTCAGCACATGTGATACCATGGTGTAAAATTCAGGTTCTTCTTCCTTCATTCGATCAAGCGTGGTGGATTCATGTGCATCCGCCTGTGGGGAAAAGAAAAGGTGAACCATGAGAACAAGACACTCCTTTTTTGTCGACATATGTGTAGATATTAATATTTGAAATCAAATGTCACTTATAAGGTGTGACGAGTACACATCACTTGTTACCTCACTAAACTTGAGAAGTATTAAGTTTGACACACCAGCTGGCTTTGATTTGTCCCACCTAACATAATAAAGCACCACAACAATATCAGGAAGGAACGTTAAAAACATCAATTGATTCTAACTTAACACATTAATAATGACACACTAAGTAGATTACAAGCTAAATTTCTTATTCTATAAGATTGCTATAACTTGATACCATCAAAAAGTTGAAGACTATTAAGATGATGGCAGTATGATGGAGATGTGTAATGGTATGGTTATGGGGGGAAGCTTCAGCAAAATTGAAGTTGGCAAAACTCTACTGTTTCACTGTCAAGGAGCTCAACTTGGCGTAATAGTACGCCAGATTAGCTTATGGTTCATCTCACGAAAGATAAAAGCGTGTCAGTCATACTCCACTTGAATTATCAGTACGTGGAAGTTCCACAGATCCAAAAGCCGGTACCGGGGCAAATCCCGCCGGGCAACCGGTAAAAAAAACCGAGCGGTAATCAGCCAGTTACCGGTTTTCTCGGGAAAAACCCGGTTGAATTTGCTTAAAAACCAGCCAAAATTCGAAATTCAAAATTTGAACTTGCAAAACCCGGGAAAACCGGCCGGATTTTGGATCCCGGACCCCCGACAGTAACCGGTAACCGGCGGTTACCGGCCGGTTATTTTTTCCCTGCGTGGAACTTCTCTGTTACCTTATACCAAAATTATGTTCTTACTCTACCATGTCATATTTGTAGAAAACTTAGCTACCACGGCAACCATGATAAATTGATAACTGTCATGTCAAGCCACACTCTATCAGTTAAAGAAGGAAGCGTACCGAACAAGCATTAGTTCATTGACAGATCTCCACATCTTCCGGCCAGTGTACTTCAGACTTTGGTCTCTAGCACTTCGACCACGCCACAATTCTTTAACAATGTACATTACTTCTTCAGCATCTACCTTTAAGTTGTAAAACAAAAAATGTTACAAATTTTACAATGAGATGTCACAATGTAGTGAGGTAAGGCAAATTCCCTTTTCAGTTTTCACAAGTATTGTTAACTATCAACACAATATAAAAATACTGCCTAAATCCCATAATGCCCTAGTAAAAATCTTGTAATTCAGGTTATGACATGAGATAGAAAGAAATATAATACCAAAACTTCCTCAGCTGACCCATACATCAGCTCCTCATGCTCAAGAAGACGGTGATGAAGAATACGGTAATGATCCAAATCCAGGTTGGTAACTGGCTCAGTTTGAAAATCTAATTGAGCAAGCTGAGTAACCACATAGGAGGCCATAACTTGACCAAAAATTGCAGGGATGGTTCCCAGCACTGGGATAATGCGAACCCTAAATCCTGGCACAATCTGCAGAATGATGCATGCCATGTTGTCAGTATTTATCTGCACACTGTGCAATGCTAGTATACAAGCAACTAGGTGATTTAGAGGAATTTAATCAACTCATTGTCATGCTAAAAAAAGAGTAAGCACAACTGGTTAATCAGCTCGCAGGAGAGTGCTGATGCCAAAAGGAGCTGACCTGGTAATCTGATGGAGTTTCTTCTTCTTTTGAAGCTTGAAAGGGAAGTAGCTTTGCCTTGGGCTTTTCCAATGAAAAGACTACGGGTATGCCACCTTCAATTCCGTGGTCCTTCTTCAGCCGATACCGCACCTACAAAACAAAAACTGCAGTACATCATTCATAGCACATCAAATGGACATATCGTCATACCCTAAAATGTAAGCTAGTAAAAGATCACACAGCAGCTTCAAAAGGGGATGAACGATTAAAATTAGTCTTTGAAAAGAGTTGCCAAAACTTACCGCTCGAGAAAGAGGATCGTTGCTTGATTCTCTCAAATCTGCAACACGAATTCGGGTTGGGTCTGCTCGAGCTCCAGCCCCCATTGCAGAAAGTACCCTTAAACCTCTGCGTACGCAAGCCGCAAGGAGTGCCACCTATTTAAAGATCAAGGATATTCCAAAGGTTACCAGCAACAAGGAAAAATGTTGAATAGCTCATGATGATGCACATAACATAATTTTAAATTAGTTAACTAGCACAGGTGAAACAGAAGCAATTAGACTTGTGCTAAAGAAATTGGGTTTTAAGCATGAACTATCAACACAGAGTAGCTTTGTGTTGTTTAATCATCAGAAAGCTCTGAGGTCAGGGCAAATAATTTTGCGTGCATAATTTGCTACCAGAACTAGTTGCTCAACAATTTGCGGTAAAACTGCAAATAATTCCTCCATCAAATCGAAAGAATGTGGTGTTGCATGGAGTACTAACAGCTCAAACTAAATATAGGAACACACACAAAAGAGGATTTAAAGAATTAAAAAAATGAAAAATAAAAGGCACACCTGAATACTGAAGGTAAGCATGAAATATGTGAAAACCCTTTATGTAATAATGAAAACATAAATTACGATATCAGGTTTGGTACGAGAAATTATTTGAGCAAAATTTGTTACCTTAGTATCAATATTATCTATGCAATCAAGAACAAAATCTGGCTTTCCAGAAAGAATTTCCTCCTCGGATGATGAATCGTATAACTGCACTCTTGCTTCTATTTGGCACTCTGGATATATCATCAAAAAATGCTTCTTGAGGCATAGCGCTTTTGGGGTTCCAACATCATCTCTGGTTGCCACAGCATGCCGGTTTAGTGATGAGAGTGAGACCTTTCAATATATCATGAGTTCCTTGTTAATGTCCACCTATTATACATGCAAGATGTTATTTACAGAAACAGAATGCACACCTGCCCATTTCATACTGCCATTAAGGCTTCTTAGTATAAATGCTATGCATGGTTAATGGTTATGAGGCATAGGTCCTATTTTTATATGATAATGCATGGGTATATACTAGATGAGATAATGATTATCTGTTTTGGATGGAAATTTCAAAATCCATGCAAGCATGCCTAATTGCCTGCAACAAATCAAATTAGCACAGATGCATAATTGTTTGACAATTCCCAAACATAACTACACAAATTATCATTAATACTGTCAATTAAGACTACAAATTTGTATATATACATAACATTCATTTTTCAAGTTTTCATAAATAGACCGTTGCTTAATGCTTATCACGACAATACCGTGATCATTTAACAACCTCTGGATCCTATAAACAGAAGTGCCAGACTGCCAATATCTCATGAAATCCCACCATGTATCAAAACATATATATGCATGATAGCATCTACTTCATATATTATTGACTAAGAGGCAAAGCAAATCCACTTCACTAACTGAGAAAATATACCTGATCAAAATCCACAAGGAGTAATCTCCCAACCCCAGATCTAAGTAGCATTGAAGCAGCATGACTGCCAACCCCTCCAAGACCGATGACTACAACAAATGATTCAGTCACTTTCTTCTGAGATTCCATGCCAAAAAATTGTATATTCCTATAACAAAGAAAAGAAGCAGGTATTGTCAAACACAAATCCAAAACATAAGAAGAGCAATTGTCAAACACAAATCCAAAACATAAGAAGAGCAACCGCTCCAACATGTTAGGGTACTCTGAGCATTAGAAAAGGTGGGTGTGTTGATAAAGGGTGAAGAAATCTACAACTACAATGCACAAGGTGATATCGTAAGATGTCAATTATGTACTACGAGAATATATCACTTTCTACAACACTTGAATATAAAAATATGCCAAACAGAATAGATTGACAAGCACTTTTTTTAAAAGGGAAGCACTGGGGTTATTTATTATCAGCTATATCTATAGTAACAATATGTGGAACCCATTGGCTGTGCAATATCAAATACACCTCCTTATCCTATCAGACTGCACAGAAGCTTTGGAGGTGAAGGACCCGCTCTACAATTTTACCAAGGAAGGCAACAAGAATCAAAACCTTGTAAGCTGTTCAGACACCACTTCATCGGAAAGAAGATCCAAGCCACCAACAGCGCCCAGACGCATTCTATATCCAGCACCGCCTGTTCCAAAGAAACACTCTCAGACAACAGCTCTCGACATGCCCAGTGCAACACCGGCAAACAAGCAAGTAATCAGTAACCCAAACGGGACCAATTGCTATTTGTTCCTATGAGGCACTTCATCTCCCTAGCGCATCACTGGAGCAACATGGGAGCCGCCGAATTCTCAGTAGTCTACAATTATTACTACAGATTATTTTTTATTTTTTTTTATGTCCGGGATTTTCCCCATCCGGTTCACATTAAAGAAGAAGAAACACCTAACTCCGCAAGACGCCCATAGGAGCAGCGCTCGAACCGTGGCGGACTGAGAGCCTAAACTCCCTATGCCACTGTGCTTCTGCACAGTCCTTACATCAATTGTGCCCCAGCACAGTCAAATGGTGAGGCCCAGGTCGAACCCTGGCCGGCCGCTTGCTTCAACGCAAGCTCACCAAGTGAGTTACGCTCAATCCTCACTACTACAGATTATTATTGGAAGGAAAAGCCAACAAGCAGAGGTTACCGCACACACGTACCACCGGTACGACCATTGGATTCTAACAGTTCGCGCACGTACCCCTCTCTCCTCTTGGATCTGCAACAGCAAAAAAAGGAAGCGAATTTCAGGCGCGTGCCCCAGCATGGGGTGGGGGGCATCGGGAAGCGGGGGAGGGCTCGATCGGTTACCTCGAGAGGAGGCTGATGAGGGCAGCGGTGGAGAGCGCGCCGACGGCGGCGCCGGCGCCGGCGACGAGGATCCACTGCATCGCCCTCTCCCCCATCTCCGGCGGCGCCTAGTACCTAAAACCCTACCACCCTCGAACGACTCCGTTACTGGAAGGCAAGGGATTCTTTTCTTAGCTCGGAGGCGAGGCGGCCGACGCAGACCGATACGGCGGCGCTTCCCTTCCCTTCTCTTTCGTTCGTGCCTAGGGACTCCGACGCAGGCCCAAGGGTGATGGGATGATGGGCCATGAAAACGAGTAGCGGTGCGAAATTTAAAGCTTTCGGACCTCTGCGCTAAACTGGTGGGCTTCTTTTGGGTCCAGTTGGTGGCCATGGCCCGTGCGTGCTAATTGTCACCGTTTTGCATACTAACAAAACACGATTCTGGAATCAGTTCTGTACTTCAGAGATCGGATGAGCCGCCGCCAGGAGCCCTAGCCGGCGGCCACAGCTCCGTCGTCCCCCCGACAGTCTCTCTCTCCCGTCTTCTCAGGCATTCTCGCCAGCGTTGAGTGGGCTGGGGATTCGTTCATTTTTTCTGAACTAACTTTAGCATTGTTTAGTTTCTTCTGTTTTTCTTTCTAGATTAGATTTTCTAGTTTTAATCTTCTTCGGCAAGTTCTTAGCTGGATTTTATTTACCCACTACGGGTTTCATTGGACCGACTCAGCTAGACGATGAAGGTGGCGCCTATGTTGGAAATCGACATCGTGTTGAGAAGGGTGCAAATAAATTACCTTTGATTTTCTTCCGACGAACAATACCGCTACCGAGGTATAGGCCCTATACATCAATGGAGATTATGAACAATCTACTTCCTACTGCCATGTTTGTCGGCAATCAAGACATTGTTGCAAGATGCGGAGTCAATGGTGAGGAACATAAAGAAGTCCAGAACGTTCATCGAACAAGGTGTGGAGATCATGGGGATATGATCCTTAATCTTAGAATGATGATACAATTGGCAATGGTAGCGGGGGTTTGTCAAAATGCTTGTTTTCAAAAAAATCAAAGTATGTTAGGTCACGGGCGGTCTGATCGGCCAGGCTCGGCGGCCAAACTGGCCAGAAATCCGACTTTTGAATTTTGCAATTTTTGATCAAACACTTCTATAGGAATATTAGATGATGTGTTTGCACTAGATCTAATGAAAAATGGAGCTTCGATGCAAAACTAGATAGAGTTTTCCCGAAAGTCCATAGAGGGGTTCAAATTTGAGAGGCCGAAATTTGGCTAAGTCATTTGGGACTTGGGGGCGGTCAAATCGGCCATGATGGTAGTTTGACCGACTGAGTCCAGTGTTCATACGCCAAGGGCGGGTGAACTTCGAGAAATGGGCCAATGTCATGAGTTTCAGTGCATATATGTTGCATGATGTATGTTTTGGCTAACGTGGGTCAAGTTACGAAAAACTTGTGCCCGAAAATGATTTCTTGGTCTATTTTTGTGTAGGAGGTTTGATGGTCAATGACGAGAATGATCAGGACTAGACATAAAGAGCTGAGGTCTAGAACAATCGAAGATATCGAGTGAAGTCATTGGACTCAAGCATGATGCAAGATGGACAAGGATGACCTAACAGAAAGTTCGGTGCGACGAGTTGCATCAAGCGGCGTGTGGGCCGGTGCAAGTGTCATGGTGGTTTCGATGGGAGCCAGATAGGAGAGACTTGTCGATATGAAGAGAACCGTTGATCAACCTACACGTGACGAAACATGGGCTTGCTTCGCGATGATAATACTCAATCTTTGGAGAAGCATCGATAAGGGATATTTTGGTAACTTCACCAAAATACCAGCTTTGGTGACCTTGAAGAAACCACGGCACAAGACGACGCAAGGAGAGGTGGTTTAAGTTAAGAGAAGACGGATTTCACGAAGAGATGGATGCAGGAAGACCCGATTCATCATCCGCTTTGACAAGTATGTGTGAGTGTAGACCCATTTGTGTGTGGGCTTAACGGGTGTCCGTTAGTGTTTTCTCTCTAAGGCTACCCTTTACTATAAAACGGAGAGGTGTAGGATTTTCCCTCTCATGCCTTCCAAGTGTAAACCCTAATTTGTGATTTGGTGAAAGTGGAGTAGATGAGGCTAGGGTTTGTGAGAGATGGATTGATTGAGTGCTCAAGTGTTGAGTTTTTGTCTTCCATGATAGAGTGGTTGTAAACCAACAATCTTATCAAATCAATCTAAGAAAGTTTTCCTTAAGATGAGTTCCTTCTTGTTTTCGCTCTCTTTTTGATGTCTTTCGGGATTTTGCTTATTTCTTTGGTTTTCTTGATCTTCATGTTGTGATCTAGCTTGATAGGACATATGAGAATACATCTAGGATTATCCTGATTATCATCCTCTCACGAGTAAGTTTTTAGATCAAAGTTTGAATTCCACCGGTTTTCATGCCCTTTTGCCCTCATCTAAGAAATCCATGGACTAGTCGTCGTTCCGGTCCAACACAAGGACTTGATAGTGACATATTGTTCGTCTGTAATCTTCAATGTTAAAGTTGGGTACTCATTTACTTTACTCATTGAGTTATTAATATAAATTAGATGTCTTTTAAAAATAGTAAATTTAGTATGTCCGCTTAGATTGGCCCCTCTATATGATTTTCTTCTAGCTCTGTTACTACTCAAATTTGTTCTATTGGAAACTTTTCATGAGCCCTCCAGAGTCCAGGGTATTGACTGTGGAGTGGAAATATAGCTATTGAAGTCATGCAACTCGATATGTTATCAGAGCTAAAAGGTCATAAGTTTAAGACCTAGCTAACACAAAAAAAAATTATATATATAAATTATGGCTCACTTTAAGTTCACGTCTTAGGTTTGGTGTAGCCTAGAGGTGAGAGGAATTGTTGAAGTATATTGCTTATATTTTCTCATCAGTTTAAGTGCTTTTGAGTGATCTAGTAAGGGCATGCAACTTAATAATAGCACGTAATGCGTTTACCAAATACCAAACATAAGCAGTTCTGTCTGCCAGATTGGTTGCGCTTGTGGGCGTTACTCCTCTAGAATAAAATAACAAGCAGAATAGAATTTCCGTTGGCTACTTTAGACAGCACCATAATTGGATTCAGTGGATCAGATTAGCCCTATCATATTTTGTGGTCACACTAACCAATCGCACTAGCCATCCTATTCTCCAAGACCTGAACGAAGGATCTCTAGGTTGCGAGTCTTAATAAGACTACGCTAGCCGATTGTTCCCATCTTCTGAGAGGAAGTAGTCCTCGGCATGCAAGGTACACCTTCCCTTGTATAAGTTCGTACTAAACCTGACCTCGCTTTTGAGTTTTGACGCTCCAAAATGGCCGGAGCATGCACACAATAACAAGAGCGGCACATCCTTTATGCAGAGGCCGCGCAACAGGCCGGTCCGCGTCTGCCTCTGTCTAGCTACTTTATCGATATCTACCTTTTTCTCGTCTCCTTTCTGTGTCCACTAGTCAGCCACTTCCCATGCCATTCGTGCATCATATATCCTTCGTCTCTGTGCGTGCTTGCGTGACAGCTTTGGGTATAGATGTCTTTAGTGACCTAACTATATACTAGCTATAAAAAAATCACACCTTTTGTATGTACGTCTGCAGTGACGGAGCTAGGAATTTAGTATTAAAGATGTACACATAAAGCAACGCTGGGTACGATTAGTTCAAATTAGGGAAAAAGCTATCGGTTGGGAAAAAATTTCGGAGCCTAGTAATAGACCCGGTTACTAGTGGTTACTGGAATTTTCGGATTTATTTTGGCCGAAATTTTCGAATCAAAATTTAAATTTTTAGTGAAGTTAAAACGAAAAATACAGAAAAAAATGCATAGCCAAGGTTCAAACCCAGAACCAACCTCTTCAAAACTAAGAGTGTTTCCACCACGGCATATGCACTCTTGTGTTTGTACATGGTTACAAACTTTCTTTATATTTGTAAAAAAAAAAATTAACAAATCCGAATTTTTTTGACCGGTTGTAAAGTTTACCAGAGGGGTTCGGTAGATCCGATTTTAAATCGATAACCGCTGCAATTTACAAAAAAGTTTTCCTTTGGTTCAAACTACGACGCGCCATGAAGCGAGAATTTGCCGTTAGAAGTAAAAAAATGTCAAGAAAAAAAGAACAGAGGAAATTGTCTACTAGTATATTTTCACATGTCATTACTATAGTAATCAATTTGGAAAATGACTTGCATATATAATAATATGAATGTGAGAAAAATGGAAGTTGCTCCATGCGCACCTGCAAAACCATTGGTCTTAGTGAGTGGCGCGTCGCCTACTACTGCTTGTTGCTCCCACATTGGTGCCACGCTACCCACCGCTCCTCCTCTCTGCGCCACACCGGCCGCCGAGCCGCAGGAACCAAATTAGGGAGGAGTTAGAGTATTGGAGATAGAGATGGATGTGGGCTGGTGAGTGATGAGATGGCTGTGAGCTGGTGGAGGCACGAGCAGGGCGTGAGTTGTGAGATGAGCTTCCAAGAGAGTGCACACCAAGGAGTACTATGAATATGATCCAAATGCAAAACTGATCCCTAGAATATTTTCGATTTTTCGATGTGTCCGGGCACTCCTACTGGCTCCGTCCATGATTGTACCCAGAGATAAATTACTAGTACTCTGCAAGTGTACATCAGGAAGTGATTGTTTCAGTTGGCGATTGTAGCTAGCCGAGATGACACCATGACAGGAACAAAAGGCTGCACCAAGAACAGAAACGTTTCGTCAGAACAGATGCCAAAAGCCTTCGCTAACTTGTACAACTAGCTTTTTATGATAGTACTCTCTGTGATCGATTGTACAGTGACTTAGGAAGGTGCGGGTGCCTCACTGCCTTAATGTCTGGCGACTTGCTCTGGTTGGTGGCCTGGTGGGCTAAATTGTTGAAATGGCCAGCCTAAGTGCCCAACTGCTGAGTGCTTATACCTAGTTAGAAAAAAATCCATTTATTTTTGGGGGTGCCCGTGCACCACAGGCACCCCCCTGCCGCCGCCCATGTACATCTAGGATCGTCGCTTTTACGGCCACTAGTAAATGGGCTGTCGGTGTTATAGGTATGTAGCTCGATGATCAGGCATGCAGGCTATTCCTCATACAAGTCTCTTCTTGGGAAGTGTCGTCCCACAGTGTGTAAGTTCATTGAGGGAAGGATTAAGTATATTGTTTGTCCGTGAACTCTTGATCTAGTTTAATGTTCGTCCCTGAATTGCAATACCGGATGAAACACATACTCTAAGTGTCAATACTGTGCAAAAACTGTCATTTATTCCTTTTGAGGGCTGTTTCGTGCCACATGAAAAAAAGAAACCTTTCCCCATGCCACCAGGGCGTCCACACTGGCGAATGCCTTCTTCATCTCCTCCTCCCCCTCTGCTTATCCATGCCCACACATCATTACAACAAACTAACTCAGGTTGGGTTACTTTGGAACCCACGCGGCCGTCAAATAGAACCGTCGCTGACCGACTTCCACCATGCCCGCCGCCCTTTGTCGAGCACACGACACAAGCAGGTCCACCGTGGATGGTATTGTAACATCCCAATTTTCTGAGTCTTAAAAACCTTTTGTTTAGTTAGTAATTGAAAATTTCACCATTTGGATTTATTTGAATTTAATTCAAGAGCTTAACTTGGACTTTTAATATCAAAACAATTTAATATGATTAATCCCAACATCAACTATTGTCAAAACTATTTTCTTTGGATTCTATGTGTTGGATATATTTTCTAGATTTTTTTAGAATTTTTTTTCCAAGTTCATTTGCTACTTTTTAATTGCCATTTGGAATTTCTGATATTTACTAAAAAGAAAAACCAAAGAAAATCTCAGATAATACTTTGGGCTGAAACCCAACCCTATTCCTTCCTAGCCCAGCCCGCTCGGCATTTGCCTTCGCTCCAGCCCACGGGTGCGCTCGCCCCGCTTCCTCTGCCAGGTGGGCCCGCTTGCGTCATCCTCTTCGTATCGTCTTCGCCGCATCCGAGTCGCCTTCGACCACCATGGCCGCCGTGTCCGAGTTCCATCCGACAACGGCATATCCAATCGAAGAATCCTTCGGCGATACGATTTCCGAATCCGTTGTAATCCCCGCAACCGATTCTACTCCTTATCTCCTTCCAAATTTGTTTTAGTTTCCTAATCTCATCGCGGATCCGATCTGAACTCCGCTGCCGATACGCCCTCTCGGCCATACCCCTACCCTATAAATAGCCCTGAGGATCGCCCCAGCGCCCTTATCCCAAACCCCAGCTCGTTTTGCCTCTCAAGCCCTAGCGCCGTCGCAATCCAAGTTTTTAGGGTTTCTGCTGCCACCGCTGTTATCTTCAATCACGCCGCCGTCGACGTCACCTAGCCGTCGTGGTCTGCGTCATTGTCACCATTGTCACCAGAGCTCTCTCTAGCACCGGTCCGTTGCCTCAGATCATCGTCAGAGCTTTCGTCTGACAAAACCTGAACCTTCTTCTCCGCTTGAACCTCGTCGCTGACCACCGCCATCGTCTTCGACCACCCGATGAGCACCTCATTGGATTCGCAATAGCATCAGCTGCATGTTGGTACCACTCATCGCCGGCGAAGCCCCACTGTTCACCGTTGACTGTGAGGACCCAAGCCTACCATGTGGTCGAAACCTCCTATGACCAGCAGTCATAATCTTTCCTACAACCATTAGTCGTAAATCCCTTACTACAAGTAGTCGTAATCTCCCTTACTACCAGTAGTTGTAATCTTCCTACGACCAGGTAGTCGTAGCCTTCTACGACCACGTGCACTCGAAGCCTTCCGACCAGGTGGTTGAATCTCCTTCCGAGTACTCGTGCTCGAAAAAGTTGAACAGTACTCGAAACTCATTTTGAGTATTTTCTTTAGTTTTGATCTTCGAGAGCCATATCTTCTTCATCTAAATTCTATTTGAGCCCATTCAAATTTCTAAATTTATCTAAATTCAGGATCTATTTATCTAAGATTTTTATTTAATTTTTGGAGTTTGTTTTCTCTCTGTTATTTATTTTGTTTGTTTTTTGCTTAGTTTATGAGTAGAGCGTTGATACTTCGGGGAACTTTGAAGAAGGAGTGCCTCAAGATCAAGACCAGTACCTAGATCTATTCCAAGGCAAGTTATACCTTTAATCATGTTGAACCCAGTTTTTAAATTACTTTGATTAAAAAAATATTGCATTTACTTTAAGTATTTATTTAAATGCTTTTGGGTGTAGTTATTAATCATAATTGTTATATCCACCTTGTCTATTGTTATGTCATAATCTTTTGTCACCCTAGATTGGTTCATTATTTAGTTGGTATTATCGTAGCATCAACATAGGTTGGTTAGATATGAGTAGATTGCTTAGCCATGCCACGCCCACAAGTCATCTTTTCATGTGAGTTACAAATATGAATCTAACTAAGTGATTATGGAACTTTGTGATAAAACTACGTGCACTGTGTGTCATTACTCGTTGGTGGCATGTGTTGCACTTAATCAATAGGGTGAGAAAAGATTTAGATTAAGGCAAGTGGTACTATGTGATATGGTGGGCTGTGTGAATGGGAATGATAATCTGTGTGGCATAGTTAGAATTTGGAAGTCTTGCCTTGGTCAATTAAGGACTTAACTTTGTGCGCCATTGAACTGGGCCTTCCATACAACCACATGCCTGATGGGACGGGCCTAACTTAGTAAGTTACGGAGTCTTGACATTGATTACTCAGGTAGTAGGTTAGTCTCTGTGAAAGGGTGGAGGTGTGCACTACTAGGTAGTCGCATCACGGGGCAGTTCGCAGTGTCCCTATCCAACGGTGTGTGTTATGCCACAAAGACCTTGTGTGTGGGTTAGTATGTGGTAAAGCACCTTTGGGAGTATCAATGTTTGAGATGAAGTTTCTGAAATGTTTTGTTATGATTAGTGCTTGTAACACTAGTTGTATTGTGTGGGTAAAGTGTACAAACTTTGTAGAGTGTTTAATCAATCTATTTGAATAGCCATATCCGCGGATATGGACATGCTCGGGGATTTCACACGAGGGGTAGTTTTCATAAAACATTTGGAAAGGGAGCTTTGTGATCTAAGTCATATGGCTGTGTGAATAACTTGTTTAGGCTTGTGTTCTTTGTTAAACCAAACTGTTAAATTAATATTGTCTATTTGTTTTGAATTATGTTTTAATCCATTATTCGTATTAAAATTGAAAATGTTGCATTTCTGCAAAAGAACCACAGAAGTCATTCCTTTCGAATAAGCCATCATGTATAAAATTGCATTCTGTGGTATGACTTGCGAGTACAGTTGTGTACTTATACTTGCTATAATCAATCAACAGAAGTGGAGGAGTCTTCGCCTGCTTTTGAGGAGGAGTTCTACGAAGGAGCTGATCGTTAGGGTCATGATCCAGCAGGTTGCCTGTGGCGAATTGATGGGATTCTGCTGCAGTTTAGTCTTGTTCCGCTGCTGCTTATTTCTTTATTGCTAGCCTTGCGAGGCTTAATAAATGTAAACTCGACCATAAGGTCAAAATGGTTATTTGTTATTCAAATTACTCATTTATGTTATTAATCATTTTGTGTGGATCGATATTCATCTATGTTGACACTATGTGCACTAGCGTGATCCTGGACTAATGCATTATACACAGAGGATCCAGAATTGTATTTTTTGGGTCCCGACTGGTATCAAGCGTGTCCCCTCAAACAGCATGCTCCTCTGGTACTCCAGCACCCATGTCTCCGGCTAGAGTCGCACGGCCGCCGCACTCAGCCCCCTGTAGCTCTAGGAGCCACTGTTGCTCGTCCTCACCGTCGGCCACACCCTCCCATCAGACCACTACAAACAACACCATGTGGTTCAGCTAGCTGATTTGGCCAAAGGAAAGAATGGTTCTTGGCATTGCTAGTGTTTCTGTCGGTTACCTCGGTGATCTTGCCAGAGAGGAGGGTGAGGTGTCGTGCTGAGAGAATAAACGGGAGGAGGCGAGAGGTCTTTGAGAGGACTCCCAGATGATGACCTCCTTCGTGGCCGACTTGTACACGCGCAACTCGATGGAACACATCTTGATCATTCAGAAGAAGAAATTTCTCAACCAAACCAAAACTAGATGCGCTAAGAACGGCAACATTGGCGAACCTTCTCGAATCACTAGATGGAGTCCTGCGAGCTGCAGTAGGAGATCATCTCATCATTGACGAACTTCCCAATCCTTCGCTCCAAGGTGCGCAATTTGTGCTCTAGACCATTCGCACGCCTCTTCACCCGGCCGCATCATAGTCTCGATGGCGATTTTCGCCGAACCCTCGTCGTAACCACCAAGAGGCGAACCTGTGTCCACCCACGGTAGAAGCACGAACCAAGAAGCTATGCCACGTAGAGGGTCGGCGAGGATTAAAACCTCTATGTATTATTTTAAATGCATAATAAAAGACCATACGTCTTCATGGTCGTAATCCCTAAGACTAACGACCTCCCAGTCGTTAGTATTGAAGGTTACTTAATGGGTACCACGGTGGGATGAGGCTTTGTGCCTAATCCCGACCGGATAACCGCTCGTAAAATTCTTGAATGGTATTTCTTATCGTATGATGAATGGAACCGTGTTATCGTTCCAAACCATGCGATGGTACAACCCTGAGATCTCGACTATTAACCACCCTACGGTTAAGCTTTTCACAAGCAACCGCAAGGAAGTTAGCACATTGCTAACTTCTCTACCGTTCCAAACCGGTCGTAGCGCTTCACCGAGGGCGTCTTCTCCAGAGTAAGCGCCATCTCTTGGAAGTTATTTAAAGGTGAAGCACGAGAAGACGAAGAGGGCACAAGGGACAAGAAGGGAGGCGATAGGCGACACACAAAACAAGGCCAAGGCAAAGATATGCCTGAAGCCTAAGCGGTGGAATTAGAAGCTAGATAATCGACCTTAGACTCATATTCTAAGTCGATTGCGGTTAAACATTCCTCCATTGATGTAATTCAGGTAGTACTTAGCCACATCTTGTAAATCCAGTTCATATCAATAAAAAGCGACTCCCATTCCATTCCGGGATATTCCACGTCATTTTCCTCGTTTATTTTAAGTAAGATCGGCGATTCGATCGTCGACGATAGTCTTGCCGTCCGTGGGGAAGAAGGCGTAAGTTTCTGAAGAAATTTTTTTTCGCTCAAGAAAATCCTCGCCCAAAAACTCGCAATCGCTCATGCGACTATGCGGAGTTTGGGATGAGGAAAATCGGTTCGATTTGGCGGACTACGCCAACCGCGACATGGAAGGATGTATCGCGCCATGGAAGAAAATGGCAGTCATCCTCCTCATCCTCCTCACGGCCGCGCGTCGCCGGCGTTAGCGAGTCGTCGGATGGATAAAGATCGCCGCCACTACGGTGGCGCAACCAGAGAACCGCCGTTCCGACCCGATTCGAATGCGGAGGATCTCTTCAAGCCGGTCTTCTCGGCCGTAAGCAGTGAAGAAATTTCAGCTCCATCACCGGAAAACTCTATACCATTGATGAAATCATGGTGAAAGATACTCTCCTTGACCGGCAATTCCGAGTCAACCGTCACTGATAGCGGTGTCGATGAAACCTCCATCGGTCGTAGGCCATGTGGGGATGATCACACTCGAAGATCGATCGGCGGTTCGTCGGATCGGTGAGAAGACCTCGAGAAGTGCTCATCTCCGACCGATCTCCATCGTGGAAGATTGGCGAAGTTACCGACAAGCTCTCCATTAGTTATGATGGAAGCTCATCGGAAGATCAATCTTTGGAAGCACGAGGTCAGCGATCGGAGATGAAGATCAAGATGCCTGCGGTCCTACACTCTCTACCACGCCATCACGTGTTGTTAGAGATGATCCGCCGTCAAGCACCAACTTTCGGAGGCAGCGGAACTAATCGGCGTCAATCGGTTAACTCGCTCGCATCGCCCCACCCAGAGTGGTAGCGACAGATCGAACAAATCCGAAGGTCGGGGAAGGTTGAACGGTACACCTACGACCAAGTATGAACCACGAGACCTTCGATAGCGTCTAAAACTTGCGGCGTATTCAAAACATGTTAAATAATTCGATCTGCTCTAGCGAGAACGCCTAATTTTGTACAACTCGTAGGTCGGTATCCGAAATTCTCCAGCAGACCATGCAAATAACGTAAAGCGACGAGAACAGAGGGGTTCAGAAGTCGGACTAGGACTTCGTCCCAACGCTCCTCCTCATGAGGGGCAAAGACGGTCATACCAGAGAGCGATCGATACCAAGACCTCCTCGGCGATTCCGACCAAGGAGTCACGAGGGAGAAGGCTATTTCAAGAGGGTACTCCCCCGCTGCGTCGAGAAGAACCACCACCACTAGGACCTAACGATCTCAGACATCGTTTGAACCAAGTGGGCGGTCATGGACATCATATCAATGTTCACGACCGGATCGGTACCGGAGTTCAGCGTTCCAATCTTAGGGATCGGTCTCCGGCCGATTACAATCCGCACCTTCCGAGAAGGCGCCATGAATCAATCACGGGTTGTCGAGCCTTCTCTGCTGGGCTCCAAGGCGTGCGTTAGCCTAGCGATTCCGCCCGAGCCAACTTGGACAAATTCAATGGAACTCAAAACCCATTGGAATTTCTCCAAATATATACCACCGCTATCGAGAATCTCTTTGGTGGCGATGAGAATGTAATGGCCAACTATTTACCCACCGTGCTCGAAGGTGCGCGGTCGTGGTTGTTAAACTTAGGTCGGATCCATATATACTTAGGAACAACTCGTGATCTTCGATTGCCAACTTCGAGTGCGTCTGACCATACAGGAAGGAGGACGATCTCCACGAGAATCGGCGAGGATCGATGAGACTTTACGTCAATATATCAAGAGGTTCACCGGGTTAAGTAACTCTATACCGAAGTCGCAGAGTCCTCTGTTATTCAAAGCTTTTAAAAGCAGTCTAAGGAATCGGCGGTTTCACGGAGGACATAGCAATGAACCCTCCAAGAACAACCGTTGAGCTTTTTGATATGGCGGACAAATATGCCATCTTGCTAGTGAAGCAATCGAGTGGTGTGAAGCCATCGATCGGAAAGACAAGATTCCTCACCGGTGCGGACAAGCAGGAGAAAAAGAACAAGAAGTCTCTCAAGAAGAAAAAGAACCGCAGACGAAGCGACAAAGAAGTCCTCGCCGTTCGAGACAAGATTAGGAAGGGCAAGAAGGACTATCCGGTCGAAGCAAAGCAAAAGTTCCGACAGAAGGATTCGAGACGAATAAGAAGTGGTGTCCACTTCACGGTGACGAGGGCATGATCTGCGCACCTGTCGTGTCTGGCGGAAGAAACTAGAGGATTATTATGCGGGTAAGGACCATTTCGGCAATCTGGGAACATGGAGAAACGAGCTCCAAAAAGGACAAGGATGGCGGCGAGGAGATGGAGTACCGGGATCCCCAACACACGATCAACATGATTTTTGGAGGATCTTCTTCATACGAGTCCAGGCGTCATCTGAAGGCCATGGGCGGGAGGTCAACCTCGTCGAATCTCCAAGCGTAATCAAGCACTCGAAGTGGTCGGACACCGTAATTTCCTTGACAAAACGATCGCACCATCCCATCGACTCGACCGGGTAGGTTCCCCATCGTCGTTGAACCAACTATTAATAATTGTCGGGTTAATCGGGTCTTAGTGGATGGGGTAGTTCCTTGAATATATTATTTGTAGGAGCTTTAGAAGAAATCAGTCCCCATGTCAAAGGTGAAACACGTGAAATATGCTTTTCATGGCATAGTTAGGGTTCTACCGCTAAACCGATAGGACAAGTTTCCTTACCGGTGGCGTTTGGAAAACGACAATTTCGAGCAGAGAAGATCCCGTTTGATGTAGTAAACTTGAATCCGCGATACAGCGGAATCCTCGATCGACCGGATTAGCAAAATTCTTGATAGCCACGCATTACGGTTATCAAAGTTTGAAAATGCGGGGCGAAGGAGTCATCACTGGTCGAGGAGATCGAAAATGGCTTACGATGCGATCGGAAATCCTTTGCCTTTGGTTGATGAACTTCGACCCGAGAGGTTAATCCGTCTCCCATGCGAGTCAAGCACTCGAAGCCAAAGATGGCGCCCAAACCATCCGACCGGACCAAGGAGGTACTACTCGACAAAAGCGCTTCTCGGACGGCGTCAAGTCGTCACATGGGTCAGACAACCGGATCCAACCGCGCAAGATTACGGTGGGGCAAGACTCGACCCTAAATAGGAAGAGTCGCTCGTCTCCTTCCTCCGAGCAAATCAAGGCGTGTTTGCTTGGCAAGCGTCCGATATGCAGAGTCCCCGGGAGGTGATCGAGCACAGGCTTGCTCTCGGCGATAAAAACCGATCAGCGAAACTACGACGTTTTGCACCCGATCGGAAGGAAGCAATCGATCGGAGATTGACAAGCTTCTCGAGGCAGGATTTATTCGTGAAGTCGACCACCCACGAGTGCCTTGCTAATCTGTAATGGTTAGGAAAAATAATAGGAAATGGCGAATGTGTATCGACTTTCTGAGATCTTAATAAAGCTTGTCCGAAGGATGACTTTCCCTTCCGCATTGATCAACTAGTAGACTCTACTTACAGGTGCGAGTTACTAAGTTTTTAGATCGTATTCAGTGGTACCACCAGTTAGTATGTGTAAAGAAGATGAGGAGAAAACTTCCTTCATCACCCCATATGGTACTTCTTGTTATATTAAGATGCCATTTGGTCTCAAAAATCTTTGGTGCAACTTTTCAAAGGTTGATGCAAAAACTTTTAGTCCACAAATCGGTCGGAATCTAGAAGCTTATGTTGACGATCCGGTCGTAAAGACCACCAACGCCCGGCGACCACGTTCACGACTTACAAGAAACCTTTAACAACTTGAGAAGACATAACCTCAAGTTAAATCCAGGAAAAAGTGTGTGTTGGAGTTTCTGTTTGGAAAAGCGCTTGGTTTCCTAGTTTCGCTAGAGGTATTGAAGCTAATCCAAAGAAAAATTGCGGCCATCGACGAGATCGCCCTCGACCACGAAGAAGGAAGTCCAAAAACTAAGCGGTCAGTATGGCGGCGTTAAGCGCGTTCATAGCAAGATTAGGGAAAAAGGATTACCTTTCTTTAAACTTCTTGGAAACATGGGAGTTTCGAGTGGACTAAAGAGGCAAAGCGATGCCTTTGAGGAACTCAAAAAGTACCTTACAAGTACCGGTTTTAGTTTCTTCGAGGCCGGAGAAACATTGCTAATTTCGTGGCAAAGCAACACCACGACGAGCTTAGCGGTGTCTTGGTTGTAGAAAGGATAATATCCAACGACCGGTCTATTACGTGGCGAAGTCTTACATGGACCAAAGGAAAGATACCCACAGTACAAAAGTTGCTCTATGGCCTCCTTATGTCTTCAAGGAAGCTAAGGCACTACTTTCGTGCCCACAAAGTGGTCGTACCACCGGATATCCCTTGGTCAAGTCCTTGAAACGAGGAATCATCGGGGACGAATAGCCAAATGGGCGGTCGAGCTAGGGCGTTCGATCTCCATTTTATTTCACGAACGACAATAAAGTCCGAGCAATAGCGTAATTCATTGCGAATGGACAAACCTCGAACCCACCCAAGAACCCGAGTACGAACACCACGACGAGTGGACAATGTATTCGGCGGTTCCTTGATGTTACAAGGATCGGGGTGGAGTGGTCTTGATATCCCCTCTTGGCGAACACATCAAGCACGCCATCGGTTAAATTTTCCCGCCACCAATAATGTGGCGAGAATATGAAGGTTTCTTGGCGGGACTCGAGCGGCTCGTTAAGCTCGGGATTCGCAGATTACTAGTGAAAGGCGATTCTCAACTAGTAGCGAATCAAGTGGGGAAAAGTATCAATGCTCTAGTACCAAGATGTCATCTTATCTGGCGGAAGTACAAAAACTTGAAAAGCACTTCTTGGTTTCGGATCCAACATATTCCTAGAAAGGAAAACTTTCGGCGGAACCGGTTAGCACGGATGGCCTCCACGAGGTCGAGTCACTTGGGAGTTTTTCTTGAGCAACTCAATTCACCCTCGGTAGTTGAGCCTTCCGAGAACATACATGATTCTTTGCAAGTTGAACAAACTAATCAAGGAACATGGATGCTCCACGTCGTTGACGGTTGGTATTTATCACGATCAAGGTAGAGATGGATGACATCGATCTACAATTATCTTGACATGACACAATTCCAGAAGATGATGTAGAGGCGATCGTATATACGAAAAGCCAAATCATACACTCTAATCGAAAGTACCTTGTATAAGCGAGGATCTCATGGAGTGTTGATGAGATGCATATCTCAAGCGGATGGCATTAGATTGCTAACGAAATCCATGAAGGTGTGCGTGGAGCACACCATTCCTCTGAGAACACAGTCGGTAAAGCCTTAGGCAAGGCTATTCTCGCCAAGCGCCTTCATGATGCAAAAGAGCTTGTGATGAAGTGTGTACAATGTCGGTTTCATAGCCGACAAGTACACGGCCAAAGACAAGCCTTACAAACAATTCCTCTTTCTTGGCCTTTTGCAACTTTGGGGATGGACATTCGGGACCTTTCCCAAGAGCACCGGGGCTTGAATTCCTTTTCGTCATGATTGACACGTTTACAAAATGGATTGAAGCCGAGCGATCGTTAAAATAACAAGCGAGGCCGCTAAGAGATTTCTCTGAAAAATGTGATCACGCGATTTGGTGTACCCGGTCGTATCATCACGAGACAATGGTTCCCGATTCTCCGGCGATCAATTCCGGGAATTCGCGATGAACTTGGTGTCAAAGTTCATTTTGCTTCATTGCACATCCGCAGAACAGCGAGCGATTGAGCGAGCTAATGGTATCCTTATGCGAGGATCAAGCGCCGAGTATTGACCGATTAATCAAGCGGTCGGCGCTTGGGTTAAAGAACTTCCCTACGTGTTATGGGTCGTTCGAACCACGACCGGTTCGTGCGACCGGTGAAACTCCATTCTTTTTGGTTTATGGTCTTTGAAGCTATGCTTCCTCCGAACTCAAAATTGGCTCTGCCGAATCGATCGTTTTGGCGAAAATGATCGAGAATGAGCAGCGACTTCGGCAGCGTCGATTTCCTTGAAAACAGCGAAACCAAGCCCTTATGCGATCGGCGGTCTACCAACAAGCCATGCGAAGGTACCATAGTCGTAAGTGCGACCTCATGACCTTCTTTGTAGGTGATCTGGTTCTCGAAAAATTGAGCCAAACAAATCGCAATAAACTTTCTCCTAAATGGGAAGGTCCTTACCGTGGTCGAAGTAACTTGACCGAGTTCCAAATCTGTTGGCTATGTCGATGGGCAAATTTTGTCAAATTCTTGGAACATCGATCAATTGCGTAAGTTCTATGTTTAATTTTCATTCTTTCATTTCTTTCAATTTCAATTTCATTAAATTCATTAATTAATTAAGAAGTGCAACTTTGCTTATATATATACACCTACATTACAGTCGTTTATTATTGTTAGTGCAGTGGAGAAGACATTTTTCTCTCCGATATCCTTTTAAGGATCTCACGATACTCTATGGTCCTAGTCGTGAGCATTTTTCTTCAAATGATTCCCCCAGCGACTACACTCTTTTCTCAAAGAAAATGAGTAATCGAGCGCCACACAACTAACTATCTCATGAATGATATGCTTACGATTCGAAGATTATGCTTCATTATTTTAAGATTACGGTCTATTCTTGTCAGCTCTTGGTGGGACACGGAAAGCCTCCTAGTCGAAGTCTCTCCTTTTCGCATGCGTGGTCACCTTAATGGAAGGAGCTTCCTAGCGACGGTTCTTTTCTTACAATCCTCGCTACCGATCGGATCTGAGAATTTGAACACGTTTCAAGAAATGTGTCGTATGCCTTGAGTCTTAGCATTAGTTCCAGGCAGTTATGGGACAATAGATATAAACAAAGTTCACTTATAATTTGTTGCATACATATTTGCATTTCTTCTTATGTCAAGTTTGACAAAGTCTTTTTCCGACCATATATAGTGTTTTTGATGGGTATTTCCATTATGACAAACAAAGATCTATAACTAGTCGAAATCATCTGTTGATCGACCATATTTGATTTCCTAATCTTCGCAACGATCGATTTTGTCTTACATGTCCAAACATACCTTCAAAAACTCACATACATGGTTATGACCTCTTTTTATTCTCTTTCTTGGCTCACTTTGCATGCGAGAACGTTCTTCTACTATAAGCGTTCGGGGCTAGGAAATATCGAGAATTTTAAAAAAGTCAAGCAGGATAAACAAAAGCTTTGTCAATGACATAAAAGGTAAGTTTTCATAGATATTCAAATATTTTTACACTTGCAGGAACCTACTCTAAGAAATATTCCCAGCCTAACTCATTGTTTGTCGAGATTAGACCTCCATCTCCTCTACAACTATATCTCCGAGTGGCTGAGTTCTTCCATGAACTTGGTCGCCTCCTCAGTGGGCGATTGAAGTCATCTTTAACACTTGGAGATCTATGGAGGGTCGGAAGCTTCGAGTTTGCCAAAGCAAAACTAACTCCACTGCAACGCTTTGTTTTTAGGGCACAGGCATAATTCGTCCGAGTAGTTTTGAAGCGAACTTTAAGATCCCTAGAAGTTGACCCAAATAGTTCATTTTCTCTATTGGATCTCCTAAGGAAGGCGGGCTTGATCTCGATCCCATATCAAAGATCATCTTGTTCAAAGCATGAATCTTTTCATCAATATTTTGAGCAAGAGCGCCCCTTATCTGCTCAAATTTGAGTTTTCTTTACTCTGTTCAAGCATTTGCGTTTGCTCTGCAAAAACAAATCGCTTAATGAACACAAGCATAAATGAAGGAAAAATCAAGCTTACGACATATTACCTTCATTTGTTTTGCTAAGTGTTTCATATTTGGTCGTTGCTTGACGATCAACCGGTCTTTAGTGAACTTGCTTGACAAATGAGTGATCCTTAGCTTTATTTCTTCTTCAAGAAAAGCTGTCTTGGCTTTCACCACAACCTCCTCTTTTATTTTCTTCGGATCTATCGAATACGATAAGGAGAATAATTGTAGAGGAGCAAAGTATTGAAGAAGAAACAAAAGTTCAAAAGGAAAAGTTCTTACTTTCCAACTCGGAGTGCTTTTGCTCCAAGTCCTTAACTTCATTTGGGTGGATCCTCCGATCCTGACAAAGTTCTCGACCAAATGCTACACAAATAGCGTTCTCTTTCTTAAGTTTCTTATAAACTTTTTAAAGAAGAGCTATGAAGGTGGTAAATAGAATACTTACCGAATTGCTGGTCATTATAACCGGCAAAAATCAAATCGAGGTGCATCTTGAGTGAGTATCCGATACTTTCGCCACACCTCATCAAGCTCCTTATCCTCGATGAATCGGGGCGAAAAGGAACTTGTTAGGTTGGGAAGGGTTATCGCGATGATCGGAACTGTTGAGACCTCTCGAGGCATCTACCTCCACGAAGGGGTTTCAATCACCAAAGGATCCAACTCAACCGTTGCCCTTGTCACTGCTCGGGGCTTCTTGACCACTATTCCCTCGGGAACTTTGTCCCGAGAAGTGCTCTGATCGGGAACTTCCACAGTGCGGTCCTCGGGAAGAACACAGTGGGAAGCGAATAGGAACACGAAGACCTATGCAAACGAAGATGGGAAGTTCAAAGTATCAAATCATCAAGGAATTATTAGAGGTACATACTTATCGACCACTTTCATTTGTACATACCTTGTTAATCTCAGGGATTTGACTCAAACGCAGCAAGAGAGAAATCATGCCGCTAGCCTTCCTTTTCTTCTCCTCCAATCTTCGGTTACGGACGGCAAGGTTTGTTGAACCTCACATCCTCCAATAAGTTGTCGGAAGCTATGTCCTCGACCGGTTCATCAAGGACCGCATTTCGACTATACGGTGGGAGGAGTGGTTTCATCAATCTCGGATCGATTGTTTGATAACAACCATAAGGTCGTGCACGACCACTCTAGAGTCTCTGACCTCATGATTACATTCTGGGCCCTCGGGCTTATCCACCTAAATCAAAGAACAAATTTGATTGGGTGAAGAAATCCTTTATCTAAAAAATTCGTACATATATGATTCCAAATGTTCTATTACCTCGAGGATTCATCTCCTTCAAGTGCCTCGAGGCACGACTCGTCGGAACTAAGGTGGGGCGTTGATCCTCACTAGATTGTATGATTCGCAATCCAATCGGCGCAAAAGTAGAGCACGATTGGAAATCTGGTGGAATATATGTATACACATGGTAAAAGGAATTTTTAATTAAATTACGTTAAGCCTTGCAGTCTCCTTCAATAGGAGTTCGGCTAAGATCTTGGGGCATTGACCTTCTCTCCGAGCTCCCCCAAGACAGATCATCGACTCGATCTCTAATTTCCCGAGGAAAGAGCTTTAATGAAGGAAGAATAGACAGATTTTAAGGTAATACATTAATCAAATCAAAATACCGATCGAATTTATCTCAAAGACTTACCACCTTCGAGGTAGCTTCATCACGATCAAGGCACCAGAGCAGGAATGAGTCAGGAGCTTCAATGGGCTAATCGACGAAAGGTGAAATCCTTCACCACATGCCACGAAGTCGGGCCTGACGACTCAAGAAGTCATAGATGGCATCCGCCCATCTTTTGACTATCCTGTCTTCTTTACGGTTTCCTTCCACTTGGAGTTTTCACTTGCTCTAGTTAAACGAAGTAGAGGCCATCGTCTTCGTAATCGTCATGTAAAACCAAGTATTTTTCCACGAGCGACCACGAAGATTTCACAGACATGAAGATGTACTCATCGGCCTTCCGTCATGAAGGCGCAATGTGCATTCCCAGAGGCGCCTCGATTACGCATGATTTTCCCATCACCATGCGGTAGAAATAACTAAAGAGCTTCAAGTTCGGTTGTATTCCCAGGTATGCCTCGCACAAATATGCGAAAATACTAATATTTGCGATCGAATTTGGGGCCAAATTCACCAATTCCACCCCGTAATGTTCAAGAACGCGGAGGAGGAATTTGTGTACCGGTAGTCTCAGCCCACATTCGATGTAGGCAAGAAAAACAGGGATTTCGCCATCTTCACGGCTCGGAAAATGCTCTCCAGTCGCCGGTCTCCAATTAATCAGATTCCTATCTGGGAGCATTCCCATCTTCGCCAAAGCCTCAAGCTTTTTCTTGCCCAATTCGAAGGCAACCACTTTGTCTGCTCCGACATGGCGAAAATCCTCAAGAATGAGTAGCAAAAGTTGGAGACTTTGTGGTCGGAAGAACAGAAAAGACTCGGAGGATTTCTTAGCGAGAAGCTAAAGGGGATCGAAGGGATTTTGGAAGCATAAAAATTCTAAGAGCCCGGAGAGAAGATTTTATAAACTTCCGATACTTCGAAGGATTCCCACAAAAGTCCAAGCGACAAAAAGCTTCTTTTTGTTCAAGCGACGAAGAACTCTTCGTTTCCCAAGGCAAGTTCTCAACTTTAAAGTGAACCTGAGACCGCCGTATACCACGACATTAAATGGGTTCCGCCTGATCGATTTCATCGGGAAAAAGGTATATACGACCAGTTCATTTAAAGTTAGGGGCTAGGTGGCGAGGATTAAAACCTCTATGTATTATTTTAAATGCATAATAAAAGACCATCGTCTTCATGGTCGTAACCCTAAGACTAACGACCTCCGGTCGTTAGTATTCAGAGGTTACTTAATGGGTACCACAGTGGGATGAGGCTTTGTGTCTAATCCCGACCGAGATAACCGCTCGTAAAATTATGAATCGGTATTTCTTATCGTATGATGAATGGAACACGTGTTATCGTTCCAAACCATGCGATGGTACAACCACGAGATCTCGACTTTTAACCACCCTACGGTTAAGCTTTTCACAAGCAACCGCAAGGAAGTTAGCACATTGCTAACTTCTCTACCGTTCCGACCAGTCGTAACGCTTCACCAGGGACGTCTTCTCCAGGAGTAACTGCCATCTCTTCGGAAGTTATTTAAAGGTGAAGCACAGAAGACGAAGAGGGCACAAGGGACAAGAAGGGAGACGATAGGCGACACACAAAACAAGGCCAAGGCAAAGATATGCACAGAAGCCTAAGCGGTGGAATTAGAAGCTAGATAATCAGCCTTAGACTCATATTCTAAGTCGATTGCCTTGTTAACATTCCTCCATTCGATGTAATTCAGGTAGTACTTAGCCACATCTTGTAAATCCAGTTCATATCAATAAAGAGCGACTCCCATTCCATTCCGGGATATTCCACGTCATTTTCCTCGTTTATTTTAAGTAAGATCGGCGATTCGATTCGATCGACGATAATGGTGCCGTCAGTGGGGAAGAAGGCGAAGTTTCTGAAGAAATTTTCTTTTTCGCTCAAGAAAATCCTCGCCCAAAAACTCGCAATCGCTCATGCGACTATGCGGAGTTTGGGATGAGGAAAATGGTTCGATTTGGCGGACTACGCCAACCGCGACATGGAAGGATGTATCCGCGCCATGGAAGAAAATGGCAGTCATCCTCCTCATCCTCCTTCCCGGCTCGCGACGCCGGCGTTAGCGAGGTCGTCGGATGGATAAAGATGCGCCGCCACTACCGGTGGCGAACCAGAGAACCGCCGTTCCGACCAGTTCGGAATGCGGAGGATCTCTTCAAGCCCGGTCTTCTCGGCCGCTAAGCAGTGAAGAAATTTCAGCTCCATCACCGGAAAACTCTATACCATTGATGAAATCATGGTGAAAGATACTCTCCTTCGCTTCGGCAATTCCGAGTCAACCGTCACCTGTAGCGGTGTCGATGAAACCTCCACCGTCGAGGCCATGTGGGGATGATCACACTCGACAACGATCGGCGGTTCGTCGGATCGGTGAAGACCTCGAAGTGCTCATCTCCGACCGATCTCCATCGTGGAAGATTCTCGCGAAGCGACAAGCTCTCCATTAGTTATGATGGAAGCTCATCGGAAGATCAATCTTTGGAAGCACGAGGTCAACGCGATCGGAGATGAAGATCAAGATGCCCCTGCGGTCCTACACTCTCTACCACGCCATCACGTGTTGTTAGAGATGATCCGGCCGTCAAGCACCAACTTTCGGAGGCAACGGAACTAATCGGCGTCAATCGGTTAACTCGCTCGCACCGCCCCACCCAGAGTGACCGACAGATCGAACAAATCCGAAGGTCGGGGAAGGTTGAAAGGCGTACACCTACGACGGTATGAACCACGAGACCTTTGATAGCTACAAAACTTGCGACGTATTCAAAACATGTTAAATAATTCCGATCCTGCTCTAGCAGGAACGCCTAGTTTTGTACAACTCGTTCACCGTTGACTGTGAGGACCCAAGCCTACCATGTGGTCGAAACCTCCTATGACCAGCAGTCATAATCTTTCCTACAACCATTAGTCGTAAATCCCTTACTACAAGTAGTCGTAATCTCCCTTACTACCAGTAGTTGTAATCTTCCTACGACCAGGTAGTCGTAGCCTTCTACGACCACGTGCACTCGAAGCCTTCCGACCAGGTGGTTGAATCTCCTTCCGAGTACTCGTGCTCGAAAAAGTTGAACAGTACTCGAAACTCATTTTTGAGTATTTTCTTTAGTTTTGATCTTCCGAGAGCCATATCTTCTTCATCTGAATTCTATTTGAGCCCATTCAAATTTCTAAATTTATCTAAATTCAGGATCTATTTATCTAAGATTTTTATTTAATTTTTGGAGTTTGTTTTCTCTCTGTTATTTATTTTGTTTGTTTTTTTGCTTCGTTTATGAGTAGACGTTGATACTTCGGGGAACTTTGAAGAAGGAGTGCCTCAAGATCAAGACCAGTACCTAGATCTATTCCAAGGCAAGTTATACCTTTAATCATGTTGAACCCAGTTTTTAAATTACTTTGATTAAAAAAATATTGCATTTACTTTAAGTATTTATTTAAATGCTTTTGGGTGTAGTTATTAATCATAATTGTTATATCCACCTTGTCTATTGTTATGTCATAATCTTTTGTCACCCTAGATTGGTTCATTATTTAGTTGGTATTATCGTAGCATCAACATAGGTTGGTTAGATATGAGTAGATTGCTTAGCCATGCCACGCCCACAAGTCATCTTTTCATGTGAGTTACAAATATGAATCTAACTAAGTGATTATGGAACTTTGTGATAAAACTACGTGCACTGTGTGTCATTACTCGTTGGTGGCATGTGTTGCACTTAATCAATAGGGTGAAAAGATTTAGATTAAGGCAAGTGGTACTATGTGATATGGTGGGTCGTGTGAATGGGAATGATAATCAGTGTGGCATAGTTAGAATTTGGAAGTCTTGCCTTGGTCAATTAAGGACTTAACTTTGTGCGCCATTGAGCTGGGCCTTCCATACAACCACATGCACGATGGGGACAGGCCTAACTTAGTAAGTTCTGAGTCTTGACATTGATTACTCGGGTAGTAGGTTAGTCTCTGTGAAAGGGTGGAGGTGTGCACTACTAGGTAGTCGCATCACGGGCGATTCATGATGTCCCTATCCAACGGTGTGTGTTATGCCACAAAGACTTTGTGTGTGGGTTGGTATGACGGTAAAAGCACCTTTGGGAGTATCAATGTTTGAGATGAAGTTTCAAATGTTTTGTTATGATTAGTGCTTGTAACACTAGTTGTATTGTGTGGGTAAAGTGTACAAACTTTGTAGAGTGTTTAATCAATCTATTTGAATAGCCATATCCGCGGATATGGACATGCTCGGGGATTTCACACGAGGGGTAGTTTTCATAAAACATTTGGAAAGGGAGCTTTGTGATC
Source organism: Phyllostachys edulis (assembly GCA_036346405.1). Lineage (NCBI taxonomy): Eukaryota > Viridiplantae > Streptophyta > Magnoliopsida > Poales > Poaceae > Phyllostachys > Phyllostachys edulis. The sequence goes on along the minus strand of CM070556.1, from coordinate 25,210,162 downwards.
TAAGTCATATGGCTGTGTGAATAACTTGTTTAGGCTTGTGTTCTTTGTTAAACCAAACTGTTAAATTAATATTGTCTATTTGTTTTGAATTATGTTTTAATCCATTATTCGTATTAAAATTGAAAATGTTGCATTTCTGCAAAAGAACCACAGAAGTCATTCCTTTCGAATAAGCCATCATGTATAAAATTGCATTCTGTGGTATGACTTGCGAGTACAGTTGTGTACTTATACTTGCTATAATCAATCAACAGAAGTGGAGGAGTCTTCGCCTGCTTTTGAGGAGGAGTTCTACGAAGGAGCTGATCGTTAGGGTCATGATCCAGCAGGTTGCCTGTGGCGAATTGATGGGATTCTGCTGCAGTTTAGTCTTGTTCCGCTGCTGCTTATTTCTTTATTGCTAGCCTTGCGAGGCTTAATAAATGTAAACTCGACCATAAGGTCAAAATGGTTATTTGTTATTCAAATTACTCATTTATGTTATTAATCATTTTGTGTGGATCGATATTCATCTATGTTGACACTATGTGCACTAGCGTGATCCTGGACTAATGCATTATACACAGAGGATCCAGAATTGTATTTTTTGGGTCCCGGTGGTATCAAGCGTGTCCCTCAAGCAAACATGCTCTCTCTACTACTCGGCACCCATGTCTCGGCTAGAGTCGACGGCACACTTTCAAACAGCAGCTCTAGGAGCCCTTTGTTGCTCGTCCTCACCGTCGGCCACACCCTCCCATCGAGACCACTACAAACAACACCATGTGGTTCGGCTAGCTGATTTGGCCAAAGGAAAGAATGGTTCTTGGCATTGCTAGTGTTTCATCGGTTACCTCGGTGATCTTGCGAGAGAGGAGGTGAGGTGTCGTCTTTGAGAGAATAAGCGGAGGAGGCCAGAGGTCTTGAGAGGACTCCCAGATGATGACCTCCTTCGTGGCCGACTTGTACACAGCGCAACTCCAAATGGAACACATGCCGATCATTCTCAGAAGAAGAAATTTCTCAACCAAACCAAAACTAGATGCTTAAGAAGCGGCAACATTGGCGAACCTTCTCGAATCACTAGATGGAGTCTGCGAGCTGCGAGAGGAGATCATCTCATCGCCGACGAACTTCCCAATCCTTCGCTCCAAGGTGCGCAATTTGTGCTCTAGACCATTGACGCGCCTCTTCACCCACCGCATCATAGTCTCGATGGCGGCTTCGGCGAACCCCTCGTCGTAACCACTAAGGCGAACCTGTGTCCACCCACAAGAGAAGCACGAACCCAAGAACTGCCGCCACGAGAGGGTGGCGAGGATTAAAACCTCTATGTATTATTTTAAATGCATAATAAAAGACCATACGTCTTCATGGTCGTAATCCCTAAGACTAACGACCTCCACAGTCGTTAGTATTCAGAGGTTACTTAATGGGTACCACTGGTGGGATGAGGCTTTGTGCCTAATCCCGACCGGATAACCGCCGTAAAATTCTTGAATCGGTATTTCTTATCGTATGATGAATGGAACACGTGTTATCGTTCCAAACCATGCGATGGTACAACCCCGAGATCTTGACTATTAACCACCCTACGGTTAAGCTTTTCACAAACAATCGCAAGGAAGTTAGCACATTGCTAACTTCTCTACCGTTCAAACCGGTCGTAGCGCTTCACGAGGGCGTCTTCTCCAGAGTGCGCCATCTCTTCGGAAGTTATTTAAAGGTGAAGCACAAGAAGACGAAGAGGGCACAAGGGACAAGAAGGGAGACGATAGGCGACACACAAAACAAGGCCAAGGCAAAGATATGCCTGAAGCCTAAGCGGTGGAATTAGAAGCTAGATAATCGGCCTTAGACTCATATTCTAAGTCGATTGCGGTTAAACATTCCTCCATTCAGTGTAATTCAGGGTAGTACTTAGCCACATCTTGTAAATCCAGTTCATATCAATAAAGAGCGACTCCCATTCCATTCCAGGATATTCCACGTCATTTTCCTCGTTTATTTTCGTAAGATCGACGATTCGATCGTCGGCAATAGTCTTGCGTCCGTGGGGAAGAAGGCGTAAGTTTCTGAAGAAATTTTTTTTCGCTCAAGAAAATCCTCGCCAAAAACTCGCAATCGCTCATGCGACTATGCCCGGAGTTTGGGATGAGGAAAAGCGGTTCGATTTGGCGGACTACGCCAACCGCGACATGGAAGGATGTATCCGCGCCATGGAAGAAAATGGCAGTCATCCTCCTCATCCTCCTCCGCTTTCGCACGCGTCGCCGACGTTAGCGAGGTCGTCGGATGGATAAAGATCGCCGCCACTACCGGTGGCGCAACCAGAGAACCGCCGTTCCAGGCCGATTCGAATGCCGGAGGATCTCTTCAAGCCCGGTCTTCTCGGCCGTGAAAGCAGTGAAGAAATTTCAGCTCCATCACCCGAAAACTCTATACCATTGATGAAATCATGGTGAAAGATACTCTCCTTCGCACGGCAATTCCAGAGTCAGCGTCACCGGTAGCGGTGTCGATGAAACCTCCACCGGTCGTAGGCCATGTGGGGATGATCACACTCGAAGATACGATCGGCGGTTCGTCGGATCGGTGAAGACCTCGAGAAGTGCTCATCTCCGACCGATCTCCATCGTGGAAGATTACGCGAAGTTACCGACAAGCTCTCCATTAGTTATGATGGAAGCTCATCGGAAGATCAATCTTTGGAAGCACGAGGTCAACGCGATCGGAGATGAAGATCAAGATGCCTGACGGTCCTACACTCTCTACCACGCCATCACGTGTTGTTAGAGATGATCCGGCCGTCAAGCACCAACTTTCGGAGGCAGCGGAACTAATCGGCGTCAATCGGTTAACTACTTCGCCTTTGCCCACGAGTGAGTGAGCGACAGATCGAACAAATCCGAAGGTCGGGAAGGTTGACAGCGTACACCCACGACCAATATGAACCACGAGACCTTGATAGAATCTAAAACTTGCGACGTATTCAAAACATGTTAAATAATTCCGATCCTGCTCTAGCAGGAACGCCTAGTTTTGTACAACTCGTTCACCGTTGACTGTGAGGACCCAAGCCTACCATGTGGTCGAAACCTCCTATGACCAGCAGTCATAATCTTTCCTACAACCATTAGTCGTAAATCCCTTACTACAAGTAGTCGTAATCTCCCTTACTACCAGTAGTTGTAATCTTCCTACGACCAGGTAGTCGTAGCCTTCTACGACCACGTGCACTCGAAGCCTTCCGACCAGGTGGTTGAATCTCCTTCCGAGTACTGCGTGCTCAAAAAGTTGAACAAGACTAAACTCATTTTTGAGTATTTTCTTTAGTTTTGATCTTCCGAGAGCCATATCTTCTTCATCTGAATTCTATTTGAGCCCATTCAAATTTCTAAATTTATCTAAATTCAGGATCTATTTATCTAAGATTTTTATTTAATTTTTGGAGTTTGTTTTCTCTCTGTTATTTATTTTGTTTGTTTTTTTGCTTCGTTTATGAGTAGACGCGTTGATACTTGGGAACTTTGAAGAAGGAGTGCCTCAAGATCAAGACCAAGATTACCTAGATCTATTCCAAGGCAAGTTATACCTTTAATCATGTTGAACCCAGCTTTTAAATTACTTTGATTAAAAAATATTGCATTTACTTTAAGTATTTATTTAAATGCTTTTGGGTGTAGTTATTAATCATAATTGTTATATCCACCTTGTCTATTGTTATGTCATAATCTTTTGTCACCCTAGATTGGTTCATTATTTAGTTGGTATTATCGTAGCATCAACATAGGTTGGTTAGATATGAGTAGATTGCTTAGCCATGCCACGCCCACAAGTCATCTTTTCATGTGAGTTACAAATATGAATCTAACTAAGTGATTATGGAACTTTGTGATAAAACTCGTGCATCGTGTGTCATTACTCGTTGGTGGCATGTGTTGCACTTAATCAATAGGGTGAGAAAAGATTTAGATTAAGGCAAGTGGTACTATGTGATATGGTGGGTTGTGTGAATGGGAATGATAATCTGTGTGGCATAGTTAGAATTTGGAAGTCTTGCCTTGGTCAATTAAGGACTTAACTTTGTGCGCCATTGAACTGGGCCTTCCATACAACCACATGCCTGATGGGACGGGCCTAACTTAGTAAGTTACGGAGTCTTGACATTGATTACTCAGGTAGTAGGTTAGTCTCTGTGAAAGGGTGGAGGTGTGCACTACTAGGTAGTCGCATCACGGGGCAGTTCGCAGTGTCCCTATCCAACGGTGTGTGTTATGCCACAGCACTGTGTGTGGGTTGGTATGACGGTAAAGCACACTGGGAGTATCAATGTTTGAGATGAAGTTTCTGAAATGTTTTGTTATGATTAGTGCTTGTAACACTAGTTGTATTGTGTGGGTAAAGTGTACAAACTTTGTAGAGTGTTTAATCAATCTATTTGAATAGCCATATCCGCGGATATGGACATGCTCGGGGATTTCACACGAGGGGTAGTTTTCATAAAACATTTGGAAAGGGAGCTTTGTGATCTAAGTCATATGGCTGTGTGAATAACTTGTTTAGGCTTGTGTTCTTTGTTAAACCAAACTGTTAAATTAATATTGTCTATTTGTTTTGAATTATGTTTTAATCCATTATTCGTATTAAAATTGAAAATGTTGCATTTCTGCAAAAGAACCACAGAAGTCATTCCTTTCGAATAAGCCATCATGTATAAAATTGCATTCTGTGGTATGACTTGCGAGTACAGTTGTGTACTTATACTTGCTATAATCAATCAACAGAAGTGGAGGAGTCTTCGCCTGCTTTTGAGGAGGAGTTCTACGAAGGAGCTGATCGTTAGGGTCATGATCCAAAGAAAGTTGCTCGTGGCGAATTGATGGGATTCTGCTGCGATTTAGTCTTGTTCATTCTTTGCTTATTTCTTTATTGCTAGCCTTGCGAGGCTTAATAAATGTAAACTCGACCATAAGGTCAAAATGGTTATTTGTTATTCAAATTACTCATTTATGTTATTAATCATTTTGTGTGGATCGATATTCATCTATGTTGACACTATGTGCACTAGCGTGATCCTGGACTAATGCATTATACACAGAGGATCCAGAATTGTATTTTTTGGGTCCCGACTGGTATCAAGCGTGTCCCCTCAAACAGCATGCTCCTCTGGTACTCCAGCACCCATGTCTCCGGCTAGAGTCGCCGAGACGGCCTCGACTTCACAGTAGCTCTAGGAGCCACTGTTGCTCGTCCTCACCGTCGGCCACACCCTCCCATCAGACCACTACAAACAACACCATGTGGTTCAGCTAGCTGATTTGGCCAAAGGAAAGAATGGTTCTTGGCATTGCTAGTGTTTCTGTCGGTTACCTCGGTGATCTTGCCAGAGAGGAGGGTGAGGTGTCGTGCTGAGAGAATAAACGGGAGGAGGCCAGAGGTGCTGAGAGGACTCCCCCAGATGATGACCTCCTTCGTGGCCGACTTGTACACCGCGCAACTCCAGTGGAACACATGCTGATCATTCTGTAAGAAGAAATTTCTCAACCAAACCAAAACTAGATGCGCAAGAACGGCAACATTGGCGAACCTTCTCGAATCACTAGATGGAGTCCTGCGAGCTGCAGTAGGAGATCATCTCATCGCTGACGAACTTCCCAATCCTTCGCTCCAAGGTGCGCAATTTGTGCTCTAGACCATTCGGCACGCCTCTTCACCCAGCCGCATCATAGTCTCTGATGACAGCTTCGGCCCGAACCCCCTCGTCGTAACCACCAAGACGAACCCTGTGTCCACCCACAGTAGAAGCACGAACCCAAGAACTGTCGCCACGTAGAGGGCTGACGAGGATTAAAACCTCTATGTATTATTTTAAATGCATAATAAAAGACCATACGTCTTCATGGTCGTAATCCCTAAGACTAACGACCTCCCTGGTCGTTAGTATTCAGAGGTTACTTAATGGGTACCCTGGTCGGATGAGGCTTTGTGCCTAATCCCCGACCGATAACCGCTTCGTAAAATTATCGAATCGGTATTTCTTATCGTATGATGAATGGAACACGTGTTATCGTTCCAAACCATGCGATGGTACAACCCCGAGATATCGACTATTAACCACCCTACGGTTAAGCTTTTCACAAGCAATCGCAAGGAAGTTAGCACATTGCTAACTCTCTACCGCTCCGACCGATCGTAACGCTTCACGAGGGCGTCTTCTCCAGAGTAAGCGCCATCTCTTCGGAAGTTATTTAAAGGTGAAGCCTGTAAGGCTAAGAGGGCACAAGGGACAAGAAGGGAGACGATAGGCGACACACACAAAACAAGGCCAAGGCAAAGATATGCACGAAGCCTAAGCGGTGGAATTAGAAGCTAGATAATCACCTTAGACTCATATTCTATGTCCGATTGCGGTTAAGCATTCCTCCATTCGATGTAATTTAGGGTAGTACTTAGCCACATCTTGTAAATCCGGTTCATATCAATAAAGAGCGACCCCCATTCCATTCCAGGATATTCCACATCATTTTCCTCGTTTATTTTCGTAAGATCGGCGATTCGATCGTCGACAAGGGCCCAGTCAGGCAATCCCCTGCCTTTTTTCCAGACCCCTGCCGCATCCTTGGGCCTCCTGGACTTCGTGGTAGATTGCATCAGCGATGTCCATGGCTTGGTCACCGTGGATATAGACGACGGCATGTCGTGGCCGAGAAAGAGCCGGTGGGAGTTGGGCTTCCTGTCCCTTGCGGCGGTGGCGAAGCACCTCCGCGCGGAGGTGGCCTCGGGGGAAAGGAGGTCCCGCATGGCATGGATGCTGGCGAGGCAGAGGGGGAGGAGGAGACGAAGAAGGCATTTGCTAGTGTGGACGCCCTGGTGGCACAGGGAAAGGTTTCTTTTTTCCACGTGGCACAAAACAGACCTCAAAAGGAATAAATGATGGTTTTTGCATGGTATTGACACTTGGAGTATGTGTTTCATCCGGTATTGCAATTTAGAGACGAACATTAAACTAGGTCAAGAGTTCAGGGATGAACAATGTACTTAATCCTTGAGGGAATTAAAATATAGTTATTGCAATATGTCGATGATCTAGTATCGATCTTACAAATGAATATTTGGGGGTCTCCTAGAATCAGAACCACACAGAGAATGATACAGAGATTTATATAGGTTCAGGCCTTCTCTGAAGAGAATAACACCCCAACTCCTGTGTTCTTGTATTGACTATATGGATTACAATTAAGAAGAAGAAGAATTATGCCTAATGTCTCCTCCTCCCGATCCCCTCGATCCTCTACCCCATGTCTCCTGACTTTAGCCTTTATATAGTGCATGATGTGGTGTTAGTTTCTCCAGGCCAAGATGCGCCTCGACGTTTGGTGTAACACGCACGTTGATGGAAGTTATTATCAGGGTTATGACACCTCCACGTCGCCCGGTAGTTATCGTCAGAGACTGAGGGTATAGTCCAGTTATCCTGAGGAATAATTGTTGGAAATATGCCCTAGAGGCAATAATAGAGATGATTATATTTCATTATGTTCATGACATTGGATAATGTGTTATCTTGTTCCTAGAATAATATTGTTAATATTTATAATCAAGTATGTGACTTGGTTGTGAAACTCTATATTCCTGCGATAATTATTCTTACACGATCCCTGGTCGTAAACATATGAGGACACATATGAATAGACTAGCATATGTATTGGTTGATGACTATGTTTCACGAGTCATAGATATGGGGATATCAAACCGATAATATGGACACATGTTAGAGAACATGATGTTGGATAAGACCCACCTTGAGACACTATTGAGATTGTTATGAATCTATGTGTCATTAGTTGGTCTCAAGCAATGATGATGTATAATCCTTAGACCCGAGATCAAGATGGTTTTCTACATGTGTAAGAGCACTCTTAGGGGTTACCAAACGCTACACCGTGAATCGGGTAGTTATAAAGGTAGCTTTCGGGTATGCTCAAACATGGAGAGGAATGTGACCTGGTGGGATATGGGATTTGCCCTCCTAACATAATAGGAGAGATGTCTCTGGGCCCTCGTTGTGATCGGATAAAGAAAGTGCATGGCCATGCCACTAGTAGTCGAAGTGTTCACCACATAAGGTTATCGATACTCGATCGAGAAAGTATTGAAGTCCATGGATGACACAACATCTCACCGAGTTCAACCAGATATCGTGAGGCAAAGGGAGAATACATGAGTAGGTCACTTAGTTCGACCGACACCGATCGGGTCGTATGGAGATACAAGCAAGTCGAGGCGGTCGAACATAATCACAGAGTGGTGAAACCAAGTCGTAAGGAGTTACTGAGTTGGTCGTGATCAAATACGAATCGGTCAGATAGAGATAGGACACGGTCGTAAGTGATGAGGACCTGGTCGATATCATATTGCATTAAGGTTCGTCCAATATAATTTGTGTGTTTTCGGGAATCGATATGATCTGCTAGGAGCCGCTACGACTCGTGATCGAACTACACATGAACCTACAGGGTCACACACTTAACGGGTTGGAACAAACCAGTACGAATATGATTCATAAACGTGTTCGGATAGGATCCGTCACGAGCACTATATAAGGAGGTGCATGAGGCTGTTGGGAGGGATGCGTGAAACACCACCAAAACCCTAGCCGCCATCTTCTTGAGAGCTCCACCGTGCGACTTGGTGCTGGCACACCGGCGTTCGGTTGTTCCTTCCCTGGACGTGTGGATACCGTAGAGGCGCTACTACGATTGTTGCGCTTGAGGACGATCCGCGATCTTCACAAGGAAACCGCAACGTTCTTTGGAGGAGACGATCGACTACGACCATCGCATCGACTTTTTGGACGTTGACGATCGACCACGACCACTACATCGACGCGCTCTTCGTTGGACCAGTCGCTCCAACCCTTCTTCCGCCGCTCAAGGCGTCGGTGGTAACGATCTATGATCATCTACTTGCATGGCTTCTGGTTTTGCGTGGTAGAAAATTTTGTTTGTAGCTATCGTAGCCTACCCGTGACCCAACAATAATTATGTATACTAACCGCTCCGTGTCTTAAACACGGCGTATAGAATTCCCTAATTGATTGGGCCTATATGTCTGCAGGCTTTATCAATTAGAGGGCGGTCGTAGCTAACCTGGTCGTCGGAAGTCTTATGACCACAAGGTGGTCATAGAAAAGGCTTACGACCAGGGTATGGTCGTAGAAAGGCTTATGACCATGGCATGGTCGTAGAAATGTTTATGGCCATGGGGTGGTCGTAGGAAGACTTACGACCACCTAGTTAAGTTTCTCCCTTATGAACATTAAGGGGTATACTAAAGAACAATGTAATGATATTGTTATCTATAATAAGAATTACAGATAAATAAATAATTGAGGATTATTAGATCCTCGTCATCTAGCCCCCCAACTTTAAGTGAAAATAACTTACTCGAAAAAAGAGGTCGGAAGTAAAACCTTTGCAACTGGTATTTCATTTGACCAGAAGTGAACTTGGTCAAGAAGGTAATTTCACTTGAGTTGTAAAGATAGAATCGCTTTTTCCGAATAGACAGATTGAAGAATCCCAATTGACTCTCGTAGAACTGTCTGTTGGAGCGGTTCCCAAAGAGGTGGTAACTGTTGAGTGCCCACGATTTCCAACTCACGCGTGCAGCTATAAAATCTACCGCAGGGATGACTTAGGTTTTTTTTTACTTTTCAACTGTTCTTCGAGTTCTTGTACAATCCGTCGCCAACCAAATTGTGCTCTTTCTCAAATCCTTTCCAAATCCATATCATTATCACTTAAAGAAGATAGTTGAAACCACTTCTAAATGGGTGAAATCAGATATGGATACAGTGAAGAAGAAAGCTTTGGTCACAGCCTAGAAGATCCTGAAGTAAGCCTATGTGAAGTGGACCGAAGCCGCGTGACAGCACTAGCCCTCGGTTGAAGAAGGTACCATTCCAGTATTCCAATCGTACTGTGAATGTGGCTTTTGATTGCCCGTCCACCCTTTCCTCACACTCGTACTTTAACACTTTGAGGTGGAATTGATGAATCTTATTCCTAATTCCATCACAATGTTGAGCGTGTTTGTCTACCTATGCAAGGCCTAGAATTCACCCCAATTTAGAGCTCTTCCAGTATTACTACGAGATGAGAAAGCATGGTGGAGTTGCTAGTAGCTGTGGTCTGAAGCTCCACGACATAAAGTCGAGAGAGTACATTCAGATGTTTACCCAATTGTCCTAGCCAGGATAGAAGAAGAGGTGGTTTTACTGGGAGATATCCAAGGAAGATAGCCTCTTCTTTACGAGGAAGCCTGCAAACAAGAGTGTCTCCTAGGACTCAACTCCGAGTAACCTTGATCAGATTACCCCCTACATTTAGGCCATCAAAGACTTGAAGGACGAGGGGCTTACCGGATGGCACGTGGTGAGGGACTTCATCACGCGCTGCATCAGTCCTCTGAAAAAACGAATACACCCCATGTGGAGGTACTTGGGGACCATTGACTCTACTAGAAATTTTGAGGAAGGTAAAGAAAAATTCAAGTTAGCTCATTTTTGTTAGTTTCAAGTTTGATTGTTGATTATTTCTTTTACCATTGTAGACCTCTCACAAAAAGAGATTGACGCCCGAGTCAAAGTAGTTTGTGAGAAAGCTCCAACACCCACTATAGGGGTTCCTCGAATCCTGGTGGTTGTGTCCACAAAGGAAAGGGAAGAATACCTAAAGGTGGTCACAATGGATTTCAATCTTAGGGCTCTTTAGTCGTAGAATTCGACCATTAAGTAATGTTCTTGTCGTAGTGAAAGGACCAGACAGTAAATAGGAGGGACCCTCGGCATTGGAGCGAGAGGGTAAAGTGTCCCAGGTGAGGGGTTCCGGCTAAAAGTGTACTTGTGTTAATTGCCAGAAATTTATATCCATCCATTATATGAGGGGGAAGGTGGCTATTTATAGCCTATCCAACCGGGTATATGAAATTACACACGCACCCCTACAAAGGTACAACCACCATAGGGGTAGCAGGGGTTTTTTCCTAGCCTGTGCGTAGCCCTCGGCGCATGGTGGACTCTCCTGGTCCTGGTCCATCCGAATAGTAAGCCGGGTCCACCTTTCTTGCTCCTTTGCTGATGGCCGCGAGGCCCCTTCGGGGGCCCTCCCTCAGGGAGCCTACAGGACCCCCTCAAAGGGCATCTTCGGAACCTCCTTCGGGGCCCTCGGGGATCCCTCTGGAGGCTTCAGGATAGTCTATGGGGCCTTCGGGGCTCCTTCGGAGGTCATCTTCGGGACCGCCTTCAGAGCCTCCGGCAGCATCTTTGGGACCCTCAGGGGACCCCTCCGGAGGGCACCTTCGGAGTCGCCTTCGAAGCCTTCTGAAGCGCCACCGGGTCCTTCAGGGACCCCTTAGTGCATTGCTTGTGCCGTGGGGCCGGTGGGCTACCCCTACGACAGTTCTTTTTCTGACCTTTGTAGAAAGTAGGCATGGCAGACCGTCGAGACGACAAAGAGGTCGAATCGATGGCAGACGAAGTAGGGTCGGAGGAAGTCAGAGTTCCTCTGGCCGAAAAGCAACGCCTTGTGAAGGCCGCTGATAAGAAAGGTCAAGGTTCAAGCTCTGCTCCTCCTCTGGCCAACCCCTTTAGTTAATTCTTTACAAACGTCATCGCTACATAGAAAAGAGGGGTGGTCGAAGTGCTTAAGCACAAAGCCCCCAAGACCAAGGTATCATTCTACTATGACAGCAAGACTTTTTCAGTTTCTATTTCTCACGGCTTTGTCAAGCAATTAGAAAAGGAGAACTGAAAAAGCTTTGTGTCTTTTGTGAACGATACTGCTACGATAGCAGAGCCTATGGTTGAGGCAAGTACTGTCCCTTAGGTGGTTGAGACAAGTTTCAACCATCAAGACGGGCAAGAAGATTTGGGAGCTGCTGCTCTCATTCAAGACTTACGACCAGACGTGGTCATAGAGGTCCTAACCCCTCAACAAGACTTTCGACCAGATATGGTCGAAGAAACTTTGACCTCTCAATTAGGTGGCACTGAAAGCCTTCCAGAAGCTGAAGGTGTCACAAGAATTGAGGCGGTCGAAGTGAAGAAGAAAAATAAATCTTCCTCGGGGAAGTTTTCTTCTGGATTCAAGATTGTTTCCAAAAAGCCAAGGTATGTAAATATAGAATTCATAAAAACAATACTTACCTTTTCTTGACATAACTTGACATATTTTCTTCTTGTAATTTTTAGTTCTTCTGCTCCAGCTCCCAGGGATGCTTCTGTCGAGAAGCCCGTGATTATTTCTCCTACAGTTGTAGAGACAACAGTTGTTTCTCCTGCAGTCGAAGAGACAACAGCGGAGGTGGTTGAGACATCGACCACTATCCTTGTGGTGGCAATGGAAGAATTCATTGCCATTGGAGTAGCCACAATTATTGACGTGGTCGTGGAAGCAAAGACGACGACAGCGGATGATCCAGTTGCTATGGTGATCGAGCCGGTTATTAAGGATATCAATAATCGGACAAGGGACTTGGTGCTACGATCACCAGAAGTAACCAGTCAAGTCGGAGAAGGAACTTCCGACCGCCGTGCCGGAAAGGAAGTCGTGGAAGAAGATATTCCTTCATGCCCTCAAGGAGGAGTCGCATCTACTATCGACAATGAAGAAGATGTAGAAGAATCTTTTGTCCTCTTTCCAGCTTTCCTTGGACCACCTGTCGTGGGATCTTCCTCGTTCAGGTATTGTAATCGAGTCCCAAACCCTAAGGACATTCCAAATAGGAGACATATTTTTGAGGATGCAATCTTCAAAAAATATGGTGGGGCCAAGTAGATGAGATTGATGGACTTCAATATTCCCAAAGAGTGTATGCCAATTTTGCTCGGTCAACCATTTTTGTAAGTATTCGATACCAAACATTTTCATATTTGTTTTTTTTTTCTTGTTTGTCATTATCTTTCTCTGTTCGAAGAGCTCTTGAACAAGTTGTCACTATTGGTGAATACCAAAAACAACTTACGCTATTAAGACAGCAGAAAACTGAACTGTGCGAGCAGGCAATGAGATGGTAAATTACTGTTACAAATAGTTTTTTTTCTTCGACTACTTGTTCAGTTTTCATGTCTACTCTAACTGTTATAGGTTCAAAAGCGCCGAAAATACCTTGGCTGATGCACCCGACTACGAAAAAGTCGAGACACAGCAGCTAAAGGAGGAAAAGCAAGACCTACTGAAGAAACTTCAGGAGGCAAACTCTGCAGCTTGCAATTTGCAGAATGAAATAAACAGTAAGTCATATACTTAAAAATTGTTTATCTTAATAACTTTCTTTTCTTTCTTTAACTCTTTTTCCTTTTTAGAAAAAGAGGTCAATTCGGGTTAGTTCAAAACCAGGTCGAAGAGAAGGGTTTGGTAATAAACAACTTACCTGTATCAACAAAGAAAAAGACCAGAGCATAAAGTCGTGAAAAGAGCAGTGCAAAAAGAAAGCTGCTTCTCACGATGACGAGATCAAGAAACTTGATTCTCGATTAGTAGTTAAGAAATTCTTTACCGACGACCAGTTTTATTTATTGGAATTTTATGGAACATTTTTCTAACTGGTCGTACTAGATTTTCAGAGTAAGCAGTCGAAATAAAACGACTCCAAGAAGCTTCGACTCGTAGTTAGGAGGAGATGAAGTCGATGAAGATCAACTTTCAAGACAACATTTTTCCTCCTTAACAATGTGCTCGGAGGGCTAGGTGCTAAGGAGGTCACTCCTCTTGAAGACACCATATTCGCTTAAACGAGTACCATTAGACAACAAGTTGAAACTCTAGAGGAGTTGATAACAACTCTGAAGACTAATCAAGCTGACTCGATAAGAGAAGCAGTCGAAAATGCAGTAAGTTATGCCTTGGCAAAATTTAAGGCTCATGACCATAATCTTAATCTTCAACCGATCGAACCTGATTTTGACTGCCCTGAAGCAGAGGCAGCGCAACTAATCGAAGAAGTGCAACCAATCAGTAAAAAGGTAGTGGAGGAGAAGTGCAACATTAGTTGGACAAAGAAAAACAGTGTGCTTAAAACATTCGTTCGACCTCTCTTAGTAAACTCAATTACGTTGTACTAATAGCAAGAGTCAGAAACAGCTTGATGCTAGGAATTTCCTTCTAGTGGGCAAGACCACATGCAGAGAGGAGAGACTTCAACTAAGTGGTGTATCTTCCTTCGACCAGGTTAAACGAATTGAATTTACCCAAAAGTAGTCGGACGAATTGCAGAAGCTTACTCCACTTAGAAAAAAATTCAAGAGAAAAAAAACTAAGTCAAAAAGAGCATGCTTAAAATTATTTCGACCACATTGTGTTTGAACCTAGTTTCTTTTTTGGCAGCAAAAGTGAGGAACAAGTCGACGCAAGGAAGTTCCTTTTAGTGGGCAAGACCACATGCAGAGAGCAAAGGCTTCGACTAGGTGATGTTACCTTCCTCCGACTAGTGTAAAGAAAACCAAGGTGTTGTAAGAAAAATGATCGAAAAAAAATCATCGAAGCATTTCTCAATGTAAGACAATAAAGATTGGAAAAAACATAAACTTTATTGAGAGAGTAAGAGGTTACAAATTGAATTTGCGTAATTGGTCGATGTTCCAACAGTTAGAAAGGACTTGGCCATCTTCCATTACTAGTTGCACTGAGTCTGGTGGCGTAACTTCGACCACTGTGTAAGGACCTCCCACTTAAGGAAAAGTTTATTCCGATTAGACTAAGATTGAATCTTTTTCAATACCAAGTCACCTACAGCGAGGCTGCGAGGTTGGACTTTACGATCATAGTATTTGTGAAGGGCTTGTTGGTAGACAGCATTATGGATTAAGGCTTGATTACTCTTCTCTTCGAGTAGGTTGATGTCATCTGCTCGAAGTTGCTCCTAGCTAGAGTCATTATAATTCTCAACCCTTGTCGACCTAATCTTTAGTTCTGTTAGAAGCATGGTTTCAGCCCCAAAAACTAGGAAAAAGGGGGTTCCACCTGTAGCCCAACTAGCAGTCGTGCGAACTATCCATAATACTAAAGGTAATTCTTTAACCCCAAGCCCCGAGTGCTTTATAAGCTAGTTGAAGACTTGAGTTTTGATTCCCTACATGATTTGACTTTTTGCTCTTTCGACTGCCTCATTGCTTTGTGGATAGGCGACAGAGGCGTAACACAGCTTGGTACCCAACTCTTCGTAAAATTCTTGAAATTTTGCGCTAAAAAATTGTGTATTATTATATGTGATTATTCAACTTGGAACACCAAATCAAGTAATTACACTTCTCATCATGAACTTTTTGGTTGCTTCCGTTATTATCCCAGTCACATGTTCAGCTTCAATCCATTTTGTGAACGTATCAATAGCCACAAAAGAAACTTGTCAGTGATCTAGAACCGATCTTATGTATGATTGTTTGATTCGGAGGGTCTCCTAGATAAGAATCACGCAGAGAATGACACAGGGATTTTATACAGGATTAGGCCTTCTCCAGAGAGAATAACGACCCTACTCCTGTGTAACTATGTTGAGTATGCTGATTACAATTAAGAGAAAGACTAGGGCTTGTGCTCGAGATTGCGTTTGTCTTCCTTCTTCCTTCTGGCTTCAACCTTATATAACGTATGAAGAGGTGGCAGTTCCTCTAGATGAAAAGGTGTCCCAATTTTCTAATTGACGAACCGCTTGATGGAAGTTGCCGCTAGGGATGTGGCAACCCCACGTTGCTAGGCAGTTATTGTCAGAGATAGAAGTAATTCATACAATTACTCACAGAGAGTAATAGCGTATATTAAGTACCCCATGTGTCTAACATAGCACATAATATTCCCTAACTGATTAGGCCCACAAGTCAGCAAGCCTTACCAATTACAGGGTCGTCGAAGCTAGGCTAGTTGATGCCAACCGAGTCGTAGAAGATCTTACGACTGCTCGATAGTCGTAGAAAGGCCTACGACTATACCATGGTCGTAGGAAGACTCACGACCATGGGGTGGTTTACGACCAAGCAGCTTGACCTCTCCCTTATAAATATTAAGGGGTATACTTACGACTAATATGGAAATGTTAATATCTACAATAAGAATTACAGACAAATAAATAAATGAGGATTATTAGATCCTCGTCAAAACTCGAAGCCACCTGGTGCTTTTGGGAACAGTCCTAGGATATCAAGCCCCCAGGTTGCAAAAGGCCAAGATAGAGGTATGGTTTGCAATTCCTGAGCTGGTTGGTATATTTGCCTGCTATGAAACCAACATTGTACAGACTTGTTAACCAACTCTTTGACATCATAGAGGGCAGTTAGCCAATAAAAACCTTGTCGAAAGGTTTTTTTGACCAGCGTTCTGTAAGAAGCACGAGTTCCATCGATGCCTCCATGTATTTCGTGAAGGAGATTTAATCCTTCTTTCCGCAATATGCATCACATGAGAATCCCTTGAGTACCTCGTTTGTAGATGTAACACCCCGATTTTCCGAATCGAGATGTTAATATTTGATTTGGAGATCTATTAAATTTTTGACTATGTTTTAAAAAAAATTTCGGTGTTTAATTGAAAGGTTGTTTGTAAAATCAAATTGTTTTTTTTTAAAAAAAACTGAAATTAAAAATTTAATTATTTTGATTTTAGGTTTTCGTATGCATCACAACAATCATGTCATTATGCATGCATTAGTACCGACGCTCTTTTTCAATTCGATCGACCGCAAGCGAAGCGCCTGCGTGTCCCATCTTTTCCGGTCATCTCCGTTTTTCCTTCCCTGCTAACTCCCTTCGCTTCTCTCCTTCTAAGCTCATCCAAAAACTAAAAATCGAGCCATGCATGTCGTACCATTGTGATTGTCATCGCACGACCAACCCGATTTTTCAATTCATTTTCGCATGCATGGCAGTCTGAGCGAATTCGCAAAAGGAGAAAAAGAAATAGCAGATAAAACACCTGCGTGTTTATTCTTTTCCCTAACTTCTCTCCTCGCAATCACATCCGAGAATCAAGAATCCGAGGACGCATGTTATACCGTTGCGATCGTCATTGCGAGAGCATTCCATTTTAGCATTTAGTTTGCGCATGCAAGATCACTGGAGCGAGCCAAAGAAAAGAGGAAGAACTGTACTGCTATTCATCTTTCAAGCAAACAGAAACTTCAAAGATTTTTAGAGAGCATCACACTCCGGAAAAATTCCTGAAAATTTTACCTAAGCATCAACATTATGTCAGGAACCTTCCATAAAAATTTTGTGATTTTTGGAGCTAGGAAACTATGTCTAAAAATTATCGAACTCCCCGCTACTATTTGTTTTTCCGCAAAACCGAACACTGTTCATTCGGAAATTATAGTACCAGCCGAACCACTCCCAACCATTCATTTATTTATTCTCCCCAAGCACACAGCCCATTTCATGAAGTCCAGCCGAGCAACTTTCTCCCTCTTGTTTCTTTTCACTGCCACCCATTCCTTATACACTGCCTTTTCTTTCCTTCCACCATCCTCTCTGCCGAACACTTCTCCCTCCAGCACAACACACTTCAACCCCATTGCTTATTCAGTCCACCCCAGTCGAGCCCCTTCCCAACTAGTGCCATTTCTTTATTCTTGCAGGCAGCACACCCAACCATGTCTCTCACCCCACTGCCCAATTCACTCATTTCCATCTGCTGCTCAGCTGAACCCATCAGATTCCCCACTGTCGTCTTCACCTCCCTTGTCCAGTTCATTTCTTCTCAAGAATGAGCACAGCTCATCAACATATACTTCTCTCCTCCCTAACCCAATCAAAAACCAAAAATCACAGCATGCATGCTATATTGCTGAGTTCCCCATCACACAAGGTCTCCATCCATACCATTAGTTTTCACATGCAAGCTTTCTTGAGCACTTTGCAAGAAAGGATGAAGAAGGGATACATGTGCTGAGCTGCTGTTCCTTGCGGCTTGGTGGTGTGGCCGGTGCCTGATTCCTGGTGGCGTCTTGGTGGTGTTTGGTGGTGCATGCATGCAGCAGATAGAGGTGGAGCAGCCCAGCTGGGGCACGAGCGAGGAGGAGTGACCAGCTGCAGCGGCGTTGGCAGGTGGCCGGCGGCGTGGAGCATCAGCCGAGGATGCTGCAGCTCCGTGCGGCTTGGCAGCGGCTTGTGGCCGAAGCAGCAGGCGTGCTGCAGCAGCCCGGCGAGGCTCGGGCCAGCATGCAGCCTGCGGCAGCAGCCGAGCGCAGCGAGGCGCTGCAGCGGCGAAGGGACGCAACTCGATGAGATGGCCCGAAGATGGAGCTGGCCAGCAGTAGGAGCAGCAGCGGCGCAGCCCAAAGAGCAGCGCGGCACATCGGCCAAGGCCGGGGGCTTGCCGGGGCTGTGTGCGGCAGCTCCATGCTGCACCATGCATGCTCGCATGGGCAGCTCCATGTGACAGCGTGGAATCAGCGGCCTAGCAGCTTGTCGGGGCTGTGCATGCATGCACATGCATGCAGCCAGCTTGCAGCAGTGGCTTGAGCAGCCCGGCGCAAAGACGGCGGCTCGGCGCAGGCTCAGGTGGCATTGTCCTGCGACCCGGCCTGCGGAGCAGTGGAGGTGTGGCAGCGGCAAGGCGCTGTGTACATGCAGTGGCATGGTGCCTAGGCGAGGGAGTGGCGGCCCGAGCAAGACGAGGTGCAGCGAGCAGCGGCAGTGGCAGCGGCTCGTCGGTGGTGGCCGAATGGCGACGGCGACGGCGGTGCATGCGAGTGTTGTCAGTGGAGGCGCTGTCCAGCGAGCGGCGGCTTCGTTCACCGAAGCGACGGCCATGCATACGTGAAGACTTGGGAGCAACGACGCGAAGACGGCGGTACCGAGATGACGGACATGGACGAGGAGCCGGACGCGGACACGGAAACAGCGACGACTACGGCGGACGCAAACGAGTGCCAAGAGGACGATGTCCGGCGATATTTGGCACGCCTAGTGCCGTGGTAAAATCTTTAATGCTATTTTTGTTACCACGCTACGATATTAGTCGTGCATGTTGCATATTAGTCATGTGCATATCATCTATATATGCATGTTTAATTGTAAAAATATTTTGGTAAATTAAGACCGGTATAATTCCCCGGTTAGGTCGTATTTGTGCGTAGGCATGATTATGTTTTGATATATTGGTGGATGTGAATAATTAGATTGTTGTGACGGAATATGTGTATTGTTGATCGGTAGATACTAGATTAAATATATGAGTTGATTATTTGATCGGATGATATTATTTTGAAGTTGCATGGATGTTAGCGGTGGTCTTTGGATAATACATTAATTGGAGATTTTTCCTCTTGTTGGATTAGTAATTTTAGGAGATAGGATGCATAAGGATTTGTATGATTTATTACTTGGTGAATAGCTTTTGTGATGATATTTAATGAGATATGGATGTTGAATCGAATGATTTATTTAATCGTGAGCAAATTGGTCAGATGTCTTAAGTAATAGTTGTGCGAATCTTATATGCTAGAATTTGGAGATGGTAGAATGGATTATTTGATTGCGGATAAATATTCGGATGTGCCACGTAATTAATAGATAAGTTCTTTGTGCCGAGTCGATGGAATTTTGCCTCTATTGGGTTAGTGGATAAATGATTATTAGTCGATCATAGAAGCACATATGTGATTGGATTGGTAGATGTTGTACGCGACTAGTCCGGTGAAATGGATGCAAGTTGATTTATTAGTGAGCTATTAAACGTTGAATGTGCTATTAAATTGTAAAGCTCATTAGGTATCGGTAAGTCAAATAAATCTCGAATGGTGGAAATTTTGGTGTATACGAATGTGATTTGCCGAGGCAAGACTAGTAGAGCTAGATAGTTAGTATTAGCTTAAATAGCATATTGGAGAATGATTGATGGATTTAGTCATGGTCATATGCCCATAAGTCGGTAGATTTCGTATAATTATTGGATAGGTTGTATAGTTGGAGTATCGTGAGTTCGGGCATCACTCGATGGATTGACTACCTTGTTAATGCCTTAGTGAAGGTTAGTACGGGATTTAGATCAAGGTATGTGAATATGATCGGAGAGTGTTATGCTTGTGAGTGGATTCAACACCGGAGAATCGGTTAAGTCAATGATCATGAGAATATTAGATTTGCCGATTGATGTTTTCCTTAGGAATTAAATGGAATAGAAAATAATATTTGTAGGCCTCATTTGTCATAATAGAGGCTAGGTTAGCATGTGTGCAAAAAGTATTAAATGATTTGGAAAAATTCGGAATACAATTATTTTTTGCACTAAAAGTGCTTTTAACTTTAAAAATTCATAACTATTTCATAAAAACTCCAAATAGGATGAACCAAGTTATTTCGGTCTTATATTAATATTCTCTATCCATCCATATAATCCTCATCATCACCACTGCTCTACAAATTTTGGCCAAATAATTAAATTAAGTGAACAGTAACCGAATTGAATTGAATTGGAATTTCCTGAAAACTGATTTTCAAACCTTCATAACTCTCACATACTAAGTCCAAATGGAATAATTATTTCACCTAAATTCATATAAAATCATCATCTAGCTACTGTAGAAAATTCATGCATTTTTGAGTACTTTGAATTTTTCGGCTTTTCTCGATGTTTATTCGATATCGTCTTTCTATAGATTCTGAGTTGCCGGAAGTAAGTGAGTACGTAACCGAGAGTGAGCAAGTGAACTCCCAGCAAGGCAAGCATCATTTGAACTTTCTTTTGTATCATATTTGATCCCAATTTTATTAAGTTAGTGCAATGATAATTGCTTGCATGCTATTTTTGTTAATGTCGCTATTTTTGTGATGAATAGTTAGACACCTCCTATTATCTTGTCATTGTGGTTATCCATGAATTATTCCAGTACTGAAATACTTATGGTAAGTTGTGTGAAGTACGTGGTATGGGGTTGCTTAGCCATGCAAGTCTAGAACGGTAGTCTGATTGTCGGGGATAACCCGACAATTATGGGAAATACAAACATTATTACTTTCTGTTTATTTCAGATCTTCGTATCTGTTTTATGAGTTAAAATTTTGTCATTTAAAATGAGTTTTGGTCTGGACAAGTGGATGCTAGTGAAGGTGAAATTGTGCACGAGCTTGGGTAAGTGTTGGACTTGTCTGGACAATTAAGGACCGAACTTTGGGTACCTACGGTTCAAGCAAAACTCGTGCTATCACACGCGATATATGGGTGCTGTATGGTTAAGTAGGGGGAAGATTTTGTTGTGTTAGGTCCCACGGTGGTGGAATTATAAAGGCATGGGACCGTGAAGTCCTATGTTTTCCTTATGGGCCGATAGGACATATAGACCGTGACATCTTATGTTGCCTAGGAGCCCAGGGTTTTGCGGGACTTAGCCCAATGAGATCTTCTTGCTAAAAATGACCATATCTTGATTTACCCGGCCGGCATACCATAGAGAGTATGCTATATTCGGAGGCATCTGGAGGCTTATGGGCTAATCAAGTCGTGTGGGTAAAGTAGTACACCCCTGCAGGGTATAAATCTATTCGAATAGCCGTGTCCACGATTCTGAGACGACCACTTGAGTTTGTGGTCGCTTATTGTTAGACTTGGAATTAAAATTGTGGTTATAACTTGGTATTCGTCATGAATGGGATGTTCATGCTTGTTGTTGTATCAAAGTGGACAGCCACTTTGTTATTTGCATGATTTATTTGTTATTTAATTTATTACTTATTCACATGCTTTACTTCTACTTCAAATCTGATTTCGAAATGGCACTTGAAAAACTAGTATGTGTAGGTTGTAAATTATTGCGTCTCTTTTGCAAAACTAAGCCAATATGAGCCATCCTTTGGAACAACCTCTAGCATGACTAATTTTTATTTGTGTAATACTTGCGAGTACCTTTGTACTCAACCCGGTTGCTGCAATTTCAGGTGAGGAAGACTTTGAGCTCGTTAGTGTCGATTTAGGCGACATTGACGAGTAGTGCTATCATTTAACTCCCAGTCGGTTGCCGATGGGTTATGGGGCATACCATGCTGGATATTTTGGTTTATTTACTTGCTTCCGCTATTACGTTATGATCTTATTTGAATTTGGCCGGTTGGCCACTTGTAATAGTTGTAGACTTGAACTATTATGTTGTATGTCTTTTGACCTATGAATGTATGAATGTTGTATGGATATGATCAATGCTATATGTGAGTTTGGGGCATGTTGGTCGCTGATCTTGGGAGCCAACATGACATCATGCTTGCTGTTTGTGGCTTCCCATTTAACTCAATAAGTGTAGTGCTTGGCTTATTGGAGAACCGACAATCATGTAGTGCTCGCAGAGGAGCAGTGCGCATGATCGTCGGGGCTCTAGTTTTTAGTTAAGCCGCTCGCTTAGATGGAGTTAAGTTGGAATCCATTTACTTGAGGCTCAGAGTTATGTCCATAAGACCATGCTTAGTCTCGGTCTTACGGAGATAACCCGGGGGTCCTCACAGTAGAGGACTCCTTCAACCAAAACATACATTTTGGCCTTACGGGATAAATGATTAGCCTCAAGATCATCATCGGGTACTGCACCCTTCTAAAGAAACTCGTAGATAGGATTCATCCAAGTATCCTCGTATTCCAGAGAGACTATCTCGACAGGAGATGTCTCTAGCGTTTCGACCAGAGACGACTTCTAGAGCTGTTCCAAGAAGACTCCTTTTGGTACTTGTGATCGGGAAGAAATCATTCGAGCTAACTGGTCAGCGAGGAAATCATCATTTCGAGGGATATATTGTACCTCAAAACAAAAAAAATTCAAACTTCCTGACTTCCGATAAGTACCGAGATATGGTCGGATTAGAGCACTGATACTCTTTTTTTTACCTGATTCATAACTAGTTGAGAGTCTCCTCTCACGAGTAGTCGTTGAATCCCCAGTGCTTTCGGTGCTCGTATGCCAGCCAGCTAACCTTCGTATTCTGCCATGTTATTAGTGGCAGAAAAGTGTAATTGAATAGCATACTTTAAGATTTCTCATGTAGGAGATTCCAGGACCACCCCAGCCCCTGAGTCACTTAGTGTAAGTGACCCATCAAAATACATTGTCCACTGGTTATGGGATTCGTACTAGGGATCCTAAACAAGTTCAGGATTTGTCCATTTGGTGACAAAGTCTGTCAAGATCTGGGATTTAATGGCTATTTGGGACACAAAATGGAGGCCAAAATTCTCAAGTTCAACCGACCATTTTGACATGTGTCCCGCTGCTTCCCTGTCCTGGAGAACCTCTCCTAAGGGAAACTCAGACGACACAATTATCTTGTACGCCTAAAAATAATACCTCGGTTTTCTCGAAGACATGAGGAGGGCATATAAGAGTTTTTGGACCTGAGGGAATCGCTCCTTAGGCCCGTGTAAAAGTTCACTTACATAGTAAACTGGACGTTGAATGTTTTCACATTCGGCAACCAGTACTACGCTCACTGCCTGTGGCGTGGTATTTAGATATATTAAGAGCGTCTCTTCTGGTTCTGGAGAAACCAGAACAGGGGCACTCGTAAGATAATTCTTGACATCCTCGAAGGCATTGTTTGCATCCTCAGACCATTCGAAGCCCTCATGTTTACTTAGAAATTTATAGAAAGAAAGTCTTTTTTCTCACAGTCGTGCGATGAAACAACTTAAAGCCGCCATGTATCCTGTGAGTTTCTGGACTTCTTTCTTTGTGGTCAGAGGACGCATTTGTTCAATGACCTTTATCTTCTCAGGATTTGCTTCGATTCCTCTTGCAGAAACAAAGAATCTAAGCATTTTTACTGAAGAGACTCCAAACACACACTTCTCAGGATTAAGTTTCAAACAGTGTTTTCTGGGGTTGTTCAATGTTTCTTGTAGGTCAGAAATATGGTTAAGGTACTTGATGCTTTTTGCGATTAGATCGTCAACATAGGCTACCAAGTTTCGGCCTAGACGTTTGCATCAAGCGTTGAAAAGAAGCACCAGCATTTTTTAGACCAAATGGTATTTTGATATAGCAAAATATTCCAAATAGCGTAATAAATACGTTCTTTTTTTCATCATCTAAACACATACTAATATGATGATAACCAGAATATGCATCTAGGAAACTTAATATTTCGCAACTAGCAATAAAATCAACCAACTGATCATTACGAGAAAGAGGAAAATCATCTTTTGGACAAGCTTTATTGAGATCAGTAAAGTCTACACACATATGCCACTTACCATTAGACTTTCTAACCATTATAGGGTTAGCCAACCACTCTGGGTGATCGACTTCTCTTATAAAACCTGCCTTAAGTAGCTGTCCAATTTTGATCTGATAGCATCTCGTCAATCAGGTGCAAATGTCTGCAATTTTTGTTTTACGGGTTTCTTATCAGGCCATAAAGCTAGCCTTTGCTCGATCACCACCCTGGGGACTCCGAGAATGTCGGATGCTTGCCACGCGAAGACAACCGCGTTAGCTCGGAGGAAGGTGATGAGGCTTCTTTCTATTTAGGGTCGGAAGTAACTCCAATGCGAACAGTTTTGGGAGGCTTCTCAAGATCTAGGGGAACTTCTTTAACTTGATTGTTCGGCTTTGGTGCAGCTTTAGGCTTCGACTGCTTGTTCGAAGGCTGACTCTTGCTTACTTCCTGAGTTGGTATCTAGCCAACCATCTCAGGGGATTTTTGGTCATATGTAAGTGCCATCTTTTTATCACAATGGACTGTCATTACTCCTTTGGGACCTGGCATTTTAAGACATTGATAACCATAATGTGCAGCCATTAGGAATCGTGCCAAAGTTGGTTGTCTGAATATGGCATTGTATGTCGTGTTGAAATCGACACGTTAAAAGAGATTTTTTCTGTCCTGAAGTTGTTTGGAGAATCAAACATTACAGGAAGAGAAACTTGGCCAATTGGTTTGGCCGAAGATCCTGGTACGATCCCATGAAATGAGTATCGTACATGCCTTACCTTGGTCCTAGCACTTGCATTTCATCCAGGGCACTCATAAAAAGTATGTTTAATGAACTCCTACTATCAACTAACACACGATTTACTCGACAGTTGTTGATGGTGGGCTCGACCACGATTGAAAATTGACCTAGTCAAGTTGAAGGGATCAGACAATCACCCTTCTCGAAAGAAATGGTGACTTCTGATCACTTTGGTAATTTATTGACAAGAGGAGGGTCAATGGAGTTTACCTCATGTTCGACAGCCTTAAGCTGTCACTTTGACTCATATACCGAAGATCCTCCATAGATATGATCAATAGTGTGCTTCAGATCTTGGAAAGACATACCATTCGTTTGCCCTACCTCCTCGAGTGTAGGAAGAGGTCCATTGCTGGTATAGTAGTTTTCGAGTTTTCGTTGGAAAAGTCGGTAATTGCGAAGGTCATGTCCTTCCTTTTTATGGAAAAGATACCATCTAGGCTTGTCATTCTTCCATTCGGGGCGCTTACCCTTGCCCCGTTCAGAGTATGGCTTGGAACCTCGAGACTCTTTATCGTGACTTCCTTAGAGTATAGACTTGAGGATTTTGGCCTTTGGTCTTGATCTTGGACTTCTTGACCTTCTTATCCTTCTTCTTGTTACTTTCGCTTGCTTCATGAGTATCTTTATCATCTCGATTGATGGTTTTATTCCACTCGACCGCTTCTGCAGCAGTTACATATCGGTCGGCCATCTCAAAAAGCTCAGCAACAGTAGCGGGAGGATTTAAAGCGATGTCTTTTGTGATTCTTCTACTGTGGACTCCCTACTTAAAGGCTCTGATAACAGAAGAGTCAGAAACCTCAGGTATAGAATTGTGAACCTGACTGAAACGCCTGCGCAAGGTCTCATGAGTATTCTGTCTCATTCTGCGCAGGTCATCTTCCTTTCCAAGACGATTGTAGGTGTCCTAGAAATTGGCCAGTAGTACATCACAGATATGTTGCCATGAATAGATCGACTCCAGTGGTTGATTTAGCAACCATGACTAAGCAGATCCTTCGAGCATAGTAGGAAGGTAGTTCGTCATGACGTGCTCTCCTCCTCCTACTGCTCGAATAGTGGTCATATAGATATAAAGAAATTCGATGGGATTTTGTGACCCATCAAACTTCTCCATGTTCACAGGTCAAAACTGCAGCGACTAGCGAACTGCTCAAAGATCAGGTGAGAATGCCCGACATCCGGTAATAATATCACGACATTTCTTTGTAGGAAAGAAGGGTTGACATCACTAGGTGATCGTAGATGACGATATCCAGTGGTAGGTGGACCTGACCTATGATAGGTTTCAATCCTACGAGGGTAATACTTCTCATATTCCATCTGCTGTTGCAGATTCCTAGGTATAGGTGGTGAATGATTACCTTCCCTGGGAGCTTGTCGATCATCAGGTGTTCGAAGGACTCTTCTACGACTAGAGTCGTGGTTAGGAGAGCGACCAGACCTGTTGTTGCGTTGCTCTCCATGAGGGGAGTTATTCGAATGACTGATGTTTGATGGTGTCGTCACGGTACGACTACCAGAATGATGTCGGCGAGTTTGCTCAAGCCTGACCATTGTATCCCATAGCCTTCGTGCAATCTCTTCAGCGAAGAGGTCGTAGCCTGGCGCTTGTCCGAGCTCTTGCGTGGGATTCTCGAGTAGGTCGTTTATACGTTGAAGTTCTTGAGCTTCCTCCGACCGATATTGAATGCGCCCAGATAAAATTCCCTGGGTTACAATTCTTCTCTTCCGGATGGTCTCAAGATCATCCACATCTGAGTTTGCTTGAGTTTACCTCAATGGAGAGCGATTATTTCTAGGATTTCTCCCACGCTCATGAATGTGGTAATCCTATTCATCGCCGGAGGCATCCTCGCCATCACCACGAGAGCCCGAAGTGAGTGATCGTTGGGAAGTATTTCTAGTCCTACCTCTCGGAGAGAGATTAGGATCTGAGGGAAGGACGAAGACCTCCTGGATATGACTTCCACTTGCGACTGAGCCCTCCTAGCTTTTGGAGTAGTCAAACGACAATGCCTCGCGACTTGGAGCAACCCCCTTTAGGAAGGGGAATTCTGGATTATAACCGTCTCCAATCGAAGGTGGCCCCTACGATGGTACAGTTGAATCCGCAAGAAAAGTGGGCTCGACCACACACCTCGTGGGGGTAACCGAAGAGTGATGATCACAAGATGCTGGTTGAGTCCCGGAATGATGGATTCTAGGATTTGTTGTGCCAGGTCGGACTGCCTCAAACGAACTCGAACATTTGGAGGGAGAACCCTCGCTATGCTCTGAACTTGTCTTGGTGCAGTCCTGACTATGATCAGTTGGACCCTTGCCCTCTGAGGAATCAAGTATGTCATTTGGATTTAATGTTGTGGGGGATGGAGATTCCTTACACTACTACAAAACAGGCAATAGTAGACGCCTCATCACAGATGGTTAAAATGGAACCGTTTGTGTTGGGTCTGTCCGGACCAGGTATTTGCCGTGCAAGCCTATCACAGACGGTTCTTATTAATAACCGTCTGTAATAATCTCCTGCACCACAGACAGTTGTCGACACAGACCGTCTGTGAAATATTACCAACGGTTCTATTAAATAACCGTTTATGATAATCTCCTGTACCACAGACGGTTGTGAATAAAGACTGTCTGTGAACTATCACCGACGGTTCTATTGAAAAACCGTCGGTGATTGTTGTATATCACAGACGGTTCATAATAAGAACCGTCTGTGATATCCTCGCACAATAAATTCCTGGACCAGACCCCCTGCCCATTCCCATTTGAGCTGCCACCTAGGTGTTTGCCCACTGCGCCGCCGACAGAGAGGGACATGAGGAGAAGGAGAGGAGAAAGGGAGGAGAAGGAGAGGATTCTCGAGAGGTTTGGTATTTTCGTGGTAACAATCTATAACCCTTTAGAGTATCTGCAATGTACGTGCTTAATTAGCCGGCTCAAATGGCTAGATTTAATGCTAGGAACCGATTCCACACATTGGAAGCTGCTGATTCCAAAGCAAAACTCTAGAAACCGATGCAAACTTTGCATCCGGATGCAAGTGAATAGAATAATAATTTTCATCGGGTGGTTAGCATATGCATTAATTTCTGTGAGGGGGAAGGAAATGGAGAGAGAGAGCGGTTGAGAGAGATTTTATTTCTTTTCTAATTTTTTTTAATAAGATGTCGGTCCCACTTAAGAGTAAGAATCGGATCAATACATTGGGGGGATAATGAGCTGTTCTTTGAATGCTTACGTGGCATCTCTTTGAATCGACATCGGTTCAATACACTGGAGATGCTCTTATGTGGCTATAAATTAATCGCTAATCAATTTAAGTATGTTTGGTAAATAGGAAGCCCATTGCGCCGCCAACAGAGAGGGAAGGGAGGAGAAGGAGAGGAGGAAGGGAGGAGAAGGAGAGGATTCTCGAGAGATATATGGTATTTTCTTCGTGAGCTCCGAGGGTAACGATCTATAACCCTTTATGTTTGCTATAAATTAATCGCTAATCAATTTAAGTATGTTTGGTAAATAGGAAGAGTACGTACTTGCGGTTTATTAATCTAATTTGACACTAATTTGTTACATGCGTAGCGTAGATAGACCGAAACTGGATATACGGTGTGAACCGTGTGAGTCAAGAGTACATTAATGGCGTGGTTGCTTTAAGAAGAGCCGCTGAGCAAGATATGTTGAAGAAGGGGATAAATTTTATGTACTGGCCATGCATTGATTGCGGTAATCAGAAGATGTTTAACAACCCGGCGTAGATCGAAGCGCACTTGATTCGAAGGGGTTTCAAAAAAGGGTATACATGTTGGACCAATCACGGTGAAGAGCAGATTATACCGAAAGTTAATAATGACGACATCGCCGAGGAAGTCAACGATATGCCGGATGTGGACTGTACTTTTGATGAGGATAGGTTGCACGATGACAATCTGGATAAGATACTACGCGATGCAGAAGAGAACTACAGTGAGAGAGAGTTTTGTAAATTCGAGGGCTTAATGGAGGACTCAGTGAGACCTTTGTTCCCTGGCTACAAGCCAGAATACACAAGGTTGTCAACCGTGATTGAATTGCTTAAATTGAAGGCAAACAATAGTTGGTCCGATAAGAGTTTCACGGCGTTGTTAGGTCTCCTAGCAGACATCCTTCAGGAGGAAAACGTGTTGCCCAGCACCACCTACCAAGCAAAGAAGGTTCTTTGTCTATTGGGAATGGAAGTAGAAAGAATACATGCATGTCCGAACGATTGTATCATCTACCGTAAAGAGTATGCAGACATGCATGTATGTCCCGTGTGCAAAGCATCCCGATACAAGCGTCAGAATACTACTAAGGTGAAGTAAGAACCTCCTGCTAAGATGTTGTGGTATCTGCTTGTGATCCCACGTTTGAAGAGTTTATTTGCGAACCCAAAGGAGGCAAGATTGCTGCGTTGGCACTCGGAGGAGCGTAAGAAAGATGGAAAGCTAAGATACCCTGCTGATTCTGCCTAGTGGAGAAACTTCGATCGGAGCTTCGAAGAGTTCGGTGCAGAATCGAGGAACATAAGGTTAGGGTTGAGTACAGATGGAATGAATCCTTTCGGTAACATGAGCAACCGACATAGCACTTGGCCCGTGAATCTATGTATGTACAACCTTCTTCCTTGGTTATGTATGAAGCGGAAGTACATTTTGATGTCACTACTTATCCAAGGGCCGAAGCAACCTGGGAATGATATTGATGTGTACCTAGCACTATTGTTGGAAGATCTTGTGACACTGTGGAACGAAGGGGTACATGTATGGGACGCGTACAAACGAGAGAACTTCACTTTACACGCCATGTTGTTCTGCACCATCAATGATTTTCCTGCCCTTGGTAACTGTCTTAAGACCAATACAAAAGGAGCCAAAGCACATCGTCTCAAGACCGCTTAGATGCTACAGAGAGTGTATGGCTGAACAACTCACGTAAAACTGTGTATATGTGTCACCATAGGTTCCTTCCCAGGAGTCACCCATACCGTAAGATGAAGAAACAATTCGATGGAAATAAGGAGGATGGTTCAGCTCCAAGGGCTTTTAGAGAGAAAGTGGTCTATGATATGGTTAAGGATATCGATGTTGTTCTTGGGAAGGGACGTAAATTAAGAACCCATCAAAAGAACATCTGGAAGAAGCTGTCAATTTTTTAGGACTTGCCTTATTGGGAGCACTTAGAAGCTCGCCATTGCATCGACGTCATGCACGTAGAGAAGAATATATGTGATAGCTTGATTGGTCTCTTACTGAACATTAGTGGCAAAACAAAGGATGATGTTAACGCACGACGTGACTTGGTTGATATGAACATAAAGACCGAGTTAGCACCGAAAGAGACCGATATAGGACGAACGTACCTTCCCCCAGCTTGCTACACTCTGTCCAAGGCCGAGAGAAATGAACTGTGCTAGAGCTTGCATGGTGTGAAAGTCCCATCTGATTACTCTACTAACATTAAGAAACTTGTTTCTATGCAAGATTTGAAATTAATTGGTATGAAGTCTCATGATTGTCATGTGCTAATAACACAAATGCTTCCTGTTGCAATTAGGAGTATCTTACCGAACAAGGTCCGAGTGGCAATCTTGAGGCTGTGTTATTTCTTCAACTCAATTGCTCAAAAGGTCATCGATTCCCAAGGACTAGATGCTCTGTAAGCCGAGGTGTGACGACTCTATGTCATCTTGAGATGTATTTCCCTCCGTCATTTTTCGATATCATGGTCCATCTCATTGTTCACCTTGTGAAAGAGATAAAGATATACGGCCCCGTGTTCCTACATCGCATGTACCCGTTTGAGAGGTACATGGGAATTCTCAAGTCCTATGTACGGAATCGATCTCGACCAGAGGGCAGCATCAACGAAGGTTATGCAACTGAAGATGTCATTGAGTTCTGCGTCGACTACATGGCTCAGGTGAAACCAATAGGTGTGCCTCTATCTCGTCATGAGGGGAGACTGGATGGTATCGGGACCATCGGAAGGAAATCAATCACTCCCGATCTGGATACGTACGCTCAAGCCCATTTCACGGTCTTGCAACACATGATCTAAGTGTCCCCGTACATCGACGAGCACAAAGACATGATACGCCAACAGAATCCAGACCGGTCAGAGGTTTGGATCACGAGAGAGCACAACCGTCGATTCAATGAATGGTTAAAGGTGCGAATTACAGGGAGGTCATCAAGTGATGATACACTGCTATGGTTGGCAAAAGGGCCACAATTTACAATTGTCACATGGCAAGGATACGACATAAATGTATACATATTTTATACGGCATCTTAGGATAGGAAGAGGACAGTCCAGAACAGCGGTGTCCGCATAGATGCATTCAGTACCGATGGACTGAGGAGCTCCTACTATGGGCAAATAGAGGAGATATGGGAGCTTGACTACGCGCTTTTCAAGATCCCCCTATTTCGGTGCCGTTGGGTCCACCTCCCATAGGTGAAGGTCGACAAGTACGGTGCCACTACCGTGGACCTCGAACGTGTCGAATACAAAGACGAACCATTCATACTGGCTAACCAAGTTGTTCAAGTCTTCTATGTAACCGACCCGGCAAATAAGAAACGCCACGTAGTTCTTTATGGAAAAAGGAGGATTATCGGAGTTGAGAATGTAGTGGACGGGGAAGAATACAATCAATTTGACGAGTTACCTCCTTTCGAAGACGATATCAGGCTCGACGAAGAACCCAGTGAGGAAGCTAGCTATATGCGCGTTGATCATCATGAAGGGCTATATTTTAATTAAGAATTTACTCCATTGTAATTAATTTATTCCATAACATGAGACATGTCAATGTGGACTTGCCATGTGTTATGGACTTGTAATCTCTTATATATTTCGATGTCAACATGGAATTGTCATCTCTGATTTTGATGTCAATGTGGACTTCATTGTAATGTGGAATGATAATATTATGCGCTTGTAATAAACAGACGATAAAAAGACCATATCCTTTTTACATCACATACGATAAAAAAAGGATTAGCGATCCTATCTTAGCCTTCAAATCTTCATAAGCCTTCTTGTCGGCTTCAGTGGTGGCGGGATCAGCGACTGTCAGATCAAACGCCTCCACCTACGACCTTGCACGCTCGATTCGCGCTTGTAGCCATTCGGACTCCGTAACCAAGCCCCATATAGCCCAGAGGCCATCAACCCTGGTCTCCTCCATCTCGGCGAGGTCGATCCTGTAACATCCCAAAAATTTGGTCTGTTTTAAAGTTTTAAAAGAAAAATAACCATTTGAATTTTCCTGGTAAAGTTAAAAGCTTAATTGGAATTTTTAGAGTTCAAAAACAATTTAACATGATTAATGTCAACATAAACTATCATCAAAACTATTTTATTTGATTCTTTGTGCTTGGATATATTTTTTAGATTTTTCTAGAATTTTTTCGAGTGCATTTGCTATTTGCCTTTTCTGCTATTTTCTAAAAAGAAAAATTATTAGAAGTCTCAGATTAAATATTCGGGCCGATTCTTTAGCCTCAACCCATTTCCATTTCTTTGGCCCGTATCTATTTTTTTTGGCTTTGCCCATTGTTCCGTCTTGTATGACGAAGGTGAACCAAAGCCGCCGCCAGTAGCCAGCTCCCTTTCTCTGTTTTGCCTTTCTCCCTCATTCTCTCACTACGCGTGGGACCCGTTCGTCAGGCCGCACGGTGCCACGTGAGGGTCATCTTCTCCCCGTCCTCATCCTGGACTCTTGAGTTCGAGTGCTATACGCACGCCTTGCGCTACCGGCTTCAGTTGGGATTTCCTCATCTCCAGCCCTATATAAAGATCCCCATCTGCGTCGATTTGTTCACATCGCTCATCTCTCCCAAAAACCTAATATCTTTTCTCTGATTTCGGTTCTTTGTGCCGCAATTTCATCCAAGACCGAAGGCGCCCGAAGCTGCTTCATCGCCGGAGATCTTCGCTGTTGGACCTCCCAAGGCCGCATCGTCTTCACCGTAGGGTCCGCAATAGCGTGGGCTACACCGTGCTTCCACCATCTTCGGCCGGGCATCATGCAATCGTTGTTTTCGTTTTCGTCCGACAAACCGATTGCCGGCCACTTCGTCGATCTCCTCCCCGGTGAGCCCTTTTGGCCTTTTATGCGCGTCATTGTGCATTCTAACCCCTTCTCAGTCCGGTGCCACCTTTAATTTGTTTCCTCCGCCGCCGAGACGCCATCGTCGAAGCTTCTTCTTTAGCTCCGGTCAACCCTACCACGCCGTCGGTTCCTTTGATCTCTGGTTGTTCCGAGCCACCTTTGTGATCCTCTCGTTGATGCCAAGCCGGTGCTCCCTTTGTTTTCCCTCAGACGCCATCCAATCGCCATCGCCGCTGCGACCCGAGCTCTACCCCGCCACCCAAGTCGCCGCCGTCGATGAGTTGGTGCCACCCTGGACAAACCACTGCCGCCTGGAGCTTCGCCGTGCTCCCAGGGTCCCGTTTTGCTCCTCATCCATACCTCTCTTGCCTCCAGTTGCCTTCGCCATCATCTCCTTTGCCTTTGCTGGTGCCTCGATCCAGAGCTTCTCTGCGCTTCTTCTTTCTCTGGTCTCCTCTCTCTCCTTGCCACCTCTTTGGCCAGCTCATGCGCCACCTAAGCCTTTTTGCTTGTGTGGCATACCAATCAGCACCAGGTGTCAAGTCCATGTGGCAATCTCAAATCAAAGCAGAGGCCTAAGTCCATGCTCCTAGTCCACCATACACCCAACCCTATGACCAGTGGGCCCCACTTGTCATAGTTGATTTCATTTATTCCTTTTCAGCCGAATTTCCTTGCTGACGTCGGTTGATGTCATAATTGTATTTTCCTTTGGAAAAACAATTCCAGTAAATCCTGAAATTATGAATTTCATTATTTCATGTGATTTCAATCTTCCAAAGCCCATATCTTTTGCATCCGAACTCCGATTAAGTTCATTCAAATTCCTAAATTCATGTAAATTCGAGATCTATTTATTTAAGATTTTTTATTTAATTTTTTGAGTTTATTTTCTCTCTGTTTTGTATTTATTTGGTTTATTTGCTTGTTTGTGAGTAGACATCGATACCTTGGGAAGTTTTGAGCAAGAAGGAGTGTACCAAGATCAAGATCAATCGCAGGATTTATTCCAAGGCAAGTCGTGGTCCTTTGATCATATTGAACCTATGATTTCAAAAGTATATTGTTTTATACAATTGCATGCTATCTTTATACAAATTGCTTTGGGTTTAGTTATTACCTATTGTCATTATGCCTCCATTGAGTATTTGAATGCCATGAATCCTTTGTCACCCTAGCATGGATAATTTTAGTTGGATATATTCATATTGCCAACATGGGTAGCGTATTAATGCTTAGTTCAGCTTAGATACGATGGGTTTATCATCACATGTGTCATAATGATTAATCTTGACTTAATAATATATGGAATCATGGTGGTGAGCCACTCTTATTAAAATTTGTGGGTACCATGACAGGGTGAGTCATGGGTCTTGGTTAAACAAAATGGTTTTCACTTGGGCGAGTGGTTGGTGGATAGTGGGGGTGCGGGTTTAGCACGGATTGGGTTTGTGATAGTCTCGCCTGAGTAACTTGTCAAGGAGTTAATCCTGCGTGCCATTGAACTGGGCCTTAACCGTACAACCACATGTCTGGTATGGGACGGACCTGGCTGACTAACTAGCAATGTCTTAATTTCGGTTCTGTTGTGGAAAGTGTGAGTTATGGGAAAACATATTCTCACGGAGGCGCAAGAGGGGGGCCTTGTTTGGTCGGATAAAGACATTCAGTGTTGAATCCTTAGTGGGTAGAATTGGGTTGAGAAGGAGCTTTATAAAGGTCTTGTCACGTGCTCTAAACTGCTTACCTAAGGAAGTGAGCAGTGCTATCGGATGCCAAACAAACTAGAGAAGTCGTGTCATGTGGGAAAAGCTGTACAACCTCTGCAGAGTGTAAAACTATTCGAATAGCCGTGTCCACGGTTATGGACATGCTCGGGGATTTCACACGGGAGATAGAGTTTCTTAAAAAATGAGTCGAAGTGTGGATAGGAAGTTTACTTGATGAATATAATGTTTGTTTGGTGAACAGGTCATTCACTTAGGGGTTTGTGTCGATTGGTGAATAGGGGATTCACTTATCATTGGTTTGGTTGGAAAGTGAATGGGAAAATTCACTGGTCATTTCAAAGAAACTGTTTAATTATTTATTATTGTTTTCAATCACGCATTTCAATCTATTATTTGTATTTATCGTCAATATTGCTTTCTACAAAAGAACCATATAGCTAACCTTTGTTCAAGCCTTGCATGAATACTATTTGCATACATTTTCCACCACGATTTGCTGAGTACATTCAAAGTACTCATGGCTTTTGCCCTCAGATTGATCCGCAGTTGAAGAGTATCAAGCTTCTCAAGAGTTCTTCGCCCAGGAGGACCATGAAGGTTTTGCGGATTAGGATGTGTTTCTCCACTCGATTGCCTGTGGGCATGTTAATTGGCCATTTGAAGATTTTCATTCCGCTGCAAGAGTTTATTTGTTTTCTTTTGCCCTGCGTGGCAAGTTAAGTAAACGTTGACCATAAGGTCCAGTTATTATTATTATTATTTGTTACTCTGATATCTTTTTAGTTAAACCAAATAAATAGATGGTATTTCATCACTGTTTCCTGTGTGAGCTAGCTACTAATCTGGGACTAGTTCAGAATACGCAGAGGGTTCCTAAGATGCATTTTTGGGTCCCGACAGACCCGCTGTCCTGCAATTCGGATGTCATCCTCGACTCTCCGGGCTGCATCTTCGGTGCGGACCAAGTAGTTCCATAGGACGATCTCCACGATGAGGTTTACTCACTGGATGCCACGAACCCTCGCATTGGTCCGTCTGAGGAGGAGCTCCAGTCGACAAATGATGGCCGTTATGGTCTCCGGTAGATCGGAAGGCCTACAATGGATGACATTGCGAACGGATGGCTTGTCCGCAGCTTGGGCCAGGTTGCTACTAGAGAGGTGCGAGTAAAGAAGCACAATGTAGGCCAATATAGCTGGCACGAGAGGGGAAGCCATTTGGAGTTTGTGGAGAAAGGGGATCAAGGAGGTTGTGTGAAATCCATTGTAGAAGGGGATATCTATTTATAGAACAAGTACTAAAGCCGGAGTGGGAGACGAAGAGATATTTGGGAGCTGTAGCGACATTGGAAAATGAAGAGACGAAGCCGTGCGATCGTGAGACGAAGAGACACATGTGGGAAAATGAAGAGACTTGTTCATTTGTCACCAGGATGTCAGGTTATCACAGACGGTTCTATTATGGAACCGTCTATGATAAGAAATCACAGACGGTTCTAATCAGGAACCGTCTGCGATATATTTATCACAGATGGTTCTATTAAAGAACCGTCTGTGATACGTTCCATATCACAGACGGTCTTTAATAGAACCGTCTATGATATGGAATATCACACACAGTTTGTAAATAGAATCGTCTGTGATTTCTTTTCACAGACGGTTCCAGAATAGAACCGTCTGTGATAGGCCTTATAACCCTAGGCTCGCCCATTCATCTCCCCAGTGCCGCCCATTCAACTCCCCAGTCCTTAGTCTGCTCAGCTCTTGTGCACTCCTTCGTCTCCTCTAGGGTTCGCCCGTTCACCTCCCCGTAAGCCCCGACGCCGCCACCCCCGACATCGCTGACGCTACCGCCACCTCGACGCGTGGCCTCCTCCTCGTGTCGGCATCCTTCCTCTGCATCGGCCTCCTCTAGGGCTCGCCCGTTCATTCCCCTTAACCCCCGGCCGACACCACCACCTCCGACCTCGGCGCCGCCACCCCTGACATCGACGACGCCGTCGTCCTCGACGCACGGCCTCCTCCTCGTGTGCCCTCATCGTCGGATTTCCCCTCCAGCAGCCTCACTCTCCCCTCATTGCTTCTTCCCTCGGAGCCATGGAGGTAAGAGGCTAAGAGCTCGGTGCCACCCTTCCACCTTGTCCTTCCTCATCCCCTTTTTATTTGTAATGTGTAGATGCACGTGGATTTGCTAATTAGATGAAAATGTGTAGGATAATATGTAGTATTTTGGTTGTGATTTGTTAGGATTCGGTCATATTTTGGATTTGCACATATTTGAAATTCTATGTATGGAATGCATGAGTATGTGTAGGACTCGGTGCTATTGTGATTAATGCCAGATGGTTCTTGAACATTTTTTTCATTGCCTGTCCACAAATTTGACTGATGGTTCATGCATATATATGGAATTATTCATAGTTGGAATGGCAATGTTCTGATGAATCTATGTTAGGTCAGTAATCCTCCACTGTGAATATAGTATGGCTATGATTACTTGTTTTGATGTTTTCTATGCAAAGTAATTATATGATCTTTACAGAAATATTCAATTGGAATAACAATTATATTAAGATTTTATAATTGATCATACATGTCATTCTCCTATTTTAGTTTGGACTAAGATATTCCTTATTCTACATGGCAAATTGGTTAGCTGAGAATTGAGTGAATATCTGAAGTTGGAAATATTAGCATTTCAATCAATTTAAATGACTTGACTGATTTACATTTGATTGTGTTAATTTGGTCCTCCCTCATGCCTTGTCTGTTGATCTTCTTAGTGGTTTTGAGTACCATCGCCGTTGTGAGTATTTCAACATATTGTGCACTGTCTCTTTGCATATACATACATACATACATACATACATACATACATACATACATACATATATATATATATATATATATATATGTGTGTGTGTGTGTGTGTGTGTGTGTGTGTGTGTGTGTGTGTGTGTGTGTGTGATGTGCTAGTTGAAATATGTGATATGTGATTGGTGGGTTCTTTGACCTGCTCAATGATGAATTGTCATAGAAAATAAAATTGAATGTGAATTGGTATATAGATTAAGCCTTGAGTTGTAGATTGTCTAGCTGATTCCTATAACTTTGAGCAATTTATTTCAACTTGTTATACCTGCTGTTCCTGTAGCTCTATCATTCAATTCTTCTTGCTATTCTGTATCTTTTCAGTGCCTTCTTTCTGTTATCCGTGTATTTAGTAAGTCTCTGGATTGTCTGGTTGATTAGAATAGCAAGTTGTAAATTGAACTCAAGGCCTAATCTATTAATTGTCATATTCAATTGATGATTACAATGGACATAAGTGCTGTGATGGCCAAGGTTAAACCTTGTGCAACTAGCTTTCTAAGAGCAATAATCATACAATCAAATCTTAGCTTTATGCTGATTTTAAGTGTACACTTATTGTGTCTGATGAGCATATTGTTCCTTTTAAATGACTTGATTGATTTTCTTGCTGGAATTAATTATGATTATTTGCTAATATTGCACATGTTGAGCATATTATTCATTTTAAATGACATGGAGATACTTCATATGTATATGTTAATTTGGGACACTTGCAATCCATTTTATTGCATATGTAACTTATATAGATAGCAAGTAAGCGAGATAGTAGAGGCACCGTCTTCGCCACCGTCACCGACGCCGCAGATGGCAGAGGTGCCGTCTTCGCTGCCATCACTGACGCCGCCTAATGCGTCTGGATTTCCGTCGACGATAATGACACGTAGGCGAGATGGTAGAGGAAAATCGAAAATGCCTGCGGGTCGACTGATCATCACGGAGGTCAGTGACTTTGGGGTCCCTCTGTGTCCCAAGAGATCAGTGGCGAGATTCCGGACCATCTGCGGGATACTTGCAAGGGAACGGGTCCCTATCACCACACCTAGCTGGAAGTCTCTAACGAAAGAACAGAGAGGCACGCTGTGGACAGAACTTTCAAGCAAGTTAACTATCCCAAAAGCAGACATGGCACGCGTGGAACGGACAGCGTTGCTCTTGATGGATAAATCGTGGAGGACCTTCAAGAGCATTCTTGTCACGAAGTACGTGAACACGAGTGAGACGCTCTTCGCGAAGTATGGATTCTTGACACGGGAAACATGGGACACCTTTGTGGCTATGAAGACGACGACCGAATTTAAGGAGCAAAGTGTGGCGCACAAAGCTCTCCAGTCACGAAACACTCACCCGCATAGACTCGGCACCGCTGGGTACGCGGGTAAATACGAGGAATGGGCGGTGGAGGAGGAGAACGCAACCGGGCCATTTACTGATATCACGGACCTGCGTTCCCTAAGCTGGTTAAAAGCAAGGGGCAAAAGTCTTGTCTTCGGGCAACATCTCTTTCACAAACCCTGTAGACCAGGAAGTGTCCCAACGTGTGGTAAATATGTCGAACTACCTAGTTGTTAATAAGTCCATAACTTCATAGTGTCTATAATAACATGATGACTTCTTGCAGCGTGAATTGACTACCCAAACATCCCAAGGATCCTTCCAAGCAGACAGGAAGAAGGATATATTATCTACGGCCTTGGGAAACAAGGAGTACCCGGGTCGCATGCGAGGCCTTGGGGTTCACGTACCTTGGAGTCATGGATTTGCAGATGACTACTGCACGTATAGGATTAGGAAGAGATCCAAGGCCGAGAGCGAGGACCGGTTGGTACAGATGATTACTAAAAAATTTGAAGGAAAGCTAGCAGCATTGCAGGATAAAATGAATCAACTCCTGAGCTAGTCGCAAGCCACCCCTGTTAATTTGGGAGCCAGTCCTGCTCGACATCGGAGTAGCGTCGCGTCCACGCATAATTCTGAACATGACGACGTCCAATTACCGATAGACGACATCAAGGTAATGTACATTTATGGAATGCACCAAAGATAGACCTATATGATGCCTTAGCTAATTGTGTATCGTTTTGTAGGGGCCAACGCCCTGCAAGCTCCAAGTGAGGATGGTTGGGTCCATTTCTATTGAGGCTGGGCGGGGGATAGTGTACCCAAACCAGGAAGGGGCAGTGCAGCATGGTGCTCAGCTAGCGTAGGGTTACGCCAGGGTCCAGGTGGATATGGTACATGACAATTTCATGGCCGTCCCGCTAGCTGGAGATTCGCCCGAACGAAGACATCAGAACACTAGGGGATGCCGTGCACTCTTTTATCTAGTGGCCCAAGAATGACATCACCTTGGACCCAATAGTGCCATGATCTCGACACGACCATTTCTCTCCAACGGGACCCTCGATGACTCCACCTCATATTTCTCCTCAGAAGGCCACCTCATTGGTTCCCTTGGAGAGGACGCTGAAGGAACAAGAAAAGTGTGCCACCATATCGGTTCCTGAGTCGTCTCACAGGAAGATGCTGCCAATCATGAAGGTCAAATCGAAATCAATGTACATTAAGGCACCTCCCAAGTCCAGAAAGCTCGGGACGTCCGGGAATTACTCCATCGGGAAACCGTTGTGCTCCGATACAGTATTACTCCGTGCTGGATATGCTTGTCAGGCTTTGCATGCCTGGTACATGCAGAAGACCAAAAAAGAAGGGGTACGATACTGAAATCACCATCGCATACAAGGATGAGCATTTCTTCAACGGGGTGGGCAACTTCGTCATGGGCTTCAACGACTTATATGACTTATTCAACCTCGTTGGCCTCGACGCCTCGCTTCTACGATGTTGGACACTGTAAGTGTGTACAATCAAGTTCTACATTTACGTAATACCGATATAATACCGATACATATCACAACTCATTGCTTATGTATAGATACATGATGAAAAATGCCCGGGCATGGCGAGAACCGGTGGGTTTCCTCGACCCACACGTGGTGTCTATGCAAACCATCGAAACAGACTCGTCCTTCATCGAGGAATACATAACGGCGGCATTGCTTCGTCAGCAGAAGAAGAAGTACATAGTGGTGCCCTACAACCAGGGGTAAGTGTCACTACTTGCTATACAAATTTTATTTGTACTTTATACGCAGCACGAACTTAGGTTTAATGACTATAGCGACATACATGAGTAGGTACCACTAGATCCTTTTAGTCATTATACCAAAGAGGAACCATGTGATATACCTTGATTCCCTAGTCCGCAACAACCACGACTTCAGCATTCTGCAAGGAATACTCGAGAGGTATGCTCATTTCCTCCATACATAACTCTATTGTAGTCTTCATTCGTTTGAAATGGCCGAGGATAACTTTTTGGAATCATGTAGGTCGTTCATCGACTATGTTGCCAACAGAGGATTATACAATGGATTGAGCGCCGAAATAACACACAGGACGCAATTTCCGGTACACGCTACAACACAATAATCCTATATCATACTTCGTAATAACGCTTCTCGAACTGACTATACCTATATATGTAATTCTATTTTTGCAGTGCCGCTAGCAAAAAAATGATGAGCTATGTGCAATCTACGTTTGCCATCATATGCAGTAAATCATTAGTGCTACGAAGAAGGATCCCGAGGTTTGTCAATCTCGAAATAATTATTTCCTAATTATAAATTTAAATATGTATGCTTACGATTTTACTCTTGCTAGCGACAAGACTTGATAATAGAATTAGATGGACTCTTTGCGGATGAGATCAAGGACATTCGAGAGAAGCTCTGCGCCTTTATCATATCAGATATCGTTAAGGACAAAGGGAGAATTTCACTCCGTAGCCGACCCAGAGTTTCACCCTGCCGACACCTCTCAACCACCTGCAAACAATTGACTCAATTGTAATCCAATTATAACTATAGCGACAATATTTGAACAAATTCGATCTTTTGTAATTTATTTTGAGTAATGATCACTTCGAGTTGTCAACAATTTGATTATCTGTGATGTATCTGTTTGTCTACATGCTTGTTTTTAGAGGGCATGGCTAGTAATTCCTGAGGCTAGCCAAAAATAAGAAAAAATGTTGTTAGGATAATGAACTATCACAGATGATTTTTGTGCTAAAACCGTCTGTGAAGGCTAGTATCACAGACGGTTCTATCGACAAACCATCTGTGAAGGCGCAATATCACAGACGGTTTTGTGTACGAACCGTCTGTGATACGGAATTTCATAGATGGTTCTATCTACGAACCGTCTGTGATATTCTACCATATCACAGACGGTTCGTAGATAGAACCGTCTGTGAAATTCTGTTGGAAATATGCCCTAGAGGCAATCATAGAGATGATTATATTTCATTATGTTCATTATATTGGATAATGTGTTATCTTGTTCCAAGAATAATATTGTTAATATTTATTACCAAGTATGTGACTTGGTTGTGAAACTCTATATTTCTGCGATAATTATTCTTATACGATCTCTGGTCGGAAACATATGAGGACACATATGAATAATATTGTTAATATTTATTACCAAGTATGTATTGGTTGATGACTATGTTTCATGAGTCATAGATATGGAGATATCAAACCAATAATATGGACACATGTTAGAGAACATGATGTTGGATAAGACCCACCTTGAGACACTATTGAGATTGTTATGATTCTATGTGTCGTTAGTTGGTCTCAAGCAATGATGATGTATAATCCTTAGACCTGAGATCAGCATGGTTTTCTACATGTGTAATAGCACACTTAGGGGTTGCCAAACGCTACACCGTAACTAGGTAGTTATAAAGGTAGCTTTCGGGTATGCTGTGAAACATGGAGAGGAATATGACTGGTCGGATATGGGATTTGCCCCTCCTAACATAACAGGAGAGATGTCTCAGGGCCCCTCGTTGTAATCGGATAAAGAAAGTGCATGGCCATGCCACTAGTAGTCAAGTGTTCGACCACGTAAAGTTATATCG
This sequence comes from Phyllostachys edulis, assembly GCA_036346405.1. NCBI lineage: Eukaryota > Viridiplantae > Streptophyta > Magnoliopsida > Poales > Poaceae > Phyllostachys > Phyllostachys edulis. Next base: position 25,167,452 of record CM070556.1, on the reverse strand, counting down.
ACACTCGATCGAGAAAGAATTGAATATCCATGGATGACACAACATCTCACCGGAGTTCAACCGACATCGTGAGGCAAAGGAGTACACACGAGTAGGTCGCTTAGTTCGAACAGTTACGGACTAGTCGTATGGAGATACAAGCTGGTCGTAGACTGGTCGAACATAATCACAGAGTGGTCGTAACCTGGTCGTAACGAGTTACTGAATGGTTGTGACCACATGCTTAACTGGTCGATAGAGATGGGACCTAGTCGTAAGTGATGAGGACCTGGTCGTAGATCATATTGCATTAAGGTTCGCTCGATATAATTTGTGTGTATTCGGGAATCGCTATGTTTCGCTAGGAGCCGCTACGACTAGTGATCGGAAGGGCTTCGAGTCACAACCGACACGCATGAACCCTCTGGTCACACACTTAACGGGTTGGAACAAACCAATACGAATACGATTCGTAAACATGTTCGGATAGGATCCGTCACGGGCACTATATAAGGAGATGCATGAGGCTGCTGGGAGGTGCGCGAGAAAACACCACCAAAACCCTAGCCGCCATCTTCCTGAGAGCTCTGCCGTGCGACTTGGTGCTAGCACACCAGCATATGGTTATTCCTGCCCTAGACGTGTGGATACCGTAGAGGCGCTACTACGATTGTTGCGCTTGAGGACGATCCGTGATCTTCACGAGGAACTGCAGAGGTTGCTGGAGGGGACGATCGACTACGACCATCGCATCGACTTGCTGGACGTTGGACGATCGACTACGACCACTACATCAACGCGCTCTTCATTGGGCCAGGCTGCTCCAATCCTTCTTCCGCTGCTCTGCGCGTCTAGTGGTAACGATCTATGATCATCTACTTGCTTGGCTTCCTGGTTTGCGTGGTAGAATTTTTGTTTGTAGCTATCGTAGCCTACTCGCGTCCCAACAAATTCCGTATCACAGACGGTTCGTACACAAAACCGTCTGTGATATTACACCTTCACAGACGGTTTGTCAATAGAACCGTCTGTGATACTATCCTTCACAAATGGTTTTAGCACAAAAACCGTCTGTGATAACCGCTGTTATCACAGATGAACAAATACAGACGGTTCGGAAACCGTCTTTGATGACGGTTCCGAGCCGTCTGTGATGAGGTGTTCCGTAGTAGTGTTATCGACTCTGTCTGCGGCAAGGTCTCCTCGATCTGGTGAAACATCGCTAGAGGTGGCATTGACGTCTGACGAAATAATGCTCTGCTCGTAGCAGGAATCCATGTCGAGTTCTGCGTAGTGCCAAATTGAATTAGTTCTCCTCGTTCCACTTTCCTGCCATGGAAGCATTAGAGTTGAAAGAAAATCAAGAGAACTGGCCGAAAAGGATTGACCGAAAATTCCCCATGGACGGTGCCAACTGTCGATGATCTAGTATTGATCTTGCAAATGAATATTTGGGGTCTCCTAGAATCAGAACTACACAGAGAATGACATAGGGATTTAGACAGGTTCAGGCTTTCTTCGAAGATAATAACAACCCTACTCCTGTGTTCTTGTATTGACTATATGGATTACAATCAAGAATAAGAAGAATTATGCCTAATGTCTCCTCCTCCCGATACCCTCGATCCTCTACCCCATGTCTGCTGACTTTAGCCTTTATATAGTGTATAAAGTGGTGTCAGTGCATAAAAGGCTTACAACCAGGGCATCGTTATAGAAAGGCTTACGACCATGGGGTGATCGTAGGAAGACTTACTACCACCTAGTTAAGTTTCTTCCTTATGAACATTAAGGAGTATACATAAGAACAATGTAATGATATTGTTATCTATAATAAGAATTACAGATAAACAAACAATGGAGGATTATTAGATCCTCGTCACAATATTTTTCACCCAATACCATTGCTTTAATGCATGCAGAAAAAATGGATGAGTAGTTGTATTATCGCATTTAATATTGTATTATCACATTTAATAGGTGTATGTATATATGGTCCAACAATATTAACTTTTTCTTAGATTTAGTATTTTCCGTGTTACAATGGGTTTGGGCTAATATTGTGTGACGGAGGGAGTAGCTACTTAGCTACCTAGCTGGGCTGGAATTTTTTTGATTTGGCCCCGTGGTGTCACGTAAATGCAAAAATAGCTCTCTTGCCACTGTATTTACGAAACTAGTCCCTAGACGAGAGCGGAATCACCGGGGAGCCGACGCGTGGCTCCTTCCGTGCTCGGTGACCGCGAAAGCTCTTCGGCTAGCGCGGCAATCCCCTCGGTGCGGCAATGAGCGGCGACCGCGGAAGGTGGTGGCTCCCGGCCGCTTTCCGCGCTCGGTGACCGCGGGAGGTGGGCGAGCTTCCCGTGCTCCGCCACCGTGGGAGGTGGCCGGCCCCCTTCCGTGCCGGTGGACTTTGGCCCCGCGCCCGCGTATGCTGCCCCCACTTGCCGCGCTCGCCAACCATGGAAGGAGCCACACGTCACCTCCCGGTGATTCCGCGCTCATCAGAGGGCTAGTTTCGTAAATATGATAACAGGAGAGCTATTTTTACATTTACGGTAGCACATGAGGCCAAATAAAAAAAATTCGCTGGGCTGCGACCCAATTTATACTAGATGGTTTCAAAAAATTAAATGAAGATTGTTATGTTGCCCAAGGTAGAGGAAAGAGGGAACGACCGCTAGCTACAGCGGTTGGAGTACTCTATGCCTTTAGTTCAAACTGTAAGATCACGATATAGTCGTTGTGCCGTCTCTAGTACTCAAAATATTCTAATAATTGGAGCTGGCGATTGAACGGTCCCGATGTAGATTGGTCATAGAAAAGAGTTACGTTGGGCAATACTCTCGCCACAAAACTTCGAGTTAGATTTATCCTCGACATCTGTCTATTTAGGCGTCTATTAGTGTGCATCTTCCCTCGCAAAAAAAAAAGAAGAAGAAAATTTCAAGTTAATTAGTTTGTTGTTAGGTCACCAGATTGCATAGTGCGAAAAATCGGACCAGTAAGCGAACTGCTTATATGATCGGTTCACGGTTCAACGGTCCAACCGTTGGTTTTTCCTGGTCGTACCGTGGTTCAATAGTAATACTATTTTAATATTGCCGGCATAATCAATTGGGAAATCAATGGATTAGTGTTATCTACCCGACAATGTAACCTAATAAAGATGCATATACACACTTAGACCAACAACGAATATAGTCCAGGTAGATCACTTCATCGTGGGAAGCAAGAGGTCGCCAGTTCGAATCTTAGCGGCGCAATAATTTTAAAAATAATAATTTACACCTTTTTTTGCAAATGACCCAGGCTTTGGTCCCTGTTTTTTTCGATCGGACCGTCGTCCGGTCGAGTTTTTTTTGTACTGTGCCTGATTGAGGTGCAAACATCTAATATGGTGGAAACCACTCATACCTAGTTTAGAGAATGTGCAATAGTATGACGCCAACTTTCTGTAAGCCTTGTTACGTAAGACACGAGATGATGTGAATGAGAGAGGAGAAGTATAGAGAATTGACATGTCTCTCATGCAGTAGTCGGCTATACATGATAAACAAAGCATATTTTACATAGAGAAACTGTCTATAAAGACATATAAAAACAACTTATTTTTGAAATTGTTTTTAGTGTTGTCTATAGATTACATATAGTGGTACTATAGACAACAATTTTTTGCAAATGATCCAAACAGCAAATTGGACTGGACCAGACTTTGGTCCCGGTTTTTTTCAGGTCGGACCGCTGGTCTGGTCAAGTTTTTTGTATTGTGCCTGATCGAGGTGCAAACTTCTAATATGGTGGAAACCACACACATCTATTTTAAAGTATGTACAATAGTGTGACGCCGTCTATCTGTAAGTCTTGTCACGTAAGATACTAAATAATGTGGACAAGAGATGGAGAGCATAGAGAATTGACACGTCTCTCATGCAGTAGTCGGCTATAACATGAGAAATAAGACACATTTTATATAGAGAAGCCATCTATAGAAATATGTAAGAAGATAATCTATTGTAGAAATTGTCTTTATAGTTATCTATAGATGAAATAAATGTGTATTATAAACAACAGTTATTTATACAATTGTATATGCGCTTATACATTACGGAACTGAAAGGTTACACGGGCCATCAAACAATTAATCCCGGTGCCACAACTTAACTCGAGAAGATTTATTACGCTTCGCTTTGGCGTGACTGGCATTATTATTTACGGAATTGCTACAAATCTGCGATTTATTAACTAGCATCGGATCTGGATTGAAATGCTCGGATTAGTGCTCCTTCCCACCTCCAATTCACTTAAACATTTTTCACTAAACCCCCTCAATGCAACCTCATTTTCACGTCGCCAATCCTCCTGAGTCCTAACCCATCGCCTTCCTCACCCGGCCGAACCGCCGCCGCCGCCGCCCTCCTGGCCCTTGGCACCGCCCTCCAGTCCCGTCCCGGCTGCGGCCCTCCTGGCCCTGGCGCCGCCATCCTCCCCCCTCCCGGCTGCGGCGCCACGTCTCGACCCCGCCGCGTCCGAGCGGCGGCGGTGCTCTCCCTCCTGACCTTGCCGGTTTGCTGCGCCCCCACCCTGCCTCACCGGCGTCTTGGATTGGGATGCTTCTGTTATGTTACAGTATTTCATCAATAACTTTGTGTGGTTAGGTTACAGTGGAAGTCTCAGTCAGAAAGGAGGTGCCCTGTGGCCTCTCAGTTTCTTGCGCTCACATCTGGTCTACTAAATGTTGCTGATGGTTGTAGCTTATATCAGCACATTATACTTATGCATGCAATTATCTGGATTGAATTTAATATGTGTTCTTAGGCATAAATTGTTGATTGCTGACTGTGTGTGCCACCACCAAATGTCATCTGTGTTGCTTTGCATTGACGAGTTAATGCTTATTCAAGAATGCTCTGTTTAGGATAGTGAAATACTGATTACAAGTGTACAAGTTGTGATAAACTGATAATACTACAAAGAATTGAAGCACAATACTCCAATCACAATACATAGCTTCCAGTTGTACAATGTTTAATCTAACCAGGAAGTTAAAAACTCAAATCATATCTACCACATGGGAATACAGTGATCTGCAGAAATAAAGCGCACTTTTCTTGTTTATACTTTCTGTTGTTGTCAGCACTTTCCTAGTCTTAACTTTCAGTACCTGATATGCTTCAAACAACCCGTGGATTCCTATTCCCAATCTTTGATTCCTTGGGACCAAGTAAAACTTCTGGGCTTCACCAAGAAATTTTCTCCAACCAACCTATAATTGTCACAACTTTCTTCTGCGTTAACCTTTGCATGCTTCTTGGTTTTTTCATCTCTTGCTGCAACCTGGAACATTTGTCAAACTGGTAGTTACATTGCCAGCTGTAGTTTCTGCAACTACAGACTGTTAAATGCATATTGTTGTTCTTATTTTAGAATAAGGTGAATCCCTTCGGCGGTACAAGATACAGCGGCAAGCCATCATGAGCAATCTTAAGCTTGGTGTTGAGGTTGTCAGTGCTCATGACCTTCTCCCAAAAGAGCAGGGCACAGCCAACGCCTTCGTAGAGGTTGAATTTGATGATCAGAAGTTCCGCACAGCCATCAAAGACAGGGATCTGAACCCTGTTTGGAATGAGCAGTTCTACTTCAACATATCTGCTGTTGGGAGCAAAACTGAAGCCCCTCCGGCAGTAAGGATGTTTTCCGCAGGTCAACAGCAGCCTGTTAACTTTCGGCTGAAGGAGACCAGCCCAACACTTGGTGGTGGGCGTGTTGTTGGCAGCCGGGTGATCCCTGGTGAGAAGGCTGGGGCATATGACCTTGTTGAGAAGATGCAGTACCTCTTTGTGCGCATGGTCAAGGCCCGTGACCTGCCCCACATGGACATGGACCTATACCATTTTCTATGTTTTGTGTAATGGCATTGTGGAGTGTACTGTTCCTGTAAAATGCATGTCATCTATGTACTCAGTGATGCTAAAAATTATGTACTCTGGACATTGACACATCTTCTTAGACATGTTGGAGCTGTGATTGAAAATTTCCAGCTTAAGAAGTTCATTTGCACTACAGACAATGTTGAAACACAGACCTGGCCACATTATTTTTGGACATAGTGCTCTCATGTTTCTGGGCATAACTGAGCTTTAATTTCATTAGTGTTTAATATAAAAATGTTCTCTTCTGACTCTCTGGGTGTAAAATTTAATAGTCCAGTTAATGTTAATGATCTCTATCATCCAAATTGTAATGTGTGATTGATTTCTGATTATGAATAGTAAGATAACATATTGAGTATTTGTTGTACAGTATGGAATTTTATTTTATTTTTACATGAATTCACCTCTTATGCAACTGGGGGCCATCATCAGACAAAGAGAACTCGCACCTGGGCACCACGCTAAGTCATTTCTTTTACTGTCTCTGCTGTCTATATAACCATTCACATTATCTACTAAAAAGTTAGGGACTACACTTACAACGGAACAAACAACTGCTATCTGTACATCGGTAGGCCTTACAAATCACGTTGTGAGTAGACGGACTCTCTACAATGGGTATGACGGTGTCTATAAGTATATTGGTTCACACTAATAAATCGTTTGTTCAGCAACAGACGACCTCCTCGGTCTCCGCCATATAAGCTTGGATATGATGTGACATCGTTTATAGACGGCAGATATCAACCATTGTACAGAATATTCCGAGTAAAAACGACTGGATAGATAATACATGGAGCTAGGTAGGTCTTTAGAGAAAGACCATGCATGCAGCTAGATCCTTCAGTAGATAATATTTGGCCATTTTTTATTATTATTATTATTATTATTATTATTATTATTATTATTATTATTTCAGTTGGCTTTGTATATATATGGACATAATTCGGCTTTCAAGGCTGTAATCGGTACAGTAATCCCACTCATTCGGTGCGCGGGGTAATGCCCAACGTTCGGTATATGCTATATGTACCTATTGGCTAGCATAGCGATCGACGTAATAATATAGGAGATAATTATTAGCACGTCATTTTCTGGCAGTAGCAACCTGCCGGGGGCCTCTCAATGATGCGATTTTAAGTTGACAACACATGTATATAATTGTTACAAATTGTGTCCGATGTGCAAAGCAAGTCAACAGAAATATCTTATCTTAATTAGGAGTGCGGTGCAGGCCTATCAACATAAATTTATTTGATTGAACCAAATGGTGACGTATTTTTAAATAATAAATCTGATATATCAATGTGTACACATGCAGGTACACTTTTGTGACATTAAATCACGAAATAGATAGATAAATAATAGGTGCCATAGCATCTTCATTGCTTTGGTACTAACCTTTGTCATGACTTTGGCTTGCAGAATTAACCTCACCTGCAGTAGCTATGGAATAGGGAATTCTCAACGCGATCGTCGATCAGTTCATACATAGCTCATTACTTGCTTCTACCTAATACCAAAATGGTAACCTCCATTTATTATTGCAATTAGGCACCGAAAATATTAAGATATAAAAGGCCGACAATATTATGATGTTTAACAACATAATTCCAAAAGCACGTATATAATTCTAACAAATTGTTTACGGTGAGCAAACTAAATCAATGAAAATACCTATCTTAATTAGGAGTGCGGTGCCATGCCTTCAACAATATTCCTGTTTTCTTGGCTAGAATTATCAAACAAAAGGACGATAATATTAGGATGGTTAATGGCATAATTCTGAATGCATGTATATACTTGTTACAAATTGTGTCCAATGTGCAAAGCAAGTCAACAGAAATATCTTATCTTAATTAGGAGTGCAGTGGCAGGCCTATCATAATTTTTCTGTTCTCTTGGATAGAATTCCGGTATCAGGCCGTAAACAATCAGATCATCATTCTCAATCTAATTAGGAAGTTATTGAAAACTATCTCCAGCATCTATGTGGGCTTAGACACAAAAAAAGTGTAACAAATCTCAAGACTAAGCTTACAGCTCCAAGTGAGCTCGATTCCTCAAAAGCATCTGTCCAAGCACAAGCCTGTAAATCCGGACATATTGGTATTCAAAACCCAAAAAGGACAGTGATGATGTCTTGCATAGTACATAAGTAATTTGAGACAACATATAAATATAGATAAAAGGAGGATAATTCTGAGAAGTATAGATTTATGTTATTTCTAACTGTATAACCTTTTTAACATAATCTTTCCTAAGTTAGCGAAAGCACCTCCACAAATGAAGTGTATATTTTTCATATCAACCTGTAAAAGGAAATAATATGCATCTAACAGTGGAATGCTTGCATATTGTGCACAAATCATCATCGAATCTCTTTTTTTTGGGGACGTCATAATGCAAGGTGCTAATTACACTTATGAAATGAACAGTCAGATTTATGCAAATTCAAAAATTTATATAACACAAGGACTGTAGGATCGTTAATGACAATCAGAGGGGGGGCACTACTACAGGAAGCCTCATCACAGACGGTTCGTAATCGTCATCACGATTTGTTTCGAACCGTCTATATTTGTTGGTCTGTGATAATGTGCGATTATCACGCACGATTCAAAACCGTATGTGATACACACTATCACAGACGGTTTTTTGTTGAAATCGTCTGTGAAGGCTATTATCCCAGACGGTTTCCACTAAAAACCGTCTATGATCCGAGAATATCACAGATGGTTCTATTTAAGAACCATCTGTGATACGTAGAAATATCACCGACGGTTTAATTTACAAACTGTTTGTGATATTTCTACGTATCACAGACGGTTCTTAAATAGAACCGTCTGTGATATTCTCGGATCACAGACGGTTTTTAGTGGAAACCGTTTGGGATAATAGCCTTCATAGACGGTTTCAATAAAAAACCGTCTGTGATAGTTCGTAATCCTAACTACATTTTTGCTGTTTTTTGGCTAGCCTCATGATTGCTAGCCATGCCCTCTGAAAACAAGCATGCACAAAAACAGATACATCACAGATATTCAATTGTTGACAACTCAAATGGATCATTACTCAAAATAAATTACAAAAGATCGAATTTGTTCAAGTATTGTCGCTATAGTTACAATTGGATTACAATTGAGTCAATTGTTTGCAGGTGGGTGAAACTTTGGGTCGGCGACGGAGTGAAAGTCTCTATTGTCGAAAATGATATATGAAATGATAAAGCTGCAGAGCTTCCCTCGAACGTCTGCGATCTCTTGCTCAACGAGTCCATATAATTCTATATGCAACCCCTGTCGCTAGCAATAGTAAAGTGGTAAGCATATATATTTAAATTTATAATTAGAAAATAATTATTTCGAGATTGACAAACCTGGGGATCCTTCTTCCTAGCTGTACGGATTTGCTGCATATGATAGCAAAACGTAGATTGCACATAACTCATCATTTTTTTGCTGGCGGCACTGCAAAAAAGAATTACATATATAGGTATAGTCAGTTCGAGATGCGTTATTATGAAGTATGATATAGGATTATTGTGTTGTAGCGCGTACCGGAAATTTCGTCCTGTGTGTTAGTCCGGCGTTCTTTCTATTATATAATCCTTTGTTGGCAACATAGGCGATGAACGACCTACATGATTCCAAAAAGTTATCCTCGGCCATTTCAAATGAATGAAGACTACAATAGAGTTATGTATGGAGGAAATGAGTATACCTCTCGAGTATTCCTTTCAGAATGCTGAATTTGTGGTCGTTGCGGATTAGGGAATCAAGGTATATCACATGGTTCCTCTTTGGTATAATGACTAAAAGGACCCAGTGGTACCTACTCATGTATGTCACTATAGTCATTAAACCTAAGTTCGTGCTGTGTATAAAGTACAAATGAAATTTGTATAGCAAGTAGTGACACTTACCCCTCGTTGTAGGGCACCACTATGTACTTCTTGTCTATCTGACGAAGCAATGCCGCCGCTATGTATTTCTCGACGAAGGACGGGTCTGCTTCGATGGTTTGCAAAGATACCACGTGTGGGTCGAGAAAACCCACCGGTTCATTTCATTCCTGGACATTTTTCCACATGTATCTATACACAAGCAATGAGTTGTGATAATTATCGGTATTACGTGAATGCAGAACTTGATTGTATGCACTTACAGTGTCCAACATCGTAGAAGCGAGGCGTCGAGGCCAACGAGGTTGAATAGGTCATATAAGTCGTTGAAGCACACGGCGAAGTTGCCCACCCCGTTGAAGAAATGCTCATCCATATATGCGACGGTGATTCCAGTATCGCACCCCTTCTTTTTGGTCTTCTGCATGTACCAGGCATGCAAGGCCTGACAAGCATATCCAGCGTGGAGTAATACTATGTCGGAGCACAACGGTTTCCCGATGGAGTAATCCCGGATGTCCCAGGCTTTCCGGACTTGGGAGGCGCCTTAATGTTCATCAATTTTGATTTGGTCTTAACGCTTGGCAGCGTCTTCCCACGAGACGACTCGAGAACCGATACGCCAGCACGCTTTTGTTGTTCCTTCGGCATCTTCTTCATGGGAACCGATGAGGTGGCTTTCTGAGGTGAAACATGAGGTGGAGTCATCGAGGGTCCCGTTGGAGAGGAATGGTCGTATCCAAATCGCGGCACTGTTGGGTCCAAGGCGATGTCCTTCTTGGGCCACTGGATAAAAGTGTGCACGGCATCCCCTAGTGTTCAGATTTCTTCGTTCGGGCAAATCTTCAGCAGGAAGGCCACAAAATTGCCATGTACCATATCCACCTCGACCCTGGCGTAACCCTGCACCAGCTGGGCACCGTGTTGCACTGCCTCTTCCTAGTGTGGATACACCATCCCCCGCGTAGCCTCAATAGAAAGGGACCCATCCATCCTCACTTGGAGCTTGCAGGGCGTCGGCCCCTACAAAATGATACACAATTAGCTAAGACGTCCTATAGGTCTATCTTTGGTGCATTCTATAGATGTACATTACCTTGATGTCGTCTATCGATAATTGGACGTCGTCATGTTCAGAATTATGCGTGGACGCGATGCTACTCCGATGTCGAGCAGGACTGGCTCCCAAATTAACAGGGGCGGCTTGCGACTGGTTCAGGAGTTGATTCATTTGATCCTGCAATGCTGCTTCAAAATTTTCAGTAATCATCTGTACCAACCGGTCCTCGTGCTCGGCCTTGGATCTCTTCCTACACCTATACGTGTAGTAGTCGTCTGCGAATCCATAACTCCAAGGTACGTTAACCCCAAGGCCTCGCGTGCAACCCGGGTGCTCCTTGTTTCCCAGGGCCGTAGATAGTATATCCTTCTTCCGCTCGCTTGGAAGGAGCCGGAAGCTTGGGCGGTCAATTCACGCTGCAAGAGGTCATCATGTTATTATAGATACTATGAAGTTATGGACTTATTAACAACTAGGTAGTTCGACATATTTACCACACGTTGGGACACTTCCTGGTCTACCGGGTTTGTGAAAGAGATGCTGCCCGAAGACGAGACTTTTTCCCTCGCTTTTAACCAGCTTAGGGAACGCGGGTCTGTGACATCAGGAAACACGTTCTCCTCCTCCGCCGCCATTCCTCGTATTTACCCGTATACCCAGTAGTGCTGAGTCTATGTGGGTGAGTGTTTTGTGTCTAGAGAGCTTTGTGCGCCGCACTATTCTCCTTAAATTCGGCCATCATCTTCATAGCCACAGAGGCGTCCCATGCTTCCCACGTCAAGAATCCATACTTCGCGAAGGGCGTCTGACCCATGTTCACGTACTTCGTGACAAGAATGCTCTTGAAGGTCCTCCACGATATATCCATCGTGAGCATCACTGTCTGTTGCACGCGTGCCATGTCTGCTTCTGGGATAGTGAACTTGCTTGAAAGTTCTGTCCACAGCGCGCCTCTCGCTTCTTTCATCAGATCCTTCCACCTTGGTGTGGTGATGGGGACCCGTTCCCTTGCAATTATCCCGTAGATGGTTCGGAATCTCGCCGCTGATCTCTTGGGACTCAGAGGGACCCCAAAGTCACTAACCTCCGTGATGACCAGTCAGCCCACAGACATTTGCGATTTTCCTCTGCCATCTCACTTCCGTGTTATTATCGTCGACGGGAAGCATGACGCATTAGGCGGTGTCGGTGACGGCAGCCTTGTCGATGCCGGCGGCAAAGACGGTGCCTCTGCCATCTGCGGCGTCGGTGACGGCGGTGAAGACAGTGCCTCTGCCATCTCGCTTACTCGCTATCTATATAAGTTACATATGCAATAAAATGGATTGCAAGTGTCCCAAATTAACATATACATATGAAGTATCTCCATGTCATTTAAACTGAATAATATGCTCAACATGTGCAATATTAGCAAATAATCATAATTAATTCCTGCATAAATATGAAACAATAAAGCATTAATCCAACGGCATTTAAATGACCAAATTAACATAATCAAATGTAAATCATTCAAGTCATTTAAATTGATTGAAATGCTAAACATATACCACATGTATATGAATGAAATTGCATAATAATTCCAGACAAGGCACGAGGGAGGACCAAATTAACATAATCAAATGTAAATCATTCAAGTCATTTAAATTAATTGAAATGCAAAACATGCACCACATGTATATGGATAAATTGGATAAGAACACTAAAATTCAGATTTTGAGCTCTATCCAAAGCTTAACTAGACTGACATAACAATCACATGTATAACAATCTCTTGTGATCTTTGTATAGATAGAAACTAGTGATACGAATCTTTTGCCCGAGCCTATCTTTGATCGAGCCTACTTCATCGAGCCTGACACACTAGAGTGTACCATTTGCTTCATGCCGTGGAGGATTGGCATGAAGCAAAGGTACACACAAGTGTGTCAGGATCGATGAAGTAGGCTGTGTTTCACCTGAACGTTTAGGATGAACGCCCAAGGAGCGAGCTAGCTAGCTGAATTCAGGCATCGAGTTAGCTCCTATTCTAACACTCCTAACACTCCTTAATCCACCAGCTTCTCTAAGGAAATGCTAAGCAAAGGTTTAATGCTTCATGTACAGAAGACTAGCCTTTAATGAAGACATAGAAACAAAATAGAATAACGTAAAACTTTCTTTCTGGATTGTTGTAAAAAATGCAGTTTTAGCAAGATTTAAATGACTTGAATGTAATTCTCCCAAAATAACATGTACTCATGTAATTCTCCCAAGTCATCTAAAGAGGATAAAATGGTTAACACAAACATCATGAGAACATCAAAAATCAGCATAGAGCTCAAATTTTTAATTTGTTCGATTGCTCTCATTAGGCTAGTTGCAAAAGACATAGTCTTTGCCATCTCAACCATTATGAAAAAATTCTTCACCAATTGAATATGATAACTACAAATAAGACTTTGAGCTCAAAAACAAATGCTTCACTAATATGTCCAATTTTATCTCAATGCCGTAGATTAAACTCTCAGTCAATAAAACGTCTAGAGATTAACAGTGCACAGACACTATTCCAACATATTGAAATTTTCGGCTAACACAGAATTGAACATTTGAAATATCACAGGAAACAAATATGCTTGTAGTTCATACAAACCGAAAATAGAGCAAAAGCAATATTTCAGTGCACAACAGAAACACACCAATAGACAAAGAGACTGAGAAAGGAGCTAATCTGACAGTAATAAAATAACAAAAGTAAGCAATTCTAAATAATCTCAAGTCTAATTCTAGTTAACTATTTAATCTCATAATATGGCAACAATCATCATTGAGCTATTAACAGAACCCACCACTTTGCAATTTCTCTGTCTGTACTAAAGATTAACAATCACAGAATGAAAAATTCTCTAGCACATCACAAATGCAAAGGGACAAAGTGAGATAAGCAACAATACTCACAGAGCAAGGGAGGGAACGAGATAGAGCGAGTAGAGTGGTATACCACAGGAGGCGCGAGGGAGTACCGGAGGAGGCGCTAGAGCCAGTGCGAGGAGGGAGCCGGTGACAGGCCAGAGAGGAGGATGGCGATGTGTAGTGGAGTCGGGCTGGAGTCGGAGGAGGGAGGCGGCCGCTCGTCGGGCTGGAGTCGTAGGAGGCCGCGCATCGGAGGATGGAGGCGGCCGGTCGTCGGGCTGGAGTCGGAGCAGGGAGGCGGCGAGCCCTAGAGGAGGCGAACGAGCGCGTGAGAGGTTAAGGGGCGCGGGAGTAGTGGAAGTGACGAGCAAGAGCAAAAACCATAGTAGTTCCCTCCTTATAAAAAGGCTATCACGCAGGCGGTTACATTATAGAACCGTTTAGATAAGAATCCTGAGCAGTTCTTATTAAGAACCATCTGTGATCGTCCCATATCACGATTTATTCTATTAGGGAACCGCTCAGGATACGTCTCGTATCACGAGCGGTGCTTAATAAGAACCGCTCAGGATTTTTATCCTGAGACGGTTCTATAATGTAACCGCTCAGGATCCTCGCTATCCGATAAAACTCGGCGATAAGTGATTGTCATATGAACCTGGTGACAAGCTCATAACACATTTGACTTCAAAAATTCATAACCTAGTGACAAGTGATTGTCATATAAACCTGGTGACAAGTTCATAACACATTTGACTTCAAAAATTCATATCTAATTCAACTCAACTCCAAATCAAGTGAAACCAATTTTGATACTCCAAAATTGCAAAACGTCCACATTGACATCAATATCAAAGATGACAAGTCCATAACACATTAACACTTGACAATTTCACGTTGACATCAAAATATATGAGAGATTACAAGTCCATAACACATGATGTTATGGAATAAATTAATTACAATAGAGTAAATTCTTAATTAAAATATAGCCCTTCATGATGATCGACGCGCATATAGCTAGCTTCCTCACTGGGTTCTTCCTAGCCTGATGCCATTTTTGAAAGGAGGCAACTCATCAAATTGATTGTATTCTTCCTCGTCCACTACATTCTCAACTCCAACAATCCTCTTTTTTCCATGAAGAACTACGTGGCGCTTCTTATTTGCCAAGTCGGTTACATAGAAGACTTGAACAACTTGGTAAGCCAGTACGAATGGTTCGTCTTTGTATTCGACACGTTCGAGGTCCACGGTAGTGACGCCGTACTTGTCGACCTTCACCTGTGGGAGATGGACCCAACGGCACCGAAATAGGGGGATCTTGAAAAGCACGTAGTCGAGCTCCCATATCTCCTCTATTTGCCCATAGTAGGAGCTCCTCAGCCCATCGGTACTGATTGCATCTATGCGGACACCGCCGTTTACGATCAGGCTCTTCCTATCCCGAAATTGCCAGATAAAATGTGTACCCATTTATGTCGTATTGTTGCCATGTGACAATTGTAAATTGTGGCCCTTGTGCCAACCATAGCGGCGTATCATCACTTGATGACCTCCCAGTGATTCGCACCTTTAACCATTCGTTGAATCGACGGTTGTGCTCTCTCGTGATCCAAACCTCGATCGTGCGGATTACATTGGCGTACCATGTCTTTGTGCTTGTCGATGTACGGGGACACTTGGGTCATGTGTTGCAAGACCATGAAATAGGCTTGAGCGTACGTATCCAGATCGGGAGTGATTGATTTCCTTCCGATGGTCCCGATACTATCCAATCTCCCCTCATGGCGAGATAGAGGCACACCTATCAGTTCCACCTGAGCCATATAGTCGACGCAGAACTCAATGACCTCTTCGGTTGCATAACCTTCGATGATGCTGTCCTCCGGTCGAGATCGATTCCGTACGTAGGACTTGAGAATTCCCATGTACCTCTCGAACGGGTACATATGACGCAGGAACACAGGGCCGCATATCTTTATCTCTTTCACAAGGTGAACAATGAGATGGACCATGATATTGAAAAATGATGGAGGGAAATACATCTCAAGATGACATAGAGTCGTCACCACCTCGCTCGCAGAGCATCTAGTCCTTGGGGATCGATGACCTTCTCAAAGAATTGAGTTGAAGAAATAACACGACCTCAAGATTGCCACTCGGACCTTGTTGATGAAGATACTCCTAATTGCAACAATAAGCATTTGTGTCATCAGCACATGACAATCATGAGACTTCATACCAATTAATTTCAAATCTTGCATAGAAACAAGTTTCTTAATGTTAGCGGAGTAACCAGACGGGACTTTCACACAATGCAAGCTCTTGCATAGTTCATTTCTCTCGGCCTTGGACAGAGTGTAGCAAGCTGGGGGAAGGTACGTTCGTCCTGTATTGGTCTCTTTCGGTGCTAACTTGGTCCTTATGTTCATATCAACCAAGTCACGCCGTGCGTTAACACCATCCTTTGTTTTGCCACTAATGTTCAGTAAGAGACCAATTAAGCTATCACATACATTCTTCTCTACGTGCATGACATCGATGCAGTGGCGAACTTCTAAGTGCTCCCAATAAGGCAAGTCCCAAAAAAATTAACCGCTTCTTCTAGATGTTCTTCTGACGGGTTCTTAATTTACGTCCCTTCCCAAGCACAACATCGATATCCTTAACCATATCATAGACCTCTTTCCCTCTAAAAGCCCTTGTAGCTAAACCATTCTCCTTATTTCTGTCGAATTGTTTATTCATCTTGTGGTATGGGTGACTCCTGGGAAGGAACCTACGGTGACGTATATACACAGTTTTGCGCGAGTTATTCAGCCATACACCCTCCGTAGCATCTAAGCAGTGTGGACATGCTTTGGCTCCTTTTGTATCGAAGCTTCGACCCAGTTACCAAGGGCGAAAAATCATTGATGGTGCGAGAACAACATGGCGCGTAAAGTGAAGTTCTCTCGCTTGTACGCATCCCATACCTGCACCCTTCGCTCCACAAAGGTCACAAGATCTTCCAAAGAATGGTGCTAGGTACACATCAATATCATTCCTAGGTTGCTTCGCCCTTGGATAAGTAGTGACATCAAAATGTACTTCCGCTTCATACATAGCCAAGGAGGAAGGTTGTACATACATAGATTCACGGGCCGTGTTATGTCTCACGCTCATGTTACGGAAGGATTCATTCCATCTGTACTCAACCCTAACCTTATGTTCCTTGGTTCCGCACCGAACTCTTCGAAGCTCCGATCGAAGTTTCTCCATTAGGCAGAATCAGCAGGGTGTCTTAGCTTTCGATCTCTCTTACGCTCCTCCGAGTGCCAACGTAGCAATCTTGCCTCCTTTAGGTTCGCAAATAAACGCTTCAAACGTGGGATCACAAGCAGATATCACAACATCTTAGCAGGAGGTACTTGCTTCACCTTAGCAGTATTCTGATGCTTGTATCGGGATGCTTTGCACACGGGACATACATGCATGTCTGCATACTCTTTACGGTAGAGGATACAATCGTTCGGACATGCATGTATTCTTTCTACTTCCATGCCCAATGGACAAATAACCTTCTTTGCTTGGTAGGTGGTGTCGGGAAACATGTTTCCCTCCAGAAAGATGTCTGCTAGGAGACCTAACGACGCCGTGAAACTCTTATCGGACCAACCATTACTTGCCTTCAAGTTCAGCAGTTCAAGCACGGTTGACAACCTTGTGTATTCCGACTTGCAGCCTGGGAACAAAGGTCTCACCGAGTCCTCCCTTAAGCCCTCGAATTTACAAAACTCTCTCTCTCACTATAGTTCTCTTCTGCATCGCGTAGCATCTGATCCAGATTGTCATCGTGCGACCTATCCTCATCAAAAGCACAGTCCACATCCGGCAAATCGTTGACTTCCTCAGCGATATCATCATTATTAACTTATGGTATAATATGCTCTTCACCGTGACTGATCCAACATGTATACCCTTTTTTGAAACCCCTTCGAATCAAGTGTGCTTCGATCTGCGCCGCGTTGTTAAACATCTTCAGATTACCACAATCAATGTATAGACAATACATAAAATTTATCCCCTTCTTCAACATATCCTGCTCGGCGGCTCTTCTAAAAGCAACCACGCCATTAATGTACTCTTGACTCACACGGTTCACACCGTACATCCAGTTTCGGTCCATCTACGCTACGTATGTAACAAATTAGTGTCAAATTAGATTAATAAACCGCAAGTATTTACTCTTCCGATTTACCAAACATACTTAAATTGATTAGCGATTAATTTATAGCAAACATAAAGGGTTATAGATCGTTACCCTCCGAGCTCACGAAGAAAATACCAAATATCTCTCGAGAATCCTCTCCTTCTCCTCCCTTCCCTCTTTGTCGGCGGCGCAATGGGCTTCCTATTTACCAAACATACTTAAATTGATTAACGATTAATTTATAGCAAACATAAAGGGTTATAGATCGTTACCCTCAGAGCTCACGATGAAAATACCTAATATCTCTCGACAATCCTCACCTTCTCCTCCCTTCCCTCTCTGTCGGCGGCGCAATGGGCTTCCTATTTACCAAATATACTTAAATTGATTAGCGATTAATTTATAGCAACATAAGAGCATCTCCAATGTATTGAACCGATACCGATTCAAAGAGATGTCACGTAAGCATTCAAAGAACTAGTCATTTTTTCCCCCAATGTATTGATCCGATTCTTACTCTTAAGTGGGACCGACATCTTATTAAAAAAAATAAGAAAAGAAATAAAATCTCTCTCAACCGCTCTCTCTCTCTCTCTCTCTCTCTCTCTCTCTCTCTCCATTTCCTTCCCCCAAATAGAACTTAATGCATATGCTAACCACCCAATGAAAAATATTATTCTATTCACTTGCATCCGGATGCAAAGTTTGCTTCGGTTCCTATAGTTTTGCTTCGGAATCGGCAGCTTCCAACGTGTGGAATCGGTTCCTAGCATTAAATCTAGCCATTTGAACCGGCTAAGCACGTACATTGCAGATGCTCTAAAGGGTTATAGATTGTTACCCTCGGAGCTCACGACGAAAAAACCAAATATCGCTCGAGAATCCTCTCCTTCTCCTCCCTTCACTCTCTGTTGGCGGCGCTTACCCTCGGGCATTTACCTAGTGGCGGCTCAAATGGGAATGGATAGGGGTCTGGTCCATGTATTTATAGGGCGAGGATATCATAGAAGGTTCTTATAATCAACCGTCTGTGATAGATACCTATCACAGACGGTTTTTAAATAGAACCGTCGGTGATAGTTCACAGACGGTCTTTGTTTACAACCGCTGCAGTGATGTCGAGATATCACGCACGGTTCATTAAAAGAACCGCTCAGGATATATCACGCACGGTTGATTAATAAAACCGTCTGTGATTCTAGAGATTATCACAGACGGTTGTTTAAAAGAACCGTCTGTGATATATCACAGATGGTTCTTTTAATGAACCGTCTGTGATAGATGCCTATCACAGACGGTTATTAATAAAACCGTCTGTGACAGGCCGACAGTGCCGATGCCTCATCCCGACAGACCCAACACAGATGGTTCTATAGGAACCGTCTATGATGGGGCGTCTACTATAGCCTGTTTTGTAGTAGTGGGGGTGAATGATTGTAATCCACAGCGGAAGTTTTTTCTCAAAATCCAGTTGTTTTCTATTTGTTCAACTTGCTAACACAGCAAGAACACAGAAAGAAAGAGACATGGAGTATCGTTTTCAATATACAGTGTACTACCAATTTTTAATTGTTTTTCTTTATGCACGTATAACATGCATGCAAACCACTAGTGATATGTCAGCACATCTACTACATGCATCTCCAGCCTTTGATCTCTAACGCGCTCCAACTCGAGCTCGATCGTCTCCTCCAGTACCATCGACCCTCTGGACCATGACTTTACACCAAGCCATCTCCCAGTCACCGCCGTAGACCACGTTCGCCTCCGAATTACCCTGCACATGCAAAGACCAAAACACCATCTTTTTCTGGCACAAGTTCTTCCCAACTTGACCGACATAAGTCCACACACGCCACGCCTCAAATAACATCAGTACCCAATATTGTCAATTATTCATCAACTAAAAAATACTAGACCTAGCCACATGGTCTAACAATCTCCCCCTTGATGAATACATTGACAATCTCTACTACTTAAAAGAAGAAGTTTACCATCGTCCATCCTCCCACCTTCGTTCGCATCCATCAGATTGACTGTTGCATTAGCGACGGACCAGATCGTGCCTCCTCGCCCACCCGCGACTCAACCCCCACCCCACCCACTCTTCTGCTTAACCACCCGACTCCTGAGTCCCGTACGAGCCACGACGCCCTCCCTCCCTCTTCCCCATGCCCAACGCCGCCGTCCTCCCTCTTCCTCTGCGCTCGACGCCGCCGGTCTCCTACGGTCGCATCGCCCCCACACCTGCTTCCTCCCCCGCCGTTGTTGCCGCCAACGCCTCATCCTCGTCTTTCCACACCGATGCCCTCCCTTCGTCTACACTGCCGCAAGCACGGCGAGAAGCGCTGGCTCGCCCATTGCAGCAAGCACTACGCCGCCCAAGCCGACCTCAAGGCCCACGCCAAGACCTGCGGCACTGCGAGTATCGCTTCTGATCATGCGGCACCCTCTTCACTGTGTACTACTTTCCACTTTCTTTCCCTCAATTCCAATGGTCCTTGGGGCTAAAAAGCTTGCATTCTGCTTGATTCATCATTGGCGTCTTGGCTTGGTTCAGAGGGATGACTTTGTGACGATCGCACTTCTGCGGTGCCCTCGTGGAGGAGACCGGTAGGGTGCTTGTGGTACCGGGCCGCCTCGCCTCGCCACTGATTTGGAGGTGGGAGAATGTGGACAAGGACAGGAGAAGGGGACGAGGAGGAGAATGAGAATTCTCTCAGGGTCGAGGTGGATCAGACTCACGAGCCGAGGCGGTGTGAGGAGCTGCAGCTTCTTCGCCACGCTTCCTCCTTGTCATAGGAGGAGCGACTTGTTGTGGCAAGTGGTGCCAAATGTGGATGGTATGCTTCTTTTGCATTTTGGTTGTGTGTTTGTCTTATTGTCCTTAGATAGACTAGATGAGATTCATAGCAAATTCGTGCTCCATAAGTCAATTTTATTATCAGTAACAAGAAAGCTATGCATGAGTCTTGTTTCTTTCCCAATTTGGTGGCCATTTGATCGATTAGCTTATCACGAGGAGTGACTTGTTCTTTCGTGTTCGGTCTCATCTGCTGCAGAGCCGAGGTGGTTCCGAGCCAACTGTGGATGCCAAACAAGAGGTGGAAGATGATCGAGATGAAAACGCTTGCTTCGATGAATCTTTAGAAATCCTTGCCTAATCAGATATCATATATCTTCTTGATCCAGGAGTGTTAACTTTGCTCTCATGATGTCACAAATGGAGGGGGTTGTCCATTAGATTATAATACTATAACCGATCTCTTCCTTCGTATTCTTTCTATTCATATCATTGCTTTGTGGTTTCTAATATTCTTTTTCCCTTTACTATGAAATTCGGTTGTATGTCTTGCCTAATGCGTCTTTTGTTAACAGAGAAACATGATACGAGAGGCCATAGCTTTTCTGCTGGATGTTCGAAACCAAACTTGCCGAGCATGCTTTTCTTCAAACCAAGGTTAGCATTTATTTTTTCTTTGAGTTTGAATGGTTACCCTAGACCTTTACATGTTTCGCTACTCAAGAGCTTCGAACTCATTGTAGGTTTTGGAGACAAACTTGGTAACTTACCCAAATGTTGCCGATGCCATCCTTGCTAACGGTATGTTTAGTCATTATGATCGCCTCGTATTGCTCAATTGTGAAGAGGGTGGCTTTGATTTCATGAGCCCTCCGTGTCAAGATCTTTTCATGGTTTCGGTTGATCTATTATCTTTTGCTCTGTGTTTAATTAATCTTATATTGTGATGCAAAGATTACACGTAGTTACCTCGATATCAAGCATGTCATTGTAAATACCCACGCCATTGAGCCACTGTGTTTGTTCTTGTCGATTATGTTTGACTGTCACCAATTATTGTTTGGTTCATTAACAACTTTCTCGCATAGGCACTCGTTGATTTCTTTTGCACCCTTTCAAGAGAATGGGCATTAGAGTGCATGAAGGACCTTCTATCGGGTCAATCTGAGAGGAAATATACAAATTGTTGTGCGAGTAATCCCGCGGTTTCCTTTAACCTTTCTTTTCTTGTCACTTTTTTCTTATTGGTTCTAATTATTACAAAACCTGTGACACATCTGCAGGTTGCAAAAGAATACTCCGAACAGCTAGGAGTTGACGATTCACAACTTTAACAAGACTTTGCTCTCACCTCTACCTATATAGAAGCCATGTTGGCTAATTATAATCCATCTAGGAATTCTATCTGAACACTGATCCATTGCCTTCACTCGTAATTGCCATTACATATTGGAAGAGTAGTATGCAAAAACTGACGGAAGAGTATGGCTAATATCTGCTGGCGGAGGTATTTTTCCAGCATGAACAGTTGTGCTTTGACATAGACGATGTGTTTACTGAGACTAATCGGTTTGGAACTAATTCAAGAAACAAGGATGGATTATCTGTAAAGGTGCTTTCTCCTCACTGAAGAGCAATTTTGTTGCACGGCGGACACTAAACATATATTGAACAATTAATGGATGTGAATTTTAGTGCTTATCCTTACTATTGCATGTTCCTTTTTTCGTGAACAATTCAATCCTGTATAGATCTGTACACGGTGAACCTGTGGTGGAGGGCTCGTAAGAACAACACCAAGATTTCGAGTGGTGCAAGGCATATGAAGTATGGTAACCTTGTGAGATTCTCCACCAAAATCCATGGCTTCCCCTCTAACGTCCCCATCCAGGTACCCATCTATCCATCATCTATCTTTGTGTTATCTGTCTTTTTTTATGCGTCTATTCTTCCAAAATTGTAGCCGTTAACACACGTAAGCGCTTGGATGGATAGTTACGCTTGTTGTTGTCCTGTTCAAATCCTTTGTTCCTTGCGCTCAATGGGTGTGGAAGCACACAATGATTCTCTCTTTCGTTGGTGTTGGCAAAAAGTCAATCTTTGCTATACTAATGCACAAGTCGATCCTCGAAGAAGTCCGCTTTTGTGTACGAGATGCTTATCTCGCACTTTTTTAGTCATTGATTAATTGTGAGTTAATTTCAGATATGCAGTCCTTCACACTTTAGTTGATGGTACTCAAATGAAATTTTATATCAAACTATATCCAGCTCTAGAATCCAAGGATTTGTTTGATGACTTAGTGTTTTACAAAGAAAAGCCAATGTTGCCTTTTAGTTATATGAAAGGTTTAGAAGCATAGAGACAACATTTAAATTTCACATTTTGTTTTCCGACAAATCACTATAATCTGACATGTTAAGAAATCGAATGAAATTTGGGCTGCCTTTGTTGGTTTTTTGGATGGTAATGTTCCATAATTTCAATTTTAGTGACTTTACCTTTTATTACTGCACTAATTTATTTCTCATTCAATAGTTTTATTGATACAATTTAAGCTTCCACCAAATGAAATAAAAGTGCAGACCATGAGTGTGCACACGAAATGGGGAAAGGTAGGGATTTAGTAGTGTGTAGACAATCTAAGAGGGAGTACTACAGAACTATCATCGCCATTTCATTGCAGTTCCAATCAGAGCTCATCAAATATCGCCATCATTTCATTGCAGTGCCAGGATTGGTTATCGGTTTAACAAGAAGGATAAAAGCATTCCAAACATTATTAGTGAGGCTAGAGCCTCTCAGCTTCATTACAGACTTCAATGAGGCTGATGATAACTTCAACATTCACCTCAGACAGAATCAAATTAACAGTACATAACTCAAAACGAATTTACTCAAAACCATTGTGATTGCCTCTTAACAATGTTTTTTCACTGATGCTTTAAGAGCAGGAATTGGTACTTTTGGTATAGGCAATATCTCCATTTACGCATGCTCAACTCAAATGCAGGTTGCAAATTCAGACTCACGGGGACCAGTCTTCTTCAGCTTTGGAGGCAAAAACCAAGGCGCTACTATAGGGTATCATGGTGATCAATCTCTTATAAACGCTCTCCTTGTGGATTGTCAGGTCCTTTTTCAAGCGCCAATAGAGTGCCAACAGGAACCGGGACATTGGAGCATCGACCTCTCTGCTTCAAATCAAGGAATCATGTCGATCTATGCAGTCAAATTTGTTCATGTCAACAGACAAAATAAGCGAGAAGCGATTAGCTTGGTAAGGCAAGCTTTACAAAGATCACCAAAGCTAGCCAAACGTCATCTGTTGTAACTCTTTTGATGCAAACAATCGCCCGCTTTTGCCAAACCCTATGTAATCATCCAATGTTCATGAACTGTTGTACAATCAAATGCTTGCAAAAGTGCAAGATGTCTCTCGTGACGTTTCAAACAAGTTAATTATCATCTAAAAATGAGAATATTATTTATATAAGATTTGATGTTCCACAGTAAACGCACGGCATGGCCCAAGAATTCCAATGGATAGAAAGCACACCGCTTCCTAGGTAACATTTGATCATATGCTATATGTCGCTCATTTTCCCTATCTTTTATCATATTAGTTGTAGGAGTTCAAAACACCTTGAAGCACATAGCAGAGCTTAATAGAATGGCTAGGGTCCCTTCCTCTAGCCTATGCTTGAAATGGTGAAAGAACCATCTAAAAAAATTTATTTTGAAGGAATGCCACAATTTGATACACCGGCATTGGCCAAACATAGACGCACCTAATGACAAGGTTGTCTTAATATAGCCTTGTAATATAGCCTTCACAAGAAGGTTAAGCGGGCTCTATTGACGTGATGAAATAAATGACATTTTGGACTTCAGTGACTATAGCTAAGATACAAAAATGAATGTGTCCTGTAGTACTTTAAATTTAAGCATATTACCAAAACAGGAGTAACACCTAGGTCAAGCTGAAATTTCTTTAGGGGTTGTTTGGATCTTAGATTTTATCAATACCAGATTACGTTAACATAGATTTAGAGCCTATCAACCTAAAACTTGTTTGGTTAGATAGGATAAAACTAGGATTCTCACATCCTGATGGTTGATTAGTATGTATTCATTCAGAGTAATCGCACTGAATCCCTTTTTTTTTTACTTTCTTCCATCTCTTCGGCACTGCACCAGCCTCGCCGCCCCCGCCATGCCCGAGGTGCCCGAGGCGGAGCCGCTACCAACGCCTGCGGTACTGGAGAGATCAACAGTGGAGCATCTGCGACGCCATCAAACCACCGCCCATGTTGTACCACGTTGTGTCGGGGCTCTTGGCACCGCCTCGCCTCGTTGCACAAGCATGAGGTGCCCAAAGCGGTTGCCATCACGCCTGCACTATACACTAAATGATGTGCTCTTCACATGATGTGTCTTAGACCAGATCAGAAGGTCTGATTATTTTTATTGATGAGAACTTTTACAAATGTGGTGGAAATGATAATCTGAATTATTTTGATTTTCATAGCAGATTAACAACAATTTGTGATTTAACTTCTGTATAATTATTTAAGTGGCATACCACGATGCATTGGAAGTTCATTATTGAAGTATTGTCTGTAATTCTGTATATGCTCTGGAAGCTTGATAAACAATTAAACAGATAAATGGACTTAATAAACTTAACATGCAAATATTATTTCTGTAAGATTTGGAGTTTTCGTTGCAACGTACGGGCACATGACTAGTACTTCAAAATTGTGAGTTGAATTTTTGAAAGAAAAGAAATTTGTGAAAAGAAGGTTTCAAAGCTACAAAGCAAACACTTCAAAACCACAGTGAAAAACTCCCCCTCAACACAAGGAGCTGAAAACTCTCCCTCAATACAAAGGAAGCAAATTTCGCCAATTCTTTAATTTCTCCAATTTTTCTCCCCCTTTGGCAATGTAATCATCAAAAACTTCAGAGAAAGAATAATTCTAAAGCAAAGGAGCAAGGAGAGTAAATATCAAGAAACTTTGTAGATTATCCAAGTCACTTCGCATTGATTTAATAAATTAGCCAAGCCATCTTTTTTAGTAGAGCTATCTAGATCATATAAAGTCATATACCATATAGCAATGTCAAAACAAGTCTTTAGAATGATTAAGCAATTTAAATTAATGACAGACATCTCAACAATGACCAAACCGATTATAAGGAGCACAAAGAGATATCACAATGAAACACCAAAGCCTAAAAAATGAAGCAAACTTTAAAGCTAGCTAGATGAGCTAGCAGTCTCATGTAACAACCTATTGCTCCACTTTCAATTCTTAAGCATGTGGCATGCTTGTAGCATGTTTCTTTTCAATGGTGGCATGCTTGTAGCATACTTCTTTTCATTTGAGCACTTTTGAGCACTTTTTTTCTTATACACACACGCACGCGCGCACACACACACACACAAACATATGTATGTATGTATGTATGTATGTATGGCATGCTTGAAGCATACATCTTTTCAATTGTCTTTTTCTCATTTTTTTATACAACATGCCAAATTGAGTGAACATAAAAAGATTGAACAAGAAACATACGAGCTTCATATCCAAGATTTAAAATAAGATTCACAATCAAGCTAATCCTTTCCAATGAACACCACAAAGTACTAACTATAATCAATCTTAGTCAAGGTATTCTGCCATATCATGCTTTAGTTCAAATGTGGCAAAGTAATTAAAACCAGTCATGATCAAAGCTACACAACACATGAGTAAATATGATAACGAGAGCTCTACACCTTATTTGATTTCAATGGCTTGGACTTAATGAATTGTTTGACAAGTATAATAAACAAAGCTTCTGAAATTTTAAACAACAAGCTCCCCCTCAGAATAATCCCATAGGATGCAACACACCCAACTCACTTTGCAAATAAGATCTAGGAATCCGGTACTGAGATACACGATATGAAGGAACAGCAACAAAACTAGAACCAGAACCACATGTGCGTGTGCAATCAAAACGCGAATTATGTGAATTAAATCCCAAACATGTACGTGAAGCAGATTTAAATCCATCATAAAAGTCCTCTAAAAACCTAGCTTTCGCATTAGTTCTAGGGACAATAAAAGAGGTTGCACGTTTTTGTCTTAAGGAATTAAATCTTTCCTTTTTCTCTTTCTCAACACGCCTAAAGCAAAATTCATGCAAGTGCCCATCTCCACCACAATAGGTGCAATGAAATTTAACATAATTAGAATTCTTTTGAGATGACGAGTTAGCACCTACAACATTAGCAGAAGAGCTTTGCACAAAACCAGCAGATTTAAACACAGTTTTATGAGGCTCACTTTTTGTTTCAATTAGTTCACTTCTAATGACCTTAACTATCTTAGGTGGATTATTCTTAGCATAATTAGCAGCATTAAATCCTAGACCACTGTTTTTTACACTCAATTTCGACTTGTCTAGAATCATATTTAATTTTTTCTTGCCAAAAGAAAATATCTTTAAAGTGTCCTTAAGGTACTCATTTTCTTTAGCTAAAGTAGGACAAGCTGTGCATTTGACAGATTCATTCACAATTTTCTTCGAAGTGCTAGACTGAGCCGACCTCTCCTTTTCAGTAAAATCAGCAAGTTGTCTGGTCAAAGCTTCAATTTCTATTGTAAGTTTAGGACAGTTAGAGCAAGAAGCTATCTCATGATAAAGCATTTGTTGAATTGATTCCTGAGATGAATTTAGTCTAGCTTCTAGCAATTTACAATTAGAGCAAGCTTTAAATTGAGTATTTAAAATACTTGACTCTAAACATGTAGAAGTACTAAACTTGAGCTTTTCAATTTCATCATTTGCATGTTTTAACTTTTCATCACAAGAGTCATGTGCTAGTCCTAAATCATCAAATTTAGCATTTATTGACCTAGCAGTCTCCAACTCATAATGTAAAACTTGACAAGACTCATATGATTCATCATCAGGAATAGAAGCTCTAAGTCTATTAATTTCAGAAGTTAAACTTTCAACAAGATAATTATTATCTTTCAGTTTCTTTTTTGTCTTTTTCAATTCAATAGCAAGTTTAATCAAACCATTTTCAAGTTCATCATATGATGGTCTTACCTCATCGGGATCACTGTCGTCGTCATTGCTTGCCATGAAGCACATGCCTGTGAAGTCGTCGTTCTTCTTTTTGCATTTAGAATCATCATCATCATCGATGTCATCACAACTCTCATATTCCACATCACTCAAATCAAGATGCTCGATAGCCGATATGATCTTTTCAGCAAACTTGCGACGGAAATTGCCACACTTGGTGTTGTTGTTCTTGGATGGCCAATGACGATAATTCTTGTCTTCCTTGATCTTCTTCCCTTTGAGTTTGGGACATTCAACCTTAATGTGACCTGGCTCGCCACACTCATAGCACTTGATCGAACTTGACATGCCACCTCGCTTCCTCATCCTGATGTTGTCGAGTGCCTTGTATGACCGTGAGGAGATCAACACTAAATCCTCTTCAGGGAGCTGTTCGAACTGTTCCTCTGAAAAAGAAGACAAAGCAAACACAAGAAAAGAACTCGACGAAGCAGCCTGCACGGGGTTAGTCACAAGAGCTAAAGATGAAGGTTTATCAATCTTAGATGGCAAAGTTTCCATCTCATAGGTTTTTAATCTAGAGAAAAGATCATTCATGGTTAAAGTATCTAGATAAATAGTTTGATTGATAGTTGTGACAGCCATCAACCACTCAGAACCTAAGGATCTCAAAATGTTAGTTGCATTATCTTCATTAGTAGGAATAACATTAACACTGCGCAGATTACTCAATATTTTTTCAAAACGAGTAAACAGATCATCAATACCTTCACCGGGCTTCATAGCAAAATTAGAATATTCTTTTTGATAAATATTTCTACGCACTTTCTTAATTTTAGTGGTTCCTTCATGATAATCGCAAAGAGTCTTCCATATTAAGTGAGCAGAATTAATATGAGCTACACGATCAAATTCTTTGTGAGAGATCCCTTGAAACAACAAGTTACGAGCTTGAGCATTTAAATCAACATCTGGTTTATTTAGATTAGTAGCAGTAACAGGAACCTCATAAGGACTAGAAACCTTATTCCAAACATCATTACCTTGAGCCTCAATATAAGCTTGCATACGACACTTCTAAAAAACAAAATCAGTACCATCTAGCATAGGGGGACGATTCACATACCTCTCTGACGCCATAGCAACCTCGCTCTGATACCACATAGTCTAACAAGGACTCTCAGAGGAAATGGATCAACAAATCTAGAAACAAAGCTGAGGAAATGGATCAACAAATCTAAAAACAAAGCTCTATGTATCCTTCCCTCCACCCTTCTTGTCCAATACATAGCCGATAGAGAATTCTGAAACCACCAGATCAAAATACACAAAGATTGTGTCCAGCTCGCATTTTGTACTGAAAAATCCGGATGGATAGACCATGACCACCACTCAATATCACACCATCATTACTATAGCTGGACCCACACTTTAGTGACAGAGAGAAAACACAGAGGGGGAGGAAACAGAGTAAGAAACAGAGGAGGCTCAGAGGGGCGTCTCGGGCAAGGCTAGACGCCGGCGAAGGGGTTGAGGGTGGTGGCCGAGGATGGCCAAAATGGATTGTCAGGAGCGAGAGGGAGCCAGTGGGGACGGCGTTGCGGCCCGGCCGACGCTGTGGCGAGCCAGTGGCGGGGTGTGGTGGTCGGTCGTGGGAAGGAGGAGGGGCAGCGGCGCTGGAGGGGGAGAGGGGGAAGAATAGGGGAAGCAATGCTTCCAAGAGAAGTAAGTGGAATGGGTCTTACCGGAGGGGAGTTTGGCGTCGAAGGCGGTGGGTTTCGCCCTCCAACGCGGCTTGGGGGGCAGCGACAGAAGGGGAGGAAGGGGGCGGCGCATTAGAAGGGGAGGAGGCGGCAGTGGGGGCGGTGTGGGCAAAGGTGAGGAGGGGGCAACAGCGGTGGTGCAGGCAAAGGGGAGGTGAGAAGCTGCGAGGGCATGGCCGAAGGGGAGGAGATGGCGGCGAGAACGAAGGGGAGGAGGGGGTGGCACCGGGGAGGGGGGGGGATGCGGGCGGCGAGAAGGAGCCGACGCGGCAAAGGAGAGGAGGGTGCAGTGGGGGTGATGAAGCCGGCACGGGCAAATGGGAAGGAGGGAGAGATCGAGAGGAACCTAGAGATTTCGCAGCTTGCTGCATCAGATCACACTACGTATAGTATATACAGAGCTCAAGAATGAAAAACAAAAAACAAGTAGATTCGTCTTGCTTAATTGCCGGAAGATCCATCAATGACGATGCATGCTTTTACGACTGCACGTACAATCAACTCATCCGCTCGAGTACGATTTTCTGATTGGTAAGTCGCCATGAGTAACGCTGCAAGCACCGGTTTTTCTTTCTAAGTACCTACAGGATGATTGTACCCTGGTGATAATTAATAAGTAAAGATCCTTCAATTTTGGAGACGGCAAGCAAAGATCGCTATTCTGGAGACATACTATGTGCTTTTATGTATGTAAGATCGATACTCCCTCAATTTCCTAAATAGATTTCAAAGGAAAATAGATGTCATTTATTTAGAATGAGTCGATTCAAAGTTTATAATTTTGATCACAAAATACACAAAAACATTTATTGGTCACACCAAAATGATATTAGTAGATTTGTCAAAAAAAATACTTCCATAATATTATATTGTTTATAATTTATATATCTACAAACAACTCGTAATATTGAAGGTACAACCTTCGCTTTGGAGATCTAAAAATCCCATAATAATCATTAAATAAAAAGAAGCAAAATTCCTAGAAATCTAGCATTAATCAAGAGAAAAGGGGAAGATCTCCACCACTTATTTTGGAGGGGACCAGATTATAATGGTGCAGATTAATCAAATATAGATATCTATTATATTATTAAGGCATAGTCAAAGGAAGCCACCATGTTCGCTCTCAAGGGCTAGAAATTCTCATGTTAATTGGTGAAAAAGGAGAAAGATAAACACCGTTGATCGTGGTGCATCCAGATTATAATGGTTTAGATTAAAAAAAGAGAGTTCATGCCAAGTATAATAACACTGGAATTCATAATAAAATTAGCAATTTGATTTCCAGACGAATGCCTAAGTAAAAAAAAAGTCCATGTCAAGTACAATAAAACTGAAATTCAAAATAAAAATAAAATAAAATTAGCCCGACTCAAGACTGTCTTGCTTGGGCCTGTGAATATATACATCAATGTCGGCAATCAAAAAAAGGAAATTATTATTCTAAAGTTGGACTTTGAGAAAGCCTTTGATATGGTGGAGCACAGTACTATCATCCAAATTTTGCAAAATAAAGTGTCGATGGTTTAGTATCGATCTTACGAATGAATGCTGGGGACTCTCCTTGTGTTAAACCAGATAGAAAAAAACATGGAGATTTTATACAGGTTCGTGCCTTCTCCTGTGTTGCTGTATTGACTGCTTTACAATAGGGAAGAAATCACTAGAACTAGCGCTTAATGACTTATGTTTGCTGATCTTGTCTTGTGTTCGTTGTCATTGTTGTTGTCCTCTGTCCACTGTCGTTACTCCTTATATAGCGCGTGAAGGGGTGGCAGTTGTCCCGTATCAAGTGGCGTCTCACCGTTTGATGAAATACACACGTTCAGTGACGGTTATTGTCAAAGACTAATCCTCCCACATCGCCTTGCAGTTATGTCAGGGACAAAGACTTAATACGTGTAGTTATCCTGGAGAATAACAACACATATTAACTATTGTGTGTATTACACACAACGCATAAGTGTCCCTAGTTGAATGGGCCCATATGTTTATAGGCTTTGTTCACCATAGAGTGGTCGTAGTTAACTTGGTCGTAGTAAAGCTTACGACCATGAAGTGATCGTAGTATGGCTTACGATTATAAGGTGGTTATAGAAAATCTTACGACCACTAAGTAGTCGTAGAAGAACTTACAACCATATAGGGTGGTCGTAAAATAGTTTACGACCACTCGACTAAGCTTCTCCCTTATTAATGATAAGGGGTATCCTTACGAATAATATGAAAATATTGCTATCTATAATAGCAATTACAGATAAATAATTTAATTAATTGAGGATGATTAGATCATCATCATAAAGGTTTTGATAACAGATGGATTACCTGGATTAAAAATCTACTCAGTTCTGGAACATCCTCAGTTTTATTAAATGGAGTACTAGGGAAATGTTTTCAATGTAAAAGAGGAGTAAGACAAGGTGATCCTCTCTTGCCACTTCTCTTCGTTCTTGCAGTGGATCTCCTGCAGACAATTATAAATGAAACACATAGAAGGAATCTCCTTAATATACCAATCCCATTGATAATAGATGGGGATTTTCCTATAGTACAATATGCTGATGATACCTTGGTCATTATGGAAGCTGACGCAAGACAATTATTTTGTTTGAAGGGTCTACTAAATTCATTCACCTCCTCCACACGACCAAAAATCAACTATAACAAGTCATTTATAGTGCCCATTAATATCTCTGGTGACAAAATGTCTACCCTAGCAAATACCTTTGGATGCCAAACTGGTACTCTTCCTTTCACTTATTTGGGTTTACCGCTGGGAACAACACAGCCAAGAGTACATGATTTTTCTCCACTGATTGATCAAGTAGAGAGAAGACTATCTATTTATGCAGCTTATATCTCTTATGGAGGTCGATTCACAATGATCAACTCGGTAATATCCCACCTTTCAACTTTTTACATGTGCTCACTCAAGATCCCAGTGATGGTCATTAATAGTATTGATCGAGCTCGAAGGCATTGTCTTCAGAGGGGTTCGGATTTAAATGCAAATGGTGGAAATCTAGTCGCATGGAATTTGGTATGCAAACCAAAAAACAAAGGGGGTCTTGGAGTTCTTAATTTACAAACACAGAACGATACTCTCCTAATGAAGAATCTACATAAGTTCTACGATCACCATGATCTTCCATGGGTGAAGTTGATCTAGGAAAGGTATTATCGAAATAATATTCCTCACAACACAAGGAATCAAGGCTTTTTTTGGTGGAGAGATATTATGAAAGGTATTACGATTTATAGAGGAATTTCTATGGAAATAATTGGTGCTGGTACATCAGTGTTATTCTGGTTGGATTTTTGGAATTCTAACCTTTACTGTCGAAAATATCCGGTGTTATTCACCTTTGCTAAAAACCAACAAATCTCAGTGGCTAATCTACTCCAAAATCCAAGTATAAGATAACAGTTCCACCTACCTTTGTCTATTGAAGCTTTTGAGGAATATAATATGCTTAAGGAAGGCATTAGGCGTTTTCTTCCAGTTAATAATTGTCAAGATAGTTGGACATACATATAGAGTTCAGCACAATATTCATCTCAAAGATACTACAAGTTCTCTTTTAATACTCTCATACCATCTCGGTCAATCAAATGGATTTAGAAAAGCAAATGTGTTATGACACTTAAGGTTTTTGCATGGCTACTTTTAATGGAGGCATGCTACGCAGGCGACATTATAATATTGAGGATGATCAACATTGTGTCCTATGTCCAGATAGAGAGGAAGAAACTCTACACCACTTATTCTTTGGCTGCTAATTCAGTCAATCATGTTGGAATATAATTGGCATTAATTGGGATGATACGACTGATGTTCAACTTAAAGTGGAAAGAACAAGATTAATCTTTAATTCTATATTCTATATGGAAATCTTTATTTTGGCAGCTTGGCATATTTGGAAACAAAGGAATGGCAAAGTGTTTGAGAATATCACGCTGAATATTATTAGTTGGAAAAATCTTTTTAAGAGTGAACTTGCTTTACATATGTACCGAGTCAAAGAAGATCGTAGACAAACTTTTTTTTGATACACACACACACGAAAAATGGCTTAGTACTACTGGGAGTACCTACTCCCAGCTCCATCCACCATCGATCGGAATCCTTTCGATCAAACATGCCCCACGGCGTGCTACTGGGTGCCGAAGGTAAGACCCGTTTTGATTTTTCTTTAATTAAAATCATCTTATAAATATGCAAATCGTTGTTGACCTATGATTTTCTCAGATGGATCAGGCTCGGTGCTATTCCTTCGAGATTTTGGGTGAAGAAGCGCTTACGATTTTGGCGGTGCAAGAACTCCAATTGAGTTTTCGGCGGTGTGGCTCTAGAACCCAATCGGAATTCCTGCAACGTGGAGCTCCCTAGCAAAGGATTTCGGCAGCAGCCCCCAGCGCTGGTAGCAATGATTGGAGCACGACGGTGGCGATCAAGGGGATCATGAGATGGATTAGCTCACAGGCCTTTGTCGCTTCAGGCTGATTGGACTTGCAAAGGTCAATAGTATGTGCATTGTGCATATCCGTTCTATTTATATTGGATTCATGGGAAGATCCATAGCATTGCTCTTTTATCCATTTGCATTTTTCTGCCCAATGGTTGCCTTGGATCTTCCCCCTGCGTGGGATCTGATATCCAATCGTATCTTTGAGAAGGACACTTCAACCTAATATATACTTTTTGCGGATGGATTAATCCCAATACTCCTCATGTGCTGATTAGACTTTGGTGTGTTATGCGGTGACTCCAGGTGGCCGACGACGGGAGTATCTCGCAGAGCGGCGTCGATTCCTGTGATGACTCCTCTCAGCTCCCCCAACGGCTGCGGCATCGAGTTTCTCCCCTCGAGTGACTCCTTCTTTCAGGTGAGCAGCGGAGCCCACACAGATCTGGGCTTGCTGGTGGTTGACGGTGGGAGTATCTCGCAGAGTGGCGTCGATTCTGGCGATGACTCCTCTCAGCTCCCCCAACGGTTGCGGCGTCGAGTTCCTCCCTCGAGCGAATCCTTCTTTCAGGTGAGAAGCGGAGCCCACACAGATCTGGGCTTGCTGGTGGCTAATTGTGGGCGCTTCTTGCGGCTCCTCATGGCAACTTGTCTACTTCCTCCTGTAGCAAGACATTCTTTCTGGGGCTTAGGCCCATTGTAAGTAGCAGGACAAGAATCCTCTAACTTATCATCGCACGTAGGTAATTAAATTAGTTGTAATCCGTCCAATAACTTGGCTGCATGTGTTTTGTTTTGCCTTTTTTGTGGTCCACGAAGTGAGCATTATTGCATTAGGCAACACAAAATTGGGTATATGAATGCAGTACTTTTGGTTTCATCGTGATCTATGGAGTCTTCAACTGTACATGATCAGATTAGGAAATGCAAAATTGGATATATGATGCCGTCCGTATAGCTACTTGCTAGTTGGGTGTATGTCTAATTATACTGATTTTTTTTCTCATGTTATGAAGGGTAAAACAAAATTCAGATTAAACTACTCCACAAAGTGTACTTTGTCTATAAACTTTACTTAGAAGCTGCATTCCTTGACGATGCATGGCCTGATGAAGGTGGAGAAATATAATTCCTTTCAGTTTGTCAGTACACCCCTTTTGCTTTGTCGATTACTGTTGAACTATAACATTTTTCAGTTAATTGTCATGCTGTTTTTCTGTTTCTAGTATACCCAATGGAGTTAGCAGTCGATTCAATAGTAGTAATTGAATTAATAGTCACTAGACTTTGGAGTTACTACTTCAATTTTCTAGTAGACATTTTTCTTTACAAAAAGTGTATGCAGGGGAGGAGAAAAATGTAGCACGAAACTCACAATCCTGTTATCTGAATGTAGTTTTGTCCATGGGAAGGGAGGGCTGCTTCATTTTTATGTTTGTACAGCTATCTCTGTAACATGGAGTACTTTGATAATAGATTATACTCTCGATTAAATTTGGTTTTAAATTTGTAATTGTGTCTTGAACCAAGTAATTACTTGCATGTACCTTTGGAAAAATGGGTATATTTAATTAGAAAGAAAAAGGGTTTGCCTATCAGTATACTTCTTTGCAAAATAATTGTGGTATATTTCTTTTCCAAATAATTGTGGTATACTTCTTTCCTATCCTTTGTGATTGTATGCATCTAAATTATAATAGTACCACAGTGGTACAAATTGTAGCTCACTTTTGTTATTGGAAATATGCTTCTTTTTTACATACCTCTTTTGATTTGTTTTTCTCAAGTGGAGCAGCTCATGGTGGAGTTATTAGTTCAAGTGCTTAATAGGTGAGAGGTGAAGAAGTGTTTGAGTTCTAGTATGGGCATACAGTTTGCAAAACAGGAGCATGTCTTCCGCACTCCACCACTTGACGGCACAATATGGAGGCAAATCCCTATTGGTTTTATTAAAATTGCAGAAAATAATTATGGAGTAGAGCTAATCTACCAAAGATGTTGTCTTGTGGAGTAGTGCTAATTTGCTAAAGATGTTGTCGTATTAACATTTTTTTTTCTTGAGGGAACCTTGTATTAACTCTTAGGGTTATGCACTTATACTTCTCAAAGAGGAAAAATGTGCTATGTGATATTAGTAGTACACTCTTTTGTGCTATGGTCATACCCTTAATTATGTTCTACTTATGTCTGCACATATATACTCCTTACTAGTAAGTATATACTCTTCGTGAAGAATAATACTACTAATTTGATTGAAGCATACTACTTTTTAAGTTATCCTGAAACAGATACTTCTTTGAGAAACATATATACTACTAATTTGGTTGACGCATACTACCAGATACTTCCTCAACTAGTTGTATCGCTAGCACTTCAAATTTTGAATTGGGCGGTTCCACCTAATCTCGATTTGGTTGTGCATGCAGCGATTAAAGAAAATAAAAGGTATTTTCTTTTTCCACCGGACCATTTGCCTACTAACTGAGGTATCCAATACAGAAGAACCCATTTAGTTGGCTTCCATCTCAAAGTAGATCAACTACAAGGAGGTATGGGAGTACATACTCCCGGGAGTACGAAACAGGCGTCATGTGTGTGTGTGTGTATAGTGCTAAGGTGCTAATACCAATCTTGACCGTTGGACTAGGATTGAACAACCAAGATTGATGTGGGCTCCCACCTCCATACCATTTAATCACCCTGCATGCTCCCACCTCTAATGCGCATTCATTAATACGCCTGCATTAAACACCCTACATGCTCCCAACTCCAATGCCTTGCATTAAACACCCTACATGATCCAATGGTCAAGATTGGCATTTGCACCTTAACACTCAATTACCTATTAGCACTAGATATGTTCCATGCATGTATATATGTATGTATGTATGTATGTATGTACACACATACATACATATGTGTGTATCTCTGTGTGTGTGTGATAACATGACTAAACATTATGGGTTAAATATGTCTACTATATAGTTGGAGACTACGTTGATATCTGAAACAACATAGTATCTAGGATCACATGGATCGAGTACATATCTCTAACACAAACGAATAATAACATCTGGAAATATTTGTGGTGGGAGATATACGAAGGGTACATGAGATCACTTGAACATCTGCTTTAATTAATTCACTGAAACATCCTGATCAATACCAAAACGTTAATTTGGAGTTTGGACTATAAACTAGTAGCTAGGGCACAATTTAATGCTTTAATCCCAACGTGACGCAAAGTGTTACCATTAATCTACAGTACCATGTACCAGTACAGAGATGACTAAATAAGCTTATAATTTTTTCGTGCTGATTGTATATTATCGTGATGCACGTTATGGAGCTGCCACTGTTTCATTTTGGCCGACGTGGAGCCACTAGCTCGCATGGTTGAAATGGTTTGGCTGGCCTAATTACCTACCAAGACGCACTGGCTCATTTTAGGTATGTCCCTACAAGCATATATACACTTCTCCAAGAAACTAGCACCTAAAAGATTAAAGATCTCTGCAATACCTCACAGGACAACCAAGTAGTCTTTGTTAAGAAATCTGGGCCTAGACCTTACAAGTCTAGTCCATGATAGGCTTCTCATCTATCTGTAGAATATATATAGGAGGGGACTTCCAACCATTGTACGTGCTTTTGAGAAGAGAAATAAAGAGAAGAAAGAAGTCTCCCATATCTCTGTGTTCAATCTACTATTCTGTAGTTGTGTTCTTGTGTGCGATTCTACGCTTATCTACGAGGTGATCGCTCGGACTGGACTCGCCAAGCGACGGTTTCTCAACACATTATCAACACGATCGACTCTGGCCTACCTCTAGGCCTACTCTATTCGGATTGAAAGGTAATTGTCGAAGCACGATGCTCGTAGATCAAATCACTTTTCTAGATCGCTTTCAATTCCGCAAATTTGGCTTTCTAGATTATTTCCTACCGTGCAAATCCATTCTAATCTACCGTGAGCCGACTTGAAGTTACTAGCACAATACCGATCGGTAGGTTGCATGAAAGAGTAGATGATGATTGCGCTGTGGATTGTAGATTGTAAATCCGCTCTAACCAACCGCAAGACGACTTAAAGTCGTCGATCAAGCCGATCGGTAGATTATATGAAAAGAGTAGATGATGATTGCACTATTCATAGATGCACAAAGAAAAAAATTGGCCGACGCAGCCCCGTATGGCCACGCCGCCGCTGGCTTGCAGTCGTCTCACCCACACACGCGCCGTGCCGCCTGGGTTACGCCACCGCCACCGCACACCGCCTTCGTTCGCCGCTGAAGTCGGCGCCGCCGCCATGCGCTGTTGCCAAGCCGCACCGCCATCCGCGAAAGCATGCATGGGCGCACCACGTCGCGGCGCCGCCGTAAACCACCCGCACATGGCTACGCCTCCGTCTTCTTGCCCTCGGATGGCCGCGACGCCAACCGTCCGGAAGTCGCGCCATTGCCCCGCATGACCGCACCCACATAGCGCGCCGCCGATGGCTCGACCTCAGATGGCTACCGCCGCACCGGCTCCACCTCGCGAAGCGCCATAGTGCACCCGCCACTGCTCACCCGCAAGACCGCCGCCCTCCCCACGGCGCCGCATAGCCGCCGCCGCCCCGCTTCGCCTCCCACGCCAAGATACTCGCCACAGAGTTCGCAGACACGCCGCGGGCTCTCGGCCGCGCGCCACGCCGTGCACCTCGTGCCGCCCACGCGCTTGTAGCGCACCGCCGCCATCATGTGAATAGGGGTAGGGAAACCCTACCCCTCACTCCTTTGCCGTTTCCCTACCCCTCACCCCTTTGCCCCGGCTGCCACATGGGCCGTATAGGCCAGGGTGGGCTGTGAGGGTGTGGCCCAAAATCAGGCTAGGGAAAGAAAGGACCCAGCCGGAAAAAAAAGGTGGGAAGAAAAAGAAAAAAATCCCGAAAATTTGCAAGAAGATTATCGGAGTTCTGAAAATAACGAAGAAATTTCGTGGATAAGAAAATTTTGCGGAAAACCCCCCTAAAAATTGGAAAAATTGCGTGAAAAAATTTCTCGGAATTGAAATTTAGCAGTTTAGCCCCTAAAAATTCATATTCCAGCAGAAAAGGGGCTTGGCAATTCATTTTTTGAATCATTTTGAACTTTTGAAGCATGTTTGCATTTTTTTTAATTATTTCTACATAATTTATATATTGTATTTACTGTTTTGATTATCTGTGATTGTTTATATTTCTTTTAATCACTGAAAATAGTAGTAAATCATGAAAAATTCATAGAAAAATACGAGAACATTATGAGAATTTTTACAACCATTTTATGCAAATTGTGAGTAGTAATCTTATGGACTCTTTGCATAAATATGCAGATGACTGGCACCACGAATCGGGGGTTCAAAGAGCTAGCCCAGCATAGCCAAAATTACTTGACTTGGGCATCAGACGTCGAGATC
Source organism: Phyllostachys edulis (assembly GCA_036346405.1). NCBI lineage: Eukaryota > Viridiplantae > Streptophyta > Magnoliopsida > Poales > Poaceae > Phyllostachys > Phyllostachys edulis. The sequence goes on along the minus strand of CM070556.1, from coordinate 25,127,929 downwards.
GTACTTGGGGCCAAGAAGCTCTGTACGGCTATCGGATTTGGCACCTCGTAGGATGCCAATCCAATTGCTGAGGAAAATGATCAGGCACTTCACTTCCTCAGACACCATCTCTGCCTAATGCTCAAGAATGAGTATATGGTAGAGAAGAACGCACTAGCTTTGTAGGCCGCCCTGAAGAAGCGGTTCGAGAAGCCGAAGTACACCATTCTTCCTCGAGCAGAGCAGGAATGGACCCGACTACGTTTTGCTGACTACAAGACTGTTGAGGAGTACAATTCTGCTTTGCACAGAATTTGTGCCAGTCTTCAACTCTGTGGTAAGGTAACCATGGATGAGCAGAAGAGTTTTAGCTCGTGGATCTCGCGATGACCAAGCGGGCGAAGGATGGAGGTGGCGCGGTGTCGTACACCGACGAGCTGGGTCGGTCGTTGGTGACTGCTTCGGTTTTGCGGGCCCTGCACAGTGAGGGGAAGATCGCGAACCTGGACGACGTTCGCGCCCCGGGGTTGGAGGTTGTTCCTGCCCCCAAGGAGGAGGAAACGATTGTCTTTGTGGCCTATCTGGATGCGGGTCTTCGTCTGCCTTGCGTGGATACGCTGTACCACGTTCTTCAGTTGTACGGGGTGGACTAGGCCCAGTTGACACCTAACTCGATCGTCAAGCTCGGGGTCTTCGAGTGGGTGCTGCGCACCGCGGGGGTGACTGGTAGCGAGGCGAGGCTGTTCGCATACCTTAACGATGGGCGGTGCCAGCCCAAGAAGAAGAAGGACACGGGGGAGACCCTGAATTTTGGCAGTGTCAACTTTCAACCGGCGCTGCTCTCTCCATTATCTACCGCCCGCCGCACGGAATGTGGGATATCGATTGACCCGGCTATTGGTTCTATCACAAGTGTTTCGACGAGGCTGGGCTTTGCTCCGCCGGGGGGCCTATCGAACTTATCGCAACGCCCATCATCGAACTTTCACCCCGGGAGGAGGGTCTGCTGCGCGTGCTGCTTAACGCGGCATGGCGCATGTCGACGCGGGACCTTGTAGAGGAGTTTTGTGCGCTCCGAGTGTGGCTGCTGGCGCAGAATTGGGAGGTCGTGCTCGACGAGCCGAGGGACGGGATGCCTGTCCTGAAATTCGGGGACCGCAGAGGTGTGTCCCTCTGTGTGTGTGTTTCCTTTTTTTTTGTTTTTTTTGTTTTTTTTTACATCCGCATCCTCATGCAGCTTTTGCCTCTTGTAGAGGCTTGGCGCCTTATGGAGCAGCTCCTTGGACCCTACACGGGAGGAGCACTCGGCTGCGACGTCGCACGAAGGCGTCGGCTGAACCGCGTGCATTCAGATCCGAGCACAGGAGTTTATCGAGCGGCCCGACCCGGCACGGGAAGAAGAAGCGAGTTCGAGGTCCAGAGGAGCTCGAGTGCCTAGGCCCATTATTTGTGGCTGCTGCTACTGCCGCTAGCGCCAGAAGCGGGTTAAGGCGGCCTCATTGCGGGTGGCTCGACTGGGCCTTCCTCGAAGAGGGTGTCGCGGGAGCCCATTGTGTCGGGGTAGGCGAAGAGCGCCGCGAGCTCATCCACGGGGTCCCTGGTTGCTCCTCCGCCGGCTCGAACTGCGGAGGCAGTTGCCAGCTCGTTTGGGATTGCCAGCATGGCCCTCGAGGTTGTGTCTTGTGGCACTCCTTCGCATGTTTATGGTCTGGGAACCGAGGATACTGTGGTCGAGGCTCACACTGATCTCCCGGCTGGGCGGGTCGGCCAGGGGGATCGTGGAGGCGGCCGCCGCCCGTGCTGGCGCCCATGAGGATCCCCGGGCTGAGGACAAAGATGTGGCGGCTGGCGGCAGTGCCTGCTCCGAATGAGAAGGTGTGGGCGCTGCGGCCTTTGCCGCCATTGGCGCTATAACTGGGGCCACCTCCTTCCGATTTCGCGCCGGCCGAAGGCCGCCGTTTGCAAGGAAGTGTCGAACTTTGCCGCTCCGCCGTGCGTGTCTGAGCTCTTCGTGAAGTGGAGCACGGAGAAGATGTTCCGGAGCGTCGAGGCGAACGCGATGAAGGTAGGTTGCGATAACCGTCCTTTTGTTATGGGCGAAATGCTGACACGTTTCTTGGCAGACTATCATTCTCTCGCGGTCGCTGGAGAGGGACATCCAGAGCGGCTACGCGGAGATTCAGCAGCGAGTTGACCTAGAGTTCGCTCGGAGCGAAGAGCTGGCTGCCGTGCGTTTGGCCCTTGCCGAAAAGGCAGAGGGGCTGGAGGCTAAGGTTGCTCAACTAGAGGATGAGCGCCGCACCCTCCAGGAGGAGGTTGAGGGTCTACGCAGCGCCCGCTCCGTGCTTCAGGCGAAGATTGTGACGGAGCGGTCTGTCTCAACTGCTGCGGCGAAGGCTAGCTGGGAGGCATTAGACCGCATGGAGGGCGCCATGCGTGAGCTCGGCGCCGTGCCTCCGCCGCGCAGGCATACCGTGGACCAGCTGGCTACCACCCTTGACCGCCTTCGTCTTGCAGGGGAAGTCTTTCTCTCGGCTGCTCGCGCCTATGGTAACCATTGCGCGAAGGCGGTGTGGACGGCCGCCTTTGTTTCCCTGCAGCGTGGTGGTTGTGGTCACGTTGATGCGCTCGGTGCTGGCGACGTGCCCGTCGCCTCCGCTGCGGAGGTGGCTTTAGGTCAGAGGCAGGTGCGGAGGGCGAGCAATGCCCTTGCCAAGGAGTTCTGGGCTTCGTTTGGTCGGGACTCTACCCTGGAGTCACTCCGGCGCCTTTGGCCCGTAGTAGAAATCAAGGGTCTCATGGATGGTGCGAGCGTAGAAGGAGCGAGGGTCAACCCTGAGGCAAGGTGTGACCCTCCGGCCATCTTCCTGGGGAATTGTTGTTTTAGGGTTTGGGCTTCCCTCTTTTTTTTTGTTCCTTTGCCTGGCACCGCTACGTGGGCCAGTTGTTGACTGTCCGTGGGTTGTAACCGTTATTTTGTTAATCAATATAAGGGGGGTTTCTTTGCTGTTGGGTGCCTGTTTCACGTTGGCGTTTGCTCTACTCAGGGGGGGTATGTTGTTTCGCCGTACCGCCGGACGAGGTGCGGTTCCTCCGTGGTGGCGTACGAAGTCCTATGCTCCTTTGCGTGATTCGAAAGATGAACGACTGCTGGTTTGCAAGTGGCCTCGGCGGATTTGTTACCGCGGTATAGTGTGCCATGGTGCGAAATGGAAACGGTGGAAGAAGGAAAATCCGGAGGGGTCTATGAAGAGGTTCTTTCGGTTGCGCGAGCGGAAGGCCTTGGAGGCGCGGGATGAAATAGTATCCTTCTGGGTGAATCGCGGCGTGGTGGGTCCGCCCGAGGGGCCATCGTCTCGGCCTCTTCCTACGGTATCCTCGAGCTCTTCGAAGGAGTCGACAAGCTGTGCTGTGGAGAGGGAGTATGCGCGCCTCATGGCCACGCACACATCTAACGAATAGCTACTCGAGTGGGTGCTGCGGGAGCAGCGCGAGCGCGAGGCGAACGACTTTGCTCCCGCGTGCGGCCGATAGGTCATCCGTCGCCGCTCTATCTGGGCCGTATTTGTACCGTGTATAATGTATGTGTCGGGTGAATGAATCAATACATATGCACTTTTATTTTCTCGCCGCTTGTGCTTTATCTTTGCATTCGCGCCGGTAGTGCTCCGGGTTGCCTTCTCGCGAGCTCGCGCCGTCCCCATACTTGGTAGGGCTCCGAGGAGCCCTGACTATATTTATTTTGCGAGGGGGGAGGTGAAGCCTCGCGCCATCCCCCATACTTTTTTAGATAGGGCTCCAGGGAGCCCTAACTATACTATTTTGCGAGGGGGAGGCGAAGCCTCGCGCCGTTCCCCATACTTTTTTAGATAGGGCTCCGGGGAGCCTTAGCTATATATTTTTTGCGAGGGGGAGGCGGAGCCTCACGCCGTCCCCGATACTTTTTTAGATAGGGCTCTGGGGAGCCCTAACTATATTTTTTTGCGAGGGGGAGGCGAAGCCTCGCGCCGTCCCTCATACTTTTTTAGATAGGGCTCCGAGGAGCCCTAACTATATATTTTTTGCAAGGCGGGATGGCCTCGCACCGCCCCCCATACTTTTTAGATAGGGCTCGGGAGCCCTAGCTATCTTTTTATGAGGGGAGGATGAGCCCCCGCCGCCCCCATACTTTTGTAGATAGGCCCGGGAGCCCTAACTATATTTTTTTTTTTTGGGGGAGATGGCCTCGCCCGCCCCCATACTATTTTAGATAGGGCCCGGGAGCCCTAGCTATATTTTTTTATGAGGGGAGGCTGAGCCTCGCCGCCGCCCCCATACTTTTTAGATAGGGCTCGGGAGCCCTAACTATATATTTTTTGCGAGGGGGAGGCGGAGCCCCGCGCCGTCCCCCATACTTTTTTAGATAGGGCTCTGGGGAGCCCTAACTATATATTTTTTTGCAAGGGGGAGGCGAAGCCTTGCACCGTCGCCCACTTTTTTAGATAGGGCTCCGGGGAGCCCTAGCTATATATATTTTTTGCGAGGGGGAGGCAAAGCCTCGCGCCGTCCCCCATACTTTTCTATATAGGGCTCCGGGGAGCCCTAACTATATATTTTTTGCGAGGGGGAGGCAAAGCCTCGCACCGTCCCCCATAGTTTTTTAGATAGGGCTCCGGGGAGCCCTAACTATATTTGTTTTATGAGGGGCATGGCCTCGCACTGCCCCCATACTTTTTAGATAGGGCTCGGGAGCCCTAGCTATCTTTTTTGAGGGGGAGGATGAGCCCCACCGCCCCCATACTTTTTAGATAGGGCCCGGGAGCCCTAACTATATTTTTTTACGAGGGGAGGATAAGCCTCGCGCCGCCCCCATATACTTTTTTAGATAGGACTCGGGAGCCCTAGCTATATTTTTTATGAGGGGAGGCGAGCCTCGCTGCTGCTCCCCATACTTTTTAGATAGGGCCCGGAGAGCCCTAACTATATTTTTTGTGAGGGGAGGCGAGCCTCGCTACCGCCCCCCTGCCCGGGTTGGCGGTCGGACGGCCTTAGGTCAGGATATGATTCGCGCTACGCGCAGAAGTTCGTTCATACACATGCCCGCAGCGGGCATCGGTGTACACCGGGGCGTGAGGCCATGCGTGGTGGCTTCGTTTATACACTCGTGCCCGCAGCGGGCATTGGTGTGCATCGGGGCGCGAGGCCATGCGCGGTGGCTTGCGATACACTCGTGTTCGCAGCTGGCATCGTGTGCACCGGCGTGAGGCCATGCGCGGTGGTTGCGATACACTCGTGTTTCCAGCTGGCATCGGTCGGTGCACCGGCACGAGGCCATGCGCGGTGGCTTGCGTTTATACACTCGTGTTCGCAGCGAGCATCGTGTGCACCGGGCGCGAGGCTATGCGCTGTGGCTTGGCGATACACTCGCGTTCGCAGCTGGCATCGTGTGCACCGGGCGCGAGGCCATGCACGGTGGTTTCGTTTATACACTCGCGTTCGCAGCGGCATCGGTGCACCGGGCGTGAGGCCATGCGCGTGGTGGCGATACACTCGTGCCCGCAGCGAGCATCGGTGTGCACCGGGGCGCGAGGCCATGCGCGGTGGCTTCGTTTATACACTCGTGCCCGCAGCGAGAATCGGTGTGCACCGGGGCGCGAGGCCATGCGCGGTGGCTTTGCGATACACTCGCGTTCGGGCGGCATCGTGTGCACCGGCGCGAGGCCATGCGCGGTGGCTTTGCGATACACTCGTGCCCGCAGCTGGCATCGCAGTGCACCGGGCGCGAGGCCATGCGCGGTGGTTTCGCGATACACTCGTGTCCGCAGCTGGCATCGTGCACCGACGCGAGGCCATGCGCGTGGGCCGCTTATACACCCGAGGGACCGGTCAAAGCGACGAGGCATACAATTTTCACCATTTGATAGATAGACCTCCGGGCGAAGGTGTTTGCGGCAAAAGTTCAGACATGCCCCCAAATACAGACGCCGTAGGGTTATTCTCCGCACAACCGGTTTTGTACACGCTGCTAAGGGTAGAACTTTCGAGGGACTTGATGTTCCGTATAGCCCAACTGGTCTCTCTCCGTGGTTGCGATGCGGAACGCGCCGCCCTCGCCGAGCTCGGTGATTTACATACGGTCCTTCCCACTTGACTCCAACTTGTCGCGGCGCCGCTTGGTTGGTGGCTCGCCAGACGAGATCGCCCGGGCGATGTGGTAGGCCTTGACCTTCTGTTGTATGTCCCGCGCGACGCCTTCATTGCACCTTTGCATGGTTGAAACAACCAGACGCTGCTGTTTTTCGAGGAGGTCGAGCGAGAGCCCTGCTCTCCGGGTTTGTCGTGGTTGTAGCTCGGTAAGAACCAAAGCAATAACTCGCCAAGGCCATGGCCTCATCGCCAAGAGGAGCTTGAAAGGGAAAAGCCTGTGGCTCGTGGGCGATGTGTGTTGAAGGACCTGAAAGGCGACTAGAGGGGGGAATAGGAGCACCTAATCTTTTTCGCAAAGAATGGATTCAACTTATAAATCACTCCAATAGCTATGAGAGCTATGAAGATCAATGATTAAGCACGAGGAAGTCTTATGTTGAATCCACTCTCACCCCCAAAGCTCAAAGAAACAAAAACGAGGAAGAGCCGAAAAATCAGACAATCGGTACAACCGTTAGTAACGGGCGGTTGTACCGCAGATCCCAGACAACCGCAGTAAACGATCGGTCGTTTCGCAAGGCGGCATACAACCGTAGTGTTACGGCTTGGTCGTCCGATTGTCCCGGAGCAGTAAAAACAGCTCGGTTTCAAAACGAAAATCGATCAAACTTTTGATCTACGCGCCAAACTTGACCAAAAATGAACCACACCTTCCTCAAGATATTAGGAACCTATTCCAAGCAACGATTTCAGAGATCCATGCCAAGGTTCCTATCCTTTGCATTTGAACGAAGGTGGTTTCAAAACCGCAAAAATCAAAACTTGATCTAACGACTTGCTCGTGGGTGGATGATGATCTAGATGACCTTAGATAGGTTCCCACATGTCCCAGAAGCAAGATCAAGAGGAAGAACCAAGCAAAAACTCCCGGATTGAAGAAAGCCCCAAAATCACAAAAAGGAGAACGAAGAACAGAGAGCACTAATAGAAGAAAACTTCAGATTTCCATTCATTGAATCAAGAGCTAAATACAAAGAGATACATCCCCATACGCATGGACATTAGAACAAGAGGAATGATTACAAGTTCATCAATCCATCCTCTCCTCTCCCTAAGCCAAGAACTCACATTTGAGAGCTACGAAGGGGACAAGCAGGAGCACCAAACCGCTCCACCAACACTCAACCACTAAAGCCTAAAGCAAAAACAACCACTAAAGACTCTTTTGACTCTAGCAAACCCTAATTCCTTTTCAAGTGCTCAAGAGGGCATGCAGCCCTCCAATCCTTTATATAGCCTTGGCTAACGGGTCTCCTCCTGCTACACCCGCTTAAGTCCAACGGAGCTCGCCCGCCAGTGCAAATTTTGCACTTCCGATTCGCCCTTCAGACCTTCCGAAGCTTCCGCCCTTCCTTGTCTCGACGCCGCAACCACCTCGAGTCCACGCTGCCTTCGACACATCCCGACTGCTTCGACCTCGGCGCCACCGCGCTTAGTCCAGCCCAACCGTGTCTCGCCACGACTCCGCCGACGCCCCGCAGCCACACGCATAAGAACATTTAAACCGGAACAAGTTCTTCACAACTTGACCTAACGTTAGCTCAAACATGCAATATGCAACACATATGCATGAACACACTGGATATGACCTATCCCAAAACTCAAATCACCAAAATGGCCAAACTCACAATACAATCCAGATAACCGCTTATGTTACTACGGATCAACCGCACCGGCCGTATCGCTTCCAATACCGCGGCCGTTCGATTTTCAATGAAGACCGTAACTCGAAAAGACAACTTCTCTCGAATTCTTCAACCGCCATTTACTAATCGGTATAACCGCCTCATGGTCGTATCATTTATAGCACGCCGGTCGTTCGATTTTCCCGACAAATTTCGTAAAGACTTCACGAAAATGCGGAACCGCAAGAACGACAAGATCCGACCACACAAACCAAACTCGATCGACCTAAAACCTTTGTCAATTACTCATCACTTTCATGGAGACACGACCACATGGTCTCTCAATCTCCCCTTGATGAGAATATTGACAAACCCGTAAAAAGCTTTTAAGAAGAGTTTGAGTTTGAAGAAACCAACATGGTCCAAGAAATGAAATGAAGCTAATGACCATGTCGATGTAAGGAACGCAAGAGCAACAACCGAAAGAGCAAATTGATCTCCAAAGCTCTAAACTGCTCCCTCATGACTTTTTTCTTTCTATTCTCCCCTTTATAATAAACGATCAAGATGCAATAGAGAGAATATGACATGTTAATGGATGAAAATGGTCAAGTTTGTTTATTTAAGCATTTTGAGCCATGAGAATTATCCATAATGACCAACATGTAATACACCAAGCCATAACTTAATAAAAGGCTATCTAGATCATGACAAGATATGTATAAGCTAGCTAGAACACATAGATGACAATCTGAAAATGAGGTACATTATGTGAGCAAGTCAAGTCATCAATGAGCAAAGTCTCGCTAGAGATATCCAAGGATGATGCAGCCATGTCAATAAGCTAAGCGGAACTAAGAAGCTTAAATTGAGACCAAAAAGAGTGCTATAAGCTCAAGATTGAAACATTGGTTAAGTACTTGATTCTTTTGATAGCTTTAAGCAAATTTGGGCACAAATGATATATTATCTTTGAAATTCAAGGTTGTTGACAACCAGATTTTTGTTTTATCATGTGCTAGACCTCAAGCCTTATGCGACTACTCCAAGCGAGAAGCTTAAGAAGATAGTCTAGGTCACCCAAAACTCCCCCTAAGTTCATGCCAAGTGCAATGGCAAGCCGTCTCATAGGAGAAAATTGGTGAGATCAGCTTTTTTCAAGACAAAAGAGATCTTTTGCCTTTTTGCCTTTTAACAAGTTGTACTAACTCATGCATCATCAAGAGACTAAAAAAGCTCTTTTCTAAGGCTCAATATAGATTCATCACTCTACCCAAATTTATTTGACATGGCATGAATCATAAAAAGATATCTCAAGAAAGACTAATCTCGAGTGCTAACATGACAAGTTTTAGTTTGTTGAGCAATTTTAATTAACTTATCATGGCAAAAGCTAGGCTACACATATGAAGTCATGATAAATCTAGCAAATAAGCACAAGTCATGGCAAGGTGTAAAGCATTGTAAACATGTCATAGCAGGATAATAATCAAGGCTCAATGTAGTTATATTACAATGCGTAATGCTAGAATGCGTAAGATCCAGCCCCTCAACAATAGATGCAACTTTAGTTCAAGTTGAGTTAAGTCAATATTAAGCTCGTAAACTCCCAAATGAACTCCCTTGAACCAAAACAATAAATCGAGAAGTCGGCAAAGAAAACATAAAACAAAAATTCCTTAAAGCATAGATAAGATATAGAGAATACTATGGCTCAGATCGACTCTTATCTACCCCATATGACTCTAGGACTATCAACCGCCCACTTAACACACCTAGGAGCAAACACGCACTGCCTACCCGAGGGTGGCCCAACCTCGCTAGAACCTACAAGAAGTGAGTGAGCTCAACCTAGTGAGATAAGTAATACTAATAAGCAAGATCCTAGAATCACAAGATAAGAGCAAATCTAAACAACTAGACAAAAGAAGCACTCTAATCTATGCTAGGAGGACTAATCCCAAATGCACCCAAAATGCAATGCAATAGTAAGGAGCAAGAGCATAAATAATATAGTAAAGCAAGAAACCCAAAGCTCCCTCACTACAAATCCATAAGGACAAACCACCCCAAGCTCTCTCGCAAAGTAAAAACTCGAACTATCCAATGGCTTGGTGAAAATGTCACCAACCGGTGGTCACTTCCACAAACCGAGCACTATATCGCCTTCTCTACATGGTCTCTAAGGAAGTGGAAGCGAATATCGATGTGCTTGGTCCGAGAATGTCGTGACCGGTTCTGGCAATGTTAATCGCAGAAGTGTTATCACAAAAGAGTGGAACATCGCCGATAACTAACCCAAAGTCCCGCAGGTCGGCCATCCAGAGCACTTGACTACAAAGAATCGGCCGCAAAGAACGCATTTCGCCTCGCGGTGGATCAGGTAACACTGCATCGCTTCCTTGAAGACCAGAAACAAGAGAAGTGCCAAGAAATTGGCAGTGCGGTGTTTTCCTATCTATCCTACACCAAATAAGTTCGTGATCCGAAAAGGCTCTCAAGGAAAGACAGATGAGGAAGAGTACCAGATACCATAGTCAATGGTCGCCGCAGTACCGAAGATGCGCTTCATCACCGGGCGGTGAGAAACGCGAGGAGAAGCTCAAAACGAGCGCACAAACACACGTAAAAATGTATGTCCGGTCTCGAGGCAAGGAGGTACAAGAGGGAGCCAATCATGCCGCGAAACTCCTTTTGATCAACTCGCTCGCCATCCTCATCTGGGTCAAGATAGGTCAGAGAAGCCATGGGAGTTTACACAAAGCTTACCATCACTCATGTCGGTTGCCTCAGAGATCACGAGTGTACTTTCCTTGATGAAGAAAAGTACCTCCCGAGTCTCGCTTGATTTGGAAGCCAAGAAAGAATGTCAACTCACCCATCATACTCATCTCAAACTCGGTGCTCATGACATCCGAGAACCGGGAAACCAGAGTATGGGAAGAGCCGCCAAAGATAATGTCATCGACATAGATCTCGACGAGCAGAAGGTCAAGGCCATGCCTACGGATGAACAAGGTCTTGTCAACTTTACCCATCTCAAAACCATGACTTATCAAGTAGGACTTAAGCCTCTCATACCAAGCTCGGGAGCTCGCTAAGTCCATACAGCTTTTGGAAAGCTTGAAAACATGGTTAGGTATTTGGGGTTCTCAAACTCGAGGTCGCTTGACGAGACTTCCTCCTCAATAAGGCCATTGAGGAAGGCACTCTTCACGCCCATTCGTAAAGCTTGAAACCCTTAGAAGCCGCAAAGGCAAGGTGATTCTAATGGCTTCAAGTCGAGCTACAGGGCAAAGGTCTCTCAAAGTCTAGACCTCAACCTGGGAAAACCCCGAGCTACTAATCTTGCCTTGTTTTGATGATTACCCCATCCTCACTGCTTGTTCTTGAACACCCACTTGGTTCCAATGATATTGTGGCCTCGTGGGGGCTCAACAAGTTTACTGCACCTTGTTTCTCTCAAAGTTTCTAACTCCTCATGCATGGCATTGACCCATGACTCATCGATAAAGCATGAGAAACATCTTTGGGCTCAAAAGAGGCAATGAAGGCGTAATGGAGACAGAATTGAGATAAGCTTGATTTTGAGCGGTAACACGCTCAAAAGATCTCCAATGATCCGCTCAAGGATGAACTTTCTGGATGTGTCTAGGAGGTCCCGGGAGAGATGAAGAAGTGGCCTCTACCTCATGAGCCGACGAGGTAGGAACAGAGCCACTAGCTCTAGAGGAAGCAGAAGGCAGGGTCGATCACCTCGAGGTGCGGTGGAAGACGGCACCTCAAGGAGTGGATGAGGGACAGATCGTAGACAACCGTCATCTCCATCGCCCTCATCATCCACAAAGATGGTCTCGATCGCTCTAAAGAACTCGAGATATCCGCCTAGTCCCTGACCGCCTCGCCAAAAGTCACCTCGCAGTCTCTACCATTTTGCTAGACTCGCAGCCTGCACTTATAAGTTCGCCAAGAAGTCGAGTAGCCTAGAAAGATACCGCCACAGAACGTGACTCGAACTTATCTAGGTTCCTGCACTTCAAAATAAAGCACTTGCAACCAAACACACGAAAATGAGAGACGCTGGCTTTCGCCAGATCTCATTTCATAAGAAGTGCGATGTAGGAGTGCCCAAGAAAACTCGATTCAAACATGGCATGCGGTCGCAATGGCTTCACCCAAAACTTCTCTGTAGAGTACTCATCAAGCATCGCCCCGCCATCTCAACTAAGGTACGGTTCTTCCTTCCACAACGCCATTTTGCCGAGGGACGATGGAGAAGAGAACCGTGCTCTACACTGCCTCACCGCAGAAACTCTCAAAGTAGGAATTTTGAACTCCGTACATTGTCATCATGGATCGCTCAGAAGGCACCCGGAGCTCAACAGACACGACCTACTAAAAGACCTCGGAAATGTGAAAACGTCTCATCCTTCGAGGCTAAGAAAACACCCAAGAATACCTCGAGAAGTCATCGACCACAACAAGCACATACCACTTCCTCCCGCCGACTACACTCGAGCCGGGTCCAACTCGGTCCATGTGGAGCAAATTGTCTTGCATCGGTCATAGTAATCGGACCGAGGATGAGAAGCGGCAACCATCTTGCCGCGTGCAAGATGGAGTGCAAACAAGATCTTTGACCATCTTGAGTTTCGCGCACCACTTAATGAGATCATGGTCGCTAACTCGGTCAAATGGTCAAATCCAATATGACCAAGTCTCCTATGCCGTAAAGAGAGATCATGGACTCGTATAACCAAACACCGGAGAGGATCACCAAGAATCGAAAAATCAGCACGAAAGATCCTCCCATAACGAGAAATCCCGCAAACCGCATTTCACCCAAGAGTCAAGAATTTTGCAATTGTTTTTCTTAAAGCTCACCTCAAACCGCCATCAAGAAGTCGAGAAACCGAAAGCAAATTGTACCGCAGCCTTACTAACCAAGGCAACATCCTTAAGAATAAAAGAAGCATTAATACGCGACAAGATTTTGGCGATGACGCCTGCATTTAAGCGCCTCCGAAGGTGATCGCCTCATCACCGAGAGCTGGCTAGGAGGAGAACCAACGGAGTCTCCTATCATATGACGAGAACAACCGAGTCTACAAGCCAAACCTTCTCCTTCCCTACCCGCTAACCCGAGTCAAACAGAGTAAAGTCTCAAGATCGATAAATCAACAATGATTTTGGCACCTAATATCGAATAACACGCCGAAAGCGATGAAGTAGTCAAGCACGATCGACCTCTATCTACCCTACGCCTTCAGAACTCAAAGCGAAGGTCTAAGAGTAGACCCGGTCGTTGTCGGGTCCGATCGCTGAAGGAGCGAAGCCTGAGCACTCGCAATATGTCGAACACGCCATGGTAGCTATCTCGATGGGAAAACGAGATCTACCCTCAGACGGCGGAAGTCACGATCGAAAGCAAAGATGAGGACGAAACCGTAAAACTCGAAAACCAAGTCCTCGATGTCGCACAAACCCATCGAAGAAACAAGTCTAGACTCGTGTTGGTCTTAGGTGCACTCAAGGTCCGGGGTCGACCTCAATGCGCCTAAGAGACTCAACATGGTCTCTACGCTACGATCTTGGCGCTACCAAGCATCGACGATCGTGTGTCCATCCTTCGGCGAAGGTGCAAAGTGATACTTCACCTTCGAGAGGTAGAAGCAAAGATGTGAAATTACCTTCATCGCGAAATCCTCGACATAGCCCGCCGACTTGAAATGGACTTTCTCGGCCCCTGGCTCAGCCTCGATCACACCTGTGCTATGGGTCTAAGCACGGCAGTGGATGCTTCCTCATGTCCTCAGAGAAGTCATATCCTAGACCCCGATTAAATCTGCAGATCTTAGATTGGTCTAGAATAAGATTGAGCTTCTTCTTGCTCTCCTACAAATCTCTCGAGAGTGTTCATAAGGTACCGACACTCCTAAAGAGAGAGGTGCAAGAAGAGCAGGGGAAGAAGAGACAAGCAGAAGGTAAGGAGCAAAAGAAGAACCAAAGATAGAGGGAAGAATGGCTTGTGCAAGCACAACCGACTCAAGGGACAAATTCCCATCGCTAGCCGCTTGGTTCACGCTAAGCCGCCTTATCCTTACCCCGAGGCTTCTCCCTTCTCCACAATCATATTGCAAGCACAATGTGGCTTCTCTAGAAGGTCCTTAGTTAGCTTCACACATTTCTCATCCAAAGCAATCAAGTCGATTTTAGTTTGTTACACTTAATGCATGGTGAGCTAACAGGTCCTTAGAAGCAAACCGAGCCAACTTCCTTTCATGATCAATCATATCTTGAAACTGCTTGGAGACAAATTTCAAGTTCATAGCTTAACTTAGGACAGTTCAAGCATGAAACAATTGGCTCAAGTAAAGAAGCTTGTAGTTCAAGAATTTTATGATCCGCCTGCTTTAAGTTCATCTTCAAGTTATTGCAATTTTCACAAGACTCAGCAGATCAAGGAGCATGGCATAAGATCCTCTAGCAAAGAATGTCCTTACCTCACACGAGGTGGGAGAAGTAGTCTCATCAAGAATAAGTAGGGTAATGTACCATCCTACTCAACTCTAACTCAAAGAAGCGTGACTAACATTCTCCACCTTAACACTATCAAGTTCGGAGGACACACTATCATGTGAGGTCCTTAACTTCTCCATATCAACCAAAGAAAGCAGAGCATGTATCACAATCATCACTAGAAGGAGCAGATGTAAGAGCAATAATCTCTAGTGACACTATCTATTTCCTTCTCTAACTCCGCACACCTAGCCTTAGCTTTAGCATGAAAACCTCCTAGCTTAAGAAAAGCATGATTGAGCTGTTCAGAGGTGGGATCTACCTCGTCCGAAGTCGGAGTACAGCCATTGCCGAAGTTCGCCTCGAGGGCCATGAAGCACATGCCGAGAAGTCGCCGCCGCCATCCTTGGGCTCTTGGTCACCCGTCTCCGTCATCGCCGCTTCCATCCCTCCACCTCGCCGAGGTCGAGGTCGCTCGAAGCGCGTGAGGACGCTGTGGAAGAGCTTCTTGGCTTTGCCAAAGTTGCGGAACTTCTTCTTGTCAAGGCCCGAGCTGGAGGCTTTTGTTGCGGTTCTTGTCGGTGTAGTCGTTTTGCCCTTCTCCGGCTTTAGCGCTTTGTCGGATGTGGTTGGGGCCACCACACTCAAGCAAATCACGGGTCCTCCTCTCTTCTCGCCCCTCCTCCCTTTGTAAGCGTGGGAGAATCTTCGAGCAAGGAGGGCAAGTCGCTCATCCGCAAGTTGCTCTAACCGATCATCGCTATGTCACAGAGAGCAAAGAAGGAGAAACCGCAAGAAGAATCAAGAAAGCCCTAAGAAGAAACGGATTGGTGACTAAGGCCATCGATCGTGACTTCGACCGACGAGAGACAACGCTAATCTCGTGAGTCTTGAGGCGCGAGTACAGCGATCAAGAGTCGTGGTCGAGAGGTCTGTCGTGTCTTTGATGGTGGTCACTTTCATCTCCCAAACACGCAGACGAAAGTGCCGCGGAGCATCCGACGAGCATTGTCCGAAGTCGGGTATGTGAGACCGACCGCCGGAGGTTGCTCAAGATCTTGTGAAAACGCATGGCACTCATCTAGGGACTCACCAAAGAAGCATCTCAAATTTGTTGTATTCTCGCTTGAACCGGGTCCCGCCGAACCGCCTTGATCTAGGTGGTGCCCTCATGGTATGCGCCGAGGGTCACCCAGATATCGAGGCGACGACAGTGAGATATGCGGTCAAACTCACTACGACTCAAACCCCGGATGATGATGTTCCTTGTTTTGCATTCGCCTCAACATCAACCATGTTCCCAGATTGATGTTCTCATCGGCAGAACAAATAATCGAACCTTGACCTTTCGCCAGATGGCATACCCCGGCCTCGATGTATGTCTCCATTCGCTCTTCCGAAGGGGTAATCGATGCCATCGAAAACAAAGTGCTTGGTCGAGTACTTGTCCATCGCCACGCTCTTGAGACCGTTAAGATCTATTGAAAAGAGCTAACCGCTCGATACCAATTGAAGGACCGGAAAGGCGACTAGAGGGGGGAATAGGAGCACCTAATCTTTTTCGCAAAGAATGGATTCAACTTATAAATCACTCCAATAGCTATGAGAGCTATGAAGATCAATGATTGCCACGAGGAAGTCTTATGTTGAATCCACTCTCACCCCCAAAGCTCAAAGAAACAAAAACGAGGAAGAGCCGAAAATCAGACAATCGGTACAACCGTTAGTAAACGGCCGGTTGTACCGCAGTCCCAGACAACCGCAGTAAACGACCGGTCGTTTCAAGAAGGCGGTACAACCGTAGTGTTACGGCCGGTCGTTCGATTGTCCCGAGCAGTAAAACAGCTCGGTTTCAAAACGAAAATCGATCAAACTTTTGATCTACGCGCCAAACTTGACCAAAAATGAACCACACCTTCCCGAAGATATTAGGAACCTATTCCAAGCAACGATTTCAGAGATCCATGCCAAGGTTCCTATCCTTTGCATTTGAACGAAGGTGGTTTCAAAACCGCAAAAATCAAAACTTGATCTAACGACTTGCTCGTGGGTGGATGATGATCTAGATGACCTTAGATAGGTTCCCACATGTCCCAGCAAGCAAGATCAAGAGGAAGAACCAAGCAAAACTCCCGGATTGAAGAAAGCCCCAAAATCACAAAAAGGAGAACGAAGAACAGAGAGCACTAATAGAAGAAAACTTCAGATTTCCATTCATTGAATCAAGAGCTAAATACAAAGAGATACATCCCCATACGCATGGACATTAGAACAAGAGGAATGATTACAAGTTCATCAATCCATCCTCTCCTCTCCCTAAGCCAAGAACTCACATTTGAGAGCTACGAAGGGGACAAGCAGGAGCACCAAACCGCCTCCACCAACACTCTCAACCACTAAAGCCTAAAGCAAAACAAACCACTAAAGACTCTTTTGACTCTAGCAAACCCTAATTCCTTTTCAAGTGCTCAAGAGGGCATGCAGCCCTCCAATCCTTTATATAGCCTTGGCTAACGGGTCTCCTCCCTGCTACACCCGCTAAGTCCAACGGAGCTCGCCTCCTCGCCAGCCTTTTGCGACTTCCGATTCGCCTCTTCAGACCTTCCGAAGCTTCAAGGCTCCTTGTCTCAAGACGCCGCAACCACCTCGAGTCCACGCTGCCTTCGACACATCCCGACTGTTCGACCTCACACACTGCGCTTAGTCCAATCCACCGTGTCTCGCCACGACTCCGCCGACGCCCCGCAGCCCACACGCATAAGAAACACTAAACCGGAACAAGTTCTTCACAACTTGACCTAACGTTAGCTCAAACATGCAATATGCAACACATATGCATGAACACACCGATATGACCTATCCCAAAACTCAAATCACCAAAATGGCCGAACTCACAATACAATCCAGATAACCGCTTATGTTACCAACGGATCAACCGCGACCGGCCCATCGCTCCAATACTCGCGGTCGTTCCGATTTTCAATGAAGACCGAACTCGAAAAGACAACTTCTCCGAATTCTTCAACCGCCATTTACTAATCGGTATAACCGCCTCATGGTCGCATCACCATAGCACGCCGGTCGTTCGATTTTCCCGACAAATTTAAAGACTTCACGAAAATGCGGAACTGCAAGAACGACAAGATCCGACCACACAAACCAAACTCGACTGACCTAAAACCTTTGTCAATTACTCATCACTTTCATGGAGACACGACCACATGGTCTCTCATGTGTATTGACCAAAGGGCCTTCTAATGCTCTTTGGGCCACAGTCCCTTGGGAAGATTCCACGAGGCGCTTCTTCAAATTTGCCGAGGAGGTTGCCGCTTTCGCTTCAACGGCTCCGCTGGACTCTGGGTGCCCGACGGAGGCGAAGCATAATGTGATGCCCAGGTCGTTACAGAATTTTCGGAAGTGGTCGGAGTCGAACTGCTTTCCATTATCGGCGATGATGTGCCTTGGTACGTCGTAGCGGCAAATGATGTTTTTCCACACGAATCGCTGGGCGGCTGCGGCGGTGATGGTGGCGACTGGCTCCGCTTCGACCCATCTTGAGAAGTATTCGATGGCGACGAACGCAAATCGGAGGCTACCCTTGGCTGCGGGGTACAGACCGATGATGTCCAACCCCCACCGTGCGAAGGGCCACACCGGTGGCACAGGCTGCAAAGGTAGCGCCGGTACCTTTGGGTTGCGACGGGCCCACTGGCACCGCTGGACGAGGTCTTGTGCGTCTTCGAGCGCTGCCGGCCAAGAGAAGCTTTGGCGAACGCTTTCCTACACGCCCCGAGGCGCTGGTGTCGCGCCAGATAAGCCTCGTGGACGCCCTGAGGAGGATCGCCTTCTCCCGTGATACACAAGGTGAAGGGGCATAGACACTTTGTACAAGCTTCGGAGACCATATAGTAGTTTCTTGCTCAAGAACAGAGTCGCTTGTTTCGCCGGTCTTGTGGTTCTTCCCAAAGTACTTGATAATCACGCCGATGCCTTTGGGGCCTACTCCGCTGCTCCTAGGGCGAGCACCACGGTCGCTTTTTCCTCTTAAGCAGTTTCTTGCGCTGCAAGCAGCAGCCTGCGCTTCAAGGAGTAGAGGGTTTTGTGAGGACTTCATAGAAAACCTCCGATGGGGGTCCCTCCCCCGCGCTTGCCATTTTTGCCAGCTTGTCGACCGCCTCGTTGTTTCCTCTAGGAATGGCTTGGACTGTGATTCCATGGAAGTGCTTCGCCGCTTCGCGCACCGCGGCTAAGTAACGGTTCATCTCAGACACCTTGCATTTAAAGTCTTGTCCAAGTGGCTCGCCACCAAAGCGGAGTCACTTGATGAGGATGCGCTTTGTTCGAGGGATCTCGCTTACGGAGGCCCAAAGAAGAAGGTTTCAGACTCTGGCGCGTTGTTCGTGGTTGGGAAGTCCAGGCGGGCGGCATGCGATGCGGTTCGCCCGTCCGGGGAAACTATGATGGCCGCGGCTCCGGTTCCTGCGGTGCACCACGACCCATCCGTGTACATTACCCAGGGTGTTTCCACCACGGTGGGGCTGTCCTCCGCTATGGGTTGTAGGATCGAAAGGCGACTAGAGGGGGGTGAATAGACGCTTCCTATTTTTTTCACCTCGATCGTGCTCAACACTACTTTCACTCCAATAGCTATAAAGCTATGAAGATCTCAGATACGCATTACGCGAGATGACCTGTGTTGAATCCGATCAAACCCCGAAGCAAAAGACCAAAAACAACAAATTAGTCTCAAACCAAACAGTAAACAACTAGATCACAGCTCCATGCAACATCAATGCATTTCAACACATACACAGCAGAAGGTACAACTCACAAGAAGCCAACAGAACAAAACCATAAGTTGCACATGGCTAGATTCTGGAATTCTCTGTCTACAGACCCGAGACTACAGACCACCTCAAGTGCTCCTGTTTTTTAGCAGTGCCATCAAGGACTTTTTCAGGAGCAGCACAATTTGATCAATGAAGACAGCCACACAAAAACTAAACCAAACTCAAAGAAGGGAAATCGGTTTCACACACTGAAGGGACAAGCAAAAAGTAACAACCTAGATCAATCCCGAAACAAGCCGCTTAGGACATCAAAGTCCGATTTCTACCAAGCACAGGCTAAAATAAAAAGAACAAATTGATGGAACAAGCACCAGCTACAGCCGTCTAGATCTGATTTTTGCGAGATACATGGTGCCGCCACACTCCGCTTTTCTCTTCAGGTGCACAGAGGCCGCCGCCATGGACTAATTTCTGTCCGGTCAACAAGGCGCCACAAGACTCGGCTACTTTTTTCTACTGTGCCAAACAAATTGCCGCCAACGGCAGGCATACACACACGACAAAGAACATGCCGCAGCCAACAAGACCAAAAGAAGACAAGCCAACCAGCAATCAAAAAGATGAATGCAACATCAAGTCATAGAAAACTAAACTCTACACACATGAACCAACAAAGCAGAGGCAATAAATTAATCCAGCACCAAACTCGATTTCATGGAGCACAGCACCGCCTCCTAATTCCTATTTGTCGCAAAGAGAACAAGCCGACACCACATGCTCTACTTTTTCAATCAGGAGCTCAAAGGTCGCCGCCACACTCTCATTTTCTTACAAGGCGCGCCGCCCCAATTTTTACAGGGGACAAGCCGCCGCTAGATTCTGGATTTTTTCGGGGAAGCTTCAGGCGCCGCCGCTGCTCAACTTTTCTAACAGGCGCACCTCCAAATGACCCACTACAGTTCCTTTTATAGGGTAGCCTCTAACCCTAAAAATCTTAGAGAAGATTTACCCTAATAGGCTTCCGTTAAGGCCCAACAACAACAGAACGCATACGCACGTAAATTAAAGCGCCGTCTTCAATTTTCTTGACCTAATCCACATCTTGACGCACCGCCTTGCGCCGCAGGTTGGCATTAGGTCACCAAGATGGTATTTGGTAAAATTACCAAAATACCCCTTCTCGATCTTTTCCGAATACCGAGTCCAACTGTTGAAGCAATCGTCATTGACACGTAGGTTGATCCAAATGCTCTCATCGTGTCAAGAAGTCTCTCCCATCCGGTTCCCACCGACCACCTTGGCACTTGCACCGACCCCGCACCGCTTGATCAACGGCCGCACCGAATCGCCTGTTCGGTCATCCTTGTCCATTTCGCGCCATGCTTGAGTCACTTGACCTCACCCGGCATCCATGAACGTTCTGAACCTCAGCTCTCCAAGCTTAGTCCCGATCCTCCTCGCCGTTGACCGTCATTGACCTACAAGCCACTTGCACAGCAATAGACAAGCAAACACGAATCTGGGAACAAGTTCTTCACAACTTGACCCACGTTAGTGAAAACATGCATCATGCAACACATATGCACTATAGCCTATAAACTCAATCTAACCCAAAGCCAAATTCCTAAAATAGCTAAAGATCAACCTTTTAACTTTGCCGAAAACGCGTGAAACTTCAAACCAAAAGCAACATTGCCAATTGTTTCATCATCCTAAGATCATGGGCATATCCCCATGATATCCACAATCTCCCCCTTGATGAACACATTGGCAATTTCTCAGAAAATGTGGTTTTGATGTTTGAAAAGTAAAATACTTGCAGTTTTCGCGCAAAGGCACAACTTGGTCCAAATGCAAGAGAAAGCAAAGGAAATGACCAAGTTGGCTTCAGAATAGCATAAGCAAGTGAGATAAGGCAAAAGAAAGCACAAAAGCTTCAATTTCCAAAGAATCGACAAAATCTCACTTAAGGTCCATATAAAAGAACAATTGTTCTATTTGACCTTTGATCATTGAGAAGAAAAGCTCTAAAACAACATTTTTGACCAATCTTTCTCCTCCTTTGACAATGGATTCATCAAGGTGCATGGAAGAAGATAGAGCATGAATGTAATGAAATGGCTGCAATTTTGTAATTTTTTATTTTTTTTGTTTTGTTTTTAACTTGAGCAAAAGGAGCCATGAAGATTATCCATGAAGACTGTACAAGTATTACACCAAGCCATATTATGTGAAGAAGCTATATTCAATCATGGCAACACATGTACAGCAAAGCTAAGACCAAAATAGCAATAATCTGAGATTAAATGAATCGACAACATAACAAGGTGCTCAAGATCATAGTTTAACTAAAGGTATCCAAAAATGAGTCAGGTCATGTCTATAAGCTAGATTGAGCCAGAACCTAGAAAAAGAGTCAAGTTTGAGCATACAGATTTGTAACAATTTGATCAAGCATTTAGAATTTAGCACATTGAGCACTTTGCTGAAAATGATTGGTTTTATCTTAGTAAAGCAAGTCTTGGACTAGGAGCCATCCACAACTGCCTTCTAAGCTTCAACCAATTGCCAATTTGTTTTCTTAGCATTGTGCTAGATCTCAAGCCTCACTGCGACCATCCCAAGCAACAAAAGCTTAAGAGAATAGTCTGGGCCATCCAAAACTCCCCTGGAGTTCATGCCTAGTGCAATGGCAAGCCGTCTCATGAGAAGGAATTGGTGAGATCAGTTTTTTCGCACAGAAAAAGCTCATTTTTCATTTGCTTGACTTAAGAATTATCATAGCTCAATATAAAACTCAAAATAAGTTCAAGACTCAATTAAGCCTATATGACATGGCATGAATCATGAGAGGATCACTAAAGCAAAACTAGTCACAAGATCAAACAAGTCATATTATAATTCAGTTTGCTCACAGATAATAAAGCTAGCATGGTAAAAGCTAAGCTATACATAAAAAGCCATAAAAGAAGTCTAGCAAACTAGCACAAGACATGGCAGGGTATAAAGTATGTAATCATGTCATACATGGATAATAATCAAAGCTCCACAAGGTTATATTACAATGCAAGTTGTTGAATTGTAAAATGCATTATGATACAAATGAATGCAAAAGAGCAAACTCCCTCAAAGCAGGCCAAGAGGACTAACAACCCCAACTCTCCCCGCAAAGAAGCAAAACAAGAAGAATCAAGAGCCTTAGTGAAGATATCCGCAACTCGCCGCCAGACTCAACAAAGTGAAGCACAACATCACCCTTCTCTACATGGTCTCTAAGGAAATGATATCTAACATCAATGTGCTTAGTCCTAGAATGTCAGACCGGGTTTTAGCAATATTAATGGCGCTTAGTGTTATCACGTAAAAGAGGAACACTACCCAAAGACAACCCATAGTCCCGAGAGTAGACAAGATCCAGAGAACCCGAGAGCAACCATCGGTCCGCAGCATTACATACTCACTTTGATAAAGGATCAGGCAATGTAAAACTGCTTCTAGATGACCAAGAGATAAGAGATGTGCCTAAGAAATGACAAGTCCTGTAGTACTCTTCCTATCCACTCTACACCCAAAGAAAATCAAGATCGAAAAAGCTCGAATAGAGAGAGCGTAAGAAGAAGAATACCAAAGTCCAAAGTCAAGAGTGCCCCGGAGATACTCAAGATGCGACGACCGCTAACGATGAGAAGCACGAGGGAAGCTGAATCGAGCGCATGACACACAAAGAAATCAGATGTCCTACCGACACTGGAGGTAGAGGAGGAGCCGATCATGTCATGCGGTACTCTTCCGTCCGTAGGCTCTCCATCCTCATCGTGGTCCAAAGACGGTGGTCGTGGCAATGGGAGTAGACATTGGTCTATCGCTTCCCATGTCGGGTTACGAAGAAGGTCCTTTGTATACTTACTTTGATGAATGAAGGTGCCTTCTTTCGCTTGCTTGACTTGAAGACCAAGGAAGAAGGTCAATTTGCCCATCATGCTCATCTCGAACTCCCCGCTCATAGAATCAAAATCTGACACCAAAGCATGAGAGGAACCACCAATATAATGTCATCCACATACATCTCGAACCATCAAAAAGTCATTGCCATGTCCGAGAGTGAACAAAGTTTTATCAACCATTCCCATTTTAAAATCATTTTTGAGCAAGAAACTCTTAAGCCTATCATACCAAGCTCTAGGGCTTGCTTCAATCCATACAAGGCTTTGGAGAGTTTAAAACATGGTTTGGGAACTTGGGATTTTCAAAACCGGTGGTTGCTTGACATAGACCTCTTCTTCTATGAAGCCATTCGAAAAGCACTTTTGACATCCATTTGAAATAGCTTGAAGCCCTTGGATGCCGCAAATGCTAGCAAAATGCTAATGGCTTCCAATCTAGCTACAGGAGCAAAGGTCTCCTCAAAGTCTAAGCCCTCTACCCGAATACCCTTGTGCTACAAGTCTAGCCTTATTAAGTAACTACCAACCCATCTTCACTTTGCTTATTTTTGAAAACCCATTTTGTTCCAATTATGTTATGATTAGGTGGAGGTTCAACTAAGGTCCAGACTTTGTTTCTTTCAAAATTTTCAAGTTCTTCATGCATGGCATTGACCCAAGAGGCATCGAAAGAGCATGGGTGACATCTCGGGTTCAAAAGAAGCAACAAAAGCGTAATGTGCATGGGAATCAGAGAATGAACTCGAGCGAGTGACTCGCTCATGAAGATCCCCAATCATCTCGCTTCGTGGATGCTGTCGCCGAATGCGAAGAGGAGCTCTCGGTGTCAAGTGGCCTCTACCTCATGGGTCAGTGGAGGTAGGAGCAGAGCCACTCGATCGCTTGTGAAGGTAGGATGAGGTCGCCATCCGGTTGATGTAGTGGAAGCGTGCTCTCCAACCAAATCAAGGGACTTGAGGATGGATTAGGTCCTCATCCTCGAGTCATCATCGATTTAAGATGCTCTCGAAACCTCGTGTACCGTGATCATCGGGTCTAGTACTGTGACTAGCCTCATCAAAAGTGACTTCGCAAGTCTCAACAACTTTGTTAGTGTCAAAATTAAATACACGATAGCCACGAGAATGAGCAGGATATCCAAGAAATATGCCATTAGAACATCTAGATTCAAATTTATCAAGGTTGCCATGTTTAAGAATGAAGCATTTGCAACCAAAAATTTTGAAATGAGAAACTTTGGGCTTATGACCAAATCTGAGCTCATAAGAAGTCTTACCAATCACAGATCTCAAGAAAACCCTATTAGAAATATAGCAAGCAGTAGAGATCGCCTCAACCCAAAACCTCCTAGGTGTGGAATGCTCATCTAGCATGGTCCTCGCCATCTCTACAAGGGTCCTGTTCTTCCTCTCTACTACTCCATTCTGCTAGGGAACTCTAGGTGATGAAAACTGGTGCTCAAGCCCCCTATCAGAACAAAAGGTGGCAAAGGAAGAATTCTTGAATTCTGTCCCATTGTCACTCCTAATGGCTCTCAAAGCTCCAGAAGCTCAACAAAGAAGTCTAAGGACCAACTCTCTAAAGAAGCCAAATGCCTCGCCCTTAGACACCGAAAGTAAACCCATGAATACATGGAGTAATCATCCACAATCACAAGCATATACCATTTCCCACCACCGATCGAACTCTAGAAGGACCAACAAAGGTCTAAGTGCGTGAGCCGACCAGTCCATCTGTCATCACTAAGGTAAGAGGTGGATGAGAAGCGTAAACCATCTTACCATGTCTACTGTGGTGAGCAAACAAGGTCTCTAATGCCTTTTAGCCTAGGCAAACCTCTAATCAAATCCTTGCTATCGACTCTAGTCAAGGATCGAAACCTATGGTGTCCAAGCCTACGATACCACAGTACTAGATCATGGGAATCAGAAGCAACAAGACACCTAGGGCTAGAAGCAGAAGAGATACAGAAATTAGCACAAAAGATCCTCTCAAACCTAGAGATCTTAAATACAAGCTCACCGGAGGAATCTAGAACTCTACACTCACCACTCTTAAATCTCACCTCTAGACCCTCATCAAGTAGCTGAGAAACAGATAGCAGATTATACCTCAGCTTACTTATCAAAGCGACGTCCTTGAGCATGAATTTGTTGTTGACGCCAAGACCGTGCTCTTTGGTCATCACTTTCCCCGAGAAGTATCCCCAAATGTGATCAATTCATTGCCGGATGCACGTGTGAGGGAGGAGAACCATCTAGAATCTCCAGTCATGTGTCGAGAACAACCGAGTCAACAAGCCATATGTCCTCCTTCCTCGCACGCATTTAACCTACAAAGCACTAACAGAAACATCTCGTGCCTCAAGATCGAGTTAGTGATAAAAGACTTGGGAATCCAAGATCGAGTCACACGATGCTTGGGCAAAGTAGTAGAAGCAAGAAGAAATGGTTAGGAGCAAAATCATAAGAATGTACACGAGAACCACCTAGACCTCTCCGAATCGACCTACCAAAAGGTCGGACTTCTGCCTAGATGCTACCCGTGGTCTCTCCTCATGAAATCCTAAACCGTAACGCCGCCTAGAGTCACCAAAGGAGTCAAAGAAGTCCTCACTAACCTAGGCCTATGTCTAGCAGAAAACAGTCGCCTGCTCTAGAGACTACAGCAGTGAAGGGACCTCTAATGGTTCTCAAGTTACTCATCCTCTCCTTCCTCTCAATCTTGGCTCTACGTATGTAACTCAACAATGTGGCCATTCTTCTTGCAGAAGGTGCAATGGTACTTGACCTTTGAAGGGTCTGACCGATGAAGTAGAAGCACCTATCTTGCTAGAAGTGATTTGGGCAAAACCATTGATTTGAAGACTATCTTGATGGCTTAGGGGTTCTACCTCAAATGCACCACTCTCAATGCCTCTAACAACCTTAGGTGGATGGTTCTTGGTATGCTCTAGAGAATCAAATCCTAGGCCTCTATTATTCACACTCACCTTAGATTTGTCAAGAATCATGTTGAGGTTCTTCTTCCCACCAATAAATCTCTCAAGAGTCTCTTTAAGGTAATCATTTTGTTTGGCTAGTTCATAACAAGAAACACACTTATTTGACATGCTAGCCCTATCAAACTTTTCTTTATAATGAGCTACCTCGACTTTCAAAGCCTCACAAGACACACAATAGTTATCTCTAATCCTATCCAACTGCTCTTTGAACTTAACTCTAAAAGCTTCTTGTATCTTATCTACATTATGCCCAATCTCAATGCAAAGATCACAAGAATTAGAGTCAACAACTTTTTTTGAGGCAGTCAAGGACATGGATTGTTCAATTTTAGCCTTTTCTTCTAGTGTCTTGTTTAAAGCATCATTCTCAAGTGTGAGTTTAACACGCTTTTCACATGAAGCAATTTTAGAGTAAAGAATCATTTCGACATCTCCTTCATTTTAATCTTATTTTTCTCACAATGAGAGCATGTGTGACTAGCATCAAATTTCATCAATTCTTTTGTAGCACTATCCAATTTTGATTCAAGCAAAGCACGCTTTGAGCAAGATAATCGAATAGCATCAACAAAGAGTCACATCTAAAGCAATGGCATTCATACAAGGTGACTAGACTTGAGAGTTTCTAGTTCATCAAAAGCATCTTTCAATTGACTAGCAATAGAGGAATGAGCAGATTTCAGATTTGCTAGTTCATTAAGCAAGCTAGAGCAAGAATCACAATATCGCCAGGATTAATGGATTTGAGCCTATCAACCTCTAAGTTCAAATCATCAATCATGGCATCCTGCTTCCTAATCATTTTTTCTTGCTTATACATTTTCTTTTTCAAAGATAGGCTAAAGCACGCTTCATACTAGTAAGTGAAGGACGACCTCATCGGGATCGCCAAAAGGTCGCCGCCGTTGGAGGAGTCGACGCCATGGTCGCCGCTAGCCATGAAGCACATGCCGTGAAGTCCTCGGCCTTCTTCTTGCCATGAGAGTCATCATCGCCGCCCTCCGCCTCCGAGTCCACATCGCCATGTTAACACTCTCAAGAGCTGCAAGGACTTGGCCGATGAACTTGCGATAGTTGGGCTTCTTGCCTTTCTTGTCTTTGGCTTGATGACGCCCCGAGAGTCCTTCTCCTCCTTGCCCTTCACTTGGGGCACTTGGAGTGAATGTGGTTGGCTCACCACACTCAAAGCAAGTGATCGACCACCTCTCCTCCTGCTCTCACCTTGTTGTAAACTCTCGAGAATTTGGTGGATAGGAGGGCTAAATCATCCTCGTAGCTTCTCAAGTCGCTCATCGCTCAAAGAGTGTAAAGCGGACAAAGAAAAGCCAGATGAGCCAAAATTAAAGGAATCACGAGCTACCCTTAGATGGGTCGACCACCAAAGCCATCGACTGTCTTTGGGAGACGCGAGATGAAATCAATCTCATGCGTCTTCAACTCGAGTAAAGCTTATCCATGGTAAGCTCACTCATGACAAGTTGTTATCATTGATGGATGTGATCTTCATCCCCTGCACCTTCACATCAAGTGCACCCAAAATCGGCGTATTCTCGCACTCAAGTGAAAACAAGATCAACAGCGCGAAGATCATGAAGAATCTTGGAGAATCTCCCCCACAGCTCATCTAAAGACTCACCAGGCCTTCCTCTTGGGGCACAGCCCCTTGCGCTTCGGGCGGAGCGGAGGGTTTTGTGAGGACTTCGTAGAAAACCTCCGATGGGGGTCCCTCCCCTGCGCTTGCCATTTTTGCCAGCTTGTCGATCGCCTCGTTGTTTCCTCTAGGAATGGCTTGGACTGTGATTCTGTGGAAGTGCTTCGCCGCTCGCGCACCGCGGCTAAGTAACGGTTCATCTCAGGACACCTTGCGACGAAGGTCTTGTCAAAGTGGCCTGCCACCAGGCGGGAGTCACTCTTGATGACGATGCACTTTGCTCGAGGATCTCGCCACGGAGGCCCGTATAAAGGCTTCAGACCGATGTGTTGTTCGTGGTCGGGAAGTCCAGGCGGGCGGCATGCGATGCGGTTCGCCTGGTCCCGGAAACTATGATGGCCATGTTCGCCTCGCGGGCGCACCATGACCCATCCGTGTACATTACCCAGGGTGTTTCCACCACGGTGGGGCTGTCCTCCGCTTGCAAGGTTGTAGGATCGGAAAGGCAACTAGAGGGGGGTGAATAGACGCTTTCCCTATTTTTCACCTCGATCGTGCTCAACACTACTTTCACTCCAATAGCTATAAAAGCTATGAAGATCTGTATACAGACACAGCAGATGACCTGTGTTGAATTCGATCAAACCCCGAAGCAAAAGACCAAAAACAATAAATTAGTCTCAAACCAAACAGTAAACAACTGGATCACAGCTCCATGCAACATCAATGCATTTCAACACATACACAGCAGAAGGTACAACTCACAAGAAGCCAACAAAACAAAACCATAAGTTGCACACGGCTGGATTCTGGAATTCTCTGTCTACAGACCTGAGACTGCAGACCGCCTCAAGTGCTCCTGTTTTTCAGCAGTGCTGTCAAGGACTTTTTCAGGAGCAGCACAATTTGATCAATGAAGACAGCCACACAAAAACTAAACCAAACTCAAAGAAGGGAAATCGGTTTCACATTAATCAAGGACAAGCAAAAGTAATGTACTTAGATCAATCCTCAAACAAGTCCGCTTAGGACATCAAAGTCCGATTTCTACCAAGCACAGGCTAAAATAAAAAGAACAAATTGATGGAACAAGCACCAGCTACAGCCGTCTAGATCTGATTTTTGCGAGATACATGGTGCCGCCACACTCCGCTTTTCTCTTCAGGTGCACAGAGGCCGCCGCCATGGACTAATTTCTGTCCAATCAACAAGGCGCCACAAGACTCGCTACTTTTTTTCTATCGGCCAAACAAATAGCCGCCACCGGCAGTACATTACACGACAAAGAACATGCCGCAGCCAACAAGACCAAAAGAAGACAAGCCGACCAGCAATCAAAAAGATGAATGCAACATCAAGTCATAGAAAACTAAACTCTTACACACATGAACCAACAGGAGAGGCAATAAATTAATCGGCAACCACACTCTGATTTCTGCGGGAGCACAGGCGCCGCCCCTAATTCCTATTTGCTGCAGCAGGAACAAGCCGACACCACATGCTCTACTTTTTCTATCAGGAGCTCACAGGCCGCCGCCACACTCTCATTTTCTTACAAGGCGCGCCGCCCAATTTTTACAGGGGACAAGCCGCCGCCAGATTCTGGATTTTTTTGGGGAAGCTTCAGGCGTCGCCGCTGCTCAACTTTTCTACCAGGCGCACCTCCAAATGACCCACTATAGTTCCTTTTATAGGGTAGCCTCTAACCCTAAAAATCTTAGAGAAGATTTACCCTAATGGGCTTCTTTTAAGGCCCAACAACAACGGAACGCATACGCATGCAAATTAAAGCGCCGTCTTCAATTTTCTTGACCTAATCCACATCTTGATGCACCGCCTTGCGCCGCAGGTTGGCATTAGGTCACCAAGATGGTATTTGGTAAAATTACCAAAATACCCTTCTCGATCTTTTCCAATACCGAGTCCAACTCGCTGAAGCAATCGCCGCTGCATGCGTAGGTTGATCCAATGCTTCATCGTGTCGCAAGTTCTCCCATCCGGTTCCCACCGACCACCTTGACACTTGCACCGACCTCGCACCGCTTGATCAACCAATCGCACCGAATCGCCTGTTCGTCATCCTTGTCCATTCTGCGCCACGCTTGAGTCACTTGACTCACCCGCATCCATGATCGTTTCAACCTCGGCTTCCAAGCTTAGTCCCGATCCTCCTCGCCGCTGACCGTCATTGACCAAGCAAGCCACCGCACAAAGAATAGACAAGCAAACATGAATCCGGGAACAAGTTCTTCACAACTTGACCCACGTTAGTGAAAACATGCATCATGCAACACATATGCACTATAGCCTATGAACTCAATCTAACCCAAAGCTAAATTCTCAAAATAGCTAAAGATCAACCTTTTAACTTTGCCGAAAACACGTGAAACTTCAAACCAAAAGCAACATTGCCAATTGTTTCATCATCCTAAGATCATGGGCATATCCCCATGATATCCACAGGGGTCCACTCGGCAACGAAGTCTGCCAGCGATAGTGATTTGATGGCCGTTCTTGCTGCGAAGGTGACGTCGAAGGGCGCCAGCTCCGCCGCCTATTTGCCTATCCGCCGGAGGCATCTTTGTTTTGAGCATCGCGGCGCGGTAGGATGTGGGACCTTGATGGATGCGCCAGAAATAGTGCCGAGCTTTCGATGCCATGAGCAAATCAGACGCGAAGCTTCTCGAGCTCCGTAGCGGATTTTGCCTTGCAAGGCCTCCGATACATAATATACCGGTCGCTGGCGGTGTGCTCTCGACGAGCACCGCGCCACCGATGACGGGTGGCGGCGATGTACAGCAGTTGTTTCGGCTCCCTACTCCGGACCGGGTCAAGCTTGGTAGTCAGCATGAGGTATGCCTTCAGTCCTCAAGGCCTTCTCGCATTCCTCCGTCCACCTGAATGGCTCCTGCCTCTGAGTGTCTTGAAGAACGGTAGTGCTCTCTCGGCCGAACGAGACAAGAAGCGGCTAAGGGCGGCGATGCGGCCCGGCAGTTTTTGTACTTCGTGGGCGTTGTGCGGGGGCTTCATCTCTTGGATGGCCCTGATTTTCTCCGGGTTGGCTTCAATCCCTCTCTCCGAGACGAGGAAACCGAGGAGTTTCCGCCTTCACACCAACGCACATTTCTGGGGTTGAGTTTTATGCCTCCGTCCAAGGTTGGTGAAGGTTTTTGGAGGTCTTGAGCATGCGCCCCGCCAGCTTGCTTTTAATTACTATATCGCCGACGACGCTTCAAGGCGCCCGAGCGGGTGGCTAAGACCTTCGTGATGAGGCGGCAAACGCCGCCTCGCTGTTTTGAGGCCAAGGGCATGCGCTTGTAGCAATATGTTCCCATCGGGTAATGAAAGCAGCTTTGGTTCGCCCTCCTCCGCCATGTGCACTGGTGGTAGCCGAGTAGGCGCCAAGGAAGCTCATGAGCTCGCAATGACGAAGGCCCACTAGCCGGGTCGATGCGAGGTAAGGAAAATCATCCTTGGGGCAGCCTTGTTGAGATCGGTGAAGTCGACACACATGCGCCATTTGCCCGCTCTTCTTGACGAGGACCGGTTTGCCACCACTGAATATTTGACTCGCGATGACTCCGCTTTTCAAAGAACTTAAGAATATCCTTCTTGGCGGCTCAAGGCGGTCGGCCGACACGCGCCGCAGCCTTCTACTTCTTAGGCGCCGATCGGCTCAAGGATAGCTCAGGTGCTCGATCAAGGTTCTTGCCACTTCGGGAGGTCTTCGCCCCAAGTGAAGGTTCTCAGATTGTGCGGAGCACCCCTAGGATTGCGTCGTATGCCTCCGGGTGTAGGTCCGAACCAAGGGCCACCGTCTTCTCTGGTGAGCTGTCCCTTAACGCCACTCTTCGCAGGTGACCTTGCGGTTTGTGTTTCGGGACCCATCTCACGGAGGGTGGTGCTACCTCGCCCCGGTTGGGTCCCACGACGTGTACGTGGCGGGCCGGGGATAGTACTTCGAGTTCTATGTGCCGTGCGAGGTCTTGATCTCCGCGATCGTCACAATGATTCATGGGCGGGAGCTTCATTCACAAGTAGTTGTGGTGAGCTATTGCGCCGAAGGCGTTCAGCGTGGCCCGGCCGAGAATTGCGTTGTACTGGTAAGCCATCTAGACCACATCAACGTGACGACCTCGGTTCGGGCTGCGAAGTCGTCGCTGAAGGTGACGGCGAGGTGGATCTGTCCTAATGCGGTGATAGGTGTTCCTCCGAACCCTAGCAGGGGGATGCCCGGGGGAGTTAGGCGGTCACGAGGAATCATCATCTTGTCGAAGACGTCCACGAAGAGGAGGTCCGCCGAACTCCCTCCGTCGACGAGGACGCGCCTCACTTCGAAATCCGCGATGTTGGCCGAGATGACGAGGGGGTCTTGGTGCAGGAAATACACCCCGCGGGCATCTTCGGGTCCGAAAGATATGGGTATTTCGGAGTAGCGGGGTGGGCTCGAGGCGGGGTACGTCGCCAGGTGGTGTATTTGTCGGGCATACGCCCGCCTCTACCTCTTCGAGGAAATGCCGAGCGAGGAGCCTCCGGTGATCATGTTGATGACCTCCGGCAGCGCTGCCCGCCACCTATGCGCGGTATTGGCGGTGGTGCGGAGTCGGTTGTCACCGTGTCCTCGCCATCATGGTCCGCAGTTGGTCGCGCGCATGTAGTCTCGCATGGCGCCGATCAGGCGACATTCGCCGGTGGTGTGCGATCCTCGCCATGGAGGTCACAAACCGCGAGGGTGCTCCATTGCGTTATCAAGAAGGCCCCGCTGCTTGCCCCGGCCCAGCCCCAGCCGCCTCCGTGTCTTCCTCCTTCGCTTTCGCGCGCGGCCCACGTGGTAGACTCCGCCTTTTTGCTCAGAGCCACTCGTTCGTGGCTTGCCGGATGCTCCGCCAGGCCGAGTGACCGCTTTCAAGGGGTCACGGTCGGTGTTGGAGTTGCCTTCGCTTCCCTCCGAGCACTATCTTCCTCCGCTCGGGCGTACTCCTCCATCTTGTCGAAGAGTTCGGTCACAGTGCGCGCGGGCTTGCGCGCCAGCCTCTCCGAAAGCGGCCCGTTGCGGAGGCCGCACGTTGCTGCATTGATGACGGTTGTCTCGTTGACGCCTTTGTACTGCACTTGACCTTCGCGAACTTCCCAAGAAGCCGCTGAGGATTCATCAGCGCCGCTTCACTCCAACAAGTGTCCAAAGGTCTTGGGCTCCGTAGTTCTCTCGAAAGTTGTTATGAGTAGGTCCCGCAGCTGCTCCCACGCATATACGGAGCGAGGGGGTATCGTGAAGAACCAAGTCAATGCTACACCCTTGAGCGCCAGGGTGAGGCTTTTTGCCTTTGTGGTATCGTCTCCTCCGGCGGCTTCAATGGCGGTCTCGTATACCCGGAGGAATTGCGAGGGGTCTGTGGACCCTTCGTATGGCACGACCTCTGGCATCTTGAATCCTCGAGGCCACCTGGCCGCCTCTAGCCCGGCGCTCAATGGTGAGTTTGTCGCCGAGCACCGGGTGTTGTGGAAGGGGTGGGTTCTCGCTCGGGGCGGTTGCCTGAGCGGGCCGGGGTTGTGGTGGCGTGCTCGCCTGCTCATGCGACAATTCTCGGAGTGGGGCGGCAAGGGTTGTCTCTGGCGGTTGCCGGAGGTCCGCCACCACGGAGGGCCGCCTGTTTGCCGGAGAGTTTCAGATGATTCTTGGCTCGCCTCCCCTGTGGTGCCGAAGTTGTTTGCTTCTTCCTCCGAAGCTTGGGCGGGGGGCGCACTTGCTGCTGCGGCTCGGCTCCTTTTGGCCCTCAAGGCTGGCTGGGCCGCAATGCCCGGCCGGCCTTCGGTCTAGCCCTCGTTCGGGGGGCCATCTTGATGTGCTGTGCTAGTGCTTCGCGGCTTACCTACCGGTCCCCACAGACGGCGCCAACTGTCGTAGTTACGAGACTAGACAGTGGAGTAAGGGGGGACCCTCCGAGAGCCGAAGGGTCCTCAAGGGGGGACTAGCTGTCAGTAAGTCAACACATGTGTATTGCCAGGTGATCTTTATACAAAGTCCAAACTCAAAAAACCTACCCCTCAATGGGGGCAATGGTGGCTACTTATAGCTCTCCTAGGAGGTATATAGAGTTACAAGTTTACCCCTTACCAGACCCTATGCTGATAGGGGCTGCAGGGACCTTTTCTACCCCTAGTGCTAGCTTCTAACACGTGGTGGGTAGCCCTAGACTAGGCCTACCCTGCTGGTGTATCGGTCCAGGGGTGCAGTAATCCCTCCGGGGCACCTGGATCTTCGAGCCCTCCACAGCCCTTCGGGGCACCTCGCTGGGCCTTCCTGTCGCTAGTGGCTTGGCCAAGGCATTCTCAGATCCCTTCGAGGGCTTCGGACGCCGAGGGCCTCGGACGCGCCGAGGGCTTCAGGACCTTCGAGGCTTCGACCCTCCGCAACATTCGGGGTGTTTAAAGATCTCGCCCCTAGCGACTCGCCATCGACGTCCGCGCCGCTCTTCGCTGTGTCGGGGGCAAGAAGTCGCTTTACGACAAGCCCTATGGCCAACAGGACCAAGGATGCTACAAATGTGGCACATGGGGGCATTGGTCATGGGTTTTCCATGAGCTGCGGCACGTCATTGATACATTTCAGTCTAAGAAGAAGGGCAAAGGACAGTATGAGGCACACCTCGCCATTACAGACACAGATGATCCACAGCCATTAGTTGCACTCATGGATGTGGACAACCCAGTAGCAGCCACCATCACCCCTTCTTTGGACATCGCAGCGGCCACAACCGTGGTTGTCGGAAAGGAGAAGATGGACATGGAAAAGATTCAGGCAGAAGTTTCTTCATACTTCGCTGATTCGATCTAGTGCACACATTGCACTTAGTTTTTTTTAGTCATTTGCAGTTTATGGTTGTGATGGAACATTGAATTATTAAATAATGGTTGTAAGTTCTAGGAGAGCAAAGCATTAAATTCTTATGATGAGTCCTACAAGGCTTATTTTTTCGTATTAATAATAGCAAGTTATATTCTATTTCTAGAGTTTTTATTTATGTGTGGATTGCTTCGTAACTCATATTAATAAATATTTTATATCAGAACACGTGTGGCACCCTATGGAGGAAGTGTGCTTAGCAGATACCGGCACAACGAACACCATCTTGAGATGAAATTTTTTTAGTCAATCAGCAAGAATGCTGGTAGTCTTACGATAATTGCAGACAGCGATACTTGTATAATAGGCTTAGAAAAAACCACAATTATACTCCCAATGGGCATAACTTTGGTCATTGAAGAAGTCTTGTTGTACCTAGAATCGACTAGAACTCTTCTGTAACATCCCAAATCTGGGTGTGTGTTTCAAATGTAAGAAAATGAGTAGAAATTAAAACTTTTCTTGCATCTTGAAGTTTTCGAACTTTTTCAGAATTTTGTAAAGGAATTGTGGAATTCAAAAACCTAAACCTCCAATTGACTACACCATGACCTCCTTGTTCAAAATCTTGTGTGCAACCTCTGGAAATATTTTTCCTTGGTTCTAGGGCTGCTGTGTGACTCCTCTGAAAAATTTCATAATTTTTAGAAATTATTTGATAATTTTTAAGGGGCAGCCAAACCAGTTTGACTCTTGGTCAAACCCTAGAACAAGCCTTGATGAATTTCTGGAGAAAAATGCTGTGCATAAAAACCTCTAGAAAATTTACACAAGGTTTATCCTGGAGTGAGGAACCTCCAATCCAAATTTCAGAATTTTTGGAGTTAGTTTGCTATCTCTAAAAATCTCTCAAAGTTTCAGCTTCAATTTCAAAACCCTAGTCAACTTCTGATGGACTCAAGTCAGACTTGAGCCCAACCTTTGTCTTGGTTGAACCCAATCAACTAACTGCACCGGGCCAACTTCAAAAGTGGCGCGTGCATCGTGACCTTTGGATTCTGATCTAACGGTCAAGATCTTTGACCCGAATCAATTGGTTTGGCTCAACCCTTTAGTTCGCCTGCTCGAGCCTTTTGGTTGTCTCACGACCGTGGGCCTCGCCAATCTGGTCATCTTCCTCTTCCTCGCGACGCGTGCAGTGTGCCAGAGCGCCATGGAGTGGGCAGCAGTGCCTGGTCACCTCCTTGGCGTCCTTCAACGGCTCTTTGCTGCTAGCATTTAATGCGGGTCACTTCGCCCAAAGTCGCTGCTCCTTAGTCGCTCCCATCCCCTCGGTTTGCCCATGGAAGTGCTGTGGACCAAGCTCATCTTGAAGCTTGCCCTAGCTCCATTCTTGCTCCTCTAGCTATAAAAGGCCCTTGAATCCCTCCTTGATCCTTTTTCCAAAGAAACCCTAGCTCGCTTCGGTTTTTTGAGCTCAAACACCAAAGAACCCCTAATCCGCCATTGTTGGCCAGAGCAAGCTTCTTCACCGCCAGTGCTCCAGTGGTTCAATTGCTATTCCTTTCGCGTCACTTTGCGCCCCTCACCTTTTTGAGCATTTCCCCTAACTTAATTTTGTTTGGCATTCACAGAGATTGTCAAATTTGGGGTTTGTTCAAATTCGGCCGAGTTCATCCCCTTTCTTCCTCAACTCTAGTAAGGGTCTCTGTTCTTCAATTGCTTGCTCATGGACCTTCTCTGAGCTGTATTGAAGCTATCTTGACCACGCGGGCTTGTTCTTTTGGCTCAGGCTTCCTTCCCCGTGTTCTCTTCTTCGTCGCCAGAACAGCTCCGGCATCTCCTTGCCTCTTTAGCATTAAGGTAGCTCCCTAGTAGTCCCTAGTGGCTTGGGCACTCGCTTCTTTGAACCGCCATGAGCTATTTTCGCTCGCTGACAAGTGCTTGTCACCGCCGCTTCCTTCAGCTCACGGCGTTCTAGGTCACGCCGTGGAGAGTGGGCCGAGTGGGTGCGCAAGGCTATTGCGAACCCATTCCCACCCTTGGTTTGCGCCGGCGAGGTCCTCATCGCCGGCGGTGAGCCAATCCTTGCTCTCGGGTTTTGTCGGACGCGCGCACAGTCACTGTGCCGTGGTCGTTAAGTCATTGATTTGGCTCATTAAATACTAATCATTGGGTAATCTTTGTTATTCACTGCTTAGTAATTAATGACGCCTTAATCTGGCCTTAAGTGCCATCGACGATGGGGGCTCGCCTTTAAACCATCTCGCAGCGCGTTAACGCCGGATCATCGTGGACCATCGATTTCGAGATCAACGGCTCGGATTCGTTGGAACGCTCGACCATCAACCTCACCGCTCATTTCTTGATCAATGCCTTAGATCGTAGGACGTTTCGACCATCGAACCTTCACCGTCCGATCTAGATCCAATGATCTAGATCGCTGTGAATGTTCAGACCACCGAACGTCAGCTGTCCATTTTGAGATCTATGGTTGAGATCTGTGGGACCTTCGGACCCCCGGACCTCCCCGTAGCGTTGGCCATCCATTTCTTGATCTGCAGCTCAGATTCATTGGAACATTCTGTGGATATCATGGGGATATGCTCATGATCTTAGGATGATGAAACAATTGGCAATGGTTCTTTTGGTTTGAAGTTTCACACGCCAAAGACAGCTTCAACTGTCAGTCATTGGTGGTCGACCGCCATTTTTATACGACCGCCAAGCCTCGAGGGAATTCTGTTTAAGTTCCCAAGGGCGGTCAGACCGGCCAAAATGGCGGTCTGACCGATTTTGACTTGTCTTCATCGCTTTGTTGGCGATGCGTGTTGGGTTAGCCTAAGGACATGGGCTTCAGTGCATATGTGTTGCATGTTTTCACTAACGTGGGTCAAGTTGTAAAGAACTTGTTCCCGGATTCGATTTGTTTGTCTATTGGTGTGCGTGTTGCTTGGAGGTCAACGATACCAACAATGAGGAGGATTGGGACTAAGCTTGGAGAGCCGAGGTCCGTAATCGATCAAGGATGCGGGTGAGGTCAATGGACTCAAGCGTGCATGCAGAATGGATAAGAATGACCGAATCAGGCATTCAGCGCGATCGTTGATCAAGCAAGGGGGGCCTGCAAGTGCTATGGAGGTTCCGGGATCCGGACGAGAGACTTGCCGACACGATGAGAGCCGCCGATCAACCTACACGTGGCGGCATGGATGTGTTTCACAGAGTTCGACTCGCCTTGAAAAAGATCGAGAAGGGGTATTTTGGTAATTTTACCAAATACCACCTTGGTGACCTAATGCCAACCCGCGGCACAAGACGATGCGTTAAGAAGTGGATTAGGTCAAGAGAAGTGAAGACGGCACTTTAAAATACGTGCGTGAGTGACCCGTGTCTATTGGGCCTTAACGGGAGCCCATTAGGGTTTGTCTTCTAGAAGCTCTAGGCCTCATATAAATAGGAGGGCTGCTGTGATTCAGCCACCAAGGACTTCATTTTGTAAACCCTAGTTTGGTTTTAGGGTTTTAGAAAAAGAGGAGAGGCTTAGGGCTCTAGGGAGATGTGTTGAGTTGTGTGCTCATGGATTGAGTTTTGTCCTCCTTGGATGGAGTGGCTGTAAACCCTCTCAACCTCGGATCAATCTATGGATGATTCCCGAAGATGAGTCTCCTTTGTGTTCATGCTCTCTATTTGTGATCTTTGGTCATTTCTTGATCCTTTGGTTTTTGATTGGTTTCGTGCCCTCTTACTCCTTACTGTGACATGTGGGAACATATCTAAGATCATCTAGATCATCAATCTCCCACGAACAAGATTTAGATCAGGTTTTTGTTTTTTGCCCGGTTTTGAACCTTTCTTCGGTAGAATTGAAAAAGGTCGAAACTTTGACGTGGATCTACTCAATCTCTGCTTGGAATAGGTTCCTAATATCCTTAGGAAGGTGTGTTCGAATTTGGTCAAGTTTGGCCGTAGATCAAAAGTTAGACCGATTTTCGTTTTGGTTTTGGGTCGTTTACACTGCTGTCAGTCGGGGCGGTCCGACCGATCCTATAACGCCGGTCAAACCGCCTGTCGGTCGACCGTTTTTGCCTGCGGTCCGAACGATTTTAATGTGTTTTGGTCATTTTGGTTCTTTACTGGATTTTGGTTCGAGTTCAACAAGTCTTTCATTGCTGATCCTCATAGCTCTCATAGCTATTGGGGTGAATCTGGTGTTGAATCAACGAGGTGAAAATTAGGCAAGCTCCTACCCACGCTCGTTGATCGCTCGACCATCCGAACTTCTTTCGACGTGGACCGTTGATCTAAATCCAACGGTTGGCTCATAGGCCTCGCGCGCGCGGTCGTTTTCTGTTCACGGGCCGTCGGATTCAATCTCAACGGTCCATGTTTTCCTCTTTAAGTTAGTTTGTTTAAAAAAAAACCCGGTAAGCTTTATTTGTAAACTGAAAATTGTATTAAACTTCAAAATTGCTTAACTATTTCGTTTTAGCTCCTTTTCGGTTGTTTCAAATTTTGTTAGTTCTGGTTTTAACTAAGATTTAATCTAAAAATGGTTAGAGGCTTGGTTTTGCTCCAGAGAAATTTGTTAGTAGATTTAATTTCAGCTTAGCTTTATTTATTGCATTAAAAATTCTTTTAACTTGAAAAATGCATAAGTTTTTCTCTCAGAGTTCTTTTTGAGTGAAACCAAGTTTGTTGGTTTCCTTTATTAGTGTGATTAATTGTAGAATAGGTTTTAGGCATGCTATTATTTTTGTGGTTACATTTGTCTTGTGCTCTTTTTCATGTCTTTGTAAAATCATAGAAAATGCATCCTAGCTCCAAA
Source organism: Phyllostachys edulis (assembly GCA_036346405.1). Taxonomy (NCBI): domain Eukaryota; kingdom Viridiplantae; phylum Streptophyta; class Magnoliopsida; order Poales; family Poaceae; genus Phyllostachys; species Phyllostachys edulis. The sequence continues at coordinate 25,088,559 of CM070556.1, read as the reverse complement.
TGAGGTGAATCCAATTGTGTTGTTCATCTCATGTGGTGCTCTGTTTACTATAAAAATTTTAGGTGCAACACCTTTCTGGAAATTTGTGCTAAAAATTTAATTTCGGTGAACAAGACCGAGGAATTTTTCAAAGATTTTTCCAACCGGCCAAACTTGTTTTGGCCATAACTTTAGCATTGAGCATCCAATTCAATAGGTTCTTGTTGCTAAATTTCTTAAAAAATCATGTTCTACCTGCTGTAAAAATTTCGTGGCCTTTCGCCGAAGTTGGTTTTTGAGCCTTTTCAGTGTTCTTCGTTCTTATCGGTTCTTTTCGTTCTTTCATTAGATGCCGACGAGTTCGTTGATTACGAGAGTGATCCTCTGCGGCATATTAAGCATCTCCAGCAAGGCAAGCAGTTTGATCATATCAATCCCATTACTTTTAAAGTCTAATACTTTGTTTACAAATTGTATGTATGCATGCTTTTGTGTCAAAGTTAATTTTCTTGATTAGAGGTAGCTATTCCTATTGCATGGTTGCCCTTAAATTGTTATGCCCTACCACTAACCATAAGTTATTAATCTCACCAGTGAATTAGAGCCCAGTGATTGAATTATGCTCTTTTATTGTCTTTACGGTGTCATGCTTAGAAATGCTTAGCTACCAGTAGAATTGGGCGGTCATCGACTTAGTCGATGATCTTGATCACACAAATCTTATAATTATTCCATTATGTCCAGCACTTGTGCTTTGTTAATTTGTAAAGTCAAAAACTGAAAATAAAATTGTTTCAAGACTTGGGCACAATGGTTGATGGTGTGATCTTTTGGGTGTGACTGGAATGGTGCCTAAGTCCACAAGGTCCTACAAGAACTAGACTATAACCTCTTAATTAAAACTTGTTGTGGGTGGTATGAATGGGTAATTCATGCTATTGTTGTGGTGGCTATTGGGTTAGTCACTTCCAGGTTGTTGTTGTCATTTATATAATGTTACTCGCTGTTATTTGAACATTAAAAACAGATTGCAAAAATTGCTTTAATTGTATTACATTATTGCAAATGAAAACTTGCTTTATGCTGAAAATGAACCTAGAGCCTTCTCCATTGATTAAGCTTGCATGTAGCTATGAATAGGCTGTTACACTACACGTAAGTCTTGCGAGTGCATTTTTGTACTCATTTGCTTTGCTTAATTAATTGTTGCAGAGGAGGTTGATCCCCAAGGGATCGACTATCGTGAGACAGACTTCGACTTTGACGACTAGCTGGCGGCCCGGTCGGTTGCCTTGTGGGCTTAAAGGCAAACCGTATGGCTTTTGTTTATCGTCATCTTATAGCTTTTGCTTCCGCTGTTTATTTAGCTTTTTAGCTGTGTTTGTGGCCGGTTGGCCCTTACTGTAATAACTCTATTATGTATGTCTTTTGTTTAATTAGTTCTTGCTTCGGTTCTGTGCTTGTATGGAATTGATGCATGATTTTGTAAAAGGGTGTATGTACCGTACTTCTGGGAGGTACATATTGTCCCGAGGAATGGGATATTTTGTTTGTGATGCTAGGGTCAATTGGAAGACTAAGCATTATAAGCTAAATACCCTGGGGTCTCACATCTTCTAAGTTTTAAAGATATTCGTGCCAACGGTTTCCACATAGAGACTGAAGAAGAGAATGATAAGGAATACCTGCTCTTTACAAAGCGTGAAGAAAGTGGAAAAGGGGTATTAGAATGACTTCCTTCATATGAAATTGGGCTATACTACACTAATATTAAGGCACCTGCAGCCTATACTGTCTTCAAAACCACATTTAGAAGCTCTGAACTTTTCTGTGTCTGCATGATAGATTAGACCACCCCGGTCTTAGGATAATGAGAAATATAATTAATAATTCTCAGGGACATAATATCAATGTAAAGAATTTTCCGAATCAGAAAGATTTTGTGTGCCCCGCATGTGCTACCGGGAAATTAATTACTAGACCTTCTGCTCTGAAAGTGAAGGATGAAATCTCAGCATTCCTGGGCCGTATCTAGGGAGACATTTACAGTCCTATACAGCCCCTATCAGGGTCATTTAAGTACTTTATGGTGCTCACCGATGCTTCCACGAAATGGTCGCACGTATGTTTATTGTCTATGAGAAATCATGCTTTTGCAAAACTAATCTCGCAGATAATTAAAATTAAGAATAATTTCCTTGATCATCATGTGAAGTCCATCAAAATGGACAATGCCAGAGAATTTACTTCAAAGACATTTTATGATTATTACATGGCAATGGGAATTATTGTTGAGCATTCCGTACCGCACGTCCACACCCAGAATGGACTAGCAGATGCATTAATTAAATAATTAAATTTATTGCCCAACCGCTTTTGCAGAATTGTAATTTACCAACTACATGTTAAGGACACGCAGTCCTGAACGCAACAACTTTCATCAATTTTAGACCATCGGCATATAACATCCATTCACCTATGCAACTAGTGAAAGGGTCAGCACCGAAAATTTCTCATCTTCAAAGAATTGGTTGCAAGGTTTATGTACCTATACCACCACCGCAGTGAATTGCAATGGGCCCTCTCCGAAAGTTTGGGATATACGTTGGTTATGATACAGCATCCATAATAAGGTATTTGGACCCCATGACTAGATATTTGCATATAGCCTGCTTCGCTGATAGCTTATTTGATGAGGATAGTTTCCCATCATTAGGGAGAGGAAATAAACCCCTTGATGAAAAATATCAGAAAATAACGTGGCAAGCCACGGGAATCCATGCACTAGTGAAGCAAATAGAAAAGTCCAAAAGATAATTGATTTGCAAGCATTAGCGAATCAACTGCTAAACCACTTTAGTGATTTAAAGAGCGTGACCAAGTCGTATGTGCCTGCACGCAATGCACCGGAGAGGGTTAAAATACCAAAGAAAATTGAAGGTACCCCTAATCCCGTCTAGAGGCCTCAGAATAAAAGGACGAGAACTTCGGCCCCTCGAATCCCAAGTAACCGGGGACGTCTGGTGAAAAAGGATAAGAAGGACTTGACACAGCCGACCATTGAAGCTCCCTAGAAGCAAAAGGGGAGCCTGTTGAGGCCTAGCACCAGTATGGAACCTTCAGGAAGAGGCATGCCGGATTTGGACATTCTCCCAGAGGGACATATCAGCATGGATGTGTGGGCACACATTGGAGCTAAAAAACTAAAGGGACTTGCCCCCGTAATTGGAAGCAGCGGTAAGCAAGTAAAAGCATTAGAAGAATCGTCCCATGAAGAAATAGCTACAAACTATGTGACTACGGGAGAATCTATGAATAGGACAACAGCCAATGTCGGCATTTATTTTGCAAAGAAAATTGTCACAATCATCGATCTTGATCCAGAGCCTGCATCACTTGCTAAATGTAAGAAAAGATCGGACTGGGAAGATTGGAAGAAGGAATAGCGACGGAATTATTATCTCTGAATAAAAGAGAGGTGTTTGGGCATGTAAGCCTCACGCCTCCCCATGTGCACCCCATAGGGCATAAGTGGGTATTTGTTTGAAAGATAAATGAAAATAATGAAGTTGTAAGATATAAAGCAAGGCTTGTTGCACAAGGTTTTACTCAATGACCAGGAGTTGATTATGAAGAAACATATTCCCCGGTCATGGGTAGAACTACCTTTAGATATTTAATCTCAATAGCAGTAAACTTGAATTTAGAAATGAAATTGATGGATGTGGTAACTACATACTTTTATGGAAACTTGGATTCAGACATTTATTCGAAGGTACCTAAAGGTATCCCTGTCCTGAACCAAGACCGATCAAATAGAAATCTATACAGTGTGCAACTCGAAAAGTCACTGTACAGACTTAAGCAATCAGACAGAATATGGTACAATCGTTTAAGCGACTTTCTATGCAAGAAAGGCTACACAAACAATGAGGATTGTCCCTGTGTATTTATACAATGATCCAGGTTGGATTTTGTATAATCTCAGTGTATGTACATGATCTGAATATCATCGGGACCCTGAAAGATATTAAGAAAAAAAGATCTTACCTGGAGTCAGAGTTCGAAATGAAAGATTTGGGTAAAACCGAATATTGCCTAGGCTTGCAGCTCGAGCATGCCCCTGAAGGGATATTAGTGCATCAGTCAACCTACACTCCAAAGGTGTTCGAAAGGTTCGGCTTTGAAAAAGTGTAACATCCCAATTTTCAGAGCTTTTAAAAATCTTTTAAATAAGTTGTAGTGGGAAAATTCACCATTTGGATTTATTTGATTTTAATTTAAAAGCTTAATATTGGACTTTGAGTAACAAAACAATTTAATATGATTAAAGTCAACATGAACAATGGTCAAAACTATTTTATTTGGATTCTATGAGCTTGGATATATTTTCTAGAATTTTCTCGAATTTTTCCAAGTTCATTTGCTATTTTCTATTGCTTATTCGATTTCGCTATTTTCTTAAAAAGAAAAAGGTAGTTAAATCTCCAATAGTGATCGGGCCGAATCTCTCGCCCAACTCCTTTCCAGCTGCCAACGACCACTCGCCCACTCATTCTCGCCGTTTGATCAGACTAGACGCCAGATCTCCGCCAAGACGCCAAGACTCGCTCTCTCGACGCTGGGGCGGCTGCAGGTCGCTGCCTCCCACTGTGTCTCCTCCTCATGAGCGCCCGCGTCCGCCATTGTCGCTGCAAGTTCGTCGACAATATCGCAACCAGCCTCGATTTTGTGCGCGGATGATCGCTTCTAGAAGCCCTATCCTCCCTGACTGCTCAAACAAAATTGAAATTCAAATTCGCTCTATCTCCTTTATCTCCATGAGCCCTTCTCGGTGGTTTCAACCTCCGCCGCAAGACGCCGCCCGAGGCCGCTTAGACCCTATAAGTAGCACCTCGAGGATCGCCGCATTTCTTTCCAAAAACCCCAAACCAATTGCCCTCTCGAGCCCTTGTGCCGCCAAGAATCGAGTTTTGGGCGCCGGTCACCGAACCCTAAAACTCCGATCCTCTCGCCGTCGGTGACGATTGCTCCGGGAGTGCACCGCTGCCTTCCTCGCCAGAGCTACCCCGAGAAACCTCGCCACACCGAGCTACATCGAGCGCCTACCGACAAAACCCGGCTCTTCGCCGCTTGAACTCGCCACGGCCACCACCGCCACCCCGACCACCCGGAGCCGCACCAAGAGGTTCGCAATAACGCCTCTACCCTTTTGATACCACCCACCGCCACCAGATCGCCGCCGCTCGTCGGGACCATTGTTGATCGGCGCCGCCTCGCCGCCGCCCACGCCACCTCCACTCGCCGCCATCGCCTGCGGCACGCTGCGTGGCAGCCCACGTGGTGCCGGCGCACACGCAGCATCGCGCCACAACCAAAGCCAGCCCGATTCAGAGGCTCGGTGGACTTGGTCCACCGTGGAGTTGTACAACGACATGTGGGTCCCACATGTCGATTTTTTTTATTATTCCTTTTCCGAAATTCCTGTGGTTGACGTCATGCTCGACGCAATATTCTGATTTTTTGTTAAGAAATAATTCGGAATTCCGTAAAATCCAATTTTAGGGTTTTTTTTAGATTGAAACTTTGAAACCCCATATCTTTTGCATCCTAACTCCAAATCAGCCCATTCAAATTTCTAAATTCATCTAAAATCAAGATCTACCTAATGGAGATTTTTTAATTTTTTTTAGTTGTTTTGCCTCTGTTATTTATTTATTTTGTTTTTGTGCTTCGCTTCATGTAGTAGACCTTGACGTGTTGGAAGAGTTGAAGAAGAAGGAGCTTTCCAAGACTAGGACCAGTACCTAAACTTATTCCAAGGCAAGCTATACCCTTGACCATTTTGCTTCCCAGCTTTTACAAAAGTATTTTAATTCAAATTATCGCATCTTAATTCAAGTATTTATTTAAATGTTTTGGGTGCGAGAGTTAATCCCAAATTGTTATGCCATCCTTGTGTAATTATTATGCCCCGATCCTTTGTCACCCTAGTTACTATTAGTTGGTAATATTGTAGCACCAACGGGTTGGTTAGCACGAGTAGATTGCTTAGCCATGCCCCAATCACTTATTCATGTGAGACCGCAATTATTAACTGACTAAGTGAATATGCAATTTTAAATAACTGTGTGTACTATGTGTCTTTGTGGCATGTGTTGCACGTAAATCAACTGGGTGGTAAAAGGATTTGGACCGAGGCAAGTGGTGGATTGTGTGAAATGGTGGAATCTGTGTGATCTGTGTGGACAATAACTGTGTGATCTGTGTGAATCATAATCAGGTGGTGTGTGGTTTAGTTGGCATGTGGAAGTCTTGCCTCGGTCAATTAAGGACCTCACCAAAAGGCCATTGAACCGAGCCCCTGCACGACCACATGTCTGCTTTTGAGACGGCCTAGCATAGTAAGATAAGGTATCCAAATGCTTTGTTATGATTAGTGCTAGCTACACTAATTGTATCTTGTGGGTAAAGTGTACAAACTCGCAGAGTGTAATTTAATCTATTCAATAGCGCGTCATGGTCATGGACAATGCTCGGGATATCACACTAGGGGTAGATTTTATTAAAACTGTGGGAAGGGAGTCTGTGGTTTGAATCATCCAAACTATGTGAATAAAATTGTCTAGGTGTGTGTGTCTTTGTGAAATCAAATGTTAAAATTATTGTTATCTATTTGTTTTACCTGCTTTCAATCTATTATCGGTATTCAATTGCAAACTTGCATTTCGCAAAAGAACCACGTAATGCCTTTCCCTTGTAAAATGCCAAGATGTGTATATATTGCATTTACGTGGTGTGGCTTAAGTAGTACGGTGTGTACTCACGCTTGTTTTGACGAATCAAGCGTAAGAGGAGGAGTCTTCACCACTTTCGAGGACGAGTTTATCGAAGGTGCCCGATCGCGAGGTCTTGATCCCACGGTTGTTCGTGGTGAATCGATGGGTGCCGCTACCGCTTTTGTTTCACGCTTTAATTCTCTCATAGCCTGCGTGCCTTGAATAAATGTAAACTCGACCTTAAGGTCAAAACCATTAGTTATTAATCAAAGTTATTCGCTTATGCTATTATTCGCCTTGTATGGATCGATTTCCACCTTTGTTACCACTGTGCACTAGCGTGATCCCGGCTAGTGCGTTGAACACGAGGGTCCTCAATTGTAATTTCGGTCCCGATGTAGTGGTATCGAGCCATACCGATCGTAGGTCTAGACCTTAGTTAGATCGGCCGCTTAAATGTCCAAACTATTTTCTAAAAGAAAATTTATCCGCAAGACTAAATTGACCGCTTAACTCCTCTCATATCTCTCTCGACTCATCTCTTGCTATAATCTCCTCTTTTCACCGCTTAAAACTTGGTTCTACCTTTTGTCCGCTCGACAGATGCCGCACCTCGAGACCTTCGGAGATTGCAACGGAGGACTTGCCGCCGAGCTTTGAAGTCGCCGCAGACGCCGGAGGCTTTGATTGCCCGATGTACCGTGGCAAAGGAGTACATGGTCAACGGACGGATCGTGGTATAGTTCGCCACCGACGGTTCACGCCAGAAGGAACACTAGAGGCACCAACCTTTGATGTCTCAACAGAGGATCACCTTCACGCAAGGAATCCATGAGTCATCACGTTTGGCCATACTCCGAGTCCGCCACATCTACGCGAAGAACCGCAACACACTGCTTATCGCTACCATCCCAGAGTCGCCGGGGAGATATTCGCGCTTCCGCTTCACGCACGGGAAGGCAATGCCTCAATGGTGCATCTAGCACGATTCGCAATGCCAGAGGAGTCGCTGGAGATGGCCGCCACCGAGCCGAGGTGCGCCTATCGTGCCCGGGAAGAAGCCGAGGAGAGGATCGCTGCCTTAGAGCAAGCTCTACGGTCAACATGAGGTCGAGGATGATCAAGAGGAAGATTCGAAGGACCGTAAGAGGATCCCGAGGAGATTAGGAGAATCCAAAGCAGAGGTTGCACATGCTTTGAGGACCAGCAGAGCTGCCAGACACCAGAGGAGCCACCAGACTCAAGACTCCAAAGACACTCGCCTCCAACAGCACCGACCCCAGACATCGTAACTGTGTCGCGAGGATGCCCGCCACTTTGTAGTCTACACCAGTGCAGAGCGCCGCCGTGGCTTTGGAGGCTTTCTCGAGTAATAGTTCGCTTAAGTTCCAGCTTAGTCGCTTAGCCGCTTCTTTTCGTAGTCGCCTTTAGACGGTAGCTTGTGTGCTTAGGTTCGCTCTATTTTCTTGTGTGTAAGTATGAGCTGCAAAGGCCCTTAGGCATTTGTTGCACCATGCTAGTAAGCTATTAATAAAAGGTTATTGCATTCGAGTTTCTTGAGTCAGGTTTGTTGGGTTTAATCTATTCCCTGCCTAGTTCTAAACTCATCTCGTGCTTGCTACCTTTCTAACCTATGGAACTTCACCAGATGGTTCAGACTCGTCCACGCCGCAAGTGGATCCGCACCCCAAAGACCCGATGATAATCAAACCCCGCAGGACAAGTACACCCCAAGCACCACCCCTTGACTTGCGTAACTTTGGAGCCTTTATGGCAAAGACAAACTCGATGATGTATACAATGATGAACCAGATGCAAGCCATGAACAACAACAACAAGAATAATCGTCAGGAGGAGCCCTGTCACTCGGTGGTTATCAGGACCATCCAAGTTGGTCAATTCATGAGGACTCGTCCGCCAACTTTCTCTCGACATGTCTCACCAAGAGAAGTCGATGATTGGCTTCAGATGATTGAGAGGAAGTCGCCGATCACCCAATGCGGCGATCACGAGAAGGTGTTATATGCCACTCATCGATGGAGGGCATAGCCGCGAATGGTGGGAGAACTTCACAGAGGCGCATGAGGCACCGCAGAATATCACATGGGAGGAATTCTCCGCCTTTCGCCAATATCATGTACCGAAGGCATTATGGATCTCAAGAAAGATGAGTTCCAAGGCTCAAGCTAAGGGGGTATGTCGCTGATCGACTACCTAAATAAGTTTTTCAACTAGCTCGCTATGCTCCGGAGGATGTCGCATCGACTGTGTCTCGCCGTAACCGCTTCTTGAAGGGTTTGAACTCAGACTACAAGTCAATCGCTTGCCCACACCTTCCCGGATTTCCGTGAGTTGATTAACAAGGCGTTGGTCATGGAGGACAAACGCAAAGAGCCGAAGATCACCGCAAGCGAGGATGATTCAAACAGGAAGCCACCACCGCAACAAAGAGAGGGCAAGAGTAGTGCCACAACAGTTTACTCGCTTCCACCGCAGAGTTCGCTCGTAACACCTACACCACCCTCAAGACTCGCCCTTTTGTTCGTAATCCTCGCAACCCTACACCGCCAACCCCACCCCGAACGATAATCGCGAATGAACCAAGAGTATGTTACCATTGCCGCCAACTGCAGCATTTTGCTAATCGTGTCCTCGAAGGGAGCTATCACTCCAAATTCGCTTCAACCTTGGAGCAACACCGCCAAGACCCCAAAGTAACAACCAAAGAGTTTCTCAGGGACCAATCAACCAGAGGAACGCCTCATCAATGGTTAGAGGTCGTGTTAACCACGCCACTTTGAAGGAGCTCAGAAGCACCAGACGTTGTAATCGGGTAAGTTCTAGTAAATTCAAGACTGTGATCCGCTCGCTTTGATTTCGAGCTTCAGATTCGCTTGTTTCGAAATTTTGCAACTAAGAATAAGTTGGAAGTTATGCTCTTAAGCGTGCTCTGTTAGTCCAAATACCGAGCAGAGCTAAGTTCTAATACGGGTTGTTTAGGGCTGTTGCTCATAGTCGAGTTGAGTTTCTAGCTAACCTAGTTATTCTAGACACCCAAACCATAGATGTCATCCTTGGCATGGATTGGTTAACCAAGCACAAAGCCGTGCTAGATTGTGGTCAAGAGTCATATAATCGAGGATACCAAAGGAAACAAAGTGGAGTTTCTAGCTACCTCAAGGCGTAATGGACATCCGCTAGTCAATAGCCTCAAGACCGCCACCTTGGAAGATGTGCCCGTCGTCAAAGAATATCCAGATGTGTTCCCGTAAGAATTACAGAATGCCACCGGATCGTGACATCGAGTTTGTCATCGATCTAGTGCCGTGAATGCCCCTATCTCAAGAGACCCTACCGGATGCCACGATGAGTTGGTGGAGATGAAGAAGCAAATAGAAGAACTTTTGGAGAAAGGTTTTAGAGACCTAGTTTGTCGCCATGGGGAGCGCCAGTTTTGTTCGTCAAAAAGAAGGATGGAAGCATGCGAATGTGCATCGACTACCGGTCTCTTAATGAAGTCACTATCAAGAATAAGTACCCATTGCCCCGGATAGATGATCTGTTTGACCAGATGAAAGGAGCCGGAGTGTTCTCGAAGATCGATATGCGATCAAAGTTACCATCGATTGAAGATTTGTCCCAAGGATGTACCTAAGACCGCTTTCAACACGGCAGACGGGCATTATGAGTTCTTAGTCATGTCCTTTGGTTTGACTAATGCCCCCGCTTACTTCATGAACATGATGAATAAGGTATTCATGGAATATTTGGACAAGTTTGTAGTTGTATTCATCGATGATATTTTGGTTTACTCCAAGTCAGAAGAAGAACATGCTGAGCATTTGAGATTAATCCTAGAGAAACTCAGAGAGCATCGGTTGTATGCTAAGTTTAGTAAGTGTGATTTCGGAAAAGGAAGTGGATTTTCTTGGTCATGTGATGACAAATGAGGAGTGGCATTGACCCAAAGAAGGTTAAAGCAAGATACATTGGGAACAAACCCAAGACCTGCCACTCAAATTCGTAGTTTCTTGGGATTAGCAGGATATTATCGCCGCTTTTATTGAAGGATTCTCATCGATTGCTAAACCTCTTACACAATTGTTGAAGAAAGAGAAAAGTTTACTTGGACCCTGATTTTGTGAAGAAAGTTTTCAAGAATTGAAGAAGCGTTTGACTTCACCTGTACGATTTTGCCGATATTCGCAAGGATTTTGATATCTATTGTGATGCTTCGCACAAGGATTAGGATGTGTCCCGATGCAAGAGGGAAGAGCTGCCGCTATGCGCCAAGGCGCTTAAGGCCTCATGAAGAGAATTATCCTACCCATGATCTAGAATTAGCTGCAAAGAGTGCATGCTTTGAAGATTTGGCGCCATTACCTCATCAGAATCATTGCGAGATATACACGGATCATAAGAGCTTGAAATACATTTTTACTCAGTCAGATCTGAATATGAGACATAGAAGATGGCTAGAATTGATAAAGGATTATAATCTTGGAATCCATTACCATCCTGGTAAAGCCAATGTCGTTGCCGATGCTTTGAGCCGAAGAGCCAACGCAATGCTTTGGAAGTGGAAGAGCCTTGTGCGTAACTTCAAGAGGAATTCCGAAGCTAAGACTAGAAGTAGTATCGAGGGATTTGTAGCCAACTGAAGTGCGTCTACTTTGGAGAAGCAGATTCGTGAGGCTCAAATTTAAAGATTCGTAATTCTCCGACATCAAGAAGAAGATGATGTAGGGAAGTTCAAGGACTTCACAAAGGATGATCGTGACATACTTGTGGATCAATGGACGATTCGTGTTCCAGATATTGATGGATTGAGACAACTAATTCAAGGAGGCCCATGACTCAAAGTATTCGATTCACCCCGGTAGTACTAAGATGTATCAGATGTTAAGAATAAGTTTTGGTGGCCGAATTTGAAACGGACGCCGCAGAGTTCGTTGCCTTGTGCGACGGTGTCGAAAGTCAAAGCAGAACATCGAGGTCAGCAGGTCTCGCTGCAACCCTTGAAGATTCCAGAGTGGAAGTGGGAAGAAATCGAATGGATTTCATTACCGGTTTACCCAAGACTCAATCCTGCTATGATTCGATTTGGGTAATAGTGGATCGTCTCGACTAAAGTTGCCCATTTCTTGCCACCAAGACCACGACTCAGAGATCGTTCAGCGAGCTATATATGTCAAAGGTTGTCGGCTTGCATGGGGTACCTAAGAAGATAGTGTCGATCGAGGATCTCGGCCACCTCCGATTTTGGCAAAGTTTACACGAAGCCCTAGGGACTCACTGAATTTCAAGATCACAGATCATCCTCGCATGATGGACAGATCGAAGGGTTAATCGATATTGGAGGATATGTTGAGAGCATGTGCGCTTAGCAAATGCTACCCGCTGGGATAAGAGTTTACCATATGCGTAATTCTCGTACAACAACAAGTTATCGTTAGTCTCGCAAATGTCACCATTTGAAGCTTTGTATGGTCGTGCTCAGAGAACCCCGTTAAATTGGATGTAAACAAATGAACGCATACTTTTGGTCCAGATATTATTCAAGAAGCGTAAGAGCAAGTGTCCATGATCGAGAGAGGCTAAAGATAGCTCACCGAGGCAGAAGAGTTATGCCGACAATCGTCGCCGTGATCTCGCTTTTGAGCCGAGGACTTTGTGTATCTTCGAGTTACGCCTCGAGGTGTGAAAAGGTTCCATGCCAAAGGGAAACTCGCCCCTCAGTATGTTGGTCCGCTCAAGATTTTGGATCGTCAGGAGAAGTAGCTTATCGCTTGAGCCGCCGCAATCGCTAGCAGAGTACACGATGTCTTTCACGCCTCATACCAAGAAGTGTCTTCGTGTGCCGAAGAACAAGCCCCGCTGGAGTCAATTGAATCAAGGAAGACCTCACCTACAAAGAGCAAACGGTCAAGATTCTCGATGTCGCAGAACGCCGGACCGTATAAGACGGTTCGCTTTTTGCAAAGTGCGAAGGAGCCACCACTCGGAAGGTGAAGCAACGGGAGCATGAAGAAGAGTTAAAAGCCGAGTTCCCAAATTTTTCTCCGCTTAGCTCTAATCTCTGGTCGAGATTCCTTTAAGGGGGAGGTTTGTAACATCCCAATTTTCGAGCTTTTAAAAATCTTTTAAATAAGTTGTAGTGGGAAAATTCACCATTTGGATTTATTTGATTTTAATTTAAAAGCTTAATATTGACTTTGAGTAACAAAACAATTTAATATGATTAAAGTCAACATGAACAATGGTCAAAACTATTTTATTTGGATTCTATGAGCTTGGATATATTTTCTAGAATTTTCGAATTTTTCCAAGTTCATTTGCTATTTTCTATTGCTTATTCGAATTTCGCTATTTTCTTAAAAAGAAAAAGGTAGTTAAATCTCCAAATAGTGATCGGGCCGAATCTCTCGCCCAACTCCTTTCCTGGGCCACCCCACTCGCCCACTCATTCTCGCCGTTGATCAGACTAGACGCCAGATCTCCGCCTCAAGACGCAAGACTCGCTCTCTCTAACGCTGGGGCAGTAGGTCGCTGCCTCCGACAGTGTCTCCTCCTCATGAAGCGCGCGTCCGCCATTGCCGCTGCATGGCTTCATTCGACAATATCGCAACCAAATTTCGATTTTGTGCGCGGATGATCGCTTCTAGAAGCCCTATCCTCCCTGACTCGCTCAAACAAAATTGAAATTCAAATTCGCCTATCTCCTTTATCTCCATGAGCCCTTCTCGGTGGTTTCAACCTCCGCCACGCAAGACGCCGCCCGAGGCCGCTTAGACCCTATAAGTAGCACTCGAGGATCGCCGCAGCCTCTTTCCAAAAACCCCAAACCAATTGCCCTCTCGAGCCCTTTGTGCCAAGAATCGAGTTTTGGGCGCCGGTCACCGAACCCTAAAACTCCGATCCTCTCGCCGTCGGTGACGATTGCCTCCGGGAGTGCACCGCCGCCTTCCTCGCCTTGAGCTACCCCGAGAAACCTCGCCACACGAGCTACATCGAGCGCCTACCGACAAAACCCGGCTCTTCGCCGCTTGAACCTCGCCACGGCCACCACCGCCACCCCGACCACCCGGAGCCGCACCAAGAGGTTCGCAATAACGCCTCTACCCTTTGATACCACCCACCGCCACCAGACGCCGCCGCTCGTCGGGACCATTGGGTTCTTGCCGCCCTCGCCGCCCACGCCACCTCCACCTCGTCGCCATCGCCTCCGTGGCACGCAGCGTGGCGCCACGTGGGTGCCGCCGGCGCCACGCAGCAGCAAGCGCCAAACCACCAAATTTCGATTCAGAGGCTCGGTGGACTTGGTCCACGTGAGTTGCCACGACATGTGGGTCCCACATGTCGATTTTCTTTTTATTATTCCTTTCCGAAATTCCTGTGGTCTGACGTCATGTCGACGCAATATTCTGATTTTTCTGTTAAGAAATAATTCGAATTCCGTAAAATCCAATTTTAGGGTTTTTTTAGATTGAAACTTTGAAACCCCATATCTTTTGCATCCTAACTCCAAATCAGCCCATTCAAATTTCTAAATTCATCTAAAATCAAGATCTACCTAATGGAGATTTTTTAATTTTTTTAGTTGTTTTGCCTCTGTTATTTATTTATTTTGTTTTTGTGCTTCGCTTATAGTAGACCTTGACGTCATGGAAGAGTTGAAGAAGAAGGAGCTTTCCAAGACCAGGACCTGTACCTAAACTTATTCCAAGGCAAGCTATACCCTTGACCATTTTGCTTCCCAGCTTTTACAAAAGTATTTTAATTCAAATTATCGTGATCTTAATTCAAGTATTTATTTAAATGTTTTGGGTAAAAAAGAGTTAATCCCAAATTGTTATGCCATCCTTGTGTAATTATTATGCCCCGATCCTTTGTCACCCTAGTTACTATTAGTTGGTAATATTGTAGCACCAACGGGTTGGTTAGCACGAGTAGATTGCTTAGCCATGCCCCAATCACTTATTCATGTGAGGCCGCAATTATTAATCTGACTAAGTGAATATGCAATTTTAAATAATCTGTGTGTACTATGTGTCTTTGTGGCATGTGTTGCACGAAATCAACCGGGTGGTAAAAGGATTTGGACCGAGGCAAGTGGTGGATACTGTGTGAAATGGTGGAATCTGTGTGATCTGTGTGGACAATAATCAGGTGGATCTGTGTGAATCATAATGTGGTCTGTGTGGTTTAGTTGGCATGTGGAAGTCTTGCCTCGGCCAATTAAGGACCTCACCATGTGCGCCATTGAACTGAGCCCCTGCACGACCACATGTCTGTTTTGAGACGGCCTAGCATAGTAAGATAAGGTATCCAAATGCTTTGTTATGATTAGTGCTAGCTACACTAATTGTATCTTGTGGGTAAAGTGTACAAACTCGCAGAGTGTAATTTAATCTATTCAATAGCAGCGTCATGATCATGGACAATGCTCGGGATATCACACTAGGGTAGATTTTATTAAAACTGTGGGAAGGGAGTTGTGTGGTTTGAATCATCCAAACTATGTGAATAAAATTGTCTAGGTCAGGTGTGTCTTTGTGAAATCAAATGTTAAAAGTATTGTTATCTATTTGTTTTAATTGCTTTCAATCTATTATCGGTATTCAATTGCAAACTTGCATTTACGCAAAAGAACCACGTAATGCCTTTCCCTTGTAAAATGCCAAAGATGTGTATATATTGCATTTACGTGGTGTGGCTTAAGTAGTACGGTGTGTACTCACGCTTGTTTTGACGAATCAAGGTAAGAGGAGGAGTCTTCACCCTTTCGAGGACGAGTTTATCGAAGGTGCCCGATCGCGAGGTCTTGATCCCATCGGTTGTTCGTGGTGAATCGATGGGTGCCGCCACCGCTTTTGTTTCGCCGCTTTAATTCTCTGTTAGCCTGCGTGCCTTGAATAAATGTAAACTCGACCTTAAGGTCAAAACCATTAGTTATTAATCAAATTTATTCGTTTATGCTATTATTCGCTTGTATGGATCGATTTCCACCTTTGTTACCACTGTGTGCACTAGCGTGATCCTGGGCTAGTGCGTTGAACACAGAGGGTCCTGAATTGTAATTTCGGGTCCCGACAAAAAAGCATACCCTTCGAAAGTGCCGATGGTCAGAAGATCTTTGCAGCAAGACAAGGATCTATACAGACCTAGAGAAGAGAGGGAGGAAGTCCTGGGACCAAAATTCCCGTTCTTGAGTGCAGTAGGAGCACTCATGTATTTAGCAAACTGCACTAGACCGGACATTGCATTTGCCGTGAACCTATTAACAAGGTATAGTGCAGAACCTACTAAGAGGCATTGGTAGGGAATAAAGAACATCTCCTGATACCTCCAAGGAAGCAAAGACCTTAGTCTATTCTATAGAAAGAACTAAGACCTAACTATGACTGGTTATGCAGATGCCGGGTACCTGTTGGATCCACATACAGCCAAGTCGCAAACAAGCTATGTATTCCTATGTGGTGGAACTACAATTTCATGAAAACCGTCTAAGCAAAGTCTTGTATCAACTTCAACGAACCACTCAGAAATCATAGCACTATACGAGGCCTCGCAAGAATGTTCTTGGCTTCGGCGAATGATTCACCACATCCAAAGCTAGTGTGGATTAAATATCACAAGAAACTCCCACTATTATCTATGAAGATAATGCAGCTTGTGTTGCACAAGTGCAGATGGGTTATGTGAAGAGTCAACTCACAAAGCATATCAACCCCAAGTTCTTCTATGCTCATGAATTGCAAAACATGGATGAAATTAAAGTACTGCATACTAAGTTATGTGAAAATCTTGTAGATTTATTCACTAAGTCACTTCTAGCATCTAGCTTTGAAAGGTGCATACGTGGAATTGGAATGATGGGACATAGAGAAGTGCAGAATTTAGGGGAGAATCTTCACAAACTCATTATTGAAACTTGATCACGAAGATTGAGTACCCAAAGAATAAATCCTAGAGATTAAATGAAATTGGGTGAATTGTACTCTTTTTCCCTTAACGAGTTTTCTTGAAGTTTCTTGGCTAAGGTTTTTAATGAGGCAGTTCGTGCAGCACAACAGAATGTGTTTTATGTACTCTTTCTCTAAATTCTTTCCACTGGGGTTTTATGGAGTTTTGATGAGACATGAACATATCGGATGAGTGCCCAAGGGGGAGTGTTAAGAAACATGGGCCCAGACCTTGCAAGCCTGACCTATGAAGAGCTCCTCATCTATCTGTAGACTATATATAGGAGGGAATCCCCAACCATTGTACGTGCTTTTGAGAAGAGAAATAAAGACAAGAAAGAAGTCTCCCATATCTCTTTGTCCAATCTACTATTTTGTACTTATGTTCTTGTGTGCGATTCTACGCTTGTCTATGAGGTGATCGCTCGGACTGGACTCGCCAATGACAGTTTCTCAACAGTCTTGATATACATAATGGAGAACAACAACAACCTCTGAAATCTACAGTCTCCAACTCTTCAAGCATGCATATCACATTATCATTACCTGGCATGTGTTGTGGTAGCTGTTAGGGTATAGGTCCGAGGACTAAGGGTAGAGCACTCGCTCTCATCTAACCACTGGCAGGGTTCTTCCCTGTCGAGGTAGCGAGACTATGAGGCTTGATTAGCTAAGGAGGCGAGTGATCACCCTCCAAGCTCGTTCATGACTCTTTTCGACTAACAAGGAAGCTCTGATCTTTAGGCAACCGATTAGGGACTAACTTTGTTTAATTTATTTGCTTGATTGATCATGTATAAATGCTATCCCTTTTACAAGGACAACCCGACTTGACTCGTTAGAAATAATCTATAAGGAAACTTATCACCAACAATCCAATCTATTAATAATAACTTGCCTAACTAATAGATAATACAAAATACCTAATAGATAGATTCCTAAACAATAAATCATGCCTTGGTGGCCCCATGTTGCTGAGAGGGTACGATGATGACATCACGTCACGCGGATAAGGATCAACGAAGCTCCAGTCAACATCAGTCATGTTGTCGAGTAAGACCTTCTGCTTTTCGCTATTAGCCTTCAACTTGTCCAAGAGAGATGGTGCGGTACGGGAAGCCATGGTGACTAGCTTTGATACCAAATGTTGTGGTAGCTATTTGGGGTACGGGTCCGAGGACGAAGGGTAGGGCACTCGTCCTCATCTAACCGCCGACAAGGCTCTTCCCTGTTGACGTAGTGAGGCTCTGAGGCCTGATTAGACAAAGAGACAAGAGATCGCCCTCTAAGCTCGGTTGGGACTCTTCTTGATGAACAAGGAGGCTCTGATCTTTAGCAAACCAGTTAGGGACTAACTTTGTTTATTTCTTTGCTTGATTGATAATGGATACATGCTATCCCTTTTACAAGGACGACCCGACTTGACCCCTTATAAATAATCTATAAGGAAACTTATCACCAACAATCCAATGTAATAATAATAACTTCTCTAACTAATAGATAATACAAAATACCTAATAGATAGATTCCTAAATAATAAATCATGCCCAATATCTACAGGCCTTACTATTCACACGGTGCTATAGTGCACGCATGCTACAGTACATCGCCTGGATATTGGACCATAACATTACACCCCTCGCGGCGAGGCAGCTCGTCCTCGAGCTGCGGTGGTGGCCATGGTTGAAGTCCTTGGTGGCCCCATGTTGATGAGAGGGTACGATGACGACGTCACATCACGTGGATAAGGACAAACGAAGCTCCAATGGATAGCAGTCATGTTGTCGAGTAAGACCTTCTGCTTTTCGCTATTAGCCTTCAACTTCTCCAAGAGAGATGGTGCGGTACCGGAAGCCATGATGACTGGCTTTGATACCAAATGTTGTGATAGCTGTTGGGGTACGGGTCCAAGGACCAAAGGTAGGGCACTCGTCCTCATCTAACCGCCGATAGGGCTCTTTCCTGTCGACGTAGCGAGGCTCTAAAGCCTGATTAGCCAAGGAGACGAGAGATCGCCCTCCAAGCTCGGCCGGGACTCTTCTCAACGAACAAGGAGACTCTGATCTTTAGTCAACTAGTTAGGGACTAACTTTGTTTATTTCTTTGTTTGATTGATAATGGATACATGCACTACTACAAAAAGGCTAATACTAGATGCCTCATCACAAACGGTTGATCAAAACCGTCTGTATTACATGCAATCACAGACGGTTTTGGTTTAGAGACCGCTCGGTTATCGCTACGCTTAAAACCGTCGTGAAGAGGTAATATCACGACGGTTCATGTTGAAAACCGTCAGGAAGTATCACGACGGTTCTATTAATAACCGCTCAGGATAATTCTACATATCACGCACGATTTTCAACAAAGAACCGCTCAGGAAACATCACGCATAGCTTCTTAACAATAACCGCTCGTTATATTACCATATATCAAAGACGGTTTTTGTTATAACCGCTCGTGATAATATCGCCATGTACCAATGCGTTTTTTCTTCTTCTTCGCCGCCATCCGCTTCAGGCTCCCGATGTGTCTCTTTCATCGCATCGATCCGCTTTGGCTCCTCGATGCGCGCTCTTCGCCTCACGCCTCAATTTATACCTTATTTTATAAAAGGATCATCTCGCCATCGAAGATGATCATCCCCACATACGATAAAAAATGTAAATGGTCGCTTCTTCCTTGTCGCCGCATTGATGGCCAACTCGCCGCGACTGTGCACGAGCACCTCTCTCGCTATACGCTGAACTGTGCTCACGGAAGAACACTGCTTCAACAGTTGTCTTCACCCTACGCCGCCGAGAATTTGCTGCAGTAGGTGACGGCCACCTTCCACCGCCTTGACATGCTCCTCCGCGTGTCTTCCTGTGATCTCCCACTTTCGACGAAGTTTATCGCATCATCGACGTGGTCCTCCAAAACGACGCTGCATGTCTCCAAGAGGCTTGCAAATACTTGATCACAGAATCGAGGCGCAAAGCATCGAAGTCGACCGTGCCAAGACCCTCAAGCAAGGAAGAGAGCCTATGGGCTCAATTCTTCTTGGTTCAACAACCGAGGGTCTTGGAGACACTCGAACGAGCGCCACGGTGAACGATTTCAGCTTCGCTCGATGATGATCAGAACCGCCCGGCGCCGACGCCATCGCCTATGAAGTATTGAAGACGGAGATAGCAGCCTACCTCCGCCACTAGAAAAACTTTGTTTAATTA
The DNA here is from genome assembly GCA_036346405.1 of Phyllostachys edulis. Lineage (NCBI taxonomy): Eukaryota > Viridiplantae > Streptophyta > Magnoliopsida > Poales > Poaceae > Phyllostachys > Phyllostachys edulis. The sequence goes on along the minus strand of CM070556.1, from coordinate 25,068,624 downwards.
TAGGTTTCTACTTATTTTTTTAATATTTTTCTAAGTGATCGCCACACTGCTTGGCCATATGAAAATTCCAAAATGAAAAAAAAAAGTCTGGAGGTGAAGTTAATTACTATATTAATTATATGTTTAATTATTATTATTATATATATATATATATATATATATATATATATATATATATATATATATATATATCGAGACGGTTTTGTGGAAAAAAATCTAGTTTGGAGGTGAAGTTACATTAATTAATATTAATTATATCGAGACGGTTTAGTGGAACAAATTAATTAATTATATATATATCCGATCTGTGATATATATATATATATATATATATATATATATATATATATATATATATATATATATATATATATATATGTGTGTGTGTGTGTGTGTGTGTGTGTGTGTGTGTGTGTGTGTGTGTGTGTGTGTGTGTGTGTGTGTGTGTGTGTGTGTGTGTATGTATGTATGTATGTATGTATGTATAGTTAAAGTAAATTTTCAAGAAGATTTAAATGACAAAATTGACATATAAACATGTAATTTCTTCATGTCATGTAAGTGTATATACAAGATAAATATACTTGAGAAAATTATTTCACAGACGCTTCCATTATGGAATCGCTCGTGATAATTATCACCGATAGCCCATAATAGAACCGTTTGTGATAAGTCTCTTTATTAGTAGGAGCCCGCCGCTAGGGTTTGCGCCGCCCTAACTCGTCACTCTCCAGGCGCCACTAGGGTTTGCGCCGCCTCTAACTCATCACTCCCCAACAAGATTTACTCTCGTCCGTTCTCTCCCCACCTCGACGCCGCCCTCGCCGTCCGCTGCCGCCGCCGACTCTCGTCGTTGCCTGCCAGGTTGTGACACCACTGCGACCGCACAAGATCGCACGATAGTCGAGTGTCTTGTGCAAGGTCGTGGTCATGCCACAACTAGGTGACGCCGCCACCCCATGTGTCGCTCCTGCGCCGCCATGGCTTGGTTCTCCCACTCGGCCTCCTCAAGGCCACTCAAGGGCTTTGCTTTCCCATCCTCCTCTATTCTCCTCTAGATCTATTAGCTTAATGTCTTTTGTTGAGTTTGATTTTTATGCTTGAGCCTTAAGTTGTGTCCCCGATGTTTGTGTGATTTATGCAAGGTGAAGGAGATAGATGAGGGTTGTCTTTGGTGGTGGGTCGCCGCCGTGGTTGCACTGCATCAAGTATCACCCTACCTTACTCCTCTATACTACCGTGTGGTGGCGGGTTTGAACCGCTCAATGATGTTAATAGTCTTATGTCAAATTGAATTGATAATTAGTTCATATCAATAGTCCCTTGCTCGTGATGTAATGATGTTAATAGTCTTATGCTAAAATTGAATTGATAATTAGTTCATATTAATAGTCCCTTGCTCTATGATGTAAACCGAGGGCTATTGGTGTATGTGCATTCTGTGCATCTTGCTTAGTTCATGTTGTGGGTTCAGATTGACAAAATGAATGGGGCAAAATGGTGGGTTTGGTTAATGCTCTCGATGGGTACCGAGGGTTATTGATGCCTGGTTCTTTGTGCTTGGTTAGCTTACATGGGATCGATGTGGTTCGGATGAGGCTTGGTCAGCAATTAACTTTTCATATTTGTGTCCCAAGTCAAGTTCTCCTCCCTTGCGCCCCTGTGCACGATACGCCCTACTATTCTATTCATCATCTCTTCTCTATAAAACCTCCAAAAGCAGCTTGTGCCTTTAAAAAAGCTTATATATATATATATATATATATATATATATATATATATATATATATATATATATATATATATATATATATATATATATATATATATATCGTTGTAGTCTAGCCCTTCGATGGGTCGTGAGGAGGATGAGGCAGTCATTGCTCACAGGCAACCTCTCATCGAGCCCTTGTTGTCGATACATGAAGTCGCTTCATGTATCGCTGAACTACCATTTCTTGATGTCAAGTCCAATTACCTATCGACGACATCCGTGGTAATTGTTTGTCCACACACCTTCTCTTGCAATTTCACTTCATGAATTTGCAAGGCTCGATGAGAGGTTACCCGTGGTACTGCGGTCATCCTCCCTCACGACCATTCGAAAGTGGCCGGAGACTACATATATATATATATATATATATATATATATATATATATATATATATATATATATATATATATATATATATATATATATATATATATATATATATATATATATATGAAGTTGGTTTTAAAGGCACAAGTAGTCATTGCTTTGATGTTTTATTTATATATCATAGACGGTTCGTGTTACGAACCGCTCATGATAGACGATTATCACGCGGTTGCTCAACACGAACCGCTCAGTGATAGTCATATATCACAAACGGTTCGAAGTTAATAACCGCTCAGGATAGCATGCATCATGACGGTTCAAAACCGCTGCGTGATGACCTCATGTCATCATCGACCCATAAACTCATGGCGACTTACTTAAACCATCTGTGATGATATTTTTGAACCGTCTGTGAATGTCTTTTCTGTAGTAGTGATGCTATCTATTTTATAGGGATGATCCGACTTGACCCTTAAGAAATAATATATAAGGAAACTTATCTCTAACAATCCAATCTAATAATAACTTGTCTAACTAATAGATAATGTCAAATAAATAATACATAGATTCCTAAATAATAAATCATGCCTAATACCTATGGTTGTTACTATGCACACGGTGCTATAATACCATGTTGCTACAGTACACACGTGCTATGCTACCTCACCTGGATATTGGACCATAGCAGCGTGCAGGCAGATAGATGCACGCTAGCTAGTGCCGTATCCTGCATTCAGGGTAAGAACATTTAGGACAAGACAAGATATATGACAACGTGTTGCCGCACTGAGGAATTAATGGAATTCCAGCTTTCAGGTAGTACTGCTAGTTCGGTATTATTAGGCATTCTTTTGTGCTCCTTTTGTTTTTTTTTTTCGTTCAGTAAATGGCTAACCATGTATATTCCGAAGAAAAGACATGGAAACCCACTTTTTTTCAGCATCCATGTGGCTAGCTATGCATGCACTTTTGACAATTACATGTTGCTAGTCATTAGTCAATCCAGTAATGACTCAGTAACAGGTCTAAATTATTTGCATACAAATCATTCAGTTGCTTACAGACTGGTTAATTGCTTGCAACTGGCCAGCTGAAAGGGAGGCCAAGTTTCTGAACCTTTTCAGAAAGTACGGAAGCATTTTAGGCTAAGTTTTTTTAGCAAAGTTGATTGGCAGAAGGCTGGCCTTTCTCTAATTTCCCGTCGCAGACTGATATAGCATCCATGTCCACTATATACATTGCGCAATTCAATTTTCGTTTGACGACGAACCCGCGCAACACACACGTGCGCTCTAACAGAGTAGCCAGAAACCCGCACGAGCGTGTATTGATTAACAAATTTTCCTTCACGAAATTCATAACAGTCACTGACAATTGACAAACGAGCCCTGCTTCAATTTCACCGATATTAACCGTACACATCTATTGCCCGATGTTGTCAAAAGTCATAACAATGTTTGTTCGTACGCATAGTAGTGCCCATTGTTATAAATATTATATGTACATTGAAGAGTCTTAATAAATAATATATATAGAGTATAAAGGGATATAAATCTAAACCCTAGAACAATAGAAAATACTATAAATACACTTATATCCTTAACACCCCCCTCCCTTCAAATGCAAGACGTATGCAGTATGCAATAGCATTGCATTTGAAAATAGTTGACACTAAAATAGAGAAAATCCGAAGTCCGAGTCTTGATAAAAGATTTCCTCCCATCCGAGGTCGTGCGATAGCCCATAAAGCACATGGTGCGGGAGCAAAGTCGACCACGGCAACATGATGAAGAAGATGATGAAACTGATAAAAATAGAGAAAGCTATCAAATCAAGCCGAATAGGAATAGATAGAAGCATGGCGGCGCAGATCGAAACCCAAGACGGCGGCAGTGCAATGCAGAAGAAGCGTGATAGAGACGCAGTGCAGAAGAAGCGTAATAGAGACGCAGTGCACAAGAAGCGCAATAGAGACGCAGTGCACAAGAAGCGCGGCGGCCTTAAAAGTTTGTGGCGACGGATCTGCAGCGGCTCGAAGAAAAGAGCAGCAGCTGCTGCCATGCAAAGAAATTCCTATACTTCTATGACTGACAATAAATTTGTGGGCTCGCATGGTTTAGACGAACTCAGAGGTAGAATTTTATGGATTTGGATGGATGCAATGGAAGAGAGAGAAAAATGACTCAAAGAATACTAGTAGTAGATACTAGCAGCAAGCAGACAAGGACGACGAGCAAACACCAAGGACTAGCAGCAAATAGCACTAGCCTAGAAGCACAGCTGAGCCATAGAGATGAGAGGTCGATCTGGTTTAACTAGATCAGGCCAACCACATTAGGCTGGAGCCTCTCGACCAAGAAAGCACTCACAGCCGAACCATCTCCTCCTTATCCTATTTCCCCTGCTCTCCCTGTGCTTGCCTCACACCACACCGCAACGCGAGTGCAATAGAAGGTCAGTCCATCGCGGGAGCTCGGCGGCTCGATCTGGAGTGGCAGCTCGGGGAAGATCCGGCCGCAGGAGGGAGCACTGGCGCCAGCGGCGGTGAAGTTAGTGAGCACGAGCGCCACGAGGCGGCGGTCGAGGAGCCAGTGGAACAGCGCGGAGGCGAGGAGGCCCTTGGAGATGGCCATGAGGAATAGCGCCGACGCGCGGAACCGTGGAGTGAGTGACGCAAGTTGGAGGCTGCCGAAGAAGACTCCGACGCCCGAGACGGCAGCAGCCCGGGTGAAAGATAGAGCCAGGCAACGGAAGACCGCACGGGAAGCACAGGTAGCAACGAGAGGCCGCCCCCGGGAGCGGAGATCGCTCCTCCCGGGGGCAGCGGAGGCGAGTAGAGGCTGGAGGCGGCGGCGGCTACAGTAAGCCCTGAACCTAACTCGGCTCTGATACTATGTTATGAATATTATGTGTATATTAAAGCGGCCCAATAGACAATATATATAGGATACAAAGAGATACAAGTCTAAACTCTAACACAATAAAAAATACCATAAATACCCTTATATTCTTAACACCCATAAACACAGAAAAGTGAATGGCACATGACAGTGCACAGAAAAGAACGGCCTTTTTATGTGATCACATGCCAGATCTCCGGATAATTAATATTGCCTGACACTGACACAAAGCAGAAAGAATTCCTGGAAAAAGTTTTGGCCACAAATGAAGCAGTACTGCAGCTAGCACAGCATAATTGCTTGATCAGAATAGAGTCCCAAAGCAAAAACAAAAAGAAGTCATTTCTCAGTCTTTAATTTAATTTTAGTAGTACCATAAAGATTAAAGACATGCTAGCTTGATTATTTTTCTTTCTCCGTGAATATATAATGCCTGAAGGAGACCTGAATATACACCTGATCCATTCATTTTCTTTAGGTCCAAAGGTGAAGCAGAAAATGCAATGCAGTGGCTAGAGTCCAAAAAAGGTATTCTGGTCAGCACTCAGCACCAACCCAGCATTGTTTTGTCCACTTTGGTCTCTCGCCGCACGGTCGATCGGCTGCGCTGTATGTCACTTGTGAGTTGTGACTTCAACGGCCACTGAGGCTCCAAGGGAAAGGATTTGGCAGCTGGGAAAAGGAAATTCAAAGGTAAAAACCAGAGTGCAACGTGCATGGCGCGGTTGGATTCACGCACTACGAACCAATTATGCTTCAGTTCCGCCAACCGTAGCATAGCCTAGATGAATGTACTAGCCAATCGTTCCCACTCTTTGAAAAAAAAATCCTAATTCAGTTGCATATTTGGTTTGAGCGACGAGTTGATCCTAAGATCAGTCTACGGTCATCTTCTAATGAATATTCTCGCTTGATCTTACGAATGTAATGGGTTGTGCCATCGAAGTACCATTCGACGTTACCACGACAAAAATTACGGCGTAACATCACGATGGATCAGCCTGCTAGGATAAACGAATTCCTCGAACCAAACAGACTCTTAAGTACGTGTCGCACATAGAATTGAAGGCAAACCCAGGCCATGTCATTCTATCAACTGCCCAGTACGTGCATGGTTATCTAGAACAGCCGCACACACTGACTACCGGCATTTGTTTGCTGTGCATATATCTAGTGCCCTCGGTTAAGAAATATAGGACACTTTAGAAAACGTGCAGTCAAATTTTCTTAACTTTGATCACTAATATATAAAAAAAATTATTTATATTGGTAGGGTGAAAATAGTATCATTATACTAGCCATGAAAAATATTTTCACAATATAATAATTTATATTATTTTATGAATATATTCATATAAAAAGTAATGGTCAAAGTTGCATGTTGAAAACCGTGTCGATATCCAAAACGTCATATATTCTTGAACAGAGAGGTACTAGCTAGCGAATGTACTGGCGATATTCGCTTGAGAGGGAGGGAAAATGTCAGTGGCGGAGTTGTATAAGGTGCATGGGGGTACAATTGTACCCTCAAAATTTTCAGTAAAAACTCCAGTGTATACCCCCCTTAATACACAAAGCATACACTACAAACTCCTTCAATTGCAGCCCATAGCCCAATAGGCCCAATAAACAGCCTAGCAACAGCAACAGCTGAGCAACGCCATCACCCATCAACAGCAATTCACCCATTGGTTCAGCCCTAGACAGTCGCCTCCAGGTTAGGTCTCCAGGATCGAATCGATCCCCAAATTCCCCATCCTTTGCCCTAGCCGGCCAACCTATCCCCCGTGCCATGCGCCGTGCAAGGGCGCAGCATGCGGCCATGCACCCGTGCAGTGTTGTTTGGCGACTGGCATCTCCGTGACTCCGTCTCTGACGACGACTTGCGTGGGCGTGGTGAGTTGCTGAGCTAGGAGATTGAGATTGGGAGCGCATCAGCCGAACTATTGTGAGTTCTAAAAATATTGAATCCTCAATCTTTTTTTTATCTTGCGCAATGTTCAGTTGTTCAACTTCTTGTTGACTTGTTCGATCTAGTTAGTCACAATTTTAGATTTTTTTTTTGTAAATGTAGATTTGTAGAGCACTAAAATATGAAGAAGAATAAAGACCCAGTCTCTTCATGGAGTGCTCAAGCTCAATAGGCACAAAAGATCCCTTCTTCTTCAACATCGTGCTCAAATAGAGAAAGCAAGACAAATAGTATTTTACCTTCAATTCCTGAGGGTGAAACAAACATTGACAGCGGGACCTCATGGAGACACCGGTCGCCGGACAACACCACACGGCCTCAAACAAATAGTGACATTGGGATAGGAGTAGGAATTGAAGATGCTACTGCTAGTAAGGAGCCTAAGGAGACAATTTGTAATGTTGATCTTCTTCCACATGATCTCGAAAAGAGAATCCACATCACTTGTTATTCTGTAAATGAGCAAGATGCAGTAAATTAAGAATCTTCATCGCTTCCATGTTGAATTATTTTTAAGTGTCATTGACATGTAACTTCAAGAGCTTAATAGCAGGTTGGTTACATTTGATACAACGGCTTATTTCCAAATTCCAATGCATCTTTGTTTCCTACTAATACATTTGCTTCTAATGACAGGTTTGATGAAGTTAATACAGAGCTACTTCTTTGCATGACATCTTTAAATCCTGCTAATTCATTTGCTTCATATGACAAGGATAAAGTTCTTAAACTTGCTAAGTTTTATCCTAAAGATATATCGAACACAAATTTGGTACAACTTTCTTTGCAACTTAATATGTTTATTGCTGACATGAGCCATGATACAAGGTTTCGAGAAATGAAGAATATCAGTGAGCTCTCTATTAAACTAGTTGAGACAAAGACACATGATCACTATAAACTTGTTTATTTGCTACTCAAATTGGTGTTGATCCTTCCTGTGGCTACTACAAGTGTAGAAAGGGTATTTTCGGCAATGAACCATGTGAATAACAAGCTAATAAATAGCATAAGTGAACAATACTTGAATGATTGCTTAGTTACATATACTGAGCGTGAGTTTTTTCTACAAGTTAGTGATGATGTTGTCATCAATCGCTTTCAAAGTATTAAGGAACTTCGTATCAAGTTGTAATTTTTTTAAAATATTTTGTAATGTTGGTTATAATACAAACATGTAATTTGTCACATTTAAACTTTTCTGTTAGAACGGATGTGTCTTAAGTTCGCACCCCCATTGTAACAGTCTAAAATTTGGGCTTATTTTCAAAAATATGAAAATGTGATCTTCTTAAAACTTTTGATGGATTTTATTTACAATTGCTTTTCTAGATTTTATTTGCAAGGCTTTTTGTCTAAATAAAGAAATTGAGAATCAAATTATAGAAATTCAAAACTCATTAAGAAATTAAAATGAATTGAAATAAGAGATGATAAATCCAAACCTAATTGATAATTAAAAACAACCTGAAACATAATATGATAATTAAAAATACAAGCTTGGTGTAATTACACTATCAATAAAATAATAAGTATTTTAAACATGTTTTGAAACTCTCCTCAAATCCAACAATACAAATATATACTAATAGGATATTAAAAGATTTTTAGATTAAAATGTGTTACAAATAAAATTCTACAAAAACTACAGTATGAACTAGACCATGTGAATAACCTCCACTAATTTTTCATAATTGTTAGACTTATATTTCTATGTAAAATAATTATCTAATGCTCTCAGCCCTTTTAGCAAAATCTCGAAACCAAAAACCCCTCCACCTCCCACTGACTAACCGGGCCCACATGTAGCCCTTCTTCTCCACCACACCAAGCCACTCGCTAGCTCCTTGGACACGCGCTCGTGCGCATGTGCATGCCACCGGAGCTGCCCCTGGTTTTGCCAGCCCGCCCCTAGGTTCACCTCCATGCCCATGCCATCGTCCACACCTCGCCCATACCCCTATCGTGTCCCTGGTCACCACGTCTGTGCCGTGCTGTCGCTGCACCCAAGCATGTCGCCACGACGCCCACGGGCTCTCCTACCGAATGCTCTGCCCTCTTCCCTATTTAAGCTGAGCCATGAATGCCTCTCATACTCTTCTTCCTCTCCCTATTTCTCCCTCTCCATTTCCTCTCCTCCCCGAGCTCCAATTGAGCAAGGTTCCGAATGCCATTTTCGGCCTGGCCGAGCTACCTCCAAGCTCTCCGGGCGCTCCGGTGATCTCTAGCCATCCCCAACCACGTCACGGTGAGCCTCACACCACGAGGAGCCCAACCCCTCCATCAATTCGGAGTTTGTGCCACTAGAGCGTCGTGCGCACGCCATCTTCTCCGGTTCCTGCTGTATCCGCCTCCACCGCCGCCGCGTCACCTCCAGCGAACACAAGCTCGATTCCTTCCTCCGTGAGCATCACTAGACACCCCCCCTACCTCCTCCAACCTCTCACCCACTCTCTCTTCTTCTCCAGGGACCTCTCCACGGTGGCCTCCCCGTACCGCCCATGGTCGCCATTGCTGGCTCACCTTGGCCTCTCTCCATCCTCGGCGACCACTCTAGTAAGCTCCCCACACCCCATGGCTGCTCATGCTCTCACTAATTCCTCCCCAACTCCACCCAACGCTGTCGAAACCATTTTGCCTCCACAGCCGGTCGCCGCTCGTCACCTCCCATCCGCCGCCGACCAGCTCCGGTCAAGCCACCACCGTCATTCGGTTCACCTCACCTCCCTGGCTCCATTTCAGCCATCACCGCCTCCTTGCTGCCACCCAACCACTAGCGACATATGCCGCTCCAAACCGGCCCGAGCCACCCTGAACCTTCCCCTATTCTGCTCCCTTAGCTCTGTGTCTGTGTATTTCCCCTCTCCCACTAGACCAGGGAACCACTAGTAAAACCAACTAATGCTAACAAATCTTGTAAATGTCATTAGGTCACCTAAATGATTTAGCAAAAATCGAAGTTTGAGTTTTGAAAGAAGTTAGACAGAAGCACTTCATTTTAGAAAAATATTATGTGTTGTCTATTGAATTAACAGAGAATGGTGAAAACTTGGATTGTTAGGAGAACTCATTTGCAAAGCTAACTGACTAATACTAACAACTTTTATGGATGTCATTTAGTTCACTCAAATGTATTAACAAAGTTGGAAGTTGACATTTGGAGGAAAGTTAACCAACCACACTTAAGTACAGAAGGTTTTGCTTTTGTAGGTTGAGTGAACAGTGAAAGAAATCTGAAGATAATCAGAGTTTTAAATAGGCAAATGACATGTCTAAACTAGTAGTTAGAAATTTTATTAGCCATTGAACATTTAACTAACATCACTTCAGTAGATCTTTGCAAGATGTTGAACAGATAAGTGTAGATGAGAAATTGAAATGACAGTGGACTAATACAACTTATACAAGTACTTAGAAAGTGTAATGATTCAGTTAACCCTTGGACATTAAGCTAACAAAGGTAAAGCAACTCCTGCTAATCTTATGGCTATTATGTAGACCACTCTAATGAATTAACAAAATTGAATGTTGAAATTTGAGAGAAGTTTAGATAGTAGCCTTCTAGTTCTTAATACTTTCTGTTAAGTGCAGTTTGAATAGGGAAGGAGTGTAGATGAAAGTTTCAGTTGGCAGTAGGTTAATCACTTTTTAATACAATCAATTAGTAAGCTAATTAGTCAAGTGAGCAATATATTTAGCAAATTGAAATTTTGGGCTAGTAAGAAGAACAGTTAAATAGCAAATCATGTTTTATGAAATAATGATTAGAGACGTGTTCAGATAAAAATCTGAAAAGACAGTAGGCTAATAAACCTTTGTAATGACTATTAAATTACTCAAATATGTTTGACCAAGGATAATTGAATTAACATAGAAGTATAGTTAGCAAATACTCATTCTCATAATAACTCCTTTTGGAATATATGAACAAAGAAGAGAAACTAAGAATACTCAGAGTTGTCAATAGACTAATGACCTTGTAATACAAGTAGTTAGAAACCTTATTGATTCAATTAGCTATTGGATACTTAACTAACAGCAACCAAAACAAGCTAAAATCAAATAGTGATATGTATGTCCCAAACCAATAGTGAACAACCAATGGGTTAGTGAACTAATTAATCAAAGAGAGCTTTGATTAGGCAAAGAATTAATAAGATAAGAAAACTCTAAGAACAACAAGTAACCTACTACTGGAAGCTTCAAAAATTCAGACTAAAGAATAAAACTAAATGGATTCCTAAATGACAGTAAACCATATGCCATGATTATGTTAATATCTATGGTAACACTAGGTCAATGGGATAGTTAATAAAAGATGGTAAGGCAATTAGAGATTAAAAATCATTAGTAGGTACTTAGCCAATATCACCAATGTCTAGGTTAGAATGGAGGTCAACTAAAAATAATCCTTAGCATGTATTCTAGATAAAGGTGTACCTTAGTATAAGCTCAGTCATGATAATGACTATAAAAAGGACACACTTAGAACATGGAATTTCCCCGATATAAATAGGAAATAATAACAAAATGAATCATTAACATGAGCTGGACCTTCTATGCAATTCATGATAAGGCACTTTCAATAAAACAGTAACAATTTGACAACAAATCGATGCAAATCAAAACGTTAATAACTTTTACATACGAACTCGAAATTAAATGAATCTTTTTGCTAAATTAATATAACATCACTCTCTATAATAATATACAAAAATATTTAGATTTGCTTACTATTGGATTTATTTCTTTGTTTGTGTTTTGATTTCGGTTCTTTCGAATAGACGTCGGATTTCGCCAGTAAGATTATCGACGATCAAGCGACCTCACTCTCTGAACAATATAAGCAAGACCAAGGCAAGCACCATTCCTTTGATGCATGTTGATCCTATTATATTCCAAACTATTATCTTGTTTGCAATTGTATGTATGCATGCTTTATTTGTCAAGTTATTTTGTCGATTAGAGGTACTAAATCTTATTGCATGAATTCCGTAAAATTGTTCAACCCCTGCCACTAGCCTAAGTTAATATTTCTGCTGATGATTAGTGCTCGGTGGATGTTATATGGTCTATTTATGCTTATTCACTGTCATGCTTAGCCATGCTTATTTTTCGGTAGATTGGGCGGTTGCCGACTTAGATGATAACCTGATCACATAAATCATTTTTATTATGTTATGTACAGCACCCTGTGGTATCATATTTGGAAAACTAAAAGTGAAAATAAAACGATTTGGACTTGGGCAAATGGTATGAATGGTGTGGTTAACGGGTGTGATGGTTTGTGCCCAAGTCAACAAGGACCGAACATCTTGTGTCACAATATCCAAGCATTATTGCGTGCATCCACATGAGGGACATATGAGACCCCTCTTGACTTAGTACTTTGTTATGTGTTAACTCCGAGCCGCATGTGGTAGTTGTAGGAAGAAAAATATTCTGTTGTTATTAGAAATGTGCGGGCTGGGCCCCTTTTAGTTCTCTCACCTGAGGAGCATCGGTAGTTGCTGAGGCTAGGCCGATAACTCTGACACAATATATGTGTCCTCCGTGGGAGCCCCATTTGCACACACAAGGGTGATTCACGGAGGGTTTCCCCCATAGGGTGGCTCTTAGTTAAGGTATTGCATTGGAAAACGTCTCGTAGGACTTAGCTCTACTAGCATACCTTTGGAAGTGTGCTTAATCGCGTGGCAATGAGCGGTCTAGCATGTAGGTAAAGTTGTACACCCTTGCAGGGTTTAATCTACTCGAGTAGCCATGTTCTTGGTTATGACACACTTCGTTAGGTTTCGCAAGAGTTATACTCAACAATTTGGAATTTTAAATTTAAACTTGATCGGGTGGTATTGAGATTGGTTCTCATGCTATGTTTGTGTGCTGTAGGGGCAGCCACTTGTAGATGTTTTGTTGATGTCTAAAGTTATTACTCGTTGTTATTTAAAGTATTAAAAATATTTGCTCACTTGCCATTTGAATCTACTACATTGTATTTAAATTGAAATATTGTTGTGTGCTAAAAATGAACCCTGTAGCCTTCTCCTTTGAGTAGAGCTTGCATGTAGCTATGTGTGGGCTTGGTAAAGTCTTGCGGAGTACATTCGTGTACTCACTGTTTGCTTTTATTACAAATCTGAACAGCAGGTGTGAGATCGAATCGGGTAAGGAAAGATTGCGTAGAAACATCGATTTGCTATGGTTTGAACCTAGTCGGTTGCTCTGCGGGTTATGGCAAGCCATTGAGACTTCATTGATGGTTATTTATCGTTTTATTTCAGTTTATTTACTGTTTTCTCTGCTGTACACTACTACGTAAAAGGTCTTCACTGAGCAGTTCAAAAACATCATCACTGAGCGGTTCCCTCGAGCCGCCTCGAGTTTATCGATCGATAATGACCCATAGTTATCCTGACGGTTTTCGAACCGTGCATGATATCGACTAGCATGACGGTTTGTAAATGAAACTATGCGTGATATATATTCTCTATAAAGTCTCCAGCGTTGGTTGCTTGTGCCTTTAAAACTAGCTTCATATATATATATATCTTGTTCATAGTCCCTGACCACTTGTAGAAATTCGCGAGATGAGGCAGACCATGGGCAACCTCATCGAGCACAAGTTCAAGCATGGCTACCGAGAAACGCGTAGACATACAATTACCTAGATATCATCGATAGGTAATTGGACTTGACATCAAGGAATGGTTGGTTGCCGATATATGAAGCCAACCAACCATTCCTTGATGTCAAGTCCAATTACCTATCAACAATATCTAGGTAATTGTATGTGAGTGGCTTCATATATCAGTAATCAATCATTCTTTGATGTCAAGTCCAATTACCTATCGACAATATCTAGGTAATTGTATGTCCACGCGCTCTCCTGGCAGCCATGCTTCTTGAACTTGCGGGCTCGATGAGATTGCCCATGGTCGTTGTCTCATCCTCCTCACAACCCCCAAAAGTGGTGGGGACTATATATAATATATATATATATATATATATATATATATATATATATATATATATATATATATATATATATATATGAAGCCAATTTTAAAGGCACAAGCAACCACCGCTTGGAGACTTTATAGAGAAAAGATCAGAATATAATGGTATGACGACTGGGACGCAAGGGAGGAGAACTTGGCCAAGATGAACATGGTTACATGAGATAAAGGTGAAATGAATGGCGAGAGACAGTGAAGAGGTGTTGTAGTAGTTTTTGAATCATTTGGTCTCGTTTTGGAATAGAATACACACCAATTAATAAATAATTGATGATCAGAGGCACAAGCTAGGTAAAAATTTCAGAAATTTGTATGTTAATTGCAACTTTAGAAATTAGCCTAACATTTACAAATCTGAAAAGTTAATTGCAGCTTTCAAAAGTAGAATACCATATAGGAACATACCAAAGATTAGTTACATGTACAAAATTTGTATGTGTACTGACCGATGTTTTGCCCCATCCGAACCCACAAAGATGAACTAAGCAAGATGCATGAATGCACATACACCATGACCCTCGGTTTACATCACGAGAGGAAGGGAGGAAGCGATAGAGAGTAGAGGGGAGTAGTTACCTTAGTGCGATGCAATACCGGCGACAACACCTCCACCATCCATTAACCCACCTCCATTTCATTTTCCATGCTTAATCAATAAATTAACACATATCAGTAAATAATCAACTCACATCAGTAAACCAAAACAAGCTCAAGCATGAAACTAAATTGAGTCCACGGAGGACGAAGCCCCAAACTACTAGGCCTCAAACTAATAAACTGAAGATCAAAGTGACATCAGTTAACAATTCATTAGAGCTCAAATATGAACTAATTATCAATTCAATTTCAGCATAAGACTATTAACATCATTGAGCAGTTCAACAGAGCATACAAATACCAATTTACAATACCTCCCAGTGCTAGGCACAAACAAATCACACAGAGCATACAAACATTTCTATCCACAACTAGCAGCACTAGCAGTCACACCCAAACACAACCCCATTCTCCACCACCATATCCATCCAGCCAGCCAGCAGTCACAGAGGGCAAGATAGCAAGAAGCAAGGCTGTAGGACCGAAATAGGTGACTAGAGGGGGGTGAATAGGAGCTCAAATTCTTTTTCACTTTGAATAGATTCAACTTGTAAATCACTTCAATAGCTATGAGAGCAATGAAGATCAATAATTAAGCACAGAGGAAGCCTTGTATTGAGTCCACTCCTAACCCCCAAAGCTCAGCAAACAAAACCGAGGAAGTGTTGAAGAAATCAGGGAAATCGGTAATACCTCTGTCTATGGGCGGTATTACCAATTATCGGTAATACCTCTGTCTATGGGTGGTATTACCAATTATCCTGGAACAGTGAAATCATCCCGAAAACTAAAACTCAAATCGGTCTAACTTTTGATCTACAAGGGAAAACTCCGCGAAACTTGAGACACACCTTCTCTAAGATATTAGGAACCTATTCCAATCAAAGATCGCAGAGATCCATGCCAAAGTTTCTATCTTTTTCAGTTTGAACGAAGGGTGCTCCAAAACCGAGTCAAAATCGAAATATGATCTAATGACTTGCTCGTGGGTGATTGATGATCAAGATGATCCTAGATGGGTTCTCACATGTCACAGCAAGTTAGATCAAGGCAAGAAACCAAGGAAAAACTCGCAGATCAAGAAAAGCCCCAAAATCATCAAATAGAAAGGAAGAACACAAAGGACTCATCTTGTGAAATCTAGTCGGATTGATTTGAGATGGATGATTGTTGGTTTACAGCCACTCCATCTAGGAGGACAAAGCTCACCACGTGAGCACACACTCAATCCAAACCCTAGAAACCCTAGCTCTCCTCTATTCTCCTCAAAACCCTAAACACAAAATAGGGCAACCAATGCAAGGGATCTGGCTGCTGGACAGCCCCTCCTCCTTTATATAGTGGAGGCTAGCATCTAGGGAATATTCTATTAGGGCACCCATTAGACCCAACACACAAATGGGTTAACACACGCGCGCATCTTAAAGCGTCATCTTCATCATCACTTGACCTAAACCGCTTCACCATGCGCCGACCTGCGCCGCAGTTTAGCCAAGGCCAAGAAGGTGGTTTCGCACACCACCACTTTTCCGGTATAGGGTAATTTCCCAAAATGCCCCTCTACTGACCTTTTGCGATTCCTTCGCCTCGAAGCATCTCCCATGCTCCATCTTCATCCATGTGATCCCAATGACTTCCTGCCAAGCCTCTCATACGTCCGGATGCCACCGAATCATCCTCGCTTGCAACTGGGACCAAGTCACTTGGCCCACCACATGTCTCACCACCGGTAGCTTCCGCTCGATTCCTTGTCTTCGGCTTGTAAGCACTCGCTAGCCTTAGTCATCTTCCAAAGACAACCTCGATCGTTTCGGACCTTGGTTCTCCTAACCTAGTCCCGATCTAGTTCGCCTCACCATGACCTAGCTCCGGTGTCCTACAACCGTCACAAACAAGCAAACCGTTACGTAGCACCGCACGATACGCACAATCATCAATCCACATAATTGATGAGGGATGAGCACATACCTTCACAAAGGCCTTTGCTCAAACTTCGCCTTCTATGGTTCTTGTCCATCTTGCACCTTGCTTGAGTCCAACCATCTCACCCGACATCCACGACCGTTCTGGACCTTGGTTCTCCAAACCAAGTCCCGGACCTCTTCGTCGTTAACCATAGTTGACTCCAAGCCACCTGCACAACAATAGACCAAGCAACCATTTCTAGGCACAAGTTCTTCACAACTTGACCATGTCAGTCAAAACATGCATCATGCAACATCTATGCAATGATCAACATCGACTTGACCAAAGCCAAAGCCAATTCTCCAATTGAGACAACATTCAGCTCAGTACATTCCACAAGCGGTACTACCGCCACATATTTACCGGTACTACCGCAGTGCGGTGGTACTGCTCACATCACTGCGGTCGTACCGCAACTCGGAGAAACCCAAAATCTCCAAAAACATGCTCTTTGGAATTTCCATACCGCTCACAATCGGTACTACCTCCATGCGGTAGTACCGCCATTCAAACTGCTGTCATACCGCTCTTCATGTAAACCAGAGCTCCAAAGACACCTTCTTTGGAAAATCCATACCGCCATTTGATCGGTGCTACCGCACAGCGGTAGTACCGCCATGTCACTTGCAGTCATACTGAAATCCATGAGAGATCCAAACTCAAAACGCACGCTCTCTGGAATTTTGCAACCGCCTACCAACTTGCGGTAAAACCAATGTGCGGTATTACCGCTTTTCAACATGCGGTATTACCGCTCGGCGGTAGTACCGCGGCCACAATGCCGGTACTACCGCAAAACCTGACACTTGCTGATTTCCACAGAATTCAAAAAACACTCAATGCAATTGCCAATTGTTTCATCACCTAAGATCATGAGCATGTCCCCATGACATCCACAATGTCCTCATGACATCGACAATTTCCCCCTTGATGAACACATTGGCAATTTCCCAAAAATGTAAGTTTGAGGTTTGAAAATGAAAATACTTGATATTTTCGTGCAAAGGTTCAACTTGGCTCAAATACAAGAGAATGCAATGAGAAAGACCAAGTTGGCTTCAGAAAAGATTCAGCAAGTGAGACACGGCAGAAGAATCAAGAAAAGCTTCAATTTCTAGAGAAGTGAAAAAAATCTCACTTAAGGTCCATATGAAAGAACAATTATTCTATTTAACCTTAGATCATTGTGAGTCTCCAAGAATTGCAATTCAGATCAAGAAGCTAGCAAAAACCATTTTAGAGACAAAAAAGTTCTGAATTGAATCATTTTGCTCAAATTGACTCAAAAGCCCAATTTTCACAACAATTTTCATTTCAAGTTTATAAAAGGTCTATCTTAGTAAAGAAGATCTTGGACTAGGAGCCATCCACAATCTCTTCCTAAGCTTCAACCAATTTTGACAATTTGTTTTCTTGACCATGTGCTAGATCTCAAGCCTTGCCGCGACCATCTCAAATACAAAAAGCTTAAAAGAGTGGTCTAGGTCATCCAAAACTCCCCCTGAGTTCATGCCTAGTACAATGGCAAGCCGTCTCATGAGAAAGAATTGGTGAGATCAGTTTTCTCGCACAAATAGATCATTTTTTATTGTTTAAGAGAGCAATTGTAGATTCTTAAAAGAACAAGAAGCTCCATAAATGCTCAATCCTAGATCCAAGCGCTAACAAAGCAATTTTGACCCGGCCAATGTCACAAAAGAATCACTAATTGTGCAACTAGCTAAAAGATCCACAAATTGCAATTTTTAGTTCAAGTTGTCTTAAAGTGCTAGCTCAATTAGCAAAGACATTGCTGCACATGTGGGAGCATGATAATTCTAGCAAGTCAAAGAACTAGACACAATATTGAGCAATAATTGAAATACTAAAGCTCAACAGGGTAATAAGCAAAACTTCATCAATTAAAAGACAGAACCAGTAAAGCTTATATTACAATGCATCTTTTTGTTATTTTCATATGAATGTAATATGATACAATGAGATGTACAAAAGACTTAAAAGCCTAAAAAGATCAAAAAGATCAAAAGCCCAATTTTCACAACAATTTTCATTTCAAGTTTATAAAAGGTCTATCTTAGTAAAGAAGATCTTGGACTAGGAGCCATCCACAATCTCTTCCTAAGCTTCAACCAATTTTGACAATTTGTTTTCTTGACCATGTGCTAGATCTCAAGCCTTGCCGCGACCATCTCAAGTACAAAAAGCTTAAAAGAGTGGTCTAGGTCATCCAAAACTCCCCCTGAGTTCATGCCTAGTACAATGGCAAGCCGTCTCATGAGAAAGAATTGGTGAGATCAGTTTTCTCGCACAAAGAGATCATTTTTCATTGTTTAAGAGAGCAATTGTAGATTCTTAAAAGAACAAGAAGCTCCATAAATGCTCAATCCTAGATCCAAGAGCTCACAAAGCAATTTTGACCCGACCAATGTCACAAAAGGATCACTAATTGTGCAACTAGCTAAAAGATCCACAAATTGCAATTTTTAGTTCAAGTTATCTTAAAGTGCTAGCTCAATTAGCAAAGACATTGCTGCACATGTGGGAGCATGATAATTCTAGCAAGTCAAAGAACTAGACACAATATTGAGCAATAATTGAAATACTAAAGCTCAACAGGGTAATAAGCAAAGCTTCATCAATTAAAAGACAGAACCAGCAAAGCTTATATTACGATGCATCTTTTTGTGATTTTCATATGAATGTAATATGATACAATGAGATGCACAAAAGACTTAAAAGCCTAAAAAGATCAAAAAGATTAAAAGGATCCGAAGAAGACACCACTTGAAGAAGGTATCAGAAAAGATCCACAAAAGTTCAAATGAACAAGGAAAGTTTAGATGAACAGGGAAAGATCAGAAAAGAACTAACTCCCCCTCAAACCAAGGCATAGGGATAAATTATCCCTAACTCGCTTCTCAAGGTGGCAAACCTTGTTGGGTCTAAAAGCTTTGAGAGGAGATCTGCCAATTGTGCCTTGGACTCCACAAAAACAAGCACAAAGACTTCAAACACCACACGATCTCTAGGAAAAGCAACTCGAAAAGCTAGGGAGAGAAACACCAACACTAAAAACCTTTCAAGCAGCTCAAAACCTACTAAGACTAGTGATTGGGAGACAAGCTCGACCTAGGATGTGAGAAGAGTGCATCATAGAAAAACATGGGATAAGAAGAGTGTCTAGAAAGGACACGTGCTAGAACAGAGTCTCCTATCTACCCTGAACTCAACAAGCCCAACACCTGACACGAACCAGATGCTATGCAAGGCAGACTAGGGATACCATACACAAATGTAAGGTATAGAAGCTCAAACCTGAGTCGCACTGCTTGGTAGTGAGATGTAGTCATGATGGATGAAGCTCTATTGCTTGGTTTGAAGCTTCAGAAAGTAGTTGCGCTCACCCATCATCCTCATCTCAAATTTCTTCGTCTCCAAGAAGTGATAGCCAGCATTGAATGTACAAATGAAGAAGCACCAACAGCTTGAAATCATGAACCACATGTTCTCCTTCTCAACTGAAAAGACTACACCAAGGAGACAGAAGAAGTGTATGCCTTGGTACTGGGTTAGTGAGACATTATCTAGGGAAACAGTACCAAGACATATGACTAGCAAGGATAGCAGTAGATGATCCAAAGCTCATAAAAGCACATAATCAACAATTCAGGACATGAGCATGGAGATAGACAAATCAATTCACAACACATGCTATCCAAGATATGATAAAGCTCAAAATATCCATCATCTACAATAAGGCATAGGAGCAAGCAAGCAAGCACATAGCATATCACACATCATACATCCAGTCAAGGGTAAAGTATGCTAGTGAAGCTATGGCAAAGCTCATGTATCCACAATTAACAATAAGGCACAATAACCATGTAAGCATAAGCATGTTATAGAACAAATCATAGATAAGGTATGCTAACATGGATATCAAGTAAGCATGTGGAAACATAAAGCAAGAATCAACAAGAGCAAGATAATAAATGTACAAAACAGCACAAGCTCATGTTGACAAAACCAAGCTCATACAACCATGGAAATAATGAACATCAATATAATACATGGATATATAAGCAAGGTACTAGTAAAGGCATGATAAAGGATATCAAAAGAGTAACACATGCCAATATGGTACAAGTGAGCACAAAACAAGCACAACATACCAAGAATGAATAATCATGAAAGTAAATGTATGAAGGTATAAGATAGCTCACAAAACAGGTGAAAGCGCCGATCATAAAAGCACATGCCTTTTGGAGGCCATTATGAGGGTGGAGAACCATCAAGTGTCCCGATCACGTGATGAAGCAAAAGATCATAACCTTTTAAGTCCATATTCTCCAACCCGTGTTCCCAGCACCTACACATGAGAAAGGCAAGATGTCCAAGTCTTAGATCCCGAAGGGTTAGAGAGCAAATACTTGGGAACCCAAACCTTGGACACACCACCACTAGAGGCAGTCAAACCATTATGTGAGTTAGCATGATACAAATGATGGTCCATGTAAGAAGATCCAACATCATCCTTGAAGGCATGTCGCGATTGGACAACTCGATGAGGAAAACGAGGTCTATCTCTAGAAAAGCAGCGATGGCCTTGCTTGAGAGCACCATGATGAGAACCAAAAGAAGCATCAAAAGAACTCACACATCCTCGCCGTGGGTGTGTACCTCGATGAACAAAACGAGGTCCACCTCTTGGAAAATGGCGGAAATTCTGCCTCGAGGCAGCTTGTGGACTGAAACCAAAACCACGGAAACCGAGTCCATGACGCTGTCTAACACCACTAGAAAATGTGTCAAAGAAGCCATCAACAGAGCGAGTCTTCATGCTAGGCTCTTTAGTGTGCATGTCATGAGAAAGACTGTGCTCACTAGGAGACTTAGAAGCATGAGCTCAACGCAAATGTTTGGTACGCCGAAAACAGAAATCCACAAGATGTCCATTCTTCCCACAAAATGAGTAATGGTGTAAAGGTCTACTAGGAGACACGGTCCGAGAGGACAAAGCACCATTATCGCTCAAAAAGGAAGTCCTAAAAGAACCAACATCATGACTCGCCCTCGTGTCGGCACTAGGCTCACACATGCCACGAGAAAAACTATGTGTATTCTTAGAGGTACGACAGCGCACTCGATGCTCATGTTTCAAACGGCGAAAGCAAAACTAAAAAATGTGTCCATCTTTCTTACAAAAGGTGCAATGGTACTTCTCTTTTGAAGATATAGTACCATTTGAGGAAGAAGCACCTTTGTCTTTAGAAATTCGTTGTACAACATAAGAAGAGTCACAAGAAGTCGCACTCGCCGAGGAAGAGCTACTCAAAGTGATGGCACAAAAACCAACATCAAGTGACTCACATTTAGCACGAAAAGACTCCAACTCCGAATGCAAAGAAGCAAGAGAAATCTTGAGAACATCAATCTCGGAGTGAAGGAAAAATACAAGAGTCACATGACTTGGTGCTCATATCATCACGCAATTTCTTCAAAGACTCCACTTCGCTCTTCAAAGCAATGCAAGATGTGCAAGAAATTAATAATGCTTTTGTATTAAGCATGCAATTCAAAGCATCAATTTTATTTTCTAAGCTAGCACAATTCTTGCAAGAGACTAAACCATCCTTAAGCAATTTCTCATATTCTGAACACATGCTACAAGGCCTAGCTTCAATTTCAATAATTTCAGCCCTAATATTCTCTAATTGCACAAGATGAAAGGAATTAGTCAATTTAAGCTTCTCAAAATCAGCAAGCATGCCTACACAAGAATCACAATCATTTCTAGCCATAGATCTAAGATTGCCTATTTCTAACTTTGGATTATCAAGCTCATGATGTAAGGAAACACAAGAATCACATGGCATAGAAGCATTTGATTTTAATAATTCATTTTCAGCTTTTAGGCAAGCAAAAGAATTATTCAAGTTCTCCATGTCTACAAGCAATGAATCAAAAGCATTCATGGAGGTTTTTAATTCGGAGAGCTCTTGAGACAAATCACCCTTATCTTTTTCTAGCAATTTTACTTTCTTCCTAAGAGCAATCAGTTTAAGATCATATGAAAACAAGACATTTATAAGTCTTTCTTTACTCACCTTGCTTAGCTCAAGTAGGGGATCGTCCTCAGAAGAGTCATCATTGAAAAGCTCTCCATCATGTTCATCCTCAATCGCTACTGCGCATATGCCATCGGGCTCCTTCTCCTCGGGCTCTAGGCGTATCTCATCCCTGAAACTAGGACAATCAAAACAAAAGAGATCGCCACAAATATCACAAGAGAATTCCTCCTCAACCACCAACATGAATATTGAGCGTTCAAGCGTCTTGTCACGACGAACATCGATGGCAAAAGAACCATGATATACTAGTCGCCATGCTCAAAGATCGGTAAAGATCACAGAAGAGCAAACTTGGCTCTGATACCACTTGTAGGACCGAAATAGGCGACTAGAGGGGGGTGAATAGGAGCTCAAATTCTTTTTCACTTTGAATAGATTCAACTTGTAAATCACTTTAATAGCTATGAGAGCTATGAAGATCAATGATTAAGCATAGAGGAAGCCTTGTATTGAATCCACTCCTAACCCCCAAAGCTCAGCAAACAAAACCGAGGAAGTGTTGAAGAAATCAGGGAAATCGGTAATACCTCTGTCTATGGGCGGTATTACCAATGATCGGTAATACCTCTGTCTATGGGCGGTATTACCAATGATCGGTAATACCTCTGTCTATGGGTGGTATTACCAATTATCCTGGAACAGTGAAATCATCCCGAAAACTAAAACTCAAATCGGTCTAACTTTTGATCTACAAGGGAAAACTCCGCGAAACTTGAGACACACCTTCTCTAAGATATTAGGAACCTATTCCAATCAAAGATCGCAGAGATCCATGCCAAAGTTTCTATCTTTTTCAGTTTGAACGAAGGGTGCTCCAAAACCGAGTCAAAACCGAAATATGATCTAATGACTTGCTCGTGGGTGATTGATGATCAAGATGATCCTAGATGGGTTCTCACATGTCACAGCAAGTTAGATCAAGGCAAGAAACCAAGGAAAAACTCGCAGATCAAGAAAAGCCCCAAAATCATCAAATAGAAAGGAAGAACACAAAGGACTCATCTTGTGAAATCTAGTCGGATTGATTTGAGATGGATGATTGTTGGTTTATAGCCACTCCATCTAGGAGGACAAAGCTCAGCATGTGAGCACACACTCAATCCAAACCCTAGAAACCCTAGCTCTCCTCTATTCTCCTCAAAACCCTAACCACAAAATAGGGCAACCAATGCAAGGGATCTGGCTGCTGGACAGCCCCTCCTCCTTTATATAGTGGAGGCTAGCATCTAGAGAATATTCTATTAGGGCACCCATTAGACCCAACACACAAATGGGTTAACACACGCGCGCATCTTAAAGCGTCTTCTTCATCATCACTTGACCTAAACCGCTTCACCATGCGCCGACCCGCGCCGCGGTTTAGCCAAGGCCAAGAAGGTGGTTTCGCACACCACCACTTTTCCGGTATAGGGTAATTTCCCAAAATGCCCCTCTACCGACCTTTTGCGATTCCTTTGCCTCGAAGCATCTCCCATGCTCCATCTTCATCCATGTGATCCCAATGACTTCCCGCCAAGCCTCTCATGCGTCCGGATGCCACCGAACCGTCCTCGCTTGCAACTGGGACCAAGTCACTTGGCCCACCACATGTCTCACCACCGGTAGCTTCCGCTCTGATTCCTTGTCTTCTCGGCTTGTAAGCACTCCGCTAGCCTTAGTCATCTTCCAGCACAACCTCGATCGTTCTGGACCTTGGTTCTCCTAACCTAGTCCCGATCTAGTTCGCCTCACCATGACCTAGCTCCGGTGTCCTACAACCGTCACAAACAAGCAAACCGTTACGTAGCACCGCACGATACGCACAATCATCAATCGACATAATTGATGATGGATGAGCACATACCTTCACAAAGGCCTTTGCTCAAACTTCGCCTTCTATGGTTCTTGTCCATCTTGCACCTTGCTTGAGTCCAACCATATCACCCGACATCCACGACCGTTCTGGACCTTGGTTCTCCAAACCAAATCCTGGTCCTCTTCGTCGTTAACCATAGTTGACTCCAAACCACCTGCACAACAATAGACCAAGCAACCATTTCTAGGCACAAGTTCTTCACAACTTGACCATGTCAGTCAAAACATGCATCATGCAACATCTATGCAATGATCAACATCGACTTGACCAAAGCCAAAGCCAATTCTCCAATTGAAACAACATTCAGCTCAGTTCATTCCACAAGCGGTACTACCGCCACATATCCACCAATACTACCGCACTGCGGTGGTACCGCTCACATCACTGCGGTCGTACCGCAACTCGGAGAAACCCAAAATCTCCAAAAACATGCTCTTTGGAATTTCCATACTGCTCACAATCGGTACTACCTCCATGCGGTAGTACCGCCATTCAAACTGCGGTCATACCGCTCTTCATGTAAACCAGAGCTCCAAAGACACCTTCTTTGGAAAATCCATACCACCATTTGATCGGTGCTACCGCACAGCGGTAGTACCGCCATGTCACTTGCGGTCATACCGAAATCCACGAGAGATCCAAACTCAAAACGCACGCTCTCTGGAATTTTGCAACCACCTACCAACTTGTGGTAAAACCAATGTGCAGTATTACCACTTTTCAACATGCGGTATTACCGCTCGGCGGTAGTACCGCGGCCACAATGCCGGTACTACCGCAAAACCTGACACTTGCTGATTTCCACAGAATTCAACAAACTATCAATGCAATTACCAATTGTTTCATCACCTAAGATCATGAGCATGTCCCCATGACATCCACAATGTCCACATGACATCCCCAAAGGCCAAGGGTGTCCAAACCGATCATCAACCGACAAGGTAGTCCACATTGTAGCTCGGTTAATATAAATACGTACCAACAGCACAAACCAATAGGTGATAGATTTGTCTTACCTCGACATCACCGATGTCGATGGTGAGGTAGTCGAGGCCAAGGTCGGTGGAGAGGTAGCCGGGGGAGGTCGGTAGAGAAGTAGCTGGGGTCACGCACGCTGGGGGGAGGAGGAAGAAGGGAAGGCAGCGTCACCGTAGTTGTGGCATGGCAGTGACATTGCACAAGACACTCTTATCATACGGGTGTCTTGTGCAGTGCACCGTGGTGTCACAACCGGCGGCGACGGGAAGAAGGACGGTGTCGGTGACGGGGTCGGGCGGCGGCGTCGAGGTCGGGGGCACTCGGGTGGGGAGGGGAATGGATGAGAGTAAGGGCGTTGGGGAGTGACAAGTTAGTGCGCAAACCCTAGCGGGCTCCTACTAATAAAGAGTGATACTTATCATAGACGGTTCCATAATAGAACCATCCGTGATATGGTCCCATATTATAGATGGTTCTATTATGGAACCATCCATGATATGGGACCATATCACGGATGGTTCTATTATGGAATACTACTGACATTTTGTCATTTAAATACTGCTGATTTTTTTAAAAATTTTGGAATTTACATATGGCTAAACAGCGTGCCAATTGCTTATTACAAAGATTAAAAAAAATAGAAACCTAAATAAGCAAAGTTTTTCTAGTGGCAGAGGTAGACTGCTATCTCCATCTTCAAAACTTCGTAGGCGGTGGCTGCAGCATTGGACGGTTCATGATCATCGATGAACGAAGCCCAAAATGCATCCACCCGCTAACGCGCTCGTTCGAGTGTCTCCCGAAGACCCTCGGACTATTGAATCAAGAAAAATTGAGCCTGTAGGCTCTCTTTCCTTGCTTGAGGGGTCTCGGCATGGTCGACTCAGCTGCCCGCTACCTCGATTAAGCAATCCAAGTGACGGCAAGCCTCCTAGAAACGTGCAACGTTGTTGTGGAGGACCACATCGATGATGCGGTAAACTCACCGGAAGTGGGAGATCACTAGAAAGATGTGGTGGAGGAGGACATCAAGATGGTGGAAAGGTGGCCGTCACCTGCTCCGGCAAATCCTCGAATAGAGGAGTGAAGACACTATTGAAATAGTATCCTTCCGCAACATTTGCCAACGTACGGCCGGAGAGGTGCTCGTAGAGTATGGCCAGGTAGGCCATCAATGCTGGCGACAAGGAAATAGAAGAGGGAGCCATTTCTGCTTTAGTGTTATATATGGGGATGATCATCCTCGATGGCGGATGGTCTATTTTATAAAATAAGGAATAAATTCAGCTCGTGAGATGAAGAGACGCATCGGGGTGCCGAAGCGGCATTGATGTGACGAAGAGACGCGCCGGCGATTTAAGAAACTCAAGCAGGCACGAAGAAACTCATCGGGAGTCAGAGCGATATTATCACGATAGTTATAATTAAAAACCTTCGTGAAGTCTACAATTATCACGCACGATTCGTGTTTAGAACCGCGTGATACTTCATGAATGGTTTTCAATATGAACTATCGTGATTTTACCTCTTCACGAGCGGTTTTAGGGCAAACGAGAATCTGAGCGGTTATCAATATGAAGCAGACGGTTTTGGTCAGCCGTCTGTGATGAGGCGTCTAGCATTAGCCTTTTTGTAATAGTAGTACTTGATATTTATCTTGCTATTTAGCCGGTCGGCCCTTTGCACAAAAAATTGAACATTGTATGTTTATTATTGTTGTAAACTTAGAAGATTCCGGTATTATAATAACATGTGTATGTCTCACTACCAGAATCCTCTATTTTCCCAAGGGCCTAAAATTTTGCCGAGTGTTTTGAAGAAAACACTCGGTAACATACCGAGTGTTTCGTAAGGCACTCGGGGAGGGAATAAAACACTCGGTAAAAAAAATATTTCCCAAGTGTCCCATCGGATACTTGGGAAATGACGATGAGAGCCACTCCAAAAACAGCGAACCGACGCGATCTCAACGGGGACAACTAATTCCCCGAGTGTCTGGCCGTTACATACACTCGGGAGCGAATAATTTAGTAGCGCCATTTTACCCCCCACCGTGCGCCCGTTTTTTCCAACAAAAACCTATTTAAACCTTCATGGATTAAAATAAAAAATATTATTTGAAGCCTTTTCATGGATTTTGTTGGATTTTAAAAGGAGGTTTTCCTTTTGTCCCTAAGAGTAATTTTTTTGCAAAAATTTAAAAGCAAAAGTTAAGCTAAAAATATTTTTATTAAGTCCCAAATAATTCAAGGAATTTCTGTACATTTTTCTATAATTTTTGGGCTTTATTTAGTATTTTCTGAAAATTCTATTCTTTTTCTTGTATTTTATTTAATCAAAAACCTATTAAAATCAAAAATATTATTTTAAGCCTTTTCTTGGATTTTGTTGGATTTTAAAAAGTGGTTTTCCTTTTGTCCCTAAGAGTAATTTATTTGCAAAAATTTAGAAGGAAAATTTAAGCTGGAAATATTTTTATTAAGTCCCAAATAATTCAAGGAATTTCTCTGTATTTTTCTATAATTTTTGGACTTTATTTACTATTTTCTAAAAATGCATTTCTTTTTCTGGTATTTTATTTAATCAAAAACATATTTAAATCGTTTTGGACCGTCCGATCAAGATCGAATGGCCCCATTTACACGCTCCATCCTCGTCCGAACGTTCAAATTGTTGTGGACCGTCCGATCAAAATTTAACGGCTAGATCGTGCTCACCCGTTCGGACGGTCTGAACGTTCAAATCGTTGTGGACCGTCCGATCAAGATCGGACGGCCCCGTTTACGCGCTCATCCTCGTCCGAAAAGAAACGAAGAAAGGTGCGGGCGAATCTTGGCCGTTAGATTTAAATCAAACGGTCCCCATTGAATGGGCCGTTCGTACCGTCTGAATGTTACAATGCATCCTGGCCGTCCATTTAAGATCGGACGGGTCAAGCGCGTTGGGCCGTTCAGATCGTCCGAAGATTACAATGCATCCTGGCCGTTGTTTTAAGATAAATTCAAACCTTTTCACTAATTCAGTTTTCAAAATAATTTATTTCTGACAAATTTTAGTTTTAAAAGTGCTTAAAAATATATTTCCTAAGACCTAGTTGATTCTCAAAACCTCCTCAAAAAAAATTCAGAATTGTTCAAATTTTTCTTCTATTTTAAATCGGTCGGTCAAACTCTTTGCCTTTTTGGTCAAAACCCTTTTCGCTTGTGGGCCAACTAATTCCCTGAGTGTCTATCCAATACATACACTCGGGAGAGAATAATTTAGTAGCGCGCCATTTTTCACCCCCACCACGTGCCCGTTTTTTCGCTACCGCCACGAAATCGCCTAGTCTAAGACTCCTAACCCTCGTCTCCTGCCGCCACACCCAACCCCGCCGCCCCCTCCTCCACTGCTGCAGATCCCGCCGCCTCCCTCCTCACTTGAGCCGTCGCCCCCTCCTCCACCCGACCCCGCGCCTCCCGTCTGATCCTCCTTCTCCCCCTCCACCGCCTCCGCCGCCCCCTCCTCCACCGCCTCCGCCTTGCCGCCACACCCAACCCCGCCGCCACACCCTCCTCCACTGCCTCCCTCTCAGATCCAGCGCGTGTCGTCCTCGTCGCCACACCCAAAGACCGCCTCCTCCACCGCCTCGCCTCTCCCCCTCCATCAGATCCACCGCCTCAGAAGAAATGACGCAGCCTTGACCTACTCGCTCTGCTTTGCCAAGACCGACATCGACGTCCTGCCCCTCTTCCGCCGTCTACATCGTCTTCGCCAAGACGCCAGACTGACGCCAGCAGACTCTGATGCCGGCGACCTCAGGTAAAACCTGTCCTACAACCGATTCAACATAAGCATTGTATTACTATTTGCTTGTAGGGGGGAGGGATGTGGCTTGTGGGTCAAATTGGTGCTCTTTTGTATATATCTTTTGGATTGCATCTGTTTCATGATGAGAGCAAAATGGAGCCATCAGTGTGAGTGTGGCTATACTAATGGCATCCATACTAATGATGCATTATATGAAGAACCTGCTTGTATTGTACGCTAATTATATGGATGAACTGTAGTCTATAATTTGAACATAGCAACAAAAAGGAAGCATTCCATGTAGCTAGTCTGCACTAACTCTGCATTTCTTACATATTCTTCTTGTAAGATATGCCAAAATACATGACCTTTTGTAATGATAATAGGGTGCATAGGGGTGGTGCTGACACTATAGGAAATACATGACCTTTTGATAAAATGATTTATATATGCAAAGAAGAAACCTAAGGATAACCGTATGGATGGATCATCGTTTTTTTAATGTCACCCATGCATCCAACACCATCATGCTTTAAGCTTCCTGTCTAACCCACCACACATCACCTGAAATGACTCTTCCTGTCCATTTGGTGGCACAACACGCTGTTTCTATAAGAATGTGACTTGATATCCTATTAGAGGTAAGTATGAACTTTGTAGTGTAGAGAGCTAAACCTTTTCATATAGCCTGCACTACACATCACCTAAATTGTCTTTTTTTTTTGCACACTACGATGGCCGAGGATCGTAGTTGGATGTACACTAGCCGTAGAAAGATGGGTGAGTACAGTGAAGAATGGATGGAAAAGACCAATGATTTCGTGGATCGAGCATTTGCTAGGAGTAAACGACTAGGTGGTGTGGTGTGCCCTTGTTGTCGTTGCTCGAACACGCGGCCACAAATGAGAGCAACAATGATCACACACTTGTGCAAGTATGGATTTAGGCCACACTATACCGTGTGGATCTACCATGGCGAGTCACAAAGTAGTAGATCGGACGTGCAACACATAGAGGATGGCGGCCACAATGAGAGTAGGATAAAAGACATGCTAGATGATGTGCATGATGCATATGTGCCACCTGTAGAGGAAGAACCGGAGCCTGCAACAAGGGCTTTCTTTGATATGTTGTCCGCAGCGAATCAACCACTTCATGGGCAAACACAGGTGTCCCAACTAGATGCCATCACACGCCTACTTGCTATCAAGTCCCAGTTCAGCATAAGCATTGCTTGCTTTGATGCATTCTTAAACGTGTTTTGCACCCTTCTTCCAGATGGTCACAAACTGCTCCCTAACTTGTACGAGGCCAAGAAATTGATAAGCGCATTAAATATGACATATGAGAAGATAGATGTTTGTCCAAATCATTGCATGTTATTTAGGAATGAGAATGTGGACAAAGATTACTGTGATAAGTGTGGTGAGTCTACGTATGTTGAGGTTGACTCTAGTGATGGTCAGAAGAGACAGCTTCGTATTGGCAGAAAAATACTTCGCTATCTACCATTTGTACCACGACTGCAACGGTTATACATGTCTGAGGTTTCTGCCAAACAAATGATATGGCACAAGTATGGTCGTCGGTACCATGATGACAAGATGGTCCACCCATCTGATGGTGAAGAATGGAAACAATTTGGCCGAGACTATGTAGAGTTTGCTACGGAGCCTCGGAACGTTCGAATTGCAATTGCAACTGATGGGTTTAACCCATTTGGTATGGGGGTTGCGCCATACAGCTATTGGCCTATGTTTGTCATTCCCCTTAACCTCCCACCCGGCGTTTGCATGCAGAAGCATAACATATTCCTTTCCTTGATAATCCCTGGTCCTGAATACCCAGGGAAGAATATGAGTGTATTCATGGAGCCGGTGGTCAATGAATTGTTACGTGCTTGGGAACAAGGTATAGTGACATATGATCGAGCATCGAAACAGAACTTCACCATGCGGGTTGCGTACCACACATCCATGCATGATTTCCCGGCGTATGGGATATTTTGTGGGTGGTGTGTACATGGGAAGATGCCATGTCCAATTTGCAGGGAGGCGTTGCGTGGCTGTTGGCTAAAGCATGGTCGCAAGCACTCCTTCTTCGATTGTCATCGACAATTTCTTCCAATTGACTACGAATTCAGAAGTGACAGAAATGGATTTAGGGCTAATACTGTTGTCCGCGATGGACCACCACATCGGCTGGCAGGTGAGGAGGTCCGTGCATGGCTAAATGCTCTCAAGCCTCGTGACGATGGAGATGGGTTCGAGAAATATGGTGAGGAGCACAATTGGACTCACATTCCAAGCTTGTGGCGGCTACCTTACTTTTATAAGCTCCTTCTTCCTCATAACATAGATGTAATGCACAATGAGAAGAATATTGCGGAGGCCACATTTAGCA
This sequence comes from Phyllostachys edulis, assembly GCA_036346405.1. Lineage (NCBI taxonomy): Eukaryota > Viridiplantae > Streptophyta > Magnoliopsida > Poales > Poaceae > Phyllostachys > Phyllostachys edulis. Next base: position 25,036,917 of record CM070556.1, on the reverse strand, counting down.
CATTCTTTGACATTCTAGACAAGACGAAGGACAATGTTAAGGCTCGTCTTGATCAAGATGAGCTCTGTAATAGGCCCTCTCTCAATATGATCCACAAGGTAGCTACTGGCAAGTGGGAGAAGCCAAGAGCTAGTTATTGCCTAACTAGGGCTCAGAGGAAGGAGATTTTGGAATGGTTTCAGACTCTAAAATTTCCTGATGGGTATGCAGCAAATCTAAGGAGAGGAGTGAATTTAGCTACCATGCGCATCAATGACCTAAAGAGCCATGACTACCACATATTCATGGAACATCTTTTGCCTGTAATGATTCGTGGCTATGTCCCTGAGTCTGTTTGGCAAGTGATAGCAGAGTTGAGCTTCTTTTATCGACAGCTATGTGCGAAAGAGATAGATCCCATGGTGATGTCAACTATGGAGCATAAAGTACCTGTGTTGCTTTGCAAGTTGAAAAAGATCTTTCCACCCGGCTTCTTCAATCCAATGCAACATTTGATTCTCCATCTCCCTTATGAAGCTAGGATGGGGGGACCAGTGCAAAACCGGTGGATGTATCCAATTGAGAGAGAACAAAAGGAACTGCGAGGCAAAGCAAAAAATCGATCGTGTGTTAAAGCGCCCATAGCGGAGGCGTACATACTTGAGGAATTTTCCCATTTCACATCAATATACTTTGCTGATAATGTTCGCACGATGCACAATCGAACCTCACGATACAACATTGGCATCCCTCAAAATGATTGCCAACTTAGCCTCTTCACCGGAAGAGGTGACACTTCAAGCGGTGGTACTCCCAAAGTTCTATCGCGGGATGAGTGGTTGACTGCGATGTTGTATGTCTTTACCAACCTCTCCGAAGTGGATGATTACATTAGGTAGGCAACAATTATTTTTTTCCTAAGAATTGATGCATGGATGTTTTAATATACTTTTCTTGTTGTCCATAGGGAATTTGTTAGGAACAAGTGGAAGCAACGTCGAGATCCATCCAAAAAACAAATTGAGACCCTTCTCAGGAAGGGTGCTAGAAATGGCAAACCGAATTTCCCGACTTGGTTCTATCAAAAAGTAATTTCCCTATTAGCTAGTCTCTCTTGCACATAATATCTACTAAGTAAAGAGGAACTAATAAATGAAACCCATTCTATTTGTCCTATAGAGCTTGAAGGACAAGTCTATGAGCAGCGAATTGAGGCAAGTTGCTCAAGGATGCCACACTCGGGTGTTGTCCTATAATACCTATGATGTAAATGGGTACCGCTTCCGAACATCGACACATGAGAGGGAGCGGCCTAATGCAACAACAATTAATAGTGGATTGGTGACTATAGGGCAGGATGAGAGCAATACAACTGTTGAATACTATGGAGTAATTGAAGAAATAATTGAACTATATTTCCATGGTAACAAACCTCTGAAACTTATGTTATTCAAATGTCATTGGTTCCATCCGTTCAGGGGAGTCAGACGGGGCACATCACTTGGGCTAGTTGAAGTTGCACATCAATCAGTCCTACCAAGCAATGACCCATTTATTGTGGCTCAGCAAGCCATTCAAGTATACTACATCCCGTATCCATGCAAAACTATGCGTAGTCTAGTGGATTGGTGGGTAGTACATAAGGTGCAACTATATGGTAAACCACCTACCCCTAGTGAGCAGGACTACAACATCGAAACTAACAATAGTGTTGAACTATTCTTTCAAGAAGATGGGTTGCCTGGGACTTTTCAAATAATAATTGGAGAAGAGGATGATCACATAGATGACATTCAAATCGAAGCCGAGGAGGTTGTGAATGAAGAGGACTTGGAACTACTTAATCGCTTAGACATTGATGGCACCGAAGAGGATGAGGTCAAGTCAATACCTCATGATAGTGACGATGACTTTTTCGAGGGCCCTTCTGCAGAGGATCCCATTGTAGACGACTACTTCTAGTTGGTTTGGTATGGGTTGGTGTTTCTTCTGGTTGGTTTGATATACAAAACCAGGTGATGGAATTAAATTTTCTGTGGTTTCAACTTTCGACTTACATGAAGTTCTTTTTCTTTCTTTCTTTCTTTCATTTTGTTTGTTGCTAGGTAAAGAGGAAAAGCTTGCAAAATTCCTTTTTACCAGGTTTATATGATTTTGAAGCCTATATGTCTGTTATCAAATTCATTTAATTTGTTATTTGATCCTTTGTTTGCCTTGAATTGTGAATAACAAGGTACAGATGGTGCTCATTACGCTTTGGCCTGTATTTTAGTCGATTTGATGGGTACATGTCTTAAACTATAACCAGGGCTTTGTGCTATATTAATTGATTTAATTAATTTCATTTCATTTCAGGACACCAAAAAATGAGTAACGTCGAAGGGGCAGCATATTCTAGTCGAGGCAAACGTTTGTATGCCAAAGTGGTAGCACCATGTCATGGAGGCAGAGGGACAGCCGCGGCCCCTCGAGGAGGCAGAGGGGCGGTCATAGTCCCCAAAGGAGGCAACGTGGGGTTTACCTCTAGTAGATCAGACTCCTCTACCCCCATAGTCCTCACATGCTGATCGTGTGGATTATGAGTATCATCCTAGTGAGGAAGAGGGTGAGGAGGATGATTTCCCTGAGGTGGAGGGCACTACTACAGCACAAGATTTTTGGTTGCGAGGACCTGCGAACCTGCCATGACAACCAACCCGAGATGAGGACAAGACTGTCATCGTTCCTGTTGGCGATACGTAAGTAACTGTTAGCACTTTCACTAATTTAGCCCACTTGCTTGCAGACCTCAAAAAAACTAATGTGCAGGCAATGGCGAGAAAAAGGCGGGGGTGAGAAATGTAGACTTCAGAACGACATAATTGGCGTGTTGATTCGATGGCACTTCCCTGGCTTGGTCACCTACAAAGGAAGGCGGGAGCCTGCATGGACATGGTGCCACTACAGGGCTGCTGAAGATAACGCCGATGAAGGAGAAATACAATTTGACAATTGTTTGCAGCGGATGGAGGAAAGTTTTTGGGTAAGTGACTGAATATTCAACCTGATATGAAACTACAAATTGTGCAAGCCCAAGGTTGGAATTAACCTTGTTCCTAGTCTTTGGAGCATCCAGAGCCAAATAATAAATGTCAACTAACTTAATCATCTTATTCTTTATCAATTCCTTTTCGCTTTCATCAACTTCATCTGTTAAGAGTAGGTCCATATATGCTAACCAACAATCAGCTGTTGTACCAAGTGCATAACTAAAAGGAGGAAATTTCCAAAAAGTGTTACATCATATAAAATTATAAAGGTTGTATATATCGATAAGATTTAGGAAATGACCACCAACGCCAGATATCCAAAATATATTGATCAGATCATCATTTTCATTAAGTAATATCGTGCTGCTAGGGAGCGGAGAATTGGTCCAGATTTGCAAAAATTGTTCTGTGGTGCAATTTCGACATACTATAAGCTCATGGTTTCATGCAAATTTTCTTGGAACTTCATTTTGGTTTCAGCAATAGATGTATTATACCGTACTTACCTTGTACACCTACTGTTAAGAAAGCCATCTAGCTCTGATCTTTGACTGGCTTAAAGCCATCTAGCTCTCATCTTTGACTAGCTTCAGTCCTACTGCAGGCACCTCATATATACATATATGTGTCTCACCGCAATTATGTAGGTCTTGTTTTTTTATATAGTTATTACAAGAATTTGATCTCTCGATTACCAACTGGTGTGATCAATGAATTGAGTACTGGTTCATGAAATTATTGAACTTTTTTGTGTATGGATGTCTACAAGCAGCGGTGATAAGACAAGTTCGTTATGTGTGAGTTATTGGTGTTTTCCAGCCTGCTCTTACGCCTATATAGATAGCAGTGAGCACTCTTCTAAGCACTTGTAATTGTAGAAACATAGGTGCCTAAAAGTGACCAACATGTTGATTTCTGGCATTATGATGTGTCCTGTGTTGTTATCTTGTTATTTGCTAATCTTACACATTATCTTGTTATTATCTAGTGGTGGTTTAGATAGGCCGAGGGACAGAAGTGATTCTAGGAGAGTGGTGCGTAATTACATTAAGAAGTCGATCCCACAGATGATCTACGAAGCATGCATCCAAACGGTGATCTATTACCACACACAAGTCCTTGGAAAGGAAATTCATAGGGCCGAGGCTTACCAAACGCATCTCACTTTGGAGGAGTACATGCAGGTAACCAACTGTACAAATGATGTCCTTCATTACAATCAATTCTACTTTATTCATATTTAACACTTGGTTAATTTAGGCAATACCTTGGTGGGCCCAGAAGTGTGAAGATGCATGGCGGCAGATTGCCCAAAAGAGGTGGTGCGACGAACAATGGTTAGAGACCTCTCGTGCTGCTAGGGAGCGGAGATTGTTGATGGGCGAGGCAGCACATTGTCAAGGCAGCTCCTCCATGGCTCGTTACAAGAAGCACTTGGTAGGTCAACATGTTTATATTGATTGTACGTCGCAGATACATATTTATTTACCTCCGTATTTTTTTTTTGGTGCAGGAAAAGAAGAAGCAGAGGCCTGTCTCTGATATAGAGGCATATGTAGATGCTAGGAGGGATGATCAGGAGGGCACCTTGTGCGACCGGTAGCATAAGCAATGCATAACTTGGTACGATTTCTGCTGATTTTGCCCCTGATGATTTTCGCTCCCTGATGATTTTGTCCAACAGGCTGCATATACTGAGGCTGCTAAGGAGATTCATGACGAGGACTTCGACGTAATGAATTCACCACTAGACGCGGCTGCTGTGTACAAGGCTGGAAAGGGGAAGAAACATGGTCGTTTCTTCATGGATGCCAGCTACATTAGCACACCGACAACCCTCTCGAAGGTCTGAACCACGAGTACTGCATCAACGGACGAAGTACACCTTCAAAGACGACCGCGACCATCACATGGGATATTTTCTCAGGTTTCTGAGCTTCAGGTGAGGCTGCAAGAGGAAATCGAGGCTGATAATTGCTCTAGATTCAGATTGTGACCATCCTTCGTGGTGGATGTCTTAACTGTGGTCATGGATCCATTTATGCTCTATTTCATTCGTTGATTGAGTTCTTTTAATTCTCGTTGATAGATTAGAATGTTTGGTTGATGGTTTATTGAGATGTTGAAACTAATTGGTTCAGTATAGTCTCAATAATTTGTGATAGAGTTGATTAGAGGATTTTGGATGCCCTTTTGATTATGCTTTAGTTGCTTAGCTTATCCTGGATGTCCCTAGATGATCGTAAAATTGGATGATTTGATTGTTGAATGATGCTATATTAAACTGTTTGAACCTCCGGTATGGTCACCTATACAAATGAGGTTCTGCCGGATTTTAGGGAAATGCCTTAGTTCTAATTGGTTAAAATATTGTTGTTTGAGAAATGGTTGAAATTATTCCATATTGTTGTCGTATGTTAGACTTTTAGGTAACATCGTGGCTTCCGCATAGCCAGGGTGTTACAGAGGCTAGGCAGCGGTTGGAGCAAATGTTCCTGCAGATTAGTTGGAGCGTGGTAGTACAACAACAACGTAATATGCAAAAAAAAATATTCGTACTTGGCTAATGTATGGCAACGTGCAAACAAATATGCAGGCACTCAGGACCGGGACTCGACTTGATGGCCCTACACCGGGGGAACCACTGCCTAACTTATCTGCTCTAGTTAGTAACTGCATACTGATTATTATATTGTTAGTCTCTTATGAGTGCTTGATTTAGAAGACATTGAAATGACATGCAATGTAATTATTGGTCGCTACTGCAAATTTCTTATAATGCGATTTCTTATGAAAATGTAGAGAACGGCGGGATCAGCTACTTCTGGTGCTAATGCTAGTGCTAATGCTGAAGATGGTGCACGTGTTAGTCTTTGGTGCTAATCGTCAAGATCTTTGGTGCTAATCTTTGAAGATCATGTGAATGTGTCCATCACCGAGAGGCCACCACCAGGTGCTTGCTATTTTCATGATCTACTTGTGCAAACATGAACATACATCACTCCATTTTTGTGTTGATGTAGCATATATGCATGCATGCTCAAATAATAATGTTTAACAATTATCTGAAATAATGTTGAGTTCACCCTATATTTGCATACATTCAGAAAGAATCTGGGTTCTAGTTTTTCCCTCCACTTCTATCAAATCCACCTTCACGAACGAAACCTCACAATCTTCTATAATATACATCAAGTTCAGGCTTAATAAATTGCAGAAATGGCATCTCCACCTTTGCGATTCACACATTGTACTTAACGCATTTCTTTTACTTTCTTGCTCAGATGAGCTTCAGGGGCTATGTTTTACTAACAAATAATACTATTGCTTATTTGATTAGCAAACTCGCCCTTGAATGACAGCAACCTATGTTGTAGTGTATGTTTGCCATTTTTCACCTACAACTACACAAGTCATACGTGTACATAAGTAAGGGATTTTCTTAATTTAGTGATTATATTAACAACTTCATAGTAGTTAATCAGATAAAAACATCACAACAACGACTTGCCTTGCTGCAAAATTTAGTGTGGAAATGTGTTCAAGTATGTCTTGAATTTGGATTAGTACATAATGTGCAAAATATTTTGTGTAAGCTTCAACCACACCACTCGATGTCAAAATTGAGCGAGAATTAAGAAAAGACAGGTTTGCATATTGACTTGTTCACTAACTCAATATGTGGCGACAACTTGTGGTCCAAATTTTAATTTGTTTCTCTTCTCTTTCAAGTACTAGCCATGCCATACCGACAATGACAATGACATAGATTTGCTTCTTGCTTCACGTAATGGTACAACAAGAACGTCAAACATTTCTTTTCTAGGCGAAAATAAACCAAACAGCTCATACATGGTTTGTTGGAAAGATTTGAAATATACACATCCTAGGCGTAGTGAATAAGCACTATTGAATGCCAAATATGGGTTTTAGTTAGGTTTGCAAACATCATGACTAACATATACCTTGAGTTAGATTTCTTGCCATATCTGAATACCACAATTGTTTGCATCCAACGTGTAGAGGATACACTTGTAACTTCTTTCCTTTCACTTTCTATTGTTGTAGTTTTTTTATAAATACTTTCTTGCTTACATTCGAATTTGCATAAATCAGTGTAACTTGATCTGATTCCTCCTCGTGAATACTAATTTTTAGTGCAAGTGTGAACATTTCAAGAGTAGTTTCTGGTTGTTAGTACAGTAGTAGTAGTACTATGCTTGCAATAATAGTTTTCACAACGTAATCAAGAATCATAACAACACTACATTCAGCAACAAAGTTCAGGGACAGCATTATCAAACAATGCACAAAGGTACAGTACTTGTATATCTGCGTTTCACTAAATGTAATATACACAAGAACTACTGAGCTCCATGTCATACTCACACTTGCTTTGTATAGTCACAAGCTTTTGTTGTCAATAGTTAGGTTAATTATCTTTTCATGTAATATCAATTCCTTGCTTTTGTTGTAAGATGGCACTAATATTAAGTTTTGATGTATCTGCAAAACTCACAAAATGATGCTGGAGTAATACGTATGAAACCTCGTAATCCCCGTCGCATCCTCCATGATAACATAGCACAGAAGATTGAAGTAGGAAATTCTGTGCAAATGGTAGCAGTGATATGTGCTTTTGTTTGATGTAACGGATAAGACTATGAAATTACTACTTGAAACTGTTATATGTATCATGCCTTATGCTTAGATTTTCGAATTTGAACTTGAATGTTGTGAGCTCGGGAACTGGTATATGTATCCCTTTTGTTCGATCTACATATATATTGTGAATTGTGATATTTTTCTTGTTGTGGAATGGATAGATGGATTATTTGATTGCTGAGTTTTCTGTTAGTGCAGTTCAAAATTAAATGCAAAATCGAATGTACAAAATTAGTGAAAAATGGGTTGGCGCTGTTCAGCAAATTCCCGAGTGTCGACCAAAACATCCCCGAGTGTCGACACTCGGGAAATTGACCAAAAGGTTCCCAAGTGTCGACACTCGGGACACTTTGTCCGTCGACACTCGCGAAAGGTTGCCCTCCTGGTTTCGTCAGAAACTTTCCCGAGTGTCATTTTTGCCATTCACTCGGGAAAGGTTTGCCACGTGTCAATTTTCCATGGCTTCGTCGGAAACTTTCCCGAGTGTCATTTGTGCCGTACACTCGGGAAAAGTCTGCCACGTGTCAATTTTCCCTGGTTCGTCCGTCACATTCGAAAACTTTCCGAGTGTTTCTTCAAGACATTCCCGAGTGTCCACACTCGGTAAAGGTTTCAGCACGGTTGAATAAGCCGTTGAGGCCTGATTTTTCCCGAGTGTTGCTGTTTCCCGAGTGTACATATATACACTCGGAAAAGTACTGTTTCCCGAGTGTAACACTTGGGAAACTGTTTTTGCCCCGACTAATCTACCCCGAGTGCTATTTCCCGAGTGTTGGCCTTCGGGAAATTCGCTCCCGAGTGTTTTGCCTTATTTCCCGAGTGTTTTTGGCACTCGGGAAAAATCGGGTTTCTGATAGTGTCATGATATTGATGTTTGTGAAGGTGTATGTGTACCGCTCCTAAAAATACATAATACACCGAGAGCAGAGAAATTTAATTTATGATGCTAGAACCATTTGGATGATTAAACATCACCAGCTAAATCTCTTGGGGCTCTCACACCCATCATCGTAATCCTGGCACCGCCACCGGAAAATATTGGCAAAGTTGATCGAACTGATCACCATGTCTAGGATGTCTGCTTCAATGACGAGCAGAGACAGCCAGACATGTCGTCACTGAGTTGTTGTGCGAATAAATTAGCTGCAAGACGAGCACGATCGCAGGCAAGCGTGCATTGCATGGCTTAGCCGTTCCTGCAGCTTTCATGCCGTGTCGTTGTTCAACGACTTGTTGCCACTTGCCATCGTCTGTCTGTCTGATTTTACGTACGTATATATCCTTCCCTGGAGCGTATGTACTGCAGGCATGTGCCACGTACCGGGTTCTTGCTTGCTACTTGTAAATTTAATTTCTGTGATAATTAAGCACCACTGAATAATTAGTTGCGTGGAAAATGGAACTTGGAACGACCTTAATTACATGCGTGATACAAGCAGATAAGCAGTTCATGGTTATCGACAGCCAGCTGAATGTAGTGCCGATCCTTATCCATTGATATCATTAATCATATTTCATGCACGTCCTTTGACCAGCAACCCAAGTACGTAATATGAACTTGAAGTATTTTACCAGGTGGTGCTTTACTCAGACTTGTGAATTTCTCTCTTTTCTTCTGACATATCAAGTATGTCTTTTCTCCCTCCTCGCACAAAAAAAAAGAGTTGTAGCTTTAAGGGCAAAACATTTTTGTTAAACTTTTCAAGGTGCAAGATTTTTTTCTTAAAGAGGCCGGGAATTTTTTATATTAATTAACTTTTTTTAATTTTATTTTAAAATTAACCCCCCACGAACTTTATTTCCAATTCTGATCCTTCTGGTCACGCCATCACCTGTTACATGACAAAACAATACTGTAACACTAGTCCGTTTCTAGGCAAATTCTTGTCACGCCACAGTGTTTGGTTACGTCATCACCAATGGCGGCATAACAAAAAATACTATTTTAGTGGACTTGTTCTATGGCGTGACAATAATTTTTTGCTACCATGACTCTAAAAATGATGCTTAATTCCAACTAACTATAATATCTAAAAGTAGAATTTTTTCAGAAGCCGCCGTAATACCAAATGGGTCGTAGACTCCAGTAGCCACCGGTTGGTTTTACGAAAGTGCAATTTTACTCGCATGAATGAATGACTCAAAGCCGCGTCTAAAATTTACAGCTCTATATATTGGTCGTGCTATAGCGACAAAATCACAACTAAAGAAAAATGTGCAGCTCAAATCTGTGACGTAACTACCGACTACACGCAGTCCAAGATGACCAGCATCTGGGATTTTTCAATGTCCACTTGTGTTATAGCCAACGGCGTGTGTTAACTGTTAAGGTCAGCAAGCCGATGGAGTGCGACTTGCGCAACTTGGCCTAGCTCAGCGCCGTCACCGCGGAGCTCGGATCTCTCACGTACGTAAGCGAGTGTACGCAGCAGTAAATTTACCAACGACCGACCCAGTATGTATGCATGTATAGTTGTATACCCTGTCTGACACGCGAGAATCTTTGATGTAGAGATCAGAAGAGATATTCTTTTTCATTATCTAAAAAGGCAAAGCACTTGTACATAGATTAATTCAATAATGTAAAACTTGACTATCCTGTTCCTATAGGCTGCACAGTGTCCAAAGAGAGAAATTCCATGTAGGGCCGATCAGAATTGGCCCCTGTTGCCTGGACCGACCGATTGGAACTTTTTTTTTTAATTAAAGCAAGATGCATACGCGTCCACACCACCACATACGTATATAACACACGCACACATATGAGTACGTTTTCTAAGCAGATAGATGCTGAGAATAAATCCGTGACCTCATAAATTTTTTCCTGAAGTGTAATTGCGTATGCATAATAGGTGAGCATCAAGATTTAAATCCTGATAGATAGAATCGTACACTCACAACTTTACCACTTATCGAGAGGAGGTTCCCAACCGATTAGGGCCGGCAATGCATGTTACTTATTGTTGTCTACAGTACATGGTAAAGGTGGTCCAAGCCGATGGGTGACAGATTCTGCACCCAAACTAGGTTAGATTGGTCCGGGGATCTCAATGCAACTAGCTCTGCTCCAAAGATCTCATACTTGAATTGGCAGTGATAGAGATGATAGATTGATGTAGGGACCGAAGTATGGGGGTGACCCGTGGGAGGATTACAAACAACACAGGCCGGTGCAGAAAGCTCTTGAATTGACAGTGTCCAGTCCAAAGAGAACGGTGTTTTACACATGCGTGAGAATGAGGAAATAGGAGGTCGAGACGACTACGATGCGCAAGAAAACTAAGGTGGTGGCTCACCCTAACGGTCAGAATCGACGGGCGAAGCCGGCAACCGGAGCTGGCGAAGGTGACTGGCGTGGCTTGGGTTCTCTTTCACCCAAGGCGGAGAGGAGGGAAGAAGTTGGGGGAAATGCAAAGGAGGACCGGACGAGCAAGGTGACGAGTTCGGGCGCGGCTTAACTAGAGAGGAAGATGGAAGGAGGGGAAAGCGGTTGGCACGGCAACAAGCTCAGGCGCGAGAAATAGCCAGCAGCGCGTGAACTCAGCTCGACGGGATGACTTTGATTTGACAAGGTTGTGGCGCTTGCCACAGGGCTCGAGGCCAGGTGCTGACGTCGTGACTGCTCTGAGCCGCGCGGTGCGTGTGCGTGCGGTTGCAATGGGCGAGTGAGAGAGAGAGACACACACACACACACACAGAGAGAGAGAGAGAGAGAGAGAGAGAGAGAGAGATGGTGTGAGGGAGAAGATAAACAGTGGATCTCCCTCTGTGCTAACAGGTGGAGCCGAGGGCCGCTCGTTAGTGAGGGCGAGAGAGGGAGGGAGCAGGGCTAGCTGCTGTTTGGCCTCGACTGGCTCGTGGGCCGTGAGGGAAGACAGAAGGAAGAGAAGAGATGGAGGGCGGCAGCTGGGATTAGAGGTGGCCAGATGGGCCGTGCCGATCGAGCTGGCTCGAGTCATGACATTGTTGGCCCGGCCCAAGCATGGCACGACCAGCACTGTTCATGAGTGGGGCTGGCACGACATGACAACCCAGGCGTGCTGGTCCAAGACTCCCTCGACGGCACGCACAACGATGCAGTGTGTTAGGGAGAGGCGAGGAGAGGCAGGCAGGCGAAGCGAGGCCGGCGCCAACGGCGAGGTAGAGGAGGTTGAGACAGGTGTGAGGTCGGCGCACCTGCGGCGGGGTGAGGCCAACAAGGAGGAGGAGGCTGGCGCGAGGAGGGAGAAGAGGGGTCGTGGGGAGAGGAGGGGATGGGCCCGGAGGGAGAAGAGGCGTTGAGGCGAAGGCAGCGGCCAAGGATGCATCGGTAGCATGCGTGGACACCGAGGTATAGGGCGACAACGATGGTGGTGGTGGAGCCAAGGCCGAGTGACGGTGCTGAGGCGGCACCAACACAGCGGCGGGCGGCAGTGGAGCGGTGGCACTGATACGAGGGAGGCGGCAGCTAAGGGTGCGACAACAGCAGAGGAGGTAGCGCATGCGCCGTCAGCATAGCGGCAGTTGAGGCGACACGGCGATGACACGGGAGGCGGCGAGGCCGAGCGTGACGATGGTGGAGGTGGCCAGATCAAGCGACCTCTAGCTGGATTTGGGCTCGCTCGGCTAGAGAAAGAAGGAGGAGGGAGGTGTTGCTGGTGGAGGGAGGAAGAGAGGAAGAGAAAGACATAAGAACAAAGGGGAAGAGAGGAACTCTTTTTATTATTTAATCTTTTTTAAATTATTTTAAAGATAGCCTCTTCCTAACTTTTTTTTTTCCAATTTTGACCCCTTTTATCACGCCGCAACACGTGACATGGCAAAAGCACGTTGTCATGCCACAGACCTCGGTGTGTTAAATGAGTGTTATCATGCCACTACTTTTGGCGTGACAGGACTTAACCAAAAAACGGACGCGTCCAAAGGAGTCAAGGGCGTGATAGCACAGTTTGGTCACGCCGCGGTCGGTGGCGTGACAGCACAGTTTGGTCACGCCACGGGTCATGGCGTGACCAAATGGGTCAGAATTGGAAATAAAGTTAGGAAGATGCTATTTTTAAAATAATTTTTTAAAAAGGATTAAAAAATAAAAAAGCTCAGAAGAGAGGAGAAGAAGGAAGAAAGAAGAAGGAAGGCAGTCGTGCGGGAGAAAGAAGGAAAAAGGAGAAAAGAAAAATAAGGAAAGGAGGAAAAAGGAAAGACATTTTTTCTGATTTTTTTGGATTCTCGGGCCTAAACGGGCTACGCGGGCCATCCTCGGCCCGTTGGGCCAACCGTGCTTGGGCTGGCAGGGCATGACACAAAGTGTCGGCAGGGCATGCCTAGACTGGCTCCTCGGCCTGTGGGCCGGTACGACACGCCCGATTACCTCATGGGACTTATGAGTCCATGCCTAAACGGACCGTGTCGGCCCGAGCCATGTCGTGTTGTGCCGCCTATTTGGCGACCACTAGCTAGGCTGGCTTGGGCCGGGAAGAGAAGAGAAAGGCCGAACCGATGGTTGGGTTTCGGCCCAAGGGGAAGAGAGGGAATGAGAGAACGTTTGAAATTTTATTTGCATTTCAAAAATTTATTTATGTTTGAATTTGAATTTCCAAGAGGTTTTGCAATAACCAGGTTTTAATTATTTTTAGGTTGCATGCAATTATATTTTAAGTTTTTGCAAATTTTGATTCTTGCAAAGGAAATTATTTTAAAATTTTAATTACAAGGCAAAAGTTTTTAGAAATTTTTGATATGTAACTAAAAGTTTTTAAAACCGATGAAAATTTAGGAGGTTACGTAGAGCTGCCAGAGTACCCATGTGTCGCTGGCTCGCTCCTGCTCCTAGTGCAAATTGATACAGTAACATGGTAGGGCTTTCACTATTTTCTCACAGCAACACCATTCAAAATGAACATTTTTTTCCATCGGTACCATGAACGGAACACTTTTCATGAATAAAAAAACTTTAAGGGTTTTGTTTTTTTCTAAGGATACTTTAAGTGTTTTGTTAGAGCTGATGGAGTCACGATGTAAAAGGCATCAATACTCTACAGCTATCCCTTTCGAAGTTGATCTCAACCTGTCGTTTCACCGAGACAGTGAGAAATGCACATATTGCAGAATTTTAAGCTCGGATGTAGATGTGTTACTATCTGCAATTCCCTTAAATTCCGAATAACAAATCTCAAATTCGAGGTCAATCCAGACAGGCAATAAAAAGACAAAACAAAGCACCATGATTTGTTTGGAACACATATTTTTAATTTTAAAGATTTTTCACCGTGGAAAATTAATTTCTGGCAAAAATTTAGAAAAAAAAACTCTACTTAGGTCCGTTTGAAACCCAGAAATATCATACTCCCTCGAGTCGTAAATACATGTCGTTTTGGTATACATACGGTCATAATTTTGAAACTTTAGTTATCAAAATATATTTAAATATTTAGATTGGATACAAGAAAATTATATATATAGATTTGTCTTGAAAAATATTTTTATTAGAATTTATAAATATATTATAATAAAAATTAATGATCAAAATTGTGTTTTTGAGAACCTATCAATATCCAAAACGCCGTGCTTTTACGACCGAAGGCGTAATTTTGCAAGAAATAGGTCTTCTCCCTCCCGGAATCGAGGAATCCCCTGCCGCGGCCGTCACCCGTGGTAACCCCACCACCACCCGCCAACCCTTACGCACCCCACCGCGGTGGCCATAATGGTATAAGTATAACCCCTTCACTTCAACTCCCGGTGCTCCGCTCCCACTGTTCACTCTGAATAACCCCGTCCCCCTTCCCTCCCAACTTCAATTTCAAACCCACACCCCAAGCCCCACCACCACCACCTTGCTGCCACCGCCTCGTGAGCCGCGCCGCCACTGCTCGCGCAGGGATTCGTGCCGCGCAGTGTGCGCTCGCGGCGATGGGGAGGGGGCTGGGGTCGAAGAGGAGGGTGGAGGAGGATGAAGCGGAGGAGGACGACGAGGAGTACGAGGTGGATGTGGTGCCCGACCGGCTCGAGTCGTCTCGGGGCAGCCGCCTCGCGCTCTTCGGGTCCGACCTCCGCCTCGGCCGTTTCCACCCGCGCCGCCGCCGCCGCCGCCGCCTCGCCGGAGACGGCGAGGACGGGTTCTTCCACGACCTCATCATTCACCCCGACAACAAGTACGTACTACGGCCACCCTCCCGCTCCCCATTCCTCGCCTGCGTAATTTCGTTTGTTCTCGATGCTTCCGCGCGCACGCTGGCTGCTGCTGCTTGTTCTGGAAGCCGCATGTGACGGCACGGAACGCTTTTGATCTGCTCTAATCGGATGGATTGCTATTGCTATAATTAAACAAGCAACACTAGAAAAATTTTATTTTCTTTAGAGCATCTTTAGTGTATTAGATCGACGTCGATTCAAAGTCATATTACATAAGTATTTTAGGAAGTGAGCTTGTTTTTCTCTAATGTATTGAACCGATTCTTACTAATAACTGGGACCCACGTTTCATTAAAAAACCACAAAATAATAATATCCTCTCTCAACCGCACTCTCTTCTATGTAGTTGTTTAATGCTTATATGAGTTGTTTAATGTTTTAAATTGATTCCTAAGTAGGGTCCGGTTCCATGCATTACTTTGTTGGAATCGACCCCTCCAATGTATTAAATCGATTCAATGTCTTCTATCTCTTCATTTGAATCAGCCAAAACACAACATTGGAGGTAGTCTTAGGCTCTTCCATATATTTTTACGTTTTCCGTTCGCTTTTGCCAGTTATTACGAGGGAGCTCTACCGGTGGGGATTTCCCCCCGAATTTTCCATCTTATTTTGGATCCAATCGTTCCTGAAGCGCTCATGCTACCATGCTGAACAGAGTCAGTGTGTGCATTACAGAGCCACACAAAATAAAATACTCGTTTTTTTAAAAGGAATACTCGTTGGTCGATCAGCTCGCCAGATGGGCAAGCTTGCTTAATTGGGCAGCCACACAAATTAAAATACTCGTTTTTAATAAGGAATACTCGTTGGTCGATCAGCTCGCCAGATGGGCAAGCTTGTTTAATTGGGCAGCCACACATGTAGTTGTAGCTTCGTTCGGTTCACGGGATTGGCTTTGATGGTCGTAGAAACATCATCTTGCTTTCACTTCACTACCTGTTGCTGCACGG
The DNA here is from genome assembly GCA_036346405.1 of Phyllostachys edulis. NCBI lineage: Eukaryota > Viridiplantae > Streptophyta > Magnoliopsida > Poales > Poaceae > Phyllostachys > Phyllostachys edulis. The sequence goes on along the minus strand of CM070556.1, from coordinate 25,021,121 downwards.
ACTTTCATTTTTTTCCTGTTCTTTTTCCTTTTTTTTTCCCGTAATCCTAGTTTACTGACAGAGTCGATCGCTAGGTGGAGCCAAGTAATTCAGATGCTCCTTACGTTCGTCAGATTGGGTGGGGCTTGTTTGTTAGAGTCCACAGATTAGTAGCAACGGCATAGCTTGGTTCAATTTGCAATGAGAACTGAACTGTTTGTAAGTCTGCTAGCTGCGGACGCATTGTTTTGATAGCATAACGAGTAGAATTAGATGGAATGAAATATTGTGCAGGACAACTGATAGAGAAGATGCTACCTATTGACGAAGAACGTGTTTGCTTGAGGCCCTGTTGGTCGGAGTAAAAAACAAAGTGATAATGAAAGTGAATTGATTCTATTCTTCAAAAAAAAAAAATGTGAAGTGGTTTTTGATAAGGATAGGGGAAAACGAAAATTTTTCTTTCATTTTCTCTCATGAAGCTCAACAGAAATGAGAAAGCAGTACCTTTTGCTCTCTCTCTCTACTGTATGCACGACATGAATACTCAAATATTCCAGAAATTGACTCTACTCTCATCTCTCTCTCTCTCTCTCTCACCTCTAGTTCTTTTTGTCTTCAAGTAGCATCAGAACAATGTTGTACCTTCCAACTTGAGATATTTTTATCATGGCGTAAAAGAACTGAATACTGAGGTAGATAGAATTTGTTTTTTGAAGGCTAGGGACATAAACATACAATTGGATCCACATACATGTGTATGTTACCACGCAAATCAGCCAATACAATATATAATGGCCAAGGTGTGTGCTTATCACAATACGACAACTAAGCTATAGCTTATGTGAGTAAGCTTTTCTCTTCAGCGCCAACAAGGTGTACAGCTACTCAAGAGATTTTCCAACTCATTCTGCACTCCAAATTTGATTTCGTTACTCCGTTGATTTGGATAGATGGTTTGAACGACCTAAAGTATTGATCAGGATGGCCGAAGCATTTTTTGGACTATTAGGGGCAAGCCGCTAATCCTGGGGCGAAGTAGCTGGAATCATTATCTTAAGGAATATTTAAGTCGATACGTAGGCTGGCAATCTATTTGGTCATGTAGGGATCTCTTGATAGCTATCATTTTTCGATAATGGAAGAAAAAACTCTTGTAGCCTCTGCAACAAGGATACATACAACTCAGTTTATTACAAAGTTTAAAGTACCAAAATAACCAAAAAGTTTAAAGGTGGCGCGAATCCTTACAACCAAATGATGATTGAAAATTAAATTCAATCATTACAAATCCTATGACTAAACCGTCACTCATGAATATTGAAGATTTGTTTCGCCACATCCTTCAACTTGGCGCTTCCGACCAACATGGACTCCTTCTGAGCCGGTTTCTACAGACTTGCCCAAGCACTTAGCCCCAGTGTCCACTCAATAAGATAACCTGCAAAGGATTAGTTATAATCTTTTTGTCAAAAACATCATTGCGACATAATCAAATAGACCAACATAAGGCACTAGCTCCCACTAGGAGTTGTCTTTAAAATTTTTGGAATACCGACTAACCAATTCCTAAACATGTTGGCTATACTCGCAGGAGGAGATAAATTAAACGAACACTGAACATCCCACCATGCAAGACGTCCAAAGGGGCAGTCAATAAAAAGATGTTGAATTGTTTCCTCTTTAATACAGAAACAACGCCTTTTGTTTCCCCTTCAATTTTTTTTAGCATATTATCTTTAATTAATACTACCCTCTTTTGAGATACGATAGGAATATTTTCACTTTTAATGGAATTTTAATTAACAAAAAAAATCCTAATGGATTGGATATTATCTTTTCAGTGGAGAGTCTCCTAACCAAATATCTTTCCAAAATCTAGTTTGCATTCCATTTTTAGCCTGGAATGAACCAAAGCGAAAAAATTGATCTTTAATTTTCATTAGACCCGACAAAAAATGGAGATGATGTGGCTCTGCGACATTCCTAGCGTCATCTTAATTTATTACATTTGAAGTGGTTCTTCCAATTAGTTTATTGTCAATACCATTAGATCGGTGCACAAGAGCCAAGAGGAACCCACTCACGGCCACATCACCTCAGACATGTGCATGTGCATGATGGGATGTGTGTATGAACTCACCTGGAACAATTGATAAACTCTGCTGTGGGCAGCAATGCTTAAAAAGAGGGCCCATTTGGCCTAATTACTTCTTTTGACCTAATTAGCAAAGGCTATGTATGGCTCTAGCTACTTTCTCATCAATCAATTCGAACCTTCCTAGGCAAAAAAAAATTGTATGGTTGTTGATCAACAACTTTGGTAAACTAAGGTCAAATGTTTTGCGAGCTTGGAGCCCTAGAGAATGTTGTTTCTTATCCATGTCTTTTAACCAAATCATAGAATGAATATTTTGCACTGTTTCAATGTAAACTATGCTAATTGGGGTGCTAATTTACTGAACTGTGATTTTTTGGATGGTGTCGCTGCAGGTGGTATCGGTTATGGACCAGGTTCATACTCGTTTGGGCAGTCTATAGTTCCTTCTTTACACCATTGGAATTCGGCTTCTTCAGAGGGCTCCCTAGGCACCTGTTCTTCTTGGACATAGCTGGCCAGATTGCCTTCCTTATTGATATTGTTCTGAGGTTTTTCGTGGCCTACCGTGACCCTGACACGTACCGAATAGTATACAATCCCACATCTATTGCCCTCCGGTAATATTTCCTCATCTCTTGCTTGAATAGTACAATACAACTAGAATAAGTGGTTTTTGCACTGCATTATTGCCTTATATTTGCACCTTTTCGAGTGCTCCTTATATTTGCAGCTTCAAGGATCCAAAAGTTGGATGGGGAAATCCATGGTGGCGATAAAAAAGCGGGTGGTAATCGCGGGTTACGGTTTTCGAGAAAAAATCCGGTTAAATTTCGTTTGAATTTGCTTAAAAACCAACCGAAATTCGAAATTCAAAATTTGAACTTGCAAAACCCAGGAAAACCGGCTGGGATTTTGGATCTCGGACCCGTGATGCCGTGTCGATCTTAAGCAGTTATTTTTCCATGTGCAGCTTATCCTTTGAAAATTATCAGAATCATAGATTGGGTGGATCTTAATAGTGATATGTTGAAACTCTCATTTCTTTTCAAGTTGCTGAAATGGAAATGCTTTTGCCAAAGGAAATTTGCAAGTTGTACATTTAAATTTAACTTATATCCTTGCAAGAATATAACAGAGCTTCTGTTTAGGTGTTTGTACTTTTTAAAATATGGTCTGCGTCTCTGCGTTAACTCAAATGTGACCATTAACCACTGATTTATTTGCTCTTTGAATTCAGGTATTGCAAATCAAGCTTTATTTTTGATCTTCTTGGTTGCTTCCCGTGGGATGCTATCTACAAGGTTACTCTTTCTCTAACGATTTTTTTTCACTGGTTAATATTGTTAGAGATATATGTATAGTGTGTTATTCCACATTGTTATGAGGGGTTATTTGCATATTCACCTCCTGTACTTTATATATATATACTGGCCTATTGGCCTTATAATGAATACAAGCGCTATTCATAACATGGTATTAGAGCTAAACTAGGGCTAGGGTTTTCTCACGTGTCTCACGTGACAGGTGTCGGCCTCCTCAGCCGCTCGCTGCCCCGTTGCCTCTGCTCCTTGTGCTTCGTCTTCGTGGTCGCCTCGTCGGCCGCTTCGCCTGCTCCGTCCGTCGCGCCGAACAGATCCGCCGCCGCCTCTTCATCGCGTCGGATCTTCGTCTTCATCGCGCTGTCGGATCTTCGTCTTCATCGCGTCGCCAGAGCTCGGTTGCTGGCGACTCCTTCACCCGAGCCCGAGCCACACCCGGCCGCGTGAGCCTCTGCCTTCGCCTCTTCGTCCGAGAGCCGCTCGTGGCACCCCCGAGGACAGGTCCCGCTGGATTCCTTCTTTCTCGAGGAGATCCAGTGCGAGCTGCGACGCCTGAGTCTTCCTCGACGTCATTGCCAAGCCGCTCTCTGCTTGCCGTCGCCGTCGGGACCGCCGCCGACAAGACCGCCACCGCCGTCGTCGCCAGGGGGAACCCTAGTCCCCCCCCCGTGCGGGCTGCTCATGTGGTGTGGGCCGAGTCCTGACCGGCCCGTAAAGTAAGTAAGGAAAGAGAAAAAAAGAGAAAAAAAAACGTCGATCTAACCGCCGCGTCAACAATACTGTTAGATTTCGTCGACTTGGTCGCGCATGGCAGTCGGTAGCTGCTCTCGATGGCTTCCGATTCGCCTAAGTGGTCCGGGATGCGCTACCACTCCCCTCTGTGCTCACCGCTTGTCCACCTGCTACACCGTGATGGATAAGTCATTGTTGTGTTGGCTTTTGCTTTTGCTGCCCTTCAAGGACAGCATCTCTTTAGGACAGTATCTTAGACTACTTTTGACTAGCATCTAGGACAAAGATCTTAGACTACTTTTGTGACTTTTGACTAGCATCTAGGACTGACATCTTAGACTAGCATCTTAGCATATGCTTGGTGGTTACCACCTATAAATTTGTATCCCCAACCCTCAAAGTTGGCATGGCATTGTGTGAGAAATAAACAAAGAAAATTGCCCCATCTCCAAGTGTCATCCTCCCGATGAGAGTAAGGATCTTGCTATCACCAAGTGCAAGAGTCCAATGACTAACAAGTGGTATCGAGCCAGTATTATCCTCGCAACCCGAGCATCTCTGCTCAATCCCTTCTCGGCCTCGCCTCGGCCAGAAGCGGCCCCAACCAAGAGAAGCGGCTCTCCTCCACATCGACGAGCCAAAAGCACACGCCTCCTCGGCGGCAGATTCAAGAACGACAAGACCGACGGGTGGTGCTCGACACCGGCGCCACCCACCACATGACCGGCGGCGGAGTTCTTCTCCGAGCTCGACTCAGCGTTCGAGGCGCGTCTGTTCGGCGACGCCTCCGCCGTGGAGATCAAGGGCGTCGGCTCTGTCGTCTTCGCCGCCAAGATCGGGCGAAAGCACCGGCCGCTCACCGGTGTCTACTACATCCCGCGTTGAGAACTCCATCATCGACTTTGGGATACCGGTGGATGAGAACGGATCGTAGCGTGGAGATTGAGCACGGTGTTGCGCATCTGGGATCATCGTCGCGGCTCCTCGTCAAGGTCAGCGAGCAACCGCCACGCCCTTCACACGCAGTGGCGCAACCTCTCGTCTTGTAGCCCGCCGCGACGACGACGCTTGAGGTGGCACGGCGTTTTGGGCACCTCAACTTTGAGGCCCCGAGACGGCTTCGGAAGAAGGAGATGGTGCGGGGCATGCCGCACGTCGACCACGTGGAGCGATTCTGCGACACTGCCCTCACCAAGCTGCGGCGGCTTCCTTCCTCGCCAGCGAGCTTCGCGCCAAGGAGAAGCTGGAGCTCAGACACGGTGACCTCTGTGGCCCGTGACACGGCTACACCCGAGGCCGGCGCCACTTCCTCCTCCTCGTCGACGACGTGTCCCGCTACATGTGGGCTGCATCCGCCGGCGTCAAGGCGGCCACGCGGCGGACGCCATCAAGTGCCTTCAAGCTGCTGCGAGGCGAGCGCGGCCGCAAGCCGGGTCCCACTTACGGACAACGGCGGTGAGTTCACGGTGGCGAAGTTCGCGGCGTCATCGCGCCAACGAGGATCCATCGTCACTTCTCGCGCCGTACACCCCGCAGCAGAGCGGCGTCGGCGCCGCAACCGAGACGGTGGTGGCTACCGCGCGCCGCCTCCTCAGCAGAGAGGATGCCGCATTCTATCAGGTGGCGGTGATGACCGCCGTTCACTGCTTAACCGCTCCTCACCAAGGCCCTCGGCGGCAAGACGCCATACGAGGCTCGCGCGGCGCAAGCTGCGGTGAGCCACCTCGAAGTCTTGGCCGCCGCCTTCGTCAAGGAGCTCAACCACGTCGGCAAGCTCGACGACCGAGCACGCCAGAGTCTTCATTGGCTACGCGAGGCGCCAAGGCCTACGCGTCCTCGATCCTCACGACACGGCAGCGTGCGCATCACGCGTGGCGTCGTGTTCGACGAAGGCGAGGCCGGCGTGGGACAAGATGGTGGATGACGGCTCGACTCCGACGACCGGCGATTTCGTTGTCGACACGCCCACCGAGGGCGGGGAGCCAACGGCTTCGTCTTCACCGAGCTCGCCTACCCCACCACCTAGTTCGCCACCACAGGCTCCGGCGAGTCCACCGCCAGCACCGCCGGCCACGCCTCGTTCTCCCCACCGGCGCCTACTCGCCCGAGCTCGACCGGCGGCCGGCCACGATTTAGCAAAGACACGGTGGAGTTCGCCACTCCGTCTAACGACGAGATCGCGACGACGCTACCACGGCGGCGAGCCTCTGCGCTTCTGCGTCGTGGGCGACCTCCTCGGTGGCGGCCGGTCCTCGAATCTGGCGCGTAGCGACTTAAGCAGAGGTGCACCTCGCCAGATTTACGACGGCGAGCCTCGTTCCTTCGCCGAGGCGGAGAGAGACGCGGCATGGCGTGCCGCGATGCAGGAGGAGATGGACGCCGTCGAGCGAAACAAGACGTGGGAGCTGGCCGATCTTCCAGCCGGCCACCACGCCATCTCTCTCAAGTGGGTCTTCAAGCTCAAGAAAACGAGGTGGAGAGGTGATCAAGCACAAGGCGCGTCTCGTGGCACGAGGCTTCGTCGCAGGGGAGTCGACCGGCGATGCCTTGGCGCTGTTGCTGGATGGAGTCCGTCGTCTTCTCTCGCCGCGCGGCGCGCAGAGGGCTGATGCGTTCATCACATGGACGTCAAGTCTGCTTTCCTCAACGACGACTTGAAGGAGGAGGTCTACGTCCGCCAGCCGCCGGGATTCATCATCCCCGAAGAAAGCAGGTCCTCACTGCGAAGGCCCTCTACGGCTTCTGGCGAGCACCGCATGAGCTTGGAACGCCAAGTGGACTCCACCTCAAGCAAATGGGATTCAAAGAGGCGCCACGAGGTCAGCGGTCTCACGGCGGGGCAAGGGAGGCAATGCCCTGCTGATAGGCGTCTACGTCGACGACCTTGTGATCACCGGTATCAAGGAGAAGAAGATCGAGGCGTTCAAGGCGGAGATGAAGGCCACCTTCCAGATGAGCGACCTCGGGCCCCTCTCCTTCTACCTCGGGATCGAGGTCCACCAGACGACTCGGCATCTCTTCGCCAGATCGCCACGCCAAGCGCATCGTGGAGTGGCGGCCTCACCGACTGCAACCCAGCCCACACTCCTATGGAGGAGAGGCTGAAGCTAAGTCGTGAGAGTACGGCGGAGGAGGTGGACGCGACGCAGTACCGGCGCATTGTGGGCGACCTTCGCTACCTTGTCCACACGCCGGCCGGACTTAGCGTTCGCCGTCGGCTCGTCGGCCGGTTCATGCAAATGATCGACGACGAGCACCAAAGAAGCCGTGAAAAGGATCCTCCGCACGTCGTGGGCACCTCCGACCACGGCTTGCACTACCCAAGGTGCCTCGGCACAAGACTTCATCGCATGCAATGGCGGCGACCACGCCGGCGACATCGACACGAGCAAGAGCACCGGCGGGATGTCAGACTTCCTCGGCAAGTGTCCGATCGGTGGCGATCGGTCAAGCGGCCGGTGAGTGGCTTTGTCTAGTCAAGCGAAGAACATTGCAGCCACTACCGCTTCTACTCAGGCTCTGTGGCTGGCACGGCTGCTTGGCGATCTCCTTGGCAGAGACGCAGAGGCAGTGGAGCTCAGGGTGGACAGCAAGTCCGCCTTGGCCTTGGCGAAGAACCCTGTCTTCCATGAGCGAGAAGCACATCCGGTGAGGTATCACTTCATCGGCTGCTGGATGAAGGAAGCGTCAAGCCAACTACATCAACACCCAAGACCAGCTCGCCGACCTCCTGACCAAGTCTCTTGGGCGGATCAAGTTCCAGGAGCTTCGTGCCAGGATCGGGATGGCTTAGATTCCTCACAAGGAGACACACAAGACTTAGGGGGAGAGTGATGGATAAGTCATTGTTGTGTTGGCTTTTGCTTTTACTGCCCTTCAAGGACAACATCTCTTTAGGACAGCATCTTAGACTACTTTTGACTAGCATCTAGGACAGCATCTTAGACTACTTTTTGACTTTTGACTAGCATCTAGGACAAGATCTTAGACTAGCATCTTAGCATATGCTTGGTGGTTACCACCTATATAATTTGTATCCCCAACCCTCAAAGTTGGCATGGCATTGTGTGAGAAATAAACAAAGAAAATTGCCCCATCTCCAAGTGTCATCCTCCCGATGAGAGTAAGGATCTTGCTATCACCAAGTGCAAGAGTCCAATGACTAACACACCGATCGCTTCCACGCAAAGACCTGCTGCTTCCTTCAATGGCCGCCACGGTGGTGGTGGCCGCCCTCCATCTGGCGGTGGCCGTCCTCACTGCTCCTACTGCGACAAGGTTGGCCACATTGAGTCCTAATGCTATAAGAAGCAGCGGTATCTTTCACGTCGTTCTTCTACTAGCACTGGCACTGGTGCTTCTACATCGACGTCTGCATCGACTCCTTCAGCAGTTTCCCTCATTGAGCAGGAGATAGTCAGACTTCGACGCCTACTTCTTCGCTTGAGTTCTTCCTCAGCGAGTTCTCGGTTACGCTACTAACTCTTGAATCGCTGAAACCACCACCTCCACAGTTAGGCACCTCCCCATGGATTCTTGATTCTGGAGCATTTTTTCACATTTCACATGACTTCTGATTCTTCCACTCTATCTTTCATTACACCTCTTGATTCTCTGTCGTTGTTCTTCTTCTTTGTTGGTACCTCTCTTTCTGTCTCTGGTCGAGGACCTCTTAGCAACTCATCTTTTCATGTTCCTTCTGTTGCTCATGTTCCTCGCCTTACCATGCAGCTTCTTTCTGCTGGGCAGATTACTGACCTTGGTTGTCGGGTCATTCTTGACTCTGACTCTTGTTGTGTTCAGAACCGCCACACGGGAGCTCTGGTTGGTTCTGGCCCTCGGCGTCGTGACTCACAACGTCTCTGGGAGCTTGACTGGCTTCACCTTCCTTCCGCTGCCACCGTCGCCGCCAGTCTCTCCGCTTCTGCCACTCCGTCTACCAGCTCTTTCCAACAGTGGCATCACCGTCTTGGTCATCTGTGTGGATCTCGTCTGTCGTCTTTAGTTAAATCGTGGCCTTCGGGTCATCTCAGAGACGTGTCTTTAGATTGTCGGTGTAAGTTAGGTAAGCAGATTGACTTCCTTATCCTCATAGTGAGTCGGTGTCTCAGCGTCCTTTTGATCTTGTTCATTCAGATGTTTGGGGTCTGGCTCCCTTCGTTTCGAAAGGGGGTCATCAATATTATATCATATTTATAGATAATTTCTCTCGCCACACTTGGATATATTTCATGTCTTCTCGTAGTGAGGCTTTGTCTATCTATAAACAATTTGCCACTATGGTTCGCATATAGTTCTCTACTCCTATTCGTGTCTTTCGTGCTGATTCTGCTGGCGAGTATCTCTCTCGTTACTGCTTAGCTTCCTTCTTTGGCGGTGGCACTCTCTTCGATTCTCTTATCCTGGTGCTCATGCTTAGAATGGTGTCGCTGAGTGCAAGCATCGTCACCTCCTTGAGACGGCTCGTGCACTGATGATTGCCGCCTCTACTCCACCTCACTTTTGGGCCGAGGCTGTTTCCACTGCCGCCTATCTCGTCAACATCCACCCTCTTACGCTTCTTGAGTGCGATCCTGTTGAGCGTCTCTGTGGTCTTCTTCCTGACTACTCTGCCTTTCATCTGTTTGGCTGCGTTTGCTATATTCTCGTTGCCCCTCGAGAACGCATCAAACTGACTGCTCAGTCTGTTGAGTGTGTCTTTCTGGGATACAGTGCCGAGCACAAGGGCTATTGGTGCTGGGATCCTGTTGGTCGACGGATGTGGATTTCTCGGGATGTGACTTTCGACGAGTCTCGTCCCTTCTACCCACGTCCTGTCTCTCCTTCGACTTCCTCTGTGGAGTCTCTGTCTTTTTTTACCTTTCCAGATACACCTATATCTGTCTTGCCCTCGCCCACCCGTCCCCATCGAGTCTCCACATATTCCTCCTGTGGCCTCTCGCCGTTATCGCTTTGCTTTGTCTCTTGCGGCTCCTCGGGCTCCTCCCACTCTGAAGATTTTTTCCCTCTCTTCTACACTCGTCGACCAGATTGAGGATCTTCCAGATGAGCCATCTTCTCCGATGTTTCATCTTCTCCGATGCTCCATCTTCCCGATGGGTCATCTTCTCCTCGCTACGCTCTCCGCGATCGCCAGTCGATTCGCCCCCGCCTGTTTTTTTATTCTTTGATACACTACTTATGAGTCTGTCTCCTATCGGGATGCTATTACTCACCCTGAGTGGCAACATGCCATGACCGAGGAGATTGCTGCCCTCGAGCGTACTGGTACTTGGGATCTTGTTCCTTTTCCATCTTACTCTCGTCCCATCATGTGTAAGTGTGTTTATAAGATTAAGACTCGCTCTGATGGCTCTCTTGAGCGCTATAAGCCACGTGTAAGTGGGTCTATATGGTGTGGTGTTTATGCTGTGATTAACATTTCTCTTGTCTGTTCTCGTTTTAATACGATGAATTCTAAAACAGGCTTGTGGAAGTAAAGAAGAAGTAAGATACCTATTGTGGATTCGCTTAACACGGGCTATGAAGGTCACAGAATTCTTTAAGAGTTTGGAAAAGGACATCCGTGTGAATTACCTGTTCACAAGGATAGTGAAACTCATAGTTGTGGAGCTATACTGTACACACACAGCAGCATGTATCTTCTATTACCTGGCCACAACACTTCCTGAATCAATGGAAGGGTATACATGGATAGGGAGTTTGCAGTTGGGAGACTACAACTATTCTCATTTCAGGGAGATTGATCTTGCCAAGCGTTATATAACATCGTTGTACTTTGCCATTGTCACCATGTCAACTGTTGGTAAGTTATGGTCTCATTTTCAACACATAGCTCTCATTTCCATCTCTGATATCTGAGAAACTTAGCATGCGTATTTTAAAATGCTACAAATATTCTTTTTCGTCTGCAGGTTACGGTGATATTCATGCTGTAAATATCAAGGAAATGATATTTGTCATGATTTATGTTTCCTTTGATATGATTCTTGGAGCTTACCTCATCGGTAACATGACTGCACTTATTGTCAAAGGCTCGAAAACTGAGCGATTTAGGGACAAAATGAAAGAAGTTATCAGGTATATGAACAGAAATAAACTTGGAAAGGACATAAGACAACAGATCAAGGGACACTTGAGGTTGCAGTATGAGAGCAGCTACACTGAAGCTTCCGTACTTCAGGATATCCCAATTTCTATCCGTGCTAAGGTGATGAGCCATATTTTGCATATCTTGCCATCCTTCTGAGACACAGTTCTAAAAACTGTCTTTTCTATAATTATCAGCTTACAAGTCTTTATGTCTTTACATGGCATATCAACTGTGTTCTTGTCTGTTGTAACTGATGCTACGTTTTACTGTATTTGCAGATTTCTCAAACACTGTACAAGCCATATATTGAAAGCGTTCCACTATTCAAAGGATGTTCAGCAGAATTCATTCAACAGATTGTAAGTAACTAAGTACCCTTTTATTTCGGCCAAATTATGTACGTTGATCTATTGTATAAATTTTACTACGGAAAAGTTTCCCAAGATTTCTCTAACATGTTCTTGCGCTTGGCAGGTGATCAGGCTGCAAGAAGAGTTCTTCCTACCAGGAGAGGTAATTTTGGAGCAAGGAAGTGCAGTTGATCAGTTATACTTTGTCTGTCATGGTGCGCTGGTGAGTTCAAGCCTAGGGATAATTGCTTAACTATTTGATTCTTTCAGTACCCAGATGAGTTTGTATTGGATGCCTTTTAAATCAAAGTACTACTTACTGTAAAATTCCTTACGGTGGTTCCACATGTATAACTAGTTAAAAATCGATACTTAGTTAAGATATATTCCTGTGCTGTTCAGGAAGGTGTTGGCATTGGTGAAGATGGTCAAGAAGAGACCATTTTAATGTTGGAGCCTGAGAGTTCTTTTGGAGAAATTGCTATTCTTTGCAATATTCCACAGCCCTGCACTGTTCGTGTCTGCGAACTTTGTCAGCTGTTGCGGCTCGATAAACAGTCCTTCACAAACATATTGGAGATCTATTTCGTTGACGGAAGAAAAATTTTGAGCAACCTTTCTGAGGTGCACAGCAGAAACAATCAACATGGCAGTTCTTGTTTTTATCAAATTCTACAATTCATAGATAGCGGATTTCTCTTGATGTGTGCCTCTGACTGCAGAGCAGTGAATATGGTGGGAGGATCAAACAACTAGAACCCGATATCACATTCCATATAGGGAAGCAAGAGGCGGAGCTCACCTTAAGAGTAAATAGTGCAGCCTTTTACGGTGACCTTCATCAGGTCAAAAGTTTAATCCGGGCTGGAGCGGATCCAAAGAACACTGATTATGATGGGCGATCTCCTCTGGTTTGAACTGCTAGGATATGCTTAATTGCACATCTATATTATTTAAAGAGTAAATTTCAGAAAACCCCAGGTTTTGAGGCAAGAGTAGCATAAAACACCTGGGTTTTGCGAAAAAAAAATTAAAACGTGGGATTTTGTATTACTAATGCCTCAAAATCTGGATTTTTTTTTAAAAAAAAATCAAAACATAGGGTTTGTGTTACTAATGCCCCAAAACCTAGGGTTCTATGAAATTTACTCTTATTGAAATTCAGAGTACTGTTCTCTTCATGGTACATAATGTATGTACAATGTAATCATCATCTTCCTTACAGCATCTTGCAGCTTCCAAAGGGCACGAAGATGTCGTGCAGTTCCTTATCCACGAAGGGGTTGATATCGATCTTACCGGTATGTTCACTCAGTTCAATGCCATCCCAGTTACCATTTCCAGTTTCTTGTGTAGTATTATATGCTCACACATTTTTGTACTTGCTTTTTTTTTTCAAACCAGATAAATTTGGGAACACACCCTTGCTGGAGGCAGTCAAGCAGGGGCATGACCGGGTGGCCACACTGCTCTTTAGCAAAGGAGCTAAACTGATCCTCAAGAATGCTGGCAGCCATCTCTGCACGGAAGTTTCAAAGGGGGACTCGGATTTCATTCGGAGGGCTCTAGCTTATGGCGTCGATCCAAGCTCGAAAGACTACGACCACCGCACTCCTCTCCACATAGCCGCTGCAGAGGGCTTGTATCTGATCGCGAAGATGCTGATAGACGCAGGCGCAAGCGTGTTTGCAACAGACAGGTACCGCAAAAGAATGTTCGATCATTTATGAATGCATCATGTTTGAGACTACCATGTTTGTAACTCTGAAGGCACGCTTGACATCGCCATGCTTGTATGCAGATGGGGCACCACTCCACTTGACGAAGGGCGCAAGTGCGGTAGCAAGTCGTTGATGCTGCTGCTGGAACAAGCGAAAGCCGACGAGCTCTCCAAGTTCCCCACACGCGGCGAAGAAGTGAGAGGCAAGTTCTGAAACTCAGAATCTCTGCAAAATTACCTGCACATCATACATTTTCTACGGAAATTAACTAACTCCTATTTGCAGATAAAATGCACCCGCGACGATGCTCAGTGTTCCCTTACCATCCATGGGACGCCAATGACAAACGGAAAGAAGGGGTGGTCCTGTGGATTCCTCACACCATAGAGGGACTAATCAGGTCAGCCCAGGAGAAGCTCAACTTGTCCGGTTCATGCGTGCGCTTGCTCTGCGAGGATGGAGCGAGGGTGCAGGACGTCGACATGGTCAATGATGGCCAGAAGCTCTACCTGGTCGGAGGCGAGGACACGGAGCAGAGCGAGTAGAAGGGCGTCAGTGAGCGAACGATCATGTTGTTGCAGACTTGCAGTAATTTTTTGGTTTCTTCTCGGGTATTTTTGTAGGATTAGCCTCCCCAGTCCCCAGCATTGCATTTTTTTTTTACCTTTTCATGCCGGTTGTACCACTGTAGATATAGGCAAGAAAAAAGAATCGATTATCAGTGCTGTACTGAATATAATTGTAATTAAAATAAGATGTAAAATGGAAATGGAATGTGAATGAAGATCTCCACAAATTGATTCAACTCAGAAGTTGGTAAAAGATTGCGTAGATCGCTGTGATGACTTCTCCTGATCTGTATTAGCCAGTTTGTTGTTATGATGTGAAAATCTATTCAGTTTCGGATTTGTACCTTCATCCATTGCAGTAAAGATATTTTTGTTTAAACTAGAATAGAGGGGGGGGGGGGGGATATGGACTAAACTGTGAACATATGCACATGAGCAATCCTAACACTTCATCGTGAAACGAACGGCGCAGGGCAAGCAAGTGCAACCGAGCGTAGGCGAGCGAGGCGATTTTGCGTTCTCGCCCCCGCGCGAGACCTTCTTTCTTTGTCCGCCCTCCGCACCAGCCCGAGCAGGCGAGCTCCCCTCGTTCCCCAATCCCTACTTCGCTCGCTCGTGCTCGCCGGCCTCCCCACTCCGCTCACTCGTGCTCGCATGGCAGAGCCGGAGCACTCACATTGTCCGGCTGGCTACGGCCTGCCTGCCTGCCCCGACGTCCCCATCCTCGTCGCCGACTCCTCCGACCAAGCCTTTCTTAACGCGGTCGCGGCACAGGTGTGCGTCGTGCTGTCCTGCGTGGGGCCCTTCCGCCTCCACGCCTCCCCCTACGTTGCCCGTCGCACCTCCCTAGCGCGCTGGCGAGCGCCTCTCGGCCTCTGATCCCGGAGAGGAGTGGGAGGATGAGGGGGTAGAGCCCCACACGCGCAAGGTGGTAGAGGACACAGGTAGCGAAGGGGTGGTCGTGGAGGTGGCACGGCGCCAAGAGGAGCGCGGTCGTGGCGGCGCAGGGGGAGGTGCGGCGGGCGACGTAGGGGGAGGCGTGGAGGCGGAAGGGCCTCACGCAAGACAACACGACGCACGCTTGTGCCGCGACCGCGTCAAGGAAGGCCTGGTCGGAGGAGTCGGCGACGAGGATGGGGACATCGGGTCGGGGCGGGCCAGAAGGACCAATGGCCTGTGATGGTGACGCGCCCCATTGTGGCTTCATGAGCACAAGCGAAGCGGAGGGGATTGGGAAACAGGGGATTGCCACGGCCGCTTGTAAGGACGAAGAAAGAAGGCCTCGTGTGGGGGCGAGAACGCAAAATCGTCTCGCTCGCCTGCGCTCGGTCGCGCTCCCTTGCCCTGTGCCGTTCGTTTTGCGATGGAGCGTCAGGATTGCTTATGTGCGTATGTTCACAGTTTAGCCCATGTGCACCTGATATCCCCCCAAAATAGATGTTGTAACTTAGTGTACTTAAAAAGGGAAAATATGGTAAATTAGCAATTTGTTGTAAACTTTGCTTAAAAGTTTTAAAAATCATCAAAATATTAGTGGATATAGGGAAGTGATGCTCTATGACTGTAAAATTTCATTATGGATGTGGACTGAGCCTAGCTCAGTTGGCTGAAGGGGGAGCTTTGGCTCTAGCCCACTCGTCTTCGAGCAGTGGTTCATGTGGGTGCCTGAGGTGTTTCTTATATACTGTAGCTGTAGCTGGAGGGAAAAAGTCCTAGCCTTCAAAAGAAAAAAAAATTCATTATCGATTGCATACGGGAGAAAACGGAAAAAGGGTATAGACCAATTGGGCCTGATTGTAGAGCATAAATAGCTGAGCCCAATAACGGCCCATATCATCCAGCTCAGCCTGGAAAGCCAAATATAGGCCCATATCATCCAGCCCAGCCTGATAATAGAGCATTAATGGAAAGGCAGGAAAGCCAAATATAGGCCCATAAAATCCAGGCCAATCTGATAGTAGAGCACTAGAGCATAGTGGCAAAGCCCAATTACGACCCATAATATCCGGCCTGACTCGAGCGACTGGCCGTACACCTTTCCGCGTCCGGCCTAGCCACCGAGCTACACCGGCAGTTCGCTGCCGCCGCCGCCTTCCCTCTCCCGCGCCGACGCACACCATGTTCGCAGCCCGGAGGCTCGCGTTCGCCGTCCCAAAACTCCGACCACTCCACCGCCTCTGCCGATTCTCCCCCTCCTCCGACCCCGCCCCGACCGCCGCCTCCCTCCTCGCCGACCTCCTCTCCGCGCCGACCCCCTCCGCCTCCGCCCTCTCCCTGCTCCGCGCCACGCCCTCCCTCACAGCCGCGCTCTACTCCCTCCTCGCCGGGCCCTCCCACGCCCTCACCCCGGCCTCCCTCGCGCTCCTCATCTCCCTCCCCGCCCACCACGGCCTCGCGCCCCCCTCCGCACCCCTCCTTACCGCGCTCCTGTCTAAACTCCTCGCGCACTTCCCCTCATCCCCCGCACACGCCGTGGGCTTCCTCCGCGCCTCCCTCGCCGCGGGCGCCCCTGCACCGGGCACCCCCGCGTTCAACTCCTTCCTCGGCTCGCTTGCCCGCGCCCGCGACCTCCCTGGCATGACCCAGCTCTTCGCATCCATGCGGGCTGCCGCCGTCCGGCCCGACGTCGTCACCTACGGCATACTCATCAACGGCCTCTGCAAGGCCGGCCGCGTGGGGGACGCGCTCAGGGTGCTCGATGGAATGTCCGGCCCAGACTCCGACGTCCGCCCAGACGTTGTCACGTTGAATACTGTCGTGGATGGGTTGTGCAAGAGTGGGAGGGTCCAGGAGGCCGTCGTGTTTGCGGAGGAGCGGATGAGGACCGTGCATGGGTGTGTGCCCAACACGGTTACTTATAACTGCTTGGCTGATGCATTTTGCCGGGTGGGGAATGTTGGCATGGCTTGCGAGGTGGTGGGGAGAATGGAGAGGGAGGGCATTGCGCCGAATGTTGTTACACTGAACACGATTGTTGGTGGCTTGTGCCGGGTAGGTAGGATTGGGGGTGCGTTGGAGTTCTTCAGGGAGAAAAGAACAGCTTGGTCAGAAGCCAGGGGCAATGCGGTGACCTACAGCACTTTGGTTGGGGCTTTCCTCCACACCAACAATGTGGGTGTGGCCATGGAGTTGTTCCATGAGATGTTGGACAAAAGGCACTCACCAGATGCAATCATGTATTTCACCATGATATCAGGATTGACACAAGCAGGGCGGTTGGAGGATGCGTGCTCCATCGTGTCGTTGATGAAGAAGGCAGGCTTTCAGCTGGATGCAAAGGCATACAATATTTTGATTGGTGGATTTTGCAAGAAGAAGAGGTTGAACGAGGCTTATGAGTTGCTTGGGGATATGAAGAGGGCTGGTCTTCAGCAAGATGTGTGCACCTACAATACCTTGTTGTCTGGTTTGTGCAAAGCAGGAGATTTCTTGGCTGTGGATGAATTATTGGGGAAGATGATCGATGGTGGTTGCCGGCCTTCTGTGGTCACCTTTGGTACACTTGTACATGGATACTGCAAAGTTGGTAAAATTGACGAGGCATTGCGGATTTTCTGGTCTATGGAACAGTCTGGTATTCAGCCTAACACTGTGATATACAATACACTGATTGACTCTCTCTGCAAGAGCAGAGATGCTGATCTAGCCATCAAACTGTTTAATGAGATGAGGGAGAAGCATGTGCCTGCAAATGTTACAACCTTCAATGCATTGTTGAAGGGACTTCGGGATAAGAACATGCCAGAAAAGGCTTTTGAACTGATGGACCAGATGAGGGAAGAGAGGTGCACTCCTGATTATGTGACCATGGATGTTCTCATGGAATGGCTGCCTGTCATTGGTGAAACAGACAGATTAAAGCGTTTTATGCAGCAAAGGGAACATATTGCAGCCAAAAGGATAATTACGTGAGAACATGCTTAGTAGGCAAAGGGAACATATTGCACCCAAAAGCTTAACTATGTGAGAGGTGCACTCCTGATTATGTGACCATGGATGTTCTCATGGAATGGCTGCTTGTCACTAGTGAAACAGACAGATTAAAGTGTTTTGTCCAGCAAAGGGAACGTATTGCACCCAAAAGGATTACTATGTACGAACATGCTTAGCAGGCACCATGAAATCTGTCATGTTGCTCTGACAATGGAGGCATGTATTTTGTTTCAGATTAATCAAGATTTGCAATACGAAGGTGTAATTCGTGACAGGAAGATCAGAGTTGGTTACACTTACACGAAAATTAGAAAACCAGCTTCTGAATCCCCACCTTTCAAGAAACTGCATGCTTGTAACTTGTTAGTTCTTTGATCGTGGAAGGTGGCTTTTGAAATGTTAGAGGATCTGAGGATTTTCTTAGCTTGAAACATGAACCGACAATATGTCTAGCAGTAGCATCAGTGAGATTGCTTCTGGCATCTGCTGCATGTGGCAAACAATCACTATGCACTACTGCTTGTCAGATAAAATACCGCTGCCAATCTGAAAATCTATTCTCTTGCAATGAACACAAACAGCCTAATTTTGCAGGGTTGTTTGAGGATTGGAGAAGATGGCTCTAAATAAACCATTTTCCAATTTGAACATAACTGTTCATTTGGCGAAACTGCTGCTCAATTCACCGTACCTCATCCTTATACCATCATTGCTTGCCAATTTCGTACGGTCCTGTGACTTGCAATCAATATTTGGTGAATATAGTGGAGAGAAGGTTACTGCTGTGGTATTGATGGCTCCACAATTACAGTCCTGGAAGATGCAGTGCTCCATGGCCCATCATGTTAACGGGTAAATTTGAATTCATCTCCACCTTGTCAGTTTTCAGCTTTTATTGATAAATGTGTGTAAACAAAGATTAAACATGTGTAACCTAATGGTACATACTTTCGAGTTCCTAATCACGTTGTCAAACCTGATGTGCAACCGCCAACCGGAAGTTCTAAACAGCATTATGATTTAATTGCCTATTCGTGTTTGGTCTACCTTTAAGACATTTGGAAGAGTAAGTGCCGTACAATCATGAAACTGAAGGAGGCAATCAAGAGAATTGCTCCATTTTTTTGATCTCCAAGCATGACTTTTCCAGTGCAGTGCGCTATTGTCTAAGAATATACTTCTGGTACAAGTAACACACTCTGTAAAAAGTGAAGTGACGTATACAAAGACTCACGTGGACATCTCACTTAAACAATAGATTATTACTATCTTAATGTCTTAACCATGCGAATGTCAAAAGGCATAATAGCCTCGTTCCAAATGTGAATGCATCTGCCAATAACACTTACCTTATATGTTATTTAAATTTTCATCTTATGTTCAGATGCAGCAAATGCAGGTGGTAACATGCGGTGGATGTCACCTTCTTTTCCATAAAAGAAATAAGGTGGCCCGCGCATTTACGCAGCTAGATTTAGTTATAGTTTTTTTTAGTATCAAAGTATACAACTTAGGAGGTTTAGAAATATCTTTTTATCTAACATATGGAATTATAGATTTTTTAAGATGAACATTTGAAATTATAAAAAATTGAAGCCAAAACACATCTTAAGGAAATGTAATGGGTTGATAATATTTAATTGAAAAGATTAATTTGAGCCTAATACATGTATGGCTCTTGAAATAATACTCGAATATTCCTTTCATGGAAAAATAGCTCGATTCAGATCCTTACATGAAAAATCAATCAGCATCTTCAAGCATGTTTGTTCCAAACTGTAAACTCTTCTTCGTTTCGTG
Organism: Phyllostachys edulis; assembly: GCA_036346405.1. Classification (NCBI taxonomy): domain Eukaryota; kingdom Viridiplantae; phylum Streptophyta; class Magnoliopsida; order Poales; family Poaceae; genus Phyllostachys; species Phyllostachys edulis. The sequence continues at coordinate 25,001,524 of CM070556.1, read as the reverse complement.
TGTGATTTCGCCGTTGGTTCGACTCTATAATTAAGCACTGTCTTCTATTCCCATCTTCCGCATACTTATGGATCGTCGCTAATCCTTGGTTCAATCAAAGCCCGTGTGATCATCCTTGTTCAGTTGCTTCACGCTGTTCCTCGGTGAACAAAAAATTCCCGACAATATATTTTGAAGCACTCATCGTTAGAGGTTAGAAAATAATATCTTGTACATAAGTCTAATCGCCTTTATTGTTCATGTACAGTTAACGTAGTTTAAAAATCAGCCCAGTTATCGATTCGATGCTACTGACGGTGGACGGTTCGATCACCAATTCTCTTAATATTGGTATTTTAATGGATCACACTATTTTTATCCCCTATAAATAATACATATTTTTTTCGTGGACGTTCAAGAAGAGAAGGCAAATCATAGATTGAAACAACACAAGTCTAATTAATCAAGGGGCAATCCATACTCCTTGAACCCTGCCGAGACGGATTAGTTCTAATGCAGAACAGTTTTGGTTTAATCACCTATGCATCTTGATGACTTTTGATCTTGGCCACGGATGGGTGGCTCTTTCTGGACGTAGTCATGAGCATAGGATGAGGCCACTTACCCGCGGTGGAGCTTAATTAGGGTGTCAGGTGGAGGCTGTCGCCGCTTTGCCCTTTGAGCTGGCCGTCGCTGCACTCATCGTGGATTTGGGGCCGCGTGTAAGAAGATGGCGCAGCGACGGAGGTCTGACGGGACCGGAGCTCGACTTCGCAGCAGCTGTACCGTCCGTGTAAGGAATCTCGCTGTATTTTTTTTCTTCCCTCAAGTCGACGCGAGACACGAACGCTTTGTCTTATGAATGCGTTGTATGCATCGAAACGTGGCATCCTGTTTTTCTCTTTTCTTTGTTTCTTATTAAAGGTTGGAATTTTGTACTTTTATTGAGGATATAAGTTATGTTAGCGGATAGAATTTTGAAACATGCTAGGAGTAGTCTTTATGCAAAGATAGAGTTGTAATCATAATTGAATTATAGTATCTAGCCTCTATTAATCTACATCGTTATAGTTTGGATCCACCGTAATCGACCGCGGATCTTTTGGACTGGAACAAAGTTTCGAGTGTAGATTGAACAAGGAGCGAGGCTGCCGGTGGTACACTTTTTGTCAGTTGATGACAGCTATGTATGCTGACTTGCTCCTGCCAATTGTTTCTGCTGCTACTGGAAGTCATGAGCTATACTACTAGTATATCAGGTACAGAAGTCAGCAGAAACCAAATCGGTATCGAAAGGAGGAGAACTTTTTTTTATTAATTAACCTTTTTTTGAATTTTATTTTAAAGTTAACCCCAACGCACTTTATTTCCAATTCTAACCCTTTTGGTCACGCCACGAGTGGTGGCGTGACAAAACAACACTGTCACGCGTCAGGATAAGTCTCTAAAATAGCACTTTTTGTCACGCCACTGGTTGTGGCGTGATCAAATAACACTGAGTTTGACCAGAAAATGGTTAGTGTGATAGTGTTATTTTGTCACGTCACAGGTGATGGTGTGATCAAAGGGGTCAAAATTGGAAATAAAGTGCGCCAGGAGTTAACTTTAAAATAAAATTTAAAAAAAGGTTAATTAATAAAAAAAATTCAAAGGAGGACCGGGTCATGTCGCATTTTTGGTAATTTGTTGCAGTAGTCGGTGATAAAGCAATATCGTTTTCAACGTCTCAGGTAAATAGTAATGTCGGTAATTTTGATCAACATGGCTGTTCATCCCTTAAAACAGTCGAGTGCATCGCACTGTAGATTTTGCAGACTTCCTTACCTGCATCGCGTAGCTGATCAATACATTTTCTGGCACGGCGTTAAGCCGGTGACGACGTATTCAACTACTGAGTTAAGGAAGAGTTAATGTAGTACTTACCAGTAAACTTGTCTGTGTTACCTGTCGTGCAAGGAGGTGACAAATTGACAATCGGAGGCGCCCTTCCTTGAAACCGGAGCGAGTCCGGTCAACTGTAACAACGACAGAGTCTCATCCTCCAGGATAAATTTCCCTGTGCTGAGCTCCTTGATTGCTACAGTTTCTTTAGTTTTTCTACGAAAGAACCTGATTGCTACAGTTACTCGTGTTTTCTCCGAATAAAATGCTTCAGGGTGTGGTATAATTTTGACCCAGGCTTGAATAACTGTTTGCTGCCTGCGACCTACTCGCGCAGTCGATCGCCGCCGAGTCAAAGCTGCCCAGTCGTGCAGCACTCGGAACGCTGAAATTCATGGCACATCACGCGCGTCGGATAGAGAGTTGTGCAAGTCAAAATCTTCTCCTTTGAAGCGGTCGCAGGCTTGCGTTGTGCTGCCAGCATGTCGCAATTAATTAACTGGTTAACAGCAGGTCAAATCTCATGCACAACATATTGAGAGAAAAAAATCTCACGCACAAAATTTCTTACATAATCTACCGGCTGCTAGCTAGTGTGTTATCCTGCTACGTTAGCTAGGACGAGCGTGCTTGCTTGAATACTATGCAAGCAAGAATTCCAGGATTTTGACCATGTGAGCAGACAAGTACATACCCAGAGGACAAAAGTACACATAATCCATGAGATCTAAAACAAAACTTCTGACCAATTAACAACATTTCATGGAATTTTCAGGTCAAACTATACCCCAAAACTGCCTTGGCTCTCAAGGCATTTTTCTGGTCAAACCACATTCCCTCTCTCTCTCTCTCTCTCTCTCTCTCTCTCCTGATGAATAATATGTAGAGCTTTTCAAATAAAAATAAAAGAAAAACAAAATAAAATGGAGCTAGCAGTACATTGTCACAACGTGTTGGTGAGTTGGTCCAATTAATCGGTCTGCTTGACTTAACCGGGCTGCTAGCTCATTGTCGTGCTGCCATGCGTATGCGTGCATGCTCTGGTCAACACGACACGCTTCTGCGTTTGACGTTGTGGTATGCCGTTTGTCACCGCCGTGCGTCCACTGGCCGCTCAAAACGAACGAAACCGTCGTGATTCTGCGATGCCAACACATTAATCAAACACCGGTGCGGTGCGACGCAGTGCAAAGGTTGGTAGGATCGGCGTCGCGTCCTCCCGTCGATGCGTATGCCGCGGCGACTTTTCAAATGAACGCGCGAAACCAAGTCATCACACGTAACCGGCATGCAGCTTCCTCTCAAATCTCACCAATGCCTCTCCCGGACTCGCCTCTCGTCCATTATATAGGCACGGTCGACTCATTCCATAGCTAGGTTGTTGCACACAAAGTTCGATACACACATCGCCAAAGTCCAAGCCATATAGCACTTGTCGCAATAAAGAGAGAGAGCTAAAACGAGAAGAGAAGAGAAGCATTGGAAGCGAGTTAATTAATTAAGGTCGACCATGGCCGTGGTGATGAGGATGAGGCTTGGCCTGCCGGTGATCGTGGCAGTGCTGATGGTCGTGGCCGTGCTCGGCGCAGCGCGGCCGTTGGACGGGGACGACTAGGCAGTGCCGGACGGCTCGTCCGTCGTCCAGGCGCTCCGGCGGCTGTACCTGCAGAAGCTGGGCGGGCCGGGCGCGTCGTGCGGCACCAACAGCCCCAACAACGGATGCCCGTAGGATCGAGGCCGACGACGCATCTGGACCGTCCAGCGACCTCTCGAGTCAGGGCAAGGATCAATTGGTTGGCCTAGCTCGCCGCTAGCTGCGACGTGTTAGATCACGTCGACGATGTTTCTCGTAGGCATGACCGCATGGCTGACCTTTTTTGTGATCGATGGTTCGGATTCGTTGATTGATTCCTTGGTGATTTTTGCCCACGTAAACGTACGTGCCTGCGTATGGTGCAGTACGGTGGGCCTCAATTTGTACAGAAAAAGAATACATATCTACGATCTGTTTGAATATATAGGCGCATGCATACCTTTGTTAATTCATTTTATTGGTTTTGCTATTTGTAGGCTGCATTATTATTTTTCTATAGAATTCAAGTCGATTTTTATGGACATTTGATTAGCTTTGAGATATACGTTCCTGATTCTGATCACTAAAATAATTAAAATAAGTATATTATAAAATAGCAGTAACGTGTGCGTCGTAGTCGAGGACGGTACTTAGGGTCCGTTTAAAATACAGAGTCTTCATGAAACCGAAACCGTTCAAAAATTGTCACGCTCCAAACTGGGCCGTAGAGCGGCCTATGAAATCATGGATCACCAGGTACAAGTCTTCCGTCCTAGTAATCCGGCCCATTAGGGCCTGCAAGAATGACATTTGCATGTGTCCCTGGTGCACAGGCACCCAAAAAAAATCAGCAAAAAAATTACCTATGTATCATTAGCTATGCTAATGCACATCCATTTTGCTTAGGCTGGTCAATCCATTTTTTCAGCACAACTAGCAATTAGGCCAAGCTCATCCTGTGATCTTTCAACCCACCAACCAACCATGCCATTAAGTCCTCAACTCTTAGTCTAATCTTTCAGCTGAGCTCATGCCTTACAGAGACAGAGGCACCGCACCAAGCTATGCTAATTTAGGGATTGGATTTCAGGATTTGGGCGTTTGGCCAATTAGGGATTGCAAAATTGAATCTTTCTAGTGATTTGTATATGTAGGGCAAGTTGAATCCTTGAAATGAAAAGGAATAGAGATATCATGAAGCTTTCAATGCACACTTGATACTTGTCATATTTGGATACACAGATGAGTTGTTTCAGTCTTTGCAAAAGAGAGACCAAGATAGTATTAATACTATAGCACTTGTTAATTTGGCTAAGGATAGAATGCAATGAATGAGGTGTGATGGGTGGGAAGAATTCTTTCAAGAAATGGTAACATCATTTTGCACTAAATGTGGCATCAAAGTTCATAAGCCAGGTGGTATAAATGTGCTTTATGGAAGATCATCACATTTTTACCCAAAACAAACAAATGATGATCATTGTAGAAGGGAAGTGTATCTTAGCATCATTGATAATGTTCTCCAAGAGCTTGATAATCAGTTTGATAAGGTTAATATGGAGTTGCTTGTTTGCATGTCCACTTTAAATCCTATGAATTCATTTGCTTCTTATGATAGGGACAAAGTGTTTAGCCTTGCCAACTTTTATTCCAATGATTTTTTAAGTACGGATTTAATGAAACTTTCTTTCCAACTTGATAACTTTATTAGTGATATGCGAAGCGATGATAGATTTAAGGGCCTAAAGAATCTCGATGAGCTTTCCACTAAGCTTGTTGAAACAAGGAAATATGACATTTACAAGTTAGTGTGCTTGGTTCTCAAATTGGTATTGCTTTTACCGGTGGTATTGTGATTTCTATTAGATATTTAGGACTCTTTTATTCATGTAAGATTTTATTTGAACTATTTGTATTGCACTATTAACTAATTTCGAACACTTTTATGTAATTGTGTTGGACTTGTGAAATTACTTATGTATCGTGCAAGATTTTTTTTTCATCCTTTAAATATGCACCACCATTTCTAAATTCCTGACTCCACCACTGCTGCCACTCATGGCCTCATGGGGCCACAAGGCAGAATGCCAGGAGCCCACGTGTCAGGCTGCTATCCGTTTAGACATTCCTCGGCGGTTGGTTGGGCTTCTTTCTTCGTTTGGTTTGTTTGACCGGCAGCTAGGGGTGTTAATGGGTTGGGTTCAAATAGGTTAAACGGGTTGGGTTTTTTATTGGGTTGACTTTGAATGGATGACAACGGGTTAGAAGAGTCAATGAGTTGGGTTCGATTGGGTTTTCTCATAAAATGGGTTGGGTTGGGTTGGTGTGGGTTCATAAATCCGGGTTGAAAACATAGGTATTGCAATAGGGTTGGCTCTATGGGTTCAATGTGTTGATTCACTACCCGAGGGAGGAGGCGCAGAAGATGATAGGCCACCTCGCGTCGCTCGCCGAGAAGCGCCTCACTCTCAGCTTGGCGCCCAAGACGCACTACTTCAACTTCCTGAAGCACGTCCGAGAGGTACATCGAGGACACGCTGCGCTCCGCCGGGTGGCGCATCAATAACCGCGGCTTCATCTCCACGCAGTTCTACTTCGCCAAGCTCTTCGAGGCGGTGCCCATCGCTGGCTAGGCAGGGTGGCGCGTGCGTGTGTTTCGTTGTGCAGCTGTTTGTAGAGACGTAGTGTTGTGCAGGTTGAAGTACGCGGGGGTGGTTGTTTGATTCTACTTTGTTGACTTAAGTTAGTTGTGTCAATTAGTTTTAGTCTGTTCCTGTTTTCGGTTCTGTCAGAAACTGATTTCAGAGTTCCTGATTTCAGAGTTCTGTTTTTAGCATGATGCTGATCTTTAGGCACTTGATTACTTCAAGCAGAGAAAAAAAACTGCATGATTTGTTGTTTTAACCACTTGCCGTCACTGATCCAGGCCACTTCATGATCGCATCGCATCAAAACATGGCAATTGGCATGGTCCTGTGAGGTTGTCAGTGTTGTCACTTTGATAATGCTAGCGACTAGAGAGTATGTGCTGCACTGCTGCCTATTAACCGAAATGAATAGATTGCTTTGTCCATCAGAAATTCAGAACTGCGAAGTTCTAGCCTGCAGATCAAAACGGCGGCGCCTCGCTCCGCGCCATCCGCAACATGGTCGACACCGCCAGGTCCGCCTCATCGTCCGCGGCTGTCTCCGTCGACCGCCCCGTCCAGCTCAAGAGCCTGTTGCTTTGTTGGTTTCCTCGGCGAGATGAACGCAGATCGGGACATGAGTACTCGTCAGCAAATGGTAGCATGATAGACGGAGCTCGCTTAAGAAAATGAATTTGTTAAACTGGTACCGATAGCAAGGTAGAAGCAAGCAGTGGGCTGGATAGATGGGATGGGTTGAAAATGGGTTAGAAATAGGTTGAACTCATATTGAGAAAATTGGGTTGGGTTGAGTTGGGTTTTGAAGGTAGAGAAATGGGCTGATGTGGGTTGAGTTGATGTACTGCATTGAAGTGAGTTAGGTTTTAGGTTGAGTTTCAACCCATTAACACTCCTACCGGCAGCACTAGCAAACAGACGATGCTCGCCTGGGCTTATTCCTCCGTCTATTGGATATCCGCCGTAGGTTCCCCTGGCCTCAAACATTACCTCGGTCGCCGTCTCCGCTTGCCGGCGTCACCGCAGCCATAACTCACCCCTGTCTGGTCCCCTTGCCGGCGCCGGCTCCGGCGCCTTTTTCGATCTCGCAGCCAACTGCTGCCACCTGTGGCTTAGCTAGTAGCACCAGTACTCTCCGGTCTACCACTTAGCAAGGCAGCTGTATGCATGACACTTCTTGTCTCTGTCAGATACAGTCACCAATCACCGTGCATACGACGCAAACTTGCAAATCTATGAACCGATGAGCATTCAGCAAGCTGAGAGAATTTTGGATCAGAAAGCACTGACCACGGTTTCAATTTTTTTTTTTTGGTTTTGCGTGTGTGGGTGAGGGTAGATCTTTACCAATACGGCGGAAACCGGTTTTGCAGTTAACTATTTTTTTCTTAATTTTTTCGTTCCACTAATTTCTACCATTTTTGTGCTTCATAGAGCTTGAGGGCATGGGCTGCTTGAGTTCAATTAATTTTCAAGCTGACTCAATCAAGATCTACTGAACAAGAAATGAGTCCAGTCGGGCACTTTTCCAAGACCAGTTACATAATATACAAAATTGGCAACATGTCACCGTAAAATGTTGACATTTGTCATAGGACACCCCAAAATTGTGGTTTGGACACTCTAAAATTGTGGCAATTTGCGATAACACACTACACCCATTAAAATAATATTGCCTCATCAGGGTATCTTCAATAGTGCCATGTCAGCCGTCGGTTAGCATTTCATATCAGCAAAATTCTAGGTAGAAGAGAGAAAAACATGAGAGAGAAGGGAAGCCGTCTCTTCCTCAAACAATCATCTCTACACACGAACTAAGACAAAGCAACCAATGCATGTGAGAGAGGGGTGAAGAAGTGAAAATATTATAAGTTTGACATGAATGTTAGAGACAACTTGCTAGAGACAGCTTATTGGAGGTGTTGTATATAAATCTGTTTTTCGGTGATGTGGAGTTGATATAGTAAAATTAGAGACGGTACTATTAAAGATGCCCTCAAACAGGAGAGAGAGAAGGGGCACCAATGTCTAATTCTCCCTTGGCACAAAATTGTTAAAACAGCATCTCTCTTCTCTGTTCTTCTCCTTGTAACATCCCATAACTTTAATTTTTGACTAAAACTAATTTAAAATGTTATTTCTTATTTTTCGATAATTTTCTAGATTTTTTCTTGGTGTTAAAAGACTTTTCCCCTTTATGAATTTAAAAGCATTTATAATGATTAATAGAAGGCTAATAACGATCTAACAATAATTTATTTGAATTCAAAATACTTTATTTGGAATCTCTGATTTTTTGGAGTTAGTTTGATATTTGTCCGGATTAAGAATAAATGGAGCAATTAATTTGGGCTTGTGAGATATTCTCTCTCCGAAAGACCCACAATATTATTTTTAATCGGTAATGTGGCAAATGACTAGTATTTTGGAGTGTCCTCAAGCAAATACCAACATTCTATATTGTCCTACAACCAATTTTTGCGTACAACATAAGCCAAGTTTAACAAACACTACCATGCTCGATTTTTAGGTGAATTTTTATTTGAACTAGCGCAAGTGGTGTAGATCTTCTTCTTCTTTTTTCTCTCGATTAATAAGAGAATTTCTAGGAATTTTTATTTTTCTGATTTAAGGACTGTTGTGGGATTTTCTAGACCTCTAAAGTGAAGGAGATATCTTAAATATCATCCATTGTTTTATATATAGCCAAGCGTAGAATAGTAACTATTCTACGCCTATGTAGCCTACCGCGCGCAACGCAGGCCAGAAGTGACGCGCGGGTGCGCAACCAGCATACGGCGGCCCACCAACTACAGTTGGCGGTCTAGAAACGCCCACACCCCACACGGGATTCGATTTTGACGGTAAATAACACAAGACGTGACAGTAATTCGTGAATCTGTTTACTACCTTCGCGGCACACGATTTTTTTGAGCTCGTTTGTTTGATAGTAAAACATAACTGATAAAACAGTAAAGTTGTTATCTGTTATTATTACCTTTCGTGCGGCATGCGATTTTTATTCGAGCACGTATGTATTTGATAGTAAAAACATAACGGTAAGACAATAAAGTTATAATATGTTTTATTGCCGAGAACATCTTTATAAGTCATAGTGGGGGGACGAGATTATGGTCAACACAGTAAAAAAACAAGAAATAATACCACGTGATATTTGCAGTAAGAGAGTTCAAATATACAGTAAAAAAGAGAGTTCGAATATACAGTAAAACATGCAAGGTGAGCTGAATAGCGAGTTCTATTTTCTAGTTAGCAGACGCACCACAGTAACACACATACGACAATACAGTAAACGAGTTACTAAAATGTAAGTAAAGAACACGGCTATTCAGCACATATCGCTGTCATCCGATCCTACGGGAAGACAGTCATCAGCATCGCCAACTTTTGTTTCGTCCCCATGAATCAACTAGCGGCGTGTACCGGACCTTCCTCTTCATCGCCCCCTCCTCGCTCTCCCCCTCCCCCTACCACTGCCACCGCCACTCCTGCCCCCTCGCCCTCTGTTTTGGGGTAGGGTTCGACAGGTAGCACTATTTTGACTAGCTTTCAGGCCGCATATGATGCATGCCCTCGTCATCTTCTTCCCCACCGGTGCAGAACTTTGCTCTGGTTCATCATTGGCTCGTTTGCGACCTTTGGTCTGTGATAGAGGAGGCACTGATGGCTTGATCATATCGTCATCTGCTTTATTGGGCTCAGCGGTCTAATCAACCATCGGACCAACGTCATTGGGTACGGTATCAAGCTGCATGCGAAGTGCCTTGAGGGCCTCCATGGCTCTGTCGTATGCAAGACTTGATCTGCACCCTAAACTCACCACACCCATAGCTTCTGTCAGTAAGGTGGTGTGTCGATACATCTCAGTCAATCCATCGGGTCTAACCTGCATGAGGTCGTGTCTGTTGTACAACACATCCACCCTAGCATTCCTATTGTACCTACGGAGCACGTAGCGGTTGGGGATACTCTTGACCTGCAAGTGGGTGAACGCCCACACCAGGTGTGCGCAGAACAACCCTACGGGTGGTAAACCGAAGATGGATTAACAGTAAATAAGCATTGACGACAGTAAACTGACTATACACATTAGACAGTAAAAGTATAATAAATTGAACAGTGTCTACTAGCTGAGAGACAATAAAAGTACTAGTGTGTGTATGTACCCGTTTCCTCTTTGGGCACCACCTTGAAATCGTGCCGCGACCACGCGAATGTCGTAGATTGTTTCCCGTGAGACACGAGGAATAGGTTATCTCGGGTTGTGTCCGCCCTTATGGGGAAGGTTGTACTGGAGAAGTAGGTGTCCTTGTACTCTTTGAACACCGTAGGTGTGTACACCCTGCTCAACTGGTCCTCGAATGGGAACAGAGTGGCTCTCACTGGTTGGCTCTAATAGCACACAAGATGGTACATGTCATGAAGGAGGTACATAAAGGACAAGAAGTAATGACATACATGGATTATAGTAAAAAGAAAGAGGGAGTGAGAGACGCAGTAAAATAAGACAGATAACAGTAAATCATAGAAAAAATTGAAGTAAATGCGTATGTAAGACACAATAATCCTTTTTTATCCACATGCCGTGGAACAATGTGTTTCTTGAGACTCGGAATGCTTCCTCGTCTGCAGCACATGGTGCATTTTCCGCGTGAATTGGTGGAGTGAAGTCATGTTATCCACGAAGTTCCGCTTTATCATCTTGTTCATACTCTCGCTTCTCTGCGTGGATGTCATCCTACCGCAGTACATGTATTTGAAGTACGCAGAGATCCATCTTTTGCAAAGGTCATAGAGGCTAGCAATGGCCTGGCTCTGCTTGAGGCGATACTCTCTCACCAGATTCTCCCTTGCATTCTCGAACTCTCTAGGAGTAAGTGGATGGTTTATGATTGAAGCCAAATGCTCCTTCAGCCTGTCGTTCTTCGTGTATAGCTTGTTCAGGTTAGACAGTAAAACTCGAGCAGAGACGTATTATTTTTTTTACCAACATTGACAATACATTCCAGACCAGATACAGATAACACAGTAAACCTGATCTCCATATCCAGTAATTGTGTTTGAACGGTATGATAATCACCGGTTAGCATGCATGTGGGGTCTTTGCCATCCATGCAAATTTGGAGCGTCCTGAATAGCCACTCAAAGGATGTTGCCTTCTCATCACGGAGCAACGTGACCCTGAACATGGTGTTCTGCAAATGGTAGTTGGAGCCAACAAATATAGCCAGAGGCATCTCATACCGATTTGTTCCGTAGGTTGTGTCGAACATGACGACGTCTTCGAAGTCAGCGTATTCCGCGCGGCAGCTCGCGTGGCTCCAGAAGACGTTTTTCACAACGCCGTCATCATCCACCTGGATGTCATAGTAGAACTTATCGCTCTGCGAATGCCACTCCTTGAGGAAGGTCATCAGTTTGTTCACATCGTCAGCATGATCAGGGCGCGTATTCGTAGCTTTCCTGAGTTTAGTGAGTACAATGGATGGTAACTAACAGTAAACATATGCAACACGGCTGTAAAAATGAGAATATAGGGAAAATAGTAAGTCGAAACGGTCGCAGCAGTAATAACACGAATAAGGAAAGGATAGTAATTCATCACGATCACACAAGCAAAGACAATAATGGGACACAATAAAAACCTGTTTTCTAGGTCACGTGCGGTGAATGGTATGTTATGCTGCCTCCCGTGCATCTCCGACAAAACGTTCATCATAGCGTTGTGAGGGACCCTGCCGTCCTGCATAGTGTTGACGAGTTCCATCAACGAGGGATCAAAGTTGTTGTAAGACTGCATGAACATGACCAAGGACAACGTCCTAGCTAGTGGATGGTTGTGCTCCAACACGACCCGCTTGATGCATATGGAGCCATCTTTCGGGCTCTTATGCAGCTTCACGAATATCAGAGCGGGCTTTAGGTCCGTGGTTAATAGAAATATATTAAAATGACACACTGTGCACAGTAGGTGGGTTTGGGTAATTCATTGTTTCCGCATTTCTATTGTTATGTTTCATTTGTTGAGCAATTGTTAGATTGTTTCTGTGCTTCCATTACTGTTAAGCTAAATGTTTAGCTTTATATGCTTTGGTGTTCTTAGATGGCGAGAGGTAGAGGCCGTGGTCGTGAAGTGGCCCGTGGCCGTGGTCGTCCACCGGGCCATGGCCGTGGTCGTGGACGCGTCCTATTGCGGTCTTCATCTTCGCTCGAGGAGTCTCTGGTGCCGCGGTGAGGAGGTTGCCTCACCGCTCATCCGCCGCATGGCTTCAGCAGCGCGCCACCGTTATCATTCGTAATCTTTAGAGGAAAACCAAGAACTCCGCGGCAAGTGCAGCAGCCCTTCTCGCGGTAGTCGCACCGATTCTTGTAACCGGTTGTTGCAACAGTTCCACCCGAGGCTAGGATGAGTCTCCGCGAGTGGATGTCACTTCGTCTGGACACCTTTGACGGAGCGGGTACTCTGGTTCAGGCTGCAGATTGGTTAACGTACATGGAAAGATAGTTCGGTGCATTAGAGACGACTTCTGTGCAGAAGGCGCGGTTCGTGGCTTTCCAGTTGAAGGGCCAAGCTGATATCTGGTAGGAAGGGGTTCTATCTGCTAGGACCCCAGTGTAGGGACCAGTCACTTGATAAGCATTCGTGGAGCAGTTCAGGACCAAATACTATCCAGATTCCTTCCTTGAGAGGATGGAACAATCACTGTTGACATTTGTTCAAGGAAAGATGTCAGTGTCAGAGTATGAGACTGGATTCAACAATCTAGTACACTTTGTACCAGCGGTGGCTAATGATGATCGGGAGAAGGCCAAGAGGTTCCGTAGGGGCCTCAATCAAGAGCATCGCCACGTTCTGGGGGCGATTGGCTTGCGTGACTTCAGCTCCATGGTCGAACAGGCCAGGGGAATAGAGCTGGAGAGAGATATTTCTTCACAGAGGCAGGCTACTAGTGGCCCTGTCCCTGCTGGTGGTTCTGGCGGTGGCCAGAAGCTGAGTTTTGGTGGGGGAGGTGGGTCTTCTCAGCGACCTGCTCCCAAGAGGTTTCAGGGGAGTCAGCACACTCACCCTGTTCAGCAGTGGCAATCTTCTTCATCGGCGCCACGTTCTTCGTCATCTACACTACAGATGCGTCCTGCTCCAGGTCAAGGTATGAAATGTTTCAGGTGTGGTGAGGGGCACCGGGCTTCAGAGTGTTCTTTCAAAGGGACATGTCGTCAGTGTGGTCGGGAAGGCCACAAGTTGTCCGTATGCAAACAAAACCCAGCGAGCATTATCAAGTGGGAGTCAGTTCCAGTAGCGTCTTCTTCTAGTGCACCTCAGGGTTCAGTTCAGACCCTAGCTGTTGTTCCTGCGCCTCAGTTTTCTTCAGGATGGGTTCCTCCTGCAGCGTTTACTCCCGCACCTCCTGCGGGGTTCTACTGGAACCCTGTTCCGTCTGCACCGCCGTCATTCGCTTCACCTGCAGCAGTTCCCGTTCACCCTTCGTAGAGTGTCGGTGCGTCTTCTGCTCCGGCACCACCGGGAGTCTACGTCACGCCTACCCTTGAGACTATGGGCCGTCCTGATGTGGTGACAGGTACCTTGCTAGTCGATTCACATGAGGCTTTCGTTCTTTTTGATTCAGGGGCTACTTATTATTTTGTGTCTCTGGAGTTTGCTAGAAGGGTGGGTTTGAGTTTGCAGCATATTTCTGAGTCTGTGGTAGTTAGTTCTCTGGGGGGTCTTATTTCTAGCTCTACAGCATGTCCGGGCTGTTCTATCACTATTGATGATGAGAACTTCACTGCTAACCTTATGGTAATTCAATTGTCACCTTTTGATGTTATTCTGGGCATGAACTGGTTATTCAGTTACCGTGCCAAGATTTGTTGTTTCTGGAAGACGGTGACTTTGCAAGCCCCGTCCGGTGAAGAACTGGTGTTTCAGGGCAGTGCACCGTTTGATTCCTTGTTCGTGTTGGCTAGTCTGTTTCCCAGTCGGCGGGCCTCAACCATTGGGTTGCTTTGGTCTCTCAGCGAGAAGACTGATTCTTCACTGCGTATTGAGGAGATTCCTGTGGTGAATGAGTTTCCTAATGTCTTTCCTGTGGAACTTCCTGGGATGCCTCCAGAGCGGAAAGTGGAGTTCCGGATTGATCTTATTCCGGGAACTCGACCTATTTCAATGTCTCCATACCGTTTGGCACGACCCTTCTAGGAGGAGTTGAAGAAACAATTGGACGATCTGCTGTCCAAAGATATGATTCGGCGTAGTGTTTCACCGTGGGGAGTGCCTGTTCTATTCACTAAGAAGAAAGATGGCAGTTGGCGTATGTGCGTGGACTACCGGTCTCTTAATCAGGCTATTGTGAAGAATAAATATCCTTTGCCCCGCATTGAGGATCTCTTTGATCAGCTGAAGGGAGCTAAAATATTCTCTAAGATTGATCTTCAGTCAGGTTATAATCAAATCCGAGTTCGGGAGCAAGATATTGAGAAGACGGCTTTCTCTACGAGGTATGGCCATTATAAGTATAAGGTTATGTTTTTTGGACTAACAAATGTTCCTGCAGTTTTCATGGAAGCCATGAACAGTATGCTGCACCGATACCTTGATGATTTCGTTGTGGTATTCATTGATGATAGCCTGATCTATTCCAAGACGGAAGAGGATCATATTCAGCATCTGAGGTTGGTTCTTGAGACTTTAAGAGAGAACCAATTTTATGCCAAGCTGAAGAAGTGCGAATTCTGGATTTCTGAAGTTGGGTTTCTAGGCCATGTAATCAATCAAGAGGGCATTTCAGTTGATCCTAGCAAGATTTCAACGGTGGTAGAATGGAAAAGGCCAACCAATATCAAGGAAGTGAGGAGTTCCTAGGTTTAGCTGGTTATTACCGGCGCTTCGTGGAGGGATTCTCAACCATTGCTAGACCAATGTCTCAATTGACACAGAAAGGTGTCAAATTTCAGTGGTCAGATGCGTGTGAGCACAGTTTCTGTACTTTGAAAGATAGGTTGGTGACCGCTCCTATTCTTATTCTTCCTGAGCCTGGGAGGCATTTCACTATTTATTCAGATGCGTCTAGAGTTGGGCTTGGTTGTGTGCTTATGCAGGATGGTAAGGTGATTGCCTATGCATCAAGACAGTTGAAAAAACATGAGCAGAATTATCCTACTCATAATTTAGAGTTTGCCGTAGTGGTTCTTGCTTTAAAGATCTGGCGCCATTATTTGTACGATGAATCTTGTGATATATTCACTGATCACAAGAGTCTAAAATACATCTTTACCCAGAAAGATTTGAACCTGAGACAGAGGAGATGGTTGGAGTTGATAAAAGACTATGATCTCACCATTCAGTATCACCCTGGCAAGGCGAATGTTGTAGCAGATGCTCTGAGTCGCAAGGTAATACCTCCTACTCTCAGTTGTCTTATTGCTGATTTTGAACGTATAGATATCTCCTTTTGCTTTGCGGGTACCGCCTAGAATGAGACTAGTTTGCTTCTTGAGTCAGCTATTCCAGATTGAGTGCGGGAAGCACAACAGCATGATCAGATGCTCCAGTGAGTGAGGAAGCGCTTCGATGAGGGCAAGCAAGGCCACTTCAGTGTAGATGATTCTGGTGCATTGCGTTTTAAAGGCCGCCTCTGTGTGCCACAGGAGGCTCAGGTCAAAGATGAGATTTTAAAGGAAGCACATCGTACTCCGTATACCGTACATCCTGGTGAGACCAAGATGTACAAGGACTTGAAGAAGAGTTTCTGGTGGAAAAGGATGAAGGTCGATATCACTCAGTATGTAGCATCTTGTGGAGTTTGCCAACGGGTCAAGGCTGAGCATAAGCGACCAGCAGGTTTGTTGCAACCTTTGGAGGTTCCCGTTTGGCCATGGGATGATATCTCCATGGATTTCGTAGTTGGTTTACCTCGCACGCAGCGAGGGAAGGATGCTATTTGGGTCATAGTGGACCGGTTCAGTAAGTCTGCACATTTCATTCCTATTCGTACAACCAATTCAGCAAGTGATTTGGCTCATCTCTATGTGTGAGAGATAGTGCGGTTGCATGGGGTGCCTAAAACCATTGTTTCTGATCGAGATGCCAAATTTGTCTCCAAGTTCTGGGAGAGTCTGCAAAGTGCTTTGGACACACAGTTTCGTCTTAGCACCGTGTTCCATCCCCAAACAGATGGTCAGTTTGAACGCACAATTCAGACACTGGAGGATATGCTTAGATGTTGTGCTATGTCTTGGAAGGGGGGTTGGGAAGACCACCTAGCTTTGGCAGAGTTCGCCTATAACAACAGTTACCACATTAGCATTCAAGCTGCACCATTTGAGGTTCTCTATGAGCGAAGGTGTAGATCTCCATTGTGCTTTGGGATGCGCTTTGAGAACAGGCGCTTTGGGTCCCGATTGGAGTTCAAGAACTATGGCCAGAGTAGCAGAGATTAGGAAGAATCTATTAGCTGCTCAGAGCGGCTGTAAGAGCTATCGATGTCAGAAGGCGAGATTTGGAATTCGAAGTGGGGGACGAGATTCTTTTGAGAGTATCGCCTACCAAAGGCGTAGTGCGGTTTGGTACCAAAGGGAAGCTTAGCCCGAGGTACGTTGGACCATTTCCAATCGCGGCATGAATTGGAAAATTGGCTTATCGCTTGGATCTTCCTGAGTCCATGCGCGGAGTTCATAATGTGTTTCGTGTATCCATGTTGAGGAAATTCTTGAGAGACCCAGAGCATGCTATTCCATTGGAGCCGTTGAGAATTGAGCAGGATCTTACTTTTGAGTCCCGGCCAGTGAAAATTCTATAAGAGTCAGAGCGGGTTCTGAGGAACAAGACTTTAAAGTACGTCAAGGTTCTTTGGTCTCATCAGACTGAAAGAGAGGCCACCTGGGAGCTAGAGTCTCGCATGCGCGAGCAATATCCAAACCTGTTTGCTCCTGGTATGTGCTAAGTCGTTGTTTCCAATTCTGTGGTAATTCATTCTTGTGTTCTTTTCGATGGTTAGAATTCGGGATCGAATTCTGTTAAGGGGGGTAGAATGTAATAACCCAAATTTCGATTAGAGAGAATTTATCCGGGAAAAGGTTTATTAGTAAAAATTCAGATTTTGAGGAGGGATTTAGGAGGTGGGTCTGCAGCCCAGGTTGGCAAGGCTTTGGGGCCAGCCATGTATCTCAAGAGGGGGAGGCGCCATGGGCCTAAAGCCCATGCGCCCCAACACCCCTTAACCCTAGCCGGCCGCACCCCCTTCCCCTTTTCCCACTCCAAGCCACCTCCTTCCCCTTGGTGCCGCTCCCATCTCCTCCCTCTTGGTGCCTCCCCATCTCCCCTGGGTGCTGCCCTACCATGGTGTTTCCCCTTCTCGCCATCGGAGCTCCTCGCTGTCGGCCAACGCGAGGAGAAGAGGTGGAGGGCAGTAGCTTAGCCGGCCAAAAGGAGGGAAGGAAGGGTGAGAAGAAGGATCTTCTCCTTAGGGGATTCAACCAGCGTCTCCCTGAGGTTCTTTGAGGGTAAATATGGTTTTCTTCGCTGTTTGATTGCTATTAGATGCGTATTCGATTAGGTTTGTTGGATCGAAACCCTGCTATTAGAAATTCAGATCTGTTCATATTGTTGCATGGCCAATTTTGGATTCTTAGAAGCCGAATTGGGATTTCCATCTCCTGGAGATATATAGGTATTGTTCTTAGCTTTCCGTAGCCGCTAAGAACACTTAATTCTGACGTACGGATCAAAAGTTATGGTATGATCTTTCCTGCTGTCTTGAATTCCTGACGAGAATGAACTGTCAAGTTGTCTTTTAAAGTATGATTAAGATAATGGTAGATTCAGGGTTTTCACCCAACTAGGTTGTTGTATAAATTTTTATAACCTTTCCAGAATGTTAAAGAACGCTCTAATCGGAGTTGTAGATCAAAAGTTGTGATCTGTTCTTTACTGCTGTCTTTTTCGTCTAGACAGAATCTGTCTTATACTTTCATCTACCTGTTAGCATATTCTTTTGGCCGAATTGGGAGATCTCTCCAACTAGACTTGTGTAGATATTTTCATTATGTTTCCTCAGGATCTGAGCTCACCTCGTTTCGAGTCTCAGATCAATAGTTGTGATTTATTTAGTACTGCTGTTCAGTTTGCTGTCCTGCTAGTTAGTCGGTTTAATAGAGTCGGTTTAATAGAGTAGATCGACTTTGTGGGCCTTGGGCTTAGGATACTACGATTAAGCGTTTCGATTGATTTCTAGATCACGTAGTTCCTTATACACATATTTAACTTGTGTAGGAGGGGGAATTTCGAGTGTAGCGCCATCCGTCTTGCCTCAAAACGCTTCGCAGAGTGGAAGGCAAGTACTTTAATATTCTTATGGCTAGTGAATGCTAAATGCTTGATGTTCGCACTGTGTTTTTCTATGATCCATGAGAAAATTCAATGGTTATGTTCCTTTCATATTCGATTATTCCATGTTTAGAGATGATGTCCTTCATTATTCATATTTCATTCCATGCATCCATTGTTCATGTTTCATCCACGGGAGTGGATTATAAGACCCATCAATTCCAGTATGGGCACGTAAGACCCACCATTCCAATGTGGGCAGATTTGGACACCCGTATGAAACGTTCTTCATACGAGATTTGGATCCCCGTATTTTGTTAAATGCGGGCCTAAGTGAACACCGACGGGTGTGTCACTAGCTATACCGGTATAAGCAGGAGTGCAGTCCATTCATTACATTCAATCCATCCATTCTATTCATTCATATGTTCTTTCGGTGCTATGTTCATATTCTTTAACGATGTTGTCTTGTTCGTATTTATTGTATGTCCAATTATTCTTTGTACTTGCTGAGTCTCGGACTCATTCTTGCCTTTGTTGTTTATTTTAGGTGATCGTTGATGATGGCATTTGGGAGGGAGTAGACACGCACTATTTATTCACTTTACCATATTCAAGTTCAAATATTATGATTTGGTTTCTGTCTTTAATTCGTTAAGTGATGAACTGTAATAAATAAAGTTAGATGGTGGATGATATCTTTCTCTATGTTATGGTTGATTAAGTACTATTTGTGATCTTTGATCACTCCTTTGTTATAATTATTTGGATTCAGATTATATTCCTGCCTTGTTCTATTAAACGTTGATCTCTTTATGTCATTAGATGAGATATTGTTTAAGTTCTTCCGCATTATGGTTGTATGTTAGATTCTTAAGTAACATTTTGGCTTCCGAATAGCCAGAGTGTTACAGCCCTGCACCCAATCCTCTTGGAGGTCTTGTTGCGTTCACGCTCCTTCTTCGGCATGTAGAAGTTGTGTTTACCCTCTAGAGTGCAACAAAACTCTTTGAATGTTTTTTCGCTCCTGCTCTTTCTGATGCCAAAACCAGTATATCGCTCGTACCGACAGTAGAACTGGTAAGCATCACCCGCATGATCGAACTTCATGTAGACATGTGGCACAATGTGGTCGGGGACGTCCTCGTCCTAACATCAACAAAATACAGTAATATACAATAGAAAATAAGTAAATAACTCTAGATAGGATAGTAAATATCGAAGAGTGCAAAACACAGTAAATAGACGATATACTGATAGTAAAAATGGCGGGCAAAGACCAATAAAACACACATACGTGGGTGTACGTCTGATTGGTGTCAGGCGTCCTCATCTCGCTCGGAGAAACAATGGAGGTGGTGGCGTGAGGATCGAGGCGTGGAGGAGAGGATCCCGGTTGTCGGGGCTTGTACCAATCGCATAACGCGTTTACCAACGACGTAGCCATCTGCGTAGAGAAACTTGGGCCGTCCACCGGGATGGCAGTAAATGCTGGGGGGGGGGGGGAATATGCATGCGTTAGAGGAAGATCTGACTGACACTGGTATCGGGACCCAAATATGCAAATCTGGACCCTTTGTGTATAATGCATTAGTCTAGGATTAACTTAGTGCACATAGTATCAACATAGATGAATATCATTCCGCACAAGACGAATATAAGAATAAACGACTAATTTGATTAAATAAAGGAAAAAGTCCGGTTTACTCCCCTGAACTATCAGAAAAGTCTGGTTTACCCCCTGAACTACAAAACCGGTTTTTTAACCCCTTGAATTTGTCAAAACCGGTCAAATAACCCCCCGTAGTGGTTTGGAGCGGTGGTTTTGCTGACGTGGCCGGTTTTTGTCCAAATCAGCATATACGTGGCATCTAAATCACCTTCTCTCTCTTCCTTACCTTCTCTCCTGCTTCTTCTTCATTGCTTTCCTTCTCCCCATTCTCCCTTTGGTCTCCGGCGCTGCCATGCCGTGGCTGTAGTACTGCTGCCCCTCGAACTCCCTCACCTCCACCGGCTTCCCCATCACCCTCGGCCCGCCACAGTAGTCCGCTTGTGGTCGCGGAGGATGTCGCGACACGACCACCACCAAGCGTTAGCGCGAACTCCACCGCCTCGGCCCGGTGCCCTTCCCGAACAGGTTGGACACGGGTGGTCGCCGTCGCGCCCGTGGCAGCGACAACCGCCAAGACGGGTCGTTCAATGCCGGTTCAGAACGCATCGTCGGGCACTCCGCCAGATCTGGTGCGCTCCACGCCGCCAAGAAGGGCATCATCGACGGGTTCTAGCCGCCAGACAGCAGACGAGCTCGGCTCGGCGTGGCCGAGCCGAATCGCACTGGCGAGGTGGTGCACAATGGTACCGCCACGAAGTCGCCGGAGATGAAGACTGGCCGGTCGGCGGCCTCGGTGAGCGAAGTCGCCATCGTCGACCAGCGCCTACCGCGACGCCGACCATAGGAACGCCGCGAGCCGTCCTCGATGGTCGCGGGGGGGTGCTCGGCACGAGGCGGTAGTCTCGGCGACAACGACGGTGCGAGCTTCGGCGAGGCGGAGGCGAGATTCTCGCAGTTGGACCAGGTCGCGAGCCGATGCTGGCCGTCGGCTGTGGTAGTAGAAGAACACCGGCACCTCGCGCTTCGCGGCTGTCTGGCCGGACGCCGAGTGCCCTCTCGCGTCGAACACCGCATCCTTCCACTCCACGCTGCCGTCGCCCGGACCGACGTCGCTGGCTTCGGCCAGGCCGGAGCACCACAGAGCCATCACAGACATCGAACAAAGACGCTGCAAGACTCGCCGACGTCGGCGGCGGAGCGGCGGTCTGGCCATGGCGGCGCCAAAGCTACCAATCGGCTAGCGGTGGAGGCGATGGGGAAGCCGGTGGAGGTGAGGAGTTCGAGGGCAGCAAAGACGGGTTCTTCACCATCGACCCGACACGGAGGAAGTAGCAAAGGTGGGGCCCACGAGTCAGAGAGAGAGGGAGGAGAAGAAAACGGGCGGATCGCCACGTCAGTATCTTTGAGTTGGTGAATTTGGCCACGTCACCAAAACCACCACTCCAAATCGCTCTGGTGTTCTTTGACCGGTTTGACAAATTCGGGGTTAAAAACCGGTTTTGTAGTTCAGGGGGTAAACCAGACTTTTCTGATAGTTCAGGGGGGTAAACCGGACTTATTCCAAAATATCAGTTTTGATCTTATAGTCGAGTTTACAATTATTAAGCCACGCAGGGCTGACACTAAATAAAGAAACAGCAGCGGAACGAAAGCAACTCTAGCAGAAACTCGTCGACTTGCCATAGGCAACCGACTAGAATCAAGACCTAGCGATCACCATCCTCGTAAAGCTCCTCCTCGAAAGCAGGTGACGAATCATCTACTTCAGCTAAATGATTGCCGCAAGGATGAGTACTCTGAGTACTCAACAAGTTGTACCACAGAATGCAATTATAGATGATGGCTTATTCCAAAGGAAATAGCTTCTGTGGCTATTTTGCAATAAAGCAGTACTTGCAATTGAATACAAATAATAGATTGAAAGTGTAATTTAAAACAAATAAACAATAATAATTTAACTATTGTTTTCAGAAAACTTCCATAACCTAATTATTTTCTTTCACATAGTTGCATAAGTTATTCCACATAACTGAACCTCTCAATTGTTTTTATGAAAATCTACCCCTCATGTGAAATCCCGGAGCATATCCATAACCGCGGACGCGGCTATTCGAATAGATTAATTAACACTTTGCAGAGGTAGTACACTTTACCCACACGATATAACCAGTGTAGCTAGCACTAATCATAACAAAACCTTTTCGAAACTTTATCTCAACAATTGGCTCTCCCGTTGTGCTTACTGTCTGCACCAACCCCCACACAGGTGGTTAGCCCGTCGCACACCGTTGGACCTAAAGACGATGAACCGCTCATAAATGTAAATTGCCACACAGACAGAAACACACCTACTCTCTGGCACACAGCTTAAACTATTTGCTTGAGTAATAAACATCAAGACTCCACAGCTTACTAGGTTAATTAAGCCCGTCCCATTAGGCATGCGGTTGTACAATTGTGGCTCAATTCAATGGCACACAAAGTTACGTCCTTAATTAACCAAGACGAGACTGTCAATTACTACCAACTATGACATTCATAATTTCCCAAGCGCACACAGCTCCACCATATCACAATTCCATCCACTCGCCTCAGTCTAAATTTTTTCCACCCAGTTGGTTAAGTGCAACACATGCCATCAACGAGTAACAACATATTGCACACAATTTTACACAAGTTACACAAATCACTTAGTCAACTTTATATTTGTAACCCAAATGATATCAATGACCCGTTGCATGGCTAAGCAGACTATTTGTATCTAACTAACCCATGTTGGTGCTATGATATTACCAACTAATAATTAACCAAGCTAGGGTGACAAAAGATCATGATAATACAATAAGCAAAGTAGATATAATCAAATGGTGTATAGCTAATTCCAAAACATTTAAATAAATACTTAAAGTAAAATACAATAATTTGAATCAAGGTAATTTTGGAAAAATTGGGTTCAACATTGTTGAATGTACAACTTGCCTTGGAACAAGTCTTGGTACTAGTGTTGAGCTTGATCAACTTCTTCTCCTTCGAAAGCTCTCGAAGTATTAACGTCTACTCGCAAACGAAAGCAAATAACCAAATAAATACAAAAGAGAGAGATAAAACTCCAAAAATTAAATAAAAATCCCAGGAAGGTAGATCTTGAATTTAGAAACTTGAATGGGTTCAATCAGGATTCGTATCAGGAAGAACAGGCTCTCAGAAGATTTAAATCTAAGAAAAAGAGAAAGAAATTACTATTTCGAATTTTCAGAATTTTATTTCTAAAGAAAATTCCAAAATATTGCATCAGCATGACATCAACAACAAATTTCAGAATTAAAGAAAATCCAAAAAATCAAAAAAAGTGGCTAACAAGTGGGACCTAGGGTCTATGGACTAAGTCTACGGCTCTGGTCTGTGGGTCTATGGCTCACTGGTCTACGGAATAGTAGTTCTAATAGGTGGGACCCACAAGACAGTGGCTTGGCTCATGGTGGAATAGGTTTAATTGGGTTTAGGGTTTGGGTTTTGGATCTGGTTTGGATTGGGTTTGCCACGTGGTTGCCTTGTGGTGATGGCAGGGATGACACAGAGGCGACGGGGTGACATGGGGCTGAGGTGGTGGTGAGCTGGCTTGCCATGGTGGCTCAACGGCGAAGGAGGCTTTGGTCCTGTTAGGCTTCGGCAACTGGCGACTCGTCGGCGATGGCTAGGGTTGGGATCTGAGCAAAGGCGACACGGGGAATAAGATGACGCGGTTTATTCTCGTCGGAGATGACCACAGTGGCAGCGGCAAGGAGTTGGGTGCTGGAGCGGCTTGGCATGCGGCGGCGACGACGACTCGGGCTTCCTTCGGAGATGCAAACATGCGCATCATGTAGAACACGAGGAGGCGATCTCGTTTCTGACGATGAAGAGGGCGAGGGCATAATCTGGTGAAGAAAGCTTGCGGCCGGCGAGCTTTGAGATTGAAATTCGGCGGCGCTAGGGCTTTAGGGGCGGTGTGACTCTCGAAAGTGGGTTAGGGATGAGAAGGCGAGGCCGGGGGTGCCTTTTAGAGGGGGTGGACAGCCTCGAGATGGCGTACGACACAATGTGATCGTTTCAGAAACGCGGTGAAAATGGAGTCTAGTGGCGATACGAAAGGGGATAAGAACCGGGGTCAGTTACGGTAGAGATAAGGATAAGGACGACGGTGATCGCGTGGAAAAGTTAGGTTGCTTCGTTCGATTTCGAAAAATGCTCGGACATCAGCAATGGTGGAAGCGCTCTGGCGAGAGGAGGAAGAAAGTGAGGAAGGAGAAGGGACTGACCGGTGGGGCCCGGTGGTCAGAGAGAGAGAGAGAGAGAGACAAGAGTGGAGAGAACGACTGTGCTGAGCGCATGGTTGGGCCGGAAGGATTGGGTCGTGTGCGAGAAGAAAAAGGTCGGAACAGGGTTGGGTCAGGAAGATTCGGCCCAAGGAAGTTCTGAGATTTTAATTAAGTTTTGTATTTTAGAAATACCAGTAAATCCCAAAGGCAAATTAAAATTAGCAAATGAACTCGAAAAAATTCCAAAAAAATCCTAAAAATATTTCCAAGCACAAAGAACTCACATAAAATAGTTTTAGAATTAATTGATATTTAGATTAGTCACATTAAATTGTTTTGATATTTGAAAGTCCATTTAAGCTTGATTAAATCAAATAAAATTTGGTGAATTTTCTTGAGGGACTAAACTACTTAAAAATGTTTTGAAACTCAGAAAATTGGGATGTTACAACTCGCGATGGAGAACAAGCACTGCCTAGTTGGGTTCCTCTGTGCCCACAGGGTGGACGTTCGATGGTCATTGTCGTCGGAAGGGATCGCTGGGGGTGGCAGGGTGGGGAGAAGCGATAATGACCGGATGAACGTGGGGGGATATATTATGATCGGTTACATGGGGAGCACATTTAGTGGGATGCATGGGATCGTCCGACTTTTTTTTATTGCTTTGCGCCACAGGAGGACATGTGGGAGTGTTTTTTTTTGTCTGAACGAACGAGGGATCGAGTGGTCATATTGATAAGTTTGTCTTACAGTAAAACTCATTTTGGTGTGAAGTAAAACTAGCCAATAGATTCAGTAATTAGATACACATCCAAGAGAATTCACGCACTTACAATAATTTAGTGGGGGAAAACAGTAAACTTCGTTGAACATAGTAAACGGGCAAGAGGACAATAAACAATAAGTGAGTCAGCAGTAAAATTAGCGAGGTACATGTAAGTCTACCGGTAGTTTTGTTACAATCGTTCTAGTGCCCCCCGAGAGTAGTTTTCTTGTCAACTACAGTCTGACCCACAGCGTGCAAGTGATTCTTTGGTTTTGCCGTCGATTCTAGTAGTAACAGTCCTTTTAGTGCCGATTTAAGTGAAATGCGATTTTCGTTTCACTGTCGATTTTATCGATATTCGCTTTGATATTGAGTTTTACTGTCATATTGGGCGACACCGAGACTTTTACCGCCGATTCTCATACACGCACGCGGGTTTTACTGCCGATCTCGAGCGGGAAATGGGGCGTTGGCTAATTGCGCGTAGCGTGGTCCACACGCAGAATAGCTATTCAGCGGCACACGCGCAGAATATATATAACTCAAGACATTGACATGCATTTTTTTTTACCAAAAGAATGAGTTGATCAACTAGATTATTTTTCTATTGTTGTATCCCATCCGGCACCTCATTTGGAAAGTTTGCATGATTTCACATAGGCATGAATAGTTTGCACCAGACATATCCTATAAATAGATAACTAATTACGTAGTACGTACTAGTTAGTAGTAATGTACATACAATATATGACGCATGCCTGACCAAGCAATTTCAGCACGCGCGCGCGGACACACCAAACCATGCATGCATCCTACCACCTCGCAAGTTTGCGGCGCAACTCAGCCCAGATCAAACGAATCGCAACAGCAATTGTATTGCATCCAAACTCGCCGGTCTTCTTGAATCAGATGGCGGCTTTGCTACTATATATTCTTCGTTTTCGTGCCGGCCGGCCGGCCGGTCTCCCACTTTTCGCCGCACTGTGTACCTACAGAATTTCTATTCCATTCCTTACATCAAAAGAACCACTTAAAAAGTACATGCACACCACAAGAAGCTGTTTGTTTACTGGATGTTCATGGCCAATTGCTTAACAAACTTGGTCTAGCTACATGTGAAGTTAGTGCGGCTTATAGAATATTCCTGTCAATTCCGGTAACCTCCTGGCAGGCGCATTCGATCTGATACTACTTGGAGCATATATCTCGTCACCACACATGTAATATCTCGTCATCACACACCTAGCATGCGTACATATATATACGCATGGGTACCGCATGGAACATCTCATCGTGCCCAAGCTTACTTGTTCATTTGCACCCTAAGCTAACAAGAGATCCGAGACCGAAGGAAGCTAGTGATCGAGCGAGCTATCAACTGATCGATCGAAGCAAGGAGAGATCGAGGTTGGTGATTAATTTGGGAGTGTTAATTTATAGAAGGCGATGGCGAGAACGATTGCAGTTGTGCCGGTGATACTCCTGGTGATCATGGTGTTCTTGGCCGTCTCCGGCGCGGCGCGGCGGCTCGGCAGCGACGTGTGGGCGCCGGCTGGGGAGTCCGTCTCCGGCGACGGCGTGGTGCAGTTTCTCCGGCAAATGTACCTGCAGCAGCTGGGGGCGGGGCCCTCGTGCGGCACCAACAACGCGAACGGTGGTTGCCCACGCCAACCGTGATCTATCAAAGATTCAGGCATGGATAAACAAAATTATGGAGAGCCTATAAACCAATTATATGGATTAATCATGGTGTCTTTGAGGTATCGTGATCTGTCTCTTGTCATGTAGGAGACGGTAATGTTAACTAGATGAGTGGCACCGGTTGTGCTGGTACTTCTTTCTAGCTTTGATTCTTTTCTGTACTCACTTCGTGCGTTGGTTTGATTCGTCCTATTCAGTTTTGTAAGCAACAGTGCCAATACTTTGAATAAATAAGAAGATATGTGTATGTAGCTATATATGCTTTTGTTGATGATCCCTTGTTCTCTTGAGAATCTAGTGTGTGTTTTACCTCTTCGGTGCTCCCATGTACGTCACCTCTGGATCCAACTCTTGAGGTGGTGTAGTGAGTGTTGACTTCACCTACAAATCCTGGTACTCAATTTTATGTATATATCTTTAGTCTCTGTTTTTTTAGACGTGTGCTTAGAGACGTACTTGCGTGTGTGCGTGTGTGTGGTGTTTGTGTTTTTCTTGTGATCGCAAAAAAAATGTACACTACCTCAAAAAACCATTCAAACGGTTACGAAAAACTGTAGCAAAATTTGAATACTTTTTAGATGCACGGGATCGCCGAAGGGATAGGATATGCACCAAATATGCACCTTGGTTTTCTAAATTTTGGTGATACCTACATGCATTTTGCCTGAGAAATTCCTTTTATTAATCGTGCGTATTGTGTGCCTTATTAATTTATCCGTTTAGTGGCTACAAAATGGTAGTATATGGGAAGCACCTCTTAGTGGGATGATAGAATTGTGGGTGTACGTCTTCACTCACCAGGGTTCAAATCTTGATGTCCACCTTTATATACATGCAAATGTGCTTCACTGGGAATTTTGGGAGGATGTAGATATATACCCCAACCTGTCTGTCTAAGCGTGTGCTAAGAGGATGCATTGGCATGTGTGGGTGATATGTGTATGTGTGCATCTTCCTTCTAATTGCAAAAAATAAAATAAAATGATATTATCTATTCTGTTGTCAATACACAAAAAAAAGCTAGTATACGCTCCCGTAGACATAAACCAAAATACTAAAGCGATGTCCACCAGTTGGGAAAGCGACGGATAGTTAAAAGTTGATTAACCTGATTCAACACATGTTCCTGCTGGTCAACCATCCTGTACTAGGCCATGCCAAATTAAGTTGGTATCTTCGGCCCATTTGGTTCAGCAAACCATCGCCAATTCGGCCACTACATTTTTCTTTTAAGAAGTCTGGCAATTCTCCCTCTAGTCAGAGAAAGTTGTTGTTTTAGGTATCAATGGGGTCTACAAAATACTGAATGGGTCTACAAAATACTGTTTACTTTTTTGTGTTATATATTATAAAACCTAATAAATTATAATGTCATAAAAGTACTTTTCGAGATTAATATAGACACACTATGATCTATGTCAATACTAGTAAAGATATTAATAACGGAACTTTAAGATGTCTGACTGCGCTTATCCAAAATAACAAAAAAAAAATGTGAGTGGAGGGAGTAGTTAGCCTATGGAATGTCACGAACTCCTCCAGATTAACTAATTAAGTCCAACCCATGACGTAGATTCCAAAAAGAAAGATCTAACGCGTGACGTCACATGCCATATGTGCAAGCTCTCCCTAATTTAAACAAGGCAATGAAGAACGAAGACCAAAGAAAATATTTACAGAATGAAAAGAAGGCCAAACTCTAAACTCCAAATCGAACGCATGCATGCCAATTTATATGCCATAGTATCTGACTGGAAGTGGTACATCCAGCTGAATTTGAAGTCAAAGAAAACCTAAAATCAGCATGTGCCCTACGTGCTGCCTGTCGAGTATATAAGTATTTTTCGAAGTACTTTAATATAAAAATATGCTAGATAAAACATAAAAAATACTTTAGCTATTTTCACAAAGTAGGTAACCAAGAACACTATAGCAATACTATTTTCTAGAAGAACAGAATCTAGCATAACTATCTTAGTATTCAAGACAACAACAGATAGTAAAATAAACAAAATAACAAGAGAGAGATAGCCATACTCAGATTCAGTGGAAGAAGAAGCAGCACCAGAATTCTTGATAAGGTCGTTGTTCGTCATGGTGTAGTGGACGTCGTGTAGTCGTGCAATTGATGTAGAATGTAGAAGAGAGTCGTAGTCGTGCAGTTAATGTAGACGTACAGCGAGCAGTCGCGCGAACGCTCCCTAAAAACCTTATTCGTCCTCGCTCGTGTAAGCCTTCAAGGACGAAGGTTCCGGAGGCCTGCTCTCCTGGTGCGGCCGTACACGCGCCTTGCCGGGATGGAGATAGCCAGAGGCAGCAACAAAAACAGTGGAGTTCTGCTGTGTGTAAACTTGGAGAAGAATCAGACTCTGTTCTTTAAATACCCAGAACCAAAAAGTCCAAAGGCCAACAGTTGCCAGGAAGTCCATAAGCCAACAGTCGCCAGGAAGTCCATAAGCCAACAGTCGCCATCATGAACCAAAACTCTGTTCGCCAAAAACAAAGAGACCAGAGACCAACGGTTGCCATTGATTCGCCATCAATTACAAGTCGGTGCGTTTTGTTTTCTGAATAGATAAAGAAAAACGCGCTCGCACCCGTGCATGCACACGCACATGCACCGCACCGCACGGCTCGGCTCGGCTCACGCGCGTGTTGGCTCTCTCCAATTCCACAAGAGGGCTACCACATTCCACCTTATAAAGTGGAGTAACTCTCCTTCATCCCTTCATGTGGGACTAAACAGTTTTAGCACTTGCACATGTGAGATTTTCCAGGAATTAATTAGAATTAAAATTTGGGCCCAGCCCGTATTAATTCCAACAATCCCCCACCAGATCCCAAAGGCACATGTCAAATGTCTTGATCCACAGTATTGTTTTAATATACCAGTGTTTTGATGGAGACCGGTTAAGGTTGAACATCCATCTAGAACAGAAGCTACACTTATCCACAACTGCACAATGGACTAAGCCTTGAATTGACAGTTTTGTGTGAATAAGTTTCACTTAAGTCCTTAACTGATACTAGGCTGCCAGGCATCCCCACGGGTTGGAGCATATAAGTCATACTCCTAGCCTATTCATGAGCTTCCTAGAAATTACCCTATTTCATAGACTGTAACTAGCAGTCGGGCTCATATATGTGTGTTCTTTTAAGACTGCTCTGTAGGACAGCATCTTTGCTTAAACAAGCCACATAACACATTAAGATAAAAATCAACCTGCCATACAGATTTAGGAGAGAATTGCATCTCCAATGGAGTGGGTCTATAAAGGTACTCTCCTCCCAGTTAACCAGTAGCTTGTTTCGCCAATCCTACTTAACGGGATCTCCGATCACATAGGATGGGTTACCACTATGGTATAACTCACGTGGGTCTCAAACCCATCTCCCTCCATGCATTGCCTATCACATTCCGTAATAAACCCTTTGTGAAGGGATCTGCCAGATTCTTAGCTGTTTGGATATAATCCAAAGCTATTACTCCGGAGTTTCTCATTTTCCTGACAGACTTCAGTCTTCTCTTCACATGTCTTGATGACTTCATATTATCCTTAGAACTGTTCACCTTGACAATCACAGTCTGATTGTCACAGCTCATCAGAATAGCCGGTACCGGTTTTTCAACCACCCGCAAATCCATCAAGAGCTCACGAAGCCATTCGGCTTCAACAGTGGCAGTATCTAATCCTGTGACACTACTACAGGAACCGACATCACAGATGGTTCGGAACCGTCATCACAGACGGTTTCTGAACCGTCTATGTTTGTTGGTCTGTGATAACAGGATATTATCACAGACGGTACAAAACCGCTCGTGATACGAAATATCACTGCAGCGGTTTTATTAAAAACCGCTCAGCAAAATCAATATCACGAGCGGTTTGAGCAGAAAACCGCTGCGTGATAGAGAATATCACGAGCGGTTCTAAAATAAAACCGCTCGTGATAGAGAATATCACGAGCGGTTCTAAATAAAACCGCTCGTGATTTTCAATATCACGACGGCTTTTTGTAGAACCGCTCGTGATATTCTCCTATCACGACGGTTTTTATTTAGAACCGCTCGTGATATTCTCCTATCACGAGCGGTTTTGCTGTTTCAAACCGCTCGTGATATTTGACTTCACGAGCGCTTTTAACGTAAAACCGCTCGTGATAGCTCGTACTTCGCCCACAATTTGGTGTTTTCTGGCTAGCCTCGGGAATTGCTAGCCATGCCCTCCGAAAACAAGCATTCACAAAAACAGATTCAAGCATCCACAAAACAGATTCAAGGAGCCATGACAACTCAAAGTGATCATTACTCAAAATAAATTACAAAAGATCCGCATTTGTTCAAGTATTGTCGCTATAGTTACAACTAGATTACAATTGTTTGCGTTGAGAGGTTTTAGTGGGGTGATGCTCGGGTTGGCGACGGAGTGAAACTCTCCGTTGTCGTTAATGATTTGTGTTGATAAAGGCGCAGAGCTTCCTCGAATGTCCTTGATCTCTTCCGCAACGAGTGAATCACATTGTAAATTCAAGGCCCGCCACTAGCAAGAGTAAAGTGGTAAGATATATATATTTAAATTTATAATTAGGAAATAATTATTTCGAGATTGACAAACCTCGTGATCCTTCTTCCTAGTCAGAAGGATTAGTCGCATATGATAGCGCAGCGTAGATTGCACATAACTCATCATCTTTTTTTTACCAAGCAGATCGCAAAAATAGAATTACATATATAGGTATAGTCGGTTCGAGACGCGTTATTATGAAGTATGATATAGGATTATAGTGTTGTAGCGCTGCATCGAAAATCCATCTGTGTGTTAGTTAGGCGCTCTTTCCATTGTATATTCCTTTGTTGGCAACATAATTGATGAACGACCTACATGATTCAAAAGGTTATCCTCGGCCATTTCAAAGCGAATGAAGACTACAATAGAGTTATGTAAGGAGGAAATGAGCATACCTCTCGAGTATTCCTCTTAGAGTGTCAAGTCGTGCTTGTTGCGATTTAGGGAATCAAGGTATATCACATGGTTCCTCTTGGGTATAATAACTAAAAGGATCCGATGGTACCTACTCATGTATGTCGCTATAGTCATTAAACCTAAGTTCGTGGTTGCAGATAAAGTACAAATGAAATTTGTATAGCAAGTAGTGACACTTATCCCGGGTTGTAGGGCACCACTATGTACTTCATGTTAAATCGACGAAGCAATGACCTCGTTATGTATTTCTCGGCGAAGGAGGAGTCTTGTTGGATGGTTTGCAACGATACCACATGTGGGTCGAGGAAACCCAATGGTTCTTTCCATTCCCGATATTTTTCAAAGATGTATCTATACATAAGCAATGAGTTGTGATATTTATTGGTATTACATGAATGTAGAACTTGATTGTGCGCGACTTACGATTGTCCAACATCGTAGAAGCGAGACGCCGAGACCAACGAGGTTGAATAGTTGAAATAAGTCATTGAAGCCCACGAAGTACCTCGTCCGTTGAAGAAATGCTTATCCTCGATCGACGGTGATTCGAAGATCGCACCCTTCTTTTGGGTCTTCGCCAAGTACCGTGCATGCAAAGCCCGACAAGCATATCCGGCGTGCATTAATATCTGATCGGAGCACAATGGTTTTCGATGATGTAGTTCCGGTATCGCGGACTTCCGGACTTGGGAGGCGCTTTAACGTTTGTGGATTTCGATTTGGCCTTAGCGATTGGCGGCGTCTTCTTGTGAGATGACTTCGGGAACGGATCTGGCGGCACGCTTTTGTCTGTTCTTCGGCGTCTTCTCCACGGGAATCAAGAGGTGGCCTTATGAGGCTAAACATGAGGTGGAGTCATCGAGGTCCGTTGGAGAGGAATGGTCGTGTCCGGATCGCGGCCTTCGCTGGGTCGAGCGATGTCCTTCTTGGGCCATCGGATAAAAGAGAGGACGGCATCCCCTAGTGTTGTGATCTCTTCGTTTGGGCAAATCTTCACGGACGGCTCGAAATTGACATGTACCATATCCACCGACCTGGCGTAACTGCGGCGCCGGTGGGCACCGTCTTTGACCGCCCTTCCTCGTATGGATACACCATCCCCTGCGCAGCCTCAATACAAAGGGACCCATCCATCCTCACTTGGAGCTTACAGGGCGTCGGCTCCTACAAAATGATACGCAATTAGCTAAGGCGCCCTATAGGTCTATCTTTGGTGCAGATCCATAGATGTACGTTACCTTGATGTAAATCTATCGGTAATCGGACGTCGTCATGTTCACAATTATCTTGTGACGCGACGCTACTCCGACGCCGAGGAGGCGCCTCCCGAATTAGCGGGCGGCTTTGCATCACCGCTCATGAGTATATCCATTTGACTCCGCAATGCTGCCATCTCTACTTGAAATTGGTTAGTAATCATCTGTACCAACTGGTTGTCGTGCTCGGCCTTGGATCTCTTCCTAGTCCTATACGTGCAGTAGTCGTCCGCGAATCCATGACTCCAAGGTACGTTAACCCCAAAGCCTCGCGTGCGACCCGGGTGCTCCTTGTTTCCCAAGGCCGTAGATAGTATATCATTCTCCCTGTCTGCATGGAAGGAGCCTTGGGAAGCTTGGGCAGTCAAGTCACGCTGCAAGAGGTCATCATGTTATTATAGGCACTATGAAGTGATGGACTTATTAACAACTTAGTAGTTCGACATATTTACCACACGTTGGGACACTTCCTGGTCTGCCGGGTTTGTGAAGGAGATGCTGCCCGAAGACGAGACTTGTGCCCTCGCTTTTAACCAGCTTAGGGAACGCGGGTGCGTGACATCGAAACGGGTTCTCCTTCTCCGCCGCCCATTCCTCAGATTTACCCGCTGCACCAGCCGGTGCCGAAGTCTGGCGGGTGAGTGTTTCGTGTCCGAGAGCTTTGTGCGCCGCACTTTGCTCCTTAAATTCGCCGCGTTTTCATAGCCACAAAGGTGTCCCATGCTTCCGCGTCAAGAATTTGTCTTCGCGTGAAGGGCGTTTGACCCGTGTTCACGTGCCGTGACAAGAATGCTCTTAAAGGTCTTCCACGATTTACCCATCGTGAGCATCGCCGTCCGTCGTGACGCGTGCCACATGTGCTT
The DNA here is from genome assembly GCA_036346405.1 of Phyllostachys edulis. NCBI lineage: Eukaryota > Viridiplantae > Streptophyta > Magnoliopsida > Poales > Poaceae > Phyllostachys > Phyllostachys edulis. Next base: position 24,967,622 of record CM070556.1, on the reverse strand, counting down.
CGGAATAGTGAACTTCTCCGAAAGTTCTGTCCCCAGTAGCGCCTTCGCTTTTTTCGTCAGTCCTTCCACGTTGGTGTGGTGATGAGGACCCGTTCCTTGCAAGTATCCCGCAGATGGTCCGGAATCTCGCCACGATCTCTTGGGACTCAGAGGGACCCCAAAGTCACTAACCTCCGTGATGACCATCGGCCCAGAGGCATTTTCGATTGTCCTCCGCCATCTCGCCTAGTGTCATTATAAATCGACGGTGACGGCGGCCTCATCGGCGCCTCTTCCATCTCGGCGTCGGATTGTGTCGGTGACCTCGTCGGCGCCTCTTCCATCTCAAGGGCGTCGGTGACGGCGGCGAAGACGATGTCTCGCCATCTCGCCACTTGCTATCTATATAAGTTACATATGCAATAAAATGGATTGCAAGTGTCCCAAATTAACATATACATTGAAACTTAATAATATGCTCAACATGTGCAATATTAGCAAATAATCATAAATAATTCCAGCATAAATATGAAACAATTAATCTCGTGAAGAAATACAGAGGTTGACTATAGAGATCAAGATGGCAAATGAAAAGTTGAATGAGCTCATACAGACTACTAACATTCCTAACACTCCTTAATCCACCAAACTTCTATTCTAACACTCCTTAATCCACCGGCCTCTCTTATGATCTTTGTATAGATAGAAACTAGTGATACAAATCTTTGTTCGAGCCTACTTTATCGAGCTCGACACATCGAGTGTACCATTTGCTTCGCCGTGGAGGATTGGCACGAAGCAAAGGTACACTCAAGTGTGTCAGATCGACGAAGAAAATGCTACAAAGGTTTAATGCTTCATGTATAGAAGACTAGCCTTTAATGAAGACATAGAACTAGAATCAAGTAAAATGATCGATTTAAGGAAATGCTAAGCAAAGGTTTAATCCCAACATAGAAACAAAATAGAATCAAGTAAAACTTTCTTTTTGGATTGTTGTAAAAATGCGCTTTTAGCAAAATTTCAGAATTAATCCCAACAAAATTAATTAGCATTAAAGCATAATTTCTAAAGAATTTAACACTCCTTAATCCACCGGCTTCTCTAAGGAAATGCAAGGAATCACAGACGGTTCTTAATAAGAACCGCTCGATAAAATTCTCACCAATAAAAGGTCTAGAGATTAACGATTGCACGTACACTATTCCAACATATTGATTGATGATATTATGTGCTCTCGAAGGAGAGTAGCTAAAGAACAAGTCTTTGCCATCTCAATCCTATTGTCTATACTCTTCATTAAATGAATATGATAATATAAATTCAAACTATGAGCTCTAAACAATACTTTGCTTAAGCGTCAAACGATCTCAAGCATAATCTAAAACAGATTAAACTTCCAGTCAAACAGAGGTTGACTACAGAGATCAAGATGGCAAATGAAAAGTTGAATGAGCTCATACAGACTACTAGAAGAATCACAAACTAGTCATTAGATTACCAACGAAAACTGAATACTCTCAACAGAACTGAACATGAAGAATCAGAATAACTAGCTTTCAACCGAAAGTAACCAATTAACAGTACATCATATTGATAGTAGCAAGTAATACAATAGAGCTCAAGTATGAACTAACTATCACATTCAATCTCAGTATAAGACAGAGTTCATCACAGAGCATGTCAACAAAGCCCACTGATCAATTTGCAACAGAACGATGAGCTCAACCGAAAGTAACCAATTAACAAAGAGATCATATTGACAAGAGCAAGTAATACAATAGAGCTCGAGTATGAACTAACTATCACATTCAATCTCAAGATAAGACATAGTTCATCACAGAGCATGTCAACAAAGCCCACCGATCAACAAAGCCGAATCGCCACAGAGGAGCAATACTCACAGAGAGGATGCCGCACAAGAACTCACGGTGCAAGGAGGAGGCCGACACGGGAGGAGGAGGGGGAGAAGGCGGCAGAGGGAGGAGGACGGCGACGCCGGGACTTACTGCCAGGAGGTGAACGGGGCGCCGTGGTGGGCGGCGGCACCGAGGTCAAGGCGCCGAGGTCGGGGCGGCGGCACCGAGGTCGGGGCGCCGAGGTTAGGCGGTGGCGCCGAGGTCGTGGTCGGCGGTGAAAACTACTGGCGCAGCCCTAAACCCTAGAGGAGGCGAACGAAAGCGCGAGAGCCTAAGGGCGCGGAGAGGAAGTGACAAGTGAGAGCAAAACCCTAGCATTTCGCCTTATAAAAAGTATATCAGACGGTTTATAACGAGAACCGCTCAGGATAATAATATCTGACGGTTCTATAAAGAACCGTCAGGATAATCCTGACGGTTTTTAACTACAACCGCTCGTGATATGAACATATCACGACGGTTTTAAATAGAACCGCTCAGTGATTCCTTTTCACTGACGGTTATACAACGGAACCGTGCTCGTGATAACTCTTCATTTTCCGCGTGTCTCTTCGTCTTCATTTTCCTGCGTGTGTCTCTTCGTCTCACGATCACACGGCGGCTTCATCTCTTCATTTTCCAACGCCGCCTGCCTCCCCAAATATCTCTTCGTCTCCGTCCGGCTTTAGAAATTGTTCTATATATAGATGTATCCCTTCTACAATGTATTTCACACAACCTCCTTGATCCCCTTTCTCCACAAAAACAGAAATGGTGCCTCCTCTTCAGACACGCGACTTTGACGCGCACCTCTCTCGCTATACGTTGAGTCGCGGCCGGAAGAACACTATTGCAACAATGTCTTCACTCCTCTGTCCGAGAATTTGCGGAGCGGGTGACGGCCACCTTCCGCCGCCTTGACATTCTCCTCCGCCGTGTCTTAGGGTGATCTCCCACTTTCGGCGAAGTTTACCGTGTCGTCGACGTGGTCCTCCAAAACGGTTGCACGCCTCCGTGAGGCTTGTCGTTAATTGGATTCGCTTAATCGAGGCAAAGAAGCATCGAGTCGACCAGGCCGAGACCCTCAAGAAGAGAAGAGAGCCTATGGGCTCTCTTCAACTTGGTTCAACAATCGAGGGTCTTGGGACACACTCGAACGATGGCGTCACGGTGGACGATTTCAGATTCGTTCGATCTTAAACCGTCCGCCCAAGATGCCGCCGCCTACGAAGTGTTGAAGACGGAGATAGCAGCCTACCTCCACCACTAGATAGGTTTCTAGTTTTTAATCTTTTTGTAAGCTATCGCCACGCACGTTGTTTGGCTATATATATATGAAAATTCCAAAATATAAAAAAGTTTGGAGGAGAAGTTACAATATCTATTTGCCCATAGTAAGAGCTAGATCCTCATCCCATCGGCATGAAGTGTGGAGGTATGTTGATCGGAGCAGCGGCGGGGCGGCGGGTTGCTCCATCTGCGGCGATGGCGAGAGGCGGCGCCCATCGCGGCGGTGGACATAGACGCAGCGTGGCGAGAGGATCTCCGCAGCGGTTCTAAATAAGAACCGCTCAGGATAACTAAATATCCTGAGCGGTTCTAAATAAGAACCGCTCGTGATACTACACAAACGGTTGTAACGTAAAACCGCTCGTGATTAGGGATTATCACAGACGGTTTGTGAATAGAACCGCTCGTGATAATTCACGATGGTTCTATTTCTCAACCGCTCAGTGATAGTGACTATCACGAGCGGTTCTAAAAAATACCGTCTGTGATAGTTGTTCCGCGCCAGCCCCATGTTCGGACTGACCCAACACAGACGGTTCCAAAGGAACCGTCTGTGATGGGGCGTCTACTATAGCCTGTTTTGTAGTAGTGTGAGTTCTGCTTCCATTGTTGACCTCATTAAGTTGGTCTGCTTGCAAGACTTCCATGAAACAGCGCCACCTCCAAGTATGAAGACATATCCACTTGTGGCCTTAACCTCATCAGCATCAGATATCCAGTTTGAATCGCTATAACCCTCCAGTACCCTGGGGTACCCGGTATAATGAATGCCATAGCTCATAGTACCCTTTAGATAGCGCATTACCCTCTCAAGAGCATGCCAATGATCATCTCCCGGATTGAAAACAAAACGGCTTAGTTTGCTCATAGCAAACGAGATGTCAGGCCTGGTACCGCTAGCTAAATACATGAGTGAACCAATTATCTGAGAATATCTTAATTGGTCTCTGGCTATTCTCCGATTCTTCCTAAGCAACACACTAGGATCATAAGGTGTTGGAGAGGGTTTGTAGTCGCTATAACCAAAACGACTCAGAACCTTTTCCACATAATGGGATTGCAACAATGTAATCCCACCATCATCACCTCTCAATAGCTTGATGTTCAAGATAACATCAGCTACTCCTTAATCACATTAAGGTTGGTCCCAAAGATTAGTATGTCATCAACATACAAACATAGAATGACTCCTTCGCCCCCACCATGGCGATAATACACACATTTGTCAGCTTCATTCACAATAAAGCCTGCAGATGTTAAAGTTCTGTCAAACTTTTCATGCCACTGCTTAGGTTCTTGTTTAAGACCATACAAAGATTTCAACAACTTGCACACCTTTCCTTCTTGACCATCTACTACAAATCCATCTGACTGTTCTATGTAAATTTCCTCGTCCAACTCTCCATTTAGGAAAGTCATCTTAACGTCCATCTGATGAACAAGAAGACCGTGTGAGGTAGCCAGAGATAGTAGTACTCGAATAGTGGTCAATCTAGCCACAGGTGAATAAGTATCAAAGAAATCTTCGCCTTCCTTTTGGGTATAACCCTTGGCCACAAGCCGTGCCTTGCACTTTTCGATAGTACCATCAGGCCTAAGCTTCTTTTTGAACACCCACTTACATCCTACAGGTTTGCAACCATAAGGACGCTCAGTGATCTCCCAAGTTCCATTAGAGATAATGGAATCCATTTCATTACAGACTGCTTCCTTCCAGTATTCTGCATTTGGAGAAGCATATGCTTCAGAAATGGTACTTGGAGTATCATCCACAAGGTACACAATGAAATCAGGACCAAAAAACTTTGCAGTTCTTTGTCTTTTACTCTTCCTTAGAGTTTCATTATCTTCCTCCTCAGGAATTTGCTCAAAATATTCCATTGGAATGGCAGATTCAGGAATTGTATCAGGTTCCTGACTCGATGAACTAGGCATATCTTTCATCGGAAAAATATCCTCAAAGAATGTAGCATCTTTGGACTCCATAATTGTACCGACATGCACGTCTGATAATCCAGATTTCACCACTAGAAATCTATATCCAACGCTATGGTGAGCATAGCCTAGAAAGACACAATCCATGGTTTTTGGTCCATGCTTACACTTTTTGGAAATTGGCACATTGACTTTCGCCAAACAACCCCAAGTGCGCAAGTATGAAAGTGATAGTCTTTTCTTCTCCTATTGTTTATATGGGGTTATCTCTTTATTCTTTGTAGGAATCTTGTTTAGAACATGACATGAAGTCAATATAGCCTCCCCCAACCATGCTTTGGAAAGACCCGTTGTGTCTAACATGGCGTTAACCAAATCAGTTAGAGTGCGGTTCTTTCTTTCAACAACCCCGTTTGACTGAGGTGAATAGGGAGATGTCCTCTCATGAATTATACCATGTTCCTCACATAATAAATTGAACTCATTAGAAAAGTACTCGCCGCCACGATCAGACCTAACCCTTTTTATTTTCCTTTCAAGTTGGTTCTCAGCTTTTGCCTTATAGATTTTAAAGTAGTGAAGAGCTTCATCTTTAGTTTTCAAAAGATACACATAACGAAACCTAGTGGAGTTATCAATCAGAGTCATAAAATATCTTTTACCACCTTTTGTCAACACACCATTCATCTCACACAGATATGAATGTATGAGTTCTAATGGTGCCAAGTTTCTTACCTCCGCGGCCTTATGAGGCTTACGAGATTGCTTTGATTGCACACAAACTTAACACTTAGAACCTTTGGCAAGGGTGAATTTCGGGATTAACTCTAAACTGGCTAACCGTGTCATGCAACCAAAATTTATGTGACAAAGTCGTGAATGCCAAATAGTAGTCCCATTACCACTGCTAACATGGTTCACAACATTATTACATAAATCTGAAAGAGATAGGCGGAACAAGCCTCCGCACACATAGCCTTTACCAACAAATTGTCCACACTTGGACACTACAAATTTATTGGACTCAAATACCAGTCTAAAGCCATCTCTACACAGAAGAGATCCGCTGATGAGATTCTTATTGATAGATGGCACATGATGCACGTTCTTTAGTTGCACAATCTTCCCTGAAGTAAACTTCAGATCGACCGTGCCAACACCATGAACAGTGGCATGTGACCCGTTCCCCATTAGAACGGTTGAATCCCGAGTGACCTGGTAAGAAGAGAACAATAAAATATCAGCACACACATGTATATTAGCACCAGTGTCTATCCACCAATCGGTAGATTGACATACGGAAAGAAACAAGAGGTAAATTACCATACCACAAGTTCTGTCTCGGTAGTACCAACAACAATATTGGCGGACTTGGAATTCGCGCCTTGTCGATTCTTCCCACCCTTGCGTTATCGCAATCCTTGGCCCAATGACCGTGTTCGCCACACACAAAGCAAAGGCCATCCTTTGTGTTCTTCTTCTTCTTCTTGAAGCTTGTTGTTTGTGCACTCTTGTTCTTGCCTTTGAACTTTTGAGTTTGGCCATTCTTCTTCTGCACCACATTGGCACTAGAATGTCCCTCATTACCTCTAGTGTGTGTATCTTTTGCCCTCGCCTTCTCTTCAACATCAAGAGACTCAATGAGATTTTCAATAGAAAACTCTTATCTCTTGTGTTTTAGAGAAGTAGTAAAATTCCTCCAAGAAGGAGGAAGTTTGGCAATAATTAATGCCTCCCGCGACAAATTTGTCCGGTAACACACACTTGAAGTACTCAAGTTCTGTGGCCATGGATTATATCTCATGAGCCTGTTCAACTACAGAACGGCTATCAACCATTCTATAGTCATGGTATTGCTCCATGAGATATAATTCACTGCCTGCATCCGAAACCCCAAATTTGGCCTCGAGTGCATCCCACATCTCTTTTCCAGTTTTAATCACCATGTATGCATCAACTAACTTCTCACCAAGAACACTAACCACGACACCTTTAAAAAGGTTATCAGCAGCCTCGAACGCTTGCTCCTGTTCAGGAGTAAGTGTTCCTTCAGGCTTGCCATTTGCCACATGAAAAACGTTCATGGCAGTTAGCCAAAGCACCATCTTGGTGCGCCACCTCTTGTAATTCGCACCATCGAATTCAGAGGGTTTGAGCACAGCAGCAAAGCCAATTAACGAAAAATGGCTATGCCTAGAATAAGGTTTTTGGATTGTTGAGTATATAAGCATTTTTTGAAGTACTTTAATCTAGAAATATGCTAGATAAAACATGAAAAATACTCTAGCTATTTTCACAAAACAGGTAACCAAGAACACTATATCAATACTATTTTCTAGAAGAACAGAATCTAGCATAACTATCTCAATGTTCAAGACAACAATAGATAGTAAAATAAATAAAATAACAAGAGAGAGATAGCCATACTCAGATTCAGTGGAAGAAGAAGCAGCACCAGAATTCTTGATAAGGTCGTTGTTTGTCATGGTGTAGTGGATGTCGTGTAGTCGTGCAGTTGATGTAGAATGTAGCAGAGAGTTGTAGTCGTGTAGTTGATGTAGACGTAGCAGCGAGCAGTCGCGCGAACACTCCCCAAAAATCTTATTCATCCTCGCTCGTGTAAGCCTTCAAGGACGAAGGTTCTGGAGGCCTGCTCTCCTAGTGTGGCCGTACACACGCCTCGCCGGGATGGAGATAGCTAGAGGTAGCAACAAAACAGTGGAGTTCTGTTGTGTGTAAACTTGGAGAAGAACCAGACTCTGTTCTTTAAATAGCCAAAACCAGAAAGTCCAAAGGCCAACAGTTGCCAGGAAATCCATAAGCCAATAGTCGCCAGGAAGTCCATAAGCCAACAGTCGCCAGGAAGTCCAAGGGCCAACAGTCGCCATCATGAACCAGAACACTGTTCGCCAAAAACAAAGAGAGTTTTGTTTTCCGAATAGATAAATAAAAACGCGCCCGCACCCGCACGGCACGGCACAGCACGACTTGGCTCGGCTCGGCTCGGCTCGGCTCAGTGCACGCGTGTGTTGGCTCTCTCCAATTCCACAAGAGGGCTACCATGTTCCACCTTATAAAGTGGAGTAACTCTCCTTCATCCCTCCATGTGGGACTAAACAGTTTTAGCACTTGCACATGGGCCTTTGAGATTTTCTAGGAATTAATTAGAATTAAAATTTGGGCCCAGCCTGTATTAATTCGAACACTGCCTGCCATGCAATCTCAACTATATTCTACTAGTGATTCTAAGAAAAAATTCCAGTAACAATCTCAACAACAACCAGCTAAATTTGAAGTCAAAGAAAACCTAAAATCAACATGTGCCCTGATCTGTTATTTCTCTTTATATATTCTCTGATTTAGATGTGTATGATGGTACTCCCTTTGGTCACAAAAGAATGTCGTTTTATACAAATTCCAGTAACAATCTCAACAACATCCAGCTGAATTTGAAGTCAAAGAAAACCTAAAATCAACATGTGCCCTGATCTGTTATTTCTCTTTATATGTTCTCTGATTTAGATGTGTATGATGGTACTCCCTCCGGTCACAAAAGAATGTCGTTTTATACATTGACACGGTCTTCGAAATACAACTTTGAGTACTAATTTATAGTTTAATCGATTTATAAAACCTAATAAATCTATACTATTATGAACGTTCTCCCTGAGACAAATCTATATATATATATATATCATTTTCATCTGTCCAATCTAAATATTGAAAAAAAATATTGGCATCCAAAGTTTAGAAAGTTTGACTACTCCAAACCCAAAACGACATTCTTTTGTGTGTGTTTTTGAAAAAAATCTTCTTATTTTTATTAATAACTCAATGAGTAAAGTACATAAGTACCCAACATTTATGTTGAAGATTGTAGATGTAACATCAAAAAAATCGCAATTTTGGGAAAAATAGAATGAAAATAAGTGGGAGAATGTTTTTGAATCTATTATGTGTGGAAAACAACTTTTGCATGATTTTTGAGCTTCTTATATAAATCAAACAATGGAATTCTATGCAAACAACAACTTGTAAGAATTTTCGAGAAAATCACAGAGGAGATAAAATCCTATAAAATTTACATAATAAACTACACGGTGTAAGAAGCTTGCACAAAAAATTTCTTGAATTTTGGAGCCTATTTGATAGGTTTATAAATTCAGCAAATACTCAGCTAGTTTTGAAAAATCTGAAAACTGATTCAAATTCCCGCCGAGACTTTTGGGCCGAATCTGAGACGGCCCAAAATCCGCTTGTCAGCTCCAGCCCTGCCAACGCTCACTCACCTCTCTCTCTGATGTGTGGGCCCCACCCGTAAGGGTCCTTCGTCCACCTCGCTCCCTTGCCCGCTCGCCCAACCTTCAATGACCACGCTGAAGATGATCATCTCCGCGACCAAGATATTCTCAAGGACCAACAATATCAAGGACCAATCACGAGAAGACGTGCTAAACAAATATTTGATCAGGTGAACGCTAACTTAGGACTTATTCCAGATCTCAATAACTTAGTAGTGCTTTCAATGTCTTCTTCTTTGATTGAACTCAGGTGCATTGGAGAGGAACAAGGAGGTCCAGAAAACCAACGAGTTTTGCAATCATTATCTGCATAAATTATAATGATTCCAACCAGCATACACCATACCAATAGATAGCTTGTCAAGTCTATTTTCCTACGCTTCAAACCGTGCATCATTTGGAGTTATGTAATGAAAGTTATGGTCATTTTAGTAACATCTGCACATGCTTATAAATACTACGTGAAAACTAAAGAGTCAGGGCAAGATGCACCAACCTATCACGTTTCACTGTGCATAACCTATATGGATGGAAAGATAATCAAGTCTATTTTCACCTCCAACAAATGGCTCATCATTTGGACTTTCGAGGAGAGAATTATTGCTATTTTACTGAAGACTACGCAGAAGTTGAGCAGACGCGCGAGAATTCGAGAAGACTCCTTGAATGCTTCAACCAGTTGGCTTCCACCTTTCAACGTGGTGACTTATGTTCATACCTAGCTAGGAGGGTTGTTCCTAGTATATATACCCCTCTACCCCCATCCGTGGAGGTACTTTTTTAGATTTCAACAAACCGATATATGAAATTGCAGCAAGACTGCTGAGTGCCTTGCTCCTTTGTTCTTGTGAGTTCTCTTGGATTCACAAGAAGATTTCTCTGGGATCCCCTAATTCATGCTCTATGCTTCCGGGCATTTTTTGTGGATTAGTTCCGGATTGTGGTTTTGTGATTGTTCGAATAGCAGGTCGGAGTCCAGAAGGCTTCGGATCGTCTCTTCCCAACGCTTGGTCACATCCAACCTTGGCAGGTTAAAGCTAGTTACCTTTTTCTGCTGCTCACAACTAGTTATCCCCGCATTCCATATCAAGATTTGCTTTGTTCTTCAACCTACACCGTGAAGATCAGGCCAACCCTAGCGTGTACACATCATATGGTATCAGAGCTTTCGTTGACACGGTAGGTTTTGCCATCCACATATTAACCATGCGTTCCATTGTGTGTTCTTGTGTTCTTGTTATTTTTTCCCTTCCTAGAGTACACAAATCACCCACGTAAATTTTTTTTACCAAGCCTTTGTTTCGTACTGTTAATCTTGTGCCGTTCGTGCTCATCTTGTTTCTAGTCACCATCGATATCTTGCACCGCGTTTGTTTTTAGTTATTGAGCTTGTTGTTTAGTGTCAAAAAAAAGAGAAAAAAAAAACAAGAGAGAAAAGAAAAAGAGAACAAAAAAAGAAAAAATACAGAAGAAAACGAAGGGTTGTGTTGCGGTTGTCAAATTGCAAGTTTCAGATTCATGCTCTGAATTTTTTGGTGTTTTGGACCGGTGACATTCACGTATCCATTGCGTGGTTTACGACACTTGATTCCAGTACTACAACCCTCCTTGTTTAGCTAGCCAAGCCCCACTAAAACCCGAAGCCGGTTGTTTCGATTCGTGTCCTTTCAATCGCTTGACCACATCCAAGGTACTGCCACTCTTGCACTCTTGCTGTCCATTGAGAACGCATAAGAACATTGGTGAGTAAGAGGTGAGGTTGTGTGATTCCACAAATATTACATATTCCACTTTCTCTTCGCTAACATGGTAGGTTCCAACTCAAGTGTACATGGGGAAAATCATGAAAGAGATGAACAACCAGTCACATGAGTCGAGATGCAACAATTACATGATCTGGTTCAGGCCATGGGACAGATGCTCAATGAACGCCTTCCCACCGCTGGTGGTGGGGGTCTACATCAACCTAACCCTATTGTTGATCATGGTGAAGCCGCTGATGAGAACTCAGTGGGAGCTGCTGCTAATAACGGCTTCCATGACCAGCAAGATCTTGGTCGGGGTCGTGGATGAGGGGGCGGTGCCCATCGTGGCCGAGGCGCAGCTGCATATATTCTGCAGCATGGGGGAGGTGCTCACGGTCGTGGTTTTGGCCACTGTGTGCGCTTCAACGACCAATATGTGCATGACGGTTGTAGGTATGAAGAAGAATATGATGACAACGACGAAGCTTTTGCAGATCATGATGGCTACGGACAGCATCCACCCCCACATCGTGCTGCTGCCCATGGTGAGGAAAGACACCCTCGAGGTCGCCGTGAAAGGGATGATCCGGATAATATTGCTCGGATCAAGTTGAGCGTCCCTAAATTCAAGGGAATAGAAGACCCTGATGCTTATCTTGATTGGGAAGAACAATGTGATCATATTTTTCATGTCCATAATCTCTTCGATCAAAGGCAGGTAAATCTTGCCTCAGTTGAATTCTCAGGTTATGCTCTCACTTGGTGGAATCAAATGCAACAAAATTAGCTACAATTGGGGCGTGCTCATATCAATACTTGGGCTGAAATGAATCAAGTGATGAGAAGGCGTTTTGTGCCTTCAAGCTACCAGCGTGACCTTCGCAATAGGTTGCAGGCATTAAGACAAGGATCTAAAATAGTGGATGAGTACTATAAAGAAATGGAATTACTCTTGATCCGTGTTGGAATTAGAGAGGATGCGGAATCCAAGATGTTAAGATTTTTGCATGGTCTAAATGATGAAATTTTAGGTTTTGTTGAGATGTTTCCTTATAACAATCTGCAAGATCTTGTTGCCCAGGTTATGCGCACGGAGAGAAAGATCTGACAAGAAGGACGTGGTTAGTCATTTGGGAACCGTTCTTTTTCAGCTCCATGGCGTCACCAACCACCGAGTACATCCTCTGGTGGTCGTCGTTCTCAAGGTGCCCTTGTTGAGACACCTCCATCTACTCCTGCTGCCAAGCCTACACCCTCGTCGGCTTCTTCATTTGCAGGACACCAAGATAATCGACGCTCTACTAGAAAAATAGGAGCATCATCTGCCACATCGGCAGCAGCATCCACATCTCACAGCCGCAAAATTAAGTGCCATAAGTGCCAAGGGCACGGGCACGGGCGTGGGCACATTGCCTCTGAGTGCCCTAGCAGAAGAAACATGCTTGTTAATGAACAAGGAGAATGGGAATCTGAGACTGAGCCAGAGAAGGATGGGCTACTTGAAGAAGCTTCAGAAGATGATGGTATTCCAGCTGATGATGGAGACAACAATTGTTTTATCTCTCGACGTGTGCTTAGTGTTAATGTTGTGAAAGGATAAAATGGTCAGCGACATAACCTATTTCAGACTCAAGGCACCATCAAGAGCAAGGTATGCATCATTATTGTTGATAATGGCAGCTGCAATAACATTGCAAGTCTAGAATTGGTAGAACAATTGGGACTAAAACTACGACGTCATCCTGCCCCATATAAGATGCAATGGCTCAATGATTGTGGAGCACTGTGAGTGAACAACATTGTGACCGTCCAATTCTTAATTGGAAAATACCAAGATCAGGTGGTGTGATGTGGTTCCAATGCAAGCATGCCAGTTACTTTTGGGGCGACTTTGGTTATATGATCATGGTGTTCAGATTAGTTGCTGAGCCAATACCCTTGTTTTTTATGTATAAAGGGGAGCATATCACTTTGCTTCCTTTAACACCGGAGGAGATAATGACGGATGAACTGAAAAAGAAACAGCGAGAGAGTGAGAAACACTTGAGTGAGAACCACAAACATAGTGAGCGAGTGAAACCAAAGCCAAATAAAACTCCATAGCCGCAAAATACCAAGACACAGGGAAAAGAGGGATTAGTGATGATGGCTAGGAAAGGTGATATAAAAGAATTGAGAGAACCCAATGACATGTTCTTTGTACTCCTGTACAAGGAAAGCCTTTTATCAACTAATGACTTACCCTCTACTTTACTGAGTGTTGTGTTGAATCTCTTATAGGATTACGATGAGGTGTTTCCTGACAAAGTACCACCAGGGCTGCAACCAAAAAGAGGCATTGAATATCAAATTGACCTTGTTCCTAGCGCCCCACTTCCTAACCGACCAGCATACTGCACAAATCCGGAGGAGACCAAAGAAATTCAACGCCAAGTTCAAGACCTACTCGACAAAGGGTATGTAAAGGAAAGTCTCTGTAACATCCTAAAAATTTGGTCTGTTTTAAATTTTTAAAAGAAAAGTAACCATTTGAATTTTCTGGTAAAGTTAAAAGCTTAATTGGAATTTTCAGAGTTCAAAAATAATTTAATATGAATAATCTCAACATCAACTATTATCAAAATTATTTTATTTGGATTTTATGAGCTTGGATATATTTTCTAGAATTTTTCTGAGTTCATTTGCTATTTTCTAAGTTTTATTTGGAGTTCTTGCTATTTTCTAAAAAAAACTATTATTAAATCTCAGATCATCTGTGGGCTGAATCTATCCCTTGTCCTACTTCTATTCCAAGTTAGCCCATTCCTGTTCCTTTTCTCCTTGGCCCGTAACCAAAACCTTCGGCCTATCTTTCCTTTTTCCTTTTGTATTTCCTAGCCGGCTGTTTCTTTTCCTCAAGCCCAGCCCGCTCTTGCCTGTATCCAGCCGAGCCGCACCATCCGCTGCTGTTTCCTTGCGCGTGGGACAACCAGCCTAGCCGCATGCCTTGGCCAGCTAGCTCAACCCGCTCCCATTTCCTTTCCTGTGCGCGTGTGGCTCAACCGAGCACCGGCCCGTTTTCTCTCAGCCCGGGGCCGTCTTTCCTTTTCTCGCGCGTGACCAAGCCAACTGAGCCGTGCCTATTTCCTTTTCCTTGGTCTCACTGCTTGGTGGTCCCGCCCTTTTGCCAGCTCATCATCTTCAACCCGTGGTTGTCCAGGACTCTTGAGTCCGTTTCTTCCACGCCATGGCAGAGTCGGCATCGTCTTGATCTCCTCCCCATCCGATGCTATTTAAAGCGAGTCCTCCGTGTCATATTGTGCGCCTCGCCCCTCTCTTCCAAAACCCTAGAACCACCCCTTCGATTTGGTCTCTTTTGCGCCGCCATCGCCGAAAGACTGAAGGCCACCGAAGCTCCTTCGCCGACGAATTGCTCCACCGTTGGTCCATCTCCGCCTGTGTCGTCTTCGCCTGCGGGTTCGCATCGACGAGGTCTACACGGTGCTCTCATTGTCTCCTCCCGAAGACCGCCCCTTCGCTGTTTTCATCTTCGTCATCAAGAACCAGCCACCGCCACCGTCCCGATCTACTCTCCGGTGAGCCGTGTGCCTCCTTGTGCGTGTCATCTTGCGCTCTACATCCTTCTCATCCGATTCCTATCTCCCTTTTGTCCTCTCCGCAGCCAAGACGCCGTCACCCGATTCTTCCTGTCGCCGGTCAACTTCATCTCTCGGCCGCCTCGCTCAACCTCTGGTCTACTCCAGGTGGTCAACGTGTGCCCAGCATCGTCACCAAGCCCGTGCTTCTCTTGGTTGTTCTCGATCGCCACCCTTTAGCCAAGTCGGCCGGGGCTGTGGAGTTCGTCATCAAGACACCGGCCATGGCCGCCGCTTGCTCCTCGTCTCTCTCGGTGTTGAGTTAGCGTGCCTCCTAAGACGCCAAGTCAGCATCCACCTTACTTCCTTGGCCCATGTGGCATCCTCGTCGACGTCCTGTCAGTAGCCATGTGGCAAACCAAATCTCACCCAATCTAAAAGGTCCTTGGATCCAGTCCACCATGCACCAAGCCATTGACAGTGGGCCCCACTTGTCAAATTCATTTTCCTATTTATCTTTTAGCTGAAATCATTGATGATGTCAGCGTGACGCAATTAATTGTTTTTCCTTCAGAGAAACAATTCCCTAAATTCTGAAATTCTGATTTCATCATTTCATGTGAATCTTCCAAAGCCCATATCTTTTGCATCCAAACTCCGATTGAGTCCATTCAAATTTCTAAATTCATCT
The DNA here is from genome assembly GCA_036346405.1 of Phyllostachys edulis. NCBI lineage: Eukaryota > Viridiplantae > Streptophyta > Magnoliopsida > Poales > Poaceae > Phyllostachys > Phyllostachys edulis. The sequence goes on along the minus strand of CM070556.1, from coordinate 24,952,208 downwards.
AAATTCAAGATCTATTTATCTGAGATTTTTATTTCATTTTTGGAGTTTGTTTGCTCTCTGTTTTTATTTATTTGGTTTATTTGCCTTGTTTGCGATTAGACGTTGATACTTCGGGAAGCTTTGAGCAAGGAGGAGCATACCAAGATCAAGATCAATCCTAGGATTTATTCCAAGGAAAGCCATAGTTCTTTGATCATATTGAACCTATGATTTCAAAAGTATATTGTTTTATACAATTGCATGCTATTTTTATATAAATTATTTTGGGATTAGCTATTACCTTTTGTCATTATGCCTCCTTTGATTATTTGAATGCCATGAATCCTTTGTCACCCTAGCGAGGATAATTTTAGTTGGACATATTCGTATCACCAACATGGGTATCGTATAGATGCTTAGTTCTGCTTAGTTACGATGGGTTTATCATCACATGTGTCATAATGATTAATCTTGACTTAATGATATATGGAATCGTGGTGGTGAGCCATTGTTATTAAAATTTGTGTACCATGACAGGGTGTGTCATTGGTCTTGGTTAAACAAAATGGTTTTCACTCGGGCGAGTGGTTGGTGGATAGTGGGGGTGTGGATGGAACATGGATTGGGTTTGTGGTAGTCTCGCCTGAGTAACTTGTTAAGGACTTAATCTTGTGCGCCATTGAACTGGGCCTTAACCGTACAACCACATGTCCGGTATGGGACGGACCTGGCTAATTAATTAGCGATGTTTTGATTTGGTTCTGTCGTGGAAAGCGTGAGTTATGGGAAACGTATTCTCACAAGCGCAAGAGGGGGGCCCTGTCTAGTTGAAAAGACATTCAGTGTTGAAACCTTAGCGGGCAGAACTGGATCAAAACAAGACTTTGTAAAGGCCTTGTCATGTGCTCTAGACTGCTTACCTAAGGTAGTGAGTAGTGGTATCAACGGATGCCAAATAAACTAGAGAAGTCGTGTCATGTGGGTAAAGTTGTACAACCTCTGCAGAGTGTAAAACTATTCGAATAGCCGTGTTCGCGGTTATGGACGTGCTCGGGGATTTCACACAGGAGATAGAGTTTCTTTAAAATGAGTCGAAGTGTATATGGGAAGTTCACTTGATGAATGTAATGTTTGTTTGGTGAACAGGTCATTCACTTGGGGGTTTGTGTCGATTGGTGAATTGGGGATTCACTTATCTTTGGTTGGGATTGGGAAGTGAATGGGAAGTTCACTAGTCATTTCAAAAAAATTGTTTAATTATTTATTATTGTTTTCAACTACGCATTTCAATCTATTTATTGTATTTATCGTAAATGCTGCTTTCTGCAAAAGAACCATACATCTAACCTTGTCAAGCCATGCATGAATACTATTTGCATACATTTCCCTACGGTTTGCTGAGTACATTCAAAAGTACTCATGGCTTCTGCCCTCTGGTTAATCAGCAGTTGAAGAATACCAAGCTGCTCAGGAGTTCTTTCATCGAGTGGACCACGAAGGTTTTGTGGAGTAGGATGCGTTCTCCACTCGATTGCCTATGGGCTTGTTGATTGGCCTTTTGAAGAGTTTCGTTTCGCTGCAAGAGTTTATTTATTTCTTTAGCCCTACGTGGCAAGTTAATTAAATGTTGACCATAAGGTCCAGTTATTATTTTTATTTGTACTCTGAGATCTTTTTAGTTAAATCGAATAAATGGATGGTATTTCATCACTGTTTCCTGTGTGAGCTAGCTACTAATCTGGGACTAGTTCAGCATACACAGAGGGTTCCTGAGATATATTTTCGGGTCCCGACAGTCTCTCACCCTGTGCTGTACCGGTTCTTTTAGTTCCAAAGAAAGATGGATCATGGAGAATGTATGTAGATTGCCGAGCCATTAATAACATAACAGTGAGGTATATGCATCCAATACCTAGACTTGATGACATGCTTGATGAGCTTAGTGGCTCAACGATCTTTTCTAAGATTGATTTGCGAAGTGGCTACCACCAAATTTGAATGAGAGAGGGTGATGAGTGGAAAACTGCATTCAAAACAAAATTTGGGTTGTATGAATGGTTGGTCATGCCGTTTGGATTGACAAATGCACCAAGTACTTTCATGAGATTGTTGAATCATATGCTTAGAGCTTTTATTGGCAAATTTGTTGTTGTTTACTTCGATGATATCTTACTTTACAGCAAGTCTCTTAAAGAACATATTGAACATCTAGAATGTGTGCTATGTGTCTTGAGAAAGGAAAAGTTGTACGCTAACCATGCCAAGTGCACCTTTTGCACCAACACGGTAGTTTTTCTTAGCTTTGTTGTTTCAGGTCAAGGAGTGGAGGTGGATGAGGAGAAGATAAAGGCTATTCGTGAGTGGTTACCTCCACAAAATGTGAACCAAGTGAGAAGCTTCCTTGGCCTTGCTGGTTTTTATCATCGGTTTGTGAAGGATTTCAGCACCATTGCTGCCCCAATCAACGAATTGACAAATAAAGCAATACCTTTTCAATGGGGTGAGACACAAGAGAATGCATTTGAAGAGCTGAAAGCTAAGTTGACATCAGCACCACTCCTTGCACTCCTGGATTTTAGTAAGACTTTTGAAATTGCTTATTTTAGTGAAAAGTTAAGTGGTCCAACTCTCAGTTTCTCTGTTTATGATAAAGAATTGTATGCCCTCATGAGAGCTTTGGAAACTTGGCAACACTACTTGTGGCCTAAGGAATTTGTGATACACTCAGACTATGAATCTTTGAAACATCTTAAGGGTCAACTAAAACTGAATCAATGACATGCAAAATGGAGTGAATTCATTGAATCTTTTCCTTACATTGTCAAGTACAAGAAAGAGAAGGATAATGTTGTAGCTAATGCCTTGTCTAGACGTCATGCTATACTTTCTCAACTTGATGCTAAAGTTCTTGGGTTAGAAATTATCAAAGAATTGTATGTTCATGACTCATATTTTTCTGAACCATTTTTCAAATGTGGTAATGGAAAGGTTTGGGACAAGTTTCATTTGCATGATGGCTTTTTATTTCGCGCTAATAAGCTATGCATTCTAGATTGCTCTATTCGCCTATTGCTTTTGCAGGAAGCTCATTCTGGAGGACTTATGGGCCATTTTGGTGCCAAGAAAACTGAGAGTGTGTTGGCTGACCATTTCTTTTGGCCAAAGTTGAGGCGCGACGTTGAGAGATATATATTGCGATGTGAGACATGCCATAAAGCTAAGTCCCGTTTGAACCCTCATGGCTTGTACATTCTTTTACCTATTCCTAATGTTCCATGGGAGGATATTTCAATGGATTTTGTTCTTAGTTTACCTTGGACAAAGAGGGGAAGGGACTCAATTTTTGTTGTGGTTGATAGGTTTAGCAAGATGGCTCATTTTATTCCCTGTCATAAGAGCGATGATGCTTCACATATTGCTGAATTGTTTTTCAGGGAGATTGTGTGATTACATGGTGTGCCACGCACCATTGTATCAGACCGAGACACTAAGTTTTTGAGCTATTTTTGGAAGACCTTGTGGGGAAATCTTGGGACCAAGCTGTTGTTCTCTACAACATGCCATCCTCGAACTGATAGACAAACTGAAGTCATAAACCGAACATTGTCCGTGTTGCTTTGAGCTATTCTGAAGAAAAAATTGAAGATGTGGGAAGAGTGTCTACCTCATGTGGAATTTGCATACAACAGGGTAGTACATTCGACCACTAAAGTTTTTCCATTTGAACTTACATATGGTTTCAAACCCACTGCTCCCATAGATCTTTTTTCCTTTACCGTTGCAGGAGCGCGTCAATTTGGATGCAAACGAACGTGCTGAACATGTCAAGAAGATTCACCAAAAGGCGAGAGAGAATATAACAAAGATGACCCAGCTGTATGACAGGCATGCAAACAAGGGAAGAAAGAAGATGTTGTTTGAACCAGGTGACTTGGTATGGGTACATCTTAGAAAAGATCGTTTCCCTGACCAGCGCAAGTGCAAGCTACAACCACAAGCAGATGGCCCTTTCAAAGTGGTTCAGAAGATTAATGACAATGCCTACAAGATTGATCTTCCCAGTAAGTATGGCGTTAGTGAGACCTTCAATGTCTTCGACCTCTCTCCATACTTTGGACCAAACGAGTCGAGGACAACTCCTTTTCAAGAAGGGGAGGATGATGAGGACATCCCAACCTTCAATGATCACACTGAAGATGATCATCTCCGCGACCAAGATATTCTCAAGGACCAACAATATCAAGGACCAATCACGAGAAGACGTGCTAAACAAATACTTGATCAGGTGAATGCTAACTTAGGACTTATTCCAGATCTCAATAACTTAGTAGTGCTTCCACTGTCCTCTTCTTTGATTGAACTCAGGTGCATTGGAGAGGAACAAGGAGGTCCAGAAAACCAACGAGATTTGCAATCATTATCTGCATGAATTATAATTATTCCAGCTAGCATACACCAGACCAATGGATAAATTGTCAAGTCTATTTTCCTACGCTTCAAACTGTGCATCATTTGGAGTTATGTAATGAAAGTTATGGTCATTTTAGTAACAGCTGCACATGCTGATAAATACTACGCGAAAACTGAAGAGTCAGGGCAAGGCGCACCAACCTGTCACGTTTCACTGTGCATAACCTATATGGATGGAAAGATAATCAAGTCTATTTTCACCTCCAACAAATGGCTCGTCATTTGGACTTCCGAGGAGAGAATTATTGCTGTTTTACTGAAGACTGCACATAAGTTGAGCAGACGCACGAGAATTCGAGAAGACTCCTTGAATACTTCAACCAGTTGGCCTTCCACCTTCCAACGTGGTGACTTATGTTCATACCCATCTAAGAGGGTTGTTCCTAGCATATATACCCCTCTACCCCCATCCATGGAGGTACTTTTTGAGATTTCAACAAACCGATATATGAAATTGCAGCAAGACTGCTGAGTGCCTTGCTCTTTTATTCTTGTGAGTTCTCTTGGATTCACAAGAAGATTCCTCTGGGATCCCCTAATTCGTGCTCTACGCTTCTGGGCGTTTTGTGTGGATTAGTTTCGGATTGTGGTTCTGTGATTGTTTGGATAGCGGGTCGGAGTCCAGAAGGCTTCGGATCGTCTCTCCCCAACGCTTAGTCGCATCCAACCTTGGCAGGTTAAAGCTAGTTACCTTTTTTCGCTGCTCACAACTAGTTATCCCCATTGTCCATAGCAAGATTCGCTTTGTTCTTCAACCTACGCCGTGAAGATTGGGCCACCTCTAGCGTGTACGCATCATTCCCGATGCCGGTAAGCGCGCCTCCGCACCATTACCGCTCTGGTAAGCTTCCTCACCCACGATGCGTCATCTTGATCCTTATGCATCACCCATTCCTCTTCTATGCTTAATGCAGCCCCAGAAGTCTTGTTGCTTGATCGCATTCGCCTTCGTCCTCAGCTCCGGTGGGCACTCGAGCTCACTAACGTGTTCCCGTCGCTCTATTGAGTCCCAGCACAAACTAATCGCGTCATAAGGTGTTCTACACTCCATTGATGCTAATCCCTCACTCAATGCAGGCAATCTCACCCTAAATTCGAGCTTCACTCTCATTTTCCCCATTCACAACCGTCACTGCCATTTCTGTTCTTCTTCAGAACCCGGTGAGCTCATGCCGATTCCCTGCATCTACACCATCCTTAACACCTTGGCAACCTAACGCGACACTTCTTGTAGCACCTCTATTGTTGTGGTGAGCTACTGTCGTGGACCTCCTCTGCGCCATCGCTGCTCGTCGTCGACAGGCTATTCCAGAGCCTCCCCGACCTCATCTTTTGCACCCTCATGGTCTTGGTGAGCCACTGATTCTCATGTGTGCATCAATTTACCAAGGGTGTGTCCCTAGTGCGATTGCCCCTTAGCCACTCATGGCGCCACCGTGGCTGCGTGCTACTGGCACGCCTCTAGTGACCCTAGATCCCTGTGCCCAGCCCAGTAACATTGCCTGGACTCACTGATTCCAGTGCGACACTCTAGCTCAGGGAATGCCTCCTATGCGAAGTGCACGACAGACCCAAAAGATACCGCCGTTTGTCGCCATCGCACTGCCAATTTTGTCCACCTCTCTGGCCACCTTCACCTCCCCTAGCGTCGCATTGGACCCCTCTACCCATTTTCGGGCTCCCCCGAGCCTTTACGTGCGTGCCTTACTGCTAGCGAGCTTCTCCCCTTACGTGTGTGCCTTACTGCTGGTGAGCTTCTCCCCTCTCGGCCATGCGTGCGCTCAGCTCCTTTCTTTCTTTCTTTCTCTCTCTAACCAGTGGGACCTACTCGGTTGATGATTAGTTTAACACAAATTACAGTGATTAAGAGTATGACATGTGGGACTAGCTGGAAAGATAATAATAAAAATCTAATTTTAAACGTGTTTAGTAAATGAGTCACTGACATGTGGGACCATGCACTATTCTCGATTTTAAGAACACGTTTTAAAACCCAAGAGACTGACATGTGGGCCCTAGTCGTCAAATAATTAAAAAAAATCAAAATAGGTTTAATCATTTAGTTAATGAATAGTGAGACTATGACATGTGGGACAACCTCTATTTTATAAATAAAATCAAGGAAAAGAAAATATAAGTCACTAACAAGTAGCCCCTACGTGTAAGTTAACAAAAATCGAAAAAATTTAGAAAACCGCTTTTAGTTCAGAGGAAAATACGTTTTCTCTACTGAAAAATATAAACCTCAGTAGAACTCAGAGGAAAATATGCTTTCTCCATTGGAAAGCGTAAACCTCAGAAAATACGCTTTCGACGTCGGCTTTTTTTTTAATTTCTAGAATTTTCAAACTGGAGGAAATTAAAACGTTAATAACTTTTGCACATAAACTCCAAATCAAATGAATCTTTTTTATAAAATCATGATCTACCTGAATATGCAAAAATATTTGGATTTTGTTGCTATTTAAATTATATTACCATATTTAATTTGCTTCCAACTCTTTTGATTAGACGTCGATTGTTCGTGCAAATTTTACAACGATCCTCCATCCTCATATTCAGAGCAACCAGAGCAAGGCAAGCACCTCTTTTGATCATGTTGATCCTACTATTTTAATTATTGTACTTCTTTTTGTAAAATCTATTATACATGCGTGTATGTTTGCTTAAAATTGCTATATTTGGAGATAATGGTAGTTATAGTCCCATTCGATGCATGATCCTCCTTGAAATATTGATATCCTTATTGTTGTAGCTACTAGGGTATGGCTAAGATAATGGATGATGTCAAATAGGGTTTTTCGAATGTGACTATCGCATAACTGCTTCGCCTGGCTTTAGTCTTTACAAAAATTGGAAAAATGGATGACATGTTAAATATGAATTTGGGAGGTTTTGAAATGATGGTCCAGTGAGGTTTACCTCTGTTATTTTGTATAAAAAAATAAAAATAAAAAACCTAGTTTGGGACACAGACGAGTTATATTGTATTCTGAGAAGTGTGAGAGGTGTATCTCACAAGTAGATAGGGGGAGATCTTCGCCTGGGTCAATTAAGGACCGAACACCGGTATATCCGACCTAAGCGTAAACGTACAACCACATATGCCGTTATGAGACAGCCTTAACTAATTAAGTTATCAAAAACTAGCCTTGTGCGTTGGTACACCGTGGTAGTGCGAGCATGACTGGTGTAGACATGTTCAAAGGGGCTCCCTTCATCATGATGTTGGGCACAAAGCTTGCTGACACAACGGTGAATGCCTCACTGAGACGGGGGTGTACCCGGGTGAAGTGAGGGTGTTCATTCACCGGGCTTCACCGGGCTAGTACAAGGTTAGGACTAGGTGATGTAAAAGCTTCGACGCGTGCTCTAGACTGCCTAACAAAGGTTTGTGAGCGGCAGTATCGACGGATGCTGAACAAACTAGAGAATTCGTGTACTGTGGGTAAAGTTATACTCCTCTATAGAGTGTAAATCTATTTAAATAGCCATGCTCGTGGTGATGAGCGTGTTAAGTGTAGTAATGCCGGGTATAGTCTTCATTTTTACAAAAAAAAAATGATTCTTGTTGGAAATTGAGGGAATGGTTTTTGTTGTGTTATTTGAGTTGAGTGCCATGTCCATGACTAAAAATAAGATGTTGCTTGCAGCCAAGGAGGGTTGTGAGATGTTATTTATTCATTTACTTACTTGTTGTCCTTTATCTATTTAACCACTCTTTAAATTTCCATTGCAAAATACTACTATCAGACCCCAGGCTTTAAATACCCGAAGCCCTCGTGTGTGTACCGTACTACTCCCATGATCAATGGCTAGTACACACATCCACAACATTGATAATCACATCCATACATTCATACATATAGAATAAAAACAAAGTATGGTACATAACTTCAACGATTACATTATTTACAACGCATAGGCTGACCAGCCAAATAAAAGCTTAAGTAGCAGAAGTAACAAAAGTAACAACGGAAGCAAAATATGTAAGAAGTCCAAAATTTCCAATGGTGTGCCCAGCCAAACCCTCAGGCAACAGACAAGAGATAACTCCTAGAAAGACCCGTCACCAAACCCACTGGTTCCGAGTGCAAAGAAGGCGTCGTTCGACGTAGGCTCATCCTCTATGTTTGAACAACAAATTAAGCAAGATTGAGCACATTGCGTACTCAGCAAGGCTTGTAGTGTATCGTAAAGCTTATATACATGCATGGCTAACAAAGGGTGAGGCTCTAGGCTGCAAGTTATTTTTAGCATCAAGCAAGTTTTATTTGTAATATCAATAGGTAGTACTTTGCAACGAAAATTTAAAGAGTAGTTAAATAGATAAAGGACAACAAGTAGGCGATTGAATAAATAACAACTCGCAACCCTCCTCGGCTACGAGCAACATTTTATTTTCAGCTATAGACATGGCACTCAACTCAATTATAAATCAACAAACCATTTTCCACGTTTTCCAACAAAACTATTTTATGAAAACCAGGACTATACCCATTAAGTTTGCACTAAGCGTGCTCATGACTGTGAGCACGGCTATTTAAATAAATTTACACTCTGTAGAGGTGTACAACTTTACCCACAACACACGAATTCTCTAGTTTGTTTGACATCCATCGATACCAATGCGCACTACCTTCGGTAAGCGGCCTAAAGCATGTGTCAAAGCCTTTACATCATCTAGTCCTAACTTTGCACTAGCCCGGCGAACGAACACCCTCACCTCACCCAGGCACACCCCCGTCTCAGAGAGGCATTCGCCATTGTGTCGGTAAGCTTTGTTCTCAACACCTTGGTGAAGGGAGCCCCTTCAAGCAATCGCACATGCTCGCACTACTATGGCCTACCAACGTGCAAGGCTAGTTTTCAATGACATAATTAGCTAATTCCATCCCACACCGGCACATGTGGTTGTATGGTTAGGCTTAGATAGGAGTTGCAGGCGTCCAGTCCTTAATTGACCCGGGCGAGGATCTCCCCCTATCTACTTATGAGATACATCTCTAACACTTCTCAGAATATAATATAACTTGCTCGCGTCGCAAACTAAGTTTTTTATTTTTATTTTTATACAAAATAACAGAGGTAAACCCCTCTGTACCATCATTTTAAAATCTTCCAAACTCATATTCAACATGTCATCCTTTTAGCAAATTTTAGTGAATACTATAGCTTGGCTAAGCAATTGTGCGATACTCGCACTCAAAACACCCAAATTGACATTATCTATTGTTTATACCATAACATAATGGCTACAACAGTAAGGATATGAATATCTCAAGGAGGTTCATGCATCAAATAGGAGTACGACTACCGTTATCCCTGAATATAGCAATTTTAATCAAACATACACACATGCATAATAGATTTTGTGAAAAAAAGTATAATAATTAAAATAGTAGGATTAACATGATCAAAGGGGGTTCTTGCCTTGCTCTAGTTGCTCTGACTATGAGGATGGAGTATCATCGTAAAAGTCACTCGAACAATCGACGTCTAATCAAAAGAGCCGAAAGCAAATTAAATATAGAAAAATAATTTCAACATCAACAAAATCCAAATATTTTTGCATATTCAGGTAGAGCATGATTTTAGATGAATTCATAAAAAAAATATTCATTTAATTTGTAGTTTGTATGCAAAAGTTATTAACATTTTAATTTGCTTCGATTTGAAAATTCCAAAAATTAGAAAAGTGCTGACGTCGAAAGCCTATTTTGTGAAGTTTACACTTTCCAGCAGACCAAGCGTACTCTTATCTACATTCTACTGAGGTTTATGCTTTCGAGTAGAGGAAACATATTTTTCTCAGAATTAAAGACGGCTTTTCTCATTTTTTTCGATTTTAATTAACTGACAGCTGGGGTCCACATGTTAGTCTCTCGGTTTTAAAACATGTTTTAAAACCGGGAATAGTGCGTTGTCCCACATGTCAGTGACACATTTACTGAAACATTTTAGAATTATATATTTTTATTATCTTTTCAATCGGACTCACCTGTCATTGACTTTGTACCTCTAATTACTGTCATTAAGCGCTAATCAATGTTTAAAACATGTGGGTCCCACTGGCAGAGAGATAGAGAGAGAGGAAGGGAGGAGCTGGGTGCACATGGCCGAGCACCATGGCGAGCTCGTCGGCGGTGAACGACGTGACGACAAGGCTCGTGGATGGGCAAAATGGGTTCCTCTCTCGACGGCAGTGCCACTGGGTGGTGGTGGAGGCCAGAGAGACGGACGGAGGTGGTGCTAGCCGGCGATAAGTGGCGGAGCTCCTCAGGTCTGAAGTGGATTTCGCGATTGGAGCTAATCGGCGGCAAAAGGTGGTGCGCACTAGCTCTAGGGGATGTTTACATGCTATTGGGAGGGGCTCGGGGTCCAATGGTCACCGAAGCGGCGGCGACAAGGCTTCCCGTGACAGTGCCATGACTGGCTATGATGAAGTCTTTGCTACGCTAGCTAATCCTCAGATCTAATGCGTGTAGAAGCTCTAGGGGACTACTAGAAGCTCACCAAGGTCCTTGAAGGGGTCGGTGAATGACCAGAGTAGCTTAGCAATGTTGAGTAGCGGCGGTGCAAAGATGGCTCACGGTGACATCGTGCTTTGGTGATGGATATGCTACAAGGAAGTACGCATTAGCTTGCATGCACACTGAGGATGGTAGGAATAGAAGGAATCGACCAGAGACTCACCGAGGTGGCGGCTAACTAGAAAAGAGTTGCGGTCGCCGGGAATGAAGAAGAATGTCAATTCGGGGGATTCCCTGCATTTGAATCATCATCAACCGAGGGAGAATAATTAGTATAGCATAGGACATGAAATGACGTGGTCAGGTGAGGTTCAAGCTCACCAGAACGTCGGGGTCACGAAGGTCTGAAGCGGAGTGTGCGCCAGAGGTGAAGAAAACGATGGCACGTTCACACTATGGGGTTCATGGAGCTACATCAAGCACAGAAGAAATATCAATGAGGTAAGGGGCGCATGATGATGCGGTTGGCGAGGGCAAAGAAGCTCATTAGAGAAGATGGCATTGTGGAGCTTGATCACCGACATTGAGAACGACGCACTCGTTCTCTACGATTCAGAGAGCTAGAAACTCGAAGAAAGAGCCAGATGGAACGAGGGGCGAGCTAGAGAGATGGTGATGCGCTCGGGGGCTTAAATAGCAGCGAGTAGCGCATCAAATGATCGGCGAGAAAAAGCAGTCGCGGCAAGAACTCGCGCTGTCGCCTTTGGCGTCTTCACCAGGGTGGGAATTAGGCGCCATTAAGGAGATGGTTAGCATGGGCAGAGCCAGGCGAGGTGACGATGGTAGGTGAGGCACGAAAAAGGTGGGCGAGTGGGCAGAGTGGGTGATGGCACGCTGGCGAGCGGGTGAGGCGGATGAAGGGTTCTGATGAGTGGGGTCCACCCGTTAGCGAGAGGGAGCAAGTACAGTTGGCACGGTTTGGTGCCAGGTGAGCGAGAATGGGCCAGCTCAGTTTTGGCCCAAAGGTCCGGTGGGAATTCAAAAACAATGTTTGAATTTCCAAAGCCTAGCCAAGTGTTTACTGAATTTTTTGTGCTGAGCAAACGGAGTCCAAAATTTACGAACATTCTTGTGAGGGTTCCTGACCCAGTATAGTTGCTTATGTAAAATTTTCTGGATTTTATATGCTCTGTGATTTTTCCAAAAAATCTTATAATTTTCTGTTTTCATGTAAATGCATTGTTACCTTTAATGAAAATTCACAAAGTATGCTCAAATAAGTTTTCCCTCACGTAAACATGCCCAAAATTATTGTCCTACCTATTTTCATCCTATTTCCCCAAAATTTGGATTTTGGGATGTTACAACTACGTATTGATATTGCAAATAAAATTTACTTAATGCTGAAAACAATTTGTAGCATAAAGCCTCACCTTTTGTTAGCCTTGCATTTATAAAAATTTTGTGATACACTACAACTCTTGCTGAGTACACAATGTACTCAATCTTAATTAAATTGTTGTTTAGACTTAGAGGATGAGCCTACGCCAGACAACGCTTTCATTGCACCTAGTACTAGAGGGTTCGGTGATGGGTCTTTCTAGGACTTGTCTCTTATTGGTTGCCTGAGGGTTTGGAAGGGCATACCACTAGGCCATTTTGGTTTATTTACTATGCTTTCTGCCGCACTCCGTTGATACTTGAGTTTTATTTGGCCGGTCGGCCCTTATAATGTAAAGTTTGTAATCGCTTAAGTTATGTACAATATTTGTTTCATCTTGTATGTATGTATGTATGGATGTATATGCCACAGTTGTGGATGTGTGTATGAGCCACTGATCATGGGACTAGTATGGTACACTCACAGGGGCTTCGGGTATTCCATGGCCGGGAACCGACGGTAGACAAACAACATGTCACCATGAAGTCCTTGGGTCGATGAACGTGCTAGAGAGTACTAGTTAGTGGAACCTGGTAGCTAGTCTTTATTTTATCACAGGGGACTCTAGTAAAATTTCTTCGGATACCCTTATAACTCTCTCTATAGGGTTTGAGCTAGAGCTGGCCAGATGGGCCTGCTGGCCGGGCCGATCCATGGCACGACACTATAGGCCTGGCCTAGGCATGGCATGGCCTGCACTGTTCATATGCCGTGCTAACCCGGCACGGCGACCCGTGTCGTGCTTGGGCTGCTACCTTGGCACGGTGGGCTGGTCTCGCACGACACGAACAGTGGCGTGCCGTGCCAGGCACGACACGAGCCCAGCGAGCCTAGCGTGACCCATTTGGCCCACGTGCTGGGAGGGAGGGAGAGCTGGGAGGAGAGGTGGGCAGGGCGGTGTCGGCGCAGAGGAACACGAAGGAGGAGGAGGGCGGGGCGGCGTCGACGCGGAGGGAGAAGGAGGGCGGGACGGCGCCGACGCGGAGGGAGAAGGAGGAGGAGAGCCAAAGAGGAAGAGGGGGAGGTGGCGACGCGGCGCAGAGGGAGGAGAGGAAGAGGGGAGGCGGTGGTGCGGCACGGAGGGAGGAGGCGAGGCGGTGTGGTGCCGGCGTTGAGGGAGGAGAAGAATAGGGGAGGCGGCGAAGCAGCGCAGAGGGAGGAGGCAAGGCGGTGCGGCATTGGCACTGAGGGAGGAGAGGAAGAGGGGAGGCGGCACCGCGGCATGAGGAAGAGGGGAGGAAGAAGGGTAGGGCAGGGGCAGCGTGGGCAGGGGCAGCCGGGCAGGCGCTAGGCGGACCGCAACGGTCTCGTGGGCTATTCCTGGCATGGCATGGCCCTACTAAAATACGGCCGTTGGGCGTTTTGCCCCTTTTTTTTTACCTTTTGGCTCTTTAAAAATAGGAAAAAATTCAAAAAAAACCCTGTTTATTTATAAATAGCCACCATAACCCCCCCCTTAATTAAGCACCCCTCCATTCCCTAGTCTCTCTTTGAAATTCTTTTGTGCAAATTCAAATTTGTTGTGAGATAGTTTGGCAAAATTCAAAAAAACTTTGCCAAATTTTGGAAAATTCAATTTTCAACAGCAAGTCAGCAAAAGACGTACAATTCTTTTTTTTTGCATACTTTTATTGTTAATACCTTTTATGCTTAGATGAAAGTAATAATATTGTTAGTTTCGATTTTGTAGTTTTCGTTATAGACGGTTACGACAGCTTTGCTCTTGGTGATTACATACTTTCACTAGAGGAAGTTGCATCCATGGAGGCAGCTATGGCTGCGGCTGCCTCAAGCCAATCGGAAGGGCAAGGCAGAGTTCCATCATCAGGCTCCACGCCATCCAGAGCAAAGAGGTCGATGTCGTCTACATCGGGAGTGGGGGAGAATTTCGATAGGACAACCAAGCAAGATGCATAGGGGAATGAGGTACCATATGCTATTTGTAAAATTTATCGCAATGAATTGTCTGCAAAGTCTAGAGGTAAAACGGGGCACTTGCTTAGACATGCTACAAAATGTCGAGCCAAGGAAGGATTGGTGATGAGGCAGACGCAGCTGCAGTACGACCCCGACGATACGGTACGTAGCTGGGACTACGATCCTAAGGTAGCTCGTCAATCTCTCTGTCATTTAATTGCTTCCGAGAATTTACCGTTAGGCTTTAGGGAGTCTGCTGCTTTCCAAAATTACATTAGGATTGCGCATAATCTTATATTTTTCTTCTGTTTCTAGATAGACAACAACTAGAAATCTAGTAAAATACTACAATAAATGTTGTAATAAAATAAATGAGCTATTTAGAACATGCACATTTTCGGTGGCCCTGGCCTCAGACATATGGAGTGGTCGGGCTAGAGAGGATTACATTAGTGTAGTTATTCATTATGTTAATAACGACCGGGTAATGGTGAAAAGAATTATAGCTTTGAAATTAATTGATGTATCACACATGGCTAAAATCTGTACCTAGATAATGACACGTAGAACAAGGATGTATGTAGAGCTATAGGCTGTACTATTTTTCCTTTGCCAAGGTTTTCTCATGTTAAGCTTTTACTTGACAAATGTTTTAACGGGGAAGTCATTTGAACATTAATAAAGCTCTTTATTACATTTTCAATATGTTTGTCTTGTTTTTAACAATTTTCATATCTATTTCTGAATTCTACACATTTTTCTAAATTTTTTTTTGGATTTTTTCGGGCCTAACGTGCTAAGTGGGCTGAAAAGGCCCGTCGGGCTAAATGGGCTCGGGTTGACCCGGCACGACACGACAGGCCATTGGACTGTGTTTGGGTCGCCTCCCCGACATGGCCCACCTATTAGCCGGGCCCAATCACACCTGTGCCAGGCCGGGCCGGGCCACGCCGCCCATTTGGCTAGCACTAGTTTGAGCCCGTCCACAACCTTCACCATAAAATCGGGTTATCTTACTAGTCAATCGGTTCACAAGCTAGGCTCAACACCAAATTATATGCAAAAATGCAACAAACATTAATCTCAGGACCCAAATCCAAATCTTTGTTCTTTACATCAGATGGCTAGCTAGCTAGCTGTTCAACCAGTTAATTTCCGTACGTAGTGCGCCATACAAGTGCATGAGATTAATCCCTATACACGAAGTACGTACTGCTTGTACTTAATTTCTAGATTGATTGCTATTGCTAGTTTGCAACGTTACGGCAAGAACCACTAAATGAAGGTAACACGCAGCAAGCACTACCAGAATCGTCTAATTCTTGAGTGCTTGGAAGTTTCCCGAGTGTTTTGAATAATACACTCGGGAACTTCCCGAGTGCCTCATGAAACACTCGGGGAGAGAGTAAAACACTCGGGAACTTAAAATTTCCCGAGTGTCCGATCGACACTCGGGAAACTTTGATCGAGCAACGGGAAAAATGCTCTCCGAGTGTCATTCATTCTGAACACTCGGGAGCTAAAAAGAACGGTAGTGCCATTTCCTCCCCAGCGCCCGTTTCTATCCGTTCCCCAAATCCCCACCACCCCCCATTGCGCTCTGCCTAACCCCCCCAAGACTCGATCTCCCCCCCCAGCGCCGCTCCTCCTCGTCTCTGCCGCCTCCACCGCCTCCTTGCCCGCCCGCCTCGACTCGCCTCCCGGCTCCCTCCTCGCCGGCCCGCCAAACTCCGCCTCCCGGCTCCCTCCTCCTTGGCGCCGCCCGACTCCGCCTCCCCGGCTCCCTCCTCTCACGGCGCCGCCCGACTCCGCCTCCCGGCTCCCTCCTCATGGCGCCGCCCAAACTCCGCCTCCTCGGCTCCCTCCTCCGGCCCGGCGCCCGCTCCTCTGCTAGGTTGAACCAATTCCCTCTTGCCTTTCTTTCTTTCCTTGTTTATTGATTCTTGATCCTTTGTTAATTGTTGAATTGTTATTTTGTAAGATTGTGATTTGGTGAATCTATTACATACCTATATTGTTGCTTTAATGCCCAGTAGAGAATTGTTGCTTTAGTTCATAGTATTACACTGCACCCTTTTGTGTTTGGTTCTTTGATTTGTTGGTTTGCTGTTTTTTGGGGTCACATTTGTATGTGTTTACTTAAACCAAAGTGAGCTTGTTCTATGAGATAGCTGGGATCAGAAGGTGGGGAAGTTTGAGATGGCGATGGTTCTTGAGGTCAGGAGTGGGGAGCTGTGGAAGGAAAAACTGAAGAATAACTTACCCATATGGAGCTAGCTGGCTAGCAGTAGCTAGAACTGATACTACAAGAAACCGTATCTTAAGCCTCGTGTGCCGCTCACTGACCAATTTACCATAGAGAGAGCCTAACCTAATCTACATTAATCTACAATACCATCTAATTAATGTGCAGTTCAATGTCAATTACATCAAGAAAGACACTGTAATCGTGGTCCCAAATCTGAAGGCGTACGAAGGTTTTCCAATCTTCTGTTCCACTACGATTTGTTAATGTGTTAGATTTTGTTGATGGGCCTTTTCTTGCATGTCGATGTCTCATTCGTTTCTTTTAACTAGTGGCCACTCACTTGATTTATACGTACATGTGTTGATGTGTGTATTTTTATAATTTGTACATGTATGTATGTACCTATATAAAGTGATCTCTCTCTTCGATGGAGATGAGCCCACGGATACGGTATGGGATGGAAGATATACCAAATCTGAATCTGTGTCTTCATCTTCTCTTTGATGTGGATGCATGTGAATGCTATGTAGTGTATCCATTGAGACATGCAAGTGAATAAGAAATAATACAATTATATAGAGGTGTGTCCACTATAGGTCGATTTGTGATGATGAACGCGAAGAACGAACTTTTACTCCCATCTATAAGAAATGAAATTTCAGCATTTGGCCTGTTGTTACCAAATTTCGTAAATCATAATCCCATCTCCTTTAGTGCGTACTAGAGCTCCTAGCCTTTAAAAAGACATTTCGAAGTACAGAGATGTATAAAGATACATCGGAATTTACTTAGTCCTGTTAATTAATAGTTGTAATCTCTTCATAATTTCATAAATTTTTTTGATAAATCAAATATCATGCATGAGAAAATGAGAGCTACATAGAAGGGCAGAGCTAGAGATCGAGCTGAAATCAACTTGTATTTCATATAGGAGATGTATTAACAGTATATAGTACATGCTAATTAACTACCAGTTGGTGATTTCCCAATGAGAAGTTCCTTATACACATTTGACTATTCAGACTTAAGGAAGTGGGATCTGATGTCTGTTGATAAGTATGTAGTACGTACGCTCATGGTCCTGATAGATGCATGTTCAACACTTAACACATATCACAAAGATCCGGCTTCTGATTAATGCATGGTCTTGATTATTTGTGTAGTGCATGTGAATCACACGATGTGATCTCACCATATAGGCACTTGTACAGGAACTCAGTTGATGTAGCTATCATCAAAACATCATGTATTAATTAGTTAAATATCTGAGGGTAGTTGTGGCAAATGCTCCTATTAGACTTTCATCTTTGAGAAAATTAATGTGCTTTCTTAATTCTTAAGGTTCAAGTACGAGTATATATATGTGTGTTTCTAAGGTGGCATTGCTAGCATGTGCATGTGAGTTATTGGCCCCACAAGTCGGGGTCATGAGTAGAGAAGGATCGACATACAAGCACAGTGAGCAATGTAATTCTTGGCCCATACCATACATGATTGGTTAGCTAGTTTTTTTTCTTGCTATGTATGGATCATGCATGCCTCTTTTGATAACATAAGACATTATGCTTATGCTTACTTGGTAATCCGTCATGTTTGACTTTCTTCACATAAACAAACCATTTGCATGCATGCAAATGGTACCAACAACCAACAGATCAAGGGTTAGATTTAATTCAACCCTCATGAAGAATTATAAATACAAAGAAGAGACTATATATTATGCCCTTAACAAATCAAGGGTTAGATTTAATTTATACTGTCACCGTTTAAAGGATTTTTTTGTTTTGTCTAAATTTCGATGCTTAAGTGCCGATTCTGTCCTAATATAGCTCATGGTACTTGCCTCTGAAGGTTGCCGCCGCCTCCCGACTGCCTCCACCGACACACAGCTGCAACCATCTTCCCCACTGCAGCTCCCTCGGCTCCCCCAGCTCCAAGAAGTACTGTAAGGTAATGGATAAGTGGAAAAAGAAATAAAGTTTGCTTATTTTCTTTTGTGTTGTCCATTTATGGTGGATTGATATGCTGTCATTACAATGCTACATTAACGTGTTAATAAATAAAGGTATTCATATATATTGAAAGAAAGTGTTTTTATGCTCCGTTGATCATGTATATTGTCTTCATGTCAATCTGTTTTAGTGTACATATATAGGGCATGCATCATAGGGTAGCTTTTAGCTAGCTCTGTAGTTGTAATTTTTGACATAAATAAAAGTTGAATTAAAATATGCATTATGTTTTGCACACTAGGATGGTGAGGATCGTAGTTGGATGTACCTTTGGGCGAGAGCGATGGGTGACTGTACCAAGAATGGATGGAAAAGTCGATGATTTTGTGGATCAAGCATTTGCTAGGAGTAATGGACGGGGTGTGTTGTGCCCTTGTTCTCGTTGTTCGAACACACGGCCACAAATGAGGGCAACAATGATCGCACACCTGTGCAAGTACGGATTTAGGGCAGGCTATACCGTGTGGGTGTATCACGGCAAGTCACAACATAGCAGATCAGATGTGCTAAGGGAAGAAACGGACGATGGCGGTCACAATGAGAGTAGGATCGAAGACATGCTAGATGATGTGCGTCATGCATATGGGCCACCTGCTGAGGAAGAATCGGAGTCTGCAACAAGGGCTTTCTTTGATATGTTGTCTGCAGCGAGTCAACCACTTCATGGGCAAACATAGGTGTCCCAACTAGATGCCATCACATGACTACTTGCTGTCAAGTCTCAGTTCAGCATAAGCATTGCTTGCTTTGATGCATTCTTAAGCGTGTTTAGCACCCTTCTCCCAGATGGTCACAAACTGCCCGCTAACTTGTATGAGGCCAAGAAATTGATAAGCGCACTAAATATGCCATATGAGAAGATAGATGTTTGTCCAAATCATTGCATGCTATTTAGGAATGAGAATGTGGACAAAGATCTTTGTGATAAGTGTGGTGAGTCTAGGTTTGTTGAGGTTGACTCGGTGATGGTCAAGAGGCGACTTCCTATTGGTAGAAAAATACTTCGCTATCTACCATTTGTGCCACGAATCCAACGGTTATACATATCTGAGGTTTTTGCCAAACAAATGGTATGACATAAGTATGGTCGTCGGTACCATAATGACAAGATGGTCCACCCATCTGATGGTGAAGCATGGAAGCAATTTGACCGAGACTATGTAGAGTTTGTCATGAGCCTCTAACGTTCGAATTGCAATTGCAACTGATGGGTTTAACCCATTTGGTATGGGGGCTGCACCATACTTAACTTACGGTAGATTAGGCTAGTTTTGCTCAATCTATTCATGTTCGGATAGTTATCTTAATTGTGACAGACAACTAAATCATCATCAACTATTTATTAGCTGGTACATGGCTAAAAATGGTAGTTTTCGTCCAGCACCTATCTAAATTCTGACTTCCAACACACTAACCTTTTGCTCATAGAAGTGTTGATATTAAAGTAATGGTAGATGTATCACTAAAGCAATGTAAAGATTTGTGTGGAAGACATCCTGAGGATAAAATTGCACAAGGACTACTAACATTTTGAAGAACACATAAGCCATTTGAGGACAAAGTCGTATATTTTGTGTTTTTATGCAAACCTAACTCGCTAATCTCACTTGTTTGGTACTAAAACTTCAAGTAGTCGACATGTTTAATTTACCTCTTTTGGATGTTTAGTAGCCAAGTAATAAATGTCAACTAACTTAATCATCTTATTCTTTATCAATTCCTTTTCGCTTTCATCAACTAACTTAATCATCTTATTCTTTATCAATTCTTTATTCTTGGATTGTAGTGGTGGTTTCGATGGGGTGAGGATAGGAAGTGATTCTAGGAGAGTCTTTGCGTAATTGTGTTAAGAAGTGATCCCACAGATGTTCTCTGGCACGCATCCAAGCGGTGATCTGTTACCACACACAAGTCCTTGGGCGACAAATTAAGAGGGCCGACGCTACAAACGATATCACTTTGGACGAGTACATGCGGGTAACCAAGCTGAACAAACGATGTCCTTGATTACAATCAATTCTAGTTTATTCATATTTAACACTTGGTTAATTTAGGCAATACATTGGTGGGCCCTTAAGTGTGAAAATGCATGGCGGCAGATTGCCCAAGGCAGTGGTGCAACGAACGATGGTTCAGACTCTCGTCTTTGCTAGGGAGCGGAGATTGTTGATGGGCGGGATAGCACATCGTCAAGGCGGCTCCTCCATGGCTCGTTACAAGAAGAACTGGTAGGTCAACATGTTCATATTGATTGTATGTTGCGATACATATTTATTGACCGCCGTGGTTTTTTGGGTGCGAGGAAAAGAAGAAGCGAGGCATGTCTCCGATATGGAGGCATATGTAGCAACTAGGAGGGTGATCGGGAGGGCACCTTGTGCGACCAGTATGGTGACAGAGAACTTGGTACGATTTCGATAATTTTGTCACGATGATTTTCGCTCCCTAATGATTTTGTCCAACAGTCGCATATCTTCGATTTGCTAAGGAGATTCATGGCCGGACTACGACGTCATGAATTCACCACTAGACGCGAGTGCTATGTACAAGGCTGGAAAGGGGAAGAAACATGGTCGTTTCTTCATGGGTGCCGGTTACATTAGCACACTGACAACCCTCTCGGAGGTCCGATCCACGAGTGCTGCATCAACGGATGAAGTACACTTTCAAAGTCGATAGCGACCATCACATGATTTCCAGTCTCAGGTTTCTGACCTCAGGCGCAGCTGCGACAGGAAATTGAGGCTAGGCAGCAGTTGGAGCAAATATTCCTGCAGGTTAGTTGGAGCGTGGTAGTACAATAACAAAGTAAAATGCAATATATATATTCATACTTGGCTAATGTATGGCAATGTGCAAACAAATATCACGAGCACTCGGACCGGACTCGACTTAATGTCCCTCCGTCGGGGAACCATCGCCTCACTTATCTGCTCCGGTAGTAATCTTGATCTTGATTATTATATTGTTAGTCTTATGACCGCTGATTCGAAGACATTGTAATGACATGCAATGTAATTATTGGTCGCCATCTTGCAAATTTCTTATAATGCGATTTCTTATGAAAATGTAGGAACGGCGGGATCGATTGCTTCTCTGCTAATCTTGAAGATCACGGTGCTAATGTTGAAGATCATGTGAATCGTCCATCGCCGAGAGGCCACCACCAGTGCTTGCTATTTTCATGATCTACTGTTTTGACATTTTTACCTTTTTAATAACTACAAATTAAATTTCTCATCACCTAACGTAAGCAAGCTATGAGGGATGGCTAAATATGAAAATGTATTGCGGTAATGCCTGCAATAGCACCTTGACTAAGTAATTTCTCCCCTGCATGTCTGCTTATTTTTTTTGGATGATGTGGTAAATAATTGAAACCTAAGTTTCCCCGTCATATCTACTTGTTACTTATGGTGGAGGGGGGAGTGGAGACACACATTAAAAATATTGAGATGCTTTTAGGACCTATTGTACAGCATCAATTCCTGTCTTCCAGCAACATATTTACTATCAATTTGAATGTAATGAAGCTAGACATGTCATAGATCCTTTTCCTGGATGTTGGGTACTTGGGTTTGACTTCTAAAACCACAGTCATGTCATTATATTTCTTAATGATGGTCAACCAGTCTATGTTCAGATTCATGATGTTGTGTTGCTCTGTCGACATAGCATTTTCTTGGTCACTACTCAATAGTCATTACTCATTTCCCTTGCTTCTTGTCATTTCCTTGCTTTGTCAATACTTGGGTTAATTATTTTTCATGTAATATCAATTCCTAACTTTTGTTGTAAGATGGCACTAATATTAAGTTTTGCTCTATCTGCAGAACTCCCAAAATGATGCTTTTGTGCATGTAAGATTGAAGCAGAAATTGCGTGCATGCAAATGGTTGTAGTGATACTTGCTTTTGTTTTATGTATATAAGACTTTGAAATTACTATTTGGAACTGTCATATGTATAATGCCTTATGCTTACATTTTCCAACTTGAACTTGAATGTTGTGAGCTAAAGGAACTGTTATGATGTCTTTTGTTGATCTATATATATATATATATATATATATATATATATATATATATATATATATATATATATATATATATATATATATATATATATATATATATATATATTGTGGAATGGATGGATTATTTGATTCTTTGTGGAATGGATTTTAAATGAATTTGTGGAAAATGTGGCTCTGTTTGGATTGTCGATTTCGAGTGTTTTTAGATTTCCCGAGTGTTTTGGCACTCGGTAAAGTGACCAAATATTTCCCGAGTGTCGACACTCGGAAACCGACCAAAAGTTTCCCGAGTGTCGATACTCGGGAACACTTGACAAATGGCATTTTCTTGTCGGATTCGTCGGAAGATTTCCCGAGTGTCGTTTTCGCCATGCACTCAGGAAACACGGCCAGGTGTCAATTTTCCTGATTTGGTCGGTCGAACGTTCGAAACATTCCCGAGTGTTTTTTTCATCATATTACCGAGTGTCAACCCTCGGGAAAAATTCCCGTTACGGGCGGAGAAGCCGTTCAGTAGGGTTTTTTTTTCCCGAATGTGTGAGTTTCCCGAGTGTATAAATATACACTCGGTAAAGTAATATTTCCCGAGTGTAACACTCGGGAAACTGTTTATATCCCGACTAATCTATTCCGAGTGTTTTTTCCCGAGTATGACACTCGGGAAAGACGTTTCCCGAGTGTTTAGCCTAGTTTCCCGAGTGTTTTTGGTACTCGGGAAACATCCTGTTTCTGGTAGTGAAGATTCAAAAGCAGCACTGCGGTTTGCGATAAACATCGATTAACAAGCTGATTCGATTTGATGTCGCGTGAAGTTTCTTCCCCCATATCAGGCAGCAGGGAGCAACATCCGCGTAGGTGCCTACATGCAGAATTCTCTGCATATGCACACATGCCCAGTCGCACACGTAACAACAAGCATATGCTTGCATGCATGACGAGCGTGCATCGATCATTCAAAAAGTCGCAGCCGATCCGTTCCCTATATGTAGGCGCGGGTGCGCAGCTCGTGAAATTCCATCAATCTCACCGCAGTGCCAGAGTTTGCAGCGCATTTCCTAGCTAGACTGAGACTCTTCAGAATGCAAACCAGGTTGGTTATTACTCCCTCGTCGTGTTTTCGTTTCGTATTTGCATTACATTGAAAAGTGTCTTACTGTTTGATAGGACGACAGCACGGAGGGGATATATTACTTGAACTATGACGTTGACGAGATCCTGTATCCGTGAGACGACGATGCTCCTTCGTAGCCCGAGGGCGCTCCCAGCCAGGTCTCCGTTGGGACTTCATAGCTCGATAGTGTGCCTCCACCGTCTCAGCTGCTGACATTGCTAGTGTTCGCCACACCTGTGGAGTTTTCTCGCCCCTCTAGGGTAGTTCGACCGCTAGAACCCACGACGTACTCGCACCAGTAGCGGGTCCGTCGGACAAGGGCAGGGGCCACCCGTGGAGTACACCTGAAGAGGAGCCGTGACTAGATGTATCACTCATATCATGTGTAAATATTAATTTTTGTACGACTTATATTTTGCTTCTGTCTAGTTTTCGATCTCATTTGTTGTTGTGCATAAGACTGACCTTGTGCGAGAGTCGGCATTGCGATTCCCCACACATCGTGTCGACCAAACAAATGTGTAGAGCCCACTGAAATGACAGATAGGTTTGCGCCAACGGAATCCAAGGCCAGCCCTATAAAAGCCCATCCAACCAACTGAACTCCATGCCCTTCTCTTCTCATCTACTCGCACTTGTCTCACTACTCTCCGCAACACCATGTCTCAGTCATCTAATTCAATAAGCCAAAGAGTTGTGGCGCTGGCGAATGCAAGGCGCGTTAACAAACTGCAGGGTCCAAACAAATATCATGTACTCCAACACCAAAGAGAATAAGGGTGTGTGTTCTACAAGTGTCCGTATTTCTCGGTGGGTTTTATTTCCGCGAATGTTGGTCTTGGGATCTCTGGTTTTGCTGGATGCTAGTACTTTCAGTGGGTAGACTCTGTTGGTGTCGTGGTGGAAAGAGAAGTTGAATGTCCACTTGTAACCCTATTTGGTCCAATGGTCAAGGTGCACTTGCAGACGAGTGCCTGGATAGGATTCTTGACCACCTAAGGTGGCTCAAGAAACTTATGTGTGTGTATCCTATTGGTAGTATGTGCAATATGTACATAGTTTTTGTTGTCTCCATAAGGGATTCCTGTATCCAGGATGTTATAAGCTTGTTTATGAATTGCAAAATGTCTTTAACTTTTGTCTACCTGATCTGTATGAACGTAAAATGACAAAGGACAATGAATTACAACATTCAGAATATATCCATAACATCATTGGGTTAAGTACCATATGTTGTATACTAATCAATACCAAAATCAAACAAAGTTATGAAGTCATGTTCAATTCACACAACAATAACATCACATTAAAATATCGCAATGAAATTAAACTATGTAGCCAGGTTCATTTCAGATTGAATTGACCACACATTTTGATACTGGAAAGATCACACCCTAAGACGTCAGACACTGCCACCTTTTCAGACATAAATGATCAGACACTACTACCTTTTCAGACATAAATGACCACACTCCGGCTTGGATCATTCAGTCCATACACCCGACAACCACCGCCCAAGCGTACTACACATCTGGGAATATCCTCATAAAAGAATCTTACACAAACATTGATTTTTTTTGCATCTTATGTTGCATTCCACACATCGCTAACTTCATTCGTACATAATGACAGCCAGAGATGCGTTGCTACTTCTTCTAATGGATCGACGGCTTAGACAAGTACGACACGATGTACATGGAGCAGAAGTACGTGTTCAAATACGCACTGCCACCTGAGCAATAGAAGCACTGGAAACCTTATGTACTCGAGATCGGGAAAGACAATGGAAACGCGGCGATGGAGCCCAAGAGTACCGAACAACAAGCTAAGGACAACTGGGCCAAGCGTGCGGTGGAGAAGGCTCCTACTAGTAAGACTGACGGCCATCATAGCGCTCCCCGTCGCTCGGGCACATTTTGGATCAAAGAGGCAAGTTATGTTCAATTTGCGTCCTTATTATTAATTTGGTCTTACGTTCTGCTAACATCATTCCATCTTCCAGCCCGTCTCACAGCATAGGACTAGCTACCTTCGTGACTGGCCGCACCTGCGGGTCTGTAGAAAACAAGGGGAAGGCACCAAAGGGCCGTCAAGACTGACTTCGTTCACATCCACCATTGTTTTTTATTCTAAAAGGTGCACATGTATCCTAGGTGTAGACTAGGTTGCTGATCCGTGCATGTTGTCGTTTGTAATACATGTAAACAAACCATGCACCATGTAATTCGCAAGTACATTATATAGTCTTATTGCTGCGGTTGAAACCCCATCTTCTAAATTTAACTCCTAAATTGTTCTCTATTTAATATTTTGTTCTCTTTTTAAAAAAATAATCGGTTGGGCACACATATTAGCAAAAAATTGAGTTAAATCATATAAAATTTGAAGATGCATTCTCTGTCAACAAAACTAAAAAATCAACTCCTATCACCATTCCAAATGGCAACAAAGACATATTTTTGTAATTTTATTAAATGAGCATTTATTTTTGTAATTCTAATTAAAAAATGTATTATTTCAAAAAAATCCTGAAATTTTCAGTTAAGCACTTTGTTCTACCGGAATTACATAAAAGCATAAAGTATGCCTTTATAAATATGAATGACCCCTCTAAAATCTAGCTTTCATAATAGAAGGGACCTACTACGCAAATTTTTCTGGATACGCCACTAGCTATGTGGTTTAACAATATTTCTAAACAAAAGCTGGTTTTGTTTTGGGATACATCTTTTTAAAGAAATTTGAAATTCAAATGTTTTCCCAAATAGTATATCGAAGGTGTGCAACCATGTAGGTGTGATTATAAAATATTGAAAAACAAAAACACATCTCCTTGATTTCAGCTAGTACTTTGAGCATAGACGAGATAATTTAGACAACTCTCCCGTCTCCACAAGATGGAATAATTAAGTCCCTTAGAATCCTATCTACTACCCTCCTTTTTTTTTATTATCATTTCGAACATCACGTGGTCTTCAGTATACCCATTTGCCCATTAATTTTTTTTAATTACATGTTTGAAAAAATATTGAAAGCATAATGATATAGAAGTACTTTCCATGATGAATCTACTAGTATAATTTTTCATATGACAAATCTAAATATTTTTATGTATATGTATGGTCAAAGTTTTAAAGCACTGTATAACGACAAGTAACAAGGTTGGAGGGAGTATATAGCTAGCTTACTCCAGTCAAGTTAGTACCATGGGTCATACTGACGACATGAAACGCACATCGAGGAAGGTGATTCGAAGACATCAAAGCAGGGTTTGGCCACTGAACTAATTCTCGTGCAACAAATAATTCAGAGTCACGTCAGGCGTTCCGATTATGCAAAGCTTTTGTTCGTCCGATCGATAACTAATGGAAATGCCTATGTAGAATTCCACCATTCTCTTGTACTTTGAATGTACGGTAGACTATGACTCGTACTGGAAATATTCGCCTGCAGGCACCGTACAGATCAAAGTTACTTCACATGTGGTAGTAATAGAAATATAACTGAACAACGTGCACCTCATAATAAAGACTTGACCAAAGGTATTCCGTGAGATTTTGAAAGTCAAAACAAAAAAAAAAACAGAGAAAAGAATGTACTTGTAGTCGTCGTTATTGTATCTCCGGCCGGAAATTCCCTTGAATTTGTTACTTATATTCCCTTGTTCTCAACTTTCAGAAAATTTCTTATTTGGCAAATAGAAGTTCATCTCTTCCTTGACTTGTCACTCAAAATATGATTTTTCCTCTTACGCCACTAGAATTGAAATTACTACCCTTTGTGCCACTTCCGTTGCACCCACCGTGAGTGGGCTGTTAAGTGGGCTGCGAAAGTCATTTTTGCCCTTGAATCATATCCCTAAAAAGCGCACTCAGTGAATAAAATTATCTGTTTGTATAAAGCTATAGTCAAAATTGTTCGTGCGTGAGACGTTTCCCATTAAGGATATACATGAAACCTACCTCATCTTGTCGGTCAGATGCAAAAAATCGAGTGACGGACGTCCGAATTCCGATTTGTAGCTAGCAGCCAAAAGCTCAAAATAGAGGCCAACAGAATGTAGTGAAAGGTTTTCGTATTTTCTCCACGTAAGAGTTTGACAAGGGAAAATAGGAGTCCACACAAAACCAAGATGGGGAGTGTTGAGTATAGATGACTGGTATCCTAATCCACACAAAACCAAGATGGTCAATGTTGAGTACAGATGACTTGTATCCTAACCTGGTAGGACTTGAAGATGTGTACTACAAAGATCTCTATCCTAATCTTATTCCTACTTTCTTTTGAAGGAGAACTAGGGGGTACTGTATAAAGCCACAAGGGTGGTCATGGATAATACAAGCCAGAAACCAACTCGTCCAAAGCAAGAGGTGTACGAGAAGATTAGAGACTAGGTTATTCTTTAGCACTAGATTCTTATATAGGGCAATGATCCGATTGTCCTAGAATAATTGAGAAGATTGTGAGGGAGTGATAATCCCCTGTACTTTTTTTTTTGATGTTATGCTTAAGGAATTTGTGGTCGGCTTCACTCAATCTTTCTCTCTCGTTGTGATTATTTCGTCACCGTTATTTGGTTTTCTACCAGATTTATCTATTACGTTCTTGATACCGTACACGCTCATGCTGTTTCTCACAAACTCTAATTCGGACTACTGCTCATAAGGAGAGGTATCAGAGTATAACAAGTGGTATCAGAGGCAAAACCAGATTAATCTGATCTGTGAGAAGGTTGGAAACCAACTCGTCCAAAGCAAGAGGTGTACGAGAGGATTAGAGACTAGGTTATTCTTTAGCACTAGATTCTTATATAGGGCAATGATCCGATTGTCCTAGAAGGATTGAGAAGATTGTGAGGGAGTGATAATCCCCTGTACTTTTTTTTGATGTTATGCTTAAGGAATTTGTGGTCGGCTTCACTCAATCTCTCTCTCTCGTTGTGATTATTTCGTCGCCGTTATTTGGTTTTCTACCAGATTTATCTATTATGTTCTTGATACCGTACACGCTCATGCTGTTTCTCACAAACTCTGATCCGGGCTACTGCTCATAAGGAGAGGTATCAGAGTATAACAAGTGGTATCAGAGGCAAAACCAGATTAATCTGATCTGTGAGAAGGTTGGTGAAGCGTCAAGTGACACAAAATCAAGATCGATGTCGGCAATGTGGAATCAAGTGAAGAAATTTGACGACGGAGGCAATTTCAGTGTGTGGCAATGTGTGGTGAAGGATGTCCTTGTCCAACAAGGGTTAATTGATGTCCTTGAAAGGAACAAACCGAAAAAAACATCTGTTGAAGAATGGAAGGTGATGGAGCGGAAGGTTGTCAGTACAATCCGTCTATGTCTCTCTGATAATATAAAGTACTAATGGATTAAGGAAAATTCACCAAAAGAAATTATAGAGTGACTTAGAAGAACTATATATAGCAAAGTCGCTGACAAACAGATAAATGCTGAAGCGGCACTTATACATGTTGCGTATGGAGGAAGGCACATGGCTCGTTGACCATCTCAATGTCTTCAACAAGCTTATCACACAGCTGACCATGGATATCAAGGCGTCGCTTAAGCGTCGCTTAAGCGACGCTTAAGCGGTGAAGCGCCCGGGAGCATCACGCCTTGCCGTCGCCTTGCCAAGGTTGCCTGAGGCGTCCGCCTGAAGCTCAAGGTGTCTCCATGGCGTCCATGAGGCGGCGTATGGCGTCGGGAAGCATAGAGGCGGACGCCATAAGAAGGGATGTAGGTGATACAAGAGACGGGATGAGGAGCAAGGGAAAAAAAAGCAGCGTGCAGCGGTGTGAAGAAGCCAAAGACCGAAGCCGGAATCCCTAGCGCCGCGTCCATCCCCATCGCGGCCTCCATCCCCATCGCGTCCGGGTGACCAGCTGCTGCGCCAGCGTCCCGCCTCCATCCCCATCGCGGCGTCGCCCTCTCCGCTCCAGATCCAGTCGGTTTGCTCCATCCCCTCCCTCCGGCCTCCACCTCCACCTCTTCCTCCTCGGCTCCCCTTCTCCCGGTCTCCACCGCCACCTCCTCCCGGCTCCCCACCTCCCGGCTCCCCTCCTTGCGGCCTCCGCCTCCCTCCCTTCTCGCCGGCATGGCGGGAGAAGGGAGCGAGGGGGAGGCGGGGAGAAGGGAGGGAGGTGGAGGCCGGCAAGGAGGGGGAGCCGGGGAGGGATTCAGGGAAGGGTCCGGGTGGCGCGGGTCGCCGCCGAGAGAAGGGAGAAGGGAGGGGGCGCTGCGCCGCTGCCGCCTGGTCGCGTGAGCCGTGAGGACTGAGGAGTGAATCGATTGTGAAGCAGATGAAGTGGTCGACGGCGACCTCCGCTTGCTTCATTATCTTGCGCCGCAATGCTGGCTCGCTTTCTTGTGCTAAATTGTCGCTAGCTTGCTATCAGGTGAAGTGATGAAGCGCTTCGTATTCGATAAGTGATTAATTGATTATTACTTTACTTCATACTTGTCTATCTCTCTAATGCAGAAGCAAAAAAGATGGCAAGTGCAAGTGCAAGTATTGCATCATCTGAGGCTGGTTATGATCCAAAGACCGATCCAAAACGAAAGGCGAAGTCTAATGATCCGGGATGGAAATATGGCTATTGGCTGGAAATTGGGAACCGAGATAAGGTGATGTGTATCCTTTGTAACACCCCAAGTACAGGAGGGATTAAAAGGTTGAAGGAGCATCTTGCGGGTGGTTATTCAGATGTGGTAATGTGTCCTAATACTACTACAGAAATCAGAAAAGAGATGGGAGATTATTTGAAAAAAAAACAAGAGGAGTAGGCCAATCTTCCTAGGTGATGATGATGATGACGTTGAAGGGGGAGGTCAAGATGTAGAGGTGGTAGCACATGGCATCAGGTCCCAAGACTCCATCGAAGCCAAGTTCGAGACGGTACCGCCAAAGAAGGAAGGTCGCCTTTTCATTCAAGGCGTGACAAAGGAGACCAAGTCGATTCTTTGGTATGCTTCAAAGAACACCTGAAGATATTGTAGATCAAAGACGTTCTGGGTCTTTTCAAAGCACCATGGAGGCCAGCACAAAGACCAAGGATGACAGACATTATGTGAATAAGCAATGGGCTTTGTGGTTCTATGAGTGTGGCATACCATTTAATGCCGCAAACTCAAGGCAGTTTGAGATTGCTTGTGAGGCCAGTGTGCAGTACGGTTCTGGGTATAAGCCTCCTAGTTTCCATGAGCTGAGGGAGCCATTGCTTCGGGAGTGCGTCAAGGAGACAAGTACTTTGAGGGAGGAGCATGAGCGGGCGTGGAAGCAATATGGTTGCACACTTATGTCGGATGGATGGTCCGATAGGAGGGGACGCCACTTGATCAACTTTCTTGTCAACAGCCCGGAGGGGACTTACTTCTTGGAGTCTGTTGATGCATCAAGTGAACAACATGATGCAACAATGATAGCTAATTTGCTAGAGGAGAGAATTAAGGCTATTGGAAAAGACAAGGTTGTTCAAGTTGTCACTGATAATGGCGCTAACTACAAGGCAGCGGGCAAGCTTCTAATGGAGAGGATTCCTACACTGTTTTGAAGTCCTTGCGTTGCACATTGTTTGGACCTTATGTTGGAAGACATTGCGAAGTTGAAGGAATTTAAGAAGCCTATTGCACGTACCAGGCGTGTCACCACATTCATTTATAGGCATGTGAGGCTTCTTAGTGCAATGAGGGAGAAGACAGGCGGGATGGATCTTGTGAGACCCGCAGCCACTCGGTTTGCCACAGCCTTCCTTACTTTGAAGAGCATGTACAAGCACAAGGATGCTTTGAAGTGTCTATTTGTGAGTGAATCATGGACTAGGATCAAATTGTCAAAGACGAAGGCCGGTATGCATGTGACAGACATTGTGCTCTCTAAGGAATTCTGGAATTCAATTGAAGATTGCCTTAGAGCTTCAGCCCCACTTCTTATCGTGCTTAGGGTGGTTGATGGTGATGAGAAGCCCGCAATGCCAGAGGTTGCAGCATTAATGGCTCATGCAAAGGAGAAGATCAAGCTTAGCTTCTCTACCCAAAACAAGCAATGTTTGCTCAAAAAGATCATTAACATTATTGAGCGACGTTGGGTGAAACAAATGGATCATCCATTGTATGGAGCTACACTCTACTTGAACCCAGGGAAATTCTTTGCCATCCAAAAGAGTGGAGATGATACCTATGTTGGAGAGCTAAGGAGTTGCTTCAATGATGTGCTTGCAAGAATGGTACAAGATGTGAATATTCGGAACAAGATTGATGAACAAGCCATGCATTATGAGGACCAACGAGGAGATGTCTTTTCAAGCAAAATGGCAATCGAAAACTTAGAGTCAAGGAGCCCTCGTAAGTGTTGTTAATTTCAGCATGTTCATTTCATTCCTAAATCCTAATATATGTGTGTATTTGCTATTCTAGTTGATTGGTGGCGTTCATATGGTGGGCGATCCATTGAGCTACAAAGGTTTGCTAAGCGTATTGTTAGTCTTTGTGCTTCATCATCCGGTTGTGAGCGAAATTGGAGTACCTTTGAATTTGTGAGTCAATTTGTAGCTTCTTTGTGTTTATTTTCATCTATTCAATTTGTAGCTTATATGTGCTTATTAATTTCAGCAAGTTATTTATTCATTTTATTTGCTTTGCTTGCCATTTTGTGCTTTTGTAGATGCATACAAAGAAAAGGAACCGGTTACTACACAAGAGATTGAATGATTTGGTCTTTGTTGCATACAACCGTAAGATGAAAACAAGGTTTCAAATGAGGCGGGAGAAAGCGGGCAAAAACTATGACCCTTTGGTTATTGAGGATTTTGATTGGGACAATGAATGGACCGACTCATTGGTTGTACCACCTCAAGGTGGTCGTGATTGTGACCTTACATGGGATGATGTTGATGAAGCCATTGGTGCATCACGCTCGCTTCGAGGTCGCAATCTTGCAAGGCAAGCTAATAGGTATACTCCTGGTGAGCCTACGGCATTCCAAAGGCGTCCAAGATCTACAACAATGGTGGTTGAAGAAGATGGCTTAGATGAGCAAGGGCAAGACTCGGATTCGGGCAATGAAGAAGATGAGGAAGAAGATCCACATGATGATGCGGATGTGAGCGATTGTGACGAAGCTCCCAATGCTACCTAAGATGGTGGAGAAAACTTGGATTCTACTAACAATCCCAATGAGTTCGACGATGAATATTGAGAGATGAGAGAGTTGGACTATGCTACTTTTGTGTTATGGACTACTACTATGCTATTAGACTATAAGATTGTGGACTTATCACCTATGTTATTTGTGTGGACTTATGTTGCTTATATCGTGCTTGTTAATTTGTTATGTTGCTCATATTTAATTCTCGGATTCACTTAATTGTTATTGTGAACTTATGTTGCTCATTATTCATACACATTGTTGCTTGGGAGAAGAGAAGGGAGGAGAGATTGTCAACAAGGTATGTCACTCAATCCGTATTTAATCAATTAATTGGAATACAATTTGTATCTATTACATTTATAACAATCTATATATTGAAACTTGCAAGGAGGATGGATGCTACATGGGAGAAGAACAATTGGAAAGGAGGGATGGGTGCTACATGATCTCAAGAATTGGCAACAACAAGGTACATGTGCTGCTAAAATGTTCATTTTATTCGCTGCCTTACCGCCTTATGACGAGAGTAAGGCGTCGCCTCGCCTTACGCCTTACCACTTAAAAGGTGTGAGGGGGGTGGACCGCCTCGCCTCGCCTTACCGTCTTAATAACCATGCAGCTGACTAGTGTGCATGAGAAAATTAAGGGGAATGACAAGGTCGACATTTTGGCGTCATCTCTACCACCATCATGAGAGCAATTGGTGAATAATATTCTCATCAGGAAAACCACTCTCAACTTTAATGAGACAATGGCATATCTATTGGAGGCAG
Source organism: Phyllostachys edulis (assembly GCA_036346405.1). NCBI lineage: Eukaryota > Viridiplantae > Streptophyta > Magnoliopsida > Poales > Poaceae > Phyllostachys > Phyllostachys edulis. Next base: position 24,918,598 of record CM070556.1, on the reverse strand, counting down.
AGTCCTTGAAGAAGCTATCAGATTCTTCATCCTCAGGTGATCAAGCATTGACTGTCGTACTTGTTATAGGCAAAAGAAAAGGTCATAGGAAGAAGAAGGGCAAGAGCAAGGACACACGTGTACGCTATCTATGTGACGAGGAAGGTCATATGATAAATGATTGTTCAAGTTTGAAGTAAATGAGGGGTGTATGCTCAGTGACAGTAGCGAAAGATTATTCAGACGTACTAGTCACAAGTTAATCAGGTACTTCTCATATTGTTTCTTCCATATATGTTCGGCTAGGAGATGTTTGATAAAGGATCTCTACGCCTGTCATATGGAACTGTTTACTTAGCGGACTGTAAGGAGTATGCAATCACTAAGACGAGAACAATTATATTAGAGATGTATAATGGAGCACATCACACATTTATGGGAGTTCGATATGGTCCTTGCTTAAAGAAGAATATAATATATGTGAGGTCACTTGAACTCGAAGGTTGTGAGGTATCACTTCGAGATGGAGTCATGTGAGTTACTTGCAAAAGACAGGTAATAATGAAAAGTATCTGAAGCAATGGAGGATACCAATTAATGGATAATCACAAGGGAAGAGCAACTAATAGGAGGTTTGATAAAAATTCTGGTCAGGAGAAGAAAACCGTGCCATCAACGATAGGCACTCAGATCTCATATGCAATTATGTGTGTAACTACAAAGACGGTTGTAAAATCTAGCAGGCACAAAGGCGAAGGTGTGAGCTATTGAAAGAAGAAAGACATGGTGGGACCAACCACGTGGTATTAATGAGCTGGTGGAGCTCGGAGGCTATACAAACCTATGACATAAAGGGTTGTAGCAATATGAGGTGATGTGCATAAGCCCCTGTAGTAAGGGCACTCCCAAAGGTGGGAGGAAAAAGAAAAAAATGGAAAAAGAAAAATAGTAAAGCCGACTTGGTGTGAGTTATTAGAGAAGCACGATGACTTCAATGGATAGGAGTCAAGGTAGCGATTATTGAGTATGGGTGACTCATATCTTAACATATTAGGACTTGAAGATGTGCTCTACAAGAGGATTCCTACTTTCTTTTGGAGAACTAGAGGGACACTATATAAAGCTATGATGGTGGTCATATAGAACACGGCCACAAACCAACTCATCCAAAACAAACTCCTCTAGTCGAATTCAATATTTTGTAGCATAAACCAATAATCAAATGAGTATGTTATTCGACAACCATGAGTATTTATTCATACTAATTTTAAACGAATAAGAAACGGAATATGAGTTCCGTAAAAAATAATTGCTAATTGCTTAGGGAATTTGAATATGAATTTACAAGCTGGCAGAAGATAAAGTGGGATCATAAATGCCGATAAATCTAATTCCTGAGAAGACTAAGTTGCTGGCGCACCTAGTCTGGGATTCACTTTGTTATCTTTGAATGTCAACAAGTGCAACATGAATTGTTTCCTTAATTCATACGAGTCCTGTATGGCAATTGTAAGTATATTGATTGTAATATCTCAATTTTCGGGTCTTTTTGAAAATTTCAAAACAAAAATAACCATTTGATTTTTCCTAAATTGTTAAAACTTAATTTAAAATTTTATAAATTAAAAATAATTTAATGTGAGTAAATCCAACTCCAATTAAATAAAAAATATTTTATTTCATTTTCTAGTTTTATCTTGGTTTTCCTTTTTCCAAGACCTTCTTGTTATTTATGTGGAATTCTTTTTATTTATTTTTGGTTTTTCCTAATTTTGAGCCTTTTTAAAGCCTTAAAAATAAAATACACCATTTGAATTTTATTGGATTTAATTTAAAGCTTAAATTGAATTTTCAGAAAATAAAAAATTTAGATGATTAAAATAAACTTCAATTAAATACAAAATTATTTTATTCGATCTATTCAGTTCCAAAGAATTTTATAAATTTTTCTTGGATTTTCCGAATTTATTTTCTTTTTCTTCTTTTCTTTCTTTTTCTCCTTATTCTTTTTCTTTTCTCCTATTCTTCTTCCCAAGCCAGCGCACCTTGCGTTGTGCCCATGTTCTCGCCCGTCGCTTTGTCAGCTCAGAACCGGATTCATTGCCCCGATCGGCCATCCATCCCGGGTCAACACTGCTCTCGGCCCCACCCCCTACGCCGCCCGCGCCTAGCTCCGCCCCGAGCCTATGCCGCCTTGCCCTCCCTTCTTCTTCTTTAAAAGCCGCGCTACGTCCCTTCGGCCTTCCTCCCCTTCCTCTCCCCTTTTCCTCCATTTTTCTTTCCCAACTGAAGCTCCTCCTCCTTCCCAACGCCACTCATGTGCCACCTCCACCATTCTCCCTCTCTGGCCACCCATTCGCCACACCACCCGCGTCACAAGGTGCCCCTCACCCTCCTCCACCCCTCCCCCGAGTTTCCCTTCCCATCTTCCTTTCTCCTCATCGCATTTTGCATTTTACCACCGCCAGCCGAAGCTCCTTCCTCCTTGCGTTCCGTTGCCATGCTACCTTCGCCCGAGCTTCACCGCCCCTAGCCCCGCCATCGGTCAGGCGCTTTTTTGCCACGCTGCCGCCAAGACCGGACCTCCTCCAAAGAACGCCATGCAAGACTTGGGTTCACCACCACCGTGGGGTTCTATTTTTCCAGTTGGCCAGCCTCCCCACGCCTCTGCTCGCCGGCGACGCCGCCTTGCACTGCCGCCTAGAAGCTTTGTCTGTGCTGCTCTTCTTCTTCTTTCTTTCTTTCTTCCTTTCTTTGTCTCCTTCCATGTGGGGCCCATTGTCATACCCTTGCTCTTCCATCTCTGTCTCTAACTAATGGGTCCCCTTTGTCATCCCTAAATCCTCTGTCCTCTGTGAAGAAAATAGCACAACATATTCAATTGAATATTCTATTCTCTTTTATTTTTCTATCGTTTCATGTGATCGCAAATTTCTGGACGTTCGTTCTCCTTCATACGAACTCTGATTCCGTCGAGTATTGTTTCTAAATTCATCTAAATTCAGCCCCTTCCTTTTGGTTCTAATTTGGTAATTTTTGGATTTTATATAGAATTATTGTATTTATTTGGCTCTTTTCGCGCATATAGATTCCGACGTTTTCGAAGAATTCCTAGACCCGTCGGCCGAAGCTATTCCAACCTTCAACAAAGGCGAGTCATAGACCTTTGATCATATCATACCCATTTTATAAAATTATATTATTTTATATCAATATGCATTGCTAGTTTTATAATAACTGCTTTTGGGAATAGTTAATTATCCAATTGCCGATATGCCTCCTTGAATAATTGTGAATGACATATACCATTGGACACCATAGGTTAGAGTAATCTTAGTTGGACATATTTGATTACCAACATAGGTGCGTAATATGCTTAGCCATGCTCAAGGTAGTCAGAGTCGAGATCCCGAGTCGGATCGATTTGCCTCCGGTAGGATCGAATCGTAGTATCGAATCGTAGAATTGGCGATTCTACGGATTTGTAAAAATACACATATTTAACATCTATACTATAAGTTTGTATGATTGTTATATGGTTTACCACTTGCATGTTCCTTAAAAGTAGCTAGACATACTCTAGGAATAAAAATAGCTTATCATTATCAAGCTCAAGATTGCTCATGCCATAATATAGATATTTGTACTAGCATTACCACACTGATACAATATTTTGCATGCTCATTGTTTATTTATAGTTTCATTCTCAGAAATTAATATCAACAAATTTTGCTCTAAAATAAAATATCAGCAAAGCCTGGCCCCTAAAAAAAATTGCCCTAAGTCTCTACGAGTAGAATCGACAGTGAGATTTGGATCGATAGGCTATCATGGGTTCGTAGAACCGTAAGACTCTAAGAGTAGGATCGCGATCCTACCTACCTTGAGTAGGATCGGATCGGCAGTAAGACTTGGATCGACAGGCTGTCGTGGGTTCGTAGAGTCGTAAGACTTTAAGACTTGGATCGCGATCCTAACTACCTTGGCCATGCTTTAGTTGTACGATGGGATTCATGATCACATGTTCTTAAACGATTAAATTTGACTTAATGAAAAATGGAATTGTGGTACAACCACTGTTATTAAAAGTTGTTGTGCAATGGCAAGGGCTGTCATTTGGCCGAGATTGAACTAAAAATGATTTCATACTCAGGCGATTGATCATGCAGTAAAGAGAATGATTTTGGGATGTTGTTGCCTCGCCTGAGTAATCACTAAGGACTTAATTTTGTACGCTATTGATCTAGGCTATACCGTACAACCACATGTCCAGGGTGGGGTAGACCTGACCAACTAATTAGTAATGTCTTAATTTGGTTCTGTTTGGGTTTATAAGTGACGCAAGATAGGACTCTGAATGGTGAAACCTTAGTGAGCAGAATCGGGTCAAAACAGAACTTTGTAAAAGCCTTATGATAATCACTTAGTCGCACACCTACGGAAGCGTATCATGTCTGACATTATAAGCTGATTATCTCTTGTATGTCAAGTTGTACAATCTCTGTAGTGTGTAAAACTATTCGAATAGCCGTGCCTCCGGTTATAAACAATGTCTGGTGATTTCATACGAGGTGTAGATTTTCTCTAAAATGTTGGAATGGTTTGGTTGGGATTTGAGTTGTCTGATCTGGTTGTTAGTTGGGAAGTGAACATGTGTTCACTAGCCATTTCAGAGAACTTATTTACTTATATATTTAATCTTTTAAATTATGTTTTTCAATCTACTTACTATAATTACTGTCAATACTGCTTTATACAAAATAACCATAAAGCTATTATTGTTCAAGCCTTACATGAATACTATTTGCATATATTTCTCTACAACTTGCTGAGTACTTTATGTACTTACGGCTTTGCAACATTTGTTGATCAGTCACTGAGGAAGAACCAGAGAACACAGAGTTATATGAAAAGGAGTACTTCGAAGACTATACGAACTAGGTCGCGTTCTCCACTCAATTGCCTGTGGACATGTCGGATGGCTACCACAGGATATTTTGTTCCGCTGTAAGTTTACCTTTTGTCTTAAGCCCTGCATAGCAAACTCTACAAAAACCTTGATCATATGGTATGTTTGTTACTAAGTAATATTAATTTATCTGTTTCTTAGATATGTTGTTGTATGAATATGATTTCATCGATGTTGCAACTGTGTGAACTAGTTACTAATCATAGGACCAGTTTAGAATACAAGAGGGCTCAGATTCAGTGATCCGGGGTCCCGACATTGATTTAGAAAAAGAAGTATATCACAACAATGAACTGCAGAGTATGTAATTGAATACTTACTGTGGAGTATATGGCAGGGAAAATTAGAATGGAGTATTTTAAAAATGATATGGAGTATGTGACATAAAGAAACTAGTATGGAGTATGTAAAAATATCCAGATAGAATGTCTGCAACGATTGCAACAAATCAGTATGTAAAAATATCCAGAGTATTACAGGAGTATATGCTTGGTTGATAATAACAGTATGAATTGGCAAAAGGTGCAGCATTCGTAACAATGTAAATTAGCATTCAATCAAATTACAATCCTAAATAAGTGGAGTAAAGGTTTACTTTGCATGATATACCCTTCTCTCTCTGCATATACCCCATTTCGCAAGAAAAAACTACAACTGAAATCACATTCAGTAAACATGGTTACTCCTCAGTCACTATAACCCTTTTCTATCGCTGCACATACCCGTCTCCAAACTGGGAATATCCAAAAGAAAATTGAAGAAGTAATTTACTAAGTCTAATAACAATTAGATGATGATATGATCATTCAGTAACTCCACTGCCACTTGTTAGAAAAGGAAAAACAGTATGCCATTGCCAACAGATTGAAGCAAATTCAACTTTGCTTTGTGGTGCCATGTAAGTGATTATAATTAATTGAAAGTGAACAAGGTTGATCGTAGTACATCCTTTTCTCGTCATGCATCCTTGTTTGACATGGCGAATCTCTAATAGAAAAATTAAGCAGTATAAATTGGCAATGACTGTTGGCTCGACTAGTAACCCCACTAAATATACTAGAAAAACAATAAGACAGTATGCTAATTGAGTGAACAAAGTGTACACCATGCATAAGCAAAAACAAAGGAAAACAAACCATCAACAATGCTATATATGAGCCTGATATTGGAACAATCTCCAGTGACCTGATCTGACATAAGCACTTATTTTGCTTCACTGGGAGCCTGGGACTGCTACTGAACTAGACTGAAGATCAACTTAAAAACTTTGAAAGAGCTAAATCCAGTCCAACAAAGCAGTAATGCAATTATCAATACCTGAAAGGAGTATGCTCCACGGTAAAAGCATGTACTGAAAGAATGGGCCTTCTGACTAGAACTTCCAGTTTGGTGGCGTTGTTCACTGTAGATCCATATGGCATATTTCATCTGCAACCAGGGCGCATATTATTACAGTACCTAATTTACTGCTGCAGTGTGTCCTTTGATTCATCAAAGCCCTTAAACAAGGTACATGCAAGGTGGTCATCACTCATCAGCAGATACGGTGACCGTGTCTACTTCGGCTGCGAGAAGAATGTACAGTTGTACCAAACCTCCTAGCAAAACAAAGATTAGAATGTCATACTCAAAAGTAAAACCAGGAATTAGATGAAACTGATAAACAAGTACCACTTTGATAGGCTGCATCTCATCCAAAGATTCGACGAGCAATCGGAGAAAACGAGATTCGTTATGCGAAACGGTCGCTGTAGCCGTCGCCGTCGCCCTCGTCAAAGGGTTGTTTTCCTGCTCCTAAACAGCCGCCACCGCCGTCGTCGTATGGGACGATGTATGGTCGTCGAGCTCCGGATCGGTCGTCGCCATCAAAGGGTATTGCGCCTCGCGGACCCAATTGGCCGCCGCCATGCAAATCTTGGGTCGGTCTTGGCTGATCTAGGGAGAGGACACACATTTAGGGAATCAGTGAAGGGAGCAAGCAATGCTAGCAATCTTGCCAAGAAACCAGTATGAAGGAAGTATATGCACAAATTGCTGACCTTGTGATTCCAATCGGCCTGAGGCGACGAAGGCCTATGAGGTAATCCATCTCATGCTCCCCTGGGTCAGTCGATGTCATGCCAAAACGTAGGCGGCGGCGGCGAACGTAGTCGAGATTATGCTTCTATCGGCCGCCGCCAGCGATAAAATGGGGATGGTTGCACGCAGGGTTTTTTTATCGAGAGATTTTTTTTAACGGGGGTTCCGATACAGCCGATTTAACCGAAAATCGGAGGGCCGAAATTTTCAATTTTTTTTGAATTTTTCGGATTTTAAATTCAAAAAAAAGTCAAATTCGAACAAAAATCATCAGCTGAGCTAGTTAGCATGGTAGCAAGATTCATATGGGCTTATATTACTTCACTCATTCATCAACTAAATAAAATTCAAGAAAATTTGATTTTTTTTTGGGACAAACTTCACCCAAACTTCAAAATTCACCACCGATTTGCTAGCCTACAGGGGGAGGGGGGGGGCGATAGCAGCGATAATCGGTTGTATCAGCCGATAGTTTAATCCCTGGTTGCACATGGCTGGTGAGTTGGGATTGGAATTTGGGAAGGGGATGATGTTACAGGGTTTGGATTGGGTTGGAACGAGCGAGGAAAACTCGTTAACGTGACCACCTCCTTTTTGAAACCGCTCGGATCTAGATGTGATCGGACGGTGGTTTAAACGGAGAGTATGTGCTCTTAGGAGTATCTTCCTAAAACTGCTCGGATCTAGATGTGATTGGACAGTGGTTTAAACGATGGTATATACAACTGCTGTCTATAGTATCATTTCATGTCATCTATAGACAGCAGTAAAGACAGCTCATCTATGTACAATATGTCTTGTTTCTCGTGTTGCAGTCGACTACTGTATGAGAGACGGTCCAATTCTCTCTCTCTCCTCCACATCATCTTGTGTTCTACGTAGCAAGACTTACAGACAGCTGACATCGTACCATTATACATGCTCTTAGGAGTATCGTACCATTTTCGTATATATACTTATATCTCTAAAGATTAGTTTTAGTGAGTGGTTATTACACGTCCTTGATTAATGGTATCGCTTAGGCCTCTTAAGTCTCTTAATTAATTGTGCCATTAAGTTCTAGGTAAGCTATATTCTATTATGTCACTCGAGCACGAACAAAGTAGATCGAGATGATATAACTCAAAGGGCATAACAACCTTACGTGGAGGAACCTAGACGCTTATAGAACAGTTGCTAGAGAGAGGTTCCTCCCGGATACTTTGTGTATGTGAGAGGATGAGGTGGGCCTCACGCCTGTCCTCCCTTATAGAAGGTCAATAGGCATGCTCATGCGCTTGGAAGGTAATCATATATGGCCTCCAGTTCCTATACACTGAAGCCATCATATAACATTCTCGGTGGAGTTTGAATTCACAACCTGATATAATAATTAATATGAGGTGTCTTACCTGTTGTACTACCAATTTGTCGACAAGAATGTAGTCTCAACATTCCAGGATCCTCATCCAAAACCGTTGTTCTTTAATTACACAAATGGCTAGGAACTAGTTAGTTCCGCTCAAGATTCAAAAACAAAACTCTGATTTGGGATAAACATTCGCTAACAAGTGTTAAAATAGCGTGCAACCTTATCTCTGAAGATCTCTAAATCAGTTGTAATAGTCAGTTAACTGTAGCATATATTTTCAATTCACTATAGCGTATCAAATCGGTTTTCGGTTGAGTTTGTTCAACTGGCTGTTGTAACCCGATTGGATCGATTCACTTGTAACTTAACACTATAAATACAAAGGCTAACCCAAGAGGTAGCTTACGCCAAATAACTCTGTTTTACATGGTATCAGAGCATATGATCTAAACCGAGATGACAACTTCCGCACCTTCCTTCTCTACAGCCACAGCCACGAATTCATCCTCTTCCACATCTGCTCCCATCACCACCTCATCATTCAACCACTTTGTCACGATCAAGTTGAATCGTGACAATTATCTATTGTGGAAGACTCAGTTCATCCCATACCTTCGGAGCCAAAACCTCCTCGGTTATGTGGATGGATATGCTAAACCTCTGGCGCCGATCATCACCCAGATGACAGAAGACGGCATGGCCCAAGTGCCAAATCCAGAGTATCCAGTGTGGTTCCAACAAGATCAACTGGTGCTGGCTGCCTTGCTCTCATCATTGAGAGAGGAGATTCTCTCCCATGTGTTGTTCCACACCTCTATAGCGCAAGTTTGGATGACGCTGGAGACTATGTTTGTGTTGCGCACAAGAGCAAAGACCATGCAAGTGCGCATCCGACTTGCCAATGTGAAGAAGAAGGACATGACAGCGTCAGACTACTTCCAAAAGGTAAAAAGTCTCGCTGATACGATGGCATCCATCGGTCATGCTCTTCAAGAGGAGGAAATTGTGTCATGCCTGCTTACAGGACTTGGCACAGACTATGATTCATTTGTCACCTCAATGATCGCTCGATCAGATCCAATCGGATTGCATGATATCTATGCTCAGATTCTCAGTTTTGAACTGAGACAAGAGATCAATAACTCTCCAATGCGGATTTAAGCTTCAGCCAACAACGTTGTCCGACAAAACATCAATGCCCGTGACGGCTGGTCACGATCCGACAAGTGAGGACGCGGTCGTGGACGAGGTTAGTCAGGACAGGGCAATGGACACAACAAGGAGGAAGTCGTCCAACCTGTCAAGTCTGTGGCAAACAAGGGCACGACGCACTTCGCTGCTATCACAGATTTGATCACTCATATCAGACTGAAGATCCTTGTGTTGCTGCTGCTGCGGCCTCCTACTCAGTGGATACAAACTGGTATGCAGATTCTTGTGCAACAGACCATCTCACAAGTGTTTTGGATAGATTGTCCATGAAGGAGCATTACAAGGGGACTGATCAGATCCATGTCGCCAACGGGGCAGGTTTGTCAATTTCTCACGTTGGTGATTCTCACATTGTTGGCTCTCATCCTTTAATCCTTAAGAATAATCCTCATGTCCCAAACATTAGCAAGAACTTTCTCTCTGTTCATAGGTTAGCTAGTGATAACAAAGTCTTTCTTAAATTTCATCCAAGTTTGTTTGCTGTCAAGGATCAGGCCACACGCAGAACTCTTCTTCAAGGCCCATGTAGGAAGGGGTTGTATCCTCTTCCTTCTGCATTGCTTCCATATGCTTGCCTACCTACTCATTGTCCAAGATCCTCCTTGTCATCTGTGAAGATCACTCATGAGAAGTGACACCGAAGACTTGGACATCCTGCATCCACCACTCTTCAGAGACTTTCTAGTTCCAATAATTTTTGGCCTAGTGAAAATAAAGATGGTCATGTTTGTGACGCATGTGTCCAAGCAAAGATTCATCAATTCCCTTATCAGTCTTCTACTCGTGTTACCTCTTTTCCTCTGGAACTCATACACTCAGATGTTTGGGGTCCTGCTAGAACTTCAGTAGGTGGATTTAAATATTGTGTGAGCTTCATTGACGGTTTTAGTAGGTTCACATGGATTTACCTCTGAAAATGCAAATCAGATGTTGAGCGCATCTTTCTTCAGTTTCAAAACTATGTGGAACGCTTGCTTGATGTTACAATCAAATGCATTCAGACAGACTGGAGTGGCGAGTACCAAAAACTACATAGATTTTTCAACAAAATTGGCATACGACATCGTGTCTCCTGTCCTCACACTCATCAGCAGAACGAGACCACTGAGAGAAAGCATAGCCTTTGTGTCTCCTGTCTTGCATTGCTAGAGCAAGCTAGCCTCTCTTCCAGTAAAGGTTTGGGATGAAGCATTTTTGACCGCCTTCTATCTCATCAACCGTCTCCCAAGTCATGTCATTCAAAACACCACTCCTCTTCATCGTCTTCTCAAGACACAACCTGATTACACCCAGTTGAGAGTTTTCGGTTGCGCATATTGGCCTAACTCACACCCTTACAATGCGCGAAAACTTGAATTCAGATCTCAACAGTGTGTGTTGTTGGGTTATAGCTCCTTGCACAAAGGCTATAAGTGTCTAAATCGCTCCATGTGTGTTCTTGGGTTATAGCTCCTTGCACAAAGGCTATAAGTGTCTAAATCGCCCCACGGGACGAATCTATATCTCTCAGGATGTAATTTTTGATGAAAAGGTTTTCCCCTTAATTTGAAACTGAAAATGTGCAGTGTAAAAACTCTGGGCCGATACCTTCTACAAACCTTCCTTCATTACTTTCTCTTGATCCTCCACAAACTCTAAACGAGCCAGTAGTTGAGCAACAGCAACCAGGAGACTTGACACTAACAAATCATGAAGATTTATCTGTGTTTTCAAGATCTGATCAGCGCTCCCCAGATACTGCTACTGTTTTCGGTCCAGAAGTTTCAGAAATCCGACAAGAGGAAGAAAGGCCTCGAACCAAGTTGCAGAACAGAATTCGGCAGCCCAAGCGATGCACTGACGGCACTATACCATATGATGTGCGTCGTAGAGCATTCTTTGCGGTAGAAACTGTATCGCACACAACAGCTCTAGAGGATCCACACTGGAAAGAAGCAATGGATTCAGAGTTTCAAGCTCTGCAGAAAAACAAGACTTGGATACTTGTTCCGCGACAGCATGGATAGAATCTAATCGACTGTAAATGGGTTTTCAAGATCAAACAAAGATCAGAAGGCACGTTGGATCGCTGCAAAGCAAGGCTAGTAGCAAAGGGCTTCAAGCAGCGCTATGGCATCGATTACGCTCAGACATTCAACCTGGTTGTCAAACCCACTACCGTGCACATCATTCTGTCACTTGTTGTCTCGAGAGGATGGAATCTCCAGAAATTGATGTCTAGAATGATTTTCTGCATCGTGTTCTCGAGGAATATGTCTATATGAGTCAACCACCTGGATATACTGTAACATCCCAAATTTGGAGTTTATTTAAAGCATTTAAAAATAAAAATAATCATTTGATTTTCTTAGTTAATTTGAAAGCTTAATATGATTTTTTAGACAAATGAAACAATTTAATGTGATTAAAAAAATTCAATTAAAATAAAAATTATTTTATTTGGGTTCCTTGAGTTCCAGTGAATATTCTAGGAAATTTTGGAATTTATTTGCTATTTCTTTGAGTTCGATCCTCTTTAATCTAATTTCTGAAATTTGAAAATAATTTTAATTCCAGATTTTTCCTTTTGGGCTGAAATCCTTTCTTTCAGCCCATTTCCCTTTTCTTTTCCTGCCGGCCCGCTTTTCTTTTTCTCCTTTTCACTTTCTTTTTCTCGGCCTGGCCTGCCTCTGCTTTTTCCTCCAACGCCAGTCCGTTTGTTCCTCCCTTTCCTTTCTTCCTATGCCGCGTGGGCCCGCGCTGTCAGCCTCTCCCTTCCCCCTTTATTTCTTCTTCCCTGCACGGTCTCTTCCCCGTGTCCGAGCCGGACATGACTCGCCGCTGTCCCGAACTCCAATCCTCCCGTCCCAGCCTTTATAAGTGCGCCCCTCCATGTCACAGCGATTGCCTCGACCACCTCGTCCAAATCCCCAAGCTGCCGGCCCCAGAATCGACTTCCTCTTGCCCCAATTCGGCGAGAAGTTGCCGCCACCATGAGCTCCTTTTCTCCGCATTCCGCCGCCGTCCGAAATTCTCTACCCATGTCGTCTTCACCATTGGTTTCACGCCTCTGTGTTCTACGTCGTGCTCCCATTATCTTCGCTCGAGCATCACTGAGCCGCCACCGACCTCATCCTCCCCAAAGCTGGCCACCGTTGCCTCCATTGATCTCCTCGCCGATGAGCCCTCTCGCCCTCCCGTGCACGTCACGCCACATTCTAGTGTATCCTTCCCCAATCTCCATCTCCCTCTCGGTCCCTTCACCTCCGTAGCATGCCGCCGCCCTTTCTCCTACATCTCCGGCCACCGTCACCGCACCATTCCAGTTGTAAGATCGAGGAAGCCAACTAGAGGGGCAGTGAATGGGTGATTTAAAAAACCTTTTTGGCTAAAATTGAGTTTGATGCGGAATTATAAATCAATTCGGTTTTACGCCATTAAAACCTAAATCAACTAGTTTAGACTAAGTGCACCGACAAGTTAAGACTAAGACAAAGAATGCAATCATAAGGAAACAAGCAAGCAATTTAATTCTATAAATGTAAATTGCAAGAAGGTCAAGCTCAAGAAAGTAAACCACAAGAACATTTGAACTTTTTCCGTGGTGATAAAAAACTTGCCGATTTTCCGTAATCCACATTGAGGTAAGCCGAAACGAATTGGACCGGCTCCAAAAAACAAGCCAACACATCGAATCCACTCGGGGTTGCTCTTCCTCTTCTCCGGAGATGGCGAGCACCAAACCACTCACAATCGCCTAGGTCTTCTCATAATCTTCTTTGAGAATATCACCAGCACAACTCTTCCCATCCGTCTAGGTGTCAGCAAACATCAAGAGTAACAAGTCGAAGACGCTCACTTGAACTAATCAAGTGTCTAAACTCAAAGGATACTAAATCCAACACCTAATGCAACATATGCACTAGGATTTTACTCTCTAAACTCACTAAGTGCAACACATGCACAATGGTGAGTATAGTGCTTGCTCTTTGCTCTAAGGGAATGGAAATGGCACCAGCAACTCCTCCCACAACTGGCCATAAGGGGTATTTATACGCCCGTACACAAAAACTAGCCGTTGGAGGAGAATCTGTGAAAAAATAGGAAGGTCGGTCGGATCAGAGGCATGTGGTCGGTCGATCACAGCTCTGAGTACCGTTAAATTCTGCAGTATTCATTGCTACAAAAATATAACCGTTATGCCAGGTCTGGTCAGTCCGCCCACATATGATTCGGTCTGACCAAGTTCAAAAGATTTCAAAACCAGAGAAAATATGCTACCGAAAAAAGCTGACCGCCTTACACTGATCGGGGTCTTGATCAGTCCAAGATAACACTTGCGGTTAGTTCTAGCAAGGCAAATAGAGTAGCAAGTCCCAAAAACAACTTTCTTTGAAAAAAGTTGACTGCACCAATAACCCGAAGGTCCTGTCAATCCGACCCTCCAACTACGGTCAGTCCGGCTAGCAGAAATGCAAAACATGATCTTTCTAGAAAAAAATTTGTCTGCTTCAAAGGTCTAGGGTTCTAGCCAGTCCAGCCAACCCACTACGGTTAGTCCGGTTAAGGAATCAAAAACTGATTTTGCAAATTTCTTTAACTCAAATTTGCAAAACACATTTGCCAAATGATGGGCGAGCAAACAAGGGATGAAAGAAAGATTCTCAACAAGTTGCAAAACATAATTGCTGACTTTTAGAATCATGCCACATGGAATTTGGTACATGGACTTAAACTGTTTGCAATACATATTCGCAAACTAAAGTCACATGCTACAAGGATTATGCATGAGCCTCAACTTTTTGCAAAACACATTTGCAAACTTTTGTATCATACCACAAAGAGTAGGTGTATGGCCTTCAACCATTTGCAAATTATAGTCTCATGCTACAAAGATTTAATGCATGAGCTTCAACTACATGCAAAACACATTCGCAAACAATAGCATCATGCCTACAACAGCTAGAGCAAGCAGGATTTGAGCTATCAACACAGGATGCAACTCAAGCTACTAATCACAACCGCTCTTAATAGTACGACAACCTACACTAGCAATCCAGTCTTTTTACTAAACACCGAGACCAGTAAAAGACTAGGAACAAATCCTTAACCTATGCTAGTCATACCTTTGCCTTGAGCATCTATCTTGGAGTGATTACTTTGATGACGAACATCTCCACTAAAAGTTCGGGTTCTTGATTAGATAATCATCAGCACATGATGATTTCCTTTACTTCAGGATCTTGTCTTGATACTCATCAACACGTGATTATATCCTTCATCCTGAGTTTTGACTTGATGATAATCAACTCACGATGCCATCCAAAGTCTTCATCATCATGGGACTTAAAACGTTTTACCAACTAATGGAAAATGTTAGTTCACGTGATGACTGCCATTAATTACCAAAATATTCCATTAACTCAAAATAGCAGGTCTAGATTCTTCACCAGTCATCCTCCGGCCAACCCACTTGTCCCAATATGATCCTCGGTTCTCTTCGGGCGCCCCTGAACCATCGAAGTCACCGTGAGCCCGAGCTGGTCCTCCGCCACCGTCGTCGCTTCGTCGACTTCCTCGTTGCACCGCCACCTTCCTTAGCACCATTGAGCCCCCGATAACCCATTTTGCCCCTTGGCCGCCCCTGCCTCAGCATTGTTCACCGTCGACGCCACTTGCCTCGCCGTTGACCATGCCTCCTCTATCCCTCCCTTGTTTTCTCTCTCTTCCACCTCATGCGCCACCTCAACCACCCCGTCAAACTCTTCCGCCACTATGTCTGCTACGTGGCCACCGCGTGTGTGTCTGCGTATCGCCCCCAAACCCTAACCCAATGACATGCGAGACCCGCATGTCATCCACTCACCTTGTGCACCCATCCCACCTTAGTCCAGAGCTTTCCTCCATGTACTTGGTCCATAGACGAGGGCCCACACGTCAATGTCTTTAAATTTCTTTTTCTTTAGAAATTTAATTCTGGTTGAAAATAAAAATCCTTGCTAACGTCATGCTAATGCAAAATTTGGAATTTCCTTTTGAAAGAAAATTCTAAATTTCAGAATAGTGTTTTCTCTCTCTTTATCCTTTCGATTTAGTCTGTTCAAATTTCTAAATTTATAGTTCATTCAAATTTCTAAATTTATATAAAATCGAGCTATTTTAGAGTTGGCTTTACTATTTTTGGATTTTATTTGGATTTATTTGTGCTTCGCCTGTTGTTTTCTCTCTCGTTAGACGATCTGTTTCAAGTAGCAGGAGCAGAAGCAAGCTTTGAAAATCCCAGTGTGGTAAGTAAGCAAAGCCAAAGCCAATGCAAGTTGTATTCCTTGATTATATTGAACATATGATTTCAAAAGTATCTTGATTTATATTGAATTGCATGCTATCTTTATATCAACTGCTTTTGTGAATAGTTAATCACATATTTGTCATTACGTCTCAGTTGAACATTTGAATACCATGAATCATTTGTCACCATAGAATGGCCACTATTGGTTAAAAATATTTGTATCACCAACATGGGTATCGTAGAGATGCTTAGTCATGCTTAGTTGCGATGGGTTCATGTCACTTGTTCAATAATGTCAAATTTGACTTAATGAGATATGGAATTGTGGCGGGTAGCCATTGTTGTTAAAATTGTGTACCATGACAGGGTATGTCATTGGTCTTGGTTGAACAAAATGATTTGTTCCGCTTAGGCGAGCGATCGTGAATTAAAGGAGGTGCAGGTAGCACATTGTCGATTGTGGTAGACTCGCTTGAGTAACTTGTCAAGGACTTAATATTGTGTGCTATTCAACTGGGTCATATCGTACAACAACATGTCCACTATGGGATGAACCTAGCTAACTAATTATCAAAGTCTTAATTTCGGTTCTATCTTGGAAGCATGAGTTACAGGATGGACATATACTCACAATGGCGCAAGAGGGGGCCCCTGTCTGGTCAATGAGACATTTAGTGTTAAAATCTTAGCAGGTAGAACTGGGTTGAGAAGGTGCTTTGTAAAGGCCTTGTGATAATCACTTAGCTGCATGCCTTCGGAAGCGTGTCTTGGCCGGCATTATAAGTTTATCTATCTCTTGGGGTAAAGCTATTAAAACCGTTTATACAGCCGTGTCCGCGATCATGGACATGCTCGGGGATTTCATACGAGAGGTAGACTTTCTTTATAAAAATGTGTCGGAGTGTGAATGGGAAGTTCACTTGGTGAATATGATGTTTACTTGGTGAATAGGTAGTTTGTGTCAAAGGTGAATGGGGAGTCCACTTGGTGAATATAATGTTCGCTCGGTGGATGAGATGTTCACTTGGTGGTTTGGTTGGGAAGTGAAGGGGGGGGGTTCATTGGTTATTTCAAAGAAATTGTTATTTACTTACTATTCTTTTCAGTTACGTATTTCAATCTATTTATTGTATTTACTGTCAATACTACTTTCTACAGAAGAACCATATAGCTATTTCTTTATTCAAGCCTTGTATGAATATTAATTACATATTGTTCCCTATGACTTGTTGAGTACTTTATGTACTCACAGTTTCAAACTTTGCTACTCAGTTGAAGAGTATCAAGCTGCTCAAGAGTTCTTCGAGAAGGAGTACTATGAAGACTTTACAAATTAGGATGTGTTCTCCACTCGATTGTCTGTGGGCATGTTGAATGGCTTCTCCAAGTTTTCTGTTTTTCTGTAAGATTTTATTTATTTCTTTAGCCCTGCATGGCAAGTTAAGTAAACGTTGACCATAAGGTCTAATTATTATTACTATTTATTATTTTAAGATCTTTTTTGTTAAATTGATAAATAGATGGTATTTCATCGATGTTGTCTGTGTGAGCTAGCTACTGATCTGGGACTAGTTCAGAATACACAGAGGGTTTCATATGTGTAAATCCAGGTCCCAACATATACAAACTACAAGTATCCCTCGCATGTGTGCAAACTTCAGAAAGCGTTGTATGGCTTAAAATAGGCACTCCGAGCATGGTTCTTCAGACTAAGTTCTAAATCAATTCAACTTGGCTTTGCACCATCGAAGGCTGATACATCGCTCTTTATTCACAAAAGTCCTAAGGTCACAATGTATATGTTGATATATGTCGACGACATATTCATTGCTAGTTCTTCTGTTAAAGCTAGTGATCAATTGATTCAGAAACTGAAAGATAACTTTGCTATCAAAGATCTCAAGAATCTGAGTTACTTTCTGGGAATAGAAGCTACTCCAACAAAAAATAGTATGTTACTCACCCAGAAGAAGTATATAAGTGATTTACTAAGAAGAACAAATATGCTTGAGTGCAAACCATTGCCTACTCCTATGGCAAGTACAGAGAGACTTTCCAGGGAGGATGGCAAGATTCTTTCGGAACCAGATGCTTTTTAGTATAGAAGTATTGTAGGAGCTTTGCAATACTTGACACACAAGACCAGATATAGCCTTTGCTGTAAATAAGGTTTGTCTATTTTTGCAAACACCTATGGATAGTCACTGGTCTGCTGTGAAAAGAATCCTACGATATATCAGTGGTTCATCTGCAACTGGATTACATATTCAAAATTCAACATCGACATTACTCAGTGCTTTTTCATATTCTAATTGGGCTAGATGTGGAGATGACAGGAGATCAACAAATAGTTTTGCTATTTTTATTGGACCAAACCTTATGTCATGGAGTTTGTGAATATCATAGGGATATGCTCATGATCTTAGGATAATGATACAATTGTCAATGGTCGCGAGGATTTATTGAAACACCCGTTTTCAGCAAAATTCAGATGTTGTCAAGTCATAGGCGGTCAGACCAGCCAGTGCGACGGTTAGACCGGCCTAGCTAGCGGTTTGACCGGACACCACTGGCGGTAAGACTGGCCATGAGGGGCGGTCTGACCAGCCAAAACTTTTAGTGGAATTTTGAATTTGGCCAAAAATAGAGGGTGTAGGGAACAGAGGGGACTCTTCTACACTTGATCTCATAATTTTTGGAGCTTCGAGCGAAAAGTTCTATTCGTTTTAAATTTTCAGAGAGGTTTCGGATTTTCAGGAAGAAAATCTGGCTAAGTCCTTGTGCTGGCGGTCAGACCAGCCATGGGTGGCGGTCTGATCGATTTTATCCTGTTCATTGGCCGGTAAGGCGGCGATGTTTGTAGGTTAGGTCAAATTCATGGTTTTCAATGCATATGCATTGCATTATGCATGTTTTGACTAACGTGGGTCAAGTTATGACGAACTTGTTCCTAGTATCGATTTCCTGGTCTATTGTTGTGCAGGTAGCTTGGACGTCAACGATAGTCAACGGCGAGATGATCGGGACTAGGCTTGGATTGCTGAGGTCCAAAACAATCGAGGATGTTGGGTGAAGTCAGTGGACTCAAGCGTGGCGCAAAATGGACAAGGATGACCGAACAAGAAGTTCGTTGTGACAGGTTGCATCAAGCGGTGCGGGGGTCGGTGGAAGTGCCATGGTGGTGTCGGTGGGAGCCGGATGAGAGAGACTTATCGACATGAAGAGAGTTATTGATCAACTTACACATGGCGAAGCATGGGATTGCTTCATGAATATTGGACTCGGTCTTTGGAGAAGGATCGAGAAGGGGTATTTCGGAAACTTCACTAAAATATTGCCTTAGTGACTTTTGGCTAAACCGCGGTGCAAGACAGCACAAGGAGATGGATTTTAGGTCAAGTGAAGAAAAAGATCACGAAGAAACGGATTCGGGAAGCCAAGTTTGTCATCTGCTTTGAGAAGCGTGTATGAGTGTAGACCCATTTATGTGTGGGCTTAATGGGTGCCCGTTAGGGTCTTCTCTCTAAATCTAGCCTCCACTATAAAAGGGAATCTCTATATGTGGATTTCTCAAATCCTTCCAAGAGAAAAACCCTAATTTGTGATTTAGGGATTTTGAAGTAGTTGAAGCTAGGATTTGTGAGAGATGGATTGATTGTGTGCTCAAGTGTTGTGCTTTTGTCCTCCACAATGGAGTGGTTGTAAACCAACATCTATCTCAAATCAATCTAAGCAAGATTGCTTCAAGATGAGTCTCTTCTTGTTCTTGCTCTCTCTTTGGTGACTTTTGGGATTTTGGTGATCCTTTGGTTTCTTGCTGTGATCTTGCTTAGGAATGCATATAGGGTAATCTTGATTATATTTTACCCACAAGCAAGTTTTAGGATCAAAGTTTGATTTTCTTAGGTTCTTATGCTCTCCTTCCCTCATCTATGAAATTCATAGAACTTTGGCCTTGATCTTCCTGATCGTCGATTGGAATAGGTTTCTGATCTTCTTGATGAGCTATGGTTGAAATTTGAGGGGATTTGGATCATCGGATCAAAAGTTGAGTAGATTTGTGATTTTTAATTCGTGTTGATTTTACTGTTTATCGTGCTGGAGGTGAGACCACCCCCTGTGAGAGGTCTGACCGGTTGGCCATCGGTCAGACCGCCCAACCTTAGAGGTCTGACCGTCCAACTCATTTTTCTTTGAGTTTTCTATGATTTTGTTAGTCATGCTTCGGGGTTTCGATTGGATTCAATACAAGACTTACGTTGTGCTTGTACTTTGATCTTCATAGCTTTCATAGCTATTGGAGTAAGAATTGGGTTGAATCCGATCTAGGTGAAAAAGAGGTAGTGCTCCTACTCACCTCCTCCCTCTAGTCGTCATTTCAGTCCAACAAGTGGTATCAATGCCCGGTTAGTTCATTCTTGATCTTAACCTATCACTAAACTTGGTGATGGAGAAGTACTCCACCAACCCGCATGTCTTCGATGGACTTGACTATGCCTATTGGAAGAATCACATGTGTGTCTACCTTCAGAGCGAAGGTCAAGCCATATGGGAGGTTATCTGAGCCCCACTCGTTTTGCCCAAGATTGCTACACCGGCTTCAGCGACCCTCTTCACTAACAATCACAAGGCAAAGAACCTCCTATATGCCGGGTTTGGTAGACAGGAGTATGATATGATCTGTTACCTTGAGACCGCGTACGAGATTTGGCACACCCTTGAGACCTACTATGAGGGTTCGTCCCAAATCAAGCAAGTACGTCAAATGGCCTTCAAGTGAGAATACAATAAGTTCGAGATGCATCCTGGAGAGAGCATCGATGATGTATTCACTCGTTTCAACAATGTGCTGAATCAATTTAGAACTATTGACATCGAGTATTCGCAGTCCGAGAATGCCACCCACCTCTTGGTTGCAGTAAACACTAAGGAGTGGGAGATGAAGGCTACTGCCATTGAGGAGAATGTAAATCTCTTGGATCTTACCTTGGAGCTTGTCTATAGCAATTTCAAGACCCATGAGATCAAGAAGGTTGATCATCTTAAGAAGGAGAACGTGGCCTTGGTAGCCGACCCTCTCGAGATCTCTTTATGGCTCTTTCGACTCTTTGGGTTTCTCTCTTGCATGTCTTTCTACTATCAATGAAGAGGAACTTGAGTCTATCCCTGAGCATGAGTTAGTCCTCTTAGCCAAAAAGTTCACATGGACCTACAATAATGTGAGGAACAAGAAGACAAGAGGTCTGGTGACTTGCTATGAATGTGGTGAGCTTTACCACATTCGGGAAACTGCCCCAAGCTCAGAGGGAAAGACAACCACAAAGAGGAAAAACCTACCTAGAGGAAGCCTCAAGGGAGCAAGGCGAAGTTCGATGCTGCTGTCGGGACCAAAAAATGTAATTCTGGACTTTTTGTGTATACTGCACTAGTCCTGGATCATGATAGTGCACACAATGGCAACATCGATGAAATATCATTTCATATGCAAAGATGACTAATAAATAGGCTAATAACAATAATTATCAGAGTAACGACCTTAAGGTCAAAGCTTACAATTAATACATCAGAAGGCGAATAGCTCAATTAAGTTGTAGTGAAAGGTCATAGAATAACTTTAGTGAAGCTCATCCATATGCCCACAGGCAATCGACCGGGGTAGTGGGACCTAAAGATCACCATCCTCGTAAAGCTCCTTCTTGAAAGCAAGCGACGATTTCTCCATTTTATCTGAATGATTGCAGCAAGAATGAGTACTCCAAGTACTCAACAAGTTGTACCACAGAATGCAATATATAGATGATGGCTTCTTTCAAAAGAAAATGGCTTCTGTGGTTATTTTGCAATAAAGCAGCATTTGCAATTTAATACAAATAATAGATTGAAAGTGTAATTCAAAATAAATAAACAATAATAGTCCCTTCACACAACCATATGAATTAAATCACATAGCTGTCCCTTCCCAATTATTTTATGAAAATCTACCCCTCGTGTGAAATCCCCGAGCATATCCATGACCGCGGACACAACTATTCGAATAGATTGTTAACACTCTACAGAGGTTGTACACTTTACTCACAAGACACAATTAACTCATCAGGTATGTCATGACTCGCCATACGAAAGTATGCGATTGAGAAATCATAACAAAACCTTTCCAAAACTTCATCCCAACAATTGACTCCCTAACACAGTGGTACACACCTCCACCCTGGCACACAGTCTATCCTACATGCCTGAGTAGTCAATGCCAAGATTCCATAACTTACTAAGTTAGGTCCATCCCATACTAGGCATGTGGTCGTACAGTTATGGCTCTGTTCAATGGTGCACAAAGTTAAGTCCTTAATTGACCAAGGCGAGACTACCAATTTCTAACTAAGTAACCATTTTTCCATTTCCCAATCACTAAGTTCCACCATATCACACAATACAATCCACTCGCCTCAGTCTAAATCTTTTGCCACCCTGTTGGTTAAGTGCAACACATGCATCAATGAGTAATGACACACAACACACAGTTTACACAAAGTTCCATAATCATTTAGTCAAATTTATATTAGCAACTCAAATGAGATGAATGATCTGTTGCATGGCTAAGCAAACTATTTGTATCTAACCAACCCATGTTGGTGCTATGATAATACCAACTAATAAATAACCAAGCTAGGGTGATAAAGGAGCATGATATTACAATAGTCAAGGTGGATATAATCAAATGGTGTATAACTAATCCCAAAATATTTAAATAAATACTTAAAGTAAAATGCAATAATTTGAATCAAAGTAATTTTTAGAAAACTGGGTTCAACATGCTCAAAGGTACAACTTGCCTTGCTATATCAATGATGTTCTTATTGTATCTTCAATCTTCTACTTCCTTGACCTTCAGCTCCTTCGGACGATTTTGAAACTTCAGCGTCTAATGAGAGAGAAAGCACAAAAAAATATATTCAAAAAGACAAATCAAATAAACTCCAAATTGATATTGAATGGTACTGGAAGGTAGATATTGAATTTAGAAACTTGAATGGGCTTAATCAGAGTTCGTATGAGGAAGAAAGAGCTCTCGAAAGTTCTATCGGAAAGGAAAATGCTGAAAAAGAAAAAGGGAGAGAGAAACTAACATGTGAGGTCCACAGTGTATGAACCCAGGGTATTTAAGTTGTAATGCTTAGCCATCCACTTGACCCTAGTATCACAAACCAAACATCTCGTGCCTCAGAGTAGTATGTACCTCCCAGGAGCGGTACACATACTCTTTCACAAAATATAGCATCCATTCCATACACAAGTTATTACAATACCGAGTCTTCGAATTTATGTCACAAAGATATACATAATAGAGTTATTACAAAAGTAGTGCCGACCGACCAAATGACAAGTAGATAACTAAAGTACCAGCGGAAGCAAAAGCGATAAGATGGCGATAAACAAAAGCCAACCGGTTTGCCCTTACCCACAAGGCAACCGACCGGGCCGCCAAGCTAGTCGTCCTGCACGAAGTCGGTCTCACAATAGTTAACCCCTTAGGGGTCAACTTTCTCTGCAACAATTAAGCAATGCAACTGAGTACAAAAATATACTCGTAAGACTTACGTATGACAAACCTATACATAGCTACATGCAAGCTGATTCAAAGGAGAAGTCATAGGGTTTGTTTAATGCACAAAGCAACATTTCATTTGCAATACATAATAGATTGAAGGCAATTTAACAAATCTATTTTTAAATGTTTAAAATAGCAATAAGACAACATTTATAAGCATAAATAACATCCTAGAGGTGACTTCCCAACAGCCACCACAACATAGCACCAATTACCCATTCGTACCACCCGATCTCAAGTTTTTATCGAAAATGTTATAGTCTAACTCTTGCAAAACCTAACCAAGCGTGTCCATAACCAATGACATGGCTATTCGAATAGATTATACCCTGCAGGGATGTATAACTTTACCCACATGTCAGACCATCTTTTCGCCAAGCAATACAGCACACTTCCTTAGGTATGCCGGCAAGGCTAAGTCCTACAAGACGCTTTCCAATGGAATGAGTTAATTAAGAGTCGCACGTATCGGGGTTAACCCTCCGCGAACCGCCCATCACAGGCTCCCACGGAGGACCAATACATTGTGTCGGAAGCATCGACCCAGCTGTAGCAACTGTCGATGCTCCTTCGGGGGAGGGAACCTAAACCCGGAACCCACCCCGCACATTCCCAACAACAATAGAATAATAGAGCATTTTTCTCCTAATCTATCACCGGTGGCTCATTAATTAACACAACCCAAAGTACTAAATCAAGAGGGGTTCCCAATACCCTCATGTGGATGCACGCAATAATGCTTGGATAGTGTGACATAAGATGTTCGGTCCTTGATGACCTGGGCACCCAGCACACACCCCACAACACACCAACTAACCAATGTGCCCAAGTCCAAAATATTTTGTTTTCAGTTTTAGTTTTCCAAATACAATCTATACATGAGTACCCTGACTCAAATATTTAGAGTGATGATATACCGACCATCGCCGAGGAAATGATCCCCAGACTACCGCTCTAAGCATTTCTAAGCGATAACAACTTGCATACTAATGATAAAGTAACTAGAGCCCATCCATCGAGCTCTAAATCACAACGGATATAAATCTAGGCTTAGTAGTAAAGGATGGATGTTTACCTACAGTTCAATTAACTAATCAGGCAAACTATCGCAATTGAGAAATAACTTGTCAACATAGCATGCATACATATAGCTGAAACATTTGAAATATTAGCATGCGCAAATAATAGGATCAACATGCATCAAAGGAATATGCTTGCCTTGCTGAAGATAACTTTATTTCTGCAGAGGACCACTCTCGTACTCAACGAATTCATCGGAACCTATCGAAAAATTTGAGAAGAAACAATAAGAATGAATAACACCGAGAATACTCAAAAATTCAAATTCATCCAAAAATCATCAAACTTTCACATAAGGTAGAGCATGATTTTAAATGAATTTATCAACAAAAATAAATTGATTTGGATATTGCATGCAAAAGTTATAGCCAAAACAAAATCAGCTTTTTGATAAAATGCTGAATAATCCCTCTCACATACTGTTCATCCGAAATTAAATCTTTGGCAAAAATTTCCAGGGAGGTGGTGAATATGAAAATTTTATGGTGGATAAAGCACCACATGATATGAACAATGAAATTTGATTCACCTCATTTGGAGCTAAGATGGATTTCTTATGATTTTTCAAAGTCATGAAAGTAGTGTACAAAACATGCATAAAATAAGATCCTCAGAGACAGTAGCATGCTCAAAACCTATTATACAATAAAGTACAGTAACAGAGGAAACCAACAAGTTTGAGTTTGCTCAAAATGGAGTTACAGAGAAATACTTATGCATTTTTTAAATTAAAACAATTTTTAGTGCAACAATAATGCTAAATCGAAAGTAATTATACTAACGACATTTTTTGGAACAACAACTTGATTCAAAAACCATATCAAAATAAAGTACACTAAAAATGTAACCCAAAAAAATTTGAATTGTCCAGAAAGGAGTTAAACTGAATTACTTATGCTATTTTGAAGTTTAAAGCAATTTATAGTACATAACAAATTGATATAAGGATTTTCTTATAAGCCCTGAGCTGAAAACATTTTGGACCGTTGAGATCTAATCGGACAGCCCACACAAATGGCTATGTCAGCGGTCTGAACATTCAAAGTGATCTAGGCGGTTGATTTGAA
Source organism: Phyllostachys edulis (assembly GCA_036346405.1). Lineage (NCBI taxonomy): Eukaryota > Viridiplantae > Streptophyta > Magnoliopsida > Poales > Poaceae > Phyllostachys > Phyllostachys edulis. The sequence goes on along the minus strand of CM070556.1, from coordinate 24,892,987 downwards.
ATCGAACAGTTCAAAACGAAGAGATGTTCAGACGGTCCAAACAGCCCAACTGATCTAGACCGTTGAATCCAAATTAGACAGTCCAAATGAAGGAGATGTTCAAACGGTCTGAACGGCCCAACTGATCTAGACCATTGAATCTAAATCAGATGGTCCAAACGAAATACAAGTTTAGACTCTTAACTCGAGCGAACTGACAGGTGGGTCCTACTTGTCAGAGACTCTAGCTTAAACAACGCTTAAACCTAACGTTCTCTATGCGCGGGTCCCGCATGCCATAGATACAAAAGCATGTTAAGACAGCAGTTACTGAAATCTAAGCAATCATTAGCTAATTAATGATTGCCATTTGCCCTAATGACCAGCTACAGTGGCTATCCGAAGGCGCTACGCAGAGGAGCTCGCGCTCGAGGCTTTGCCCAGTAGCTCGCCGGCGCTACGCGCCATGGCGGTGCCGGATAAGAGTAAAAATGGAAAGTGGGTGCTAAAGCGAAGCTAGGGGAGGTTGGAGCATACCAGAGGTGGTCCAACGCGGCGGCACTACGACGGAGAGCGGAGGCGATGCTATGGCCACGGTGCATGTCGCAACCCAGTGGCTAAAAGAGCTAGCTAGTGTGCGCATAAGCATCGGGAAGGTCCAGTGAACTAGCATCGGGAAGGTTCAGTGAACCTACCTAAGGGCCTAGGAGAGGACCGGCTAGTCGGAGTTGTGCCGGCGTCGAAGGAGGTGACGGCAGCGAGGGGTTCCTCGTGGGGGCAATGACTCGGGCTTAGAGAGGAGAAAAGAGGGGTCAAGGGAGCTCAAGTGAGACCCAAATAAGGTGTAAAAACAAGGAATCGACGAGTGGCTTACCACACCGGATATGGGGAAGAAAGGGAGCTTTGTGGCTGAAAATGGGGAAACCTTGAAATTCACGAGCTCCTGTGATCCATTGGACAATTAAGTTGAGGGGAAAGACTTATAATGCTAAAGAGCGTATAATGACACGCAAAGTTGAGGACAATATCACCCGGAGACAAAGACGGCAAATAGGTGCCACTTGGTGCGCGCTCCGAAGATGTTGAGGGCATGGAGGCATTCCGGGAGCAACAATCAACAACAGAGGCTGGCATTAGCACACAAGAACACGGCGATGAATGGAGGTTACAGGGGACATTGGAGCTCGAAGCTTACCCGAGAATTGAGCAAGAGAGAGCATCTTCTCCCTCAGCCACCGAGAGGGAGAATGGCGAAAAGAGAGATATGTGAGGAGTATTAAGCTTGGGCGTTGATGGAGATGGACGCGGTGTTAGAAGGCGGAGCCCTAGGATAGGTTGGTTTGGGCGGTGGATTGACACCATTGCTGCGCACGGGCAGGGCTTGGCCACGATGTGGCACGTCGTTTCTGCGTGAACGCCAGTGCGAGGAAAGGGACGGGTCTGACCGGTGGGCCCGCCTCGTCAGCGACACAAGAGAAAAGGGGCTGAAGTGGTTTAAACGAACGAGATAGGTGCTGACCGTTAGATCAAGATCAGACGGTCCATAAGATAGGGAGGTTTGGATGGTCCAAACATCCCATTCATTCTTGATTGTTGATTTCCAATCGGACGGTTCACGCGAGGGGGTATGTTTGGATGGTCTGAACGTTCCCTTCAATCCAGACCATTGATAAGAGATCTAACGGTCCAAAAACTCCACGCCAGTTCAGACTGGCTCGAGTGCGTGCTAAGATGGTTGGGTTGAACCGCGTTGAACCGCGCTACTTGGGTTTGGACCCAAGGAATAGTGCAACTGGATTTTGAAAACAACAAGGCTGAGCCTTTGAGGAATTTTTAGATTGAGTTGCACAACTCAAAAAAATTCAAAATGTTTACTGGAGGTTCCTGAGTCAAATATTAACCTTGGTTAAAATTATTAGAGGTTTTTATGCACTGAATTTTTCTCTAGAAATTTTTCAAGATTCTGCCCCAGGGTTTTGACCAAAAGTCAAACTGGTTTGACGGGCCTATGAGAAATAGTAAATAATTTCTAAAAATTATGAAGTTTTTTAGAGGGGCCACCAGGGTGATCTAGAAGCTAGGAAAAATAATCCTAGAGGATGATCACAAGATTTGCTTAAGGAGTTTTCAAAGGTTATGCTTCCATCAAATGAAGCATTGGTCTTTGAAATTAGGAAACTCTTGGGGAAAATTTCCAGAAAATTCAAATGATATCATGAGGCATCGAAAGTTTTAAATTCTCCTTATTTTTATACATTTGAAACACAAACCATTGTTTGGGATGTTACACACAGAATATTCTCAGAATATTCTATTTCAGAAATATTAGAAAACGACTCAGTGTATGACATGTGAGACCTTTTGATATTTATGAATTTCTAGAATTAAAATAATTCCAGAAAAAGGTAGAGAGAGCAACATGTGGGACCACTGAGATAAAAGGGTTTTTCAAGAATTAAATTAATTCTAGAAAATAGGATTTGGGATGAACATGTGGGCCACTAGTCTATAGACCATGTCCATAGAGAGATGCTTATCCACGGTGGGCCAATCTCATAGAGGAGGGTTGACCAAGATTTGACTGACATACGAGACCCAGATGTAAGAGAGAGAGAGAGAAACAATTAGAGTTTGATTGCGTGGATGCCCCATGGACATTGACATGGTTGACATGTCAACCAAAGTAGGTGAGTTGGCATGAGATGGCAAAGATTTGGCACTAAGGTGGCAAAGCAAGGAATAGAGAATACAGAGCAGAAAGCAAACTAGAGAAAACAACAGACAATAGACAGAGAACAGAGACAACAGACAAGAATAGGGAGCTGCTGCTGGCTGATTCTGGCGCACAGCGTCGGCGGCGGTCGGTGGCGGGACGGCTTCGGCAAATAGGCAAAACGGAACGCTGGCGATGTTACGAAGATGTTGACGCAGTCCAGACAGCGAGGAGAGGTGGCAATCACCGATGGCAAGGCAAAGACGCAGCAGCGGTGGCGGCTTCATGGTGGCGTAGCACTTCCGGCGATGTTCCGGGAAAAGGGAGGGGTGCACGGTGTAGAACGCGACGACGCGAACCCAACGGTGGTGAAGATGAAGGTATGGGCTCAACGGTTGCGTCGTATTTGGCCCGAGAAGGAGTAGGCCATAAAGGAGAAAGAAAGCTTGGTTCTTGGTGTACGGTGGACGAAACTTGAAACTTAAAGATGGGAAAGATAGAATGGGATGAGGGACACATGATGACGAGACTGGATTTTGAGAAACTTACCGGAGAAGCGGGGAACACGAAGAAAGCATTTCAACGTCATGGCTCGACATGGTCGACGGTGACTCGGTGATCTTCGGGCGATGGGGCCAGAAGCTCGACATAGAACGCGTCGAGGTGAACTCAATGGTGCAGACGGTTCGGCTGGGGGACGTCAGATGACGGTAGAGCGCGATGGGGAAGACCTTCGGTGGCACTTGATTCTTTTGCAGACTGCAAAGAAATGAAAACGATTTTGGCGAAACCGATTCGGGGATTTGGAAGAGGAGATCAAGACGGTCGTTTTGACGTGGTTGCTTTGCTTTTTATATGCACCGAGGAGGAAGAGATAGAAACAAGCACGTTTGCTTGCGCGTATGGTTTCTAGACTGGTTCGGTTTGGGAAGATGCACAGTGCAGGTCCATGTGGCAGTCAAGGGAAAAGGAAATTCGGAATTAAAGGAAAGGCTAAAAATGAAAGGAGGCAAAATAAATAGCAAAAAAATTTAGAAAAATCTAAGAAAATACCAGAAAATTCATTAGAACACAAGGAAGCCAAATAACACTAGTTTTGATTTAATTGATGTTTACATTAGTCAAATTAAATTGTTTTAAATTTTAGAAAGTCTCGTTTAAACTTTATTAATTCAAATAAAATTGGTGAAATTTTCTAGGGACCTAAACTACCCAAAAGTTTTTTTAAAAGCCAAATTTTGGGACGTTACGGTCGCCAAGCTTGTGAAGGCCACTCACCGCGTTCTTGCCCCACTTTTGGAGAGCTATCTATGAGTGATGTGGACTCCGGGAGCGATGAGGAGGAGGAGCTCCCTTAAGAGAAGAAGAAGGGGGAAGACCAAGAACTTCACTAGTATGTGCTTCATGGCCAATTCCATCGACGATGACAACATCGATGAGGTACCTCTTTCCTATGATGTTCTCTCTTCTAGATGTGATACCATCTATGAGCAACTACTTAGCTAAGATAAGGCATTAGAGTTCACTATGGCTAAGATAATCTTGATGTTGATGAATGCTCATGCTTTACATTCTAAACTTGCTAAGCTGCAATCTGCTCATGATATTGCCTTACACCAACTAGACAATGCTAGGACTAAGCTAATTGACTTCAAGTCAACTCCATGTGAAAAATGCTTAGAGTCTAGCAAGTTGGTAGCTTCTTATAAGGCTAAGTCTAGTGCTTGCCCTTTTTGTTTAGAACGTGAACAAGAAATGAATGACATGTTAGAAGGAGTTAGAGTTAAGTATGCCAAGCTTAAGGACAAAATTAATTTTGCTCCTTGTGCTTCATGTGAAGCCCTTAAGCTTGAAGTTTCTATTCATAAGGAGAAGCATGCTAGAGCTATTAAGGCTAAAACTTATGAATCATGTACTAAACTTGAAAAAGGAAATGTTTATCTGAAGGACATATTAGAAAATTTTCTAAGGGTAATAAACAATTGAACATGATTCTTGACAAGTCTTAAAGTACTTCTTATGGGAAGAAAGGGTTAGGATACAAATTTGGCCAAGACAAGTCTAAGCCAAATGTTATTCAAGTATTGGAAGATGGCTTAGTTAAGTTCAACACCCAACCTGCAATAATCCTTTTCAAATCTGTAGGTTTTGCCAACCATGTTTTGAGTCAAAAGGTGCATCTCCCAGTGGTACCAAGTACCATTGCACCTATTGCAAGAAGGATGGGTATTTTCTTAAGTTATGTTGGCGTAGGTTGAAAAATGCTAATAAAAATCTTGCAAGACTTTCATCTCATCGACCTAGAGCCTTTGTGAGAAATAATCGTGTAGAGAAGAAGAGACCTGAACTAGGATTTACTTCACATGTTCACCATCATCATATTTCTAGACAGGATGCATCTCATGTTCTTGTGACTGTTGCTCATGATAGGACTTCAAGTAGAATCAAGGCTAGCAATTCTACTTCACATACTTCTCGCGGACATCTGTCTCAGTACTGGGTTCCCAAGTCTTGTTTAACTAACCCCAATATTGAGACACATCGATCTTCTATACCTTGATTTTTAGGATAGCCGTGGAAGGGGGAGGAACACGTGGCTCGTCGACTCTAGTTGTTCATGCTACATGATTGGAGACTTAAGATGGTTCACATCCTTCTCATGGGCAACGAGTGATGACTTCATCACCTTTGGAGATGATACACAAGGGTGGATCGAAGGAACGAGATCGATCAGGGCGAATAACAAGTTCATCCTGAAGGATGTTGCCCTTGTGGACAAGCTAAGGTACAATATGTTTTATATCTCTTAGCTTATTAATGATGGCTATGAGACTAAATTTAAGAAAAATGCATGCCGTATGCTTGATTCAATTGGTGAGCTTGTCTTTGGGATTTCTAGAGTTGGTAGAACTTTTGAGCTGATTTTTCTAAATCTTTAGCTATTGTCTCAAGTGTTTGATTGCATCTTCTTCTGAGTTTTGGCTTTGGCACTGACATTTGGGGCACATTGGTTTTGATCATCTGACACGAGTTAGCAACCTTGATCTCATGAGATATTTGCCCAAACTCAAAGCCGTCAAGGATGCTATATGTGCACCCTGCATGCATGGCAAGCAAGTTGCCGCCTCACACCCATCATTGGCTATGGTCATGACTAACGGACTGAGACAGTTGCTTCACATGGATACTATTGGTCCTACTAGCATTCGGTCAACCAGTGGCAAATGGAACATTCTTGTCATAGTCGATGATTTCTCGAGATATTCTTGGGTGTTCTTTCTTGCTTCGAATGATGAAGCTTTTGATAATTTTCATGATCTTGTTTTTCGCCTGGCTTCTAAACTCCCCGGTGCCTTGAGAGTGATCCATGATGACAATGACATGGGGTTCAAGAATGCCTCATTTGCCTCTTTCTGTGCTGAGCGTGGTGTTGAGCATCAATTCGCCTCTCCGTACGTCCCTCAACAAAATAGTGTGGTGGAAAGGAAGAATATGACCTTGGTCGAGATTGCCAGGACGATGCTAGATGAGTATAGCACTCCGAGGAGGTTCTAGGCTTACGCTATTGCTACAGCTTGTCATATTGCCAATCGTGTCTTCTTGAGACGTCTTTGGGCAAGACATCATATGAGCTTCGGTTTGGGAGAAAGCCCTCCGTTTCATATTTTTTAGTGTTTGGAGCCAAATGTTTCATTCTCAAGACAAGAAATCTGGATAAATTTGAGTCTAAGACTTTTGATGGTTTATTTCTAGGTTATCCTACCCATTAGAGGGGCCTTCGGGTTCTTAATCTTGAGACTAATGTGATCATGGAGACATGCAATGTCACCTTTGACAAGACTTGCCCTGGATCTAGATTAGACATTTGAGGTGACACATAGGTGATGTAGAGAATCTTTGTGGAGGAAGATGAAGACGAAGCTGATGATTGTCTCTTGCCTACTGCTACTATTGTTCCTGATCTAGTTGAAGAACATGCTTCCACTACTTCACCTTTAGTTGAGGCTCCTACTGCATCTTCATTGTCAGCAATACCTGCGGAGGTCGAAGAGGTGCTATCTCCCCCAGGCGCACCACTTCACATTCAGATGTGTTATCCTCCGGATCAGATGATTGGTCATCTTCATGAGCGAGTTACTCACTCCAGTTTTTTCTGAGACCATGTCTAGGGAATTTGTGATGAGTATGATGGGAGAGCTTAACTACTTTCTGGGGCTTCAAATCAAGCAATGCATGAAGGGATCTTCATCCATCAGACGAAATACACTAAGGATCTGCTCAAGCGTTTCAAGATGGGTGACTGCAAGCCGATCGCCACTCCCATGGTGACATTGACTACTTTGGATCCAGACGAGTAAGGAGAAGCCATGGATCAACGTGAGTACCGCAGCATGATCAACTCCCTCCTCTTCCTAACGGCCTCAAGACCGAACATCCACTTTGTGGTCTGCCTCTGTGCAAGGTTTCAAACGTCTCTAAGGACTTCCCATCGCCAAGCCGTTAAGCGCATCTTCAGGTAACTCCAGTCTACCCTCCAGTATGGTATTTTGTTACATCCCAATTTTCTGAGCTTTAAAAATCCTTTGGTTAGTTAGTAGTTGGAAAATTCACCCTTGATTTTATTTGAATTTTAATTAAAGCTTAACATGGACTTTTAGTGCCAAAATAATTTAATATGATTAAAGTCAACATCAATAATGGTCAAAACTATTTTATTTGGATTCTATGAGCTTGGATATATTTTCTAGATTTTTCTAGAATTTTTTCGAGTTTATTTGCTATTTTCTAAATGCTATTTGAATTCTCAGTATTTTCTAAATGAGAAAAACTATATAAAATCTCGGATAAAGATTCGGGCCGAATCTTCCTGGCCCAAACATCTTTCGCGCGCGTGTGGCCCGTGTAGCGGTCCATTCACGCGCATTCACGCAGCACAGCCAGCCTGCCTCGCCTACGCGCGTTCGCTGACCGGTGGGCCCCATGCCTTCATCGTCCTCCTCGCGTCTTCTTCCCTGCGCAAGTGTCACGTTCGTCCGCCATTAATCTTCTAGATGCCGTCCAGCAAAACTCAAATCTCTAACTAGAAGATATCGGATTAATGCGTCAAATGTTATCTTTTATCCTTCCGCGTTCAAATCTAACCGAATTGGAACCCGTATCGGTTTCAATCCCCGGGAATTGCTCGAGTTCGTCTCGGACTCGTTTTGGAGTCCACCGCCGCTACGCCATCCCGCGCTCGACCGGACCCTATAAATAGGACTCTTGGGTTCGCAATCGTCCCCGCACCTCGAACCCCAGATCTATTGCACCTCAAGAACCCTAGAGTGGCTACGATTGCCATATTAGGTTTTCGGTGCCGAAACCCTAAAGCCTCAATTCCTCCACCGCCGGTGATGTTATGCCTCTATGGTGTGCATCGTTGACTTCCTCGTCACCAGAGCTCTCTTTTGCAGCCGTCTTTGCCACCAATACCTCACCAGAGCCACGTTACGACAAAACCAAACTTCGTTCTTTGCTCCGACCGCAATCTCGGCCAACTCCGTCGCTCTCTGGTGTCAACTGGAGTGTCCCCAGGTGCGCAGTAGCGAGGGCTATTCAATGCGACCACTCATCTCCGACGAGCCGCCGCCGTTCGTGTGACACAACAGCTAGCCACCTCAGCCTTCCTTGCATGCGTATCGTCCTAGTGTGCATTGACTCAGCGTCGTGTCAATGTGCATGTGTTAGTCGACCAAACCCCGATCCAAGGGCTCGGTGAACTTGGTTCATCGTGAGCTGTCTCACCGCCATATGGGTCCCACATGTCAAAAATTCTTTTAATTATTTTTCAGCCGAAAATCCCAGGGCTGACGTTAGCCTACGTCATAATCCGGATTTTCAATTGAAAAATAATTCAGGTTATTCGAATAAATCCTAATTAGGGTAGTTTCTTTAGATTTGAACTTCCAAAGGCCATATCTTTTGCATCCGAACTCCAATTGAGCCCATTCAAATTTATAAATTCATATAAATTCGAGATCTGTTTATCTAAGATTTTTATTTAATTTTTGGAGTTTGTTTTCTCTTTGTTATTTATTTATCTTGTTTATTTGCTTTGTTTGCGAGTAGACGTTGATACTTCTAGGAACTTTGAAGAAGAAGGAGTACTTCCAGAGCAAGATCAGTACCTAGATTTATTCCAAGGCAAGTTATACCTTTGATCATGTTGAACCCAGTTTTCAAAATACTTTGATTCAAATTATTGTATTTAGTTTAAGTATTTATTTAAATGCTTTTGGGTGTAGTTATTAATCCTAATTGTTACATCCACCTTGTCTATTGTTATGTCATAATCTTTTGCCACCCTAGATTGGTTCATTATTTAGTTGGTATTATCGTAGTACCAACGTGGGTTGGTTAGATAAGAGTAGATTGCTTAGCCATACCACGAGTCATCATCTCATGTGAGTTGCAAATATAAACCTGACTAAGTGATTATAGAATTTTGTGATAAAACTATGTGTACTGTGTGCTATTACTCGTTGATGGCATGTGTTGCACTTAATCAACTGGGTGGTAAAGGATTTAGACTGAGGCAAGTGGTGGATACTATGTGACATGGTGGCTGTGTGAATGGAAACGTTAATCTATGTGGCATAGTTAGAATTTGGAAGTCTTGCCTTAGTCAATTAAGGAATTAACTTTGTGCACCATTAAACTGAGCCTTACTGTACGACCACATGCCTGATGGGACAAGCCTAACTTAGTAAGTTATGGATTCTTGACATTGATTACTCAGGTAGTAGGTTAGGCTGTGTGTATGGGTGGAGGTGTGAGCTACCAGGTAGTCGCATCGTGGGACGGTTTGCCGCTTCCCTGTCCAACGGTGTGTGTCATGCCAAAGCACTGTGTTTGGGTTGGTATGACAGTAAAGTACACTGGGAGTGTCAATTGTTGAGGTAAAGTTTCTGAAACGTTTTGTTATGATTAGTGCTTGCAACACTAGTTGTATCGTGTGGGTAAAGTGTACAAATTCTGTAGAGTGTTAAATCAATCTATTCAAATAGCTGCGTCCGCGGTCATGGACATGCTCGGGGATTTCACACGAGGGGTAGTTTTCATAAAACATTTGGGAAGGGAGCTGTGTGATCTAAGTCATATGGCTGTGTGAATAACTAGTTTAGACTTTGTGTTCTTTGTGAAACTAAAATGTTAAATTAATATTGTTTATTTGGTTTACTTCATGTTTAATCTATTATTCGTATTCAATTGCAAATGTTGCATTTATGCAAAAGAACCATAGAAGCCATTCCTTTGGAATAAGCAATCATGTATAAATTGCATTTTGTTGTATGACTTGCGAGTACGGTTGTGTACTCATGCTTACTATAATCAATCAACAGAAGTGGAGGAGTCTTCGCCTGCTTTCAAGGAGGAGTTCTACGAAGGTGCTGATCGTTAGGGTTTTGATCCCAGTCGATTGCTTGTGGCGAATTGATGGATTCCGCTGAAGTTTAGTTTTGTTCTGCTGCTACTTATTTCTTTATTGCTAGCCCTGCGTGGCTTAATAAATGTAAACTCGACCATAAGGTCAAAACCATTATTTGTTGTTCAAATTAGTTGTTTATGCTATTAATCATCTTGTGTGGATCGATATTCATCTATGTTGACACTGTGTGCACTAGCGTGATTCTGGACTTGTGCATTATACATAGATGGTCCAGAATTGCATTTTAAGGTCCTGACACATTTGGTATTTCTGCTCATCTTCCTTGTCTATTGGGGGGTTTTTGGATTCTGAATTTGTAGGTTGTAGGCTAAATAGGAAGAGCACCTCAGGCACTTGTCACTTTTTAGGCACTTCTCTCGTCTTCTGGTCTTCTAGAAAGCAGTCTTTTGTTGCATAGTCCACGACCGAGAGTGAGTATGTAGCTACCGCTAGCTACTGTAGTCAGATTCTATGGATGATGTCCACTCTCAGGGACTATAGGTTATCCTTTGACAGTGTTCCACTCCTTTCTGATAACACTAGTGCCATTAAAATAGCCAAGAACTCGGTATAGCATTCGAGGACCAAGCACATTGACATTAGATGTCACTTCCTTAGAGACCATGTAGAGAAGGGTAACATCGCGCTAGAGTTTGTGAAGTCCGAGGCATAGTTAGCTAACATTCTCACCAAGACTTTAGACCCAACTAGGTTTGCCACCTTGAGGAGTGTGTTAGGGGTAATTTACCCCTATGGGTTGGTTTGAGGGGGAGTTGGTTCTTTTCTTAGCTTTCCTTGTTCATCTGATCTTTCCTTGATCTTCTTCTGAACTTTTTGATCTTTTGATCTTTTTACGCTTTTAAGCTTTTCTTGCATCTCATTGTATCATATTGCATTCATATGAAAATCACAAAAATTGCATCATTGGTGATCCTTTTGTGATACCTGCTATGTTAAAATTGTTTTGTTAGCTTTTAAATCGAGGATTGAACATCAATTGAGCTTCTTGTTCTTTTGTAAATCTAAAAGTGCTCTTATGAAAAAAAAAATCAAAAATCAAGTTAGTTGCATCTCATGTGGTTAAATTGTGCCAAACTATTCTCACGAGACTGCATGTCAAAGATATGAACTTGGAGATAATTTGATGATCCAGATGATCTCATGGGGACTACTTGTCCAACTTGACATAAACCTCAAGATTTGTCATCCCAGTTGAAGCTTTGGAAGAGTTTGTGGATGACTCCTTATCCAAGGTCTTCTTCACAAAGATAAACCTTTAATCAACTTCAACATGTGTTATTCATTGCAAATGAAAACTGTTGTAAAAAGTGGGTGAGTTTGGTGCTTTGAGCAAAATGATTTACTTTGGGCTTTTAGTCTCTAGAATGGTCTTTGTTAGCTTCTTGATCTCACATTAACATTTTGATATGACCATTATCACTCTAGGATCTATTTTGATGAACTTGCTATTTTTGAAGCTTTGCTTAACTTGTGAACAATTCATCGTTTCATCTTGAGCTTTCTAGCTTAGATTTGATATATATGTCTTGCCATGATCTTGATAGCACTTTTATGCTTGATATGTCTTGAGTAATAGTAGAAATGTTAGCTTGTTCTTTTGGGTAATCTCCAAAGCTTCTTGTACTAAAAAAATTGAAAAAAAAATCTAAAAATGAAGAAACTCCATTGCATTTCAAGCATGCGTTTTCTTATGCTTCTTCCTCATTTTTGCATTTGTCATCTCTAGATGAGAGGAATGCGTGATTCCTTGATGACTCCATTATCAAAGGGGGGAGATATAGCAAAAATGTTAAAAGGGAGAGCTATTTGGAGAAAAAAAAGGGAGAAAACCAAGTTGAAGGTTTGTTTATGAAAATACCAAGTTGTGCATTTGCGCGAAAACGCTAAGCATTTTCATAAACAAACTTTCAACTTGCATTTTTTTGGGAAATTGCCCATGTGTTCATCAAGGGGGAGAATACGGATATCATGGGGATATGCTCATATTCGTAGGATGATCATACAATTGGCAATGGTGGTGAGGATTTAACGAAACACCCATTTTCGGCAAAATTCAGATGCTCTTAGGTCATAGGCGGTCAGACTGGCCAGGGCAATGGTCAGACTGGCCTAGCTGGCGGTTTGACCGGCCACCACTAGCGGTCAAACCAGCCTTCGGGCAAGCCAAATGGCCGGTGGTCAGACCGGCCATGCTGGCGGTTAGATCGGCCATGAGGGGCGGTCTGCCGGCCACAAATTTCGATGGAATTTTGGATTGGGCCAAAAATAGAGGGTGTAGGCAAGAGAGGGGATTCTTTTGCACTTAGTCTCGTAATTTTTGGAGCTTCGAGCCAAAAGTTCTATTCGTTTTAAATTTCCAGAGAGGTTTCAGATTTCCACGGAGAAAATATGGTTAAGTCCTGTGGTTGGCTTGGATCGATCGGCGGGGGCGGTCGATTGGTCATGGGTGGCGATCGACCGATTCTATCTGTCTTGTTGGCGGTAAAGGCGGCGATGTTCGTAGGTTAGGTCAAATTTATGGTTTTCAATGCATATATGTTGGATGATGCATGTTTTGACTAACGTGGGTTAAGTTGCGAAGAATTTGTTCCTAGAATCGATTTCTTTGTCTATTGTTGTGCAGGAGGCTTGGAGGTCAATGACGATCGACGGCGGCGAGGATGATCGGGACTAGGCTAGGAGAGCTGAGGTCCAGAACAATCGAGGATGCCAGGTGAAGTTAGTGGACTCAAGCGTGGCGCAAAATGGATAACGATGACCGAACAGGAAGTTCGATGCGACGGGTTGCATCAAGCGGCATGGGGGTCGGTGCATGTGCCATGGTGGTTTCGGTGGGAGCCGGATGGGAGACTTGCAGACATGAAGAGAGCTGTTGATTAACTTACACGTGGCGAAGCATGGGATTGCTTCATGAAGATTGAACTCAGTCTTTGGAGAAGGATCGAGAAGGGGTATTTTGCTAACTTAACTATAATACCGCCTTGGTAACTTTTAGCTAAACCGCGGTGTAAAGAGAGGCGGTTTAGGTTAATTGAATATAAAGATCACGAAGAAATAGATTCAGAAAGCCCGGTTCGTCATCCGCTTTGAGAAGCGTGCGTGAGTGTGGACCCCTTTGTGTGTGGGCTTAACGGGTACCCGTTAGGGTCTTCTCTCTAAACCTAGCTTCCACTGTAAAAGGGAATCTCCATATGTGGAGTTCTCAAGTCCTTCTAAGAGAAAAACCCTAATTTGTGATTTAGAAATTTTGAGGTAGTTGAGGCTAGGGTTTGTGAGAGACAGATTGATTGTGGGCCTATTTGGAACGGTTGTGGCTTTCCTAAAAAGCGGCTTCAGTGTCTTTGTCAGAAATTTGAACAATTGCGCAGTCGAACAGTTGGGTGAAGAGATTTGATGTTTGGTTGTCGCTCTGACTTACGAGATGGGAAAATGTCTGAAATGCCCCTAAGGATAGTAACGGCTTGTTTGATGTCATTTAACGCAATTAACAACATTTAACAAGAACGGGCGACAATTAATGATAATTAATGACGCCAAACGTAATTAACGACATTTAAAGACAATGAACAATGGAGACAATTGATGACAACTACTGCAATTGATGACATTTAACAACAATTATTGACGACGACTGCAATTTGCGCAACTAATCGCATTTGACGACGAATACCGCAATTAGCACAATTGATTGCATTTGACAATGATCGCCGAACCAATTACTGTAATTGATCGCATTCGACGACGACTACCGTAATTAATGCAATTGATTGTATTTGACAACAATTAACACAATATACCGCAATTTAGCACAATTAGCGCAATAAACCATAATTAACGACAATTATTACAATGATTAATTATTACAGTAAATAATTATTAAAATAAACAGTTATTACAAAACATTTAAATTACAAAAGAAAAAAATAAAACCGAAAAGAAAAATAGAGGCAGCGGCGATAGGGGAGGAAGCCGGAGGAGGAGCCGCCGCCTCATCGGGAGAGGAGGAGATGCGACAGCGCCAGTCGGTGGAGGGAGGCAGCCAGATCTAGGCAGAGGGAGAGGGAGGAGGCCGTTGGCCGCTCGAGGTCGGGAAGGAGCCCATATCCAATCGGTTGGAGGTGATCGGATGTGCGGGGGTGTGGGGGCCGGCTTAGGGGAGAGGAAGGAGGTTGCCGGCGGCTCGCGGCTGGGGAGGAGCCTAGATCTGGGCGGGAGGAAGAGGGAGGGGCGGCAACGGTGGCGCAGGAGGAGGTGAGGGCCCGGGGAGGAGGAGGCGCGCGGGGGGAAGAGGGGGAGGAGGATTGGGAGCTCGGGGGGGAGGAGGAGGAGTAGGGGCTCGGGGGAGAAGAGGGGGAGGAGTAGCAGGAGCAGGGGCTTGGGGTGTTGTGGGAGGGGGGCCGAGCCAGTGGAGGGAGGTGGGGATTTTATTCAATGGACAAATTGGATAATAATCAGTGAACTTGAGGGGCAAAGTTGGAAGGGGGTGGTGGGAAGCTGCCGAAGGGTAGTTTCCGACAAAAAATCCATGGTGGAGTGCTTAAGTCCGCCTATTTGGGATGACTTCCGACTTTTCTGAGTGAAAGCCAAAAGCTGAAGCCGTCCCGAACATGCCCTGTGTGCTTAAGTGTTGAGCTTTTGTCCTCCATGGTGGAGTGGCTGTAAACCAACATCTATCTCAAATCAATCTAATCAAGATTGCTTCAAGATGAGTCATTTCTTATTCTTTCTCTCTCTTTGGTGACTTTTGGTATTTTGGTGATCCTTTGGTTTCTTATTGTGATCTTGCTTACTATGAAATGTGGGAATGCATCTAGGGTCATCTTGATCATCTTTTACCCACAAGCAAGTTTTAGGATCAAAGTTTGATTTTTTCCTAGGTTCTTGTGCTCTCCTTCCCTCATTTATGAAATTCATGAAACTTTAGCCTTGATCTTCCCGATCGTTGATTGGAATAGGTTTATGATCTTCTTGATGAGCTATGGTTGAAATTTGAGAGGATTTGACCACTGGATCAAAAGTTGAGTCGATTTGTGATTTTGAATTCGTGTTGATTTTACTGTTCATCGTGCTAGAGGTCAGACCACCTCCTGTGAGAGATCTGACCGATTGGCCATCGGTCAAACCGCCCAACCTGAGAGGTCTGACCGCCCAACTAATTTTTCTTTGAGTTTTCCTTGATTTTGGTTTTTGTGCTTCAGGGTTGCGATTGAATTAAATACAAGACTTCCGTTGTGCTTGTACTTTGATCTTTATAGCTATTGGAGTAAGAATTGGATTGAGTCCGATCTAGGTAAAAAAGTGCTAGTGCTCCTATTCAACCCCCCTCCCCCTCTAGTCGTCGTTTTGGTCCAACTGAGTTCAAAGAAACAACAAATAGTAGCTCGATCCAGTACAGAAGCAGAGTACAAGTCGCAAGCGAATGCCACTGGAGAACTAATCTGGGTTCAGTCTCTGCTCAAGGAGTTGAATGTATATCAATCATGACCTCCAGTACTCTGGTGTGACAATTTGGGAGCTACTTATCTCAGTGCAAACCCAGTTTTTCATGCACAAACTAAACATATTGATGTAGACTTCCATTTTGTGCGAGAACGGGTCGCCTGGAAAATGTTGGATGTGCGATTCATCGCTTCGGGAGATCAGGTAGCAGATGTGTTTACTAAAGCATTTGGTCGTCGGCCATTTGATCGACTCAAGCACAATCTCAATTTGATCTCTGATAGTTGAGATTGAGAGGGGATGTTAAAATAGTGCGCAACCTTATCTCTGAATATCTCTGAATTAGTTGTAACTGTCAGTTAACTATAGCATATATTTTCAGTTGACTGTAGTGCATCAAATCAGTTTTTGGTTGAGTTTGTTCAACCGGCTGTTGTAACCCGATTGGATTGATTCGATTGTAACTTAACACTATAAATACAAGGGGCAATTTGCTATATGCTCTTCGGATCTTCACAATATGTTACTGGTGTCTTATTAACATATAGGCTCTGAACCCACATGTTAGCCTCAGAATCAGTCGTATATTATAAATCATGTAGTTATTCAGTGGTATATTGTGAATTTTCTCTAAATACAAAGGCTAACCCAAGAGGTAGCTTATGCCAAATAACTGTGTTTTACAACAGGTTGGTTTGATCTGCACACACGTGAAGTTAGTGCATGCCTCAATTAAACCCCCCCACCAAATTAAGCCGCGCTGCTTGGCAACATCCGCGTAGGTGCGCATAAGGGAAGAATTCTGCCATCGTTGCATCTCACCAAATTCTTTGCCCAGTCGCACACGTAATTAACAAGCATGCATGCAAGTACGCAGCATTCAAAAGGCGCAGCCGATCCACTCCCTTTATATACGCGCGAAAACTCATGAGCTGCAACTCACAGTGTCAAAGTTTGCAGCACATTTCTAAGTTTGTGAGAAGTTGATATAAAGACATATGGTGTCGGTGCGATCGAAGTTTGCTGCTGTGCCCCTGGTCTTGATGACGATCATGGCGCTCCTCATCGCGTCGAGCTCGGCGCGGCCGTTGGGCGGCGGAGCGTCCGTCCACGCCGTCTCCGGCGAGTCCATCCTCCAGCTCCTCCGGCGGCTGTACCTGCAGCAGCTGGGGTCAGGGCCGGGGCCGTCGTGCGACACGAACAGCTCCAACGGTGGATGCCCACCCCCATCTACGGGTTAAACCATCAGAATTATATGTTCATCCCCCAAGTTGTTCAGTAATTATAGTTTGATTTGGTTTCGTAATCCGAACCCCTTTTGGGTATTGCATTGGATAATTTCATTCTTGTTTGAGTTTTGCCCCTGCATGGGCATTGATTTGTAAGTAACAATACACATATTACTATTGTTTGAATACAAAATGGAGGTATTTATATAGTTTCGTTTTACTGATCCTTACAGGAATTTGTGTTTTTTTAATGGTGTTGGTGATAAGACCAGACCTGATAGGCTGATATACTGTACATACTAGCAACATAATGCACGTGCGGTGCCAGCTTAATAATTTTTAGAAAAATCCCATGATTCATGTTAATAATAATAGCTCAATGAATAAGTACGTAAGTACCCAAATTTTACACTAAAGATCGTAGACGAACAACATGTCACTGTTAAGTCCTTAGGTTGATGAACATGCCGGGCTTCTTTTATGTTCCTCGCCATCGACTCCATAAGTTGCAACGGTGTCTTGATTGCCGATAAACACGGTAGTAGGAAATAGATTGTCAATAATCTCCGTTGATGTATAGGATGTACACCTCAGTAGCGGTGTTATTTGTCGAAAGAAAATCAGAGGTGATTTATTTGCACTCATTTCGACTCGGTGTCGATTTCTGGCGTAGGTGCCGCCGCCGTTGTCTAGGTGAGCCAATCCGATAAAACCCATTGTGGGTAAATGACTATTGAATTACTACACTCTTGATTTTCTCTGTAGACTTACACTGAGAAATTATGCATCCCATGACAATGGACTTTCTTTTAATGAAGAGGCGGGAGAGCCGCCCTTTGTATTGATAAAGTAGGAGAAAAAAAGATAAAATAAAAAGATACACCCCGATATGGAAAATATCCCCAGCGGGACGGAACCTTCAACTGAGACACGCCTTGCAATACCCTATCAATAGCATCGGAGCTAGAGATACCAACTAGCAAACTCTAACCATACCCTAACACCAACTAGCTGTGTCGCACACACACATCGAAGCTAAGGGAATGACAACACCTCCCATCCAACCCACGGGAGCTTCGAACTGGTTAAAACCGGACAGTGTAGAGGGTCGCCCTAACACCGACTTGAGAGAAAAGAATAGGAACAGGTATAGGTTGGTCCACACGCTCACAGAGCCATCGGTGAGGAGCTTCATATGAATTAGACGAGGATGCAGTTCTTTCTCTCGGCGATAACAGTGGATAATGCAGAACCGAAGGACGACAACTCCGACTCCTCTCCCCCACTACCCACGCAGCTCATTCAAAGTGGACTGGACCAACTAATAATAGTGGATAATGCAGAACCGAAGGATGACAACTCCGACTCCTCTCCCCCTCTACCCACGCAGCTCATTCAAGGTAGACTGGACCAACTGCTACGAACGGGGCCTCCGGGACAATTGTCTTGCGCCTCTTGCGCTACGAGACGACCTTTCAACAGCAACAACTCCTACTCAGGCTCTTCCAACGGCAATAGCCCCTTGCTCGATCGGGCTCTTCCAACGGCCAGTCTGTTACTCCTCAGGACAACGGCCTACACTCAGGGTGCCCCTGATATAGCAGCATGGGAGGCTGACCTTCTCCTCTCCGCCTCGAGCAGACCGGCGAGCGCACAACGAGAGCTAGCGGGAGGAGGTTCTGGGAGCCGGGGGTAAAGAGAGTTCTCTGGCTGTGACAGGATGATCTCTGAGTGACAATGGACTTAGAATGCATGATGGAGGGAGTATCTCGATAGAAAATTCTACAGCGTACAAGGGTACACCTTAGGTGAAACTCAATAGAGGGTATAATTGTCTAGATTAGGTTTAATTTGTGTCCGTCAGATATGAAATCGAACGACGGAGAAAAACATAATGATGTGACGTTCTCGTACGTGTTTCATTTTGCACTGAACTTCTATGGAAGATTAGGATATATGCGCATATACATATCGTGCCAAAGTTGGACACACGTACAAGCCAAGATTGGTCGCTAGCTAAGGAGACATGGATCGACGACTGTGAGCCTAGAGATCGAGAATTAACAGTGCCGTGCATCATGATGGTGGGATCAATGTTTCCGGTGCCAATGCTAGCTATTTGTTCTGATCACGGTTGTGTCGGCCTCCTGCGGATCCAAAATTTTCAGAATGGACGTTCAAAGTTACAAAAATATTGTTCAATGTACGTAAAATATTAATATGCATAATAATCAAAGTACAAATTATTCGTACTAATGACAACATCTTAAATAATTTAGTAAAATTACAAAATAATCAAGAAAAAATACAATTTAACTCGATTTTCATTCATGCCTTACAGATTGACAAACTTCTTCTTTATTTTTTTTTGAAGCTCTGAGATCCGCATTTCATAAAAAAGACAAGATTTACCATCACAATTCAAACTAAAACAAACAAAATTGCTGATTTGAGCATTTGGGTTTGTTCTTTGCTGGTTTGGGAATTGAGGATCTGGTAATTCGAATTGAATCCACATCTACACTGTTGAGAATTTGGGTAGGCCGACCTTGCTCCTTCGACCTCTGACTTGCTGCTGCATTTGCATCGTTGTGGTCGTGCTGTCGAGAAAGAGGAAGAGATTGTATGTTGATTGTTAGGGTTACAGAGAAAGAGAGATGAGGAGGAATGATCTTGTTGTGGCTCGGCTGAATGATCCAATGTCCAAAGGGTAAAGGCCGAATGGTTTGTGACCATGGGCCGACCACCACATGGGCCAGTTTGAGGTTGTAGGGTGCTGGAAGGAGATATTGTTTGATGGGCTGAGAGGAAGTTGTGATTTGATTGGACTAATTAAGAGTATATTTTATTATTATATAATACGTATATTATACTGCAGATTTTTTTTTGCAAAAATTAATGAGTGTTCACCCACAAACTTAAGATGGACCGCGCGCCCCTCCCAGCGGACCGCCGCGGCGAGGCCACTGGGTGCGACACGGACCTAACAGACATGCAACTTTAATTTGGCGCAGTCCAACAAGTCCAAGATCGATCAAGCCAACGGAATAATTTAGTGGAGGATTTCATCGTCGACGTCTCCGCACGCGAATGTAGGCCATACAATGTCGGACTAGTATGTATGTACTTTCGATTGATCAAGGGGGAAAAATGGAAGTCCAAGTTCCAAACTAAACCTGGAAGTCAAGTAGTCAGCAGCACACGGTCGTAGCAAATTGTTCGACTGTGTCAGGTACGCCTTTGAATTTCAACTTCTGGAAATTCCTAAATAACTTGCATAACAGCGCCATTCCATCCGTCGGTTAACTAGGGCTAGGAAAATGAGGTGACAAGCTAGTGTCTCCAAGCTTGCTTAATTGTAATTACCACCTTGCTTTGATTAGGATCCCGAACTTGTCTGTCTTCTGAAGCAGGCGCGAAGCTAGAGGGAGTGTCCGGTATGCTACTTGCACATCCAAAAAATCTTAAAAAAATGTAGAAAGTACGTAGTTATTATGACAAAATTGTTTGTTCCATTGAACTTTGATGGGAATTATTGTATAAGATTTTAGACTTATGTAAAACGTACATCTTCATTAAAAAATTTCTAGCTCCGCAACTGTTACGAAGGAAACCATGCATGTACTTGTTTGGTTCCTGCGGCATCAATTTATAGCAGCTGAGTACTCGAACTGAAGTCGTTTCCAACAAAAGAGAGAAAGGACAACACCACCAGCTATAACTGAAGGGATACGGGTAGGCTACAATAGCAATAATTCGAAAATTCTACCACGTAAACTAGGAAGCTAAGCAAGAAGATAATCAGAGATCGTTACCACCAGACGCACAGAGCAGCGAAAGAATAGATGGAGCAGTCTAGTCCAACGTAGAGTGCGTCGATGTAGTGGTCGTAGTCGATCGACCAGCGTCCTCGCGAGTCGATCGTCTCCGCCAGCAACCTCAGCAGTTCCTTGTGAAGATCGCGGATCGTTCTCAAGTGCAACAGTAACCGCAGTAGCGCCTGTACAGTATCCACACGTCTAGAGAAGGAACAACCATACGCCGGTATGCTAGCACCAAGTCGCACGGCAGAACTTTAAGGAAGATAGCAGCTAGGGTTTTTGAGCAACTCACGTCAACTCGTATATTTCCCAATAGCCACAAGCATTTCCTTATATAGTGCCTATAACGGATCCTATCCGAACACGTTTGACGAATCGTATCCGTACTGGTTTGTTCCAACCCGTTAAGTGTGTGACCCGTTAGGTTTATACGTATTCGGTTGTGACTCAGAAACACCTTTCTGACCACGAGTCGTTAGCGGCACCTAGAAGGACAACGATTCCCGAATATGCACAAATTATATCGGACGAACCTTAATGCAATATGATCTACGACTAGATCCATATCACTAACGACCAGCTCATATCTTTATACGACCAGTTCATATTTAGTCTCGACCAGTTCATATTTAGTCTCGACCAGTTTGTAACTCCTTACGACCAGGTTTCGACCACTTAGTGATCATATTCGACCAGCCTACGACTAGTTCATATTTCCATACGACTAGTCCGTATCTGATCAAATTAAATGACCTTCTCGTGTATTCTCCCTTTGCCACGTGATATCTGGTTGAACTCCAGGTGAGATGTTGTGTCATCCATGGACTGTTCAATACTTTCTCGATCAAGTGTTGGATAACCTTATGTGGTCGAACTCTTCGACCACCAATGGCATGGCCATGCACTTTCTTTATCCGACCACATCGAGCGGCCCAGAGATATTTCTCCTGTTATGTTAGGAGGGACAAATTCCATATCCGACTAGTCACATCCCTCCGCATGTTTCATAGCATACCCGAAAGCTACCTTTATAACTACCCAGTTACGAGTAGTGTTTGGCAACCCCTAAGAGTGCTATTACACATGTAGGGAACCATGTTGATCTCAGGTCTAAGGAATATATATCATCATTGTTTGAGACCAACTGGCGATATATAGAATCATAACAATCTCAACAGTGTCTCAAGATGGGTCAATCCAACCCCATGTTCTCCAACACGTACATGTGTTCACATAATTAATTCGACATCCCTATATGCATGACCGGTGAAACATGGCCATCAATCAATATATGTGCTGGTCGTAGAGTCACTAGTATCCCGACCAGTGACATTCGACCAGGAATACTTTTAGAATAACATCATCATAAGTTAAAAGAGCTTCACTAACAAGTCACATACTTGTTAATCTTTATAACTGATGATTCAATCAAGGAACTGAATAACATTTAATCAATAACTCATAAACATAGATGTGATACAATCATCTCTATAATTGCCTCCAGGGCATATCACCAACAATAATGACCACCGATTTTTCCATGCAACGTTTGCCACGGCAGGAGACTGACCTGCCGGCCAGAAGATACACATTAACTTGCACACTTTTGCACCACGACTGACAACACTACGAGCGCACGCGCGCGCGCACACACGGCTAATTAGTACTCCGCAGTTTTAGTTGATTTGAACACCTGCAAGTACTCAACTTAGGCATTGATCGCGCGACCAGCTTTGTCAGCTCGATATTCTTCGATGGCGCCAGAGAACTTGCAGACCGCGTGGACGCGCTATCGAATCGATCGACGACGCGCGCGCCTGGTCAAATACACGGACGCGCGCAACTTGTCAAATACACGGACGCGCGCGCCTGGTCGCACACGTAAGAGAGCAGCTAGCTAGCATGCATGGATGCATGCATTTGCGTGGAACTTTCACAAAGTTTTCAGTCCAGTAGTCCACCATGCATATAGGCATAGCTAAGCTCGCCAAGTGATCATGCACTCGTGCAGCTCCATCTACACATTCCCTATATATACGCAGCTACGTGCATCGATCTGTGTATGCAAGTACGTCCACTGCAGCTTCAGCTTGCCAAGTTCGGTAGCTAGCCTAGCTAGGGCGAGATCGTCCAAAAGATTAATTGTGAGCTTAGCTGAAGCTTGAAGGAGCAAGCTCTAGAGACAGATCGACGCAGTACGTACGCCATGATGGGATCGAAGTTTGTCGTGCCACTGCTCCTGGTTTTCGTGGTCTTGTCGGGCACCTGCACCCGGCCGGCCGCCGCGGCGAGGTCGCTGGCCGACGGCGGCTGGTGGGGCGAGGAGGCGCTGGCCGGCGTCTCGGTCAACGTGCTGCCGTCGTCGCTCTGGCGGCTGCGCCACAGGCTACCGGCGCTGGAGATGAAGCAGCACGCCTCGTGCAGGACATGGGATCCCAACAATGTTAACTGTCCACCACCACCACCACTTTAAAACAGTGCCCTTGGGGTTTCATCCATCAATAATGCGACGTCGCCACCACAGTAAGGAGGCTGCCGTCGCAGTGGCCCTAGCACCCAGAAAAGACTCTTACATAGTTAGTTTACACTCTGGCATTTGGGTTTTTGTTTATCTTCTCTTGGTATATAGGTTTATTCGTTTGTTCTTGATTTTCCTCTTGTCATCCATAACTATAATAGGAGATACGGTTATATGGATTGGCAATTGTATTCCTTTAGAAATGTACGTAGCTTATAATATGTGTGTTGAAAGGCTTTTCCCCGGCCTAATAAATAAAATTGCATACAGTGATGAAACTCATGTGCATCATAAAAAAAGTGGCCTTGTGCCTGTGTTATGTACATAACCTTGAACCATGCATAGGGTTTCTCCCCTACTGTTTTCCTTCCAAAAAAACATGATCTCAAACCGAACCGATAAAGGATGAACCACAAAGCCACTTCTGTCGTTGCCAACTGGAGCATAACCTAGTGGTGAAGCACATTGTCTCTGTCTTTTCACCAGAGTTCGATTACCAACCACGGGCTGCGTGTGTTATTTGTGTAGATTTTTTACTTTATTTTTTTAGGATTTGAAACATGATCTATGGGTTATGAGCTTTAAGATGACTACAATAGCCCATTTTCACGCCCTCTAAAAAAACTACATCTATCCCTATAGAGAATTCTTTTTTTGAAAGTATGTCTAGATCACACTACTACAAAAGGAGCTATACTGGACGCCTCATCACAAACGGTTCCCTGGAACCGTCAGTATTAAATACAATAATAGACGGTTTTAGTTTAGCGCATGTCTGTGTTACTGGCTGCAGTAAAAACCATCCGTGAAGATGTAATATCACAGACAGTTCATGTTGAAAACCATATGTGAAATATCACAAACGGTTCTTAACAAGAATTGTATGTGATGTTAATAAATATCATAGACGAGTTTTAAATATGTCTGTGATAATTTGTAGACAGTTCTTAATAAGAACTGTCTGTGATAATTTGGTATCACAGACGGTTTGTGGTTGGAATCATCTGTGATATGTTTAAGCCCATTTGGTTCCTACGCGATGTGTATCTTCGTCTCGCGCATCGACGTTACGATTCGTCTCAGTTTGTGATACATTTTAAAATAATGATCATGTCTTTCATACCATCCATCAACAACCAGTAGAGTTAAAAAAACTTGATCACTACGGTATTGAAAACTCACAGACCGTACGTCGCGCGCCATGGTGAGCACACGGAGCATGTCGGCGAGGACCAAGGCGAGGAGGTCGGCGATCACCGTCGCTCTTCCTCACGATGTCATCGTCAACATCGTCGGCCTCGTGGCCGCGAGCTCGCCTTAGCCCATGGCTAACCTCTGTAGCTTACGAGCCATGTACGTATTTATATACCTACAAAAAATACGTACTACTATTTATTGTGGCAACCAATCCATACATGCATACATGTTAGCCTTTTAATTTGACTAGAGAAACATGTTACTAATTTAACTAGCAACAACGCCTTTCATTTGGCCTTAATTTTAATTTTCTCTTACGAAGTAATTCTAATGTTTTGAATTGTGTACGTATATTGGAGTTGCAAGGCCATGTACAAGCCGTCCAAGGAGCGCGTTGTGGGGAGGCGCGTGGTGCTAGAGTGGGAGGAGGCGATGAAGTGGCTGGACAACGATCGCCACTTCGCCGTCGTGAACCACCTGGTTGGCGCTGGCAACTCAGAGGCCTGCTTCATCATTGGCCTCATGCTCGTCTTCATGCACCAGGACATACAGTGCGGCCTTGTGTTCCTCAAACGGGGGGCCATCGCCAGTCACAAAGCCACGGTCTACATGCTCGTCCTCCTTCTCTACACGGCCAACGAGGCGCGCGATGTTTGGAAGAAATACATCAGCTAGGTCGAGGGCGAGCCGGTCGGCGGGTGCGAAACGGCCAAGAAGACCAACCGGGAGTGCAAGTGGTGCCGAAGGCTTGCTGCGGACGCAGTCCAGGCGGCGATGTGGAAGATGGTCGGACCGCTGGGCCGGGTGTGGGCGCTGTCGGAGGAAGGTCACCGGTGCACGAGCATCGGCTGCGGTGTGTACAGAAGGGTGGGACGACTACGTCATCTTCTGTAGCGACGACTGTAGGATTAGACATGAGTACGCCAAGTTCGTTGCACAGGTGTTGAACTACTTACAAAATTAGCGGTTTTTTAGTGATACTCCTGATGCTAGCAGCTGAAAAATAGAACATTTTTTTTAGAAATGGAAGGAACTATCACAGGCGGTTTACTGGAACAAACCGTCTGTGATATAATAATTACCACAGACAGTTATTAAAAATAACCGTCTGTGATATGTACTTATCACAGACGGTTTTTGGTTGGAACTGTCTGTGATATGAACAAAGTCTATTTTGCATACAACTATAGGAAACCAACTACTTCACAAATATGCCATAAATTACAAATAATGATACACACACAATCTTCTCCAGCCACTTGATATAGTCCAGAATGCGCTCTATCTTCAACTCCAGCATGTTTAGCTTCTGCTCCAGCACAACTTCCATTTTTTGCTCCAGCCCAGAATCCATCCTTTGCACTGTATTGTTGCACTTCCTTGCTCTGTCCATGGTGTCTGCCCACTGGAAATATCGATATCCTCCAGCCTACAGAACCATACAAACGCCAAAACAGCAGACACATTTCATAGCTACTGGAGAAACATCCAAACCGATAGAAATCAAACTCAAGTTTACTTACTGAGAAATAAGGACATTTGTAAAACACCCAACCAGTATTTCCTTCGGTGTTGGCGTAGAACACATTTGCTTGCACACGACAGTTAGGGTAATCCACTCGCCTAGCAGTGGCTAGCGCTAGGGCCCTTCGATTCGGTGAGCTCGACGCCTCAGACATATGACCCTCAGTCAAGAGGAGGAGATGAGGTGAGGTGAGACCAGAAGGAGAAAGAGCTAAGCTCAAGTACTAGAAGAAGATGAGAAAGCTCAGGATTGACCCTACTTATGCTGGCGTGCGAACTTCTTTTGGCTATAGAACTATCACAGACAGTTTAGTGGAATAAACCGTCTGTGATATGTATCACAAACGGTTATTGACAAGAACTGTTTGTGATGTTTATTTTTCACAAACGGTTTATAATTGGAACTGTCTGTGATGTGTATCACAAACGGTTATTAACAAGAACCGTCTCTGATAATCACGGTTGCATTGAAGAAGACGGTGAGTACGCCTAAGAAAGCAACCAAGCCCATCATGAAGCATGATTTTTTTTTGGGGTGGGGGGTTGTTCACGCAGCATGAAGAGGATGAGATAGCAGGACGATCAACCTCATCGAACCTGACACACTCTCTTGGTAGCCATGCTTCTTGAACTCGCAGGGGCTGGTCATACGAACTAGCAAGAGAATGCTAATGAAGTAAGAATGTGCCAAGCCAGAATACAATCACAGTATGACCAGCCCCTGTAAGTTCAAGAAGCATGGCTGCCAAGAGAGTGTGTCAGGTTCGATGAAGTAGGCCATGGCTACCGTCTCATCATCTCATGCTACGTGGACAACAACTAAAAAAATGATCATGCTTCGTGGTGGGTTTGGTTGCTTTCTCAAAGCAGCCGCATCAGAGACAAAGGAATACTAACCTTAGATCACACAAGCACACTTGAAAATCTACGGTATTTCTTTCACCAAACGCGCCCTAGAGCCGACCGCTTCCTTCAAAGCAGCTGCATATATATCAGAGACATTTCTCACTACAGATAGATCTAGATCTGAGGGGACGACTAGATATTTAATGGCGCGTATCACAGACGGTTATTGTTAAGAACCGTCTGTGATACGTATTACAAACGGTTTTAAATAAATACCGTCTGTGATAATTTAGAGACCATCGGTGAGGTCTTCGAATGTCATAGACGGTTCTTGTTAAGAACCGTCTGTGATATGTATCGCAGATGGTTCTTAACAAGAACCGTCTGTGAGGCCTACGATTATCACAGATGGTTCTTAATAAGAACTGTCTGTGAGGCCTACGATTATCACAGACGATGGTTATTTAAAACCGTATGTGATACGTATCACAGACGGTTCTTTTTTAAGAACACTCTATGATATGCGCAATTAAATATTTGGTCATCCTGACTCTAGACAGATCTGTCTATAGTGAGATCTATCTCTGATATGCGGTTGCTATGAAGTTGGCGGCTGGCTCTGGGACGTTTGGTGAAAGAATTAAATACCATAGATTTGTAAGTGTGTTTGTAGATCTTTTCATTCTTGGTGATTTAAGGTTAGTATTTGCTTCTAATTATATGCATTATAATCTAGAGAGATCGATGATAGCTAGGTTTATCATCCAAGGAGGTTATTGGCAGTTAAGATTTACAATAGAACAATGAGCAGCATGTATATATACATTGACTTGTCCTGTATTATGTAAAATAATACTGTTTACATCATAGTGAGCCTCAGTTCTGATTATGTCAAATGAAGGAGGAAGGGAGGAGAAGGAAAGGAGGAAGAAAGAGAGGTTGGTCAATAGGAAGAGATCTCGTGGGATATTTGGGATCTTTGTGGTGAGCTCCGAGGGTAATGATCTATAATCCTTTATATTTGCCCTGGGTTAATCGTTATTCAATTTGTAGTATGTTTGGTCAATAGGAAGAGTAGTTGTGTGCATTAATCTAATTTGTTACGTGCGTAGCGCAGATGGACCGAAGCTGAATGTATGTTGAGAAACGTGTGAGTGAAGAGTACATTGATGCCGTGTCTACTTTTAGAAGAGCTACCGAGCAGGATATGTTGAAGAATGGGATAAAATTTATGTACCGTCCATGCATTGATTGCGATAATCTAAAAATGTTTACCAACCCGACACAGATCGAAGGGCATTTGATTCGAAGGGGTTTCAAAAAGAAGTATACATGTTGGACTAGTCACGGTGAAGAGTAGATTATACTGTAAGGTAGTAACATCGTCGAGGGAGACAACGATATGCCGGATGTGGATTGTGCTTTCGATGAGGGTAGGTCGCACGATGACAATCTGGATCAGATGCTATGCGATGCAGAAGGGGACTATAGTGAGAGAGTTTGGTAAATTTGAGGGCTTAATGGAGGAATCGGGGAAACATTTGTTCTTGGGCTGCAAGCCGAAATACACAAGGTTGTCATCCGTGTTTGAAATGCCGAAATTGAAGGCAAGCAATGGTTGGTCAGATAAGAGTTTCACGACGTTACTAGGTCTCCTAGCAGACATCCTTCTAGAGGGAAATGTATTGCCTAGAACTACCTATCAAGCCAAGAAGGTTCTTTGTCCATTGGAAATGGAAGTAGAAAGAATACATGTATGCCCAAACGATTGTATCCTCTACCGTAAAGAGTATGCAGGCATGCATATATGTCCGGTGTGCAAAGCATCCTGATACAAGCGTAAAAATCACTCCGATGATGGCAAGGGCATCGAGGTGAAGCAAGGACCTCCTGCTAAGGTGTTGTGGTATCTACCTATAATTCCCCGTTTGATGCATTTATTTGTGAACCGAAAGGAGGCAAGATTGCTGTGTTGGCACTTAGAGGAGCGTAAGAAAGATGGAAAGATAAGACACCCTACTGATTTGGCCAAATGTAGAAACTTTGATAGGAGCTTCGAAGACTTTGGTGCGAAACCAAGAAATATAAGGTTTGGGTTGAGTACGGATGGAATGAACCCTTTCGGTAACATGAGCAGCCGACATAGCACCTGGCCCGTGAATCTATGTATGCACAACCTTCCTCCTTGGCTGTGTGTGAAGCGGAAGTACATTTTGATGTCACTACTTATCCAAGGGCCGAAGAAACCTGGGAACGATATTGATGTGTACCTAGCACCATTACTGGAAGGTCTTGTGACACTATGGAACGAAGGGGTACAGGTATGGGAGGCGTACAAATGAGAGAACTTCACTTTACGTGCCATGTTATTCTGCACCATCAATGATTTTTCTACCCTTGGTAATTTGTCGGGGTTCAGTACAAAAGAAGCCAAAGCATGTTCGCAATTCTTACATGATGCTGAGAGTGTGTGGTTGAACAACTTGTGCAAAACTGTGTACATGAGTCACCGTAGGTTCCTTCCCAGGTATCACCCACACCGTAAGATGAAGAAACACTACTAAAGAAAAGGTCATCATAGACGGTTCAAAATTGTTATCACAGATGGTTTTCTGAACCATCTGACTTTATGGGTCTGTGATGACATGAAGTCATCACAGACGGTTTTTTAACCGTCTATGAAAATAGACTATCACAGACGGTTCTTGTTCAGAACCGTGTGTGATAGTCTATTTTCACAGACGGTTTTGAACAAGAACCATCTGTGATAGTAATTATCATAGACGGTTCTTGTTCAGAACCATCTGTGATAGTTTTTTCTTTTGCAATTTTTTTTTGTATTTTGAGCCAAACCAATCAATTGCTAGACAACAGTTTCTATATACAATCTCTAGCAAGACAACTAAAATCCAATTAAAATTCTAATGGCAAACACATTATAGGAAAGGAAAACCAAAAGGTTTCACAACGTTCCCTCCGAATGGAAAAAAAGAATAAAGTTACAAAGTTAAACTAGCTAGAAACCGTCCGTGCCTCCAAGCTACTGAAGAACTCATCGACTTCTTGGATTGGTCTTGTGAGCTCCTCTCTGTACCTCACCAGCATATCACAAGCTATTCTTGCATGTCATTCGAGTTCGACTCAAGCTCGTTGGCAAGGAAGGAGAGACGACCGAAAACCTCTAGCAGTGCTTCGACCTTAGGTAACACAAAATTAAGATCATTTTTTTTACAACAAACAACCAATAAATTGTGTTTGTTTTGGGGATGTATACGTACCTTCCGGCAGTCTACCTCCTGTGGCAGGCAAGGAGCTCCTCCGCATCCCTCCTCCTCGTCGTTGTCAGCTGTGTCTCCTCGCCGAACTGCGACGAGGAATCGAGGGTGGTCGCTGGAGCTCAGCGTGTGGAGGGGAGAGGGAGAGACTGATGGAAGACAAGGCTGGAGTGGCTATAATATATAAGGATAACGCCAAAACATTTTGCCTCCCGCGCCCGCGTTCAAAAATTTTCATCCTCCCAAGCTACGAATCACAGACAGTTTCATACAAAAATCGTCTATGATGACCGTAATACTTTACAGACGGTTTCATATAAAAACCGTCTATGATGACCAGAAAATTCCCAACCATGGTAAAATCACATAGTATGGAAAATTACAAGTCATAGATGGTTTTTAATACAAACCGTCTGTGACGAGATACTTACTAAACATTCGTGACAAAGCAAAGGATGGTGTCAATGCACAGCATGACTTGGTTGATATGAACATAAGGATCGAGTTAGCACCAAAAGAGACCGATAAAGGATGAATGTATCTTCCCCCCAGCTTGTTACACTCTGTCCAAGGCCGAGAGAAAGGAACTATGCCAAAGCTTAAATGGTGTGAAAGTTTCATCCGGTTACTCCGCCAGCATGAAGAAACTTGTTTCTATGAAAGATTTGAAATTAATTGTTATGAAGTCTCATGATTGTCATGTGCTGATGACACAAATGTTTCCTGTTGCAATTAGAAGTATTTTTCCGAACAAGGTCCGAGTGGCAATCATGAGGTTGTGTTATTTGTTTAACTCAATTGCTCAAAAGGTCATCAATCTCGAAGGACTAGATGCTCTACAGGCTAAGGTAGTGATGACTCTATGTCATCTTGAGATGTATTTTCCTCTGTCATTTTTTGATATTATGGTCCATCTCATTGTTCACCTTGTGAAAAGGATAAAGATATGCGGCCTTGTGTTCCTACGTCAGATGTACCCATTCAAGAGGTACATGGGAATCCTTAAGTCCTATGTACAGAATCGATCTCAGCCGGAGGGCAGTATCATCAAAGGTTATGGAACCAAAGAGGTCATTGAGTTCTGCATCGACTACATAGCTCAGGAGGAACCGATAGGTGTGCCTCTATCTCGTCATGAAGGAAGGCTGGAGGGTATCGGGACCATTGGAAGGAAAGCAATCTCTCCCGATTTCGACGTGTACGCTCAAGCCCATTTCACGGTCTTGCAACACATGACCCAAGTATCCCCATACATCGACGAGCACAAAGACATGGTACACCAATAGAATCTAGGACGGTCAGAGGTTTGGACCACGAGAGAGCACAACCGCCGGTTCAATGAATGGTTAAAGGTGCGATTCACTGGGAGGTCGTCATCAAGTGATGATATGCTGTCATGGTTGGCAAAAGGGCCAAAATTTACAATTATGACATGGCAAGGATACGACATAAAAGAGTACATATTTTATACGAAAGCTTAGGATAGGAAGAGCACAGTCCAGAACAACGGTGTCCGCATAGATGCGTTTCACAAGCAATTCAATACCGCTGGGTTGAGCTCCTACTATGGGTTCGTATAGGAGATTTAGGAGCTTGACTACGTACTTTTCAAGATCCCCGTGTTTCGGTACCATTGGGTCAAATTTCCATAGGGTGTGAAGGTCAACAAGTACGGTGTCACTACTGTGGACCTCGAATGTGTCGGATAGAAGGACGAACCATTTGTACTCGCTAAGCAAGTTGTTCAAGTTTTTTATGTAAAGGACTCAGCAAATAAGAACCGCCACGTAGTTCTTCATGGAAAAAGAAGGATTGTCGGAGTTGAGAATGTTGTGGATGAGGAAGAGTACAATAAATTTGACGAGTTGCCTCCTTTCGAAGATGTCATCAGGCTCGAGAATGAACCCAGTGAGGAAGCTAGCTATATGCGCGTCGATCATCGTGATGGGCTATTTTTTCAAACAAAATAGCCAAGTGGAATGATCCACACGGTGAACACCTATTTGAAAAATTGTTCCATTGTAATTAAGAAACTCGGCATGTAATTAAGGAATTATTCCATTGTAATTGATTCACTAATTAAGAAATTATTCCATCTGTGATTGCATCTGCTTTCTTATTTTCAGAGGGCATGGCTAGCATTTCCTGGGACTAGCCGAAAAACAAAATATTTTTTAGCTATAGAAGGAATTATCACAGGCAGTTTAGTAGAACAAACCATCTGTGATATATGTAGCATAGACGATTCCTAAGGCACCAAAACATTTCGCCTCCCGCGCATGCGTCCAAAAATTTCCCCTCCCCACCTGCGCTGAGCATCACAGACGGTTCCATAATAGAACTGTCTGTGATACTTATCACACACGGTTCTTAAATATAATCGTCTGTGATATGCTCGCTTATCGCAAACGGTCCTAGAATAGAACCGTCTGTGATATGCTCGCTTATCGTAGACGGCTCTGGAATAGAACCGTATGTGATATGCTTGCTTATCACAGATGGTTCTTTAAGATAACCGTCTGTGATATATAATATCACATACGGTTCTTTACAAGAACCGTCTGTGATATGCATTTATAAGTAGGGCCCCGCTAGGGTTTGCATCCTTACTCCTTAGAGCTCACTCTCCAGTCCACCTCCCCAGTGCCTTTACTTCTCGTGTTCCTCCTAAGCCTCCTCTCTCCGCGTTGTCCTCCTCCCCTATGCCGCCGTCATCCTCGAGCCTGCTCTCTCCACACCATCGTCTCCGCGTTGTATTCCTCCCCTACGCTGTCATCATCCCCGCGCCGACATCCTTCCTCTGCGAGTCCCAACCTCGACACCGCCGCCCCTAACCTCGACGACGCCCCCGACCTCGACTCCCTCTTCGTCGACGCCTCCCGTCAAGGTACGAGCTCACCGTTTTGGATTGTGCTAGTAGAAGTTTCAAATTGTGCTGATTTGATTGACTCTAGCACTGGGAGATATTGCTTAGTAATGTCGTGGGTGGTACGAGCTCACCGCTTTGGATTATCTAATATTGTATCATGTTATTCATGCTCATCATATCCATCTGTTTCATTATGTTGATGTTGTTTGGTCATTTTGCTCCATTCTGTTCGGAGCTTCTATTCACTGTGATTATTGTTCAGCCATTGCTTATATTCCTATCAATTGAAATATTGTGTAGTTGGTTCAATTGAAATATCGTAGTGAACTCTCAATTGATGATTTTTTTTGTGAAGTTCTATATTTTTAGCATTTTATCCTGATTGATGTTGTACTGATTTGTTGATCTTGTAGTAATACCATTTATTGATGCACTACTGATTTCTTAATCTTGCGAGATAGCAAGTAAGTGAGATGGTGTCCGCACCGTCTTCACCGCCATCATCGACGTCGCCGAATGCGTCTGGATTTCTGAGGAAAGTGGAACCTAAGCGACATGCCAAAGGAATATCGAAAATGTTTGTGGGCCAAATGACCATCATGGACATCAGTACCGCTGGGGTCCCTCTGCTTCCCAAGAAAGCAGCGGAGCATTCCGGACCACCTGTGGTATACTTGGAAGGGAAT
The DNA here is from genome assembly GCA_036346405.1 of Phyllostachys edulis. NCBI lineage: Eukaryota > Viridiplantae > Streptophyta > Magnoliopsida > Poales > Poaceae > Phyllostachys > Phyllostachys edulis. Next base: position 24,859,402 of record CM070556.1, on the reverse strand, counting down.
GGGTCCCCATCACTACATAGAAATGGAAGGATCTGACAGCCATAGAGAAAGCGCATCTGTGGACTCAAATTACAATGTCGTTCGATATCCCAGCATAAGTCTCCAAACTCATGCGATGGCAGGCGTTCCTCGCGATGGGACACGCTTGGAAGACCTTCAAGAGCAAGCTTGTCACGGAGTACGTGAACAAGGATCGGATGCCCTACACGAAGTATCATTTTGTGTCATCGGATACATGGGACGCCTTTGTGCGGATGAAGACAATGGATGAATTTCAGCAGCAAAGTGCGGCGCACAAGGCTATCCAAGCACAAAACATTCACCCCATAGACTCGGCACTGCTGGGTATGTGGATAAAATCCAGGGATGGATCAGTGAGGACGATGTGAAAATCCGGTCGGAGGTCTGCCCGCCATTTGCTGGGATCATAGATGAGCATGCCCATCATCGGGCACCATCTCTTTCACAAACTCAGCAGACGAGGGAGTGTCCCAACGACTGGTAAGATATGTTGAACTACCTAGTTGTTAATAAGTCCATAACTTTGTAGAGTCTAAAATAACATGATAGCCTCTTGCAGCAAACATTGAGTACCAAATCTTTCCAAGGCTCCTTTGAAGCAGTCAAGGAGAATGATATACTATCCACGGCCTTGGGAAACAAGGAGCACCCGGGTCACACGTGAGGAGTTGGGGTTTACGTACCTTGAATGCATGGATTCCCACACGACTTCGAGTCGTATAGGAGTCGGACGAGATCTAAGGCCGAGCGCGAGGAACACTTGAAAGAGGAGATTAGTGCACGGATTACTGCATAATTTCAAGGACAGTTAACATCATTGCATCAACAAATGAATTAACTCATCAACCAGTCGTAAGCTGCCCCTGTGATTTTAGGAGCCAGTCCCCCTCAACATCAGAGTAGCATCGTGTCCATGCCTGCACTTTCTGAACTTGGCGACATCCAATTACCTATCGACGTCATTCAGGTAATGTACACCTCTGGAATGCTCCAAAGATAGACCTGTAGGACGCCTTAGCTAATTGTGTATCATTTTGTAGGTGCCCACTCCCTGTAGGCTCCAAGTAAGGCTAGTTGGGTCCATTTCTGTTGAGGTTGGGCCGGGGGTGGGGTGTATCCATGCCAGGAAGGGATAGTGGTGTACGGTGCCCAGCTAGCTTAGGGTTACGCCAAGGTCCAAGTGGATATGGTACATGATAATTTGATGGTCATCCCGCTGGAGAAGCACCCGAACAAAGAGATCATAACACTAGGGGATGCCTTGTACACTTATGTCCAGTGGCCCAAGAGGGACATCGCCCTTGACCCTGCAGTGTCGCGATCTCCACACGACAACCATGCCTCTCTAACAGTACCCTCGATGACTCCACCCCAACCCCCACTTTAAAAGGCCTCTGTATCAGCTACTGTGGAGACATCGCCCGTGGAGACGGCGCCGAAGAAACAAGAAAAGTGTGTCGAGTCATCTTCCAGGAAGACAAATAGCACATGAGGCGCCAAGGCCAAATCGAAGAAGATTAAGGCGCCTCACAAGCCTAGGACGTTCTCCCTCAGAATGCTGTTGGTTTCTGACACAATATTACGCCACATTGGTTTGGCTTGCGGGACTTTGCATGCCTGGTATATGTGGTAGACTAACGAGGCAAGGGAAGACCGGCCTACTAGATTCACCGTCAGCTACACAGAGAACCATTTCCTCCACAAGCCGAGCTACTTCGCCGTGGGCTTCGAAGACTTATTTGATCTATTCAATCTCGACGCTCTCGACACCTCACTTCTACGATGCTGGACACTGTAAGTGTGTACAATCAAGTTCTACGTTCACGTAATACCAATAAATGTCATAACTCATTGCTTATGTATAGATACAAGATCTAACAAGGCCGGCGATTGCGACAACTGGTGGGTTTCCTCGACCCACAGTTGATCTCTGAGCAATGCATCACTCAAGATGCATCCTATGCCGAGAAGTACATAACGAGGGGATTACTTACTCACCGTGACAAGGACTACATACTGGTGCCCTACAACCAGGGGTAAGTGCTTCACTACTTGCTATACAAATTTCATAGTCCAATTTACTCCCTCCAACTATCATAAAAGTCTGGTTTACCCCCTGAACTACAAAACCGGTTATTTTACACCCTAAATTTGTGAAAACCGGTCAATACACCCCCCGGGCTGGTTTGAATAGGTGGTTTTATATGATCAACACATCTGAGCCGTCCGTTCATGCTTTGAGATGTGTAAAACACTAAATACAAATACAAATAATGATACAAATACATAATACCATACATCCTTCATCCATACCATACATCCTTCATCCTCTCTCTCTCCTTTTCTTCGTAACCACCTGAGAGCCCCACCATCATCCTGGCTTATCTTCTCCCTCAATCCTCTCTTCTACCCTCCCCACCTGTCCATGCTCCTCCCTTCCTCTAGCCCTCAGATGGCTACGGTGCTGCCACTTCGGCCTCGTTGCGGCGTCGCCGCCGGCCTTCGGAGCCGCCGCCGCCGCCTCCACCAACGCTCGCATGCGCTCCTCCATCGCTGCCTGTGTGCCCCGGTCCTCCGGTTGCCAGCCCGCTTGGCTCCTCCGGTTCTCTCCCCTAACTCCCGCTCAGGCTCCCATAGCCGATGTCGACTCGCCCCCTTTGGCTCTTGCCAGAGTGGATGGGCAGCGGCCACCAGCTCGCCAAGACCTCCGGCCTCGCCTGGCTCGGCTCGGTTCCCTTCGGTCCGCTCCCCTGCACCCTTGCCGGCGTCGCCTCTGGCCGGACCCCTATTGGGCTGCACCGCTGCCAGCCTCTACAGCCCGGTTGTGGCTTCCCCCTTTCTTCCCTCTTTGATGTTTTGCTTTGGTTAAGTATCTTGTGCTTGATTCAAGTTTTGGTATATGCTGCTCCGGGGGTGACAACGCTGGGCATAGCATCGGTGAGGGCTCTTCGTGTTCCCGTTGGTGTCGCGCATGACGAGCATGAGGTACCCGTACCTGTGGATGAGCGCGGCACACGAGCAGGGTTCGCGGGGCTCTTCGTCAAGAAGGCCAGCCTCGGCATGCTCGAGCGTGATGACATCGCGCGCAGCATCGGCGTTGTCAGCATCGTCCCGACACGGCGGTGGTCGCTCCACGACGGCTACTCCACCGAGCTCGAGAAATCCCTCAGCTTCCCCAAGCTCGCCGAGCTGCCACAGGCGGACGACGTTGACACCACCCGCTCCTTCTCCGGTCCGCTCAGTGCCACTGCCATCACCCGCATGACCCTGCGGCAAACAAGGAAGAGACTCCACCGACAGCACTTGGCCCTGCACCTCGCCGCCGACAGCACTTAGCGTATACTACATGTGTATGTGGCTTGTATACTGTATTGTACATGTGTATGTGGCTTGTATACGTATTGTACAAAACCACCTATTCAAACCAGCCCGGGGGGTGTATTGACCGGTTTTCGCAAATTTAGGAGGTAAAATAACCGGTTTTGTAGTTCAGGGAGTAAACCAGACTTTTCTGATAGTTGGGGGGAGTAAACTGGACTTATTCCTTTGTTCTTTATACGCAACACGAACTTAGGTTTAATGACTATAGCGACATACATGCGTAAGTTCCACTAGATCCTTTTAGTTATTGTACCAAAGTGGAACAAGGTAATATACCTTGATTCCCTAGTCCACAAAAACTACGACTTCACCATTGTGCAAAAAGTACTCGACAGATATGCTCATTTCCTCCATACATAACTTCCTTTGTTTGAAATGTTTGAGGATACCTTTTTGGAATCACGTAGGTCATTTAGCACCTTTGTTGCTGGGGGAGGGACACACAAGGAACCAAGTGCCACACTGCGATATAGGACACAATTTTCGGTACCCACTACAACACAATAATCCTATATCACACTTCGTAACCTGGCCTCTCGTACTGACTATCCCTATATCCTATATCACACTTCTATTTTTTTCACTGTCACCAGCAACTACTACAAGGCAACGTATGTGCATTCTACGTTTGTCATCATATGTTGGAAATCATGAGTGCTAAGACGAAGGATCCAGAGATTTCTCAGTCAATCTTGCAATAATTATTTTGTAATTATGAATTTAAATATATATGCTTACCACTTTACTCTTGCTAGCAACAGAGCATGACAATCGAAGAAAGTGCCTTCCATCTAGACTTACTTGCGGACGTTCGAGGACTGCTCACCACCTTCATCATGGGGGAGATCATTAACTAGAATGGAGAGTTTCACCTCGACGGCACCGATTTATTGTAATTCAAATCACTTTGTAATTGATATTGAGTTTTTAAATCACTTTGAGTTGTTCTATATCAAATCAATTGTGATATATCTGTTTTCTACTTGCTTGTTTTCAGAGGGCATGGCTAGCATTACTCGAGGCTAGCCGAAAAACCAAAATATTTAGGTATAGAACGAGCTATCACAGACGGTTTTATGGAATAAACTGTCTGTGAATGCATACTATCATAGATGGCTACCACCAAAAACTGTTTGTGATATATAGGATGTCACAGACAGCTATTTTTATTAACCGCTTGTGATATGTATCCAATCATAGACGGCTACCACTAACAACCGTTTGTGATATATCGAATATCACAGACGGCTATTTTTACTAACTGTCTATGATATATACACAACCATAGACGGCTACTACTAACAACCGTTTGTGATATTTATCCAATCACAGACGGCTACTACTAACACCCGTCTGTAATATGTATCCAATCACAGACGGCTACCACCAACAACCATCTGTGATATTCCAGATATCACAGATGGCTACTACCAAAAATCGTCTGTGATATTTATGATATCAGAGACGGTTATTTTTACTAACCGTCTGTGTTATGTATCTAATCACAGACGGTTAAAACATATAACCGTCTGTGATAGTTGGTCTTCATAGACGGTTTATACCAGAAAACCGTCTGTGTTGTTGCTTATCACAGACGGCTCAAAAGCCGTATGTGATAACTGCCTGTTATCACAGACACATAAATTCAGACGGTTGAGAAACCGTTTGTGATGACTGTTTAGAACCGTCTGTGATGACCCTTTCTGTAGTAGTGAGAGAATTTATGTCATGAAAATAGTGACACATTTACAGTGGGGGCATCTAGTCACAACGATATACTCCCCCGTAAGTCACTTGCATTTTCAATTTGCCCTCATATCTCATTTTTCTTTACTTTGTCCCCCTTAAGTTACCGCACAAATACCCTTCCATGACACATGTCAACGCCATTAGTCATGGTTTTCTTTATCTTTTGGACTTATGCAATTATTTCAGTACTTATTTAAGTAATTTCAATAATTTTTGCTATTTTGGTGTTTTGTAATACATGATTTCAACATTGAAACATTACTAATGAAATCATGTATTATAAATATCCAAATCACTCACACCATTAAAATAAGCATTGAGGTCATTTTGAAACAAGCTAGTATTGACATCACTTAAACAAGTGCGAAAGGTAATAAAAACCACGAGAAATATTGTGGGGGAGGTATTTGCAAATTGCAAGGCAATTTAACTTTTTTCCCTTTGGGGGTTTTGGGGGGAAGGGGGGCAATGTAAATGAAAATAAAATATGGAGTATAAATTGATAAGGCGGATGGCTTATAGGGGTGCTTTTGGATTTTTTGCCATATGTAAAATAAGGATATAATGATATGGCTATATTTTTATTTTTAAACTTATCTCATCGCACTTGGTGAGAATATTTTGTGGGACCAACTCTCTTAAACACCCTTGGAAAAAAAGGGTTATTGCAAACAACAAAGGCCCTTGAAAATAGGCACTATATTGCAATGGAAATTTTTTCCTCACACATAAGACAAGACAAAGCTTAAAAATATTTGGGATGTACTTCTAGCTTTCACATTTTAGGGACAAAAATCTTCTAATAAGGACACCTTGGGGACTTGGGATGTCTTGGTAGATTACTGTCGGACCGAGAACAACAACTAGTAGGGGGTGTGAATAGGAGCCTACACAAACACAATTCTTTTCAAAATATTTCCCAAGGAGAAATCATGACTATTCACTTCAGTAGTGATTAAAAGCCATGACAAGATGTAAATATCATAGCCTAGACACCGACAATGAAATCTCTAAGAAAAATCTAGCAAAATGAGCCAATGCTTGCCTAGGCAGTCTAACCTCCAACTAGTGAGCAGTCTGACATCGCCTCTAGGTGGTATGACAAGCCTTGGGCGATATGACCTCTCCTCTGGGCGGTCTGACCTCTCTCTCAGAACTGAACTGAAAATCAGCCCAATTTCAAAACCACAAATCGATGTAACTTTTAATCCATGGCTCCAAACTATTTGAAACTTTGCATACACCTTGCCTAAGATATTGTGAACCTAATCCATGAAGATATTGAAGCGAATCTATGCAAAAGTTTTGACCTATTTAGATCCGAAGGCAAGTTGCACCAAAACTGGCCCAAATACGAAAACAGTGATTGTGAGGAGCTCGTGGGAGGAATCAAGCCAAGATGGCTAAGGATGGTTTCCCACACATTCTAGCATCCTCAATCATAGCAAGAATTAAGCCCAAACCCCTCAAGAGTAAAACCCCCAAAATCACCCTTTCTTCCACCATAATAGGGCAAACTCAAGAACTTGCAAATAACAAGTGCCTAGATGGATGGGATCTGGTCTCTAGGAGACATCTCCATCACTTAGACGTGCTTGGCATCAAGCAAGGTCAAGAGGGGAGAAATAAACACCAAAACCCAAGCCTGTCACAAAATCAACACTTGGGAAAATGAGAGGAAGACTTGGACGAATTTAGAGAATTGATTTAGGAAGACTTGGAGATGAATGTTTACAGCCACTCCCTTGAGAGAAAAAAATCCACTAGGGAAGCACATACACAAGTTCTCACATCTCTCTCAATACATCTCTCAAGCCCTAGCCTCCTCTTCTTTCCACTTTCCTCAAATTCTCCTAATTAGGGTTTTTAAGCCTATCCAAGGCTTGGTTGTTGCAATCCAGCACCAACCCTTATGTAGTGGAGGCTAGGACTAAGAGAAACCCTAAAGGGCACCTATCAAGCCCACACACAAATGGGTCTCTCACTCATGCACACTTCTCAAAGCATTTGACGATCCGACGCTTCCAAATCCGTCTCTTCATGATCTTGTCCTCCTCATGGAGGATCCTTGACCTAATCCACTTAGGCCACCGCCGTGGTTTCGCATGCCACCAATTTTTTGGTATTGGGCAATTTAGCAAAATGCCCCTCTACCGACCTTTCTTGAATCCTTCATGTCAAAGCATCGTTCATGCTTTGCCATCATCCATGTGGACCTAATGAGTTCCCGCCAAGCCTCTCACATGTCTAGATCCCACCGAACCATCATCGCATGTAAATGGGCGCAAGTCACTTGGTGCACCACTTGTCTTACCATGCACCATGACTACACCCGGCTTCCCTAACCATTCTAGACCTCAGCTCCTCCCTGTGCTTAGTCCCAGTCCACCATGCTATTGCCCATCATGTCCACCACTCTGCAAGCCTCAGTCATCTTCCGACGACCCATTAATTATTCTAGACCTAAGCTCCCCTAGCTTAGTCCTGATCTCTTGACCTCTCTAGACCTAAGCTCTCCTAGCTTAGTTCCGGTCCCGTCTGCCTCACCATAACGTACTCCGAAGTCCTACAACCATCACAAACAACCAAACCATCACGTAGCACTACACGACACATAAAATCATCAATTGACACAATTGATGAGTCAAGAACACATACCTTCAAAGCTTTGCTCCTGGAAGCATCACTTTACCTCAAAAGATTTTTGCTCAAATTTTGTCTTCCATGATTCTTGTTCATCTTGTACCTTGCTTGCGTCCAACCATCTCACCTAACATCTATGATTGTTTTGAACCTTAGTTCTCCTAAGCAAGTCCTGGTCCTCCTCGTTGTTGACCATAGTTGACTCTAAGCCACCTGCACAACAATAGACCAAGCAAGCATTTCTGGGAACAAGTCCTTCGGAACTTGACCCATTTAGCTAAAACATGCATCATGCAATACATATGCAACAATTCCATGAACTTGGCTGATTCCCCAAAATTTCACCTGAAAACACAGCTCATTGTGCACTGAAATGCTACAGTTGGTCTGATCGCCACCACTAGGCGGGTCTAACTGCCGTCATCATGCGGTTTGGTTGCCAACCATTAGTTGGTCTGATCGCACCCACCGGTAACAGGGCACTGGTCTGATCGACAGTAGTTTGACCGCCATGGCGTGGCCAGTCTGACTATTTCCCTTCACCAGAAAACAACATCTGTGGAATTTTGGTGAAACTCTATCTTGTTTTAGGTATAGTTTCTATTTTCAATGGCACCTAGTGCAAACACATCCCCCAAACAACCCTACACAAGTGTTTGGTGTCCATTTACCCCAAGCTGCACCGCCTAGCCAAGGCCAATTAGACCGCCCTATGTAACATCCCAAAGTTCTGTTACTAAACAGAAAATATTAAAATGATTATTTTAGTGTTTTTCCTAAAATTTAAAAGAGCTTTCTTGAATTTTATAGATTTTAAAAAGGTTTTTCTTAATTTCTTAAAAGTAAAACTAATTTATGTGCAAAAATAAAAACCAAATTTAAGTTGTAAATAATTTTATTAAGTTCAAAATGATTTAGGCAATTTCTGTGAATGTTTCCAGAATTTTTTTAACTATATTTGGTATTTTCTAAAAGCCTTTTGTTTTCATGTTTTTTTTTTGAAATTTAGAAATCAGTTTACATCTCTAAATTTCCCCAAGACGAATTCCTTTTCATGCAGCCCATTTCTTTTTTGCTCGGCTGGCCAGTCTTGTTTTCCCTTCTGCTGAAGTAGGTCGCCCGGCCCATTCTTCACGCTCGTGTGCTCTCCCGCCTTCTCTCTCTCCCACTGGCTGCCAAGTGGGGCTCGCCTGCAGTCCATTTCATTCCCATTTTGCATGCATTTGATGGCATAGAAGACCCCACTACCCCGCACTCCATTCCGGCCATTCACATCGTCTTAAATTGTCTTTACACCGCATTTACGGTCCTCATCGCCGTAGCGTCGTCACCACTGTTGACTTGAGCACGCCGCCATCTTCTTCCTCACCGCCGGCCACCGCTTTGTGCCCAGGTGATGAAACCATGTCCGTAGCACTCCTCGTCTCACCCTCTCTCCGTTGTAACTCTTGCCGCCAGTCGCCGGAGACCTTCAGTCCCTATGCACGCCGTCACCGCTACCATGTGGCCACCAAGCTGAGTCAGTGCTAACATGGACAATTGTGTGGAAAGGTCACAATGTGCTGTGAGCTAGTCCACCGTGGACCAAAGGCCATCTGGTGGACCTGGTCCATAGACCTGGGCCTACATGTTAGTGGCACATTCCTTTTCCCTTTAGAAAAATAAATCCAACCAAAATTCAAAATCTTTTTTGACATCATCATTGCACAATAATCTGGAATTTCCTTTACAAAGGAAATTCAAAAAAATCCTCTAATAGTGTTTTCTCTCTTTTTCCTTGATTTAAATCTTCCGAGAGCATGTTCTCGTTCGTTTGAACTCCGATTCAGTTGATTCAAATTTCTAAATTCATATATATTAAATATATATCTCCCAAAACCTATATTATTAATTTTGGATTTTATTTAGATTTTAATTGAGTTTTGTTTGAATTTGGCTTTTCTTCACGTATAGATTACGACCTTTCCGGAGAGCTAGATTTCTTCATCAACCAAGAACAACAATTATTTGAGCAAGACAAGTTACATCTTTGATCATGTTTGATCCTAGTGTTTCAAATTATTTATATAATTTTTAAAATTATTATCACATCCTTAATTTTATTCAATATAATTTAAATTCCTATCTCAAAATTGTAGCTAATCCCAACACTCTTGTATAGCCAAACTTCTGGACATTGAATTCCCCATAACTTGTCACCCAAGATAAAAACTCTAGTTAGTACAATAGTATTGACTAGATCCTTTTGGGAAAAATTATGCTTAGTCATGCTTAGACCTGAAATATTTAATTTGGGAATCTTCAGCCAAAGATCAACTATGGTTTGAAAATACATCCATGGCATTGGTGTGCCATGGAAGTTTACAAATGTCTCCAAAAACAAAATAAAATCAAAAACTTGTTTAGACTTGGGTGAAATGGTTGTTAGGTGGGTGCAATGATTGCACGAGATCTGGGTTTATTGAAAGCCACCCAATTCTATTAAGGACCAGTCTACAACCCGCATCTTGCAAAACCTTTCATACTACCACAAGCCTAGTTTGGGACAGAGCTGTCTAACTAAGTTGCAAAGTCGTTCAAGGATTAGACTTTGCTTTTATTTTCAAAATGTTTTACAAAATAGTTTATGACATGGGTGGGTGTCCATAAGAAAAGGTTGTGTTGAAGCCCCAAGTTGGTGCCCGTGTTTAAGTTAGTGTTAGGTTGGTGCCTACACTAAGCTTTATTGATTCCTTAAAACTCAATTTTAGATATTGTAAAACTTGAGCTTTTGAACTTAGCTAATATATTCAAAATGCAAAATACAACTTTAAGCACAAACAGACATGTATGCCTTCCTTTGATGATATCCCTACATGCATTAATTTTTTTGTGGATGTAACTTACGGAGTGCATATTTGTACTCACCCTTGCTTAACAAAATGTTGTTCAGAGGAGAAGAATTTTGTCACTGCTGAGGATATCGACGACTAGACTGCTACCCCAGTTGATTGCCTATGGCACATTTACTGGGCCCTACTACTACCACTTTGTCTTCCGATGTGTTCTTTATTGTTGGCTTGTAAGTCATTCTTATAAAACTCGGATAATTATTAATTAAATTGTGCGAGATGAGGATGTTACCATATTTGTTTATACTATGTACACTAGCTATTATTCCAGTGACTAGTGTAGAATACACAGATAATCTGGGGTTGTTACTCCTAGGTTCGACGGTCTATCGCATGAATGTAGGACAACTTTTGCAAAAGAGAGAACTAGTTGTAATATCCCATTTTATTAAATGAGTACTTAATGAATTAAAAAAAATCTAAATTTAGGGCAAAAAGGAGGAAAATAGTTATGGGCCTTCGGCCCATACCTAAGATGTGGGGCGACCACCAACAAAAAGAAGGAGAGGGGGAACCCTAAATCTGCTACAGTACCACCTTGCTATATTGCCACCTCCGTGCTGCAGTACCTTCCCCTAATCCCCCTTACTGCCATCCTCTCCCAAGCACTTCCTCCTGTTGCCATGTTTGTGCCGGCCGAAAGCAAAACAGAGGAAGGGAAGGAGAAGAGGGAAGGGGAGGAGAAGAAGAAGGGAAGAAGGAAAGGAGGAAGAAATAGGGAGGAGTCTCGCTGGAACTCTGCGTTCATCATCTTGATCTCCAAGGGAGACGAACAATGTCCCCTTCCTTTCGGTTTAGCAATTTTTCTAGTTGGTAGAAAATCAGTTGATAAGATTGGTAATATGTTGGTTCTGTTGCGCTGTAGATTTGGGTTCGAGTGGTGTGAAATTTGGGAATTTCGTCACCTAGAGATTTGTGGAGGATTCTGATAGATTTATTTAGAATATTTGTTCATGTTGATCGGATGGGTAGTTTTTAGTTATGATTTTTTGAAAACAGACTGTCTGTTCAATTTGTCAGATTCTGGTAGCGCGCATAATTATATAGATTAAAAATATATGATTGGCTAATTCAGGGTTTTGACCTACATGAAAGAGGTAGATAACTCTGTAAGGATTCCATAAAGTCTAATAACATGTTTTTTTGGACAAGTAGAATATGAGTTATGTAATTTTGAAGTATGCATTCCAGATCTGACTTTCTGTTGGGAACAATAGTGGGAAAATGCTAAATTAGCAAAGTTTGTTGCAAGATAGAAAAATTTTATTAAATTTATTATTGTCGCAAATTCCCTGTGGATTCCAGAATGTCTTATATCACTACTTTTGAATGAATCAATTAAAAGTTATGAAATTTCTAATTCGATATTACTGAAGATGACAAATTTGTCTTTGGAGTTAAAAACAAGGGTTTAGACGAAATAATATGAACTTTCGATCAGCTGAGAAATTGTGGGTATATGTGTGTAGATTTCAGAAAGTCCGAGTTCATGATTTTTGGAACTATAGATCAAAAGTTATGATTCCTCTAAGGTGATTGTCCTGTTTTGGACAGAATGGTGTTGGGGAAGGAATGGTATTGTTTTGGGTTGTGATTAGGAGTGGATTTATCTATTTAGTTTTATTGCAATGTGGTGTGCTTTTAGATGGTATTCTTAGTATGTTTTACGAATGGCAGGTGGTGGTGTGAAACCAGGGTTAGAGCCCTCTACTCATCATCACCCATCACACGGTTGAGGTAAGTGCATTTTAGAGTAAATTGGATGTTTATTCGTGCAAATTGGCCAAATGAATGTGGTTCTTGTATTCTTGTGAAGTATGAATATTTCGATTATGTATATTTAGAAGTAGAGACATGTGCATGATTTGCATTGCATTCATGAAATTTACTTATGTAATTGAGATAATGAGAATGATCTGTCTCTGATTTAATGTTTCATATGTTGTTTTATTTGTACTGAGTGAGTCTTGGACTCACTCTTGTTTATTTGATGTTTTAGGTGATCATTGGTGTCAGCATACATTGGGATGGAAGTAGATCATGGCGTTATCACTTTTGTGTAGCACTCCACTCCATTTCTTGAATTATCCACTTTGAACTTGCAATAATTGGTTAAATTGTGGTCCCTTTACTTCTTCTGGTTGGATAATATTGCTTGTTGATGATTTGTTTATATTGAAGTTTTAAATTAAGGTTTCCGAACTATATTTCTTTTGAATTAGGATTGGGAAGGTTGCTGAAATTTATGATTACATTATGTCTAAAAGTCATTCATGATTTCGGATGCTGTAGTACTTGAATATTATTTATGATCAAGAGATGTTGGTAGATGTAAGTGATATCTTGGGCTTTGATAAGCGGAGTGTTATAGTTGGTATCGAGCGGTATTAGGTGCGTGGTTAATAAATTATTAATCTACTCACTTATCCAACTAAAATTTGACACATTAGTGCACAAGACGATGGGATTGGGTCATGCATTGCATTTGCATTTCCGTTAGTATGTTTCCTTATGATGGATGCCGCATTGTTAATCTATGTTATGATATGATCTTCTATATTTATGAATTGATTATATGATTGTTACGTGTGATGATAGTTGATGTTGATAGGTAGAGATCGTGGTTGTAGCCATGGGCATGGCCAAATTGTACCACCATTTGGGGTATGAGAATATTGCAGTGTTTACCTCGGGTAAACTAGTTACATGTGTTCATGATGGGTTTCTATGGGAAGGTTATTGTCTTCCTTATGTTTGGATTGGTTATTCTTGTTCAGTTGTGGTTGATGAATTTTCTTGGGTTAATGGTTCATTGCAGTTGATGGATTTTCACCAGTCTTTGTTGGTTCCATAAAGCAATCATTTTTCTCCCGACTGACGAATTATTTTGCTTCTTGTAAACGTAGTTGATCTGTAAGGTTGATCTTTTATTAGGGAGTTCTATCCTTCTTGTTGGGAAACATGACTTGTTTAATCACTTGGTACTTTGGTTAATGAAAGCTTTCTTTTGCAAGTCTTAAAAGTGAGGGAGCTTTGGCCCCAATGTATTTCTTTTGGGGTAATTTGAGTATGAAGTTTAATACTTCTCTTTTATGAAAGAAAGCGTCAAAACCCTTTTTGAAATGTCCTGTTATGGCTAAGTCCGAGATTGTAATCAAATAAATTGATATATTATGAGTATCAAGTCGGGTCAATGGCGTGGTATATAATTAATTTTAACTAGTATCCTTGGAAGTGAAATCGATTAAGTTGATGTTGTCTTTTAGTAGTTCTTGATGAATTCTGATTATGAGTATGGCTATACCTAATTGGAATCAATTGAGTTATTAAGAAGTATGGAACATTGATGAGCTGGTTTGGTCATTAAAATTGTTTAGTTTGCTAAACTTGTTGGATTATTTGGTCCCAATGGATTAATATAACTGTGTGAAAAGGAAAACTGGAGGAGATGCTAGGTTATTGCCTTAATAGATATTATTCGTGGGGTTATGTTTTCCGTAGATACTTGATGATCATATATGGTTGCTAGATTTACATATTCCTTAGTATGCTTAATTGTTGGAATTGTGTACAAAAGGTTGAAGGGATTGAATATCGGTGGATCTAGAATTTATGGGAGGAGTTCTAGATAGTTCTTGTAACATCCCAAATTTAAGGTTTGTATTTCAAATGTATAAAAATGTGATCTTTTTTAAAACTTTTGTTGCATCTCTTGGTCACTCATTTTATTAGGAGTCAAATCAGGGTTTTGTTGATTTTAAAAAAACCTAAAACTTCAATTTTTGGAAAACATAAACTCATGGGATAAATAAAACAAAGTGAAATAAAGTGGTAATTAAAAATCTAGACTTATCATAATTACACTAAGTATGTAATGGGATAATTAGTTAAAGCTTACCTTGCAAAATTTCTTCAATTCAAATAAATTAAAATGCAAGCAAATAGAACCCTAAAAGATTTTTTGAGAAAAATATACTACATGAAAAACCCAAGAAAATTTATATAAGGATCTACACTATGACCTAAGCCTCCCCAATTTTTTTTAGAATTTTTGGAGTTAGTTGGCTATGTCTAATAAATCCTAAAATCTCTCAGCCTTTTCTAGTTAAATAAAAACCAGAAAAGAAAATCCTAAACCATAACCTACCTTGCGCCATGGCTTGCTCTGCCGAGCCACTGGTGTTGCGTGCACTGCTGGTTTTCGCTCGCCTTCGGCTGCATCTCCCGTGTGCATTAACTGCTGGTCGCATCGCCCACCGCTCGGCGTCACCTCGCCATCGCTCCGGCCCATGCCCGTGCACCGAGCGCACCATCGCCCATGATAGCCTCCTTGCGGTCTCTCTACCGCTCAGCTATATAAGCCCACCAGGAGCTCTGTCAGACGAAATAATATGAACTTTCGATCAGCTGAGAAAATGTGGGTATATGTGTGTAGATTTCAGAAAGTCCGAGTTCATGATTTTTGGAACTATAGATCAAAAGTTATGATTCCTCTAAGGTGATTGTCCTGTTTTGGACAGAATGGTGTTGGGGAAGGAATGGTATTGTTTTGGGTTGTGATTAGGAGTGGATTTATCTATTTAGTTTTATTGCAATGTGGTGTGCTTTTAGATGGTATTCTTAGTATGTTTTACGAATGGCAGGTGGTGGTGTGAAACCAGGGTTAGAGCCCTCTACTCATCATCACCCATCACACGGTTGAGGTAAGTACATTTTAGAGTAAATTGGATGTTTATTCGTGCAAATTGGCCAAATGAATGTGGTTACTGTATTCTTGTGAAGTATGAATATTTCCAGTTATGTATATTTAGAAGTAGAGACATGTGCATGATTTGCATTGCATTCATGAAATTTACTTATGTAATTGAGATAATGAGAATGATCTGTCTCTGATTTAATGTTTCATATGTTGTTTTATTTGTACTGAGTGAGTCTTGGACTCACTCTTGTTTATTTGATGTTTTAGGTGATCATTGGTGTCAGCATACATTGGGATGGAAGTAGATCATGGCGTTATCACTTTTGTGTAGCACTCCACTCCATTTCTTGAATTATCCACTTTGAACTTGCAATAATTGGTTAAATTGTGGTCCCTTTACTTCTTCTGGTTGGATAATATTGCTTGTTGATGATTTGTTTATATTGAAGTTTTAAATTAAGGTTTCCGAACTATATTTCTTTTGAATTAGGATTGGGAAGGTTGCTGAAATTTATGATTACATTATGTCTAAAAGTCATTCATGATTTCTGGATGCCTGTAGTACTTGAATATTATTTATGATCAAGAGATGTTGGTAGATGTAAGTGATATCTTGGGCTTTGATAAGCCGGAGTGTTATAGTTGGTATCAGAGCGGGTATTAGGTCTGTGGTTAATAAATTATTAATCTACTCACTTATCCAACTAAAATTTGACACATTAGTGCACAGTACGATGGGATTGGGTCATGCATTGCATTTGCATTTCCGTTAGTATGTTTCCTTATGATGGATGCCGCATTGTTAATCTATGTTATGATATGATCTTCTATATTTATGAATTGATTATATGATTGTTACGTGTGATGATAGTTGATGTTGATAGGTAGAGATCGTGGTTGTAGCCATAGGCATGGCCAAATTGTACCACCATTTGGGGTATGAGAATATTGCAGTGTTTACCTCGGGTAAACTAGTTACATGTGTTCATGATGGGTTTCTATGGGAAGGTTATTGTCTTCCTTATGTTTGGATTGGTTATTCTTGTTCAGTTGTGGTTGATGAATTTTCTTGGGTTAATGGTTCATTGCAGTTGATGGATTTTCACCAGTCTTTGTTGGTTCCATAAAGCAATCATTTTTCTCCCGACTGACGAATTATTTTGCTTCTTGTAAACGTAGTTGATTTGTAAGGTTGATCTTTTATTAGGGAGTTCTATCCTTCTTGTTGGGAAACATGACTTGTTTAATCACTTGGTACTTTGGTTAATGAAAGCTTTCTTTTGCAAGTCTTAAAAGTGAGGGAGCTTTGGCCCCAATGTATTTCTTTTGGGGTAATTTGAGTATGAAGTTTAATACTTCTCTTTTATGAAAGAAAGCGTCAAAACCCTTTTTGAAATGTCCTGTTATGGCTAAGTCCGAGATTGTAATCAAATAAATTGATATATTATGAGTATCAAGTCGGGTCAATGGCGTGGTATATAATTAATTTTAACTAGTATCCTTGGAAGTGAAATCGATTAAGTTGATGTTGTCTTTTAGTAGTTCTTGATGAATTCTGATTATGAGTATGGCTATACCTAATTGGAATCAATTGAGTTATTAAGAAGTATGGAACATTGATGAGCTGGTTTGGTCATTAAAATTGTTTAGTTTGCTAAACTTGTTGGATTATTTGGTCCCAATGGATTAATCTAACTGTGTGAAAAGGAAAACTGGAGGAGATGCTAGGTTATTGCCTTAATAGATATTATTCGTGGGGTTATGTTTTCCGAGATACTTGATGATCATATATGGTTGCTAGATTTACATATTCCTTAGTATGCTTAATTGTTGGAATTGTGTACAAAAGGTTGAAGGGATTGAATATCGGTGGATCTAGAATTTATGGGAGGAGTTCTAGATAGTTCTTGTAACATCCCAAATTTAAGGTTTGTATTTCAAATGTATAAAATGTGATCTTTTTAAAACTTTTGTTGCATCTCTTGGTCACTCATTTTATTAGGAGTCAAATCAGGGTTTTGTTGATTTTAAAAAAACCTAAAACTTCAATTTTTGGAAAACATAAACTCATGGGATAAATAAAACAAAGTGAAATAAAGTGGTAATTAAAAATCTAGACTTATCATAATTACACTAAGTATGTAATGGGATAATTAGTTAAAGCTTACCTTGCAAAATTTCTTCAATTCAAATAAATTAAAATGCAAGCAAATAGAACCCTAAAAGATTTTTTGAGAAAAATATACTACATGAAAAACCCAAGAAAATTTATATAAGGATCTACACTATGACCTAAGCCTCCCCAATTTTTTTAGAATTTTTGGAGTTAGTTGGCTATGTCTAATAAATCCTAAAATCTCTCAAACTTTTCTAGTTAAATAAAAACCGAAAAGAAAATCCTAAACCATAACCTACCTTGCGCCATGGCTTGCTCGCCGAGCCATCGGTGTTTGCGTGCAATCGCTGGTTTTCGCCGCCTTGTTGCATCTCCGTGTGCATTAATCGCCGGTCGATCGCCACCGCTCGGCGTCACCACGCCATCGCTCCGGCCCATGCCCGTGCACCGAGCGCACCATCGCCCATGATAGCCTCCTTGCGGTCTCTCTACCGCTCAGCTATATAAGCCCACCAGGAGCTCTGTCAGGAACCGAAAATGCATCTCAAGAACCCTCTGTGTATTTTGAACTAGTCCCAGATGAGTAGCTAGCTCACACAGAAAACATGGGTAAAATACCATCCATTTATTCGATTTAACTAAAAAGATCTCAGAGTAACAAATAATAATAATAACTGTACCTTATGGTCAACATTTACGTAACTTTCCACGTAGGGATAATGTAATACCCCAAACATTTATTGGAGAAAATATCATTTGGGAAAGCGAAATTTATTCAATTTCAAAATCAACCAAATTCTAGATTCGAAATTAAGTTCAAAATTTAGAGTTTGGGGGAAACTTAGAGCTTGGGCCTTCGGCTTTAGTGTTAATATTCCGAACCTCAAATTCCAATTAGAGAGAATATTATTCGGGAGAAGGAAATTTATTCAATATCGAATGCAACAAAGTTTAGAGATGGAAATAAGTTCAAAATTCAGATTTTTGAGAGAGTTTTGGGCCGCCAACCCATAGTCGCGGGGGAAAGGGCTGGCCTTAGAGGCCCATGGCCCATGGAAGGCTAGTAGCCCACTTGAAGGCAAGGAAAGGGGGGGGGGGGATCAAGCCACAAACCCTAGTCTGCTACAGTATTTCCGTTTGGGCAGAATTTGTCTTCTGAGTTCAACTGCCTGTTAGTATTTTATTTTGGCCGAATTGGGTTATCTCGCCAACTAGAAGGTTGTAGATATGTTCGTTAAGTTTCTTTAGGAACTGGGCTCATCTCGTTTTGAGTCCCAGGTCAATAGTTATGGTTATTTTCATTCTGCTGTCCAGATTCGATTCCGTGGTTGTGTTGCCTGTTTTCAGATTAGGGATTATGGCTATTTCTTGGGTGTTTGGGAGGGTATTTTAGAACATTAATGGTAGTGTCTTGTACTATGTTGTTCTTATTTCAAGTACTTACTTGTGTAAGCGGAGAGGCTTCGGGTTTAGGGCACCGTCTTTGTTTACTCACGCCGCAACGCCGAAAAGGCAAGTACTTTGATGTTCTTATGATTAGTGAATGTTGGATGCTTGATGTTGGTATTGTGCTTATCTGTGATCCATGAGGATATTCAAAGTTTATGTTCCTTTCTTATGTGTTAATTCCATGTGTAGACATGATGCCTTTCATAATTCATATTTCAATACATGCATCCATTTTCATGTTCCTTCCACGGGAGTGGATTTTAAGACCCATCAATTCCAGTATGGGCACGTAAGACCCACCATTCCAATGTGGGCAGATTTGGACACTCGTATGAAACGTTCTTCATACGGGACTTGGATCCCCGTATTTTGTTAAATGCGAGCTTAGGTGAACACCGACGGGTGTGTCACTAGCTATACCGGTATAAGCACGTGTGCAGTCCATTCCTTTCAATCAATCCATTCATTTTATTCATTCATATATTCATTTGATGTTATGTTCTTATTCTTAAAAGATGTTGTCTTGTTCATAATTGGTGTAAGTTCAATTATTCACTGTACTTGCTGAGTCTCGGACTCATTCTTGCTTTGTTTGTTTATTTTAGGTGATTGTTGATGATGGCTCTATTGGGAGGAAATGGACATGCACTATTCGTTCACTTCACCATATTTCAATTCAATAATAGGACTTGGTTCTAGCCTTCATTCGTTAATTGATGAACTGTAATAAGTAAATTTAGATGTGGTTGATAACCCTCTCTATGTTATGATTGATTATGTATTGTTTGTAATCTTCGATCACCCTTCGTTATACTTGCTTGAATTCAGACTATTGTCATGCCATGGTTCTATTAATGTCGGGACCCAAAATTACAATTCTGGACCCTCTGTGTTTCATGCACTAGTCCAGGATCACGCTAGTGCGCACAGTATCAACAAGGATGAGTATCGATCCACACAAGCGAATAGTAGCATAAACGAATAGTTTGATTAATAAATAATGGTTTGACCTTATGGTCGAGTTTACAATTATTAAGCCACGCAGGGCTAAGAGAGAATTAAAGCAGCGGAAACAAAAACGATAGCGGTGTCCCATCGATTCACCACAGGCAACCGACTGGGATCTAGACCTCACGATCAGGCACCTTCGATAAACTCCTCCTCGAATGCTGGTGAAGACTCCTCTTCTGCTTGATTTATTTTAAAGCAAGCGTGAGTACACACCGTACTCGCAAGTCACACCACAGAAATGCAGATATACATGCAAGCTTATTACAAGGGAATGGCATTTTGTGGTTCTTTTGCAGAAATGCAACATTTGCAGTTGAATACAGTAATAGATTAAAAGTAGGTAAAACAAATAGACAGTAATAATAATTTTAACAGTTGATTTCACAAAGACACACACAGCCTAACAAATTATTCACATAGCCATATGATTTAGATCACACAGCTCCCTTCCCACACAATTTTAAAGATCTACCCCTTGTGTGAAATCCCCGAGCATTGTCCATAACCGAGGACACGGCTATTCGAATAGATTTGTTTACACTCTGCAGAGTTTGTACACTTTACCCACAAGATACAACCAGTGTTGCAAGCACTAGTCGTAACAAAGCATTTCAGAAACTTCATCCCAACATAGATGCTCCCGATGTGCTTATGTCATACCAAACCATACACAGTGTAGGGTACAACACACACCGTTGGACAGGAAAGCGGCGAACCGTCCCGCGATGCGACTACATGGTAGCACACACCCCCACCCTATTCACATAGCCTAACCTACCACCTGAGCAATCCATGCTAAGAATTCGTATCTTACTATGCTAGGCCCGTCCCATAACAGGCATGTGGTCGTACAGGAGGGCTCAGTTCAATGGCGCACAAAGTTCAGTCCTTAAATGACCGAGGCAAGACTTCCATTGTTCTAACTAAGGCAAACAAATAAATATGACACACAGATTCACAAACCCATATCACAAAGCCACCATGTCACACAGTTCCTTCCACTTGCCTCAGTCTAAACCTTTTTCCCACCTAGTTGAATTAAGTGCAACACATGCCACAAAGACACATAGTGCACATAGATTATTTCAAGTTACATAGTCACTTAGTCAAGTTAATAATTGCACTTTACATGAATAGGTGATTCGTGGCATGGCTAAGCAATCTAATCATACTAACCAACCCACGTTGGTGCTATAATATTACCAACTAATTATCAACTACGGTGACAAAGGATCAAGGCATAACAATTATACAAGGAAGGCATAACAGATTGGATTTAATAGCTAATCCCAAGAGCATTTAAATAATTACTTGAAATAAAATGCAATACTTTGAATTAAACTAATATTTGGAAAACTGGGATTCAACATGGTCAAAGCATGACTTGCCTTGGAATAGATCTAGGAATTGATCTTGGTCTTGATGTGTTCCTTCTTCGTCAAATCTTCCAGAAGCGTCGAAGTCTACTCGCAAACGAAGCAAACAAATAAAATAAATAAATAACAGAGGCAAAACAACTCCAAAAAAATAAATAAAAATCTCCATTAAGTAGATCTTGATTTTAGACGAATTTAGAAATTTGAATGGGCAGATTTGGAGTTAGGATGCAAAAGTTATGGGGTTTGGAAGTTTGAATCTAAAGAAAATCCTAAAATCAGAATTATATGAATTTCCCGAATTATTTCTCAACAAAAAAATTGGAATATTGCGCAAGCATAACATCAGCATGATGTCAGCCCTGGGAATTTTGGAAAAGATAAATAAAAAGAAAATCCTGACGTGTGGGGCCCACATGTCAGTGACACGGCTCACAGTGGACCAAGTCCATCGAGCCTCTGGATCTGGGTCGGGGCTGAGGTGGCGCACCCGCGCACGTGGCGCTGACACGGCGCCCACGTGGCTGACACGCGCGTGCCACGGAGGCTAGGGCGATGAGGTGGACGCTGACGTGGACGGCGACGAGTGCGGCAGCGCTCGGATCCCAACGGCACGGCGAACGGCGGCGTCTCACCGGCGGTGGGTGGTACAGGGAGGTAGAGGGTGCGACGGGGGTCACACTAAGGTGCTCACGGGTGCTCGAGGACAACTGTGGCGTCCGGCGGCGAGGTTGGAGCGGCGGAGAGGCTTCGGGCTCGACGGCGACGGTGCTAGGGCGGTGCTCCGGTGAAACGAAGGTGACCAGGAGGAAGCCCTCGCTCTTGCGATGCCGGAGGTGTAGGCGTCGAGGCTCCGGCGGCTCTGGTGGCGGCGGAATCGCTCACCGGAGTTGTGGCGGCGAGATTGAATCTCCGAGCTCTAGTGGCGGCTAGGGTGCGGCGCAGGCGAGGAGGCGGCTAGGGTTCGGGTGAGGGCGTCGAGGGCTGGCCTCCCCCTTAAATATGGCGGTGTGGGAGAGTCCAGAGCGCGGACGCCCAAAAACGGCCGCGCGGCGGCGCAACAACCTCCGCGACGAAATCGGAGACGAAGAACAGTAACAGGGCGGGGCCCACTTGTCAGAGGCTGGGACTCGGGCGAGCGCGAGTGAGAAAAGGCACGGGTGAGGCGCGCGAGTGCGGGCGAGGATCTGGCCGTCTAACTCAGATCGGACGGCCCAAAAACAAGATGATGTTCGGACCGCTCCAATCGGCCACCAAGATCGGGCCGTCCATTGGCGATCCAACGGCTGACATTGCCCGACGAAGAAAACACGCGGGAGGAGGGAGAGAGGCTGACGGGTGGGGTCCGCCTGTCAGTGGAGCGGGCGCGCGCGCGTGGGCTGCACAGTGTTGGGCCGGGATGGGGGAAAGAGTGGGTTTAGGCCCAAGGACTGTTAGGAGATTTTAAATAGCTTTTCCATTTTAGAAAATAGCAGAAATTCCAAATGGCAATAGAAATTAGCAAATGATCTTGGAAAAATTCTAGAAAATATATCCAAGCACATAGAGTCCAAATAAAATAGTTTTGACTATTGTTCATGTTGACTTTAGTCATATTAAATGGTTTTGTTACTCAAAGTCCAATATTAAGCTTTTAAATTAAATTCAAATAAATCCAAATGGTGAATTTTCTTCCTACCAACTATTCAAAGGATTTTTAAAGCTTAGAAAAATTGGGATGTTACAATTAACTAGTGACCTCTTTATGTCATTAGTTGATATTATTCAAATTCTTCCGCATTATGGTTGTATGTTAGATGATTTAGGTGACATCTTGGCTTCCGAATAGCCAGGGTGTTACAGTTGGTATCAGAGCGGGCTTTAGGTCTGTGGTAATTAAGTTATTAAAATGACACACTGTGCACAGTAGGTGGGGTTGGGTAATTCATTGTTTTCGCATTTCTATTGTTATGTTTCATTCGTTGAGCAATTGTTGGATTGCTTCTGTACTATTTTTCTTGTTGTTAATCTATGATATAATGTGATATCTTATATCTATGAATTTATTCTACGATTGTCATGAGATGATCCTATATATTCACAACTGATTACACTGGTTATGCGCGTTGGTAACGGATGTTAAGAAGTGGATGTCGTGGTTGTTACTCTGGGATTTACCAGGTTACACCACTGTTCGCGGTACATGGTTAGGGGAGTAGTTACCCCGAGTACCATAGTTTCAGGTGTTAAGCGTGAGTTGCTTTAGATAGTTGTTCTCTTCCTTGATTTCTGAATTTAGCAATTCTTGTCCTGTGGTGGTTGATGAATTTCTCCTGGGTTCATGGTTCATGATAGTTTATGGTTTTCAATAGATCCCTGTTGATTCTCTGAAACAATTATTGCTCTTCGACTGTTGAGTTACTTTTACTACTTGTGATCGTTGTCAATTGGCAAGATTGATGTTTTCACGGTTGTTCCTTCGTTCTTATTGGAAAAGAATGACTCATTTACTCGTTTGATAGTTTGGTTAGTGAGAGTTTTCCGTTGTAAGTTCGTTAGCATGTGAAAGCTTTGGCTTTATGTGTTTCTTTTGGATTACTTTGAGCGTTGAGGTTTAAAGTCTCTCTTTTGCTGAATGAAGGTGTTAGAATCCTTTTGTGATGTCTTATCATGCTTAAAATGAGAAGTTATACCTAAATGAATAAATTGTTATGATATGAATTACCAAGTTGGGTTGTTAGCATGGTGCAAATCAATTATTCTTAACTACCATTTATGAAAGTGAAATTGATTAATTTGAGATGTCCTTGTATTTGATACATGGTGTGTGTTAAATAAAAGACTGTCCATATCCATTCAGAACCTATGGATCTTACATAGGTGCTAGATTTACCTATTTCCTGATATGCTAAAATTGTCGAAACCCGTACAAAGGACCAGATAGATGCTGGTGTATCGATTCGTGAAACCTTGTTGATAGAAAATTATGTTAGTGAATCGTTAATCATGTTTTGAAATGATTTCTGAACAAAGGTGAAATGTTGAATCTATGTTTATAAATGGTTACGTGATTGCAAATGGAATTAGTACCGTATGTACACACATGATTAGTACAATCATCAATTGTTAATGAGCGCTGAAGATGGTGTTGAGCAACACCAACAGTTGAATAGATGAATTTCGTAAGTAGTCTTTGATAGCGTGCCTTGTGATATTGTTATTACTTAGCATAATCTTAATATAATAAATTTGTTTCAACCTTGTGGTTTGTGTTTCCTTTAGGAAGTTTAGGATGGAGTAATAAAGTTTGATGATTCTTGGTACTAGTGTATGTTGTCGTTGTTATTAAATCGTCAGAATGTGAGATTGATGTTAATTCTCGTAGTAATTTGATCACCTATGGTGATATTGCTTAAACGAGAGTATTTCAAGTTTAGCTTTCGCGATCTTTCGGAGCTCGTGAAGGTTCTGGTAGCTAAAATTATTTTAAATAAAATGGTATATGGGAATGTCCTATTGCTTCTTAAGAGTTCCGTATGATTTAGTCCTAAAGGTTCTTCGGTTTGAGTTCGCAAAGTGAGGTTGCAATCAAAGAAACCTTTTTTTTGTTGGTTTCTTCAAGAGGAAATTAATCCGTTTGATTTTCGTCAAATCCCGTAAATGATAAACTTTCGAGTTTTGTGGCTGGGATCATTTGGATCTCATGTTTCATGAATAGTTGAACTATTCCGAGCAAATATGACGTGTTGAAGAATTGTATTGGTTCTTAATTAGTTCTTGTCGTTTCGACTAAAGACCTTATTTTGTTCATTGTGGCAAAGTGTTGCTAGTCAAAGGATTAATTTCATTGTTAAAGGAAAGAGTGCAGTAGGTGTATTTGAGAATTTGAGTCAAGTTTTGTAACTTGTGGTTATTTGAAACGTTCCTATTGCTCTTTCTGCTCAAGAGATGTCGAGTTTCAATCGCAATGTCTTTTTCTTATTGGCTATTATTTGCTACTCCTTTTTGAGGGATGTGTGCCCTCAACTGTGAACTCAACTTTCATTTTTCCAAGATCCTCGTTACCAGATTATTTCTTTTGGTATCGTGCTCGCTGTAAGGAGCAACGATTTCTTGTGTGACGAAACTTGTCCTTGTTCGCCTCTTTCTTTTGAGAAAGGATCAATAGTTTTATGTTGCAAAGTTTTACAAAGCGTAAATTGGCAATTGTTTGGTGGTGGTTAAGTAATGGTAGTGATGAGATCTTGCTACCAAGCTTTTGGAGGAGTAGTAGAACATGAATGGGTTTTGACCTGTACCTCTTGGAGGAAAGTTGATTCAAATGGAATGTTTGGCTTCGAAGTAAATCTGAACAGTGTTATGACTGAGTAGAACCTATAGTATAGCAAAATTCCAGAACTTCAATTCATGTTGAAAGGTTGGGGATTATCAAAGGTATGGAAACCTTGATCAATTTTATTGAGTAACGCAATTGGAAAGTATTTTGCGATAATGTGTGGGTGATTTCTGATAATGTCAATGAGTGAATATGTTAGATTTGTGGGGATGTTAGAGATTTAATCCAATGATTTCACTATCTGTTATAAGAGAAATTCGTTGTGGAGGTCTTGGAGGTTAAATTTGGGCTTTGCATTTTTATGCTAGACTTTTAGTCGCCCAAAGATTTTGTGTAGAGGAGATAGAAAACTGGAGTATTTTGAGTAGTGGAATGATTGTTGATAGAACCCTTCTGATGTAGTTCATGAGCGGGCGTACTGAGGATTCTGAGTTGTTATTCTGTTAAAGTGGAGGTAATGTGATTGCGTGGGACCTATTTTTGTGAAGCTTTGGATGCCTTCTACCTAATTAATTTTGTCAGTAGGATGAGTTGCCTAGAGTATTCGATGGATTCAAGAGAGTCTCTTCACCATGGTGTGGATGATGTATTTCAGTTTTAGCATAATTTGAGGATGTTTAATTAAGAGGTTTAAGCTCGTGTGGTAAGCGATGAATTCGAATTCCAAGGTTCGAGAGAGGTTTATTTCCTAAAAGAGAGACTGAGAAAAAGGATGTTCCATCGGGTGGTGAAGCGTTTTCTTGTTTCTTGTTTTTGTTTTGTGTTGTTGACTGGTGTCTTCCGCACTTTGAGTTGGCGCTTTGTCGGCATGTTTGATTCTTTCCAATTCAGACAAACCAAAGGAAGTATTTGGTTTGGGCATTCGAGTGATTTCTCCTTTGGCTTTCGTGGTATTCAATCGTAAACTGCCTATTTAGAAAGTGGGATTGTTTTCGTGATGAATTATCAAATTTGGGGTTTTACCCTTTTGTTGGAGAGTTAGTATTGCGTGAATACGATGAGAACTCTCTATTTCCAGTTGGATTCTCTTTGTGAATCAGTGGTTTAAGAACCAGTTCTGTTGTGCATTCTTGTTTAAAGGAGGTGACCCTCGTTAGATGAAGAGTTTGATTTTGAGCATCAACCTTCGCCAAGACGAAAGCTATGCAGTGACATACTGGCATGGCATATGTGCAAGATCGGACGCATTTAACGTGTACCGAGGGGTGGTTCTGGGCATTTTGCTGTGTGTTTTCGTACCAAAGGGGAGTTTGGTTCAAGTACGTTGGTTCATTTTCGACAGTTGCAGAAATTAGGAAGTTGGCGTATCGCTTTGACTGTCTCGAGTCCATACGCGACGTACGCAACGTCTGGTGTGTTCTGGTACTAAGAGAGTAGCTGAGCGATTCAAAGCTTGGGATTTCGTTAAAGACGTTGACCATCGAGTAGGGTCTTATCTTCGATTCTCTTCTGATGAGTGTACTTGGGAATGCCGGGTTGAGTGTTAAGACGGATGTCATTTTGCGTCGTTGTGTTGTGGTCTAATCAGTCCGAGAGAGAGACTACGTAGGAAGTTGGAGTTTCGTATTGCGCGAACAATATTCGGATTTGTTTGCAACGGGTGCGTGTTTGTCGTTGTTTCACTCCAGTCGCAGTCTTCTTTCGGGAAGGTTAGTGAGTAGATTCGGGGTCGAATCCTGTTAAGGGGGGTAGAATGTAATACCCCAAATATTTATTAGAGAAAATATCATTCGGGAAAGCGAAATTTATTCAATTTCAAAATCAACCAAATTCTAGATTCGAAATTAAGTTCAAAATTCAAAGTTTGGGGGAAACTTAGAGCTTGGGCCTCCGGCTTTAGTGTTAATATTCTGAACCTCAAATTCCAATTAGAGAGAATATTATTCGGGAGAAGGAAATTTATTCAATATTGAATGCAACAAAGTTTAGAGATGGAAATAAGTTCAAAATTCAGATTTTTGAGAGAGTTTTGGGCCGCCAACCCATAGTCGCGGGGGAAAGAGTTGGCCTTAGAGGCCCATGGCCCATGGAAGGCTAGTAGCCCACTTGAAGGCAAGGAAGGGGGGGGGGATCAAGCCACAAACCCTAGTCTGCTACAGTATTTCCGTGCTGCTATAGTGCCGTCGCCCTACTACAGTGCCGACGCCACTATAGTAGCCATGACCTTGGCCGTCGCTGCTATCTCCGGTGTTTCCCCTGCAGATTGGCTGGCCATAAGGAAGAGGAAGGAAGGGGGAGAAGAGTGGAGAAGGGAGAGGAAGGAGAGCTTCTTCGTGGGTTTTTGTTCAGCATCTTCCTGGGGTTCTACAAGGGTAACGAAGTGCTTTCCCCGCTGGTTGATGAGGATTAGTTGCGAATTCAATTATTTGGGTTGGATCGTTTTGCTGCCGGTAGATGTTCAATTCTGTCTAGTACATTGCGGGGTCGATTTAGGGTTCTTAGATGCCGAATTGGAGATTCCCATTTCCTAGAGATAGTTATAAAATGTTTTTAGCTTTCCGTGTCCGCCAAGAACACCTAATTCCGACATACGGATCAAAAGTTATGATAGTTTCAATCTTGCTGCCCAGAATTCTGACGAGATTGATCTGTTAATTTGTCTTTTAATTTATGTTCATGTTAGAGGCAAATTCAGGGTTTCCACCCAACTAGATTGTTTTAGAAAATTTCATAAAATTTCCATAATGTCAAATAACGCCCTAATCGAAGTTGTAGATCAAAAGTTATGCTATGTTCTTAACTGTTGTTTGTTCCGTTTGGGCAGAATCTGTCTTCTGAGTTCAATTGCCTGTTAGTATTTTATTTTGGCCGAATTGGGTTATCTCGCCAACTAGAATGTTGTAGATATGTTCGTTAAGTTCCTTTAGGAACTGGGATCATCTCGTTTCGAGTCCCAGGTCAATAGTTATGGTTATTTTCATTCTGCTGTCCAGATTCGATTCCGTGGTTGTGTTGCCTGTTTTCAGATTAGGGATTATGGCTATTTCTTGGGTGTTCGGGAGGGTATTGTAGAACGTTAATGGTAGTGTCTTGTACCATGTTGTTCTTATTTCAAGTACTTACTTGTGTAGGCGGAGAGGCTTCGGGTTTAGGGGCACCGTCTTTGCCTACTCACGCGTCGCAACACGAAAGGCAAGTACTTTGATGTTCTTATGATTAGTGAATGTTGGATGCTTGATGTTGGTATTGTGCTTATCTGTGATCCATGAGAATATTCAAAGTTTATGTTCCTTTCTTATGTGTTAATTCCATGTGTAGACATGATGCCTTTCATAATTCATATTTCAATACATGCATCCATTTTCATGTTCCTTCCACGGGAGTGGATTTTAAGACCCATCAATTCCAGTATAGGCACGTAAGACCCACCATTCCAATGTGGGCAGATTTGGACACCCGTATGAAACATTCTTCATACGGGACTTAGATCCTCGCATTTTGTTAAATGCGGGCTTAGGTGAACACCGACGGGTGTGTCACTAGCTATACCGGTATAAGCACGTGTGCAGTCCATTCCTTTCAATCAATGCATTCATTTCATTCATTCATATATTCATTCGATGTTATGTTCTTATTCTTAAAAGATGTTGTCTTGTTCATAATTGGTGTAAGTTCAATTATTCACTGTACTTGCTGAGTCTCGGACTCATTCTTACTTTGTTTGTTTATTTTAGGTGATCGTTGATGATGGCTCTATTGGGAGGGAATAGACATGCACTATTCGTTCACTTCACCATATTTCAATTCAATAATAGGACTTGGTTCTAGCCTTTATTCGTTAATTGATGAACTGTAATAATTAAATTTAGATGTGGTTGATAACCCTCTCTATGTTATGATTGATTATGTATTGTTTGTAATCTTCGATCACCCTTCGTTATACTTGCTTGAATTCAGTCTATTGTCATGCCATGGTTCTATTAACTAGTGACCTCTTTATGTCATTAGTTGATATTATTCAAATTCTTCCGCATTATGGGTGTATGTTAGATGATTTAGGTGACATCTTGGCTTCCGAATAGCCTGGGTGTTACAACTAAAGAAACAAATAAACTATTGCAGTGTAACAATACTCTTGAAGAGGCCAATCAACATGCCCACAAACAATCGAGTAGAGAACGCATCCTAATCCGCAAAACCTTCAAAGTCCTCCTTCTGAAAGAACTCCTGAGCAGCTTGATATTCTTCATCTGATTCAACAAAAGCATAAGCCGTGAGTACTTAAAGCACTCAGCAAGCCGAAGGGAAATGTATGCAAATAGTATTCATGTAAGGCTTGACAAAGGTTAGCTGTATGGTTCTTTTGCATAAGGTAGCATTTACGATAAATCCAATAAATAGATTGAAATGCGTAGTTGAAAACAATAATAAGTAAGTAAACAATTTCTTTGAAACAACGAGTGAACTTCCCATTCACTTCCCAACCAAACCCATGATAAGTGAATCCCCTATTCACTAATCGACACCAACCACTAAGTGAAATACCTGTCCACCAAACAAACATTATATTCATCAAGTGAACATCTCATTCACACTCCGACTCATTTTAAAGAAACTCTATCTCCCGTATGAAATCCCAGGACATGTACATAACCGAGGACGCGGCTATCTAAATAGATCAATTGACACTCTGCAGAGGTTGTACACTTTACCGACAAGATGTAATCAACCGGATCAAAGTTGACTGCAACAAAACCATTCAGGAATTTCATCTCAACAATTGACTCTCCTGTTGTACCTACAGCCATCCAAAACCTCGTCGTGGTTGACGTACAACATTGGACAGTGATGCGACGAACCGTCTCACGATGTGGCCTTAGAAAAGGATACACACCTCCACCCAAATACTACCTGTGTAGTCAAAAGCCAAAACTCAACAAGCTACTAGGTCAGGCCTGTCCCATCAGGCATGCGGTTGTACGAAAAGGCCCAGTTCAATGCGCACAAGATTAAGTCCTTGACATGTTACTCAGGCGAGAATACCTCAAACCCACAGCGTGTAGAAACACTACCACTCACCCTACTGCTGGTCCTCTCTTCTCCCCCCGCTCCTCTCCCAGATCCACTCCGATTGCCTCTGCAGAAAGCCGCCGCCCACATTGCCCCCAGAGAACATTATCTCCCCCATAGAACCCCGCCGACCGCCTCGCCTCGCCTCGCCTCCCATGGTGTGGATTTGACGCAGAAGGACGCCTCTTCTTCCTCCCCTCCCGAATCTAGCCTGGCTGCTCCTTCCGCCTCCTCTCCCGGATCTGACCCTACGGCTCCATCCTCCCCCGGTCTTGCTCTCATCTTGGTAATCAAAGGTATGGATCCCAAATCCCGAATCTCCCTTGTCGGTATGGCCTGATAATGTTGTAGCATTGGTTTTGTTTGGGCAAAATTGGTAGATCCGACTTCATGTTTTTGCTTCCTGTGAAACATGGCCAAAAAAAAAAATGGGAACTATACTCAAATCTTTGTGCTTCTAGTGGTATGTCAACATTGACAATGGGAACTATACTCAAATCTTTGTGCTTCCTGTGAAACATGGCAAAAAAAAATGGAGCATCGATTTCATGTTGTGGTATCAGTACCAAATAGTCCATGAAGGTGATAATCTGTTCACTACTACTAACCCGAGCACACCATGCTGACAATGTACCCTCAAAGGTGATTTGTACGGTGTGTTGTTCATTACTTGAGAAAGGTATTGATAACAAATGCCATTGAATAATTGGTTTATTCATGCTTCTATTTTGTAATATGATCAACTGTTATTTTCATAGTGATAACCAATACTAGTCAATACTTTGTCTACTGTAATGTCATAAAAAAATTGTAGTCACTAGTGCTAATTATATATGGCACTCATGAATTGTAGATGGACAACACAACGTTTAGAAAGTTCTAGAAAATATATCCAAGAACATAGAATCCAAATAAAATAATTTTGATAATAGTTGATGTTGACATTATTCATATTAAATTGTTTTTGAACTCTGAAAATTCCAATTAAGCTTTTAACTTTACCAGAAAAATTCAAATGGTTATTTTTTTTGAAAAAAACTTCAAAACAGACCAAAATTTTAAGATGTTACAAACCTTCCCCCCTTAAAAGGAATCTCGTCCTCGAGATTTGGGCTGACTAGAGAATAGGTTCTGATGCAGGTCTAACTTAAAGACTTACCAGAAACGACGTTCTGAACTGATTGAACCACTTCTGCAGTGACGTGATTCAGTCTTCCCCTTGCTGTAGTTGATGGAGTCCTGGTAGCTTGATTTGGAGTCTGAGGCATTCCTCTTCCTGCTCCTGGCAACGAAGTCCTGGCTGGTGTAGCTCCCAAATTGAATGGAATTGGTGTCGGCCCTTACTTCTGTGGACACTTGTTAGAATAATGACCTATCTCACGGCAGTTGAAACATTGAATTCCTACAGCTAAATTGTTGGT
Source organism: Phyllostachys edulis (assembly GCA_036346405.1). Taxonomy (NCBI): domain Eukaryota; kingdom Viridiplantae; phylum Streptophyta; class Magnoliopsida; order Poales; family Poaceae; genus Phyllostachys; species Phyllostachys edulis. Next base: position 24,827,320 of record CM070556.1, on the reverse strand, counting down.
CCTCTGAGTTTGCTAATTGTTGCTGCTATTGACATTGGAAATTTCTGTGTTTCCTGCATGTGACACTGGGACAGGGGTTTTGAATCTGGCAGATGAATTATTGAAACGAAAAGGCTGCTGAGCATTAGTTCTGGCTCTCTGTAGCTAATTTTGATGAACTCCATGTTGTATCATCTTCCTTTTGCAAGATTCGTCCAACTGACGACGAGAATCTTCTATGAGCATGGCTTTATCCACCATATGCTGAAAATCCACATAATCGTTTCCAACAACTTGTACTTTCAAACTGGGGTTAAGTCCATGCTTGAATCGCTTCTGACGTGCATTGTCTGTAGCAACATCTTCTGGAGCATGGCGAGAAAGTTGAGTGAACTTGTTGAGATATTCACCCAAAGATATGTTTCCTTACTGTAGTTCACGAAATTTATTCTTCTTCATTTCCACAATACCATCTGGAACATGAGCTTGACGAAAAGCTGTTGAAAATTCCTAGTGTAGTTCTCCCACCATTCTGCGGCTGTACCTTCCAACTGATGTGAAGCATAATGAACTTTATCTCGATCATTGCATTGAGCAATGGCGAGCATTTTCTCCATTGAACGGAGCCAATCTTCCGCGTCCAAAGGTTCTGACGAATGAGAAAACGTAGGTGGACGAGTCCTCATGTACTCTGATAACTTGGAATGGTGATGAGTTGGCGGTGGAACAGTGGCTGCTTGATTGTTCTAATTATTTTGATTCAACAAGTTGACTATTGCAGCGATGGTCTAACTTTGCTGAGTCATCATAGCGTTCATGTTCTGCATCATTGCACTCATGAATTGAGTCTAAGCTGCTAGAAGTTGTGCCATGTTTGGATCTGCGGCTCCAGGGACAGGTGACTGGCCACTAGCATTGACATTGGCATTGGCCTCATCTGATTGAGTATGGCTCGATGTATTGCAAGTGTCAACCATCTGTGACAATTCTCCATAGGTTTTAGTAGGTAAGGTAGAAAAACAAAGTAGGTGAGAGGGAATAGCACAATAGACGAGATAGACAAGATAGGCAAGATAGAAACTACTTAATTAGGGGAAACAGATTATACCCAAAGACAAGAGACAAAGAAGACATAGCTGAAACACTATGAAAGAACAACTAACTCTTCAAATTAAAGCCTTAGTGTGACTACAACATAATACTTAACATCAAAACCACAGCTCCCACTCACACACAACCCAAATAAAGACCTATTGCAACAACGATCTAGAAGCGCTACTAAAGACTCTAATAGGACGGCTCCCACTCTGGACTAGAGAACGAAGACTCTTTGACTTCTGGCTCTGAGTCACTGTAGAACACTCACGAGTTGCGAACTACTGGTCGAGACTCTGGACAAACTACTGGAACGAAGCGGCGAAGATACTCTTGACGATTGCCGGTGATGCGATGCCTTTCTTCTGGACTGGGTGGAGTCGGTGGAGGCAAAGGAACTGGTGGTGGAACTGAGGATCTTCCCAACTCTTCTTCTGGCTTAGGAGTAGCTGGTACTGACGCCACTTGCATCACATACTTTTGAACCAACTTGGACAAATTGATTCGGTGCAATCTACAAATCCTTCGAACAGCTTTACGGGCAACTTTGACTGCTGACATGTCTTCAAGCTCATCATGGCACTTCATGCAGTGGTGACGGATGTGGCCTCCAATCCTCACGATGAAATACACCTTTGTCTCAAATCCAATTGTGTGCCCCTTCACTTTCTTTTCCTTGGTGAAGTAAGTTGCACTTCTGCTTGTTCCCAAACTCTACAATAAGCACTAAAGAACTCTAGGCCAATCTCCTCTTTGATCACGATACACTTGCACCATCTAAAGAAATTAACAAGCAAGACAGTCAAATTAAGATTACAAATCAAAGTTCAGACAAGACAAGAGGCCAGATTTCTTAGAACAAGATGAGAAAGAATAGAATATGATAAGAGTAGAATAGACTGAGATGAGAAAAGAATCAGAATAGGTGAGAAAAGAACAACCACTTAAATCAGGTTAGGTTGATTTGATTTAGAAAATAAAATTTTGAAGCTGTTAGCTAAAACGACCATGCTAACTAAGGTTGCGTTCTACAGTCGATATGACTCTGATACCACCTCTGCTAGGAACCGAAAATGCATCTCAAGAACCCTCTGTGTATTTTGAACTAGTCCCAGATCAGTAGCTAGCTCATACAGGAAATAGGGATGAAATACCATCCATTTATTCGATTTAACTAAAAAGATCTCAGAGTAACAAATAATAATAATAACTGGACCTTATGGTCAACGTTTACGTAACTTTCCACGTAGGGCTAAAGAAACAAATAAACTCTTGCAGCGGAACAAAACTGTTGAAAATGCCAATCAACATGCCCATAGGCAATCGAGTGGAGAACGCATCCTAATCCACAAAACCTTCAAAGTCCTCCCTCTAAAAGAACTCCTAAGCAGCTTGAAATTCTTCAACTGATTCAACAAAGGCATAAGCTGTGAGTACTTAAAGCACACAGCAAGTTGTAGGGAAAGTTATGCAAATAGTATTCATGTAAGGCCTGACAAAGGTTAGCTGTATGGTTCTTTTGCATAAGGCAGTATTTACGATAAATCCAATAAATAGATTGAAATGCATAGTTGAAAACAATAATAAGTAAGTAAACAATTTCTTTGAAACACCCAGTTAACTTCCCATTCACTTCCCAACCAAAACCATGATAAGTGAATCCCCTATTCACCAATCGACACCAACCACCAAGTGAAATACCTGTTCACCAAATAAACATTATATTCATCAAGTGAACATCTCATTCACACTCCGACTCATTTTAAAGAAACTCTATCTCCCGTATGAAATCCCCGGACTTGTCCATAACTGAGGATGCAGCTATTTAAATAGATCAATTGACACTCTGCAGAGATGGTATACTTTACCCACAAGATGCAATCAACCGGATCAGAGTTGACCGCAACAAATCCTTTCAGGAAATTCATCTCAAAGGATACACACCTCCACCCAAATACTACCTGAGTAGTCAAAAACAAAAACTCAACAACCTACTAGGTCAGGCCCATCCCATCAGGCATGTGGTTGTACGAAAAGGCCCAGTTCAATGGCGCACAAGATTAAGTCCTTGACATGTACGTTACTTAGGCGAGAATACCACAAACCCACAACATGTAGAAACACCACCACTATCCACCAACCACTTGCCTGGGCGAAAAATATTTTGTTTAACCAAGACCAATGACACACCCCGTCATGGTACACAAATTTTAAGAACAACTATGGCTAACCACCACGATTCCATATTTCATTAAATCAAGATTAATCATTATGACACATATGATAACAAACCCATCATAACTAAGCTGAACTAAGCATATGTATGGCACCTATGTTGGTGATACAAATATGTCTAACTAAAATTATCCACGCTAGGGTTACAAAGAACTCATGGCATTCAAGTAATCAAAGGAGGCATAATGAGAACAGGTAATAACTAATCCCAAAACAATTTATATAAAGATAGCATGCAATTGTATAAAACAATATACTTTTGAAATCATAGGTTCAATATGATCAAAGGACTACGGTTTGCCTTGGAATAAATCCTGGGATTGATCTTGATCTTGGTATACTCCTCCTTGCTCAAAGCTACTTGAAGTATCAACGTCTACTCGTAAACAAACAAATTAAATAAATAAATAAATAACAGAGACAAAACAAACTCTAAAAATTAAATAAAAATCTTAGATAAATAGATCTTGAATTTACATGAATTTAGGAATTTGAATGGACTCAATCGGAGTTCGGATGCAAAAGATATGGGCTTTGGAAGTTTGAAACCCTAAGAAAACCTTGATTTGGATTATTCCGAATTTCCAAATTATTTCTTAAAAGAAAAATTGGATTATTGTGCAACGATGATGTTAGCAATGGAATTTCCGGAATAAAAGAAATAAAAAAATCTGACATGTGGGACCCACATGTTAGCCTCACGGTTCACGGTGAACCATGTCCACCGAACCGGGCTAGAGGTTTGGATCTGAACCGCTGCGTCAACGTTGACGTGGCGGCCACGCGAACGACACAGAGGCTCCGGTGCTGAGGTGGCGGGTGACTTGGCGCTGACGTGGAAGACAACGAGGCGGACGGCGCTCGGGTCCCAAGGAATCCGGTGAACGGCGGTGACTCAACGGCGGCGGGTAGTACGGGGAGGTAGAGAAGGTGACGGCGATCACGTGGAGGGGCTCACGGGTGGTTGTGGACGATCGTGGCAGCCGACGGCGAGGTTTGGGTGGTGAAGAGGATTTGGGCTCTGCGGATCTAGAGCTCTGGTGATCCTCCAGCAAAATCAAGGTGGCTAGGATGGAGCTCTCGTCCTTGTGAACCCAAAGGAGGCGGAGGTGAGGCACGGGCGGCCTCAACAGTGGAGAAGAGACTCGTCAGAGTTTGCGGTGGCGCAAAGCTCCTTAGGCAAAAACTAGTGGCTCAGGTTAGGGTTTTGAGCGGCAGCTGTGCGATTCGAGGTGTGGAGACCCAGGGCTCTCTTTCCCCTTTTATAGCCTCAGTTGGGAGAGTCCGTGTCGCAAACGGTGAGGAACGCGGCGCGACGGTGGAGTCCAGGTGCGAGACGAACTCGGATATGATGAGTTCGTGTTGAGGACGATGATGATGTGGTGATGAAGGCGACCCCACATGGCGAAGTGGCAAGCTGATGAAGCGGCGGATTGTGGGTTGGATCACATGAAAGGAAAATGGGCCGAGGAAGCGGGCCATGCGTCTGAAAGGAGCTTTGGGCCGGTGAAATCGGCTCGATACTGTTTATCTGAGTTTTAATAGGTTTTCTATTTTAGAAAATAGCAGAAAATCCAAATAACAAATAGAAAATAGAAAATGCACTTAGAAAAATTCTAGAAAATATATCCAAGCACATAGAATCCAAGTAAAATAATTTTGATAATAGTTGATGTTGACATTATTCATATTAAATTGTTTTTGAACTCTGAAAATTCCAACTAAGCTTTTAACTTTACCAGAAAAATTCAAACGGTTATTTTTTAAAAACATCAAAACAGACCAATTTTTTGGGATGTTACAAGCGCTCCTCTGCCTCCCTTCTTCACCCTTAGACCTTCCTCGAGCCACCTTTCTCCTTCTCTACTCTTTTCCTCACTGAATTCGATTGATAAGTGAGCTCTCAAATTTTCGGCCGCTAACACCACCGTCACTATCTCACCTGATCATCGTCTACTTCTATTCACGTCAAAATGTGTCCTGGGGTTCTATGAGTATCACCCCTCATCTAATTTTTACTTTCCCTCCCAGGAACCCGCCAGCGCATGGTTCTTCTCCAACTCTAGTTAACAACCCTATTTCCACCACCGCATCTCGCTTAGTGAGTTCTATCCAAATTCCCCTCACTTTAAGCACCCTCTTAAGTCACTTGTATCTCCCCAATCACTCACGCTTCCTCTCTTCTTCTAGATTGCCCCCTCCACGTGAAGGTCCTCACCGCCGCCACTGTCCATCGCCGCTAGTCCATCTCCGAGATCCTCCACACTCCCTCGTAGCTCCGATGAGTTCATAGTACCGCTTAATTAAGGGCCCATGCGCGTGCTAATTTGGTTAATGCGTCGCTGGGTTTGAAGTTGCATGTTTGCCCAAATGGTGTCATAGCCAAATATCGCCGTGTCACCACTATGGATCACCAGAGACCTCACCGCTAGTGTCGGCAGGTTCGCCTGGACCGTGGCCATTTGTTTTGACCACCCGGCCGCACTGCCATGACTCCGTTCACCAGTGATTGGCCGGAGAGCCCTGCACCCGAGAGCGAGCTCTGCCCTGTCCTAAACGGATAGTCACTGTAGCGGGCATTTTGTCATTTAGATTAATCATTGCGTAACTATCGACTTAATGACACTGCTGGTTTCACTGCCGGGTGGGGTTGCGAACGGAAATCAATGGAGTTAATGACCCAGGTTTTCGAACTGAGACACTAACGCATGGGTCCCACCTCAATAATGGCACTACGAACCACCACGTGAACTATGATGTGGGCTCTAGTCCACACGCACTGTGTGGTTGACCGTATCACCGAAAGTTGGGTCCCGCATGTAAGAAATGAATTTTCCTTTAGAAATTAAAGGAAAAATAAAATAAAACCCATAGGGCCCACTTGTCATAGATTGAGATTTTTGGTTGAGAAATAAATCTAAAAGAAAAAGAAAAAGGGGGTGGGTTCCACCTGTTAGAGAGTCACTCTTTCTCCTTTTTCTTTTTAAGGGATTTTTCAGCCGAGCCAATTTAGATCTTTAATAACTTTTGCTAGGAAACTCAAAATGAGTTGATTTTTGTATCTACATTCGTATAAAATCATAATCTACCTGAATATGCAAAAATATTTGTATTTGGTCACTGTTTGAATTTATTTGCATTATTTAATTGATTTCCGGCTCTTTTTGCAATAGACGTCAATTGCGCGAACAAAATCTTCGACGACCAACCAATCTCATATTCAGAACAACCTAAGCAAGGCAAGCACCCCCTTTGACCATATTCATCCCAGTATTTTACTTATTGTACTTTGTTTTGCAAATTCTATTATTGCATGCGTGTATGTTCAATATTAAACTGCTATGTTTGGGATGTTGGTAGTTGCACGTCCTATTTGGTGCATGAATTCCTTTGGTATGTTGATGTCGTTGCTGTTGTAACCAATAGGATATGTGTTAGACAATATATAATGTCATTTGGGAATTTTGAGTCCGAGCTATCGCATAAATTCTTACTAGAACGATAGTTTTTTCGGAAACGAAATGTGAAAGGACAATATGAATTTGGGAGATTTATGAAAATGTCCAGAGGAGTGTGCCTCTATAATTTTGAATAAAAACAAAATGCAAAACCTAGTTTTGGATGTGGGTGAGTTATATTATATTCTGAAAAAGTGGGAAAGGAGTCTCACTAGTAGATAGGGGGAGATTCTCGCCCGGGTCAATTAAGGACCAAACGCCGGTATATCCGACCTAAGCATAAGCGTACAACCACATGTTCTATTTATGGGGTAGCCTTACCTATTTAAGTTATCGAGAACTAGCCTTGCATGAGGGGTAGGCCGGAGAGGTGCGAGCATGTTTGATTGCCGACATAACGGTGAATGCCTCACTGGGATGGGGATACCTAGGCGAAGTGACAATAAATGTAGCACCTAGATGGGTATGCCTGGGTTCAGTGAGGAACAACATTTGATGGGCTAAGTGCAAGGTTAGGGCTAGATAATTGAAAGGCTTCGACGTGTGCTCTAGACTTCTTACCTAAGGTAGTGAGCAGTGGTATCGATGGGTGCCGAACAAACTAGAGAAGTCATGCTATGTGGGTAAAGTTGTCCCCCTCTGCAGAGTGTAAATCTATTATAATAGCCGTGCTCGCGGTGACGAGCGTGCTAAGTGTAGTATTGCTGGGTATAGTCTTGATTTTTCCAAAAACTGTCTTATCGAGAAAACATGGGAAATGGTTTGTGATTTATTTGAGATAACTGTCATGATATGGCTAAACATGAATTGTTGCTCGCAGCTAAGGAGGGTGGCAAGTTGTAGTTATTATTATTGGTCATTCATTCAATTACTTACTTATTGTCCTGTTATCTATTTAAATGCTCTTTCAAATGCAGTTGCAAAGTGCTACTTATGAATATTACAAATAAAATCTGCTTAATGCAAAATAACCTGTAGCTTAGAGCCTTCTCCATGATTAGCCTTGCATCTAATATAACTTTTGCGATACACTACAAGTCTTGCTGAGTACACAAGTACTCAATCTTGATATTGTTGTTGGTTTAGAGTTTGCAGAGGAGCCGACTTTAGACGATGAGTTCTTTGCTTCTGGCACTGAGGGGTTTGGTTACGGGTCGACCTAGACCATGTTCCTTGTTGGTTGCTTGCGGGATCGGATGGGCATGCCATTGGACTTTTGCCACTATTACTATGTCTTTCGTTGCTATTTATTTTGTTTACTCTGATGACTGTTTTTATGTGGCTGGTCAGCCATTGTTGTAATAACTATTGTAATAGCTTAAGAAGAATATCCCTTTTCCTTTACCTTAGTATGTTTTTGTATGGATGTGATTGTCAATTGTTGTGAATGTGTGTGCTAGCCATTAATCCTGGGATTAGCATGGTATAAACATAGTGTCTTTGAGTATTCCACGCCCGGGGGTCCCACAATTCTAAAAATGTTTTGAAAAAGTCCCTAAAACATCCTACCCAAAGTTCTTTTGAAGATTCTACATCAAGCTACTGAAGATGCTACTTCGGATGGGTCTTTCCTCAAAATTTCAGAAAATGTACTTTTTGAAATTTATGTGATGTAATATCCTTTATAACCTCCCCTACTTTCATTTGGAGTTAAGTTGAGTGATATTATAAAGCTCTAATTATATAAAGACCAAGGGGGTAGTAATACCTGATTTTAAGCCTTGAGGGTTAGTTAAGTGAACTAGAGAATGGGTAAAAGTGTGTGCTGAAATAACCTATCCCCTCAAGCATTCTAAAGGGCCAGACTCTCACCTGGGACGCTTTCAAGGAGGCCTTCCGTAATGCCCACATCCCCTCAAGCATCATGGACATCAAGAGGCAGGAGTTCTATGAACTTCGGCAAGGGAACCAGACCATGATGGAGTTCCTACACCGTTTCACCTATCTCGCCCGCTATGCAGCGTCTAAGATACCAAATGAAGGGAGGAAGATTGCTCTCTTCTGGGAACGTCTCAACGATGAGATGAAGTGGTCACTTGCTGCCCATGACGTTTCCAACTTCCAGGATCTGATCAACAAAGCTATTCGGGTTGAAGACAGTACCCGAGTAGTAGTTGAGAGCCACAAGCGTAAGTAGCTCACACAAAAATCAGCAAGCAGTAGTGCGCTCCGACCCCACGTTTGGCAACCAGCAAACGCACATCCTTCTGCACCGCCAACTCCAAGATTTCAAGCTCAAGGAACTCATCCTCAGCAATCCATGGTTCAGCAATATAACTGCACAGGACAGCCGTTCGACACACAAAACTGGACATTAAATGTCACTTGTTTCAGCTGCAGCGAACGCGGGCATTTCGCAAACATGTGCCCGAATAAGAAATCTCCAGCACTGCAACCGCAACCTCATGGAGTCTAGCAGAGACCCCAGGGCCTCGCATGAGGATAAGGAGGGCAGCAAGCCCCCAAGCCAGCTCAAGGCTTTGGACGCGGCTGTCTAAATCATACAACCATAGAATAAGTTGATGCATCGCCAGATGTAGTGACGGGTACCATTCTCATTCACTCCGTACCTACATTGGCATTATTTGATTCTGGAGCATCTCATTCTTTTATCTCTAGGAAGTTTGCCATACAGCAAGAACTAGAAACTGCATCTCTAAAAAGCACTATGATAGTTCACTCACTCGGGTCCGTCATAAGGACAAAACTCGGATGTCTCGATGTTCCAATTGAAATCAATGGGGTAGGATTCAAAGCCAACCTCATCATAATAGATACACCTGGGATAGATGTAATACTTGGAATGAATTGGCTAACCAAACACAAAGGGGTAATAGATTGTGCAGAATGAGTCGTATCTCTTGTCAATCTTGACGGGGAACGAATCGTCTTTCCCTCCACATATGCCGCTCTATCGCAGCAGGTCAAACTCAATTCCATATCAATTATAGAACTTAGTCAAGTGCCCGTGGTACGCGAATATCCTGATGTATTTTTGGACGAACTAGCGGGAATGCCGCCAGATCGAGACATAGAATTTGTCATCGGTTTGATACCCAAGACAACACCTATATCCAAACGACCTTATCGTATGAACTTTGATGAATTAGCTGAATTAAAGAAACAACTCAAGGAACAGCTGGACAAGGGATTCATTCGCCCTAGCTCATCCCCATGGGGAAGTCTTGCTTTGTTCATCACAAAGAAGGACAACAGTCTACGGATGTGTCTCGACTATCGTTCTCTGAACGAAGTCACCATCAAGAACAAATATCCTCTTCCAAGGATTGATGACTTGTTCGATCAAATGAATGACACATGCATTTTCTCCAAGATTTACTTGAGAACTGGATATTTTCAACTTAAAGTCAAGCTAGAAGATATTCCAAAGACCGCCTTTACCAACCATTATGGTCTATACGAGTACACCGTAATGTCTTTTGGACTGACTAAGTCTCCCACAAATTTCATGAATCTTATGAATAAGATCTTTAGGGAGTATTTGGATCAGTTCATGGTAGTCTTCATCGATGATATTCTTATTACTCCAAGACCATAGAAGAACATGAGCAACACTTGAGGATGGTGCTCGACAAGCTACGTGAGCATCAACTGTATGCCAAGTTCAGCAAATGCGAGTTTTGGCTCAAGGAAGTCGGATTCTTAGGCCATGTCTTATCTAAAGGAGGCGTGGCAGTAGATCCGAGAAAAATACAAGACGTTTTAGCTTGGAAACAACCCCGTACTGTTTCAAAAGTTTGAGGTTTCCTCGGTCTGGCTGGATATTACCGCCGGTTCATCGAGAACTTCTCCAAGATTGCAAGACCAATGACATAGCTTCTGAAGAAGGAGAAGAAGTTCGAATGGTCGGCAGCATGTGATGAGAGCTTTCATGAATTGAGGAAAAAGGCAACAGCCCCAGTGCTTACTCTGCCTAATATACATAAAGACTTCACTATATATTATGATGCATCCCGCCATGGCCTCGGATGCATGCTAATGCAAGAAGGCAAAGTAGTGGCTTACACCTCACGACAGTTGCAGACTCATGAAGCTAGCTATCCAACTCATGATTTAGAATTAGCAGCTGTGGTTCATGCTCTCAAGATCTGGAGGCATTACCTCATCGGTAATCGGTGTGAGATTTACTCCAATCATAAAAGCCTGAAGTACTTCTTCACACAGCTAGATCTAAACCTGAGGCAATGAAGATGGCTTGAACTGATCAAAGATTACAACCTTGGCATTCATTACCACCTCGGTAAAGCCAATGTTGTAGCTGATGCCCTTAGTTGGAAGCTCCACTACTTGAGCACATCAATAGAAGCAAATCAACCGGCACTACACGAAGAGTTCTAGAAGTTCAACTTAGAAATGGTTGAGGAAGGTTATGTTGCTGCTCTAATGCTGCAACCTACTCTCAAGTTACAGATTCAGACTACTCAACTCAAGGACCCAATTATTACAGAAATCAAGCGCGACTTGCAGACTGGCAGTAAATCAGAGTTCTCTGAAAGCCCAAATGGAGTGGTTATGCGAGGACAGTAGATATATGTCCCTGATGATTCCGATATCAAGGACTTAATCCACAAGGAAGCTCATAATTCACCACTCTCCATTCACCCTGGAAGTACCAAGATGTATCAAGACCTCCGAAAACAGTTCTGGTGGCCTGGTATGAAGCGAGACATTGCTGCGCATGTTGCCATATGTGATGTGTGCCAACGTGTTAAGGTAGGGCACCAGCAACCAGCAGGATTGCTTCTGCCTCTATAGGTTCTTGAGTGGAAATGGGATGAAATCGGCATAGATTTCATAAGTAGGCTACCAAAAACCAAGAGTGGGCACGACTCGATATGGGTCATTGTAGACCGCTTGACTAAAGTGGCCCACTTCATTCCAGTTAACATCGCCTACAAGGGCGCTAAGCTCGCGGAACTCTACCTCAACAACATTGTTCGCTTACATGGTGTACCAAAGACAATAACTTCTACCCGAGGTCCTCAATTTACCTCGCGATTTTGGGACAACTTGCACGAACTATTGGGAACTGAGTTATTCTTCAACACAGCATTCCACCTACAAACGGGAGGTCAAACAGAAAGGACCAATCAAATTCTAGAAAACATGTTACGAGCTTGTGTGCTATCCGATGGCACAGATTGGGAGAAATGTTTAGCTTTTGCTGAGTTCTCGTACAACAACAGCTTCCAGTCTAGTCTCCAAATGTCTCTTCGTCTTCATTTTCCCGCATGTGTCTCTTCGTCTCACGATCACACGGCGCGGCTTCATCTCTTCATTTTCCAACGTCGCTACAACTCCCCAAATATCTCTTCGTCTCCCGTTCCGGCTTTAGAACTTGTTCTATATATAGATGTGTCCCCTTCTACAATGTATTTCACACAACCTCCTTGATCCCCTTTCTCTACAAAAACAGAAATGGCTGCCTCCTCTTACGTACACGCGACCGTACGCACCTCTCTCGCTATCGTTGAATCGTGCTGCGGAAGAACACTATTTCAACAATGTCTGCACTCCTCTGTCCGAGAATTTGCCGGAGCGGGTGACGGCCACCTTCTGCCGTCTTGACATCCTCCTCCGCCGTGTCTTCCGGGTGATCTCCCACTTCGGCGAGTTTACGCGTCGTCGGCGTGGTCCTCCAAAACGACGCAGCGCGTCTCGGGAGGCTTGCCGTCACTTGACTGCTAATCGAGGCGACAAGCGATCGAGTCGACGGGCCGAGACCCTCAAGCAAGAGAAGAGAGCCTATGGGCTCAATTCTTCTTAGTTCAATAGTCCGAGGGTCTTGGGAGACACTCGAACGAGCGCGTCGTGGTGGATGCATTTCGAGCCGTTCGATCATGAACCGCCCGCCTCGACGCCGCCACCTCACGAAGTATTGAAGGCGGAGATAGCACCTACCTCCGCCACTAGATAGGTTTCTAGTTTTTAATCTTTTTGTAAGCGACTGGCCACGTTGTTTGGCTATATATATGAAAAAATCCAAAATGAAAAAAAAGTTTGGAGGTGAAGTTACTATATCTATTTGCCCATAGTAGGAGCTCCTCATCCCATCGAGATCAAGTGTGGCGCTGGGAGGAACAGCGGTATGTTGGAGCAGATCTAAGTGGAGCCAGCATGGCGGTGAGTTGCTCCAAAGCGGTAGTGGCAAAGAGGCGTGGCGATGGCGAGAGGCAGCGGTGCAAGGCGCATGAGGGACACAATGGCAAAGGCGGTAGTGAACACAGCGGTAGAGCGGCGAATGGATGTGTCGATGAGATATCGCGAGCGGTTCTTATTAAGAACCGTCAGTGATAACTAACTATCATGCATTTACTCTACATAAGAACCGCTCAGGATAGTACATGCACGGTTGTAACCTAAAACCGCTCGTGATTAGGGATTATTACGACGGTTTGTTAATAGAACCGTCTATGATAATTCACTGAGCGGTTCTATTCATCAACTATGCATGATAGATGACTATCACTGCAGCGGTTCTAAAAATACCGTCTGTGATAGTTGACCCGCGCCACCCGCAGGTCCGGACTAACCCAACACAGACGATTCCAAAGGAACCGTCTGTGATGGGGCGTCTACTATAGCCTGTTTTGTAGTAGTGTATTGCATTAAGGTTCGTCCGATATAATTTGTGTGTATTCGGGAATCGTTATGTTCTGCTAGGAGCCGCTACGACTCGTGATCGGAAAGGGTTTCTGAGTCACAACCGATTACGCATGAACCTATAGGGTCACACACTTAACGGGTTGGAACAAACCAGTACAAATACGATTCGACAAATGTATTCGGATAGGATCCGTCACGAGCACTATATAAGGAGATGCATGAGGCTGTTGGGAGGTATGCGTGAATCACCACCGAAACCCTAGCCGCCATCTTCCTAAGAGCTCTACCGTGCAACTTGGTGCTAGCACACCTGTGCATGGTTGTTCCTTCCCTGGACGTGTGGATACCGTAGAGGCGCTACTACAACTGTTGCGCTTGAGGACGACCCGCGATCTTCACAAGGAACTACAGACGTTGATGGAGGAGACGATTGACTCGTGAGGACGCTGGACGATCGACTACGACCACTACATCGACGCACACTACGTTGGACCAGGATGCTCCAACCCTTCTTCCACTGCTCTGAGCGTCTGGTGGTAACGATCTGTGATCATCTACTTGCTTGGCTTCCTGGTTTGCGTGGTAGAAATTTTGATTTGTAGCTATCGTAGCCTACCCCGTGGCCCTACAATAAGGTACATGGACTTAAACCATTTGCAAAACACATTAGCAAACTAAAGTCACATGCTATAAGGATTATGCATGAGCGACGACCATTTGCAAAACACATTCACAAATATCGGCAACATGCTAACGAGAGCAAGAGCAAGCACAATGAGCTATCAACAAATGACTAACTCAAGCTACTAGTCAAGACCCCTCTTAATAGAACGGCAACCTATACTAGCAATCCAATTTTTCATCCAAACACCAAAACCGGTAAAAAAAACTAGGAACATATCCTTAGTCCTAGCTAGTCATACATTTTCCTTGCACATGCACATGAAGCTTGATGACACACATCTTCACTTCAAGACCGGGTCATTGACTTGATAATCGTCAATACATGATAATTTCCTTTACTTCAAGTTCTTGACTTGAATATGCATCAACCCATGATGCACTCTTTCACTTGACCTCCATCAACACATGATGGGTCTTCTTTTGACTTGATAATCAACTCATGATCATCTCCTCTTCTTGAACATCATCAACACATGTTGATTTCCTTTTCTTCGAGATCTTGATATACATCACCACGTGATGCATCTTCTTCTTGAACCTTGACTTGATGACGATCAACTCATGATGTCATCCAAAGTCTCTATCATCATGGGACATAACCTATTCATCCAACTTATGGAAAATATTAGTCCCACAACATGATTGTCATTAATTACCACAACATACCATTAACTCATAATGGTCGGTCAAGATACTTCAATATTTCCCTCTTTGGTAATTGATGACAACCATCACAATTGCGAATAATTGAATGTAAGGTCATTTGAGTATATATGAACTACACAAGTTTTGTATACTCATTTGATATGTTTCAAGGTAAAGATCCTTAATATATGTGGATAAAGAAGTATGGATCAATACAAATAAAACCTCCAAACATAGAGTGAACTCCCCCTAAATGTGTGCATAAACGAATGTGTAATAAAACATATGCACATATTCAAGTTAGACTTCTAGTAGAGTTCAACCTATATTTTGGATCCGAGGAATGCAACAAGATATAAGAATATGATGTTGAATGCATACCTCTTTGATTTTCACCTTTTTATCCATCTGAGACTAAACAATATGTATAACAATAGAAGTGTTAGTCTCACAAATAGATTTATCATTAATAACCAAAATACTCCATTAACTCATAATGGCGGGTCTAGATTCTTCAGGGTGGACCCCACCTGTCAGGTCTTCTGTTCCACGGGTCGGACCAGCTTGCAGCCGAGCCAACTCGGTGTAGCCCCTCACTCCTCTCGCTGACCTGCAGGTCCCACCCGCAGGCCTTCACTTCCAAGTGGCGCGGCACTCTACGCCAATGCATGACCACACCATGGCTTCCTCCGCTGAGCCACTGGTTTTGCGTGCGCCGCTGGTTTTCACTCGCCTTCGCCTGCATCTCCCACTTGCATTAACTGCCGGTCACATCGCCCACCGCTCAGCGTCACCTCGCCATCGCTCTGGCCCATGCCCGTGCGTAGAGCGCACCGTTGCCCATGATGGCCTCCTCACGGTCTCTCCGCCGCTCAGCTATATAAGGCAACCAGGAGCTCTCCTCTGCCTCCCTTCTTCACCCTTAGACCTTCCCCGAGCCACCTTTCTCGTTCTCTACTCTTTTCCTCACAGAATTCCACTGAGAAGTGAACTCTCAAATTTTGGGCCGCCAGCGCCACCATCACTACCTCGCCACTCCGGCCAAAACAGTGATCATCCTCTACTTCTATTCGCGTCAAAACGTGTCCCGGGGTTCTGTGAGTATTACCCCTCATCTAATTTTTTACTTTCCCTCACAGGAACCCGCTAGCGCAAGGTTCTTCCCCAACTCCAGTTAACAACCCTATTTCCACCACCACATCTCGCTCGATGAGTTCTATCGAAATTCCCCTCACTTTAAGCACCCTCTAAAGTCACTTGTATATCCCCGATCACTCACGCTTCCTCTCTTCTTCTAGATTACTCCCTCCACGTGAAGCTCCTTACTGCCACCACTGTCCATCACCGCCAGTCCGTCTCCGAGATCCTCCACACTCCCTCATAGCTCCGGTGAGTTCATAGTACCGGTTAAGGGCCCATGCGTGCGCTAATTTGGTTAATGCATCGCTGGGTTCGAAGTTGCATGTTTGACCGAATGGAGCCGCCACCAAATATCACCGCGCCACCGCTATGGTTCACTGGAGACCTCACTGCCAGTGTCGATAGGTTCGCCTGGACCGTGGTCATCCGTTTTGACCACCCAGCCGCGCTACCACGGCTCCATTCGCCAGCAATTTGTTGGAAAGCCCAGCACCCGAGAGCGAGCTCGCCTCGCCCTAAACGAGCGATCCATCATGAAGCGGGCATTTAAAACCAAATCACTATCGTTTAGATTAATCATTGCTTAACTGTCGGCTTAATGACACTGTTGGTTTCACTGCTGGGTGGGGTCGCGAACGGAAATCAATGGAGTTAATGACCCAGGTTTCCGAACTGAGACACTGACAGACGGGTCCCACCTCAGTAATGGCACGATGAACCACCATAGGAACTGTGCTGTGAGCTCTGGTCCACATGCACTGTGTGGTTGATCGTATCACCGATAACTGGGTCCCGCATGTAAGAAATGAATTTTCCTTTAGAAATTAAAGGGAAAAATAAAATAAAACCCATAGGGCCCACCTGTCATAGACTGAGATTTTTAGTTGCGAAATAAATCTTAAAAAAAAAGAAAAAGGGGCAGGTCCCACCGGTCAGAGAGTCACTCTCTCCCCTTTTTCTTTTTCATGGATTTTTCAGCCGAGCCAATTTAGATCTTTAATAACTTTTGCTAGGAAACTCCAAATGAGTTGATTTTTGTCTCTACATTCGTATAAAATCATAATCTAGCTGAATATGCAAAAATATTTTTATTTGGTTACTGTTTGAATTTATTTGCATTATTTAATTAATTTCCGGCTCTTTTTGCAATAGACATCAATTGCGCGAACGAAATCTTCGACGACCAACCAATCTCATATTCAGAACAACCTGAGCAAAGCAAGCACCCCCTTTGATCATATTGATCCCAGTATTTTACTTATTGTACTTTTATGTTGATCCTAGTATTTTACTTATTGTACTTTGTTTTGCAAATTCTATTATTGCATGCGCGTATGTTCAATATTAATCTACTATGTTTGGGATGTTGGTAGCTGTACGTCCTATTTGGTGCATGAATTCCTTTGGTATGTTGATGTCCTTGCTGTTGTAACTAATAGGATACAGGTTAGACAATATATAATGTCATTTGGGAATTTTGAGTGCGAGCTATCGCACAAATGCTTACTAGAACAATAGTTTTTTCAGAAAAGAAATATAAAAGGACAATATGATAAATGTGAATTTGGGAGATTTATGAAAATATCCAGAGGGGTGTGCCTCTGTTATTTTGAATAAAAACAAAATACAAAACCTAGTTTTGGATGCGGGCGGGTTATATTATATTCTGAAAAAGTGGGAAAAGAGTCTCACTAGTAGATAGGGGGAGATTCTCGCCCAGGTCAATTAAGGACCGAACACCGGTATATTCGACCTAAGATAAGCGTACAACCACATGTGCTATTTATGGGGTAGCCTTAGCTAATTAAGTTATCAAGAACTAGTCTTGTATGAGGGGTAGGCAAGAGAGGTGCGAGCATGTTTGATTGCCGACATAACGGCAAATGCCTCACCGGGACAGGGATACCTAGGCGAAGTGATAATAAACGTAGCACCTAAAAGGGTATGCCTGGGTTTAGTGAGAAACAACATTCGATAGGCTAAGTGCAAGGTTAGGGCTAGATAATTGAAAGGCTTCGTTGCGTGCTCTAGACTACTTACCTAAGGTAGTGAGTAGTGGTACCGACGGGTGCTGAACAAATTAGAGAAGTCGTGTTATGTGGGTAAAGTTGTACACCTCTGCTGAGTGTAAATCTATTATAATAGCCGTGCTAGCGGTGATGAGCATGCTAAATGTAGTATTACCGGGTATAGTCTTGATTTTTGCAAAAACTGTCTTATCGAGAAAACATGGGAAATGGTTTGTGATTTATTTGAGATAACTGCCATGTTATGGCTGAACATGAAATGTTGCTGGCAGCCAAGGAGGGTGGTGAGTTGCAGTTATTATTATTGGTGATTCATTCAATTACTTACTTACTGTCCTGTTATCTATTTAAATGATCTTTCAAATGTGGTTGCAAAGTACTACTTATGAATATTGCAAATAAAATCTGCTTAATGCAAAATAACTTGTAGCTTAGAGCCTTCTCCATGATTAGCCTTGCATCTAATATAACTTTTGCGATACACTACAAGTCTTGTTGAGTACACATGTACTCAATCTTGCTATTGTAGTTGGTTTAGAGTTTGTAGAGGAGCTGACACCAGACGACGAGTTCTTTGCTTCTAGCACTGAGGGGTTCAGTGACAGGTCTTCCTAGACCATGTTCCTTGTCAGTTGCTTGTGGGATTAGATGGGCATGCTACTGGACTTTTGCCACTATTACTATGTCTTCGTTGCTATTTATTTTGTTTAATCTGATGACTATTTTTATGTGGCCGATCGGCCATTGTTGTAATAACTATTGTAATAGCTTAAGTAGAATATCCCTTTTTCTTTACTTTAGTATGAGTTTGTATGGATGTGATTGCCAATTGTTGTGAATTTGTGTGCTAGCCATTAATCCTGTAACTAGCACGGTATACACATAGGGTCTTCGAGTATTCCACGCCCGGGGGTCCCACAGTTCTTCTATATATAATGACGCAATGAATTTGGTTGTAGTGTTGCTGAGACTTTTGATCAATGGAAGATTTCGATTCTTGAAGTTTTAGTGTGATTTTGTCGAAATCTAAACATGAGGAGGAACAGTTGAATATGTGTTTGTAAATATTCATGTGATTCGTAAAGAAAAGTAGGTAGCAATTAGACTTCATAATGAAGCCAGTTGATAACAACGATGGTTAAAGTGCAATTGTTGTGTGTTAAGATTTGGTGTTGAGCATCACTAAGATTTGAACTGACGTGATTTAATAGGTGGCTTATGCCTACATGATTGTGGAATCATGAGATGATAGCATGTCCTTGATGAAAGCGTTTTGGTAAAACCTTTTAATTTGTGTAGTAGATCACCTCTAGAATAAAGTGGTTGTTATAGTGAGGTTGCAAAGTTTTGGTGGACTCTCATTTTTAGGATAGGATAATAAAGTAGTATGGAACAATTTGGTGAGTTTTGGAGAGCTTTATAACGAAAGGGTAGACAATAACGATTTTTGTTAAGGGTATATCATTCTGAATGTTAGTAAGGTTGTCAGCAATGGATTGTGAGTGTGTTGTTGATTCTTATAGAAAGAAAGTAATTTGAACGTCTTTCATGATATCACTCAAATGAAATGTTTCATGTTTCGCATTTGTAATCTTTTGGAGATCGTGATTTATGTGGTAGCTGAAATTGTTGAGCAAAGTGACGTGGTGGAAGGTTATATTGAGTTCTTAAGTGATTAGTGTGATCTGGTTTTAAAAGCACTTCTTGTTAGAGGTGGCAAGTGATGTGGTAATCAAAGAAAATTATTTTTGTTGTTAAAGAAAAGAGTGTGGTAGAGGTATTTGGAGTTGGAGTCAAGTTTTATAGCTTGCAGCATATTGAGGTGTGCTTAACCTTGTTGATTGGCTGCATAAGTGTTCCTAAAGATTCAAAAGCAACGCTTTATTCTTATTGGTTGAGGTTTGAAGTATTCTCCTAATGAGGGATATGTGCCCTCAACTTTGATCTCATCTTTTGATTTTCCCATGATTGTTGTTATTTGACTATTTCTTTTGGTCTCGTGCTCACTGCAAGGAGTAATGTTTTCCTGGGTGCTGAAATTTGTTTTTGTCTACCTCTTCCTTGTGAGAAAGGATTAACCGATTCGTTTTACAAGGGTCTTTTATTAGTGTATAGTGGCAACTGGTTGGTGGTGGTCAAGTGAATGATTCTGTGAGATATTGGATGTCAAGTTGTTTGAGATGCATTGAGTGATAAATTGATTTCTTCGAAAAATCCTTAGAAAGGATTTGAATTAAATAGAATGTTTGTCTTCAGAGCTAACCGACTACATTGTTGAAACTAGTAGAACCTAGAGTGATTTGTGGTCCAAGATCTTTTGTTCATTTTGGTGGAACATTAGAATTATCGAAGGTATGAGAATCTTGATCAATTTATTAGATTGTCGTGGTTTGGGTACTTTGCAAGGTTGTGTAGGAGAATTATGACGGTGTAGTTAATGAGACTAGAATTTTGAACAAATATAATCGATATGATAGTTATTGAGATAGTAGAGATTGTTGAGTTATTGTCGGGTATAACTTGGTTTCAGTGAGTAACCCTTTAGAAGTTAGAATCTTTCTAAAGATAATTTGGTCGAGAATATATTTACATATTGATGTCGATGCTTGAGTATGTTTAGATTGTGGGAATTTTAGTCATCAAATATGAGGATTTTCCTATCTTTTATACCAGAAGTTCATTGTAGGAGTCTTAGAAGTTGAAATTGGGCTTGTGGTTTATGCTAGAACCTTGGTCGCTCCTTGATTATGTGTAGAAGTAGAAGAACAAAAGTGGATTCCAAATAGTGTGTTAATCATGAATAGAATCCTTTTGATGTAGTAAATGAGAATGTGCGATGTGAATTTCAAGTTGATTATCCTTAACGGAATGAGGTGATGTGTTTGTGGGTGAAATCAATGCTGAGGTGCATTGAAAATTATTTACCAAAGTAACTCCGTTGGTAGAGGAGTTGGTTAGAGTATGTTTTGTGGGGTCAGTAGAGTCTCTCTAAAAAGGTGTGAATGATGTATTCGGTTTGAGCATAGCATGAGGTTGCGACGATTTGGAATCTCATGGTTAGTGTGTTATGCGACGATTTGGAATCTCATGGTTTAAGGGAGGTTAAATTCTTAAAAAAAATGATTGAGAAAAAAAATTCTCAGGTAATGAAATGCTCTCTTGATTCTTGTTTGAGTTGTGTGTTTATGATAGATGTTATTTGCAATTTGAGTTGGCTTTTTGTTGGTATGTGTGGTTCTTACCGGTTCAGAAAGAATAAAGGAAATGATTGATTTGGGTATTCGAGTGATTTCTCCTTTGGCTTACGTGGTATTTATTTGCAAACTGCCTACTTGGAAAGTGGAAAGGTTTTTGTGATGAATCTTCAATTTTAGATTTGAATCTTTTGGTGGAGAGTTGGTAATGTGTGGTTTATAAAAGAGGTTGTTTAAAACGAGTTCTATTGTGTGTTCCTGTTTAAAAGAGGTGCTCCTTGTTAAGATGAAGGGATCGATTGAGAGATGGAACAAGAGTTCCGTGTGTTATGTGCAGGTCTTGTGGTTTGGTACCAAAGGGAATGATAGCCCAAGGTAAATTGGATCGTTTTTGGTAGTTGTAGGGATTTGGAGGTTGGTGTATCGTCAGGACTGTCTCGTGTCCAAGTGCAGAGCATGGAACGTCTAGTATGTTCCGGTGCTGAGCGAGAACTTGAGAGGTTCGAAACTTGAGTTTTCGTTAGACCGTAGGCCAACAAGTATGACCTTACCTTTGAGTCCTACATGTTGAGGTGTAAGATGTTGGTATCCATCAAGGTGATGTGGTGCCATAAGTCCGAGAGGGAAGCGACTTGGGAGCTAGAGTCTCGCATCCGCGAGTGATGTCCAGATTGTTCACGTCGGGTACGTGTTATCTGTTGTTCAATTTTAGTTGGGTTGTTCTTCGAGTAGAATTCGGGGTTGAATTCTTTTAAGGGGGGTATAATGTAATATCTTATTTTATTAAATTAGTACTTATTGAATTATAAAAAATAATAATAATCTGAATTTAGGGGGAAAAGGAGGGAAATAGCTATGGGCCTTCAGCCCATACCTAAGATGTGGGCCGACAACCAACAAAAGAAGAGGAGGGGAACCCTAAATCTACTACAGTACCGCCCTGCTATATTGCCACCTCCGTGCTGCAGTACCTTCCCCTAATCCCCCTTGCTGCCATCCTCTCCCAAGCACTTCCTCCTGTTGCCTTGTTTGCGCCGGCCGAAAGCAAAACAGAGGAAGGGAAGGAGAAGAGGGAAGGGGAAGAGAAGAAGAAGGGAAGAAGGACAGGAGGAAGAAATAGGGAGGAGGCTTGCTGGAACTCTGCGTTCATCATCTTGATCTTCAAGGGTGACGAACAATTTCCTCTTCCTTTCGATTTAGCAATTTTCTAGTCGATAGAAAATCGGTTGATAAGATTGGTAAGCTGTTGGTTCTATTGCGCTATAGATTTGGGTTCGAGTGGTGTGAAATTTGGGAATTTTGTATCCTAGAGATTTGTAGAGGATTATAATAGCTTTCTTTAGAATATTTGTTCATGTTGATCGAATAGGTAGTATTTTAGTTATGATTTTTTTGAAAACAGACTATCTGTTCAGTTTGTCAGATTTTGGAAGTGCGCATAATTATATAGATTAAAAATATAAGATGGGTTAATTCTAGGTTTTGACCTACATAAAAGAGGTATATAACTTTGTAAGGATTCCAGAAAGTCTAAGAACACATTTTTTGTACAAGTAGAATAGGAGTTATGTAATTTTGAAGTATGCATTCTAGATTTGACATTCTGTTGGGAACAATCGTGGGAAAATGCTAAATTAGCAAATTTTGTTGCGAGATAGAAAACTTTTATCAAATCTATTATGGTATCTAATTCCCTGTGGATTCCAGAATGTCTTAGATCACTATTTTTGGATGAACCAATTAAAAGTTATGAAGTTTCTAAATCGATATTACCGAAGATGATAAATCTGTGTGCGTAGTTAAAAACAAGGGTTTACACAAAATAATCTGAAGTTTTGATCAGCTAAGAAATTGTGGGTATGTGTGTAGATTCCAGAAAGTCTGAGTTCATGATTTTTGGAACTATAGATCAAAAGTTATGATTCTTCTAAGGCGACTGTCCTGTTTTGGACAGAATGGTGTTCGAAAAGGAACGATATTGTTTTGGGTTGCGATTAGGAGTGGATTTGTCTATTTAGTTTTATTACAATGTGGTGTAATTTTGGATGGTATTTTTAGTATGTTTTACGAATGTCAAGTGGTGGTGTGAAATTGGGGTTAGAGCCCTCTACTCATCATCACCCATCACACGGTTAAGGCAAGTACATTTTAGAGTAAATTGGATGTTTATTGGTGCAAATTGGCCAAATGAATGTGCTTACTGTATTCTTGTGAAGTATGAATATTTCCAGTTATTTATATTTAGAAGTGGAGACATGTGCATGATTTGCATTGCATTTATGAAATTTACTTATGTAATTGAGACAATGAGAACGATATGTCACTGATTTAATGTTTCGTATGTTGTTTATTTGTACTTGCTAAGTTTTGGACTCACGCTTGTTTATTTGATGTTTTAGGTGATCGTTGGTGTCATCATACATTGGGATGGAAGTAGATCATGGCGCTATCACTTTTATGTAGCACTCCACTCCATTTCATGAATTATCCACTTTGAACTTGTAATAATTGGTTAAATTATGGCCCCTTTACTTCTTCTGGATGGATAATATTGCTAGTTGATGATTTGTTTATATTGAAGTTTTAAATTAAGGTTTCAGAACTATATTTCATTTGAATTAGGATTGGGAAGCTTGCTAAAATTTATGATTACATTATGTCTAAAAGTTATTCATGATTTCTGGATGCCTGTAGTACTTGAATATTATTTGTGATCTAGAGATGTTGGTAGATGTAAGTGATATCTTGGGCTTTGATAAGCCGGGGTGTTACACTAGCTCCCTAAACTATTCGACAATGGTGTCAATTGTTCATCACCTAATGTAATACCAAACCACATGGTCTCTACAATCCCCCTTGATGGACACATTGGCAATATACAAAAAAAATGCAATTTGGAGGTTGATTTGAAATACAAGCTCGATTTTGCACAAAGGCTCAACTTGGTCATCAAGAAGGAGAAATCCATGAAAATGATCAAGTTGGCTTGAGAAATGAAGAAGCAAACTAGTAGAGTGAAGAAAACGCATAAAAGCTTCAATTTCGGAAGTGGATTCAAAAGCTCACTCAAGGTCCATATGAAAGAACAATTGTGCAATTTGACCTTAGATCATAGTGAGAAGTCAGTTTTGAGGGATTTTGAAATTTGAACCAAGAAATGAACATTGGAGCACATGAATGCATATGAAATGCTCCCCCCTCACTAAGATCTACCACTCTAGACATTTTATCCCCTTGTTTACAAGCTTAGCCCTTTTTCAAGCATTTTTGCCACATTATGTCCCCCTCTGACAATGTAGTAATCAAGGAATCATGCCTTCCTCGCATCCATTTAAGAATTTAAATCAAGGAGATGTAGGGAAGAAACATGACAAAGAGCATGAATGAAATGCAATGGAGTGGCTTAATTTTTTATTTTTAGATTTTAAGGACATGAAGCTTTGTAGATTACCCAATATGAAGAAACAACATCTACTAATGCACAAGACATATCAAGAATGAAAGCTAGCATATCATGATTGGCAAGCTACAGATTGACATCAGGACATCTATCCAAGATCCATCTAGTCTAGTGAATAAACTGAAACCACCTAATGATAATCTGAAAGGAGCACAAATTTTAGAGTGCAAAAGTAAGAACCAAGCCACAACAAGCATGTAATCCAAGATAATAAATCAAGCATTGACTACTAGAAGGATTACAAAGCCTACAACTTGAATCAACTTGCTCAATTTCATTTGAATTGCAATTTTAGCATGAAAAAGCTCTAGTGGGGTATAACAAGCCACTATTGAGCTAGGAGTACCAATGATGTCACATGTAAATAACATGTTTAGCATAAAAGATCACTATCACAAGTTACATTAATGATTGATCTAGGTGTGTAACAAAACATTTGCAAGCAGTGAGCTATCACCATGATATCAAAGCATTTTTAGTTAGAGCACTAAAATTGAGCAAAAGTAATGAATTGTCCAAGGTTTACTTCTAAGTTAAAGACATATTCAAGATAAGTCAAGTAATTCTAAATTGCAACCAAGAGGCATGTTCAAGATCTCAAAAGACATAAAAGCCAGGCTCGACTCATACCACATGTTGAATTTAGATACCACTAGGTGATTTTAGATTAAGACTAAACCTTGTATCTCTAAGTCACATGCCAAAGCATCAACAAGTAGCTAAGCAAATTAATCATACTAAACAAGCATACAAGCTATATCATGGCATCAATCAAAGCTAGCAACATCAACAAGGGCAATAAGCAAAGCTTCATGAAACTACAAATTGAAGCAAAAAAACTATATTATAATGCATCATTTTTTTATTTTTCATATTCATGAATGCAATATCTTACAATGCATGGGATGCAAGAGAACGAAAAACAATAAAAGCTGAAGAAAGACCAAAGAGAAACAACTCCCCCTTAAACTAGCCCATAAGGGTAAACTAACCCCAATTCACTCCTCAAGAAGCCAAACCTAGTAGGATCTGAGGGATTGGTGAGGATATCTGCTAACTAGGCTTCAGAATCCACAAACTCTAGCATAGTGAACCTCTTACTCCACATGGTCTCTACGGAAAGAATCTCTCATAACTAGGGAGCGAAACACCAACACTAGGTATCGCAAAAGTCCCTCAAGGACAAAATACACAAAGCCTGCTAAAAACTAGTGACTGTAGTGACAAGCTCGACCTAGGCTATGAAGAGAGTGCAGACCATGAGATAAGAAAAGTGCCTAAGATAGATACAAGCCGGAGGTGTACTTCCTATCTATCCTAAACTCAACAAGCCCAACAACTAAAAAGAACCGGATGCTATGCAAAGCAGGATAGGAGTACCATACACAAATGTAAGGCGCAGGGGCTCGAACCTGTGTCGCACCGCTTAGCGATAAGATGTAGTCTAAGGAGTAGAAGTTGGACCGTACTATATTCTCAAGAAATGATAGCCATCATCGAATGCACACATCAGGAAGGAGAACCAACAGCCATAGTCATGAACCACATATTCTCCTTCTCAACTGAAAACACTACACCAAAGAGACATAAGAAGTCTATGCCTTGGTATCGAGTTAGGAAGACATGATCTACAAAAACAGTACTAAGACACATGACCAATGTCGAACCCGGGAGTAACACCCCCAAATCCTTTGTGTTTTCTGAACTAGTCCCATGATCAGTAGCTAGTTTACATAGTAAACAAATATGGTAACATCCATAATTCGCACAACTTTATTAATAAATATCAGAGTTTGTTACAAGAAAGGCTTATTAGCCAATAATAAAGAACACAGTGGAAGATGAAGAAGAAGTAGTAGAGCCCAGCTAATCTGCCACAGGCAATCAACTGGGGTAGCAGCCTAGTCGTAGAGATCCACATTGGTAGCGACGTCCTTCTCCTCTGAACAACATTTTATTAAGCAAGGGTGAGTACAAAAATGTACTCCGCAAGTTACACCCATAAGAGAGTTAATGCATCCATGGATATTATCAAAGGAATGCTTATAGTGTTATTTGTGCAAAAGCAACGTTTGGCATTTTAAATAAATTTACTAAGTTCCAAAGCAGTTATTCTATAACTAAAATCATTTTTTGATTTGAAATTGTCAAGTTTCATAGTAGGATAACCTCCATACATTTCTGGTGAAGGATACCCTCCTATCACATGGCTAACTGCCCAATTTCCCAAGTGGATAAATTATCCCAAATCATTTGATAATTTTTTTTTGAAATTAAAACCAAAGTCTAACTTTGAGTGGCTTTGCTTAGCATGTCTATGACCGTGGACACAACTATTTGAATAGATTGACATTTTGCATAGGTTGTACAACTTTACCCACAAGAGATAATTAACTTTTAATGTCTGTCTGACACACTTCCGAAGGTATGCGACTAAGTGCTTATCACAAGACCTTTACAATGCGCTATTCCAAAGTAGTCATGCTCGCTAAGGTTTTACTTCTTTTTGACTAACCATCCACCAGAAGCCCCCTCTTATGCCAAGTGGGAATATTGTTTAACTGACACCCGTACATCAACATGGCATAACTAACAGTGGAACATTGCAAATTATTTAGCTCGGTCTGTCCCACTCCAGACTTGTGGTAGTACGGTGGAGCTTTGCAAGATGCAGCTCAAAGACCAACTCTTAACTAACTTGGGTGACTTCCAAAATAACCCCTAGGCCTCAACTATTCCTGAATTAAGCCCGTGCATAAACCTGCACCCACCAACTATCTCGCCCAAGTCCAAATCAGTTTTTGATTCTATTTCATTTTTCAAAGTCATTTATAAACTTCCATGACACACCAATGTCATGCATACAATTTAAACAACATTTGATTTTTGGCTGTAAATTCCTAAATCAAATATTTCAGGTCTAAGCATGGCTAAGCTTAATTTTATCAAAATGTTCTAGTTCATACTATAGTACCAATTAGATTTTATCTAAGGTGACAAGGTATGAATATTTCAATGTCAACATTTAGCCATACAAATGTATTGGGATTAACTATAATTTAAAAATAGGAATTTAAATTATATTGAATAGAAATAAGCATGTAGTAATAATTTAAAATAGAATTTAAATAATTTAAAATAATGGGATAAAATGTGATCAAATATGTAACTTACCTTGCTCAATTAGTTGTTCTCAAGCAGCGTCGAAATCTAGCACTGTGAAGTCGTCAAAATCTATACGCGAAAATGAGCCAAATTCAAATAAACTCCAAATTAAATAATTTTGGCTTAGATAGCTAGATCTTGATTTTATATAAATTTAGAAATTTGAATCACTTGAATCGGAGCTCGAACGAAGGAGAATGGGTTCTCGGACAATTGAAAATCACATGAAATGATGAAAATGGATTTTCTGGATTTATGGAATTATTTTTCTAAAGGAAAATATTTTGTGGCTTCAGCATGACATCAGCGTGTGGGAAAATGGATTTTTGGCCGAAATTATTTTCTAAGGAAATTGAAATAGGTGTATGACATGTGGGTCAAGGGCCATGGACCTACTCCACGAAAACGAGTTTGGTCCATGGTGGATCGGCTCATGGAATAATGCCCGCCACGCAAGCATGACACCCAAGCGCACACGTGTGCTGCCATGTGGGCTTGGGTGGTGAGGTGGACATGACGTGGCTTGCCATGTGGTAGCCACGTCGGCAAAACGGCGGTGGCGACTTGGGGACCAAGGGTCCAGCGAACAACGGCGTTCCAGTGGCCAGCGAGGGCATGGGCGAAGAGAGGAGGTGATGGTGAGCGCAATGCTTACCTCGATTAGGGCATGAGGGGAACGCTGGTGGCGAGGAGAAAAGCGGTGGGGCGGTGCGGCTCGACGACAGCGTGAAGGTTCGGCAGTGATCCAGCAAGGAGGAGGTGGGCACCCAGTAAAACGCGAAGCTGCGATGCCGGCAGTGCTGACAGTGTCGTCGGGGTGTCCTTATCGGCGGCGGAATCGACGGAGAAAGGTGTCGGGACCGGATTTCTGAATCTGAACCCTCTGCGTATTTCTGCACCAATCCCAGATCAGTAGCTAGTGCACACAATAGAAACATTATTGATAACCAGTTCGAATCACAAAATAACATTAATAAATAACTGAGTACCAGCCTTTTGGCCACTTATTACAAAAGAGGTCCAAAGACCTTAAGTCTCACAACAGCGGGAGCAAAATGATAAACTCCATGGTTGACCCATCGAATCACAAACTAGCATTCAGCTAGGGGAACGCAGCCTAGTACTCCGGGAAGCCTTCGTCGAAGCCGCAGGCGAAGTAGTCTTAGTCGTTCTCGGCATCTTCGTAGACTTCTAAGATTTGTTGAGTGTAGCGTGTGAGTACATAAAGTACTCCGCGAGTCCTGGGAAATGATGCATATGCATAGCTTTAACAATTCGGCATATAGGGTTCATTTGCATAATGCAATATTTTAAGTTTAAATATCTTTTAAAAAGCTCATTTGACAAAAGATGATTAAATAGATAATGTAATTTAAATCAATCTCTAGTGCAGGTTCCAACTATCATACACTAGTAAAGAGGCTCTAACTGCCAAGTTTTCATGAATTGAGCTCTAACTGCCCAACTAGCTCTAACTGAAGAACAACAATCCAAGAGTTCCAACTACTCTCGGATTCCCAAAATATTTTTTTAAAACCAAAACTAAAATCTACCATGTGTATACGCACCTTGCCCGCCCTTGACCGTGGGCACGACTATTCGAATAGTTTTTAACACTTTGCATAGGTTGTACAACTTGACCCACACGAGATAATCAGCTTATACTGTCTGCCCACACACTTCCAAAGATGTGCAACTAAGTGATTATCACAGGGCTTTTACAATAATTTATCCTAACATTAGCCCGCCCGATGAGCTTAACCCCAGGTAATGGATGTCATTTACCATCGACCTGGAGCTCACCGTTGTGGGGGATAACCTGCCTGAACTTGGACGTTTTTTTACCAACGTCCGACGCAAGCCCCAACAGACATGGACATCATTTACCATCGTCTGCACTATCCAGGTGACACCTACCATCTACAGCTTGCGGGCTAAATGTTCGGACTTAGTAAATTACTCAGTTAGGTCCTTCCCATTTAGGACGTGTGGTTGCACAGTAATGCTTGGTTTGAATAAACACAAGAGTAATTCCTTAATCGAACAGGGTGAGACAAACCAGACTCATGCCACTCACCCTAGTCTAAAATATTCTTCACTATTTTTATTTTATTTCCAAATATTGACATTACCTAATGTCAAATATTTTCTAAAATTTAAAGCATAATAAGTATTAAAGGGTTTTCCCCCCAAAGGTTAAACAGGACCGAAATGCACATCTAAGCAATTTTACCGAATCAACTATTCTGCAAAATTGTATTTAATAATGTGGAATTTTTACGCTATGGTTATAAAGGTACATGATAACAAATATCAAGGATGATAATAACAACTTTAGGTTTTTAACTAACAACCTACAGTTTTAACTTATCATTTAAATAAAATAGCAATGCATAACTTTAAAACTGAAGGCATAATTTACAAATCATAGGTTCAAAGTAGTCAAAGGAGACTCTCCTTCGGTGACGTTGGAGGTAAGCGCTTCCTGTTGATCCAAACTCGCGTCGGCGATGTTGGACTCTACACGTGCGAATCGGACCAAATAAATAACATAAATTAAATAAAAACTAAAAATTATAAAATAAATACTAGAAAGTAGAGAATGAATTTAGGAGAAAGAATCGATGGAATTGGAGTTTGTATGAAAGAGAACGAATTTCTGGAAAATCAATTCTCACCAAAAATGGGCACATACAAAGCTAGTGAAAAGAAACTTGACTAGATAAAGCTACTGGTATTGGAAATGCTATTCATGCCGATCAGGAAGCATAGCACCATGGAGACGGCAGCTTGCACAGGACGGTGGTGCCAGCGAGGAAAGGTGAGCATGGGCACGGGCATGGCATGGGGATCGCGATGGCGTGCACGGTTCGGCTCGGGAGTGGCCGAAGAGGTGCAGCCATGGTGGCCATTATCGGTAACGAGGAGCTTGCGGTGGCGGGGCTTCTCGGTGACAAAGAAGATGAAATGAGGTGTAAGATTGGATGAGTGATGCTGGCAACACGTTATGACGCAGTCACCTTGGTCGGCGGATCCCCGGAGAGGAAGAACAACGCGAAGGCGAAGTCACCGGACTTCGGGAAGACACCGGTGGTGTCACGTGTTTCGGGCAAACGAAAGGGAGTTTGGGGGTGGTGTTTGAGGTGAATCGAAGAGGAGAGACGGGCACACGAGAAATGCCAGGGGAATAATGTTTCAATTTTCGGTTTGCAAAAGAAGAACAGGAAGAAACGGCCACATTGAATGCAACTGATGGCGGAAACGTAAAATTGATGGCTATATGATGTGGGTGATAATGACGCGGTCATTTTGCTTCAAACGGAATTGATTTTGGATGTTTGAGTGGGGAGAACAGGAAGAAAAATGGCGGCTGACCATTGAGGCCATGGAGCTCAGTACCTGAAGAGTGAGTCAAGCAAGAGCAAGGGAGAGAGGAGGAGGGGGGGTAAGCGGGACCAGGGGCGTGGCTTGGCATGTGGTGACCGGAGGTGTGGGTGGCCGGGACCGGCGGTGGAATTGGACGGTGAGGAGGGGCATGGCCATTTAGCTCTTGGCTAGAAGAAAGCAACAGAGAAGAGCATTCACATGAAGAAGAAGATGAAAGGAGGAGAGAGAAAATTTAAAAAAAAAGTAAATCCAGAAAATCTAAAAATAAAATAAATTCAAGAAAATTCCACAAAAATCCTTGGAACCTGAATAGATTTAATAAAATAATTTTGAATTTAATTGATGTTTATTTTAATCATTTAAAATGTTTTTCATTTATAAAAATTTCAAATTAAGCTTTAAATTAATCCAATAAATTTCAAATGATTCATTTTATTTTTAAAGCTTCAAAATACTCTTGAATTAGCAGGAACTCAAATTTAAAATCCAAATATTTAAATTAAATATTTTGAAATAACTTTTTGAAAAGGTCAAAATTTGGGATGTTACAAAAGGCGTGGCGATTGGCAAAGGAAAAATGCCAATTCCGGCAATGGGAGGAGAGGAGAGGAGGGGAGATCCTCAGGGATGGATTGAGGAGGGAGAGGCATTCACAGGGCTCCCTTTTATAGGGGTCGAGGAGCGCTGGGGAGGGAGATCGAGGCGGTGAGGATTTCAGTGGTCGTTGCGGGTTCGGCGGCGTTTTAGCACAACAGATGGCGCAAGAAAGGGGGAGAAGGGATAAGTGGGTGCGGTGGCAGTTGAGGACGTCGATGCACACGCGGACACGGAGAAAAAGGAAGAAAATGGCGACCAGCTAGGAGCTTGCGAGGGGCTCTAATGGTGGCAGTGCACACGGGGAAGAAAGAAGGTTGGAGGTGGGAATGATAGGTGGGCCTACCATGTAAGACAGAGAGGGGAAGAAGGAGGCCGGGAGCGGGTTGGGCCGAGTAGGCCAGGAAGGAAAAAGGGAAAACATGCCGAAAAAGGCTAGAAAGTCCGGGTTTTGGCCCAAAATTAGATTTGAGGATTTAAACCTATTTTTGATTCACAAAAAACACCAAAAATCGAAATAGTTTTTAGAAAATAGCAAAAGGAGTTCAAAAATTCTATAAAAATTCACAGAAATTCCTTGAATTATTTTAAACTTAATAAAATTATTTATAACTTAAATTTAGCTTTTAATTTTGCACAAAAACTATTTTAAATTTCTGGGAAAATAGGAAAAGCCTTTTAAAATCCGAGAAAATTCAAGAGATTAATTAAATTATCCTTTTAACTTTAAATCTAATAAAAACCCAAAAAACTCAATAAATTTTATTTTTGACTTTTAAAATTTAGGAAATTCAAGAAAAGCAATAAAACTCTTTAAATTTTAGAAAATCTAATAAAATAATAACTTTATTAATTTTATTTTTGGTAACATAACTTGGGACATTACAACCAACAAGAGTAGCAGTAAATGATCCAAAGTATGAGTTAGTTAAGGTAGGCGTTCAAGAGTTCAAAGCTCATATAAGCATAAGCAATAATTCAGAGCATGAGCATGAATGGATAAGGCGTGGCAGTGAACAAATCATGAATATTACATGTTCGAGAGATATGACAAGATCCATGTATCCATAGTACACAAGAAAGCCCATGAACATGTAAGCATAAAGTATGTCATACATCAAGTCAAGGGTAAAGCATGCTAGTGTAGCTAGGGCAAAGTTAATATATCCACAATTTACAAGAAGGCACAAAGCCATGTTAGCATAAAACATGTCATAGAACAAATCATGGATAATATATGGTAACATGGATATCAAGTAAGCATATGGAGACATAGAGCAAAACATCAACAAGAGCATAATAATAAATATATCAAAACAGCACAAGCTCATGATGACAAAACTAAACTCATACATCCATGAAAATAATGAACAACAAACTAACACATGGATACATAAGCACGATACGAGTAAAGGCATGATAAAAGATATGATAAAAGTAAGACATGTCGATATGATATAAGTAAGCACATAGATAAGCACAACACGCCAAGAGTGGATAATCATGACTGTAAATGCATGAGGATATGAGATATCTCACAAAGTAGGTGAAGACTCTATACATGAAAGCACATGCCTCTTGGAGAACCATCAAGTGTCCCGATCATGTGATGAAGCAAAAGATCGAAACCAATCAAACTCATGTTCTCCAACCTACGCCCCTGGAACCTACACATGAGAAGAACAAGGTGCACAAGTCTTGGATCCCAAAGGGTTAGTGAGTAAATACTTGGGAACCCAAAACTTGGACACACAACCACTAGAAGCAACTGAACCATTATATGAGTTAGCATGATTCAAATGATGGTTCATGCAAAGAATATCCGAAAACATCCTTAGAGGCACGCCGCGAATGGACACCTTGATGGGGAAAGCGAGGACTATTTCTAGGAAAGCGGCAAAGACCTTGATTCGAAGCCTTATGATGAGAACCAACAAATGCACCAAAAGAGCTCACAAGATCTCACCATGGGTGCACACCTCGATGGAGAAAATGAGGTCCAATACTAGAAAAACAGCGAAAATCCTGCCTTGGGGCAGCTTGTGGACTAAACCTGAAACCATGAAATCCGCGTCCACGATGTCATCCAACATCAATAGAAAAGGTGTCAAAGGAACCATCAACAAAACGAGCCTTCATGCTAGACTCACGATTGTTCATGCCACGAGAAAGATTATTTTTTTTAAAAAAAATATTATTAATTTAAAAAGATAATTTTAAAAAAAAGTCAAAAAAATTACAAAAATAGATTTATGCCCTGTCGCCATTTCAATTGGCGACATGCACATATTTACTGCTAGTTTTCATTCCAACTGCATGTCGCCATTTCAACTGGCAACAGGAACTAGCTATATAATCACCCAAAAATTGGTGGAAAAGTCATTTTAATTCTAGAAAAATATAAGAGAGAGAGAGAGAAGAGAGCGGAGGAGAGGGGAGAAGAGACGTAGGGACGCCATAACGGTTCCTAGCGGAGGAGAGAAAGACAGCTAAACCCTACCCGGATTGTTCTATGAAGGATGCGCCAGTTCCACCGGAGTTCCCATGCCCACAATGTGTGTACGAAGAACCGACTAAGATCATCCAGTCCACACACCCGGCGACGGCTGCTCGGGTGTACTACATGTGCGAGAACGTCCTCGTAAGCAAATCTTGCACACACATAGATTTTGCGCATCTTACGTTCCATTCCACAAATCCCTAACTACATATGCGCATAATGGCAGCCAAAGATGCGATGCAACTTATTCCAATGGATCGACAGCCTGGACATGTGCAAGTATGAGCTGCAAAGGCCCCCAGGCATTTGTTGCAGCCATGCTAAGAACCCTATTAATATAAGTATTTTAGTTGATTTTTTGAAGCTGTGTTTTTTGGGTTTAATCTACCCCCTCAATTAGTTCTTAACTTATCTTATGCTTGCTACCTTATCTAACCCATGGAGCATTCGCCAGATGGTTCAGACTCGTCATGCTGCTGCCACTGGATCTGAAACCCCCTCGATCAGAAGAGAATGAGCAGACACCAGTAGGAGCAGTCCCGCCACAAGCACCTCCAATTGATTTGTAGAATTTTGGAGCGTTCATTGCAGCTCAAACGCAAATGATGTACACGATGATGAACCAGATGCAAAATCTGAAAAATAATCAGAACAACAATAACAACAACGCAGCACCAGGCAACCATAGTCATCATGGACCACCCAAGCTTGTAGAGTTTATGAGAACTTGCCCACCCACCTTTTCTGGGCATGTATGTAACATCCCGAGTTCAGAGCTTTTTGAAAATTTTCGAATTAAAATTAACCATTCGATTTTATTGGATTAATAAATCTTAAACTTGAAATTTTGGAAAATAAAAACAATTTAATATGAGTTAATCAAACTTCAATTAATTTAAAATTTGGTTTATTTGAATTCTCTTGCATTGTATTGGATTTAAAGTCAAAAAGAGTATTTTAAGTGATTTCTTCAATTGTTTCGATTTTAAGAAAGGGTTTTCCTTTTTGCCGAAGGCCAAAAATAATTTAATTGCAAAATTAAAAACCAAAGTTAAGTTGTAAATAATTTTATTAAGTTCCAAAAAACTCAAGGAATTTCTATGTATTCTTTTCTGAAAATTATGGACCTAATTAACTATTTTCTAAAAAGTCTTTTCGATTTCTTGTATTTCTTAAATCAAAAATCTATTTAAAATTCCCCATCAGCCTTCGGGCCGAATTCTTCCTGGCTCGCTCCTTGTTTCCCCGCGCGCGGCCCAATCCCTGGCCCATCAAAATTGGACGGCTCCATCGTCTCCTTCGTCACAGCCGGCGAACACCTCTCGCCACGTCCTCAAAACCTTGCGCACCAGGTCCCCCACGTTGCACTCATCCTTCTGGCACCAATTGTTGGGCTCACCGTGGTGCAGAGCACCGACGAGCCTACGTGCCCGAGTGCCACCGTGCCGCTAGAGCTAACGTGGCCGCCACCTTGCTGCCACCTCCTCGCCACCTCACCCACCTGCTTCCGTGGCATCCCGCGTGGCAAGCTCCTATGCAGCGAGTGGTTGCCCAAGTCAATTAAGGACCAGTCTTCGAGCCGCATCTTGCTAAGCCACGTCGTACTACCACATGTCCTGGTGGGCGGGACTTGGCTAAATAATTTGTATCATTTCACCGTAGTTGTGTCATCCGGTTGCGCGGGTGTCTTTTATGACCTACTTTTATATTCCCACCTGGCGCAAGAGGGATCCTAAACCCGGCGGGTTTCTATCCAAAGGGGGCGAAACCTTAGCGAGGCAGGACTATGGTGGGATGATGCATTGTAAAGGCCTTGTGATAATTACTTAGTCGCACACCTACGGAAGTGTGTGTGCAGACAGTATAATTAATTATCTCTTGTGGGTAAAGTTGTACAACCTCTGTAGAGTGTTAAAAACTATTTGAATAGCCGTGTCCACGGTCATGGACATGCTAGCAAAGCCACTCCAAGTTATATTTTGGTTTTGATTGCAAAAGATTTTACCAAATAGTTTTGGATTTCTATCCAAATGGGAAATTGGGCAGGTAGCCATATGATAGGAGGGTATCCTTCACCACTTGTTGATGAATGTTATCTAACTATAAAAATTGAGATATAGAAAATGGATTTTAGCTATAGAGTAAACTGCTTTAGAACTTAGTGTGAATATTTAAATGGAAAAATATCGCTTTATGCAAATTGAGCCATATAAGCCTCCCGTTGTTAAATCCTTGCATGCATTATAATCTATTATTGGGTGTAACTTGCGGAGTACATTCATCTGTACTCACCTTGCCTAATAAATTGTTGATCAGGAGAAGAGTTCTACGAGGAGTATGAAAACTTAGACGACTAGGCTACGCCCTCCAGATGATTGCCTGTGGCGAATCGTGTGGTCTACCTTACTGCTTTGCTTCTGCTGTATTTTGCTTGTTGGCTTTATGCCCCTTTTGTAACAAACTTTAATTATTATCAATGTATGACGTTTTATGGTTATGCTATCCACTTTTGTTGACTGTGTACACTAGTTGTTCCTGGACTAGTGTATGAAGCACAGAGAATTCGGGATCCTTTGCTCCTGGGTTCGATAGGAAGTGGTATTAGAGCCATATCGACTGCTGGTCGCAACCTAGTTAGAATGGTCGTTAGTTAAAAATTTCAAAACTTATTTTATGTAACAAGAAAAATAATTTGTTCTCTCATCATCTTGGTCATCTATCTATCCTTAGCTTCTCTTAGCAATTATATCTTACCTAATTCTGTCTTCACCATTTTACAATGTCAAAAGGATCCTCTTTCCTTTGAAATTCTCTATAGGTGGTCTCACGATCATTAACCATGATGATCAAGACCTCAAGACACGGAGTTGTCAAGGGAGCATCGTCATGCAAGAATCGCCGAAGACCGTGAGCATGTTGTATAAAGCTATTACAATTATTTAGAAAATCTTTTGAGTTGATCGTTTTGTTTGGGTTGTTTGTTTCGCTCTATCCCCCTTAGTTCCTCCTCTCTTTCCTAAGTCTTTGAAGATCTAGCAGATGGTGACTACTCACTTCGACAGTGGCAGCACCAGCAGTCAGGACAGAGGGAATGAGGGTGATCAAGGAACCCCGCTTCCACTGCCACCACCCCCTCCAGCTCAAGGACCTGACTGGAACCAAATGATGGCCAACCAAGCTCAACTAATTAATCTGCTCGCGCAATCAATCAACAACACACAGAAATTGCAAGCAGCAGCAGCAGCCCAACCTCAAGCTTATGCTCCACCTCCTCCAAGGGCCAACATATCAGAGTTCATGAGGATGCATCCTCCCAATTTTTCCAGCAGCACCGAGCCAATGGAAGCTGATGATTGGCTTAGGGCAATCAACAAGAAACTGGATATGGTCCAGTGCATGGATCGTGAGAGGGTTCTGTTCGCCTTTCACCAACTGAATGGACTAGCATCAGAATGGTGAGACAATTTCATCTAGTCTCACGAAGATGCTCAAACTATTACTTGGGATGAGTTCATGCAGGCTTTCCACCGTGCACACATTCCATCAGGCATGATAACCCTGAAGAAGAAAGAGTTCCACACCTTGTGCCAAAGCAACCGCTCCGTGAATGAGTATTTGCACAAGTTCAATCAATTAGCTCGCCATGCACCTGAAGATGTTGCAACTAATGAAGCCAAGCAAGAACATTTCTTGGAAGGGCTCAATGATGATCTCTCTGTCTTTCTCATTGCTTAGGACTACACCGACTTCCAACAGTTGGTGAACAAGGCTATCCGCCAGGAATTAAGGCAAGCATATGGAGATGGAAAACCGCAAAAGGAGGATGGCTAACCAGAAGTTCAACTCTAGGGGTTTTCTATCGGGACCCAAAAATGCATCTCAGGAACCCTCTATGTCTTCTGAACTAGTCCCAGATCAGTAACTAGCTCACACAGGAAACAGTGATGAAATACCATCCATTTATTCGATTTAACTAAAAAGATCTCAAAGTAACAAATAATAATAATAACTGGACCTTATGGTCAACGTTTACTTAACTTGCCATGCAGGGCTAAAGAAACAAATAAAACTCTTGCAGCGGAACGAAAATCCTCAAATGGCCAATCAACATGCCCACAGGCAATTGAGTGGAGAACGCATCATAATCCGCAAAACCTTCATAGTCCTCCTTCTGAAAGAACTCTTGGGCAGCTTGATATTCTTCAACTGCTGATTAAACAGAGGGCACAAGCCATGAGTACTTTTGAATGTACTCAGCAAACCGTAGGGAAATGTATGCAAATAGTATTCATGCACAACCTGACAAAGGTTAGCTGTATGGTTCTTTTGCAGAAACAGCATTTTCGATAAATACAATAAATAGATTGAAATGCGTAGTTGAAAACAATAATAAATAATTAAACAATTTCTTTGAAACGACTAGTGAACTTCTCATTCACTTCCCAACCAAACCAAAGATAAGTGAATCCCCTATTCACCAATCGACACAAACCACCAAGTGAATGACATGTTCACCAAACAAACATTATATTCATCAAGTGAACTTCCCATCCACACTCCGACTCATTTTAAAGAAACTCTATCTCCCGTGTGAAATCCCCGAGCACGTCCATAACCGCAGACATGGCTATTCGAATAGTTTTACACTCTGCAGAGGTTGTACAGCTTTCCCCACATGACACGACTTCTCTAGTTTATTCGGCATATATCTATGCCATCGCTCACTACCTTAGGTAAGCAGTCTAGAGTACGTGACAAGGCCTTTACAAAGTCCTGTTTTGATCCAGTTCTGCCCGCTAAGGTTTCAACACTGAATGTCTTTCCAACCAGACAGGGCCCCCCTCTTGCGCCTGTGAGAATACATTTCCCATAACTCACGCTCTCCACGACAGAACCAAATCAAAACATCAATAATTAATTGGCTAGGTCCGTCCCATACCAGACATGTGGTTGTACGGTTAAGGCCCAGTTCAATGGCGCACAAGATTAAGTCCTTGACATGTTACTCAGGCGAGACTACCACAAACCCAATCCATGTTCCATCCACGACTCAGGCGGTGGCGAGGTACACGGGCATGGCGACGAAGGCGAACCAAGGTCGTCCGAGGCAAACGGAGGTGAGCACCGGGGTAGAGAAGGCACGAGGACCACCGGGAGCACCACCGGAAGACTGGAGATGAACTGCCGGTGAAGGAATCGGGCGGAGAAGCTTGCAGCGGCGTGGAGCTTCTAGGGCGAAATTCGGTGGAGAGAAGAACGAATCGGTGGCGGCGCTTTAGGGTTTTGAGGGAGGAGCACGAGGCGAAGAGATTGACGTAGTCGGGCTCCTTTTAAAGGCACCGGAGGAGGAGAGTCCAGGAAGAGTACGACGCAGCCATGGCGTGCAGCTACGGGACTCCATGTCTAACCCGGGTTGAAGAGGATGAGGTGGCAAGCAGCAGTCCCACGCGGCAGGGACACAAAGAAAAGGAAAGGGCACTAGTGCGGCCTGGACCTCACGCGCAAAGAAAACGGAGCAAGCAGACGGGCCTTGCACACGCGCGTGAAGAAAAGGCTGAGCGGCTGGGATTTGAGTGGGCCGGGCGAATCGGAGAAGGCTGCACCCAGTGCATGAGAAAAATAGGGCAGAGCTGGGTGGGCTGATTCTCACGTGCGCACAAAGAGAGAAGGTGCTGCTGGGCCAAGGTTCATGCGAAAGCAAAATGGCCGGTAGCTTGGGTCGAGAAAATGGTTGGGCTGAGGAAACACGGGCCGAATCGGGCTGAAGATTGAAATAGGAATGGGCTAAAAGGAGGAATTCGGCCCGAAAAGGAATTCTGAGATATATATTAGTTTTTCTTTTTTTAGAAAATAGTCGAAACTCCAAATAACAAATAGCAAATGCACTCGGAAAAATTCTACAAAAATCTAGAAAATATATCCAAGCACATAAGATCCAAATAAAATAATTTTGATAATAGTTGATGTTGACATTAATCACATTAAATTGTTTTTGAACTCTGAAAATTCCAATTAAGCTTTTAACTTTACCAGAAAAATCCAAATGGTTATTTTTATTTTTAAACTTTAAAACAGACCAAATTTTTAGGATGTTACATTTTCCCAAGCCCTGCACCACTCAGCCTCAACCACCTCAACATGGGAGATTCCAGTCTTTCCTGTCTAAGGCACCAGCGCCAGCTCAGCTCCCAGCCAACCCCGGTTTCCGTAACGCTTCCCCTGGAGGCCAGTTTTAGAAGAAGGCACCCACTACCTCAACTGCAGGAGTTACCTGTTTCTACTGCAATGAAGTAGGGCACTATGCCAATAAGTGCGAAAAGAAGCAGCAGCCAGCGACCCCCAACCCAACCAAATCAGGGAATTCCAACACCTGGCAACACTCCAGTTGTTAAGCCATTAGTTTAGTACATGAAAGGACGTGTGAATCACGTCACAGCAGAAGAAGATCAGACTGCACTAGATATGGTCCTTGGTACGTTCCTTGTCAATTCAGTACCAGCATCGGTTTTATTTGATTCTGGAGCTTCGCATTCTTTCGTTTCAAATAAGTTTGTGAGAAAATATGGGTTACCTATCTCTCCCTTAGTTAACCCTATGTTAATCCTATCTCCAGGCTTGGAAATGAGGACAAGTTCCCTATGCTCAAACCTTACCTTGGAAATATCAGGAGTACCTTTCTTAGCAGACTTAATAGCCTTGCAATCCCAAGGATTAGATGTGATTTTCAGAATAGATTTGCTAGCCAAGAATCAAGGACAGATAGACTGTGCCAATAGGTCTATCACCCTTACCAATGAACAAGGAATTGAAGTAGATTTCAGGCCCGAGACCTCTATTAGAGAAAGTCCTATCTTGACTAGCTTGAAGGAAGTGAAGTTAGAAGACAGTCTAGTGGTAAATGAATACCCATATGTATTTCCTGAGGAATTACCTGGTATGCCACCAGAGAGGGACATCATGTTCGTAATTGACTTAGTCCCAGGGATTGCTCTAATTTCAAAGAGACCCTACAGGATGCTTGCGAATGAGTTGGCAGAATTAAAGAAACAAATCGAAGAATTAGAAAACAACGGTTAGATTCAACCAAGTTCATCACCTTGGGGAGCACTGGTATTGTTTGCCAAAAAGAAAGACAATAGTATGAGGATGCGTGTGGATTACAGATCAATCAATGAAGTCACAATCAAGAACAAGTATCCGTTACCCAGGATCAACGATCTCTTCGATCAATTGAAAGGAGCAAGTGTTTTATCCAAGATTGACCTAAGATCTAGTTATCATCAGTTGAAGATCAGACCAGAAGACATACCAAAGACTACTTTCACCACAAGATATGGACTGTACAAGTTCACAGTGATGTCATTCGGTTTGACGAATGCACCAGCTTATTTCATGAATATGATGAACAAAGTATTCATGGAATTCTTGGATAAGTTTGTTATCGTATTCATTGATGACATTCTCATCTACTCGAAGGATGAAGAAGAGCATGAGAAGCATCTCAGGACAGTTTTGGAAAGACTTAGAGAGCAACAGCTCTATTGCAAATTCAGTAAAAGCGAATTCTGGCTAAGCCAAGTAGCTTTTCTCGGACATATCGTGTCAGTAGCAGGAGTTGCAGTAGATCCCACCAAAGTTGAAGCTGTAATGGATTGGAGGCAACCCAAGTCTGTCACCGAAGTAAGGAGTTTCCTTGGTTTAGCTGGGTATTACCGAAGATTCATCGAAGGTTTCTCTAAAACCGCCAGACCTATGACTCAGCTGTTAAAGAAAGAGAAGAAGTTTGAATGGACATATACTTGTGAGCAAAGTTTCCAGGAGTTGAAGAAAAGACTAGTATCGGCACCTATATTAGTCTTACCTGACATCTGTAAAGACTTTGAAGTTTTCTGTGACGCCTCTCGTCAAGGCCTTGGATGTGTGTTGATGTAAGAAGGAAAAGTCGTGGCATATGCATCTTGACAATTAAAGCCTCATTAAGGAAATTACCCAGCGCATGATTTGGAATTAGCCGCAATTATGCATACCTTGAAAATTTGGCGACATTATCTCATCGGTAATCACTGTGAGATTTTCACATATCACAAAAGCTCGAAATACATTTTCACTCAGTCAGAACTAAATCTCAGGCAAAGAAGATGGTTACAACTAATAAAGGATTATGACCTTGAAATCCATTATCATCCAAACAAAGCAAATGTAGTGACAGATGCCCTAAGTCGAAAAGGATATTGTAACACTATGATGGTTCAAGAAAGTCAGCCAAGATTGTATGAAGAATTAAGACATCTGAATTTAGAGATTGTTAACCAGGGTTGTGTA
This sequence comes from Phyllostachys edulis, assembly GCA_036346405.1. NCBI lineage: Eukaryota > Viridiplantae > Streptophyta > Magnoliopsida > Poales > Poaceae > Phyllostachys > Phyllostachys edulis. The sequence goes on along the minus strand of CM070556.1, from coordinate 24,784,808 downwards.
AACACTTTGGAAGTTGAACCTACCGTGCAAAGTTAGATCAGAGAAAATCAGAAAGAAGATGAAGGCATCTGTGGGGACCCCTGGGTTATTTCCGTAAGACCAAGGCATTCCTGGCCTTATGGGGATAACTCTGGGCCTCCTATGAATGGATTCCAACTTAACTCCATCTAAGCGAGAGGCTTGATCGAAAACTAGAGCTCCGACGATCATGCACACCGCACCTCTGCGAACACTACATGATAATCGGTTCTCCAACAGACCAAGCATTACACTTAGTGAGTTAAATTGGAATCCACAGACAGCGAGCTTGAGATCATGTTGGCTCCCAAGATCAGAGACCAACATGCCCCAAACTCACATATAGTATTGATCATATCCATACAACATTCATACATTCATAGTTCAAAAGACATACATCATAATAGTTCAAGTCTACAACTATTACAAGTGGCCGACCGGCCAAATTCGAATAAGAACATAAAGTGACAGCGGAAGCAATGTAAATAAATCAAAAGTCCAGCATGATATGCCCCATAACCCATCGGCAACCGATTGGGAGTTAAATAATAGCACTACTCGTTAGTGTCACCTAAATTGACACTAACGAGCTCATCGGGCTCAAAGTCTTCCTCACCTAAAATTGCAGCATCCGGGTTGAGTATAAATGTACTCGCAAGTCTTACACAAATAAAAATTAGTCATGCTAGAGGTTGTTCCAAAGGATGGCTCATATTGGCTTAGTTTTACAAAAAACGCAATAATTTTCAACTTACACATACTAGTTTATCAATTGCCATTTTAAAAATAGATTTGAAGTAGAAGTAAATCATGTGATAAAGTAACAAATTGAATAACAAATGAATCAAGCAAACAAAAAAGTGGCAGCCCACTTTGATACAACAAAATGCATGAACCTCCCATTCATGCTAAATATCGAGTTTACCCACAAATTAAATACAAAGTCTAACAATAGTAACTCCTGAACTCAAGCGGTTGTCCATAACCGTGGACACGGCTATTCAAATAGTTTTATCTCTGCAGAGGTGTACTACTTTACCCACACGACTCGATTAGCCCGTAAGCCTCCAGATGCCTCCGAAAATAGCATACTTCCTTAGATATGTCAGCCGGGGAGAATCGAGATACGGTCGTTTTTTCAAGAAAATTCTATTGAGTTAGGTCCCCCATGTGAGATGTTTCCTTACTTAGTACAAGTGACTGATAGCACTTGCTAAGCGGCTCACAAGTTGTATTGGAAATACCGATGTAATGTAATTAATGAAAAATGGTGCTCACTTGCACACTATAGAAAATTACATCAGCTCCATGGACAAATGATCAACACAAGTGTCCTTACACCACCATGAGATTTCACCCAATAAAACCTTCCCCCTACTTGACCGTACAGTACCCACATCCCGCGTGTGGTAGCACGAGTGTACTTGAATCAACCACGTTACCAAAGTTGGTCCTTAATGGTCCAGACAAGACATCCACATACCCGATCTCATGCACGAAGGCACCCTCACTAGCAATCACTTGTCTAGACCCCAAAACTCATTTGAAATGACAAAATTTATCTCATAAAACAGATACGAAGATCTAAAATAAAATGAATATAAGAAAGTGAGTGTTTCCCATAATTGTCGGGGTATTCTCAACAATCAAACTACCGTTTCTAGACTTGCATGGCTATGCAAACTAGAATAACATATTTCACAAAATCATAACTTAAGCATGTGGTGCTGGAATAATTCAAGATTAACCTCAATGAATAGGATATAACTAATCTACACATCACAAAAATAGCGACATAATCAAAATAGCATGCAAGCAATTATCATCACACTAACTTAGCAAAAATGGGATCAAATATGATGCAAAAGAAAGTTCAAATGATGCTTGCCTTTCTGAGAGTTCACTTGCTCACTCTTGGTTATGTACTCGCTGACTTCCGGCAACTCAGAATCTATAGAAAGACGATATCGAATAAACATCGAGAAAATCTGAAAAATTCAAATTGCTCAAAAATGCATGAATTTTATACAGTAGCTATATGATGATTTTATATAAATTTAGGTGAAATAATTATTCTATTTGGACTTAGTATGTGAGAGTTATGAAAGTTTGAATCTCAGTTTTCTGAAAAATCCAATTTAAATTGGAATCAGTTACTGTTCACCTAATTTAATTATTTGGTCAAAAATTTTAGAGTAGTGGTGGGAAAATGGATTACATAGGTAATTATAGGATAATAATATAAGATCAAAATAACTTGGTTCATCCCATTTGGAGTTTTTATGAATTAGTTATGAATTTTTAAAGTTAAAAGCATTTTCTAGTTCAAAAATAAATCAACTTTGGATCACTTTCCAAAACATATATTCTCTGTGGTAGAGACATATTTCAATGCTATTTAAAATTAAAATACATTTAAAAATAAAATTATCAAACTTGATTTCACTTGATTTGGAGTTGGTTTGCACTAGTTATGAATTTTTGAAATTAAATGAATTTGTAGTGCACAAATAATTGTATTCCGAATTTTTCCAAATCATTTAATACTTTTTGCACACATGCTAACTTAGCCTCTGTCGTGACAAATGGGGCCTACATATTTCCTTTTATTTTTTATTTAATTCCTAAAGGAAAACATCTACCGACAAATCAAATCTTCGCATAATCATTGACTTAACTAATTCTCCAGCGTTGAATCCACTCACATGCATAACACTCTCTGATCATATTCTCATATCTTGATCTAAATCCTGTACTAACCTTCACTAAGGCATAATCAAGGTAGTCAATCCAACAAATAATTCCTGGACTCATAAACTTCCATCTACACAATCTATCTAGTAGTTACATGAAATCCACCAAGTGATAAGCATATGACCATGACTAAATCTATCAATTTCTATTTACTAGACTAATTAAGCTAATACTAAATATTCAACTCTACTAGTTTCACCTTGGCAAGACAATCGCATACACCAAAATTTCCACCGATTGAGATTTATTTGACTTACCGACACCTAATGAGCTTTACAATTTAATAACACATCCAACATCTAATAGTTCACTAATATATTAACTTACATCCATTTCACCATACTAGTCGTGTACGACAACTACTAATCCAATCACATATGCTCCTTTACAATCGACTAATAATCATTTAGCTACTAATCCAATAGAGAGTACAATTCCACCGACTCGGCACATGGAACTTACCTACTAAGTACATGGCAAATCCAAATATTTATTCGCAACCAAATGATCAATTGCTACCTTCTCCAAATTCTAGCACAAATGACTCACATAACTATTACTTAAGATATCCAACCAATTTGCTCACGATTAAATAAATCGTCCAATTCAACATCATATTTCCTTAATCATCAACACAAGAGCTATCCATCAAGTAATAAATTATCAATTCCTTATGCGTCCAAACTCCTAAAATTACTAATCCAACATGAGGAAAAATCTCCAATTAATGTATTATCCAAAGATCACCACTAACATCCATGCAACTTCAAAATAATATCATCCGACCAAATAATCCAATCATATATTTAATCTAGCATCTACCGATCAACAATACACATATCCCATGACTACAACAATCTAATTATTCGCATCCACCAATATATCGATACTTAATCACACCTACACACAAACACGACCTAACCGGAGAATTATACCCATCTTAAGTTACCAAATCATTTTTACAATTAAACATGCATAAATAGATGACATGCTCATGACCAATATGCAACATGCACGACTAATATCATAGCGTGGTAACAAAAATAATAGTAAGATTTTACCGCAACGCTATGCGTCCGTAACGTCACCGGACGACGTCTTCTTGGCTCCACGTCCACGTCCACATCCACCGTAGTCGTCGTCGTTTCCACGTCCGCTCGGCCTCCCTTCTGCGTCCACCGTAGTCGTCGCCGAACTCATCCGCGTCCGTGTCTCGCTTCGCATCGTCGCCGCCACGTCATGCGCAACACGCCATGCCACCTCGCCTCGCTCAGCCCGCCACGCCCTCGGCTTTGGTCGCGTCACATGCATGCATGCCCGCTGAGTGCATGCGCCCCCACATCCACGGCTCCAGCTACCTCTCCGTCTCGGTGCCGCCGTCTTTGGTGCTCAGCCCACCCACCAGCACCGACCTCGTCTTGGCGCCGCATGCACTGCCTGATGGTTTTCAAGCCAAGGATCACTACACACACCGCTGCCGAGCCTGTGCCATTGCCACAGCTAGTCACGCCGCTCCCAGCACCTCGGCACCATCGCCAACCGCCGCCTCGGCGCTGCCTTCCTAGATGCGCTCCAGCACCTCCACGCCTACGTGCTACCCCGCTCGGCTGCCTCCAGGCGCCGCCATAGGCAGGGTTGCCACCGAGTCATGTCGCTGCACTATCGCCTCCTATGCTGGGCATGCATGCATGCTGCGCACGCGCCGCTGCTGCCCGTCACTACCACTCCTTCCACGCCGCTGCATGGAGCTGCCGCCTACTAGGCCACCCATGCCTCTGCCGTGTGCATGCATGTAGCTCACTGCCTCCTTCTCTCTCTCATCAAGAACACTGAAATGGCCATGCATGCAGGAACTAGAGGTAGGAATGGATTACCCTCGCGATGACGAATGCAGCACTATAACATGCATATCTTGGTTTAGGGTTCTTAGATGAGATTGAGAGGAGAGAAGGGTGGGAGCTTGAGCTCAGGAAAGAAAACATGGCTGTTCTGTTGGGGAGAAGAGGCTGCATGGCGAAGAAATGGGTTGGGTGGCTCTCGGCTGGCACAAGGAAATTGGGAGGTGTGATGTTGGGGTGTTCGGTTGGGGAGTTAGAATGGTAGTGAACGAGTGGTTGTGAATGGAGGGAGAAAAAGAGATGGCTGTGTAAAGAATTGGGAAAGAGAAATAGCAATGGGGATAGTTTCGGCTGGGAGCATAAGAAATGGTGAGTGGGGTTGGTTGGCTGCTAAAGAAATGGGCAGGGCAATGAGTTAGCTAATGCATTCAGTTGGGATAAAGCAATTGGCAGTGAAATTAAATAGCATCGCATTTCTCCCTTCTTTTTCTCCCACTCGCTCAAATGACCTTGCATACAGGAACCGCTTGCGAAAATGGAATACTTGCGCGACGACGAACGCAAAGGTACAACATGCGTTGTACGATTTTTGGTTTTTGGTTGTGATTGCGAGGAGAGAAGTTAGGGAAAAGAATTGGAAACACAGATGTTTTATCTGCTACTTCCTCTCTCCCCCGGCGAAATCGCTCAAACTGTCATGCATGCGCGAACTAACCACCAAAATAGAACATTCTCAAGACAATGATCGCAACGGTATAACATACGTTGTCGGATTCTTGATTTTTAGCGGTGAATGCGAGGAGAGAAGTTGGGATAGAGAAAGGACACACAGGTGTCTCGCCTGCGGTCAGTCGGACTGAAAAGAGCGATGGTATTAATGCATGCATCATGGTATGATTTTTGAAATGCGTGTGAAAACAAGAGTCAATACAATTAATTTTAATTTTAATAAATTTTTTTAAACAAAGTCTTTCAAACAATTTGATTTAATAAAATGCAACCTTTTAATTAATTCAAATTAATTTTTAAAGCAACATTTTGATTATACACTAGAAAATTTTTAAAACATAGTCAAAAAATTAATATAACGCCAAATCAAATATTAACATCCCGATTCTGAAATTGGAGTGTTACAACATCAACGAAATCAAGAAGAACATGAGAAGAGGCAAAGCCCTAGGATTTTCTGAGGATGAGCAAGGTACCGTTTGGTTCGGTAACTGCATCTGTGTACCTGATCACCAAGAAACAAAACAGTTGATTCTGAAGGAAGCCCATGAATCACCTTACTCTATTCATCCAGGAAGTACCAAGATGTACCAGAATCTGAAGGAAAGTATTGGTGGGTCAGCATGAAGCGAGAAATTGCTGAATTTGTTGCACAATGTGATGTATGTCAAAGAGTCAAAGAAGAACACCAAAGGTCCGCTGGATTGTCGCAGCCTTTACCAATTCCCGAGTGGAAGTGGGAACAAATCGGTATGGATTTTATCACTGGATTACCTAGGACCCAATCGGGATATGATTCCATCTAGGTTGTGATTGACTGTTTGACTGAAGTGGCACACTTTATACCAGTTAAGACCACTTACAGAAGCAGTAAATTAGCAGAGTTGTACATGGCCAGGATCGTCTGTTTACATGAAGTACCCAAAAAGATAGTGTCCGACAGAGGTTCACAATTCACATCAAGATTTTGGAAGAGCTTACATGCATCCCTGGGGACCCGACTCAACTTCAGTACTGCATATCATCCCTAGACAAATGGACAAATGGAACGAGTAAATCAGATTTTGGAAGACATGCTTCGAGCCTATGCTATAGACTACGGGAAGAGTTAGGATCAGAATCTTCCATATGCAGAGTTCTCGTACAACAACAGCTATCAAGCTAGCCTGCAAATGTCTCCATTTGAAGCGTTGTACGGCAGACAGTGTAGAACCCCTCTCCTTTGGGATCATGTCGAAGAATATCAGTTCTTTGGACCTGAATTGATTAAGGATGCTGAAAGTAAAGTAAGAACAATAAGAGAATGATTGAGAGTGGCTCAATCTCGACAGAAGAGTTATGCTGACAATCGTCGCAGAGAATTATCCTTTGAAACAGGAGATTTTGTTTATCTCAGAGTAACTCCACTTAGAGGAGTAAGAAGATTCTAGACCAAAGGAAAACTCACACCAAGATTTGTTGGACCGTACAAGATTTTGGAAAGCAGAGGCGAAGTTGCTTATTAGCTAGAGCTACCAGTGTCTTTATCTACAGTTCATGAAGTCTTTCATGTGTCGCAACTAAAGAAGTGTCTTCGAGTTCCAACAGAACAAACACTGCTGGAGAGTATCGACCTTCAAGAAGATCTCACCTATGTGAAATAGCCGATCAAGATACTTGATGTCACAGAGCGCGTTACTAGGAACAAGATTATCCGTTCGTGCAAAGTCCAATGGAGTAACCACTCAAAAGAAGAGGCCACCCGGGAACGCAAAGAAGATCTAACAGCAGAGTATCCCCACCTTTTTGCTAACCGAGTCCGAATCTCAGGGTCGAGATTCCCTTAAGGGGGTAGGTTTGTAACATTTTGATTTTCAGAGCTTTTTGAGAATTTTCGAATTAAAATTAACCATTCGATTTTATTGGACTAATAAAGCTTAAACTTGAAATTTTAGAAAATAAAAATAATTTAATATGAGTTAATCAAACTTCAATTAATTTAAAATTTGGTTTATTTGAATTCTCTTGGATTGTATTGGATTTAAAGTCAAAAAGAGTATTTTAAGTGATTTCCTGAATTTTCTGGATTTCAAGAAGGGGTTTTCCTTTTTGCCGAAGGCCAAAAATAATTTAATTGCAAAATTAAAAACCAAAGTTTGGTTGTAAATAATTTTATTAAGTTCCAAATAACTCAAGGAATTTCCGTGTATTTTTCCTAAAAGTTTTGGACCTAACTAACTATTTTCTAAAAAGCCTTTTTTGATTTCTTAAATCAAAAATATATTTGAAATTCCCCTTCAGCCTTCGGGCCAAATTCTTCCCAGCCTGCTCCTTGTTTCCTCGTGCATGGCCCAATCCCTGGCCCATCTTCGCGCTCCAGCCCACGCCCACGCCTTCCTCTCTTGTGGACCATCTCATCAAAATTGGACGACCCAATCAAGATGGGAGGTTCGGACGGTCCGAACGTCCCAATCGTTGTGGACCGTCCGATCGAGTTTGAATGGCCCGATCATGTTTAAATGTTTGAACGGTCCAAACATTCAAATCGGTTTGGATAGTCCGATCAAAATCGGACGGTCCCAAACGGCGCACCGCTTTCACTGCCCCTTTCTCTCACTGCCAAGGCGGTCCCACCTATCGGCTTTCACTGTGCTTCGTCCTCGTCATCTCCTTCTTCCCGTTGTGGCCCCATGCCGTGTCGTGCGTCACCTTGCCTCCCCCGTCCCATCGCCTTCGCTCATCCTCGCCGCTCCCATCAATGAGCATTAAGTGCTGGGTCTTCCGCCGCACCCGCGGCCCTCTTTTTCTTCCCATCCACCTGCCCCTGTCACTCCAAGCGCCGCACCATGCCCTGCGGCGGTAGAGCTCGCACATGCGCACCCCATGCCGGTCTCCTCTCTCCTCCTCCTCAGTGCCTATAAAAGTGAGCACCAGGAGCCCCTTAGCCTCCTTTTCCTTTTCCGCTAGCCCACTCACTCTCTCTCGCCCTCACTCGCCGGGATTTGGAGCTCCAAAAGCTTCGGCCGAAGCTCACGCCACCATTGATTCTGCTGTCGTGGAAGCTCCTCTGCCTCCTCTACCCCCACCGTCGGCTTTGCACAGTCATGGGCCACCCCGTGCGTGCACTCACTCTGCCGATCCATCGCTGGAACCTCATCGCTGCCTTCGACCGGTCGCCTCCGCCGCCTCCTTCATCACCGCCGGTGAACCCCTCTTGCCGCGTCCTCGAAACCTTGCACACCAGTCCCCTCGTCGCTTTTCGTCCTTCGGCACCTTGTTGGGCTCATTGAAGTGAGCGCCGATGAGCCTACGCTACCGAAGCGCCACCACGCCACTGGAGCTGACATGGCCGCCACCTTGCTGCCACCTCCTCGCCACCTCAATGCCACCTCACCCTCCTACTTGCGTGGCAACCCGCGTGGCAAGCCCCTGTGCCGTGAGTCGGGTCCACCATGGACCAACGTATGCGCGTGAACCCAATCCACTGGTCTGGGGCCCACCTGTCAGTGGCTCAGCCAGTTTCTTTTTGAGAAATAATTCCGAAAATTCCGAAAATTCCCTTTTTCATCATTTCATGTATTTTCAAACTTTCGAGAGTCCTTTCTCCTCCGTTCGAACTCCGATTCGAGCGATTCAAATTTCTAAATTCATCTAAAATTAAGATCTAGCTATCTGCACTAAAATTATTTAATTTGGCGTTCATTTGAATTTTATTTGAATTTGCTCTGCTTTCACGTGTAGATTTCGATGACTCCAGGGAACCCGAATATTGCAAAGAAGTAGATCCTCAAACATTTGAGCAAGGCAAGTTATATCTTTGATCATATTGAATCCCATTATTTTTAAATTATTTAAATTTGGTTTTAAATTATTATTACATGCTTATTTAAATTCAAGTAATTTAAATTCCTGTTTCAAGCTTTATAGTTATTCCATATTCCTTTGTATAGCCAAACTTTGCTAATAAATCAATCATTCCTTGATACCTTAGTTAAAATCTAGTTGATACATTAGTATGAGCTAGAACAAGTTGAAAAACAGTATGCTTAGACAAAGCTTAGACCAAAAGTATTTAATTTGGGGAATTTAGCCAAAAGTTCAACTATGATTTAAATGGTACTATGGCATTGTCTTTACCATAGAATTTTATAAAATGATTTAACTTGCTAAATAAAAATAAAAAAATTGGTTTGGACTTGGGCGAAATGGATGGTTCGATGGTGCACGTTGATACATGGGATCGAGTCATTTCTATGACCGATGTCCATGGGTTTCATGGAAAGTCGCCCAAGTCAATTAAGGACCAGTCTTCGAGCCGCATCTTGCTAAGCCACATCGTACTACCACATGTCCTGGTGGGCGGGACTTGGCTAAATAATTTGTATCATTTCACCATGGTTGTGTCATCCGGTTGCGTGGGTGTATTTTATGACCTACTTTTATATTCCCACCTGGCGCAAGAGGGAGCCTAAACCCGGCGGGTTTCTATCCAAAGGAGGTGAAACCTTAGCGAGGCAGGACTATGGTGGGATGATGCATTGTAAAGGTCTTGTGATAATTACTTAGTCCCACACCTACGGAAGTATGTGAGCAGACAGTATAATTAATTATCGCTTGTGGGTAAAGCTGTACAACCACTGCAGAGTATCCATGGTCATGGACATGCTAGCAAAGCCACTCCAAGTTAGATTTTGGTTTTGATTGAAAAGACTTTACCAAATGGTTTTGGATTTCTATCCAAATGGAAAATTGGGCAAGTAGTCATATGATAGGAGGGTATCCTTCACCACTTGTTGATGAATTTTATCTTACTATAAAAATTGAGATTTAGAAAATAGATTTTAGCTATAGAGTAAACTGCTTTAGAATTTAGTATGAATACTTACATGAAAAAATATCGCTTTATGCAAATTGAGCCATATAAGCCTCTTGTTATTAAATCCTTGCATGCATTATAATCTATTATTGGGTGTAATCTGCTATTGGGTGTAACTTGCAAAGTACATTCATTTGTACTCATCTTGCTTAATAAATTGTTGATCAGGAGAAGAGTTCTACAAGGAGAATGAGAACTTGGACGACTAGGCTACGCCCTCTAGACGATTGGCTGTGGCGAATCATGTGGTCTACCTTACTGCTTTGCTTCTGCTATATTTTGCTTGTTGGCTTTATGCCCCTTTTGTAGAAGACTTTAATTATTATCAATGTATGATGTTTTATGGTTATGCTATCCACTTTTGTTGACTATGTACACTAGCTGTTCCTGGACTAGTGTATGAAGCACAGAGAATCCAGGATCCTTCGCCCTCGGGTTCGACAATGTCTCACCAGTTGAAGTCGATGACTGGCTTCATGTCATAGAGAGGAAGCTATTGATCACTCGATGCAATGATCATGAGAAGGTTCTCTATGCCACTCACCAGATGCAGGGGATCACTGCCGAATGGTGGGAAAACTTCTGTGCCGCGCATGAAACGCCACAAAACACTACCTGAGAAGAGTTTTCAACGACTTTTCGCCAGTATCATGTGCCAGAAGGAATTATTGATCTAAAGAAGGATGAATTCCATGTCCTCAAACAAGGAGGCATGTCAGTGACCGACTACCCCAATAAATTCTCTCAGCTTGCTGGCTACGCCACGGAAGATGTCGCCACTTATAAGGCTCGTCAGAGTCGTTTTCTGAAGGAGTTAAATACTAGATTACAAGTCAGTTTGATTGCCCATACCTTTCCAGATTTCCAAGAGCTGGTCAACAAAGCCTTGATCCTAGAGGATAAGCGCAAAGAGTTGGAGGACAATCGTAAGCGCAGAATGGCTCAGCAAGGGATTCATCAAGTTCAGTAGAAGCCAAGAACAGTTCCCCAACAGTTCACTCATTTTCCTTCACAGAACTCTTTCAGAACACCTACAGCAACTTCAGTGCCTCGTCTAGCTACTCAGAACTTCCACAACCCAGTAACAGTCAACCCTAATCCCGGACCAGAGTTAAGTTCTAAAGTGGGATATTTAGGAGATAAGTTACTCATAGCTAGAGTTGAGTTTCTAGTCAACCTTATAGTTCTGGACACCCAAACCTTAGATGTCATTTTGAGCATGGATTGGTTAACTAAGCACAAAGCTGTGCTAGATTGTGGCTGAAGAGCCGTAACAATCGAGGATACCAATGGAAAGAAGGTGGAGTTTCTAGACACCTCAGTGCGTGATGGACATCTGTTAATCAATAGCATGAAGACTGTTGCTTTGGAAGATGTACCTATAGTCAGAGAATATCCAAATGTGTTTCTAGAGGAATTATCAGGGATGCCATCGGACCGTGACAATGAGTTTGTCATTGATCTAGTGCCGGGAACAGCACCGATCTCTAAGAGAAAGACTATGCACACTCGGAGACTTAAAAGTACAAACTCGACGCAAGAGTTTTGCATGTCGAAAACAAAAGTTCACAAGATGCCCATCCTTCTCACAAAATGAGCAATTGTGTAAGGGTGTAATAGGAGACAAGGTCCAAGAGGACGAAGCATCATTGTTGCTCAAAGAAGAAGTCCCATGGGAAACAGTAGAACAACCACCATCACTACTCACCCTCGTGTCGACACTAGGCTCACATATGCCATGAGAGCGGCGATGTATGTTGTTAAATGCCCGACCACACACTCGACACTCGTGTTTGATATGATGGAAGCAAAAGTCAATGATGTGTCCATCCTTCTTACTAAAGGTGCAAAGGTAATTCTCTTTTAGAGATGTTGTACCAAGAGCTGAAAAAGCACCCTTATCTTTAGAAGTCCTTGGACACCACCGGAAGAAACAAAAGAGGCATCACGAGCCAAGCAAGAACGATCCCAAGCAATGACACAAGTGTTAACATCAAATGACTCACACGCACCACAAGAAGAATCCAGCTCCAAATGCAAAGAAGCAAGAAAAATCTTCAAAATATCAATCTCGTGGAGGAGGCAAATAAAAGAGTCATATGACTTGGCGCTCATATCATCGCGCACTCTCTTCAAAGCATCAACTTCCTTTTTCAAAACGATGCAAGAGGTGCAAGAAATCAAAGATGCATTCTTAGTAAGCTTGCAATTCAAAGCATCAATTTCATTCTTTAAGCTAGCACAATTTTTGCAAGAGACTAGTCCATCATAAGCAATTTTCTAGTTTCTAAGCACATGCTACAAGGGCTAGCTCTACTCTCAGCAATTTCAGCCCTAGCCTTCTCTAATTGCTCAAGATGTGAGGAAATAGTCAATTTTAAGCTCTCATTTTCAGCCAGTATACCTACACAAGAATCACATTCATTTCTAGCCAAGGATCTAAGACTGCCTATTTCTAACTTAGCACTATCAAGCTCATGATGTAAGGCAACACAAGAATCACATGGCATAGAAGCATTTGATTTCAACAATTCATTTTCAGAGTTTATACATGCAAGAGAATTGTTCAAGTTATCCATGTCTACAAGCAAGAAATCAAAAGCATACATGGAGATTTCACTTTTGCAAGCTCATGAGACAAATCACCGTTCTCTCTAAGATCTGTAAAGATCAACCAAAGAGCAAACCTTGCTCTAATACCAATTGTTGGACTTAGAATGGCGACTAGATGAGGGTGAATAGGAGTGTACACAAACACAATTCTTTTCCAAATCTTTTCCCAAGGAGAAATCAAGACTCTTCACTTAAGTTGTGATTAAAACCTTGACAAGATATAAATATCGTAGCCTAGACACCTATAATGAAATCTCCAAGAAAATTTGACCAAAATGAGACAATGCTTGCCCACACGATCTGACCTCTCTCTCATAACAGAACTGAAAGTTAGCCCTATTTCAAAACCACAAATCGATGCAACTCATGGCTCCAAACTACTCAAAACTTTGCATACACATTGCCTAAGAAAATTACGAACCTAATCCATGAAGATATCGAAACAAATCTATCCAAGCTACTTTGTTGTTGCAATCCAGCACCAACCCCTATATAGTGGAGGCTAGGACTAAGAGAGAAACCCAAACGGGCACCCGTTAAGCCCACACACAAACGAGACTCTCACTCGCGTACGCTTCTCAAAGCATATGACAATCTGATGCTCCCAGATCCGTCTCTTGATGATATTGTCCTCCTCATGGAGTACCTTGACCTAATCCACTTAATGCACCACAGTGGTTTCGCACAGCACCACTTTTCTGGTATTGAGCAATTTACCAAAATGCCCCTCTACTGACATTTCCTGAATTCTTCACGTCAAAGCAACGCTCATGCTTCGAGATCATCCATGTGGCCCCAATGACTTTCTGCCAAGCCTCTCACATGTCAGGATCCTACTGAACCATCATCACTTGCAAACAGGCCCAAGTCACATAGCGCACCACATGCCTTACCATGCACCATGACCGCAACTGGGTTCCCTGACCATTCTGGACCTCAGCTCCTCCCTAAGCTTAGTATCGGTCCACCTTTTGTAACATCCCAAAGTTTTATTACCAAAATAAAAATTAATAAAGATATTATTTTATTGGATTTTCTAGTCACAAAGAATTTTCTTGATTTTCTATAATTTAAAAGAGTTATCTTGGTTAATAATAATATAAATAAAATAAAATAAAATCAGTCATTTAATTTCTTGGTTTTATAGTCAAAAAGAAATTTTATTGAGTTTTCTAGGATTTTATTGGATTTAAAGTGAAAAGTAAAATTTTAATTAATTTCTAGAATTTTCTCGGTATTTAAAAGGTTTTTCCTATTTTCCGAAAATAAATAAATTATGTGCAAAAATAAAAGCCAACTTTACGTTGGAATTATTTTTATTAAGTTTAAAATAATTCTAGAAATTTTGTGATTTTATCTAGAATTGTTTGACTCTATTTGTTATGTTCTAAAAATCTATTTGATTTATTGCTTAATTTGAATTTTGAAAATAAAAATAATATTAATTTTTTTTTCAAATCTTCCCGATGGGTCACCCATCCCAGCCTTTCTCCCATGACTTGCTCACTTAACATGCAAATCTTCCCAATGCATTGCCATCTTCCCCCTTTTGCTTTCAATCAATTATACATTTCCCTTTATTCCTTTTATTTACTTCCTTCTCTTTCCTTTCTTCTCTAATGAATCGTTTTCTCCTAGACTTGGACATGTCCAAAGAGCACACACCATTGATGCCCCAACCGAAGCTTTTGAAAACCGAGTTTTTCTCCACCAATCTTCGTGAAATCACCTGCATTCAATTCCTCTCATCAATACACCTCCATTCACTACTAGAAATCCCCGTTTTCCCTACAGTTTAAAATGTTACCTAGTAGTGGAATTGTAATCCAAAGGAAAGTATCTATCCCTAGGGTGAGGTAAAAAAAACCTAGGGAACGAAATCGTTCCCTACTGTTTACATAAATTACTAAGGAAAGACTATAGAGAGAGAAATGGACTATGCCATATCAGCGCCATGGTGGCAACTTTCCCTACTCGGATAAGTGAAATAGTAGGGAATGTATTTTTCATTTTTGCCTCCAATTTTTTTATTGTCCTGCCGTTTCTTTTCGCTGGGCGCGACATTTTCTCAGGCCGCGCCAGTTTTTTTTAGCCGCCCTACTTGCCTTCGTTCCAAATTCCCCAAACCCTCACATATAGCCCTAGCAGGCTCCTGCCCAAGCACCGCCGTCCTCCCCCCGAGCGGTGCTGCCCCTCTGCCCTCCTCCTCCTCCCCGAGCTACCCATCCCTCGAGCGGTGCTGCCCCTCTGCCCTCCTCCTCCTCCTCCCCGAGCCGCCCTCCCCTCCTCCTCCTCCCCCGAGCCGTCGCCCCGCTCCCCTTCTTCTCCTCCTCCCGAGCCGTCGTCACCGGCACCGACGCTGCAGCTACTCCCCCGACGCCACCGCTGCCACCGTCCTCGAGCCGCCCCTCTTCTCCAGAGGCAGCTTGTTGCCTTGACCTCCTCCTCCTCCCCGAGCCGCCGCCGCCGCTGCCTGCTCCCTTCTTCTCCTCCTCCCGAGCCGTCACCATCGCCCCGACATCGCAGTTGCTCCTCCTCGACATCGCCGCCCCGCCCCGAGCCACCCCTCTTTTCCTCTCAAGCGCTCTCGCAAACTGGATAGCCCTAACGGCCAACGGCCGCCACCGATGAGAACGACGATCGGCGAGCAACCGCCGTATCAAGATCCTAGTTTCCTTTGTAGCCCTTGGCGCCTCGATCCTCCTCCTACTTCTCCCTACGGCTAGGGGCGAGCGTTGGCACAAGGGAGTGTATGGACCTGAGGAGCCCCGCAAGGGTGTTGCAGTTGATGAGCTCCACCAAAACCATCGCCCATCGGGCAAGGGCGTTGCAGTCGACGAGCTCCACCAAAACCATCGCCCATCGGGGGTTTCGGCACCAGATTAGCATTGCGATTTATGCTACATGGTAAGTGAATCGCCTCTCTTCTTGCATTTCACCCTACCCTGCTGCTTCATAGGCTAAATGTGCTGTCGATTTTGGCTTAATCCGTGCGCTGCTTATTGAATTGGTGTCTTGTTTTATGTTGAACTGTTTATCGAAGCATCCTTAATTTTGTTTTGCGCCTTCACTCATTGCTTGAATTGATAGGCCTGATCGACATTGCACAAGGAACCTTCACAGACGTGACCACGGACTCGACCGGCGTGATCAACCAGGCAATGGGAGGGCGTGCTGTGGTTTCCAACGTTGAGGCGGACACCCCTACTCACCTCCAGGAGGTATGAATCATCGATGGAGTCAATTTGCACTCACTAAACAAGTGCTAAATTAAACTAAATGAGTGACCGAGGCATTGAGGGGAAAAATTGTTTCAGCAAAGTAGTTAGTAGGCTAAATTGAACCTGACCCAGGGCTCGTACCAATTGAATAGTCTCGCTTCTGTATGATCATTTTGTTCTATGGCTTTAACCTCTATGTTTGATGGCATGGCTCCTCCATAAATAGCTTTTAACACCCTCCTTGGTTGGTGGTCTTCTTTCACTCCCTGCGGGCTTTACTATTTATCTTATTTATGCATGACCATTTTGTTCCACGACCAAAAGTTGTTTGCATCATGGTTCCTTCATATTAGCCTTCATGCTCTCTTCGGTGGTAGAATTGTTTAGGATGTCTTGCATAATTTGCTCTTGCATAATCAGAAAATTAATGTGTTTCCTTTACAATCATAACTACAGATCTGTCACTTGGTTGATAAGAATCTATAATTTATCATTGTCTAGGAGCATGGCCGGTAGATGGCTCACAAAACAAACAAAGTGTGCACTTGTCAAGGGTAGGCCACCATAGGTCCACGAGGCCACCCCCAAGCTCCTGCGACGCATCTCTGAGGTTGCCCCTGCTGCTCGGCACTTCCGTCAGGTTAGATGATGATGATCCCATCCTCCGTAATATTGTTGCCTTATGCATCACAATTGATCATATTACTGTTGTTTGTTGTTGTTGGTCAGGTGATAATCACTTTTAGTTGGCCCCTGTTCTTTAGAAAATAGGGGATGGCTGATAAGAATCAGTGTTCGAGCCCAGCCTCATGAGGCATTTGCCTTTGCAGCTCGGTAGCATTCCCATGTGCCCCTTCTGTCCTTTACCCCTAGACCTTGGTTGTTACCTCTAGCAAAGTAGCAATGCAATGTGCGGCTCACATATATTTTGGGTGTCTGGACAGTGGACTAAGGAAGAGGAGGAATCCTATATCAACAGGTTGTTCGATGACAAAAAGGAGAGTGACCCAGAAGGAGGAATTTCCGTGTCTATTAATTCAATACAATATATTACACCTGAAGGATAAAAAAAGAGAATGATGTTGGGCTATCACCGGGTTGGACCACTATCCACCATGCAACATCTAGACTCAGGTTTGAGACATATCCTTTTTTATTCTTTTTATATCATGTTTACTATATTTTTCATTGTTTTCTTCATCGGGTCTGACATCTCTTTTATTACACTTTTCTTATAGGTATACATAACTACAACATTTAGCTTTGTTTTAGTGTTGTACTTTGATTTTGTTCTCCAGATTAGTACATATTTGCTCTTTCCATCAACCTATTACTTAAAACACTCTTCTTAATGTTTTAAGCTGTTTTACAAAGTCTATTAGACATATCTCAACATAGATGATTTGTGTAGGATGTCGGTATCGAGCTTGCCAAATACGACTACTGAACAAAAGTCAAATAGTGTGATTTCTAATCCATCTAATACTTTGTTAGTCCTACTCCTCATGTTCCATACAATACATACGGAATTACATTGTGTCATATTAGACACTCTATAAACCATGGCCAAACATCGTATATTCCAAGGTCGAGCGCGGCGTAGCTCGCCAAACGACCTAGTTTGAACTAGTTTCAGTGTCCCAACACTTGTTTACTTGTTTGTCTTTTGATAATGTCCCTTTGATATATTCTCGCTTCTTCGTTATATGCATCTTTGTCAAGTTTCAAGTTTCCGAAGTAAAATGGAAAAGGCTTCTTCTAATTCAATTATCTAGGAGCCGCTGGCCGCTTGGTACACTGGATATCCATGTGATCAAAGCTTACGTGATGCCTACTTTATAAGAGCTTCTTTGCATGTTTTGTAGATGTTCTTTGCATGTATATATTCTGGATATGCCAATACTGGTTGCACACACACCTTAATATGCTCCCAGTCCATATTTTTTTTTACTGATCTTCGAACTATTTTTTGTTGTATAGCCTCATACCAGCGGTTCAACTGTTAGAGTAGAGAACCCAGATGATACATTGAGTAGGATTGCTCGAGGAATGTTTGGAGGTTATGTTAACGCATCTGTTAGTGCTGATGGGAACTACTCTTCTCCGCTAGATGATGATCTTGCACTATTTTAATGTCAGCCATAGTCTAATTACATGTGGAAGCATATTTTTGTTGCAAGTGGTGCATGTTGCCTTCTTTTATGGAATTACTAACATGTAAGGGTTGCATTTGGATGTCTGAAACCTTGCTGGTTGTTTGTACTTCAGTATGTATATGTGTTGTGCACTTGTGGTGCATGCGTCGGTGTTGTTTTTGGACTTTTTGGTAGTGTGACGTTTACACTTGTATATGTTGGTGCAAATGTGCCTCAAATAGTACTTGACGGTCAATTGGAAATACATGATATTGTTATGTTTATCTCCTGCATAAATTTTGTTTTGAGTGATAATGTGAATTTAGTGTCTTTGAATATAAATAAGTATTTGAATAATGTATGTATATTTAGAAAAAAAAACAATAAATTCAGTACCCCTAGTGTTCATGCTAAATAGTAGGGGATGAATTTTGAATTAGCAATAGAAAAATAATATTTATATAAAAATGTTCCCTAGGGTATACAAGAAATAACGTAGAGAATTTGTTAATTTCTTTCCCTAGGCTGGCAGAAAGGGAAACGTAGAGAAATAAACTTTCCACGTCAGATGACAATGCCACGTGGACGAGATTTCCCTACTGTTTAAAATCCTAGGGAACGATTCTTTCCTTAGATTTTTCCAAAAAAAACCGTAGGGAACGTTTTCTTTCCCCACATTCTTTCTCCTAGTAGTCGTTGCCTACGAATGCCACTAGGGAAACCAATTCCCTACAGTTTTGGGTATGTTCCCTAGTATATTACTCACTAGGGAAAATGGGGATTTCTAGTAGCGATTCCCGACCTCAATTCCCACATTCACGCACTCAATTCGCGGAAGCGCGCCATGACCGGCCGTGACCCACGCGCGCCGTTATCCCTCATCGACTCCTCTCTAGCCCTATAAGAGGGAGTATCGGGTGCCTCTCCTCTCCCTCATCCATCCCTCGAAATCTCAAGCCCTCTCCTCTCCTCTCCACCCTACAATAGCCACTCTTCTCCCGCCGACCGAACGCCATCCTTCCACCTCTAGCGTCACCGATAGTGGAGCTCCTCCACCTTCATCACCTCCACCAGCATCGTGATGTCGTGCTCTACACGGTGCACCCTCCCACTTCGTTGGAACCTCGCCGGAGTGCCGCTTCCCTCCATGGCCGCCACCACCGTGCGCCCACCGCCGCCACCACTGGCCATCCCTGACTGCGCCGCCACCTCCTACGGCCTCGTTTCGTGGTAAGCAACCCATTTCCCCTATCGCCAGCCACCCCTCCCTTTTCCTTCTCTAGGCGCCGCCGTTTTTCTTTGCTTGCTGATCGGTTGGAGAAGAAAGTGAACAGTACTAATTATCTAGTTGTGTGCTTCATGCTTTGTACATGAACTTTTTAATCTTCCAAAAATTCGTTCTCTCACATGCAAGCTCCAAATCTGTTGATTCTTTCTCCTAAATTCATCCTCTAATTTTTAGTACTTATTTAATAATTTTTAGATTTTATTTAATTTCTGTCATTTATTTGTTCCATTTTACATGTCATCGCCGCCTTATCTTAACTACTCTTCGCTCCGATCGTCCCACCCACGTATGACTACAGACTCCGAACCGCCGCCTGACCCTCCCCATCCAAACTGCGCCTCGAGCCCCACGCCGCGGTTTTCTTCCCCTCCCGGTCTCCTTGTCTCCGCCTCCGCCCCCGTCTTCGCTTGCGTCGTCGGTGAACCGCCCTCGCGCCCACCTCCCACTCTGGCGCAGTCTCTCCCCACCCGCGCTGCGCTCCTCTCCTACCCGAGCCGCCTGCCCCCATGAAGCGCTACCTTCCTCCTCGCTCGCCGTGCCGCCACCGCCCCTACGACGCCCCACCCCTACCGTGATCTGCCGATTCCTTCCTCAGTTAGCGGCCAATCGTCCCGCCCCACATTCCCACCCCACGTACGATTAAAACTGCCTCCCGCATCCTTCACGCGGGGGAAGCTGTCGCGGCCAACCCGTGGTTCGACAATGCGCCCGACGAGACCCCGAGTCCCCCCCGAGTCGCGTTCGTCAATCCGCGCAGCGGTGGCTGCCTCGGCCCCGTCTAGGCCCTCGCGAAGCTCCACGACGCGCTCATCTGGGCGCTCGTGGGATCCGTGAGTCCGCAGCTCGCTCTCCCGATCTACGCGCGCGTCCTCCCCACCCTGCATACCCTCCTCCTCCTCGAAGTCGCTCGCCTCTCTCGCCATCGCGGCGGGCGCAGATCACGCCAGCGCTTCGCTGCACGCCCGCTTCCGTCAAGCTCGGCCTCGCGGGTTCCTCCTCGTGAACAACACGCTCATCCTCGCCCACGCTGGTCTCCTCGGCTGCCTCTCCGACGCGCCTCGCCATGCGCAAGATCGCGTCTTCCGTGGGCGCCTCCACGTTCAACACGCCATCATGGCGCACGCGAGGCCGGGCCGATCGCCGATGCCCGAGCTCTGTTCGATTTAAATGCCTACGAGGAATGTTGTGTCGTGGAGCGCGATGGTGAACGGGTATGTTGTAAAGCATTGGATTGAATTGAAGCCTTCCCCTTTTTGTATTTATTGTTGTTTCTTGCCTATTTTTGTAGCCTTTTTTATTCATATAAATGAGGTTGCCTGGTATGCTGGTGTAGGAAAAGGACTCTTGGGATGATTAGCTTGATGCCTTTATATGTTGATCAATCCTTATATAGAATGCTAGTTATGCGATAGCTACTTCTGTTGCCCTAACAAAACTACCAAAAGCATTGTCTCAGGTGAGTAGTGCCAAACTGCAATCACTGTCTCAATATAAGGTTGTGTTGCGAATTTTAACATCATGTGCCCATAATTTGATTGCAAGGGTAGGTGATTGATCTCCAGTGGGCAGATTGTGCAAGACTAATGGAATCCACATTGGTCGATTAAACCTTTGCTCCTTGAAAGATTAAGTTTGCACTCTACACTTTCACCTATCACCTGTCTAGAAGCTCATACGGCGAAAGGCAAGTCATCGAAACTCTTTGTGGTTTAATATATGTTTTGCATTTTTTACCATATGAGGTAGGTATATGAGCAGCACAGTGAGGCCATGCAATAGAAGCCAATATCCATCCACTTGCTGGATTGTTACTCAGGTTCACTTGCTTGTCTGTTTCGATGTAGTTTATAGGGCTTGAATAACTGGTGTCTTGATCCAATGGGATTTGGGAACAGGAAGATGTGGACGCTGCATGCACAAGCGAGGAGTCGGAATTTGAGCCGATGCTGAAGCCGTACCAGCTCGTGGGGGTCAATTTCCTTCTACTATTGCATCGGAAAAGCATTGGCAGAGGTGATTTGAGCTTTTGATCTTGAACATGCATGTTGCTTTGTTTGTCAATGAAGTAGCCTATACTTAAGGATTGCTTCATTTTTGTTTGAAGTAACACCCAGCATGACAATCCACTATTTGATGATCTTTTTCTTTTAGTTGCCTACTTGCCTAAGTAGTAATTACATGATAACATGGAGTTTATGAGTAAGCATGTTGTTATTTCTACAGCTTTTGTCTTCTGAAACAAGCAGATGTTAGTTTTTTTGTTAGATCATTTGGATTTACATTGTGTGAAATGGCAGTCGGCTTGGTGGAAAACACTTGGATGCTAGAATACCTTTTGGTTCTTTTAGAATTTTATATATAGGTATGTCCAATTGATTGTAGGGTGCGTCACGGCTTATGGAACAATGTTAACAAAATAAGAAACAGAAGCAATTACAAGACACTATGAAAAAGAGACAAGAAAAAATGACTCAAAAGAAGATCCGTCTTTCTGCAATGGAGGTACATAAGAATCATAGAAATGCTCCTTCTTAAATGTGATAGATATAATTCAAGTTTTTCTTTTAATGATTATTAAATTCCCATACAGTTTGATACCACCGTACTACTCAAGTCTGCCAACAGATATCCAAACAAAGAGCCTGTGATATATGCTACTTTCTTGCGTAGTGATCCAGATGCACAAGTTGGTTGTTACATATGGAGCATATGTTTTTCATTACCTTTATATTTTGATATGCCTATGATGTCTACTGGTTCCTGCTCATGTGTGTCGCCAATGGATCCTTCAAGTCTCATTATCTGTTATGGTTATCTGAGTATCTAACTCTTAAACTTTTGCATGCGCTCCTTAAAAAATTTCTTATGTAGCAAAGTGGAGTACATGATAGTTTTGGTAGCATGACCTATTGTGAACGTTACGATCCATGAATGTATGTTTCCTTTTGTACATATATGTCTCTTCACTGATTTAATTTTGAGTTAACATCTTTCGCATCAGCAAATGTTTTTAATTTGCGAGAAGTCTAGATTCCTCCCATTCTTCTACTTGTATTTTCCTGTTGTGAACTGTTATCATCTATATGAAATCATTGTTTGCTATGTAAACAAGGAGTTTAGCAAACGAGGGCTTACATTTTGTGAGCTGGCTACCAGCTTTGTTGTATTGTTTTCCCACCCACCTGGGCTCGAACCTGAGTGCCTACCTTGTTGCTAAAATGAATGCCAAAGCTCATGGACATTTTTTTTATAAAAAGTTTTACCCACATGATATTAAATGAATACCTGGCTGTTATTTTGTAATATTTACAAAAATCTAGCCAATCCTTACTTTCATCCCATCCTTTACCTTTTTTTAATGCAGTACAGAATGTTATGCCAAAAAATGGTTTGCATATTTATAGATGACCTTTGCATGTCTAAGGCATTCATATGTGACTCACTAGGCGGATCAGGTTAGGGCCTGTTTCTTTGATTATTGGACAAAATAGAAAAAAAGACCAATGCAAACTGACACTCTTAACTTTTGTTACATAGAGGTTGTAGAAAACTTTTGCCATAGTATAAATCTATGCCAAGCTAACCTAGAACACTGATACACAAAAGTGAAATGCCAAAATGGATCATTGATCCTATTTCTTTCTGTTATAATGCCATAAGTTCCTTTCTCAATTCAATTCTTTTCTATTTTTTAATTCAAAGTTTACTAAAGGAGGATGCTGATGGATCTAAATTTTGGGCATATGGTGGTGACTTTGGAGACACTCCAAATGACTCAAATTTTTTGCCTTAATGGTATTGTATAGCCTGATCGGACAATTCACCTAGCTGTTCATGGTAACTGCATTCATAGTCCTATCTCTGTTCAGAAATTAGAATGAAATATCTTTAATCTTCAACAATGGAATATTTATAAGACAAGATTTTGTGAGTCACTACAACAACCATCATCCTTTTCTCCATACATATAACAATAATTTAGCATGGCAAAAACAGGCGAATCTAGCATTTGTACAAAATCATCATGTATTTCAATAGAAGATAGAGTCAAGATTAATAGTTACCGAGGCAATAGCCTAACACACCCGTAATTAACTCCATGAGTCTCAAACATGTATAGACAAATTCTTATTCAACAATGTTCAAGAGATTACTACAGGACAACTTGAAATTAATCAACTTCATCTCTAAAGATATTAGCTAAGAATCATTGGTTTGCACCACGCTAATGTCCCAACCTGATAACTCATACCATATTAATTCATTTAATTAAAACCTCTTAGTTTAACATGACAATAAAGGGTTTTATCACACTCTTTCATAGAAGAGAGGTACTAAACTTCAATCTTCGAATTAATCCAAAAGAAATACGCAAGGTCAAAGCTTCCACATAATAAAGAACTTGCAAAAGAAACCTTCCATTGCCCAAATACCAAGCGAATAAATGAATTACGATTTCCAACAGGGAATAAAAACAGAACTTCCATGAAAAGATCAATCTTGCAAACTAACGACATTCACAAGTAGCTGAAATATCACACTAGTCGAAAGAACAATACTTGCTTCAAAGAACAAATAGAGACCAATTGAAACTTGCCCACTTCATTAAACCACCAATCAAAGGAAGTTCATCAATGGCAAGAAACTACAACCAGAAGACAAAATACAAGCTCAAGGAAGACAACATCTTCATTAAAGAACTCATGCCCAACACATAACTATGGAATGAGGGTAAGTACTTCTCTATTCCCATACCACGAGCGGTGGTGTAGCACAGCAAAACCGGGACAACAACCACGATCTCAACTTCTCAACGTCAGTTACTAATACGCATAACCAATATAATCAATTATGAATATAAGGTCATCTCATAGTAATCATAGAATAAATTTATAGATATAGAAGATCATAGCAGATCATAGATTAACAACAAAAATGATAGTACAGAAACAATTCAAGAATAGTTCAACATGTTGAAACATACCACTAGAAATGCGGATGCAATGGATTACCCAAACCCCACCTACTGTGCATAGTGTGTCATTTTAATACATTTCTATTAACCATGGACCTAAAGCCCGCTCGATACTAATCAGTAACACCCCAGTCCTACAAGGGCTGGAATGCTACTAAACTAACATGTTAACAAAGCTAAAACAGACGATAAAATTCTAAATTTCGGCAGAACCTCCCCTGTATAGTTAGCTATACCGGAGGTTCCAACAATCATTAATATCAAGACAATAGTGAAATCAACAAATATCAGAATCATCGCAGAAGTATAATCTGATCTCAAGCAACTAAATCAAAGGATGAACTAAGTTCACGCATAGTTCTTAACCAATCTTAATGGGGAAGAGTTATCAGCCACAGCCAACATTTATTATTACAGTTCATCAATAATGAATGATTAAATTGAACTAAAATGAAATCTTGGACTTGATTAAGGTGAAGTGAAAAGGTAGTGTGTGTCTATTCCCTCCCCATGGAGCCAACCTCAAAGATCACCTAAAAAAATAACAAACAAAGCAAGAGTGAGTCCGAGACTCAGCAAGTACAGTAAATGAATAATACATAACAACCATGATCAAGTGAACATCATTAAAGTGTATGAAATAAGCACAGAACGAACACTTGAATGAATAGAATGAATGATGTGGATGAAATGAAGGGACTACACACATGCATATACCGGTATTGCTGGTGACACACCCGTCGGTGTTCACCTAAGCCCGCATTTAACAAAATGCGGAGACCCAAGCCCGTCTGAAGAACGTTTAAATGCGGGTGTCCCAAACCGCCCACATTGGAATGGTGGGTCTTACGTGCCCATACTTTGGAATTGATGGGTCTTATTTATTGATCCACTCCGTGGATTGAAACATGTATTATGGATGCATGGTATGACATATGAACATTGAAAATACATGCTCTCTATTCATGGAGGTAGCACAAATGGATTGAACACGAACAATTAAATATTAACGTGGCTCTTAGAAATACAAAATCAACAACATGCATTCAACATTTCATGATTATAGGAACATTGAGGTACTTGCCCATGTTGGAATGATGGGACTTTACTACGCACTCCAGTGGGTGAAACATGATTGAACGAACGAAAGGATACATTGAACGAAACATATCATCGAAGAAACATGGTATATCAATCATGAAGGGAAACAAGTAATACCGGAATTACCCAATGCTTATTAATCAACCAAGTGGAACAAAAAGGCAAGCAAGACAAATCAAATGTACTTGCCTCAACCATGAGACGGAAGACAACGATGGAACGCTCTAGCCCCGTTGTTCACCACCACCTGGCAACCGTAAATAACTAAGTATACCACACAAAAGTGTACAGCAATGCAGTGAAACAGAAAGAGAACAAGCGTCCCTAAACGCAATCCCAATAATTAATCAAAACTCTCTCAAATTCTCAAATCTGTCCAAACGAACAACTGTTAAGGAAAAATTCTTAACTTTTGAGTCAAAACTCCAAAATCCATGAATCCAATTTTCCTAGAACCTACACAAGCCTAGCTACAACTTCTCAGGTGACCAAAAGATAAAACTAGTTCATCTAAGTCTTTGTTTTTAATCCCGAAAACCGATCTGCCATCTCCGGTACTACTAACTTGTGAATTTCATAACTTTTGTTTGGCTCAACCAAACACATTGTTCTAATACTCTCTAGAAACTAAAGGAAACCAACTATCTCAATAAAATTATCTCAAATATTTCTATTGTGCAACAAATGTTGTAAATAGTCAAGTAAAACTCTTCTGTCCACAATAGAGAGGCAGATTACAGCCTGAGCTTCTAAAATTCATAACTTTTTATCTATAAATCCAAAAATTATGAAATTTACCTTTCTGGAATCATAATGAAAATACCTACAACTCTCAAGGAGACCAACTGATCCAATTTGGCCTTCTCCCATATCAAATTTACAGATCTATGTTCGCTGCACAAGTCCTGAGACTGATTTAGCACTCTGTCTTGCGAAATTCATAACTAATTAACCGTTTATCCAAAAATTATGAATTATAACTTTCTGGAAAGATAGTGAAAATTCCCATCTATCTCCAGGAGACACTAATCCCTGAATCTGCTCGGATCTAACCCAAAACTGCGCGTCAACAGGAAGACAGATTCAACTGATCTACTACATAAATCTCAAAACATCTAATGAATACGAATCGTATACGAATTATCTATCAAAACTAATTGGGATCACGAATTTACCCACAAGAATGACACGAGATTCCGCTGAAACCTTCGCGAAGTCCTCGCGAAGATCACCCCCACCTTCTTCTTCTTCCTCTCCTCTCTTCTTCCCTCTCCTTCCTCTTCCTTATGGCCGGCAACAATGGAGAAGCACCGGAGGGGAGGGGTGTGCTACAGTAGTACCGTGCTACAGTACCGTGCTACAGTAAAAGTGCCTAGGGTTTGGTTGCCCCCTTCTTAAACCAACTTCCCACTTGGGCCAAACAACGTGGGCCGAAGGCCCAAGATTATTTCTCCTCTAAAAATCTGATTTCTCTTTTTAATTCCTGTTAAATATCTTTCTCATTTCAATTAATTCTCTAATGTTAAACAGGATATTACATAACCACTGTTGGATACTTTCTTTGTTAGGAGAAATTCGAAATTGAATAAATTCCCTGTCCCGAATAATATTCTCTCTATTTGATATTCGGGGTATTACAATCTGTTTACGCAGTCAAAGCATAACTCTCATTAGATGTATTCTAAGATCTACTGGAGTGAAAGGATGGAGCATTTAACATATATATAGCTTTTCTGTATGAGCTTCCTTACAACGAACAGTAGAAGATAATGTTAGATGTGGTATTTTTCTTTTACAGACTATTAGTTTAGAAGCAATTTTCCTTTCCCTCTGTTAGATTCGCTATAATGCAAAAATTATTGGTCTCTGAGCTAGTGAGCTCTGTTGTGCTTAGTTGTTCGAGGTGCTCATTTTTAGTTTACAATGGTAGTTGCCTCTGATTCTCAATATATACTACCTCGTGTTGTTAAAATCTTGATGAAGTTACTTTCAATTATTGTAGTCACTTGAAAGTGTCAATTAGCTTCAACCTTTGTTAGTATTTTATCTTATCTTCTTTCTAGAATTATCCATATACTTTGAATACTTCTTGATGTATTCTATGCTATGTCCCTTTTTTCCTAATCTAGAACGTTTTACCATTCTTTCAACCTAATTTTTCATTGTAGGTTGATAAGATAAATGGATGATGCTAGGGATGACATGTTCAATGCATGGTGGAGAATGGTGACTTAGGCAGATGATCTTCATTACATTTAGATTACATTCTGTTAGGAAATGATGTTCAAGATCTTCATTACATTTAGATTTTATTCTGTTAGGAAATGATGTTAAAGTAAAATATTTATATTATGTCTTATGTTGATGGTTCTCTATGTAATGCAATAATTTGTTTATAATATATGAGTGTTCTTTTTAACCATGCTGTGACCGATAATGATTTTTTTTACTTGACTTCTACACACTTATAATCGTTGCAAGAACCTAATTATATCCGTTGCCAAAATAACAAAACTCATATGTATGGCAAGTACCAACGTTTCTATGCGTTGTGACAATATAATTATATCAATTGTTAAAATAGTAAAAGTCATCCATGCATGGTAAATAACAATGCATACAAGTGTAGTTACAACATGACTATATCTGTTGCTACTTCGCAACGCCTTTTCATATATATTACCAACGCTTATTTATCTATTGTAATAGACTCTCGCAACGGCCTCAATGGCAACGCATAGTAAATGCGTTGGTATAGATTGTCCCAACACTTATTTGGATTTTTACCAACACATATATGCGTTGGCAAAGGGGTGTTCATCTTGTAGTGCCAAGCCGTCTACACTGTTGAGTTTGCCTCGACGCGTTCAACATCGTGCTTCCGTCACCATTGCCATGGCCATAAAGCTCTTCCCTGTTATTTTCATTGTCTATGAATTGAACTCTTGTGTCTATGCCATCTTGGACCCACTAGTCATAGACTTCTTTCAAAACTTTCATTCCTTCTCTGTTGGTTCACTAGCTAGTGGGACCATGAAGTCATATACTCAATTCATTGGCCTGTGTTATGTTGGAAAACGTCAGCACAACCATTTCAGATGAACAGTAAATTCGGAACCTCAATATTTCATGTGATTTGCAACCTTCCGAAAATTCGTTCTCCCTCATACGAACTCCGATTCCTTTGATTCAACTCTCTAAATTCATATAAAGTCGATATCTTCCTCCCAGTATTTATTTATAAATTTTGGATTTTATTTGAATATTATTTGAATTTGGATCGTTTACGCGTATAAATTTCGACGACTTCGGACAACCGGATTTCGACACCGTTTGAGAACATCGAATAATCAAGCAAGGAAAGTTATACCTTTGATTATATTTGATCCTATTATTTCAAATTATTTAAATTATGTTTTAAATTATTATTGCATGCGTATTTCTATTCAATGTAATTTAAATACCTGCTTTTAAAATTATAGTTATGCCTAAATCCTTTGTACTGTCAATCTTGATATTTAAATAAACCTACCTTGACACCTTAGATGAAAATCTAGTTTATGCGAAAGTATGAACTAGAACATTTTGAGAAAAAATATGCTTAGCGATACTTACACCCAAAATTATTCAATTTGGGAACTTTCAGCCAAAAATCAAATGTTGTTTAAATTGTATCCATAGCATTGGTGTGCCATGGATGTTTAAAAAGGATTTAAAAAGCAAAATAAAATTGGCTTGGACTTGGGAAAAATGGATGGTTGGTGGCTGTAGGTTTATGTACGAGCTCAATCCGAGCAGGATCGAGACCTAGGGTTTTTATTGAAAAGTTGCCGAAGTCAATTAAGGACCGGTCTTCGAGCCACGTCTTGCTAAGCCACATCGTACTACCACAGGCCCTGAGTGGGCGGGACCTGGCTAACTAATTTGCAATGTTTCACCGTGGTCATGCCATCCGGTTGTATGGGTGTCTTTTATGACCTACTTTTATGTATTCCCACCTGGCGCAAGAGGGGGCCTGAACCCGACAGGTTTCTATCCAAAGGGGGTGAATCCTTAGCGAGGCGGGACTATGGTGGGATGAAGCTTTGTAAAGGCCTTGACACGTGCTCTAGACTGCTTACCTAAGGAAATGAGCGGTGGTATCGACGGATGCCAAACAAACTAGAGAATTCATATCATGTGGGTAAAGCTGTACAACCTCTGTAGAGTGTTAAGAACTATTTTAATAGCTGTGTCCATGGTCATGGACATTCTTGGCAAAGACACTCAAAGTTAGACTTTGATTTTGTTTTCAAAAGACTTTATCAAATGGTTTATTCAAATGGGAATTTGGGCAGGAGGCCATGTGATAGGAGGGTATCCTTCACCACCCTTGTGTGAATGTTATCTGATTATAAAACTTGAGAATTTATAAACGAAATTTTAGTTATAGAATAATTACTTTGGAACTTAGTACAAGTATTTAAAAAGAAATACTACTTTATGCAAATTTAACCAATAAGCCTTCCTTTGATATATCCTTGCATGCATTATAAATTGTTATTGGGTGTAACTTGCGAGCACGGAAGTTGTGCTCATCCTTGCTTAATGCAAATAAATTTCAGAGGAGAAGGACTTTGCTACCAGTGTGGATCTCGACGACTAGGCCTCTACCCTAGTCGATTGCCTGTGGCAAATCAGTTGGACTCCACTACTTCTTCGTCTTCCGTTGTGTTTGTTTACTGTCGGCTTGTAAGCCTTTCTTGTAATAAACTCCGTTGATTATTAATAAAGTTATGCGATTTATGGATGTTACCATATCTGTTTACTGTGTGAACTAGCTACTAATCATGGGACTAGATCAGAAATACAAAGAGGATTTGGGGTGTTACTCCCGGGTCCGACACCTTGTCATTGCCCACCACGTCCAGTACTCTGCAAGCCTCGGTCATCTTCCGATGGTACCTTGATCGTTCTGGACCTAAGCTCCCCTAGCTTAGTGTAACATCCTAAACAATAGTTTGTGTTTGAAATGTATAAAAGTATGAGAATTTCAAAAATTTTGATGAAATTCATGAGTTTGCACTTGGTTTCTAAAATTTGCTTTGAAATTTCAAACTTTTGACTTGGAATTAAGTTTCTATGTGATTCCACACAAATAAGTGTATAAAAGACTCTAGAAATAATTTTCTAAAATACTAGATTATTTATCTTGAATTAAAATATTTTTTCTCAACTTTGTTGAAGCTATTTTGATCTCACTAAAATTCTAGCCAAGTTACTAAGGCTGTTTAAAAAGGATTTTATTTTAGACAAATATAATTTGAACAGTGGCCAAAATAACATTTTCCTAAGTCCTAGTTGCACCTAAGAACACCCACAAAAATTTTCATAATTTTTAGAATTTTATTGCTATTTTTAATAGCCTAGTCAAACTAGTTTTATTTTCGATCAAAACTAAAAGTCCAAACCCTCGCTCAACCCGATCAGGCCGTCCGATCTAACCTTAGCCGTGCGGGCCATCCGATCTAATTGAAGCCGATCGGACCAGTCCAAACGTCCCTATCATGTTGGACTGTCCGATTTGATCTTAACCGTCCAAATTGATCAAGTCGTTCGAACCATCCGAACCCACCTGGTCCAACCGCACCACGTTGCTCAACCGGACTCGAGTCCGACTCGGACTCAACCAGCTCCACCGTGTCACTTCTCTCCACCCCTGACAAGTGGGCCCCACCTGCCAGGCTCAACATCGTCTTCGTCACCGCTTACGCCGAGCGTTGGCGTTTGTGCATGCATGCCACGATCGACATCACTGCGCTCGCCACCTCAATGCACTCGTGTCTGTCTACGAAGTGTCGCCCAATCTTCATCTACCTCCTTAATGATGAGAACATCAACCCTAAGGATGCAACCACTGCTTCGACCTGCTGCACAGCATCCTCTACTTCAACCACATCTTCTCCAATAGGACTTTCGGCTACTGCACTGTCATATTCACCAGTTGGACCGAGCTACGTCTACTCCTACAAGCCAAGCTGTGTCTACATGTCATCGTATTATGTCTACATGCCCTGGTGCTGCGTCACCTCTTGTTGGTCCATGGGCTATGTAATGAATCAGTTGACTTGGCCCATATAGGCCATATGCTGGCCGGCCATCTCCCTAGCCGCCCCCTCCTTGGGTCGCACTGTTCATGGTGGTACTGTTCATGTGAATAGTACCACCCCCTTAGTTATTAGCTATGTGAGGCTCCCCCTCCCCTATTTAAGGAGGCATCACCCCTTTAGTTTTCCTCAGGTTTTTCCTTAGAGATTATTCTGTTTAGCAGTCTTGCCGCACGTTCGGTTGAGGAACCCCAACTTGTGAACTTAAAGATTTATTCGCAATAAAATTTCAGATTGCATCTTCTACTCTCTTGCTTGTGTTCTCGATTCGCTTGCAGGAGATAGCCTTCTTGGCGAGGTCAACTGCGTTCAGCACGGTTGATAACCATCGGAGCAGTGGTGTAATGATTGCGAAGGGTTCGATCTGTTTTGGTCGGAGCCTTTGGATCATCAACGTCGTGTTCTCCACAATCGACTTATCACGACCTTTCGGAAGATCGGGCCACAGTCACATTAGGTGGTATCAGAGCAAACGTTGCCCATTAGGTAATCACAATTCTTCCCCTTTTAGATTAGTTTACGTTCATCGTCCTAAAAACTCCAGAAAATTAGCCCCACAAAAATAATTTGTTCGTCGTGTTCTTCTGTTGTCCCATCACCCTTTGAGCCATTGCAAGTTTTTCTTTTCAGTATTTTGCTTATTGAATTTTTGGTTACATCGTCGTGTTATTTGCTGATTTCTAGTTCAGTTAGAGTCTAGTTCGTCGTTGTCTCGTTTGCATCTTGTCCATCATGTTCCTTTGCGTAGCTTCATTTTTGTGTCCAACTTCTACCGCCATCACCCATCTCCTGCCGTGGCCCCGAACATCC
This sequence comes from Phyllostachys edulis, assembly GCA_036346405.1. Lineage (NCBI taxonomy): Eukaryota > Viridiplantae > Streptophyta > Magnoliopsida > Poales > Poaceae > Phyllostachys > Phyllostachys edulis. The sequence goes on along the minus strand of CM070556.1, from coordinate 24,752,325 downwards.
CTGCTGCTGCTTCCACCTCCCAAGGTTCTGCTGCCACTGCCTATCTTCTGCTGCAGCACTGAACCCCCTACCACGTCCACTAGAGCCGCTGCTGTGGCAATCACCACCTCCTGCCGCTGCTGTAATTTTCCACCGCGGCATACTTCATCCGGCTGCCACTTCTTGGTTTCGGGGAGGAGCCGATATAAAAAAAGGAAACCCTAGTTGTTTCGGTTTTGAAGAAGAAGAAAAAGGAAAGAGTTGGATTCAATTGGATTTGGTTTCAATCTGTATCCTATTTTGGGTTCCAAACCAAAATGTTGGTTTCAGTTGAAGAAGGAAAAAAAAGAGAGGAAAAAAAGAGAGAGAAAAAACAAAAAAAATATAGAAGAAACAAGAGAGAGAGAGAGAGAGCCCTTCTTTTCCAAAATTTGGAAAGTACACCAAACCATTGCCAATTCCAGTGAAATTTGGTGGGGCCCTTTTTCATACATCCACAAGTATCGACAAAAAAAATTGAGCACGTTTGGCCCACGGGATCAAAAGTTATAACAGTTTCAACTTGAGGCCGAAACGAATTCGAGTTCGTTTCCGACACACCTTCAGTAAAACGGGCATAAATTTTGCATACAGAGTCGGAATTTGATGTTTTTGGACTTTTTAGAAAGCTAACAACAGAGCGCATCCAAGACCCCCAAAATCAGCCATCTTTAGCCTTGATTTCACATCGCAAGATTTTAGTTTCTGTTTTTGCCATTTCTTTCAATCTTCCATTCAGAATTTGGGGTTCGCCTCAACTGCAAAGTTGTAGATCTCGTCAAAACCTTTCAAACAAGAATATATAAGCCATATAAAACTTTGCTTTTTCTTTGTTTGAGACTAGCTATTGTTTCTGCTCAATTTAGAGGACTGTTTGCATTGCACCGATATTGTTGTCTTTTGTGCTCTACGTCGTGCGAACAATCTTGTGCCTTTAGAAAGAAGTTTGAATAGTTGGCTAGCATCTCTCCTAGCACTTGTTGTGAGGTTCTCCTTTGCTTACATCAAGTCACATTTATCTTTGCGTGTGTGTACATACACATGTCCTAGGAGGGCTTTGATTAGGCTAGGATCAGCAACATTGACTAGTACTTTGAACAATTTTTTAACTTGCATTAAATGATTTGATTATAGCTGATCCTTGCTACCATATTGAAGCCTTCCGAGCTCCACCTACTCTTGATCAGAACAGGTCCCCTCTTGCAATCGTACCCACGCTCAATACGGTATCACGAACCAGCCACCGGATGTACCACCTGCTGCATTGGTAAGAACACTTGTAAGAGTGTGGTAAGATGCTTGAGAGTGTGTGATTCTACCTTCCATCACCTAGTAGTTGATAGGGATAATACCTTTGTGTTGTCTTTTGTTTGCTACTAACCATGACAGGTGACTCGTCTAATGAGAAAGAGCGTGTTTTAAAGGGAGGGCTCATGACGCTTTTGGATGAACAACGCACTACCATTAACGAGGACATCGACAGGAAGCTTCAAGCTACTACGGTTACACTGCAGCGCTCAATCAATGATAGTATTGCAGCACTCACTACACGCCTTGTGTAACGTCCCAAAATTTAGCTTTTCAAAAATCTTTTGGGTAGTTTAGGTCCCTGGAAAATTTCACAAATTTTACTTGAATTAATAAAGCTTAACTGGGAATTTCCTAAACTTAAAACATTTAATTTGACTAATCTAAACATCAATTTAAAGAAAATCAGTTTCAGTTGGGTTCCTTGTGCTCCAAGGAATTTTTGTGTTTTTTCTTGGATTTTTCTGGATTTGTTTGCTATTTATTGGACCTCTTTTGAATTTCCATCCTTTTTCTTAATTCGGAAATTCGTTAAATCCTTTAACCTTCGTGGGCCGAATTTGGATCAGCCCACCTCACCTTCTCTCTCCTCCGGCCCAACCCCCAGCCTTTTCCCACCTCCCTTCGGCCCGATCGCCAACCCACCCCGCCGCCAACCCTAGCGGGCTGCGTCTCTGCCTCGGCCCGGTAGTGTCACTGGTTCACCCCTGCCGCTAAGCCTATCCGCATGGTACCATTGCAGATCGCCTTTTAGCGTCTTGTATACAAGACGCATGGCAGAACCGCCGCCATCGCTTTTGCGCCTTGGCGTCTGGGTCTTCGGCGCCTTCCGAGGCCATATATAGGCGCCGCCTCAAGTGCCTCCGCGTCGCCCTAGACGCCGCCGCCCCCCAAGCCCTAGCGCCGCCGCCGAAGCCGTCTTCCTCGCAACCGACGCCGACCGTCTCCGTCGCCGCGTCTCCTCGAGCCGCCGCATCCGCCCTCCTGGTGTCGCCACCGATGTGCCGAAGCTCCGCCGCCCGCGACCTTCTTCTCCGAGCTCGGTGCCGCACCATTCCTCGCCGCCGCCATTCGGTGCCCCTCCACCTCCACCGATGCCGCATCTGAGATCTCCGCGGCGTCCTCGTCACCGATCCGTGCTCACCATCACCGATCCGCCCCCGGAGCGTCATCCTTCTCCAACCCGAACCGCCACCACCATTGAAGCCGCCCCGAGTTCTTCGTTGTGTAGGCTGCACCGGTGAGACTCTTCATCCTCTCCCTCCAATCCTTGACTTCGCCGGTACTCGCCGCCCGAGGCCACTTCGGACCCGTGGCAGTCACTGTCAAGCCGCCGCCAAGCGCCGTTCTTCTTTGACCCGACGCACCGCCGCTTCGGACTCTTTCCTGCGCGCGCTCGCCGAGTCGCCGGAGCTACCGTGCCGAGCGACACCGCCGCGGCCGTGGTCACGTGGACAACCACTGCATCGCCGCTCGTCGCCGATGGGAATCACTCGAGGAAGCTGTGGCAGCAGCGTGCCCCCTCTGTGCGCCTTCCATGTGGGCCCTACCCCCTCTCTCTCACTTCTCTGTGACGATCGGGTGTCCAGATCCGATTCAGGACCATGCCCCTATGTCCTTGGTAGTGGCCGTCGTCACCGATCCACCACCGAGGTCACGTCGCATTTTTGATCCGAAGCGTCGCCACCCGGTTTGTTTCGCCGTTCTCACGCGCTCGCCGAACCGCACTCACCCTCACCTGACCCACTGGTGCCGCACTCAACCGCGCCACTGATGCTGCCTGTCAAGTTCGCTGGAGTCCAACCGGCCGCCATTCGCCGTCGACGCCGACCCGAGACGATCGTGGATGCCACTCCCTCCGTGTCCCTTCCCTGTGGGCCTGTCCAGCTCTCCCTCTCTCTTTGGTCTTTATGGCGAGTGGGTCCCGCATGTTAGGTCCGAATCAGGACCATGCCTGTGCCCTTTGCTCAATGCCTTGCCACGTTAGCCGCCACCTCATCCGGTGATCCTCCGTGGCCGCCACATCACTGCTATGTGCATGCCACGCGATCACTAATACCACCTTTCGCTGGCCTTGTGTCCACATTGCTGCCATCTGAACACCTCAGGTGCCACGTCGGCAAAGCTTTATCAACTCCACCGCGTGGCCACGTGATCATCTGATCATGCCACCTCCTTGAGCCATGTCAATTGCCACCTTGCGCCATGTAGCCGCTACCGCTTGCCACCTCATGGCCATGTTGTTATTCTATCCTCCGTGGTCTCCATGTCACTGCCATGTGCATGACACGCAAGCATAATAGCCACCTAAGCCGCCCATGTGGCATCCACCTAACTCTAAACCCAAACCCTAGACCAAACCGTATGGACTTGGTTCACGTGAACCAAGCCTATGCCAAGCCGGCCCCGCATGTCGTTGCACTGTTGTGTAACCTTAGTTTACCATGAACCTACCCTATGCCTGGTGGACCCCGTACGTCAGCCAGGCATCTCAAACCCTAGATGGAAACCTAACCCTGAGCCATACCCGGGTAGACATGGCTCACTAAGCCGGGTCATTTACTCGTGGTCCCCATCATGTCAGACCCTATTCTGTGAACTCAGTTCACCATGCACCAAACCCTAGCCCGTGGACTTGGTCTATGGACCAATGGCCCACTTGTCTTTCCCTTTAACTTATTTCTAGAATTATAGTAATTCTAGAAATTCAATTATCCAGTGGGTCTCACCTGTCATCCACTGTTCCTTTTCAGAAATTAATTTAATTTCCGAAATCCAATTGGTCCCACATGTCATTCACTATCCTTGTCCTCTCTCACTTACCAGTGGACCCCACTTGTAAGTCTCTAATTCTAGTTAATGATTTAACCCGAAACAATATTATTTGAATATTCTTTTCTCTCTCGACTTCATCATTTCTTGTGATTCTTCCGAGAGTCATATCCTTTCAATCCGAACTCCGATTGAGTTCATTCAAATTCCTAAATTCATCTAAATTCAATATCTATTTACCTGAGATTATTATTTAATTTTTGGAGTTTGTTTGCTCTCTGTTATTTATTTGGTTTATTTGCTTGTTTACGAGTAGACATCGATACCGCGAGAAGTGTTGATCAAGAAGGAGCTGAAGATCAAGGAAGTAAAAGATTAAAGATTAAATAAGATCGTCATTGCTAGCAAGGCAAGTTGTACCTTTGATCATATTGAATCCCAGTGTTCTAAAAGTATCTTGATTCAAATTATTGCATTTACTTTAAGTATTTATTTAAATGCTTTTGGGTTTAGTTAATAATCCAAATTGTTATACCTTCCTTGTATAATTGCTATGTCTTAATCCTTTGTCACCCTAGTTGGTACTTTAGTTGGTAATATTGTAGCACCAACGTGGGTTGGTTAGATGCGACTAGTTTGCTTAGCCATGCCACGAATCACCATGTCATGTAAACTGCTATTACAATTTGACTAAGTGAATATGAAACTGTGTGATAAAAACTGTGTGTACTGTGTGCTGTTATGGCATGTGTTGCACTTAACCAACTGGGTGGGAAAAGATTTAGACTGAGGTAAGTGGTGGGTACTGTGTGAATTGGTAGACTGTGTGAACTGTGTGAGCTGTGTGCATGGGAATAATAATCTGTGTGGCATAGTTAGCATATGGAAGTCTTGCCTTGGTCAATTAAGGACTTAACTTTGTGCGCCATTGAACTGAGCCCTCCTGTACGACCACATGCCTGTTATGGGATGGGCCTAGCATAGTAAGATGAAGTTTCGAAATGCTTTGTTATGATTAGTGCTTGCAACACTAATTATATCTTGTGGGTAAAGTGTACAAACTCTACAGAGTGTTAAACAATCTATTCGAATAGCCACGTCCGCGGTCATGGACATGCTCGGGGATTTCACACGAGAGGTAGATCTTCATAAAACTGTGTGGGAAGGGAGCTGTGTGATCTAAATCATATGGCTATGTGAATAATCTGTTTAGGCTGTGTGTGTCTTTATGAAATCAAACTGTTAAATTATTATTGTCTATTTGTTTTACTTGCTTTCAATCTATTATTTGTATTCAATTGCAAATGTTGCATTTCTGCAAAATAACCACAGAATGCCATTCCTTTGGAATAAGCCTGCATGTATAATTGCATTTCTGTGGTATGACTTGCGAGTACGGTTGTGTACTCACGCTTGCTTTGACGAATCAAACAGAAGTGAAGGAATCGCCAGTCAACAAGGCCTACTTCAAGGATCGTGGAGAACTAGGTCGCACACCCCAGCCGATTGCCTGTGGGCATATGGATGGGTTTCACTGGAGTTATCCCGTTTCGTTCCGCTGCAGCTTCATTGAGCTTTTTGCCTTCTGAGGCATTAATTGTAAGCTTTGACCTTAAGGTCTTTACTCTGATGTTTATTGTATTTGCCTATTTATTAGTTATCTTTGTATATGGAATTGATATTTCACTGATGTTGTCACTGTATGCACTAGCGTGATCCTGGACTAGTGCAGTATACACAGAGGGTCTAGAATTGTATTTTTGGGTCCCGACACCTTGAAAGAACGGTTAATCGGCCACCAAACAATGGACATGAGTATGATCACGATGCAGCCCAAGATCTTGAGGAGGGAGATGATAATGAGAGGCAAAACCGCAACGCCAGTGCTGCTCTTGCTGCCCAAGATGCACGTCAATGACACCGCCTACATCACAACCGTCACGGTATGGGAGGTAATAATTTTCAGCACCACAATGCTCATGTTAATAATGACCCGTTTGCTAAAGTTAAGTTTGTCATACCATCTTTTGCAGGTGTTTATGATGCTAAAATTTATCTAGATTGGGATATGACAGTTGAACAAAAATTTAATGCCCATCTAGTTCCTGAAGTGAATAGAGTCAGACAAGCTACTAGTGAATTTAAAGATTTTGCTATCATTTGGTGGAATCTAGTTAATTCTGGCTTAACACCTGATACATGGGATAGATTGAAGGTAGCTATACGTGCTAGATTTGTTCCTCCTGCTTTTAAACATGATATGCGTAAGAAATTGCAGTGCTTAGACCAAGGTAATCGATCTGTCGAGGAATATTATCAAGAACTACAAATAGGCATGCTGCGTTGTGATGTTGTTGAGGATGAGGAGGATAAGATGGCTCGCTTTTATGGGGGCTTAAGGCGTGAAATTCAGGACATAGTTGATTACAAAGAGTATACTGATATCAATATGTTGTTCAAATTTGCTTGTTTGGCAGAACATGAATTGCAGGGTAGGCAACAAAGGACAAGGAACAACTTTGGAAGTACATCTACATCGAGACTGATGCCGAGACAAGCCAACACAGCCCCACCTCCTATTTTTCAGTCTGCTGCCCCCTTCGTGAGTAGGGCGTGTTCAGTAGTGCCGTCGCCACCATCACGCGCATCCGAGACAAGTAAATCTACTAGTGTGCAGGCAACAGCGCAGAGCTCTTCATCAGTTGTTTCCACGGGTCGTACGGCGGGGATTGTGTGCCACCATTGCAAAGGGATGGGCCACGTCATGAAAGATTACCCAAGTCAACGAGCGTACATTGCGATAGAAGACAGTGGTTATGTAAGTGCTAGTGATGTTGAGGATGAATATACTCTTACAGCTAACCTTGCAGGTAATGATGATGATCATGAGGCAGATAGCAATGGTGAGAAAATTTTAGGTGCCGCTCCTACAAAGAATTATAGGACCCTAATTGTGCAGCGAGTATTGAGCACTCAAAGGGAGCAAGCAGAGAAGTTATAGCGCTATAATTTATTTCAGATGTTTCTCATTGTCAAGGATTGCCGTGTTCGTGTCATAATTGATGGCGGGAGCTGTAATAACTTGGTGAATTCAGGGTTGGTCAAGAAACTTGGCTTGACTACACGTACGCATCCTCACCCGTACCACATTCAGTGGTTCAACAACAGCGGTAAGGTGAAGGTAACACAATCTACAAGGGTGCATTTTCCCATTCGTTCCTATCATGATGTTGTTGATTTCGACGTAGTGCCTATGCAAGCTTGCTCACTTTTATTAGGAGGTCCATGGGAATTTGATACCGATACAACTCATCATGGTAGAAGTAATAAGTACTCTCTTATGCAGAAAAGAAAGAAAATGATTTTGCTACCTTTGACACCTGCTGAAATTGTGAAATGTGATAAAAAAAAGATAGCTGAAAATGAGAGGAAAGAATGTGAACTTGAATCTGAAAATCAGCAAGTAGTGAAGAACGTTTTCTCACCTAAGAAAGAGAAGTTGGCACCTAGTTCTAGGACTGAGGGAATTAACTTAAAGGGTTGTGTCATGCTTGTAACCAAATCTGATCTTGCTGAAATACCCCCAGGACTAACACATATTAGAGGTATTGAACACCAAATTGACTTAATTCCAAGAGCGACTTTGCCAAACCGTGCGGCGTACAAAGATACATTAGAAGATATGCATGTTTCTTTGCCTCCTGCTGCTACTAACCTTTTTGCAGGAAAGTGATGATCTGGAGACAACGATTGAGTCGAGGACGACTCAAATTCAAGAAAGGGAGGATGATAAGGACATCAACCCTAAGGATGCAACCACTGCTTCGACCCACTGCACGGCACCCTCTACTTCAACCACATCTTCTCTGACAGGACTTTCGCTACTACACTGCCATATTCACCAGTTGGACCGAGCTACGTCTACTCCTACAAGCCAAGCTACATCTACATGCCATCATACTATGTCTACATGCCCTGGTACTGCGTCACCTCTTGTTGGTCCATGGGCTATGTAATGAATGGGCTGACTTGGCCCATATGGGCCATATGCTCGCCGGCCATCTCCCTACCCGCCCCCCTCCTTGGGCCCATCTCCCAAGCTGCCCCCCCTCCTTGGGTTGCACTATTCACGATGGTACTGTTCATGTGAATAGTACCACATGAATAGTACCACCCCCTTAGTTTTTAGCTATGTGAGACTCTCCCTCCCCTATTCAAGGAGGCCTCACCCCTTTAGTTTTCCTCGGGTTTTTCTTTAGAGATTATTCTGCTTAGCAAACTCACCACATGTTCGGTTAAGGAACCCCAACTTGTGAACTTAAAGATTTATTCGCAATACAATTTCAGATTGCATCTTCTACTCTCTTGCTTGTGTTCTCGATTCGCTTGCAGGAGATAGCCTTCTTGGTGAGGTCAACCGCGTTTGGCACGGTTGATAACCATCAGAGTAGTGGTGTAGCGATTGCGAGGGGTTCGATCTGTTTTGGTCAGATCCTTTGGATCATCAACGCCGTGTTCTCCACAATCGACTTATCACTACCTTTTGGAAGATCGGGCCGCAGTCACATTACTGAACTCATCCATTCTTTCTCTCTCGCAATCCCTTGCTCTCTCCGCTCTCTTCTTCGTTTCGGCTAAGGTACAAGCCGAAGGCAGCACCGCCATTTCGGAGCCGCCCTCAAGCCCGCGACCCCGCCATTGAGTTCCTCTCTGGTCGCCGCCTCCATTTTTATCAGTCCCAGCTCTTGGCATCCGCTGAATCGGTGGGTGCATCGTCCTCGTCCTCGTCTCCAGCGGCCACAGCCCCGAAGCTCGTAAGCATTCCGGTGAGTCCCTCTCAGCTTTGTCTAGTCCATTAATATCGCCTCACCCCGCTGAGTCTTCAAGCAAAACTAATTTGCTTTTGGTGCATTACCGAGGGAGAGCGAGCTTTTCTTCTTCGACAATGGTGAAACGCCGCCGCCTCGATTCCAACCACCACTGACGGGTGCACCGTATTCTTGAGAACGAGGCGATCCCAACGCGTTATTTCTCGAGCCTCCTCGTTCACTAGAGCAGCTTGTCCTCGAGTGCCGCCCTTCGACTCTGCCTCCGTCCACCGTGAACTGAACGCCGGTAGCCTTGGGCCTAAGCATTGTCACCAACAAGTTCACCAGGTCTTCGCACACCTGTTGGTGTCATCCCTGAGCCCAAAGCTTCACTATTTTGCCAGAACCCCTACCTCACCTCTGCGCTCGCGCACGGGAGCTCTGGTTAACCGCCAGCAGCATTAGGGTAAATCCAGTCATTAGCACTTAATCACTCGTTTGAGAGTCTGCATGACATATGGACCCCCACTGGTTTAAACGCATTTAGGAATTTAAACTGCACTGTTTAAACCTTAGAGCCATTGACATGTGGGCCCATGTGGCTGGTTAAGTGTTTGCGTAATTAGCTAAGTACGCTTTCTTATAAAGGGGGCGTATTTTGCATATGCTTAGATTGTGTTTACGCTTTTACAAGCTAAAGACATATTCTTCAATTACACCTTTAGCACTGTGTTTGGTCATGGTTGGGTTAAAGTTGACCAAGTCAACACCCTCGCCTTGGGTCCCACCAGTCAGTGACTGTGGCTACCTGAGCGCGAGTGGAAAACGTAGTTAATTCCTTTAGAAAATCCGAATTGAATTAGTTTTGCACTGAAAATTCATAACTAATTCAATTTAGCTCCAATTTGAATGAAAACAATTTTGTTGGTTTTCATTTTTAGTGTTCTTTTAAATGGATTATATTTCAAGTATGCTTCTGTTCTAGAAAATTTTGGATTGTTAAAAGAAATTGATTTACACTAGAAAATGAGTTTAAACTTCAAAAATTCATAAGTATTTCATCTTAACCAATTTGAGTGAAATTAATTTTGTTAATTCTAATTTTTCCTGTACTTTAACTTGGATTAAGCTTGGTTCTTGTTGCTATTTCAGAAATGGTTGATAATTAACTTATTTGTGAAATCATGTTTTTAACTTGTTAAGCACTTAGAAAATCCAAATAAATTTATTTTGAAATGAAACTTTCACCTAAATTCCTTAAACATCATTATCTACTTGTGATGTATGCATGGTTGGATGAAGTTAAATTTTGGTTATTTTGGTGTTATTCGTTCTTATTCGCTCTTTTGCTCGATCGATAGATTGCGATAATTCTGGTACTTACGAGAGTGATCCTCAGTAGCAAGAAGATTATCTTCATCAAGGCAAGCAGATGATCTTTTGATGCACGTTGATCCCATTATTTGCGCATGCTAATATTTTAATTTCAACTGTATGTATGCATGTTATGTTGGCAAGTTATTTCTCAGTTCACGATAGTTTACATGAATAGTTACTTGAACTATAGGTAAACATCCATCCCTTACCACTAAACCTAGGTTTATATCCGCTGTGATTTAGAGCTCGCTGGATGGGCTCTAGTCACTTTATATTTAGTATGAGAGCTATTGTCGCTTAGCTATGCTTAGAACGGTAGTCTGGGAATTATCGCTTCGACGATGGTCATTACAACATCACTTTAAATATTTGAGTCAGGTACTCATGTATGTATTATATTTGGAAAAACTAAAACTGAAAATAAAAATTATTTAGATTTGAGCACATGGTTGATGGTGTGATTATTGGGTGTGTGGTTGTGTGTCTATATGTGTTGGGTCTGCGGGAGTGGAATCTTGTCCAGGTTCTCCACACCGAGGGGTATTGTAGCTGTCTGAGGCTTTACCCCTATAGGGTAGTTGACTTTTGGCTTTACAATAACTCTGACACAACGTATGGTTACCATCCATACGGGCGACTCGAAGTTAATACACAATATTGGAAAAAGTCTCGTAGGACTTAGCCTTGCCGGCATACCTAAGGAAGTGTGCTCTATAGCTTGGCGAAAAGATAGTTTAACATGTGGGTAAAGTTGTACATCCCTACAGGGTCTAATCTATTCGAATAGCCAAGTCCTTGGTTATGGACACGCTTGAGGAGGTCTTTCAAGAGTTAGACAACATTTTGATAAAACTTGAGATCGAGTGGTACAAATGGGTAATTCGTGCTATTGTGATGATTTTGGGAAGTCACCTCTAGGATGTTGATTATGTCTATAATTATTGTATCACTCTTATTTGATCACTTAAAAACTGTTTTGACAAATTGCCTTCAATCTATTACACTATTGTAAATAAAATGTTGCTTTAGGCTAAAAATGAACTCTATAGCCATCTCCATTGGATTAAGCTTGCATGTAGCTATTTATAGGTTTGTTAATCGTAAATCTTGCGAGTACAATTGTTGTACTCAACTGCATTGTCTATTTGCTGCAGAGGGGGTTGACCCCCAAGGGGTTAACTACTGTGAGGCTCACTACACTCTCGACGACTAGCTTGGGCGTTTTCGGTCAGTTGCCTTGTGGGTAAGGGCAGCCGGTTGGCTTTTGTTTTCAGCCATCTTATGGCAGGTGTTTTTGCTGCAGACTTAACTCTTTGGTATGGAATCTTTATGTATGTTAACTATGTTGTAAAATATGAAGATTTCGGTAATGTAATAACTAGTGTATGGAGTTTATGCTTAATTTTTGTGAGCTGTATGTGTACTATAGTTCTAGGAATTACATATATACCGTAAGCGAGGAAATTTGATTTGTGATGCTAGGACCAACAAATAGGTTAAGCATTACAAATTAAATCGCCCGACAGCTCTCACACTTAGTCCCGATCCCTTGACCGCTCTAGGCCTAAGCTCACCTAGCTTAGCCCCAGTCCTGTCCGCCTCACCATAACGTAGCTCCAGAGTCCTACAACCTTCACCGACAACCAAACCATCACGTAGCACCGCACGACATACAAAATCATCAATTGACACAATTGATAAGTCAAGAACACAAACCTTCATAGCTATGCACACGGAAGAATCACTTTACCTTAAAAGGTCTTTGCTCAAATTTAATTTGTTTCTATGGTTTATATTCATCTTGCACCTTGCTTGAGTCGAATCATCTCACCCGGCATCTATGACTGTTTTTTACCTTGGTTCTCCTAACCAAATCCCGATTCTCCTCATTGTTGACTATAGTTTACTCCAAGCCACCTACACAATAATAGATTAATCAACTATTTTTGGGCACAAGTTCTTCACAACTTGACCCATGTTAACCAAAATATGCATCATACAACACATGCAACAATTCCATGACCCTAGGCCAATTCTGAAAATTCCGCCCGAAAACACAACTCACTGTGCTTTGAAATGCTACAGTCGGTCTAACCTCCGCCGCCAGGTCAGTCTAACCGCCACGATCACACTAGTTTGACCGCCAACCATTGGTCGGTTTGATCGCGCCCACTGGTAACATGGTACTGGTCTGACCACCATGGTGTAGTCAGTTTGACTTCTTCCCTTCACTAGAAAACACCAGCTCTGCAATTTTGGTGAAACTCTATCTAGTTTCCATTTTCAATAGCACCTAGTACAAACACATCCCCAAATAACCCTACACAAGTGTTTGGTGTCCATTTGTCCCAAGCCTGCACCGCCGGTCTGATTGTCGGTCGGCTGGCCTAGCCAAGGCTAATCAAACTGCCCTAAATTCCGGTCAAACCGCCTATCTCCTGAATGCAGGCCAACTTTTACAAAATAGAGAACTAGCTCCCTAAACTATTTGACAATGATGTCAATTGTTCAAACTTTTGGGTTCCGACAGGCGTACAAGTCAATGCCTTGTCTTTACACATGGAGGACAGATCGCAGCATCTAATTCCAAAAATATTGATATTTTTTTTAGAATGCGGGTTTCGCTCCTATACATGGGATCTCATGCACTATTCTCACGGTTGAAGTACTCCAAGATTCGTGCCTTAATTTTGCAAAAAAAAAAAATCCCCCTCTCTTTCTCTCCCTTCTCCTTTCCTCCCCCTCCCCCTCCTCTCCTCTCTCAGTGTTCTTGCTGCGTGCCGCCAAAGATCAGGTTCACGGAAACCTCACCAAATTAACACCGCATCACCGCCAGAAATATCGAGGTTTCTAGCGGTAGCGCAGAGTTTGGTGGGTTTTCTGGCAACCTACGGCGGGGTTTCTAGCGGTGGCGCGGATCAGGTAGGGAGGGACGACAGCGGCACCAAAGCCTAGAGAGAGGAGGAGGAGAGGATAGAGAGGGTGAGGAAGAGAGAAATGTTTTTTTTTTGAAAGAAAAAAACGTAGTACAAATCTTGGAGCACTTCAACGGTGGGGATAACGTATGGGCTACCATGTATATGTGGATTTGATTTATCGTGTTTTTTAATTGAAGTTTTGCACTTTTGCCTCTTTCCAGCCATTTAGTCACGGAACCAAACTACCAAACACTGGAGTTTGAGGGACTGGATGGTGAATGGATCATCAAATCTTAGTTCTGAACCTAATTCACTTGTTTGGTTTGAGAAATGGAATGGAGTGATTCATCACCACTTCATCCCTCATAAACATAATGTTAGTATAAAATGATGGATGATATCATCTCACAAAAATTCTCATGAGAGCATTTCATGATGGACCAAACAATCCTTAGATGAGGTGATCCCTCAAACCAAACACCACATCAAAGATATTCCTTGTTACAGCTGCTTGCTGCTTACTGCTTTCTTCGACTGGTCAACGGTACATGCCATCGTTTCTTTAGATTCCACTTATGACTGAAGCTGCAATATAATAAGTTAATAACCCTCTCTAGTAACGTGATAAATTTCGTTCGGGCCAATTTTGTTGTTTTAGCTAGGAAAAGGTTCCTCTCTCTTGGCCACCGGCTAGGTTCCTCTCTCTTGGCCACCGGCTATCTCACTAATAGTGTATGTCTCGGCCCGCATGTCAGCGAGAGAGTTGCGTGGCAAAAGTAAAACTCAGCTCCAAATCGTTGGGGAAAACGAACAATCCTCTCTCACTCTCCCTGCTTTTACTTCAGCTGCTATCTAAAAACCGGAGCTTAGATCAAAGCAATGTTACGTAGAAGTGACAAACATGTGAAAGTTGGTGTATGATTCTGTTGAGATTTGCGTGCGCATTTGAATGCTACGTGCTCCATCAATCGGAGATTGTTGAACCAGTCAGCAGTGGCAAAACTCCATGAGAAAAACAGCTCTCGTTCGGCCTCGGCGGTCCATACGTCCAAAGACTCCAAACCGGCCAACGAAGTAATTACGACGTCGTACATTCACGGGCAAGCAATCGGGCATCAATCAACGTAGTCACGGCGAAAGATCGACAACGACCGGATAAGGACCATTTGGAACGCAAAAATTTCACAGGAAACAAGACGATCCTTCGAAGCAGACTTTGAAAAATCAAGAAGCCAATGAGCCACCAAGCAGCGACAGCAACCAGAGAAATGCAGCGGACAAGAGGCAGACTTTGTGATCTGATAGCGAGAGGTCAGCGTGCCGATCCACTTGGTTGGAGATAGAAAAGTATGCACTCACTCCAGTACCATTGCACTCTCACGGGCGACGACCAGGTCTCTCGTCTCCCTGTAGCTGTCTTAGTTTAGTTTAGGACTAGCTGAACGGTTTAGCTGTTGAACGGGATAGAATTCGTTGATGGAATTTGTGACGACGAGCTAGCAGAGTTTGGTCGACGGGCAAACGGTGGTGAGATGACTTCGCGGATCCGTCTGATTCATCGGTGCCGTGACGGCGCATCGGCGAGGACTGGCCTCCATAATCTCTCTCCTAATCTCCTTCTTCTCTCTCCCCTCCCTCCGACCGGCGATCCGCGCCTCACCGCGCCGCCTTGGCCCGTGTTGCAACGCCGTTGCCGCCAGAAACCGCGTGCCCGCCGGAAACCTCACCAAATTAACACCGCTCCACCACCGTAAATCTCACTAAACCCCATGCCACTGCCGAAAATATGGGGGTTTCTTCGGGTTTCTAGCGGCAGCGCAGAGTTTGGCGGGGTTTCTAATGACTGGCGGCGGGGTTTCTAGTGGTGGCATGGCTCGAGGAGGGAGGGACGGCGGCGGCGCCAAAGCCGAGAGAGAGGAGAAGGAGAGGAGAGGGAGGGTGAGGAAGATAGAAAGGTTTTTTTGAAAGAAAGAAAACGTAGTACAAATCTTGGAGCACTTGAACAGTAGGGATAGCGCATAGGGTACCATGTACATGTGCATTTGATTTATCGTATTTTTTAATTAAATTTTTGCCCTTTTGCCTCTTTCCAGCCATTCAGGCATGGAACCAAAGTACCAAACACTGGAGTTTGAGGGACTCGATGGTGAATGGATCATCATATCTTAATTCTGAACCTAACTCACTTGTTTGGTTTGAGAAATCGAATAGAGTGATTCATAAACATAATGTTAGTACAAAATGATGGATGATGTCATGTCACAAAATTGTTCATGAGAGCATTTCATGATGGACCAAACAATCCTTAGATCCCTCAAACCAAACACCACATCAAAGATGTTCCTTGTTACAGTGCTTACTTCTTTCTTCGACCGGTCAATGGTATATGCCATCGTTTGTTGTGACATTCCGTTTTCAGATGTTGTTTATTAGCTCCCATTTGTCTTCTTGGTTTTCAAAACCTGTTTCAAATTATAATGTTTTTGTAAAGTTCCCCAGTTTCTGCCCTATTTCAAATCTCGGGTTTCAAGTTTCAGCTAGCATCTCGGCTTCTCTTCGAATCCTCTCAGTTGGGCCCGACCTCCTCTTGCCCTCTCCTCACCCAGCCCCCTTTCTTTTCTTCCAACCAATTGGTCGGATACCTCCTTTTGACCAGGTCAAAAGCTCATCCCGACCATGTGGTCGGAACATTCCTTCGACCACATGCCTGCTATGTCGCGCCCTCATGCTCCTTGTTTTCATCCGACGCCCTTTGCTGCCACCTGCTCCTCTCACCTACTTAGACTTAGGTACCCCTCTTCCCCGCCTAGTCTCATCACAGAGCGCCCTACTACGTCTCCGCCGCTTCATCTTGATCCTCGTCGCCACCTACTCACCAACACCTTGTCGCGTCCCGCACCTACCCCCTACTATGCCTCGGGACCGCGCACCTCCGAGCCCCTCAGCAGCTCTCTCGTCTTCTCCTCCAGACTATAAAAGAGCCAAAGCCGCCCTCCTCATCTCCTTTCCGTCGCCCAGCTCTCTCTATCTCACTCTTGTTGTTGTGGTTTGCCCGAAGCTCCGCGCTCCAAGTTCATGCCACCGCACACCTCCTCTCGGTCAGTGTAGCCTCTTTTCTACCCGCGTCATTTTGGTATCCCAGTGTAGGGTCACGGGTAGGCTACGATAGCACAAACAAAAAATCTACCGCGCAACCTAGGAACCTCCGCTAGTAATAGATCACGAGATTACCACTAGACGCGCCGACTCGTAGCGAAAGTAGAGTCGATGTAGCGAGTTGATGGAGTCGTAGTCATACTTTCCGCGCGTCTTTTCCTCCTACTCCGATGATCGTCAAGAGTTGCGGATCATCCTAGTGCTGATGCTTCACAACAACACCTCCAAGGTATCCACACATACGGGGCAAGGACACCACGCGCTGGAGTGCTAGCGCCGGCAGCGTGGTTGAGGAAGGCGTGGATACTAAGCTTTCAGGAATACTTCAAAAGCTTAGCTTCACCCCATGCCACCGCCCCTCTATTTATCGGCATCCACAACGGGTCTCAAACTTGAGGCTCATTAGGAACTCGTGGCCTACAAGAATTCGGATCACCATCCAAATCAAATCCTAGCCCTTTACGTGTGTGACCCTATAGGTTCATGTGTGATCGGTTGTGACTTGGAAACTCTTTTCCGACCATGAGTCATTAGCGGTACCTAGCAGCACATAACGATTCCCGAACACACACAGAATATATCAGACGAACCTTAATGCAATATGATCTACAACCAGGTCTTTATCACTTACGACCAGCTTGTATCTAGGCATGACCTGTAACTCCTTA
The DNA here is from genome assembly GCA_036346405.1 of Phyllostachys edulis. Taxonomy (NCBI): domain Eukaryota; kingdom Viridiplantae; phylum Streptophyta; class Magnoliopsida; order Poales; family Poaceae; genus Phyllostachys; species Phyllostachys edulis. The sequence goes on along the minus strand of CM070556.1, from coordinate 24,735,300 downwards.
CGATCAGTTAGTGATTACGTTCGACCAGTCTAAGACCTGCTCGTATCTCCATACGACCAGTCATCAACCAGCTTCAAGACGTCCTATTGGACCTCCTCGATAGGTCTCTCCAGGACCACTCCTGGACCATTCCAGGACCACTCCAGGTAGATGAGGTCCTAGGCAGAGGAGGTCCTAGAAAGCAGATATCCTACACGTGGAGAAAGGATATTACCCGTACTATCTAGTCGAACTGAACGACCTCTTTGCGTGTTATCCCTTTGCTTCACGACATCTGGTTGAACTCTAGGTGAGATTATTTGTCATCCATGGACTGTTCAATACTTTCTCGATCAAGTGTCGAATAACTTCATGTGGTCGACAATTCAACCACTAGTGGCATGGCCATGTACTTTCTTTATCTGACCATAACGAGGGGCCCAGAGACATCTCTCCTGTTATGTTAGGAGTGGCAAATCTCATATCCGACCTGTCACATCCCTCTGCACGTTTCATAGTATACTCAAAAATTACCTTTATAACTACCTAGTTACGAGTAGCGTTTGGCAACCCCTAAGAGTGCTATTACACATGTAGAAAACCATGTTGATCTCAGGTCTAAGTATTACACATCATCATTGCTTGAGACCAACTGATGACACACGAAATCATAACAATCTCAACAGTGTCTCAAGGTGGGTCTTATCCAACACCATGTTCTCTAACATGTGTTCATATTATTGGTTTGATATCTCCATATCTATGACCTGTGAAACATAGTCATCAACCAATACATATGCTAGTCTATTCATATGTGCTCTCATATGAAATATAGAGTTTCACAATCAAGTCACATACTTGATAATAAATATTATCGATATTATTCTAGGAACATGATAACATATTATCCAATGTTATGAACATAATAAAATATAATCATCTCTATGATTGCCTCTAGGGCATATTTCCAACACCAGAGCTCCTTGAAGCAATCCCCTCACTTTGTTTCAGTTGTGTTTCACAGGAGCCATTGCCTTCCTCTTCTCTTTCAGTCCCGGCTAACCCCTTCGTTACCGTCCTTCATCGCAGTTGGACTGCGAGCTTCCTCACCGCTATTTGCCATCCACCGACCTTCTCTGACCTCTCTCTCTGTCCTGGTAAGTTTTCTGTGCCCTGTCTTTTATCGTGTTCTTTTGACCCCGTTGAGTAGTCGAATCTTTCCTTATTTCGACCACGTCGAGTAATCGAATCCTTCCTTCTTTCGACCACACTGAGTAGTCGAATCTTTCCTTCTTTTGACCACATCCAGTAATCGAATCCTCCCTTCTTTCGACCACGCTGAGTAATCGAATCCTTCCTTCTTTCGATCACATTGAGTAGTCAAATCCTTCCTTCTTTCGACCACGTTGTGTAGTCGAATCTTTCCTTCTTCCGACCACTCGTGCAGTCGAATCCTTCTGACCACGTGGTGTAGTCGAACCCCTTCCAACCATTGGGAGTCGTTGATCAGTACTCGAACACAAAACTTCGAGGACTCCGTTCTCCTCTGTTACAACCCCGATTTCAGTTTTCTTTGTGTATAAATTTGTGTAAATCCAAGATCTTACTTTTAGCTCTGGTCTCATTTAATTTGGAGTTTGTTTATTATTTTCTCTAGTAACTATTTGTTCTTCTTGCTTGTTGTTCCTTTTTTCCATTCGTTCGTCCGAGTAGAGTTCGAAGAAGCAGGAGACCTCCAGTTTGATCAAGCACAAGGTTACCAAGACTCTCTTGCCTTCAACCCAGGCAGTCAATACTTTGATCATTCTGAGCCTACTTTGTATGCAAATTATAATCCTTTAAATTACCAAAACTACATGCTTTATTTTTTTAAAGAAAATGTATGTTAACTCTTAAGGTAGTTAAATGTCCATTTGTTGGTTAATTAATTATTATCCCATCCTTCGAAATTTGAATCCATTATTCCATGTCACCCTAGTAACTTTGTGGTAATTACTAGATATAGGTTGTACTTAAGCGACATGCTAGTCTTACTTAAGTACCGGGCCATTAAAATGCCCTGACCATCATCTCTTAAAACATGAAAATGATTTAGGGCAGTCGTGGGAGGTACATGACTGCTGTATTTGAGATAAATTGGTTTTTCTCCTCAAACCCCAAACTGCTATACCACATCTGGGCGGATGGTAAGATGGTGGGTGTGGATGTAGCACAAGAATAGTGGGCATGTGGAAAGAACAGCCTAGATGACATTAAGGACATAATCCAATGACGACCTCCCATCGTAAAACATGTGCAACCATAAGTCTGCAGAGTACAACTTGGCTTAGTAAAGTTATCGAACCCTGGAAGTCATCTCGCTAGAGAGGATTGGGGTAATGCAAGCGGCAGATGTGTTCCGACTTGAATGGGACATCGTGGTAAGGTGAAGTTCGCCAGCTGCGCTAGTCGTTGTGGCGAGTGGAGACCAACTGTGCTAGTCGTTGTGGTGAACATCCCGCACAACGTATGGGTGTAACCCCATATGGGTGAAATGACGGATGGGGAGAGATGATTTGAAAAGTTACTGTGATGGTCTCTCGACCACACGACCAAGGAATCGTGTGGGGCTACGAGTTGATTATCTCTTGTGGGTAAAATGTACACACCTCTACAGAGTGTAAAATTGTTTAAACGGTCAAAGGTGGACATGGAAACTTTACTAGAGTTAGCTTTATTTCAAAAACCTTTGTGGGTTGGCTGAAAACTGGTCGAGTGGATGTAACCTTGGACTGGTTTTGTTCCTGAGTGGTTGTACCCAGTGTTGTGAAGTGGTGGATGTAACCATGACCAACATTAAGCATAAGGTGGAGGTAACCTTCGCTGTATTTCAATATTGCTCAACTACTCTCTTTACAAAAATGCAATTTGGTTAAAATGCTAAGTGATTGGAATTTCTATTTATGATATTTGAAAACACTGCTTTGGCCAATAAAAGAACCCGAGCCCCCCCCCCCCTGCAAAGCCAAGCATGTATATTGTTGCATCTTGTGTGTTGGCTCACGAGCACGGAAGTTGTGTTCATCCTCGCTCTTTCCTCAACCCTTCAGATCTGGTGGACCACGGAGATTACGACTATTACGAGGATCCAGACGTTGAAGGCTAAGGAGCTGATGAAGAGTAGTTTAGTTTGAGTAGTCTTGGTCTCGCCCTAGTCTAGTTGGCTCGTCGGTACTTGCGCACGGCCAGTATTGTCCAAATACTTAGTTAATACCAGTCGTACACAAGTATCCCAGTTACTTGCTTGTGGAGAGATATGCTCTGTCTCTTTTGTTTCTGCTGTAGTTTCCGACCAGGTGGCCGAAACCTCTTTTCGACCAAGTGGTCGGAAGCGGTATGCAATTTTCGCTGTTCTTTTGTGATGTAATCATTTGGCCTGTTCGGTCCTTACTGTAAAACTAACCCGCCGTAGTCTATATCAATCTGATGTCTGGATTATAATGGATGGTTTGGTCTTACGACCTGTATGAATTGATTCAGCAATGTATCTATGAGTGCTATCTACTGATCTAAAGAATAGCACAGTATTTTCACAGATAATTCAGGATTTTAAAAATCCGGGTCCGACATGTATTAAGATTCCACTTATCACTGAATCTGCAGTATAATAAGTTAATAACCCTCTCTAGTAACGTGATAAATTTTGTTCGGGACAATTTTGTTGTTTTAGCTAGGAAAAGGCTCCTCTCTCTTGGCCACCGACTCTCTCTCTAGGCCCGCGTGTCAGCGAGAGAGTTGCGTGGCAAAAGTAAAACTTGGCTCCAAACCGTTGGGGAAAACGAAAAATCCTCCCTCTGTCTGCTTTTACTTCAGGTGCGATCTAAATACCGGAGCTTAGATCAAAGCAATGTTACGTAGATATCCGTGCTAGTTGGAGAAGTGAGAAACAATATGTGAAAGTTGGTGTATGATTCTGTTGAGATTGTTGAACCAGTCAGCAGTGGCAAAACTCCATAAGAAAAAGGGACGGCTCTCGTTCGGCCTCGGCGGTCCATACGTCCAAAGACTCCAAACCGACCAACGGAGAAATTACGACGTCGTACATGCAAGCAAGCAAGCAAGCAATCGGGCATCAATCAACGTAGTCACGGCGAAAGCTCGGCAACGACCAGCTAAGGACCATTTGGAACGCAAAAATTTCACAGGAAACAAGACGATCCTTCGAAACAGACCTTGAAAAATCAAGAAGCCAATGAGCCACCAAGCAGCGATAGCAACCAGAGATGCAGCGGCCAAGAGGCGGACTCTGCGATCTGATAACGAGAGGTCAGCGTGCCGATCCACTTGCCGATCCACTTGGTTGCAGATAGAAAGTATGCACTCACTCCAGTACCATTGCACTGTCACGGGCGACGATGTAACGTGCCTAAAATTTGAGACCGTTAAATTTTTCATAACCATCCGAGATGTGCAGTTGCAAAGTAAGCAATGTCTCAAACAATCTTTCGACTACAATAAAAACCAAACTTTATTATACAAGATTAAGGCTTAACAGCAGCCAGTTTTAACCTAACACGGGCATCCAAGCCCAAAGTTAATATAATACAAGACAAAAGAACTTCAAACCACATGCACACTTGAGCGCAGTCGAGGCCTAATAAAAGTAGTCGCTGTCATTCGTGGGTCCACCAAAATCCTGTTCATCATAAACCTCTGCATTTTCTCATGTTTCCTCTGCAGATGTTTTGCAGATATTGCAAAAATGAGTACAACTTCCGTACTCAACAAGCCACATGGAAATTCTATTTAATTACATGCAAGGAGTTCAATGGACGGTTATGGTTTTACCTTAACAGGCATATGTGGATGTATTTTACAGTTAAAACAGTAAAACAATAATAAATAATAACATCAAGGGTTTCTCAACAAGTCACATACCAACTTAACATCTCAAAAACTCTACGTATGCCTCATGTACTGGAATCACCCATAACACAGCTTCATTAACAGGAAGCATGGTGTATTCGAATACCTTTAGCTATACACTCTGCAGAGCTACCCAACTTTACCCACAAGATATCTCATGCTCATACTATCATGCAATATACACACAACACATTAGAGTGCGACTGAGTTGAGATAACAAAGCATTTTCACTGCTCATCCTTTTTAGCCTCTACCCAGTAGGTCTATGGACCATACAGCGCTCGGGAGACTCCACCGGCCCTAGTGGATCTTGCACCCCTATGTTGTCATGCTGCGCACTGAGCCTCCTGCTCTCTTTGCACCGATTCAGGACACAGGACCAATTTGCAAGGATGCTAGCTATTTCAGTCTACAAAGAAAGTAGATCACCATCGTGGATGTGGACGCTATCTCATTGAGTAGTTCGCTCAAATTTAGGTTAAGTCAGTTGAGGCTCAATGTGTTTGAGCCGTGTCAGTTTAAGATTACGAGTGTCGCCCTTTATATAGTAGTTTGTGTGCTAGGATCGTTTCTTTTCTTATGTGCGAGTATGAGTTGCAAAAGTACTTAGGCATTTTTTTTGTAGCCATGCTAAGAACCCTATTAATATAAGTATTTTAGTTGATTTCTTGAAGCTGTGTTTGTTGGGTTTATTCTACCCCCTCGATTAGTTCTTAACTTATCTTGTGCTTACCACCTTATCTAACCCATGGAGCATTCGCCAGATGGTTCAGACTCGTCATGCTGCTACCAGTGGATCTGAAACCCCTCAATCAGAAGAGAATGAACAGACACCAGTAGGAGCAGTCCCGCCATAAGCACCTCCAATTAATTTGCAGAATTTTGGAGCGTTCATTGCAGCTCAAACGCAAATGATGTACACAATGATGAACTAGATGCAAAATGTGAACAATAATCAGAACAACACTAACAACAACACAGCACCAGTCAACCATAGTCATCATGGACCATCCAAGCATGTAGAGTTTATGAGAACTCGCCTACCCACCTTTTTTGGGCATGTATCACTAGTTGAAGCCGATGACTGGCTTCGTGTCATAGAGAGGAAGCTATTGATCACTCAATGTAATGATCGTGAGAAGGTTCTCTATGCCACTCACCAGATGGAGGGTATCGCCGCCGATTGGTGGAAAAACTTCTGTGACGTGCATGAGACGCCACAAAACACCACCTGGGAAGAGTTTTCAACGGCTTTTCGCCATTATCATATGCCAGAAGGAATTATTGATCTACAGAAGGATAAATTCCGTGCCCTCAAACAAGGAGGCATGTCAGTAACCGACTACCTCAATAAATTCTCTCAGCTAGCCCGCTACGCCGCAGAAGATGTCGCCACTGATAAGGCTCATTAGAGTCATTTTTTGAAGGGGTTAAATACTGGATTATAAGTCAGTTTGATCGCCCATACCTTTCCAGATTTCCAAGAGCTGGTCAACAAAGCCTTGATCCTGGAGGATAAGCGCAAAGAGTTGGAGGACAATCATAAGCGTAGAATGGCTCAGCACGGGAGTCATCAAGCTCAGCAGAAGTTGAGAACAGTTCCCCAACAGTTCACTCATTTTTCTTCACAGAACTCTTTCAGAACGCCTGCACCAACTTCAGTGCCTCGTCCAGCTGCTCAGAATTTCCGCAACCCTATGACAGTCAACCCTAATCTTGGAGGCAATCAGCAGAATGGACCTAGAGTTTGCTATACCTGCCGTCAACCAGGACACTTTGCCAACCATTGTCATCAGAAGGGAACAAAGACTCCTATACGCTTCAACCTTGGAGCTACACCGGCCAAAACGCCAGCACCAAGCAGCAACCAAGGAGCCTCTAAAGCTACCGATCAATCTAGAGGAACACCGCAGTTTGTGGTCAGAGGTCGTGTCAACCACGTCACTCTAGAAGGAACCTAGGAAGCACCCGACATCGTATTGGGTAAGTTTATGGTTAACTCAGTACCTGCATCAGTTTTTTTCATTCTGGAGCTTCGCATTAGTTTGTTTCCGGAGTTTTGCAACTAAGAATAATTTGAAAGTTATCCATCTTAAGCATATTCTGTTAGTCCAATCACTTGAACTAGAGTTAAGTTCTAAAGTGGGATGTTTAGGAGCTAAGTTACTCATAGCTTGAGTTGAATTTCTAGCCAACCTTCTTGTTCTAGACACCCAAACTTTAGATGTCATTCTGAGCATGGATTGGTTAACTAAGCACAAAGCTGTGCTAGATTGTGACCGAAGAGCCGTAACAATCGAGGATACTAATGGAAAGAATGTGGAGTTTCTAGCCTCCTCAGTGCGTGATGGACATCTGTTAATCAATAGCCTGAAGACTATTGCTTTGGAAAATGTACCTATGGTCAGAAAATATCCAGATGTGTTTCTACAGGAATTACCAGGGATGCCATCGGACCGTGGTATTGAGTTTGTCATCGATCTAGTGCCAAGAACAGCACCAATCTCTAAGAGAAAGACTATGCACACTCGGAGGCATAGAAGCACAGACTCGACGCAAGAGTTTTGCATTTCAAAAACAAAAGTTCACAAGATGCCCATCCTTCTCACAAAATGAGCAATTGTGTAAGGGTATAAGAGACACGGTCTAAGAGGACCAAGCATCATTGTCGCTTAAAGAAGAAGTCCCTTGGGAAACACTAGAACAGCCACCATCACTACTCGCCTCGTGTCGGCACTAGGCTCACATATGCCATGAGAGGGGCGATGTATATTGTTAAATGCCTGACCACACACTCGACGCTCGTGTTTGATATGACAGAAGCAAAAGTCAACAATGTGTCCATCCTTCTTATTAAAGGTACAAAGGTAATTCTCTTTTAGAGATGTTGTACCAAGAGCTGAAGAAGCACCCTTGTCTTTAGAAGTCCCTTGGACACCACTAGAAGAAACACAAGAGGCATCACGAGCCAAGTAAGAACGATCCAAAGCAATGACACAAGTGTTAACATCAAATGACTCACACGCACCATAAGAAGAATCCAACTCCGAATGCAAAAAAAAGCTAGCAAAATCTTCAAAATATCAATCTCGGGGTTGATGCAAATAAAAGAGTCATATGACTTGGCACTCATATAATTGCGCACTCTCTTCAAAGCATCAACTTCCTTTTTCAAAATGATGCAAGAGGTGCAAGAAATCAAAGATGCATTCTTAGTAAGCTTGCAATTCAAAGCATCAATTTCATTCTTTAAGCTAGCACAATTTTTGCAAGACACTAGTCCATCATAAGCATTTTTTTAGTTTCTAAGCACATGCTACAAGGGCTAGCTCTACTCTCAACAATTTCAGCCCTAGCCTTCTCTAATTGCTCAAGATGTAAGGAAATAATCAATTTTAACCTCTCATTTTCAGCCAGCATACCTACAAAAGAATCACATTCATTTCTAGTCAAGGATCTAAGATTGCCTATTTCTAACTTAGCACTATCAAGCTCATGATGTATGGCTATACAAGAATCACATGGCATAGAAGCATTCGATTTCAACAATTCATTTTCATACTTTAGACATGCAAGAGATTTGTTCAAGTTATCCATGTCTACAAGCAAGAAATCAAAAGCATACATGGAGGTTTCACTTTTGCAAGCTCATGAGACAAATCACCATTCTCTCTAAGATTTGTAAAGATCAACCAAAGAGCAAACCTTGCTCTAATACCAATTGTTGTACTGAGAACAGCGACTAGAGGGGGTGAATAGGAGCTTACACAAACACAATTATTTTCCAAATCTTTTCCCAATGAGAAATCAAGACTCTTCACTTAAGGAGTGATTAAAATCTTTAACAAGATATAAAAATCGTAGCCTAGACACCTATAATGAAATCTCTAAGAAAAATTGACCAAAATGAGACAATGCTTGCCCACACGGTCTAACCTCCAACTAGTGAGAGGTCTGACAGACCTTGGGCGGTTAGACCTCTCTCTCATAACAGAACTGAAAATTAGCCCGATTTCAAAACCACAAATCGATGCAACTCATGGCTCCAAACTACTCGAAACTTTGCATACACATTGCCTAAGAAAATTGCAAACATAATCCATGAAGAGATCGAAACAAATCTATCCAAACTACTTTGTTGTTGCAATCCAGCACCAACCCTTATATAGTGGAGGCTAGGACTAAGAGAGAAACCCTAACGGGCACCCGTTAAGCCCACACACAAAGGAGACTCTCACTCACGCATGCTTCACAAAGCATACGACAATCTGATGCACCCAGATCCGTCTCTTGATGATCTTGTCCTCCTCATGGAGTATCCTTGACCTAATCCACTTAGGCCACCACAGTGGTTTCGCACACCACCACTTTTCTGGTATTGAGCAATTTACCAAAATGCCCCTCTACCGACATTTCCCGAATCCTTCACATCAAAGCAACGCTCATACTTCGAGATCATCCATGTGGCCCCAATGACTTCCAGCCAAGCCTCTCACGCGTCAGGTCCTACCGAACCATCATCACCTGCAAACAGGCCCAAGTCACATAGCGCACCACATGCTTACCACGCACCATGACCGCAACCAACTTCCCTGACCATTCTGGACCTCAGCTCCTCCCTGAGCTTAGTACCAACCCACCTTGTCATTGCCCATCACATCCAACACTCGGCAAGCCTCAGTCATCTTCCGATGGCACCTTGATCGTTTCAGACGTAAGCTCCCCTAGCTTAGTCCTGATCCCTTGATCACTCCGGGCCTAAGCTCTCCTAGCTTAGCCCCAGTCCTGTCCGCCTCACCATAACGTAGCTCCAGAGTCTTACAACCTTCACCGACAACCAAACCATCATATAGCACCGCACGACATACAAAATCATTAATTGACATAATTGATGAGTCAAGAACACATACCTTCATAGCTTTGCACACGAAAGAATCACTTTACCTTAAAAGATCTTTGCTCAAACTTTGTTTCTATGGTTTATATTCATCTTGCACCTTGCTTGAGTCGAACCATCTCACCCGACATCTATGACTGTTCTAGACCTTGATTCTCCTAACCAAATCCCGATTCTCCTCATTGTTGACTATAGTTGACTCCATGCCACCTACACAATAATAGATCAATCAACTATTTTCGAGCACAAGTTCTTCACAACTTGACCCATGTTCACCAAAATATGCATCATACAACACATGCAACAATTCCATGACCCTAGGTCAATTCTAAAAATTCTACCCGAAAACACAACTCGTTGTGCTTTGAAATGCTACAGTCGGTCTAACCTCCGCCACCAGGTCAGTCTAACGGCCATGATCACACCAGTGTGACTGCCAACTATTGGTCGGTCTGACCGCTCCCACTAGTAATATGGCACTAGTCTGACCGCCATGGTGTAGTCGGTCTGACTTCTTCCCTTCACTAGAAAACACCAACTCTGGAATTTTGGTGAAACTCTATCTAGTTTCAGGTCTAGTTTCTATTTTCAATAGCACCTAGTGCAAACACATCCCCAAATAACCCTACACAAGTGTTTGGTGTCCATTTATCCCAAGCCTGCACCGTCGGTCTAATTGTCGGTCGGCTCGCCTAGCCAAGGCCAGTCAAACTGCCCTGAATTCCGGTCAAACCACCTATCTCCTGAATGCAGGCCAACTTTTGCAAAATAGAGAACTAGCTCCCTAAACTCTTTGACAACGATGTCAATTGTTCATCACTTGATGTAAGACCAAACGACATGGTCTCTACCATTACACAACAGGAGGTCCCCTCACCTGCAGTGAGACTTTAGACTTTTGGGTCCCGACAAGCATACAAGTCAATGCCTTGTCTTTGCACATGGAGGACAGATCGCAGTATTTGATTCCAAAAATATTGATATTTTTTCAGAATGCGGGTTTTGCACCTATACATGGGATCACATGCACTATTCTTATGGTTGAAGTGCTCCAAGATTCGTGCCTTAATTTTTCAAAAAAAAAATCCCCCTCCCTTTCTCTCCCTTCTCCTGTCCTCCCCCTCCTCTCCTCTCCTCTCCTCTCCTCTCTCCTAATCACCTTCCTCTCTCTCCCCTACCTCTGACCGGCGATCTGCGCCATGCCGCGCTACCTTGGCCCGTGTTGCGCCACTGTCGTCGCCAGAAGATTCGTGACCGCTGGAAACCTCACAAAATTAACACCGCTTCACCGCCGGAAATCTCGCTAAACCCCGCGCCACCGACGAAAATATCGGGGTTTCTAGCGGTGGCGCAGAGTTTGGCGGGGTTTCTGGCAACCTGCGGCGGGGTTTCTAGCAGCAGCGCGGATCAGGGATTGAGGGACGGCGGCGGCACCAAAGCCTAGAGAGAGGAGGAGAAGGAGAGGAGAGAGAGGGTGAGGAAGAGAGAAAGGTTTTTTTGAAAGAAAAAAAGTAGTACAAATCTTGGAGCACTTCAACGGTGGGGATAACGTATGGGGTACCATGTACATGTGGATTTGATTTATCATGTTTTTTAATTGAAGTTTTGCACTTTTGCCTTTTTCTAGCCATTCAGTCATGGAGCCAAACTATCAAACACTGGAGTTTGAGGGACTGGATGGTGAATGGATCATCAAATCTTAGTTCTGAACCTAATTCACTTGTTTGGTTTGAAGAATGGAATGAAGTGATTCATCACTGCTTCATCCCTCATAAACATAATGTTAGTATAAAATGATGGATGATGTCACCTCACAAAAATTCTCATGAGAGAATTTCATGATGGACCAAACAATCCTTAGATAAGGTGATCCCTCAAATCAAACACCACATCAAAGATGTTCTTGTTACAGCTGCTTACTGCTTTCTTCGACCGGTCAACGGTACATGCCATCGTTTCTTTAGATTCCACTTCCGACTGAAGCTGCAATATAATAAGTTAATAACCCTCTCTAGTAACGTGATAAATTTTGTTCGGGCCAATTTTGTTGTTTTAGCTAGGAAAAGGTTCCTCTCTCTTGGCCACCGGCTATCTCTCTAGGCCCGCGTGTCAGCGAGAGAGTTGCGTGGCAAAAGTAAAACTCAGCTCCAAACCGTTGGGGAAAACGAAAAATCCTCTCACTCTCTCTGCTTTTACTTCAGCTGCTATCTAAATACCGGAGCTTAGATCAAAGCAATGTTACGTAGATATCCGTGCTAGGTGGATAAGTGACAAACAATATGTGAAAGTTGGTGTATGATTCTGTTGAGATTTGCGTGTGCATTTGAGTGCTACGTGCTCCATCAATCGGAGATTGTTGAACCAGTCAGCAGTGGCAAAACTCCATAAGAAAAAGGGACGGCTCTCGTTTGGCCTCGGCGGTCCATACGTCCAAAGACTCAAACCGGCACAACGACCGGCTAAGGATCATTTGCTCATTTTGCATGGTGAGTTATTTGATGTGTATTTAATTTATTTTCTCTATGAGCATAGCAAATATATTCGGGAATTGATTAATCGGTATTCCAACAAATTTAAAGTCACAACTCCTAGTAGGATCTAGTGCCTTATGTTGGTCTATTTAGTTTTGTCGGAATGATGTTGTTTTTAACAAAAAAAATTATCACTAATCCCTTACAGGTTATCTTATTTTGTGGATTCTAACTACGTGCCTGGGTAAATTTACAAAAGTCGGCCCAGAAGAAGTATATGTTGGATAGAAACCTAAGGTTGGAGTTTGTGGCGAAACAAATGCTCAATTCTCATAGGGTGGTGGCTTAGTCACAGGATTTGACTGATTAAATTTAACTTTCATTTGTCTAATAATAGCTGTAAAGCTACTTGCCACTTTTAACAGTATTGGTTATTTTGTTACTTTTGTTCCTTTAATAAATAGGCTATGTACATACTTGATGTAGAGGTTGAAAGGGATTTTTTTCTCTTTCATTATCAACAAAAAAAAAGATCATTTGGAATGCAAAAAATTCACAGGAAACGAGACGATCCTTCGAAACAACCTTGAAAAATCAAGAAGCCAATGAGCCACCAAGCAGCGATAGCAACCTGAGAAATGCACCGGCCAAGAGGCAGACTCTGCGATCTGATAGCGAGAGGTCAGCGTGCCGATCCACTTGGTTGGAGATAGAAAAGTATGCTCTCACTCCAGTACCATTGCACTGTCACGGGCGACGATGTAACGTCCCCAAAGTTAAACTCTTCGTAACCATCAAGATGTGCAGTTACGAAGTAAGCAATGTCTTAAGTAATCATTCGATTACAATAAAAACCAAACTTTATTATACAAGATTAAGGCTTAACAGCAGCCAGTTTTAACCTGACACGGACATCTAAACCCAAAGTTAATATAATACAAGACAAAAGAATTTCAAACCACAGGCACACTTGAGCACGGTTGAGGTCTAATAACAGTAATCGTTGTCATCTGTGGGTCCACCAAAATCCTGTTCATCATAAACCTCTAAATTTTCCTAGGTTTCCTCTGTATATGTTTTGCAGATATTGCAAAAATGAGTACAACTTCCGTACTCAACAAGCCACATGGAAATTCTATTTAATTACATGCAAGGAGTTCAATGAACGGTTAGGGTTTTACCTTAACAGGCATATGTGAATGTATTTTACAGTTAAAACAGTTTATATTTAAAACAGTAAAACAATAATAAATAATAACATCAAGGGTTTCTCAACAAATCACATACCAACTTAACATCTCAAAAACTCTACTTATGCCTCATGTACTGGAATCACCCATAACACAACTTCATTAACAGGAAGCATGGCGTATTTGGATACCTTTAGTTATATACTCTACAGAGCTGCCCAACTTTACCCACAAGATATCTCATGCTCATACTGTCATGCAATATACACACAACACATTAGCGTGCGACTGAGTTGAGATAACAAAGCCTTTTCACTGCTCATATTTTTTAGCCTCTACCCGATAGGTCTATGGACCATACAACCTTCGGGAGACTCCACCAGCCCTAGTGGATCTTGCACCCCTATCTTTGTCGTGGCTGCACTGAAGCCTCCTGCTCTGTTGCACCAGCCTGGGACACGGGACCAATTTCAAGGATACCGGTAGCGAGCCAGTCTACAAAGGCGGGATCACCGTCGTGGATGTGGACGCTATCTCATCAAGTAGTTCGCTCAAGTTTAGGTTAAGTCAGTTGAGGCTCAATGTGTTTGTGTGTTTGAGCCGCGTCAGTTTAAGATTACGAGTGTCACCCTTTATATAGTAGTTTGTGTGCTAGGATCATTTGTTTTCTTATGTGCGAGTATGAGCTACAAAAGCACTTAGGCATTTGTTGTAGCCATGCTAAGAACCCTATTAATATAAGTATTTTAGTTGATTTCTTGAAGCTGTGTTTGTTGGGTTTAATCTGCCCCCTCGATTAGTTCTTAACTTATCTTGTACTTACCACCTTATCTAACCCATGGAGCATTCGCCAGATGGTTCAGACTCGTCATGCTGCTACCAGTGGATCTGAAACCCCTCGATCAGAAGAGAATGAACAGACACCAGCAGGAACAGTCCTGCCGTAAGCACCTCTAATTGATTTGCAGAATTTTGGAGCGTTCATTGCAGCTCAAACGCAAATGATGTACACGATGATGAACTAAATGCAAAATGTGAACAATAATCAGAACAACACTAACAACAACGCAGCACCAGTCAACCATAGTCATCATGGACCATCCAAGCTTGTAGAGTTTATGAGAACTCGCCTACCCACCTTTTCTGGGCATGTATCACCAGTTGAAGCCGATGACTGGCTTCGTGTCATAGAGAGGAAGCTATTGATCACCCAATGCAATGATCGTGAGAAGGTTTTCTATGCCACTCACCAGATGGAGGGTATCGCCGCCGAATGGTGGAAAAACTTCTGTGTCGTGCATGAGACGCCACAAAACACTACCGGGGAAGAGTTTTCAACGGCTTTTCGCCAGTATCATATGCCAGAAGGAATTATTGATCTAAAGAAGGATGAATTACGTGCCCTCAAACAAGGAGGCATGTTAGTAACTGACTACCTCAATAAATTCTCTCAGCTAGCCCGCTACACTGCAGAAGATGTCGCTACTGATAAGGCTCGTCAGAGTCATTTTTTAAAGGGGTTAAATACTGGATTGCAAGTCAGTTTGATCACCCATACCTTTCCAGATTTCTAAGAGCTGGTCAACAAAGCTTTGATCCTAGAGGATAAGCGCAAAGAGTTGGAGGACAATCGTAAGCGCAGAATGGCTCAGCAAGGGAGTCATCAAGCTCAGCAGAAGCTGAGAACAGTTCCCCAACAGTTCACTCATTTTTCTTCACAGAACTCTTTCAGAACGCCTGCACCAACTTCAGTGCCTCGTTCAGCTGCTCAGAACTTCCGCAACCTTGTGACAGTCAACCCTAATCTTGGAGGCAATCAGCAGAATGGACCTAGAGTTTGCTATACCTGCTATCAGCCAGGACAATTTGCCAACCATTGTCATCAGAAGGGAACAAAGACTCCTGTACGCTTCAACCTTGGAGCTACACCAGCCAAAACGCCAGCACCAAGCAGCAACCAAGGAGCCTCTAAAGTTACCGATCAATCCGGAGGAACACCGCAGTCTGTGGTCAGAGGTCATGTCAACCACGTCACTCTAGAAGGAGCCTAGGAAGCACCCGACATCGTATTGGGTAAGTTTATGGTTAACTCAGTACTTGCATCAATTTTATTTGATTCTGAAGCTTCGCATTAGTTTGTTTCTAGACTTTTGCAACTAAGAACAATTTGAAAGTTATGCATCTTAAGCATACTCTGTTAGTCCAGTCACTTGGACCAGAGTTAAGTTCTAAAGTGGAATGTTTAGGAGCTAAGTTACTCATAGCTGGAGTTGAATTTCTAGCCAACCTTATTGTTCTGGACACCCAAACTTTAGATGTCATTCTACGCATGGATTGGTTAACTAAGCACAAAGCTGTGCTAGATTGTGACCGAAGGGCCATAACAATCGAGGATACTAATGGAAAGAATGTGGAGTTTCTAGCCACCTCAGTGCGTGATGGACATCTGTTAATCAATAGCCTGAAGACTATTGCTTTGGAAGATGTACCTATGGTCAGAAAATATCCAGATGTGTTTCTAGAGAAATTACCAGGGATGCCATCGGACCGTGGCATTGAGTTTGTCATCAATCTAATGCCAGGAACAACACCAATCTCTAAGAGAAAGACTATGCACACTCGGAGACATAGAAGCACAGACTCGACGCAAGAGTTTTGCATTTCGAAAACAAAAGTTCACAAGATGCCCATCCTTCTCACAAAATGAGCAATTGTGTAAGGGTGTAATAGGAGACACGGTCCAAAAGGACGAAGCATCATTGTCGCTCAAAGAAGAAGTCCCTTGGGAAATACTAGAACAGCCACCATCACTACTCGCCCTCGTGTCAGCACTAGGCTCACATATGCCATGAGAGGGGCGATGTATATTGTTAAATGCCCAACCACACACTCGACGCTCGTGCATGATATGACAGAAGCAAAAGTCAACAATGTGTCTATCCTTCTTACTAAAGGTACAAAGGTAATTCTCTTTTAGAGATGTACCAAGAGCTGAAGAAGCACCCTTGTCTTTAGAAGTCCCTTGGACACCACCGGAAGAAACACAAGAGACATCACAAGCCAAGTAAGAACGATCCAAAGCAATGACACAAGTGTTAACATCAAATGACTCACACGCACCACAAGAAGAATCCAACTCCGAATGCAAAGAAGCAAGCAAAATCTTCAAAATATCAATCTCGGGGTTGAGGCAAATAAAAGAGTCATATGACTTGGCGCTCATATGATCGCGCACTCTCTTCAAAGCATCAACTTCCTTTTTCAAAACGATGCAAGAGGTGCAAGAAATCAAAGATACATTCTTAGTAAGCTTGCAATTCAAAACATCAATTTCATTCTTTAAGCTAGCACAATTTTTGAAAGAGACTAGTCCATCATAAGCATTTTTTTAGTTTCTAAGCACATGCTACAAGGGCTAGCTCTACTCTCAACAATTTCAGCCCTAGCCTTCTCTAATTGTTCAAGATGTAAGGAAATAGTCAATTTTAAGCTCTCATTTTCAGCCAGCATACCTACACAAGAATCACATTCATTTCTAGCCAAGGATCTAAGATTGCCTATTTCTAACTTAGCACTGTCATGCTCATGATGTATGGCCATACAAGAATCATATGGCATAGAAGCATTCGATTTCAACAATTCATTTTCATATTTTAGACATGCAAGAGAATTGTTCAAGTTATCCATATCTACAAGCAAGAAATCAAAAGCATACATGGAGGTCTCACTTTTGCAAGCTCATGAGACAAATCACCATTCTCTCTAAGATCTATAAAGATCAACGAAAGAGCAAACCTTGCTCTAATACCAATTGTTGTACTGAGAACAGTGACTAGAGGGGGTGAATAGGAGCCTACACAAACACAATTCTTTTCCAAATCTTTTCCCAATGAGAAATCAAGACTCTTCACTTAAGTAGTGATTAAAATCTTTGACAAGATGTAAATATCGTAGCCTAGACACCTATAATGAAATCTCTAAGAAAAATTGACCAAAATGAGACAATGCTTGCCCACACGGTCTAACCTCCAACTAGTGAGAGGTCTGACAGACCTTGGGCAGTCTGATGTCTCTCTCAAATAGAACTGAAAATTAGCCCGATTTCAAAACCACAAATCGATGCAACTCATGGCTCCAAACTACTCGAAACTTTGCATACACATTGCCTAAGAAAATTGCGAACAAAATCCATGAAGAGATCGAAACAAATCTATCCAAACTACTTTGTTGTTGCAATCCAGCACCAACCCTTATATAGTGGAGGCTAGGACTAAGAGAGAAACCCTAACAGGCACCCGCTAAGCCCACACACAAATGGGACTCTCACTCACGCACGCTTCTCAAAGCATACGACAATCTGATGCTCCTAGATCCGTCTCTTGATGATCTTGTCCTCCTCATGGAGTATCCTTGACCTAATTCACTTAGGCCACCACAGTGGTTTCGCACACCACCACTTTTCCGGTATTGAGCAATTTACCAAAATGCCCCTCTACCGACATTTCCCGAATCCTTCACATCAAAGCAACGCTCATGCTTCGAGATCACCCATGTGGCCCCAATAACTTCCTGCCAAGCCTCTCATCCTGCCAAGCCTCTCATGTGTCAGGTCCTACCGAACCATCATCACCTACAAACAGGCCCAAGCCACATAGCGCACCACATGCCTTACCATGCACCATGTCCACAACCAGCTTCCCTGACCATTCTGGACCTCAGCTCCTCCCTGAGCTTACTACCAGCCCACCTTGTCGTTGCCCATCACATCTAGCACTCTGCAAGCCTCAGTCATCTTCCGATGGCACCTTGATCGTTCTAGACGTAAGCTCCCCTAGCTTAGTCCTGATCCCTTGACCGCTCTGGGCCTAAGCTCTCCTAGCTTAGCCCCAGTCCTGTCCGCCTCACCATAACGTAGCTCCAGAGTCTTACAACCTTCACCGACAACCAAACCATCATGTAGCACTGTACGATATACAAAATCATTAATTGACACAATTGATGAGTCAAGAACACATACCTTCATAGCTTTGCACACGGAAGAATCACTATACCTTAAAAGATCTTTGCTCAAACTTTGCTTCTATGGTTTATATTCATCTTGCACCTTGCTTGGGTCGAACCATCTCACCCGGCATCTATGAATGTTCTAGACCTTGGTTCTCCTAACCAAATCCCGATTCTCCTCATTGTTGACTATAGTTGACTCCATGCCATCTACACAATAATAGATCAATCAACTATTTTCGGGCACAAGTTCTTCACAACTTGACCCGTGTTAACCAAAATATGCATCATACAACACATGCAACAATTCCATGACCCTAGGTAATTCTGAAAATTCCGCCTGAAAACACAACTCACTGTGCTTTGAAATGCTACAGTTGGTCTAACCTCCGCCACCAGGTCAATCTAACCACCATGATCACACTAGTCTGACTGCTAACCATTGGTCGGTCTGACCGCTCCCACTGGTAACATGGCACTGGTCTGACCGCCATGGTGTAGTCGATCTGACTTCTTCCCTTCACTAGAAAACACCAGCTCTGGAATTTTGGTGAAACTCTATCTCCCCAAATAACCCTACACAAGTGTTTGGTGTCCATTCATCCCAAGCCTGCACCGCCGGTCTAATTGTCGATCAGCTCGCCTAGCCAAGGCCAGTCAAACTGCCCTGTATTCTGGTCAAACCACCTATCTCCTGAATGTAGGCCAACTTTTGCAAAATAGAGAACTAGCTCCCTAAACTCGTTGACAACGATGTCAATTTTTCATCACCAGATGTAAGACCAAACGACATGGTCTCTACCATTACACAGCAGGAGGCCCCCTCACCTGCAGCGAGACTTCAGACTTTTGGGTCCCGACAAGCGTACAAGTCAATGCCTTGTCTTTGCACATGGAGGACAAATCGCAGCATCTGATTCCAAAAATATCAATATTTTTTTTTTCAGAATGCGAGTTTTGCACCTATACATGGGATCTCATGCACTATTCTCACGGTTGAAGTGCTCCAAGATTCGTGCCTTAATTTTGCCAAAAAAAAAATCCCCCTCCCTTTCTCTCCCTTCTCCTTTCCTCCCCCTCCTCTCCTCTCCTCTCTCCTAATCTCCTTCCTCTCTCTCCCCTATCTCCGACCGGCGATCTGCGCCATGCCGCGCTGCCTTGGCCCGTGTTGTGCCGCCGTCGTCGCCAGAAGATCCGTGCCCGCCAGAAACCTCACCAAATTAACACCGCTTCACCGCCGGAAATCTCGCTAAACCGTGCGCCACCGCCGAAAATATCGGGGTTTCTAGCGGTGGTAGTTTGGCGGGGTTTCTGGCAACCTGCGGCGGGGTTTCTAGCGGCGGCGCGGATCAGGGATTGAGGGACGGCGGCGGCACCAAAGCCTAGAGAGAGGAGGAGAAGGAGAGAGAGAGAAGAGAAGAGAGAAAGGTTTTTTTGAAAGAAAAAAAGTAATACAAATCTTGGAGCACTTCAACGGTGGGGATAACGTATGGGGTACCATGTACATGTGGATTTGATTTATCGTGTTTTTTAATTGAAGTTTTGCACTTTTGCCTCCTTCCAGCCATTCAGTCATGGAACCAAACTACCAAACACTGGAGTTTGAGGGACTGGATAGTGAATGGATCATCAAATCTTAGTTCTGAACCTAATTCAGTTGTTTGGTTTGAAGAATGGAATGAAGTGATTCATCACTGCTTCATCCCTCATAAACATAATGTTAGTACAAAATGATGGATGATGTCATCTCACAAAAAATCTCATGAGAGAATTTCATGATGGACCAAACAATCCTTAGATAAGGTGATCCCTCAAATCAAACACCACATCAAAGATGTTCCTTGTTACAGCTGCTTACTGCTTTCTTCGACCGGTCAACGGTACATGCCATCGTTTCTTTAGATTCCACTTACGACTGAAGCTGCAATATAATAAGTTGATAACCCTCTCTAGTAACGTGATAAATTTTGCTCGGGCCAATTTTGTTGTTTTAGCTAGGAAAAGGTTCCTCTCTCTTGGCCACCGGCTCTCTCTCTAGGCCCGCGTGTCAGCGAGAGAGTTGCGTGGCAAAAGTAAAACTCAGCTCCAAACCGTTTGGGAAAACGAAAAATCCTCTCACTCTCTCTGCTTTTACTTCAGCTGCTATCTAAATACCGGAGCTTAGATCAAAGCAATGTTAACGTAGATATCTGTGCTAGTTGGAGAAGTGACAAACAATATGTGAAAGTTGGTGTATGATTATGTTGAGATTTGCGTGTGCATTTGAATGCTACGTGCTCCATCAATCGGAGATTGTTGAACCAGTCAGCAGTGGCAAAACTCCATAAGAAAAGGGACGGCTTTCGTTTGGCCTCGGCTGTCCATACGTCCAAAGACTCCAAACCGGCACAACGACCGGCTAAGGATCATTTGCTTGTTTTGTTTGGTAGGTTGTTCGATATGTATTTAATTTATCCTCTCTATGAGCATAGCAAACATGTTCGAGACTTGGTTAACCGGTATTTCAACAAATTCAAAGTCACAACTCCTGATGGGATCTAATGCATTATGTTGGTCTATTTGATTTTGTTGGAATGATGTTTTTAACAAAAAAAAATTGTCACTAATCCCTTACAGGTTATCTTATTTTGTGGATTCTGACTACGTGTTTAGGCAAATTTACAAAAATCGGTCCAGAAAGAGTACATGTCGGATAGAAACCTTAGGTTGGAGTTTGTGGCGAAGCAAATGCTCAATTCTCATGGGTCGGGGCTTAGTCA
This sequence comes from Phyllostachys edulis, assembly GCA_036346405.1. NCBI lineage: Eukaryota > Viridiplantae > Streptophyta > Magnoliopsida > Poales > Poaceae > Phyllostachys > Phyllostachys edulis. Next base: position 24,714,095 of record CM070556.1, on the reverse strand, counting down.
CATGATTTGCAATGATTAAGTTTAATTTTTATTTGTCTAATAATGGTTGTAAAGCTACTTGCCACTTTTAACAGTATTGATTATTTTGTTACTTTTATCATTTTAATAAATGGGCTGTGTGCATAGTTGATGCAGAGGTCGAGAGAGATTTTTTTCTCTTCTATTATAAAAAAAAGACCATTTGGAACGCAAAAATTTCACAGGAAACAAAACGATCCTTCGAAACAGACCTTGAAAAATCAAGAAGCCAATGAGCCACCAAGCAGCGATAGCAACCAGAGATGCAGCGGCCAAGAGGCAGACTCTGCGATCTGATAGCGAGAGGTCAGCGTGCCGATCCACTTGGTTGGAGATAGAAAAGTATGCACTCACTCCAGCACCATTGCACTGTCACGGGCGACGACCAGGTCTCTCGTCTCCCTAGTTTAGTTTAGGACTAGCTGAACGGTTTAGGTGTTGAACGCGATAGAATCCGTTGATGGAATTTGTGACGACGAGCTAGCAGAGTTTGGTCGACGGGCGAACGGTGGTGAGATGACTTCGCGGATCCGTCTGATTCATCGGTGCCGTGACGGCTCATCGGCGAGGACTGGCCACCATAGTATCTCTCCTAATCTCCTTCCTCTCTCTCTCCCCTCACTCCGACCGGCGATCCGCACCTCGCCGCGCTGCCTTGGCCCGTGTTGCACCGCCGTTGTCGCCAGAAACCCTGTGCCCGTCGGAAACCTCAGCAAATTAACACCGCTCCACCGCCGGAAATCTCGCTAAACCCCGCACCACCGCCGAAAATATCAGGGTTTCTAGCGTCAGTGCAGAGTTTGGCGGGGTTTCTGGCAACCAGCAGCGGGGTTTCTAGTGGCGGCGTGGCTCGAGGAGAGAGGGACGGCGGCGGCGCCAAAGCCGAGAGGAAGAGGAGACGAGAGAGTGGGTGAGGAAGAGAGAAAGGTTTTTTTGAACAAAAGAAAACATAGTACAAATCTTGGAGCACTGGAACGGTGGGGATAGCGCATGGGGAACCATGTACATGTGTATTTGATTTATTGAAATTTTTAATTGAAGTTTTGCCCTTTTGCCTCTTTCCAACCATTCAATCATGGAACCAAAGTACCAAACAATGGAGTTTGAGGGACTGGATGGTGAATGGATCAACATATCTTAGTTCTGAACCTAACTCGCTTGGTTTGAGGAATGGAATGGAGTAATTCATCACCGCTTCATCCCTCATAAACATAATGTTAGTACAAAATGATGGATGATGTCATCTCACAAAATTGTTCATGAGAGCATTTCATCATGGACCAAACAATCCTTAGATCCCTCGAACCAAACACCACATCAAAGATGTTCCTTGTTACAGTGCTTACTGCTTTCTTCGACCGGTCAATGGCATATGCCATCGTTTCTTGTGACATCCCGTTTTCAGATGTTGTTTATTAGCTCTCGTTTGTCTTCTTGGTTTTCAAAACCTATTTCAAATTGTAGTGTTTTTTTTTAAGTTCTCAAGTTTCTGCCTTATTTCAAATCTTGGGTTTCAAGTTTCAACTTGCATCTCAGCTTCTCTTGAATCCTCTCAATTGGGCCCGACCTCCTCTCGCCCTCTCCTCCCCCAACCCCCTTTCTTTTCTTCCGACCAGGTCGAAAGCTCATCCCGACCATGTGGTCGGAACTTTCCTTCGACCACGTGCCCGCTGTGCCGCGCCCTCATGCTCCTTGTCCTCACCCGACGCCCTCTGCTGCCACCTGCTCCTCCCACCTACTTTGACTTAGGTACCCCTCTTCCCCGCCTAGTCCTGTCACCAGAATGCCCTTTCTGTCCCCACTCTCTTTGCATCCTCGTCGCCACCTACTACTTGGCGCTTTGTCGCGTCTCAAGACCTACTCCCCTACCGTGCCTCGGGACCACGTGCCTCCGAGCCCCTCAGCAGCTCTCTCGTCTTCTCCTCCAGACTATAAAAGAGCCAGAGTCACCCTCCTTCATCTCCTTTCCATCGCCCAATTCTCTCTATCTCACTCTTGTTGCTATGGTTTGCCCGAAGCTCCGAGCTTCGAGTTCAAGCCACCGTGCACATCCTCTCGGTCCTCGTCGCACCAGTGCAGCCCCTCTTCTACCCGCGTCATTTTGGTATCCCAGAGCTCCTTGAAGCAATCCTCGCACTATGTTTCAGTTGTGTTTCACAGGAGCCGCCGCCTTCCCCTTCTCTTTAAGTCCCGGTTGACCCCTTCGTCACCGTCCTTCATCGCAGTTGGACTGCGAGCTTTCTCACCGCGGTTCGCCGTCCACTGACCTTCTCTGACCTCTCTCTCTCTCTCTCTGTCCTGGTATGTTTTCTGTGCTCTGTTTTCTATCATGTTCTTTCGACCACGTTGAGTAGTCGAATCATTCCTTCTTTCGACCACGTCGAGTAGTCGAATCCTTCCTTGTTTTGACCATGCTGAGTAATCGAATCCTTTCTTCTTTCTACCATGTCTAGTAGTTGAATCCTTCCTTCTTTCGACCACGCTGAGTAATCGAATCCTTCCTTCTTTCTACCATGTCCAGTAGTCGAATCCTTCCTTCTTTCGACCACGTTGAGTAGTCGAATCCTTCCTTTTTTTCGACCACGTTGTGTAGTCGAATCCTTCCTTTTTCTGACCACTCATGTAGTCTAACCCTTCTGACCACATGGTGCGGTCGAACCCCTTCCGACCTTTGGGAGTCGTTGATCAGTACTCGAACAGAAAACTTCGAGGACTCTGTTCTTCTTTGTTACAACCCCGATTTCGGTGTTCTTTGTGTCTAAATTTGTGTAAATTCAAGATCTTGCTTTTAACTCTGGTCTCATTTAATTTGGAGTTCGTTTATTATTTTCTGTAGTAATTATTTTTTCTTCTTGCTTGTTGTTCCTTTTTCCGGTTCATTCGTCTGAGTAGAGTTCAAAGAAGCAGGAGACCTCCAGTTTGATCAAGCACAAGGCTACCAAGACTATCTTGCCTTTAACTCGGACAGGTTAATACTTTGATCATTCTGAGCCAACTTTGTATGCAAATTATGTTCCTTTAAATTACCAAAACTGCATGCTTTATTTTTTTAAGCAAATGTATGTTAACTCTTAAGATTGTTAAATGTCCACTTGTTGGTTAATTAATTATTATCCCATCCTGCGACATTTGAATCCATTATTCTATGTCACCCTAGTAACTATGTGGTAATTACTCGATATAGGTTGAACTTAAGCGCCATGCTAATCTTACTTAAGTACTGGAGCATTAAAATGCCCTGACAATCATCTCTTAAAACATCAAAATGACTTGGGGCAGTCGTGGGAGGTACATGACTGCTGTATTTGAGATAAATTGGTTTTTCTCCTCAAACCCCAAACTGCTATACCACATCTGGGCGGATGGTAAGATGGTGGCTGTGGATGTAGCACGAGAATGGTGGGCATGTGGAAAGAACCGCCCAGATGGCATTAAGGACTTAATCCGGTGACGACCTCCCATCGTAAAACATGTGCAACCACAAGTCCGTAAAGTGCAACTTGGCTTAGTAAAGTTATTGAACCCTGAAAGTCATCTCGCTGAAGAGGATTGGGGCAATGCAAGCGGCGGATGTATTCCGGCCTGAATGGGACACCGTCGTAAAGTGAAGTTCGCTAGTTGCACTAGTCGTTGTGGCAAGTGGAGCCTAGCTGTGCTAGTCGTTGTGGTGAACATTGCGCACAAAGTATGAGCGCAACCGCATATGGGCGAAATGACAGGAGGAGCGAGATGATTTAAAAAATTTACTGTGATGGTCTCTCGACCACACGACCAAGGAATCGTGTGGGGCTACGAGTTGATTATCTCTTGTGGGTAAAGTGTACACGCCTCTACAGAGTGTAAAACTGTTTAAACAGTCGTGCCTACGGTCAAATGCGGACATGGAAACTTTACTAGAGTTAGTTTTATTTCAAAAACCTTTGTGGGTGGGCTAAAAACTGGTCGAGTGGATGTAACCTTGACCTAGATTTGTTCCTGGGTGGTCGTACCCAGTGTTGTAAAGTGGTGGATGTAACCACGACCAAAATTAAGCGTAAGGTGAAGGTAACCTTTGCTATATTTTAATATTGCTCAACTGCTCTCTTTACAAAAATGCAAATTGATTAAAATGCTAAGTGATTGGAATTTCTATTTATGATATTTGAAAACACTGCTTTGGCCAATAAAAGAACCCGAGCCTCCCTTGCAAAGCCAAGCATGTATACTATTGCATCTTGTGTGTTGGCTCGTGAGCACGGAAGTTGTGCTCATCCACGCTCTTTCCTCAACCCTTTAGATCCGGCAGACCACGGAGATTACAACTATTACGAGGATCCAGACGTTGAAGGCCAAGGAGATGATGAAGAGTAGTTTAGTTTGAGTAGTCTTGGTCTTGCCCCAGTCTAGCTGGCTCGTCGGTACTTGCGTACAGCCAGTATTATCTAAGTCCTTGGTTAATACCAGCCGTACACGAGTATCCCAGTAGCTTTCCTATGGAGAGATGTGCTCTGCCTCCTTTGCTTCCACTGTAGTTTCTAACCAGGTGGTCGAAACCTCTTTTCGACCAAGTGGTCGAAACCGGTTTGCAGTTTCAGTTGTTCTTTTGTGATGTAATCATTAGGCATGTTCGGCCCTTACTGTAAAATCGACCCGACGTGGTCTATGTCACTTTGATGTCTGGATTATAATGGATGGTTTGGTCTTACGACCTGTATGAATTGATTCAACAATGTACCTGTGAGTGCTATCTACTGATCTAGGGAATAGCACAGTGTTTTCACAAAGGATTCGGGATTTTGAAAATCCGGTCCGATAGAGCTGGTATCAGAGCATACGACTGTAGGAGCCTTAGTTAGACTGGTCGTTGCCGTAGGACTTGAGTCTTATTTTTTTCAACTAAGAAAAGTTTTGGTCAAAATATAGCGTACTTATTGCTCCTTCTCAACACTCCTAGTTCTAAACTTATCTCTACCTTCGTTGATTTTTTAGAATTCTCTCTTGTTCAAAATTGTAGCTGGTCGTGCCGCTCCAACCCGTGGGACCTTTTTTTCACTCTCGTAGGAGCTTTCGACCCGAGGATCTTCGTCGTTGTGCTGGAGTAGCTAGGACTAGTATAGGCTAGCTAGCAGTACTTGCTAGGCAATCTTTTGGGTTACATGTGCTTTACCCTTCTGTAGACGTTGTGGTTTGTATGTTGTGTCACGGCTTAGCATGGCCTATATGCTATGTTTCAAAATCCATATAACACTTAACCCCCCCCCCCCGCCTTAATATAGTGCAGCCACTCTAGGCTTTGTATTGTTCTTGCTTCGTTCTCATTGTTGGTTTGGAGTTTGTCTGTGTGTACTCTAGAGGGCTAGTAAACCATCATATACCTTTCCCCTAGTTCTAAGCCTTAGCGTTTCTTCAGGATGCCACCTAGAAGAGCCGCCGCTCCAACCTGTGGTGCCTTTACAGCGGACCGTGGCCGTGGTCGTGGGTAGGATCTACCTCCCCCGTCACCAGCAAACCCTACAATGGCGCAAGTCATGTTCCAGCAGGCACAAATTCTCCAAGCTTTACTGACCAGTCAGTAGACCAGAGCAGCTGGTCGTAACTCCAAACTGGCAGACTTCCTTAGAACAAGACCCCTTACCTTCGCTACAGCAACTGAACCACTAGAAGCTGAAGATTGGCTCAGAGACACAAAGAAGAAGCTTCGTCTCGCTCGATGCCGAGAAGAAGACAAGGGGGACTTTGCCACCCATCAGCTGAAAGGAGTCGCCGCCGCTTGGTGGGAAAATTACCTTGCTACTTGAGGTGGTGAAAGTCTAGTGGCTGATGAAGAACCAGAGGTAGGAAAAGAAGCAGAAGCACCTGAAGCTAACGATCAGCAAGACCCCGCCGCCGCATACGCGATTGCTGAAGTTCAGCTAGATAAGATGGAACCTACATGGAAGTCAATTCCTTGGGATGAATTCAATGCAGCTTTCAGAACCAATTTTGTGCCAGCGGGTATGATGAGATTGAAGAAGAATGAGTTCAGGGCTCTCAAGTAGGGTCACATGTCAGTCAACGAGTACTTGACAAAGTTCAACCAGCTCGCCCGCTACGCTCCCAACGACATAGCCGATGAAGAGGAGAAGATCGACCGCTTTGTGGAAGGAATGCGTGAAGACATGAGAATCCAGCTTATCCTCCACGACTTCCCCAGCTTCCACCAGCTGGTCAACAAAGCCCGCGTACTCAAAAACAAGAAGAAGACCACGAAAGTTAGCAGCAAGCAAAAGATAGCATTCTAGAAGCCACAGAGTAACTACCCCCAGAAGTCAGCATTCCATGGCAGCTCATCTTTCTGACCACCAGCAGCCTCGCCTTAGAGGACTTCAGCTCTAGCCCCGCGTCCCAATGGGAATGGATTTCACACTCTTCGCCCCGTCAGGCAGTCTGCATTAATCAACCCAGCAGCTTGCCTTCACTGTTTTAGCTGCGGAGAGAATGGACACTTTGCCAACAAGTGCCCTCAACGCTAGAACACCACTGCAAAGTTCAACCCAGGAGCCACATCAACTCAAGGCCAGACCTCAACTCAAGGCAAGAATCATCCGGCTTCGCAAGCATCAAGGCCTACCCTGGCACTGAACTGTGGTCACGTGAACCATGTCACCGTCGAGGAGGCCCAGGAAGCCCCAGGACTGCTAATGGGTACATTCTATGTTAATTCAGTACTCGCACAAGTTTTGTTTGATTTTGGAGCTTCGCACTCCTTCATTTCGAGATCGTTTGTTGAAAGGCATAAGTTGCCGACATTTAAGCTAAACAAACCCGTGGTTCTTAGTTCACCTGGTGGATCCTTATATGCTGCCTCAGTAAGTCCCCTAGTAGAGATTGCTATGGAAAATTTCGGATTCCTAGCAAACCTTCTAGTGCTAGAATCCCAAACTCTGGACATCATCCTAGGGATGGATTGGTTAGTCAGGTATTAAGGAATTATAGATTGTGCCAACAGAGTGGTCGTACTCACCAAAGACCCAGAGACAACGATAAGAGTTAGTGTAGATCATCCATTTTCTTTGGATCGAGCAGGCCACCACCTTGAAGAGTTGTCCCTAGAGACAACACCAGTAGTCCGAGCATACCCCGAAGTCTTCCCAAAAGAATTGTCGGGCATGCCACTAGATAGAGATATGGAGTTTGTGATCAACTTAAGATCAGGGACAGCCCCAATTGCCAAGAGACCTTATCGGATGGCAGTTGATGAACTCGAAGAGCTTAAAATTCATATTGAAGATTTGCAAGAAAAATGATTTATCCGACCTAGTTCCTCTCCCTAGGGTTCGTCAGTGCTCTTTGTAAGGAAAAATGATGGCACCGCCAGATTGTGTGTAGATTACCGAGCACTCAATGATGTGACCATCAAGAACAAGTATCCTTTGCCCCGCATCGATGACCTGTTCGACCAGTTGTCGGGAGTAGCAGTTTTCTCCAAAATAGACCTAAGGTCGGGATACCATTAGCTCAAGATTAGGAGCGAGGACAGCCCTAAAACGGCTTTTATGACTCGGTATGGCCTGTTTGAGTTCACGGTCATGTTGTTTGGCTTGACCAATGTGCCAGCCTACTTCATGAACCTCATGAACAAAGTATTTATGGAGTACTTGGACAAGTTTGTGGTCGTATTCATAAACGACATCTTGATCTACTCGAGGACCGATGAAGAGCATGTTGGACACCTGCATTTGCTCTTAGAGAGGCTTAAAGAGCACCAGTTTTGTGCCAGGTACAGCAAATGTGAATTTTGGCTTCATGAGATAAGTTTTCTCGGACACATTGTATCTGTTGAAGGAGTAGCAGTTGACCCATTCAAAGTAGAAGCTGTCGTGGACTGAAAGCAGCCTACCTCAGTAACCGAAGTGCGTAGTTTCCTTGGTTTGGCCGTATACTACAGGTGCTTCATCGAAGGGTTCTCGAAGATTTCCAAACCGATGACCCATCTGCTTAAAAAGGAGAAGAAGTATGAATGGACAAAAGCCTATGAAAAGAGTTTCCAGGAATTAAAGAAAAGGTTAATCTCTGCACCAGTGTTGGCCCTGTCAGACATACACAGGGACTTTGAAGTCTACTATGATGCTTCATGTCAAGGTCTTGGTTGCGTACTCATGCAAGGAAGAAAAGCTATAGCTTATGCATCTAGACAACTCCGTCCTCATGAAGACATATCCAACTCATGATCTAAAGTTAGCATCAGTAGTGCATGCCCTAAAAATTTAGCAGCATTACTTGATTGGAAATCATTGTGACATATACACGGACCATAAGAGTCTCAAGTATATTTTCACCCAGTCAGACCTCAACCTCCAACAAAGAAGATGGTTAAAGTTGATTAAGGATTATAGTTTGGATGTCCGTTATCATCCTGGAAAGGCTAATGTAGTCGCAGATGCATAAAACCGTAAGTCCTACTGTAATAATATCATGATTCGATACCACCAACGTGAGCTCTACGGGGAGTTCAAAGCACTCAACCTTAAGTTAATAGAGCAGGACACCCTAGCCACCGTGGAAGTGCACCCAACTCTAGAAGAGCAGATTAAGACCACTCAAGAAGGACACCCTGGAGTCCAGAGATTTAAGCATCTTATGGCTAAAGGAAAATCCCCTAAGATGATCGAAGATCAGCAAGGAGTTCTATGGTACGGGAAGCATCTCTTTGTTCCCCACCAGAAGGAGCTCAAGGAGTTGATACTGAAGGAAGAGCACAACTCAGCTTACACATTGCATCCAAGCAGCACCATGATGTATTAAGACATGAAGATTCTTTATTGGTGGCCACGAATGAAGAGAGACATCGCCGAATTCGTAGCTTGTTGTGATGTCTGCCAACGAATCAAAGCTGAACATCAGCGACCCACAGGATTGCTTCGACCACTACAGATCCCTCAGTGGAAGTGGGAAGAAATTGGAATGGACTTCATTACTAGTCTACCTCGAACCAAGTCCGGATGTGATTCGATATGGGTCGTAGTCGATAGATTGACCAAAGTCACCCATTTCATCCAAGTGAAGACAACCTTCAAGGGAAACAGATTAGCTAAGTTATATATAGCTCGTATTATGTGTTTGCATGGAGTACCCAAGAGAACAGTTTCAGATTGAGGTTCTTAGTTCACCTCACATTTTTGGGCTAGTCTGCATAACGGACTCAGAACCCACCTGGAATTCAGTACAGCGTATCATCCTCAGACTGGTGGTCAGACAGAGAGAATGAATCAGATTCTAGAAGACATGCTTCGAGCCTATGATTTGGAATTTATCGTAGATTGGGAGAAATGTCTATTGTATGCCGAGTTTGCCTACAATAATAGTTTTCAATTAAGTCTGAAAATATCCCCGTTTGAAGCACTATATGGAAGAAGTTGCAGAACTCCTCTACACTGGTCAGAATCAGGAGAAGGTTATGTCTTTGGACCAGATACTCTCAAGTAAGCTGAAGAGAAAGTCCGACTGATCAAAGATCGACTTCAAGTAGCTCAGTCCAGGCAAAAGAGTTATGCCGACAACCGTCGAAGGGAATAAACTTTTGAGGTCAGAGACAGTGTTCATCTCAAAGTATCACTGCTTCGTGGAACTCAAAGATTCAAAGTGAAAGGCAAGCTTGCACCAAGATTTATTGGCCTGTTCCCGATCACCGCCAAGCGTGGAGAAGTAGCCTACCAACTCGAGCTACCTGAAGACTTGTCAGACGTCCACAACGTGTTCCACGTCTCTCAGCTCAAGAAGTGTCTCCGAGTACCTGAAGAGCAGACCCCAGTCGAAGCCATCACCCTTCAGAAGGATCTGCCTTATCCAGAGTATCCGATCAAGATTCTCGACGTCATGGAGAAGCAAACCTGACGCCAGATCATCCGCCTCTGTAAAGTTCAGTGGAGTAACCACTCGGTAAGGGAAGCCACCTGGGAGCGCGAAGATCAACTGAAGTCGAAGTTCCCGTCCCTGTTCTCGGAGCAGCTCGAATCTCGGGGTCGAGATTCCGTTTAAGGTGGGTAGGTTTGTGACATCCCATTTTCAGATGTTGTTTATTAGCTCCTGTTTGTCTTCTTGGTTATCAAAACCTATTTCAAATTATAGTGTTTTTGTAAAGTTCTCCGGTTTCTACCCTATTTCAAATTTCGGGTTTCAAGTTTCAGCTTGCATCTCGGGTTCTCTTTGAATCCTCTCAGTTGGACCCGACATCCTCCGCCCTCTCCTCCCCCAGCCCCCTTTCTTTTCTTTCGACCAGTTGGTCGGATATCTCCTTCCGACTAGGTCGAAAGCTCATCCTGACCATGTGGTCAGAACTTTCCTTCGACCACGTGATCGCTATGCCATGCCCTCGTGCTCCTTGTCCTCACTCAGCGCCCTCTGCTGCCACCTGCTCCTCTCACCTGCTTTGACTTAGGTACCCCTCTTCCCCCCACCTAGTCCTATCACCAGAGCTCTCCGCTCTGTCCCACCGCTCTGCTGCACCCCCGTGCGCTCACCTACTCGCCAGCGCCTTGTCGCGTCCCACACCTACCCCCTGCCGTGCCTCGGGACCGCGCTCCTCTGAGCCCCTCAACATCTCTCTTGTCTTATCCTCCATACTATAAAAGAGCCAGATCCGCCCTCCTTCATCTCCTTTCCGCCGCCCAGCTCTCCCTATCTCACTCTTGTTGCTGTGGTTTTGCCCGAAGCTCCAAGCTCCGAGTTCAAGCCGCCGTGCACCTCATCTTGGTCCTTGTCGCACCAGTACAGCCCCTCTTCTACCCGCGTCATTTTGGAATCCCAAAGCTCCTTGAAGCAATCCCCTCACTGTGTTTCAATTGTGTTTCACAAGAGCCGCCGCCTTCCTCTTCTCTTTCAGTCCCAACTGACCCCTTCGTTGTCGTCCTTCATTGCAGTTGGACTGCGAGCTTCCTCGCCGCTGTTCGCCATCTACTGACCTTCTCCGACCACTCTCTCAGTCTTGGTAAGTTTTCTGTGCCCTATTTTCTATCGTGTTCTTTCGACCACGTTGAGTAGTCGAATCCTTCCTTCTTTTGACCACGTCGAGTAGTCAAATCCTTTCTTCTTTCGACCACGTCGAGTAGTCGAATCCTTCCTTCTTTCGACCATGTTGTGTAGTCAAATCTTTCATTCTTCCGACCACTCATGTAGTCAAACCCTTCCGAGCACGTGGTGTAGTCGAACCCCTTCCGACCTTTGGGAGTCGTTGATCAGTACTAGAACACAAAACTTCGAGGACTCCGTTCTCCTCTGTTACAACCCTAATTCAGTGTTCTTTGTGTCTAAATTTGTGTAAATTCATGATCTTGCTTTTAGCTCTGCTCTCATTTAATTTGGAGTTTGTTTATTATTTTCTTTAGTAATTATTTGTTCTTCTTGCTTGTTGTTCCTTTTTTCAGTTCGTTTGTCCAACTAGAGTTCAAAGAAGCAGGAGACCTCCAGTTTGATCAAGCACAAGACTACCAAAACTCTCTTGCCATTAACCCAGGTGGGTCAATACTTTGATCATTCTGAGCCTACTTTTTATGCAAATTATATTCATTTAAATTACCAAAACTGCATGCTTTATTTTTTTTTAAGCAAATGTATGTTAACTCTTAAGGTAGTTAAATGCCCGCTTGTTGGTTAATTAATTATTATCCCATCCTTCGACGTTTGAATCCATTATTCCATGTCACTCTATTAACTATGTGGTAATTACTAGATATAGATTGTACTTAAGCGACATGCTAGTCTTGCTTAAGTACCAGGGTATTAAAATGCACTAACCATCATCTCTTAAAACATGAAAATGATTTAGGGCAGTTGTGGGAAGTACATGACTGCTGTATTTGAGATAAATTGGTTTTCCTCCTCAAACCCCAAACTACTATACCACATATGGGCAGATGGTAAGATGGTGGGGGCGGATGTAGTACAAAAATGGTGGGTATGTGGACAGAACCGCCCAGATGGCTTTAAGAACTTAATCTGGTGACGACCACCCATCGTAAAACATGTGCAACTACAAGTCTGCAAAGTACAACTTGGCTTAGTAAAGTTATCGAACCTTGAAAGTCGTCTCACTAGAGAGGATTGGGGTAATGCAAGCGGCGGATGTGTTCCAACTTGAATAGGACACCGTGGTAAAGTGAAGTTCGCCAGCTGCACTAGTCGTTGTGGTGAGTGGAAGCCAGCAGCGCTAGTCGTTGGGGGTGATCATCCCGCACAACGTATGGGGGCAACCCCATATGGGTGAGATGATGGAAGGGGTGGGATGATTTGAAAAGTTACTGTGATGGTCTCTTGACCACACGACCAAGGAATCATGTGGGGCTACGAGTTGATTATCTCTTGTGGGTAAAGTGTACACATCTCTGTAGAGTGTAAAACTGTTTAAACAGTCGTGTCTACAGTCAAAGGTGGATATGAAAACTTTACTAGAGTTAGTTCTATTTCAAAAACCTTTGTGGGTGGGCTGAAAACTGGTCGAGTGGATGTAACCTTGACCTGGTTTTGTTCCTGGATGGTTGTACCTAGTGTTGTGAAGTGGTGGATGTAGCCACTACCAAAATTAAGCATAAGGTGGAGGTATCCTTCGCTGTATTTCAATATTGCTCAACTGTTCTCTTTACAAAAATGCAATTTGGTTAAAATGCTAAGTGATTGGAATTTCTATTTGCTTTGGCAAATAAAAGAACCCGAGCCTCCCTTGCAAAGCCAAGCATGTATACTATTGCATCTTGTGTGTTGGCTTGCGAGTACGGAAGTTGTGCTCATCCTCGCTCTTTCCTTAACCCTTCATATCCGGCGGATCACGGAGATTACGACTATTACGAGGATCAAGACATTAAAGACCAAGGAGCTGATGAAGAGTAGTTTAGTTCGAGTAGTCTTGGCCTTGCCCCAGTCTAGCTGGCTCGTCGGTACTTGCGTACGGGCAGTATTGTCCAAATCCTTGGTTAATACCAGTGGTACACGAGTATCCTAGTCGCTTGCTTGTGGAGAGATGTGCTCTACCTCTTTTGCTTCTGCTGTAGTTTCCGACTAGGTGGTCAAAACCTCTTTTCGACCAAGTGGTCGGAACCGGTTTGCAGTTTTCGCTGTTCTTTTGTGATGTAATCATTTGGCCTGTTCGGCCCTTATTGTAAAACCGACCCAACATAGTCTATGTCATTCTGATGTCTAGATTATAATAGATGGTTTGGTCTTACGACCTGTATGAATGGATTCAGTAATGTACCTGTGAGTGCTATCTACTGATCCAGGGAATAGCACAGTATTTTCATAGAGGATTCGGGATTTTAAAATTCCGGGTCCGACATTTCTTTAGATTCCACTTATCACTGAAGCTGCAGTATATTAAGTTAATAACCCCCTCTAGTAACGTGATAAATTTTGTTCGGGACAATTTTGTTGTTTTAGCTAGGAAAAGGTTCCTCTCTCTTGGCCACCGGGTATCTCACTAATAGTGTATGTCTAGGCCCGCATGTCAGCGAGAGAGTTGCGTGGCATAAGTAAAACTCAGCTCCAAACCGCTGGGGAAAACGAAAAATCCTCTCTCACTCTCCCTGGTTTTACTTCAGCTGCTATCTAAAAACCGGAGCTTAGATCAAAGCAATGTTACGTAGATATCCGTGCTAGTTGGAGAAGTGACAAACATGTGAAAGTTGGTGTATGATTCTGTTGAGATTTGCGTGTGCATTTGAATGCCACGTGCTCCGTCAATCGGAGATTGTTGAACCAGTCAGCAGTGGCAAAACTCCATAAGAAAAAGCCTCGGCGGTCCATACGTCCAAAGACTCCAAACCGGCCAACGAAGTAATTACGACGTCGTACATGCAAGCAAGCAAGCAATCGGGCAAGCAAGCAACGTAGTCACGGCGAAAGATCGACAACGACCGGACAAGGACCATTTGGAACGCAAAAAATTCAAGAAATGCAGCGGCCAAGAGGCAGACTTTGTGATCTGATAGCGAGAGGTCAGCGTGCCGGTCCACTTGGCTGTACCATTGCACTGTCACGGGTAACGATGTAACGTTTTCAAAATCTGAGACCGTTAAATTCTTCATAACCACCAAGGATGTACAGTGATCTGGTTGTGATCTGTTCCAGTTTTCTAGTGTGTTGTTCCATTATTCTAGTTTGATTTTGCTCTGCTTGATATCTATTTCTTTCCATCATGACGATTACTTTTACCATGCTTGGCTAATGATCTTCTGAGTTAGTCTCATTCTGGTGGTCATTATTGCCATGACTTCTTGTTCTAACTCCTAACATCTTAGGAATGTATATCTACAGTGATTTTGACCAAATACAGATAGGTGAGTAAGATTCAAATTTGAGTTAAGTGAAGAAAGGTCAAGGTAAGTATTAAGACGAATAGAAATAATTGAATTTTGACAAGGATGATATACAGGTACTGATAGAAAAACAAAATAATAATAAATAACATAGATCAATTATTTATGCGAGTTGTATACATACTACTTAGAGCACATAATACAACTTGCGTTACAACCAAAAGTTTATCTAATTAGGTTTACTCTATTTAACATTACTCTAGCGTACTTTAAACACTCCTGCAACTTCTGACGAAAAGTTGAAATTAGGTGAGAAGAAGATAAATCTTTTATAAAATCAAATTGAGATTTTACAAATCTAAGTTTAGATGAGATAGCAATAGAAGGGAAAAGATAGCAATAATACTTATATTTTTGTTTTTAGAAATTCTTTTATAATTTTTCAATTTATGATTTTTGAAGGACTTCATTTCCTAACTCCTATAACCAACCTAAGATCTCAACTTACGGTCAAGCTAAGCTCTTATACCACTTTGTAACGCTCCCAAAATCTGAAACCGTTAAACACTTCACAACCACTCAGGATGTGCAGTTGCGAAGTAAACAGTGTCTCAAGCAAGCTTTCGATTACAACAAAAACTAAACTTTATTATACAAGATTAGGGCTTAACAGTCAGTTTTAACCTGACATGGGCATCCAAGCCCAAAGTTAATATAATACAAGACAAAAAAACTTCAAACCACAGGCACACTTGAGCGCAGTCGATACCTAATAACAGTAGTCGCTGCCATCCGTGGGTCCACCAAAATCCTGTTCATCATGAACCTGTGTATTTTTCCAGATTTTCTCTGTAGATGTTTTGCAGATATTGCAAGAATGAGTACAACTTCCGTACTCAAGAAACCACATGTAAATTCTATTTAATTACATGCAAGGAGTTCAATGGACGGTTAGGGTTTTACCTTAACAGGCATATGTGGATGTATTTTATAGTTAAAACAGTTTATATTTAAAACAGTAAAACAATAATAAATAATAACATTAGGCGTTTCTCAACAAATCACATACCAACTTAACATCTAAAAAACTCTACTTATGCCTCATGTACTAAAATCACCCATAACACAGCTTCATTAACTGGAAGCACGGTGTATTCAAATACCTTTAGTTATACACTCTGCAGAGCTACCCAACTTAACCCACAAGATATATCATGCTCATACTGTCATGCAATATACACGTAACACATTAGCGTGCGACTGAGTTGAGATAACAAAGCATTTTCACTGCTCATCCTTTTTAGCCTCTACCTGGTAGATCTATGGACCATACAGCCCTCGGGAGACTCCACCGACCCTAGTAGATCTTGCACCCCTATGCTGACGACACCTACCATTGTGTAGACCAGCGAGTGTCCCTTACCAGCCCACTCCTGTCCCATTCTCGATACTGTAGATATTCAATCAGATGAACAGTGTACTAAGCTAGGGAGTAATGACCACACCTGTGGTTTAGCGGTTTTCTGTGTCTGCTACTGTGGCACAAGGTTCTTGTCCTTACTTGTCTCACAGTGAGGCGATGGACCAACACCACCACGTGGCTATCCACCCTCCAGGCCTCACCTTAGACTCACTTTTCCATAAGTCTATTGGGTTGTCCAACTTCTTGGACACAACCCTCAACTCTCCACCAAAACCATTGCCGAACCGCCCACATTCTTTTTTGATTGATAAGCACATTTGTGTGACAAAGCTACTTGTATAGCTAATATTTTATGTGAACTTGTCAAAGTGAATATGGCCTACAAGTGCTGGGTATTTGTCAAGGTGAATATGGCCTACAAGTTCTAGGTGGGTTTGTATGTGGGGTAATAGGATTTATCTAATTATCATGGCATTCAAAAGTATTACTTGAATATTTAAAGTAATTGGCACAAATACAATAATGAAAGTGATAATAAATATTTGAAATGTGGGTTCAAAATGATCAAGGAATGCAACTTGCCTCCTTACACAAAATCTTCTAGATTCTGGTCTTGTCCGACGTCCTCTAGAGTCTAGTTGTCAAAATCGTGACCTAACGAGAAACAATACAATAAAAATAAACCCAATAAAATTCGGCTCGACAAGGAATAAACTGGGAACAACATGCAAGTAAATAAAATCGAAAAAGAAACATAAAGGCAGGTGGTGTGAAGGGTAGGTATTTATTTGGTGTATGATTGGACTTAACGGAGTTGAGATTTGGATTCACGGGCTCGAAACGGTCAAAAATGATATATAATGTCAAATTATGGTTTCGGGAATAAAAATTGTCGGATAATAAATAGTACTATTTTACTATTCATAGACAAAAATAGGCTGTGAACAGAAACAAGAAATGGTTTTTCAGCTAATGAACAGTAATTAGGGTTTACTGTTTTCAGCTTAAATGAACAGTAAGCTGAATGAATAGTAATCACTATGAATAGTAATGACTTTGTATAGTAGCTGAAATTTATGTGATATGAACAATGACCGGCCGAACTGAATGAATAGTAATAGGCTATGAATAGTAGCGGGCTACCGGATTTGGGCCGAGCCCATTTGGCTTTTTGGCTCGAAGGCCCAACACGGCCGCCCTTTAAGGCCTTGAGTACGCTCGGCCGTAAGGCTAGAGCGTCTCAGTGTCGCACTCGGCTACGGGAGGGAGGGAGGCAAAGGGCCGGCAGTGCCTCGGCGCCGATGGTGGCTGGCGGCGAAGGGGAGCGACGCGGAGAGCTTGAGGTAAGTGCATCTCCCTCCATTGGATTTTTGTGCCAGTTTGGGGTTTTTGGGCGATTGGTGGTGGGGGTAGTGGCGCACGGCCGTGAAGTGGAAAGGGACAGCGGTGGCGGCGTGGTGCTTGAACCGAAGGGGGAGGGAAGGGGAGGGAGGGAGGCGGCTGATTTTACCGGGGAGCTCATCTCGGCCGAAGAAGAGGCGGCGGGGAAAGCTCAAAATCAGCTAGCATTAGAAGGGGAGGAGGTAGAGGGAAGGTGGTGGGGGTGGGAGTTGGTGATGAAGGAAAGCCCTAGGGCGGCTTTTATAGCCAAGGGGGAGGCAGTGGCGCCAGTAGGGCGGCGGTAACAGGGAGACAGTGGAGCAGCTGGCGGCGACGTGGTTGGCTAGGCCTGGTTGGGCGGCGCCGGCGGGGCGAGGTGACAGGGGAGGTGGCGGTGGGGATGCGCACTGCATTGAAGAGGGGGTGAGGTGGTGCGGTGCGCCGGAGGGCGCTGACGGCAGCAGCGCCGAGAGAGATGTCATCGAGGAGGATGACGCTCGGACGATGATGAAGGGGAATGCGCATGGGCAAAAATGCGCCACCAAGTGGAGAAGGCGGAAAGACCAAGAAAGGAAAGCGGAAATGGGGAAGGAGTTCCCGAATTGGGTAAGAAAACCAAAAATCAAGCAAAAATTTCAAAAAGCTTTTGAAATTTTAATTTTTGGTTTGTTTCAGACGACCAGGTCTCTCGTCTCCCTGTAGCTGTCCTAGTTTAGTTTAGGGCTAGCTGAACGGTTTAGGTGTTGGACGGGATAGAATTTGTTGATGGAATTTGTGACGACGAGCTAGCAGAGTTTGGTCGACGGGCGAACGGTGGTGAGATGACTTTCGCGGATCCGTCTGATTCATCGGTGCCGTGACGGCTCGTCGGCGAAGACTGGCCTCCATAGTCTCTCTCTTCTTTGCTTCCTTCTCTTCTCCTTTTCTTTTTCTTTTCCTTTTTCTTTTCATTTTTTTTTTCTGTTTGCGACCGCGCATCAAACTCACATCTTCCTTTGTATATGTGAACGTTTAGCTCTGTCTCTCTATTTGTTGTCAAGGAGAAAGAAATTTTTCATCGTATATCCCGTGTACGTATGTTCATTAGTCATTGCTCGGCTGTTCTCTTATTGTACTTGACAACCTTTTGTTCTTCTTCAACATGTACGTGCGATATGGAATGAAATGGCACGAAAAGTACGAGCTTTACAGTTCGAAAGGCGAAGTGAGGAAAGTGGAGCTTTTTTTAATCTATGTGTGAACATGCATAACCAATGGAGTGGGAGCACGTGGATAGCATTTGCTCTGGGATCAGAAATCAGTATCGAAGTGGCTAGCTCGTTTCTTTCATTTGTTTACCAAGCAAACGATCCGAATGAAGTCAAACTGAAGATGTCGACATCTAATTGTGCATATTTGTTTGTTGCTTTCGTTTATTCATCAAAGTGAATCACAGCTCTCACGATCAAATGAACTGAAGGGAAGTACATGAACAGTCTGAACATTGGACAACAGCAGCAAAATTTAGCTGAATTTGTTTCTGAGTCTGTTTTTACTCTTGCTTTAGCTTAACTTTCCTCGTTTTATGTGATGTTAGGTTCAGATCAAAATCAGAAAACAACCAAATAACTTGTAAAAAGCAGTGAAACTGCACAAGAATATAGGTTGTTCAATTCTCCTGTGTGTTGATTTCTTTGTATATGAATGTGCAATTACAGTGCCAAAAAATTTCCTAAACCTAATCATCATGTCTGTATCTTTTATCCACACGTCTAAATCTCAAAACAATCTACGCAGAAAAGAAAGGGAAATTGATCAAAATGGCCTATTGAGCCCCTTGAAGTCCACTGTCTCAATGCACTCGACGCTGCCTCTGGAGCCATTGAGCAGCTTGAGCAGCTCGCTGGCCCGCTCCTTGGTCACGCCGCCGCAGCCCACTTGGAGCAGCAGCAGCAGCTTCTGGAACGCGCCCACGCGCAGCGCCTCGGCGTGGCACGCGCTGGCGTCCGCTGCGCTGCAGAGACGCCAGAGCGCGGAGACGGCGAACTCCGTGGCCATGTCGGACACGCGGAACATCTTCTTGACCAGCACCGGCACGGCCAGCGCGTGCGCGCGCGCGGACCCAAGGCCGGCGTCCGTGCACAGGACGCCGTCGAGCAAGGCCAGGGCCTTCTCGCTCGTTCCCTTGTCGGCGTCCACGAGGAGCTCCATGACCACGGGCACTGCGCCGAGTTCCGCGAAGCGGGCCGCCGCGCGGTCGGCGGCGGAGACGAGGTAGTAGGCCGTGACAAGCGCGGCCTTGGTGGCCTGCGGGGAGACTGGGTTCCTGACGAGGCCGACGAGCACGTCGCACATGCCGTGCGTTCTTGAGATGGCCTCGACGGTGTGGCGGTCGGCGGACGAGGCGAGCTCGCGGAGCACGACGGCGGCGCTGGCCCGCGCGGAGAGCTCGCCGTGGGACATCAGCGAGACGAGCGACTTGAGCGAGGCCGGGGAGGCAATGCAGCGGCGTGACTCCTCGTCGAGCGGGAAGAACACGGTCAGCGCGGCCAGGATCTCCCCCAGCGCGCCGGAGACGGCGTTGGCGCCCTCGACGGGCTCGCCTGCGAGGTGCCGGAACGCCGACGAGAGCGCGCGTGCGGCGCCGGCCGCCGAGAGGCACCGCCTGTTCCGCTCGCTCTCCTTCCCCAGCGCCCGGGCCCTGGCCGCCACCTCCCCGCACGCCGCCGAGTCCCCGCGCCTCGCGGCCGCGGACACGGCCGCGATCACCTCCGCGGCGTCGGCCTCACCGACGGGTACCCTGGGCGTGGGCACCAGCTCCACCCCTCGCGCGCGGTTGGCGACGCTCCAATCCTGGATCATCCGGCGCATGACGTGGTTGGGCACGAGGTCGCCGAGCCGCACGGGGCGACCGGTGACGGGGCACATGCCGTGCCCGCGCGCCAGCCAACCCTCCACGCTCTCCCGGTCGTACGTGATCCCCGTCGGCGCCGTCACCGGGTCCCTCATCAAATCCAGCGATATCGGGCACCGGAAGTGCGTGGGCACCGCCAGCTCCGCCGCCTCACTCCCCGCCACGGCCTTCTGCCTGCCCCGTCTCAAGAGCGGTATCTCGGGCACCACCCGCGCAACAGACCTCGTCGCGCGCGACATAGATAGAACCATTGGCGTGCTGCTGCCGACAGAAAGAATAAAACGAATCCGCGCGAAGCGTGGCTGTGCCTCAGCCGTAGATCGTGAGTCTTGTCGCGATGGACGAACACTTGAATTGAATTGGTCGGAAGTGCTTGTTGTGATGAGAGAAGACTGGGGAGGTAGTGCGGTGGAAAAATGGGGAGGAGAGGGATATATAGGTTGTGGAGGAGGGGGAATATTGGGAAAAGGGACGGTGGGCGCGTTACGTACGCGGGGTTTGAAGGAGGAGACTCGTGTGCGGCGTGTGGAGCTGGAGACAGATTATGGTTTGTTGGTTTCGGGTTGGTTCGGGGAGAAGTTTGAATGTTGACCGAATGACCGTTGAATGCTATGGTTTGACTGGGGGCGCCGCAGCGCACCACGACTCGGCCGCGGATGGGTCGACAGCGAACGCCGAACGGAGGGCATGCTTGCACGCAGAATCAGCCTTTTGCGGTGGAATTTATTGAAAATATTGATGACCTGGTTTAACTAATGGTCCAGCGCAACTTGTACGTGATGGTTGACTCCTTCGTGCTACACAGTTTTTCGGTAACGATGATTACGTACAATTGTACGGAGAGACAGAGAGGCAATGTAAGGTTTACTTTTAGATAATACAAGTACGACTTCCGCCCTTTTGATCAACTAGAGATATACATAGCCATTACACCACCATCAGTTAAAAGTTTAAAATAAAAAATAGCCAAAGAGCCAACAATGACAAACAAATTGTCATGCGAAGGCTAGCCCAAAAAAAAACACTTAGCCCTGCCATCAGGACTAACCAGGAGATCGTCCACACGCGAACAGCAGCTGCGCAGCAAAGAGGTGATAATAGGCCAGTCTTCGTAGCGGCGCCTCCAAGAAGGGATACGACACACGTCGTTGTCGCCGGATCCAACCAGCGAAGGTCAGATAAAGAGTTTTCACCCGGAGCTCGGGTATCGGTTCTCCAAAACAACGCCTTCAAGAAGGTAACGTCGCTCAGGTCGACGTCGTTGCTGGATCCAACCAGCGAAGACCAAATCAAGAGTTTTCACCCCGGATCGAAGGTACCAGCGCTCTAAGACCACGCCACTGTACGACCTCGTCGCTGGATCCAACCAATAAAGGTCAGATCGCTAAGACGATGTCTGCAACATCCCCAAGGGCCAACTACCGCCAGCACCAAAGGAAGACGACGTCCACCACAACTCACCTATCGACCGGTTAACAACCGTCCATCGGAGAGGAGTCGAGCGCCGCACAAACCAACGCCACCGAGCCGTCGCGATCTCTACCAACTGCACTAAAACAGGATCTACGCCGCACCACCTCCGTCATCATGCCATCAACGAAGGCGCCACAGGAAGAAGCCGGCGGAGAACGGCCCAGGATCGCCACGCCTGAAGACGAGCCAGCGGAGAAGGGCCCCAGATCCAATCCCGATAAAAGTCCACACCGTTGGAAATCGGTGGACGGACATCAGGCGCCGAGAGCGCGATGCAGATCAGGCGTCACCACCGAGAACAAGAAGCCCCGCCACAGCCGATGGTGGCGGTGAGGAGGAAGGGAGGAGGAGAGGGGGGCTTGTTTGGTTGTTTGGTGGTGGCTAGGGCTTTTAGGAGAGGAGAGTCGTCCGAGTCTGAGATCTCGCTTTCGTTATGTAAGGTTTAGTGGTCCGTAAAACAAGTAGTAGTTGGCATTCGTGGATGTTTTTGCTAGGTCGGCAGAAGGACCCTAGTTAAAAAAGCTTACAAGCAAAGTGTCAACAGAAAGGCTGTTGACCGAAGATTACAACAAGAAGAGCTTGTCTGAAGTGAGCGTCCTTCATAGCTTGCACTTAAACGAGCCTACCGGTGAGTTGACTCCATCAGTTCAAAGTGGTCGGCTGCTCGCCAAGTCCAGACCTCCTCTTTAATTAGCCATTCCAAGTCAAAAGATGTCTTTTGCTCTGCTCGAAAGATCCTCGCATTCCGCTCTTTCCAGATGAGTTAGTGAACAATTATGACAAGGGAGTCAAAAGATCGACCACTACTACAGAAAAGGTCTTCACAGACGGTTCAAAAACGTCATTACAAACGGTTTCCGGAGCCGTCTAAATTTATGGGTCGGTGATGACATGAGGTCATCAAAGACGGTTTTCGAATCGTCTGTGATGCATGCTATTACAGACGGTTATTAACTCAGAACCGTCTGTGATATATATTCTCTATAAAACCTCTAAGCAGTGGCTGCTTTTGCCTTTAAAACCAGCTTCATATATATATATATATATGTTATATATATCGTTTGTAGTCCTAGCCACTTTCGGGGGATCGTGAGGAGGATGAGACAGCTGCTACGGGCAACCTCTCATCGAGCCTGCAAGTTCAAGAAGTACAGCTGCAAGGATAGCGCGTGGACATAGAATTGCCTGGATGTCGTCGATAGGTAATTGGACTTGACATCAAGGAATGGTTGGTTGCTGATACAATTGGACTATACATTGATGTCAAGTCCAATTGTATCAACAACCAAACATTCCTTGATGTCAAGTCCAATTACGTATCGACGACATCCAGGCAATTGTATGTCCACGCGCTCTCCTTGTAGCCGTACTTCTTGAACTTGCAGATCAGGAATAGAATGGTAGGACGTATACGTACCTAGGATACAAAGGAGGAGAACTTGACCATCATGAACACGGTTACAAATTAGCCCATCCGAACCACATCAATCCCATGTAAGCCAACCAAGCACAAAGAACCGACATCAATAACCCTTAGTATCCATCAGAGAGAATTAACTAAATCCACCATTTTGCCCCATTCATTTTTTTTTCAATCTGAACCCACAGTATGAGCTAAGCAAGATGCACAGAATGCACATGCACTAATAGCCCTTAGTTTACATCACAGAGCAAGGGGATTATTAATATGAACTAAATATCAATTCAATTTCAGTATAAGACTGTTAACATCATTACATCACAGAGCAAGGAGACTATTAATATGAACTAATTATCAATTCAATTTCAGCATAAGACTATTGACATCATTGAGCAGTTCAACAGCAAGACCAAGGGTGTCCAAACCCACCATACCAGTAATAGCCCTCGGCATCCATCGCAAATCACTAGCTATTTTCATCACAGAGCAAGGGGGTAGAGACAGAGAGGGAGTAAGGTAGGGTGATACCTCAATCTGACACAACCAGTGGCGACCCCACCACCAAAGACAACCCTCATCCATCTACTTCACCTTGCAAAAATCACACAAACATCAGGACACAACTTAAGGCTCAAGCATAAAAATCAAACTCAACAAAAGACATTAAGCTAACAGAGAGGAGAATAGAGGGAGGATGGGAAAAGCAAAGCCAGGGGGGCCAGGGCCCGAGCGCAAGAGGTTGAGCAGGAGAACCAAGCCATGGACGCGGGCAGGCAGTAGGTACAATTGGTGGCACAGTGGATTGGGTGGCGGCATCACCGTAGTTGTGGCACGACCCTGACACTGCATAAGACACTCCTATCGTACGAGTGTCTTGTGCAGTGCAGAGTGGTGTCATAACGACGACGGGAAGAAGGGCATCAACGGCGATGGGGTCGGGTAGTGGCGTCGAGGTGGGGAGGGGAACAGACGAGAGTAAGTGCATTGGGGAGTGACGAGTTAGGGCCAGCGCAAACCCTAGCGGCCAGGCTCCTACTATTAAAGAGACTTATCACAGACGGTTCTATTATGGAACCGTCAGTGCTAGTTATCACAGACGGTTCCATAATAGAACCGTCTGTGATACGGGACATATCACAGACGGTTCCATAATAGAACCGTCTGTGATATCTCCCATATCATAGACGGTTTCATATATGGAACCGTCTGCGATATGGTCGTTCTCAAGTATATTATCATGTATATACACTTACATGACATGAAGAAATTACATGTTTATATGTCAATTTTGTCATTTAAATACTGCTGAA
Source organism: Phyllostachys edulis (assembly GCA_036346405.1). Taxonomy (NCBI): domain Eukaryota; kingdom Viridiplantae; phylum Streptophyta; class Magnoliopsida; order Poales; family Poaceae; genus Phyllostachys; species Phyllostachys edulis. The sequence continues at coordinate 24,689,914 of CM070556.1, read as the reverse complement.
ATGTTGGGACCCGAAACTACATCTCAGGAACCCTCTGTGTATGCTGAACTAGTCTCAGATCAGTAGCTAGTTCACACAGGAAACAGTGATGAAATACCGTCCATTTATTCGATTTAACTAAAAAGATCTCAGAGTACAAATAAGAATAAAAACTGGAACTTATGATCAATGCTTAATTAACTTGCCACGCAGGGCTAAAGAAACAAATAAACTCTTGTAGCAGAACAAAACTTCTTCAAAAAGCCAATCAACATGCCCACAGGTAATCGAGTGGAGAACGTCTCCTAGTACGCATGGTCTTCGAAGACCTCTTCTTCAAAGAGCTCGGAGCTCCCTAGGTCCTCTTCGGCTACTGATTAACCAGAGGGCAGAAAGCCGTGAGTACGTTGAATGTACTCAGCAAGTCGTAGGAAAATATATGCAAATAGTATTCATGCATGGCTTGACAAAGCTTAGTTGTATAGTTCTTTTGTAGAAAGCAGCATTTACGATAAATACAATAAATAGATTGAATGCGTAGTTTAAAACAATAATAAATAATTAAACAATTTCTTTGAAACAACTAGTGAACTTCCCATTCACTTTCCAACCAAACTAATGATAAGTGAATCCCCTACTCACCAATCGACACAAACCACCAAGTGAAATCCCTGTTCACCAAACAAACATTATATTCATCAAATGAACATCTCATTCACACTCCGACCCATTTTAGAAGAAACTCTATCTTCTGTGTGAAATCCCCGGATGTGTCCATAACCGAGGACGCAGCTATTCGAATTGATCAATTAAGACTCTGCAGAGGTTGTACACTTTACCCACAAGATGAAATCAACCAGATCAGAGTTGATCCTAACAAAACCTTTCAAGCATTTCATCTCAACAATTGACTCTCCCGTTGTACCTACAGCCACCCAAAACCTCATCGTGGTTGACGTACAACGTTGGATAGGGATGCAGCGAACCATCCCGCCATGTGGCCTCCGAAAAGGATACACACCTCCACCCAAATACGGCTTGAGTAGTCAAAAGCCAAAACTCAACAACCTACTAGGTTAGGCCCGTCCCATACCAGGCATGTGGTTGTACGAAAGGCCCAGTTCAATGGCGCACAAGATTAAGTCCTTAACAAGCTACTCAGGCAAGAATACCACAAACCCACAGCATGTAGAAACACCACCACTATCCACCAACCACTTGCCTGAGCGAAAACTATTTTGTTTAACCAAGACCAATGACACACCCTGTCATGGTACACAAATTTTAACAACAGTGGCATACCACCACGATTCTATATTTCATTAAGTCAAGATTAATCATTATGACACATGTGATGATGAACCCATTGTAACTAAGCTGAACTAAGCATCTATACGATACCCATGTTGGTGATACAAATATGTCCAACTAAAATTATCCAAGCTATGGTGACAAAGGATTCATGACATTCAAATAATCAAAGAGGCATAAGAGAACATGTAATAACTAAACCCAAAGCAGTTTGTATAAAGATAGCATGCAATTTGTATAAAACAATATACTTTTGAAATCATAGGTTCAATATGATCAAAAGACTATGGCTTGCCTTAGAATAAATCTTGAGATTGATCTTGATCTTGGTAGACTCCTCCTTGCTCAAAGCTTCTCGAAGTATTATTGCCTATTCCCAAACAAGCAAATAAACCAAAGAAATAAATAACAGAGAGCAAATAAACTCCAAAAATTAAATAAAAATCTCAAATAAATAGATCTTGAATTTAGATGAATTTAGGAATTTGAATGGACTCAATCGGAGTTCGGATGCAAAAGATATGGGCTTTGGAATATTGAAACCCTAAGGAAAAAGAGAAAAGAACTGTTTATGATTTTCCTGAATTAAATTTCTATTGAAAATCCTAATTAATACGCCAGCATGACGTCAGCGCATCAATTCGAAATTAAAAATAAATTCGGAAAAACTCCACAGTGGCTGACATGCGGGTCCGATGTCCATGGACTAGGTCCACTCAAAGGCTCAAGAGTCTACGGGTGCATGGCTCACAGAATAGTGGCTCTGATCAGTAGGGACCACATGGTAGAGAAAGGGTTCATGGTAAACTAAGTTCACCCAAGATCAGATCTGAGTTTTGGAGCTCTGGTTGACACATCTGCGCACACGTGGCGCTGACACGATGCCACGAGGGCGACACGGAGGCAAAGGATCTGAGGTGGCTGCACAAGTGGAGGACACGACGTCTGGTGACGTCAGCTTTCCGGCGACGCTTTCAAGCGCGGTCGACAATGACACAAGGCGGTGATTCAATGACAGCGGACACACGCATTGCATAGAGGACGCTATTGCGCACGCAAGGGTACCAGAATTTGCTCGAGAGGACGACGGTGACGGCCGGAAGCGTCGATGAAGCGGCGAAGCATATTCGACTTTTGTCGGATTTGGTCTCTGGTGGCGCTCTGGCGGCGAGGAGGAGTGCACAAGGTTGCAGATGCGACGTAGAAGCCAGTGGCGCAGCACACGGAGATGGAGCACCAATGGCGGCGGCGGATTCCGAAGATTGGGGTTGCAGCACAAAACCCTAAAACCCCAAATTGCGGCGGTGGCGGAGCTTTAGGAGGGAAACGAGGTGGGGATTCGGGATGAGGAGGCAAGGGCGAACCCTAGGGTCTATTTATAGGGCTCGGGCGGGGCTAGGGAGGCGCAAAGGCGACGGAGTCCAATTCGGAGCCAAGATGGGATAAGGAAATTGAAAGGAATCAGAAGGAGATAAGAGATAGGATTAGTTGCGGGGAGATAGAGGATTCAAATGCCAAAATCAGCGCGGGATTCGCGGGTCGTTTCGGCTGTTGTTGGACGGAGCTCAAAAGGAAGCCATGGCGTTTCGGGCGAGCTCGCGCAAGAAAGGAGGAGCGCAAGGTTGATGATGGCCTTGAGGCCCACGGCCACGAAGACGAAGAAAGCAGTAGCGTCTTGGCGGAGCGAGCTTGTGGCGGAAGAAAATGGCGGAAGTGGAGTGAAATTTGAAAGCAAGGTGGTTTAAATTGCAGGATCGGGTTGGATTTGAATAGGAAGGGGATTTCGGCCCAAAGAGAATCTGAGATTTATTAATAGTTTTTATTTTTAGAAAATTGCAAGAACTCCAAATAAAACTTAGAAAATAGCAAATGAACTCAGAAAAATTCTAGAAAATATATCCAAGCTCATATAATCCAAATAAAATAACTTTGATAATAGTTGATGTTGACATTAATCACATTAAATTGTTTTTGAACTCTGAAAATTCCAATTAAGCTTTTAACTTTACCAGAAAAATTCAAATGGTTATTTTTCTTTTTAAAACTTTAAAACAGACCAAATTTTTGGGATGTTACATGAAATTTGCTTTAACTATATATGATACATACATATATACATATACATACATATATATATATATATATATCGAATATATATAATTAATTAATTTGTTCCACTAAACATATAATTAATATAGTAACTTCACCTCCAAACTATTTTTTTCATTTTGGAATTTACATATGGCCAAACAGCGTGGCCAGTCGCTTGTTACAAAGATTTTAAAAAAGTAGAAATCTAAATAAACAAAGTTTTCTATTGGCGGAGGTAGGCTGCTATTTCCGTCTTCAAAACTTCGTAGACGATGGCGGCATCAAACAGTTTGTGATCAGCGAACGAAGCCCGAAATGCATCCACCCGCTGATGCGCTCATTCGAGTGTCTCCCGAAGACCCTCGGACTGTTGAATCAAGAAGAATTGAGCCTATAGGCTCTCTTCCCTTGCTTGAGGGGTCTCGGCATGGTCGACTCGGTCGCCCGCCACCTCGATTAAACAGTCCAAGTCACGACAAGCCTCCTGGAGACGTGCAACGTCATTGTGGATGACCACGTCGATGACGCGGTAAACTCGCCAGAAGTGGGAGATCACCCAGAAGATGCGGCAGAGGAGGATGTCAAGACGGCGGAAGGTGGCCGTCACTTGCTCCGGCAAATCCTCGGACAGAGGAGTGAAGACACTGTTGAAATAGTGTTCTTTCGCAACATCTACCAACGTACGATCGGAGAGTTACTTGTACAGTATGGTCAGGTAGGCCATCAGTGCCGGCGACAAGGAAACAGAAGAGGGAGCCATTTCTGCTTTTTTAGAAGTAGTAGAGTTATATGTGGGGATGATCATTTTCAATGGCGGATGATCTGTTTTATAAAACAAGGAATAAATTCGACCCGTAAGACGAAGAGACACATCGGGGAGCCGAAGCGGCATTGATGCAACGGAGAGACACATCGGCAACGAAGAAACTCGCTAGAGCTGAAGCGACACTATCTCAGACGGTTATAATTAAAAACCATCTGTGAAGTCTACAATTATCACAGACGGTTTTGAGCACATCCAGTTACACAGATAGTCTCTAAACAAAAACTATCTGTGATTGTGTTTATCTGAGCGGTTTCGATCAAAATGCGTGATTAAACATCGATATTAGCATTTTTGTAGTAGTGGACGCAACTATTTGACAAAGCTCTTGTGAGCATCACACCACCAACTTCCATTGTCAGCTTCCTAGATAGATGGTTGAAGGAACAACACACTGATCCAATGCTAGACAAGGGCCCAAACTTGCAGAGAAAAGCCACCCTGCATGAATATATGAAGGCAAGTTTCCGATTCTGTCGAGCAAAGGGGACAATTCGGCTGATGTAGCCATCCACGTTTTTTTGCATTCGTGGATGTAAGAGGTCGTTCTTTGGGACAAGCAAGAGGTCCTTACAATTTGCTCCTCCTCCTTGCCCTTTCTTTTGTGCAACCTTGTACTACTCAGATCAACACCAAGGCAATAATACCATATCTACATGTTCAAATGTTAATGCCGGTAGCAAATGTCCGTCTACATGGCTGGTGGCTCAGAGTGCAGAAGAAAATTATGAAGAGCAAGGCAAAAGGGCTCAACTCCATAATCATGCTGGTATTGAGGAAGCTATGTGTTGGATCGAAATATACATGATCTCTACACTATGGCTAGAGCGTAATGCGAGAGTCTTCAACCAAGCTTACAAATATCACGCCCTAATTGTTAAGGAGAATAATGAGGAATGCCGGTGGTGGAATACAATGGGTGCGAACTGCGAAAGGTTTTGAGCCGTGGTTCTCCTCAAGTCGGGTTGCCGAGTAAGGTTCGTTAGAGATAGAGATAGGAATCCTTTTGTATTGCCTTATCTATATATGGCATACACCTCTTGTCCTCCTATATATATTGCCCACTGGACCTCTTCAATATACACACAATATTCATAACATGGTATCAAAACAAAGATTAGGGTTACGGTTACTATAGCCGCCGCCGCCGCTAGCCTCTCGTCGCCTCCGCCGCCGCTGCCCCCCGAGAGGACCGATCTTTACTCCCAGGGTGGCCTCTCGTCGCTGCCGATCCAGTCACACCTAAAGGTCGACGTGCTTGGAGTCGTCTCCCTCCTGCGGTCGCTGCGGGCTCTGCAAGGAAGGAGCAGCTTGCGCCCACCGCATCTACTTCTTTGTCCCGTCCAGCTTCGTCGCCCCAGTTGGGAGCTCACCTCCAGATCCGTGCCACCACTCTAGATCGGGCTGCCTCTACACCGCTTGCCCGGATCCAGTGCCGCTGTCTCCCTCCACCTACTCGCTTAAGTCCATGAATCTTTTCTAGGGTATACCTGACCGATGGGTCATAAAAATCAGTCCAAGCAGGAGACAGTAAAGCAGGGCTGTCAAAGAGCTTCTCCCAAGTACCAGATGGTGTCCTCAAAACATGCTCAAAGTCCTCCTTAGTACGCTCCACATATCTGGTTATTGTAACCCATTTCATCTTGGAAAGATCTGCCTCAACATGAACTGTGGCATAAAACTGTCTGATAATCTCATCATCATAATTTTGCTTTAGAGTCACAAGATCATGAAGGCCGACTCAATGAAAGAGCTGGTATACACCACTATACTTATCTAAGGAGTTTATGTGAGGCCACTTAATCCACTTGTGATCTGCAAAGTTTCTATGATTTTCATATAGCTGCTCATATACTTGTTCTTGAAATATTGTATGGAATCTTGGATTGATGGAGTCGGACTTGAAGAGATATTGATTGACATGCCGCTTGATGGCATACTCATCAGCTGTAATGAGTCTCAAGTCAATTGGGGGCTCTGGAGGCTCTCCCATCTCCTCATCTGACTGAACTTCCAACTCTGGCTCTAACTCAGTTTCAGAATCAGAATCTGCCTCAGGTGGTGGTAAGCTTTCCTCTATTTCAGATTCAGGGTCCTTTGCTGCTGGTCTTTTGCCCTTGCCCTTGCCATGCATGACTTTTTGTCGAACTGATCGAGTTCTCTGAGTTGGAGCTGCAAGAGGTTGAGATGAAGAAAGCCCTCCTCTAGGTGGTCCATGTGACTTTCGAGTCGCAATTCTTGTCCTAGGCATCTTCACAAAGATAGGATAGGTCACAAGAAGTTCAAAAGATTAATAGAATTAAGTGTAAAAGGAAATGAATTCTCTATTTTCTATCAGGATGATCGGTCATAGCGCCGTTATATGGCCGGTACGACCGCACTGCGGTTGTACCGCGCTCAAGAACCGGTAGTACCGATTTTCCTGACCGAGTTCTAGGGCAAGCATTAGATCGAATTTTTCGATGATTTTCATGGAGTGAATCCATGGTATGGATGCGCAAGCATCATTAGACATCAAATTTGTGAATTTGCCCAATTAGAAACACAGAAATCATCTACATTCTCAATTAACCCTAAAACAATACCTAGGGTTCCAATTTCGGTAAAACTTGAATCAAAAGGAGGTTTTACCTTGAGATTTGAAGGAGGTGAACCCTAGAGATGCAGGAATGAACAAGAGAACGAAGAATCACCGGAGAGTTTAGTGGATTTGTGAGAGGATTTTGGAGGACCTTCGGGTTGGAGAGAGAAAGCTCGAGAGGAAGTGGAACGGTGAGAGTAACGGTTGAACCGCTGCGGGGTAAAAGATGTGGGTTAAGGAGTAACCGCACAGACTTACTGCCCTCTCACAAACCTATGCAGTCGTACCAAAATTAGACCGTCGGTAGTACCGCACTGCGGTGATATCGTAGTTATAACGCCGGTCGTACCGCACTGCGGTCGTACCGCGCTTAAACCGCCGGTTGTTCCGATTTTCCTGGAACTTTAGGATTTGACTTTGGATTTGAGAAAATATGCAAATGATCCTTAGTTTTGCACTCAAATAAATATCATTGAGGATCATTATGCATTGAATATACTAATGTCTATCTAAGAACATAATTTTTATGAACATAGTATTCTTTAATAAATAATTTTGAAAATACTTTCATAAAATGGTCAAATAACATCAAATGAAGCACAATACATGAGGCAAGAGTTCAACCAACATTTGAATAGTCTATGACATTTAACTCATTCCTTAATTTGCAAAAATGGCCTTCATCTAATGGCTTGGTGAAAATGTCCGCTAATTGGTCTTCGGTTCGGATGTGGCTAATTTCAATGTCTGCCTTGCTCACATGATCTCTCAAGAAATGGTGGTGAATATCTATATGCTTGGTTCTTGAGTGTTGAACAAGGTTATTAGCTATTTTCACCATACTATTATTATCACACAAAAGAGGTATTTTATCAAATTTAATTCCATAATCCATCAATGTTTGCCTCATCCATAACAATTGAGCACAACAACTTCCTACGGAAACATATTCGGCTTCGGCGGTGGATAATGCTACGGAGTTTTGTTTCTTGGATGACCATGATACTAAAGATCTTTCTACCTGAGGTGTTTTTTCTATCCACTTTACAACCCGCATAATCGGAATCCAAATATCCAATTAAATCAAATTTAGCACCTTTGGGGTACCATAGGCCAATGCTAGAGGAATACTTTAAATATCTTAATATTCTTTTAACGGCCATCAACTGGCACTCTTTTGGAGTTGCTTGAAAATGTGCACACATGCAAACACTAAATATAATATCAGACCTAGATGCGGTAAGATAAAGCAAGCTACCAATCATAGACCTATAAAGCTTTAAATCTACCGATTTACCTCCCTCATTTAAGTCGAGATGACCGTTGGTTGCCATGGAAATCTTGATGGGTTTTGCATCCTCTATGCCAAATTTCTTGATCAAATCTTTTGCATACTTGATTTGGCTTACAAATGTTCCATCTTTGAGTTGCTTCATTTGAAGTCCAAGGAAACAGCTCAATTCTCCAATCATGGATATTTTAAATTCCCTAGACATCATATCACCAAACTCTTCGCAAAAATCTTGATTAGTAGACCCAAAAATGATATCATCAACATAAATTTGAAAAACAAAGAAATCATCATTTAAGACTTTAGTAAATAGAGTTGAATCAATTTTCCCAATTTTGAATCCTTTTGAGACTAGAAAATCTCTAAGGTGTTCATACCATGCTCTAGTAGCTTGTTTAAGACCATAAAGTGCCTTGGAGAGTTTATAGACATGATTTGAATGCTTAGCTAGTATTGTATCTAGTTTAGACTTAGCTCATAATTGGTTTAAATTGTTAATTAGTCAAAAATTTTAAAAACCTTCTATTCACCCCCCTCTAGTCGGTTATCCTTGATCCTACACCAGTTCAGTCTGCGACAGGAGGTCCTGGCCCCTTGGGGCAGCGGGTTCCAGCCCACATCCATGGATAAGTTCACGCTTTACTTCTTTCGTACAATCTGCGTTATGTACCGATCAAATAATTGTCTTGCCGTCCACAGGTACACTAGGAGGGGAGTACGTGCTACTACCTCCTGTGCGGAGAAGATCTTCCCTTGGTTTGAGACCTGGATTAGCGCCTTCCACGACGTCCTCTTGTAGGATGCTCACTACGACCCCGGGGAGTATGCGGAGTACATGGAGTGGTACGCCGATCGGACGAGGCTTCGCTGCGTTCGGGTCGTGGATGACCCACCACGACACGAGGCTGCGACGTCCGACATGTACCCCACCCAGCCAAACTCTGCATTCCACCGTGTGGTACGTATTGAACGGACCGTACTTCATATTTATTTATGAAGATTTAGGTTTCCAACTTGTTGATCATGTGTATATGTCGATCTACACTGGAAGGTCCTCGAGTTGACAGCCTCCGCGCATCAGATGACGCTCGGGGACACCAGAGGGGTCCTACAGGGGATCACAGAGAGGGTGAGGCGAGTGATCTAGAACACGACTTGTCGCAAGACGAGGCACCCGGTGGACCCACCAGTGCGTGGAGGAGGGGTCAGCCATGGTGGTTCACGGCCACAGGCTCCTTCCCCAGACGTGGCTAGCTGTTCCACGTGGCACCGTGGTGGGAGCACCGCGAGATAGTTTGCAAGTGAGCATGAGACACATTCACTTCCACTTCTTTATTTCGAACACCACTAGTTACTAACAGTAATCTTGTCTTGCAGGTCTTGAGCTCCACAAGCACTCGGGGTAGGAGTACGCGGGGTCATCGGCGCCCGCATTCATGCCACCAGGTATGACTACCTTGCTTGCTTGCGTAATGTCCTATTTGTGGTTTTCACCAAGATTACATGTGCAACGTAATGTTTAACAGCTCCTACACCGCCTTGGGACGAGGGGAACTTGTTGCACGACGTGGCAGTGGCCAGGGACTACTACTTGGGCTAGCGTGGCACCCAAGTCTCCGTGGGGACTTCACAGCTGCATGGTGCACTAGGATGGATCCAGCCAACGTAGGACCACCTCGTGACACCACCTCTGACTACTCGCGCCGGTCGGGTAGTTCGGCAGCCTGAGCCTCTCACATACTCACACCAACGCCTACAGCGGCACCGGACGAGGCTAGGGGCAACACATGGGGTACGCCCCAAGAGGGGCCACGAGTAGATATTTGTACCTCTAAATTTCAGTCATGCCATATAAATATTAATTTTTGTATAACAATTATTATGCTAGTCTCAATTTTCGATATTTCTTTTTTTGCATGCACACCACGACCACATGAGGGAGTTCGCATCGGGACACCCCACACCACCCTCTTTCTAGCCTTGACTCCCCCATGCAACTGCGTGACTTCACTCTGCAAAGTAGGACGTGACCTCGCTCTACAAAGCACGAAGAGACTACTCGACTGCAAAGCAGGACATGACTTCTCTATGCACTGGTGGGTCCACGAAGAGACCACTCGAAGAGACCGCTCTGCAAAGCACGGAGAGACCACTCGACTGTAAAGTAGAATGTGACCTCACTCTGCAAAGCAGGACGTGATCACTCTCTGCAAAGCAGGACATTACTTCTCTCTGCAAAGCAGGATGTGGCCACTCTCTGCAAAGCAGCACGTGACCTCGCTCTGCAAAGCACAAAGAGACCACTCAACTGCCGCAAGCCCCCTCCTCGAAGGGCGTGGCGCATGGATGCGAAACACATCTGTGCCTCATCACAACGGAACCGCTACAGCTGCGTCCGCTCCCGCTATAAATACAGCACTACTCGACTAAGAACTCCACACCAACAACACTACGTAGATAACATGGACAAAGAGAAGAAATGGGAGCACATTCGCGAGCTTTGGAAGGACTGAGAGGCTCTCCAGCAGACCGCCGCTTGCCACAGGGCGTTTAGTCAGCAGCTTTACACACACCATCTAGAGCTCGTCGATCTAAGGAAGCTGCCTCGCAATACACCCAACGATTCCGGGTCAAGCCCCCCTCCTATGCCCGCAGAATGCCCTTCGGAAGGGCCCCCGACGGGGGGTGGAGCCACCCCTTTGCTAGTGTCGAGACGCCTACAAGTGCGTCAAATCAACCAATGAGTAGACCATTGGGCAACGCTATTGGTGTTGCCCAAACATCTACGTGGACTACCCTGACCGCAGGTTTGACACACTGAGCCACAGGCAGTCGGTAATAAAATCGTATTTCAGTGCACACGACTACTTTTCTTCCCGTTACTCCGTAACCACGCCTCTCTTCCCACCGCAGTCTCTGCCGAGCCTATGTGACTTCAGCCAGCGGATCGACGACAAGATCCACCCCTACGACATGTGGTGGCTGCTATCATGGAAGAGCTAGGACAGGGAGGACTACAAGTACTGTGAAAGGCGTCGTGAAAGCTGCAGGTTGAGATGGAGGAGGAGAAGAAGAGGCGGGACAGGCTGCATGAGGAGCAGGAGCGCAAGCATGCCAGGCAACACAAGGCCGAGAGGGCGTGGAAGAGGGCCATCGTGGCGAAAGCTAAGGAGCAAGGCGAGTAGTACAACACCGCGCTGGACTGCAAGGGTAAATGGCTATGTTCCACGTAGTAGTTCGACCCGCTTCGTCCATATGTCCCATGTATTTCTAATTCCCTAAAGGCAAGTATGTACTGTCCTTGGTTCGTTAGCCTGCGTGCCATGTAACCCCCTCGTCCGATCAACTGTCATGTTGTTATCGTTGAGCCATTTCTTCAAAGTTCTCCATCGTGTATGAATTAGCCGGCGCATCACAATATCACTTACCTTCCTACTTACAGATCATTACTACCTCAATCGTCCTCATAAAATTCTTTAGAAATTTAACGCACCACAATAACATACGATGATCACAAAATGTTTTTGTGATTCTAACAGATTTCGTACCCTTGAAAATCTACGAAAATCACAAACGGACCAACCAACTTTATATTTCCAAAAAAAAATAACAACCTACAAACATGATTTGCTAAATGTATTACCTACAAAAATTCTCTTTTATTCCCCCACAATTATTTCCATCAAAGTATTAAAAAAGTAATTGTTTTATTTTAAATCACCAATTTAACTGGTGACAGATTCGTGTCGGCAGTTCAACCGGCAATAGGAACCTGTCGCTAGTCAACGGGCGACAGGCACCTAGTCTTGTAATTTTTTGGAGCGACTATTTTTTTTAATTATCTTTTAAAATAATATTATTTTAAAAAAATTCCAAAATTCTCTAAGGCGCTGTGCTTTGGGCTTACCGACTAATAGCGACTTGGACAGCTGCGACGGAGAGTTCGGTGCGACCGCGTTGGCTAGGCCCGGCGGGTCGGTCACATCTTCGCCACAATTAACCCCGCAAACCATTACGAGAGCCGAAAGAATATTCCGTAATAAACAAGGCTAATTTATCTCTAGTCTAACCGCGGACATCTTTTGTAGTGCTTTCGTCTTGCTCCAAAGTTTGCGGACACGTCATGTTCTGGTTGGTTCGAGTGGAAACACGCGGTGGTAAACTATGGGCTTTGGTTCAGCATCCTAGGTAGTATACTAAAATTTTAGCAATGCTAAAATATAGGTAATACTAAAACCTAAGAAAAAAATAGTGTTTAGATCGTAATCATACCAATTCACAGGCAATACCGAAATTGATGTGTTTGGATTGCAGCCATATCAAAATTTACCAAAATTGTAAGTATAACACGTGGATCCTACATATATATATATATATATATATATATATATATATATATATATATATAGCCCTAAAATATATTAACATGGGTCTTGTTTTGTTGATAAAATGATAAGGAACATAATGGTTCAAACGGATAACAAATCGGTTACTCAGTTTAGGAAATATGATAGTTTAAAACTGATTAATCAAACTTTTTTTTGCCATTAATGCATTGCCCAACAGCCAACGAAATTATGCCACCTATCCCAACTCACTCTTCTTGCCTTACCAAATATTTGGGGATGGAATCAGCCGCCTGGACTGCGCCAACAATTTGGCGTGAAATAGGATGGCACTGGCCAAGCTTTCCCGAACACGCTAAATATTGGCAAAGATATAAATGCTAGTCAAATTTTGAAAGTATTATCAAATTTTGGTAAGGTTTTTGATGTTAACAAACCAAACAGGCCCTATATGTCCAAAGTTGGTGGCTTTTTGGCTTAATTTGTACTATTCCGGCGTCAAAGAATCCTTATTTTCCAATTCCTCAACTTTCCGTAAGGACAAAAATAATTAGATTGTGCAGTCATCTTGCGGTTCACAATTTATCAAAATCCTGCAAAATACTAGTGAAAAATGTACATAGATAACTTAGGGAATCGAACTATGGTCATCAGCTAGAGACATGGTGTCACAATGTAGGCTATAGGATGGTCGCCTCTAAGTCTTCTACCGTTGTCCGTGTACATATGGAAATTCATACTCGTAGTTTACGAATGCGCAATTTATGAGGCATACAGCTATATCAGTAGGTTTACAGTGGATCGACTTTATCATTTCGTGTTGCATTGCACAGGGCCTAACGGTGGATCGGCTTTATCATTTCGTGTTGCATTGCACAGGGCCTAACCAGTGTATGCATATGTATTGGCTCAACTATGTCATTTCGTATTATAAATTCAAATGTAAACTTGTAAAAGTAGTGTAGGTTGGTCATGTTGACTCAGCTATGTTCATTTCGTATTAAGTTGCCCAAGGTTGGACTGACCTACCAAATTGGCTCCATTACTTACGTTGGTTGCCATATGTGGGAGATTTAAGCATGGCTGCTTCAAGAGGAACCTTAGGTTTTTCTACTTTAGCCTATTCTCAGTCTAGTTTGCATAATGCTATGTTCTATTTGGAAGCGTTTATGATCTCCTTCTCAAAGTGAGACCAAATTAAGCCTTGATAACTCTTAGACTTCAAAACGATTTTTCGATTTCCTCTAAAAATAGAGACTACCTTCTAGCAATTTGCGCCCGCGGGTTTTCTTTGTGTAGCGGTGCTTCTCTACAAATACAAGCATCCACGTTCGCAAACAAAGAAAAAGGAAAACGCATACATCCACGTGCATAGTGCACATAGGGTATCTGCGCGGAGACAGGGGACTAGTGGGAGCCCTGGCCCCCCATGATTGATAAAATTCTCTATATAACTTTTAGTTTGTTCATATAGAATAGCAAAATATTTGTACTTGACACCTCCTCCATATTTAGTTCTCACCCATAAGGCGAAAGCTAAGGAGCAAGGCGAGTAGTACAACACCGCGCTAGGCCGCAAGGGTAAATGGCCACGTTCCACGTAGTAGTTCGACCCGTTTCGTCCATATGTCCCATGTATTTCTAATTCCTTAAATGCAAGCATGTACCGTCCTTGGTTCGTTAGTTTGCGTGCCATGTAACCCCCTTGTCCGATCAACTGTCGTGTTGTTATCGTTGAGCCATTCCTTCAAAGTTCTCCATCGTGTATGAATTCGCCGGCGCATCGCAATATCACTTACCTTCCTACTTAAGAATCATTGCTACCTCAATCGTCCTCATAAAATTCTTTAGAAATTTAACGCACCACAATAACATACGATGATCACAAAATGTTATTACGATTCTAACAGATTTCGTACCCTTGAAAATCTACGAAAATCACAAACGGACCAACCAATCTTATATTTCCAAAAAAAATAACAACCTACAAACATGATTTGCTAAATGTATTACCTACAAAAATTCTCTTTTATTCCCCTACAATTATTTCCATCGAAGTATTAAAAAAGTAATTGTTTTATTTTAAATCATCAATTTAACTGGTGACAGACTCGTGTCGGCAGTTCAACCGGCGATAGGAACCTGTCGCTAGTCAACAGGCGACAGACACATAGTCTTGTAATTTTTTGGAGCGACTATTTATTTTTTTAATTATCTTTTAAAATAATATTATTTTAAAAAAAATCCAAAATTCTCTAAGGCGCTGTGCTTTGGGCTTACCGACTAATACCGACTAAAATATTTGTACTTGACACCTCCTCCATATTTAGTTCTCACCCATAAGGCCACTACGGTACAAGCATGGCTCCATCGATCAACATATAAACCGTCTCTAAACAATATTTGTCGTATCGAGCCAAGCCAACGCAAGCCATCCAAAACGGAATAAATGCTGATGCCTCGATGGATGCCAATGGGCATGCAGATTAGATTTCGTCGGAGATACACATGCTGCAAGTGGTCATGTGGCTGTATACGCTAAGAGTGGACTAGAATGAGATCCTGGCTGTGGGAAGGCGAGAGTACGACGAGCAAAGGTAGAAATCATTCTTGTGTCCGTAGGGACGAAAGGTCCGAGGACGTGGGTTCCAATGGAAATGTAATGTCCCCGTTAGGCATAAATACGAGTAGCAATTTGTTTGAGCTTTGGACTTGTACTTGCAGACTTGCAGTAGACTTGACCTCGTCTCCAACGAATGGGCAGACAAATTGGTGGTGTGTGATTAATGTTCTACCGTAAGGAATCGAAATACCTTTGAGAAGACTTCAAAGTTTTTTTTTTTTGGTTTTTTCTTAAGAAGACCTGAAATTGGAACTTCGAATTGTCTAATTGTAGTTAACACAAGCATGGAAAAAAGAACCGGTGGACGCCGTTCTGGTTCGTGGATTCGAGCGATGTGGGCATCGAATCGGACGAGATTATTGTCATCCAACTCTGATAAATCTTCTTGCCTAAGGATGCTCTGCGAAAGGGCGAACGTGGTCACTACCAGCCGGCGGCGTGCAAATGATTGGGGCAAGTCACAAAGGTAAGTCGTGACATGTGATTTCAGTGTTTCAAGTTCATTCCACAGAGCAACTACTCATGATGCCGAAATGCAGCAGCCCCATCGACCACCAAACGGAAGCTTCAGCTCTGAACATTCGGTAACTTTCAGTTTTATGCACAAGTATGAAAAATTCCCACTGAAGATAGGCATGTATATAACAGCATAACCAACTGTACAACCGCCGTTGAAACCAGCTATGAAGATATGCGGGCAACAGTATATACCGCAACAGATTTATCGTCGAAGTCAACAAGGTGAAATTTGTCCTGCAAAGGGGTGAAATACACCAAAGCGACGAGGACCTGTGAGGGCTACAGCAATTGATCATGTGTATCCATGCAACAGCAATAGTATCGCATCACATTTACGGGGTTTAGCTGGAACAAAATACCTGACATAATGAACTGATGTTCTTCTACCTGCCTTTCTCGCCGTGAGCTGACAGCGCGACGAGTGCATCTGCTGCTCAAGTGACAGTACACTGTACACAGCTAGCATCAACACCTTGACTGGGAAATTTCTTGTTTGCTCCACACTGTGTTGCTGAATTTTTCAACGCCACATTTACTGCACACTACCGTCGAAGAAGCTTTAGTGACTGAAAAAGATAGATGTAACTTGCAATACTCCATAAGAACAAAGTATTCAAGCAGCATACTCAGGGTGGGAGCATTTCGCCCTTTAGTTGCCAAATTTGCAGGACAATCGGGGCCTTGCAGAACTACAGTTGTTGCTGGACACTCTTTATTTGATGTAAGAGAATCGCGCCCTTTTGGTGCAACACTCGGCAATGGAGGTTTGGTGATCACAGCAGTCATAGTTGCTGCACTGGAATAGTGAGCTTCACGTATTGAATCGATTCAATATATTGGATGGGTCGATTCTAACAAAAAAATACATAGAATTAACCGGACTCTACTTAGAGCATCTTTAGTGTATTGAACCGACGTCGATTTAAAGTCATGCCACATAAGACCATCTCTAATGTTGTGTTTTATCCGGTTTAAATGAGGAGAGAGAATGTATTGAATCGATTCAATACATTGGAGGGGTCGATTCCAACAAAAAAAATGCATGGAACCGGACTCTACATAAGAGTCGATTCAAAGCATTAAACAACTCATATGAGCATTAAACAACTACATAGGAGAGATTGCGGTTGAGAGAGGATATTGTTATTTTGTGATTTTTTTTTAATGTAACGTGGGTCCCAGTTATTAGTAGGAATCGGTTCAATACATTGGGAAAAAAATAAACTCAATTCCTAGAATACTTATGTGACATAACTTTGAATCGACATCGGTTCTATTCAACATCTTTCATGGCATTAAAGTAAGAGTAGAGAGTTAAATGTTGCAAATAACTACACTCTTGTTTTCCTCAATGGAACATTGTTAAATGATACTTCCCAAGAAAAAGGACAAACTACAAACATCCCAAAAGGGACAAACAAACAATGTTAAATGATGCTTCCCAAGAAGATGGACAAACATCCCATCATATAGAATAGTAAAATATTTGTATTTAACAACCTTCGATATTTAGTTCTCACCAGTATGACCCACTGGATAAACATTTTCTGGCTGCACAGCCGGAGCAAAACAGAATTACATACAATGCGAGGAGAATCAAGACTGGGCTGAATCAACGGCCACTACGGTACAAGCATGGCTCCATCGATCAACATATAAACCGTCACTAAACAATACTTGTCGTATTGAGCCAAGACAACGCAAGCGGCCACAACACCATCCAAAACGGAATAAATGCTGATGTCTCGATGGATGCCAATGGGCATGCAGATTAGATTTCGCCGGAGATGCACATGCTGCAAGTGGTCATGTGGTTTTACACGCTAGAGTGGACTAGAATGAGTTCCTGGCCGTGGGAAGGCGAGAGTACGAGCAGCAAAGGTAGAAAACATTCTTGTGTCCGTAGGGACAAAAGGTAACGTCCCAATTAGGCATACATACGTCCCAATTAGGCATACATACGTGTAGCAATTTGTTTGAGCTTTCGTCCTTGTTCCACCCAAAAGACGTATCCATCGTATCTTGGATCCTTAATTAAATTTGGACTTGTACTTGCAGTAGACTTGACTTGACCTCGTCTCCAACGAATCGACAGACACATTGGGGGAGTGTGATTGATGCTCTACCGTAAGGAATCGAAATACCTTTGAGAAGACTTTAAAGTTTTTTTTTTTAAGAAGACCTGAAATTGGAACTTTGAATTGTCTAATTGTAGTAACACACGCATGGTTCGTGGATTTGAGCGATGTAGCATCGAATCGGACTAGATTATTGTTGACTCAGATAAATCTTCTTGCCTAAGGATGCTCTGCGAAACAGCGTGAGTGGTCACAAACTAGCTGGTAGAGATGTTCAAATGCCGGGCTGGACCGGGCTTCAAGCCGGACTTGAAAAGGTGAATTTCATATTAAAATGTATTATTTTAATCTTTTCAGAATAAAAAAGTATTATTCATCTATGAAATTTATGGAACCTTAGCTTTGATCTTCCCGATCGTCGATTGGATTAGGTTCCTGGCCATCTTGATGAGGTATGATTGAGATTTGAGGCGATTTAGATCGCCAGATCAAAAGTTTAGCCGATTTGTGATTTTGATTTCATGTTGATTTCACTGTTCATCGGGTTAGAGGTCAGTCTATCCCTAGTGAGAGGTCTGACCGCTAGGCCAATAGTCAAACCACCCAACCTGAGAGGTCTGACCGCCCGACTCACTTTGATTTGAGTTTTCGGGGTTTTGGTTGTTGTGCTTCGGGGTTTCGATTGGATTTAATACAAGACTTCTATTGTGCTTGTTCAATGATCTTCATTGCTTTCATAGCTATTGGAGAGAAAATTGAGTTGAATTCAATCAAGGTGAAAAAGAGGCAGAGATCCTATTCACCCCTCCTCCCTCTAGTCGTTGTTTCGGTCCAACAAGTGGTATCAGAGCCCGGTTAGTTCATTCTTGATCTTAACCAGTCACTGAACTTAGCGATGGAGAAGTACTGCACCAAGCCACATGTCTTCAATAGGCTCGACTATGCATATTGGAATAATCGCATGTGTGTCTACCTTCAGAATGAAGGTCAAGCCATATATATGGGAGGTTGTCCGAGCCCCACTCGTCTTGCCTGAGGTTGCTACACTGGTTTCAATAGCCCTCTTGGCTAACAATCATACGGCAAAGAACCTCCTATATGCCGGACTTGGTAGACAGAAGTATGACTGGATCTGCCACCTTGAGACCGCGTACAAGATTTGGCACACCCTCGAAACTTACCATGAGGGTTCGTCCCAAATCAAGCAAGTACGTCAAACGGTCTTCAAGCGAACATACAACAAGTTCGAGATGCATCCTAGAGAGAGCATCCATAATGTATTCACTCACTTCAACAAGGTGCTCAATCAGCTGAGAGTGGTCGACATCGGGAAGAATACTCTGAGAATGATACCCACCTCTTGGCTGCAATAAACACCAAGGAGTGGAAGATGAAGGCTACTGCTATTGAGGAGAATGTTAATCTCTCTTTGGAGTTTCTTTATAGCAAGCTCAAGACTCATAAGATCAAGAAAGTTGGTCATCCTAAGAAGGAGAACAAGGCTTTAGTAGCTGACCCTATCAAGAGAACTTCTTATGGTTCTTCTAAATCTTCCTCTGGATTTTCACTTGCTTGCTTGTCTGCAATTCATGAAGAAGAACTTAAGACTATCCCTGAGCATGGGTTAGCCCTCCTAACCAAAAAGTTCACATTGGTCTATCACAATATGAGGAACAAGAAGATAGGCAGCCCTATGACATACTATGAGTGTGGAGAGCTCTACCACATTCGGACGAACTGTCCCAAGTTGAAACGGAAGAGCAACCACAAGGAGGAAAAGGCTGCTTGGAGGAAGGCTCAAGGGAACAAATCCAAGTTTGATGCTATCAAGCTCGTGAAGGCCGCTTACCAAGTCCTTGCAGCTTTTGGAGAGCAATCCATGAGCGATGTGGACTCTGGAAACGAGGAAGACAAGGAGGATGAGCTCCCTTGAGAGAAGAAAAAAGGGAAGGCAAAAGACTTCACCGGCATATGTTTCGTGGCTGACTCCGTCGATGTCGATGACATTGATGAAGTACCTCCATCATATGAAGTTCTCTCAGCTAGATGTGATACCATCAATGAGCAATTGCTTAGTCAGGATAGAGCGTTAGAGTTCACCATAGCTAGGAATAAAGACTTAAAATCACAAGTTGATAATTTGACGTTAAAACTTATGAGTGCCAAGAATCATGATGTTGATGAATGTTCATCATGTCATTCTTTACATTCTAAACTTGCTAAGTTACAAAACACTTGTGATGTTGCCATGTACCAACTTGACAATGCTAGGACTGAGTTGATTGAGTTTAAATCTACTTCATGTGAAAAATGCTTAGAATTTAGCAAGTTGGTAGCTTCTGATAAGGCTGAGTCTAGCATTTGCTCTTTCTGCTCAAAACGTGAACATGAACGTGAATGGCATGTTAGAAGCAGTTAGAGTTAAGTATGCCAAGCTTAATGACAAAATTAATTCTACTCCTTGTGCTTCGTGTGAAACCCTTAAGCTTGAAGTTGCTATTCTTAAGGAGAAGCATGCTAAAGCCATTAAAGCTAAAACTTATGAATCATGTCCTAAATTTGAAAAAGAAAATGCTTATCTCAAGGATACATTAGAAAAAATTTCTAAGGGTAAGAAACAATTGAACATGATTCTTGACAAGTCTAAAACTCCTTGTGGGAAACAAGGGTTATGATACAACTTTGTCCAAGATAAATCCAAGCAAAATATCATTCAAGTCTTGGAAGATGACTTAACTGAGTTCAAAACCCAACCTACAAAAACTCTTTTCAAATCTGCAGGTTTTGCTCAACCATTTTTCTAAGTTAAAAGGTGCATCTCCCAATGGTATCAAGTACCATTGCACCTACTGCAAAAAGGATGGACATTTGCTTGAATTTTGCTGGTGTAGGTTGAAAAATGCTAAAAACAAATCTTATTAGATTTTCATCTCATCAATTTAGAGCTTTCATGAGATATGGTAATCTAGAAAAGAAGAAACCTAGACTAAGATTTGTTTCACATGCTCATCATCATGATGTTCCTAGACAGGATGCATCTTGTGTTCTTATAACCATTGTTCATGATAGAACCTCAAGTAGAATCAAAGCTAGCGAATTTTCTTCACATGCTTCTGGTACACGTGTCTCAGTACTGTGCTCTCAAGTCATGTTTAACTAACCCTAGTATTGAGAAACATCGATCTTTTGTGCCTTAATTTTCAAAATCGCTGCGGAAGGGGAAAACACGTGGTTCGTCAACTCCGACTGTTCACGCTTATATGACCGGAGACTCAAGATGGTTCACCTCCTTCACGCAGTCAACGGGTGATGACTTCATCACCTTTGAAGATGATACACGAGGGCAAATCAAAGGAACGAGATCGATCAGGGTGAACGACAAGTTCATCCTGAAGGACATCGCCCTTGTTGACAACCTAAGGTACAACTTGTTTTCTGTCTCACAGCTTCTTGATAATGGCTATGATAGTAGGTTTGAGAAAAATGCTTGTCGTGTGCTTGATTCAGTCGGTGAGCTTGTCTTTGGGATTTCTAGAGTTGGTAGGAACTTTAGAGCAGACTTCTCTGAATCACTTGTTGGGTCTCTCAAGTGTTTGATTGTATCTTCTTCTGAGTTCTGGCTTTGGCACCGTCTCCTGCGGCACATTGGTTTCAATCATTTAACGTGAGTTAATAGCCTTGAACTCATGAGAGGTTTGCCCAAACTCAAAGGTGTGAAGAATGCTGTATGTGCACCCTACAAGCATGGCAAGCAAGTTACCGCCTGACACCCGTCATTGACTATGGTCATGACTGACGAACCGGGCCAGTTGCTTCACATGGATACTGTTGGTCCTACTAGGGTTTGGTCAGCTGTTGGCAAATGATACATTCTTGTCATAGTAGATGATTTCTCGAGATATTCTTCAATGTTCTTTCTTCCTTCAAAGGATGAAGCTTTTGATTATTTTCATGATCTTGTTCTTCCCTTGGCTTCTGAACTCTCCGGTGCCTTGAAAGCGATTCGCAGTGATAACGGCACGGAGTCCAAGAATGTCTCATTTGTCTTTTTCTGTGCTGAGTGTGGTGTTGAGCATTAGTTCTCCTCTCCATGTGTCCCTCAACAAAATGGCATGGTGGAAAGGAAGAATAGAACCATAGTCAAGATGACTAGGACGATGCTAGATGAGTATAGCACTCCGAGGAGGTTTTGGGCCGAAGCTATTGCTATAGCTTGTCATATCACAAATCGTGTCTTCTTAAGACCGTCTTTGGACAAAACATCATATGAGCTTCGGTTTGGTAGAAAACCCTTTGTTTCTCATTTTTTAGTTTTTGGAGCCAAGTGTTTCATTTTCAAGATAATTAACCTAAATAAATTTGAGTCAATGACTTCTAATGTTTTATTTCTGGTTTCCCCTGCACATTCGAGGGGTTTTCAGGTTCTTAATATTGAGGCTAAGTTATTCAGGAGACATGCAATGTCACCTTTGATGAGACTAGCTTTGGAGCTAGATCAGACATTTCAGGTCACATACAGGCAACAGAGTGCATCTTTGTGAAGCAAGATGATGATGGAGTCGATGATGGTCTCCCGCCTGCTGCGGATGCTCCTGTTCCAGCTTAAGAACTTGCTTCGACTTCTTCACCTTCAGTTGAGGCTCCTACTGCATCTTCATCATCAGCAGTACTTACGGAGGTCGAAGAGGTACTATCTTTCCCAGGTGCACCACTTCACATTCAGAGACGTCATCCTCCGAATCAGATGAGTAGTCATCTTCATGAGCGAGTCACTCGCTCTAGGCATCACGATCTGAGTCTCTACTCTCATTCTGCATTTGTTGCTTCTTTCAAACCATGTGATATATCACATGCTTTTATCTTATTCGAGCTAGGTTAATGTCATGCATGAAGAGTTAGAGAACTTTGAGAGGAACAAGGTCTGGAACCCAGTAGAGCCTCATAGTCGATGATTTTTCGAGATACTTTTGGGTGTTCGTTTTTGCTTTGAAGGATGAAACTTTTGATCATTTTCATATCTTATTCTTCGCTTGGCTTCTGAACTTCTTGATGCCCTGAGAGCGATTCGCAGTGAAAATGGCACAGAGTTCAAGAATGCCTCATTTGCCTCTTTTTGTGTTGAGCGTGGTTTTGAGCATCAGCTCTCTTCTTCACACATCCCTCAACAAAATGGCGCGGTGGAAAGGAAGAACAGAACCTTAGTCGAGATGGCTAGGACGATTGTAGATGAATATAGCACTCCAATGAGGTTTTGGGCCAAAGCTATTGCTACAGCTTGCCATATTGCTAATCGTGTCTTCTTGATACCTTATTTGGGCAAGACATTTTATGAGCTTCGCTTTCATAGAAAACCCTCTGTTTCTCATTTTCGAGTTTTTGGAGCTAAATGTTTCATTTTCAAGACAGGAAACCTAGAGAAATTTGAGTCAAGAACTTCTAATGGTTTATTTCTGGATTATCCTGCATATTCAAAGGGTTTTCGGGTTTTTAATGTTGAGACTAATGTTGTCCAGGAGACATGTAATATCACTTTTGATGAGACTAGCCCTAGTGCTAGATCAGACATTTCAAGTGATACACAGGCGACGGAGAGCATTTTGTAGAGGAAGATGATGATGAAGTCGATACTGCTCTTCCACTTGTTGTTGATGCTCCTATCACAGCTCCAGAACCTGCTTCAACTACTTCATCTCCAATTGAGACTCCTGCTGCATCTTCATCATCAACAGTACCTACGGAGATTGAGGAGATGCTATCTCCCCCGAATGCTCCACTTCACATTCAGAGGCATCATCCTCCGGATCAGATCATTGGTCATCTTCATGAGTGAGTCACTCGCTCCAGGTATCATGATCCGAGTCTCTACTCCCATTCTGCATTTGTTGCTTCTTTCGAACCCCGTGATATACCACATGCTTTATTTGATTCTAGCTGGGTTAATGCCATGCATGAGGAGTTAGAGAACTTTGAGAGGAACAAGGTCTGGAACCTAGTAGAGCCTCCTAGTAGTCATAATGTGATAGGAACATGTTGGGTGTTCAAAAACAAACAAAGTGAGGATGGTTCTGTAGTTAGAAACAAGGCTAGATTCATAGCTCAGGGTTTTAGCCAAGTTGAGGGGTTGGACTTTGATGAGAACTTTGCTCCTATTCCTAGATTAGAAGCCATTCACATTCTGCTTGCATTTGCTGCTTCTAAGGGCTTTAGACTGCATCAGATGGATGTTAAGAGTGCATTTCTAAATGGTTATATAGAGGAGGAAGTATATGTTAGGTAACCCCCAAGCTTTGAGAATCCCACTCATCCAAATCATGTTTTCAAGCTATCCAAAGCCTTGTATGGTCTTAAGCAAGCCCTAGAGCCTGGTATAATAGACTTAAGACCTTCCTACTTAAGAATAATTTTGAGATGGGAAAGGTAGACAAGACTCTTTTCATTCTTAGGTATGGCAATGACTTCTTACTTGTTCAGATTTATGTAGATGATATTATCTTTGATGGTTCTTCTCATGCTCTTGTTTCCAGTTTTCTGAGACCATATCCAGGGAATTTAAGATGAGTATGATGAGAGAGCTCAACTATTTTCTGAGGCTTCAAATCAAGTAATGCAAGGAAGGGATCTTCATCCATCAGACGAAGTACACCAAGGATCTGCTCAAGCGCTTTGAGATGGGTGACTGCAAGCCGATCGCTACTCCCATGGCGGCTTCGACTGTTTTGGATCGAGACGAGGAAGGAGAAGCTATGGATCAACATGAGTACCGCAGCAAGATCGGCTCCCTCATCTACCTAACGATCTCAAGACCGGACATCCACTTCGCGGCCTACCTCTGTGCGAGGTTTCAGGCGTCTCCGAGGACTTTCCATCGTTAAGCCATTAAGCGCATCTCCAGGTACTTCCATTCTACCCTCTAGTATGACATTTGGTATTCCTGCTCATCTTTCTTGTCCATTCGGGGATTTTCTGATTTTGATTTTGCGGGTTATCAGCTAGACAGGAAGAGTACCTCAGGCCCGTGTCATTTCTTAGGCACTTCTCTCGTCTCTTGGTCTTCTAGGAAGTAGTCTTCTATTGCCCATTCCACTGTAAAAGCTGAATATGTAGCTGTCGTGAGTTGCTGTAGTCAGATTCTGTGGATGATGTCCACCCTTCAGGACTATGGGTTAGCATTTGCTAGTATTCCTCTTCTCTATGATAACACTTCTTCCATTAATATTGTTAAGAACCCTGTGCAACATTCTAAGACCAAACATATTGATATTCGCTATAACTTTTTAGAGACTATGTAGAGAAGGGTGACATTGTGCTAGAATTAGCTCAGCTAGCTGCTATCCTTATCAAGCCTTTAGGCCCAACTAAGTTTGCCGCCTTGATGAGTAAGTTAGGGGTAATTTACACCTATAGGTTTGTTTGAGGAGGAGTTGGTTTTCTTTTGAGCTTTCGTTATTCATCTAATTTTTCATGATCTTCTTCTGAACTTTCTAATATTTTTTATCTTTTTAGGCTTCTGATTTTTTCCTTGCATCTCATTGTATCATATTATATTCATATGAAAATCACAAAAAGATGCATTGTAATATAAGCTTTACTGCTTGTCGTTTAAATTGATAAAACTTTGCTTATTACCCTTCTGAACTTTAGTATTTCAATTCTTGCTCAATTCCATGTCTAGTTCATTGACTTGCTAGAATTATCATGCTTTCACATGTGTAGCTTAATCTTTGCTTAATTAGCTAGAATTTTAAGACAACTTGAACTAAAAATTATAATATGTGGATCTTTTAGCTAGTTGCACAATTGGTGATCTTTTTATGACACTGGTCATGTCAAAATTACTTTGTTAGCTCTTGAATCTAAGATTGAACATTATTTGAGCTTTATGTTGCTTTGTGAATCTAAAATTATTCTTGTGCAAAATAAAAAATTTAAGGTTCTCATATGGTTAAATTGTGTCAAACTATTATCACGAGACTGCATGTCAAAGACATGAACTTAGATATAGTTTGATTATCCAAACAATCTCATGGGGACAGCTTGTCAAAATTGACATGAACCTCAAGATCTGTCGCCCGGTTGAAACTTAAGAAGAGTTCGTGGATAGCTTGTAGTCCAAGATCTTCTTCACTAAGATAGATCTTTAATCAACGTCAACATTCATTGCAAACGAAAATTATTGTAAAAAAATTGGGTGATTGAGGTACTTCCAATGAATTACACCAGAGCGACGAGGACCTGTGAGGGCTACAGCAATTGATCATGTGTATCCATGCAACAGCAATAGTATCGCATCACATATACGGGGTCTAGCAGGAACAAAATACTTGACATAATGAACTGATGCTCTTCTACCTGCCTTTCCCGCCGTGAGCTGACAGTGCAGCTAGCATCAACACCTTGACTGGGAAATTTCATGTTTGCCCCACAATGTGCAGCGGTGGGAGCAGAGGAAGCACGGGAAGATGGGCAGCGCTGGTAGAAAACAGAGAAAGAACATGGGGGAGGGTGGGGGCAGCCGGCAAATCCTAACCCTAACCCTAATCCTAATCTTGCTCTGATGCTATATTAGAACGAGGCTTGTTGTCTATTCCAATAAACCAAATAACCAATATGTAACAGGTACAGGGTTGTCAATATACAAAGAACACCATAGGCTATATATATATATATATATATATATATATATATATATATATATATATATATATATATATATATAAACAAAATGATGCTTCCCAAGAATATGGACAAACATCCTAAAACGGAGGGAGTAAATAGCATGCAATATTTGTCTAACAACATGTACTGTACAAGCCAGTTCATAAAAAATGAAATGTCATCAAGAGTTCAGCACAGGTGAAAAATGCTACGAATTTAGCGAAAGCATTAAGACCCAAGAAAATAGTTCATAATCACTAGAAACTAGGATTTGAATGCTACTCCCTTTGTTTTTTTTATTTGACGCCGTATGCATCACTTTATAGCACGACAACAACATGCATACAAGAACGGAGGAAGTACTACTTTTACTCTCAATAAATAGAATATAGTAACTCCACGAAAGCTGGTTCAAAAGCAACAAGCCAGTAACAACATCCCCAATTTTACTTTCTATACACTGCTCCCTTGCACTTACTGGTTGTTCTAACATTAAATTATATATGGACAATCAACTAGGTTCGAAATCTTTGTACCTAGGCATTATGATAATTCTATTCGATAGTAGAGCCCTTCGGGGGACATCCACCCCGACGACCTTGGTCCTTCCTCAGCTTGTAGCAATTCTGATACATGTGGCCATCACGCTGGCAATAGGTGAAGTGGAGACCCGCAGTAGAGGCAGCAACCACTGGTGCGCTGGGAGCTGGGGGAGGTATCACGGTCGGTGCTGAAGAAACAGACGAAGGAGCATGTGCTGAAGCAGACAAGACAGCCTGCATCTGAGCTATGCCACGATGACGAATCTTCTCAGCGCACACACCTGTGAGGGCCTCCACCAAACTCGGACGCGGGTGGCGAGTCAGGAGCTGAGCACGCACAATCTCGAACTCAGGCTGGAGACACGTCAAAAAGTCGTAGAGACAATGAGTCTCCTGATGAGTGTGGAGCCGCATACAACAAGGACAGGTTCGGCAGACATCCGGCCCTAGAGAGTCAAGCTGACGCCATACCTAGACATCTGCTGGTAGAAGTCATCCACGGTGGTATCGAGCTGCTAAAAAGAATGCGTCTGGTGCACAACTGAGAGGTACATAGCATCACTCGTCGACTGGTAGTGAGCTCAGAGGCGCTCCCACATAAGCTGTGTCGTTGGCAGTTTCGTCACATCCATGGAGATGGTCATAGGCATGCTACCCACCAGGATGGCGATAGCACGAGCCTCAGCATTCTGCCATCGCTCGTAGGCGTGCAGCTCAAACTGATAGAGCTCTAGGGCCTCCTCTAATGCAGCATTGGTGGCCTCCTGAGCCGCTTGATCCGCACCAACAGGTAGAGCTGGCAGAACTGGCGGTGTAGGGTCAGGCAAACAGGGGTGCTCGCTGGTGAGATGACCCCAGAGACGCTAGCTGTTGAGGTGAATCCTCAGGTGAATAGCCCACTCCCAGAAGTTCGTCCCGTCGAACCGACCTAGGGGGAGTGAGATGGCGAAGGAGTCTCCGATAGAAGCCATCAATGATGACTTAACCGGATCCGATGTCGGGAGTCGGTTTGCTCAGGAGCGGAGGCCATAGGCAGGGGATTCAGCTAGATCGGGAGCCGGAGAAAAGCCAAAAACCGGATAGAGTGTAGAGAAGCCGGAGCCGAGGTGAAGCCGAATCTGAAACCACCGGCTCCACGTAGATCGGAGAGCCGTGAAGCCGAATCCGCCGACTCCACGCAGATCAGGGAGCCGGAGTGAAGTCGAAGCCGCCGGCTCCCCGTGGATCGGTGGAGCCGGTGTGAAGCTAAAGCTGGCGGCTCCACCGAACCGAAGAAAAACAGAGCAGGGGCTCTGCTCTGCTCGGCGGCGTCACAAGCGGCAATCGGTGGTGTCGAGGGCGGCGACGACGTCGAGGAGGGGAGCTGACCGGGGCGATGGGGAAGCACTCGGGTGGCACAGCTCCCAGTAGGCTCGGCGGCAGGGAATGCGGGCGGAGAAGGAGAAGCGCGGGTCCTCCGACGGGCAGCCCAGATCCGGTGGCAAGGAAGGGTCAGCAGCGGGATCCGGCGGCGGTGCCCGGGATCCGGCGCGAGAGACTTGCGGTGGGAGTAGAGGAAGCACGGGAAGATGGGTAGCGGTGGTAGAAAATAGAGAAAGAACATGGGGAAGGTGGCGGCAACCGGCAAACCCTAACCTTAACTCTAACCTTGCGCTGATACCATTTTGGAACGAGGCTTTTTGTCTATTCCAATGGCCAAAAGGGCCAATATATAACATGTACAGGATTGCCAATATGCAAAGAAAACCCTAGGCTATATATATATATCTAACAAAACGATGCTTCCCAAGAAGATGGACAAACATCCCAAAACGGAGGGAGTAGATAGCATGCAAAATTTGTCGAACAACATGTATTGTAACCACCGGCTCCACGTAGATCGGGGAGCCGTGAAGCCGAATCCGCCGACTCTACGCAGATCAGGGAGCCGGAGGGAAGCCGAAGCCGCCGGCTCCACGTGGATTGGTGGAGCCAGTGTGAGGCTAAAGCTGGCGGCTCCACCGAACCGAAGAAAAACAGAGCAAGGGCCCTGCTCTGCTCGGCGGCGTCACAGGCGGCAGTTGGCGGTGTCGAGGGTGGCGACGACGGCCGGCGGCGGCGACGTCGAGGAGGGGAGCTGACCGGGGCGATGGGGAAGCACTCGGACGGCACAACTCCCAGTAGGCTCGGCGGCAGGGAACGCGGGCGGAGAAGGAGAATCGCGGGTCCTCTGACGGGCGGCCCACATCCGGTGGCAATGAAGGGCCGGCAGCAGGATCCGGCGGCGGTGCCCGGGATCCGGCGCGGGAGACTTGCGGTGGGAGTAGAGGAAGCACGGGAAGATGGGCAGCGGTGGTAGAAAACAGAGAAAGAACACGGGGAAGGTGGCGACAGCGACGACCAGCGGCAACCGGTAAACCTTAACCTTAACTCTAACCTTGCACTGATACCATTTTGGAATGAGGCTTGTTGTCTATTCCAATGGCCAAAAGAGCCAATATATAACATATACAGGGTTGCCAATATGCAAAGAACACCCTAGGTTATATATATATATATATATAACAAAACGATGCTTCCCAAGAAGATGGACAAACATCCCAAAACGGAGGGAGTAGATAGCATGCAAAATTTGTCGAACAACATGTACTGTACAAGCCAGCTCATAAAAACTGATATGTCATCAAGAGTTCAGCAGAGGTGAAAAATGCTAAGAATTTAGCGAAACCATTAAGACCCAAGAAACTAGTTCATAATCACTAGAAACTAGGATTTGAATGCTACTACTTTTACTCTCAGAATAATAATAAGCATGAGACCTCTGAAAGGGCAGGGCTTGTATGTTCCCTCAAGCACATTCCCTTGTGACAACGGATCACTGCTGTGTTGGTCCTCAGGCAAGTCCATGCTGCAGTGACCCTCATAAGAAAACAACCTTGAAAGTACAGGCAAGCCATTTCTCTTCAGGAATATTTTTGTTTGCATGCTCATATTAACAAAATAAAATGCAGACACATCCATGCATCTCAATAAATAGAATATAGCTACTCCACGAAAGCTGGTTCAAAAGCAACAAGCCAATAACAACATCCGCAATTTTACTTTCTATACACTGCTCTCTTGTACTTACTGGTCGTTCTAACATTAAATTATATATGGACAATCAACTAGGTTCCAAATCCTTGTTCCTAGGCATTATGATAATTCTATTGGACAGTCTATAAACATTACTTTAGGCACCAGTAATTTATACAGCAGTTACTCTTAGTATGGTGATGAAATGACTAAATGAGTACTTGTATACCACCATAGGGACTTACGTTGTAGTTAAGTTTCGTCAAGGAATCCACAAGCAATTTCTCTCCAACTATTGTCATCATTTTCTTGACCATGTCCTCAGGAATAATCTTGTTTTCCTGCCAGATAGAAAAATGAATGGTTTGAATGAACATCCACAAGCAACTGACTGCAAAATTCAATGACAGTTGACAACGGAACAGTATGGGTTGTCAAGGCAGCAACACCTGCAGCTCTTCATAGTGGTAAAAGAGCAATTCCCTTGCTACAGATGATATACTGTCTTGTATTGCTTCAAAGAGCACTCTGAACGAGATCCATCGAGAAGTTGGTCCTTCACCAGATTTGCGATTTAGCTACATATGGGTCATAGGTCTCACTCAGCTCACTGAGAGAATTAATACTTGTATGACAATGCTAGAACTGTTTTTCCACACAAAAGGCACAACAAGCAGTATTTGGTAGTTAAGTTGACCTTTGACAAGAATTCTCTAGCAACTATTGCTAAAACCTAAAATGCATCCAAGTGGAAAACAAGCCTGTACCCTGTAGCTCCTATTGGAAAGTACCGTAATAAGAGTATAAAGATGACTCACAGGTTGAAGAGTAGAAAGATCCACTATCACTTCTTTTGGAGGTGGGCCCAACCATAAACCCTTCAAGCCAAGCAAATATTCTGAAAATAAGTACAGTAAAGAGTGGATCACACATCCTATCTCAGTTAATACATGATCAGAGTCTTAACTCTTAACACCTTGCTAATGTTACCTTGAACTTTTGGGGCAAGCCTGAAGCTAATGAGGTATTCCAAACAAATATGAATGCTTAGATTTGATGGCCACATCACGTAATAGTTTGGGTTTGAGCAATTATCAACACCAGAATCATATATGCTTAGAAACTCCTCCTGGGATCCTGCTGGGCTAGCTCCCGTGTTGCCCAGTATAGCTCGGCACAGCAACATATACTGCACCCCTTTTTCGTCAACATCACAAAGATCAACACTACAAAATAATGAAATGTTATGTAATATCCACTAGTATGAAATTAAAACAGAACATTAAAACACTAGAGTGAAACAAGAACCTTGTAAAGGCACGGTTTTCGGGTGGCAGATATATGCCAGCACCCATATCAGCGTTATGAGTGTTTTTTTTCCAGACCTAACAAAACCATTAATTAAAACTCCAACTAAGTCTTGCTTTCTGGATCCAAGCCATCCATACCTTGCATTTGCATCACCAAACTTCTCTCTTGTCAACCTCATCTGTCTTTCGAAAGCTTCCAGTCTACACTGTGCAGAGATATCCTTTTGAGAGTACCGATGAATATGAAGTATGTTGTTAGGCATTGCAAATGAACCCATACCAGAGAAGAAAAGGTTCTGAACAAACAGAAATCTTTCACTACCTCTTTGAACAGGTACAATCTTCTTACGTAATATATCTACAGCACAAGGATTCTGTATAATTGGAGGGCTAGTTTCAATGACAACTTGCTTCACCACTTCAGGTGGGGACTTTACAACCTTACCCCCAATTAAATCTTGTGTGCAGCCTTCAACGATACTCATCTCCAATTTTGCGGATTCATCAACTTCCTCATCAAAGAGTGCAGAAGGAAAAAAAAACACTTGTCAGTGCCATCAAGCCATGCAACAGACCGCTGTTTTCTCGTTTTTAGGTTCACCATGGTCATCAATAAGAAATCAACAAGAGGCTGATCATCCATCATACCCACAACACTAGATTTGTCACCTTTGAATCCATCAACAAGGGACTTCATTATTTGCTCAGGGAAATCGCACCATGAACCTTGTTTGTAAAACACAACACGACTAGACACTCCACTTTTCAGGTAATTGGCGCGATCATTAGCAAGATTAGATTGCATCCAGCAACTGTGAGCAGGTGAATCAGATGAGGATCCACACTCCACCTTAGAAGATACATTCTCCACTCCAACAGAACGAGATTTGAAGTCTTTTGCCAGGCAATCATCAACGAGCTTGCGCTTTAGGCACAAAGCATTGTATTTTTGCAGTGAATCCATGGGACGGTTTAGCTCGTAACAGAAAGAACAAGGAAAACGTGGGAAGAAGTGATCCTAATATGATACACAATTTACAGTTCTCCCTTCACATTGATCTCATAAAAGTAACACAACCCTGTAAAGTAACAGTAAATGGATCATAAATAAAATATGGAATGCATAAATACATCAGAAAATTTTAATCAGCACTTGTTTGCAAACAGAATTGAACTTCATCATAGAATAGCTCAAAGCCTCAAAAGACTAGATATTGAAATGGTCCAGATATAGGTATTATCGTTCAGTGAGCATGTTTATCAAAGAGGCAGTAGAGTATTCAACGACTTGTCTCCTGCATCTTTTGCTATGTAAATCATCCCATAAGAGTAGAGAATACAACTTATGTGCATTATGACTATCCTTGTGAAAGAGGCAATATATTATTCGACTACTTATTGCCTGCCAATAAGACTAGAGAATACAAGCTATGGGCATCTTAAACTGTCAATTGTTCTTGCAAAAAATGTCGCTTGCAGCACACTTGATTCAATCTTCGATAAAACAACAACAGTTACATTAGAACCAATCTTCATTAAATGGTGAGAGTCAGAGATCAATACCAGCTACAAGGACATTACAATACTATGCTAGTTGAATTGACCAATCTCTTGTAAACAGTGACACAATCGTGCACTTGACAGGAATTACTTGATATGAAGAAATAAACTCAAAAGATAATATCGTTTTTCTCATAAATATAAAGAAACGTAAGAGGCGGTTCAAGAAACTAATAATAACAAGTTAATAACCCATCAAATCCATTGGTTAGCCAGCTATGCAACGGTGGAGTCTATCGGCTAAAAAAGTCATAACACACGACTACAAAAAGAAAATTAGCAGAAATACCGCCTTCGCTGTAACTTTAAGGCGCGTTACAGAATCAAGGAAAAAAATGAAAACGTTTCGAATGCATCGATTATTAAACAAGCAAATTAAAACGCAACAATGAAACAGGGCCAGCGTCCGTCTAAAAAATAAAATAGGGCCAGTAAGTGAAAGATCATTTCAAAGATTTAAGGTGCCAATTTTACGGCACATATGCATCACAGCACCCAAAAAAAATCCATCACCGTGGGGAAAAAAAGGAACATAAAATTTCTTATCGAACACTAAGAAACCAGCCTGCACTGAAAACCCTATGTAGTATGTAAAAGAAAACTAAGATGGAAAAAAGAAAAGAAAATGTAAAAAAAACAGTGTGTGTGTTTTTTTAATAAAGAACCCGCAAAAGCAACCACACCAACTATTTACTCAAGGACAAGAAATCCAGAGGTTGCCCCGAAGGGGGTTGGGATGGGAGAGCTCGCGAGAGGGACGAAACCTTCAAGAACACAGAAGGAGGACCTAATTAAGGCCATCGCGGCGGGCAGCGGCAGGACTGGGGGTGGTCACGAGGGCCTCCCTCTTTCGCGCCTCCGCTGCTT
Organism: Phyllostachys edulis; assembly: GCA_036346405.1. Classification (NCBI taxonomy): domain Eukaryota; kingdom Viridiplantae; phylum Streptophyta; class Magnoliopsida; order Poales; family Poaceae; genus Phyllostachys; species Phyllostachys edulis. Next base: position 24,656,284 of record CM070556.1, on the reverse strand, counting down.
TAGAGATTACTAGTATAGTGTCCAATGCATTGCAACGAAACACAAATTTTATCTGGAATGGGAGGGTGAGTAAGGAGATAGAGACGGAAGAGTAGATGGTTCTCGTGACAGCGAGGTCAAAGATGCGCAAATCAAAGGTAATGATACCAACAACGTGGGTGCAGGGTAGGACGGGCGGGCGGATCAGAGGAAGAAGAGCGCGGCGACGATGGCGTATATGTGAAAAGCGGTCACGTTAGAGGCGCGTCGTGGCTGACATGATGGTCCTAGGGTGTGCGGGATTTTGTTGGTTTTTTTTACGTATGTTTGGACATGATGAATTTCCCGTTACGCGGAGGTAAAATCCTTCTTATAAGAGATGGGGCGGGTGGGCAGGTTTTGGCTTGCCGCGGCTCTACTCGGGGCTGGACAAATCGGGTTGACTAGTCAAATGTGCTCCACCGGGTCGGAGCCAATTTTTAATTTTATGTTTTTTATGTTTTTTTTATATATCCGGAATAACCCCTCTAATCCACATTAAAGAAGAAAGCAATCACCTCCTCTGCGAGGGACTGAGCCCCGGCTCGGCCCTCTTTCATGAGGCGCACGAAGTTGCGATCCCACGGATCAAACTTCGGACGTGTTGCTGTGTTCACCTGGCGAGCAACCAATCGAGCCGTCGCTCGTCCTTAATTTTTATGGTTTTTTGAAAAACAAGAAATATATTATTTACTAAACTTGGTTGACATATTATTGTTAATCGTTGATATTTAAAAATCAACTTGTAACAAATGGTAATAGATGTCTTCGAAATAGGAATACTAGTTAATATTCTATTATCGTAGCACAGCGCCTGAAATAATATTAATCCATAAAAAAATTATAAATCATTTATATGATCGGAGCAGAGCGGCCTCTAACCCGCACCGCACCCCTCCACAGTAGTGCGGGGCAGGCGGGATCTAGAACTCCACGCTGCTTCTACGGCCACCTTGGGGACGGTTTATCTCGAGGTAGGAGGAGGTCCGAGGGGAGGCCTCGAGGAGCAGCGGAGGAAAAGGAGGACGGAGAAGGCAGCCACACAGCGCCAGGCAGCAGCAGAACACGTCGGCTGTAGGCGCCAGGCGGTGAGACCGGCATCGTCGTTGCTCGGCTCGCACGGTTAGCGTTGCCATTCCAAGGCCCGTGGTTTGGACGATTGGGCCGCGGCTTCTGTGCCTCGTGATTGGTCGGTGCGAACTGAAATGTGTGTCGCGAATGGCGATTGGGTGGTGTGAGCCCGTAAGGTGTAGAAGGCCTTGTCTTGTGGTATTTGGGAGAAGTGTAGCGCTGCCAACATTTGTACGGTTTTCAATGTGGAGAGTGCCGAGAAGTTACCTGCACGAATGTACCGCACCCAAATCATACTTTGACACGCACCGTACGAGCAACTGGATAAGTGTAATAAACACAAGCGGAAGTTACTAGTTTACCAAAGATCAATTAAGGTTTTTTGCATCGTACTCGAGCAAGAGATTCCAAATACTCATAGACACAAAATATAAGAGTGGGCAACCATCTGATAGATCAGTTCTGTACCTCGATTTTTCTAGTTAGGGCCAAAGCTTAGTTCAACCAATTAGTGGTTGTGTGGATTATTTATATGCGTTGTTTCAATATGATTTTGCAGCACATCATTTGAACCGGTTGCCTGCAATGACTCTTGAAATCATGTTAGAACACTATCAAGTAGATCTAAAAGAGCTGTTTTTTTTGGCTAAACTGGCACTATTGGCGTGCGCAATAGTAAACCTAGCATCCCTCCACGTACGCATCAAAGGCAAAAATAGGACATTGTCCGTGCTCCAGAGGACCGGATTTACCGTGCGGACGACACATTACCTTGTCTGGCCCCTAAGGGTGTGAAAATGCCTCGTCCGGCCCCTAAGGGCATAGAAATACAACGTCCGACCCTAGGGGCGTGGAAATACCTCCTCCAGAAAAAGCTGAAAGTTGTAGGAATTTCTAAATATAGAAAATGAACTCCAAAAATTATAAAACTTTTTGTGAAGGCTCTTGACACAGCCTACTTGTGTAATTTTTTCAGAATTTTATCTGTTCTACATTTTTGAAGAAAATTCCTTTAAAGCTACTGTTTGTATGCAAATGAAATAATCGATTTGCGAAAAAAAATTCAAAAACATGCTCAAAATACTTTCCATATTTATTCTCAGTATAATTATCCCAAGTTTACAATTTTTTTTTAAAATTTTCTAACCCTTGGGGCCAGATTTTCCTCGTCCTAACCCTTGGCCCCGGGGTGCAGTAGCCACCCACCCTTTGTTTTTTTTGTTTTTTTAAATTAAAATCTTGCTTTCGACGTCCCTGGATTCTCGCTAAAATCCGAAAAATATTGTTTGATATGATTTCGTCACATGTGATAATACTCCATCCCCCAACAACGAAAGTTTGATCTGATTAGTAGGGAAGGGCCAAGCGGGCAACCACATGAAAAACATGCTGGATGAAATTTTTGGTACATGTGATAATATTTACTTCTTCTTTTTTTTACCTCCGTAAAGAAGATAAAAACTGTATCGGAATGTTGCCGTGAAGTCAGAGTATGATTTGCTCTATGTCCCAGTCGATTTCGGCTACCAATACTATTTTCCTTCGTGCTTCGAGTAGTATTAATCGCACTACTACTTTCACTATCTACGTAATAGCTCATAGAACAAAGGTGAGTCAGTTCGAAACAAATAGGGTTAGTTAGTGACGAGGATCTAATAATCCTCATTTGTTTATTTATCTGTAATTCTTATTATAGATATTAATATTCCTATATTGATCTTAAGTATACCCCTTAAATACTTATAAGGGAGAAGTCAACCTGTCAGATCGTAAACCACCACATGGTCGTAAGTCTTTCTACAACCATGGTATAGTCGTAAGCTTGTTTACGACTATCGTGTAGTCGTAAGATCTTCTACGACTCACTCGGCTTCGACCAGCCTGGCTTCGACAACCCCATTGATAAGGCTTGCTGACCTGTGGGCCTGATCAGTTAGGGAGTATTACGCGTCGTGTTTAACACATGGGGTATTTAATATACGCTGTTACTCTCTTTGAGTAACAGCATGAATCACTTCTGTCTCTGACAACAACTACTTGACAACGTGGGGGTGCCACGTCCTTAACGACAATTGCCATCAAGCGGTTCATTATTTGGAACATTGAGGTGTCTCTTCACTTTGAGAAACTAACACTCCTTCGTACACTATATAAAGGCTGAAGTCAAAAGATAGAGGGACGTATCGATCAGGAGCATAGGACATTAAGCATTAGCCTTCCTCTTAATTGTAATCATCACACTCAATACACCAGCATATGAGTAGAGTGATGGTCGGCCAGATACTAACTCGAGAAGCAAGTAAGGAGCAGCGTTCGACCAAGCAATCGAAACATAAAGCTACGCCGAAGCCGAACGATCAAGCGAAGGAAGTCCCTCTAAATCCAGAGGATCCCTCGAAGACTGTTCACATCGGGGTTACTTTCGACCCCAAATAGGAAGGTGCCCTCATCACTTTCCCCCGAGCTAATGCAGATGTCTTTGCGTGGCAAGCATCCGACATACTCGAAGTCCCCAGGGAAGTGATCAAGCATAGGCTAGCTCTACGGCCTGACAAGAAACCCGTAAAACAAAAATTACGGAGATTTGCACATGATCAATGAGACATCATCAAATCAGAATTAGACAAGCTACTTAGAGCAAGCTTTATAAGAGAAGTTGACCACCCAGAGTGGTTGGCTAACCCTATAATGGTTAGAAAGTCTAATGGCAAGTGGTGTATGTGTGTAGACTTTATTTATTTTAATAAAGTTTGTCCAAAAGATGATTTTCCTTTACCTCATATCGATCAATTGGTTGATTCTGCTACTGGTTGCGAAGTATTAAGTTTTCTAGATACATACTCTAGTTATCATCAGATTAGTATGTGTTTAGATGATGAAGAAAAGACCGCATTTATTACACCATTTGGAATATTTTGCTATATCAAAATGCCATTTGGTCTAAAAAATACTGGCGCTTCTTTTCAACGCTTGATGCAAACGACTTTTTCACCACAACTAGGCTGGAATTTGAAAACCTATATTGATGATCTAGTCGTAAAAAAAACATCAAGCGACTTAATCATATTTCTGATTTGCAAGAAACATTCGACAACCTCATAAAACACCGTTTGAAACTCAATCCTGAAAAGTACATGTTCAGGGTCTCTTTAGGAAAATTGCTTCTATTCCTTGTCTCTGCATGAGGAATCAAAGTAAATCCTGAAAAGATAAATGCCATTGAAACAATGTGTCCTCTGACCACAAAGAAAGAAGTCCAGAAACTCATAGGGTGCATGGCGGTGGCTTTAAGTCGTTTCATCACACGACTATGAGAAAAATGTCTTCCTTTCTTCAAACTTCTAAGGAAACATGAGGGTTTCGAGTAGTCAGAAGAGGCAAACACAACCTTTGAGGATGCCAAAAGGTATCTTACGAGTGCTCCTATTTTGGTTTCTCCGAAACCAGAAGAGACACACTTAATTTATCTAGCTGCTATGCCACAGGTAGTGAACACAATACTGGTCGCAGAACGTGAAAACATCCAACGACCAATTTACTACATAAGTGAAGTTTTACACGGGCCTAAAGAGCGATGCCATTAGGTTCAAAATTTTCTATATGCCCTCCTCGTGTCTTCGAGGAAACTACGGCATTATTTTCAGACGCACAAGATAATTGTGTCGTCTGAGTTTCCCTTAGGAGTGGTCCTCTAGAACAGAAAAGCAGTGGGACGCATAGCAAAATGGTTAGTAGAACTTTTGTGTCCTGAACGGCCATTAAATCTCCGATCTTGGCAGACTTTATCGCCGAATGGACAAATCCTGAACCTGTTTAGGATCCCCAGTACGATACCCACAACCAGTGGACGATGTACTTTGACGGGTCACTCACACTAAGTGGCTCCGGGGCTGGGGTGGTCCTGGAATCTCTTAAGGGAGAGATCTTAAAGTATGCTATTCAATTACACATTTATGCTACTAAAAACATGGCAGAATACGAAGGTTTGTTGGCTAACACACGAGTAGCGAAAGTGTTGGACCGAAAAGGTGACTAGAGGGGGGTGAATAGGAGCACGCTCACTTTTTCACTTTGATCACATTCAACACAAATTTCACTCCAATAGCAATGGAAGCTATGAAGATCAATATACCAGTACAGCGGAAGACTAGTATTAAATCCAATCCAAAATCTCCAAAGCAAAAGACCAAAACAGAGAAACACAAACCGTAATCTAGAGGGCCGAACTAACCGACGGCAAAAGTGCGGACTGACCTCTCTGGCCGGACTGACCTTAGGCAAAAGTGCGGACAAACCTCAGGCCGGACTGACCTCAGGCAAAAGTGCGGACTAACCTCAGGCCGGACTGACTTCAGGCAAAAGTGCGGACTAACCTCAGGCACGATGAACAGCACAAATAACCCGAAAACCAAAACTCAAATCGGTCTAACTTTTGATCCGTAAGGCCAAAATCCACGAAATTTGAGACGCACATTCTGTAAGATATTAGGAACCTATTCCAATCAAAGATCACAGAGATCCATGCCAAAATTCCTATCTTTTTTAGTTTGAACGAAGTGTGCTCCAAAACCGAGCCAAAATCGAAATATGATCTAGAGACTTGCTCGTGGGTGATTGATGATCAAGATGACCCTAGATGGGTTCCCACATGTCACAACAAGTTAGATCACGGCAAGAAACCAAGCAAAAACTCGCGGATCAAAGAAAGACTCAAAATCATCAAATAGAGAGAAGGAAAGCAAAGAAACACATCTTTGAGCAAACTTTCCTTGGATTGATTTAATATGGTATTGGTTTACAGCCACTCCATCAATAGAGGACAAAGACTCAATACATGAGCACGAAATCAAATCCAACTCTCTAGAACCCTAACCTCCACTAGTCCTCTCCCTAAGCAAAACTATGGTTTTAAAACAATGAAAGGGTTGAAGAGGGTGCAGCCACCTCCCTCCTCTATTTATAGTGGAGGCTTAGACCTTCTAGAAGCATTAACCCTAATGGGCTCCCGTTAAGGCCCACACACAAACAGGTCACATACGCACGTATTTTAAAGCGTTGTCTTCATCTCCTCTTGACCTAATCCGCTTCATCATGCGTCGTCTTACACCGTGGGTTGGCAAAAGGTCACCAAGGCGGTATTTGGTAAAATTACCAAAATACCCCTTCTCGATCTTTTTGCAAAGACTAAGTCCCATCTTTGTGAAGCACCTCCATGCTTCGCCACGTGTAGGTTGACCCAACGGCTCTCATCATGTCGGCAAGTCTCTCCCATCCGGTTCCCACCGAAACCACCATGGCACTTGCACCGATCCCCGCGCTGCTTGATTCAACCCGTCGCACCGAACTACCCGTTCGGTCACCTTTGTCCTTTTTGCGCCATGCTTCACTCCATTGACTTCACTTGGCATCCCCGATCATTCTGGACCTCAGCTCCCCAAGCTTAGTTCCGATCATCCTCGCCATTGACCGTCATTGACCTCAAAGCAACCTGCACAACAATAGACAAAGAAATCGATTCCGGGAACAAGTTCTTCACAACCTGACCCACGTTAGTCAAAACATGCATCATGCAACACATATGCCATGAAACCCATGAACTTGACTTAACCCAACACTCATCGCCACCGATTGGCCAATGATCAGCAAGAAATCGGTCAGACCACCATTGAATGGCCGGTCTAACCGCAGCCCGGTCTGACCGTCATTTACAGGTCGGTCTGACCGCTGGCCGGTTTGACCACTCCCCCAATGCCGGTATGACCGCACCTGCCCTGATAGCTTTTCAAACTTTGGCGAAAATGCGTGTTTTAACAAACCGTTAACGACATTGCCAATTGTAACATCATCTTAAGATCGTGCACATATCCCCATGATATCCACAATCTCCCCCTTGATGAACACATTGGCAATTTCCCACAAATGCAAATTTTGAGGTTTGAAAAGTAAAAACTCGACGTTTTCGCACAAAGGCACAACTTGGTCCAAATGTAAGAGAAAGCAATGGACATGACCAAGTTGGCTTCAGAATAGCATAGGCAAGTGAGATAAGGTAAAAGAAAGCGAGAAAACTTTATTTTCCAGAAAAGAGTCAAAATCTCACTTAAGATCCATATGAAAGAACAATTGTTCAATTTGACCTTTGATCATTATGAGGTTGCAAGAATTGCAATTCAAGTTCAGAAAAGACAATAAGACCACAAGAATGCAAAAAAGAACTCCCCCTCACTATGATCCTCAGATTTCAGAAAATTTCAAATTCTCCAATTTTCTCCCCCTTTTTAACACTTTTATATCTTCTCCCTTTATACATCTTTGAAATATCTTCTCCCCATTTGACAATGGAGTTATCAAGGAATTACGTCTTCCTCTTGTCCAGAGATAACAAATGCAGTATGAGAAAAAAGCACAAGAAGGAGGATGCATGAAATGCAATGGAGTGGCTTCATTTTTTATATTTGTCAATTTTTTAGAACAAGAAGCTTTGGAGATTACCCAAAAGAACAAGCTAGCATTTCTAATATTGCACAAACAACATATCAAGCCTAACAGTGCTAGCAAGATCATGTTAATACATATATATCAAAGCTAAGCTCGAAGGCTCAATGTAAAGCAATGAATTTTATCAATTTAAGCAAAGCTTCAAATTTAGCAAGTTCATCAACAGGGATCCTAAAATTATACTGGCCATGTCAAAATGTCAATGTGAGATCAAAAAGCTAGCAATGACCACATTAAGAGACAAACAGGTCCTGAATCATTTTGCTCAATTTTCTCAAACACCCATTTTTCAACATTTTTCATCTGCAATGAATATTAAAGTTGACTAATGGTCTAACTTAGCCAAGAAGATCCTGGACTAGGAGCCATCCACAAACTCTTCCTAAGCTTCGACCAGAAGTTGATTAAAGGTATATCTTAGTAAAGAAGATCCTGGACTAGGAGCCATCCACAAACTCTTCCTAAGCTTCTACCAGGGTGACAAATCTTGAGATTCATATCAGTTTTGACAAGCAGTCCCCATGAGATCATCCGGATCATCAAACTATCTCCAAGTTCATGTCTATGACATGTAGTCTCATAAGAATATTTTGGCACAATTTAAGCATAAGACAATCTTGAAATTGATTTTTCATTTTTCATTTGCACAAGAGCAGTTTTAGATTCTCAGAAGAACAAGAAGCTCAAGTAATGATCAATTTTAGATTCAAGAGCTAACAAAGCAATTTTGACAGGGCCAATGTCACAAAAGGAGCACTAATTGCGCAACTAGCTAAAACATCTACAAATTGCAGTTTTAGTTCAAGTTGTTTTTAGAGTTCTAGCTCATTCAGCAAAGACTTAGCTACACATGTGAAAGCATGATAATTCTAGCAAGTCAAAGAACCAGACATGGCATTGAGCAAGAATTGAAATACTAAAGCTCCAAAGGGTAATAAGCAAAGCTTCATCAATTTTAAAAGATAAGCAGAAAAGCTTATAATACAATGCATCTTTTTGGATTTTCATATGAATGCAATATGATACAGTGAGATGCAAGAAAAGCTCAAAAAACCTAAAAAGATCAAAAAGGATCAAAAAGTTCAAAAGAAGATCAAGAAAAGATCAGATGAACAAGATGAGATCAGAAAAGATCCAACTCCCTCTCAAACCAACCCATAGGGATAAATTACCTCTAACTCACTTCTCAAGGTGGCAAACCTTGTTGGGTCTAAAGGCTTGGTGAGGATATCGGTTAACTGAGCCTCGGACTCCACAAAATGCAGCACAATATCATCCTTCTCAACATGATCTCTAAGAAAGTGCTAGCGAATGTCTATGTGCTTGGTCCTAGAATGTTGCACTGGGTTTTTAGCAATGTTAATAACAGAAGTGTTATCACAGAAAAGAGGAACACTAGCAAAGCTTAACCCAAAATCCTTCAGAGTGGACACCATCCACAAAATCGACTCTGACAACTAGCGGCACTACATATTCACTTGTGATGGATTGAGCAACAGAAGACTGCTTCCTAAAAGACCAAGAGACAAGAGAAGTACCTAAGAAATGACAAGTGCCAAAGGTACTCTTCCTATTTAGCCGATAGCCCGCAAAATCAAAATAAGAAAACCCCCCGAATGGACAACGAAGAGGAGCAAGAATACCAAATGCCATAATGGAGGGTAGAGTGTAAATACCTGAAGATGCGCTTAACGGCTTGGCAATGTGAAGTCCTCGGAGGCGCCTGAAACCTCGCACAGAGGCAGACTACGAAGTGGATGTCCGGTCTTGAGGCCGTCAGGTACAGAAGAGAGCCAATCATGCTGCGGTACTCACGTTGATCCACGGTTTCTCCTTCCTTATCTGGATCCAAAGTAGTCGAAGTCGCCATGGGAGTGGTGATCGGCTTGCAATCACCCATCTCGAAGCGCTTGAGTAGATGCTTGGTGTACTTCATCTGATGGATGAAGATCCCTTCCTTGCGTTGCTTGATTTGAAGCCCCAAAAAGTAGTTGAGCTCTTCCATCATACTCATCTCGAATTCTCTAGACATGGTCTCAGAAAAACTAGAAACAAGAGCATGAGAAGAACCACCAAAGATAATATCATCAACGTAAATCTGAATAAGCAGGAAGTCATTGCCATGCCTAAGAATGAAAAGAGTCTTATCTACTTTTCCCATTTTAAAATCATTCTTAAGCAAGAAGGTCTTAAGTCTATCATACCAGGCTCTAGGAGCTTGCTTAAGACCATACAAGGCTTTGGATAGCTTGTAAACATGATCTGGGTGCTTGGGATTCTCAAAGCCAGGGGGTTGCCTAACATACACTTCCTCCTCTATAAAACCATTCAAAAAGGCACTCTTAACATCCATTTGATGCAACCTAAAACCTTTACATGCAGCAAATACAAGCAAGATGCGAATAGCTTCTAGTCTAGCAACAGGAGCGAAGGTCTCATCAAAATCTAACCCCTCAACCTGGCTAAAGCCTTGAGCTACCAACCTAGCCTTGTTTCTAACCACAGAACCATCCTTATTTTGCTTATTTTTTAAAACCCAACGGGTTCCTATTACATTATGACCACTAGGAGGTTCTACAAGGTTCCAGACTTTATTTCTTTTAAAATTCTCTAATTCCTCATGCATGGCATTGACCCAGCTAGAATCAGATAAAGTATGTATTATATCGCGGGGTTCAAAAGAAGCTACAAATACAAAGTGAGAGAAAAGAATCGGATCATAATACCTAAAGCGAGTGACTCGCTCATGAAGATTACCAATCATCTGATCCGGAGGATGTTGTTTTTGAATGTGCAGTGGAGCACCTAGGGGAGATAGCTTCTCCTGCTAATGATGAAGATACAGCAGGAGTCTCAATTGGAGGTGAAGCGATCAGCGAGGTGTTCGGAGCTTGGGCGGGAACATCGCCACAAGTGAAGGAGCAATATCGAAATCATCCTCATCTTCTTCAATAAAAATACTCTTTGTCACCTGTAAGTCACCTGAAACATCGGATCTAGCTCCAGGGCTAGTCTCATCAAAAGTGATATTGCATGTCTCCTGGACAATGTTAGTTTCAACATTAAAAACCCGAAAACCCCTCGAATGAGCAGGATAACCCAGAAATAAACCATCACAAGTCCTTGATTCAAATTTATCTAGGTTCCCTGTCTTGAGAATAAAACACTTTGATCCAAAGATTCGAAAGTGAGAAACAGAGAGTTTTCTGCCAAATCGAAGCTCATAAGAAGTCTTGCCTAAAGATGGTCTCAAAAAGACACGGTTTGAAATACGGCAAGCTGTAGCAATAGCTTCGGCCCAAAACCTCCTCGGTGTGCTATACTTATCTAGCATCGTCCTAGCCATCTCGACTAAGGTTCTGTTCTTCCTTTCCACAACGCCATTTTGTTGAGAGACGTGTGGAGAATAGAACTGACGCTCAATACCGCGCTCAGCACAAAAAGAGGCAAAAGAAGCATTCTTGAACTCCGTGCCAATGTCATTGCAGATCGCTCCCAAGGCACCAGGAAGTTCAGAAGCCAAACGAAGAACAAGGTCATGATAATGATCAAAAGCCTCATCCTTCGAAGCAAGAAAGAACACCCAAGAGTATCTCGAAAAATCATCGACTATGACAAGGATATACCATTTGCCACTAACTGACCGAACCCTACCAGGACCAACAGTATCTATGTGAAGCAATTGTCCTGGTCCGTCAGTCATGACCATAGTCAATGAAGGGTGAGGCGACAACTTGCTTACCATGCCTACTGAGTAGCACATATAGCATCCTTAGGCTTTGAGTTTAGGCAAACCATAATGACCCATTTTTATTAATTAGGATTTATATACATTTCATAAGCATTTCATTTATTTTCGGAGCATGTGCATAAATTATGCATTTGAAAAATTTAAATCAAATGTAAACCTCTAACTCAAACTAAAGTCACAAAAGAAATTTGAAATAAAAACTCATAAAAATCTATGGAAAACAATTTATTTAAATACTAGAGTAATTACCATAAATAAAAATGAATTTTGTCAAACTTGTGGAATCCAATTTAACCATGAGAAAAATTCAAACTTAATTCATAAACGTCTACTCTAAATGAATTTTAAATAAGTGAATAAATCATGAACAAATTTTTTAGAAAAATATACATAGAACATAAAATTCTCAAACAATTGTATAAAAATTTACAATATATCAGAAACCTTCTCTGAAAATTTTATAATTTTTGGAGCTTGATAACTATACTTAACAATTCACTTATCCTCCAGCCATTTTATGAAAATCCAGGAACCCTATTTCTTTTTCCCCTCTCACTAACCGGCGGGCCCCACTCGATCACCGGCTTGTCTTCTTCTCCGAGCGGCGCCGACGCCACGTAGCCCCTTCGCCGCTGCAGTGCTTGGGACACGCGCCCGCGTCGCTGCCAAAGTAAGCCTGTGTGCTTGCCACGCCACCCCCGTCTCGAAGCCTCTTGATCTCCATTTGTAGGAGCAGCACGCCTCACCTCCTTTATTTTCTTGCCCTCTCATCCTCTCCAAGAGCTCCGCCCCTCTCGCCTGGGAGCACAGAGCTGCAGCCCCCTTAACCCCACTGCCATTTCTCCCCTTCCCTCTTTCTCTCCTCTGCCAATGCCCAGAAGAAAGCACGCCGCCGCCCCTGGCGTGCCTGCCGCTCCCCTCTGTTGCCGATGCCGCCTTAGCTCCTCCTTTGGTCGCCGCCTCCGGTCATCTTGGCGCCTCCCCAACCGCTGGTCGCCTCCTCACCTCCCCTCTACTCCCCGTCCGACCCGCCGTCGGCCTCGGCGTGCCCGTTGCCGATTGAGCTCTGCGCCGCCGTGCCCCGCGCCAAGCTCCACCATCAGCCCCGCCATCGCCGGACGCCCTCGCCGTCGGCCGCCTCGGCTTCCCCTCCCGCTCCATGCGACCCATCCTCCCGGCCTCCACTTCCCGCCGCCCTCCTCCGCTTGCCACCGCCGCGCCCACCCGCACGGCTGACAAGCCGCCGCGCCGCCACCTACGCCGTTCCCCTCTGCTGCCGGTGCCGCTTCAGCGCCTCCACCACCTGGAGCTCAACACAACACCGGCATGGCTGCCGCCGACCTTCCGACCGCCGGCGACAATCCATGACCGAGCCGCCTTTGGTCTCCTCTTCCTTGCCCTCTATGTGTTTGTATAAATGCCTCAAAGAATGTCTTTGTTCTCTACAGGTGGAGTTTGCCTCGGCCACCCCTGTCCATTTCACCTGTGCTCAACTGCCGCTGTCAACCCTCCTCACCGACGCCAAGCCATGCTTGAGTCGTTCCTGGTTTTCCCCTATCGGCCTTCTCTACTGATCCTGTGTTTGTGCATGAACTGTGAACCTCCTGTAAGTTGATAAAGGCTTTTAGCTAAGTGTTGTGATTAACCAATTGATCACTCAAAGATAATTAGCAAATGAATGTTTGATGTAGTGGAAAAGTTAGTTTTCAGATTTGTAAAAGCACTTTGGTTGAAATAAATGAACAGAGAAGAAATGGTAATGTGATGAAAAGATTGTTTTGTCAGTAAACCAATTACAAAACCCACCCTTCCTTCTTCTAGCTAAAAGTGTGAATGTCAATTGAGTTAACAAATTGGAAGTTTAAATTTGAAAGAAGCTTAGCTAATAGAACTTTAGTTCTGAAAAACTACTATTATGCATGAATAGCAATTTGAAGTCAATAGGCTCATAAATTGGTAAGTGCAATAGTTAGAAGTTGTCTTAACCCAAATAGTTTGTGGGCAGCTATCTAATAGAAGTAGCCAAATCTGAAAATCCATTATGAAGTTGAATTCCCAGAAAAATAACATAAGGCAATTAACTCACCCCTGTTGTGAAGTGTAAATAGTAAATGAAGATGAACTAATTGATCTTAAGTATAATTAACAAATGAATGAGCAAGTTAGTAGAAAAGGTTAGTTGTCAAAACTGTAGAAGCTCTTTGTATGAACTAATGAACAGATAATATGATTAGTTGAAAAAATTATTTGTCAGTAAAACTCTTTTGTCAAACCAACCAATGTTAACAAATCTTGTAAATGTTGTTAGGTCACCCAAATGATCTAGCAAAAATTGGAAGGTTGAATTAGTATGAGTTATATGGTAGTTGTCCAATTTAGAAAGTGTCCTGTTGTAGGATGCGTGAGCTGACAATATATACTTCCTATAAGATGACTAATACTTTTAGCTAAGTGTTGAGCTTAACTATTTGATCACTGAAAATTCGATTAACAAATAGATAATTGAATTAGCTACTGGAAGCTTGAGTTGAAGGGAGTCTAGATTAGCATTTTAGTTACTTGAACAGTAACCTGAAGATACTTAGTGTTGTCATTAGGCTGTTGGCATTGTTAATGCGGCAGTTAGAATTTTTCTCTTAAAATCCAATTAATTGAACAATGATCTGCTAACAGTAACTTAAATATGAAAATGAGTAAAGTCAATAGCTAAATCTAAGGGTTAAAAATGTTGATAGCATTAGTAGTCAGTTGGACCTTTAGCTGTCTGTAACAACCTACTCCTTTGTGCTTTGTTGAGTGAAGAAAATTTTAGTAGTACAGTTTGGATTTTCAGTAATACAACTGCCTTTTGGTTACAAGTGAATAGAATAGCTTTGTTGGATTAAACAGCCCTTAAAGGTTGACCTAAGGAGTACTAATCTGAAATATTGTCAAATTAGGAAGCTAAATAGCTTAGTGATTAGTAAATCGTTTAAGGTGTTTACATTAGCTAAATAATTGGTGCTTAGCTAATCTTGTTGTCTGACTTTTGGCCAAATGACTGTAGTCATAAGGCATTTTTGAATTTTTGATCTTAGCGGCCTTTGGTCCATTTGAACTTTAGACCTTAAACTAACAAAGGCTAATCATCTAAAGAATAAGCATTAATTTGGTTAACCAAAACAAGCTTAGCCAAGCTAAAAATTCATGAAGCTGCTGTCTTTTCATTTATATGTAAATAGTGTCTTAGTAGTTAGTAAGATAATGAAATAAGCTATTCTTTTGAATGCTTGTTAAGATTTTAGAAGACTATTGTAATACTCCGTTTTCGTTTAGAAAGAATTCAGTTCGAATTTGAATTTTAAAAGAGAAAATTTCCGGCGTTTAAATCATTCTTCAGATTTGGGCTCGGGCCTTTGGCAGCGAGGCGAGAGAACCCCTATGGGCCAAGGGGGGCATCCTTGCAGCCCAAAGGAGGGCAGCCGTGGGGCCCATGGCCCATTAGTGGCCGGCCAAATAAAAGGGGGAAACCCTAGCACCCCACTTTGTTCCCTCTCCTCCCTCCTAGTCGCCACCTCCTCCCACCTCCTCCCTCCCTCTTACGCCACCATCCAGCAGGAGCCGCCCCTCCTCCACCTCCCTTCTTGCCGCCCAAGATCCGGTGCTCGCCCCCATCTCTGGAGCTGCCCGTGGTGCCAATCCTTCCGTTGTCGGCCTCCGCGAAGATTTGATTGGAGCCTCGCTAGGTTGCTGATCAAGACGGCGGGGGACGTCACCATGGTTCATCCTTCGTCTTCCTGGGTGCTCCAAGGGCGGTGAAGCTTCGGGTTTATGAGTACCACCGTTGCCTGCTAACGCGTCGCATCGCGGAAGGCAAGTACACTGCTTATCTTATGATTGTGATTGATGAATGTTTTTATAATTATACTGTGGGTTCTTATGATTCAAGAGAAGTTGGGTTGTCTATGGTCTTTCATATGTATTGAATCCATGATTAGAGATGATAATATTTAAGTTCATGATCCTTCCATATGTGTGTTATCTCCATGAGTAGAGAGCATGTCTTTTCAATATACATATTTCATTCCATGCATTCATTATTCATGATACATCCACGGGAGTGGATTAAAAAGACCCATCAATTCCAGGATGGGCACGTAAGACCCACCATTCTAATGTGGGCATTTTGGGACACCCGTATGAAACGTTCTTCATACGGGACTTGGATCCCCGCATTTTTGTTAAGATGCGGGCTTAAGTGAACACCGACGGGTGTGTCACTAGCAATACCGGTATATGCATGTGTGTAGTCCCTCCATTCCATACACTTCATTAATTCCATTCATTCAAATACTCATTCCGTGATTTCTTCATATGGTTCAATGATGTTGACTTGTTAACGTTTGTGGTATGTTCCATTTATTCACTGTACTTGCTGAGTCTTGGACTCATTCTTGCGTTGTTTTTTTAGGTAATCACTGATGTTGGCTCTTTTGGGAGGGAGTAGACACGCACTACTCAATCACAGCATCCTATTCAAGTTCAAGATTATAAATTAGTTCTATCTTTCACTTATTATTGATGAACTGTAATAAGTACGTTTAAATGGTAAAGGAAGGATACCTTCTCCATGTTGGGTTGCTTTATTTATGCCTTTAGATGTCATATCTTTCAGATTCTTCCGTAATGTGGATGTATGTTAGAGTATTTAAGTGACATCTTGGCTTCCAAATAGCCAGGGTGTTACAGTTGGTATCAGAGCGGGCTTTAGGTCCGTGGTTAATAGAAATATATTAAAATGACACACTTGTGCACGATGGGTGGGATGGGTAATTCATTGCTTCGCATTTCTATTACTATGTTTCATTAGTTGAGCAATTGTTGAATTGTACGTACTATCTTTTTGTTGTTAATCTATGATCCGCTATGATCTTCTATATCCATTAAATTATTCTATGATTACTATGAGATGACCTTATATTCATAATTGATTATATTGGTTATGTGTGATGATAAAGGAGGTTAAGAAGTTTAGGTCGTGGTTGTTGCCCTGGGATTCACCAGGCTACACCACCATTTATGGTAGACGAATAGAGTAGTTACCCCGAATACCATAGTTGCAGGAGTTGAGCGTGTGCTGTTTTAGAAAGTTGTTTCTTTCTTGACCTCTAATCTTGACAAATTCTTGTTCTGTGGTGGATGATGAATTTCTCTTGGGTTCGTGGTTCATGGTAGTTGTTTTGTTTCAATGGGTCCCTAATGGTTCTTTAAAACAATTATTGTTTTCCGACTGTTGAGTTGTTTTTACTATTTGTGATTTTCGTCTTTTGGCAATATAGATAATTCCATGGTTGTTCCTTCTTTCTCATTAGAAAAGATTGACTCGTTTATTCGTTTGATAGTTTGGATAATGAGAGTTTTATGTTGCACATTTGTTAACATGAGAAAGCTTTGGCTCTATGTATTTCTTTTGGATTACCCCGAGTGTTGAAGCTTAATGCATCCCTTTTCTGATGGAAATTGTTAAAAACCTTTTGTGATGCCTTGTTATGGTTAAGTCAGAGATTGTAATCAAATAAGTTGATATGGTATGGGTATCGAGTTGAGTCATTGGTGTGGTGCATAATTAATGTTAATTAGTAACATTGGAAGTGAAATTGATTAAGATGACGTTGTCTTCTACTAGATCTTCTTTGAAGCGTATATAAGAGTAGTGGTGAGAGATATTAAGAAGTATAGAACATTGATGAATTAGCTTGGTCATTAACATTGTTTAGGTTGCTAAACTTGTTGGGTTCTTTGGTTCGATGGATTAATTTAAATGAGTGGAAAGGAAACTAGAGGAAATGCTAGATTTACATATTCCTTAGTATGATTAAATATTGGAATTGTGTACAACCGGTTGAAGGGATTGAATATCGGTGAATCTAGAATTTATGGGAGGAGTTCAATATAGTTCTTCTATATAGAATGACGCGATGAATTCAGTTGTAGTGTTGTTGAGACTTTGATCGATAGAAGATTTCGATTTTTGAAGTTTTAGTGTATTTACGAAAGCGAATAAGAGGAGGAACAGTTGAATATGTGTTCGTAAATATCCATGTGATTTGGGAAGGAAAGAAGGTAGCAACTAGATTTCATAATGAAGCCAGATGATAACAACAATGGTTGGAGTATAACTGTTTTGTGTTGAAGTTTGATGTTGAGCCTCACTAAAAGTTGAACTGATATGATATAATAGGGGGCTTATGCCCACATGATTGTGAAATCATAGGATGATAATGTGTCTTTGATGAGAAGGTTTTGGTGGGACCTTTTCAATTGTGTAGTAGACCCCTTCTAAACTTAAGAGGTTGATGTAGTGAGGTTGTATGGTTTTAGTATACTCTCGTTTTGAAGATGAGATGAAAAGGTGGTATGAAACAATTTGGTGGAACTTTGGGGCTTTCTAATGGAATAGTTGATGTTAAAGATTCGTGTTCAGAGTGTATTATTCTTGATGCTAGTAAGATTATCTGCAAGAGATTGTGGCTTGTGTGTGTGGTGATGATTCTTTTTGAAATAAAGTAATTTGATCATCTTTCGTAATTTTGATGTAGTGAGAGTGTTTTGAGTATTGCGTTTGTGATCATTTGGACCTCTTGAGTTATGTGGTGATTGAGGTTGTTTCGAGCAAAGTGTTATATTGAAAGATTTTATTGGTTCTTAAGTGGTTCCTGTGATTTGGGTTTCAAGAGCTTATCATGTTTAAGCTGGCAAAGTGATGCAGTATTCACAGAAAATAACTTTCCTTGTTAATGGAAGGAGTGAAGTATAAGTATCTGAGATTTAAGTTGTTTCGCAACTTGCAGTTTATTTGAGTGTGCTTAAACCTCATGCATTTGTTCCATAAGAGTTTATCAATTTTTAAAGGCAATACCTTCTTCTTATTTGGGGTTGATCTTCCCTTCGTGCGGGACTTGTGCCCTCAACTGCTGACTTTTCCCCTTGGTCCTCTATTCACCGCGAGTGGTAAATGTTTTTCTATGTGGTGAAATTGTTTTCATTTGTTTTTCTTCTGAGAAAGGATTCATCGATTCGTTTCACAGGAGTCTTTCGAGGTGTTTATTTAATGTGATTGTGAGACCTTGGGTTGTAAGTTATTCGATGAGCATTGGAGGATGAAATAATTTTGTAGAATAATTCTTCGAGAGAAGGTTATCTCAATAGAAGAGTGTCTTTGGAGGTTAAACTGATTGCATTGTTACAACTAGTAGAATCTATAGTGAGACGTGGTCCAAGTTCTTTTGTTCATTTCAATGAAACCCAGAATTATCCAAAGTATGGAAATCTTGATCAATGTATTAGAGTGTCGCGATTGAGTACCTTGCACGGTTGTGCAGATGAAGTATGATGGTGTTGTAATGAGAGTAATATTAACGGTATGTCGATCGTTAAAGCGATAAAAGAGATAGCCGAGATTGTTGGATTATTGCGAGAATGTCTTGGTCTTAGTAAGTAACTCTCACGAGTTAGAGTCTTCCTAAAGATAATTGGGTCGAGAAATGTTTTCGTGTTGATGTTAATCTTGTAGTATGTTTGGATTGTGAGAATTTTAGGGATTTAATCTGAGGTTTCCCTATCTTCTATATGAGAAGTTCATTGTAGGAGTCTTGGAGTTTAAATTTGGGCCGCATTTTATGCTAGGACTTTTGTCGCCCAATGATTATGTGTAGAGGAAGTAGATTAAGGGTGGATTTGAGCGATTGGGATGATCATTGATAGAACCCTTTTGATGAAGTATATGAATGTATGTGCTGAGTATTCCGAGTTGTTTACTTTTAAAAGATTGAGGTGATGTGATTACGTGTGAGATCTATTCTGAGATACATTGGGAGTCAATTGACAAATTAATTATGTTAGTAGAGGAGTTGTTGAGAGAAAGTTTCTATAGAGTCGATAGAGCCTCTATATAGAGGTGTGGGTGATATATTTCGACTTGAGCATAGCGTTGAGAATGCTAAGTTAAGAAGAAATGAGTTAGTGTGTTATGCGATGAATTGGAATTCCAAGGTTTGAGAGAAATTTTGTTTCTAAGGGAGAACCTGAGAAACGGTTGTTTCCTCGAGTAGTGCAACGTTTTGTTTTATTCCCGTTTGAGCAATGTGTCGTTGACGGTTGTCTTTCGCAAATTGAGTTTGACTTTATGTTTGGCATGTGTGGTTTTTATAAGTTCAGAAATATTAAAGGAAGTATTCAATTTGGGTATTTGCGAAGTTTCTCTTTCGGTTTAACGGTGTTTATTTGTAAACTGCCTATTTGGAAAGCGGAAGGAATTTCGTGACGAATCTTCGCTTTTGCATTTGACCCTTTGGTGTGGAGTTGATTTTCTTGGTTGTGATGAAAATTCGTTATTTTCATTTGGGATCTATTTGGTTAAGGGGCGGTTTAAAGCGAGTTCTGTTGTGTGTTCCGGGTTAAAAGAGGAACTCCTTGTTAAAATGAATAAATCGATGGAGAATTGGGACGAGTGTTCCATGTGTGTTGCGCATGTTGCGTGCTTTAGTACCAAGGAGGAAGTTGGCCCAAGGTACATTGATTTGTTTTCGTCAGTTGCGGAGATTAGGAGGTAGATGAGGCGCTATGGCCATCTCGGGTCCATACGCGGTGTACGCAACTTTTGGCATGTCTGGTGCCGAATGAGTACTTGTGAGATCTAGAGTTTGGATTTTCGTATTCATCGTGTACCACCGAGTAGTATCTTACTTTCGAGTCTTATCTGATGAATGTACCTGGAATGTTGGGTTGAGTGTTAGATCAAACGTCGTATCACGTCATTGTGTCGTGGTCCTCAGTCCTATAGAGAGGCCACTTGGGAGTTGGAGTTTCACATGCGTGAGCATTATTCGGCTTCGTTCGCAACGGTTATCTGTTTACCGTTGTTAAGTTCTAGTCGCGGTTTACTTTCGTGTAGATCGGCGTTTAGATTCGGGGTCGAATCCTGTTAAGGGGGGTAGAATGTAATACTCGTTTTGTTTAGAAAGAATTCAGTTCAATTTGAATTTTAAAAGAGAAAATTTCCGTTTGTCGCTTTGTTCTTCAGATTTGGGCACTGGGCCTTTGGCGACAAGCCGAGAGGGGCCCTATGGGCCAAGGGGGCATCCTTGCAGCCCAAAGGGAGGGCAGCCGTGGGGCCCATGGCCCATTAGTGGCCGGCCAAATAAAAGGGGGAAACCCTAGCACCCCACTTTTTTCCCTCTCCTTCCCCCTCCTAGCCGCCACCTCCTCCCTCCCTCTTGCGCCACCATCCAACAGGAGCCGCCCTCCTCCACCTCCTTCTTGCCGCCTAAGATCACGGTGCTCCGCCCCATCTCTGGGCTGCCCGTGGTGCCAATCCTTCCGTTCTTCGGCCTCCATGAAGATTTGATTGGAGCCTCGCTAGGTTGCCGATCAAGGCAAATGGGGCGTCACCATGGTTCATCCTTCGTCTTCCTGGGTGCTCCAAGGGCGGTGAAGCTTCGGGTTTATGAGTACCACCATTGCCTACTAACGCGTCGCATCGCGGAAGGCAAGTACACTGCTTATCTTATGATTGTGATTGATGAATACTTTTATGATTATACTATGGGTTCTTATGATTCAAGAGAAGTTGGGTTGTCTATGGTCTTTCATATGTATTGAATCCATGATTGGAGATGATAATATTTAAGTTCATGATCCTTCCATATGTGTGTTATCTCCATGAGTAGAGAGCATGTCTTTTCAATATACATATTTCATTCCATGCATTCATTATTCATGATACATCCACGGGAGTGGATTAAAAAGACCCATCAATTCCAGGATGGGCACGTAAGACCCACCATTCCAATGTGGGCCCCACCATTCCAATGTGGGCGTTTTGGGACACCCGTATGAAACGTTCTTCATACGGGACTTGGATCCCCGCATTTTTGTTAAGATGCGGGCTTAAGTGAACACCGACGGGTGTGTCACTAGCAATACCGGTATATGCATGTGTGTAGTCCCTCTATTCCATACACTTCATTCATTCCATTCATTCAAATACTCATTCCGTGATTTCTTCATATGGTTCAATGATGTTGACTTGTTAACGTTTGTGGTATGTTCCATTTATTCACTGTACTTGCTGAGTCTTGGACTCATTCTTGCGTTGTTTGTTTTTTTAGGTAATCACTGATGTTGGCTCTTTTGGGAGGGAGTAGACACGCACTACTCAATCACATCATCCTATTCAAGTTCAAGATTATAAATTAGTTCTATCTTTCACTTATTATTGATGAACTGTAATAAGTACGTTTAAATGGTGAAGGAAGGATACCTTCTCCATGTTGGGTTGCTTTATTTATGCCTTTAGATGTCATATCTTTTAGATTTTTCCGCAATGTGGCTGTATGTTAGAGTATTTAAGTGACATCTTGGCTTCCAAATAGCCAGGGTATTACAACTATTTGAGAGGAGAGCGTGTAAGAGGCTTGATTTTGACTGTATAATCATCGTGGATGTATACATAGAATGCCTAGAGAGAGTGTTTGTGAGTACTAGGTGTCTGTTAAGGAAAGCAATATCACCTAAACTCTAGGTATAAATCGGTTGTTATGGTTACACTAGAAATTGATTTAACTTCAACAAGTCCATACTTAAATTGAACCCTAATTAAACTAAAATCTATATCTAAATGCATCTAGAATCATAACCTCATTAATATGTAACTGTCATGTATTTTTGAGCATTTTGGATTTCTCGATTTTATCGGTGTTTATTCACTATCTTATTTTCTCTCCAGATTATAAATTGCACGGAGTGAACATTTACGCCTACAAGAGTGAACAAGTGGACTTCTAACAAGGCAAGCATCCTCTTTGCACCATGTTGATCTCAGAATTTTTGAACTGTAGATTTCCAAAATACAGTGATACTGTTGCATGCTAATTTTCTAAAAAGTATTTGTGATCTGTCAATAGTTAGTTACAACCTAACACTTGAGGCTTACCTTTAATCTGATCATACATTCAAACTGAAGGTAGTACTTGTATACTTAAATACTTGTTTTCAGTTATTGCTTAGCCATGCAGTCTGTAGAACGTTAGTGTTTGGCAAGCTTACCTTGTCAAACTTGGGAACACTAAATGAACTTCATTTATTTTATTCTTTTTTCAGTCTATTTAAATCTGAAATGAAATCAAATATTGTTTGTTTACATTGATTTTAAATCTGGACAAGTGGATGCTAGTGATGGTGCCTCAGTGCACGAGATTGGAAAATGTGGTTGTCTTGTCTAGATTGATTAATGACTGAACATTGACTGGACGATTCAAGCCCCAACGTACTTCCACATGCAGTGTATGGGCATTGTTTGGTTAAGTAAAAGGTTAATGCTATTGAGTTGGAAAACAGAAAAATAAGGACATATGTGTTTGATCTCATATCTGTATCATATGTTCTTAAGAGGGTGAGGATGTATATGCGTTCTATCACATGTACGTACCTTAAGGGCTCCGATTGCGATCTAATATGTGCAGCTAGCACAGCTCTACTTTCTGTTATTTAATTTTTGTCGATCAGGTCGGCATTCCCGGCACAACATGTGGACCCCCGGTTGACAGGTTCTATTAGTAACTTGAACTGAGCGGGATTAGTCACACATGGGTATTCCAGCTCAATAGTGTCAACTTGTTGAAAAACACCAAATCTTAGTTTACGTAGGCATACCAAAGGCGGTGTGCTATTATTAGGAGGCTTACGAGCTAACTAAGTCGTGTGGGTAAAGATGTACACCCCGCAGGTTTAAAACTATTGAATAGCCGTGTCCACGGTTATGGACAACGCTGAGTTGAATAGATATTTGTATAGATTTGAACTACAACTTTGTTATGGGTACTTTCGCATGAAGGAAATCATGCATTGTTTTACTGGTGGTACATAGCCACTTTGATTGTTGTTATTATTTATGATTACATTCTCTTTTACTTACTGTTTTAGTCCAAATTGATTTGTAAAATTGCTTTGTCAAAACTTAGTAAGTATAGGACTAAGATGTATCGCTTTGTGCAAAATTGAACCCTTTACAGCCTTTCTTTTGTCAACCTTAAGCATGTATGAATTCTAATCCTTTGGATGGGTTCTATCAAACACTTTCTTTTCATAGTTTGTGTAAGTCTTGCGAGTACCTTCCGTACTCAGGTTTTATAACCTCTTGTTGCAGGTAAGGATGGTTATTTATATAAGATGCCCGTTAGCGCCGATTAGGGTGACGCTAACGAGTGAAGCTAATTCTAACCTCCACTCAATAGCCTGAGGGTGATGGGGCCATTGGTGGCTTTTGCTGTTTAGTTTTGTTTCCGCTGTTAACTTTTGTTGTGACCCAAGGTCACTTGATATTGTATAACCAAACTGAGTTGTAATATCCTGTGTATAATTACGTAAGTATGCCTTGTATGTCTGATGCAATGTTGTATAAGGATATATGTGCAATATTCACTGATCCTGGGAACTATTGCAAGACATATATCCGGGAACCTGAATGTTGGATTTGTACCTTGTTTAGAATTATGCTTCTAGTATGATTTCTAATTAGGACCGAATGGTTCCTGATTATAAGTTATGCTTTAAGTATGATTCTTAATTCGACATAAATCCCAACATTCCGGGGTCCTTACAAAACCTCTCATGAGATCAAGGCCGCTAACTCGCGTCAGATGATCAAAACCAATGTGCCCTAAACGTCGGTGCTAAAGCCAGATATCAGAAGAAGATGCAATTAAACATTTGAGAGATCCAGCAAGAGATTCAGAAAAATCAGCTCCAAAGATTCTACCAACTCTAGAAATCCCAAAAACAAGCTCACCGCCAGAATCAAGCATACGACAGGCATTTTTCTTAAAACGAGTTTCGTAGCCATCATCAAGAAGCTGCGAAACAGAAAGCAAGTTGTACCTTAGCTTGTCCACAAGGGCGACGTCCTTCAAGATGAATCTGTCATTCACCTTGATTGATCATGTTCCTTCAATTCGCCCTTGTGTATCATCTCCAAAGGTGATGAAGTCATCACCTATCGACCGCATGAAGGAAGTGAACCATCTTGAGTCTCCAGTCATGTGGCGTGAATAGCCGAAGACGATGAGCCACGTGTTCTTCCTCCTTCCGCGGCGATCCTAAAAAATCAAGGCACAAAAGAACGATGTGTCTCAATACTGGGGTTAGTTAAAAGCGACTTGGGAACCCAGTACTGAGACACACGTCTGTGAGTAGTATGCAAAGCAGAAGTGCTATCCTTGATTTTATTAGGAGTTCTATTATGAGCAATGGTTACTTTAACATGAGAAGTATCCTTTCTA
The DNA here is from genome assembly GCA_036346405.1 of Phyllostachys edulis. NCBI lineage: Eukaryota > Viridiplantae > Streptophyta > Magnoliopsida > Poales > Poaceae > Phyllostachys > Phyllostachys edulis. The sequence continues at coordinate 24,631,630 of CM070556.1, read as the reverse complement.
GGAACATGATGAGCATGTGAAACTAATCCTAGTCCAAGTTTCTTATTTTCTAAGTGACCATGTCTCATAAAAGCTCTAGGTTGATGATATGAAATTCTAACAATATTTCTCCTAGCATTTTTCAACCTACGCCAACAGAACTCTACCAAATGTCCACTCTTCTTGCAATAGGTGTAATGGTATTTGGTACCACTGGGAAAAGCACATTTTGCCTCAAAAGAAGGTTGGACAAACCCTGCAAATTTAAAAACAGTTTTTGCAGGTTGGGTTTTGAATTCAACTAAGCCATTTTCCAAGACCTGAATGACATTAGGCTTGGATGTGTCCTGGGCAGAGTTGTATCCTAAACCTTGCTTCTTATAAGGAGTTTTAGACGTGTCCAGAATCATGTTTAACTGTTTCTTACCTTTAGAAATTTTTTCTAGTGTGTCCTTAAGGTAAGCATTTTCTTTTTCAAAGTTAACACATGATTCACAAGTCTTGGCCTTAATGGCTCTAGCATGTTTCTCCTTAAGATGAGCAACTTCAAGCTTACAGGCTGCACATTTGGTACAAGGTGTAGACTCAATTGTGTCCTTAAGCTTGGCATATTTTGCTCTAACTGCTTCTAAAATGTCCTTAACTTCATGTTCACGTTCTATGCAGAAAGAGCAAAAGCTATATTTAACATTACCAGAAGCATCCAACTTACTAGACTCTAAGCATTTTTCACAGGGAGCAGATTTAACATCAATTAGCTCAGTCCTAGCATTTTCAAGTTGATGCAAAGCAATATCATGAGCAGATTACAGTTTATTAAATTCAGAATGTAAAGCATGGCAAGAGGAACATTCATCAGATTCAAGAGTCTTAGCATTTGTAAGTTCTAATGTCAAATTATCTACTTGTGACTCTAAGTCCTTGTTCCTAGCCATGGTAAATTCTAAGGCCTTATCCTGACTCATGAGTTGCTCAAATATGTCGTTGCATCTAGTAGAAAGAACATCATAGGAGGGAGGTACCTCATCGTTGTCATTGATGTCGACGATGTCGGCCATGAAGCATATGCCGTAAAGTCCTTGGCCTTACCTTTCTTGTCTTGAGGGAACTCCTCCTTGTCCTCCTCGCTCCCGGAGTCCACATCGCTCATGGATTGCTCTCCAAAAGCAGCAAGGACCCAGTGAGCGGCCTTCATGAGCTTGGCAGCATTGTACTTGGGCTTGTTCCCTTGAGGCTTCTTCCAATCTGGCTTTTCCTCCTTGTGGTTGCTCTAACCTTTCAGCTTAGGGCAATTTGTCCGGATATGATATAGCTCTCCATACTCATAGCACGTCACAGCGCCACCTCTCTTCTTGTTTCTAACATTGTTATATGCCCGTGTGACTTTGTTGACTAAAAGAGCTAAACCAGCCTCAGGAAGACTCTCAAACTCTTCTCCTTAAACAGCAGATAAACACGCAAGAGAAAATCCAGAAGAAGTCTAAAAAAAACCATCAGGAGTCCCTTTTAGAGGATCAGCCACCAAAGCCATGTTATCCTTCTTAGGAAGACTACCTCTCTTGATCTCATGAGTTTTGAGCTTGCTATAAAGCAGCTCCAAAGTGAGACTAGAGAGCTCGACGTTCTCCTCAATAGCAGTAGCCTTTATCTCCCACTCCTTGGTGTTGATTGCAGCCAAGATGTGGGTGGCATTCTCAGATTACGAATACTCAATGTCAACAGTTCTCATCTGAGTGATCACCTTGTTAAAGCAAGTAAAAAACGTCATCGATGCTCTCACCAGGACGCATCTCGAATTTGTTATACGCTCGCTTGTAGACCGTCTGGCGCATTTGCTTGATCTGGGATGATCTCTCATGGTAAGTTTCGAGGGTGTGCCAAATCTCATGTGCGGTCTCAAGGTTGCAAATCCTATCATACTCCTGTCTACCAAGCCCAGCATATAGAAGGTTCTTTGCCTTGTTGTTGTTAGCCAAAAGGACTGCTAAAGCCGGCGAAGCAACTTCGGGCAAAACGAGCGGGGCTCGAACAACCTCCCATATAGCTTGTCATTCGCTCTCAAGGAAGACTCGCATGCGATTCTTCCAATAGGCATAGTCGAGCCCATCGAAGATATGCGACTTGGTCGAGCACTTATCCATCGTCAAGTTCAGTGACCGGTTAAGATCAAGATTGAACTAACCGGGCTCTGATACCACTTGTTGGACCGAAAAGGCGACTAGAGGGGGTGAATAGGAGCACGCTCACTTTTTCACTTTGATCAGATTCAACACAAATTTCACTCCAATAGCTATGGAAGCTATGAAGATCAATATACCGGTACAGCGGAAGACTAGTATTAAATCCAATCCAAAATCCCTAAAGCAAAAGACCAAAACAGAGAAACACAAACCCTTATCGAGAGGGCCACACTAACCGACGGCAAAAGTGTGGACTGACCTCTCTGGCCGGACTAACCTCGGGAAAAAGTGCGGACGAACCACAGGGCGGACTGACCTCAGGCAAATGTGCGAACAAACCTCAGGCCGGACTGACCTTAAGCAAAAGTGCGGACTAACCTCAGGCACGATGAATAGCACAAACAACCCGAAAACCAAAACTCAAATCGGTCTAACTTTTGATCCGTAAGGCCAAACTCCACGAAATTTGAGACACGCATTCTCTAAGATATTAGGAACCTATTCCAATCAAAGATCACAGAGATCCATACCAAAGTTCCTATCTTTTTCAGTTTGAACAAAGTGTGCTCCAAAACCGAGCCAAAATTGAAATATGATCTAGAGACTTGCTCGTGGGTGATTGATGATCAAGATGACCCTAGATGGGTTCCCACATGTCACAACAAGTTTGATCACGGCAAGAAACCAAGTAAAAACTCGCGGATCAAAGAAAGACTCAAAATCATCAAATAGAGAGAAGGAAAGCAAAGAAACACATCTTTGAGCAAACTTTCCTTGGATTGATTTAATATGGTATTGGTTTACAGCCACTCCATCAATAGAGGACAAAGACTCAATACATGAGCACGAAATAAAATCCAACTCTCTAGAACCCTAACCTCCACTAGTCCTCTCCCTAAGGAAAACTAGGGTTTTAAAATAATGAAAGGGTTGAAGAGGGTGCAGCCACCTCCCTCCTCTATTTATAGTGGAGACTTAGACCTTCTAGAAGCATTAACCCTAATGGGCTCCCGTTAAGGCCCACACACAAACGGATCACATACGCACGTATTTTAAAGCGTCGTCTTCATCTCCTCTTGACCTAATCCGCTTCATCATGCGCCGTTTTGCGCCGCGAGTTGGCAAAAGGTCACCAAGGCGGTGACGAGGATTAAAACTTCTATGTATTAATTTAATACATAAAAGACCATACGTCTTCATGGTCGTGAACCCTAAGGCTAACGACCTCACCGGGTCGAAGGATTCCAGAGGTTACACGATGGGTACCGGTCGGACTAGGCTTCACCGTAGTCGCTTCGGAAAAGCTATGAACAGGCACCCTTAACCGTATGATCAATGGAACACGTGCAAAACGTTCCATACCATACGATGATATACAAGACGCTGACAATAAACTACCCTACGGTTAAGCTTCTCACAAGCACTTAACCGCAAGGTAGTTAGCACGTTGTTAACTACCTTAAACCTCCGACCAGTCGTAACGTTTCATCAGGGACGCCTTCCCCAAGAGTAACTGTTGCCTCTTCAGGAGTTATTTAATGGTAGAACGCAGAAGACGAGGAGACAACGAACAACAGAAGACACAAAAAAGCAAGGCAACTCAGAAGCCAAAGCAGTAGCATTCAATACATTTGGTGTAATTAGAGATAGTCCCTAGTCAGGTCTTGTAATCCTAGTTCATATTAATAAAGAGCAGCCCCCATTCTCTTCCAGGATACTCCACATCATTTTCCTCTTTTTATTTCGTAAGATTGGCGACTCGATCTTCGGCAGCTGGCGCCGTCCGTGGGGAAGAAGACGTAAGTTTCCTGAAGAAACTCTTCGCTCATACAAACCCTCGCCCAAATTCCTGCAATCGCTAATGCAAATATGCCTGGAGTTTGGAATGAGGAGAATTGGTTCAACTTGGCGGACTACGCCGACCTCGATATGGAAGGATGCATCCGTGCCATGGAGGAAATTGGCAGATCATCCTCCTCTTTCTCCTCCGCCGGCTCGCACGTCGCCGACGATAGCGAGGTCGACCGGATGGACGAGGATGTGCCACCATTACCGGTGGCGCAATCAGAGGAACCAGCTATTCCGATCAGCTCGGAATGTCAGGGGACCTCTTCAAGCCCAGTCTTTTCGACCGGCAAAACAGGTGAAGAAATTTCAGCATCACCACTCGAAAATCTCTATACCCTCGATGAAATCATGGCTGAAAGATATTCTCCTACGGCTTCTGGCAATTCCAAGAGTCAACCGACATCTGGTAACGGTGTCGATGAAGCCTCCACTGGTCGTAGGCCATATGGGGATGATCACGCTCAGCATACGATCGGCAGTTCACCGGATCAGGCTGAGGAGACCTCAGGAGGTGCTCATTTCCGACCGCTCTCTGTCGTGGAAACTTCTGGCAGAAGCACTGAGAAGTTCTCCATCAATTACGATGGAAGCTCATCGGAAGATTGGTGCTGGAGGCACGAAGTCAACGCGATCGGAGATGAAAATCAAGATACCCTACACGGTCCTACATTCTCTACCACGCCATCACGTGTTGTTAGAGATGATCCGGGCCATCAGGCACCAACTTCCAGAGTCCACGGAGCTGATCGACGTCCATCGCTTAACTCTTTGGTGTTGCCCCACCTAGAGTGGCGATAAGACAGATCAAATCGAAGGTCGGGGAAGGTTGGTCTGCGTACACCTCGACCAAGATGAACCCCCGAGACCTTGATATCGTACAAAACTTGCGACGTGTTCAAGATATGTTAAATAATTCGATCCTACATTAGCGAAACTCTGTGTTTTGTATAGCTCAGAGGTCAAGTATCCAAATTCTCCAATGCAGACCATGCGACGGAAGCGCATCAGAACAAAGGGTTTCATGGAGTCAAACTATGACTTCATCGGCGTTCCTCCCTCGAGAGTGAAAAAGCATGGTCATGCTCGAACAATCGATATCAAGGCCACCTCGACGATTCCGACCAAGGAGTCACGAGGAGAAGGTTATTTCAAGCCACTCCCCATCACATCGAGAAGAACCATCGCTTGGACTCGACGATCTCGACATCGCTCGAATCAAGTAGGCGGTCAAGGCATCATATCAATGTCACGACCGGATCGACACCGGAGTTCCAGCGTTCCAATCTTAGGAACCGGTCTCCGACCGATTACAATCTGGCACCCTCTGGCACCCTCCCAGAGAAGGCGCCATGAATCAATCACAGGTTGTCGAGCCTTCTCCGCAGGGCTCCAACCTGTGCGTTGGCCTAATCGGTTCCGACCGGCCAACTTAGACAAGTTCAATGGAACTCAAAATCCATTGGAATTTCTCCAAATATATACCACCGCCATCGAGCTGCTTTGGAGGCGATGAGAATGTGATGGCCAACTATCTACCCCTTTGTGCTCGAAGGGTGCGCCTTGGCCGTGGTTGTTGAACCAACGGTCGGATCAATCTATACTTGGGAGCAACTCGTGATCTTCTAATTGCAAATTTTCGTGGTGCGACGACCGCATACAGGAAGGAGGATGATCTCCACCGAATCCGCAGGTTCGATGAGACTTACGTCAATACATCAAGAGGTTCACCAGTTCGCAATTCTATACCCAAGTCGTAGAGTCATCTCGTTATTCAGGGCTTTCAAAATAGGTCTGAGAAATCGGCGGTTTACGGAGGACATAGCAATGAATCCTCCAAGAACAACCGTTGAGCTTTTTGACATGGCCGACAAGTATGCCACCGCTAGTGAAGCAATCGAGTGGTGCGAAGCCATTAATCGGAAAGACAAGATTCCTCAGCCCGCCCTGGACAAACCAGAGAAAAAGAATAAGAAGTCTCTCAAGAAGAAAAAGAACCACAGACCCGACGACAAGGAGGTCCTAGCCATTCCTGATAAATTCATCAAGGGTAAAAAGGACTACACCGGTCGGGGCAAGACGAAAGCTCCGACCAAGGGATTCCAGAAAAAGAAGAAGTGGTGTCCACTTCACGGTGACGAGGACATGATCTGCGCAACTGTCGAGTCTGGCAAAAGAAACTGGAGGATTATTATGCAGGTGAAGGACCATTTCCCGCAATACAAGAACCCAGAGAAACGAGCTTCAAAAAGGACAAGGATGGCGACGAAGAGATGGAGTACCAGGATCCCCAACACACAGTCAACATGATTTTTGGAGGATCTTCTTCATACGAATCCAAACATCATCTGAAGGCCACGGAGCGGGAGGTCAACCTCGTCGAATCTCCGACCATTATCAAGCAATCGAACTGGTCAGACATGGCAATTTCCTTCAGCAAAGACGACTGCCCCATCCCTTCGACTCGACTAGGTAGGTTCCCTATTGTTGTTGAACCAACCATTAATAATTGTAGGGTTAATCGAGTCTTAGTAGATGGAGGTAGTTCTTTGAATATATTATTTGCGGGAGCTTTAGAAGAAATGCAGGTCCCCATGTCAAAGGTGCAACCAATGAAATATGCTTTTCATGGCATAGTTCCTAGCTCCACCGCTAAACCGATAGGGCAAGTTTCCCTACAGGTTACGTTCGGAAGGCCTAATAACTTTCGAACGGAAAAATTTTCGTTTGATGTGGTAAACTTTGAATCCGCATACAATGGAATTCTTGGTCGACCAGCATTAGCAAAGTTCTTAATAGCCACGCATTACTGTTATCAAAGTTTGAAAATACCGGGGCCAAAGGGAGTCATCACTATTCGGGGAGATCGAAAAATGGCTTACGTATGTGATCGAAAATCCTTTGAACTAGTCGATGAACTTCCGACCAGATAGGCAAATCTATCTACCATGCAGGCCAAACACTCGAGACCGAAATTGACACCCAAACCCTCCGACCAGTCAAAAGAGGTATCACTCGACAAAGGCGCTTCTCCGGACAGCGCCAAGTCACTACCTGGGCCAGAAAATGCTGGCCCACTTGCTCGCAAGGTTCTGGTCGGAGCAAGACTCGATCCTAAATAGGAAGAGTTGCTCGTCTCCTTCCTCCGAGCAAATCAGGACGTATTCGCCTGGCAGGCGTCCGATATGCCCGGAGTCCCCCGAGAGGTGATCAAGCATAGGTTAGCTCTCCAGCCTGATAAGAAACCGATCAAGCAGAAGCTACGGCGTTTTGCACCTGATCGGAAGGAGGCAATCTAGTCAGAGATTGACAAGCTTCTCAAAGCTGGATTCATCCGTGAAGTCAACCACCCTCAGTGGCTCGCCAACACTGTAATGGTTAGAAAGAATAATGGGAAATGACGAATGTGTATCGACTTTACAGATCTTAATAAAGCTTGTCCGAAGGATGATTTTCCCCTTCCACGCATTAATCGACCGTAGATTCTACCTCGGTCGCGAATTACTAAGTTTTCTAGATGCGATTGAGTACCACCAAATTAGTATGTGTAAAGAGGATGAGGAGAAAACTTCCTTCATCACTCCATATGGCACTTATTGTTATGTTAAGATGCCATTTGGTCTCAAAACGCCGGTGCAACTTTTCAAAGGTTGATGCAAAAACCTTTAATCCACAAATAGGTCGGAATCTAGAAGCTTACGTTGACGATCTGGTCGTAAAGACCACCAACGTTGGCAATCACATCTCTGACTTACAAGAAACTTTCAACAACTTGAGAAGGCAAACTCAAGTTGAATCCGGAAAAGTGTGTGTTCGGAGTTTCTGCTGGAAAATTGCTCGGTTTCCTAGTCTCGGCTAGAGGTATTGAAGCAAACCCAGTAAAAATAGTGGCCATCGACCAGATGCGTCCTCCGACCACGAAGAAGGAAGTCCAAAAACTAACCGGCTGTATGGCAGCGCTAAGTCGTTTCATAGGAAGGTTAGGGGAAAAAGGATTACCTTTCTTCAAACTTCTTCGGAAACATGGGAGTTTCGAGTGGACTAGAGAGGCAAACGATGCCTTTGAAAAACTTAAAAAGTACCTTATAAGTGCCCCGGTCTTAGTCTCTCCGAGATCGGGAGAAACACTACTAATGTACGTGGCAGCAACACCACAAACAGTAAGCGGTATACTGGTCGTAGAAAGGGATAACATCTAACGACCAGTTTATTACGTAAGCGAAGTCTTACATGGACCAAAGGAAAGATACCCACAGGTACAAAAGTTGCTCTATGGTCTCCTTATGTCTTCAAGGAAGCTAAGGCACTACTTCGAGCCCACAAAGTAGTCGCATCGATGGATATCCCTTGGTCAAGTCCTTAGAAACAGGGAATCATCAGGACGAATAGCAAAATGGGCGGTTGAGCTAGGGGCGTTTGACCTCCATTTCATCTCACGAATAGCAATAAAGTCCCAGATAATAGCAGAATTCATTGCCAAATGGACAAACCCTGAACCCACCCAAGGGCCCGAGTACGAACACCACGAGGAGTGGACAATGTACTTTGACGGTTCCTTGGCGTTAAAAGGGTTGGGGGCTGGGGTGATCCTGATATCCCCTACTGGCGAACACGTCAAGTACGCCATCCAGTTAAATTTGCCTGCCACAAATAATGTGGTAGAATATGAAGGTTCTTGGCGGGACTCGAGCGGCTCGTTCGCCGGGATTAAGAGATTAATAGTGAAAGGCGATTCTCAACTAGTAGCGAATCAAGTAGGGAAAGAGTATCAATGCTCGAGTACCAAGATGTCATCTTATCTGGCACAAGTACGGAAACTCGAAAAGCACTTCTTCGGTTTTCAGATCCAACATATTCCTAGAAAGGAAAACTTTCTGGTAGACCAGTTGGCACGGATGGCCTCCACGAGGTCAACCGTCCCGCTCGACGTTTTTCTCGAGCAACTCGATTCACCCTCGGTAGTCGAGCCTTTCGAGAACATACATGATTCTTTACAGGTCGAACAAACCGATCAAAGGAACATGGATGCTCCACAGGTCGTTGACGGTTGGTGCTATCACGATCAAGGTAGAGATTGGATGACATCGATCTACAATTATCTTCAGCATGACATAATTCCGGAAGATGATGTAGAGGCTGATCGTATAGCACGAAAAGCCAAATCATACACTCTAATCGAACGTACCTTGTATAAACGAGGATCTCATGGAGTGTTGATGAGATGCATATCTCAAGCGGATGGCATTAAGTTGTCAATCAAATCCATGAAGGAGTGCATGGAGCACATCATTCCTCTGAGAACACGGTCGGTAAAGCCTTGAGCAAGGATACTCTCGCCAACCGCCATTCATGATGCAAAAGGACTTGTGACGGCGCGATAATGTCAGTTTCATAGCCGATAAGTACATCAGCCGACACAAGCCTTACAAACAATTCCTCTTTCTTGGCCTTTTGCAACCTGGGGACTGGACATTCTGGGACCTTTCCCAAGAGCACCCGGGGGCTTCGAATTCCTTTTCGTCATGATTGACACATTTACAAAATGGATCGAGGCCGAGCCGGTTGTTAAAACAACAACTGAGGCCGCTAAGAGATTCCTCATGAAAAATGTGATCACACGATTTGGTGTACCCAGTCGTATAATCACAGATAATGGCGCCCAGTTCTCTAGCAGTCAATTCCAAGAATTATGCGATGAACTTGGTGTCAAAGTTCATTTTATACATTGCTCATCCGCAGAGCAATGGAGCGATTAAGCGAGCTAATGGTATCATTATGCAAGGGATCAAACGCCGAGTATTCGACCAGTTAATCAAACGGTCAGGAGCATGGGCTCAAGAACTCTCGTCTGTATTATGGGCCGTTCGAACTACGACCAGTCGTACGACCGGTGAAACACCATTCTTTTTAGTTTATGGGGCTGAAGCCATGCTTCCTCCATAACTCAAAATTAGCTCTGCTTTCGGCGATCGCTTTAATGAAAGCGATCGAGAATGAACGAAGACTTCGGCGATATCAATTTCCTTGAAGAACGATGAAACCAAGCCCTTATACGATCGCTAGTCTACCAACAAGCCATGCGAAGGTACCATAGTCGAAGGTGCAACCTCGCATGCCCTAGTAGACGTGATCCGTTCTCGAGAAAAATTGAGAACCAAGCAAATCGCAATAAACTTTCTCCCAAGTGGGAAGGTCCTTACACTTGTGGTCGAAGTCACTGACTGTGTTCCGCATGCGACTAGCTATATCGATGGGCAAATTTTGTCAAATTCTTGGAACATTGATCAATTGCGTAAGTTCTATGTTTAATTATTTTCTTTACATTCTTTCAATTCTTTCAATTTCAATAAATCCATTTATTCATTAAGAAAAGTAACCTTGCTTTTATATATATATATATATATATATATATATATATATATACACCTATAGGCTGGTCGTTCATGATTGTTAATTTAAATTGGTCAGAGAAGATAATTTTCTCTCCGATATCCTTTCCAAGGATCTCTGTTACTCTATGGCAACAACTTCTATGTCATACGCCGTATTGGTCCTAGTCGTGAGCATTTTTCCACGCACGACAACACACTTTTCTAAGGAAATATATGAGTAATCGAGCATCATACAAATAACTTTCCATCTTGAATGATATGCCTAAGATTATGAAGATTATATTTCATTATTTCAAGATTCTACTCGCCTCTGTGCAGCTCTTTGGTGGGACACGAAAACCTCCTAGTCCAAGTCTCTCCTTTTTCGCATGTGGTCACCTTAATGGAAGGAGCTTCCTAGCGACGGTTCTTTTCTTCACGATCCTCGCCCGATCGGATAGAGAGCTTGAACACGTTTCACGAAATATGTTATATGATTTCAGATCTAAGCATTCCTTCCGACCAGACTTTAGGATAATAGATATAAACAAAGTTCACTTATAATTTGTTGCATTCATTTTTGCATTTCTTCTTATGTCAAATAACAAGGTCTTTTATCCGACCATGTATAACTTTTGATTGGTATTTCGATCATGACAAACAAAGATCTATAACTAGACGAAGTCATAAGCTGGTTCCAACCACAGTGATTTCCTAGTATTGCTACGATCAGTTTTGACTTCATATCGGCACATTCCTTCAAAACAATGGTTTCGACTTTCATTCTCTTTCTTGGCTACCTGGTTGTATAGTAAAGTTCTTCTACTATAAAGCAGTCGGGGGCTAGGAAGTGTATGAGAATTTTTTAAAAAAAGAGTCAAACAAGATGAACAAAGGCATTGTTAATGACATAAAAGGTAAGTTTTGTACATATTCAATATTTTTACATTTTTTGCAGGAGCCTACTCTAGAAATATTCCCAGACTAATTACTGCTTGATGGAGATCCGACCTCCATCTCCTCTACAACTTTATCTCCGAGTGCCTTGAGTTCTTCCATGAACTTGGTCGCCTCCTCAGGTGGGCAGTTGAAGTCATCTTCAACAACTTGGAGATCAATGGAGGGGTCAAAAGCTTTCAGTTTTGCCAAAGCAAAACTAACTCCACTAGCAACGCCTATTTTCATGGCATGGGCATAGTTCTTCTGAGTAGTCTTGAGCAGAGCACTAAGATCCTCTAGAAGTTGACCCAAGTAGTTCATTTTCTCTACTGGATCTCTTAAAGTAGGCAGGCTTGATCCTGATCCCATATCAAAGATCATCTTGTTCAAAAATAGAGTCTTTTCATCAATACTTTAAACGAGAGCCGCCTCCTTGTCTTGCTCAAATTTCAGACTCTTTTCTACTCTGTCCAAAGCTTGTTTTTGCTCTGCAAGAGTAAAACAGGTGATAAGCACAAAAATAATTGGAAGAAGATAATAAGTCAAGTTTATGACCTGTTACCTTCAATTTTCTTGTTAAGTTCTTCCTTGATGGTCCTTAGCTTTGATTTCTTCTTCAAGCAGAGCTGTCTTGGCTTTCTCAGCCAGGATCTCTTCTTTTATTTTCTCCAAATCTATCGAATACGATAAGGGAGAATAATTAGCAAAGGGCGAAGCGTTGAAGAAATAAAAAGGTTAAGGCGAAAGTTCTTACTTTCTAATTGGAGTGTTTTCGCTCTAAGTCTTTAATCCATTTGGGTCGATCCTCGACCACAAAGAAAATTCTCGACCATGTCTTTGCTCAAATAGCATTTTCCTCTTTAAAAATTCTCTATAAAAGATTTTTAGGAGAGACTATAAGCTGGTCGTAGATACTTACCCGGATTGTCAAATCATTATATCCACCAAATATTGAATCAGGATGCATTTTCATTTGATGATCCGATAATTTTCCCCATGTCTCGTCAAGCTCCTTATCCTTGATGAATCAGGGGTGAAAAGGGAACTTGTCAGGTTGAGGAGAATTACCAACAATGGTCGGAACCTGTTGAGGGCCTTTAGGGGTATCTACCTCCGCAGAAGGAGTTAGAACCACCAATAGTTCCAACTCGACCGTTGGCCCTGACACCTGCTCGGGGGCTTTTCCGACCACTTTTTCCTCAGGAATTCTGTCTTGAGAAATGGTCTACTCATGGACCTCCACAAGTACCTGGTCCTTGGAAGGAGTGCAGTCGAAGCGATAGGAACACCGGAGGACCTATACAAAGCAAAGAAGGAAGTTCAAAAACATCAAATCATCAAGAAATTATTAGAGGTATGCGCTTATACGACCACTTTCATTTGAGCATACCTAGTTAATTTCCGAGATTTGACTTTAAAACGCGGCAGAGTAAAATCTATAACGTCACCCTTCTTTTTCTTTTCTTCTGATCTTGCCAGTTCCGAACCGGCAGAATTGGCCAAATCCGTTGCATCATCCAACAGGATGTCGGAAGCGATGCCCTCGATCAGCTCGTCAAAGATTACGTCCTTGACCATCTGGTTGGGCGGAATGGTTTCAACAGCCTCCAGACCAGTTGTTTCAGTAATAACTGTCCGGTCGTCAACGACCGGTCTGGGGTTGGCGGCCTCCATAGTCACGCACCGATGGCCTTCAACCTTCTTCACCTAAACCAACAAATGAATTTGGTTAGGTGATAAAATCTTTTATCAAAACTACATATATATTCCTCTGAAATGTTCTGTTACCTCGGGAGATTCATCTTCTTCCAATGCATCTGGGCACGAATCGGTCAGAACAACGGTGGGATGTGTAGCCTCACCAGTTTGTGCGATTCGCAACTCGACCAACTACATAAATAAAACATGATCAAAAATCTGATCGGAGAATATGTATGCATGATAAAAGAAATTTTGATTTGTTTACCTTAAGCCTTGTTAGTCTCTCTTCAGCAGGAACTATGGCCAAGATATCGGGGAATCCAGCCTTTTCTCCAGGCTCCCCTGCACAGATCAACCTGATCCGCTCTCTAATTTCCTCAGGGGAAAGAACTTTAAAAGGAAAGGAGAGAAAACAAAACATGAACAGGTTTTAAAGTAGTACATTAATCAAATGAAAATATTGGTGGGAGTTTATCTCAAAGACTTACTACCTCTGAGATAGCTTCATCACGACCAATGGACCGTCAGGAGTGAGTCAGAAGCGATGGACTAATCTGGCGCTTGGTGAAGTCCCTCAACACATGCCAAGAGGTCAAGCCCTTGACTTCATGGTCGTAGATGGCATCCACCCATCGTCCGCCCCTCTGTCTTCTCCACGGTCTTCCTCCACTTGAGATTTTCATTCGCTCTCATCCGTGAAGTAGAGGCCATCATCCTCGTAATCAGTCATATAGAACCAGTTCTTCTTCCATGACGACCACGAAGATTTCGAGTACATATGAATGTACTCATCGGCCTTCCTGTCGTGAAGGCGCAATGTACATTCTCTAGGAGTCTCCGTGGTTCTCCCCATCACCATTCGGTAGAAATACCTGAAGAGCTTCAAACTTGGAGGCACTCCCAGGTATGCTTCACACAAATATGTGAAGATGCTGATATTGGTGATGGAATTTGGGGCCAAATTCGCCAATTCCACCCTGTAGAACTCAAGAACACGGAGAAGGAATTTCTGTACTGGCAACCTCAGCCTGCATTCGATGTAGGCGAGGAAAACAGGGATTTTCCCATCTTCGCGGCTTGGAAAATGCTATCCAAACGCCAGTCTCCATCTGATCAAATTCTTGTCCGGGAGCATCCCAGCCTTCTCCAAAGCCTCAAGCTTTTTCTTGCTCAATTCTGAAGGCAACCACTTTGTGATTTGCTCCGACATGATGAGAATCCTCAAGGATGAGTAGTGTTCGTAGGAGATTTTGTGGTCGAAAGAACAAGAAAAGAGGGATAAAGATTTTTTTTTCTCGGCAAAGGAGATCAGAAAAGAGATCTGGAAGCATAAAAACTCCAAAAGGTCTAGCGATGGGGATTTTATAGCCTCAGATCTTTAAATCACGATCGGAGGTTACCCACAAAAGTCTAAGCGCAAAAAGCTTCTTTTTTAGCCCAGCGGACAAAGGAACTCTTCGTTTCAAGGCAAGTCCACAACTTTAAAATGAACACAAACCTCCTCGAATGTCACGGCATTAAATGAAGTGCGCCCGATACAAATTCATCGGAAGAAGGTGTTCACACGACCTATTCATTTAAAGTTAGGGGCTGGTGGCGAGGATTAAAACCTCTATGTATTAATTTAATACATAAAAGACCATCGTCTTCATGGTGCGTAACCCTAAGGCTAACGACCTCCTTTGGTCGTAAGGATTCTAGAGGTTACGATGGGTACCCTGGTGGGACTAGGCTTCGACCGGTAGTTGCTTCGGAAAAAGCTATGAACAGGCACCCTTAACCGTATGATGAATGGAACACGTGCAAAACGTTCCATACCATGCGATGATATACAAGACGCTGACAATAAACCACCCTACGGTTAAGCTTCTCACAAGCACTTAACCACAAGGTAGTTAACACGTTGTTAACTATCTTAAACCTCCGACCAGTCGTAACGTTTCATCAAGGACGCCTTTCCCAGGAGTAACTGCCGCCTCTTCAGGAGTTATTTAATGGTGGAACGCAAAAGACGAGGAGACAACGAACAACAGAAGACACAAAAAAGCAAGGCAACTCAAAAGCCAAAGCAGTAGCATTCAATACATTTGGTATAATTAGAGATAGTCCCTAGCACTACAACATGAACACCCCTTTACCAACGCATACGTCGCAACGCTCTATGCATACGTTGCGAAGTAATATTATGGCTATGCATAATATGTGTTGCAAAACCTATTCGTTATAAATCATGTGGATCGCTACAGATAACATGCGTTGCAACCTTATTCATTGCAAACATTTGAAATGCCTAGTTTTTTATTTTTCTTTTTGCTAAAAATTTTACGGAATAGAATCGTTTGCCACTGAAGTTCGCCATATTAGTGTACAGTAGGGGAAAAAAGCGGAGCGAATACGGACGGATAATGACTCGCCATATTTGTTTTCATTTTTTACGGATGCGAATCTGAATCTGAATACCCGAACATGAATCTGAATAATGTTGAATACAAATATGGAGCGAATCTGAATCGAATGAATCGATCATGAATATTTTTGAAACATGAAAACTCCTTAAATTATTAAGCAAATCTGAAGGTCTAGTTTGACTCGATCACCTTAGGTTCCTCGTCTGGTTTAAACCTGCAGTTCAACTCCCAAAACTATTTTCATCTCCCAAAACTATTTTCATCTCCCTCCATTCATTCCCTCCATTTTTTCTTGTGTCTTTTTTTATCCTACCGTTTTCCCTCTCTCGAATCTCTAATCCCACCAATTTTTTGCTTATGCGAGGTAAAATCTCCTCACCTCCCTAAAAATCTGCTCACGTCTCCACGTAAATCAATCGTGGGTTTCTCCTTTCTTCCCTATCCACGCCTCCATACCTCCCCGCAAGAACATTCCCTCTGCAACTAGCTGCAGCGCCGCGCTACCTCCTCCTCCCACAGGTTAATGATTCTTCCTTCGACACCCTAATCCTCCTGCACCGCCCGCCGCTCATCTCCTCTCCTATCGTCGTCTCTCCCCATCTCGGCGTCTCCCTCCTCTCGCCGCCCCAGCCTCGCTCCCTGTCTGTCTAGCACCAGCAACGCCTCGTCGGGGAGAGGTCGGCGACAACGAGGAGGCCGGATCCGACAGGATATGGCTTGGCGGTCAAGGGGAGAGCTGAATCCAGCAGCGGCGGCGCGGATCGGCGGTGAGCACAAGGCGGCCCGATCCAGGGGAGCCGAGGCGGTGGCGAGCACGAGGTTGGGGCGGCCGGGCGGATCTCGAGCAAGAGATCAGGGAGGTGGCTCGGGGAGGTCGGCGATGGTCGAGAAGAGGACGATGGTGGCGGTCTGGCGAGGTGGCGGCCGGATCCTGGCGGCTTGAGGAGGTCGGTGCTGGTCGAGAAGAGGACGATGGAGAAGTTGATTGTGAAACCAGGTAACTTAATTGACTTGATTGTGTTGGGGCTGGATCCACCCGATTCGTAGCATTTGATTCCTTATTGGATTGAATTGCGCGGTGATCTGACTCGGTTTGAATTCGTGGGTTGTTTTCAGAGCCAACAGGGATCTGTGACGGCATTTCAAATATCCGGTGGAGGTGTGCAGGTCGTGTAGGTAGTTTCTGGTGCTAAATTTCTTATTCTCCTCTTATCTCCTAAGATGATTTCAGCCCTTTGATTTGTGATTATCGGGGAAATGATTTTTAGGTGATGGTGAAGTCACGAGAGAAGTTGATTGTGAAATCGAGTAGCGTAATTGACTTCGATTGAGTTCTGCGAAATGAAATCTTTGCGACTTTCTGCGTAACGGTATACTTTATAGTATTAGATCTTTGAATTAACTTTAGTTAGTAGTGTGTGCTAGCCTTGTAATCATGTGTTCTGATGGCGAAATTATAAGTTACCGCCATACCGCCATGCTATCTGTGAGCAATTTCATCATGGTTTTGTTCAAGAGTGCTTTTTGGTATAGCTTTGTCTGAAAAATCATAGTGCTTTCTCTAGTAATTTGTAAGTGCATTGGAGCTCATGTGAAAAACAAGAAAAATCAAAATCATGTCCAGAGTACACCGCCAAGCACAAGACCCTCATCTACCTCGCCGGGTTGGCCACCGCCGAGGTGGTGGCCGACGTCGCGCTCTGCCCCATGGAGGCCGTCAAGGTGAGGGTGCAGACCTTGCCGAAGCTCGCCATGGGGTTGAGTGATGGGTTCCCAAAGATCGTCAGGAATGAAGGATATGCAGGGTAGGATTTCACCACAGCCTTTCTTTGTTATGTATTTTTGATTGATCGAATGGAGTGCTAAACTAGTGTTGTTTGTGAGCTGCAGTCTATTCAGAGGTTGGTTCCTCTTTGGGGCGCATGATTCCTTGTAAGCATGCTTTGCTTCATTTCCAGATAGGATTGTAGTGCAATGTTTTTTAGGCTTTTTCATAATCAACATTCTTGCTTGAAACATCTGAAATGGCTAGGCTTTACTAACAGAAAGTATAAAATAGACGGTTCATTGAGGATGCTATGAGCTGGCTGTACAAACAACATTTGGCAGTTACATTCTTTGCTGTAAAACAAAGCCTATAGAAATAGCAACAACTGTGGTTGTACTTTGTTTTACAGGCATGGCGCCCGTGGCATTTTTAGCATTGCTATTCACAAATGAATTGTTTTATGTACTTATCCACACTAAATTGCTATTTGCCATTTACCTTGTACATTAGTCTATCCAATATATCATTTGGATATGAAATTAGTCCTTGACTTACTAGCTTGAGAAAAGACATGAAGCCAACATGCATAAAAAGATGGTTGTGTTACCTTAAAGAATGGAGGCAGATGCACAGTTGCACAATGGACTTGAATTGGTTTCAGTTTCCATACACAATTGAGTGATTTGAGTCATATTACTCATACAAGTAAAGATATTTTCAGTTGAAACTACACACACGCTGAGCATTAAGACCACTCATCAGTTGGTGAAATTTTTCAATAGATTGATTACAACGGTCCTGCAAATAGTACACCTACAGAAGGCATGTTACCTGGCCAAAAATCAACAAGATCATATTCAAGGAAATCATTCAAACTTATTTGGAAGTGTTGGAATGTGAAAAACAAGAAAAATCAAAATCAGGTATTTTCCTTTCCTTGGATGCACGTAAACACCTGCATCTGTTTGGAAGAGTTGGAATGTTATATTTTACTTTAATAATGCACTAAAAGAACTTTATTTCTCTTTTTAGATTGAGAAGATATGATATGTTGATGGTTTGGACTGTTCGGCAAATTTGTGTAGAATGGAGAATGCTGGGGAATGAAGAATTTTTTTATAGAACCATTGGGGCATAGAGAACGAAGATTTTCCACTAAAAGTATAGACATGTACTTACATTTATGTTTTAGGGCATATTATATTATTAGATCATGATGGTATCAACTGTGCATGCCTCGAGTCTAGACTTGTGAAGCCAGTTGGAAATTCTTTGTAATGAAACAATTTTTTGTTGATGTCAATAAAATTTTTTTGTTATACAATTTGATATGTGTGTTTTGTTTAACCCTGTGGGTCCTAATTGATAAGTCCGGCTTGGACATGAAAAGGACACATTTTGCAATGATTAGATGCGTTGTAAACAATTCTGGAAGCGATTTGCTATTGTTCAATGCCAACGCATATTATATGTTGTCACTATATCAAAATATGTGTTGCAATCTTACAACGCTTTTATTTACATTTTACCAACACTTGTATATGTGTTGTCACAGACCTTGGCAACGGCCTCAATGGCAACACATACTAAATGCGTTGGTATAGACCCTAACAACATTTATTTGGACTTCTACCAACGCATATATGCGTTGCTAAAGGGGTGTTTATGTTGTAGTGTAGTCAAGTCTTGTAATCCCAGTTCATATTAATAAAGAGCAGCCCCCATTCTCTTCCAGGATACTCCACGTCATTTTCCTCTTTTTATTTCGTAAGATCGGCGACTCGATCGTCGACAGGCGGTATTTGGTAAAATTACTAAAATACCACTTCTCGATCTTTTTGCAAAGACCGAGTCCCATCTTCGTGAAGCACCTCCATGCTTCGCCACGTGTAGATTGATCCAATGGCTCTCATCATGTTGGCAAGTCTCTCCCATTCGGCTCCCACCGAAACCACCATGGCACTTGCACCAACCCCCGTGCCGCTTGATCCAACCCGTCGCACCGAACTGCCCGTTCGGTCACCTTTGTCCCTTTTGCGCTATGCTTGACTCCATTGACTTCACCCGGTATCCCCGATCGTTCTGGACCTCAGTTCTCCAAGCTTTGTCCCGATCATCCTCGCCGTTGACCGTCATTGACCCCAAAGCAACCTGCACAACAATAGACAAAGAAATCAATTCCGAGAACAAGTTCTTCACAACTTGACCCACGTTAGTCAAAATATGCATCATGCAACACATATGCCATGAAACCCATGAACTTGACCTAACCCAACACTCATCGCCACCGATTGGCCAATGATCAGCAAGAAATCGGTCAGACCGGTCATTGGTCTGACCGCAGCCCGGTCTAACTGCTATTTACAGGACGGTCTAACACTGTTGGGAGTCGACCGTGCCCCAATGCCGGTAGGACCGCTTTGCCCTATGACTTTTCAAACTTTGGCAGCGCGTGTTTCGACAAACCGTTAACGACATTGCCAATTGTAACATCATCCTAAGATCGTGCACATATCTCCATGATATCCACAGAAAGCGCTCGGAATTCGACGGCTACTCGTGAGAGGAGGCTCTCAACTAGTCGTGAATTAGGTTGGAAAACAATATCAGTGCTCTAATCCGACCATGTCTCAGTACTTATCGGAAGTCAGGAGTGTTGAAAAGTATTTTTTTTAGGTTTTGAGTTACAATATATCCCTCGAAAGCATAATTTTCTCGCTGACCAGTTAGCTTGAATAGCATGTTCCCAATCTCAAGTACCACAAGGAGTTCTCTTGGAGCAACTCCAGAAGTCGTCTCTAGTCGAAGCACCAGAAACACCTCCTATTGAGACAGCCTCTCTAGAGTACGAGTATACCTAGATGAGTCCTATCTACGAGTATCTTCAGAAGGGTACACTACTCGATGATGATCTCGAGGCAGATCGTTTATCCCGTAAGGCCAAAATGTATACTTTGGTCGAATAAGTCCTCTATAAAAGAGATACTCAAGGGATTCTCATGCTATGCATATCACATAAAGAATGATTAAATCTTGTTCATGATATACACGGGGATATCTGTGGAACTCATACTTCTTACAGAACGCTGGTCGGTAAAGCCTTCCGACAGGGTTTTTATTGGCCAACGGCCCAACATGATGCCAAAGAGTTGGTTAAAAAGTGTGTACAATATCAATTTCATAGCAGGCAAATATACCAACCGGTTTAGGCATTGCAAACTATTCTTCTTTCATGGCCTTTTGCAACCTGGGGTCTCGATATCCTAGGGTCGTTCCCAAAAGCACCAGGGGCTTCGAGTTCCTTTTTGTGGCTATTGATATGTTCACAAAATGAATCGAAGCTGAACCTGTGACTGGGATAACAACGGAAGCGGCAAAAAGGTTCATGACGAGAAGCGTGATTACTCGGTTTGGTGTTCCTAATCAAATAATTACAGATAATGGTAAACAATTTTTTAGCGCAAAATTTCAAGAATTTTACGACAAATTAGGTACCAAAATATGTTATGCCTTTGTTGCCCACCCACAGAGTAATAGGGCAGTCAAAAGAGCAAATGGCCAAATAATGTAGGGCATAAAAACCCGAGTGTTCAACCAGCTTGTCAAGCGCTCGGGGGCTTGGGTACAAGAATTACCCTCAGTATTATGGGCAGTTCACACGACTGTAAGTCGGGCTACAAGTGAGGCGCCTTTTTTCCTAGTCTTTGAGGTTGAAGCCATGCTTCCACCAGAACTAAGGATTCGGTCGACAATGTTCAAAACCTTCAGCGACTCTAACCAGGAAAAACTTCGAGTAGATGACATCAATCTGCTCGAAGAGAAGAGGAATCAAGCCCTAATCCGTTCAGTAGTTTACCAACAAGCTCTGCACAAATACTATGATCGTAAGGTCCAACCTCGTAGCCTTGCTGTAGGTGACTTGGTATTGAAGAAGATTCAATCCTAGTCTAATCGGAATAAGCTTTCCCCTAAATGGAAAGGTCCTTACGCAGTGGTCGAAGTTACTTGACCAGGTTCGGTACAACTAGCACTGGAAGATGGTCGGATTCTCTCCAATTCTTGGAATATTGACCAGTTACGCAAATTTTATGTGTAACTCCTTACTATATCAATAAAGTTTCAGGTTTCATCACTCTTTATTGTCTTTTATTGAGTAGTGCTTTCATAGTATTTCGATCATTTTTACACACTCAGTTTTTCTTTACACTGGTCGAAGAAGGGTAACATCACCTAGTCGAAGTCTTTTCTCTCTACACGTGGTCCTACCCACTAGAAGGAACTTCCTAGTGTCGACTTGTTTCTAACTTTTCTTGTCAATACAAAGAGACTGGGTTCAACAAATCTGGTCGAAACATTTTTCAAGCTAGCTCTTTTAAGCTTAGTTTATTCTTCATTACTTTTGAAAAATTCTCTAAGTGGAGTATACTTTTTATAGTTTGTTTGACTGCTTTTAGTAACCCCAATGCGTTTAAACTGGTCGAAGAAAGACACAACACCTAGTCGAAGTCTTTCCTCTCTACATGTGGCCCTACCCACTAGAAGGAACTTCCTAATGTCATGATGTTTCCAACTCTTACTATCAGTGTCAAACAAATTGAGTTTACTGGAAACGGATGAATAAATTTTTAAGACACTCCGAAGATTTTATCCCACTCGTGTTGATGCTCTTGATTCGATTACTATGGTCGGAGAACGTAGCTTCACTAGTCGAAGTCTTTCCTCTCAGCACGTGGTCCTACGCACTAGAAGGGACTTCCTAGTGTCTATCTGTTACTAAACTCTTACGGCCAGAACATGATAATCAAGATCGACAACACAAGTAGGAAAAACTTCTTTTTTTTAAGCAAACCCTTATGTACACTATTTACTTAGTTTATCTAAATAAAGTAAGCAAATAGTCGAGGGCTAGGATAAAGCTATTAATATGACTTCGATTCTTAGTCTTAAATTCAATTTCCTTTTTCTATTAATTATCTTATGAGTTTCTAACTACTCGACAAGATAATTTGCCGGAAAAAACAAGTATATATATATTCATAACCAAAAGACTTGTCTTTACAAGTTTTCTTATTACAATCTACTCTAATGAAAGAGATCCGATCTACATCTCCTCTGCAACCTTTTGGCTGATTGGCTTCACCTCTTCGATTAGACGAGTTGCTTCTTCTTCGGAGCATTTGAAATCGTCCTTGATTGGTTGAAGGTTGAGATTTTGGTTGCATGCCTTAAGTTTTGCCAAGGCATAGCTTACTGCACTTTTGACCGCTTCTCTCAGTGAGTTAGCCTGGTTGGCCTTCAGAGTCGCTATTAGCTGCTCTGCAGCTCCGACTTGCTCTCCAATGGAACTCGTATGGGTGATCATGGTGTCTTCAAGAGGAGTCACCTCCTTTGCAACAAGTCCCCCGAGTACATTGTTCAGGAGGGATATGTTATCTTGAAGGTTGATCTTCATCGACTTCATCTCCTATGTACTGTGAGTCAAGGCTTCGTGGAGTCACTTGATTTTGACTGCTTGCTCTAAAATAGAGTATGACTAGTCAGAAGCATATCCCTGAATAACTCATAAGCAACACTGGTCGTGGGTAAAGAGTTACTTATCCGCAAGTCGAGAGTCAAGTTTCCTAATTTCATTGTGATGGGAGGCATCCTTCTTCACAGATTGCTCTTCCCACGACTTATAACCTGGTCTTTTTCTTTGGTAGAATGAGATAGCTCATGAACAACCAAGGTCTTTTCATTGACCTTAGTTTGGAGCTTACCTATTTCGACCTCTTTGTTTGAAAAGAAACAAGAATTAGAAAAAGAATAGAAGATCATAACCATATGCAGTCTTAAGTTCAAAACTTACTGTTTATTTCATCCTACAGATCAAGAGCTGCAGAGTTGGCCTCCTGAAGTTTCTTCATTAGGTCAAGATTTTCATCCCTTAGCCTCTGCGTCTCGACCTTCTCATGGTCGAGTGTGTCAGCTAGGGATTTTTTATCGCTCTTAAACCTGCAAAGGTTAAAGATAAACATGAGCACTGAACATGTGGTGGAACCATAAAAAAACTACATATGGTAGTAGCTTACCATCTCTCACCTTTTCAGAGTTCACTTTTCTTTGCCTTAGCGAAGACAAGTATCGGTTGTATTCACCGACAGTGGTGATTTGCTCCAAAGATCTTTGCATAAAGAAGGGCAATGAGATACTAGAAAAACCAAAAATAAAAATGTTTGGCATGATGTGCTTACATAAATGGTCGATCAAGCAAACTTGGCGAATACCCTCTGGGGGTCCTTGAGTTCATCAATATCTTCAACCTTGTCCCACCACACCTTTTGAAGGCGCTCGTCATCAAAGACATCCCCCTGTTAGGAAATGTCCTTAGGGTGAGGGACTTGGTTGTGAGATCTAAATGAAGAAGACCCTACAATGGTTGCTAGGCCAAAGAACCCAGAGAAGAAATTGAAGTACTCTTCTTCTTCTTCTTCTTCTTCTTCTTCTTCTTCGGTAATGGTAGCTTCTCCTTGAGGACCGGGAGGAATGTCTTCGACGACTTCCGTCCCAGCGCGGTGGTCAGAGGCTCCATCACCACCTCTGTTAGATGCTTCCACCGCTTCGTTAGCCATCTTCGTACCTGCCTCCACGACCACCTCAGTGGTCGTAGTAGCCTCAGCGGCAACGACTTCTTCCACCATGGGGACAGGGGCCGATCCCTCGACCACCTCTGTTGTGATCTCTTCCACTGCAGCATAAACATTTGTTGTCTCTACGACTGCAGAAGAAGTGGCGACGGGCTTTGCGAGGGAGGTGTCCTTGGGGGCTGGATGAGTCGGGCTAAGATCACAGAAAGGAAAATATATCAAATTTGTGGAAAGCAAAAGGTAAATGTTGTTCTTATGCTTTCGTCTTCTTACATACCTTCACTTCCTGGACTTAATCTTGAATCCAGAAGAAATCTTCCCTAAGGAAGATTTCTTCGACTTCTTCTCTTCGACCACGTCTGGTCGAAATTCGAGTTGAGAAATGGGGTCTGCCACGACCACGTTTGGTCGTGGGTCTTGAGAAAGAGTTGCTGCTCCTTGAATTTCCTGATCTTCTTGGTGATCGAAACCTATTTCGACCACCTTAAGAGCAGTACTCCCATCAACCAAAGGTTCTACCGATGCAGCGGTTTCCTTCACAAAAGATACAAAGCTTTTTCAGTTCTCTTTTTCTAGTCACTTACCGTGAGAAGCTGAGACTAAAAAAGTCTTGTCATCATAATAGAATGGTACCTTGGTCATCGGGGCTTTCTGTTTAAGGGCTTCGACCGCTTTGATCGTCTTGGCTTTCTCTGCAACAATTATGTCTATAAAGAAGCTTGGTTAGATCGAAGCATGAGCTTGCCCCCTTCTTGTCGATGACCTTTACAAGTTGATGTTTTTTGGCCGGAGGAGCCCTGACTTGCTCTGCCTCCATGCCAATGACCATCAGTCCAAACTCTTGGTCATTCTGACAGTCTGCCATGCTTACTTTCTGCAATGATAAAAAAAAGAAACATTGCTTAGTGGTCGTGAGTTATTCTACGACTACTAGGGCTCAAAGACGGAATCAGTCATTGATTACCTTTAGGCATTATTTCTTCTCCTTTGTGGATACAACCACAAGGATTCAAGGAGCCACCACGTCAGGTGGCGGAGCTTTTTCACAAACGAGCTTTACTCGGATGTCAATCTCCATTTTTAAGAGATTTGTGCAAGCAGATAAAACATTCAGTGGTTAGACTTGGGATTGACCAGAAGAAAGCTAAGTTGAAAGATTACTTACCTTTCTCGTAATCTCTGGTCGAATCCTTAGCTCCCGAGTACATCCACATGAGATGTGCTCGTTTCTTCAAAGGGCTAATGCAGCGTATGTTGAAATCCTTCACCACGTGCCATCCGGTGAGCACCTCTTCCTTCAATTCTTTGATGGCTTGAATGTAGGGGCGATCCAGCCAAGATCCTTGGGTGTCGATTCCCAGAAGGAAATCTTATCAGTAGTCTTCCCTACGAAGGAAAGGTTGTCTTCATTGGTCGTCTCCCAGTAAAACCACTTCCTCTTCCACCCCGGCCATGGTAACCAGGTAAACATTTGAATGTACTCCTTGATCTTCTCGTCGTGAAGCTTTAGACCGCAGCTCCTGGCGATTCTACACTGTATGCTCATTCCATAGTAGTATTGGAGGAGCTCTAGGTCTAGAAGGATCCCAAGGTAAGCTTCACACAAGTACACGAACACACTTAACATTGTGATGGAGTTGGGAACCAGGTTCACCAGCTCCACCCCAAAGTGCTCGAGTATGAGTGTAAGGAAGGGATGAGCAGGCAATCGAAGGCCATACTCACAGTACGCTTGGAAGACGAGAATCTGACCGATTTCCCCCGACGGCCAATGTTACCAAGCAACTTCAATCCACTTCACAAATTATTTCTTCGGGATCTTCTCGGCGACGGCCAAAGCCTTTATCTTGGCCGAATCCATCTCTGATTTTGCCCACTAAGAAGCGGCTTTGGCCATCTTCTCTAAGTTAGGGTGATTTGGATTTGGAAAGATTTTAAGAGAGCATATCATTTGGTTGGCGGTGGAGAGCACAAGAGCTCGACGAACAGTGGAAGCAAATGGGGAAAAGTAAAAACCCTAAGTTGCGTCTACGGTGCCTTTTTATAATCGTTCCCTTGAGTTAAGAGATTGTTGGGAACTCAACAATTGCCACCCCTTCGGGAAGTGCTCCAATAGACAGATTTGTGAGAGTTGATTGTGATTCTTTAATTTTCCTGTTTAAAAGAACCAAGTCGGCCTTTACACCTCAAGCGAAATTACCTTCTTAACCAAGTCTATCTCTGGCCAAATGTAATACTAGTCGAAAAGCCTTTCCTTCGACCATCATTCTATGACCACCTAATGGTCGTAAGATCATCTACGACTCCTTTTTACAAGTAAGTTATTTTCACTTAAAGCTGAGGGGCTAGAAACGAGGATCTAATCATCCTCATTTGTTTATTTATCTGTAATTCTTATTATAGATATTAATATTCTCATATTGATCTTAAGAGTACCCCTTAAATACTAATAAAGGAGAAGCCAAGCTGTCTGGTCGTAAACCACCCCATGGTCGTAAGTCTTTCTACGACCATGGTATAGTCATAAGCTTGTTTATGACTATCGTGCAATCGTAAGATCTTCTAAGACTCGCTCGGATTCGACCAGTCTGGCTTCGACAACCCTATTGATAAGGCTTGCTAATCTGTGGGCCTGGTCAGTTAGGGAGTATTACGCGCCGTGTTTAACATATGGGGTATTTAATATACGATGTACTCTCTGTGAGTAACCGCATAAATCACTTCTGTCTCTGACAACAACTGCTTGACAACGTGGGGGTGCCACGTCCTTAACGACAACTGCCATCAAGCGGTTCATCATTTGGAACGTTGATGCACCTCTTCACTTCGAGAAACTGCCACTCCTTCGTACACTATATAAAGGTTGAAGTCAGAAGTCAGAGGGACAGATTGATCAGGAGCACAGGATATTAAGCATTAGCCTTCTTCTTGATTGTAATCATCACACTCAATACATCAGCATAGGAGTAGGGTTGTTATTCTCCTCGAAGAAGGCCCAAACCTGTATAAAATCCATGTGTCATTCTCTGTGTAGTTTTATATTCAAGAGTCCCCCGAATAAAACAATCATACGTAAGATCGGTTCTAGATCACCGACAGTTAGTAATTAATTGTGACTAATTAGTTATGGTTTATTAATTACAACTATTTTAATTAAGACAACTAACTATGACTTTGTTGGTGTTTTAGAACCGATCTTACATAAAGATTGTTTGATTTGGGGGGTCTCCTAGAATGGAATCACGTAGAGAGATTGACACGGGTATTTTTATACAGCTTTAGGCCTTCTCCGGAGAGAATAACAACCCTACTCCTGTGTGTGCATGGTATTGAGTGTGTTTCGTACAATCGAGAGAAAAGACTAAGGCTATTACAGAATATAGTGTCTAACTGTCTTCCTCCTTGCCCGTTGTCCCCTCCGATCGTTGCCTTTATATGGTCGTCAAGGAATAGTCGTTTTCCCCTGATGAAGAGGCGCCTTATCAAAGCCAATAACGGGCGCATGTTTGCAGTAATCATCAGAGTGGTAACCCCTTCACACCGCCTGGCAGTTACTTGTCAGAGATAATGGGGTATTACGTGCTATTACTTCGTAGAGTAACAACGTATGCTGACTGCTTGGATTCCTTAATCAATTGGACCCACTCGTCTGTAGGTTTTATTGATCATAAGGTAGTCGTGGCTGACCTGGTCGTAGAAGAGCTTACGACTATGAGGTAGTTGTAGAATAACTTACGACTGGATAGTGATCGTAGAAGAACTTACGACCACACTACAAGATGAACACCTCTTTGCCAACGCATATATGCGTTGGTAAAAATCCAAATAAGTGTTGGGACGATCTATACCAACGCATTTACTATGCGTTGCCATTGAGGCCGTTGCGAGAGTCTATTACAACAAATAAATAAGCGTTGGTAATAGATATGAAAAGGCGTTGCGAAGTAGCAACGGATATAGTCATGTTGTAACTACACTTATATGCGTTGTTATTTACCATGCATGGATGACTTTTACTATTTTAACAATGGATATAATTATATTGTCACAACGCATAGAAGCGTTGGTACTTGCCATACATATAAGTTTTGCTATTTTGGCAACGAATATAATTAGGTTGCTGCAACGATTATAAGTGTGTAGAAGTTAAAGTAAAAAAATCATTATCGGTCACAGCATGGTTAAAAAGAACACTCATATATTATAAATAAATTGTTGCATTACACATAGAACCATCCACATAAGACATGATATAAATATTTAACTTTAACATCATTTCCTAACAGAATGAAATCTAAATATAATGAAGATCTTGAACATCATTTCCTAACAGAATGTAATCCAAATGTAATGAAGATCATCTGCCTATGTCACCATTCTCCACCTTGTATTGAACATGTCATCCGTAGCATTATCCATTCATCTTATCAACCTACAATGAAAAATTAGAGTCCATTAATACACTATTAGGAATAAACAGAATCACAATATTAAAGTAACAAAACTAAGAGGAGCACCGTATATAAGTTGATGGCCACGCAATACAGTCCAGATCATATGATAATCTAACAAATTAAAAACTCATTGGTTGATCGACTGCTGGATGGATAGTGATACCCTACTTCCAGTATTTTGGGCAGTTCATACACTACAATGTGCATATAATAAAAGCAATTCAGAGGCGTTAGAAAATGATGTAGGTTATTCATGAAACTATGAGCGGATGTGAGGAGGAACTTCTCGCAGCAGATGAGCATCAATGTGATTCAAGAATGACTACGAATGCATCACGATCAATTCATCATCTTTGCATTTCGATGTTAATATCCATGGCCATTTCGGATGAAGAAGGTGCGATGTCACAAGAATGTCGTCTTAAAGCCTGAAAAGAGCCAAATTCTTATAATTGTAATGCAAGCAGTGCAATTTAAGCCACCATTGATGCGGACAGTCAGCCTAGTCATACCTTCCCAGGAACCAGATGTAGCGGTTCTGATGTCACTTTTATTTGATGAAGATTACTCAATGGAATCAAGTTAGGTGAGCATTTTCGAGGCAGCTGCCTACTGTAATTGCTTTCGGTCTTGCCTTGGCCAGAAGAAATACTTTTTAGGGAAAAAAGACGGCTCCTTTACACCCATCCCTTGGATAATGCTTGGTGTTAAACATGAAAACATCTGTAACATTGCGACCCCTTTTCCATGGCACAAATGTTTTCTGCACAGCAAGGAGGTCAGGAAGCATGCTCAGCATAAAACATGTCAAAGAGAATGCCAAGCATGTATTATTTGCCATTATTGTGTGTTAACATGTCCTAACATAGGTGTTTCCTACATTGTGAGGATGCATTGTTCGATGTCCATCAGGGAGGTAATATGTCTGTAAGGACAACAATGTTATTTACTTGCTATATTATAAAAATTCACACAACTTATTTCCTCAAATTGAGAAGGAAAATCTGAATTATACCTCTTCTATTATTATTTTCCATATAAGAAGCACGTGTATTTGCAGACAGCATGAACCAAATAAATCAAGTTGGTAGTTACCACAGATAGTTTATTTAGAACCTTACCGGGTATCTAGCATGGAGAGGAAGCTCTATAGCAAGGTTACAGTTCATTGATGTGCTTGGTCTGAGATCAAAATGAATCTCAACAGCTGACCGGTTGGACAGAGCTGAGGGTATTTCAAGGTTGGTGTCTCCAAAAACAGCAACATCAAGAAAAACTGCAAGATAAAAAAGAAACTTAACGTGATGTAAATGGGTTACCTGTAGCTGATTGCCTAGCTCAGAGTTTAATTTCACCTTTCCGCTCAACAAAATGTTGTAGCTCAAATGGGTCAGCAAATACCCCATTCGCGAGCTTTTCAATTATCACCAGATTGGCATCATAGCCATCAAGGAAATTAACCATATGATCTTTGACAGTTACCAAATTTCACAGAATAGAGAAAACGGCGGTGAGAACCTTCACCAACCAGTTGCCGATGCAAGTCTGAAAGCGTAGGCACATCAAGGTCATCAGCAAGCCGTTTGCACAAGTCGGCAGAATCAGATATTTCAGTTAAGTCACGATGTTGAGCAAGCTGTCCCGTCAAGGCATCGAGATATGCATCAGCAACGTACATCCTTGAGCAGGGCAAACAACTGATGGAATTCTTGCTGGTACCTGCCTGTTCAGTACCAGAATTAAAACTTATCGACAGAAACATCAAACAAGTCAGAACAAAAGTGCACTAAAATTCAAAGTAGCACTTGCATCTGGGAGTCTAGGTAAAAGAATTCCTTTATACCTGAGCAAAGACATCTATCATAACAAAATTTCAAAACTGAAAGTATAGGATTGTCATGATACAATTTTCAGAACTTGGAGCTAAAATATAGTCAGGTGCATGTACAACTTACAAAGATCAATTTCTAACATTTTCAACGATGGTATGCCTCCTCAATATTTGTAATCCCATGATAAAACAATTTAACACAACACTATAAAACAACATGAATGCCCAATTTGCCGGTTATTGTAGATTACTAAAGAATGATGTGATACAAGGAGCTCACTACTTTGTAAAAACTTGTCCAATTTTGTAACTAAGAATGAAGTGATCAGAGGAGCTCACTATTTTTCACATCTGACTGAAATCAATTGGAAGGCTAGAAGCCGAATCACCTAACCAGGATGCAACCAAAGTAATCTTGGTCGGAGCCCTTCTGTGCCTTGAACATCTGACGCCCACGACACCAAATGAAGTTGCCTTGATCCATCGAATTGTTGCAGATCATGATGGTTTTGCTTCTTTCTGCCAGTGCAGTTGAGAGTCATTTTGCACAAGCAAGATCTATCTGTAGACAACAAAGGAAAAATGTGGATCAATAGCTACTGGGGGAGATCTGTGCTACTTGTTTGTATATACAAATACTGAATGGTTATAATCAAAATCACTGGAGACATCATTAGTGATACTGAACTCTAGTGGTAGTTGTACAACATCAGAGACCAGAGCTAAGTATACATGTATAATTCTTGTTCAACAATTAGATGCCAAACTAAACAACATAAGGCACGTAAAAATTCACATCAATAAGATTAGTAAGATGAACTCTGCTTCCCATACTCTTCAGTCCTCTCCAATGTGTTCCTTGATCTCGTCATGCAATGGCAAAGCCACAACACAAATCCATTTAGACAAACACACATTCCGTAACTACAAAAAGCATGCGAAGTACTGCAATTACACAACTCATAAACACTTACCCCCGAATCGCTGTCACTCAAACCGGAACTATTCCCTGCAGGCTCCTTTCCCCTACTACATGAAGGCCAAAGCACCACAAATCACAATGAAATCATCGAACTCTAGCTCTTCATCTCATTATTGGACCAAATGAACCAAGATATCACTTGTCTTTGGTAGGCATGGTCTTTCACCATGGTTGGTAACTTCTGCATTCGCCCACAAGTCCAAGAAGGAGAAAGGTTCTTCTCAATTAGCAGAAGCTAAATGAAATCAAGAATGTGCAACAAACACACCTGCTCCCGCTGGAGTATAGCTGCCTTGCCCCTATCGCACTATGGCCGTAACCAGCTTCTTGAATTGCATGCTGCCAAAAAATCACCAAAAATCACGACGACTGATCAGGTTAAATCATAAAACCCAAAATCCAAGCATGTAGCGGTGAAATGACAGATGGACACGGGATCTCACCGGCAGCCGCCTGCCAATCTCGCTAGACGCCTCGCCAGGGGCCTGACGGCCCAGCCGGCCCTCCTAGCGAAGAACGGCCAGATCGGTGACTCAACACGGGGTTTCAGCAATGGCGGCGCGGTCTAGGGAGAGCTAAGGTTTGGGGAGGAGACCGGAGATTGTAGCGGCAGAGAAGGTCGAGGCCATGAGGCAGGGAGCCCATCTCAGCCGCCAGTGCCGCCGCCTTCGCTTGCTGCACGCTCGATGAAGCGGCCTAGCAGACTCGGGCTCGGGATTGACGAAGCGGCGGTGGATGCGGAGGTAGTGGGATCGTGAGCTCATGAGTCGAGTCGGCGGATCTAGGACCCGGCCTTGATGGTCTCACGCGGTGGCGCTTGTTGGGTGTAGGGGAGGTGGAGACCGGAGCGGAGAAGGGTGGTAGGGAGGAGGATTGAGCGAGGAAGACGGCATGGTCGAAGTCCGGGTCGTAGACCTGGTCGCCACAGGTGGCACAAAAGAGCTCGGTGTGGTCGACGCAATCTGGTGGCCGGAGGCGGAGGCGTGGGAGGCCGCGTGGGAGACGGCGGCGCAGGAGGGGCAAGCGTAGAAGCGGGAGGGGAAGGAGGCGGCGCAGGGCACGCAGCGGGGGAGCTCGCGCGGGTGGCGATGGATCTCGGGGCGGACGCGAAGACAGTGGCGGAGGAAGCGGAGTAGGCACAATGTGAGGTGGTGCGTGGGCAGAGCGGCGGTTTGCTGTATTTTAGTCGTGCATGGGGGTGGGACGATTGCGGTAAACTCTGAATTATGTAAGCTAAGATAAGAATTTTAGAACCCGATACGTTTTCTATAGAAGGTGGGATCACTATAGATATTACTTTGAACAGCCAAAAAATTAGTGAGATTGGAGATTATGAGAGAGGAAAAATGGTGGGATAAAAAAGACACAAGAAAAAAATAGAGGGAAGGATTGAAGGGAGATGAAAGTAGTTTTGGGAGTTGCACAAAATATTCAATTTC
The DNA here is from genome assembly GCA_036346405.1 of Phyllostachys edulis. Lineage (NCBI taxonomy): Eukaryota > Viridiplantae > Streptophyta > Magnoliopsida > Poales > Poaceae > Phyllostachys > Phyllostachys edulis. Next base: position 24,599,107 of record CM070556.1, on the reverse strand, counting down.
GATTGAATCAGAATTGGACATAAGCTTGTGCATAGCGCTGGACCGGCACCCGTGGCCATAATATTACTTCGTAACATATGTTATCTGTAGCCATCCACATGATTTATGACGAATAGATTTTGCAACACATATTATGCGTAGCCATAATATTACGTCGCAACGTATGTACAAAGCGTTGCAATGTATGCGTTGGTAAAGGGGTGTTCATCTTGTAGTGCCATAAGGTAGTCGTAGCAAGGCTTACGACTATGGGGGTGGTCGTAGAAGAACTTACGACAACCTGGTAGGCTTCTCCCTTGTAAATATAAGGGGTATACCTAGGGACCACATGACATCATATTTACCCATAATAAGAATTATAGATAAAAGATAAAATGAGGATTATTAGATCCTCGTTATACTTCTTAATTAAGCCTAGTTAATTATGGCTAAATAATTAATAGTACTTGATGCGACCAAATTAATTACGATTAAAATTTTGGAACAAATAAATTACGACTAATTTATTATGACCGATTAACTATCGCTACATAGTTAGGATTAACTAAAATATTTGTATTTAATAAACCCAAACTAATTAGAACTAATTAATTACGGTTGATTAACTACGACTATTTTAGTTAATACTAACTAACAACGACTTTCTAATTAAACCGACTATTTAATTAATACTATTTAGTGAAGCCTAATCAATTACAATTAGATTATTACGTTAATTTAATACGACTATTTTAGTTACGGATTTTAATTACGACTAACAAACTGCGAGTAATTAATTACGACTAACTAACTGCTAGTAAAAAATTACTACTAACTAACTACGACTAATTAGGATTGATGTAAAAATAATAAATTTAATTAACCTAATTAATTAGGACTAATTAACGGTTGATTAATTAATTAGGACTAATTAATTATGACCGACTAATAAATTACGACTTCATTAAATGCAGCTAACTAATTTGGAAAGAAAATTTTGACTAATTAAATAAGACTAATTAATTACAACTATTTGGTACATGTGATAATACATTTTTGGATTGAAATTAGGTGATTTCATCTAAAAATATTGTTTGATATGATTTTTGTCACGTGTGATAATACCTCCCTCCCCTAATAATGAAAGTTTGATCTAATCAGCAAGGGTGGGCCAAGCGGCTGACCACACGAAAAAATTATGGAACGAATTTTTTTGGTATATGTGATAATTTTTACTTCTTCTATTTTTACCTCCGTAAAGAAGATAAAATCGTATCGGAATGTAGCCGTGAAGTCGGAGTACGATTTCCTCTTCGTCCCAGTCGACTTCAGGTACCAATACTATTTTCCTTCGTGCTCCGAGTAGTACTAATCATACTACTACTTTTGTCTAATCTGATCACTCGATTTGTAACATAAAAAATTATAGATTTGGGATAATTATACTAAGAATAAATGTGGATAGTATTTTGAGCATGTTTTTGAAATTATCCTCAAATCAATTATTTCATTTGCATACAAACAACAACTTTAAAGGAATTTTCGAGAAAAAAATCAGAACAGATAAAATTCTGGAAAAATTATGCAATCAAGTACACTGTGTCTGGAGTCTTCACAAAAAGTTCCGTAATTGTTGGATCTCATTTGCTATATTTATGCATTCTTACATCTCTCAGTCATTTCTAGATGATGTATTTCCGTGCCCCTGGGGACCAGACGGGGTATTTTCGCGCCCCTAGGGCCGGACGAGGGCTATACGCGCCGCTGGGAGCTAAACGAGACTATGTGTCGCCCACACAGCAAATCCGATCTTTTGGAGACACGAACAATATGTTATTTTTATCTTTAATGTGCGGAGGTGGAGGACTAGTTTTACCATTGCGTACTTAAACTTTGCCATTTTAACTAAAACCTCGATTGAAAAGATGTACGCAACCAAGTTCCACGAGGAGAGCTAGCAGCTGCTTTGCCTTGCCGTTGTTACGGTATTTCAACCCTGAAAAGTCCAAGGAACGACGACCTATGTACACTTGCAGATGAACAGGGCAGATCAACGGCCCAAAGACACGCAACCGGAGTACTGGACAGGTTCCAGATGAACCATCCGGTAATGAGTAGCGCACGAGCATCAGCGCAAACGGTGGCTCCAGTCACGCACGTACGGCGGACGAGGGGCCGGGGCGTGCACTCAAACCGGACGCGTACGTGCAAGTACGAAGCCCAGGGAGGCGTGGCACACGGTGGGAGACAGCACAGACACCGCGGGCATGCACGGCCGCCTAGGTGCGAACACCGGCACGCGGGCGTACGTGGAACATGGACGCGCACAAGTCATCACTCGCTAGTACCGCACGGTCCACGAATTTTTTTTAAATAATCTATTTTTTATTCAGAAATACAGAAATAATATCGTTTAATTTTTTTTTTACAGAAATAATCTCGTATCACCGTGGGTTGGACGACTTGATCTCGTCGCCCTACTGGTGAACGGCATCAGACCAAGTCGCTCAACAGTTGAGCAACTTTGACACTTGTCGTTCATCGGGCAGAATTCATACCTTACTAGCTAGGTGAGCTGTAACCGCTGAGCATCCAAGTCGCTCACCCGTTGAGCGACTGGGCCTAAGTCGTTCAACCGTTGAGCGACTTATGCTAGTCGTCCAACGGGTGAGCGATATATGATTATTCTTGTAAAATAAAAAAAAAGTAATATTATTTCTATAATTTTGAATAAAAAATAGATTATTTTTAAAAAAAAATCCACGGTCCGCACGGCGGCGGCAAACATACGTACGCGCCGAGTTTGGTGGTTTTGCCGCCCCCGCGCGCGGGCACCCGGCACGAGTTAACACGTACGCGGTAACAACGGTTGCCACGTACGTCTCGTCTCGCGCTGTACCGCGGTGTGGTGCGACGCCGGCCGCGCCGCCCATGCATATGCATGCAATCCCAGCCGCGCGTCACATCACCCCGCGCGCGCGGTCGTTGCGCCAGGCTCGAGCTCGTGGGCTGCGCGCGGCGGCATCGCGGATTTGCCCGGCCGGGCGGGGCGGGGTTGCGCACCGGCACGCGGGGCTAGCTAGCTAGCCTGACCAACGGTGATCCGTGATCGCACGCGCGCGGCACGATCGAGACGCCCGGCAGGCCGGGCTCGGCGGTGGATCATCGGCCACACCCCAGCACTGTGCAAGTCGTAACGTGCCCGAGGCTGGGACAAGGCTACAGTTATGATGGTGAGGAACGTACCCAATCATGCGGCGTGCGCGTCTCTTTACATGCCGTTTGCTTACCTGCTGTCGACCGATCCACGTGGGTTCATGTGCCATCTGGCACGATCAACGTGTCGAGGGCCCATGCGTACGTTGTGCTGTTCCTGTTTGTGTACGCGCGCTATCGTCCTTTGTTCAACGAGGTAAAAGATTGCTACCAACCGGGGCGTCCGATACAGGAAAAAAAAATGGAAGCCATGTCCACGTGGCAACCACGTCTGGGCAACCACGCCCCTACACCACAACCACCCTATTACTTATCCCTGGCTCCCTCTCCTCCTATCCCTCTCCCTCCGTCCATCCGACCTACGAACTCCGACTAAGCTTTCGTCATCGGCGAGCTCTCCCACCTTGCTCCATGTCTGCTTTTTTCTCGAGCATCGTGCTTGAGGAGTTCAACCGATGGTCAGAGCTCACCGTAGCTCGTGCACGAGAGTTCATCTGCCGTAGCAAAAGCTCTCATGCGGAGATGTCCCCTCCCGAGGAGCGGGTGGACCTTGCCGGATCTACCGATGCCGAAGGAGGCGGGGTGCGGCGGACGACTAGGAGACGGGGTGTTGAAGCGATGGTGTGAGAAAGTGCTCACACATCCTCCTCTAGTATTATTTTCTCGTTTTATTGTAGCAAGTTTCCAACTTGTTGCACTAAGTGTTTTTGTTTGTTGCAGTGTGTTTTCTAAAATGTTGTAGCATGAAGATATTTTTTGTTACAATTGGGTTATGAATTTGTTGCATAACAAATACATTTTTTTGAAGTTGGGTGTTAGTTTTGTTGTAGCCATTTTTGTTGTGATTGGTTGTTGCCATCGTGAGGAATTTTTATTGCATGTTCATCGCATCGATGTTGCGCCTTGTTGAAAAATTTGTTGCAAGCGTCCCATGGAGTACTAGTCCTTGTGGTTCACGAATTTTTGGTGTGCCAAATCGAGAATATTATCTAGTTCCTCCTCCTCCCCAGGCAAGTTGGAGCACCGACGAGCCAGCGGCGACTGGAGATCGCCACCAAAGACGCGCTCCTCTCCTCCCTGTGCATCCTTCGTGGAAGCAGGTTGCGACTACCAGCATCATAAGCCCGTCGTGCCACCGGCATCCCGAGCTCCAATGCCAGCCGCTAGTTCGAGATCGCTGCTGCTCGTGCTCGAGGGACATCGTCCACCTCATCCTCCTCTAGAAAGTTGGAGCTCCGGCGAGCCCCCAGCAGCAGCCGGAGATCGTCACCAGAGACGAGAGATGAGCTCCCAATGAATTTTTGTTGTGCCAAATAGAATGGCCTAAAATCAATCCAACGGAATATCTAACGGTGGAGGGAGTGTACGGTGGGAAGGCTCCCATCGTACGTCCGAGAGCTAGTTGCTCCTTTTTTTCACGCGTGGCCGCATGGGTGTTTGAAAACCTATCCCATTGGCTGTTTGCTCATGTCCATGACCCCGCCTCCTTGCTTTACCAAATACTCATGTGGAGTGTGTGGTGTGTCTACCTCGTAATCGTAAAAGAAAAAATAATGTGGAGAGGTGTGCTAAATTAACATGAATACTGAACAAGAATAATGTGGAGAGGTGTGCTAAATTAACATGAATACTGAACAAGCAATTTAGGGTATGATTGGTTGTCTGGTTTTGCTTCAACCAAGCCCATTGGATGTAGCATCTTCGCTTGTTTGGTTGGCTGCTTGCACTACGGAGCCTGGTTGGACAGACGCAAAAAGAGTACTCCGACCTGGTTCAGCATCAGCAGCAACGTAACACGAATTCCCACCGTTTCTTCAGACCCTGGCTCACCCGATGTCGCACTTGAGAACACGTGATGCTTCTGCGCACCTCCCAAAACACGCCCCCATCCTTTACCAAATTTTTGGTAGTATTACCATGTTTTGTATCGTATTTATAGAAATGGGCGTCGGCGAAAATTATTTACAAAAATAGCACCCTGCCGCACGGCCGCTGTGCGATAGCCGCCACACGCCCAACACACGCCCGCTACCGCATGGCGGCCGTGCAGTGGTGTCGCCACACGGCCACCGTGTAGTGGAGCTGCCACACGGCCGCCGTGCGGTCGCCCGCTCGGCCGCCACTTGTCCCCCTCCCCTCCCGTTGGGTTTTTTTTGTTGTTAGGGTTTGGGTTTTGGCTGTGGTCGTGGGATTTTTAAAATATAGTAAATGAGTTAAAAAAAATTATGAAATTTTATGTGAATGCTCGTAACACCGTGTACTTTCTTGTGTAATCTTTTTCATAATTTTACCCGTCCTGATTAGGGTTTTGGTTTCATTTAAGTATACTGATTTTATCCCACCACATGTCACCCCTTCCCCCTCTCGCACGCATGGCCCCCCTCCCACCAGCCCTGCTCTCCCTCCTCCCGCACGGCCCCCCTCCGGTGGCCACCTTTCGAACCGTCCATCCTCCCTACTCCGCACATCTGTCGACTCCTCGCGGTTGTCCCCCCTTGCCCGCAGTGCTGCGCGTAGACAACGCATCCGAAATTCCCGACGCCAATGTAGCGGCTCCTCCTTCGCTCGGCTATAAATACCAAGATCTTGTAGTCGCTCTTCGCTCATCCTAATTGCATTTCGCTTCTCGTTCTGGCGCTCGATGCTGAGAACTCAGAGAACTTAACATAATTAATTTTTTTGGAGACCAAGTATTTGCTTGCTGCTCATCACTTGTCGCTCGTTTTTTATAGCTTACCCCAAAGGGCAGGTAATTTGTCGGAAGCTTCTGTCGTTATTACTGTAATTGGTTAGTGTACTGGTTATTAATTAGTTAGTTTAGTGGTTATCAGTCCCGCATATTAAATTAGTGCAAATAAACTACTCGTAATTTATGTAGTGGTAATTAATCTATTGCAATTAGTTAGTTTAGTGGTAATTAAATAGTCGTAATTAGTTAGTTTAGTCTATGTTAATTAGTTTAGTGATAAATAATTAGTCGTATCTAATTACACATATGTAATCCATCACTTGCATGCAATTTGTCGTATCTAGTTACACAAATGTACCGCGGATGGGGTTGTTGTGGTTTTAGGTAATGTCGAACATGCAAGACTTGTATGTTTTTATGGCGATGGTCTCGTATGGGCCGGACCCGGCAGGTTGGACCTGTCGAGATGCCAATACAAGGTGGTCCGGGTAGAGGGGCTCGACGCGATGAATATTCACGAGCTTCGGAGTTGCATCTAGAGGGAGTTCATAAGCTCGACATGATGAGGTGAGCTCAGCAAGAAAAGAGATTACCACGGAGACTAGTTGAACACACCTATTATTTTTATGCTATAGGATGCTCTTTGTTAATTTATCAGTTTTCTGTGGATGATATTCTTTAATATTGTAGCGTACCACAGGCTAGATAACATTGCGCATGAACCAATTGAGGGAAATGTGTGGCGTGCAGATCATATAACGACAATCGTAGCCTTCGAAACGCACACGGGTCGAAGGTTACAGTACATCGTTATATGATCTGCATGCCATGTATTTTCCTCAGTTGGTTCATGCACAACCTTATCTAGCCTGTTGTATAATACAGTATTAAAGAACATCATCCACATTATACCGATAAATAAACAAAGTGTATCCTATTTGATTGGGTTACTTGTGATAATACCCCTCTTCCTACATCCCGATTGTAATAAACTCGCACGTGTTTCATGTAATGCTTGTAACGTTTGAAATGTCAACAATTATATGTATGAAAACATGGATTGCAACTTCATTCCAAACCCTAATTCATTGCAAACCCTAATTTGCCCTGCACGTCTCCAGAAAGCAATATATTGTATATCGATGTCTCCAACGGAGTTTAACGCAGCTTTTTTTTCATACATTTCAAGTCACATGAAATCATGAAACTCTAATTTTTGAAACCTAAATTCCTAATGTTTGCGACCTAAATCCTTCATTTTTGAGGAATCAAGTCCACTGCATGAGGAGCCTAAAAAAATTCATAATTTTTGGACCTCATTTTCTACATTTGCAAATTCGTGCAAACAATACACTTATATGAAATTTGCGAGAAAAATTCTAATAGAATAAAATTCTGGAAAAAAATTACACAAGAAAGTAGACTGTGTTACGAGCATTCAAGTAAAATTTCTTAATTTTTTGAACTAATTTGCTATATTTTTAAAATACTATGAAATCTGCGAAACCCTAACTCTAATCGGCACCAAGAAGGCACGTGGCGGATTGGCACCGAGGGGCACGTAGCGGACGGTGGGGCCACCGCACGGTGGCCGTGCGGCATCGACAATGTGGCGGGCGGGGGCATCTAATGAGGACATCAACCCTAAGGATGCAACCACTGCTTCGACCCGCTGCACTTCATCCTCTACCTCAACCACATCTTCTCCAATAGGACTTTCGGCTACTCCAATGTCATATTCTCTAATTGGACCGAGCTACTTCTACTCCTACGAGCTGAGCTGCATCTACATACCATCGTACTATGTCTACGTGCCATCGTACTATATCTACATACCCTGGTGCTGCGTCACCTCTTGTTGGTCCATGGGCTATGTAATGAATGGGCTAACTTGGCCCATATGGCCCATATGTTGGCCGGCCACCTCAAGGAGCCCATACTGTTCACGTGAATAGTACCCTACCTAGGGTTTCCACCCCCTGGCCGCTCTCCTCATATAGAAGCCGCCGCCCTTTAGTAGAATTCGGGTTTCTTTTTAGAATATTCTGCATAGCAGTTTCGCCGCACGTTTCGGTTGAGGAACCCCAACTTCGTGAGCTTAATCAATATTCACAATACAATTTCAGATTGCATCTTCTACTCTCTTGCTTGTGTTCTTGATTTGCTTGCAGGAGATAGCCTTCTTGTTGAGGTCAACCGCGTTCGACACGGTTGATAACCATCAGAGCAGTGGTGTAGTGATTGCGAGGGGTTCGATCCATTTTGGTCGGAGCCTTTGGATCATCAACGTCGTGTTCTCCACAATTGACATATCACTACCTATCGAAAGATCGGGCCGCAGTCACATTAGGTGGTATCAGAGCAAAGGTTGCCCGTTAGGTAATCACAATTCTTCCCCCTTTTAGATTAGTTGGTGTTCATCGTCCCAAAAACTCCAGAAGATTAGCCCCACAAAAATATTTTGTTCGTCGAGTTCTTCCTCTGTCCCATCACCCTTTGTGCCTTTGCAATTTCCATTCTTGGATTCGCGTCGTTGAATTTGTGTCCTTTGTCTAAGTCGTTTTGCTGGTTTAGAGTCGTGTTCTTGGTCTCTAGTCGTCACCCTCTGCAGCCACGCTGACACTAAATGCCTGTCGCGCCAACCAAATCGCCCCGCCGCTCATCCCTACCGTGACCACTAATTTGCCCTGCCACCACCACTACTGCGGCACTCTAGCACCTTACTGCTGCGGCACTCCAGTACCTTGCCGCTGCGGCACTACAGCACCTTGCCGCCACTACACCTCGTGCTGCCGTGACAACCAAAGTCCCTACCGCGGCAAACCCTAACCAAGATTGGTTTCGGTTTGTGACAGAAAAAGAAAAAAAAGAGGTTGTTTTCGTGCTGCCAGAAGGATTCATCTGACTTCGGCAACATGATAAAAAAATCAAAGTTTAGAGAGAGAGAGAGAGGGCGAGTATCTTTTAATTACCTTTATACCCTGCCTTCGACAAAAAGTTTGTGACCCATATACCTCCCTAGACTTGGAAAAGGAATTTAAAGGGATTTGAGTCAGGTGCACATTCGCAAAAAAAGAAGAAGAAGAAGAAGAAGAAGTTAAAAAGAGAGAGAGAAAGGAGTAATCAGTTTTGCTTGCACCCCTTGAATCCTTTGTGTTTGGTCCCTTGTTTCAGTCGCGTTGTGCTAGGGCTAGGAATACATTTGGACCAGCAATCGTGACAAGTACTTTGGACCCTTATACAGATTTGCTAATCGGGTTACGGTTTTTGCTAATCCTTTGCTACCATATTACACCTTCCAAGCTCCACACTCTTGATCAGAACAGGTCCCCTCTTGCAATCGTACCCACGCTCGACATGGTATTACGAACTAGCCACCGGCTGCACCACCTGTTGCATTGGTAAGAACACTTGTAAGAGTATGGTAAGACGCTTAAGAGAGTGTGATTCCACCTTCCACCACCTTGTAGTTGATAGGGATAATACCTTTGTGTTGTCTTTTGTTTTCTACTAACCATGACAGGTGACTCATCTAATGAGAAAGAGTGTGTTTTAAAGAGAGAGCTCATGACGCTCTTGGATGAACAACACACTACCATTAATGAGGACATCGACAGGAAGCTTCAAGCTACTACAACTACATTGCAGTGCTCAATCAATGATAGTATTGCAGCGCTCACTACACGCTTTGAAATAATGGTGAATCAGCCACCTAACAATGAAAGGGAGTATGATCATGATGCAGCCAAAGATCTTGAGGTGGGAGATGATAATGAGAGGCAAAACCACGATGCAGGCGCTGCTCTTGCTACCCAAGATGCACATCAACGACACCGCCTATATCACAACTGTCACGGCATGGGAGGTAATAATTTTCAGCACCACAATGCTTGTGTTAATGATGACCCATTTGCTAAAGTTAAATTTATCATACCATCTTTTGCGAGTGTTTATGATGCTAAAACTTATCTAGATTGGGAGATGACAGTTGAACAAAAATTTAATGCCCATCTAGTTCTTAAAGTGCATAGAGTCAGACAAGCTACTAGTGAATTTAAAGATTTTGCTGTCATTTGGTGGAATCAAGTAGTTAATTATGGGTTAACACCTTATACATGGGATAGATTGAAGGTAGCTATGCGTGCTAGATTTGTTCCCCCTGCTTTTAAACATGATATGCGTAAGAAATTGTAGCGCTTAAATCAAGGTAATAGATCTGTCGAGAAATATTATCAAGAACTACAAATAGGCATGTTGCGTCGTAATGTTGTTGAGGATGAGGAGGATAAGATGGCTCACTTTTATAGGGGCTTAAGGCGTGAAATTCAGGACATAATTGATTACAAAGAGTATAATGATATCAATAGGTTGTTCCAGCTTGCTTGTTTGGCAGAAAAGGATTTGCAGGGTAGGCAACAAAGGACAAGGAGCAACTTTGGAAGTACGTCTACATCGAGAGTGACGCCGAGACAAGTCAACACAGCCTCACCTCCTGTTTTCCGGTCTGCTACCCCCTCCGTGAGTAGGGTGCGTTCGGCAGCACCGCCACCACCGTCACGCGCACCTGAGACGAGTAAATCTACTAGTGTGCAGGCACCAGCACAGAGCTCTTCATCGGTTGCTTCCACGGGTCGTACGACGGGGATTGTGTGCCACCGTTGCAAAGGGATGGGCCACGTCATGAAAGATTGCCCAAGTCAGCGAGCGTACATTGCGACAGAAGACGGTGGTTATGTAAGTGCTAGTGATGTTGAGGATGAATATACTATTGCAGCTAACCTTGTAGGTAATGATGATGATCATGAGGCAGATAGCGATGGTGAGGAGATTTTAGGTGCCACTGCTACGGAGAATTATAGGACTATAATTGTGCAGCGAGTATTGAGAACTCAAAGGGAGCAAGCGGAGAAGCTACAACACCATAATTTATTTCAGATGTTCCTCATCGTCAAGGATTGCCGTGTTCGTGTCATAATTGATGGCAGGAGCTGTAATAACATAGTGAATTCAGGTTTGGTCAAGAAGCTTGGCTTGACCATACGTGCGCATCCTCACCCGTACCACATTCAGTGGTTCAACAATAGCGGTAAGGTGAAGGTAACATAATCTGCGAGAGTGCATTTTTTCCATTAGGTCCTATCATGATGTTGCTGATTTCAACATAGTACCTATGCAAGCCTGCTCACTTTTATTAGGTCATCCATGGGAATTTGATACCGATGCAACTCATCATGGTAGAAGTAATAAGTACTCTCTTATGCACAAAGGAAAGAAAATAATTTTGCTACCTTCGACATTTGCTGAAATTGTGAAATGTGATATAAAAAAAAGATAGCTGAAAATGAGAGGAAAGAACGTGAACATGAATCTGAAAATCAGCAAGTAGTGGAGAACATTTTCCCACTTAAGAAAGAGAAGTTGGCACCTAGTTCTAAGACTGAGGGAATTAAATTAAAGGGTTGTGTCATGCTTGCAACAAAATCTGATCTTACTGAAATTTTTGATAATGATATGCCATGCTATGCTTTGATATGCAAATATGCTTTATTTTCACTTAATGATATATCTAGCTCTTTGCTGTCTACTATCACTAACCTTTTGCAGGCATATGAAGATGTGTTTCCAGCTAAGATACCCCTGGGACTGCCACATATTAGAGGGATTGAACACCAAATTGACTTAATTTCAAGAGCGACTTTGCCGAACCATGCAGTGTACAGAGATACATTAGAAGATATGCATGTTCCTTTGCCTCCTATCGCTACTAACTTTTTGCAGGAAAGTGATGATTTGGAGACAACAATTGAGTCGAGGACGACTCAAATTCAAGAAAGGGAGGATGATGAGGACATCAACCCTAAGGATGCAACCACTGCTTCGACCCACTGCACTGCATCCTCTACTTCAACCACATCTTTTCCAATAAGACTTTCGGCTACTGCAATGCCATATTCTCCAATTGGACCGACCGAGCTAGTTCTACTCCTACGAGCCGAGCTGTGTCTACATGCCATCGTACTACGTCTAAATGCCATCGTACTATGTCTATATGCCCTGGTGCTGCGTCACCTCTTGTTGGTCCATGGGCTATATAATGAATGGGCTGACTTGGCCCATATGCTGGCCGACCACCTCAGGGAGCCCATACTGTTCACGTGAACAGTACCTCACCCTAGGGTTTCCACCTCCTAGCCGCTCTCCTCATATAGGAGCCGCCGCCCTTTAGCAGAATTTGGGTTTCTTTTTAGATGATTCTGCATAGCTTAATCAATATTCGCAATACAATTTCATATTGCATCTTCTACTCTCTTACTTGTGTTCTCGATTCGCATGCAGGAGATAGCCTTCTTGGCGAGGTCAACCGCGCTCAGCACGGTTGATAACCATTGGAGCTGTGGTATAGTGATTGTGAGGGGTTCGATCCATTTTAGTCGGAGCCTTTGGATAATCAACGTCGTATTCTACATAATCGATATATCACTACCTCTCAGAAGATCAGGCCACAGTCACATTAGCGTCTCCGAATGGCGGCCGTGCGGATACGGCGTTATTTTTGCTAAAAAATTTGGAACACCACCATTTCTATAAATACGGTAAAAAAAATGTTAATACCGCCAAAAACTCTCCTTTACCTCGGCTCTCCCACTCCCGGTTTCTCCCTCGTATCTCAATCAGCTCTTCTTCTTCTTCTTCACTATTTCTTTTTTTCTTGAAGAAGTTACTCGTCTCCCAAACTCGATTTTCTGTCTCGTGTCCCACTCCCACCTACCGGATAAGAGTTCTTCTCCATCAAGACTTGGAAACGGCGGCGGCACAGATTGGGCTCCTCCGCCCTATGGCTTCGCCGGCTGCACGGTGGTGGCTCGCCTGGCTCCTGCCACACTTGTTTGCTATCTTGGGCAGGGGCGCGGGGCCGTATGGGATTCGGAGAAGTACTCAATACTGCGATGCACATGCTCGTCGTCTTATTTTTATTTGAGAGGATTTTCTTGTTTTGTAATGTATCTTGTCTGATCTTTTGAGACATTCTGAAGTTAAAAAGGTGTTTGAGATATTCCGTAGTACTACCAATTTGTAGCAAGATGCTGTGTTTGAGATATTCCGTAGTACTTCCAATTTGTAGCAAGATGCTTACTTCTGTGATATTCTTTATTGCATTTAGACTTGCTGTGGTTGTTCTTGATATGTTTTTTGCTTTGAGAGGAACTTGAATGAGGGGTGGTAATGTTACATGTCCAATGCAAGGTAAGCATACCAATTCTTGTGCAGCTAACCAATCAAAATCTCCGTAGAGCCTGTCCAACTAGGGGCGGAGCCACCCCGGCAAGCAGGGCAGCTGCCCTGGTCTCCCGAGGCGCCTTCCCCCCCGCCCCCGCCACTCCGCGTCTGGCCAGCCCTGTGCAATGTGTCGATCTCAAGCAAGCTGCTGGGAGGAGGAGGAGCATCCATGGCCGTGGCCGGCCACTGGGCCGGGTGGTGGGCATCCGAGGCAGCAGCCCATTAAGCCCAAGGCCCAAGCCAGCTCCCAGGTTCAGATTTTTCCCCAAATCCAATCCAAAGAATCCCCATTCCATTCTCTCTCTTCGATTTCTTCCCAACTCGAATCCTCATTCGGCCGAGCCATTCCTCCTCTCTTCTTTCTTCAGATCTTGGGTCGGGTCCGTTGGGTGCTGGCCGCAGTCTTGATCTTGCAGGCGCGGCGTTAGGGCGGCAGACGGCTGCAGGGCTCTGGCTGGCACTGTGCGCAGCGGCTTGGCAAGGCAAGCAAAGTGAAGCTGCAGCCAAGGCAGGCCGCCGGGCGACCGTGTGGCGGCCACCGTCCGAGGCAGGCAGAGGTAGGCGCTAGGCAGTGGCCAGTGGCAGAGGGAGTCACTGAGGTGAGGATTGAGATTTGAGGAAGTGAGGTATCACTTTATCAGGTATGACTTATCACTTATGAGCTGATGAGCATGGTTGTAAACTTGTAATTGTAACTTCTAAAATCAAAATACCAAATAAGTGAATAACAGATACTTTGTTAATTTGTTTCATGGTGTACAAATTCGTCCCGGGTCTTTCGAATTCCTGGCTCCGCCACTGTGTCCAACTTGTGGAACCAACCAACCATTTTTTGTAAGTTGCAGTCCAAGAGCCTGATTTTGCCCATCCTGGCCCATCCACCAAACCAGGCTGAGGGACGTCAGGCAACCAATCAGACCCTTACAGCTTGTTTGATCCGAGGGAATTGGTGGGAGAGAACGAGAATACAGGGAGTGGGAGTAATGAAATCTTTTGTTTGGGGCATGAGGATTTAGATGTGATAGGGATTGGAAGTTTGACGGTCTATTTGAAACCCAGGTGGGGGTGGGAATTGGGAGAGAATTGTTGAGCAATCTTTCATCATAAATTAAATTAAGACATCCAAATAAGATATAAAGAAATTAGTCATAATGTCTCATCTCTCTTGCCAAACAATGGATTGGGACTAAATGTTCCCATGTTTTTCCTACATTTTTGCTATAGTGCAAAACGGGATCTCGTCCTTTCCTTTTTGATCCGACGGCTGCTGCGCAATGTCACGGTACTGTAGCACCGTGATATTGCTACACAATGCCATAGGATGCGTTTCCGGAGGATTGGGCATGTGAAATTGATTTTTAGTCTCAATCCTAATTACAAGTGGGAATTTATGAGGAAGTTAATTCCCTCTGTTTGTTTCGTGGGTTTGGCCATGGGAATAAAATGCAATATTACTTAATTGCCCAGCTTCTTTTTTTCTCTTTTGCCCAACTGATTCATCTCACCGGATTAAACACACTAGTACTGAAAGTAAACGCAAGCCTCCTGATGAACTTGCCCGCACGTATCGGGTCTCCCGCAGCATTCCGTCAGGCCTGAATCGTCAGTGCAGAACGACGATGCCATAGTTCACTAGCAAAGAACTAGACCACGATATGCTCTAGAATGCGTCTAGTCAAATCCTATTAACTTGATCAAAGATACTGTTTAAAATATATGGTTGGGATATATGAAAATGATACGGGTAAATTTGCCGTTAAAATACTTTCATAATATTGTACATTTACAACTCTTTTTAACATATGGTAAGAGAATTCAGTGATCAAAGAAGCATCTGGTTAACTTTAAAAGGTTAAAAGCGTCCCTCTTTTTGACCCGGAGTATCAGATTTGACAATACATTGCTTGGTAAGACCTAAGTTGAAAGCTAAAGGGCATTCTAAGATCCAGGGCTCTTAACTGGGGCACGATTAAGAAAAGGTAAATTTTCTATGCGATCCCTGTCTTCAGTACTTGATTCGATATGGAGATGTCACATCAATTCCAATACTTTCATGAAAATCCACCGTTATCTGGTAAATCCATACTTGCTTTTGTTGTAGACACGAAGTCACAATCTCAACAACCAAACCCTTGTTTCTTTCGATCACCAACTTTTCGCTAATCAAGCCAGGGTTAACTTTCAAAGATCTTTTCTGAACCCATGCATTATTGGGAGCTTAGCATCGTGATAATTGTCACCCTTCCTTTCTCGTTGCTTTCTCGAGAGGGTGCCCATATTGGCCACTCGATTCACATTGTTTTCAGCCAACTGCCCACGACGTTGAAAGGTTGTAATTCCAAGTCGCATGCAAAAGAAATGGAGTAGAAAGAATGAGAAAAAGGAACGGAAAAGGTGCTCGTGCATGGCGTGTGCGTGAAGTGCCCAGGCCAACAACCTCTGCTTCCTGATTCCTGACGAGTTTGGACTTTTATCTTGTGCTCGCCTTGACCCCGCCACATAGGCCCATACAGTGTTCTTGATGGCACAGCTGAGTGGAATTGATCAAATAATGAAAGCTTTTACAGAATAAACTACATGCCAAAATTCTGTCAGATAACTAACTCTAAGCAGTACCGAAGTGTCAAGAGTACATAGTCCTTCAATCTGCAGTTCTCGAATGCCTATCAAGTCATTGTCAGAAACACAGTACCAAACTGCTCCTGAGTTTGTCATTGTACTTTTCGTTCTTAAGTTAAGCTACCCAGACCCACAAAGTTCAGAAATATCTGGTGGAACCTCGGACTGCCTCTCCTTGAAAACTCCTCTCCTTAATGTGTTAAGTAGATGTGCAAAGTAATCCGTACTTCAGAGAAATACAACATTCAACGAAACTCTGCCGAATATAGCACAACTTTGAGGGCCTGTTTGGGAGACCAATCCCATCCGGGATCCCGACCTAATCCCTGGGAAATCCCACCCGCGGCAAAATTCTCAAGGTTGGACTGCTACTGCATTTGGGTTAGGCCTCAGAGAGGAAAATCCTAGCACATCCCGGCCAAATCCACGGAGAAGAAAAAAACTCTTCCTCAGGTCGGAAATATTTACCCTACGCAAGACGCAAAGCATGACGTCTCTCTCCTCTCTCCTCTCCCCTCTCGATACAATTCCCCACGAGCGCGGGCAACCGTACTCACCGCTGCCTTCGCTCCGTGCTACCGCTTTGTTGATCTCAGTGAGCATCGCGGAACACCAAGTCGGGAAGGTGCTTGAGTCCACGCCCCGTGTGCGGTGGCCCACAGATGGGAGGCTAGGAGGTGGCGGCTCTCCAAATCGAAGGTTGCAACTACGCTGGGCGGGGGACGGCATGGTGCTGCTGCAATTGATGGAGGACGGTGTGATGCTGCAAGTCAGAGAAGGAAGATTGCGACAGTGGCTCTGCTCGAGAAGGAGCATGGCGATGCTGCTTCACACATTGGGCAACAACAATGGTTTAGTGGTGGTAGCCGGATGGTGATGAGGAAGACAATTAGCTAGGTCGAAGGGCACCAGATCTGGGGGCCTCCTCGTCATCGCAGCGAGCTCCATTGTGACACCACGGCGCTGCCATCACCAGCCTACAAATCTGAGGCTCCACACCATCGCCGTTGCTAGCGACAATAGCCACGGCTTCAGTGTCCACGAGAACTCTACTGCTGCACCAACCTCCCGGCCGCTTGCGCCGCCAGCGAGGGAGCGTGAGCGGGATGATTTTCTAACTTTGATTTTCCAAATGACCAGAGTTCTTGGAGTTTGCTATCCATGTGGATCCTATATGACCAAAAAATCCCTAAATGCAAATAAATCATGAGCTAAACTAACACTAGATTAGATTCTAAGAAGAGAGTACTACTGGCTAGGAAGCGCACCCGAAACCCTCCACTCGCATCCGATGGTTGGTGTGACAGCAGCCACTCAACCGCACTGCCCCCCCTGCCTATCTTGCTTCTAGTACCTAGTACCACCATTGGAGAAGAGACACGTACACTAACAAAAAAAAACTAGGAACTGATGCTCCTATCTCTATTCTCTAGTCAGCATGTACGTACCATCTTGCAAACGACTCCAAATGCCTACGCATAGGTCCAACGACTACGTGTGTGTTCTGTTTTTGGAGATGATCTTGCTTGGACCGGTGCGACAAGTCAAAACAAAAGATTGAGAAGATTTCTAATCTGATTGTTTGCCACTAAGTAATCCGAAGGGTGTTGTTATCAGGGCGGAGCCAGCGCTGGCCCACGCCTCGAGCTGGCCCAACATGTGTCCACGGACTAAGGACTTAAACCTGTTAGAATTTTACATTTTAGCTAGCAGTTATTTGCTGGGTCTCGAGCCTCTAGCCCGAGAGGCTCAGGTCCCAGCTCTCCCCTGGTTGTTATTGTTACCCAAAGCTTGGGAATGTAAGTATTCAATTTTAACCACATTCGCTTTAGGACCTGTGCAATTTTCTTTTACAAAGTTTGGACGTGCTAATTCTGATGTAACCTCGTGTACGTCTAATTTCAACTTTTGCAATGGTATACGCCTGCCTATATAACCGCCCTATGAGATTATACCGTGATAGTAATGTTTACGTTGCTACATTTACAATTACTGTGGCCAACAGTTGCATGATGGTTATATTTTGGTGATTGGCTGCTGATTAGTTTAGAGCAAGGAAATAATTAGTTAGCTCCGCTACGTGTCTCTCAATATTATATATCTCTTCTCCGTTAGCTTAATGAACAAGATTTAGCCAGTGATGCTCGTGTCCCTTCAAACCAGCGCATCATGTCGTTATGACGTTATACGCTGGCTTTATAAAAAGCATGCATGCTGTTTTGTTAGATGACACGTATCTTTCCTCTTTTCTTTTCCTTTCATTTTCTTTTCTTTTTCTTCCATCCTGAGGACAGTCACTCTCCAATATTGTTTGCAAGCCACTTTTCAAGGGACGTCACCTCTGCAAGCTACTCAATTGCGTAGTAAAAAATGAGCCACCTGATTCAGGAAAATATTGCTTAAACCCAAGGGAATTATTGGCAATAATCTTTGCAAATTGCACTAGAGATCCTCAAACCAGCTTGTTTATGTCACTTAGATACTTAAACTTAATTTTATTTTGTCAAGTCATCAAACTTTCTAAATTATTCAACTGCCAGATGAACCAAATCAAGTTGCACAATTAACACTACTATAGAAAATGTCTTCATACACGGTTCAAAAACGTCATCACAGACGGCTTCGTGAGCCGTCTGAGTTTATGGGTCAGTGGTGACATGAGGTCATCACAAGCGGTTTTCGAACCGTTTGTGATGCATACTATCACAGACGATTATTAACTCAGAAACCGTCTGTGATGGTTGACTATCACAGACGGTTGATTAATGGAACCGTCTGTGATGGTTGACCATCATAGACGGTTTATAGATGGAACTGTCTATGATGACTCTTCTCTATAAAGTCCCAAGCAGATATATATATATATATATATATATATATATATATATATATATATATATATATATATATATATATTGTTCTTAGTCTCCACCACTTTCGGGGTCGTCCACACAAAGATGAGGAGAAAGAGACAACAACCAGATAATTGGATGTCCACGTGCTCTTTTGATGACATGTTTTTAAACTTGATCTGAAGTTGCCCATTGGTGTTGTCTCTTCCTCCTCATCCTCGTGGGACGACCCCCAAAAGTGGCTGGGGACTACTTAACACAATATATATATGTATGTATATATATATATATATATATATATATATATATATATATATATATATATATATATATATATATATATATATATATATATATGTATATATGTATGACGTTAGCTTTCAGACTTTGGGAGTACATACTCCCACCTCGAATATACCACTTTAAAAATATATTATACTTCTTTATCATTTTCAATATACTTAAATACCAATTATAAGATACTCCAATACAACTTGATTGAAAAATTTTCATTGGAACCCTTTATTTTTGCTATATACCCTTTTTAATATATAAAAGAAGTATATACACGGATTTCAGTATAAAAAGTGGATTTTCATGAATTTTTCATGAAACTCACTTTCGGGTATCTTATAATCATTATTGGAGTATACTCAAATTGATAAAGAGGTATCATCCTATGATTTAAGTGGTATATGAGAGGTGGGAGTACGTACTCCCAGGAGTACCATACCATTTTCCTATATATATGGTCGACTCGGTCGCTCGCGCCGCATCGATTAAACAGTCCAAGTGACGACAAGCCTCCTGGGGATGTGCAACGTCGTTATGGAGGACCACGTCGATGACGCGGTAAACTCGCCGGAAGTAGGAGATCACTCGGAAGACGCGGCGGAGGAGGATATCAAGACGGCAGAAGGTGGCCGTCACCTGCTTCGGCAAATCTTCAGACAAAGGAGTGAAGACACTGTTGAAACAATGTCTTTCCACAGCATCCGCTAACGTACGGCAGGAGAGGCGCTCGTACAGTATGGCCAGTAGGCCAAGAATGCCGGCGACAAGGAAACAGAGGGAGTCATTTCTGCTTTAGAAGTATAGAGTTATATATATGTGGGGGATAATCATCTTCGATGGCGGATGATCCGTTTTATAAAACAAAGAATAAATTCGTCGTGTGAGACGAAGAGACACATCGGGGGGCCGAAGCGGCATTGATGCAACGAAGAGACGCATCGGCGACGAAGAAACTCACCGAGCCGGGCGACATTATCTCGAGACGGTTATAATTAAAACCGCTCGTGAAGTCTAATTATCACAGACGGTTCGTGTTTAGAACCGTCTGTGATACTTCACAGACGGTTTTCAATATGAACCGTTTGTGATATTGCCTCTTCACAGACGGTTTTTAGCGTATCTAGTTACACAGACGGTCTCTAAACAAAAACCATATGTGATTGTGTTTAATGCGACGGTTTCGATCAACCGTCTGTGATCAGACGTTTAGTATTAGTATTTTCTTAGTAGTGTAAGCAAGTTCATTCGTAAACCCACAAGGCCGGCAAACATTCAAATTTAAGGAACTAGGTGAGACAACCGAACAAGTTCGAGAACCTCTACTCTAACGTACTCACTAGTTTACATAAGTTTTGTGCATTGAATTGTTCCATTGCTCAAATTGCTAATCCACATTAATTCCCAGTGGCCTAGCTAGTATGCTTACAACTGGAGCAATTACGCCTAACCATGTAGCATTAGTGGACCAAATCAATCAATAGGCGAATATATATCGTATCAGCTTATTGGTTAAAGATTTGGTCCACAATATAGTAAAGCACCAGCATTTTCTCCTTGTCCAGATGGAGGAACCAATCCATTGCAACTAAACAAGCAGAAGGGAATAATTCCCCAAAAGCTGATCCCTAGCTAGTTGAAGCCAGTGCAATTAAAGCCTTGCTTCCCCTTTTCATTGGCATTTTTCAAGTCATGCTAAAGCAAGATACCTCATTGTCAAAATGGGAGAAACAAAGTTCGGTATATATATACCCCTTTAGAGATTCATGCTCCTTTATATAGTGGGAAATGAAGAGGAAATAGAGCATTGTTCATACTAGGGTTTCAATCCGCTTCCAGACCAGTTCTCACTGGGTGATCACTAGTTCACTACTCACTAGTACCAGTTTCAACAGATTCACCTACGAATCTTCAGCGAAAAACCGAAATTTGGTACAACACCCATGGATTTATTTGTTTTCCAAGAAAAAACGAGATCAAAGCCAATGTATGCTTGTACCATCTCTTTTCTTTTCTTTTCTTTTTAGAAAGAGAGTACGGGAAGGACGTACACACTCAACACGTATAGACCCTACTCATACCACCCATGCTGAGGATTTATCAGAGGAACACAAGACCTTATGTAGCACGAATACACGCATTTTCACTAGACGTGTATGTGTGTATACTTGTAAATTCGGTAGACACAAGCACTCAATCCGGGACTTTGAACACTAGTGAGCTGACTGTACGCCTAACCATGGCCACATGCCAGCTTTCCGTACTATCTGTTTTTGCTGAAAACAGAAGAAAAAAAAAGATGTTTATTTCAAGTACGACTAGTAGCCGGCTCGGATGGTTTAGAGCTGGCTTGACTCACAAATATTAAATCAGGCGGCTAACTTGGACTAGCTAACTTACAAATTTTGTTAACACAGAACTATCCAGAATGCTCTATATATATATATATATATATATATATATAAATTACTATCTACTCTCAAGTGTAGTTACTCCCTCTCCATCCACCCGTTAATCATCGATGAGATCCGTGCGTCTTTCCAAGCCTAACAGGTCTGAAAATCACAGATAGGAGAGAGACCCGAACAAATACCTATCTGGCGTTTAATCCTAGCTAACTTTCCGGGAGTTTTTTTTTTGGGCTGACAAATTCCTCAACCGACCGAGATATTGACTTTTTTATTTTTTTCGGGATTTTGGTGATTGAATCTTTCCTATTCACCGCCCCGTTCCATGCATTGGTCTTGCCATATGGTGATTGAGCTTGCCTTTTTTATTCTTGCCATACCATGTACAGATGAAACCAAGGTTTAAGAAAGCGCTAGGCGCTAGGCGGGCGGTGGCCCGGGGCCTAGCGCCTAGGCAGACTAGGCAGTGCCTAGGCGGTGCCCAGGCGACCGGCTTGGTTACGGTGCAGATAAGCCCACAACAGGAATAATTTGATGAATTGAGCAAGCATTAGGCATTTAATTGAGCAAGATAGAAGAAAAATTACCTGAAGAAGCAAGACATGTGTAATTTGATATAGTCATGTATATAATCTCCCCTCCAAGGCTCCAAGAGCTTGATGTAAACATGTATGTATCATTGTATTGTAATCAAATAATGATGTAAAACCTGCATATTTAATCAATGATGAGTTATTTTGCTATTGTGTTGTGTACTTGTGTGAAAGAATGAATGAATGATTGATGAATCATGAGTGAATGATAGTATGAAACATATGCAGCCACACATCTCAAAGACTTGACATTGAAAATAATCAAAATATCATTAGTTCATAACATGACAGTGCCAACTCCACATAGCAAGCAAAATACTAATATAGTTTTTGATGAATTGCTAAGATGACTCAATCTATCAATCATGAGTTAGTGTCTTCGTCCTCCTCCTCATAATTCCTGGTAACAACCACTTCCTCTTGGTTGGACTCGAACTCAATGTCGTCCTCCCCCTCGTTGACATCCTCTTCGGAATCAGAGGAGAAATCATCTTCATAGAGGTCTCTCACTCTTGTGCTCCTACGAGGTTGCATAGCTTCACTAGCCCCAGATGATTCATCAATGACCTCAACCTCTCGATCATCATCACCACCTTCAATTATCCACCCTTGAGCTTGTGTAACATCCGAAGCTAGAATGACATCGATGTTCTTCACATTGCTTTTCTCTTTTTTTTGCTCAACAATCTTGCATTGAATTGAACATAGACTAGATTATTGAGACGTTTCACATCTAGCCTATTTCTTCTCTTTGAATGTATCTACAAACTGCAAAGAGGAGTGTACTAGTTACATAGTTGACATATTGAGAATGAGATAGTTTATACTTTATAGTTGAGAGTTGAGACTTAACATATCAAAAGTGCTCCAATTTCTTTCACATCCGAATGAACTTGAGGTCAAGGAGAGGATTCTTATGGCCATTCTTTGCAAAGTAGGAACTTGATATCCAAAAGTAGACCACCATGTTGCTAGCCATTAGAAAAAATAGAAGGAAATTAGTACAAGACAAATGGTTAAATAAGCGTGCATTGAGTTGAAATCATAATTGTGAGCGTAAGTTTACCGGGATTAAAATTGCTTTTTTGATATCCAAGTTTGGCGGTAGGTTTCCGAAAGACCCCTTCTTGATCTTTAAACTTGTGCCGGTCCTCATTAAGCACTTGAGCTTGCATTTCGTCATGATCATGATAAAATGTTTCAACACATTCAAATAATGCATCCATGATATTTGTATCTTGCAAGATGGTTTTATCGTTGTAACTATAATGTGGATTCAGAAGGTACGCTGTCAAGTGCAATGAAGAATCAAGCCTCCCTGCCATCTTTACATCAATTGCATCCATGATCAATTTGTAGTTGTTGTCCAAATTGTTCAAGGCCTCTTTTATTTGCTTCTTTGCTTGTAGTATTTCTCCATAAACAGATGCCAAAGATGGACCATCCCCATCTACCATGCGAAGAACTTTCACCAATGGCTCAAAAACCTTCAATCAATACAATATACAAGGTTATGAAATAGCAAACAAGGCAAGAATCACATAATAGACATCACATATTCACAAGGATATGATGATTGGCCATACCTTCAAACAAGTAGACACACCATTCCAAAAAGCCCTACTCATTAGTGTACTAGTTGCCATCTTGCCTTTTTGTGTTTTAGTTTGAATGTTATCCTCCCATTCCGAACTAAGTGCCATCAACCTTAGTGTGTCCTTCTTCTCAATCAAACTTTGCAAAGTAAGAAAACCGATGCAAATCTAGTCACCCCGGGCCTTATTATATCTCTTCTCTTTCTGTGTTTCCTCATTAAGGCCAATGTCCTATGATGTGCATAGACAAATATGGTGAATGCCTTTACTTGATCGATTGTCTTCTTATACTTTGGCATATTCTTGACAATGGCTTCTAGCAACAAGTTAATGGTGTGAGTTGCACATGAGCTCCAAAAGATATTTGGTCTCTTCTCCTTCAATAATGCCTTTGCTCCCATGTTGTTGGAAGCATTGTTCGTGACTACTTACACAACATTTGTTGGACCTAGTTGTTCAATGCAAGTATCTATGTACTCAAATATGTACGCACTTGTGTGTGCATAATCCGACGCTTCCTTTGATTGTATGAAGCTTGTCCCCAATTTGCAATGCACACACATATTCATGATGCTCCTCCTCTTTTGATCGGTCCAAGCATTGGTCATGATGGAGCACCCGGTCAAAGCTCTCTCTTCTTCATGTGTCTTCAACAAATCATTTGTTCTTTCCACTTCCTCCTTCAACAACTTCTCCCGACAATCATATTGAGAAGGACTTACAAACCCCGGTCCAAAGCGACCAATAGCCTCACACATTTGTTTGAACTCGTCATTGTTAATGGCATTGAAAGGGACACCTAAACATAAAAACATACATTACAATATGAGGCTAACAATCAACAGTTCAACGAAAGGATATCAATCATGATTCATGAGAGAATGAGAGTTGCAAAAAATACCATGAGCATAAAGCCATCTCACAACATATTGTTTCACCTTATGATTTCTTTCTTTCCAAAGTGCATCTTTAATATTTTGTTGCCGGGTTGTCAAAGCAATGGAAGTATCAATAGGGCAAGCAAACTTATCCATTGGCCCTAATGTACAAGGTGCCGAGCCTCCAATAGCTTCAAGCTCTTCATTTTCATTAGGGTCATCTTGTTTTTCAATTGTCACTTTATTTCTAAGCTCTTACTCTTTTGCTTTCTTTGCCTTCTTCAATGCTTGTGCATCCTCTACAGACTTCCTACATTTCGTTTGTTCTTCTTGTGTGGACTTTGGACATCTAGCAACGTTCCAGCGAATATGACCAATATGTTGTTTGAGTCTATACACCCCTCCGTGAATTACCTTTTGACACAAGCGACACTTCACTCTATCCAAGTTGTTTAGATCATCTATATACCCAAATTCCCATCCTATATCTTCGGAATTCCTCTTAAGGACGCTTGAACTTGTTGGCGTTGTCGCACCTCCGGAAGCAACGGATGACATCTTGACAAAATAACAAATTAACAATAAGTCATAATATACATCTATATTTGCAAATCATCAATCATACACATCAATGTAATAAATTTCATTGTGAGGAAGGTTACATAATTACTTCAAAACTGCAGGCCAGCAGTGGCCTCCAAATAAAATGTATGATGTACCAGAATGAACTTAAAATCTGAATATAGAGAGTGCAAGCAACAAAAGGATGAAAATCTGTAACATGCTAGTGAGTTTGAGTCTTTGAGAAGACATCAGATACCATCAAATTGTGTTTGACTAACTTAGCATATAAAGCAACATCAATGTGAAGTACGAGATCATTTGGCCAGCTCTACCTAGGAATTAGATACCAACTAACAAAGTACCAGTAGCAATTGCATCATTTAGAGCCTATGCAAGCTAATGACTGATTACTCTTTCATGCATATACAATATTGCCACGATTTAAATAATTAGCAGATCAACATCACACTTGGTTACACACATTCATGCACACATAATAGGTAAGAATGACTCTTCATGCATATGTGCAATCATGCACACACATTCTTGTGACGACTGACGACTCAAACATGATACAACAAGAATATATATATAGCATATGACAAGACTGAACTGGACTTCATAGTATTCCAGTTATCAATTACATGCAACAAGACATGGCCCTGAGCCCCTGACAATAGACTTCAGTTACCAGATTGCTTCTTAATGTCTCATTTGTATGGAACAGGACATATCACATAATATAACATTTCTTACTGAAGGGTAACACTACTTTCATGCATTGTGAACCTGACAATAGGCCACAAACATCAGACCATTCTAGTGCAACATGTATATGAAGTCACACCTGCTACCAGATTGCACCATAAGTCCATAACTAAAAGCAGGGAGCACAACTTCATGAGCAAGCATTAATTAGGCAAGCAATCAAAGAAAGAACTAAAAGCAAAGAGCAAAACTTCATGAGCAACCAACTTAACATTCAAGCTGTTATATTGCATTGCATACATGCTATTCTCATTTCTCGGTAATTATGATGATCTCCAATTCTTCTCCATACAGATTATTTGATACAAGTCATACAACTGCCATATTTGACATGCTATGCAATGCAATATATGACATGCTATGCAATGCAATGTAAACTTCATACATTCAGCAAGTCCTACAAGTATACAATTGCCATTTTTGACATGATAATATATGACAAGCATGGCAATGCAATGTAAACTTCATACATTCAGCAATCAGCAATCCTTTGAGCCTTTGAGAGAAGAACCTGTTATCAAGAAGCATGAAGAACATGGTCAGATAATCAACAATCATCAGGGAAGGGGGCAGAGCAGGAAGACTGAGGGGGAGCTGCAGTGGGTGCTAGGGCGAGCTGGAAGAGAGGGGTGGGTGGAGCAGGCAGCATCAGAGCCAGACTGGGGGAGCTGCGGTGCTAGGGGGTGGGAAGAGAGGGGAGGGCGGCGGCGCGAGTGTGGAGTAGAGAAGGGAAGGGGGCATCGGAGGAGGGGAGGGCGGCGGCGTGGGGGATCTGAGAAGAGGGGAGAGAGGAAGGTGGCGGCACGAGGGTGGAGTAGAGAGTGGAGCGCGGCGAGGCGGGAGGTGGGACCAGAGAGGAGAGAGAGCAGAGAGGGGAGGTCGGCGGCGGGGGAGGAGAGGGAAGAGGCGTACGGCGTACCTCGATTCGATAGCGGGATGACCGCGTTTTGGAGGCAGCGAGCTCGATTCAGTGGCGGAGACGGCAGGGCGAGCTCGATTTGGCGGCGGCGAGCTCCAATCGGCGGCGCAGATGGCTGGAATCGAGGCGAGCTCGACTCGGCAGCGGGGGACGCCGAACCCTAGCGCGTCGCAACACGGTCGGGGCATCGGGCGCTGTAGGCTTTTTATCTTCCGCCTCGGCAGCTGCCTCACCGAACGCCGCCAAGAGGCGTGGAGGACCGATTTCCGTCATCTAGGCGCCCGGTCCGCCTAACTCGCCACTTCGGTTGTAGTCGTAGCGGGTGAAGGCCGAGGAGCGCCTAGTCGGCGCCTAATTAACGCCTAGGACCGACTTTCACAACCATGGATGAAACCCATATACACGTATGCACATATGGTGATTGAGCTTGCCTTTTTTTATTCTTTCCATACCATGGCACGCATATACCAATCAACATACTCCATAAAGTACATTCATACGTGAAATACTCCCTTTCCAAATCCACATACAGATGTACTAATATACTATCATAGGTGTATATACTCCCCAATTACATGTACTAACATACTCCCGAGGTATACATACTCCCTAAGTACATGTACTAAAATACTCCCTTAGGTAGTACATGTACTAAAATACTCCCTTAGGTATACATACTACCTAAGTATACGTACTAAAATATTCCTATAGCTATACGTACTAAGTACATATACACGTATGATTGGTTAGAGCCATCTTAACCCTTGCCATGATGAAACCCATGAACATATGTTGCTCCATCCTCCAACCGATCACAACTTTCTACGCGTACGTGCATCTATACGGACGAGTTTTCAAAGCTAACGTTCGGCTTATACACCATACACGACAGTGTGTGTGTATACATACATACATATATATATATATATACATACATACATATATATATATATACATACATACATACATATATATATATATATCTCTCGCAGAGTCCGATCATATTTTCGTAAACACTAAATATTATATTTTAGCACTATTATTTATATAAGTACCAAGCATAAAATTATTTGCTACTGCATCTCTTCTTGCAGATGGTGTTTAGTATTGCATTTTTCCTGCGGACTTGTGAATTGTGAGTTTGTGACCTTGGGCGGGCGTGCGTGGACTGCATTGAGCCTACTTTTCGAAGGAAGTCAAAAGGAGTGCAACATTGTCTCCTTGGGCGTGCGTGGACGGCATTTAGCCTACTTTTTAAAGGAAGTCAAAAGGAGTGCAACAGAGTCGCTGCACCGACTCTTCTGAATTTCATGTAGCTCGAATTGGGCAGCCTAACGGCCGAACCAGGAATTTTTTTTCTCTTCCCATTCGGATTGCGAGAGCACAATGGCCTCCTCCCGTTCCCCTGTTCCCTCTTGGGCATGTTTTCAGGCGAAATCTAGAAACAAGAGACAAAAAGGATCCTCCGAAAAATTCCTCGCTCGCATATATAAAGGTAATCCCATCAATCTATTGTGTTTTGAAAGAGAAAATTGCATTGTACGTCTCTAAACTTGTGAAGCTATGTTATTTAACTCTCTAAACTTTTATTTTATTTTCTCAGCCCTCTGAATTTGCGATGTTGTGCTACTTAGCTCCTTGAACTTGCGTTGAAGCGAAGTTCGTCGGATGTGATACCGGCGACTTCGCCCTCTCCGAGTCTGGTGGACTCGTCGCCGTCCCGTTCCAGCCGTGTTCATCGTCCCCGCCACCTCACACCGACAAAAACGAATTCTTCGGACCCGAAAACGCATCGTGCTCGTATTTTCGCCGGAGCTCCACCGTCGCAGCTTGCCACCGTCCTCGCCCTTGCCTCTTCTAAGTCGGCCGTGAGAAAGAAATACATTCTCATTGCCAAAGCAGAAACTACTCACCCTGCACGAAGTCCATTTGGCCATTTGCTAACAGAAAAGGCTGAACTGACAAATTGTCGTGAGAGAGAGAGAGAGTATTATGCCCCTACTCTAGTACTGGGAATGTACCTCTCTCTCTCACAGCCGACTCAGAGGAGGCAAGAGTGCGGCAAACTACGATGGTAGAGCTCCGACGAAGACGCGTGCATGGTGCATTCTCAGGTCCAAAGAATCTGTTTTTGTCAGCGTGAGGTGTTGGGGACGATAAACATGACCGAAACGGGGCGACGACGAGTCCACCAGACTTGGAGGGGATGAAGTCGCCGACATCGTATCCGACGAACTTCACCTCAACATAAGTTCAAAGAACTAAGTAATACAACCTCTCAAATTTAAGGGGTTGAAAAAGTAAAATACAAGTTTATGGAGCTAAGTGGTACAACCTCACAAGTTTAGAGAGCTGAGAAAGTAAAATATAAGTTCATGAAGCTAGGTAATACAATCTCGTAAGTTCGTATACCTACAACGCAATTTTCTCTTTTACAAAATAGTCTCAGTGCTGCTGAGCAGACTAGTGATCTTGTGTGGCTCGTGGTCTAGGCCCCTAGACTTAATGTTATAGACTCGAAGTGGGGCCACAATTTTTTTAAAAAAAAAAATCATGTCAGCAAGGTCTCAAATTCAAGACTTTCTTTTTACATGGAATTCAAGATTCTAACTATGATACCATGTTCAGGTTCATACAGGATCCAATTCATCGAAAAGCTCATGCTGCTGAGGAATGTGTCGACCAAATTATATATGCTTCAACACATGGCAACAAGTTTTTTTGATGATTAACGTGGATCAGATCTTCAATCTAGGCGATTTGTTCTCTCTTTAATTGTTTCTTCTGACTTGGCTATTTAGGAATTTTGTAACGCGATGTGCACATGTAATGACCCTTTTGCGAAGAAATGACAAACAAAATGAACTAATTAAATAAGAATGGATTGAATGTTTGCAACACAACCGTGTTATCTAGTCAGGCGGGAGAGTGCCGTGGCATAGCACCACAAGAAAATCCTATGAGATCTTGTAACCTTTAAAATCATATTAGATTATTTCAATCTTAAGACACATGATAAAACAAATCAACCGTCTTTTGACATGTCTATATGTCATAATTTTTTTAAAAAATCTAGACAATGATCT
Source organism: Phyllostachys edulis (assembly GCA_036346405.1). Taxonomy (NCBI): domain Eukaryota; kingdom Viridiplantae; phylum Streptophyta; class Magnoliopsida; order Poales; family Poaceae; genus Phyllostachys; species Phyllostachys edulis. The sequence continues at coordinate 24,569,372 of CM070556.1, read as the reverse complement.
AAAAATTGAGATCTCTTTATTTCCCCGCAACATGGCACGTCCCCTCTCTGCCATTCTATATAACTTTAAGCGGGCCCACAGGACCCGACGCAATGCTGACAGCTGAACTCCCGAACTCAACCCCCAAGTTCCAACGAACCCCGTCTAAACTGTTGACGAAACGGGCGCAAATGTGATCGTGCAGTGTGGGCGGCTCACAAATCACAGGTTGACAACTGTGGGGACGCAGAGAGAGCAGGCTGCCGCCTCCGCTTCTCTCCTCTGGCCGCTCACTCACACAGACACACAGACATGTACATACAACCAGGGCAGCATATCTTGTGCACAAGAGATGATTTATGGATATATGTACATACACGATCTAGACACTCTATTGCGAAATCCACAGCCAAGATCGTCCCCCCTCCCACCTGACGCCACTTTGCGAAAAAAAAACCCCTGCGCGAACGAAATTCGGATGAAAACGCCCCCGCTTCGTCTGGCCCTCCATTCCTCTCCGACCCGTGCGTGCTAGGGCTTTCCCAGCGCCACGCCGCCCATGCGTCGCGTCGTCGTCGTGCTGCGCCGCTCTGTCGCCCTGGTCGCCACGCCGCCTCTGCCGCGGCGACAAGTCCCGCCCTGCGCCAAGTCCCCGTGCGCCGCGCCCACGCCACGTCGTCGTGCCTCGCACCACCCCTCGTGCCACCCCATCGAGTCCCGCCTGTGTCACCCCTCGGCGCCCCTACGTTGAGCCCATGTGTTTAATCCACTTATGTTTTCACTTGATCGACAGCAATATGAATTCAGGTCGCCGCGCCCTGCTTCAACCGATGTTGCTATCATACCAACCGGTCAGTCTTGATAAATGAAAAGATTCTAAACCTTCTAATCTATTTTCAGTATTACTGATTCCTTCACTGCATGTACTATGACAGCTTACAAGAATGGACAGAAAATATTTGTAATGTTACACATTAAAGCATTACAATACGATCTAATATTAATGTATTGTTAAAGCATATTTGAATCCTATTGTAATGCTAAAGCAGATTTGAATCCTATTGTAATGTACTGGTTGATGTGAGTTAAAGTAGAAATTTATAATGTTATCAGATCAGGTTGTTAAAGTAGATTTGAATCCTATTGTAGGCCTGTTGAATCTCTCCCTATTGAACCCTTGGAGCCTGGTGATTTGAAGTCAGAGAACACTAGATATGATGCACAAATCAGTGAATTTGGATCTAAGCTTCCAAATAAACTGGAGCAGGTGAAAATCTTTATGGTTGGTTCTCGGGGGCTTGGATGTGAATTCTTGAAGAACCTGGCACTAATAGGCATTTCTTGCAGTCAAAATGGAAAGCTTCATGTTCTTGACAATGTGACTGCAAGAATGGAAAGCTTCATGTCCTTCAGAACAGAGCAAGTCCTTGATATAAATGTTTACAATTTATATCAAAGAATTCTGTTCTTGAATGTAGTATTCTAGAGTCATGGACATGTAACACTGTTAATTTCATAAATATTATGTTGTATGGATGTGAAAATTTTGTTGTTGAATGTAGTATTTTGGAGTCATGGACATGAACTCAAATTTTGACATGTTGATGTTCTCCATTTTGCTTCTTCAAGTTTGTCCATTTGAAGGTTTAGTTCACTCAGTTCATTAACAATACCAAGCTACAGTAACAGTTTTTGGGAAACTTCATGCAGAAGCAAAAGGTATTCCACAAGGGTTAGCGTTTGTCTCTAACAAAACAGGAAGAATGGGAGCATCTTCAGAACAAACTACAAATTTAACAAAGGATCAAAGAAAGTTGACCTGCTTGCTATAAGAGAATTTACAATAAGAACTTAGCTAGCATTCAAGATATGACTCAGCTCAAAGCACCAAAATCAAATGATAATGATACAGAAACTAACATTTGGAAACACTAATCACTTTATGCCAAAATGAAGCCCTCATAACCAAATGTTCTAAAACGCGGAAGTTATATCCTACATGTTACTCTAGAACACATAACAGATGAAGCCAACAGCACCATTCCAGCACCATTTTTGAACATACATTTGGATAGCACAAAAAATATTCAACTCCATGCTTTCATTCACTCATACAGAATCAGATACATTTTCGTGAGCATACATTTGGATAATACATTCAAGTCCCAATTCTTGAACATACATTTGGATAGCACAAAAAACATTCAAATCCATTTCAGAGTGTACACAATAGTTCTGAATCCAGAGAATTGAGACACCATTTCAGAGTGTACACAACAGTTCTGAATCTAGATTTTAGATCCTGAAAACTGACACAAATGAGACACCATTTCAGAATGTCCACAACATTTCACATTTTAGATCCTAAAAATTGAGACAAATGAGAAACCATTTCAAACAGAATTGCTACAACTTTTCAATACAACCCAGACAACTGTTCAGTACATAATTGAGAACAATTTCATATTTCATCAACTCCAGCAATTAGATACACGGTGGTCGACTGTGAAAACCACTTCCTTTCCATAGCTTGGACATTTTCTTCATGTCGACATCGGCATGAATGCATGATTGTGTGCATAGCAGGCCAATCTTCAAGAACCGACATGCCTCCTCGACATCCAGGTCATTGCCTATATTAGCGTCTATGATCTCATCTAGATGTCCTTGCTCATAGAGTGCCCATGTCTGCAAGAAAAGCAGCACATATTGTCACATTCAGTAATGTCCCTTGTATGATTGGTTGGTGAATTTTTGATTTAGTTGCTTCGATACGAAATTGACTTCATATTGCTATTTACAGGTTGTTGGTGGCATTTGTAACAAGTAGGCTTACCCTCTCAAGGAGAAATTGGTCTCCATAAGGCAATCTTGTGTTGGTGTTGCATCTGCCACTAACGATTTCCAATAGAAGAACTCCAAAACTATAGATATCGGACTTCTTCATCACTTGACCTCGAATAGCATATTCAGGAGCCAAGTATTCTCTAAGCAGAAGAGAAAGTACAAGTCAGAACAAAAGGTACATTTTGTGAAAAAAGCCTGTTAAATCAGGGTTGGGTTATGCTTACAATGTGCCTATAACTCGGGTGCTCACATGAGTTGCATTGGGTGGGAGAAGCCTCGCCAATCCAAAATAAAAAAATTTCAGGGTAAGGCCCTTGTCAAGAAGAATGTTGCTCACCTTTATATCCCAGTGGATAATGGGAGGGCGGATTTCCTCATGAAAAATGTGACGCAAGGGACTGGGCGACGTAGGGGGCAAGGTGAGTGACGCAGGGCGGCAAAAGTATGAAGCGACGTGAGGCGGGGCGCAGGCAAGTGGCGAGTGTGGGAGGATTGTGGCTCGGGAGGAGGGGAGAATGGAGCCAAGATGGAGGGGCGAGCGAATGGAGCGAAGATGGAGATGCGGCGCAGAGCAGCGAAGTATTAGGGCTAGGGAGGAGTGGAGATCAGTGGTGCGATGCCCAGCAGCGGCACGACGCAGTGGCGGCGGTGAACCCTAGCGCGTAAGAGAGCGAGCGAGGTGGAATCAGCGGGAAACACAAAAGCTTGTTCGGGCAGGGGGCGGGGGGAAGGGGGAACGCAAAATCACCTCGCTCACCCGCGTTGGCTCACGCTCGCTCACCCTGCACCGCTCATTTTGCGATGGAGCGTTAGGATTGCTCCTGTGCATATGTTCACGGTTAGGCCCATTTTCACCAGATATACCGCCTACAACCAGTGGCAGATCTAGTATTAAATTTCAGCTATGGCGGAGTCGTAGCGCCGTGACCGTCTTCTCCGACGTCAGTCTGAGGTCTTGGGTGTTCGGCGTCTCACAGAATGTTCTATATATATACTTGCATTTTCATCTCTTAAGTTCATTGTGAAATCGAAGTTAATGGTGCACCATATATATATTTATTTCTATATATCTGTGCATCAACAAGCAACATAATTGCACGGAGTAAGAGAGGTGACAAGGAAACCATGCCCTTGATCATACTAGGCACATGCTTAATGAACCAATGTGCAAACCCCCTCTAGTTAATCATTGCCAAGCAGCGGCATCTCTCCTTTCAAAATTGAAATACGCACGTCCCAAACTCACATGTCAGGGACATATTAGAGATTTAGAGTCAGAGATGTTCGAGGTCATTTTGAATTCGATATTTCCTTTTGAGAAAACAACATCACAACCGGCGTAACTAGCTCCACTCTCTCTTATCTCACCTGCTCTGCTCTGCTCTCTCTCTCTCTCTCTCTCTCTCTCTCTCACACACACACACACCAGCCTACTCTCTGTCTATCTCTCTCTCCCTTCCTAAACTCTCTCCCTAATCCATTAGGTTCCCCCCAACTCAGAACTGGACGATGTCCCATTGCCGGCAAGGTCAACCGAAGGAGAGAAGATCTTCACTAGCGGTCCTCTATCGATGTTGCCGCTTCATCGTTCCCAACATCAATGCCATCGTTGCCTTAGACATGTGAGTTTGGGATGTTTACATCATTGCCAAGCAGCAGCGTCCACGCGGGTGAGGTACTACACTCATTGGCCCCACCAACGTGGCCTGAGCTGCTCTCCCTTGACCTGCCCCACTATGACCCGGCGCGCTCCAGGCCTGTCGACCTCGCCGTCGTGGGCGGCGGGCCCGCGGGGATCACATTGGCACAGCACATCGCAGAGGCGGGCCTCTCCATCTGCACCATCGACCCCTCCCCGGCGCTCGTCTGGCCCAACAACTACGGCGTCTGGGTTGATGAGTTTGACGCCATGGGCCTCTCTCACTGCCTCGACGTCATCTGGCCCTCCGCAGCAATAGCAAGTCAGTGGATGGGGTGTGAGGGCGGTTCCCGGCCAGTGGTAGCTCTGGCGGATGCCAGAGCACGCTAGAATGGTGGGTCCACTCCTGCACACAACCACACTCGTGCATGCAGCTCACTGTTCAGGTGTTAGCTGCTGAATGGGTATGAAGAATAATTAAGGCACCACTGTAACTTTTCTGATAAACAACTTTCGGCTAGGCTATAGGGCTGAATGGCTACACGGCTGAGCTGAAAAGGTTTCGTATTTGGTTGTCGGACTTTAAGGTAGGCTAGCTGTAGCTTCTGAAATAGGAAATATCTGAAATGCCCCTAAGGCAAATGATGGCTTGTTTAATATTGTTTAACGACAATTAACATCAATTTACGACAACTACTGTAATTAACGCAATAGACGACAACAACTGTAATTAACGACAAATAACACAACTAACAACAAGAAACACAATTAACGATAATTAGCACAATAGACCACAATTAACGATAATTAACACAAAAAACAACAATTGACGTAATTAACAACAATTAACACTAAATGACAATTAATACTAAATAATTACAATAAAATAATTACATAATTAATTAATTTACAACAAAAAAAACAAAAAGGAAATTAAAAAGAAAAGAAATAGTGGCTAGGGTTGCGGGCGTGGCTTGTTGGGAGGGGTATGAGGCGGCACTGTGTCGGGAGGAGGAGAGCGGTGGTGGTGGCTCGAGGAAGAGGGAGTCGGTGGCGGCGCGTTAGGGTTGGGGATAGCGGTGCGTTAGGGTTGGGGACGGCTATAGAGGCGACGGCGTTGGGGAGGAGCTGGTCGGCGTCACGGGAGGAGGTGTCATGTCGGGGGAGGAGGAGGACCATGGCGGCGTGGGCCAACGGAGGAGGGAGCCGGAGGTGAGGCAGAGCAGGCGCCAAGGGAGGAGGAGGGCGCCAGGGGAGGAGGACAAAGGAGCGGGCACTGGGGAGGAGGGGGAGGGAGGGCGGTGGCGCCAAGGCAGGAGGAGGAGGGTGGGCGGGGAAGCCGGTGCCGGAGGAGGAGCGGGCGTGTGAGGAGAGGAGGAGAAGTAGGTGTCGGGTTGAGGCGCAGAGGGATGGGGGTTTTGTGTGGTGGCAAAAGCGGGTAATTACCTCTCAACTTCGGGGTAAAGTCAGAACGGAGGCCGTTGAAAGCCACAGAAAGCTGCCCCTTTTACGCGGCCTCCGGATTTCTCATGTTTTACGCGGCCTCCGGCTTCGAGAAAAACCACCCGTTTGGAACGACATCTGACTTTTCCGAGAGAAAAACCAAAGTCGAAACCGTTCCAAACAGACCCTAATGCTTGGCACAGAATCGCAAGAGCTTCTCTTGCCTTGCTTGGGTCGATCTGCATATCTGAATTTTGCATTTACAGCCTGTAGCTCATTTAATTTCAAAAGTAGCCGTTTCACCATAATCGACAAAAGTAGCCTCTGCTGATTACTCCTCTGGCACCTTGGTATGCAAGCACCTATACGACCCCCAAGAGCCATACACTGCTTGGGATGGGCGGTGACACCCATATGGTGGGCGGTAGGAGGCTAGGAGAGAGAAAATAGGAGAGAGAAGAAAAAAAAGAAAAAAAGGGAAAATCAGGAAATTTTTTAAAAAATCCGAAATTTTAAGAAAATTACATAAAAATCCTTGGAACATGAATATATTTAATAAAATATTTTTGAATTTAATTGAAGTTTATTTTATTCATTTAAAATGTTTTTCACTTTCGGAATTTTGCAATTAAAATTTAAAATGTTTTTCACTCTCCGAATTTATTCATTTAAAATTTTATTCGTTCATAATGTTTCTCGCAATTTCATATAAGTGTACTGTTTGTACGAATTTGTAAATGTAGAAAATGAGCCCCAAAAAATATGAATTTTATTTTGAAGGCTCCTCATGTAGTGGACTTTGATTGTGTAATGTTTTATTAAATAAACTTCAATTAAATTCAAAAATATTTTATTAAATATATTCATGTTCCAAGGATTTTTATGTAATTTTCTTGAATTTTTAGATTTTTAAAAAAAAAATTCAGATTTTTTCCTTTTTTTTTTCTCTTTTCTTTTCTTCTTATCTTCTATTTTCTCTCTCCTGGCCTCCTACCGCACCCACCATATGGACAGGTCACCTGCCCCATCTGGCCAGGTGGCTCTTGCGCTCGGGGTCGGGCGGACCGCTGTGTCTGATGTTCGCAGTAGGAGTCTGTCTGAGGCTACTTTTGCTAATTATGGTGGAAACGGACTACTTTTGAAATTAAAACGAGCTACAGGACTAGAAATGCAAAAAATTCAATGCCAGCCACACTGTATGCGCATTGTACCCGTATTGTACTTGCATCCGTCCATTTATGTAGATTGTGGCGCTTTTATTTGCTTGGTGGCTTCATGTGAGCTAGCGCGTTTCTTTTTTAACTGGACATCTGAACGTATTGTAGGGGTCGTGTAGAGCAGTAGCTTCAACCAGTTAAGTTATTGGTGCCGACTACTTTAAGTATATGGTGCCGACTACTTTCTAGCTAGGATTGTCTAGAACGGTTTACCTGAAACTTCGAGCAAATCTGACTGACTTGAATTTCCACATATTTGTAGCCGCAATTTCTCCTAGTAACTGGCAAAATTCTAGCTCCCCGACTTGACTTTTACCCGCCTTTTCCTCTTCTTTTTCTCTTCGTTCCACATTGCGCGAGGAAGGCGCGCATGGCTACGTGTTATACTTGTTACACGGGTGTGAATTGACCGTGGAAAATACAAGACTTAACCACGCACTCCGCAGAAGCAAAGTTAGCTTTCCCCAGTCTTGTCAACTGTCAACCCTGCTTGCCTGGTCTCGGTACTGCCTAACACCATGTAGTACCTCCTCTCCTTTTGACTCTCCAGATGCCAACGCAGATAAAGACAAATTCCACATGCGATGCACCACACTGCTACAACTACTACACATTATCATCACTCGGTCCAAAAGCCAGGATCATGCTAGGACCGATCAAAATATCGCGAGGATGCCAAAGCACGTCGTGCATGTTCACGAACGAGAAGCCACGTACACAGAATGGGTGCAAAAATAGCGATCTTCTCACTGGCATGTGGATCCGTCTGGTCTAATCATGACGTGTGCAACGCTCGACCTGTCAGTAGCCATTTCACAGTTTTTTGTGCGATGTACAAAATATATAGGACCGATGGATGAATTAAAGTACAGTACCACGCTACTCCTTTTTGAGAGGAACAAAAGAGCACGGCGAGCAAACCACTCAGTTAGCCGCTTCTGCTTTCTCCAGACGCGCTTTGGTGATACAAATCATCTCGTTCCAGACGGCCTCGGCCAACGAGGCAACGAAGCACTTAAAGTTGGCCATCACCTGATATTTATATAGAATTAGGGGCGGAACTAGAACGAAAATGATTAAGATTTACTATTTTATCATACATATAACAATATATATAATTTTCAAGTAACACTATATTAAATAGTAATTTATGCGGCAAAAGACTGTGAAAGACCGGAGGTTGAGCTGAACAAAGTGCATGACTTTTAGGCTAGAGGCGTCGATATAGTATATACATGATAGTATCTGCTATTTTTTCTGGGGGACCCGGTGTCCTGTGACACCGGGTGGGCCCAAGTACTTCCACCCCTGTATAGAACTCTAAGAAAATGTAGACGTCTGCTGTCTGTAAGCTTTACCATATAGGACACGAGATGATGTGGATAAGAGAGATGGAGCATGGAGAATTGTGTCGTCTCTCATGCAGTAGTCGACTGTAACACGAGAAACAAGACACATTGTACATAAAGGAGTTATCTATAGAAACATGTAAAAAGACAAACCATTGTAGGAGCTGTCTTTAGCGCTGTTTATGGATGATATAGAAGGATAATATACTAATATAGACAATAGTTGTTTATACCATTGTACATGCCCTAATGTGCAAACGCTTGTTATTTAAAGTCCCATCCTCTCTCTTTTTTAACAAGGAAGAACCCAGCTTTTATAGAAAGCTAATAGCGAGTTTTACAGAACCAAGTTCAAACAGCACCAAGCTGGGGAGGCTAGCTAACCAAGGAACCACATCCGTGCACCCACAAACAAACTTAAAGTTCAAAATAGTAATCTGACAAAAGCTAACCCCTAGCTTACAAAGCCAAACTTCAAAACTAAAACAAAGCTAGCCTTCTTCCAACACGCAGAACTTCTTCGGCCAATCTTCCGCCAAAATCAACAGACCTTCTAACTTCAGACGATTAGTTTCTTTTATTAGAGTTCGCCAATACTGCAAATATGATACAAATTTGAACATAACTTTAGTTGGTTGCTTAGGAAAAGTCTTCTCAATCGCCAGTTTATTCCTAGTTTTTCAGAGCGTCCAAGCCAAAACTGCAAAACTAAATAAATCAATATGTAGTCCTTAGCACCCCTATTATCTAGCCAACACTGATGGAAATCATCTAGAGACTCCGGGCAACTCTCCCACAAAAGGATCTCCTTGACACACACCCAAGCAAACTTTGTCAGGACACAACGATAAGCCAAATGTCTATAAAGAGACTTAACAGAAAACTAACCAGATTTATCTAAACACCACACCACCTTGCCCTGCACTTCATTAAGGTCCACCCTATGTAAGGCATTCTTTAGACTATTCCACATTTCCTCCTCCTCCCTATCTAAATTTTTGACAAACTTAATTTGCCAAATCCCATTCTTTAAACATTCTAACACCCTGATATCAGGATTTAAACAGATACTAACAATCTAGCAAATTTGATTTTTAGAGGGCAGTTATCAAACCAAACATCATTCCAATAAGAGGTAGCCCCCATTTCATATCTGATGAGCTGCCCCCCACTTGAACATATGTCTCACCTTTCGAAGAGTTTTCCAGAATTGAGATCCTCTGAGAGACAAGGAGACTCTGAAATCTCCCCTAGGGAAGTACTTTAATTTTAAAATCCTAAACCAAAGTTCATCCTTGACCAGACTTATTCTCCAAAACCATTTGCACAAAAGACAATCATTCATTAACCCGGTGTTGATCACCCCCAAACCTCCAAAGTCCTTTGGTCTACACATTGCCTTCCAGTTAACCATATGATATCTAAACTTATCACTTGCCCCCTCTCCAAAAAAAACATGGATCTAATGGAGTCCATTTTCTATGACCTCATTTAATATGTAAAACCCCATTGTATAGATGGGATGGCTACTGAGACTGCTATTGACCAAGATCAGTCTCCCACCCGAAGAGAGAATATTGTTTTTCTAGTTATCCAATCTGCTGCCCATCTTGCTGATAATTCTCCCTGCTGCTCTCTTCTGCATCTGTCTATCCTCAATATCAATACCTAAGTAAGCCAGAGGGAGATGACCAAGTTTACAATTAAACATGGTAGATACTCTAGTAGCCTCCTCTCTCTTCACTCCAAAACAAAAAAAAACCCCACACTTGTGATAATTGATCTTGAGTCGAGACATCCACTCAAAACAATACAAAAGGAATTTGAGGTTAAGAATGTATTCATATTCACACTCAATCATAAGGACAGTGTCATCTACATACTGAAGTAAAGGGACCCCCAGGGATTAAATGAGAAACTACCCCTTTGATCAACCCATTTTCTTAAGCTTTTTCTATGATTGTTGCTAGAGCATCAGCTGCTAGGTTGAAGAGCAGGGGGCAGAGGGTCCCCTTGTCTCAACCCCCTATGAGTGGTGAAGTGTGGGTCGGCTATTCCATTGATATTAATATTAACCTTACCCCCCTTAATTGAACTCATCACCCAATCAATTCACTGTTTAGAGAAACATTTCCCAATCATAACTTTTTCCAAAAAAACAAAACCACTGAACTTCATCATACGCTTTCTCAAAATCCAATTTGAGAGCTACTCTCTTCTTGGAAACTCTCAATCCATAAAGAATCTCATGTAAAGACAACACCCCATCAAGAATGTTCCTCCTTTTTATAAAAGCAGTCTGACACTCATTAATTATCCTATTTGTAACATTGCCCAATCTGACAGCTAGGAGTATAGTAATTATTTTGAAGCTCACATTGATCAGACAAATTGGCCTGAAATGTTTTATAGTGTTAGCATCCTTGATTTTAGGAATTAGGGTTATCACCCCATAATTCAACATTTTTAAGTCCAACTTCCCCTCAAAAAAATATGTGACCATCTCCATGAAAAACTGTTTAAGAACACCCAAGAAAGCTTTATAGAAAAAAAAGAAGGGAAGCCATCTGGCCCAGGGGCAGACTCAACAGGTAAGTTCTTAATATTTTTTCAAACTTCTTCTTCAGTAAAAACTTGGTAATACCAACTGATAATTAACTGAGCTAGGGTGACAAAATATTAGGGTAATACAATAGGCAAGGTGGATAAAATAAAATGGGTGTATAACTAATCTCAAAATATTTAAATAAATACTTAAAGTAAAATACCGTAATTTGAATCAAGATAATTTTGGGAAAACTGGGTTCAACATGGTCAAAGGTACAACTTGCCTTGCTATAGTAATGATATTCTTATTTTGTCTTCAATCTTCTATTTCTTTGACCTTCAACTCCTTCGGACGATTCCGGGGCTTCGACGTCTAACGAGAAAGAAGGCGCAAAAACAAACAAAATTCAAAAAGTCAAATCAAATAAACTCTAAATTGAAATTGAATGGTACTAGAAGGTAGATATTGAGTTTATATGAATTTAGAAACTTGAATAGGTTCAATTGGAGTTTGTATGTGGAAGAACGAGCTCTCGGAAGTTTGATCAAAAGGAAAATACTGAAAAAGAAAAAAAGGAGAGAGAACATGTAAGACTGACAGGTGGGGCCGAGGGAATATTCCCGAGAATCTTTTTTTTGGAAATTCGGAAAATAGCCGAGAGTACGACATGTGGGGCCTACTAATATTTATGGATTTTCAAGAATTAAAAGAATTCCAGAAAAGGGACAAAGAGGCTGACGTGTGGGCCATTGGTCTATAGACCAAGTCCACGGAGGCATGCTGGTCCACAGTGGACCGAGCTCATGCGGCTGAGTTGACTGTGGGTTGACCTAACAAATAGGGCCCACATGTAAGTGACTTGGCTCACATGTATTTGGTTTACAAAGGTTGGAGAGAGAAGTGCCGAACTTATGGGTCGGCCCATCTCTGTACAGCCCATTACGCTTGTCAATCTCCAGTGCCTTCGACGCCTGGCACACCACTCCATCGGCCCCATCTAGAACCCGCTCGGTCTGGTGATGCACGCCCGCCTGATCCTTCGTGTTCCTGACAAGGAAAACCGGACGCTTCTCGCCGACGTCTCCACCTTCTCCGGCCGCCATGGACCCACTACCACACCAGTGGGAGCAGTTGGCCTGGTGAGGGACGGAGATGTCTCCACGGCACACGGCGCAACTCTCGCCACAGGGAGGCGCGGAGCCCGTCACCATTTTGCCCTGCCACTTTTTGAGCCCCTCGACGGGCGCACCCTTGGTGAGGATGTCGAAGGGGATGGAGGTGCCGGCGCTGCGTGGCACCCGACGACGAGGACGCCATCGTCTTTAGAGCATCTTTAGTGTATTGAACCGATGTTGATTCAAAGTCATGCCACGTAAGCATTCTAGGAACTGAACTTATTTTTCTCCAATGTATTGAACCGATTCATATTAATAACTGGGACCGCCGTTACATTAAAAAAAACCACAAAATAATAATATCCTCTTTCAACCGCACTATCTCCTATGTAGTTGTTTAATACTTTGAATTGACTCCTAAGTAGAGTTCGGTTCCATGCATTTTTTTTTGTTAGAATCGACCCCTCCAATGTATTGAATCAATTCAATGTCTTCTCTCTCCTCATTTGAACTGGCTTGTCGATGTTTTAGAACCAAACTTACGTAAAGATTTTTTGATTCGGGTGGTCTCCAAGACTCAAATCACGCAGAGAGAGGCGACACGGGGATTTTTATACAGGTTCGGGCCTTCTCCTAAGGAGAATAACAACCCTACTCCTGTGTGTATGTATTGAGTATGCTGGATTACAAGATCAAGAGAAAGACTAGAATGATATGCCTTGTGCTCCTGATTCTTCTCCCCTTCCTCTCTGATGATTTTGCCTTTTATACAGTACTCGGAACGTAATTTCTCTTGAGGTGTAAAGACAGACTTGGTTTTCTCGAGCAAACAAATTTAAGAATATCAATCAACTCTCACAAACCTGTCTGTTGGAGCGGTTCCCGAAACGGTGGCAACCGTTGGGTCGCCACGTCTTTAACTCAGACGTGCGATTATAAATACTTACTGTAGGTAAGACTTAGGCTTTTTACCTTTACCCAAATTGCTCCCGCTGTTCATCAAGTTCTTGCGCTCTCCGCCATCGACTAAATCGAGTGTTCTCCTAAAATATTTTTCAAATCCAAATCTTCGACCCTTGAGAGAGATGGCTAGAGCCGCTTCCCAGTGGGCCGAATCGGAGATGGATGCGACCAAGATCAAGGCTTTGGTCGCCACCGAGAAGATCCCGAAGAGTCAGTTCATGAAGTGGATCGAGGCTACTGGGCAGCATTAGCCATCGGGAGAGACTGGGCAAATCCTTATCTTCCAGGCATTCTGTGAGGGTGGCCTTCGATTGCTTGTTCACTCTTTCCTCACTCTTGTACTCGAACACTTCGGTGTGGAGTTGGTGAACCTTGTTCCCAATTCCATCGCGATGTTGGGCGTGTTCGTGTACTTGTGCGAGGCTTACCTGGGGATTCCGACCAACTTGGAGTTATTCCAGTACTTCTATGGAATGACCAGGCTAACTGGAGTCGCCGGTAGTTGTAGTCTGAAGCTCCACGACGGGAAATCAAAGGAGTACATTCAGATGTTCACCCAGTCGTCGTGGCCGAGATGGAAGAAGAGGTGGTTCTATTGGTAGATAACCAACGAGGACAGCCTCTCTTTCGCTGGAAAGCTGATCGAGAAAATCTCTACTTGGGATTCGACTTCCAAGGATCTCGGTCGGGTCGCCCCTTTCATTCAAGCCATCAAAGACTTGAAGGAAGAGGGGCTCACTGGATGGCACGTGGCGAAGGATTTCATCATGAGCCGCATTAGCCCTCTGAAGAAGAGGGCTCATCCCATGTGGAGGTATTCGGGGCTGCAAGACCCGACCAGATACTACGAGGAAGGTAAGTAAACTCCTAGTCTTAGCCTTCTTTTTGTTAATTTTGGACTTGGCTTATTGGAAGTTTACTTTCTCCTGCAGACCTCTCACAAGAGGAGATTGGCGCTCGGGTCAAACTCATTTGTGAGAAGTCCCCGCCACAAATGTGGCGGCTCCTCAAATCTTGGCAATCCTGTTCGCAGAGGATAAGATGGAGCGCCTAAAGGTAATCAATAGTTGATTTAATCTTTAGGATCTTGTAGTCATAGAAGAACTTACGACTAGGTACTGGTCATAGAAAAGCTTACGACTAGGGGGTTGTTGTAGAAAGACTTACGACAAGATGATGGTTGTAGAAAGACTTATGACTGCTTTGTAATATTTCTCTTTCTGATTTCTGCAGAAAGTAGGCATAGAGAACCATCAGGACGACGAAAAAGTCGTACTGATGGTCATTGGCGTCGTAGCGGAGCAAGTTGATACCCCTTCGGCCAAAAAGTGTCTGCTCGGGAAGTCACCGACAAGGGAAGCGCAAGCTCAAGCACTGCTACTTCGACAGCGCCCTTTGCGAAATTTGCTGCGGACATGGCTGCCGCAGAAGAGGCAAGGGTGATCGAAGTGAACATCAATACTCTCGAGCCTAGAGCCCCCAAGATCAATGTACCCTTCTATTATGACAACAAGACTTTCGTAGTTTCTGCCTCTCGTGACTTTGTCAAGCGACTAGAAAAGGAGAACTAGAAGAGTTTTATATCTTTGGTGAAGGAAACTGCTGAGCCAGCAGTACCTGTGGTCGAGAGCAGTGCTGCCCTTGAGGTGGTCGAGATAGGTCTCGACCATCCAGAGAGCCAGGAGGCTCAAGGAACAGTGGTGCTCGTTCAAGACCCACGACCAGACGTGGTCATGGCCATTCCTCAACTCGAGTCTCGACCAGACGTGGTTGAGAAGAAGTCGAAGAAATATTCCTTAGGGAAGGTTTCTTCTAAATTCAAGATCAAGTCTGGCACATGAAGTTATGTAGAAAGACAAAAGTGTAAGAACAACATTTATCTTTTGCTTTTTACCATATAGCGTGTTTCCCTTTTTCAGGATCTTAGCCCAACTCCTTTGACTATCAAGGATATTCCTATCGAGGAACCCACTGCCATTTGTTCGGCGGCCGGAGAAATGACAGTGGCGATGGTCGAAGGATCGTCCACCGTCCGAGTGGTGGAAGGTGCCATTTTTGCTGAAGCAGCTACGACCACTGAGGTGGTCGGGGAACCAGAAACAATTACGACCACGGGAGTCGTTGTAGAGACCGAGGTGAGGACGACGCCTGATGCCGCGGAGGTATCAACCCAAGGCGATGGATTGTTAAGCCATCGCACCGGGAAGGAAGTCGTCATAGACGTTCCTCTCGGTCCCCAAGGAGGAGCTGGCGTTACCGAATCAGAAGATGAAGAATATGCCAACTTCTCTTCTGAGGTCTTCGGCCTGTCTTCTGTCGGATCTTCTGCCGTCAGATATCGTGCCCGGGTTCCTCACCCTAATGACATTCCCGACAGAGGGGATGTCTTCGACGACGAGCATCTTGAAAAGGTATGGTGGGACTGAGTTCAGGAGATTGACGGTCTGAAGAACCCTACGAGGGTATTATCTTCGTTCGCTCGAACGACCATGAATGTAAGTACCTGACGTTCGGTATTCACATACATATCTTTTCTCACTTCTTACTATCTTTCTTTATGCAGAAAGCTTTAGAACAAATTGTCACTGTTGTTGAATACAACAGACAACTTGTTCAGCTCCGACAGGAGAAGGCGGTACTCTGCGAGCAGGCAGAGAGATGGTAAGTAACTGGTATTAGTAGCCATTCTATGTTTTGACCATTTACACAGTACGACTAGGTTCTAATCGTAGGAGGACTTACGACTAGGGTGTTGTCATAGAAAAACTTACGACAAGGTTTCGGTCGTAGAAGAACTTACGACCGCTTGTTTTATGCCGATGTCTACTCTTTTCCCCTGTAGGTTCAAGAGCGACGAGAATCCTTAGCTGATTCGCTCGACTTTGAGAAAGTCGAAATAAAAAAGCTAAGCGAGAAGAATAAAGATCTCCTAAATAAGCTTAAGGAGGCAAACTCTACAATCCAAATGTTGCAGGGACAAATAAATGGTAAGTGTTGAACTTAAAACCGCTTACGACCTTTCTTTTTTTTTCTAACTCTATCCTTTTCAGAAAAAAAGGTCGAAGTGGGGAAACTCGAAACCGAGGTCAAAGAAAAGACCTTGGTTCTTCACGAGATTACCCACATCGCCAAAGAAAAAGACTGAGAGGTCCAATCGTGGGAGGAGCGCCATCTAAAGAGCACTGCCTCTCACCACGAGGAAGTCAAGAAGTTGGATTCTTGACTAGCTGGTAAGCAAATCTTTACCTGTGATTAGTTTTATTTTCCTTTCGATGCCATTTTATCTTACTGCTCTTATTCTTTTTCAGAGCAAGCAGTCGAAATAAAATGACTCCATGAGGCTTCGACTCGAAATCAGGAGGAGATGAAGTTCTTGAAGGTCAACCTCCAGGATAACATTTCTCTTCTGAACAATGTACTCGGTGGGCTTCATGCTAAGGGGATCGCTCCTCGTGAAGATACAATGATTGCCCACTCAAGTGTCATTAGTGACCAAGTCGGAACTTTGCAAGAGTTGGTGACCACTCTGAAGACGAACCAAACTGATTCGATAAAGGAAGCGGTCAAAGAGGGAATAAGTTTTGTTTTGGCAAAACTTAAAGTTCATGACCCCAGCCTTAATCTACAACCCATCAAAGACGACTTCGACTACTCTGAGGCAGAAACGGAGCGGTTGATGATGGAAATGCAGTCGATCGGCGAGGAAGTCACAGAGGAGATGCAAATAGGATCTCCTTCGTCGAGTAGTCTGTACTTGAATCTCAGAAAGACAAGTTTTTTGCTATATATATATATATATATATATATATATATATATATATATATATATATATATATAGGAAAATAGTATAGTACTCACAGAGTCGTACTCCCATCTCATATACCACTTAAATAAATGCGATGATACCTCTTTATCTATTTGTGCATACTCAATAATGATTATAAGACACCCCAAAGTGAGTTCCATGAAAAATTTCATTAAATTCCACTTTTATAGCAAAATTTGTGTATATACTTCTTTTATATATGAAAAAGGGTATATAGCAAAAACAAAGGACTCTAATGAAATTTTTTCAATCAAATCGTATTGGAGTATCTTATAATTGGTATTTAAGTATACTAAAAATGATAAAGAAGTATAATATGTGCGTTTGAGTGGTATATTGAAATGGGAGTACATACTCCCTGTGAGTATGAAACAAGGCCCTATATATATATATATATATATATATATATATATATATATATATATATATATATATATATATATATATATATAATCATTTCTTCTTCTGCAAATCATCATGTCGATTAGTTAGTAACTCATAATATAATGAATGGAAAAAGGGATTAAGACAAAGAATTGAAGTCATATTAATATCTTTATCCTAGCCCATGACTATTTGCTTGGTTTATTTAGATAAACAAGGTAAATAGTGTAAAATAGGTCTTCTTAAAAAGAGAGGTTTATCTAACTTGTAGTTTTTCGATCTCGATTGTCTCGCACTGGTCGAAAGTGTAAGAACGAGTCGACACTAGGAAGTTCCTTCTAGTGGGCAGGACCACGTGCAGAAAGGAAAGGCTTCGACTAGGTGATGTTACCTTCTTCGACCAGTTTAATCAAACCAAGAACGGTCAACTTGAGTTAGACAAACGTCTGAAGTGCCTTTAAAAATTCGTTCAACTCATTCCAGTGCACTCGGTAGGCTCGCTCTAGTAGCAAAAGTTAGAAATAGGATGACGCTAGGAAGTTCCTTCTAGTGGGGCAGGACCACGTGCAGAGAGAAAAGTCTTTGACTAGGTGTTGTCTCTTCCTCCGACTAGTTGAAACAAAACGAGTCTACTGAAAGTAGTCAAGCAAATTGGAAAAGTATACTCTGCTTAGTTTATTTTTCAAAAATGAATGAAGAAATAATCTAAGATACTAAGAGTTGGCTTGAAAATATTTCGACCATGTGAGTTGAACCTAAACACTTTGTATTGGCAGCAAAAAGGAGGAACGAGTCGACACTAGGAAGTTCCTTCTAGTGGGCTGAACCATGTGCAGAAAGGAAATACTTCAACTAAGTGATGTCACCATCCTTTCGACCAGTGTAAATAAAGTTTGGGTACTGATCGTAGAAGCACTTACGACCAGGTAATGATCAAAAAATTATCAAAGCGCGACTCAAAATAAGACAATAAAGATAGAAAGAACCTAATACTTTATTGTCGATGTTCTAAGAATTGGAGAGAATTATGCCATCTTCCAATGCTAGTCGTACCAAACCTGGTTGCATAATTTCGACCATAGTGTAAGGACCTTCTCACTTGGAGGAAAGTTTGTTCCGATTAGACTGAGATTGAATTTTCTTCAATGCCAAGTCACCTACAGCAAGGCTGCAAGGTTGGACCTTACGATCGTAGTATCTGCGTAGGGCTTGTTGGTAGACTGCTGAACAGATTAAGGCTTGATTTCTCTTCTCTTCGAGCAGGTTAATGCCATCCGCTTGAAGTTGTTCTTGGATTGACTCACTGAAAGTTTCGATCCTTGTTGACCTGATCTTTAGTTCTGGTGGAAGCATATCTTTGACATCGAAAAGTAGAAAAAAAAAGGTGTTTCACCTGTAGCCCGACTAGTAGTCATACGAACTGCCCATAATACTGAGGGTAATTCTTGTACCCAAGCCCCCGAGCGCTTGACAAGCTGGTCGAAGACTCGAGTTTTGATTCCATGCATTATTTGGCCATTCGCTCTTTCGACTGCCCCATTGCTTTGGGGATGGGCAACAGAGGCGTAACATAACTTGGTACCCAATTCGTTGCAAAATTCTTGGAATTTTGCGCTCGAAAATTGTTTACCATTATCTATGATTATTCAACTTGGGACCCCAAACCGAGGGATCACGCTTCTCATCATGAACCTTTTGCTACTTCCGTTGTTATCCCAATCACAGGTTCGGCTTCGATCCATTTTGTTAACGTATCAATAGCCACAAAAAGGAACTCGAAGCCTCTTGGAGCTTTTGGGAACGGTTCTACGATATCGAGACCCCAGGTCGTAAAAGGCCAAGATAGAGGAATTGTTTGCAATGCCTAAGCCGGTTGGTGTATTTTCCTACTATGAAATTGACATTGTACACATTTCTTAACCAACTCTTTGGCATCGTAGAGAGCTGTTGGCCAGTAAAATCCTTGTCGAAAGGCTTTTCTGACCAGCATTCTGTAGAAAGTATGAGTCCCACAGATGCCCCCGTGTATGTCGTGAAGGAGGGTTAGTCCTTCTCTCTGCGATATGTATCGCATGAGTACCCCTTGAGTGCCTCGTTTATAGAGGACTCCTTCGACGAAAGTATACATTTTGGCCTTTCGGGATAAGCGATCCGCCTCGAGATCATCGTCGGGTATGGAACCCATCTGAAGATACTTATAGATGAGATTCATCTAGGTATCCTTGTATTCTAGAGAGGTTGTCTCAATAGGAGGTGTCTCTGGTATCTGATGTTTCAATCAGAGACGGCTTCTGGAGCTGTTCCAGGAAGACTGCTTTTGGTACTTGTGATTGGGAAGAAGCTATTCGAGCAAGCTAGTCTACGAGAAAATTATCCTTTCGAGGGATGAATTGTACCTCGAAACCGAAAAAAATGCTTTTTAAGCTTTTGAACCTTCGATAAATACCGAGATATGATCGAATTATAGCACTGTACTCTTTTCCGACACGATTCACGACTAGTTGAGAGTCTCCTCTCACGAGTAGTAAATCAAATCATGACACTTTCACAGCTCATATGCGGCCGACAAACCTTCGTGATACATCACGTTATTTGTGGCGAAAGTTTAATTGAATGGCATACTTTAAGGTCTCTCCGTTAGGAGATTCGAGACCACCCCGACCTGAGCTACTTAAAGTAAGTGACCCGTCAAAGTACATAAATCTCTTGGTCGTGGGTATCGTCTTGGGGATCTGAAACGAGTTCAGATTTGTCCATTCGGCGACAAAATCTCGCCAAGATCTGGGATTTAATGGCCATTCGGGACACGAAATGGAGGTCTAACGCCCCAAGTTCTACTGACCATTTTGACATGCGTCCCGCTGCTTCCCTATTTCGGAGGATCACTTCTAAGGGAAACTCAAATAGCACAATTATCTTGTGCGCCTGAAAATAATGCCGCAGTTTCCTCGAAGACATGAGGAGGGTATAGAGAAGTTTTTAGACCTGAGGGTAATGCTCCTTAGGCCCGTGCAAAACTTCACTTACGTAGTAAACTGGTCGTTGGACGTTTTCACGATCTCGACGATCGATCAAGGCCTCCTTGTCTATGGCGTGGCGGCTAGATAAATTAAGAGCGTCTCTTACGGTTTGGAGAAACCAAAAGCGAAACACTCGTGAAGATATCTCTTGACATCCTCAAAGGCAGTGTTTGCCTCTTCCGACCACTCGAAACTCTCGTGCTTCCTTAGAAGTTTGAAGAAAGGTAGTCCTTTTTCTCCCAATTTTACGATGAAACGACTTAAAGCCGCCATGCATCTTGTGAGTTTCTGTACTTTTTTCTTCGTGGATGGAGGGCGTATTTGCACGATGACCTTTATCTTTTCAGGATTTGCTTTGATCCCTCGTACAGAGACCAGGAATCCAAGCAATTTTTCCAAAGAGACTCCAAACACACACTTCTCAGGATTGAGTTTTAAGCGGTGTTTTCTGAGGTTGTCGAATGTCTCCTGCAAGTCTGAAACATGATCAAGCCGCTTGGTGCTTTTTACAACTAGATCATCAACATAGGCTTCTAAATTTCAGCCTAATTGAGGTAAAAAAAAGTCGATTGCATCAAGCATTGAAAAGAAGCGCCAGCATTTTTTATACCAAATGGCATTTTGACATAACAAAATGTTTCAAATGGAGTAATAAATGCAGTCCTTTCTTCATCTTCTAGACACATATTAATCTAATAATAGCTAGAATATGCGTTTAGAAAATGCTTCTATCAATTAAGTTTCGGAGTTTCTTTTGAAGTTCTTTTGGCTCTTTATTTGGAATTTGGTTTGAGTTGTCTCCTTTCTCACATATAGATCGTGAAGGCACTGAGGAGCTTGAGAGCACTGAAGAAGAAGACTCTCAAGACAGTGAGCAAGGCAAGTCATGCTCTTGATCATATTGCACCCAATATTTTAATTTACTTATGTTCTGTTTCAAAGTATATGCATGCTTATTTCTACTAAGATATTTTAATGTCTGTCTTTAAACACTTAGTTATGCCTAATTCCTTCATATGGCCAACTTTGACAATGAACCCAATCTATTGCCACCTTAGACAAAAACCTGGTTGATGCCTTAGTGTGAACCAGGAGCAATTGAAAAACCAAATGCTTAGTATTGCTTAGACCCAAAAGTACTTGTTTTGGGAAATCTTTACCTTCATGACCAAATGCTGTTTAAAATGTTTGACCATGGCATTGGGATGTCATGGGAGTGTGAAAATATTGCTGGGGAAGCAAAGAAAATGAAAATTGATTTAGGCTTGGGCGAATTGGTTGCTTGGTTGGTGCAAGGTTTATGCACGGACTCATCTGGATAAGGTGGAGGTCGGGGGTTTGTGATTGTCGCCCAAGTCGGTTGAGGACCGGTCTTTGAGCCGCCAATGCTAGGCCTATGATGGGCTATGCCAAAACAGTGCAACCACATGTCTCGGCATGGGGTGTGGGACCTAGCTAAGTAATTTCTGAGAACTTCCACATGATTGACCCAGTTGGAGGAGTGGGAGGTCTTCTATGGCGGTGGTCTTTTATGACCTATGTTCCCCTTTGGTGCAAGAGGGGCCCAGATCTCATGAGTGAATCAAAGGAGGCGAAACCTTAGCAAGGAGAGGCTGTGGTGGGACAATGCATTTTAAAGGTTTTGTTATGAACTCTAGACCTCTTACCTTTGGTAGTGAGAGGTGGCATCGGCGGATCTTGGGATAAACTAGAGGAATCATGTCATGTGGGTAAAGTGCACAACCTCTGCAGAGTGTAAATCTATTCGAATAGCCGTGTCCACGGTCATAGACATGCTGGCAGCGGTCACTCAGAGTTAGATGTTGAATTTGGGTTCCTAAAAATGTTTAATAAACTGATTTGGGATTTCTATCCCATGGGCTTTGGGCAGGGAGCCTTGTGACAGGAGGGTATCCTTCACCAACTTGTTGATGAATGCTATCCAACTGAAAATCAAATGTTTGAAAAGGATTTTATCTATTAAAAACCTGCCTTGGAACTTAGTAATTGTAATTGAAAGAAACTTGGCTTTATGCAAATCAACCCTATTATGCCTTCTTTTGTATATCCATATATGCATGTCATTTTGTTATTCCACGGGTGTGACTTGCGAGCACAGTGGTAGTGCTCACTCTTGCTCAATGCAAAATCTTATCAAGAGAAGACAACAGCGGAGAAGAGGAGGACCAGGACGAGTAGGTTGTGCCCTCCAGCCATTTTGCCTGTGGTATAGTGGATGGACGTCTGTTTTCGCTCTTTTGTAAGCTTGCTTTTGGCCCAAGGCCACCTTTTGTAAACAACTCCTTGTTATGTTGTAAATAAAGTTTATGTCGTGGATGTTACCATTCTTGTATGCTGTGAAGAGCTAGCTTGAGATCCTTGGGACTAGCTCAGATCACGATGGGAATCACAGAGTGATCTCTCAAGTCTCACGACCTCCCCAGGTCAGGTCTTCCGACCTCCCCTGAGTTGGCCGTGGCGGTGAGGGATCTCCCCGTGACTCCCACTTCCCTCGGTGGTAATCATGAGAGGTCCTACCAAGGCCTCAATTGGTGCCGCCTTGCAGGCAGATCCTACCCGAGCCTCGGGAGGTGCCACTGGACCTCCTGGGAGGTCCTAAGGGACGTCCTAGGAGATCCTGGGAGGTCCTCTCGGGTGCCCTAGGGTTGGGTCGCCACAGCTAGCCTGTGCTCAATCACTTCCCTGGGGACTCCAGGCATGTCGGATGCTTGCCATGTGAAGACATCTGCATTTGCCCGGAGGAAAGCGATGAGGGCGTCTTCCTATTTGGGGTCGGAAGTATACCCGATGCGAATAGTCTTCGAGGGTTCCTCTGGATTCAAAGTAACCTTCTTGACCTGGTCGTTTGTCTTAGGTACAATTTTAGGCTTTGACTGCTTAGTTGAAGGCTGCCCTTTGTTTTCTTCTCGAGCTGGTATCTGGCCAACCATCTCAAGGCACCGATGGTCACACGTGTGCGCCATCTTTTTGTCACAATGATTTGTGATCACTCCTTTGGGACTTGGCATCTTAAGATATTGATACCCATAATGAGTAGCGATTAAGAATTTTACCAAAGTTGGTCGTCCGAATATGGCATTATATGCCGTATCGACATCGACCACATCAAAGGAGATCTTTTCTGTCCTAAAATTACTTAGAGAACCAAATGTTAAAGGAAGAGAAACTTGGCCAATAGGTTTGGCCGAAGACCCCAGTACAATACCATGAAAAGTGTATCGTACCGATCTTACCTTGGTCCTGGGTACTTGCATCTCATCCAGGGTACTCGTAACATCAATCAACACTTGATTTACTCGACAGTCATTGATGGTGGGCTCGACTACGATCGGAAAACGACCTGGTTGAGTGGAAGGGATCGGGCAGTCACCCTTCTCGAAGGAGATGGCGACTTCCGACCACTTCGGTAGTTTATTGATAAGAGGAGGGTCAATGGAGTTTACCTCGTGTTCGACAGCCGTAAGTTGTCGTTTTGAGTCGTATGCCGATGATCCCCCATAGATATGCTCAATAGTGTGCTCGGGATCTTAGAATGGCATCTCCTCATTGTCGTCAGACTGCGTACGACCACCGGCTTGCCCTACCTCTTCGAGGGTAGGAAGTGGTCCTTTGCCGTTATAGTAGTTCTCGAGTTTTCGTTGAAAAACTCGGCAGTTGCGAAGGTCATGGCCTTCCTTTTTATAGAAAGGACACCACCTAGGCTTGTCGTTCTTCCGCTCGGGGCGTTTACCTTTACCTCAATTAGAGTATGGCTTGGAGCTTTGAGGATTTTTATCGCTCACGGCCAAGACCTCCTTGGAACTGTTGGCTTGAAGTTTTTGACCCTTTGCCTTGTTCTTGTATTTCTTGGCCTTCTTATCCTTCTTCTTACCACTTTCGCTCACCTCTTGAGGAACTTTATCTTCTCAATCAATAGTGTTGTTCCACTCGGCAGCCGGTAGCGTGAATATATCGTCGGCCATCTCGAAGAGTTTATTTCTGATGGCGGGAGGATTTAAGGCGATATCCTCTGTGATCCTTCTACTACGGACTCCTTGCTTGAAAGCTCTGATGACAGAAGAATCAGAAACCTCAGGAATGGAATTTCGAACCTGACTGAAGCGTCGAATGAACTGATGCAGAGTCTCGTGGTCGTTCTATCTCATCCTGTGCAGGTCGTCGTCCTTCCCAGGGCGATGATAGGTGATAGGTGTCTTGGAAATTCACCAGTAGGAGGTCGCAAAGGTGATGCCGTAAATAAATCTACTCAAGTGGCTGATTTAATAACCACGATCGAGCAGGTCACTCGAGCACAGTAGGAAGGTAATTTACCATTACATGATCTCCTCCTCCTGCAGCTCAGACAGCAGTTGTGTAAATCTGGAGAAATTCAATAGGGTTTTGAGATCCATCAAATTTCTCCATATTCACTGGTCGAAACTGAGGCGGCCAACGAACTGCTCGAAGGTCGGGTGAGAAAGCCCAACATCCGGTAATGACTTCTTGTCACTTTCTTTGCAGAAAAGAAAGATTGACGTCACCAGGAGATCGTACACGACGATACCCGATCATAGGTGGACCCGACACATGGCGGTCTCAACCCTAAAGGAAATACTCCTCAGATTCATCTGCATCATGATCAGCAGGTTGGAGTGTGGTGAATGAGCACCTCTCCTGGGACTTTGCTGGTCTTCAGGCGTTTGACGAACTCTCCTTCGGTTGGAGCGAAGATCAGGAGAGTGTCGTGACCGGTTGTCATGGCGATCTTGACTAGGATTAAAACCTCTATGTATTATTTTAATGCATAATAAAAGACCATACGTCTTCATGGTCGTAACCCCTAAGACTAACGACCTCCCTGGTCGTTAGTATTCCAGAGGTTACTTAATGGGTACCACAGTGGGATGAGGCTTTGTGCCTAATCCCGACCGTGATAACCGCCGTAAAATTACCAAACCGGTATTTCTTATCGTATGATGAATGGAACACGTGCTATACGTTCCAAACCATGCGATGGTACAACCCTAAGACACTGACTATTAACCACCCTACGGTTAAGCTTTTCACAGGCAACCGTTATCACGTTGCTAACTACTCCACCGTTCCGACCAGTCGTAACGTTTCACCAGGGACGTCTTCTCCGAAATAAGCGCCACCTCTTGAAGTTATTTAAAGGTGAAGCGCAGAAGACGAAGGGACAGACGAAACACACAGACACACACACGACAGCGAGCGAGCGAAGGCTAAGAATACACAGAAGCCTAAGCGGTGGAATTAGAAGCTAGATAATCAGACTTAGACCCATATTCTAAGTCGATTACCCGATGAGACATTCCCCATTCGATGTAATTCAGGTAGTACTTAGCCACATCTTGTAAAACCAGTTCATATCAATAAAGAGAGACCCCATTCCATTCCGGGATATTCCACGTCATTTTCCTCGTTCATTTTCGTAAGATCGGACTTGATAAATCGGCAAACGGGCGCCGTCCGTGGGGTAGAAGGCGTAAGTTTCTGAAGAAAATTCTTCGCTCAAGAAAATCCTCGCCCAAAATCTCGCAATCGCTCATGCGACTATGCGGAGTTTGGGATGAGGAAAATCGGTTCGATTTGGCGGACTACGCCGACCTCGACATGGAAGGATGTATCCGCGCCATGGAAGAAAATGGCAGTCATCCTCCTCTTCCTCCTCCGTGGCCGCGCGTCGCCGGCGTTAGCGAGGTCGGCCGAATGGATGAAGATGCGCCGCCACTCTTGGTGGCGCAACCAGAGAACCGCCGTTCAGACCAGTTCGGAATGCGGAGGATCTCTTCAAGTCCGGTCTTCTCGGCCGTGAAACAGTGAAGAAATTTCAGCCCCATCACCGGAAAACTCTATACCATTGATGAAATCATGGTGAAAGATACTCTCCTTCGCGGCAATTCCAGAGTCAACCGTCACTGATAGCGGTGTCGATGAAACCTCCATCGGTCGTAGGCCATGTGGGGATGATCACACTCGAGATACGATCGGCGGTTCGTCGGATCGCCGAGAAGACCTCGAGAAGTGCTCATCTCCGACCGATCTCCATCGTGGAAGATTACGCGTTACCGACAAGCTCTCCATTAGTTATGATGGAAACTCATCGGAAGATCAATCTTTGGAAGCACGAAGTCAACGCGATCGGAGATGAAGATCAAGATGCCTGCGGTCCTACACTCTCTACCACGCCATCACATGTTGTTAGAGATGATCAGGGCCGTCAAGCACCAACTTCGGAGGCAATGGAACTAATCGGCGTCAATCGGTTAACTCTTCGCACCGCCCACCCAGTGGTGATGGGACCGAACAAATCCGAAGGTCGGGAAGGTTCACGGGCATACACCTCGACGATATGAACCCCCGAGACCTTGAATCGCTACAAAACTTGCGGCGTATTCAAAACATGTTAAATAATTCGATCTGCTCTAGCAGAACGCCTAATTTTGTACAACTCGTAGGTCGGTATCCGAAATTCTCCAGCAGACCATGCGTGAGCGGAAGCATATCGGGAACAGAGGGTTTGAGAAGTCGACTATGACTTCATCCCAGCGCCTCCCTCGGCAGGGACAACACGGTCATACAAGAGAGCGATCGATCTGAGACCTCCTCGGCGATTCCGACCAAGGAGTCACGAGGGAGAAGGTTATTCAAGCTACTCCCCCCTGTGTCGAGAGGAACCACCACTAGGACCTAACGATCTCCGACATCGTTTGAACCAAGTGGGCGATCGGAGCATCATATCGGTGTCCACGATCGGATCGGTACCGGAGTTCAGCGTCCCAATCCTAGGGATCGGTCTCCGGCCGATTACAATCGGCACCTTCCGGAGAAAGCGCCATGAATCAATCACAGGTTGTCGAGCCTTCTCTGCGGGGCTCCAAGGCGTGCGTTAGCCTAACGGTTCCGGCCGGCCAACTTGGACAAATTCAATGGAACTCAAAACCCATTGGAATTTCTCCAAATATATACCACCGCCATCGAGGCTCTTTGGTGGCGATGAGAATGTAATGGCCAACTATTTACCCACCGTGCTCGAAGGGTCCGCCTTGGTCGTGGTTGTTGAACTTCTGGTCGGATCAATATATACTTGGGAATAACTCGTGATCTTCGATTGCCAACTTCGAGTGCGCACGACCGCCCTAGGAAGGAGGGCGATCTCCACGTAATCCGGCGAGGATCGATGAGACTTTACGTCAATATATCAAGAGGTTGACCGGGTTAAGTAACTCTATACCGAAGTCGCAGAATCCTCGTTATTGGGCTTTTAAAAGCAGATCGAGGAATCGGCGGTTCACGGAGGACATAGCAATGAACCCTCCAAGAACAACCGTTGAGCTTTTTGATATGGCGGACAAGTATGCCACCGCTAGCGAAGCAATCGAGTGGTGTGAAGCCATTGATCTGAAAGACAAGATTCTGACCGGCTGGACAAACAGGAGAAAAAGAACAAGAAGTCTCTCAAGAAGAAAAAGAACCGCAGAACCGACGACAAAGAAGTCCTCGCCGTTCGAGAAAAGTTCGGGAAGGGCAAGAAGGACTATCTTGGGTCGAAGCAAGGCAAAAGCTCCGACCAAGGATTCGCACGAACAAGAAGTGGTGTCCACTTCACCGTGAGCGTGGCATGATCTGCGCTTTGTCGTGTCTGCAAAAAAGCTGGAGGATTATTATGCGGTAAGGACCATTTCCATAATCTGAGGAACATGGAGAAAGCGAGCTCCAAAAAGGACAAGGATGGCGGCGAAGAGATGGAGTACCGGGATCCCCAACACACATCAACATGATTTTTGGAGGATCTTCTTCATCTGAGTCGAGACATCATCTGAAGGCCATGGGCGAGAGGTCAACCTAGTCGAATCTCCATTGTAATCAAGCATTCGAAGTGGTCGACACCGCAATTTCCTTGACAAAAGACGATCGCCCCATCCCATCGACTCGTAGGGTAGGTTCCTATCGTTGTTGAACCAACCATTAATAATTGCTCGGGTTAATCGGGTCTTAGTAGATGGGGGTAGTTCTTTGAATATATTATTTGTGGGAGCTTTAGAAGAAATCAGGTCCCCATGTCAAAGGTGAAACACGTGAAATATACTTTTCATGGCATAGTTAGGGTTCTACCGCTAAACCGATAGGACAAGTTTCCTTACGCCACGTTAGGAAAGCCTGACAACTTCCGAGCAGAGAAGATTCCGTTTGATGTAGTAAACTTGAATCAAGATACAATGGAATTCTCGGTCGACCAGCATTAGCAAAATTCTTGATAGCCACGCATTACGGTTATCAAAGTTTAAAAATGTCGGGGCGAAGGAGTCATCACTATTCGAGGAGATCAGAAAATGGCTTATGTATGCGATCGGAAATCCTTTGCACTGGTTGATGAACTTCCGACCAGAGAGGTTAACCCGACTCCCATGCAAGTCAAGCACTCGAGGCTAAAGATGACACCCAAACCATCCGACCAGACAAAGGAGGTACCACTCGACAAAAGCGCTTCTCGGACAGCGTCAAGTCGTCACATGGGTCAGACATCCGGACCCAACCGCAAGAAGATTACGGTGGGGCAAGACTCGACCCTAAATAGGAAGAGTCGCTCGTCTCCTTCCTCCGGCGAATCGGGGCGTGTTTGCACAGCAAGCGTCCGATATGCTCGAGTCCCGGGAGGTGATCGAGCACGTGCTTGCTCTCGGCGACAAAAACCGATCAGCGAAACTACGACGTTTACTTTTGATCGGAAGGAAGCAATCGATCGGAGATTGACAAGCTTCTCAAAGTGGATTTATTCGTGAAGTCGACCACCCACGGTGGCTTACCAATCTGTAATGGTTAGAAAAACAATGGGAAATGGCGAATGTGTATCGACTTCTGAGATCTTAATAAGGCTTGTCAGAAGGATGACTTTCCTTCCTCGCATTGATCAACTGGTAGACTCTACTTACGGGTGCGAGTTACTAAGTTTTTAGATCGTATTCGTGGTACCACCAGTTAGTATGTGTAAAGAAGATGAGGAAAACTTCCTTCATCACCCCATATGGCACTTCTTGTTATATTAAGATGCCATTTGGTCTCAAAATTTGGTGCAACTTTTCAAATGTTGATGCAAAAACCTTTAGTCCACAAATCGGTCGGAATCTAGAAGCTTACGTTGACGATCGGTCGTAAAGACCCTGTATTTGGCGACCACATTCCCGACTTACAAGAAACTTTTAATAACTTGAGAAGACATAACCTCAAGTTAAATCCAGGAAAAGTGTGTGTTGGAGTTTCTGTTTGGAAAACGCGCTCGGTTTCCTAGTTTCGCTAGAGGTATTGAAGCAAATCCAAAAAAATTGCGACCATCGACCGGATCGCCCTCGACCACGAAGAAGGAAGTCCAAAACTAACCCGTTTGTATGGCGTTAAGTCGTTTCATAGCAAGGTTAGGGAAAAAGGATTACCTTTCTTTAAACTTCTTGGAAACATGGGAGTTTTGAGTGGACTAAAGAGGCAAACGATGCCTTTGAGGAACTTAAAAGTACCTTACAAGTACCGGTTTTAGTTTCTCCGAGACCGGAGAAACATTGCTAATTTACGTGGCGGCAACACCACGCATACGATTAGCGGTGTCTTGGTTGTAGAAAGGATAATATCCAACGACCGGTCTATTACGTGGCGAAGTCTTACATGGACCAAAGGAAAGATACCCACAGTACAAAAGTTGCTCTATGGCCTCCTTATGTCTTCAAGAAAGCTAAGGCACTACTTTCGGGCCCACAAAGTGGTCGTACCACCGGATATCCTCTTGGTCAAGTCCTGGAAACAGGAATCATCGGGACGAATAGCCAAATGGGCGGTCGAGCTAGGGGCGTTCGATCTCCATTTTATTTCACGAACAACAATAAAGTCGTGCAATAGCGTAATTCATTGCGAATGGACAAACCCCGAACCCACCCAAGGACCCAGCGTCACGAACACCACGACAGTGGACATTGTATTCGACGGTTCCTTGATGTTACAAGGATCGGGCCGAGTGGTCTTGATATCCCTCTTGGCGAACACATCAAGCACGCCATCGGTTAAATTTTCACGCCACCAATAATGTGGCGAATATGAAGGTTTCTTGGCGGGACTCGGCGGCTCGTTAAGCTCGGGATTATGATTACTAGTGAAAGGCGATTCTCAACTAGTAGCGAATCAAGTGGGGAAAGAGTATCAATGCTCGAGTACCAAGATGTCATCTTATCTGGCGGAATCGAAAACTCGAAAAGCACTTCTTCGGTTTCATCAACATATTCCTAGAAAGGAAAACTTTCTGGCGGAACCGGTTAGCACGGATGGCCTCCACGAGGTCGACCGAGTCCGCCCGGAGTTTTTCTCGAGCAACTCAATTCACCCTCGGTAGTTGAGCCTTGAGAACATACATGATTCTTTGCAAGTTGAACAAACTAATCAAGGAAACATGGATGCTCCACAGTCGTTGACGGTTGGTATTTATCACGATCACGGTAGAGAGCGGATGACATCGATCTACAATTATCTTGACATGACACAATTCGAGAAGATGATGTAGAGGCCGATCGCATAACTAAAAGCCAAATCATACACTCTAATCGAACGTATCTTGTATAAACGAGGATCTCATGGAGTGTTGATGAGATGCATATCTCAAACGGATGGCATTAGATTGCTAACCGAAATCCATGAAGGCGTCTGTGGAGCACACCATTCCTACAGAACCCTGGTCGGTAAAGCCTTCCGGCAAGGCTATTACTGGCCAACTGCCCTTCATGATGCAAAAGAGCTTGTGATGAAGTGTGTACAATGTCAGTTTCATAGTCGACAAGTACACCAGCCAGCACAAGCCTTACAAACAATTCCTCTTTCTTGGCCTTTTGCAACCTGGGGACTAGACATTCTGGGACCTTTCCCAAGAGCACCCGGGGGCTTCGAATTCCTTTTCGTCATGATTGACACGTTTACAAAATGGATTGAAGCCGAGCCAGTCGTTAAAATAACAACTGAGGCCGCTAAGAGATTTCTCCTGAAAAATGTGATCACGCGATTTGGTGTACCCAGTCATATCATCACGCACAATGGTTCCCGATTCTCGGCAGTCAATTCCAGAATGCGATGAACTTGGGGTCAAAGTTCATTTTGCTTCATTGCTCATCCACGAAGCAGCGGAGCGATTGAGCGGGCTAATGGTATCCTTATGCGAGGATCAAGCGCCAGTATTCGACCGATTAATCAAGCGGTCAGAGCTTGGGTTAAGAACTTCCCTCGTGTTATGGGCGTTCGAACCACGACCGATCGTGCGGCCGTGAAACTCCATTCTTTTGGTTTATGGTCTTTGAAGCCATGCTTCCTCGAGAACTCAAAATTGGCTCTGCTCAAACCGATCGTTTTGACGAAAATGATCGAGAATGAGCGACGACTTCGGCAGCGTCGATTTCCTTGAAGAACGATGAAACCAAGCCCTTATGCGATCGGCGGTCTACCAACAAGCCATGCGAAGGTACCATACTCGTAAGGTGCGACCTCGCATGACCTTTGTTGTAGGTGATCTGGTTCTCGTAAAAATTGAGCCAAACAAATGCAATAAACTTTCTCCTAAATGGGAAGGTCCTTACTCGTGGTCGAAGTCACCCAGGCCGGTTCCGTACGACTAGCTATGTCTGATGGGCAAATTTTGTCAAATTCTTGGAACATCGATCAATTGCGTAAGTTCTATGTTTAATTTGCATTCTTTCATTTCTTTCAATTTCAATTTCATTAAATTCATTAATTAATTAAGAAGTGCAACCTTGCTTATATATATACACCTACATTCTGGTCGTTTATTATTGTTAGTCTAGTCGAAGAAGACATTTTTCTCTCCGATATCCTTTTTAAGGATCTCTGATACTCTATGGTCCTAGTCGTGAGCATTTTCTTCAAATGATTCCCACGCGCGACTACACTCTTTTCTCAAAGAAAATGAGTAATCAGAGCGCCACACAACTAACTATCTCATGAATGATATGCTTACGATTCTGAAGATTATGCTTCATTATTTCAAGATTACGGTCTATTCTTGTCAGCTCTTTGGTTGGGACACGGAAAGCCTCCTAGTCGAAGTCTCTCCTTTTTAGCACGTGGTCACCTTGCTGGAAGGAGCTTCCTAGCGGCGGTTCTTTTCTTCGATCCTCGCTACGATCGGATATAGAATTTGAACACGTTTCAAAAAATATATGTCGTATGCCTTGTGTCTTAGCATTAGTTCGACCGGACTATGGGACAATAGATATAAACAAAGTTCACTTATAATCATTGCATACATATTTGCATTTCTTCTTATGTCAAGTTTGACAAAGTCTTTTTCCGACCATATATAGTGTTTTTGATTGGTATTTCCATTATGACAAACAAAGATCTATAACTAGTCGAAATCTTCTGTTAGTCTGACCACATTTGATTTCCTAATCTTTAACGATCGCTTTTGTCTTACATGTCCAAACATACCTTCAAAAACTCACATACATGGTTATGACCTCTTTTTATTCTCTTTCTTGGCTCCTTTGCTTGTGATGAACGTTCTTCTACTATAAAGCGAATGGGGCTAGGAAATATCTGAAATTTTAAAAAGTCAAGCAGGATAAACAAAAGCTTTGTCAATGACATAAAAGGTAAGTTTTCATAGATATTCAAATATTTTTACACTTGCAGAACCTACTCTAAGAAATATTCCCGGCCTAACTCTTTGTCTGAGATTCGACCTCCATCTCCTCTACAACTATATCTCCGAGTGGCCCGAGTTCTTCCATGAACTTGGTAGCCTCTTCAGTGGGCGATTGAAGTCATCTTTAACAGCTTGGAGATCTATGGAGGGTCGGAAGCTTTCAGTTTTGCCAAAGCAAAACTAACTCCACTTGCAACGCTTTGTTTTTAGGGCACAGGCATAATTCGTCCGAGTAGTTTTGAGCGTAACTTTAAGGTCCTCTAGAAGTTGACCCAAATAGTTCATTTTCTCTATTGGATCTCTTAAGGTAGGCAAGCTTGATCCTGATCCCATATCAAAGATCATCTTGTTCAAAGCATGAATCTTTTCATCAATATTTTGAGCAAGAGCGCCTCCTTATCTGCTCAAATTTGAGTTTTCTTTACTCTGTTCGGCATTTCGTTTGCTCTGCAAAACAAATCGCTTAATGAACACAAGTATAAGTGAAGGAAAAATAAAGTTTACGACATATTACCTTCATTTGTTTTGCTAAGTGTTTCATATTTGGTCGTTGCTTGACGATCAACCGGTCTTTTGGTGAACTTGCTTTAGCAAATGGTAGTCTTTAGCTTTATTTCTTCTTCAAGAAGAGTGTCTTGGCTTTCTCGTACAACCTCCTCTTTTATTTTCTCGGATCTATCAAATACGATAAGGAAGAATAATTGTAGAGGAGCAAAGTATTGAAGAAGAAACAAAAGTTCAAAAGGAAAAGTTCTTACTTTCCAACTCGGAGTGCTTTTGCTCCAAGTCCTTAACTTTCATTTGGTCGATCCTCCGATCACTGACAAAGTTCTCGACCAAATGCTACCCAAATAGCGTTCTCTTTCTTAAGTTTCTTATAAACTTTTTAAAAAGAGGTATGAAGTCGTGGTAGTAGAATACTTACGAATTGCTCGGTCATTATAACCGGCAAAAATCAAATCGAGGTGCATCTTGAGTTGAGTATCAGACACTTTCGCCACGCCTCATCAAGCTCCTTATCCTCGATAAATCGGGGACGAAAAGGAACTTGTTAGGTTGGGAAGGGTTATCAACGATGATCGAACTGTTGAGACCTCTCGAGGCATCTACCTCCACGAAGGGGTTTCAATCACCAAAGGATCCAACTCAACCGTTGCCCTTGTCACTGCTCGGGGCTTCTTCGACCACTACTTCCTCGGGAACTTTGTCCCGAGAAGTGCTCTGATCGAACTTCCACAGTGCAGTCCTCGGGAAGAACACAGTGGGAAGCGATCGGAACACCAGAAGACCTATGCAAACCGAAGATGGGAAGTTCAAAGTATCAAATCATCAAGGAATTATTAAAGGTACATACTTATACGACCACTTTCATTTGCACATACCTTGTTAATCTCCGGGATTTGACTCTGAAACGTGCAAGAGAGAAATCTGTGCCGCTAGCCTTCCTTTTCTTCTCCTCCAATTTTGTTGGTTCTGGACCAGCAAGGTTTGTTGGAACCCTCACATCCTCCAACAAGATGTTGGAAGTTATGTCCTCGACCAGTTCATCAAGGACCGCATTCCTGACTATCTGGTCGGAGGGAGTGGTTTCATCAATCTCTAGATCAGTTGTTTCAGTAACAACCGTAAGGTCGTGCACGACCACTCTGGAGTCTACAGCCTCCGTAGTTACATTCTGCGGACCCTCAGGCTTATCCACCTAAATCAAAGAACAAATTTGATTGGGTGAAGAAATCCTTTTATCCAAAAAAAATTCATACATATATGATTCCGAAATGTTCTATTACCTCGAGGGATTCATCTCCTTCAAGTGCCTCAGGGCACGACTCGGTCGGAACTAAGGTGGGACGTTGATCCTCACCAGATTGTATGATTCGCAAACCAACCGACTACAAATATAGAGCACGATTGAAAATCTGGTCGGGATATATGTATATACGTGATAAAAGGAATTTTTTGATTAAGTTACCTTAAGCCTTGCCAGTCTCCCTTCAATAGGAGTTCGGCTAAGATCTTGGGGCATTCAAACCTTTTCTCGAGCTCCCCTTGCATCATCATCGACTCGTTCTCTAATTTCCCGGAAAGAGCTTTAATGAAGGAAGAATAGACAGATTTTAAGGTAATACATTAATCAAATCAAAATACCGATCGAATTTATCTCAAAGACTTACCACCTTCCGATGTAGCTTCATCACGATCAAGGCACCAGCGCAGGAATGAGTCAGGAGCTTCAATGGGCTAATCGGCGAAAGGTGAAATCCTTCACCACATGCCACGAAGTCGGGCCCGACTACTAAGTCATAGATGGCATCCGCCCATCTTTTGACTATCCCTGTCTTCTTTACGGTCTCCTTCCATTTGGGGTTTTCACTTGCTCTAGTTCCGGCGAAGTAGAGGCCATCGTCTTTCGTAACCGTCATGTAAAACCAGTACTTTTTCCATGACGACCACGAAGATTTCGCGTACATGAGGATGTACTCATCGGCCTTCCCGTCATGAAGACGCAATGTGCATTCCCCAGGAGCTGCTTCAGATTTTGCCGCAGATTTTCCCATCACCATGCGGTAGAAATAACTAAAGAGCTTCAAGTTCGGTTGTATTCCTAGATATGCCTCGCATAAATATGCGAAAATACTGATATTTGCGATCGAATTTGGGGCCAAATTCACTAATTCCACCCCGTAATGTTCAAGAACGCGGAGAAGGAATTTGTGTACCGGTAATCTCAGCCCACATTCGATGTAGGCAAGAAAAACAGGGATTTCCTCATCTTCACGGCTCGAAAAATGCTCTCGATCGCGGTCTCCAATTAATCGATTCCTATCTGGGAGCATTCCCATTTTCGCCAAAGCCTCAAGCTTTTTCTTGCCCAATTCAAGGCAACCACCGTAATTTGCTCGACATGGCGAAAATCCTCAAGGATGAGTAGTGGAAGTTGAAGACTTTGTGGTCGGAAGAACAGAAAAGGCTCGGAGGATTTCTTGGCGAGAAGCTAAAGGGGATCGAAAGGGATTGTGGAAGCATAAAAATTCTAAGAGCCCGGAGAGAAGATTTTATAAACTTCCGATACTTTGAAGGATTCCACAAAAGTCCAAGCGACAAAAAGCTTCTTTTTGTTCAAGCGACGAGAGGAACTCTTCGTTTCCCAAGACAAGTTCTCAACTTTAAAGTGAACATAGACCGCCGTATACCACGATATTAAATGGGAATTACGCCGATACGATTTCATCGGAAAAAGGTATATGCACGACCGGTTCATTTAAAGTTCGAGGGCTAGCCGGCGAGGATTAAAACCTCTATGTATTATTTTAATGCATAATAAAAGACCATCGTCTTCATGGTCGTAACCCTAAGACTAACGACCTCCACGGTCGTTAGTATTCGAAGGTTACTTAATGGGTACCACTGTGGGATGAGGCTTTGTGCCTAATCCCGACGAGATAACCGCTCGTAAAATTACCGAATCGGTATTTCTTATCGTATGATGAATGGAACATGTGCTATACGTTCCAACCATGCGAA
Organism: Phyllostachys edulis; assembly: GCA_036346405.1. Taxonomy (NCBI): domain Eukaryota; kingdom Viridiplantae; phylum Streptophyta; class Magnoliopsida; order Poales; family Poaceae; genus Phyllostachys; species Phyllostachys edulis. Next base: position 24,532,807 of record CM070556.1, on the reverse strand, counting down.
GGTACAACCCCGAGACAACGACTATTAACCACCCTACGGTTAAGCTTTTCACAAGCAACCGCAAGGAAGTTAGCACGTTGCTAACTACTCCACCGTTCCGACCAGTCATAACGTTTCACCAGGGACGTCTTCTCCAGGAGTAACTGCCACCTCTTCGGAAGTTATTTAAAGGTGAAGCGTAGAAGACGAAGGGACGGACAGAAAACACACAGACACACACAACGACAGACAGAACAGAAGGCCAAGAATACACAGAAGTCTAAGCGGTGGAATTAGAAGCTAGATAATCAGACTTAGACCCATATTCTAAGTCTGATTACCCGATTAGACATTCCCCCATTCAGTGTAATTCAGGGTAGTACTTAGCCACATCTTGTAAAACCCAGTTCATATCAATAAAGAGCGACCCCCATTCCATTCCAGGATATTCCACATCATTTTCCTCATTCATTTTCGTAAGATCGGCAACTTGATCGTCGACAGATCTCCATGCGATGAGTTTTTCGAACAACTAGAAGCAGATGAGGTCGTACCGCCATGACTTCTAGGTTGATGTCGACGAGGGTGCTCAAGCTTGGCCACCGTGCTTTGAAGCCTTTACGCGATCTCTTCAGCAAAGAGGTCGTAGCCAGGTGTTCAAGCAAGTTCTCGAGATGGGTTCTCGAGAAGGTCATTGATGCGTTGGAGTTCTTGAGCTTCCTCCGATTGATAGTGAACACGCCCAGACAGATTTTTCTGAGCTGTGATTCTTCTCTGTCGGGTTGTCTCAGGAACGTCCATACCTGAGCCTCGAGTTTGCCTCAGTGGAGTACGAGTATTTCGAGAATCTCCTTGACACTCATCTGAGTGTTGACTCTGTTCATCGCCGGAGGTGTCCTCGTCATTTCTACGAGGGGTCGTAGTGTGTGATCGTTGGGGAGCATCCTCAATCCTGTCTCTATGAGAGCGATCGTCACCCGAGGGAAGGACGAAGACCTCCCGTTGATGATCTCCACCTGCGCTTGAGGCCTCTTCGCTTGAGGAGTAGTCGAGAGATACCGTCTGGCAACTTAGAGCAAAACTCTCCAGAAAGGGGAATTCCAGGTTATAATCGTCTCCGTCCGCAAGTGAGCCCTGCGATGGGATGGTCGAACCAGCAGGAAAAGCATGTTTGACTCCATCCTTTGTGGGGCTAACCTGAGAGAGACGACCATTAGGTGCTGATGAAGCTCCGGAATGATTGCCTCTAGGACTTGTCATGCCAGGTCGGACTGTCTTAGACGGACTTGAACACTTGGAGGGGGAACCCATACCATGCTCTGAGCCTGTCTTGGTACAGTCCTGATTGTGGTCGGATTGACCCCTGCCCTTTGAGGAAGTTGGTTCCTCATCCGGACGTAATGTTGCGGGGGATAAAGATCCCTCCTCAACTCCAGCGGTGGTATGGTATCCTAGAGAATGATCTCCGGAGGCGACATCACCATCGAATGATGCAATACTCGGCTTGTAGTCGAGACCAGCATCCATGTCGATATCTGCGTAATCGGCCAAGTCGAACCAGTTCTCCTCGTTCCACTCTCTTGCCATGATAGCATTAGAGTTGGAAAAGAGCAAAGAAACCTGGTGACTCGAAGATCCCCACGGTTGGTGCCAACTGTCGGCGTTTTAGAACCAAACTTAAGTAAAGATTGTTTGATTCGGGGGGTCTCCAAGACTCAAATCATGCAGAGAGAGGCGACACGGGGATTTTTATACAGGTTCGAGTCTTCTCCAAAGGAGAATAACAACCCTACTCCTGTGTGTATGTATTGAGTATGCTATATTACAAGATCAAGAAAAAGACTAGAATGATACGCCTTGTGCTCCTGATTCCTCTCCCCTTCCTCTCTGATGATTCTGCCTTTTATACAGTACTCGGAACGTACTGCTATTCCTCTAGTCCAAAGAGCGTCTTAATGCTTCAGATAATGGAGCCGTTACTGGAGATTATTGTGGGAGTAGTAACGTTCCCACGTCGTGAGGCAGTTATCACCATGACAGGGAGTTGAATCGTGCCATTATTCTAGAGAATAACAGCGTAGTTTACTGCCCATATCTTTAAATATGGCGCGGAAGATTTTCTTGTCAACTAGGCCCACATGTCTCTAAGCCTTATCGACTAGGAACTGATCGTAGAAGAGTTTACGACCAGGAGGTGGTCATAGAAGAACTTACGACTATATACTGATCGTAGGAGAGCTTACGATCAAGCCATAGTCGTAGAAATGCTTACGACCATAGGATGGTCGTAGAAGGACTTACGATTATATGGTGGTCGTAGAAAAACATATGACCTCCAGTTTCTCCCTTATGAATATTAAGGTGTATACTTAAGAACTATACGACGTTATTACTATCTATAATATGAATTACAGATAAATAATTAAATAAAGATTATTATATTATTATATTCTTGTCATGGCTAAAACATAATATTAGAGGTGATCATAGTAGCTCTCTTCGACCAATTTGTTCTCTCTTGTGGTTCTCACTGTCCATCCGAGGTCCTAATGTAGCAAGCAACGACCGATGGATTCGAATTCCTCGGCACGCAAGCAACGCGATGCAAGTGGCAACACCGCGACCGACACGGGCACGCGGCACGCCCACAGCGAAGGAGCTCGCGCGCCCCGTCACTCGCCCCATCCTCTCTGGCCATCGACGATCGATGACTCTCGCCCTTTATTCTATCCTCATTGCATGCAAACAAATCCTCTCACATTATTGAGCTCCGTCCGTAGTCAGCGAAGTTAAATATGACCAATGAGAAAGTTAAATATGACCGATGAACAGCTTTAGGTCCTCTCACATTATTGTGCACCGTCGGTAGTGAGCAACCAAATCTTGCCAAGACAGATAAAACAGGGGTAAGTTTATACAAGATTCGATTGGTTTTTCAGTCTAAAATAGTTAAATTTTAGTTTATTTATAACTTTATTATACATAAATTACAATAATTTATATATATAATTTGTGTTCTTGTCACTTTAATTATTGTCAAAAGTCTTAATAACTCATATTTCCATCACATGATTCAAAATATAACATATACTTTGAGATATTGAGCAAAAACAAAGATAAAAAAATAAAATTCTATACCAATAAAATACGGCAATGTAGTGAACCCGTTATGTTCTGAAAAAATTCATAAAAAATTCGGAACCAATTCATCATATGAGAAAAAATACTGTTGGATTAATTGGGCTTGGTCCATTTTAATTTAGCAATTAATCAAATGAAATTCCTAGGCCTACTATTAATGCTAGGTGTAAAAACTGTTTAGTCCCATATGGAGAATTGAATGGGAGTTACACTACTTTAAAAGGTGGAACGTGGTAACCCCCTTGTGGAATTGGAGAGAGCCAATACACGCGCGCGCTCGCTCGCCTCGCCACGCCGTGCGGTCTTGTGCGTGCGTGTGTCGAATGCTGGCGCGTTTTCTTTATCTATTCGAAAATCAAAGCATCGACTCTGGCGAGAACGATCACGATTACTAGTGTATTATGGCTGCGGTTACTTCGAGTAATGGATGCACGATTACTAGTGACTAATGGCTGCGATTACTCGGCCTCTTCATTTTCTTTGTTTCAAAAGAACTCTCCACTATATCGAGGATCGAGGAGAAGAGTATTCGGTTACGTGTTGTTCTTTGTTCTCTGTCATCTCCGGTCGAGCTTTGCGCGCACAAGTTTCGGGCGAGTAGGCCTCCGAACCGTCCGTTTGTGTACCGCTGCGGGTAGGCGGGCGATCAAGTTTTGGGGCGCATCGGCGCGACTACTCAATCTGCGGCGTCTACTTCACGGTGGTGAACCGTTCGGCGGGATGCTGCTGCGAACATCTTCTGCATCACGCCTCGATCGACTACATCGAATAGGCCATCATGTCGATTGATGGTAACGGCGCCTCCGGTGTCTCGACCGCCCCGTCAGGGTATAAATTGAAAACTTTTACGGTGTATTTCTTTACATGCGCTATGAATATGTTAATAGATGTTTCGTTAGCTTGTTAGTTAGCGAATATGAATACATCGTTGATAGATCACTCATGCATGTTTACGTCATGTTTTATATACTGAATTTCTGGATTAAAATATACCGAAAATTGACTAGATTTTCAATAAATACAAATCTCAAAATATATCGGATAGATGAAAATTTGACTATTTTAACCAAAAAAAACAGTCAAACGTTGTTTAGCAATTCTCTAAAAACAAATTCCACATGCACCACAATACTACTACTACGCATTACCATCACTCGATCCAAAAGCCAGGATCATTCTAGGACCGATCAAAGTATCACGAGGATGGCAAAGCAAGTCGTGCATGGAGTCATGAACGAGAAACCACCACGTACACAGAATGGGTGAAAAATAGCGATCAACTCGGATACATGTGGATCCGTCTAATCACGACGTGTGCAACGTTCGACCTGTCAGTAGCAATTCCACAGTTTTTTTTGTTTTTGTTTTTTGCGATATGCAAAATATATAGGATCGATGAATTAAAGTATAGTACCACGCTACTACTTTTTGGGAGGAGCAAAAGAACAAGCCGCGCAAACCACTCTGTTAGCCTCTGCTTTCCCAAGACGCGCTTTGGTGATCACGGCCTCGGCCAACGAAGCACTTAGTTGGCCATCATCTGATACTTGTAAATAACCTAAGAGCATGTAGAGTAATGTGATGTTAGCAGCTGTCTGTAACCTTTGTCACGTAAGATACGAGATGATGTGGATGAAAGAGATAAAGTATATAGAACTGTGTCGTATCCCATACAAAGATGTCGAATACGTTAAACAAAACATATTGTATATAGAGGAGTTATCTATATAGACATGTAAAAGGATAAACCATTGTTGGAACTGTCTTTAACGCTGTTTATAGATCACATAGATAATAGTTGTTTATACCATTGTACATGCTCTAATACGCAAACTCTTGTTATTTAAAGCCCCATCCTTTCTTGTCACCGACGATCGATGCCTCGCGCTGTATTCTCTTCTCCTCATTGCATGCAAACAAATCCTCTCACGTTATTGAGCAGTACCGTCGGTAGCCAGCAAAGTTAAATAATGACCAATGAGCAGCTTTAGGGAGTAAAACCGTGTGATGTATATGTTGAGAACAATTGGATGCCCAATGCAGGACAGAATATCGAGTCTAAATCGTGGCAACCAAATTGAACATCCACCGCAGCAAAAACAGCGCAATCGCTACAAGATTCGACGCCGCCTCGACAGGTCAATGTAGATTTCACTTTCGTTTCGCCAAACTTTTAGATGCATTCGTGAGTCACCAACCTACAGCAAATTTGAAAGCGAACAGGGATAATTGCGAGGAGAAGACCCACCCAAGCACAAGCACACCTGGGGTGGCCCATGCGTACACCTGGAGTTCCATTATCCTCCGGCCTCCACGTCTTAATTAACCGCAGAAAAAGAAAAGAGCTAGCTGTGTTCTGAAAGGTATTTTGCATGGGAGAAAGGAGGAGCACCTCGTTATCACCACGCACTCAACAGCGACGGGTAGTTACGTTGGTTCAATCGGCGCTCCGACAGTACTCGATGGGTATGCTTATATACGAGTGCTTAAAGAAAGGGAATATAGTCGCATCATCGATTACCTATGTAAAAGTCATTTTCTCCAATAGAAACATCTGTTTTGTATATAGTTAGATGATTGTATTATCTATTAATTATATATAGTCATATATAAGCACATTTTAAAGCACCGGTGCCTAATCAAGTATCGATGTTACAAAATAAACACCTTATATGTTCTACGTGGCAAGAAAAATCAGTTTTTCTTTGCTAAACACCTCTCAAAACACATGCATTATACATGCTCTAATACAGAGATAAACAAGGACAGAGACCGGAGAGAGCCGATCAAAATTTTTGTAGAAGAAAATAATTGTTAATTATTAGTGAATACAAGCACACGGCGTACTCACGATATGAGCTTTGTGGATCACTCAATTAGTTGTTTGGTTGGTCGTTTGTTTCCTTCACAAGGTCGTGTCATTTCCCTTCATTGGCATTTTTTTCCCTCCTTGAATCTGACCACACATATGCATTGTATTTTACAAGATTAATTTATGTCCTGCACCCTCTCCAATTACTTTTCCTCTTTCTTTTGGCTGCTTCGTATGGGACGTACTCGTTTTAGGTGCGTCACCATTTCATAGTTTTGGAAATATAAAAGTCGTTCACTAGTTTTCTTGGGGAGTCTTCTTAATTAATTAGCACAAGTAATCTTGTATTTTAAAGAAGACGCTTGCCCTGATATGCGCGCGTTGCTTATCATTAGCTTAGGAGAATTTAGACCAATGAGAAGAACGCCTATATCTGATAGGCCGGGAGTAATAACTAATTAACAAATAACATGAATCAATGGCCCAACCACAAAAGAGCACTATATTCTGATCATGTTGTAAGCTAAAAGAAAGGTAATTGAACGGAATCTTTTAATTTCTCCTCGCGTGGTGGTTGTTGTTCTTGTTTGACGAGACCGTCCGTCCTAAACAAAAGAGAGATGCCTAAACTCTAAACAACACGAGAAAATAATAATAATAACGCTAGAATTCCCCGACCCTACCCGCCCGGCCAGGCACTAACAAATTATGGGTCTGTTTGGTTGCCACAATGAGCCAACCTCGTCTGGCCGGACGCGAGCTGGAGACTTGCCTGGGTTCTATTTGGTTGGTGCGCTAGGAGGCTGCCTAATCCAGGCTGGGCATCAGGCTCAGGCGACCGAAAACGGTCGCCATGCTCCTAGGCGAGCGCTCATCTTCCTCCTCGCATACGCGTCTTCCTCCGCGTCCCAGCCAAGCCGCCGGTGTCGATCCGGATTCTCCCCGTCCTGGCCCTCCACGTCACAATCTTTGCCCCGAGCTCCTCTCCAAAAGCCCCATGCCGCCGACCCCGGTTTCACCTCCATCTCGCCGCAATTCGCCGAGGAGCCGCTGCTGCCACGAGCTCCATCTCCGTCGCATTCCGCCGCCATCAATCGTCCCCCGCCCGTGTCGTCTTTACTGTTGGAATCGTGTGTCCACGTTCTACGTCGTGCTCCCATCATCTTCGTCCGAGCGTCAACGAGCCGCCGCCTCCTCTGTTGATCTCCTCACCGGTGAGTTCTTTTACTTCCCCGAGTGCGTCATAATCTTCGCCCCGAGCTCCTCTCCAAAAGCCCCATGCCGCCAGCCCCAGTTTCGCCTCCATCTCGCCGCAATCCGTCGAGGAGCCGCCGCTGCCGCGAGCCATTCTCCGTCGCATTCCACCGTCGTCCATCATCCTCCGCCCGTGCCGTCTTCACCGTTGGAATCGCGTGTTCGCGTTCTACATCGTGCTCCCATCATCTTCGTCCGAGCGTCACCGAGCCGCAGCCGACCTTGTCCTCCCCAAAGCCGCCGCTTGTCTCCCCCGTATCCGGCCGCAGGGCGCCACCGCTGGCCTGCCCCAGTGGTCGACATCACCACCCCGTTGGCGCTGAGCCACCTCCATCGAGCTGACCGGAAGAACAGAGGATGAAGAAGGAAGGAAGCGTATTTCCTGTTTTTACACTTCCTAATTCTGAAAACGTACTTATTTTCTGGTTTGACGCTATCTTCAGGCACGTATCACCAACCAAACACAACATCTCCAGACTTATCCGACCAGCCAAAAACCATCTGCTTTTTAGGCTACTCTCGGAAACCACTTTTTCTCAAGCACGGCTCTCCGGGTGGCAACCAAACACAGTTCTCAGGGTGGCAACCAAACAGGCTCTAAATGGGGTACAACAACTGAACAATAGAATTAAGCAGCAACTAGCAAATCGAAATGAAGGCCGTTTTTTCTGAAGTCATATGGAAATCATGGCCGTCTAAACTAAACCTCGAAATCCGAGATGGATTTGGATCCCTTACAACAGCAACACCAACGCGTATTGTAGCCGGTCAAAACGTGTGTGAGTATGATGCAAAATTAGTATAGGATCAATTAGTAGTGTGAGATTAACTAATTGAGCAGCGACCGAGCACTAGCATGGGGGGGGGGGGGGCAAGCAAGAAGCTTCAGAAACGGATCCAGGGTTTGGTGCGAACCATCGAAGTCGCGACGTATGTACGCGGCCCTACCCACCTACGCACCTACCAAATGCATCCTCCATCCGTCCGCGCGCCAGGAAGATGGTGGTAGTGCACGGCTGGCTAGCTACGTGGCTGCGATTGCAATCAGGCGGGGAGGAAAAGGAGGCGTCCAAATCGTCGCGGCCGGAGCGGCGTCGCCATCCGGCGGACCGCGCGCGCGACGAGCGAGCGATTACCTGGGCGGCGTCGTTGCGTTGGTTCGGTGGAAGGAGGTTGTTTTTTATGTTTTCTACCGTGCGCATGCAGAGGCCCCGGGGGGAAACGTGCGGCGGCGCGCGCGCGGCGGGCAGATGGTTATAAGTGATAAATATCCGCGCGCGTCGCATCCATGCCCACTTCGAAGCCAGGGTTTTCCACCAGAATTCCACGCGGGAGGCTGGGGTTTAAAAAAAGTCGGATTTCAGGATTTATCATTACGAGATAGATAGATTTTAAATTTCGATTGTAACTTGAAAGATTTTTAGAGAAAAATATGTTAAAAATAAAACCCTATAAAAATTATACAATAATCTACACTATGTCATGAACTTTCCCTAAAAATATCATAATTTTTAGAACTATATTACTATGTCAAACAATTCCTTAAAGATCTCAGCATACTTAGAGGCAAAATCGTCTTTTCGCGCCCAAGTCAACGGCCAAGTCCTCGGTCAACTCATAGGAGTGACAAAAAAAAGGAGAGAAGTTGAGAACGAGTGGCATACAAGGGATGAACAATTTTTCGATGGTATTTTGAAGAGCCCGCCAATTTCCAATGGCAAATAAGGAATTAACTCTACATAATACGTCTAATGAAATCCAAATTCATACATAAATAAACAAAAGATAAAGCGAGAATGTAAAATAAACTTAAGGTAGTACCTGGCTAATGAACATAACAATCTGAATGTCTATCAATATGTGCGAGTAGCAATATGTGGAATAAAAGTAGCTAAATTAGTGAAACAATCAGAAAATTGTGACTAATTAGAAACATTGAAATGAAATGTTAGTATGGAACATACAGCAAAGCCGCTAGCTATGACTAGGAGCAGGAGGCAAGTCTATTCTACGAGATTTCATATGTTGAAAACGATCTATGATTTTTTTTTTAATCATCAATGATTTTGAATATCTCTCGCTCAGTGTAGCACACAATCAAGTCATTGAGCCATTCATCGGAGACTTTATTGCGCAAGTCTGACTTTATAATTTTCATTGCCGAAAAGATTATTTCAACTGATGCCGTTGCCATGGGAAGAATCAATATTAGCTCAATGAGACGTAGACTAATGGGAACGTTTTGTCTTTTCCCATTTCAACCATATTTTCGGCGAGCCTTGGAGAAATAACTGTGCAAAGTTCGCTTGTCCATCTTTTATAAATCTACAATAAATTATATGTAATCCATGAGCGATGAGTACTAAGTACATGTAACTAGACTACACAAGTAGACAACATCATATGTTCACAACATCATCTCAACTCTAATTAGCAATCAATTTGAGTTTATAATTCCTACAATCCTACCATTCCATAACAATCACACATTCACGCTTTACCTCAGCAGTCAACAAGCAGCAGCTCAGCCTCAGCTCCTTCACAGTCTACTATGCTCCTTAGCCGGTCAGTCCTCACACGACTTTCTCTCCTCACACGTCCAGCGTCCTCAAAGCCAAAGGCTCGAAGCCTCAAAGCCAAAGTTCCTCTTCGGCTCTTCGCCTCTTCCTCACACGGTCGACATGCGCCTACACTCGCCCCCGGCCACTCGCCCTTGGCCGCTCGTGCTCGGCCCCGGCCGCGTTCGTCTCTAGGCCCCAACCAGCCCCCGCTTGTGGCTCGCCGCCTCCGCACCTCGCCCACGGCCGCTCGTGCTCTCTCCCGGCCGCTCATGATCGCCCTTGACCACCTTCGCCTCTAGGCCCCAACAGGTCCTGCTCGTGGCTCGCCGCCTCCACGCCTCGCCTCATTGTCGCCGTCGGCCGCGCGTGCCTAGCCGGCCAACCGCCCGCCCAGGTCACCAGGTGAGGCTCTGAATGGCTCTGAATGGGGGGGATCAGGGATTTGGGGAGTGGGGATGGGGAATTCCGAAATCGAGAATAGGGATTTGGGGTTAGGGATTTGGGGAGTGCAAAAATGGGCCCTATGATATTGGATTATGGAAAGAATATAGCCCAAACGGCCCAAATGCTTGAGTAGTTGAGTTGCTTGTCGTCTTCGTTTGGTTTTCCTGAGTTCTTCAAAGCTTCGCTCCTTCTTTCCTTCATGGCGCGGCGCCTGCCAGCCGATGCTTTGTGCTGATGGGAAACCGGAGGAGGAGACAGTGGCAGAGGGGGTTCTAGGGGCACAGTAAGCAGAATCGGTGCACATGCCCCTACGCACACTGGTGGTGCGTCCGCCACTGGGGGTAAATCCTGAAACTCATCTATTCACAGTAGCAAATTTTGAATTATCTGTTACAAAAAACGTGTTGTGTTTGCTAAACCTAGTATAAAGTTTTGGATTCGAACTCGAATATTCGGTTCCTAGTGGTCATCGTAAGAGAACTGCACAAAACTGTTATTCTGTTCAAGTCGTGTTTGAATTCCATCTAGCGACCTAATCGGTTATGATCAGCCTTGGCAAACGGTCTTTCGAACCTTGGCCGTCTACGCTGTGGAATCTACTAGCATATCTGTAGTTAATATGAGATTAATATATTTGTAAGTTGCAAGATATTTTCTTAAATCTAAGTCAACTTTTGTGACCATTGGATCTGCATAGAGATTGGTATGTTGTCTTGATTTGTCATAGGTGATCCAACGAACCAAAGGGGTAACTTGTATTTAGGAAAAGGAAGCAACTAGCCCACACTATGCCGTCGGGAGTCCTTCCCAATGGTGTACAACATCCAGCCATCTATTGTGATGAATAGTCTGGATTATGCCCACACACATACTCTCTCTCACCCGCACACTCTCTCCTCCCACCTATCCACCCTTTCTCTCTCATGCCAGCAATTTTAAAAACTTTAGGCATGTTTAAAGAAACTTTTGAAAATTCAAGTCAGATTTCAAAATTTGAGGAAAATTTCATATAAGTTTCAAGTAACAAAAGCAAGTTTCATGAGGTTTCAAGAAACTGAAACTTGATTTCTGCAAGTTTTGGAACAATTTCATGAAGTTTCAAATTTGAAACTTGAAAGAAGTTCCATGAAGTTTCAAAAAGTTTCAAACCAAACTACAAATTTCAGAGAGTTTTAGGTGAGTTTTAGAACGATTCTTCAAGTTTTGCAGAGTTTCACACTAATTTCACTCTCGAAGCTTCAAGTTTCATAGAGTTTCTCACCTCGAAGCTTCAAGTTTCGTAGAGTTTTAGGTTAGTTTCATGCCTCGAAGATTAAAGTTTCAAAGGAGTTTCATACAAGTTTCATACCAAAATACTTACGTTTCGTACAAGTCCTCGAAAAAACAAGTTTTAGACGAGTTTCACATGGCAACATGATGTTTCAAGCAAATTTCAAACACTAAAAGTCAGGAACTTCATGTTTCAGATTAGTTCCAAGAAAGTTCCATAACAAATCAAACAAGTTTCGGTAAACATTGAGAGAAATTCACAAAACATTAAAGAGAGTATCGCTTGTTGGTAGCATGGAAAAAAGCGAGGACATCGGCGTGCTTGCACGTGGGCCCATGCTTGGCGACGCCGATGCCGTCTTGTTCCGTCGTCACACCTTGCTCCTCATTGGCGCTCCCCGTGGGCTTCGTCTTCACACATGGCTATTGTCGGCCATGAGCTCACCGCTGATTTGCACGATGCCTCGCCGGAGCTCACGTAGTCGATAGCCACGCCTCCCGTCGCCATTGGCCACCACATCGGATCGAGGAGCACCGCCATGGCACATCGATTGCCAAGCCACACTAGAGCGATTGTGTTGGCACCAAACCGCCACCATGCATTATGAGTGTCGCCGTTGTCCCGTGCTGCAGAGCCAACGACACAGTGGTGTCGTCCAGATCTGGCGAGGAGGACGCGAGATCTAGCGATTGGATGCGGGATGATGTGCTTTCGACAAGGAGGACAACCGATCCAGCGGCGGTGTCGATGGTGGCCGGAGCGATAGGCGTCGCCGCTTTGTTAGGCGTTGGGCATCACTTGTGCAGAGAGAGAGCTATGAGGATGTGGTGGAGATGGTACCTGTTTGGATAAGGATAGGAAAAGGAGGTCCATCCGACGACTTGCCCGAGATGCATCGGAAGGTGCTTTCTTATCCCGTTGGTTGGGGAAAGAATGCTATAGCGTTCTCTAGATTTTCCATTAAGAAAAACTAGTCACCTTACACCTTTTTTTTGAACGAATAGTCACCGTATACGACCGGTTTTTTCTCACATTTTTTTTCTTTACACTAGCTCAAGTTGACACATGGAGTGTGATAAAGATCCAACTAGTTGATAAGGACACCAAATTGTTGGCCTAATCTTTCATGGCACACCCAGAGATTAGTAACATGTCGTCTTCTTCTCTTTGCTTCGGATGAACAATACCATACACGTGATAGTGCCCCCACTTGAACAGTACCGACTAGGATGACTTGAGTGGAGAATAGCAATCTCACAAACTAATTCGGGTGAATTGAATTACAAGAAAATTAACACACTCACAAATCAATTTAATACATTGAATTGCAAGTAGTAGTAGCCTCGGTGAACAGTATCCACGCATGAACAGTACCCTCTGTGAACAGTGCCAAACTCTTGATCTTTCTCTCAATCTCTCAAGAACAACAAGTCTCTCATCTCCCAAACACAATAACACACAATATGTGCCAAGTGGCTTTTCTAGTTTTTATTCATCTAAATCATAACTTGTCTTTACATGGTGCGGCTATGGGGCTTAAATAGCCTCCCACACAAGCACAATTGCTCTCGGATGAACAGTAACCACATGAACAGTATGTGTGAATAGTGTCCGAAACTAACTCAACCTCCTAAACACACACAACTCAAACTCTCTTATTTTTGGAATTAAAAATCAGCAAAAAGGAATTTTGAATTTAAAGGTCCGAAACAAACTCTAACTCAAACTCTAAACAGAAAACTAGCTCTATTGCTTATATCTAATTATGACTCTTTAATTAAAAAGAAAATACATGAAATTCAGAATTGATGCTTTGGGCTAAAATTTGGATTGAACTTGGAGCTCAATTCGAACTCTTTGCATCTGTTAGATTTTGTGAACTATCCGAATACCACCTTGCCCTAGCCCACCTCTCCTGCTTGGGTCAAGTGCCTCCCCAGCTTGGGCCCATGCGCCCCCTTGACTTGGCTTTGGGTCTCCACTCGTTTTTCTCCCTCTTGGGGCGACGCCCATGTTTGGCCCCCCTTTAGCTCATACGGTTTCTCTCTCTCTTGGCCCACGCAACCTTGGCTGGTCCATGTACCTTGGCTTCCTTTGGCTTACTTTTGGCCCATGTGGTAACCACCTTGCTTCGGCTATGGCACCTAAGACGGCGTGTGGAGAAAGCTTTCCTCTTTACGGGAACAACATATCTCTCTCATCGGCTAGCATCCCTTTCCTCCCTCTCCTCCCTCTTGGCCAAAGCTAGGTCCCCTTTTGCTTCTTGTTGCAAAACAGTACCCCATTGAGAATTGGCACAAGAATGCAATTTAGAAACATTTACCAATGTGATACATGCTCCTATGGACGTATCATCCTCCCTTTCTTCAAGAAAAGACATCCTCGTTTTTTGTGTAACCCTAGGAATCTTCGTTGAGGTAGTCTTCACGATTGCCTTTTTAGCGGTGATCTCCTCAGCACGAATAGCACTCTCTGGCATAGAACAAAGGGTATATGATCTTCCCCGATGCACCAAAGAGTACTTGTAGGACCTCCCGTTGTGTGTAGCATTGTGGTCGAATTGCCACGACGTCCTAATAGCAAATGACATACATGCATGGGCACGATATCACAATCCACCTTGTCTTCAAAATCACCCACTGAAAATGAAATTGTGACATGGTGAGTGACCTTCAGCTTACCGACATTATGCAACCATTGCGCATAGTACGATTGAGGATGCCGCCAAGTTGACAATCCCAAACCTTGCACCAAGTCCTTGCTGATGACATTGTTGTAATTGTCACCATCAATGATAAGCTTGCAAACCTTCTCTTTGATATTGCATTCAGATTTAAACATGTTGCTCCATTGCCCTTTATAGACAATAGCCGTGTCATCAACCTGAATCATCTTAGTCAGCATACAAAGACCGTCTTGTGATGCCTCGCCATTGATTTTGCCATCATGAGAATATGACTCCCCCTCTTGCTATTTTTGGGTAGGAAGAAGGGTTGCATCGTGGTTTTCTTCTTTTCTTCCTCGGCTGACCTTTCTTCTTCCCGTTTCTCCATCTTTAGCTTTCGCTGTTGCTCTTCAATGGCATCTTGGACCTTATCACGCTACTATCTATCTTTAAGGTACCTCGATAATGACCAATATGTAATCTCCCTTCGCGTTTCTCTCCAAGGAAAAGAGAGACGCATGATGTGACATGATGCAACTCGGTGTATGTGATGTTCGACCAACCAATATGCACCAATCACCAATGAACATGCTCGCATATGCATAGGAATCACATCACAAGTAACAAAAACAATATACCCGTCCAAAGAAAATTTTACCTCTATTTGTTTTGTGATCGGAATGTGCTTGAACCTCCAAAGCAACAGATATGGCTCCGGATGTGGCTTTGTGACCAACCCCAATCTGTCCACAAATGTTTGACTTGCAGCGTTTGTCAAGCTTCCCGTATCGATCATCATAACACAATCTGTGTTCCCCACTCGACACCGATTGAAGAATATGTAGCTCGGCTCGTGGAGTAGATCCCCTCACATTGATCTATAGTATAGCTGAATTGCATGATCAGCTTCATCTCCTTCATGTCGGCCATACCGATTCTTGATCTTCGTAGCAACAAAGTATCATGAGCAACTGAAGCTCTAATACCACCTTTTAAAGATCTAACTAGTTGATTAGAAGGGTCCTGAATTGTTGGCCCAATCTTTCACGGTACACTCGAAGATTAGTAATGTGTTGTCTTCTTCTCTTTGCTTTAGATGGACAGTACCATGCACGTGAATAGTGCCCACATGAATAGTACTAACTAGGATGACTTGAGGGGAGAATAGCAATCTCACAAACCAATCTAATAGATTGAATTACAAATAGTAGTAGCCTCAATGAACAATGTCAACGCATGAACTATAACCCTTCGTGAACAGTATCGAACTCTTAATTTCTCTCTCAATCTCTCAACAACAACAAGTATCTCATCTCCCAAACACAAGAACACACAAAATACGCTAAGTGGCTTTTCTGGTTTTTATTCATCTACATTATAACTTGTCTTTACATGTTTCGGCCATGGGGCTTAAATAGTCTCCCACGTAAGCACAATTGCTCTCAGATAAACAGTAACCACGTGAACAGTATGCGTGAATAGTATCTAAAACTAACTCAACCTCCTAAACGCACACAGCTCAAACTCTCCTATTTTTGGAATTAAAAATCAGCAAAAAGGTATTTCGGATTTAAAGTTTTGAAACGAACTCTAACTCAAACTCTAAACTGAAAACTAGCTCTTTTGCTTATATCTGATTAGGGCTCTTTAATTTAAAAGAAAATACATGAAATTCGAAATTGATGCTTTGGGCTGAAATTTGGATTGAACTTGGAGCCTAATTCGAACTCTTTGCATCTGTTGGATTTTGTGAACAATCCGAATACCACCTTGTCTTAGCCCACCTCTCCTGCTTGGGTCGAGTGCCTCCCCAGCTTGGGCCCATGCGCCCCCTTGACTGGCTTTGAGCCTCCACTCGGTTTCCTCCCTCTTGGGCGACGCCCATGTTTGGCCCCCTTTAGCCCATGCGGGTTTTCTCTCTTGGCCCACGCACCCTTGGCTGGTCCATGCGCTTTGGCTTTCTTCGGCTTACTTCTGGTCCATGTGGTAACCACCTTGCCTTGGCTATGACACCTAGGACACCGCATGGAGAAAGCTCTCCTCTTTGCGGGAACAACATACCTCTCTGCTGTGCTAGCTTCTCTTTCCTCCCTCTTGGCCAAAACTAGATCTCCTTTTGCTTCTTGTTGTAAAACTGTACCCTATTAAGAATTGGCACAAGAATGCAATTTAGAAACACTTACCAAGATGATCGATGCTCCTGTGGCCGTATCAGAGCGTATCTAATATAGCTAAACATGCTGTTGCTCCAGCATTCCGTACGTCGACCTGCGAGTTGTTCTCCGCTGCACACTCTAGTGTACCCTATCAATCACTCCCAGCCGTTTGACGATCATTTTCACGGCAAAAACAACGTTTTGTTCGTCATCCGGTCAATCACTCGCCCCCAGTCCCCTTCCTCTCCGCTTCCTCCACCCCAAACATAACGCCTCTCCGATTTCACCAAACCATATACTACTACCACACATAACTAGTCCACCCTTCTTCCTGCATTATTTTCCCCTTTATTATATATATTCCGGCGTCGTCCCCATGGCGATCATGGGCCCGAAGCGCAAAGTCACCTACCCCTCGCGCATATAAGCGAGCCCCCCGTAGAGCAGTAGACAGCCCACCACACACAGCTAGTACTCCCGCCACCATCGATCGACCGGTCGAACAACCGCGCGGCGATCGAGCCCGTGCGTACTGCTCCTCCAAGAAGACCAGCTCCTGCTCCGTCGATCGCGGCCGGCGCGCGGCACATACCGGCTGCTGATACATGCGAAGGTCCCGGCGGGTGGGGTGGTAGTAGCTGTTCCGCGATAATGAGGAGGAGGGGCGCCACGGCCTGGTGGATTCTTGGCGCGGCCATCGTTGCGTCGGCGTTCTTGGCTGCGGCCTCGGAGGCGGCGGCGGTGCATGAGCATGACTACGAGGAGGCCCTCCGGAAGAGCCTGCTCTACTTCGAGGCGCAGCGGTCGGGGCGGCTGCCGCACGGCCAGCGCGTCGCCTGGCGCGACCACTCCGGCCTCACCGACGGCCTCGAGCAAGGAGTACGTGCAGCTAGCATACGGAGATCATTCATGCCACCGCGCTAGCTTGTGCAAAGAATTCCGCGTGCTCGTGCTGATGGATCTTGTCTGAATCAATGGTTAGGTGGATTTGGTGGGCGGGTACTACGACGCTGGCGACCACGTCAAGTTCGGCCTGCCCATGGCGTTCACGGTGACCATGCTCTCGTGGAGTCTCCTCGAGTACGGCGGCGACGTCGAGGACGCCGGCGAGCTCGCCCACGCCCTCGAGGCCATCAAGTGGGGCACCGACTACTTCATCAAGGCGCACACCAAGCCCGACGAGCTTTGGGCCGAGGTAACTAGCTACTAATTACTGTCATTAGTTAATTAACCATCCAATCAACAACTCAACCAAGAGATCGACCAACATGCCTGCACAATTGGTTGTGGTTGGCAAAAGGAGGAGAAAAAAAAAGGAAAGGAACATTTGTTAGGTGGAGCTAGAGGACAGCAAAGCTAGGTGCGGCTCAGTCGAGAGTCGAGACGCGCTAGTCTCACACTGCATGATTGTGTTTTCACATGCATTAGGAATTTAGAATTATTATTTGCTCCCCTGGCTTTGACAATGTGAGCTAAGCTGAAATGATTAATCGTGGTGTGCTTGCCGTGCTGCAGGTTGGCGACGGCGACACGGACCACTGCTGCTGGCAGCGGCCGGAGGACATGACCACGTCGCGGCAGGCCTACAAGGTCGACCGCCACCGCCCCGGCTCCGACGTCGCCGGCGAGACTGCCGCCGCCATGGCCGCCGCCTCCATCGTCTTTCGAGAGGTCAACCCACACTACGCCTGTATCCTCATGCACCACGCCCAGCAGGTAACAATTAGGCGCTCATCTTGGTTAATTACTACCCCTTCCGTCACAAAAAGTTGTTCTATAATACGTCCAGTTAAATCGTATCAATTTTGATTAAAGATATTATCTAAAATATATGATTTAGATGTACGAAACGGTGTGAGTAAATTTGCTACAAAAAAATATTTTCATAATATTATACTTTTATAACTTTATTTCAAGTAAAAAACCACTTATTTTGTGATCGGACGCAGTACTACTGTTATTGTGATTAGACCCTTGAGATTGGGTATATCTGGCTTGTGTGGAATGTCGGGTACGTGTAGCGAAACTGTTGGAGGGTGGAATCTGCGGACCCGACTTGGAAATTGGAACCCCGGTCAAAACGGGAGGATTATTTTCCAGGTTCGCATAGAAGCCGTGTTCTTTCGTGTGCCCTGCGCCGCACGTGCCAACCTGTCAACATGACGTCAAGTCGAGGCAAGGCAAATTTTTTTCTTTAACCGTGTGGAGTTCTGTCGGTCTAGAGACACCGACATGTGGACCCCTGAAGCTGTAGAATTCAGGGTTAGGTACTTAGGTTACTACAATATAGTAGTGCCGTAGTTCCGTGATGCGAGAAACTACGTAACGTAACCACCACATTTCCGTCACGTTATCGCCTGCAAAACCATGTCATTACAACGATGCAACGATGATGACTATTGCAGTCAGAAGAATATTAGTTAGCTGGTTAGTTAAAATAGTGTACTGGCTACTGAGTGCTGACCTACTTTCGTTTTTTATTTTTTATTTTTGGTTCTCGATCACAACAGCTGTTCGAGTTCGCGGACAAGTACAGGGGCAAGTACGACAGCAGCATCGCGGAGGTGAAGAGCTACTACGCGTCGGTGAGCGGCTACCACGACGAGCTCCTCTGGGCCGCCCTCTGGCTCCACCGCGCCACCGGCCGCCCCGGCTACCTCGACTACGTCGTCGACAACGCCGACGGCTTCGGTGGCACGGGCTGGGCCATCACCGAGTTCAGCTGGGACGTCAAGTACGCCGGCGTCCAGATCCTCGCCGCGAGGGTAAGCACACAACAACACGTACACTGACATGTCATGCACGTACGTGTAAGTGGTCGGTCACTGACAGGAGTGAGTTGCGTGATTTGCAGCTGCTGCTGAGGGGAGAGCACTCGGCGCGTCACAGGGAGACGCTGGAGCAGTACAGGGCGAAGGCGGAGCACTACGTGTGCGCGTGCCTCGGCGAGAACGCGGCCGGTGGCGCGGACGCGAACGTGGAGCGGAGCCCCGGCGGGATGCTCTACGTGCGCCAGTGGAACAACATGCAGTACGTGACCAACGCGGCGTTCCTCCTGTCCGCCTACTCGGGCTACCTCGCGGGCGCCGGCGCGCTGGCCGTGGCGTGCGCGGGGGGCGGGACGGCGGAGGCCGGCGAGGTGTTCGCGCTGGCCAGGGCGCAGGTGGACTACGTGCTCGGCAGCAACCCGCGCGGCATGAGCTACCTCGTCGGGTACGGCGCCAAGTACCCGACCAGGGTGCACCACCGCGCCGCGTCCATCGTACCGTACAAGGACAGCAAGGAGTTCATCGGCTGCGCGCAGGGGTTCGACGACTGGTTCGGCCGCAAGAGCTCCAACCCCAACGCCGTCGTCGGCGCCATCGTCGGCGGGCCCGACCGCCGCGACAGGTTCAGGGACGACAGGGATAACTATATGCAGACGGAGGCGTGCACGTACAACACAGCGCCCATGGTCGGCATGTTCGCCATGCTCAACAGGCTGGCTCGGCAGGAGTCGACGGCACCGCAAGAATTGCAGCCGGAAAATAGTAGTAGTCCGGCGACAAACCGAAGTGTAAATAGATAGTAATACTGGGGGTCTGTACAATTTTGCCCCTATTCTTTTGTTCATTCTTTTTAGATGTGAAGGCTCTCCTCACAGAAAATTATTTGTATACCAGAGAGAGAGAAGAAAAAACAGGGCGGAGGCATTTGGCAAGCAAATGTAAATTCCCTCCCCGTGTTGATATAATCCCGTTGTCTTCCTACGTTAAATATGTTGATTAGGGAGTCCTTAATGTAATAAACGTGACACTTGAAGGGTGTTCACAGTTTGCATGTACTGCATATAGGAAGTAGTCGATGACGACGCCTTTGTTGGAGCCGTGCCATGGAAATCGGATCAGGTGTTAGTGGCCTGACTGCATGTATTTTCAGTTAGTAGTTTTGAGTACTTATCTTATCAAGAGAATAACAGAAAAACGGCGTAAACTGTGCGCGTCGGAAAAAAACTCTCTTGTGTGTGTTCTGTTGATCTTCGTTCTCAGCTCCAGCGACAAGAAAGGCTATTGCGTGTGTGTCTCCAACGTGAAAGAGTGCGTTAGGATTACTCTAGGCCAATATTTGGTATCAGAGCTCGTGTTCATCATCCTTGTATGCCTAAGATAATGCTATGATCACCGGGCAGCAGAGTCACCGGCGATGGAGAGGGCTCATCGAAGACACCGGAGAGAGAATGCAATGTAAGCCTTCAATACCCGATGCTCGCAAGGAACAACTACGCAACTTGGGCGGTGAAGATGAAAGTCTTCATGCGATCTCAAGGTGTGTGGGACGCAATAGTGGAGGGAGCTGTTGACGAAAGGAAAGATAAGATGGCGCTCGTGGCGATCTTCCAAGCCATACCGGAAGAAATGCTGTTGTTATTGGCCAAGAAAGAAACCGCCAAGGAAGCCTGGATGACCCTGAAGACGATGCATCTCAGTAAAGATCCTGTCAGGGAGGCGTGTGTGCAAAATCTCAAGAGCAAATTTGAGAATTTGCGCATGAAAGATAGTGAGTCAGTTGATAACTTCGCCATGAGGTTGACTTCGCTTGTCAGCAAGATCCGGGGTTTAGGGGACAAAATGGAGGAAGTTTATGTCGTGAGGAAGTTCCTCCGTGCCGTCCGTAGGAGATTCGCACCAGTTGTCACTACGCTCGAGCAATTTGCAGACCTCAAAGCAATGAAGGTCGAAGAATTGATCGAGCGGCTGAGAACACACGAGGAAGGAGCTCGCTGTTTCGACGGCGATGAAGATGAAAATCTGCTCTTAACTCGTGCTGAGTAGGAGGCCAAGGTGACAAGTAAAAGAGGTGAGCAATTAAGCAGTTGTTCCAAGTCAAGGGACAAGGGAGGTCAATGGCACGGTGGGTGCGGGTATGGCCGTGGCCACAGCGAACGCGGACACGGCGAGCGCGGTAAGGGTGAAGGCCCTGCCGAGTCTGGCAAGAAGAAATTCGACAAGTCCAAAATCCGCTGCTTTAATTGCAACAACCACGGGTATTTTGCATCAGAATGCCACAGCAAGAAGAAGGAGGAGAAGGCCTACATCGTGGAGAAATATGATGAGGAGCCGACCCTATTGATGGTTGAGGCTTGTGAGCTGTCACACTCAATCCGGGAGAGATCAGCGGAGGTGATGCTCAATGAAGAAGGGCTCAAACCTAAGCATATGATCAAAACAAGGTATGACAATCAGTGATAGGTTCAAAGGAGATGTTCAGTCACTTGGATGCGGAGGTGACCGGGACCATAAGGATTGGAGACAGATCATCGGTGGACATTTGTGGTTGCGGAATCGTGTTGATTCAATGCCAGAATAGGGAGCACCGAGCACTCACTAATGTGTACTATATACCATCACTGAATAGTAACATAGTGAGCCTCGGTCAATTGGAGGAACACGGGTGCAAGGTGATTATGGAAGCTGGGTATTTGCGCATCTTCGACACTCAAAGAAGACTGCTTGCGTGAGTAAGAAGGACAAAAAACTGGCTATACATCCTTAGCATTGATCCGGCTAAACCGGCCTGCTTAATGGCGGTCATGAGAGAGGACCCCTAGCTGTGGCATGCTCCCTACAAACATTTGAACTTCCAAGCACTCAGGAAGCTAGCAAGCGTGAACATGGTAGTTGGCCTACCCCATCTGAAGCACGCTGACCAAGTTTGTAACGGATGTCTCATTGGGAAGCAAAGGCGCATTGCTTTCCCTAATGGGACTGTGGGACTTAATCTTGCAGTGGCCCCCGAGCTCCGGACTTTCTGCGATGGCAACAGCAGAAGCGGGTCTTATGGCGTGCGTGTGTGCGTGATAGGATCAGTCTAATTCGTAAGGAACGTGGGCTGGCACGATTCCGATTTGTATGCATTCCATAAGTAGCTAGAACCTACCATATTTCCTGTAATTTGAACACTTTATATTCAGAAGAGAATAGAGGAGAAAATTGCCCCAAATCATTCTGTTCTTTCCGTTTTTTCGAAATCATCGGATGTGCTCTGATCTTTGCGAAACTAGGCTAAAACCAACATCCGTATCGAGCACGATGCATGCCTAAGTACCTTGATTAGACCCGATCGTTGCTCATGGCTAAGCGGTAGCGGAGAAGCGGCGGGCGTTCCATTACTGCGGTGACGGCGACAAACTACATTTGGGTGATTCGGTGCAAGCGATGATGAAGGATCAAGGCGTCTGGGAAGCAATCGAGCCGGCGGCCGGCGCGACCGTCGACACGAAGAAGGACAAGAAGGCGAGGTCGCATCTTCTCCAAGCACTCCCGGAGGACCTCCTTATGCAGGTGGTGAGGAAGAAAACGGCGAAGGAGGTCTGGGACTGTCTCAAGACAAGGTTCGTTGGCGCGGATCGCATTAAGAACGCGTGGCTGCAGACGTTGAAGAATGAATTTGACACCATGCGTATGTAGGAGGGAGAGACCCTGGACCAATACGCTGGAAGGATCAACGGCATGTCCGCCAGGTACACCAACCTAGGGGCGATGCTCGACGATGCCGCATTGGTCAAGAAAATGTTTGACACCGTGCCTGATCGATTCCTAAGTGTGATCACTGGGATCGAGCAGTTCTACGACTTTGAGACCATGCCATTCGAAGAAGTCGTAGGGCGGCTGAAGACTTATGAAGAGCGTACATGCCCGCGCACATTTGGCGGAAACAGCGGCGGCAACGGCCAGCTCCTACTCACTCAGGCCGAGTGGCAGGTGCGGCAAAAGAAGGATGGCGGCGACTCCTCGTCGAACAACAAGGGCAAATCCTATGCTCCTGCAGATAGCAGCAACCGCGGCCGGAGTGGATGTAGTCGCAGCAGATGGCGCAGCAAGGGCGGTCGTGGCGGGGTGCCAAGCAAAGACGGCGCGAGTGGTTCCAGCGGTGGTGGTCGTGACAAGAGCCACATCCGTTGTTTTAACTGTGACAAGATGGGCCATTATGCATCTAAATGCAGGGCCCTGAAGAAGGAGGAGGAGGCGCACCTCACGCGCGCGGATGACACCGAGCCGGCCCTGATGCTCACGGTGTCAGAGGAGATGGTGCCGAAACAGCAGGGGCGGCAGGATGCCATCCTGCTGAGCGAGGAGAAGACGAGGCCAGAGGAGAAGGCTGCCCCCTGTCATGTAAGGTACCTGGACAACAGGGCGATCAGCCACATGACCGGCGACAGGGCGAAGTTCTGCGAGCTGGACGAAAATGTCACCAGTAAGGTCAAATTCGACGACGGCTCGACGGTGCAAATCATGGGCAAGGGTTCAATCATGTTCGGCTGTAGGAATGGGGATCAGTGGCTGCTCCAGGAGGTATATTACATTCCGAGGCTCCGAAGCAACATCGTGAGCCTCGGACAACTAACCGAGATCAGCCACAAAGTTATCATGGATGAGGACGCCATGCAGGTGCTCGACAAAAGTCATGCGAGGTTGCTCATGAAGGTAAGGCGCACTGCAAATCGTCTTTACCAAATTGAGTTGCATCAGGCGGAGGCGGTGTGCCTCCTGGCAAACCTTGAAGATCCTGCGTGGCTGTGGCATGCCAAGCTTGGCCATGTCAACTTCCATGCTATGAAGTTCCTCGTTGACAAGGAGATGGCGGCAGGCGTGCCACCAATCATGCACACAAACCAGCTGTGTCAAGGGTGTTTGGTGGTGAGGCAGCGGAGGCCGTTTCAATGACAAATTACAGGCGAGAAGCCGCTGAGCGTTACATCTTGACCTCTGCGGTCTGATCACACCTTCAAGCCTCGCCGGTAACAGTTACTTCATGTTAATCGTTGATAATTACTCAAGGTGGATGTGGCTGTACGTGATCAAGATGAAGGATCAAGCCTGCTCTGTGTTCCGAAGATTCAAGTTGCAGGTCGAGAACACGAGCGAGCGGCGCATTAAGACACTGAGGACTGGTCGTGGTGGGGAGTTTCTCTCTGCTGAGTTCAACCGGCTCTGCGAAGAGTCCAGGATCGAGTGGCACCTCACTGCGCCATACACGCCACAGCAAAACAGAGTGGAAGAGCGGAGGAACAGGACCGTGATGGCGATGGCGAGGTCTCTTCTCAAGAGCATGAATGTGCCAGGAAGATTTTGGGGGGAGGCGGTGCGGCACGCGGTGTACCTGCTGAACCGCTTGCCGACGAAGGCGCTGGGCGAACGCACCCCGTTCGAGGCATGGAACGGAAGGAAGCTGCATCTGGCACATCTTCATGTGTTCGGCTGCACGGCGCACGCGAAGGTGACAACGCCACACCTGAAGAAATTCGACGACCGAAGCCAGCCGATGGTGTACCTTGGCATTGAGGACGGCTGTAAGGCGCACCACTTATTTGATCCACGGCGCCGGAAAATTCATGTAAGTCGTGATGTCAAATTTGAAGAACATGTGGAGTGGAGCTGGAGTACAGGCGCAGGGGGTGAGGATCCATCGGATTTTGCCATCGAGAATGAATGCAACACCGAGCCGACAGAGGGCGGCTTTGAGCCACTCACGGGTGACCCTGCAGGTGAGCTAGCGCCCGCGGCACAAGTTCACCCAGCCCCTTCATCGACTCCGCTGGCCGGCGAGGTGACGCCGAGAGGGCCAGCAACCAGGGCGCGTGCTGCGGCACGCACGGCAGCAACCTCCCCGACATCCCCCACCACTCCGATGGTGACACCAGCCCCTGGATCGCTGGCAGATGATCTTGCCACGCCTACCTCGGTTGTGGCCACACCATTGTCAGGTGGGAGCAGCAGCACCGATGATGGGCATGTTCGTTACAGGCACATCGACGACATCATGAGAGATGCTCGAAGTGTGCAGCTTGACGAGGAGGACATGGAAGAAGAGGTCATGCTCGTGGAGACAGAGGAGCCGTCCTGCTACCGTGAGGCCGCTGGGCAGCAACCCTGGGAGGACACCATGGCCAAGGAGATTGAGTCCATTGAGAAGAATGAGACTTGGACCCTCACGGCGCTACCGGCTGGACACAAGTCAATTGGGCTCAAATGGGTCTACAAATTGAAGAAGAACTCAGATGGAAACGTGATCAAGCACAAGGCAAGGCTAGTCGCGAAAGGATATGTACAGCGACAAGGAATTGATTTCGAGGAGGTGTTTGTACCGGTGGCCAGACTCGACACCGTGCACGTCATCCTTGCCATCGCTGCCAATCGCGGCTGGCAAGTTCACCACCTCGATGTCAAGTCTGCCTTCCTGAATGGAGAGCTCGAGGAAGAAGTGTATGTTGCCTAGCCAGAGGGATTTACAGTGAAGAACAAGGAGCACTTGGTGCTTAAATTGAGCAAGGTGCTCTACGGGCTCCAGCAGGTGCCACGGGCTTGGAACATACGACTTGATAGAAGCTTGAAGCAGCTCAGTCTTGTGAGGTGTGCTCAAGAACAGGCTGTGTACACAAGAGGAATAGGCCGGGCAGGAGTCATTGTCGGTGTATATGTTGATGACCTCATTGTGACAGGAGAAGACCCAGGTACAATCGCGGCGTTCAAGCGGCAGATGATGTCTGAATTCGAGATGAGTGATCTCGGATTGCTCAATTACTATCTCGGGATTGAGGTCAAGCAAGAAGAAGGCCGTATCACAATCAAGCAGGAAGCTTACGCCAAGAAGGTATTGACTCAATTCGGGATGATTGAATGCAATCTCACCAAGTTTCCTATGGAACCGAGATCACAGCTGTACAAGGACCCTGATGGACAACCAGTGGATGCAACGGAGTTTCGCCATGATATTGGTTGCCTCAGGTACCTACTTCACACACGGTCAGATCTCTCTTTGGCTATCGGTGTGCTAAGCAGGTTCATGGAGAGGCCCACGGTGATGCATCACAAGGCGGTCAAGCAGATCCTTAGGTATGTGAAAGGGACTGTGGATTATGGTCTTGTGTATACGGAGGAGGAGATCTTTGAGGTGATCACGTGGTACACGACGGTGATCGGCGGCGACAACGATGATAGGAAGAGTACCGGGGGCATTGCATTCTATGTCAACGAATGCTTAGTGTCATGGAACTCGCAAAAGCAAAAGACGGTAGCCCTGTCATCATGTGAAGCCGAGTTCATGGCGGCAACGGCGGCGGCATGCCAGGCGTTGTGGCTCAGAAGCTTGTTGGGCGAGCTGACCGAGAAGGAGAATAACACGGTGAAGCTGTTCGTTGACGATAAGTCCGCGATCGCATTAATGAAGAATCCCGTATTCCATGGGCGTAGCAAGCATATCGACATGAGGTTCCATTTTATACGTGAATGCATCGAGGGAGGGCAGATCATTGTGGAGTTCGTTCGCACAGATGAACAACGAGCTGATGTGTTAACGAAGGCGTTGCCGGCGGCGAAGCTGGCAACAATGCGGCACCTGCTAGGTGTTCTCAATCTTGGGCCACATCAGGATTAGGGGGGAGTATGTTGGACTTAATCCTGCAGTGGCCCCCGAGCTATGGGCTTTCTGCGATGGCAACAGCAGGAGTGGGTCTTATGGCGTGCGTGTGTGCGTGATAGGATCAGTCCGATTCGTAAGGAATGTGGGCTGGCACGATTCCGATTTGTATGCATTCCATAAGTAGCTAGAACCTACCATATTTTCTGTAATTTGAACACTTTATATTTAGAAGAGAATAGAGGAGAAAATTGCCCCAAATCATTCGTTCTTTCCGTTTTTAAAATCATCGGATGTGCTCTGATCTTCAAAAAGAAACTGGGCTGAAAACCAACAGAGACTACCTTTCGAGGGGAGAAGCCATTGGTGCTAGTCCATGGAGATCTTTGTGGACCGATATCACCCTCAACACCAGCCGGCAACAGGTACTTCTTGTTGATGGTAAATGATCATAGTAGATATATGTGGATTATCCTACTAAAGACCAAGGATGCGGCGTTCAAGGCATTCAAGAAGGTTAAAGCAGGTGCTAGGATGGAGTTGGACCTAAAACTCAAAGCATTCCGCACTGATCGTGGAGGGGAATTCATCTCAAATGAGTTCAATGCTTATTGTGAGGACGCCAGCATCAAGCAGTTCCTTACTGCCCCCTACACACCACAACAGAATGGAGTTGTGGAGAGACGAAATCAGACTGTCGTAGGGATGGCTAGAAGCCTACTCAAGAGTAAAGGAATGTCGGGTATATTTTGGGGGGAAGCGGTGAATACTGCCGTGTATCTCCTAAACCGAGCTCCAACGAAGAGCATCACTGATTCGACGCCGTATGAAGCTTGGTGTGGGAGAAAACCAAACATACAACATATTCGCACATTTGGGTGCTTGGCGCATGTGAAGGTAACTAGCCCAAACATAAAGAAGATGGCTGACCGCAACATACCCATGATCATGTTGGGTTATGAAGCTGGATCCAAGGCTTATCGCTTGTATAATCCAGTGACGAAGAAGATCTGTGTCTCTCGTGATGTGGTGTTTGAAGAGGGAAAACAATAGGAATGGGGTGCAGCAGAGGTCTCCGAGAGACAAGCAGGTGAGATAATCACTGTTGAGTTTGGGACTCACTAGAATACAGAAGCACTCAATTGGGGATAATGTTGATCTCTCACCTGTCAGTACACCCACAACATAAACCTCACCAATGTCCGCCACAACACCAAGAACGCCTGCTGATGCTGCCGAGACAGCCACCACGCCAGCACAATCGACACAAAGCTATGTGTCGTCATCAGTAGCAGAACACCAGCAATTTGGGCCTCTGCATGAACTATATGATGCTACAAGCCCAATTGAAATGGATGAACTTGAGTTGTGTATGTTTGGTCTAGAGGAGCCGAGATCGTTAGCTGAGGCTGGGAAACATTCCTACTGGATAAAGGCCATGGAAGAGGAATTAGTGTTGATCAGAGAAAACAAGCCATGGGTGTTGTCCAACCTACCAGCAGGAAAGAAGGCCATCGGTTTGCAATGAGTTTACAAATTGAAGAACGGACCATTCTCAAGCACAAAGTTTGTTTGGTAGCTAAAGGGTATGTGCAGCGTCAATGGGTGGACTTTGAGGAGGTGTTTGCACCGGTTGCGTGGCTTGAGACAGTGAGACTGCTGGTGGCACTCACTGCGCAAGAAACATGGCAAGTGCATCACATGGATGTCAAGCCAGCGTTCATCAATGGCGATCTTCAAGAGGAGGTTTATGTCTCTCAACCACCTGGCTTTGAGGAAGATGAATAAACTCACAAGGTCCTGAAGCTGAGGAAGGCGCTATATGGACTGCGTCAAGCTCCCCGTGCCTGGAATTCGAAGCTAGATGAGAGTTTAATCTCTCTTGGTTTCGTAAGAAGCACACATGAACATGCTGTCTATAAGAGAGGAGTTGGTGATGTTGTGCTATTGGTTGGAGTCTACGTAGATGATCTAATCATCACTGGAAGCAACGATGAGTGATCTAGGACTACTGTCCTACTACTTGGGAATTGAGGTGATTCAGACATCACAAAGCATAACGTTCAACCAATCTAACTACGCTGCTAAGTTACTTGAGAGGACAGGTATGTTGGAAAGTAATCCATGTCAGTTACCCATGGAACCAAGACTCAAACTTAGCAAAGAAAGCAATTCGTCTCCAGTTGATCCAACTCTTTACATGAGTATTGTTGGAAGCCTCAGATATCTTGTGAACACAAGGCCTGATCTAGCATTTCCTGTCGGAATGGTGAGTCGTTTTATGCAAGAACCAAACACTGAGCACGTGGCAGCAGTGAAGCAGATCCTTAGATATATACGAGGTACTTTGGATCTTGGGTGCCACTACAAGAGGAAAGATCAATTGGAAACCACATTGGTTGGATATAGTGACAATGATCTTGCTGGCGACATTGCTGATCGCAAGAGCACCATTGGAACAATGTTCTATCTTTGGGTCAAATCTGATCACTTGGAGTTCTCAGAAACAAAAGGTGGTGGCATTATCATCTTGTGAGGCTGAATACATCGCCGCTACTACTGCAACATGTCAAGGCATATGGATCAATCGTTTACTTGGTGAGCGGAAGGAAGAAGCACCAAATCAGGTGACTCTCAAAGTGGACAACAAATCGGCTATAGCACTCTATAAGAATCCGGTTTACCACGAGAGGAGTAAACACATTGATACGAGCTATCACTTCATACGTGAGTGCGTGGAGGAAGGAAAGATCATTCGCGGACATTCTCACAAAGCCACTGGGGCGCGTCAAGTTTCTAGAGATGCGTCAAAGGATCGGAGTGCAGCCGATGAAAGAAAGCCAACAAGATTAAGAGGGGGTGAATGTTGATATAATCCCATTGTCTTTATCTTTCCTACGTTAAATATGTTGATTAGGGAGTCCTGAATGTAATAAACGTGTTCAAGTTATGTTGATTAGGGAGTCCTGAATGTAATAAACGTGGCACTTGAACGTGTTCACAGTTTGCATGTAGGAAGTAGTCGCTGACGCCTTTGTTGGAGCCGTGCCATGGAAATTGGATCAGGTATTAGTGGCCTAACTGCATGTATTTTCAGTTAGTAGTTTTGAGTACTTATCAAGAGAATAACAGAAAAACGACGTAAACTGTGCGCATCGGAAAAAACTCTCTTGTGTGTGTTCTATTGATCTTCGTTCTCAGCTCCGGCAACGAGAAAGGCTATTGCGTGTGTGTCTCCAACGTGAGAGAGTAGTTAGGATTACTCTGGGCCAACACCCCGTACATATGAGAAGAAAAATATATATATTAATTATCTTATTTGGAGCTCATTCAATGATTGCGGATATTCTGGTAAAGAACATTAAGCATTTTTAATAATGCAAATCGTAGCGCATGCAATGATTAAGCATCTGTTAAAGAACATTAGAAAATTTCAACGCAGCAAAGTACATCAGTTCTTTTTTACTTGTCAGTCTCGAACACTTACCTTTGATTATTACTTTTTCTAATCATATATTAGTAAAAAATATATTAAAATGTAATCATATAAAATTATTTTTATGATCAATCTAGTAATATCATTTTTTACATGATAAATCTAAAAATTTTTATATTAGTGATCAAAATTTTAAAAGGTTGATTGACGTATTATAAAACAACATCTAGAAAATACGGAAGGAGTATTTTGCAGAGTAGTAAATAGAAATTTTTTTATTAATTAACCTTTTTTTGAATTTTATTTTAAAGTTAACCCTCGGCGTATTTTATTTCTAATTCTGACCCTTTTGGTCACGCCACTACCCATAGCGTGACAAAACAATATTGTCACGCCAGCCTATTTCTGGTCAAACTTTTGTCACGCTACTGGAAGTGGCGTGACAGTATTATTTGGTCACGCCACAACCAGTGACGTGACAAAAAGTGCTATTTTGGAGACTTATCTTGGCGCGTGACAGTATTGTTTTGTCACGCCACCACCCGTAGCGTGACCAAAGGGATCAGAATTGAAAATAAAGTGCGCCGGAGGTTAACTTTAAAATAAAATTCAAAAAAAGGTTAATTAATAAAAAAAAATTCACTTTATTTCTAATTCTAACCTTTTTAGTCGCGCCACCACCCGTGGCGTGACAAAACAACACTGTCACGCTAGCCTATTTCTGGTCAAACTTTTGTCACGCCACTAGAAGTGGTGTGACAGTGTTATTTGGTCACACCACAACCAGTGGCGTGACAAAAAGTGATATTTTGGGAGACTTATTCTGGCGCGTGACAGTGTTATTTTGTCACGTCACCACTTGTGGCGTGACCAAAGAGGTCAGAATTGGAAGTAAAGTACGCTGGAGGTTAACTTTAAAATAAAATTCAAAAAAAGGTTAATTAATAAAAAAAGTTCGACTATATGAGATTGCAAAAGATCCTGAAAGTGCCGGTTTTTTTTTTATTGAGATGATGCATTTGAGAAACTCCCTCAGCTGCAAGTCCAAGGGGGGCAAACAACGACATGTTTGGTTTACAACAGCAGTCATTTCTCAACGGTGGTGGAGCTTGGAGAAGTCCATAATGACAATTGAAAAGTGCCGCGGAAGCAGGGTTCCAAATCGTGATGAAAACCGGCCGTTTACAGCAGTGTAGCAGGAGCACTGTATGTCCCAATGAGTATGTCATTTGAGCAATTTTATAATGTTTCGAACTGTACTTGCTCTTAGATCTTGATGGGAGTTAAAAATTGTTGAAAATTTCAAAGTAAAATGAGAAATTAAATATGGCCGGGATTGGATAGATACCAACCCACTTACCAACTCCCAGCCAAGGTCCAGGAAACTTTTTGAAAAATGATATTTGAAACCCCCACGTGCAAGTACAAGATGAGGACCGTCCATAAAACAGTCGGTTGTTTTTAGCCTCAAAACCAGTCGATTTTATCCAACGGCTTCCCTTCTCCCCCTGTCTAATACAAATCAATCCTAGTATCTAGCTCTTCGTTCGATCGAGGGATTCTAGCGCTGCCATCGAACCCTAGCGCCACCACCTCCCAGTCGCCTCACCGGCGCCGGTGAGGCCCGTCGACCCCACCCCCGCCACCGCCCGCCATCTTGGCTCTCTTCTCTCATTATGCCGCCGCCTTTCCCGCCGACGGCTATTGCTACTGGATCAATCACCGCCTCCTAATATTCTCTTGTTTTTGTCGTCCCCACCAACCTCCACCACCCTGCCTCGAGCCCGTGACCGACGGTGCCACCGCAACCCACCACCAGTCCTTTGCTGCCTGGCTTCCCTCTAAATACGAACCTACTAAATCCAAACCCCTAACCCGATGAACCCTAACCTTAATCTAGCAAACCACCGAGCCTTCACTGCCCTAGCTTCCCTCTAAATCCAAATCCTACTTAATCCAACCCCTAACTTGGTGAACCCTAACCTTGATCCGGCAAACCACCAACCTAACTGCTGCTGGGGAGGAAGAACCTATTGGTCGAAGCACGAATCCCTAGGCAAAATCGCAACACTAGAAATTCAACTATTTTTCCCTAACAAACATAGCAATTCCATTTTCTTTTTCTTTTAACCCGTGCAAGCAGAAGTCGCAAGTAGGGGTGGATATCAGGCCAAGTCCTCATCTTATCAAGTTTTTCCCTAAATCAATTCGATTTGATTTAATATCATTTTATTTATAGTTTAAAAGTATTTTTATAATCAAGCTAATGAGCCAAGCCAAGCTAGATCAAAATCCAATTTCATTAGAAATTGACTCATTTCAATACCTAACCAATTAATAATTGAAGTAATTTTAAACCGAACCAACAAGCCTAGATCGCAAGGCAGAACAGATTATGGGGGAATTAATACACCACCTTCTCGAAGGTAAGGGGTACAACACCACAGTGCGAAAACAAGTTCGACCGCCCCATAAAATCCCAGTGGCAGGGACAGCATCAGGCATCAATACGCCAAAAAGATGATGAAACAATAGAGATCATGGATTACCTATATATTTCTATAAACAACTCAGGGTCCCCTGGGGGTACACACTGTTCGTGCAATCTCTCCACTAAGGCGCTCTCTATTGTCCAAACCCCCAATCCGCTCTCCCAATCATCAATATCAGAACTAGACAGGGCGTGTGCCTAGCAAGAATACATGACGTTCATGGATACTAATCAGCACGATTAGTATTTTGGTGGCGCTGGTGGCAACCGGTTTGGCGTGCGTCGACTGCCAGAGTTGGCACCTGAGCTCACATCCCCATTTTCGTAGCTTCGGCTGCGACCATCAGCACTTCTTGACCTTGATTTGCTGCTTGAGCTGGAATCAACAGGGCCATTTGCTGCAGAATCGAAGGCAGACCTCCAGTCCTCGCCTGGGCGGCTGGGTGTCCGAGGGCTCTCTGCAAATGATTTTGTTCAAGCAATGTGTGACCAGTTACAAAATGTTCTGCACTAGGTGGAGGGATCTCAAACTAAATTGCTATCCAGAAATATTCTGAAATCTTCCGGATAAATAACACACAATGTACATCAGCCACCAATGTTGCAACAAGTAGCAAAAGCTAAGTGGGCCGTCCAAAATATAGGTTTAAACCAAACTAAGAAACAAAGCATCACAATATAGGCAGAAAGATCGAAAGAGCCAATTTGGTTCAGTTTACACTTGCCTCTCTAGGCACCTAAGCTAGCCATAGAGCTTATAGCCCAGAAAACCTACTACATAGGCCATGAAAAAATTGTTTGGTGACAGCAAGTTTTCAAGCTCCAAAAGTCATTTTCCACTGACTTTAGCTTGTTTGCTTATTGCTTATCAGTCTGTTAAACCTCTGGGCTATGGCTATGCCAGACAGATAGTACTACCTTAACAGATTAATGATCAAAGTAAAAGAACCAGCTAATTCAGCAACCTATTTGCTGTTTAATTTGGTAAGTTTCACTGGTGTCTGTAAAAAACTGCATTAGAGTTATCAATGGGTATTACTATTTATATTAGGCACCGAACCATATTGACAAATGATCATTATAAGAGAGGAGAAATCATAAAAACAGTTAAAACTATTATATTTGCTATTATTATTCAGACAATGAAAATGTAGTCAGATTACCAGCTTCAGAGCTATCGTTAGAATAAGAAGAAACAGCAGCCCGATTGTCATGTACACTAAGTTGACGAGTAAGCTTTGACAAGAGAGATGATTGTTTTTGGTACTTTTCCCTTCTACGTTTAGCATTGTGGTCCTCTTGGAGAAGCTCTTCAATTTTTCCATTGCTTTGGCCACTGGTAATGAGAATTGAGAAATAAGTAAAGGGATGAAGTGTACAGAACTGTGAAAAAAAAAATCAACAAAATAGAATATTTTATCTCTAGCTATGATATCGACGACAATATAACATGCAGGCAGGTGCCTGATAAATAAAAGAAAATATACAAACTAGAAATAAGGCAGCATCAAATCATAAAAAAGTGTTTGAACTACACATGTATCCCACACCTGTACCACAAAAACTGTATTTTTTAGAACCAATAAAATTTAAAATTACCAAATCTATGCAAAATATATTAAAAATCACCACTGCATACAAGGAAACCTTCCTCGATTATAAATACATTTCTTTTACATACTGCCAAAAAAGAGATAATGTCTCAATTGATGAGGTTTATGTCCTTAATGTGCGATTCATGGGAACTACAATATCAATCATATGGTATTATGGTGTATATAAAGGTTGTCAGGATTCAATTGGGAGCCTTTTGAATCATATGGCTAGTATTGAACTCTAGATAGTAGCTAGTAGGTATAGGAGCCTAGGAGGTAGTGTGCATTTGCAAGCTTGTGTTTGCCTGTTCACTTCGATGGCACTATATTTCCTAAAATGGAATAATACGAAAATGACACGAGGAAAAAATGCAGAAAGCAACAGACAGTTGGGTAGTCTCCAGAAGAAGAAATGAAAAGCGTATGTTCACAGAAAGAACATCAACCTTATTGAGCTGTATAGCTGGTTTAGCATATCTTCCTTTGCTTTCTCCACTTGGCAAAGCACAATTGCCTGATTAGCAAAGAAAGAAAAAACAATGAAAACATGGCCTCAATGATAAGGTCAAATAAACTGAACAAAAGTAGAACATGAACCTTGGGGACATTTGCTGCCAGACTATTCAAAACAGCCTCTACATAACCACGAACTTCTTGAGACATCCATCTAAGTTCTTCTTCAGGATCAGCAGGTCTCCGCGCCATATTATCCTTTGAATAGTATAGGGATCAGAGGTCAATTGAAATGTACAAATGGCAGCAAGGGGAAAGATTTCATGTTGACACTTTAAAACAGCAAACGTAAAGAAGAGGGAAAGTGGAACTGCGTAATAACATCCTTAATGTCAAATCAAGAAAGAGTTCGAAAAAGGGGGGAAAACAGGGCTACAAGCTTTGCAACGAATA
This sequence comes from Phyllostachys edulis, assembly GCA_036346405.1. Lineage (NCBI taxonomy): Eukaryota > Viridiplantae > Streptophyta > Magnoliopsida > Poales > Poaceae > Phyllostachys > Phyllostachys edulis. Next base: position 24,497,702 of record CM070556.1, on the reverse strand, counting down.
AAGATAGAAAGGCAAGTGAACCATGTATAAGCTAGAACTTACCAGGGAGCCATCCGAATGGCTTTGTCTCACGGAACCACCCTCGGTATTTGGACCCTTGAAAGAACCCCCTTTGCTTTGAATTACAGCTCTTATCTTATTTACCCACTCAACCTTGTCGGCCATGCTCTCAGCTTTCAATACAACAGCACTATGAGCTGCAAAATGAAATAAATCATTTATACAAAAGAGAAAAATTATAAAGAAAACATCAAGCTGTAATCTGCACGGATGTCAACCTTTTAGGACTGTTTTGTAGGCAACCCTGTTAGTTATCTTAAACACAAGACTTGGGCCTTTTTCTGGCCCATTTGCCTTTTTTGAATCCTTTGAACTTTTAGAAGGTTCTTCCTCCTCTACTTCCTCTAGGTTACATTCCTGCACAACAAGAAAGCACATGCAAGTCACCAAATCAGCTCATTTTACAACTCTCGTAGTACATACTTGTTTCTTTGGATATAAGTTAGCTCTTTCCGGTAGGGAACAGGGAAAGAAAAACAAACTAAACTGCTACAACACTAATGCAGAAATTAAGCTATGATATATCATTTCAGTGCCAAGTAAAGCAAAGAGTGTGCACACCTCGAGAGTGATGACACCACGAAAATGTCTCTCCTCTTGTTTCTTTGTGTACCCAAGCTGGTAAAAAAAACAGACAGTGAATCCAACCACCCCCACATAGCAAACAAGTGTGAAGTATAATAATCAACAGTATGTGCCAAGGAAAATTATAAAAACAAAAACATCCTGAAGAATCCTCTGTAGGTTCCAAAGGCATCAATAACACAGCCAAACGATGAATATGGAAGACTGATTAACCTTTCCACTCTTCGCATTTAAGACAAACCACCTTCTGCTCCACCCATTAGTTTTTGTACTTTTCTTCAAAAGGTATCCTGAAGGAAAAAAAAGGGGGGATATGCTTATACATTTATTTATTAAATAAATCAGTATGTATTTTGTTACCACGAGTCAAAAGTCGTGTTAGACTTCAACAATGTTCAAAGTGGTTCATGAAGAGAATTCTTGTGACGATGTCAATGTTATTCTAATAGACTACTGATGAGGCCTCTAGCAGATTAAGTTTGAATTGTACATGGAGCAAGGATGCGGCCAAATTGCCTGAAGAAATATCAAAACGTGCTCCGCTGTGATATTTATTTCATGGACAAGCAGAATGATAGTCTGCACAAGTGGACAAGCAAGGATCAAAATCCTGGCGATACCAGAAAACCCGGCGGGGACCAGGATGAACAGTAACCAACCGAAACTTTTCAAATTCAGATTTGAATTTATGACTGCATAATACACTTCCTAGGTTAGTTTAGGCCTTTTTTGTGCTAGATTACGTATTGTATAAGCTAAATATGCTTGAATTATTATATGAGCAAGTCCCGGGCGGTTTTTTAGACTTTGAAAGCACATTAGATGCTCTCCCCGCTTGTTGCGACTTGGATGCCTGGTTGCAGTTGCAGGGGAACCATTAACTTATGTTTTTATTATTTTATATGCTTTAGAACACTTGAAGGAGAGGGCTGCCCTAGAGGATGAAGCTAGCAAGGTTTTCTTTGTTTTTTCCAATTGCTACTTCATTAAACACTTAGAGGATTGTTACTTCATTAAACACTTTCTAATTAATATTTGTATTATTCCAATTGCTAATTACCCATAACCAGTTCTCTCTATTTTTCCGGTTTTTTGACAGGTTTTTCCGGTTTTTGGGTGGTAACCGGTTTTCAAAATCCTCAATTCGAAATTCAACTTTCGAATTTCATCCGGGTTTTCCCCGGTTTTTCCGGTAACCGGCCGCCGACCGGTTTTTCTACCAGTCCTGGGTTTTTTATCCTTGTGCACAAGCATAACATTTGAAAATGAATTTCCATGGTGGCCTAACTTGAGCACAGCTAGATTTTATGCATTTTTATACCTGCAGTAATTTCCCCAGCTGTACCAGCAACCTGCAAATTTGATCCCTCTTTTGTGTCTTTGTCTTGCTGACTTGATTTTTCTTTCATTGATTTTAAGCTGCCACTAGCTTGCTCAGATCCTGTTTGGGGACTAGAGGCCTAAAATAAATGAATAACTTATGTTAACCACAAAATCCAACATTTACTCTACATCTCTACCAATCTGAAAATTTTATTACTATCAAAGAGTGTATTTCTAATAAAACATGTTAGTGTATATCCTAAGACAAGTAGGCACAAGTCATACCCTGTTTGTCAAGGACTGTTCAGCCTCTTGTGCTTTCTTGGAAGAGCGGTTTTTCATCTCATCCTCACGACGCTGCCTTTCTATTCTGCCCATATGAGACAAAAAGGCCAAGGGTCAGCATTCTGCAATGTCATCATGAAATTATCAATGCTTTCAGAAACTAAATAATGGTCAGCTTCGTTAGCAAGAAAACTATGATTCAGTTCATTTCAACCTAGAAATTGTATATGCTTTACAAATCATGAGTTCATGACAGATTCCAACTAAGAGAAGAATGAGTGATGACAGAAGAGTTGAAACCTTAAGTTGTGTATTTCCTTCAGTATTCAGGCATCACTTATAGTCATTTGAAAGTGAAAATAGGATACATACTACCTCAGCCAGAAGCCAATACAATTTAAGCTTCTTATGCTTGTCCCATAATGTCAGCCATATTATGGGAAGTGAAGTTACAAATTGAAAGAATGTAATACCTTTTTTAAAAAATTACAACTTACAAGTACATAACATTGAGAAGGGTGAAATAGCGATTAACTACAGGAGATAAATAACAAATCACAAATAATTGAAAAGCAAAAAACCTAGCAACAGGAACAGCCAACCTTCTTTGCACCAGACGGATGAAATGTTGAGGGGGGACAAAGGCGCGCTCCATATCAACAAGTGCAACAACCATCTTTTTGGCATCATTTTTGAAGGTCTCCAATGCATTTGATGCTATTGCAACAACCTTGACAAAAGGACAAAAGAGAGTTTACACTCAGAATGGTAAAACATGAGCTCTATCAACAAGCAAATAGAAGGGGAAAGATACAAGTAACACAGATAAGTGATACCTCACGCTTGAATGGAGGATATCTTCCAAGTCCCGGTGTGGCATTTGCAGAAGCATTGACTATGTCTAGAAGTACACGATGTACCTAGTGTATTAAGAAAAATAAACATTAGTTTCCTTCCTATGGCATTAAACAAGATAGAAATTAAGAAATTTGCAGACTTAGCCATATGGTAGTTAAATATTATATCAACACTACATAACACAAAAATACCACAACGATAACACCAAAATTCGACCAACTGGAAGTACAGAACTGTCTCCAGGTAGGGAGCTCCATGCATCAGTAGCTAACAACCCAATAGCTAATAGTTGCAGCATTGGAACCAGAAATTCAACCTCAATTTTGGAAACTCAAACCAGATAACAGTCAAGCACACCCTTTTTTTTATAAAACAAATAGATATTTCAATCAAATGCATCCAGCCAGACCTCAAATTTAGGATATTTTTCTGGTGGGGCCCTGGGAGGGTGAGAATGGAAGTGTCATAGAGCATAATCAACAATAGACTATGTTTATATTACAATAGTTTGTGGAAAGCAACAACTTTCTACATCAATCTTCACCTTTAGGGAAAAGGAGGGAACCTAAATATGTTATACTTCTATTGGCCAGGTGTGTGTAAGTGCGTAACAAGCTAGCCATGCTTACTATTTTGATTGACTGGAACATACCTCTTCAACACAAAGTCGTGATGGCTCCTTCGCCATTTCCAGTACTATTTTTATCAATGATCTCAACCCTTTCTCTGGAGATATCAGATATGGTTGATAACCATCGGCCTCCAAGACAATCTAGAATGTGAAGAGAATACCGTTCATAAAAGTTTGCAAACTGCCCACTAGAGCTTAATCTTAAAAGTGAAACCAATTTTACCCTTTTGACATTGCTGAGATCAAAATGCCTGTCCAACGGTAGCTGTTTAATTCTGTCAGGGAACTTGCCTTCGAAACTTGCAACAATTTTCCAACCAGATCCCTTTTATATGAAAAAATGATACACTGGCCTTGTAATCAATTATTCATAGGGAGACATAACTCAAATCTAAACAAAGTATAGTTTTGAGGTTCGTCACTAACCTCACCAGATGTAACATGAGCAAGAAACTTATCCTCGAATTCCCGGCACAGCTCCAAAGCAACTGCCCGGGTTCCTTCAACACTTTGTACCATCGACTCTCCCAGCCTTGCAAGTTCATCTTGCACCATCTGGGATTTACCCTGAAGGCTGAAATAGCAGCACAGCACATGAAGCAAGTGCATGCAATTTTAGCACTAGACCATGCATAGTAGTGAATTAACATCAATGTAGTAAGAGAAGGAATTTATGTAACACTATGCAGTATAGATATCAAATTAATAGATATTAGATTCAATAGTCATTGGAGCATGCGACACAATTCTTACCCACTCAATAGGTTAGGAAGCCGCACTTTCATCCGTTTACGTATCTGCTTCGCAATGGTGTCAACCAAAGCAACCCTTCCTAGCTTGCTCTGAGGAGCTCCATTTAAGATGGATTTGAGGGTTTCAGCTTCAGCCCGCCAAGCTGTTTCTAGCGAGTTTTCAGACCCAACTGATCCAGATTGTGCTGATGCAATCGCAACTGATTGTCCTATTAGAGCAACCCACTCAATATCTGGAAGGTTTTTGGGGCCCTTGTTTGACAGAAGGGCCTGAACACAAGCTATAGTTTTCGCATCTCCAGTTGCTTGATCAATTTTGCTTAGCACACCTACAGTTCTGGTCCCTACAGTGAATGGAAAAACATTACTTATTACAAAAATGAATAGCAATGGTATTATAGAGGATGTTTACTTCGATTGGAAAACAGACCATCTGAGTCAATATCCTTGGCCAGCCTAAGAGCTCGAGATGATGCAACATCAGCCGCTTGCATTGCGGGTATCACAACTAGTAGTATTGCATCATTGTGCCCAGCATACTGGTTGATCTGAATTAAGAAAATAATCAGTATTCTGCGACATACTGTAAGCAAGTATGACAGATTTGAAGAACTGTGTATGCAGTGCTCTCTCTAAAGTAGAAGAGTAAGAACAGCGTTCAAAAGGCTTCAAGGGAAAAACATCAATCTATGAGAATAACTGCCAAATTACAACGTTCCCTAGATAAAATACATATGATGATGCCAAATTACAGACGAAATAGTTGACGAATAAAATCAACATATTTTAAATACTTACCATTGAATCGTCCACAACTCGCTGGTCTATCCCAGGTAAATCGATCAGTTTTAGTGGGGGAGCTGAAAATAAAACAAGAAAAAGTATAGTAAGAGGCTTTTAGAAAGCACCACAACAAAATTGAAGGCAAACAGAAAAAAAAAACATGATTAGTACAGAAACTAATCATAGGGTTCATCAACAGTAGAATACCAAGACATTAAACCGAGGGGGAAAAATTGGACCACTCATACTCCAGCAATTAGCCAGTTACACACATCACAAGATTCTTTTGTTACTTTCTTCCACAGCACATACAGTGCAACAGACATAAATATCCAATCCCGATTTTCAATTCTTCGCTGTTCCATGACTACAAGGACCACTTCGCCATGTCCTAAAATGTCAACATATCCTCTATACCAGTCTATACTACACTATCGGCATTGCTCATGGAAGGGTAAGTAGGTTGTATAGGTTTGCTAAAGTAATTAAATTACTCATGGACAACCTGTGCTCGTCTGCAGCTTGAGAAAAATCTCATCTGCGTGGCCCCTCCCGGATCCACTGGACGCACCCTTGCTGAGCCTATCCTGCAGAGAATGCCGCAGAGCACCTGCACATCAACGAACATGGAAAATTCAGCACCAGGTCAGGCCTCGAAATCCCCACAGTATCAAGCGAAGCAAGGTTGTGAGATCCCACTGACTTGCGGACACCTGCTGCGACTTGCTGTCGATCTGCAGAACGATGGACTTGCTGCTGAGCCCCGGGTCCCTCTGCAGGTCCACCACTATCGGCGCCCTCGTCGCCCCGTTCTCCCCCGTAGGCTGCACCATACATGACAACCCAAATCTTAAAAAAAACACCGAGGGAGACAGAGAGGAAGAGATAGCTGAGCTGCTTGGGTAGAAGCTCACCAGCACGGGGTGTCCGATGAGGCTGTTCAGCACGGCCGACTTGCCTGCGCCCTGCACGAACAGATCAGAACGGATCAGATCGGAGCACGAGCGGCGGATCACGAGGGGGGGTTTGGCGGCGGGCCGGGGACGACGACGCCCGATACTTACGATGTTGCCCAGGGCGACGGCGTTGAGAAAGGTGGAGGGGCGCCGCGCCGCGGCGTCGTCGGAGGGGTCGTCGTCGGCGAGGAGCGAGGCCGCCTGGCGCATGGACTCGGACAGCTGCGACAGCTCCTCCATGGCCTCCATGCTCGATTTCTCTGGCAGCGGCGGCGGCGGATCTCGCGGGATCGGGAGCGGCGGCGGCGGCGAACCGGCCTGGCCTGACGCGGATTTGAAATCTGCGAGGACGGGACGGGTTGGGATGGGAGAGACGAGACGTGGGGGCGGTGGATTTGGGCGAGCGAGAGAGAGATGGGAATGGGGGCGTAGTCGTTTGCTTGCTTGGCTGTGAAGGTGCTCAACTTTTGGACTCGAGTCTGTGCGGTGGGGTTTGGGTTTGGGTTGGGTCGGGCCCGTCGGGTTTTGGCTGATCTGTGCGGAGCGGAGGAATTCGAATATTTTTTGCGGGATTGGGCCGCGTGGCGCGGGGATGGGCCGGGAGTGAGAGAGGGCTTGGATGGGGGGATTTTGGGGGTTTACGTTTTTCTTCGGTTAGAATAGTGGGCCTACTTCGGACTGAAATTAAATCAGGATTGTGTTGGACAGAAGTGTGAATTGGGCCTGGTATACCGGAGATTGTTTCTTTCTCTCCTTTTCGTTGTTTTGTTTTCGGACGCTGACTCCACGGCTCCACCTCCCTCTCGCCGCTGCTGCCGTGGCTTGACCACCTGAAATAGTCTTCACCTCCTCGCCCCCCCTACCCTAAAATCTCACTCGCCTCTTAACCTTGTCGCAAGTCATGCACCGACCTTGCCATCACACGCCATCGAACCCGCAGCCAGTGGGACCATCGCCACCAGGGCAGAGCTGGCCGTGGGTAAAATCAAATTCTTCTGTTTTTTAAAGAATTCCGTATAGCATTTTGACTCTGGGTCTCGAGCTATTGTCCCGAAGATCTGAGGCCTAGCTCTGTCTTGTCTCCCACCCAAAACCTAACATGATGAATATGAACCCTAATCTTGCTACCAGACATCATTGTTGCTAGAGAAGACGTCACGTGGTGTTGGTCGTGCGTGAACATGCTAGAGGTAGCGGTGAAGCACTATCCTTTGTGCTTCCCATTAGCATGAATTGGGATTAGATTTTGGGTTTGCTTCGGTACATACCTCTTATAAAAATTTACGAATCTTAAAGCAAAATGGTTAATATTAGGTGTTGACAAATTTTTGGCTTGTCGAATTTGTTTTAGGCTGTGTGTGATGGTTGTTGTGATAAATGGGTCTGATCTGTGTTATTGGTTGTGTTTTATAAAACCAACCCATTATTGATGTGCATCTGGAAGCCGATTTTTTGGCTCATTTAGCACGTTTTCGCTGGCTAATTGCAGTTATGACCGTATAATGCGTGTATTAGCAAAAGTGGCAATACTCGACGAGATGTAGCCATGCACCAAGGTCTTTGCCCACGGCCATCTTGCCGCCACTGGCCTGCGCCACCACTGCTCACCTACCCATTACCACTCACCCGAGCCCCGCCACTCACCCCCCGGCCCCGCCACTCACCACGACTGGCACACGGTGGCCATGCGCCAACCGCAGGCGCATGGTGCCCGTGCGCCAACCAATTAGGGCGCTCAATTAGGTTAGTTAATGGCTAGGTTAGTTAGATAATTAGTTAGGGTCTGAAATTTTAACGAATTTTAAAATATAGCAAATGAGTCCCAAAAATTATGAATTTTTTGTCGAGCCTCCTGACAACGTGTACTTGCTTGTGTAAATTTTTCATAATTTTATTCGTTCCGAATTTTCCATAATTTTCATTCTCTCGCCGTAGGTCTGTCAGGATCAATCACTTATGTCGTGGGACCGTTACCTGATCGGCGCCCCTCGGTTATCTGCACCGCACATCCGGGAGGTACGAGGTTCTTAGTTTATGTCCGGAGTATTTATTTGTACTAACATCATTCCGTCTTGTAGCCTTGATTGCGAGTGGGGTGGCGGTCGTGGAGGTGATGCGTGCCGGGTCGACAACCGATTCACGCCGATCGATGACGAGGATACGGGCCTCCGGCTCTGCTAGGGAAGCGACACGATGCCAGGGCACGGACAATGGTAGCCAGGGTTTCTAGCGTACGCAGGGCAGAGCTCCTCTGGGTTCGCTGCCCCACCGCACATTCAATGGCAGAGCTCCTCAGGGTTCGTTGCCCCACCGTACATTCAAGAGCAGATGTCCTCCGGGTTCGGTGCCCCATAGTATGTTCAAGGCCAGAGCTCCTCCGGGTACGCGGGAACTTTGTACGTCCAAGGCCAGAGCTTATCCACACAACCGGAGTTGCAGGCACCGTACCCCAGAGTGGTTTTCTAGCCTTCGTCGTCGATGAATTCCTTGGAGGTGTCCCCGAGGTCGGCATGACTCATCACGACGACATGTACGCCTACCAGACTCTGCTCCAGAGTCAGTCTACTGGTCCACCTCCACCTCAACGGTCTCCGTACCCCCTCCGAACTGACACACGTTCTCCGGACCGGTGGATGTACTCCACGGGTCATGCTCGGTGATAAAACAAGGTCACAAGACGTGGGCCTTGCAAAGAAAGTGAGAGTAGTGACTAAAACGAGTGAGCCATATAGTATCGCGTGTTATGTGATTTTGTTTTACTATATTTGTAGGCGTATTTTGGTTGTTACGTGTGTATTCTAGAGTCATATTGTATATCGACATCTCCAATAAAGTTGCAATGCAGTTTTTTTTATACATTCCAAGTCACATGAAATCATGAACCCTAATTTCCGAAACCTAAAATCAAAATTTTCGTGACCTAAAATCGAGATAATATCAAAACACACATAAAATTGCTGAAATATTACACAATTAAGTCCACTGCGTGAGGACCCTTCAAAATAAAATTCATAATTTTTGGAGCTTATTTTCTACATTTATTGATTTTTCTGAACAGGACAATTATACGAAATAGCGATAAAAATTATGAACAAATATAATTATGAAAGATTTACATAAGCAAATACACGGTGTCAGGAGGCTCCACAAAATATTTCATAATTTTTGGGACTCGTTTGCTATATTTTAAAATTCTTTCAAATTTTATACCCTAACTAATTACCTAACTAACCTAACCCCCTAACCCTAACTAATGGCTGGGCTAATTAGCTGGCGCACGGGCACCATGCGCCCGCAGCTGGCACATGGCCACCGATGCGCCAGCCGTGGTGTGTGGATGAGGTGGCGGGGCCGGGCTTGAGGTGGCGGCCAGGTGTGCGTTGGCGCAGGGGCGCAACGCGCCGGCCCCGTTGGCGCACATCCGCTTTGCGCCCGCCACAGTGTGTCAAGACGTCGGGGCTGGCGCACGGTTGTCGTGTGCCAGCGTTGCTATTTCTGCAAATACGGATTCACGATGGTCAAAACTACAAATACGGTGTCCAAATCGGCCATATCGGCAAAAAATTCTCTGGAAGCCTCCTTATCATGGAGGACCAGCAGTCTGTCACACGCGTGCGAGAGAGAGAGGGAGAGAGAGAGAGAGAGAGAGAGAAACTGAGAGAGATGGTCGGCATGGAAGACATGATAGCCGAGCTGCTGTTGGTAAGCGTCGTATAAGGAGAACAACGTCGCCTACGACCATTTTAGGGCAGCTTAGGTCATGGTATTGATCCCAAATTCGCAACCTATCTTGGATTTATCTCACGAATTGAGCTTTTGTTGCTTCTGATTTGTGCAAATTCATGTCAATTGGTTGGTTTATTTGATGAATTTTGTTTTTTTGCATCTGATTTGGCTAAAATCATGTGCTATGGGTTTGATTTTGGGCTTTAACTAAGTTTGTTCTCTTTGGCTATTTCGTGTGTTTTAGGTTTTTATCTCAGTGTGCTTCTGCGCTAGTTGCTATTGTCGGACGACGTTGCCACCAGACCTTCATTTGGCGCCCCTTCCGCATCGGACCAGCGGCATGAGCATTTGTTCCTCGTCCAACTGCACGATGGTCCGTTGGCTTTGACCTCCAGTCTGGCCAACGAGATGACATTTGCCCACCTCAACATTCTCAACTTCCAAGGTGATGATGTGTCTAGTTTTATGTATTCAACTTCTTTAGAGTTCAGGTTTTTTGTAATTTAATGATCAATTATGAATATCTATCTTTGTTTTTGTATTTAGCGTTGAATCAATGCTTTGGAAATATCACCCATAAGATAATTTGCAGCATGTTATAGCATATTTTTGTAGGGATCCACTAAGGCAAGGACAATTTTGTCAGCTTAGAATAATTTCCTTTGTCTTTATCTTTGTCGATCTTTTGTTCATCTTTTGTTTGTTAAATGTCTGATTCAATGGCTTCACATCATATGCATTCCAATAGAGAGTAGAGATATGTCGTTCATTGCATAATAGAGTTGGTGTTGTAAAAAAATTCTTCCCCTGGATATTTCATGCATGCCATGACTATTCCTCATTGATGACCATGACTATTCCTCATGTAACCATGACTATAATGTATCAACATTGGATACAATCACATCTTGTGGTAGAGATGTAATGTTAATTTGACTACACATGACATGCAGTACTCTTTCTCTATTTTCTTCATCTCCAAACCTCTTCAAGGTAGTTCCTTCATGTTGTTTGTTGAACTCGGCATGCAAATGGAGGAAGAAAATTAAATACTTTAATGTTTTGGGGAGTGATACATCAAACTTTTTTGTTACTTTTATTAGTTGTACAAGGTGTTTTTCTTTCTCCTGATCCCTTTTTCTTTTGTCAAGATTAAAATGTGTTTGTTTTTGGTGATTCTTTCATGTGTATCAGTGGTTTGTTGAGTAACATCATTTTTAGTAGGACCTTTTTGCACAACCCCCTTATAACTGTTTTCTTCGATCTGTTGAATTTCTGAATATTTTTTATTCAGATCTCCTATGGTAATTGATGGATGTTGCTCATCAATCTTTGTAGCTGATCATGATCATGATGTTCTGGTCAATGACAAGGAATTGATTAGGTAATTTTTAGATTTATGTTGAGGTTCGATTTTAGAACTTGTTTTGTCTTACGATCTTACCTCAAATCCTATTGGTGCTTCCAGCATGTAAGTGAACATTTTCTTTGTCTCAATTTTTAAGTTTAATGTTGGTATTTTCATGCTCACCTTTCCTATATGTTGTCCTGCATCTTGGGTAATCCTTGGTGCCATGATATCCTTTGCAAATACCTGGGACATACAACCTTCATATAATTTTACTTAAAATTGCACTTGTGGGTAATGTGTAACTCTGCGATGTCTTTTAGGCGAGTGTTTATTTTCTTTCTATTTGATATGTTTCCCTTTTTTAGGTCAGTGTGAAAATGATTTACGCCTCAAAATATCCAGGTCAGCAAAGAGGAATTGTTCCTTTCTATGAGGGGATTGATGTGATTGAGCGGGCTTGATGTGATTGAGCAAGCTAAATCGGGGAGAGAAAAATTGTATTTATTTTTAACTTAATTACAAGGCACTCAAATACTTTATTTATAGCTTCTCTTGGTATTAGATGTACTGTCATGTCAAGTTACCTTTATCGGTTTATGAAGGGGTTCTAATGTCATCTTATGTGTTCTTATTAGATTTTTGTATTATTAAAATTTGTTCAGTCATGCAATCATGGAGTTTTTCTTAAGTCTGTGAGACGGGGTCGCCCGATCTTCTCGACGTAGGATCGATACTCACGTGCCTCTCTTGAATCGTAGTGATTTTTCGTTGCCCGTGCAAGGATTAGCACTCTATAATTCGCAAGAACACACGTGTTGACTTCAACGACCACCAAGTGAAATCACCGTGCTTCCAATTCCCAGCAGAAAGGTTGAACGATCTTGATTGAACTCCCAATTCCCCTTCAAGTTGGTTTGGTCAACAAGGAAGAATAAGAGCAAAACTTTGTAATGTATTATTTCTGATAATAATGGTCTAAGCAATACATGGGGGATCACGATGGTATTTATAGTGCCCTCCTAACTCACGCACCAAGGCCTAGGGCCGGCGCTTAATTGATTCGGCCAATGGATTCCGAATCCAACTCTTAATCGAAACAGTTGTCTAAATTACTATTCATATCGAGTATTGTCCATACCGAGCATTGTTCACACCGAGCACTATTCACACTGAGTACTATTCCCATCGAGTACTGTTCACACCAAGTACTATTCACACCGAGCACTGTTCCCCGACGAGTACTGCTCCCTCCGAGTACTGCTTGGGTCTTTCCCTATAGCGCTGCATGGTGGCATCTGGTCGTAGACTTCGACCGGTGTTCCCTGTCCTACACGAACACTTCCTTCAGCCAAGACCTGGTCGTGGACCTGGTCGTAGAACTGGTCGTAGACCTAGGACCTGGTCGTAGAGCTGGGACCTGGTCGTAGCTCTAGTCGTAAACCTGGGTGTGAAAACTGAACGTGACTTCCCTTGATCTTCCATGGGTCTCCTCCATTGCTTTGGCTCCGAACTCTTCACAGTGTTCAAATCTAAGAATGCAAAAAGTATTTGCCTGAGGTAGTAGCCAATTTTTATTATAATCAATAGGAAACTCATTAAGAAATAAAAGCACATGTTGGTTTAGCAACTTGGCTCTGGCTCTAGTCATTGGGCCGGATGGTACTTCATGAATAGTCTCATGCACACTTGAAGAAGTACTCGTAGAGATGTCCTCATCAGTTTGTATATCAGTAATGCTTTTTTAGTGAGTAGTCATTTCATTTCATGAATGCTTTGTGTGTGTGTGTGTATCTCAACGAAAGCAAAGAAATATAGAAATTGTATGGGCTATGTGTACAATCTTTCTTATTCTTTTTTTTTCCAAAGTTGTTTCTTTTTTCTGATCAATGGTTGCAGAATTTAGTTGTAAGATGACCTTGGAAATGAGATATTAACAACCACACGAAGGAAACCTTTGTATAAATCTTATTCATTTATAAGTTGCATATTATTTCAATTAACTTTTCAGTTCCATGCATGTGCAATTTTTGTACATTGTCAGTGGAATTTCCAGTTTGTCCTAGGTCAGGAATTACCTTGTCATTCTTTTTAGAAAAATGTAGCACCTCGGCCCAGCACGAAGCCCAGAATGCCACTAAACTAACATAGCTATGAATTTTAACAATAATTAACACTAAGATAAACGCTCGTCCATGGGTCACAGTAACACAAGGATAACAATAAAGAAATTATGGATAATTAATTCATAGGAAGCATACCAAAATAATAAACAAAGATCAACACAAAACCAAACCAATCAAATCTATTTAGTGAATAATCAACTAAAGCTAAGCAATAATATACATTCCTAATTATAATTTATCATACTAATAAACTATCTCATGATCAGTAGTTCTTGTAATTGAGTAAATGACTTGAATCCAAGACTGTGCTAGCCCTTTTCATGAGCAACGTCGTCAACGGTCACCTAAAAACAACAATAGAGCAAGAGTAAGTCTATGACTCAGCAAGCACAATAATAAACAATGAATAATACTTAATCAACAGTTAACAATATCATCATCAACATCAATTGCTCTCTTTTCTTTATTTTCATGCGCATTCATTCAATTCTCTTCTCTTTATTCTCATACACAATCATCAAATACTTTTCATTCAATGCATCTCTACACTACATGTCCACGTGCACTTCTTTCGCGTATACCAGTATAACATGAGTGAATACTCACGACAATGTTCACTCTCAAGCCCGTCCTCCTCAAGGATCAGGGACCTCCTCTACTCCCGTAGAGTTGTGATCAACATGATCACATTCTCATATGCAATGATGTTTATGAATGCACAACTATTCATATATTCATCATTAATAACATTATCCAACAATACAAATAAAAATCATGACCATTCACATTACTTGCAATTAAATAAAGTAAAAGCATAAACAATATAATGGTAATGAGTGGTAAATAAATACAGTGATCAACCAATGAACATTGTTTACCATGCACTTGCCTCTTTATCCCCGTGAAGTTGGATAGCGAAACGACGGTAAAGCACAAAAGACCACACTCCCTGGACAAATAATTCAAAACACATCTCAAAATCATAATATTGCAGCACCAACACTTTATTCTATTCGTCCTCACACGTCTACACCAAACTGACCCAATTAACTCAAAACTTCCAAACACACTACTCGTTGTCCCCGTAGTAAAACGGCCCTAACTTATTCATCCGAACTCCAAACTTCACCATCCAAGACTTAATAGAATCCTCACCAAACAACCTACAATTTTCTAATTATGATGAACCTCTGATTCTACTGTTTTCTACCCTGTTTCTTTACCCGAAAACCGTTCCAGAATCTGTTAGAACAGTCTGTTTCATAATTTTTTATTCTAAAACTTAAAAATATAAGAACAATATGAGTTCTGGAAACTACACAAGATTTACTGCATCATTCAAGTTGACACCAATATTTAATTTTACCATCTACTACACGAAACCAACCCATCTTCACGATGTTTGCCAACTATGTTCAGAATCTGGATAGCAACCTTCTCAATGTTGTATCTTTTTGCTCGCTACTCCAATTTTAATGATCTAGACCTTCCTAGAAAGCTAACAAGGTTGTATAACTTTTCTCTAATTGGATAGATCTCTAAATTCGATTATAACTAACCCTAATTACCCCTGCAAGGTTCTACACCTAACCTTGCCGAACTAGGGTAGAATAGAAATCCCTCTGCCCATTGACCAAACATCCCACAACTCGAACAATGACTAAACTAGGGCAACCTAGAGGATTTCATATCGTTACCCTTGCACATCACAAATTCCCCGCGAAAACCTCATCTTCTCCCCTTCTTCCTTTTCCTCCTTCTTGCCCCTAGCTTCCTTGCTTCTCCCTTGATCAGCAGCAACACCACCAGCCTCCTTCCTTCGATCTCTCTTTCTCTCTCCCTCTCCCTCTCTATTTCCCTCTTGGCTGCTAGCAAACAACACACGCATGCAATCTGCAGAGAGCACACGCATGCAACAGGGACACATGCATGCACAACACGATGCAAGGTAGCAACAACATGCATAGCAACACAAGCATGCATTATCTAGTAGTGGCTCGTATAGCAACTAGCATGGGCACACGCGGCAACAGCTTGCAAGGTTGCGCACTATCAGACCCCAATTTTGCAGCTTGGGATCCACCGTGTATAGTTATGTCATTCCCTGGATCAGTAGCTGACACGTACAGTTACATTGTTGGTTCAAAATACATATCTCAAAATTGTTCAATTATTACATAATAATAAACAAAGCACGACACACCTTACGGTTTTTGACGTGCGGAGTGGCCGAACAGGCCAAACCCACACGGAGAGCCAGCAGTGGAAGAAGTGCCATAGCACAGCGTGTGGAATCCCTCACAATATGCCCACCAGCAATCGACTGTGGGCCCGCGACCTAGTTCTTGGCCTTCTTTATCTTCGGTTCTTGATTCGTATTCATCACTATCCATGAAGTCTTCTTGTTCCTCAGTCTTGATCGGTACTCATAGTCAACCCAGGGCAGGACAACGGTTAGGTAATGGTTGATGGTTGTGGTTCGATCACACCTGGTTGTAGAGGAGGTTCAGAGGAGGTCCTGGGGTGTTCCCGGAGGGGTTCTAGGGAGGTCTCGGGGTGGTCCTGAAGGTCCTGGGGAAGTTTTGAAGAAGTCCTGAGGAAAACTTGGAGTTGTCCCAAGGAGATCCTGGGGAGGTCTTGAAGAGGTCCTGAGAGAGAGTCCTATGGTAGTCTTGGAGAGGTCTTAAGGGATGCTGTAGAGACGTCCTGAGGAGGTCCTGAGAAACACTGTAAAAGACGTGCTGGGGAGGTCCTAAGGAACACTATAGAGACGCACTGGGGAGGTCCTGAGGAACACTGTAGAGGCGTTTTGGAGAGGTCCTGAAGAGCCCTGTAGAGATGTGCTGGGGAGGTCCTGAGGATCACTGTAGAGACGTTCCGGAGAAGTCCTAAGGAGGTCGTGAGGATACGACAGAAGAGGTGCAGGAGGTCCCGGAGGGGAAAGTCTTGAGGAGGTCCTGAGGTTACGACAAAAGGGTTGATGCGGTCCTGAGGAGATCTTGGAAGATCCTGAGGAGGTCTGGTAGTTCATAAGGTAGTCCAAGGAGGTCTTAGGAGGTCTTGGAGATCCTGCGGAGTTCCTGGAGGATTTGGAGAAGATCCTGTAGTTTGTGAGGTGGTCTGGGTGGTCTTAGGAGGTCCAATGGGAGGTCTTGGGACATCTGGTAATGATCCTTAGACCATATAGGGGTGGTCGTGAGACATTTTGTTGTGGTCTTAGATCATCTAGGGGTGATCGTGGGACATCTGGTGGAGGTCGGGAGGTCATGGGGGTTCCTAAGGAGATCCTGTAGGCCAGGGAAAGTCCAGGGAGGTCCTGTGAAGATCCTGGAGGTCTTGGGAGGTCTTAGGGAATAGATCTTGGAGAGGTCTCAGCGGAGGTCCAAGATGAGGTCTTGAGATGCCTTAGAGGAGGTCCAAGGGGAGGTCTCGGGGAGGTCTCGGAGGAGATCCGTAAGGAGGTCAGGGGAGGTCTTAGGAAATCTTGAGGATATCCTAGGAGACCCTTAGCAGTTCAAGTTAGGTTCCGAGAGATCTGGAGATGTCCGAGAGGAGGTCTTGTAGACCACCCCCGGGGTAGGATGTATGGCTACACACAGAGTGGACCGTGCGGGATAAGATTAGTGTTCTTAGGGACAGTGCTCGTAGGAATAATACAAAACCCGCAACATGATATAATAGAAACCTACATATATTCATAATAAGCCATAAGGCCAATTGTTTTACAGTAGGAGTCATGAAAGCAGAAACCTTACAAAAGCCAGAGTACAGAAACGAAGATGAGGGTGGAATCAAAGCAAGTCGAAGTTGAACCATTCACTCTGCCCATAGGCAAGCGACTGGGGTTCCTGTCCTAAGCTTCATCATCTTCAACACCATCCGGTTCAGCCTTTGGGTAGTAGTGGTCGCAGGGGTCTTGATCACATGGGTCTGAAAAGATTAAAATGGTAGAGCTTGAGTACACAACCGTACTAGCGAGCCAACACACAATGCAATTGTATAGATGCAAGGCTAGTCAAGGGAAGCTTTAAAGTTCTTTTATTTGCACAAAGCCAAGTTTGAAATAGATGAGTAGTAGGAAAAACCTGAGACTTAGCATTTTAACAAATCTGTTTTCATAAATGAGATTTCAATTGAAAAATACTAGTGGAGGTCCAACCTCATATACCATTGAGTGGCTTCATCCACCCAATGTTCGGGTTAGCCCATATTTACCACTGGTCCCCGACCAAGCTTTTCTCAAACCCCTGAGGTCCCACCCCAGCCTTCCCTTTTCATCACAAATGGTTTTTGTAAAAATAAAAACTATGTCTAGCAAGTTCTCATCACCGCTCTTGACAGTGAGCACGGCTATCATGATAGTTTTCTTACTCTGCAGAGTTTGCACACTTTACCCACAAGAGGTAATCGCCTTGATATATTCACACGTTTCTTTTGACATGCGAATCAAGGGGAGACTACCACAAGGCCTTTACAATGCTCAACCTCAACGCACTCCATCCGTTCACTAAGGTTTCCACCGCCCTGAGCCCACTCCCAAGGCTCTCCGGGAGGCCCCCTCTTGTGCCAATGCAGTTCTTGTGGCTTCGTTCTCCCCCGGCTATCCACCCGCAATCATCCCAACGGCGGATCTACGTCGAGGCGAGCAAATTAGTCGGCCAGGTCGTACCCATAATAGACTTGTGGTTGCACTGTTTTTGCATGAGAGGTCATCACAAGATTCGGTCCTTACTTGACCAGGGTGGCACATCCACATTCCAACCGCTTCTCGTACCCCAAGCACCAGCCATTCTTTTCCAGCCGCCCCAGTCGAAAATAGTTTTTCAGGTTTTATTGTTTTGAAAATAACATTTACCTCAACATACCAGCCAGGCTCCCAGCCTTACTGCCCAAATCATTTTCCAATGCTTTTAAAGATTGTGGTTGGGCAATTGTAATGCCCGCATGACATGTATCTAAGCAAGGCTAAGCATGACACGTAGATACAGACCTATCAACTAGTATGTAATCCATTAAGTCTAGGGTAACAAAGGATAATGTCCAAGTTCAAGGGTTGGAAGTTTATACACAAGTATATGTTAGGGCATTAACTATGATCTAGACCAATTTAGTTTGATAAAACATAGCAATACAGTTTCATAATTTAAAGCAACATAATTTGCAAAAGATAGGCTCAAAATGATCAAAGTGTTGACTCGCCTTGGCCAATGTTCTGATAAAGTTCTATATCCTGATATTCGACCTTCTCGATATCCTGATAATATTCCCGCTCAATATGTTGATAATCATCCTGTACAGTGCTCTGGCAATCTTGTCCTTGTTGGGGTTGCAATTCCATGATATCTCCAAATGCTAAATACGTATAATACGTTTAAACTTCCGAGCGACTAAAAGTAACCAAAGGAACTCCAATAAATCCAAATGCATTCAAACGGACGAAAACACTTTGAATAAAAGCAAACATACTTAACGACAGCTCAACAGGATGACCCGACCATATCGTTAAATATGGCGCGAGAGATTCTCTGATCGATCAGGCCTATACGTCTATAGGGCCATCGATTAGAGACTGGTCTTAGATGAACTTATGACCAGGAGATGGTAGCGGGAAGGCTTACGCCTATATACTGGTCGTGGGATATCTGGCGACCAGGTGATGGTGGTAACAGAGTTTACAATCACAAATGGAATCGTGAGAGGTCTTACGATTCAAAAGATAGCCGTGAAAAAGCTTACAACTAGGGACGGGTCGTAGTAGCTACGGTGGCCAAAGCTATGGGAGTCGTATAGGCAATAGTGGTCACAGAAGGACAAAAATGGGAGGTCGTGGAGACGCTACGACCAAGGGAGGTCGTGAAGGTGTTACGACCCAAGGAGGTCGTGCGAGTGTTAAGACTAGGAAAGATCGTGGTCCAAAAGGGTGGTCTTTGTAAAAGATCAAGGGGGAGATCTAACGAGGGGGAGGTCTGAATTCCTCAAATCTAATCGTAGAGAGGTCTGAACCATTAGATCAAAATGAGGAGAGGTCTGGGCCCTCAGATCCAAACGGAAGGAGGTCTGGACCCGTTAGATCCAAATGTAGGGAGATCTAGAACCTTGAATCTAAAGCGAAGAAAGATTTGGACCATTAGATCTAGACGAGAAGAGGTCTGTGCCGTTAGATCTAATTGAAGAGAGGTTTGGTCTCTTAGATCCACACGAAGAACTATTCTTGGACTGTTAGATCCAAACAAAGAGAGTTCTGGGTCGTTAGATCTCTACGAAGATAGGTCTAGATCGTTAGATTCAGGTGAGGGAAGGTTTGGATCGTTAGATCCAATCAAGGGGAGGTCTGGATCATTAGATACACTCGAGGGAAGGTTTGGATCATTAGATCCAATCAAGGGGAGGTCTGGATCGTTAGATCCACTCGAGGGAAGGTCTGGATCGTTAGATCCAAACAAGGGGAGGTCTGGATCATTATATCCAATCCAAGGGAGGTTTGGATCATTAGATCCACTCAAGGAAAGGCCTGGATTGTTAGATCCAATCAATGGGAGGTCTGGATCATTAGATCCACTCGAGGGAAGGTCTGGAACGTTAGATCTAAATAAAGGGAGGTCTAGACCCATAGATCTAAGCGAAGAGGAGGTCTGGCCCATTAGATCTAGATGAAGGAAGGTCTCGACCTTCCGATCCAAGTGAAGAGAGGTCTGGGTCGTTAGATCTAAACGAAAAGAGATCTGAATCGTTAGATCTAAGCAAGGGAAGGTCTGGTTTGTTAGATCTAAACAAGGGAGGTCTTGGGTTGTTAGATCTAAATGAAGGGAGGTCTGGATCGTTTGATCTAAATGAAGAGAGGTCTGGGTCGTTATATCTATACGAACAGGAGCCTGGTCCCTTAGATCTAAATGAAGAAATGTTCGAATCATTAGATCTGAGCGAAGAGGGATCTGGATCGTTAGATCCAGGTGAGGGGAGGTCTAGGCCCTTAGATCTAAGCGGAGAGAGGTCTGAGCCATTAGATCAAAATGAAGGGAGGTCTGTACCCTTAGTTCTAAGTGGAGGGGAGGTCTGGACCGTTAAGACGATCGCAAGAGAGGTCCCGATGGTCAAGATGGAACCAAAAGAGGTCCTGATGGTCTAGATGAACGCAGAGGAGGTCCCGACGGCCAGGATGAATTCAAGGAGGTCCCGACGGTCAGGATGTACTTAAAGGAGATCCTAAAGATACCAGAACCAGGGAAGGTCCTGTGAGTGTTGCGACCAGGGGGAGGTCGTGAGGGTGGTCTTTGCAAAATGAAGATCATGCGATAGAGGGTGGTCTTTGTAAAATGGGAGGGCTGTGCAAGGAGGGAGGCGAGGATTTCAACAGACTCGCGGAAAACCAAGCTGAGATTTAGTTGAGGTGGGCTTTAGTTATTTTAAAGCTCCTTTTTAAATCTCAAGTCAAGCTTTGAACTCTCATCAAAACCAAATGTTTCTTTTTACTTGAAAGTTCAAAGGGACTTGGGGGAAACCCAGAATGTTACGAGAAGTCTTTGACTGATTTGGTGCAATCGAATGAACCAGCGGACAAAACCAAAGGAAGTACTAAAGGAAAATCCAAAAGGAGTACAAGGCGGCTCGAATTAGGAAAAACACCCAGTCACTAGGAGCTTACTGGTGTGGGTTGGGAAATGAGTTAGTCGAAGCCGGCTGGCGAGGGTGGATCACAACAAGGGAAGGAGCTCCGTGCTGCAAGTAGCTTGAGGGGAGGAGGTGGTCTTCGGTCTTCAAGGTTGTTCCCTGGAAGCAGATAGATGGTCCACCAGGGAGGTCTTGAAGTATCCTGACTGGAGGAACAAGAGTTGTATCCAAGGCAATTCCAGTGGGTGTCGATGGCAGGGCGGTGGTGTGGGGGGAGCTCGACAGAGACGAGCACTTAAGCTTGGCTGGAACTCAATCTCTCTTGGAGGAAGAAGAGGATGGGGTTAGCACTGGAATTGGTGAAGAGAAGCAACAAGGAGGTCACCAGGTCTTGGGCAATCATATATAAATATATGCACGACCTGTCTAGGGGGTTGGTCGGAGTGGTTGGGGCTGTTGATGATATGGCTAACACAGGGCAGCTGAATGATGGGGAGGTACGGCTGAATGACAGCATCATGCCTGAGCCCATGCCTGGTCTAAAACCTTGGGAGATGTGGTCAGATCGGCTTGACCAACAACCGGTCGAGAAACAGAGGGGGCGCCAGAGCAATTTGGCTGACCAAAGACTAGTCTGATCCGCACTAGCCCAGGAGGGAATAGGGAGAGGGAAGGAGACTAGAGAGAATTGGGATGAGACAGAGCAGTAGGATTTTAGATTAGCTAAAATCCTGATGTTCACTTAGGGAAACCCTAACACGATAGTAAATCAAATCACAAGAGCAGAAAAGGTGAAAGATGTCCTCAAATGACTCTCAAAATGCAAACAAATGGAACAGCAACAGACATTACACAAAAAGTTTTAAAAATCCCTTATTTTTGTCTTTATGGATTTTTGGGCTGTTACACACACGACAAAGAAACCGTGACGGCAGCAGTAGAGCTTCAGGCGGCACAATACTGATCCGCACTAGCCCGGGAGGGAATAGGGAGAGGGAAGGAGACTAGAGAGAATTGGGATGAGGCAGAGCAGCAGGATTTTAGATTAGCTAAAATCCTGATGTTCACTTAGGGAAACCCTAACACGATAGTAAATCAAATCACAAGAGCAGAAAAGGTGAAAGATGTCCTCAAATGACTCTCAAAATGCAAACAAACGGAACAACAACAGACATTACACAAAAAGTTTTAAAAATCCCTCATTTTTGTCTTTATGGATTTTTGAAACATTACACGACGACAAAGAAATCAGGACTGACATAAGATAGCTTCAAAGCAAGCACAATAGTGCTAGAGGCGGCAGGGGTTGAGGAGGTGCAGGGAAAAGGCTAGGGTTTGGGGAGCCCCTCTCTTTTGCCTTAAAGCCAGTTGGCCCCCCTTGGGCCAAGGAAACCGTGGGTCGAAAGCCCACTCTCTTTTTCCCCTCTCTAGGAAAATTAAGAAATTACGCTTTTAACTTCATTTAATTTCATTTTAATTCTATTTAATTTACTTTATCTCTCAATTAATTCCCAAAGGTTAAACGAAATATTATATTCTACCACCCTTCAGCAGAATTCGACCTTGAATTCTACTCGTCGTTCTACTCGAAAGAACACCAAGGCTGAAATTAAACAATAGTAAACACGTACTCGATGTGAACAACTCTGGATATTGCTCATGCATGTGAGACTCCAACTCCGAGGTCGCTTCTCTCTCCGACTAATGTGACCGCATCACCTTGACGTAAACTGACGCCTTACACCTCAACGCTCGTCCCGATCTTTCCAGGTACACTCAACGGACAGGACTTGAAGGTATGGTCTTACTCATTGGGCAACGACTAACGAAAACTCATGCTCCAGATTTCTGAAGTACTCCCTCAACATCGGGTCATACAAGATGTTATGTACCCTGCGCTTGGACTCGAGATGGTCCTAGTGATACGCCATCTTCCAAATCCCCGTAATATCAGGAATGATCCAACATACCTTGGGCTAAATCTCCCTGTGGTACTAAACCACCCAACCCGGGCAAACAACTCGTCTTAAACCAACCCTCTTACAAAAAGAATCCAGCTGAATAACGAATGATTCCCATCGCAATCACGTATTACCAACTCCCGTCCAAAAGAGTCAAATCCAAAATCGAAGATTCATCATGAAAACTTTTCCACTTTTCAAGTAGACAGTTTGCAAATAAACACCACGTCAGCGAAAGGCGAAATCACTCGAGTGCCCAAACACAACCATTTCTTTTTTTCCTTAACCAGAAAAGCCTACGCACCAACATAAATCAACTCAATTTGCAACTGGTATCCACCATAAACACAAAGCTCAAACAAGATCCAAGAGAGTATTTCACTACTCGAGAAACCATCCTTTTTCCTCAACCTTCATTTTAGGATTTTTTTTTTAAATCATGGGATTCCAAAATCACCGCATAACACACTAACTCATTTCTCTTAGATTGACAACCTCAAAGCTATGCTCAAACCGAACACAACATCCACACCTATGTAGAGAGACTCTACCAATCCACAGTAACATACTCTAGCCAACTCCTCTACCAAATGAATTACTTTGACAAATAATTCCGAATGCACCTCAATATAGATTTCACTCACAATCACATCACAAATAATTACTTTGACAAACTCATTGGGACTATGTTTTGGTTTAATCTGTTGTGGTTCACCTACAATTTCTTTGTTTTGTAGTTCAATTCATTGATTTGTTCATGTAGTTCTGTTTTGCATACATCTTGTTAAATTTCACATGTCATCGTGAACTCAGAGATGTCATCACGATTTCATAGGTTGTATATGCAATTTTAGTACATTGTTCTTTATACGTTCTTCCTACGTTTTTAATTACGTTATTGTATCTGGTGCCCACTGTTCATCCTGGATTTGCATTTATTGAAGGATATTTGGGTTTCTACCCATGGTGATATGATTAGGGTTTGGACTTTTCATTCATCATAATCTGAGTTGTGTGTTTTGTTAGGCTTTGCTTAGTTCAGGTCATTTGTGATTTTCAGCTTTTTTTTAATTATCCAGAAAATTTTCAATGGAAAGTATTTTTTTAGATTTTTTCTTTTAACATAAAGGAATTTTCTCTATCAGTTCAATAGTTGCACACTGTATTAATTACAGTTGCAATCCTATGCGATGTGCAATTTTAGTTCTTGTGCAGTGCAATTTCCATAACCTTTCTTTTTATTTCGTAGTGGATGCTGTAAAATTAGTGGTTTTAGCAAATATTCAGAATTAATTCTAGCATAAATGAATATAATTAAAGCATATTTTCAGCAACATTTAAATGACAGAAATATCATATAAGCATGTAATATATTCAGCAGCGTAGGAGGAAGCCACTATTGAGGAACGGGAAATACATCATCATTGCATCGGCACGCCTGAAATTTTTAGCGTGCGCCGAGCGGATGAGACGCTGCTGCCTAGAGCATCGACTGTGTTTACCGCAGGGCCAAGGCTACGGTGTACGGGTCGTGCATGTCCGACCATGGCGCCGCCTACCTTCGCGTGTAGAAGATTGACACGGAGATGATGCCACTGGGTGTAGGCAAGACCATTGGCAGGTCCAAGGCCTGGCCCGGAGGAGCAGAGTTTCGAAACAGAGGAGGTAGGGCTTGTGCGACGTCCCGTGTCATTACCCCAAGGGTAATCACACTTAGGCATACGGATTACTATTCGTTTGCCCAGTAGAACACTGCTCCAACGAATAGTAAGCCATTTATCAAAGATAACGCAGCAGAACAATAAAATAGAAACTGCTCTTTATTACGACAGTAGCCACACAAGACTAGGGTTCTGAATACAATTATTTAATTACAAAGGGGAAAAGCACTTCCCGCTATTCACCCCTAGATTCTTCCAAAAGCCTGCTCGTCCCACGAGTCGAGGGTAGTGCCCATCTCACCCTGATCCTAGTAATCAACACCCTCGTCACCTGCGGCCTTCTTGGTACGTGCAAACCCCTCATCCCACTCGGGGTAGATCCCGGCAGGACAAGGATCTAAGCAAAGGGAGAGATAGCAAGAGTGAGTACTATAGTGTACTCAGCAAGCATTAATAACTAAAATGCATTTGATGACTCTAGATTTCATCCTTATCAAAATTCCTATCTCTTCTCTTATGCTGAAATTAGTTTTCAAAAATTTAAGTTGCTCATTTTAATTCTGAAGAGACTACTTGTTACCCAGAGAGAAGATAGACCCCTGGCGGTTCCCGTAGACTCCAATCCAGGAGACTGGCATGAATTCAAGATTTATTATAGCACTGCGCAGGCTTGTACCACTTTACCCATAGTAATTTCAACCCTAAATGAGCCAGTCCCAAAGATTTCCTTATATGCGGGTTCGAGTTCGAATCTGAACGTTTTCAAGTTACGTGATCAAGTCTCCACCCATTACTTTCCGTCGGTCTTGATTTAATCACGTTCTTGACCTCGTCATACACCGAGTTCGGTAATGTTGGTTGGGACGGCCACCGCTCATGCCCAACACTCCACCTTGGGCGCGGCGACTCGTGCTCAAAAACACTCCAATGTGTCCCATTGTGGAGAATCTTAATTACGAAAGAGGTAACCTTTCGCCTACCGTAACGGGAAAATGGTTGGTACTGAATTACGGCCTCTGACCGAGTAAGAGTTTTGTTTGTCCTTATATTATAACCACCCGTAAAAAGGGACCCACCTCTTGCCTCATCATCATCGTCGCGTTCCCCAGCCCGGGCCCCCTTTTACCAGCCTAATAATTCTCATCTTTTTCCCTACTCATTCTCATTTCTTATTTTTATCTCATTTTCATCTTTCTTATCTTTTTCATCTTCATCTCATTTATTCGATTTGGTTTTTGAGAAATAGTTTTGATGCAATACATATAAGATAGAGCAATATACGGTTTACATTTAATATAGCTAAGTTAATGAACAAGGGAGTAGCTTGTTCATGAATCAGAGGAAATATTGTTGTTGAATTTAAATTTGTATCAATTATCAGAGATCGCAATAGCTTGTTTACCGCAAATACGCATATGAGCAAATAATAAATAATTGGGCAAGTGCTTAGTGGTATATGTGTGCTATTAGTGCACAATAGTCATTTTGGTTCTTTTCGGCAGATTTTAGTTAATAACCATTTTTCGGGTTCTTCGCTAAGTTAGCACTTCCCACTACGGTCGCTCTTTGGTTTAATGGCTTTAGGATCGAGGCTGTCTGTGCTAGCTTCTAATTGCACGAACATAAATTACTAAATGTACTCGCATGCAACTATGTTAAATTAGTTTTACGCATGCATAACAGCCTAGTTAATTTTATTTTAAGTGTACACGCATTTAATTATAGTCTTAATTAAACTTGGGGTTGGTTAATTCAATTATTCTAACCTGGTTAGATTATTTCTAACATAAAGAACATCTTATTTATTCTAGCCGTTTGAACCAAGGATTAATTCATTTTAAAGGTCTCAGATTAGTTTTCTACACATTTTCCTATTTTTATGTTAGACCGGTCTATCTACTGTTGTTTACCTACACGGGGTTTAGAAAAAAATATCCATTTTCTAACGATTTGACCGAGACTCGCAAGTAACACACTAAATTATTAATCTAACGAAATGCCGGTATTATTAGATTTATTTCACCTCCTTTATATTATTAATTATCGATCTGGTCGGTGACTAATTATTCGAACGCGACTTAATTAAACTCGATTGACCCAAAATTATATCGTGTCGGAAATTAACTTTACTGGTGCCTATTTTTATTGCTAGTCTACTACTTCTAATTCCACTAAAATTATCTGCTCATTCAATTTCCCCTTATTTTCTTAATCTTCTTCCATTTTCTCATTTAAATCCCTTTACCCACCAAACTCTTACTGATATTTCTAACCCTAATCCTTAATCTGTTCTCACCGAACCTCTAATTACTACCCCTCATCACCCTACCCGCCCGATATTTCCCACACAGCCACCTCCCCACTGCAGTCTTCTCCCCAAATCAAATCCTCTCCTCTCCCTTAAGCTCTCCTCCTTCCTTCATCCTCCCATGGCGCCACCTCTATTCCCCAGTCGGCTCCTCTTCTCCGGCCGCCTCCTACTCCCTGTGCCCTCACGGTCCCTGGCGCAACCCGGCCGCCGCCTATGGCTCCTCCTCTCCTTCCTTGCCGCCTCAAGCCTCTCTTGAGTCTTGCATCAGCCTGCTGCCTTCATTCTTCTTTCGACCCAGTTCCTGCATCGCTTGCCTTGGCCTCCTTGGCCGCCTCAGCCGCCCACTCGGCCCCGGGCTGTGCCTGCCGCCTCGCTCAAACCCGCCTCCATGCGCCCCTTAGCCTCCCCTCTGCGCCAGCGTCCTCCGTCCATCCGCCGCTTTCGGGCCGTTAGGCTCCTCCTTCACGGCGTCCCCCCCCTCCTCTTGCTCCCTCACTGTTGCTCGGCTCCGGCCGCCCTTCGCTGGCTCCTCCTCCCAGCGTCTCCTCTCTCCCTCCCAGGCAGCGCCTCCTCTCGGCCCCCAACCCGCGCCGCCTCTCCTTTCGCCGCAAGCACGGTCTGCGTCGCCTCCCTCACCTTTCTTGGCGTGGCCTAGGGCAGCGCCACCTCGGCCCGCTTCCCTCTAGTGCTCGGCCGGCTACTCATGCCGCCGCCGGCTCCGCCATGGTTCGCTCATGGCCGGCCTCACCTCCGGCGCCTCGACCGGCTCGGCTCCTCCTCCACGCCGCTTAACTTGAGCCGTCTTGCTCCTTCCTCGACGCGGAGAAGGCCACGCGCCTCATGGTCTGGCCTCCTTCCTCGTCTTGTCTTGCCGCCACCGCCAGTCGGCAACTCATGCGCCGACCGACCTCCACTTCTTGCTACACACCTCCAACCCCTTACTCTCTAACCTCCCCTTTGAAATCTGGCTTTGATTTAATTAATTTTGTTGATTTGCTTATACTTATGTGAGTTCATTTTGCTAATGCATGGGTACTGGAAGAGATGGATGTGGCCATGATGCTTGCTACTGATGTTAGTAAAGCCTAAATAATGAAGTGGCCAGCTGCTCTTGAACCCTTAAGGTGTAAGGCTCCCTATCTTCTACCCTCCCTATTGCTCTGTGATGAAATGTAAACTGAGGGCTAAAATAGGGATACTATTGTGAGATGCTCTATGGATGATTGATGTGCATAAGTGTGGAGCACTGAGATGTAATCAAGGGTTACCTCCTGTTGAGATCAGGATAGGGAAGAGGATTGTAGTGCCAGTTCTACACTGGTGCTCTCCCCTTCTCCTTTGCTACAATCGGATTACAGGTGATGATGAGGTGAACTCTGAGCCTCCTCCTCCTGGCTGCCTTGATGCTTGGTGATGCCGATGGTTCTGGCTCCTCAGGTTTCGCTCTTCTCCCTTGCTCCCTTCCTCTAAGCTTTCTTCCTCCAACTCCTTTTGCTCCTCTTCCCCTCCTCTACTCTCTGTAGGTGCACTTGTGATTGGGGAGGCTGATGGCTTGCTCTTGCTTTTGGCCTTGCCGTGCGTATAAATGGAATGGTTTTGTGGCTTTGCTTTGCTTGCCTTGGTTGTAAGAAATGGGAGGAGATGGCTCTGGTGGGTTATCTATTCTTGAGGGTTGGCTTATCTATTCCCCGGGAGGCGGCTTATCTCTTACAGCTTATGGCGGTTTGGTTATGGCGGTTCTGTTTGTGCAAGATTTTTCATGGGGGTCCTTATCCTCAGCACTGTGCATTTCTTTTCTTTTTACCCTTTCCTATTTACTCTAATTCTAGTACTCTCTTATGCATGGCTGCCCTTCATTGTGATCTAAATGAGCTAACTATTGATGGATTGGGCAACTTGGCTATTACTGTGGCTTTCTAGCTGATCGGAATGATTTACTATGGCTGTGGGATTCGGATGCTCGATGATGCTTTGGCTGAGGGTTGGGTTTAATGAAATGTGAAATGTGGGCTTGTGGGATTATACTGCGTTTGCGGTAATGAAAAAGGTGGGTGTTGGATTTTGCTGATGCCGGATGAGGATACACCTAGAAGTAAATGTTGCCTATTGACTCTGGTTGATCTGGATACCTTAATTGCTAAAGGAGCCGACTAACTCAGGTTGGTCAGGGTACCTTGGTGCTCGAGGGACCAGTTGACCTAGGTTGATATGGAAATCCTATTGTACTTCGGGAAATTCTGACGGCAACCTCTCTCCCTTCTAACTAGTTATTACTGCCTTCTTTTTGGTTGGCTAACTATTTTCTAAGCTTTTTGGTTGCATGGGACGGAAAGGTGAAGAATGGCGGAATGAGATGTCAAGAAAAGATTCGATGAGATGAATGCAGCAACATGGATTGCAATTTAATCTTCTTTTGTAATTAACATTGTAATTGTTTTGTAACATTAATCATGTATCCATTCTTGTGTTGTAAAGTAATTTTTGTAATGAAAATTTGGTTTGTAATATTTTAATTCTGATTTGTAAACAGACTGTTATAAAGCTGTGTTGTGAATAAATGATGTTTGCTTAATTTGCCAAGTTTATTGCGTTAATTATGCAATTGAATATTAACTGAAATTATGCTTGAGATTGTTTTAAATGGAATTTTTACTTATGCTAATTACTGGTTATTGTTGATTAGCTTAGTTTTAATTACACGGGTTCTCACAGCTTGCTTGCAACAGGTGAGGTCGCGGTAGGGGAGATCCAGGCGAACAGGAGCGCGCCACGTGTGAATCCAGGCAGTAGGGATGCGGTAGGGAGTATGTGTCGCTCATCGACACGTATGCGGTGTTATTTTTGCTAATTCGCTCACTCGTAGGAGGACTATTTTTGCTATTTCATCGTGCAACCATGTTATTTTAGCCAATAACTCTGCTCCCTTCGATCGGCATAAATTATGCTGACGCAGTAGACAAAAAAGGATTATCGGTTTAGTGAAGGTTATTAACCTTTGACTGTTTAAGAGCTAACCATAAATTTACGGTTTTGTGATGTTATGTTGGATCTAAAATTCTAAAGCACAAGGAAGGCCAGCTTTAACTAAGCTGACTCGTTTTCAACAAAGGAGATGCCTGTGATGTTATGTTGGTTCTAAAATTCTAAAGCACAAGGAATACCAGCTTTAGCTAAGCTGACTGAGATGAAAACTAACGAAACAACAACTGCATGTGCATGGGTATATATAGTAGCAGGTTGTACTATCAATATCATATGAGTATGGCCTTGCACTAATTGGATGGCAAGCATCCAGAAATACACAAGGACACATCATTAACCAACTCCAAATGTACCTAGCATATATTTTTACATTGAATCACTCGATCGCGCGTGCATGAGTGCATCGGATGGTTAGAATCTGCATGTGTAGAGCACAAGCTGAGTATTATTGACATTCATCTCGAACTCAAAGAAACAAAAAAGAAAGTCGCTTTAGGATAAGCCGATAAGCACAAAGGAAAAGCAAACAACATCTTGGTACCAAAAAGTATCTGTAACCTATCAAATGTTGTTGGTAGCTACGTTCCGCTAATTCTAACCATCTACAGGCTACAGCAGAACGGTAGCGACAGGGTGGATCAAAAAAATAAGCCATTAAGGTCACAATATGTGCATTGGGGTCAATATAGACATCAATTAGTAATAATACTTTGTAATATCATCATAAGCATTAATTTCTTCATGGATTAAGCTAGATGGCATAAAAAAATATATTATTTAATTCATTTCGGAATAAAAATTTAATAATTTATCATGTTATTACCATTTTCAGCCTTTTTTGGCTTTGATCCAGGCTTACGGGCCAAAAATCAAGTCCCAACCTGCCCAACTTCGGACTTGGTGTGAGCCGAGCCCAAAAAAAATGGGGCCTGATTGCCCTTGAATAGATCTACCTTTAGGCAGCATTATTTTTCAAGCAGATTGTCCATGCAAACCCCAATGTTCTAAATAACGATAAAACGGTTAACGAACGGTCACCACACCTTTTAGTGTTCATATGGTAAATGGTCTTGTAAATGGTTTTTCTATTTAAAATTCAGAGAAATATATACATGTGTTTGTATTAACAAAATAAGTATCTAATTCATCTTCTTTCATAAATATAGAATGGAACTACCAGGCAATCAACAATTGTCCACAAAAGTGACATGAAGAAAAAAGGTGGCATGATGTGAATGTAATTAAAGAATCATAATCGAATGAATGAACAACTCAAGTGGCAATGAAAAGCAAAGCTAGCATTATCTCATGTATGTCATAATATTCTATGTCATATGGCAATCTTGCAACTTTACCCAATAAACGGGCCTATTAAACGTTAACAACCGTTAAGCCGAATAAATGGCCTGATAAAACAGGCAGGGACCTTTACCATTTTAACGATCGTTTACAAGACCTTAACGGCCGTTATTTAGAACACTGCAAGCCCTAGCTTCAGGAGTCCAGGATGCTCGTCAAGTTTCCACGTCCGCCGCCGCTAACCAAACTGCGAACACGCCACAAACTAGGGTTGTTCACTTTTACACCGAACTGAGCAAACAAAACCAAAAAACTAAACAGTACCGGTCAACTTGATTTGACCGATATTCGGTATTCGGTACAGTAGCTAGAAATGTGGTTTTTTAGATTCGGTTTTATCGGAAAAAACCGGATGAAACCGAAATAACTGAAAAAAATCGAAGTTAACATGCCCCTCTGACTGTAATGCAGCCTATCTACCAGGCAGCCTAGCCTATCATGCACTTGACCCTAGCGTCTAGGGGTGCAAACAGAGTAGATAATTCTCGATCGACCGAAGGCTCACAGAGCGAATATGTGATCGAGAAATGGGTATCCGACACTATCGTGTCCAACTTTGAGGAAAAATACGAAATATGATTCAGGATGAGCGATATCCGTCTGTATGTATCTGTATTTCAGGTGGTATGAGGAAAACCTGTTGTAACTTCACTTAGGAACAAGATAGCAGATAGGTGGGTGGTTGCATCTGAGTATGCAGGGGATATTGAGTGTTTTTTCTTCGACATCTCAGCTATTAGTTTCTCCATGCTCGCTCTGATTGTATTCTGACTGTCCAATGTCTTGTGCAGTGGTGCAAAAGAAGTGAATAATTTTCGTCCAATCGATTGACCGAAGGCTCGCATAGCGAATATGAGATGGAGAATGAGTATCCGACATTATCTGTGTCCGACTCCGAAAAAAATACGAAATATGATATAGGACGAGCGATATCAAATTTTTGCCCGTATTAGCGTAATTTCGTTTCGTATTTACAAAAATAGCCGGACCCAAAGTTTTTTTTGGCAAAATTAGCACCTCGATCACGACGGCCGTGCGGCGGCGGTCGCCATAGCCCACCACGCATCGCGTGCCTCAAGACGGCCGCCGGCTTGATGGCGTTCTTTGCGGCTGTCGTCTTGCGGTGGCGCGCACAAGACGCCGCCGCCCATCGCCGCCACGTGTTAGGGGTAGGGTTAGGGTTTCAACCGATAATCCACAAATTTCATAGCATTTTAAAAATATAGCAAATTAGTTCCTAAAATTATAAAATTTTACATGAATGCTCATAACACGGTGTACTTTCTTGTGTAATTTTTTTCATAGTTTTTCTCGTTCTGATTTTACCTCGCAATTCCATTTAAGTATACTCATTTTATCCCGCCACATGTTACCCTTTTCCTCCCACACGCATGGCCCCCCGCTTGACTCGCTATCCCCCCCCCCCACACCCCCTCTGGTGGCCATATTTTGAACCCATCCATCCTCCTCCTCCGACATCTATCGACTCGCACTGTCCCCTTGCTAGCAGTCTTTGCGCACGAGACAACACATCCAAAATTCCCAGCGCCAACGTAGCGGCTCCTCCTTCACTCGGCTATAAATACCGAGATGTCGCAGTCACTCTTCGTTCATCTCAATTGTGTTTCACTTCTCGTTCTGGCGCTCGTCGCTGAGAACTTAGTGAACTTAACATAATTAATTTTTTTGGAGATCAAGTATTTGCTTGTTGCTCGTCGCTTGTCGCTCATTTTTTTTATAGCTTACTGCGAAGGGCAGGTAATTTGTCAGATACTTTTGTCATTATTACCGTAATTGGTTAGTGTACTAGTTATTAATTAGTTACTTTACTAGTAATTAATTAGTTTAGAGGTAACTAGTTAGTCGAAATTAGTTTAGTGGTTATCAGTCCCGCATATTAAATTAGTGTGAATAAACTACTCGTAAGTTATGCAGTGGTAATTAATCAGATGCAATTAGTTAGTTTAGTGGTAATTAAATAGTTGTAATTAGTTAGTTTAGTCTCTGTTAATTAGTTTAGTGGTAAATAATTAGTCGTATCTAATTACACATATGTAATCCATCACTTGCATGCAATTTGTCGTATCTAATTATACAAATATACCGCGGATGGGGTTGTTGTGGCTTTAGGTAATGTCAAACATGCAAGACTTGTATGTTTTTTTATGGTGATAGTCTCGTACGGGCCAAACCCGGCTGGTTGGACCCGTCGAGATGCCAGTACAAGGTGGTCCGGGCGGAGGGGCTCGACGCGCTGAATATTCACGAGATTCGGAGTTGCATCCGAAGGGAGTTCGCCATGGAGGCAACGAGGAAGAAAGTTGTGATCGAGGGGATCGTCTGCACGAATAATGTGTGGGAGCTCGTCAAGGTGGCTGAAAGCGTAGCATAGAGCCAATACATGCAGATTGCCTCCCAGCTCAAGGTGGCCATTTACGGGAGGCCGATGGTGTACGTGAATTTCATACCCAGGGCGCTGGGCCACCTTGATGATGCCGGGGCCTCTACAAGCGGGCAAGCATAGCCCGAGCCTGAAGACAGTAGCACGAAATGTGCTGCCTCGGAGGATTGTCCCGCGCATAATTTTGTGCAAAATGAGGGGGCAGAATCATGGTGGTCGGCCCGCATTGACTGCCACGAGTATCTACCAGACTAGGCTCTCGCGTTGGAGTCCGACGAGGACGCCGACCCAAGCTCGGATGGTAGTGACGATGACGCACACCAGGTCGGTGGTCCAACCGGGGGAATTGTGTCACCGGAGGTGCCTTACGTGGCATCGAGACTTGATGATATCACAGTGCGTTCACTCGTACTGCCGCAAGAAGAAGGCTCCCACTGGGGAATAAATGTCGAGACCCTCTTAGTAGGACAGCGCTTCCCTAGCAGGGAGGCCGTGCAACAAGCTATAGCACGGTACAACTTGTCCATCAGCTGTGTGTACTGAGTGTACTGGTCCAACCCCGGACATTACGCAGTGAGGTGCGTAGTGGAAGGCTGCCCTAGTAAGGTTAGTGCTCACCGAGCAAAGATCTTCGGCTCGGTATTCGCGGTCAAGGCAGCGACCGACCACACTTGCGAGCTTAGCGAGCCCCTGTGGCAGCATCGAAACGTGACTTCCGCATATGTGGCGAACCTCATCAAGCACCTAGTTGTGGCGGATGTGTCCGTCTCCCCTAAGTTGTTGATGTCGAAAGTCGCCAATCAGGTTGGCTATCCAGTTAGCTACGACAAGGTCCGACGAGCCAAGTAGAAGGTCATCGAGTCCATGTACGGGATATACAAAGAGGCGTACAACCTTGTGCCGAGATTGCTTCACCAGATTACCGAATCAAACCCTGGCACGTACATAAATAAGCTTGAACGTGAAGATGCTGAGAAAGGGCCCAACCGCTTCATACTGAACCAGGTGTTCTGGGCTTTCACTCAGGCCATCGGGGGCTTCTAGTTCTGTCGTCCTGTGATCCTGTGATGACGATGGATGTCACTTTTCTCACGGGGAGGTACAAGAGCACGATCCTCACCGCAGTGCCGGCCAACACGAATGACCAGCTTCTCCCTGTGGTATTTGCTATTGTAGAGAGCGAGAACACATCCAGTTGGTTGTGATTCCTGTCGAACGTGAAGACGATGGTGGTGGGAGACCAGCCCAACGTATGCCTTATCACAGACTGCAATGTTGGGTTGTCGGCGGCTATCAACTCCATGCAGCACGGGACGGCCCCCCTTACCAGTGGAACGATGTGCAATTCAGGTGGTGCATGAGGCATCTTGCATCTAACTTGTTCAAGCGGTTCCGCAGTTAGGATGTCATGAAGACGTTCAAGTTATTGTGTCTACAGAACTAGAGATGGAAGTTTGACTCCATCTGGAGAGACCTTGAACGCCGAACTATGAGGCATACAAGGGAGTCCACTCCGGAGGTATTGGAGGGAGAGCAACCCTATCGTGCCATAAGTTTCTTGGAATTGATTAATGGGCACGCTTCTCAATTATAACAATGGTCCCTTCTGTATGACACGAACGGTGCGAGG
Organism: Phyllostachys edulis; assembly: GCA_036346405.1. Taxonomy (NCBI): domain Eukaryota; kingdom Viridiplantae; phylum Streptophyta; class Magnoliopsida; order Poales; family Poaceae; genus Phyllostachys; species Phyllostachys edulis. Next base: position 24,462,356 of record CM070556.1, on the reverse strand, counting down.
TACGAGATTATGACGACCAACATGTCCGATGTGTACAACAGCGTCCTCAAAGGTGTGTGGTGCCTCCCTATCATCGCGATCGTCGAGGAGACATGGAATCGCACTTGTCGGTGTTTTAGAACCAAACTTACGTAAAGATTGTTTGATTCGGGGGGTTCTCCTAAGCTCAAAATCACGCAGAGAGGGAGACACGGAAATTTTTATACAGGTTCGGGCCTTCTCCTGGGAGAATAACAACCCTACTCCTGTGTGTATGTATTGAGTATGTTGGATTACAAGATCAAGAGAAAGACTAGAGTATAGTGTCTTGTGCTCCTGATTGCCTCTGAAAAATCTCCCCGATTGTCCTGATGATTCTGCCTTTTATACAGTCTTCGAAATGTGCCGCTGTATCTCCAGTCTAAAGACCACCTTAATGTTCCAGATCGTGGAGCCGTTACTGGAGGTTATTGTGGGAGTAATAACGTTCCCACGTTGCTAAGCAGTTATTGCCATAACAAAGGAGTTAAATCGTGCCATTATTCCAGAGAATAACAGCGTAATTGATTGTTCATATCCTTGGATACGGTACAGAAGATTATCTGATTGATTAGGCCCACATGTCTATGAGCCCTATCGACTAGGGACTGGTCGTAGAAGAACTTACGACCAGGAGGTGGTCGTAGAAGAGCTTACGACCACAGACTGATCATAGCAGAACTTACGATCACGTTATAGTCGTAGAAGGACTTACGACTATGGGGTAGTCGTAGGAGGACTTACGACTATGGGGTGGTCGTAGAAGAATTTACGACCTCCAGCTTCTCCCTTATGAATATTAAGGGGTATACTCAAGAACTATATGACGTCATTATTATCCATAATATGAATTACAGATAAATAATTAAATGAAGATTATTAGATCCTCGTCAGCATTGTTGGTTATTTTATCAATAGAGCCACCGCAGCCAAGCGACAGATGGAGGATGGCAAGCAGTGGTCCGAGAATATGCAGAGGCACATGGACAAGAAGATGGAGAAGGCCCAGATGCACGACATTTGTGTGATCGATAGCCTTAGGAGGAAGTACATGATCAGGCTTTGGTAGAAACACGTCAACAGTCATGGTGGGGGGGGGGAAGAAAACAGGCATGCACCCTGGGTGATGTGGTGACATGCACCTGCAACAAGCCGAAGCTCCTACACAAGCTATGCTCGCACATGTACAAGGCATGTGAGCAAATGAGGCAGATGTGTACGCCGTACATCTCCGAGTACTATGACACGCATCACCTTTTCGGTATATGGAGTGCGGAGTTTCACTCGTACGACCTGGAAATGAAGTACAAGGATCATTGGCCGGGCATGATGCAATGGGGCCTGAACAAGGACTTGAACAACAGCGAAGGGGCGACGACAGACATGGCGCTTCCGGAATGACATGGATGCCAGCCAACTTACCAGTATTAGCCGCACAAGCAAATGCAGGATATGCAAGACCCCTAGGCACTCAGCAAAGGATTGTCCCAACAGACCGACCTCGTTTGGTCATTATTCAGCATCGTAATGTAATGTTTTCTCAGCCTTGTTTTCTTATATACAACAAAACTTGTACGAGTTATGCATAATTTGCATCCTTGCTACGTTCTTCACTGTATGGTGCACTGACATCCTTGCTACGTTTTTTCTATGTCGCAGGAAGACAAACGAATGTACCACTAGCTTGAAGAGACTACAAACACCAATCAACTTATTTGAGGATGAATGTGCTTTCTGCCATTCATTTAGAAATTGTCAGGTAATACAATCGAATCATTTGCATCTATCAAGTTAGAGGTGATCTGTTTAAGTCTTCTTAGTTCTTACTGTTATGAACTTAGAGTTAGAAATCAATCATGTTTCAAAATTCCATATTTCTCATCACTACTGTAATGTTCTAACATGCCTATTTTTTTATGCTATAGGATAATGATCATGTTTTGTGCCCCGAACATGCATCGAATGTGCTACTATGTGATGAGGTGAGCTCAGCAAGAAAAAAGATTGCCGCGGAGACTAGTTGCACACACATATTTTTTTATGCTATAGGGCGCTCTTTATTAATTTATCAGTTTTCTATGGATGATATTCTTTAATATTGTATTGTAACACATGCTAGATAACATTGCGCATGAACCAACTGAGGGAAATGAGTGGCGTGCAGATCATATAACGATGTACCGTAGCCTTCGAAACGCACATGAGTCAGAGGTTACAGTATATCATTATATGATCCGCATGCCACGTATTTCCCTTAGTTGGTTCGTGCACAATCTTATCTAGCCCGTCGTACAATACAGTATTAAAGAATATCATCCACATTAACCCGATAAATAAACAAAGAGTATCATATTTGATCGGGTTACATGTGATAATACCCCTCCTCCTACATCCCGATTGTAATAAACCCGCGCGTGTTTTATGTAATGCTTGTAACGTTTAAAATGTCGACAATTATCTTCATGAAAATGTACATTGCAACTTCATTGCAAACCCTAATATGCCTTGCATGTCTGCAGAAAAGCAACATATTGTACATTATTAAAGAACATTATCCACCATTAAACCGATAAATAAACAAAGATCGTCATATAGCAGTTTCTTCGAGTCAGTAGCACCTTCGTTGTCTTCCAACATTCCACGTTTTCTAGACACATTGCTTTCTCTAAGGAATGTTGATGCAGTCCAGTGTTACTTAGGTTAATACCAGGAAATGAAACTCCGGTTGCATCTATATGAATGCTGATGTAGTCAACGTTGGAGTAGGACAGGCTGCACGATATAAAGTCTAATATAGATGTAATTAGAAAATTTATCACATAGATAAATCCGACTTGAGGCTATTGCAAAGAAAAATTCTTGGGCCAATACACAGTTGCTTTACTAGGAAGTTCCAATTATATTAGAGCTCCACCATTACAATACAGCCTGGATATACATACATGTCAGGAGTAATTATCTTTCATGAACGCTAACAGAATATTTGTTGGTGAGTTAGTTTCGGAATATAAAAAAGAGACATACAATTGAGATGAGCGAAGAGCGACTGCGAGATTTCAATAGTAATATCACATACGTTTGAAAATATACTCTGGTTGCACCCCTCTTATCCTCCCCTGCCCCCTCGCGCTCTCTCTCTCTCTCTCTCTCTCTCTCTCTCTCTCTCTGTCTGTCTCTTGTGTTGTCACACACCGAGCGATTGAACAAGCAGAGCACCGAGGGACGAGGCGCCCTGCATGCGTGAGCTCCGATCTTGGCCACGCCTATCTTGCCTCCTCCGGCCTTCACCGTCCATGGCACTTTGCACCACCCGAGTTGACCTCCCTGCCTACGTCATTGCGGCCTGCGTCGTCCAGGCTTCGCTCGAGTGGCCTCTGCCCCGCGCCTCGAGGACTGACCGCCCAATCCCAATCCTTCTCAGTAGCGACGGTAGGTAACATCCAAAGACTTGCCCATCGAGAAGTAATGGTAGATTAACTTGTTTATTGATGCATTTGCTCGGTTTGAGGAGAACTGTAGGGCTCATTTGGCCTTTGAGGAGATCTGAGACAACAATGGAATCTCTGAGGATTAGCTTGATGCATAATGAAGATGTGTTGTCTATTGGAGCTTTTTTTTGTTTGGAAATTGGTGTGTACTATGAGTAATCCTTTGAATTATTGAATCTTGTTGTGTTGATTGTGTACCGGTGTTGTGCCTTTGGTTTGCTTGCATCTATGACTAAGTTTGCTTCAAGTCAAATTAAATAGTTTAATCTTGATTATTAGTGTTGCATCGTGCTTTGTTTTGTAAGTACTAAGCCTTCAATTGAAGAGTTCATCGCCTAACCGCCGTCTTTGCATGATGATGCTAGTCTTGTTGTCTTGATCGAGGCGTGAACCACTGAGAACAAGCCGGTAATGCCAGGTCTCCCGAGCACCCCCCTGGCCGTCGACGGCCGGCGCCCGGCCAAACTCCATTTTTGACGGCGACGCTTGAGCAAGTCTTGATGAGGGAGCGACCAACAAGGCCTTGTGCCGTGGGTGGAGTGAAGCGAGGTGCGACCAAGGCCCAAGCGGAGCCTACAACCCGACTAAAGAGGCAAGAGCTAAACCCTAATCCCCAAATCCACATTTAGCGCTCGATTTCTTCCCCAATCTCTTCTTGGTTCTTCCTCCTCCTCACTCCTCATCCTCACGTCGGGCCAGGCGGGCCAGGCGGTTGCTGGCAAGAAGGCCTAGCCATGATGGCCATACAGGCCAGGGCAGCAATGGCCTTGACGCCACGGCTGTGGCTGTACAAGGCTGGCAGTGGCAAAGTGCTTTCGGTGCTCGATCGCTGGGAGCTGGCGCAGCCAGCAGGGGGGCATGGCGGCGGCGGCAAGCAGGCCAGTAGGGCAGAGCAGCAGGGGGGCGGGCAAGACACCGAGCTGGCAGCCACTGAGGCGGCGAGCCACTCAGCAGTTCGAGCCACACCGCCACAGCCACTGAGCCACGCCCACGCTGAGGAGTGAGGAGGTCTGAGTCTCTGAGACGACGGCAACAGTCAACAAATGCTAATGCTTGATTGCTTCATTTGCTTGAATGCTTATGCTTAGTAGATGACAAATTGACAATACTTGATTGCTTGATTGTTGATTCCATAGTTGATAGTTCCATTTTCAGTTCTGTGTTAATTGAGTTTGGATGTTTAGACGTTTTACGTTTAGTAGATTTATTGCTTCTGTACTGACTAAAAATTTATTGTAGGAATTCTATAACAAAATGAAATCAATACAGACTTATTTTAGAACCGCAGTAGTAGATGATAATTCCCCAGTTCAACCAATAGTAGATGACAATTCCCCAGTTCAAGCGGATGCAGTTGAAACATCTAATGCCATTGCCAACAACACCGGTACCGCAACCGCAAAGAGAGCTCGTGCTAGTGATGTGTTTAATATGGACGACATTGTTGTTGATCCGGGCCTACGGAAACAAATTGAAGAATATGCTACCCTGGAAATTAGAGATGAAGTGAAAATGGTGTATTTGTTGAAAGGTCCATGCCAGCCGCGAGGTCATGTTTTCCCCCGTAAAAATAACACGAGGGCATTTAGAGAAGTGTGGTATGATCAGTTTGACTGGTTGGAGTATAGTGTAGCCAAAGATGCAGCTTATTGTTTGTATTGTTTTCTTTTCAAAAACCCGGCAATTGCTGAAAAGTTTGGGGGTGATGCCTTCTCGAAGACGGGTTTTACAAATTGGAAGAGAGCAGTTGAATATTTCAATACTCATGTAGGTGGACCAAACAGCTTTCACAACAATGCAAGAAAATATTGTGATGATTTCAAAAATCAGAAGCAAAGTGTGTCTTATGCATTTTCTTCTCACAGCAACAAGTCAGAAATTGCATATGAAAGTCGTTTGACTACTGTTGTAGGTGTTGTAAGATTCCTTCTTATGCAAGCTCTTGCTTTCTGTGGGCATAATGAGTCTTCTACTTCAATCAATAAGGGAAATTTTCGCGAGTTATTGAATTGGTACGGTGAAAGGGTTAAGGATGTAGGAGATGTGATTAATGATAATGCTCCTTTGAATCATCAATTGACTTCTCCAAAGATCCAAAAGAAATTGTGAAAGCTTGACAAGAGACTACACAAGTCATCCTTGCCGAAGCTTGGGGATGGCCATTTCTCTCTACTTGTTGATGAGTCCGTGATGCGTCGGTTAGGGAGCAAATGGTCGTGATTGTGAGGTTAGTTTTATGTTTTAGTTTTAGTTTGAAAGTTTTTTCAAACTATTCAGTCCTCTATCCTTGTACAAATCAAAATTCATATTTCTTTTGTAGGTTTGTGAACACTCAAGGAAAGGTTTTGGAAAGATTACTTGGTGTCGAGCATGTTGTTGATACTACGTCCGCATCATTGAAAAGATCTTTAGATGAATTGTTTGTTCGGCATCGCTTATCCATATCAAGATTGAGGGGACAAGGATATGATGGTGCCTCAAATATCGTGGAGAACTAAATGGTTTAAAGAAATTGGTGCTAGATGAAAACCCTCATGCTTTTTTATGTGCATTGTTTTGCCCACTGACTTCAATTGGTGGTGGTTGTTGTGTGCAAAGGGTATTCTAGCCGTGAGTGATTTTTTGCTATTCCAATATGATTGTGACCATGACATGTGCTTCTCAGAGGCGAAAAGATGCATTCTTGCAAAACCATCATGACAAGACCGTGGAGAAACTAGAGAATGGTGAGATTTCTTCAGGAAGAGGCAAAAATCAAGAGACAACTTTAGCAAGACCCGGTGATACACGTTGGGGTTCACACCATACAACTCTAATCTGTCTCTACCAAATGTGGGATTCAGTTTTGGATGTGCTAGTGGCTATTTCTCATGATGGGTCTTGTCCCGATGACAAAGGCAAAGCATCAGGTTTGATAAAATCTATGGAAAGCTTTGAATGTGTTCTTATCTTACATTTGATGCTTAAGGTGTTTGGTTTAACTAATGATCTGTCACAAGCATTGCAACAAAAGGATCAGAACATAGTTAGTGCAATGACTATGATTGTATCTGTCAAAAGTCTCCTACAACGTTTGAGAGATCATGGATGGGAGTCACTTTTGGATGATGTCACTACCTTTTGTGTTGCTAAAGAGATTCCAGTGCCAAATATGAATGATAACATTCCAGCTAGAGGTTATTCAAGACATTCACGCAAAATGGTTAGTTGCTTCCATCATTATAATGCAGAGGTCTTTAATGAGGTGCTTGACAAAATTTTAGTTGAGATGCATAGTCGATTTAGTGAAACTTCGACAGAGCTATTGAAATGCATTGCATGTCTAGATCCTAGAGATTCATTTAGAAGCTTTGATCATGAGAAGCTAGTTGAGCTTGCAAATATTTACTCTGTGGACTTTTCTCTACAAGATTGTCATCTGCTGAATGATCAACTCAACATATACATTGATGTCATGAAAAGAAGTCCTGATTTTTTGAGTTGTGGTAGCCTTCCTGAGCTTGCTGTCATGTTGGTTGAAACTAGACAACATTTGATCTTTCCATTGGTTTATCGTCTCATCACACTTGCAATCGATATTACCCGTGGCAACCGTGATCGCTTGAGAGAGTTTTTCACCATGAATATCATAAAGACAGACCTACGAAATAAGATAAATGGTGAATGGTTGAATGACATGATGATATGCTACGTTGAGCGAGAGATATTTGCAAAGAATTGATGACAACAAGATTATCTGACGCTATCAAGCTATGAAGAAGCGTAGAAACCACTTACCTCGTGTACCTCGCTTAACTTAGTGGTATAATTCTTTTCCTATCTTGAGTTTCATATTATTATTGCACTTGCGTTGAATATAAGTTCTTATAAATTTTGTTGTGTTTACATGTTGTAGGTAGCTGTTGGAGTCTTAGGTGTTTTGGATATCTTGTGTCATCCATCGATGTGCACACGCATCAGGAGCCTTTGTTAGTACTTTATATGAGCTCTTAATATTGTATTCTATGTTTGTTTGGTTGTATCAATTAGATCTATGTTTGTTTGGTTGTATCGGTTAGATCTTGACAATTTGAATGTATTTGACATCATTAGTTATATTGATTATTGAACCATATTATGCCTCGGTATTTTTTTAAGTATAAGTCCGCCCCGGGTCTTTTAAAATCCTGGTTCCGCCACTGTGTGCAGTAGCTAGTAATACTTAGCTCATGTACAAATGTGCCAAAATAACCGGTACTAGCTTTCAAAACTGCCTCCAAACACTGGTGCTAACTATTGCAAAGGCAGGTGCCAGTTTCTTTTTTCTTGAAACCGGTGCACCTTCGTGCTTCGGTGCTAGCTTATGGGAAAAGAATATGGCCCTACTTGTAACTTTGTAAGCGAAATTGAGAGGGAGTGTGGTGTGAGAAAAAGATGTGATTTTTTATTTAGTTGTGGGTCCTATTTTGAAGGGACGAGGTGCTCATCACAACAGAAAAGAAACAAATCTAGCATATGTGTGACGTGATAATGAGGTGACAAATCTGGCACGTTCACATTGTGCATGACCTTACCGCTTATCTTGACCCAACTATGTCAAGTGCCAATTTTTATAACTACAAGTATCTCTGATTCGTCATATTGTTTGCCATTCCCGTTAACATTAGTAAACATGATTTTTACCGATATCATATCAAAATAAACTGGTATTTACTGATCCTAAACCATTTTTCTAACGTCATAATTACCGATCCGTACCGAAAATACCTAAGGCCAGTCTCAATGGGGATGTCATGGGAGTGTCATGCACATTAATTAGGGTGACACATCCGCAAAAAAGGAATCTTCGCATGATTTGAGAAGGAGAGAGAATGCAAACGTTTCATGGCCACGAAACGTTTGGGCACCGTTACCAAGTCATCGGTAACCGCATGAAACTCGCGTTGAGGATGGGAGGTTTCATCCCGTCGATCCCATGCGGGCGGGACTCCGACGCGCGCTCCTCGCAAATCTTCGCGCCCATCGGGCTTCTTCCGCCCGCCGCCTCTTCGCGCCGATCCACCTCCGCCTTTGCCTCTTTCCCCAAAGAACGAGGTCGGCGGCACAGATCGCTAGATGGATCCACCGCCGAAACTCGGCGGCCAGATCCGGCGATCGATTGGGGCCCGAAGAAGGGCGGCATCAGATTCGTCATGATGCGCCGCCGCCGAGAGCGCCGCCGTGATATCCGCCCCGCGCCGCAGCAATGATGTCGCCGCCGCCGCCGACTTGCCCTAGTGCCGGACCGCTTCGCCGGGCGGACGATCGCTGCGACTCCATCGACGTCATGCGATCGCCGCGACTACGCCGATGTCCATTGTGATGACTTCCCCATCTTCGCCACCACGCCACCGCAAGCCCTGGGATGGCCACCGCAACAAGCCCCAAATTCATGGTAAGCACTTTTGATGTGTACTAGTTGATTTCATCTCTCAATGTCAATGCGTGCTTGTGCAAGTAGTCTATTTTGGTATGTGTTTGCTCGGATGTCGATCTGAATGCAAGTGCGATAGCGAACAAGTCAATCTGGTTGTGTCTGAAAGGAGAAGTGGTACTAGATTGCGAGTTTTTCTAGTGTTTGTCGGGTTGCTTGTTCGTTGTTGGTGATCGTAATCTTAGTTGGGTGTAAAATTAGAGCTCTTGTGAGAAGGTACTCTAGCTATGTGAAATCTCGGTTGTTCGCAAACTAGCCGATTTCGATCTAAATTTCGTGGTCTATCCACCCGGTTGTTTTCTAAATTTTCTTCAAAGACCACAATTTCATGACCACAACAAAGATGGAGAAAATTTTCATTTGGTTGGTCGACTATGAGCTTCAACCCAATTTCTCCACCACCACCACCAACCTCGCATATGGAACACCAAGTCGTGAAACACCAGACGTCAACAAACGATCCGGTGAACGTTGACATTGATGAAGATGACAAGAACAGCGTGGCAAATAGGCCAAGAAAGAAAAGGTATTGGAGTCATGAAGAGGAGGAGAGACGGTAATCACTAATGACTAATGTTATTTTGAATTTAGCAATTGGCTCTTGTAATTGATGGTCACACTTTTTTTTGTTTTGTACTTCATGAGGCCGATTGCTTGGTTGAATGCTTCTAAAGACCCGTTAAGGGAAATGACAAGAAAGGTGATACATTTTGGAAGGAAGTCAGCGATCGTTTAACAAGAAAGGAATGGGAAGCGATAAGAGAAACAAACCAATTGAAGGTGCACTGGTCTCGTCTGAAGTCATCTATCAATGATTTCAATGGCTTCTGGAGTACGGTAACTAAAGTGAACACAAGCGGATACTCCGACGACATGCTGGAGGATGAGGCACAGAAAATGTATGCAAAAGGTATGGAAAGCCTTTCTCGTTGGTGCATTGGTGGAGGATTCTAAAAGATGAGCGAAATGGTGTGCACAGCCAGAGACAGAGAAAGACAAGAGTGAGATAGTTGATGTTCCAGATGAACAATCACGTCCCATTGGTAGAGAAGCGGCAAAGGCCGAGCGCAGTGGAAAGCGCAAGAAGGAAAATATTATGGAAGGAATTGTCATCCTTGGGGACAACATTGAGAAAATTGTCAAGGTGCAGCAAGATCGTAAGTTGGAGCGTGAAAAGGTGACGGAAGCACAAATTCAGATATCAAATAAAAATTTGAAGGCCGCAGCAGAGCAAAAAGAAGCAAAAATGTTTGAGGTTTATAATTCCTGCTTAATCAAGATACAAGTCAAATGTCCGAAAATCAAAAGGCTAACCGAGATCGAGCAATACGTAAGATTGAGGAAAAGTTGTTCTTGACTAAGATACAAGTCAAATGTCTGCGGTGATATGTTCCGATTATCTGTCATTTTCTCTGATGAGCATTTATATGTTCCGATTATCTTAGTTATCTTGGTAACTGAATTGCTATCTGTGAATGTGAATCAAGATCGCATGTCGGTTTCTCTGAGTGTGGCGAATGTGAATGTGTAGTGCACATATGTCGATTTCACAATTATTAAGTGTGGCGCTACTGAAATCTTTTCCTCTCTGCGCATGTCGGTTTCACATCGATATTAAGTGTGAAAAGCTGCTTGCCTAGTTCCACGATATGTCTCTATATATATGCATCGACTCTTTTCTATGAACTTTCTATGTTTTTGTTATGCATCGACTCTTTTCCTCACCTTTTTTCTACACCTTGTTTCTCTTTTCCCATGCACATAGATGTCTGAGGAACATTGCTCAACTGGTCCTCTGAACTTGTTAGACGAGTTCATTGCTGAGGATGACATCCTAGATGATGTGATCACTGAAGCCACGGTGTTTGTACAGAGTAGCCTTGAAGGTCTTCAGAAAGAGGTGTCAGATCATCGATTTCATCCGAGGAAATACATCAAGAGGCCACGAGAGGAGTCCCATCAGAAACTAGTAAATGATTATTTCTCAGAAAATCCTCTCTATCCTTCCAATATTTTTCGCCGGAGATTTCGTATGTCTAGGCCACTTTTCCTCCGCATCGTCGATGCCTTAGGCCAATGGTCTGATTACTTTACTCCAAGGGTCGATGCCCTTAATCGGCATGGGCTCAGTCCACTACAGAAGTGTACTGCAGCTATTCGCCAATTGGCTACTGGCAGTGCTGCGGATGAACTAGATGAGTACTTGAAGATTGGAGAGACTACTGCAATGGAGTCCATGAAGAATTTTGTCAAAGGTATTAGAGATGTATTTGGTGAACGCTATTTGAGGCGCCCCACTATGGAGGATACTGAACGTCTTCTCAAACTTGGTGAGAGACGAGGTTTTCCTGGTATGTTCTAAGAAGATTGATCGCATGCATTGGCAATGGGAAAGATGCCCGACGGCATGGAAGGGTCAGTTCACTCGTGGTGATCAGAAAGTGCCAAACGATTATTCTTGAGGCCGTGGCATCACATGATCTTTGGATTTGGCATGCGTTCTTTGGAGTTGCAGGTTCTAACAATGATATTAATGTTTTGAACCAATCTACTCTATTTATTAAAGAGCTAAAAGGACAAGCTCCTAGAATCCAATACATGGTCAATGGGAATCAACATAACATAGGGTACTTTCTTCGATGGAATATACCCGAATGGGTTGTATTAGTGAAGTCAATCCGTATGCCCATCGATGTCAAGGACGAGGTTGTATGCAGAGCATCAAGAAGGGGCAAGAAAGGATATCGAAAGAGCCTTTGGTGTATTAAGCGTCGTCGTTTTTCCATTTTAAACGCGACCGGCTCGTTTATATGACCGAGATGAACTCCATGACGCGTTGTGATGGCTTGCATCATACTTCACAATATGATAGTTGAAGATGAAAACACAGAGGACATTGAAGATGATCTAGATCCGAATGTGGCTCCTAGTTCAACGACTATTGAGGAACCAGAGATCCTCTTGATCAATATGTTACGTTTGTGAGTTTTAGAAAAGATAGTGATATTCGAGATCGATCGGCTCATTTCCGCTTAAAAAGGATTTAGTGGAACATATTTGGAATAAGTTTGGTCGCAATCGAAATATATCCAAGTTTGAGATAGAATATATGTAATCATTTTTATATATGTGTAACGTTTTTATATATGCGAGTGTGTGATGACTATTGTAATCAATTAATATATTATATTATATTATATTATATATAGTAATCAAGTTTATATGGCTCGAGATAGCTGCGTGTGCGTTTTTAGTTGATCCCAACCATGCGGTAGATGAGTTATTTCAACACAACAAATGGCTACAAAGTCATCTAGCATCCTTGATCACAGCAAAATACAATAATTAAATGCTACAGCAAGTCTATGAAATAGTGAAATGAAACTATCCCATTAAGAGAGGTTGTTTCATGTTTCAGCTTCTAAGACTAGTAGTATTGAAAACAGTGACATGAAACGTTGCATTGAGACTGGCCTAAACGAGCAGCCCTACCGCAAACCCAGGGCGCGGCCGCAAAAACGAGCAGCCCACCCGATCGATCGCGCACGGCGCACGGCGCACGGCGCACGGCATAAAACCCCACGGCGAGCTCGACACGCCCACCCACCCCAACTCCCCCTCGACTGCATATCCCCCCAAACCAGATCCCACTCCCGCACCAAATCTCGCACCGGCACATGGCGGCAGCGGCGGTCTCGGCCAACGGCGGCGCGGCGGCGGCGTCGAACGCGCCGGCGCCCGGGCGGCTCGCGTCCGTGTACAGCGAGGTGCAGACGAGCCGCCTCAGGCACGCGCTGCCCCTCCCCTCCGTCTTCCGCTCCCACTTCGCGCTCGCCGACGGGCCCGCCAGCTCCGCCGCGGGCAGCCCTGGTGAGTAATGCCCCGCCGTCTGTTTCTCTGGATTTCGCGCTGTGCTTAAGGGTTGGATGGATTTGAGCTTAGATTTGTGGGGTTTCGATCTGTTGCAGATGAGATCGCGAAGCTGTTCCCCAACCTTTTCGGGCAGCCGTCGGCGGCTCTGGTGCCGTCGGCCGAGCCTGCGGTGACGAGGCCGCTCAAGGTGGGGGTCGTGCTCTCCGGCGGCCAGGCGCCAGGCGGGCACAATGTGATCTGCGGCATCTTTGGTGAGTGCTACTGTTCTTGAGCTGGTCGCTTGATTAAAGCTGCAAAAGCCCAGATTTAGTACTAGCAGAGACGAATTTAAAGTTGGTGGTTTTAATAAGAGAAGGGTTAGTGCCAGTCTGGTGCGAGATCTGAGGAGGACTATGATCATCGTTGTTAGTTAAAGTTGGTATCTCTAAGCGAGCTTCGACATTGAACTTGCACAGTTGTAGATCTTGATAGATTATGGTCATCTGATGGTGGCCAAAATTGCTAAATTTACTTGTTTTGTGAGTTGTGTTACTTTTGATAAAATTGCATTAAATTGAATATGCTATGAGGAAGTATATTTTGTATTTTGAGGGATTTCCTGAAGCTTTCTTGTGGTTGACTTCACCTGGGTTGTGTTGGACCAGATTACCTGCAGGAGCGTGCAAAAGGCAGCACGTTGTATGGATTCAAGGGAGGCCCAGCTGGAATCATGAAATGCAAGTACATTGAGCTTACTGCTGATTACGTGTACCCCTACAGAAACCAGGTATGGCAACATAACCTTTACTAAGCACGCGTAGTGAAATGTCAAGTGTGTTCACTTTTGTTTTGTGTAAACCATGTTGATTTGGTTGGTAGCGTTAGGTAAAATTCAGGTGTCAACGAGATCATAAGATATTGTTTGGTGCAAATCTTATAGAGGTTTCCATTTTTTTCTTTTCTGAAGTATGACGTTGTTAGGTGCCAAGTACTGTTGATGATTAGGTCTCATCACGGCGTATTCGCTATTACTTTGGTGATGCATTTTAATTTTGTTTTTTCCTTTTTAATAGGGTGGATTTGATATGATCTGCAGTGGAAGGGACAAGATTGAAACACCAGAGCAGGTATGTCTTTGGGCGTGTTTATATGCAAATGCTTACTGTGTCCTTCTGTTCCCTTTGTGGAGAACTTTGCTACTGTGTTGACCAATCACTACCTCACCAGCGTCATCTTTATTTTGACTCTATTTGGTGTCTGTGCAGTTCAAGCAAGCTGAAGACACTGTCAACAAACTTGATTTGGATGGACTTGTTGTCATTGGTGGTGATGATTCAAACACTAACGCATGCCTCCTTGCTGAGTACTTCAGGTTGGTTGCTGTTAATACCTCAAGCTTTGTACTGCAAAGCGTGAAGTGTTTTGGTTTTTTGTGCTACAATGCTGTAGCTTGTTATTTTTAGATTATAATATCTATTTTTCTTGAAATATTAGGTCACAATACCATTGCCTGACTTGTAAATGCACATTAGAGATTATTGTTGATTGTTTTCTTGACCGTATTGCTGGTTATCTGCTTCTTGACAAGCAAATAAAGATGATACTTTCTAAGTCATGAACTTTGCATTGTAGGGGAAAGAACCTGAAGACTCGTGTTATGGGTTGTCCAAAGACTATTGATGGAGATCTAAAATGCAAGGAGGTTCCAACAAGCTTTGGATTTGACACTGCGTGCAAGGTATCAGGTTCTTGATCCTTATGCATCAGTCCCCGATTTTTCTGCAGATCCTAGTCTAGATTTCAAAGATTTCACTTATATGGTCATGGCACACTTGCTCAACTGCACAAGCATTCTTTCAGTTTAAGGCGAACTCATGACATTTCACACAGATGAAGATTTAGTATCATGTTATCACAATGATGCTTCCTTTTCAGATATACTCTGAAATGATTGGCAATGTCATGACTGATGCACGGTCAACGGGAAAATACTACCACTGTAAGTTTATCTATCAGTTGTTTGGACATGCTGAACCATGTTTTTGTTTCCCTACACTTGGCAAAGAGTCGATAGCAATAAAATAGGTGAAATTTGAAGAGGTCGTGGCTGCTAACTGCCAATTGCTAAATTCTACTAGTACTCCCTCGATTTGTTTTTATAAGGTGCATTTTGGTCAAGCACGGAGATTAAGGTCATGAAACCAAGAGAATAATAGAGGGAATAACCTTGGTGTTCATGGTGTTAATGTATTGGGAATAAGAGAGATAATAGTTAGTGAGTGTGTTTACTCATAAATGCTGAAGAGAGGGACGGTAAATGCGGGGAAAAGAGATAAAATGTCATTAAATCTGCATGCATGCCTTATATTGTGAAACAAGATTGCAAAAATTATAGGCCTTATATTTTGAAACGGAGGGAGTGCTGTTTATTGCAGAAGATAGCTATTGAATCAGACTGTTATTCAGTTTTTCAGTTATTAAATTTTAGGAGAGACTAATCGAATATTTGGCAGATTACTTAACTTGATCTTGATGTTAACAAAAATCCCAGTAAAGCTCTACAACATACATTAACCCTGTAACTGCAACTTATCCATGTTTAACATTTTAATCCTTCAGTAATTAAATTATGAGAAAACAGTCATTAAATATTCAACGTTCTAGTGAGTTTATCCTCCTATTTTTTTTTTCTGAGCTATGTTTATAATGCCAACAAACATTCTCATAATGTTGTACAGCATACTGCAAACAGATATAATCCATGGATGTTAACTATGGAACCACACAATAGATGATCCATTTTAACATATTTTTGTAATTTTTTTGCACTCCCTAATAAGTACTTGCTATTGTCATGCAGTTGTGAGGCTTATGGGACGTGCTGCTTCTCACATTACATTAGAGTGTGCTTTGCAAACACACCCTAACGTTGCACTCATTGGAGAAGAGGTTCGTAATTCTTATCAATGAAGTTCCTTCTACATTGAATTAGCATCATCCGACATTCCAACCTTTTTTCTAGTTAGATCGGTGATACATAATGGTGCACAAGAGGAATAAAATCATCCGTACACCTCTACCCGTATTTTATTTCATGCGCATTTCAGTTTCCACTTTTCCTACCAAACTTCTTAATTTTTATACATTAACTCACGTTATGTTTTTTTTTTTAAAAAAAAGTGTCCAACACTATAGTTTACATATTCTATTTTGCTGAAATGCCTGCAATATATTGTTGCCTTATTTTTTATGCATTAATGTAGGTTGCTGCAAAGAAGCAAACCCTTAAGAATGTCACAGACTACATTACCGATATCATCTGCAAGCGTGCAGAACTTGGTTACAACTATGGCGTTATCCTTATACCGGAGGGCCTGATTGATTTCATCCCAGAGGTTTGACAATCTTTATGCATTCTGCTATTTTGTGTTTCGTGGACTGCATTACTGATATCATTCTGTTTCTTTTCCAGGTTCAAAAACTCATTGCAGAATTGAATGAAATTTTGGCACATGATGTTGTTGATGAGG
Source organism: Phyllostachys edulis (assembly GCA_036346405.1). Lineage (NCBI taxonomy): Eukaryota > Viridiplantae > Streptophyta > Magnoliopsida > Poales > Poaceae > Phyllostachys > Phyllostachys edulis. The sequence continues at coordinate 24,446,016 of CM070556.1, read as the reverse complement.
CAGGGGCTTGGAAAAGCAAGCTTCAACCAGAATCTCGGCAACTGTTTGACTTCTTGCCCAAAACCATTCAGGAGCAACTTTTGCTTGAAAGAGATCCACATGGCAATGTTCAGGTAAAAACAAGGAATTTTTTTGAACCATCTTAACTTCGTTTAGTCATCAGAAATTGACTCTGTTTCTACCAAAAAGTTAGCCACACTGACTGGCATCCAAAATGTTCATTTCAGGTTGCGAAAATTGAAACTGAAAAAATGCTTATTACCATGGTTGAAACTGAATTGGAGAAGAGAAAAGCTGAGGGGAAGTACCCTGCACATTTCAGAGGCCAATCTCACTTCTTTGGGTAAGTATGTACATTGAATTTTCCAAAATAACCCATTCTCGCTCATGCTGTTGCTTTGTAATTTTGCAGATACGAAGGAAGATGTGGCCTTCCTACTAATTTCGATTCTAGCTATTGCTATGCATTAGGCTATGGTTCTGGGGCTCTTCTCCAATACGGGAAGACAGGACTTATTGCGTCGGTATGCCCACTATATTTTCTCATCACATTACTTGATAGATGCCTCATGCCTGGGTTGACGCCTGATTTACATGCTTTTGTGGAGGCACATTTACATTGTTTACCTTGTAAATTCTGTAAAGACCCACCACTTTTCAATTATGCAAACATTGCCATATATTCTTTCCGGTTTCCACCCCATATTCATCATTGGGTAGAGGTTTACAAACCAGATAGAGCCAATATATGATTATGATTATCTGGGTGCTATTGTATTGATATGTATTTTCATGATTTGATGGTAGCCTTGTTTTTTGTTTTGTTGACTCAGGTTGGTAACCTTGCTGCTCCTGTGGAAGAATGGACTGTTGGAGGAACTGCATTGACATCATTGATGGATGTTGAGAGGAGGCATGGTAATGCTCTACAGTTCCCTATTTCCTAGGTGGCTTTCCTTCATTTGACTTTAAGGTTACCCAACTATGTTCCAACAAAATCTTTTGACCATCTATTCAAGTAAATGTGATAATATAAATCCATTTTATTCATTTTTGGACTAATTAGTGTCAGATTTTAACTTTTGACGTTCTCTACAATCAGGCAAGTTCAAGCCAGTGATCAAGAAGGCCATGGTGGAACTTGATGGTATGAAGCACTTTCACTTCCATTACTAACAATTATGAGGTTTATGCCCTTTTACCAAAATCTAAATTCTTGTATTGTCAATTTTCAGGCGCTCCTTTTAAGAAGCTTGCATCAATGCGAGATGAATGGGCCCTCAAGAACCGATATATCAGCCCTGGTACGTAGTTAGGAAATTGCTAGCAATGACTATAATAGCTGTAGAAATAAATTGACTTGTTAATCTTTCTCACAACACAGGCCCCATCCAGTTTAGTGGCCCTGGAAGCGATGATGCGAACCACACCTTGATGTTGGAACTAGGCGCTGAGGCATAGAGATGCGCAGATGTAGCGTGCACCTTTCATTTTTTTCCTTACAGTTTTGAAAGTGGAAAGACCTAACCTCCCAGAGCGGCCTGCATTCTCCATATTGTGGAATGCTTATTAAGAGGTTCCATTGGCGTTTATGTGGAGTGTATGCGGTAGTAATAAGTACTTAGTTTAGTTTTTGTATGATTGGATTAATCGATTGCTCCATTTACGCACAAGTTGACCCGTTTTATGGTAGTTCTGATTTTGCCCTTCTGGATGCAATTTTATACTGTGAACATAAACCATCGAACTTGTAGCCACGAGAACTGGATTTTGGCTTTTGCGTGTTGTACACACTCCTGATTCTGATATATCTGCCTAGGAAGCAACATTGTTATTCCTATGTCATTCCTGTGATGTATTATTCGTTTAGCACAAATCCCGCCTAGCTTGTTTCATGCCTGATATCGTACGAGGGCGTAGCAACTTTGTTAGTTTAACTGGACACAGTGTTATGCAGTGTCGGAAAAAAACGGAATACAGTAGTTGAATGCATAAGGTACCGGCAAGCGATTAATTGGAATGTGAATAATTAATTGAAATTATATGGATAATTTAGTGTTCACACTAATATATGTATATATTTGATGATAATGTTAGTTTTAGAGATATTTGAAAACACTATATTGTCAATACTATCAAAGAAACTTGTACCACATTCTAATTGTAGTATAACATAATTACAAGGTGACATTACTTAAGAAAATAACCAATGACAACATTGAATTAAAGCCGCTTACTAACGGGACAAAATAGGGGGCGTGTTTGGTACGCAAGAATTCCGTATGAATTTTGTAAGAAATACTTTAATTTCCATAGGAACAGGAAGAAATTCTCGTGTTCTAAACATGGTGTAATGCAAGTGGCCAAGTTTCAAACACACATTAGCTTGCAATCTTGTCCACTACGACACTCAAAACTAATTTTGCATCATGCTGTGATCGAGTGAGCAGATGTACATCTAAGCAAACAAGAACACAAGTGAAAGAGGTAGTGGTCCTAATAGAGGTAACAAAGAAACTAATGATTACCAGCAAGAAACTAAGGACCACTTGCATCTTTATCCAAACAAATAACCACCATAATGAACTCAGGACTTCACATTTGATAGAAAATTCGACTAAGGAGCAAAAGGAGATCAAGAAATTGGAGAGATTTGGAGAGGATTTGGTGGAGACAAACCCTAAAGTTGGAGAGGCGCGACCGTGCGGGAAGGCGAAGGGTCGGCTCTGAGCATTGAAGCAAGCAACGAGATGGATGTGGCTCGAGTATATGAGGTTTCTAACTTGGCCTGCTATTGGGCTGGTGGTAACCACGGGATAATGGACTGAATTTGGTCAATTAAATGGATTATGCAAACGATTATATGGAAACGGCTGACTAATCGGACAATGAGGCCGATTTAGCGTTCACAAACGTTACTTGCGCTTTGATTTATGTATACGTGACGTTTTGCCAGACGACTTCGCATAAACAACCGATTAATCGACCGTTCTGATAGTTTTATACAACACTGACTGCATGCTGTATCAATAATTGGTCATCACAAATTGACAGGAAAATTTTGATTATGCCGCTGGAAATATGTGGATTATCGGTTTTGCTACTATTCTTTTGCTCATTTCGTTTATGCCACTCTTCCATCAGTGCGTATTTTGTTTTGGCCACTTTGTTCAATTTTTTGTCAACAACATGTTTGACTGTTAAGAAATACACAAAAAAAAATTTTAAAAATAAAAAAATCAAGGAAAAATACTAGAAAATATAGAAATTCCAGGGACCACTTTTGAACAAAAATTTAAAACCGCACAAAAGTTTTACATTGGAAAATTTTAGCAATGTTCCATAAAAGTTGAGGAAGATTGAAACATTTTCCATATTGTAGTTTTTTCAGAATTTTTGCTAGTGTATTTTCTTGATTTTTTTAAAAACAACTGTTCAAAAGTTACCCTTAAAATTTCCTATGTTTTTGGTAGTTTTCTTGTTTTTTCTATGATTTTATGGATTTTTTATGATATTTTTTTGGTATATTTCACATTGACTGGATGGAAAATTGGACGAACTGGCAAAATCAAAATACGCATTGAAGGAAGAGTGACAAAAACAAAATGAGGAAAGGAAGAGTGACAAAATCGGTATTGCACATATTGTTTCACAATGGTGTCTTTTTGCTGCTGCCATTGCCACGAGGTCCGGTTGGATGTTGCATTTGGGCTTTCATCTGCTTAACTCCCGCCTCCTCTGATTTTGGCCTTTGATCATATGCATCGAAAGCAGGAAGCACCTAACCGTAGCAGGAGAATACCATATTATGTTTCTGGAAGCCATTCTACTATTTTAGAGAGACCGTGAGCAACCTATGACAATCTTCGTTTTTTCTTTAAGCAGCACGCAAGACATGAAATTCTAAACCTCCAATATGACAGGCGAAAAAAAAGGATAGATGTTTAGTTGGTTACACAGGCTTAGGGTCTGTTTGGTCCGTGTTCTGGGACGCAGTGGTCTGGCCAGGACATTGCCGGAGGTCTGTCAGGAATGCGTTTGGTTGCAACCCTGCTTAGCTCCCTGGTCCAGTCACCCCCTCCAAGCCATGCTCACAAAATGGGGGTCTGTTTGGTCCGTGTCCCGGGACGTGATGGCCTGGCCAAGACACTATCGGAGGTCTGCCAGGAACGCATTTGGTTGCAACCCTGCTTAGCTCCTTGGTCTAGGCACCCCCTCCAAGCCAGGCTCACAAAATGAACGCCTAGGAGCCAGGCGTCTCAACGAGCAGTGAAGGGTTGTCTCCTCATGTAATCGCAAGCCAAAAAATTCCTAATCACACCAAAAAATCCTCCTTGCTAGATCCTGCCACTGAAGCATGACCAAGTCAACGATGGATTTACGCTTCCTCAGTTTGAAAACGTATTTTCTGGTTTTACGCTTTCTTCAGGCACATGTCACCAACCAATCACCATATCTCCAGGCTTGCCTGACTAGACAAAAATCATCTACTTTTTAGGCTACTTCCAGGCACCACTTTTTTTTAGGCACGGAGCTTAGGGCGTCAACCAAGCAAGCCCTAAACTCCTAGGAGCCAAGCATCTCAACGAGTAGTGAAGGGTTGTTTTCTCCTGTAATCGCAAGCCAAAAAATTCCTAACCACACAAAAAAAATCCTCCTTGCTAGATCCTGCCACCGATGCATGACCAAAGTCAACGATGGATTTACGCTTCCTCAGTTTGAAAACGTATTTTCTGGTTTTACGTTTTCTCCAGGCACAGGTCACTAACCAAACACCATATCTTCAGACTTGCCTGACAGACAAAAATTATCTACTTTCTAGGCTACTTTCAGACACCATTTTTTTTTCAAACATGGAGCTCAGGGCGCCAACCAAACAAACCCTTACAGCGTGACTACTCAGGCAGTCAGGCATGGTCTGCATAGTGAAATGCATGTCATATCATCCCATTGTGTAATCACGCTTATTGCTTAACCAGGTCCATTAGTTGAGTCTTGAGAGGCCCTTCTACTTTTCCGTAGGCTCTTCTGAACTAAGGGATTTTTTGGTTTGAATCTTATGAATGCTAAATTTTGGGTTACGTACATTTGGTACTTTGACCATATTTGACTTTAGTTTGGTTTGCTGCCAAAATTTGATAAGACTTTCTTTTCATTGGCTTTCTTCATTTTCTTGCAAGAAAATTTTACAAAACTATAACTTTAATGGACAAACTATTAGTCTGTTACCACTTTAAGCTAGGATTTCGGGTAGCTGCACCTTTAAGAGACCAACTTTTCAAAAAATTGCAACTCCATTATGAACGTACTGTTGGGCCCAAATGTTATACATACATGCGGTGCTGAGGCCATTACGAGGTGCCATCCAAGCACCAAGGTGGCTCACACATCAGAGACACACAAGTTGCAGTTTACTAATAGTTTGGAGTGTAAAGTTTCACATATGCGAAATTTACTCAGAAGCTCTTCACCGCCGCAGCATGTTGTAGCCACCTAGATTCCTGTTGTGCTCACGTCGTGATCCCGTCGTCATGCAAGGTCTTGGGACAACACGCACTCTGCTTTGGCCTTTGTGCCTCACCTCTGCACTTCTGTGCTGGCATGTTGAAGCTCTATGACCCAGTGGATCTTCTCCCTTCCCTCTCCCCATCCCTAGCCTCGCCGCCACCTCCCCGTGCTTCGACCACCGTTGGCGTCCTCGCTCGCACACATGGCCATACCTCTTCTATTTTTTTTGTCTCACTGCCATGGAGGGCTCACATGCCAGTTCGGTTTAAAAATCAATTAAAAGAAATGAGTCACTAACTAGTAGACCACATTTTAGCCTTCATTTTAAAAAGATTAAATTTTGCATAACTGCAATTATTTTGTCCAAACTATCAATAATCTGCAACTTTTGTGCTGCTGATGTTTGAGCCGCCTTGACACTTGCATGACACCCCATTCATGACAGAGTTGTAGTTTTTTTAATGGTCTCTTGGAGGTGTAGCTACCCGAAATCTTCGCTTAAAGTTACAGCAAACATATAGTTTTGCCAATAAAGTTACAGTTTTGCAAAATTTACTATTTTCTTGCAAAACTTACTATATGGCTGTCAGGCTGGGTTGTGGGCTCTACGCCATTCTTCAAGGTCGAACCAGTTTGTCGCATGAACTCTTTTTTCTAATGTCAGGCCAAGGCCGGGCCAAATTTGGATTTTTAAACAATACACTTTAAATAGAATTACATAAATAAATGTCTGTTTTAAAAAAAAATACAAAAATAGGCTTCTATCACCATTTCAAATGGTGACAGGCCTCTGTTGCCAGTTGGATTGATGACAAGAGTTCTATCGCTCACCAAACAGTCTTAAATGCCTATGTCGCCATTCCAAATGATGATTGGCTTCGGAATAGACGCAAATTGCCATTTGGAATGACACAGTGACCCCACAGCTTCCTGTCGCCATTCCAAACGGTGACATAAGCTAGGCTATAAAAGGCCAAAAAATTTGGCCAAAATTCACTTTTAGTCCAGAAAAAAGAAAAAGGGGGGAGGAGGGAGAGGAGGAGAGGGGAGGGGAGGGGAGGAGAGGTGCGAGTGAAGTGTTGTCCATCTGTAGCGGAGGAGGGGAGAGAGGGAGGAGCAGGTTTGGTTGTGCACCTTACAAGTAATTCTTTTTGTAACTTTGTATTTAATTTCAAAACCCTGGTAGGTTAACTAATAAAACTAGTAGGTCCGTAATTGAATGAATTAGATAGTTTTAGATGTGTAGTTCGTTGTAGTACATCTTTATCGGTGTGTGTGGTTTAGTTTTAGATATGTGGTTAGTTGTGTAGATATTTTTATGGTGCAATAAATGAATGGATTAGATAGTTTTAGATATATGGTTTTGTAATGTAGTTCGTTGTAGTGCATCTTTGTAGGTGTGTGTAGTTTAGTTTTAGATATGTGATTAATCTTATAGATATTTCAGTAATGGAATGGATTAGATAGTTTTAGATGTATGGTTTTGTAGTGTAGTTTGTTGTAGTACATCTTTTTAGGTGCGTGCAGTTTAGTTTTAGATATGTGGTTAATCATATTAATATTTTTGATGGTGCAGTAGAATGGATTAGATACTTTTAGATGTATGGTTTTATAATGTAGTATAGTTTTAATACATTTTTAATAGAATGACAAAAAAATGCCCGTTTAATAAAATTACGATCACCAAACAATATTAAATGCCTCTATCACCATTTGGGATGTCAATTTGCTTCGGAATAGGCTTAATATTAGGTTCCAAATAGTAATAAACCTTCTGCTTTTGTTTCATATTAGGAACAATGTAAGCACTTGCCTTTTTGTTTCTCTTTATAGTATGCTTAACATGGTTTTTTTTTTATTTTTTATTATGTTTCTTATTATTAATAATGTAAGCACTGATTTTTCCGTTTCACATTATTTCAGGTATGGCATCTGCAGGAGGTTATCTTGTGATGGCCCTTGATTCTGAGGACACGGCTATTGACCCGAACAACCGTAGTCGCCTCGATGCAAATCTGTCCCAACCTGCGAGGCACCCATCGAGCTTGGTGCGTTGCACCTACGCACACCCATGAGGGCACGAAGGGTCGACCCACGCTAGGTTCCTAGGTACATGCAGTTGTAACATTTACGTACTCAATATCAATCTGACTTGTGTGGGTGTACTCACGTATCCTGTTGATCCTTTCGACGCAGGTTGAGAGCATTCGACCTACTTCCGCTTGTGAGGATGGTGGAGGCCACGTGGGAGGACGACCACGACGTCTGTACGATCAGGTGTTTTTCGTACGACTAGTGCTTGCTGATGGCGTTGGTGGACTATTGGAGACCAAAGACGCACATGTTCTACCTTCCGTGCCGGGAGATGGCTTCTACGTTGGAGGACGTTACATACCTCATGGCTTTGCCTTGGACGGGCTTTCCTCTGGTTGCGCATGACATTGCTCCGACGTGGCACACAAATTTCCTCGCCAGGTTCATTGGGGTCTTCTTTGCAAGGCGTGATGCATGTAACATCCCAAAATTTGAAGTTCTTTCTTTTGAAGCATTTAAAAAAAATAAAAAAAAACCATTTGAATTTTTTAGTTTAAGTTAAAGCTTAATTTGAATTTTCAGAAATTAAAATGATTTAATGTGAGTAATCTAAACTTCAATTAAATTCAAAACCACTTTATTTGGGTTCCTTGAGTTTCAGAGCATTTTCTAGGAATTTTTGGAGTTTATTTTCTATTTCTTTTAGCTCGGTTTATTTAAATTAATTTCTGAAATTCAGAAATATTCTTTTTTCGGATTTTTCCTTTCGGGCCGCATTTCTTTTCTTCTCGGGCTTTTTCCTTCCTCCCCCAGCCTTTTTCTTTTCCCCATCGGCTCAGCCCAATTCTCCTTCCTCTCCATGCGCCACACTTAGCCCACTTCGCTCGCTCTCTCTCTGCTGCGGTGGACCCCTTTGTCGACTTCTCTACTGGTCTCCTTCTTCCTCCCGATTTCAAGCCGTGTCCGAGACGCCGTCGTCGTTGTGCTCAACTCCAATCCTCCTCTCCCATGCCTATTTAATTGTCACAACCACATCACTTCTTCCACGCCATTCTCCTCGTCCAAAGACCTAAGCCGTCGCCTCGATTCCATCGCTGCCTTTGCCGGATTTCGCTTCTGTCGCCGCCGGCTGCTGAAGGACTCCGTTGCGCATTTTGAGGTCGTCGAAGCTCCTCCTTCCGCATCATCACCATCATTGAACTCGCATCGACGTGTTCTACACGTTGCTTCCGTCACCATCCTTGGAAGGTCGTTGCTTCACTGCAGCCCCTTTCTTTCCCAAAGCCGATCAAGCCGCCTCCACCAGATCTCGCCATCGGTGAGCTTCCTCGCCTTCCTGTGCACGTCATGACATGTTCCCAGGTTTCCTCTTTCGATCCCGTCCCTTTTCATCGTTAATCCATCGCTGTGCCGTTCCACTGCCGCTCTTCTTCTCCATCACCGGTCATCGCCGTGGTGCCGTCGTTTCTGTAACCCTCCGGCCGCCCCAACAAACTCGTTGTGTTCCTTGTGCTGATGCTTGCCTTGGTTTCCTTCGGGTGCCTTCATCCTGCCGTGAACTAGGCCATATCGTACAACCATATGTCTAATATGGGATGGACTTAGCTAAATAATATGGTTTTCGAACCGTCGTGGTGCATACTATCACAGACGGTTATTAACTCGTAACCGCTCAGTGATAGTGACTATCACAGGCGGTTCGTGTTTAGAACCGTCTGTGATATATACTCTATAAAGTCTCAAAGCGATGGGTGCTTGTGCCTTTAAAAGCGGCTTCATATATATATATATATATATATATATATATATATATATATATATATATATATATATATATATATATATATTTAAGTAGTCCTGACCACTTTCGGAGGGTCGTGAGGAGGATGAGATAGCAGCCACGTGCAATCTCATCGAGCCTGCAAGTTCAAGAAGCATGGCTAGCAAGAGAGCGTGTGGACATACAATTACCTAGACGTCGTCGATAGGTAATTGTACTTGACATCAATGAATGATTGGTTGCTGATATATGAAGCCACTTCCCAGTCCCGAACGATTCCTGATCATCAGCTAACGAAGCCTGAAATGCATTGACCCGCTGACGCGCTCGTTCGAGTGTCTTCCGAAGATCCTCAGAATGTTGAATCAAGAAGAATTGAGCCCATAGGCTCTCTTTCCTTGCTTGAGGGGTCTCGGCATGGTCGACTTGGTCGCTCGCTGCCTCGATTAAGTAGTTCAAGTGACGACAAGCCTCCTGGAGACATGCAACATCGTTGTGGAGGACCACATCGATGACACGGTAAACTCGCTGGAAGTGGGAGATCAGCCAAAAGACGCGGCGGAGGAGGATGTCAAGACGGCGGAAGCTGGTCGTTACCTGCTTCGACAAATCCTCGGACAGAGGAGTGAAGACACTTGTCGGACCCGGGATTAACACCCCAAATCCTCTGTGCATTTCTGAACTAGTCCCATGATCAGTAGCTAGTTCACACAGTAAACAGATATGGTAACATCCATAAATCGCATAACTTTATAAATAATCAACAGAGTTTATTACAAAAGAGGCTTACAAGCCAACAATAAAGAACACAGCGGAAGACGAAGAAGTAGTGGAGTCCAGCTGATCTGCCACAGGCAATCGACTGGGGTAGCGGCCTAGTCGTCGAGATCCACACCGGTAGCAAGTCCTTCTCCTCTGAAATTTGTTTGCATAAAGTAAGGATGAGCACAAGAACCGTGCTCGCAAGTTACACCCAAATAACAGAGTTAATGCATGCAAGGATATATCAAAGGAAGGCTTATTGGTTAATTTTGCATAAAGCAATGTTTTCTTTAAATACTTGTACTAAGTTCCAAAGCGGTTATTCTATAACTTAAAATTCATTTTATAAATTCTCAATTTTATAGTCAGATAACATTCACACAAGAATGGTGAAGGATACCCTTCTATCACATGGCTTCCTGCCCAATTCCCATTTGGATAGAAATAAAAAAACATTTGTGTCAAATCATTTTGAAATCAAAACCAAAGTCTAACTTTGAGTGGCTTTGCTGAGCATGTCCATGGCCGTGGACACGGCTATTCGAATAGTTCTTAACACTCTGCAGAGGTGGTACAACTTTACCCATAAGACACGACTTCTCTAGTTTGTTTGGCATCCGTCGATACCACCGCTCACTACCTTAGGTAAGCAGTCTAGAGCACGTGACAAGGATTTTACAATGCTCCATTCCACCGTAGTCCCCCCTCCTAAGGTTTCGCCCCCTTTGGATTGACCATCCGCCGGGTTCATAGCCCCCTCTTGCGCCAGGTGGGACTAACGTAGGTCATAACATGACTACCCACCGCATCTAAAGGGAACGACCACGGTGAAACATTGCAAATTATTTGGCCAGGTCCCCTCCCCATTCTCAGGACATGTGGTAGTACGATGTGGCTTAGCAAAGGAACGCTCAGAGGCCGGTCCTTAACTGACTTGAGCGATTTTCTATAAAAACCCATGGGCCTCGATCATAGAAATGACTTGATCCCGTGCATCAACATGCACCATCCAAACATCTATTTCGCCCAAGTACAAACCAACTTTTCCTTTTTTCTTTTCAAAATCATTTACAAAATCTTCCATGACAAAACAATGCCATAGACTTTTAAACAACATTTGATTTTTGGCTGAAATTCGCAAATCAAATATTTTTGGTCTAAGCATGGCTAAGCATAATTTTTCTCAAAATGTTCTAGTTCATACTATTATATAAACTAGATTTTTATCTAAGGTATCAAGGTAGGTTTACTTCAATGTCAAGATTGGCAGCACAAAGGATTTAGGAATAACTATAATTTAAAACAGGAATTTAAATTAACTTGAATATAAATAAGCATGCAATAATTTAAAACAGAATGTAAATAATTTTAAATAATGGGATCAAATATGATCAAAGGTATAACTTGCCTTGCTTAATTAGTTGCTCTCAAACGGCGTCGAAATCTATACGCGAAAATAAGCCAAATTCAAAAAAAAAATTCTAATGAACTCTAAATTAAATAATTTTTGTTTAGTTAGCTAGATATTGAATTTATAATAATTTAGAAATTTGAATCGACGAAATCGGAGTTCGTATGAAGGAGAACGAACCCCGGGAAGTTTACAATTCACACAAAATGATGAATATAGAAATTTCTTGGAATTTCAGAATTATTTTTCTGAAATAAAATGGCTTTACTACGTCTACATGATGTCATCAACTGAATTTCTATTCGGTTGAAAATGTTGCCACGTTAGCGCTAAGCTGGTGAAGCGCACCACGTAAACAATTTTGGCAGCGTGGCGAGGCCGCCAACACTCGACGCGGCTCACGGCGTTTGGCCTTGATGGTGTCCGTGAGGCGCCAAATGAAAGAGGGGAGTGCGGGGAGTCTAGTGCTCACCTTGGCGGCGCTAGGGCTCACACGGCTCGTCGGCGGCAAGGGGAAAGGCGGCGAGGAGAAGCTCGGCCGGCGAAAGAAAGTCACCGAATTCGGCGACTAGAGAGCGAGGGAGAAGAGGTGAGCGAGGGGAATGGGGTGAGGGATGAAGGGCGCACCTTGTGCTCCCTTTTATAGGGGCGGAGGGGGCCGGGAGAAGGAGATTAGTGGCGGGGATAGCGGCGGCGATGGCGGAGTCCCGGTGAATGTGTGCGTGAGATTTGGGGAGATGGCCAGAAACGGGTGCGACGACAATCGGGGAAGTTACTGCGCGTGATTGCGATCGAAGAGGGGGAGGAAATCGTGGCGGAGACAAAGCTCCACGCGTGCGCAAATGGCGGCCGGCTCGGTGCGGCTTGAGAAAGAAGAAAGAGGCGGGGAAGAAGGAGATAGGCGGGGGCCCACTGTCAGCGAGACAAGAGGGAAGAGAGAGGGAGTGGCTGGCCATTGGATCTTGATCCAACGGTCACGATTTTCTTGTGATGGGAATTGCTGCAGATTGGGCCAAGATAAATTTGGCCTTGGAGGAATAAATTTGGACCGAGGAAGAATTCGGCCCAAGGATGGTTGGGAGGATTTTAATTGGTTTTCCATTTTAAATAATTCTGATAATTCAAAATAGCTTTAGAAAATAGCAAATAAAATCCAAAATTCTAGAAAAATTCATAGAAATTCCTAGAGTTATTTTGGACTTAATAAAATTACTTCCAACGTATAATTGGTAATAGTTTTTGCACATAAATTTGTTTTATCTTTAAAATAATTAAGGAAAAGCTTTTAAAATTCTAGAAATTAAATTAATTTTTATTTTCGGCTTTAACTCAAATAAATCTTCAAAAACTTCAAAAAAATTTACTGTTGATTTTTTTAAAACTTCAGAAATTCGAACAAAGCAATAAAACTCTTTCAAATTCAGAAAATCCAACAAAATAATAACTTTATTTATTTTCATTTTGGTAACAGAACTTTGGGATGTTACAACACTGTTGAAATTACAGTGTTCTTCTCAAGATCATCCGCCAACGTCACGGAGGAGGCGCCAGTCAATATGGTCAAGTAGGCAACCAATGCCGGTTACAAGGAAACAGACCGAGAGGGAGCTATATTTCTGCTTTATAAGTATAGAGTTATATGTGGGGATGATCATCTCTTCGATGGCGGATGATCCTTTTTATAAAACAAGGAATTATAAATTGGTAGCGTGAGGCGAAGAGGCGCATTGGGGAGTGAGCAACATTGATGCAATGAAGAGAGCAATGGCGAATTAAGAAACGCACCGAGTAAAACGATATTATCCTGAGCGGTTATAATTAAAATTTGCTTGTGAAGAGGTAATATCACAGACGATTCATGTTCAGAACCGTCTGTGATACTTCACAGACGGTTTTTAATATGAATCGTCTGTGATATAACCTCTTCACAGACGGTTTTTAGCGTAGCCAGTAACACAGACAATTTTCAATATGAACCGTCTGTGATTACATGCAATACCGACGGTTTTGGTCAATTGTCTGTGATGAAGTGTCCAATATTAGCCTTTTTGTAGTAGTGTAAGTTGATTTATCTCTTGTGGGTAAAGCTGTACAACCTCTGCAGAGTTAAAACTGTTTAAATATCCGTGTTCCCGGTTATGAACAACGCTCGGGGATTTCACATGAGAGATAAAGTTTTTGTGAAAATGTGTCAGAAGGTGAATGGGCGATTCTCTTGGTGAATGTGATGTTCACTTGGTGGATGGGATGTTCACTTGGAGGTTTGGTTGGAAAATGAATGGAATGTTCACTGGTTATTTCAAAGCAATTGTTTATTTATTATTATTACTTTCAATTACATTTTGCAATCTATTTACTGTATTTACAGTCAATACTTGCGTTCTGCAAAAGAACCATATAACTATTCCTTTATTTAAGCCTTGCATGAATATTAATTGCATATTGTTCCCTACGACTTGTTGAGTACTTTATGTACTCACGGCTTAAAATTTGCTGCTTAGTTGAAGAAAGTCAAGCTGCTCAAGAGTTCTACGAAGAGGAGTTCTTTGAAGACTATGCGAATTAGGATGCGTTCTCCACTCGATTACCTGTGGGCATGTTGATTGGCCTTTCCAAGTTTCCCGTTCGATTGCAAGAGTTTATTTATTTCTTTAGCCCTACGTGGCAAGTTAAGTAAACGTTGACTATGAGGTCCAGTTTTTATTACTATTTGTTATTTTGAGATCTTCTTAGTTAAATCGATATATGGATGATATTTCATTGATGTTTTATTGTGTGAGCTAGCTACTGATCTGGGACTAGTTCAGAATACACATAAGGTTTCAGATGTGTAAATTCGGGTCCCAACAGAGGTGGTATCAGAGCCATATCGACTGTAGAAAGCAACCCTAGTTAGCATGGGCGTCTTAACCAAAAGCTTCAAAGCTTATTTTTTAAACCAAACAAACTTAATTTGGCTTGAATAGTGTTCTTTTCTCATCTATTCTATTCTTTTGTCATCTCGGTCTATTCCATTCTTTTGTCATCTTTTTTTGGAGATCTTGTCTCTTGTCTTTGCTGAATTTTGCTTTGCAATATTAATTTGACCGTCTTGCCTCATTAATTTCTTTAGATGGCTCGAGTGTTCGTGATTAAAGGGGAGATTGACCTAAATTTCTTCAGTGTTTGTTGCAGAGCTTGGGAACAAGCAGGTGTTCAACTTATTTCACTAAGAAAGAGAAAGTGAAGGGGTACAGTATTGGATTCAAGACGAGTGTGTACTTTGTCGTGAGGATTGGAAATCAAATCCGTTATCATAGTATGAAGAGTCACAACGATCTTGAGGACATGTCAATAATAAGAGTTGCCTGTAAAGCTGTTTGAAGGATTTGCATGTTGCACAAGATCAGTTTGTCCAAGTTGATTTAGAAGTATGTGATGCAAGTAGTGTCTGTGCCAGTTGTTCCTGAACCAAAAGAAGAGTTGTGATAATTTTCAGTTCTGTCGCCAGTTTCGTTGCTGTAACCTACTCCACCCAGTTTAGAAGAAAGGCATCGAATCACCGACAATCATCAGGAGTAACTTCGTTGCTTTGTTCCAGCTGTTCATCCATAGTCTCCACCAGCAGTTCGTAACTCGTGGGTGTTCTATAGTGACTTAGAGTAGGAGTTTGAAGAGTCTTCGTTGTCTAGTCCAGAGTAGGAGCCGTCAAATTAGAGTGTTTAGTAGCGTTGTTAGACCGCTGTTGCTTTAGGTTTTATTTTCTTGACTGTAAGTGGGAGCTGTAGTTTTGCTGTCAAACACAATGTTGCAGTCACACTAAGGATTTAGTTTGAAGAATTTATTTGTCTTGTTCTTTCATAACGTTTTAGCTATGTCTCCTTTGTCTTTTGTCTTTGGGTATCGTCTATTTTCCCTAATTAGTTATCTCTATCTTGTCTTCTGTTCTTTCTTGTCTATTGTGCTTTTCCCTCTAACATATTGCGTTTTTCTCTCTTATCTATTAAACTTGTGGAGAATCGTCGCAGATGGTTGACACTCGCAACACAACAAATCATACTCAGCCAAAGAATGCCGATGCCAATATCAATGCTAGTAGGCAATCACCAATACCTGGAGCCGCAGATCCAAACATGGGATAATTTTTAGCATCTCAGACTCAACTTATGAATGCATTGATGTAGAACATGAACAACACGACGACTCAGTGAAATTAGACCGCCGCTGCTTTAGACAATTTGTTGAACTAGAATAATCAAGTCGCCGTACCGTCGCAAGTTCATCAACATTCCAAGTTATTAGAGTATATGAGAACTCATCCGCCTATGTTTTCTAATTCGTCAGAACTGTTGGAAGCAGAAGATTGGCTTCGATCTGTTGAGAAAAATACTCGCCATTGCCCAAGTTCACCAGTATGCACGGGTATTCGCTCAAGTGGCTCTGTTAGTTCCACATAAGTTCCCTTATCTCTGGTGTCCACGCTTCATTTTTCTGTTGAACTTACTAATGAGTCCTTATCATTTTGCAGCCACAACGTATGGCCTCTAACGCTCCCAACTACATAGTAAGGAGGCACTTCGAGGCGTACTTGCCGTGGCTCTTCGGGTGGGTCATGTTCTGCAGGTCCCACGGCGACATCATTAGCAAGCACATGATTTGGTACACTCGGGAGTTGGCGGACACGGAGTTGGAGGAGATCCAGCAGTATGCCTGGGGCCCGATAGTGCTGTGCACGACGTACCGTGCCCTCTGCAACGCTTGCTAGAGGGTTGGGGATAGCTCCATACTCACCGGATGCCCCCTCCCGCTACAACTATGGTCGTTCGAGCGCTTCCAGATTGGAGGGGGTTTTACTCGGAGGCGACCTCCATTTTGTCCTAGATCGGGGACCGCATCGAGATGAAGACGCAAGACCTTAGACTTGCCATTCTCCAGATCAGGGACGTGGTGAAGCGTACCGTCAAGCTGATGTCGTGTCGGAGGCCGAGGGACGTGGTGCACGCACCGTCACATGCGGACAACGTACGTGGGCTGGGGTGTAACGTGCCAAAATTTGAGTTTAAAAATTTATTTTGTGTAGATTAGGTCCCCGAAAAATTTCACCATTTTTCCTTGCATTAATAAATCTTAATTGGGAATTTCCAAAATTTAAAACTATTTAACTTGACTAATTTAAACATCAATTAAATGAATTTTCCTTGTGTTCCAAGGAATTTTCCTGAATTTTCTTGAACTTTTCGAAATTCGTTTGCTATTTATTTTGCCTCTTATGAATTCTCAGCCTTTTTTTTTTCTAAATTCCTAAATCAAATTCTTTTTCTTTTTCTTTCGTGGGCCAAATTGGCTTGACCCATTTCTCTTTTCTCTCTCCAGCCCAGCTTTTCCCCAGCCCGACCTTGCTTTCCGACCCGCGTCCCTGCCTCCTTCCCCATTTTCCTCCCTGGCCCGCCTCCTCCGCTTCGGCCTATCTCGCCACCACGCCAGCCCAACTGCCTCCGTCGGTCCCCACCTAGTAGCCGTCGCCGCCACCAGCGCGCGCGTGCATGATGTGAACTCCACGTCCCATGCGCCTCCTGAGGCAATAAAAACCTCAGGCCATCCTCGCTCCGCACGCACCCGCCTCGCCTCATCCCGCCGCCTATGTGCCCTAGCCTCCCTTCGCCTGGGACGTCGTCAATCGTCACCGCTCCAGTTGTCTTCTCGATAGCCGGCGCCATGCCTCACATCACCGATCTCCACTGTCGCACCTCCTTAGGATGTCCCAACCGCGTCATCGCGATCGCCTCGGTTTCCTCTCTCTACTACACTAAACAACGTCGCTGGAAAAGCCCCGTGCAGCGTCTCCATCTTCATTT
This sequence comes from Phyllostachys edulis, assembly GCA_036346405.1. Classification (NCBI taxonomy): domain Eukaryota; kingdom Viridiplantae; phylum Streptophyta; class Magnoliopsida; order Poales; family Poaceae; genus Phyllostachys; species Phyllostachys edulis. Next base: position 24,428,687 of record CM070556.1, on the reverse strand, counting down.
TCTTCACTTCTGGCCATGCCCGTGACGCCCGAAACTGTTCCTTCGTGTTCCCCGCTACTCCGATGAGTTTCTCGCCAAATCTTTCATGTCATCCCATGTTCCACTTCCCGATCTACAATCCTCAACTTTTGATTTCATGTTTCGTCCATTGAGCGCTGATATCTTCTCCTTCTCTCTCATCTCCGGTCTTCGCCCTTCGCCGGCTGATTGCGCCGCCACTGATAAGCTTCGCTATTCATTGAGCCCGTATTCTTCATTCTCGCGTCGCGTTCTACCCGGTGCTTCCCTTGCCTTCGCTAGAACCACCTCGCCGCCGAGCAACCGGCGCCGCTGCCGCTTCCTTGCTCATCGTCGGCGATTGCCGCCATTCCCTACCGTCGCACTTGTGTCGCCATCTTCACCGCGACCTCCTCTCTCTGTTCCACCCTACTACGCACGCTGTCATGGCCGCTAACGCCTGCGAGCCCTAGGGACCCGAGCGCCGCCGTCCACACCGTGACATGTCCTCGTCTTGTCACCTGCCACGTCCCTGCCACCTCACCTCCACCACTGATGTGTCAACCTCGTCATCACTCACGTGTCACACCTAACCCAAACCCTAAACCCGAACCCACGTAGACCTGGTTCACCGTGAACCAAGTCTATGACACGTGGACCCCATCTGTCTGTGCACTATTCTGTGAACCTGGTTCGCCGTGAACCGTGGACCCAACTTCGTGGACCTGGTCCATAGACCAATGGCCAACATGTCATCCTTTGAGCCTTTTCCCGAATTTCCTTTTATTCCAAAAATCCATAAATTCCAATGGGTCCCACATGTCATTGTGTCATCCTTTTTCCAAAAATCCCAAAATTGAAGATCCCAGGAATATTCTGTGGACCTCACATGTCAGATTCTCTCTTGTTTTTTCTTTTTGATCAAACTTCCGAGAGCTCGTTCTTCCTCATACGAACTCCTTTTGAGCCCATTCAAGTTTCAAAATTAATCTAAAATCAAGCCCTACCTTCCAGTACCATTCAATTTCAATTTGGAGTTTATTTAATTTGTCTTTCTGGTTTTTTTATTGTTGCGCTTTCTCTCTCGTTAGACATTGTTGTTCCGGAATTGTCCGAATGAGCAGAAGGCCAAGGAAGTTGAAGATTGAAGATAAAGAACAACAATGTTGTTATAGCAAGGCAAGTTGTGCTTTGATCATATTGCATCACCCAGTTTTGCAAAATTACTTTTATTTCAAAGTATTGCATACTGATTCAATCATTAAACTCTTTTTCTACTTTGGGATTAGCTATGCAACCTAATTGATTATGTCCACCTTGATAATTGTATTACCATGATCATTTCTAAACCTAGCTTGATTAATTACTAGTTGGTATTATTATAGCACCAACGTGGGTTGGTTAGACATGATTAGTATGCTTAGCCTTGCAACGGGTCATTGATACCATTTTGAAATATTAATATCATACTTGACTGAGTGATTATGGAACATGTTGTGAAAAGACTGTGGGTTGTATGTTGTCACTCATTGATGGCATGTGTTACACTTAATCAACATGGTGGGAAAATATTTAGACTAAGGCGAGTGGAGAGAATTGTGATATGGTGGAGCTCTGTGATTGAGAAATGTAAATTGTGGTGACTTAGTTAGAAATTGGCAGTCTCGCCTTGGTTAATTATGGGCTTAACTTTGTGCACAATTGAACAGAACCTTACTATATGACCACATGCCTAGTATGGAATAGGCCTAGCTCATTAAGTTATGGAGTCTCAACATTGGCTACCTCAGGCAGTAGGTGAGCTCTGTGATAGGGTGGAGGTGCTATAACATCCCGGCCCAACACGGAGCCCAGAATGCCACAAAACAACCTAGCTATCAATTTTAACAACCATTAAGACTAAATTACAGCAAGCACATCAAGGGTAAAACCCATCCACGGGTCACAATAACGCAAGCATAACGATAAAGATATCATGGATAATTAATTCATAAGAAACATGCCAAAATAACAAACCAAGATCAACGCAAAACCAAACCAATCGGGTCTATTTAATGAATAATCAACTAATACTAAGAAATAATATGCATTCCTAATTATAACTTATCACACTAATAAACTATCTCATGATCGATAGTTCTTGTAATTGAGTAAATGATGCGAATCCAAGTGTGTGCTAGCCCTTCCCATGAGCAACATCATCAACGGTCACCTACAAACAACAGTAGAGCAAGGGTGAGTCCACGACTCAACAAGCACAATAATAAACAATGAGCACTGCTTAATCATCAGTAAACAATATCATCATCAACATCAATTGTTCTCTTTTCTTTATTTTTATGCTCAATCATTCAATTCTCTTCTATTTATTCTTATACACAATCATCAAATATTTTTTATTCAATGCATCTCTACACTATATGTCCACATGCACTTCTTTCTTGTATATAGCGTGAGTGAACACTCACGATAATGTTCACTTTCGAGCCCGTCCTCCTCAAGGATGGGGGACCTCCACTCCTGTGGAGTTCTGATCACCATGATCACCTTCTCATATGCAATGATGTTTATGAATGCACAATTATTTATAAATTCATCATTATTAACATTATCCAACATTCTCATATCCATCAATACGAATAAAATCACGAGTGGTAAAGAAATACAGTGCTTGCAATTAAATAAAGTAAAAACACAACAATATAATGGTAATGAGTGGTAAAGAAATACAGTGATTAACCAATGAACACTGTCTACCATGCACTTGCCTCTTTATCCCTGTGAAGTTGGATAGCAAAGCGGCAACAAAGCATAAGAGACCACACTCCCTGGACAAATAATTCAAAACATATATCAAAATCATAACATCACAACACCAAGACTTTCTAGAATCCTCACAAAACAACCTACAATTTCCTAGTTATGATAAACCTCTGATTCTACCGTTTTCTACCTTGTTTCTTTACTAAAAAACCGTTCCCGAATATGTCAGAATAGCCCGTTTTATAATTTTATATCTTTAATTCTAAAACTTGAAAATATAAGAAAAATATGAGTTCTGGAAACTGTAATACCCCGACTTGGTTGTGAGGCAGAAGCTTGAACTCTTGGATAAATCAAGGTTAAGGGGGGTTTTGTTCAACTTTTCTATCCTGCCTTGGGCTTGGGCCTTTGCCAGCAAGCCCAAGGAGATGGCCGAAAGGCCCAAAGGGGCAGCAGCCCAAAAAGGGGCAGCAGCCATGAGATCCAATGGGGGAATGCTTTCCCTAGTTTTCTCCCAAATTTTGCCCCATAACCTGGCCACCGCCCCTGCCCAATCTTCAAGCCGCCGCCCCTGTGTTTAACTCCTGGCCGACGCCGCCCTACACCTCATCTTCTCCCTGCGCCCCATCTTCCCCATTGGAGGCAGCCGGCCATCCTTCCCCACTAGAGGCAGCCGGTCATCTTCTTCCATTGGAGCAGCAGCCCCATCTTCCTCCATTGGAGCAGCAGCCCCATGCTCCTCCCTTGGTGCTGCCGGCCAAGACAAGGAAGAGCAAAGGCCAGCGTCTCACGCATCTCCTAGAGTATCATCTCGCATCCCTGCTATTGTTTCAATTCGTTCTTGGTAGAGGTTGGTTGCAGATTCGTCCATATTGCTGGATTCAGATTCAGATTTCTATTCTCTGTTCAACGTCGATTTTCGTTTAGATCAAGGCCGAATTAGGACTTGTGATCTCTTAGAGAGTTGTATATTATTTTGTCAGATTTCCATAGCCTCTGAGTTCATCTCAATCCGAGTTATGGTTTGCAAGATACGGCCATTTTTGTACCTCTGACCAGAACATCGTTTAATTTCCAGCAATCACTTTGCGTGGCAGTTTGAGCATGGCTAAGGTCCGAATCAGGAATCCTCCCTATTATGATAATTTTATTTTATTGTCTTAGCTTTCCATAGCCACCAAGATCACCAAATTCCGACATTCGGATCAAAAGTTATGTTAGTTTTATTCTTGCTGTTCAGATTTCTGGCGAGATGAATCTATTGAATTACCTTCTAAAATATGTTTATGTTAGAGACAAATTCAGGGTCCTCACCCAACTAGAATATTTTAGAAAATTTCATAACCTTTCTAGAATGTGAAAGAACGCCTTAATCGGAGATGTAGAACAATAGTTGTGTTATTTTCTTCTCTGCTGTGCGTTTCGTCGGGACAGACTCTGTCTCACATGTTCAGCTGCTTGTTAGAATTTCGTTTTGGCCGTTTTGGGTCATCTCATCAACTAGAATGTTGTAGGTTGGTTCGTTAAGTTTCTTTAGGGACTGGGCTCATCTCGTTCGAGTCCTGGTTAAAAGTCGTGGTCTTTTCCGTGCGCTGTCGATTTCGCTTATGTGTTGTGTTGACTGTTTTCAGACTAAGATTATTAGCTAGCTCTTGGGTGTTCGGGAATGCGTTGTAGGACGTTAAAGGAAGCGTCTTGTTATATATGGTTCTTATTTCGAGTATATATTGTGTAGGCGGAGAGGCTTCAGGTTTTGGAGCACCGCCATTGCCCACTAACGCGTCGCATCGCGGGAGGCAAGTACCTCAATGTTCCTATAATCATGAAATGTTGAATGCCTGTTGTTGATTTGTATTTCTAAGAACCATGTTAATATTTAAATGTTCGTATTCAATCCATATGTGTTACCTCCATGATTAGATAGCATGTCTTTTCAATGTTCATATGTCATACCATGCATCCACAATACATGTTTCAATCCACGGGAGTGGACCAATACTTAAGACCCATCAATTCCAGTATGGGCACGTAAGACCCACCATTCCAATGTGGGCAGTTTGGGACAACCATACGAAACGTTCTTCGTACGGGGCTTGGATCCCCATATTTTGTTAAATGCGGGCTTAGGTGAACACCGACGGGTGTGTCACCAGCAATACCGGTATATGCATGTGTGTAGTCCCTTCATTTCATCCAAAACATTCATTTCATTCATTCAAGTGTTCGTTCTGTGCTTATTTCATACACTTCAGTGATGTTCACATGATCATGATTGTTATATGTATTATTCATTTACTGTACTTGTTGAGTCTCAGACTCACTCTTGCGTTGTTTGTTGTTTTTTTAGGTGATCTTTGAGGTTGGCTCCATGGGGAGGGACTAGTCACACACTACCCTTTCACTTCACCTTAATCAAGTCCAGGATTTTATTTTAGTTCGATTTAATCATTCATTATTGATGAACTGTAATAATAAATGTTGGCTGTGGCTGATAACTCTTCTCCGTTAAGATTGGTTAAGATCTGTGCGTGAACTTAGTTCATCCTTTTGATATAGTTGCTTGAGATCAGATTATACTTCTGTGATGAATCTGATATTTGTTGATTTCACTATTGTCTTGATATTTATGATTGCTGGAACCTCCGGTATAGCTAACTATACAGGGGAGGTTCTGCCGAAATTTAGAATTTTTGTCGTCTGTTTTAACTTTGTTAACAAGTTAGTTTAGTAGCATTCCAGGCCCTTGTAGGACTGGGGTGTTATAGAAACTACACAAGAATTCCTACATTATTGAAGTTGACACATATATTTAATCTTACCATCTACTACATGAAACCAACTCATCTTCATGACGTCTATCAACTACATCCAGAATCTGGACAACAATATTCCTGAGGTTGTATCTTTTAGCTCGCTTCTCCAATTTTAACGATCTAGACCTTCCTGGAAAGCTAACGATATTATCTAACTTTTATCTAATTGGATAGACCTCTAAATATGATTCTAATTATCCCTAATAACCCCTGCAATGTTCTGCACCTAACCTCGACGAACTAGGGCAGATTGAAAAAGAACTTTCTCCTAATCAAAATGACCTACAAAATCAACAGTGCCTAATCCATGGCAAAACCTAGGGATTATCAGGGATTACCCTTGAAGATTGTGGTGTCGATCACAAAACTCCGCGAATTTCCTCTCGTTTCCTTTCTTCCCTTCTTCCTTTTTCTGCCTTCCTCTTCCTTGTTGGTCCCTTGCGGCAGTAGTGCAGAAAATTCCAGCAGCAGCACTACAGCTTGGCAGTGCAGCAAGCAAGGCTAACTAGCAGCATGCAGACTTGACATGCAAAAGCTAGTACATGCATGCAGAGCAGGTGTGGCAGCAGAGTTGCATGCAAGGGTAGGGGCTGGTGCGCAAGGGCGGAGGCGACAGGGGTTGGGTGGCGGCTAGGGTAGGGGCTGCCACCCCCCTCGACTCTTTATGGCGCCGGCCCACCTTGGGCCATGGTTCCGTGGGCCGAAAGCCCATGGCCCAGGTTTTCCCCTTTTCTGCGCAAAAACCCCACTAATTCTTTTAATTCATTCTCTAATGCGTTTCGGGATATTACATTCTACTCCCCATAAATAGAATTCGACCCCAAATTCTACTCGTCGTTCTAGTGTAGAGATGCATTGAATGAAAAGTATTTGATGATTGTGTATGAGAATAAAGAGAAGAAAATTGAATGATTGAGCATGAAAATAAAGAAAAGAGAACAACTGATGATGATGATGATGATGATATTATTTACTGCTGATTAAGAAATGCTCATTGTTTATTATTGTATTTATTGAGTCGTGGACTCACCCTTGCTCTACTGTTGTTTGTAGGTGATCGTGGACGACGTTGCTCCATGATTTCTTTATTGTTATTCTTGCGTTATTGTGACCCATGGACGGGTTTTACCCTTGGTGTGTTTGCGGTAATTTAGTGTTAATGGTTGTTAAAATTGATAGCAAGGTTAGTTTAGTGGCATTCTTGGCACTGTGTTGGGCCGGCGTGTTACAGTTGGTATTAGAGCGGGCTTTAGGTCCATGGTGAATAGATTAACAACTTAGATAACCTAAAATTGCTAAAAATTTGTATTAGGACTAGTAAAATTAACTAAAATTTGCTCATGGTTAATTAATTTAAAATTTGACACACTAGTGTACAGTTGGATGGGAATGGGACGAGTATCGCCTTTATGCTTTCGATATGTTGTAATACTGATGGATGAGTTGATATTGATTCTTTGAATTTGTTGTGTGTTGTTGATTGTGATTGATAGCTATGCCGAGAGGTAGAGGACGTGGTTGTGGTGGCCGCGGCCGTGGAGGCCATGGTGGAGGTCGTGGCCATGGGCATGGTCCCGTGGAGCCACTGCCTGTGGCAGTTGAGTTATTAGCTAAGGGAAATGGTACTGCTGCGGAGGGGGTTGGTATTGAACCACCTCCAGTTGGGGGCCAAGATGAGACCCCTGCTTTGCTAAGACAGTTGGTGGGAGAGATACGTGCTCTTTGTCAACAAGCGTCGGTAGCCCTTACTGCTATGACATCTGTTGTTGCTCGTGTCGCCCCTCCACCTGCACCCGAGGCGCGAATGTCGCTTTGAGAGTGGATGGGGTTGAGGTTGGATCCGTTTGACGAGTCGGGCACGCTGGTCCAAGCAGTGGACTGGTTGCGCTACATGGAGAGGTAGTTTGGAGCTGTCTTCACATCAGAGGATCTTTTTGGTAGCCTTTCAGCTAAAAGGGCAAGCGAACTCCACTCCATGACTTTAGCTCTATTATGGAGCAAGCCAGGGGCATGGAGTTGGAGATGCAACTCACTAAGGGGTTGCAAGCTTCTGGTGGACTTGTTGCTTCTGGTGGTGACCAGAAGAGGAGCTCTGGTGAGGGGAGTGGGTGTTTTCAGTGGCCTGCTTCTAAGAAGTTCAAGGGGGGTACGCAGTCTTCGTGGTTCTCCAAGACCAAGCAGTCGAGGCCGTTTTCTTCTTGCTGTCTCGTCCTTTTATGGGTACTCGGCTCTTTGTCTGTCGAGGCAAAGGCATGCTTTAATGGCGGTGCATGCTTTGTTTCAAGTGTGGTGATGGTCACCGCGTTGCTGAGTGTTCTCGGACGGGAGTTTGCCATCAGTGTGGCCGACCAGGTCACAAGGAGCGGGTGTGTCGCCAGAACCCCGCTAGTGTGATCAAGTGGGAGCTTGTGCCTACTTCTTCTTCAGTAGGTCCTGCACGAGGATCTGTCTAGATGATGGCCACCCCTTCTGCGTCGCCGCTTCATTCAGCTTGGGCGCCTCCGGTGGGGTACTACTGGTAGCCACTGCCCCTGCACTACTTCAGATTGCTGCTCCACTGGCTTTACCTCCACCTCCACAGTAGAGTGTCAGGGCTCCTGCCACCCTAGCGCCGTCTTCTTTTGCCAGGGTGCCACTTGGAGTGTACGCCATGCCTGCTGTGGAGTCCGCGGGTCATCCAGACGTGGTGACAGGTACTTCGCTTGTGGATTCGTTTGATGCTTTAGTCCTTTTTTATTTAGGGACTACCTATTCGTTTGTCTCAATGGTATTTGCTAGGAGAGCGAACTTGAGTGTACAATGGATTTCTCAGTTGGTGATGGTCAATTCTCCTAGGGGCATTATTGCGAGCTCCACTGTTTGTCCTGGGTGCTCTATTGTTATCGATGGGGAGAAGTTCACGGCGAATCTGATGGTTATTCATTTGGAGCCTTTCGACGTCGTCTTGGGCATGGATTGGTTGCACTCCTACTGAGCCGTGATATCTTGTTTCTGTAGGACCATCACTGTGTAGACTCCGTCTAGTGAGACTTTGACCTTTCAGGGGAGTACACCTTCACGCTCTCTTTGTGTGTTGGTCGGACTATTTTCGGGTCAGCGTGCGGTGAAGACTAGGCTTCTCTTGGCTCTTGCTGAGAAGCCAAGCGTGGCTTTGCTGATTGAGAAGATTCTAGTGGTTTGCGTTTATCCAAATGTTTTCCTGGCTAAGCTTCCGGGCATGGCACCTGCGTGAGACGTGGAGTTTCACATTGATCTTGTTTCAGGCACTTGGCCCATCTTGTTGTCTCCATATTGGCTGGTACATCTGTTTTAGGACGAGTTGAAGAAGCAGTTGGATGATTTGTTGGCTAAGGGTTTGATCAGGCGTAGTGTGTCGCCATAGGGAGCTCCTGTTATGTTCACAGAGAAGAATGATAGGAGATCCTGTTTTAGGACATTCCTTACTAAAATGTCCCTTCTCCAGGCAATTGTAGCAAGTAGGGCTTTTGTTTCCCCTTGATGTCTTCTTATCTTGCTCAATTCCGGCTTGCCTCTTCTTTGATGATATTGACTTGACATCCACCTTGTTTGGGCATACCAAGGCAATGTGACCATTATTCTTGCATCCAAAGCACTTGATACTCTCGAATTGTTTTCCATTTTGTTTTGGGATGCTCTTCACCTTTTTCTTCTTGGCGGTGAAACCAAGTTCTCTCTTGTCAATTTCCTTGTTAGGGCATATGGAGGCAAGGTGACCCTTTTGATGGTAATCAAAGCACTTGATATTTTTCGTGTGTCTTGTATTGTGCCTTGTCTTGCTATTTTTTTCTTCTTCTTGGGAGTGAAGCCAATACCACTCTTATCTTGCAAGCACATTTGCTTGCTCAATATTTCATTGAGAGTGGCCTTCCCTTTGTAGCTTCTTTCCAAGTCAATTGTCAATTTCTTGACTTGGGCCTTGAGCTCATTATTTTCCTCTACAAGGTTAATCTCAACAAGCATAGAGGAAATAGAAGCATCCATATTTGAGCGACAAGGTATATCAATCAAATCATCACAAGAAGTGGATATATTGATTTTAGATGAGATGCAAGGGTTTGCAATTACACATGGCATATCATCAATTAAATCACATGTTATTCCAATTTCCACTTTAGACCTTTTAAGCTCATTTAGGAGGAGAATTTCATGATTATCTTTTAAAACATTATAATCATTTTGAAGTGAGACAAACTCATTCTTCAACACTTTGAACTTAGATTTCTCCTTTCCTAAACAATCATTTAGCTCTTCTAGCATATCTAACAACTCATCATATGAAGGTTCATTATTGTCATCATCATTATATACCTTCTTTTTACCTTTTGCCATAAAGCAATGAGGCGATGTTGATGGAGTTGATATGTCATCATTGTCGGAGCTAGAAGTTGATGTGGAGGGGCTTGTGGACTCTTCATCATCGGAGTTGGAGATTGAGCATTCTTCTCTCGACGTCCACTCTTGTATGCAATCTTCACTTGTGGAAGTGGACCTTTCATAATGAGCTTGAAGTTGTGTCCACATCTCATGAGCGTTCTTGAGATCGCATACTTCATTGAATACATCTATGCTCAAAGCACTAAATAAAGCATTAATTGCTTGAGCGTCGAGATGTAAGTATTTCTCTTCCTCATTTGTTGGAGCAAGATGATCCAATGGAGGAGAAAAGCCTACATCTACAATCCGCCATATATTTTGGCCCATGGCCTTAAAATAACATGACATGCGGATTTTCCGATTAGCATAATTTGTGCCATTAAATTGAGGTGCTTCACCTAGGTGCACTATTTTACTAGTCGCCATCCTTTACTCTCTAGACGGTTAAGTCTAATGAATGAGAGACCAAGCTCTGATATGTGACACCCTGATTTTCATAGCCTTTTTGAAAAAAAATCAAAATAAAAAGAACCATATTGTTTTGATGAGAATTCAAAGCTTAACCTGAAATTTCATAATGGATTTAAGTTGACTAACTCAAACTACAACTAAAGTTCCTTGTTGGTTTGCTGAGTTATTGGAGTTTTGTTGGTCTTTCCTTCTCTGTCCATCTTTTACCCACCTCTGGTCTAGACCTCCCTTTGTCTGGGATCTAATGGCCCAGACCTCTCATTCGTTTGGATCCAAAGGTTCGGACCTCCTTTGTGTTGTCCTCCTCTGGTCCAGACCTCCTTGGGTCTAGACCTCCCAAACGCTTGGACCTCCCTGGGTCCGATTCTCCCTCTCGGGTCTTCTCTGGCTTGCAACCCCCCCAAGCCTGCGCCACCCTTATGTGCATCTGAGCCCCTTTGGAATCCTGTTGAAGCGTTTCGGGTTTACTTGGACTTTCCCTCGCTGCTTGTATCCTTGAAACCCTCTTTAGAAGTTCCCTTCAGTACCAGCCCGGTAGTACCACCCGCACCATGCGGTACTACCGCTTCTTCGGACCTTCCCTTACCTTTATTGGACCTCCCTGTGTCCTACTGGACCTCCCCAGGTCCTCCGGGACCTCCTCCTTGCCTATTTGCAGCTCTATTGATCGTGAGTCGTCCGATTTGCATTGGACGGTGTGATCCTGGTAAGACGTTCGGAAGGTCCGAACCTCCCACCCTCCCTGAGCCTTAGATCATTCTGGGCGGTCCAATCAAAATCCAGCGATCCCGACCTCCTTCTTGTAAATCTGGACCGTTAAGACCTCCCCCTTGGAGATCTTAAGCGTCCAGACCTCCTCCTTGTAAATCTGGACCATTAAGACCTCTCCCTTGGAGATCTTAACCGTCCAGACCTCTCTCCTTGTACATTTGGCCGTCAAGACCTCCCCCTTGGAGATCTTGGCCGTCCAGACCTCCCCCTTGATTTGATCCCACAGCTCAGACCTCCCTTGCGGGTGAGGGCCTCCTCCTTGCCCTTGCGGACCTCCTCTGGTGCATTTGATCTTGACCGTTGGACCTCCCTTCTGGAGATCCAACCGTCTAGACCTCCCTTGCAGGTGAGGACCTCCTCCTTGCCCTTGCGGACCTCCTCTGGTGCACTTAATCTTGGCCGTTTGGACCTCCCTTCGAGAGATCCAACCATCAGGACCTCCCTTGTGGGTGAGGATCTCCCCATGTTCACTGCAATACCTCCTCAAGGTCATTGCAGGACCTCCTCTGCGGGTCTTGGCTGCCCCACTGGGCAGTCACACTCCCAGTTTCTTTACCTTTGACTGTGTCCTTGGGCAGGGAAGTCTTCACCGCATTTAATGCATGTTGTATCACATTAAATGCTTTCACCTTTGCAGTACTCATGTCATATCGATTGTCACATTCCTTGCCTACTCCCTTTGTCCTATTTACCAACTCCTGATGACCCCTATTCTGGGTCATGTGCATTGGCTTCCCCTATATATAGTTTGGGAAGCCCTCCTTTCTCACTTTCTTCCCCATTTTCCCTCTCTATCTCAACCGAGCACTCCTTGGACCTCCCTCCAAGTTCTGGGACCTCCTCTCTCAAGCCCCAGGACCTCTCCATTGAGCTCCTTGGACCTCCTCTCGACCTCCCAACCTCTCTGTTAGTTTTGTATTTAAGTTTATTTGGAGTTCTTTGAATTTTGTTTGAGCTTTATTTGAGTCATTGGTTTTCACGTGTAGATTGTCAAAACCGTGGGGAGCCCGAGTTCTGTGAGGGAGAGGAAGCAGCTCAAGACTTTGAGCAAGGCAAGTTACACTCTTGATCATGTTGCACCCAATACTTCAAATTACTTATGTCGTTTTCAAAGTCGTATGCATGCTTAATTCACTAAGGTATTTCAATGCCTACCTTTAAATTCGTAGTTATACCTACTGCTTGGTATGACCTCTATCCATGTTGAATCAACCTCATTGTCACCCTAGATAAAACCTGGTTCTTGCAATAGTGAGGACCCGTAGCTTTGAAAAATGAAATACTTAGTAGTGCTTAGACCAAAATCTTGATTTGGGAGTTTTGACCAAAAATATCACTTAATCAAATAATTTGAGCCGTGGCATTGGTGTACCATGGAGATTTTGGCCATAACATTGGTGTGTCATGGATGTCTTACTTATGGCCATGGCATTGGTGTGCCATGGAGAGTTGAAAAGCAAAATAAATGAAAAATGGATTTGATTTGGGCGAAGCTGGCTGTTTGGTTGGTGCATGTCAATGCACGGGGGTCGTGTGATCCGATGCCCCAGGGTTGAGGTTTGTCGCCCAAGTCGGTTAAGGACCGGTCTTTGAGACACCACTTGCTAAGCCTATAATGGGCTATGCCAAAATTGTACAACCACATGTCTCCAGTATGGGGTGTGGAACCTGGCTAATTAATTTGTAAAACTCTATCGTGGTTCATCCTGTGGATGCAGTGGGTTTGTCATGTTATGACTAGTTGTAGTTCCACCTGGCATAAGAGGGGGCACCCCATTAACCCGGCGGGTTTCTATCCAAAGGGGGGATCTGCGAAACCTTAATGGGGGTGGACTGCGGTGGAGCAATGCATTGTAAAGGCCTTGTCATGTGCTCTAGACCTCTCACCAAAGGAAGTGTGAGGTGGTATCGACGGATGCCAAGCAAACTAGAGAATTCATATCATGTGGGTAAAGTGTGCAACCTCTGCAGAGTGTAAATCTATTCGAATAGGCGTGTCCACGATCATGGACATGCTGGCAATGTCACTCAAAGTTAGCTCTTGGTTTTGGTTTTCAAAAGGAATATTGACACTGGTTTTGGTGGTTTAACCAAACTGGGTTTGGGCAGGAAGCCATGTGCAGGAGGGTATCCTTCACCATTTCAATGATGAATGCTACCCAACTGAAAATGGATTTCACAAAAATGAATTCTAACTATTGTAACCTGCCTTGAAACCTAATACTTGTATTTGAAATAAAATTGGCTTTATGCAAAACAACCCTACTATGCTTTCCTTTGATATATCCCTATGCATGTCATTCTGTTATTTGACGGGTGTAACTTGCGAGCACGGTTGTTGTGCTCACTCTTGCTTGATTCATGAATTGAGCAGATGAAGACTCCTATGATGATGAAGATGATCAACTCAATTAGGTCGCGCCCTCCAGCCAGTCACCTGTGGTGTAATGGGTGGACCATGTCTTTTGTTTTTCTGCTGCGTTTGTGTGCTCTCAGTGGCTGGAGCTTGTAAGCAACCATTGTAATCAAACCTCCTTTTGCTGTTAATAAAGTTCTGTGGATGCTTTTGCTGTCACTTGCTTGCTGTGAGATTTGGTCGATGATCCCTGGGGACCAGTTCGGAATCGCAGTGGACTTTAGGCTTATCCTCAAGCCCCACGACCTCCTCGGGTTGGCTCCTCTCGGACCTCCTTCGAGTAGCGCGTGGAGCTTGGGGAGGTCTGAGGTCCAACGACCTCCTCGGGTCAGGACCCCAGACCTCTGGGTGGTCTATCGGACCTCTCGAGAGGTCTGGAGGTCCTACCGGGATGCCCTCTCGGGACGTCCTGGGAAGTCCTTTACGGACCTCCTAGGAGGTCCTGAGGGACCTCTCGGGATGTCCTGGGGGGCTCCTTTTTGGACCTCTCAGGAGGTCCTGAGGGACCTCCCGGGTGTGCCCTGGGCCGGGTCGTGACATGATACCACTTGTAAGATCGAGGAGGCCGACTAGAGGGGGGGTGAATAGGCGTTTAAAAAACTTCTTTAGCTAAAACCAATTTCTAATGCGGAAGCTAATACAAATACGATTTTACACAATTAAAGCCTAAATCAACTAGGTTCAACTAAGTGCACCAACAACAAGTCTAATGATAAATATAACAATAAAGCATAGACTTGTAAGCAATTCAATTCTAACAAAGATAATAGCACAAGGTAATGAATAACTATTGCAATCATACACAATGAATAAGTAATTTAATTCTAGGAATATAAATTGCACAAAGTAAAACAAGCATTCATACACAATGAATGTAAATGCAATAGTGAGGCAAAAGAGATCACACCACAAAGACACGTTGATGTTTTACCATGGTGTTCGGAGACTTGCCGGTCCCCCCTAATCCACGTTGAGGCAAGCCCAAACCAATTGGACCGGCTCCACGAATGGAGCACCCGCCTCCGAGGTAAGTCCAACCACTTGGACCGGTTCCAAATCGAACCAACACCTCGCTCCACTAAGGTTGCTCCTTCCTCCACTCCGGAGATGGCGAGCACCACACCACTCACAAATCGCTTGGGTCTTCTCACAAGCTTCTTTGAGAAGATCACCGATGCACGACGCCACCACGCCGTCTAGGTGTCGGCAAACACCAAGAGTAACAAGTCTACAACTCTCACTTGAACTAATCAAGTGTCAAAGCTCAATGGATACTAAATCGACCACCTAATGCAACACATGCACAAGGATTTGCCTCTCAAAGCTCAACAAGTGCAACACATGCACAAATGAGAGTAGAGGGCTTGCTCTTTGCTCAATGGAATATCTAGGGCCACCAGCAACTTGTCCACACATGGCCAAGGAGGGTATTTATAGCCCACACATAAAAACTAGCCGTTGGGAGCAAGTCTGCTGAAAAATCAGCAGGAGCGGTCCGACCGCCAACTAGGGTGCGGTACGACCGCACTTCCTCCAACGGTTATAAAACTAGCTGCTGGGCACCGGTGCGGTACGACCGCCAACAAACATGCGGTACTACCGATTGGTCCGGTCGTACCGCTCAAGGAGCGCGGTACTACCGATTCTCAAGAGAGTCACCGAACCAAAATACACTGGTACTATTTTATTTGAACCGCCAACTGGAAATTGGAACAACCGATGTGCGGTCATATCGCACCAAAATCCGGTTGAACCGCAGCGCGGTCGTACCACCCATAACACGTCGGTACAACCGATTTTCCTAAGAAAAACAACAGTTTGCATCCAAAACAAATTCAATTGCAAAACACATTTGACAATTGACAAGTGATGCAAACAAGGGTTCAAAGGCAAGGCTCTTACCAAGTTGCAAAACACATTTGCGAACTTTTAGAATCAATACCACAAATTGCACTCTGCTTCAACTCAATTTGCAAAACACATTTACCAAATTGACGCGCGGTGCAAACAAGGATTCAAGTGAGATTCTCAACAAGTTGCAAAACACATTTGCCAACTTATAGAATCACACTATAAGGAATAAGGTACATGGACCTAAACCGTTTGCAAAACACATTCGCAAACTTAAGTCACATGCTACAAGGAACATACATGAGCCACAACTATTTGCAAATATTGGCAACATGCCACAAGGACAAGGTGGATGGACATCAACCATTTGCAAAACACATTTGCAAATTATAGTCACATGCTACAAAGATTATCCATGAGCCACGACTATTTGCAAAACACATTCGCAAATATTGGCAACATGTTAAGGTGAGCTAGAGCAAACACAATGAATTATCAACACATGACTAACTCAAGCTACTAGTAAAAGACCCCTCTTAATAGTACGGCAACCTATACTAGCAATCCGGTCTCCCAACCAAACACCGAGACTGGTAAAAGACTAGGAACACATCCTTAGCCTTAGCTAGTCATACCTTTGCCTTACGCAACCACTTGAAGTTTGATGGCGCACATCTTCACTTCAAGTTAGGGTCCTTGTCTTGAATACTCATTAACACATGATGAGTTCTTCACTTGACCTTCATCAACACATGATGAAGCTTTGCTTCGGGATCTTAACGTGACGCTTATCAACACATGATGACATCCTTCACTTGATCTCCATCAACAAATGATGGACCTTCACTTAACTTGATGATCAACTCATGATCATTTCCTCTTCTTGAACATCATCGACACACGATGATTTCCTTCACTTTACTTCCACCAACACATGATGGAACTCATCTTGACTTGATGACAATCCTCACATGATGTCATCCCAAGTCTTCATTATCATGGAACCTAACCTGCTTATCCAACTCATGGAAAATGTTAGTTCCACAATATGATTATCATTAATTACCACAACATACCATTAACTTATAATGGTGGAACAAGATACCACAATCTTTCCCTCTTTGGTAATTGATGATAATCACTTCAATTGCAAATAATTGAATGTAGATTGGTATGAGTATATAAGCACTACACAAGTTGTATATACTCATATGAATATATATAACTACACAAGTTATATATAATCAAAGGATATATGAGCACACATGTCTCATATACACACATGAATATATTAAATTCACAAGTTATATATATTCAAGGATATGTGAGTACACATGAACTACACAAGTTATATTATACTCACATATAAGTATATTTAGACTACACAAGTCTTATATACTCACATGAATATATTAACTACACAAGTTAAATATATTCAAGGATATATGAACTACACAAGTCTCATATACACATATGAATATATTAACTATGCAAGTTAAATATATTCAAAGGATATGTTTCAAAGTAAAGATCCCAAATATAAGTGGACAAATGAATATGGATCAATACTAATGAAACCTCAAAATATAGAATAAACTCCCTCTACATCTGTGCATACATGAATGTGTAATGGAAACATATGCATATATTCAAGATAACCTTTTGGTGGAGTTCAACCTATATTTTGGATCCGATGAATGCAACAAAGGTATAAAAATATAAAGTAGAATGCATACCTCTTTTTTTCTTTATATCCAAACGAGACTAATCATAAGATATATCAATAAGAGAGTTAGTCTCACAAATAGATTTATCATTATAAATGCATACATGTTTGGATTTTCCTTTTGTTTATCCAATGAATTTGATTTGTCATTAATCACATGCATGCCTTCATGATTATCACATTTATATCCAAATAAGACTACACAATATGTACATCAATAAAGGTGTTAGTCTCATAATTAGATTTGTCATTAATCACCAAAACTCCATTAACACATAATGGCAGGTCTAGATCCTTCAATTGTATTACCAACGTGGGATGGTTAGATGCGATTAGATTGCTTAGCCATGCTACGAGTCATCATCTCATGTAAGTTGTAAATATAAACTTGACTAAGTGACTATAGAACTATGTGATAAAAACTGTGTGTACTATGTGTTATTACTCGTTGATGGTATGTGTTGCACTTAACCAACAGGGTGGGAAAAGGTTTTAGACAGGGGCAAGTGGTCCCGTGTGCTTTTATGGTGGATCTGTGTTGGCGGGAATGATAGGTTAGAATTTGGAAGTCTTGCCTCGGTCAATTAAGGACTTAACCTTGTGCGCCATTGAACTGGGCCTTTCATACAACCACATGCCTGGTATGGGATGGACCTAACTTAGTAAGTTATGGATTCTTGATATTGATTACTCAGGTTGTAGGTTAGCTGTGTCGGATTGGGTGGAGGTGTGTACTACCAAGTAGTTGCATCATGGGCGGTTCGCCGCTTCACGTCCAACGGTGTGCGCTCTGGCTAAGCATACCGGGAGTGTCAATGTTGAGATGAAGTTTCTGAAAGGTTTTGTTGTGATCAGCTCTGATCAAGTTGATTGCATCTTGTGGGTAAAATGTACAACCTCTACAGAGTGTTAAACAATCTATTTGAATAGCCGCGTCCGCGATCATGGACATGCTCGGGGATTTCACACGAGGGGTAGATTTTCATAAAACTTGGGATGGGACAGCTGTGTGAGATAACTTATGCAGCTGTGTGAATAACTTGATTAGGCTATGTGTCTTTGTGAAAACAAATGATAAAACTTATTATTGTCTATTTGTTTTGAATCATGCTTTCAATCTATTATTTGTATTCAAATTGCAAAAGTTGCATTTCTGCAAAAGAACCACAAAAACCATTCCTTTGGAATAAGCCATCATGTATAATTGCATTTCTGTGGTATGACTTGCAAGTACGATTGTGTACTCATGCTTGCTTTATCAAATCAAGTAGAAGTGAAGGAATCGTCAGTCAATAAGGTCTACTTCAAGGATCGTGGAGAACTAGGTCGCGCTACCCCAGCCGATTGCCTGTGGGCATATGGATGGGCTTCACTGAAGTTATTCTGTTTCGTTCCGCTGCAGCCTCATTGAGCTATTTGCCCTCTGAAGCATTAATTGTAAGCTTTGACCTTAAGGTCTCTACTCTGATGTTTATTGTTATCTGCCTACTTATTAGTTATCTTAATTTGTATATGGAAATGATATTTCACTGATGTTGCCACTGTGTGCACTAGCGTGATCCTGGACTAGTGTAGTATACACAGAGGGTCCGGAATTGCATATTTTGGGTCCCGACATATATCCTATTGCTACACGGACACAACACATGTTAAGACACAACTGATCCTTGAGTCAGCTACCGTGTGCGAGAAGCACAGCAGAGTGACTGGTTATTGTAGGAGGTCAGAAAGCGTCTGGATGAGGGCAAGAAGGGAGATTTCAGTATTGATGATTCTGGTGCTTTGCGGTTTAAAGGCCACCTTTGTGTGCCACAAAAGGTGGAGGTCAAGGATGACATCTTGTGGGAGTCTCATCGTACTCTGTACACTGTTCATCTTGGTGAGGCTAAGATGTATCGTGATCTGAAATAGAATTTCTGGTGGAAAAGGATGAGTGTGGATATTGCTAATTATGTGGCTTCTTGCGGTGTTTGTCAGCAAGTGAAAGCCAAACATAAGCATCACGTAGGGTTATTGTAGCCTTTGGTGGTTCCTCGATGGTTTTGGGATGATATCTCTATGGACTTTGCAATTGCGTTACCTCTTTCGCCGTGAGGGAAGGATGCAATTTGGGTAGTGGTAGATCATTTCAGCAATTTTACGCACTTCATTCCTATTTGCACGACAAATTTAGCGAGCGATTTGGCTCCTATTTACATGCAAGAGATTGTGAGATTGCATGGTTCTCCAAGTTTTGGGAGAGTTTGCAGAGTGCGTTGGGCACTCAGCTTCGTCTTAGTACGACTTTTCACCCTTAGACTTATGGGAAATCAGAGCGCACTATCCATACTTTGGAGGACATGTTGCAGTCCTGTGTTTTGTCCTGGAAGGGTAGTTGGGAGGATCAGTTACCTCTTGCAGAGTTTGCTTACAACAATAGCTACCATTCCAGTATTAGAGCCGCACCATTTGAGGTTTTGTATGGGAGAAAGTGCAGATCACCACTTTGTTAGGATGCAGTTGGTGAGAAGGCAGTTTTGGGTCCGAATTGGATTCAGAAGACTGTTGACTGCGTGGCCATGGTGAGGCAGAATCTGCTGGTAGCTCAGAACAGGTAGAAAAGCTATGCAGATGTGAGGAGGCATGATTTGGAGTTTGCGGTAGGTGATCAGGTGCTCTTGAGAGTGTCTCCCACCAAAGGCATTGTCCATTTTGGTATCAAAGGGAAGTTAGCCCTAGGAACGTTGGACTGTTCCCTATTATTGTAAGAATTGAGAAGTTGGCTTACCGCTTGGACCTTCCTAATTCCATGCGTAGAGTTCATAATGTGTTTCACGTCTCGATGCGGAGAAAGTTCTTGAGAGACCCAGAGTATGAGATTTTGTTGGAGCCGCTAACTATTGAACAAGAACTCACCATTGAGTCGAGTCCAGAGCGTATTTTGGAGAGATTGGAGCGAGTGTTGAGGCACAAGATGTTGGTATAATTTTCATTCAATGCATCTCTACACTACATGTCTACATGCACTTCTTTCGTGCATACCGATATAGCTTGAGTGAACACTCACGACAATGTTCACTCTCAAGCCCATCCTCCTCAAGGATCGTGGACCTCCTCTACTCCCGTGGAGTTGTGATCACCTTCTCATATGCAATGATGTTTATGAATGCACAATTATTCATAGATTCATCATTATTAACATTATCCAATATTCTCTTATCCATCAATACGAATAACATTATGACCATTCATAATTATTGCAATTAAATAAAGTAAAAGCACAACAATATAATGATAATGAGTGGTAAATAAATACAGGGATCAACCAATGAACACTGTCTACCACGTACTTGCCTCTTTATCCCTGTGAAGTTGGATAGCGAAGCGGTGGCAAAGCACATGAGACCACACTCCCCGAACAAACAATTCAAAACACATCTCTAAATCATAACATCACAACAGCAACACTTTATTCTATTCTTCCTCACACGTCTACGCCAAATCGACCCGATTAACCCAAAACTTTTGGACACACTACCCGCTGTCCCCGTAGTAAAACAGCCTTAACTTATTCATCCGAGCTACGAATTTCAACACCCAAGACTTTTTGGAATCCTCATGAAACAACCTACAATTTCTTAGTTATGACGAACCTCTGATTCTACCATTTTCTACCCTATTTCTTTACCCAAAAACTGTTCCCGAATTTATCAGAACAGTCTGTTTCATTATTTTATATCTTTAATTCTAAAACTTCAAAAATATAAGAACAATATGAGTTATGAAAACCAAACAAGATTTCCTACATTATTCAAGTTGACACTAATATTTAATATTACCATCTTCTATACGAAACCAACCCATCTTCACGACGTTTGCCAGCCACGTACAGAATCTAGAGAGCAACATTCCTGAGGCTATATCTTTTCACTCGCTACTCCAATTTTAATGATCTAGACCTTCCTGGAAAGCTAACGAGATTATATAACTTTTCTCTAATTGGACGGACCTCTACATCTGATTCTAAATATCTCTAATCACCCCCCCGCAAGGTTCAGCACCAAACCTTGATGAACTAGGGCATATTGAAAAGTAAATTTCCCCTAATCAAAATGACCTACAAAAGTAACAGTGACTAATCCATAAAAAACCTAGGGATTATTAGGGATTACCCTTGAAGATTGCGGTGTCGATCACGAAACCCCGTGAATTTTCTCTCTTTTCCTTCGTCCCTTTTCCTCCTTCCTATTCCTTGCTGGTCCCTTGCGATAGCAGTGCAGAAAATCCCAACAGCAGCACTACAGCTTGGTAGCGTAGTAAGCAAGGCTAGTTAGCAGCATGTAGATGTGACATGCAAGAGCTAGAGTATGAATGTAGAGTAGGTGCGGCAGCAGAGTTGCATGCAAGGGTAGGGTGGTGCAAGAGGAGGGAGGCGTGAGGCAGTGGGTGGCGGCTAGGCGTGGGCTACCCCTCGGCTCTTTATGGTCTCGACCCACCTTAGCCACTTGATGCAGTGGGCCAAAAGCCCATGGCCCAGGTTTTCCCTTTTTTTGCGCAAAACCCCCACTGATTCTTTTAATTCATTATGTAATGTGTTTCGGGATATTACACATGCGGACTACTTGGTAAGGTCACATTTATGAGCGGTTCGTCGTCTCTAGGTCCAACGGTGTAGGCGTCGGGCCAACGACCTGTGTGGGGTTTGGTGCCAGCTGTATGCATTCGGGCCAACGACCTTTGTGGGGTTTGGTGCCGGTTGTATGCACACCGGGAGGGTCATTGTTGATATGAAGTTTTCAAAAGGCTTCGTTATAATTAGTTAATCGCATACTTTTGTATGGCTAGTCATGGTAGACATGATGCGTTAATTGTATCTTGTGGGTAAAGTGTACAACCTCTGCAGAGTGTTAACAATCTATTCAAATAGCCGCATCCTCAGTCATGGACATGCTCGGGGATTTCACACGAGGGGTAGATTTTCATAAAACAATTGGGAGGGGCAGCTGTGTGATTTAACTCATATGGCTGTGTGAAAGAAATTGATTAGGCTATATGAGCTTTTTGAAATATTTGTTAAATTATTATTACTATTTGTTTTCAATCATGTTTTCAATCTATTATTCATATTCAACTGCAACTGTTGCTTTTATGCAAAAGAACCATAGATGCCATATCCTTTAGAATAAGCCATCATCTATAATTGCATTCTATGGTGTAACTTGCTGAGTACTCTATGTACTCATTCTTGCTATAAACAATGTTGTTCAGTTGATGAAGACTACATCAATTCATCGTTGGTCAACAAGGTCGACTTAAAGAATCGTGGAGAACTAGGTCGCGCTACCCCAGTCGATTGCCTGTGGGCATATGGATGGGCTTCACTGAAGTTATTCTGTTTTCTTCCGCTATAGCTTATTTGAGATATTTGTCTTCTGATGCATTAATTGTAAGTTTTGACCATAAGGTTGTTACTCTGATAATTATTGTTAATTGCTTATTTCATAGTTATCTTTACATATGGAATGATATTTTATCGATGTTGCCGCTATGTGCACTAGCTTGATCCTGGACTAGTGCAGTATACACAGAGGGTCCAGCTTTGCATATTTGGGTCTCGACAGGGGGAGAGCCATAGTGTGTCACGCTTGACACCCACGACGACGGTCCTCAACCAAACTTGCCAGGTGGGTCCTCGTGGCACCGTGCCAGCAGTAACCCTACCCTATTAACAGGTACACCTCTACCAGTCATGTGATCTTTTTCCCTTTTAACACATTTTTTAAGTAACACCAAGTTGTTCGAACAAGACCTTGTGCGCGAGTCAGCATTGCAACACCCTACACATCGTGTAGACCAAACAAACATGTATACCCCACCCTCGTTGTAGCCTTTAGTGGGTACTCACACCGACAGGAGTGAAGAAATATTAGCGCCAAATCTCCCGCCAAGGCCAGCTTTATAAAAGCCCATCCAACCAACTAAACTCTACGCCCTTCTCTTTTCATCTACTTGCACTTGTCCCACTACTCTCCTAAGCGCCATGTCTATGTCGTTGAGTTCGATGAACCGAAGAGCTGTGGCACCAGTGAATGAAGGCGCGTCAACTGCCCAAACCACGGGGTCCAAGAAAATGTCACGTACTCCAACACCAAAGAGAACATGGGGCGTGTGTTCTACAAGTGTCTGTATTTCTTAGTGAGTTTGATTTCTGTGAATGTTGGTATTTGAATTTTTGGTTTGTTTTGTCACTTCTTTTTGACTACTCGATGTGGATTTTAGGCCGGTAGATGCTAGTACTTTTAGTGGGCAGACTCAATTGGTGCCATGGTGGAAAGTTAAGTTGAATGTCTACCTGTAGCTATATCTGGTTCAATGGTGAATATGCCACCTGCGGATGAACACCTGGACAAGATTCTTGACCATCTGAAGTGGCTGAAGAAGCTTACGTGTGTGTGTATCCTTGTGGTAGTTTATGCAATATGTATTTAGTAGTTTTCGTTGTCTGCAGAAGGGGATTCATGTATCCAGGATGTTGTATGCTTATGTATGAATTGCAAGAGGTCTTTAACTTTCAACTACTGGATTTGTATGAACATAACACGACAAGGGACAATCGCATTACAACATTCAACATAGATCCAAAACATCATAAGTCTAAGTACCATATGTTGTATAACATTACAATACTAAAATTAAACTAAGTTATGAAGCCATGTTAAATTCACATTACAATACCAGAACATTACAATACCATAATGAAATTAATCTATGAAGCCAGGTTCAATTCACATTAGAATAGCAGAACATTACACCGTACATTCGTTCTAGCCTTTAGCGCATTTTCAGACCGAAATGACCACACCCTTCCATGCCACCTTTTCAGACCGAAACGACAACTCGGATTGGCTTTTCTCAGTGAGTAGACATCACTCACCAGCCATCCTATTTTTTCAGACCGAAATGACCACACACTGCAGCGCTACGTTTTTAGATCGAAACGACAGCCCGAAACGACTTTTCTTAGTGAGTAGACATCACTCACCATCCATCCCACATTTTCAGACCAAAATGACCACACCTGCCACACCACCTTTTTGGACATAATTGACCACACCATGTCATACCACCTTTTTAGACCAAAACGACAACCCACACCAACTTTTCTTAGTAAGTAGACATCACTCACCAGCCATCCCAGCTTTTTACACCTACATGACCACACACTACCACAACACCTTTTCAAACCAAAACGATAACTTGAACTAGCTTTTCTCAGTGAGTAGATATCACTCACCAGTCATCCCACTTTTCAGACCGAAATGACACACACCCTGTCACACCACCTTTTCAGACCGAATTGACCACACCCTGCTATGCCACCTTTTCAGACCGAAATGACTACTCGAACTAGCTTTTCTCAGTGATTAGACACCACTCACCAGCCATCCCACCTTTTCAGACTGAAGTGACCACACCCTGCCACCCCACCTTTTTAGACCGAAGTGACCACACCCTGTCGTTCACCATTATTTACACCCTCAGCGCTACACCATAGCCGCTTATAAAAGCGGGGTACACTCCACCATCACAGCAAACACTTCACTCCAACTAGTTTCACACAATAGAGAGAATGGAGGGAGAATAGAGCTAGAGGACTTCTGTGCGTCGGGCTTGGAGATGTCAGACTATTAGGAGATGTCACAGAAGTGAAAGAGGCTTGCGAAGAAGACGGGAACCTACCCGGTTCGTTTGATGAAGGATACGCCTGTGCCACAAGAGTTTCCTTGCTTGTATTGCGACTACGGTAACCCGGCGCATATCATTCAGTGCACACACTCGGTGACCGCCGCTCGGGCGTACTACACGTGCTCGGACATCCGGGTAAGTGAATCTCATACACATCGATTTTTCCCATTGTACGTTGCATTTCACATATCGCTAACTTCATTCGTGCATAATGTCAGCTAGGGGAGTGTTGCTTTCTCTTCCAATGAATCGACGACCAGGACAAGTACGATAGGGCATTCATCAAGCAAAAGTACATGCTGAACTATGCGCTCCCACTCGAGATCTTTCACCGCTAGAAACCTTACGTATCCGAGAGAGGAGAAGACAAGGAAAATGGACCGATGGAGCCCAAGAAACTAGGGTGGTGGTGGAAGACCCATGAACAACACTCTAAGGACAATTGGACCGAGCGCACAGCGGACAAGGGGAAGGCACCCATGGTCCCCATGGTCTCCGATGCTATTCCAAAGCGGGTGGTTACTCCTGAGGAGCTCCTGGAAACCCAGTACATGGCTGTTTTTTGGGACTAGCCGCGCCCGCAGGTCTGCAGCAGACAAGGGAAAGGCACTGATGGCCTGTCGAGACTGACTTTTTTTCGATCCACCATTTTTTTTCGATTCCAAAAGGTGCACATGTATCCTACGTGTAGATCGGGTTGATGATTCGTGAATGTTGTCGTTTTGACCATAAGAGTAGCGATCGGGTTGGTGATTCGTGCATGTTGTCGTTTCGACCGTAAGAGTAGCGGGATAAACAAATGAACGTAACAAAACCCTCTGCGCCATGTAATTTGCACCTAGATTACGAAGTCTTATTGTCGTATTTGAAATCTCATCATTTAAATTTAACTCCTAAGTTGTTCTCTACTTAATATTTTGTTATATTTTTCGAAAATAATCAGTTGTGCAAACACTACACTAGGTAGTAACAACTCGGGTGCAATTAACCAATAAGGGGTTTATCCACGCAGTCAACAAACTCCTGCTTCTTTAAGCACTACAAAATATTACCAAAAACTTAGTAAAATCCTATAAAATGTCAAGCTACATTCTCTCAAAATATAAATATAAACATATTTCAATTATTTCTACCAAAAAAAATACCAGCCCCTATCGCCATTTGGTTTGGCGACAGGAACATGTTGCAATTTCAAACTACAATTTGCTCTCTATCACCATTCCAAAAGGCTACAAAGACATTTAATACTGTCGGGTTAGCGACAGGGATCCTGCCGCCAATTCAATTGGCGACAGGGGCCTGTTGTCATTTGAAACAGCAACAGAAGCCCATTTTTATAATTTTATTAAACGAGCATTTATTTATGTAATTCTATTAAAAATGTATTATTAAAAAAATTGCCAAATTTGCTATGGCCCATCTTGAGGGCATTTGCCAACGGTGAAAACCCGAGCCGTCGGCACATTTCAAATTAACCAATATCTAAGATAAACCATTTTCGATAAAAAAAAAAGAGAGGATAAACCATGCCTTGTCTAAGTCTAGCCTGCCTTGTAAACTGAAAAATGCTTCTATACTCTCCCAAACTTGGGTACCTAAAAAGTGCGTACACACTTATCTTGCCTAGACTTGCTCGAGGAATTGGCCGTATTGGCATTGTTTGCGACCGTATTTGCAGAAATAGCGCCTCCACCGCACGGTCACCGCGCGATCGTCACCAATGAGCCAGCACGTTAGCGCTACCGCACGACCACCATGCGGTGGAGTGGCTCCCGCACGGCCACCGTGCAGTGGAAGCACTGCCATGTGGTGGAGGCGCTCCCGCATAGTGGCCGTGTGGATTCCCTCTCCTCCATAATAACAGTGTTTGTAGGAATTTTTAAATCTATAAAATTAGCTCAAAAAATTATGAAATTTTTTGTGGAGCCTCCTGACATATTATACTTACTTGTGTAATTTTTCCATAATTTTATTCATTTTGAAATTTTCTCGTAATTTCATTTAATTATACTATTTGTAGAAAATTTAAAATATAGAAAATGAGCTCTAAAAAGTATAATTTTTTTGAAGGCTCCGTACACAGTGGACTTGATTATGTAATATTTCTATAATTTTATATGTGTTCTGAAATTGTCTCAAAAATTAAGGGTTTAGGTCTCAAAAATTTAGATTTTAGGTTTCAGAAATTAGGGTTTCATGAATTTCTACACAAAGTACCCCTAACAGAATAGGATTGATCATATCTAACAGAATTAGGGTTTCATCCCAAACATTTCCCTCAGTTGGTTCCTGGACAAACTTAGCTAGCCTGTGGTACAATACAGTATTACTCGACTTCCACAGGCGTAGGGTCCTCCTCCTCAACGTCCTCCTCAATGTCCACCCCGATGATACTAATTTAAATAATTGTAATACCCCGAATATCAAATAGAGATAATATTATTCGGGAGAGGGAATTTATTCAATTTCGAATTGAATCCTAACAAAGAAAGTATCCAACAGCGGTTATGTAATATCCTGTTTAACATTAGAGAATTAATTGAAATGAGAAAGATATTTAACAGGAATTAAAAAGAGAAATCAGATTTTTAGAGGAGAAATAATCTTGGGCCTTCGGCCCACGTTGTTTGCCCCAAGTGGGAAGTTGGTTTAAGAAGGGGGCAACCAAACCTAGGCACATTTACTGTAGCACGGGTACTGTAGCACCGCCGCCACTGTAGCACGGCGCTACTGTAGCACGCCCCTCCCCTCCGGTGCTTCTCCATTGTTGCCGGCCAAAAGGAAGAGGAAGGAGAGGGAAGAAGAGAGGAGAGGAAGAAGAAGAAGGTGGGGGTGATCTTCGCGAGGACTTCGCGAAGGTTTCAGCGGCATCTCGCGTCGTTCTTGTGGGTAAATTCGTGA
Organism: Phyllostachys edulis; assembly: GCA_036346405.1. Lineage (NCBI taxonomy): Eukaryota > Viridiplantae > Streptophyta > Magnoliopsida > Poales > Poaceae > Phyllostachys > Phyllostachys edulis. The sequence goes on along the minus strand of CM070556.1, from coordinate 24,400,858 downwards.
TCCCAATTAGTTTTGATAGATAATTCAGATACGATTCAGTATTCATTAGATGTTCTGAGATTTCTGTAGTAGATCGGTTGAATCTGTCTTCCTGTTGACGCGCGGTTTTGGGTTAGATCCGAGCAGATTCAGGGATTAGTGTCTCCTGGAGATAGATGAGAATTTTCGTTATCTTTCCAGAAAGTTATAATTCATAATTTTTGGATAAACGGTTAATTAGTTATGAATTTCCCAAGACAGAGTGCTAAATCAGTCTCAGGACTTGTGCAACGAACATAGATCTGTAAATGTGATATGGGAGACGGCCAAATTGGATCAGTTGGTCTCCTTGAGAGTTGTAGGTATTTTCATTATGATTCCATAAAGGTAAATTTCATAATGTTTGGATTTATAGATAAAAAGTTATGAATTTTAGAAGCTCAGGCTGTAATCTGCCTCTCTATTGTGGACAGAAGAGTTTTACTTGACTATTTACAACATTTGTTGCACAATAGAAATATTTGAGATAATTTTATTGAGATAGTTGGTTTCCTGTAGTTTCCAGAGAGTATTAGAACAATGTGTTTGGTTGAGCCAAACAAAAGTTATGAAATTCACAATTTAGTATTACCGGAGATGGCAGATCGGTTTTCGGGATTAAAAACAAAGACTTAGATGAACTAGTTTGATCTTTTGGTCACCTGAGAAGTTGTAGCTAGGCTTGTGTAGGTTCTAGGAAAATTGGATTAATGGATTTTGGAGTTTTGACTCAAAAGTTAAGAATTTTGCCTTAACAGCTGTTCGTTTGGACAGATTTGAGAATTTGAGAGAGTTTTGATTAATTGTTGGGATTGCGTTTAGGACGCTTGTTCTCTTCTGTTTCGCTGCATTACTGTACACTTTTGTGTGGTATACTTAGTTATTTACGGTTGCCAGGTGGTGGTGAACAACGGGGCTAGAGCGTTCCATCGTTGTCTTCCGTCTCATGGTTGAGGCAAGTACATTTGATTTGTCTTGCTTGCCTTTTTGTTCCACTTGGTTGATTAATAAGCATTGGGTAATTCGGTATTACTTGTTTCCTTCATGATTGATATACCATGTTTCTTCGATGATATGTTTCGTTCAATGTAACCTTTTGTTCGATTCGGTCATGTTTCACCCATTGGAGTGGGTAGTGAAGTCCCATCATTCCAACATGGGCAAGTACCTCAATGTTCCTATAATCATGAAATGTTGAATGCATGTTGTTGATTTTGTATTTCTAAGAGCCACATTAATATTTAATTGTTCGTGTTCAATCCATTTGTGCTACCTCCATGAATAGAGAGCATGTATTTTCAATGTTCATATGTCATACCATGCATCCATAATACATGTTTCAATCCACGGAGTGGATCAATAAATAAGACCCATCAATTCCGGTATGGGCACGTAAGACCCACCATTCCAATGTGGGCGATTTGGGACACCCGCATTTAAACGTTCTTCAGACGGGCTTGGGTCCCCGCATTTTGTTAAACACGGGCTTAGGTGAACACCGACGGGTGTGTCACCGAGAATACCGTATATGCATGTGTGTAGTCCTTCATTTCATCCACATCATTCATTCCATTCATTCAAGTGTTAGATTCGTGCTTATTTTCATACACTTTAATGATGTTCACATGATCATGGTTGTTATGTATTATTCATTTACTCTACTTGCTGAGTCTCGGACTCACTCTTGCTTTGTTTGTTGTTTTTTAGGTGATCTTTGAGGTTGGCTCCATGGGGAGGAATAGACACACACTACCTTTTCACTTCACCTTAATCAAGTCCAGATTTCATTTTAGTTCAATTTAATCATTCATTATTGATGAACTGTAATAATAAATGTTGGCTGTGGCTGATAACTCTTCTCCATTAAGATTGGTTGAGAACTATGAGTGAACTTAGTTCATCCTTTGATATAGTTGCTTGAGATCGATTATACTTCGCGATGATTCGATATTTGTTGATTTCACTATTGTCTTGATATTAATGATTGTTGGAACCTCGGTATAGCTAACTATCTGAGGGAGGTTCTACTAAATTTAGAATTTTATCGTCTGCATTTTAGCTTTGTTAACATGTTAGTTTAGTAGCATTCCAGCCCTTGTAGGATTTGGGGTGTTACTGATTAGTATCGAGAGGGCTTTAGGTCCATGGTTAAAAGAAATATATTAAAATGACACACTATGCACTGATGGGTGGGGTTTGGGTAATCCATTGCATCCGCATTTCTAGTGGTATGTTTCAACATGTTGAACTATTCTTGAATTGCTTCGTAGTATCATTTTTGTTGTTAATCTATGATCCGCTATGATCTTCTATGTCTATAAATTTATTCTATGATTACTATGAGATGACCTTATATTCATAATTGATTATATTGGTTATGCGTATTAGTAGCAGACGTTGAGAAGTTGAGATCGTGGTTGTTGTCCTCGGTTTTGCCAGGCTACACCACCGTTCGTGGTATGGGAATAGAGAAGTACTTACCCTCGTTCCATAGTTATGTGTTGGGCATGAGTTCTTTAATGAAGATGTTGTCTTCCTTGAGCTTGTATTTTGTCTTCTGGTTGTAGTTTCTTGCCGTTGATGAACTTCCTTTGATTGGTGGTTTAATGAAGTGGGCAAGTTTCAATTGGTCTCTATTTGTTCTTTGAAGCAAGTATTGTTCTTTCGACTAGTGTGATATTTCAGCTACTTGTGAATGTCGTTAGTTTGCAAGATTGATCTTTTCATGGAAGTTCTATTTTTATTCCCTGTTGGAAATCGTAACTCATTTATTCACTTGGTATTTGGGCAATGGAAGGTTTCTTTTGCAAGTTCTTTATTATGTGGAAGCTTTGACCTTGCGTATTTCTTTTGGATTAATTCGAAGATTGAAGTTTAGTACCTCTCTTCTATGAAAGAGTGTGATAAAACCCTTTATTGTCATGTTAAACTAAGAGGTTTTAATTAAATGAATTAATATGGTATGAGTTATCAGGTTGGGACATTAGCGTGGTGCAAACCAACGATTCTTAGCTAATATCTTTAGAGATGAAGTTGATTAATTTCAAGTTGTCCTGTAGTAATCTCTTGAACATTGTTGAATAAGAATTTGTCTATACATGTTTGAGACTCATGGAGTTAATTACGGGTGTGTTAGGCTATTGCCTCGGTAACTATTAATCTTGACTCTGTCTTCTATTCAAATACATGATGATTTTGTACAAATGCTAGATTCACTGTTTTTGCCATGCTAAATTATTGTTATATGTATGGAGAAAAGGATGATGGTTGTTGTAGTGACTCACAAAATCTTGTCTTATAAATATTCCATTGTTGAAGATTAAAGATATTTCATTCTAATTTACGAGCAGAGATAGGACTATGAATGCTTCTATGATTAGATAATCATCGGTTGTTAGTATTAATTGTTAGAGTGCTATTAGTGTGTGCTTTACTAGCATTGAGTGTCAGTAAGGGTATATGAGCGAAATCTAATAAGTGATTTAACCTGGTGGGTTTTATGAGGTTGTCTTGTTCTAGAGTGAGCTTGTTAAAAAGAGGTTTGCTTCAGCTTTGTGGCTTTCGCACTAGATTTCTTTTCTAGAATGAGTTGTTATTACAATCTTATATGGTGATGAAAATTCTATAACATGATTTGTTGTGTTCCTTTTGGAATATTTATTAATGTGATGGTAAGGTATAATGAATGTTATCAAGAATATATGTTATTGATGTTAATAAAGTGTTCAAGATAATGTGAGGGTGATGTTGATTCTTTTATGGAGAAAGAATTTTGATCGTCTTTTATGATATCTCTTAAATGAAAATATTTCAAAAGTTGCATTCATGATCTCTTGGTGTTCAATATTTTTGTGGTAGTTGAATTTTTGTCGAGTAAAGCATCATGTTGCAAAGCTCTATTGATTCTTGGGTGATTCAAGTGATTTGGTCTTGAAGGCTCGTTTGTTCCTATCGGTTAAGGTTTGATATTCCCTTCTTGTGAGGCTTGTGCCTCAATTGTGGTACTCCCTTATGTATTCTGCGATCATTGCCTAATCGATTTTTTTTCCTCGGTCCTGTGTTCATTGCGAGTGGTGAATGTTTTTCTAGATGGTGAAAAACTGTTTTTATTTGCCTATTCGTTTCACATGGGTCTTCTGAAGTGTTTATTAATTGTTGTTGTGCGATCTTGGGTTGTGAGCTATTTGAGGAGCATTAGAGGATGAATTGATTTCGTGTATAATTCTTGGAAAGAATCTTAGTATACCCAATGGTTGTCTTTAATGAATCAATTGCATTGTTGCAACTATTAGAATCTATAGTGATTTGTGGACCAAGATTCTTTGTTCATTTTGTGGTGTAGCGTAACGAGGAGAGATTAGCAAGGTAATCTAATCGTTAAAGCAATTTATGAGATAGTAGAGATTATGGGATTATTTGTCAGGTATGGCTTGGTCTCAATGAGTAACTCTCTTGGAGTTAGAATCTTTCAAAAGATAATTTGGTTAAGAGTATAGTTGTCCATTGACCTTATTGGTCGAGTATGGTTAGGTTGTGGGAGTTTTATTCATCGAATCTGATGATTTCCCTACCCTTTTACACCAGAAGTTCATTCTAGGGGTCCTGGAGGTTAAATTTTTGGGCTTCGCCTTTTATATCTTTGGGGCTATGGTCGCCAGAGGATTTTGTGTAGCGAAAGTATAATAAGGGTGGATTCGGATTGTGGGATGATCTTTGATAGGACCCTTTTGATGTAGTCTGCGAGAATACGTGATGTCAACCATGATTTGGTTATTATTAAAGGATTGAGGTGATATGATTGAATGTGAGATTTATTTTGAGATACTTTAGGAGTCATCCGTCAAAGTAATTCCGTCAGTAGAGGAGTTGGTAAGAATAAGTCTTGTGGAGTCAAGAGAGCCTTCCTTTAAGCGGGTGGTCGATGTATTCGTTCGAGCTTGGCATTGAGGTTGTCGATTTAAGAAAACAAGATAGTGTCACGTGATGAAATCGAAATTCATAATTTGAGAAAAGTTATATTCCTAAAAGAGAAACTGAGAAAAAGGATGTTTCCTCGGGTAGTGAAGCGTTTTCTTGTTCTTGTTTGAGTTTTGTGTTGTTGACTGGAGTCTTCCGCACTTTGAGTTGGCGCTTTGTTGGCATGTTTGATTCTTTCCAATTCAGGCAAACCAAAAGAAGTATTTGGTTTGGGCATTCAAGTGATTTCTCCTTTGGCTTTCGTGGTATTCAATCGTAAACTGCCTATTTAGAAAGTGGGATTGTTTTCGTGATGAATTGTCAAATTTGGATTTGACCCTTTTGGTGGAGAGTTAGCATTGCGTGGATGCGAGGAGAACTCTTTATTTTCAGTTGGATTCTCTTTGTAAAATAGTTGTTTAAGAACGAGTTCTGTTGTGCATTCATGATTAAAGGAGGTGTTCTTTGTTAGATGAATAGTTCGATTTTGAGCATGTTGTGTGTTTTCGTACCAAAGGGGAAGTTGGACCAGGTACATTGGTTTGTTTTCGACGATTGCAGAAATTAGGAAGTTGGCGTACCGCTTTGACCGTCTCGGGTCCATACGCGAAGTACGCAACGTCTGGTGTTCTGGTACTAAGTGAGCAACTGAGCAATTCAAAGCTTGGGATTTCGTTAAAGACGTTGACCATCGAGTAGGGTCTTATCTTGATTCTCTTCGATGAGTGTACCGAAAATCTTTGGGTTGAGTGTTAGGACGGGCGTCGCTTTTCGTCTTTGTGTTGTGGTCTCGCTAGTCGAGAGAGAGGCCACTTGGGAGTTGGAGTTTCAGAGGCAAAGCGGCGTTATCCGGATTTGTTCACTTCAGTGCGTGGTTACCGTTGATAGTTCTCGCCATTGTGGTTGTTCTTTCGTAGTCTTTGTGTGAGGATTCGGCCTGAATCTGTTTAAGGGGTAGAATGTAATACCCGAATATCAAATAGAGAGAATATTATTAGGAGGGAATTTATTCAATTTGAATTTCTCCTAACAAAGAAAGTATCCAACAGCGGTTATGTAATATCTGTTTAACATTAGAGAATTAATTGAAATGAGAAAGATATTTAACAGAATTAAAAAGAGAAATCAGATTTTTAGAGGAGAAATAATCTTGGGCCTTGCCCACGTTGTTTGCCCCAAGTGGGAAGTTGGTTTAAGAAGGGGCAACCAAACCCTAGGCACCTTTATTGTAGCACGGTACTGTAGCGCCGCTGCCACTGTAGCACGGCGCTATTGTACACGCCCTCCCTCGGTGCTTCTCCATTGTTGCCGGCCATAAGGAAGAGGAAGGAGAGGGAAGAAGAGAGAGAGGAAGAAGAAGAAGGTGGGGGTGATCTTGCGAGGACTTCGCGAAGGTTTCAGCGACATCTCGCGTCGTTCTTGTGGGTAAATTCGTGATCCCAATTAGTTTTGATAGATAATTCAGATATCGATTAAGTATTCATTAGATGTTCTGAGATTTCTGTAGTAGATCGGTTGAATCTGTCTTCCTGTTGACGCGCGGTTTTGGGTTAGATCCGAGCAGATTCAGGGATTAGTGTCTCCTGGAGATAGATGGGAATTTTCGTTATCTTTCAGAAAGTTATAACTCATAATTTTTGGATAAACGGTTAATTAGTTATGAATTTCGCAAGACAGAGTGCTAAATCAGTCTCAGGACTTGTGCAACGAACATAGATCTGTAAATTTGATATGGGAGACGACCAAATTGGATCAGTTGGTCTCCTTGAGAGTTGTAGGTATTTTCATTATGATTCCAGAAAGGTAAATTTCATAATTTTTCGATTTATATATAAAAAGTTATGAATTTTAGAAGCTTAGGCTGTAATCTGCCTCTCTGTTGTGGACAGAAGAGTTTTACTTGACTATTTACAACATTTGTTGCACAATAGAAATATTTGAGATAATTTTATTGAGATAGTTGGTTTCCTGTAGTTTCCAGAGAGTATTAGAACAATGTGTTTGGTTGAGCCAAACAAAAGTTATGAAATTCACAATTTAGTATTACCGGAGATGGCAGATCGGTTTTCGGGATTAAAAACAAAGACTTAGATGAACTAGTTTGATCTTTTGGTCACCTGAGAAGTTGTAGCTAGGCTTGTGTAGGTTCTAGGAAAATTGGATTAATGGATTTTGGAGTTTTGACTCAAAAGTTAAGAATTTTTCCTTAACAGCTGTTCGTTTGGACAGATTTGAGAATTTGAGAGAGTTTTGATTAATTGTTGGGATTGCGTTTAGGGGCGCTTGTTCTCTTCTGTTTCGCTGCATTGCTGTACACTTTTGTGTGGTATACTTAGTTATTCTGGTTTGCCGGTGGTGGTGAACAACGGGCTAGAGCGTTCCATCGTTGTCTTCCGTCTCATGGTTGAGGCAAGTACATTTGATTTGTCTTGCTTGCCTTTTTGTTCCACTTGGTTGATTAATAAGCATTGGGTAATTCCGGTATTACTTGTTTCCCTTCATGATTGATATACCATGTTTCTTCGATGATATGTTTCGTTCAATGTAACCTTCGTTCGTTCAGTCATGTTTCCCTAATCGGAGTGGGTAGTGAAGTCCCATCATTCCAACATGGGCAAGTACCTCAATGTTCCTATAATCATGAAATGTTGAATGCATGTTGTTGATTTTGTATTTCTAAGAGCCACGTTAATATTTAATTATTCGTGTTCAATCCATTTGTGCTACCTCCATGAATAGAGAGCATGTATAAAAATTCCCGAACCTGTATAAAAATTCCCGTGTCAATCTCTCTGCATGATTCTATTCTAGGAGACCCCCCGAATCAAACAATCTTTACGTAAGTTCGGTTCTAAAACACCGACAGTTGGCGCCGTCCGTGGGGATCTTCCGGTAATTTCTTATCAAACATTCTCTCTGTTTTCCAAATCTCATGCACTCATGGCGCGGAGAATGGAACGAGGAGAAGCTGGTTCGACTTGGCGGATTACTCGACGTCGACATGGATGCCGGATTCGATTCTGAACCAGTGATGACTCATCCTCGGCATTTCGCCTCCGGGATCTTCCCACGATCCAGAGACAATGTCGCGGTGGAGTTGAGGAGGATCCTTATCCCCACAACAAGATGTCCAAGAGAGAGTCTACCTCTCAAGGGGCAAGGGTCAATCTGACCAGGACCACACCCAGGTGGACTCACGACACGACGAGAGTTTTTCCTCGAAGTGTCCAAGTTCCCCTAAGGCGGTCCGACTTGGTGAGGCAAGCTCTAGAAGCCTGGGACTTCACCGGCATCTGGTGATTCTCTCTCTCTGGATAACGCTAGAGAGAGCGGGATCAAGCATGCTTTTCCTGCAAATTCGACCATCTCTCCGCGGGTCACACCTGCCGACGGAGACGGTTATAACCCAGACTTCCCCTACTTGGAGGGGATTACTCCAAGTCGCCAGATGGTGTCTCGGCGACTCCTCAGCGGAGAGGCCTCGGCGCAAGTGAGAATCATCAGCGGAGGTCTTCGTCCTTCCCTCAGATCAAGATCACTCTTCTAGAGACCGAGATGGAGACCCTTCCCGAAGGTCACACACTGCGCCCCCTCGTGGCAATGGCCAGGACACCACCACTGGCGGACACGACCAACGCCTTCATGAACGCCAGGGAAATCCTCGACATTCTCACGCTTCATTGAGGCAATCTCAAGAGTCTAACATGGAAAATCTTGAGGCAATTCGAAGGAAGAAGATTGAAGCTCAGAAGAATTTGCCTGGGCGTATTCAATATCAATCGAGGAAGCTCGAGAGCTCCAAAGACATCAATAATTTGCTCGAGAATCCAACTCAAGAGCTAGCCCGAACGCGAACTCGACCTCTTATTTGAAGAGATCGCACAAAGGCTTCGAGTACAATGAAAAAGCTGGAAGCTCCTCGTCGACATCATTCAAGTAGTCGCACCCATACGACTTCTTGACTACCGATCAATCCAACATATCACAGCGTAGAAATCGGCGCAATGACAAGTCGTGCCGATCTCCTACTCGAAGAAATGTCTTCCAAATGACCGATGATCAACAAGCTCCTCGGAAGGTGATCGTTCACCACTCCGACATGGAAATCTGCAATGGCGAGATAAACTACGAGGAGTATTCCTCGTGAGGACCGAGACCTATTACAGTCGGGTCAACTCATTCTCGGGTATCGTCGAGTACGACCACGATGATATCAACCCTTCTTTTACGCAAAGGAGGCGTCAAGAAGTCATTCTTGGATGTCGGGCATTCTCGCTTTGATCTCCGAGCCATTCACGCCACCTCGTTTTCGACCCGGTGAACATGGAGAAGTTTGATGGTTCCCAAAATCCCATCGAATTCCTTCAAATTTACTAACAATTTGTTCGAGCACCGGGAGGAGGAGAGCATGTGATGGCAAATTACCTTCCAAGCGTGCTCGAAGGATCGCTCGATCGTGGTTACTAAACCAACCACTCGAGTCAATCTATTCTTGGCAACATCTCTGCGATCTTCTCTTCGCAAATTTCAAGGCACATACAATCGCATACGAAAGGAGGGCGACTTGCACGGATGAGACAGAGCGACAACGAGACATTGCGCCCGTTCATCAAGCGCTTGATCCAGTTCAGTAACTCAATTAGGAAGTTTCGATTCATCTGTCATCGGGGCTTTCAAGCCAGGAGTCCGTAGTAGAAGGATAACGAGAGGATATTGCTTTAAATCCTCCTACTTCGTCGCGAACTCTTGAAATGGCCGATCGATATACTCTCGCCTCGAGGCGGTCGAGTGGAACAACACAATCGATCGTGAAGACAATCCATCTCGAGAGCAAAGCGAAGTTGGTAAGAAGAAGGATAAGAAAGCAAAAAGTCCAAGAATAAGATGAAGGGTCAAAACCAGCGGTTCCAAGGAGGTATTGGTGTGAATGATAAAGAGCCACGCACATCAAGCCACACTCGACAGAGGCAAAGGTAAGCGCATACGATCGGAAAAATGATAAGCCTAGGTGGTGTCCTTTCCATAAAAAGGAAGGGCATGACCTTCGCAACTGCCGGGTCTTCCAACGAAAGCTTGAAGACTACTACAACGGCAAAGGACCACTTCCCACCCTCGAGCAGGTAGGTCAAACCAGTGGTCATAAATCTTCAGATGACGAAGAGGAGATGCCGTTCCAGGATCCGCAACACACCATTGAACACATCTACGGGGGATCATCGGCATATGAATCAAAGCGACAGCTCAAGGCTGCTGAACGCGAGGTAAACTCCATAGATCCTCCTCTCGTCAATAAATTACCGAAGTGGTCGGAAGTCACCATTTCTTTCGAGAAGGGTGACTGCCCGATCCCTTCGACTCGACCAGGTCGATACCCAATCGTGGTCGAACCCACCATCAACAATTGTCGGGTCAATCGAGTTTTGGTTGATGGTGGAAGCTCGTTAAATATTTTATTTACGAGTGCCCTGGATGACATGCAAGTACCCAGGACCAAAGTGAGACCGGTACGATACTCTTTCCATGGGATTGTACCGGGATCTTCGGCCAAACCAATTGGTCAAGTTTCTCTTCCTTTAACATTTGGTTCACCAAGTAATTTCAGGACAGAGAAAATCTCCTTTGATGTGGTCGATTTCGATACGGCATATAACGCCATACTCGGACGACCAACTTTGGTAAAATTCCTAATGGCTACTAATTATGGATATCAATGTATTAAGATGCCAGGTCCCAAAGGAGTAATTACAATCCATTGTGACAAGAAGATGGCGCATACCTGCGACCGTCGATCCCTTGAGATGGTAGGACAAATACCAACTCGAGAAGAAAGTCAGCCTTCGACTAGCAAGTCGAAGCCTAAAGCTGCACCAAAGCCGAACGACAAAGTCAAAGAGGTTCCTCTCACGGGACGCAGGGAGCCCTCAAGATCGCTGTTGATCGGGATACTTCCGACCCCAAATAGGAAGGCGCCTCATCACCTTCCTCCGAGCTAACGCAGATGTATTAGCGTGGCAAGCACCGACATGCCCGAGTCCCCAGGAGGTGATCGAGCAGAGAGCTAGCCTACTACCGACTGACAGTACCCGTAAAACAAAAATTGCGGAGATTTGCCCTCGATCGGCGAGATGCTATTAAATCGTAATTGGATAAGCTACTTAAAGCGGGCTTTATAAGAGGTCAACCATCGAGAATGGTTGGCTAACCTGTAATGGTTAGAAAGTCAAGCGGCAAATGGCGTATGTCGTGAGACTTTCTTGATCTTAATAAAGCTTGTCCAAAAGACGATTTTCCTTTACCTCGTATCGATCGGTTGGTTGACTCTCTGCGGGTTGTGAAATGTTAAGTTTTTAGATGCATATTCGGATATCACAGTTAATATGTGTCTAGGCGATGAAGAAAAGACCGCATTTATTACACCATTTGGTATATTTTGCTATGTCAAAATGCCATTTGGTCTAAAAATGTCGGCGCTTCTTTCAACGCTTGATGTAGGCAACTTTTTCATCTCAATTAGGCTGAAATCTAGAAGCCTATGTTGATGACTTAGTTGTCAAAAGCATCAAGAAACTTAATCATATTACCGACCTACAAGAAACATTCGACAATCTCAGAAAACATCGCTTAAAACTTAATCACGAGAAGTGTGTGTTTGGAATCTCTTGAAATTGCTTGGATTCCTAGTATCTATACGAGGAATTGAAGCGAATCCAAAAGATAAAAGCCATTTTACAAATCGCCCTCAACTACACGGAAAGAAGTCGAGAAACTCACTTTGGGTGCATGGCGGCTCTAAGTCGTTTCATCGCACGATCGGGAGAAAAGGGACTACCTTTCTTTAAACTTCTAAGGAGACACGAAAGTTTTGAGTGGTCGAATGAGGCAAACGCCGCCTTTGAGGATGTCAAGAGGTACCCTACGAGTGCTCCTATTACGGTCTCTCGAGGCCGGAAGAAACGCTCTTGGTTTACCTAGCTACCACGCCACAGTGCAACAGCGATCTTGGTTGTAGAGCGTGAAAATGTACAACGACCAGTTTACTCGTAAGTGAAGTTTTACGGACCTAAGGGCGTTACCCTCGGGTCCAAAAGCTTCAGATGCCCTCCTCATGTCTTCGAGGAGCTGCGGCATTATTTTCAGCGCACAAACTAGTGTGTTGCCCGAGTTTCCTTGGGAGCGATCCTCCGAATAGGGAAGCAATGGGGACGATGGCAAAATGGTCGGTCGAACTTGGGGAGTTCGACATCCATTTCGTGTCGAACGGCCGTTAAATCCAGATCTTGGCGGACTTTGTCGCCGAATGGACAAATCTGAACTCATTCGGGATCCCGATCTGATTCCCACGACCGATGGGCGATGTACTTTGACGGTCGCTTACTTTAAGTGGCTCGGGTCGGGTGGTCTGGTATCTCCTCTGGAGAGACCTTAAAGTATGCCATACAATTAAACTTTCGGGCCACTAATAATGTGGCGAGAATCTGAAGGTTTACTAGTCGGTATCTGAGCGTGAAAGCGCTCGACTCGCCGACTACTCGTGAGAGGAGACTCTCAACTAGTCGTGAATCAAGTCGGTAAAGAGTACCGGTGCTCTAACCCGACAATGTCTCGGTACTTATCGAATACGTAAGCTAGAAAAGCATTTTTAGGTTTGAGGCACAATTCATCCCTCGAAGGATAATTTCCTCGAGACCGACTTGCTCGAATAGCTTCTTCCGGATCTGAAGTACCAAAAGGAGTCTTCTTGGAACAACTCGAAGCCTTCTCTCGGTCGAAGAGCCGAGACACCTCCTATTGAGATGACCTCTCTAGAATACGAGGATACATGGATGGCGCCCATCTATGATTATCTTCGAAGGGTTACAGATCCAAGGCGATCTCGAGGCGGATCGCTTATCCCGAAAAGCCAAAATGTATACTTTGGTGAAGGAGTTCTCTATAAACGAGGTACTCAAGGGGTGCTCATGCGATGCATTCGCAGAGCGAAGGATTAACACTCCTTCACGACATACATGGTGGTATTTGTGGAAATCATGCTTCCTCTGAGCGTTGGTCGGCAAGGCTTTTCGACAAGGTTTTACCGCCAATGACCCTATACGATGCTAAAGAGTTGATTAAAAAGTGTGTCGATGCGGTTTCATAGCGAGCAAATACACCAACCAAATTTCGGGCATTACAAACAATACCTCTATCTTGGCCTTTTGCAACCTGGGGTCTTGATATCCCGGGACCGTTTCCTAAAGCTCCGGAGGTTTGAGTTCCTTTTGTGGCTATTGATCGTTCACAAAATGGATTGAAGCGAACTGTGGATCGATAACAACGAAGCGACAAAGCGGTTTATGATGAGATCGTAATTACTCGATTTGGAGTACCAAGTCGAATAATTACAGATAATGGTAAGCAATTTTGGCGCAAAATTTCAGGAATTTTGCGACGAGTTGGGTACCAAGTTATGTTATGCTTCGTGGCTCATCCCCGAGTAATGGGGCAATCGAGCGTGCAAACGGCCAAATAATGAGAGGAATTAAAACTCGAGTCTTGACCCGACTCATCAAACGCTCGGGGCTAGGGTACAAGAATTACCCTCAGATATGGGCGATTCGTACAACTACCAATCGGACTACGGGAGAAACACCTTTCTTATTAGTCTTGGTCTTTGAAGCTATGCTTCCTCGGAACTAAAGATACGGTCAACACAGTCGAAACATTCACGGACTCCAACCAGAACAAATTCGAGCAGATGATATTAATCTACTTGAAGAAAGGAGAAACCAGGCCCTAATTAGTTCGGCAATCTACCAACAAGCCTGCGAAGATACTACGATCGTAAGGTTCAACCTCGCTGACCTTGTTTGAGGTGACTTGGTATTGAGGCTTTGCCAATCCAAGTCTAATCGGAACAAACTTTCTCCCAAGTGGGAAGGTCCTTACACGATGGTCGGGTTACTCGTCGTGAATTGAGACGATTGGCAATGGAAGACGGCGAGTTCTCTCGAATTCTTGGAACATCGACCCGATTCACGCAAGTTCTATGTGTAACCGACCATTAGGACAATAAAGAATCGGGTTTTTCTATCTCTATTGTCTTACTTTTGAGTAGTGCTTTCATTATTTTTCGACTATGTTTTAAACACCCGTTTTCTACACCGGTCAAGGCGATAACATCACCTAGTCAAAGCCTCTCCTCTCGCATGTGGTCACTCGCCCACTAGAAGGAGTTTCCTAGTGTCGACTCGTTACTCGCTTTTATGACCAACACAAAGAACTCGGGTTTTATTTAGTCGAAATATTTTTGAAGGCCAACTCTTTTCACCTTAGTTTATTTCTTGATTAATTTGAAAAATACTCTAAGAAGAGCGCACTTTCTCGATTTGCTTAACCGTCTTGGGTGTACTCGTTTCATCTCAAGCTGGTGGGAGGAGAGACACATCTAGTCGAAGCCTCTCTCTCTCTGCGTGGTCCCGCCTTAATGGAAGGAGCTTCCTAGCTTTGTTGATTTCCTACTCTTGCTACCAGCAGACTTATCGAGTCCACCGGTGAAGGGCGAGTAAATATTTTAAAGTCCTCTAGACGTTTGCTTAACTCAAGTTGCCGTTCTCGATTGGATTAAACTAGTCGGAGATGTTAACATTACCTAGTCGAAGCCTCTCCTCTCGCTGCGTGGTCACGCCCACTAGAAGGAACTTCCTAGTGTCAACTCGTTACCACCCTTTCGACTAGTGCATGACAATTGAGACCCAAAACTACAAGTTAAACAAACCTCTGCTTTTTGTAAACCCTTTCTCTGAGACTATTTACTTAGTTTTCACAAACCGAGCAAATAGTGGGGGCTAGGATAATTTGATTTCAATTCTTAGTCTTTATTTCGTTAATTATCTTTTGAGTTACTAACTACTCGACAAGATGATTTGTAGAGACAAAACTATTTACTTAGTTTTCACAAACTAAGCAAATAGTCGAGGGCTAGGATAATTTGATTTCAATTCTTAGTCTTTATTTAGTTAATTATCTTTTGAGTTACTAACTACTCGACAAGATGATTTCGAGAGACAAAACTATTTACTTAGTTTTCACAAACTAAGCAAATAGTCGGGGCTAGGATAATTTGATTTCAATTCTTAGTCTTTAATTAGTTAATTATCTTTTGAGTTACTAACTACTTGACAAGATGATTTGCAGGAACAAGATGGATTACATCAACAAAAGACTATTTTCACAAGTTCATTCTGAGACTACTCAAGAGGAGAGCCCAATTGCATCACCTCTGAAACTTTCCGCCAAGCGATTGCATCTCCTCCATCGACGTCTTCCTTCGCTTCAGAGCGGTTGAAAGTCGGCCGAGTGGTTGCACATTAAGGTTGGGGTCATGAGCTTTAAGTTTTGCTAATGCATAACTTATCGCAGATTTCGACCGCCTCCTTTATCGATTCAAACTTGGTTGGCCTTGAGTGGTCACCAGATCTTGCAAAATCGACTTGATCCCCAATGGTACTTGTGTGAGCAGCTATTGTATCATCTTGAGGAGTCTTTCCCTCACTATGTAGCTCACCAAGCACATTGTTCAGAGGCGTGATGTTTCCTTGAAGTTTAATCTTCATTGCTTCCATCTCTGTTGGGTACAAGTCGAAGCCTCATGAGCTTTTTGTTTTCGACCACTTGCTCTGAAGAAATAAGATTGGTCAAACAAAAATAAACTCCTAGAGGAAAAAGAAAACAAAAATAATCACGGGTAAAAGAATTTCTTACCCACTAGTTGAGAATCCAACTTCTTGACCTCTTCATTATGGGAAGCAACGGTCTCAAAGATACTTTTTCTCCCATGATACAATATCCTCTACATTCTTCTTTGCAATAAGGGCGGTTCGTTACAAATCACGGCTTTATCCGCGATTTGAGATCAAGTTCTCTCAATTTAACGTCCATTGCTAGAAAGGAAGTGGAAGTGAGAAAAGGAAATAACTCAGAAGGATTGCGGTAAAGAATTACTTACTTGATATTCGAAGTTCTCAACGTCTCAAGGTTTTGATCTTTATTTTTGGACATACGAGTAAGCTCGTGAATAACTGAAGTTTTCTCTCTAACTTCATTCTGGAGCTTTTTCGTCTCGTCTTCTTTTTCTGAAAAGAAGCAAGAGTTAGGTAAAGATCAAAGATATAAGCAGTCTTAAGTTCAGCACTTACTGTTTAATTTTTCCTGCGACTTCATGGTTGCAGAGTTAGCTTCTTTAAGCTTTTTCCGGAGGTCTAATACCTCTTCCCTAAACTTTTTCGACTCCTCTTTTTCATAATTGAGCGAGTCGGCTAAGGTCTTGGCGTCACTGTTTAACCTGCAAAGGATAACAGTGGACATGAGCATGGGTCAATCGATTGTAAGTTCTTCTACAACCATTGACCTAGTCGTAAGTTCTTCTACGACAAAGCCATTGGTCATAAGTCTTTTACGACCATTACCTAGTCGTGAGTTTTTCCATGACAAATCCCGTAAGCACTATATAAGTAGTCAAATCCAAGGTGACTATGAATAGCAGTGACTTACCACCTCTCTGCCTGTTTGCAGAGTTCCTTTTTTTCCTGTCGCAGCTCTAGAAGTTGTCGATGATATTCACCGACAACATCAATTTGCTCTATGGCTTTCTGCAAGATGAAAAGACAGTGAGAAACAAGAGAAGATTATACCTGTATATATAAGTACGATTAAGTACTTACATTCATAGTTGATCGAGCAAACATCGAGTAAACCGACTCCGGATCTTGACTTGTCTACCCTCGTGACTTGGTCCCACCAAACCTTCTCAAGACGTTCATTATCAAAGGTATCCCTCTATTGGGAATATCGTTGGGATGGGGACTCGGTCGCGAGGTCCGAAAACGAAGACCCTACGATGGAAGCGAGGCCCAAAGAAGTCGGTAGCAGGTTGAAATACTCTTCTTCTTCTTCGATTACAGAAACCGGTTTCTCTTTGGGTGCCGGAGGAACGTCGCAACGATCTCCTTTCCCAAGACGGTGGGATGTAATCGCCACCATCTTGACCAGAGGCTTGCAATGCCTCTGTTCTATCCACGACCATCTCGATGGGTCGAGCGACCGCCTCGAGAGTCGCATTTGTTGTTGGAGCTTTCACGACCATCTCGAAGGGTCGCATTTCTTCTTGGAGTCTCCACGACCATCTCTGTGGTCACCGCCGCTATTTCAGAGGTTGTAGCCGCTACCTTCATGGGTACAACAGTACCTCATTGGTTGTCGTAACCACTTCAGCGCCACGACTTCCTCTACCACTGGCCGAGGATGATCCTCGACCACTTCCTTGTTGTCTCTCCAAAGAATGGAGAGGTAGCAATAGGCTTCTTAACGGAAGCATTCTCGAAATTTGAAGGAGTCGGGCTAAAACAAAGAAAAGGAAAGCAATTCAGGTTGTGAAAAGGAAAAAGGTAAATTTGTTCTTACACTTTAGTATATTTCACATACCTCGCACCTTGGACCTAAACAGAATTTGGGAGTCACTTTCCCAACGGAAGATTTCTTCTTCTCTACGACCACTTACGGTGAAGTTCGAGTTGAAGAATGGGCTTAGCCACGACCACGCCCGGTCGTGGATTTTGAACAGGACCATCTCTCGGTCTTCGACTTTCTGGATGGCCGAGATAAGTCTCGACCACTCCAAGAGCAAAGATTGCCATCACCATAGGCTCTCTTTCGAGCGGTATTATCCTTCACAAAGACATAAAATCCTTCCAGTTCTCCTTTTCCAAGTGCTTAACAAAACCAGAGTGGCGTAAGCTGCGAAAGATTTTTGTCATAATAGAAGGGTACCTTGGTCTTGCGAGGTTTGCGCTTTAGAGGTTCACTACTTGACCTCCTCCACTTTAGCTATTTTAGCCTCGGCTTGATTATGCTATATCCGCCACAAGCTTTGCAGAGGATCAGTCGAAGGACTAGAACTTGAGCTCGCCCTCCTTTGTCGTCACTCCTTAAAAGTCGACGTCTCTTGGACGAAGGAGCCGAGCCTTTGTCCTTTGTCAACCCCGCACCGATGGTTATCAAGATGCTTCTTCATCATCCCGACGATTTTCCATGCCTACTTTACGTAAAGCAAAGCGAAGAGAGAAGAATTACTAAGCGGTCGTAAGATTTTCTCGACCAAGATCAAATCGTAAGTTTTTCTCGACCTTTCCTCGGCAGTAAGATTTCCTACGGTCACGACTAAGTTGTAAGTTTTTTCTACAACATTTCTCTAGTCGTAAGTTCTTTCTCGACTATAAAGTCTTAAAGATAAAATCAACTCTTGATTACCTTTAGGCGAACCATCCTTTCCTCTGCGGATACGACCGCAAGGATTTTAGGAACCGCCACACTAAGTGGCGGAGACTTTCACAAACGAGTTTGACTCTAACGTCAATCTCATTGGTGAAAGATCTGCTCAAACAGATAAAGGCATCTTTTAAACAACTGCAGAAAGACCAAACCGAGAGCTAAGTCGAAAATTCACTTACCCTCGTTGTAGTCCCTGGTTGGGTGCATAGCCCCGAGTATCTCCACATAGGGATGCTCGTTTCTTCAAAGGACTAATTCGGCGTGTGATGAAATCTTTCACCACATGCCATCCGTCAACCCTTCCTTCTTCAAGTCCTTGATAGCTTGAACATAAGGGCAATCCGGTGATATCTTCGAGTCGAATCCCATGAAGATTTCTTTTGTGACCTTTCCCGAAAGAGAGGTCATCTTCCGAGGTGACTTTCGGTAGAAACCACCTCTTCCTCCATCCCGCCACGAAGACCGGGTGAAACTCTGAATATACTCCTCGACTTCCGTCGTGGAGTTTTAGACCACAACTTCCGGCAATCCCGCTTGCCGAGACATTCCATAGAAATATTGGAAAAGCTCAAGGTCATGGGAATTCCTGTGTATGCCTCGCACAAATATCTTAAAACGCTTAGCATGGTGATGGAGTTAGGACCAAGGTTCACTAAATCCACCCCAAAATGCTCGAGCACAATGAAAGGGGAAAGGGGCGTTCGAAGGCCACACTCACAATAAGCACCGAAGGCGGAATTTGCCCATTCTCCTGACGGCCAATCTTTGTCCAAATGGAAGCCATTTCTCAAGAGTCTTCTCTGGAATCTTCCGGCGACAACTAGGGCTTGAATCTTCGCGCATCCATCTCCGACTCTTCCCACTCGAAACTTTCCGCCATCTCTCTCGGAAGCAGAAATTTTGGGTCGAAAAAGAGGGCACAATTGGAGTGGCGGCGGAGAAGGCAAGAACGACTTCGGCGGAGAAGGCAAGAGCTTGAAGAAAAAGCGAGGAGCAATTTGGGGAAAAGTAAGATCTTAGGTTTTACCCTCCGATGAGTATATATAATCACAGCGTACCTTGAGCCGAGGCGTGACATTCCAAGGGTCGCCACCGTCTCGAACCGCTTCAAGCAGAAAGCTAGCAAGGCGTCGTTTGAGATTCCCCAATGTGTCCGTTCGAGAAATTCAGGTTTATGCTACATCTCAAGCTTAAATTACTTCCTTGGTTAGATTTTTTCAACCAAAGGAAATGATAATCGGAAAGTTCCTTCTTCCGATCACTATACTCGACCACCTTGTGATCGTAGAAATGCTTTTACGATCACTTGATAGTCGTAAGCAATTTTCTTGACCAAGCACATTTCTGGTCAAAGTAGTATACAATCGAAGAGTTTTTCCTTCGATTATTTTCTACGATCCTCTCATGATCGTAAGACCCTCTAGAACCCCTTTACCAAGTAAGTTGCTTTCACTTGAAGTGGGGGCTAGATGACGAGGATATAATAATCCTCATTTTACCTTTTATCTATAATTTTTATTATAGGTAAATATGACGTCATGTGAACCCCGAGTGTACCCTTAATGTTATGAAGGAAGAACCAAATGGATGGTCATAAGTTCTTCTCGACCACCCCCATAGTCGTAAGTTATGCTACGACTATCCCATAGTCGTAAGTCTTGCTACGACTACCTCATAGTCGAGATTCCTCTACGACTAGGTCCGCCACGACCACCTTATAATCAAATGAACCTCTGAGACAAGTGGGTCTTATTGATTAAGGGATTCAACGATCATCATCTGTTGTTATTCTACGAGAATAATGGCACGTAATACCCATTATCTCTCGGTATATAGTTGTTGAGCGGCGTGGAGGAATTAATACACGGTAATTACTACCAACATGCTTGAATTCATAGGAGGTGATGAGGCGCCGCTTACTCGAGTAATCGCCGCTCCTTCACGTACTATAAAAGGCGGCAACTAGAGAAAGAGGAGGGAGGATCGAGCCATCAGGAATACAAGCACTATCTGTAATAGTCTTAGTTTTTCCCGATTGTTCAAGATACACTCAATACCATACACACACAGAGTAGGGTTGTTATTCTCTCCGGAGAAGGCCCGAACTCAGTATAAAAATTCCCGTGTCAATCTCTCTGCATGATTCTATTCTAGGAGACCCCCCGAATCAAACAATCTTTACGTAAGTTCGGTTCTAAAACACCGACAAATCCATTTGTGCTACCTCCATGAATAGAGAGCATGTATTTTCAATGTTCATATGTCATACCATGCATCCATAATACATGTTTCAATCCACGGGAGTGGATCAATAAATAAGACCCATCAATTCCAGTATGGGCATATAAGACCCACCATTCCAATGTGGGCAGTTTGGGACACCCGTACGAAATGTTCTTCGTACGGGGCTTGGGTCCCCGCATTTTGTTAAATGCGGGCTTAGGTGAACACCGACGGTGTGTCACCAAAGAATACCCCATATATGCATGTATGTAGTCCCTTCATTTCATCCACATCATTTATTCCATTCATTCAAGTGTTCGTTCTGTGCTTATTTCATACACTTTAATGATGTTCACATGATCATGGTTGTTATGTATTATTCATTTACTATACTTGCTGAGTCTCGGACTCACTCTTGCTTTGTTTGTTGTTTTTTTAGGTGATCTTTGAGGTTGGCTCCATGGGGAGGGAATAGACACACACTACCTTTTCACTTCACCTTAATCAAGTTCGAGGATTTCATTTTAGTTCAATTTAATCATTCATTATTGATGAACTATAATAATAAATGTTGGTCGTGGTGATAACTCTTCTCCATTAAGATTGGTTAAGAACTATCGTGAACTTAGTTCATCCTTTGATATAGTTGCTTGAGATCGATTATATACTGCGATGATTTTGATATTTGTTGATTTCACTATTGTCTTGATATTCTTGATTGTTGGAACCTCGGTATAGCTAACTATCTGAGGGAGGTTCTACGAAATTTAGAATTTTATCGTCTGTTTTAGCTTTGTTAACATGTTAGTTTAGTAGCATTCCAGCCCTTGTAGGACTGGGGTGTTACAATAATGAAGGTAAAGACAAGAAAAAGATACTAAGATAGAAAGCAAAGTAGCAAAGAAACTTAATTGTTTATAAATAAAGTTTTAGAAACTATAAATCCTTAAGGCCCGTACGAGTAAGTCTTGACATCTAAGTAATTCACACTCAATTAATTACGATTAAGGTAACTAATTAACTACGAGTCATTACGTGCCATCAAATTTATTACAATAACGTAAATTCGACCACTTATTATACGCTAATGTAACTAGCACTACTCAATTACTAATTAATTACAAGTACTTAACTAACTGACACATGAAAACAGAGAACAAGGAGTGTCGATATTTCCAATGGAGTTGCAATGTAACTTTTCATACACAAAATGGACGACATTTCAAGTGTTACAAGAATTACATGATACACGCGCGAGTTTATTGCAATCGGAATGAAGGAGGAGAGGGTATTATCACATGTACCCCAATCAAATAGGACGCGCTTTGTTAATTTATCATTTTAATATGGATGATATTCTTTAATACGGTATTGTATCACATGCTAGATAAGCTTGTACATGAACCAACTGAGGAAAATACGTGGTATGCAGATCATATAACAATGTACCGTAGCCTCCGACTCGTGTGTGTTTCGAAGGCTATGATATATTGTTATATAATCTGTATGCCACGCAATTCCCTTAATTGGTTCATGTACAAGCCTATCTAGCCTGTGGTACAATACAATATTAAAGAATATCATCCATATTCAACTGATAAATTAACAAGGAATATCCTATTTAACAATGTTATTTATGAGGGTAGTTGGATCTATCATCTATGCAATGATGTCTGCAACTAGTCTCCGCGGTGCCAAAGCCATTGCCCCTTCTCGGGGTTGCCCACGGTGTCGGTGAGTGTCGAAGTCGTCCATGTCCTGTGATTCCATAATGTAAGTGGGTCGTACAATAACAAACGTAGCAAGGATGTAAATTGTATATAACTCACATCTTCGATACGGAGTGCACTTGAGCCACCGGATACGCTACGACGTCGGCCGATCTCAGTCGAACGAGCCTACTGCTTCCCCTTGTCGTGGGACTCCCCACATTGGTGTCGTATGTCGAAGTCATCCATATCCTGCAATTCCATGATGTAAGTGCACCGTACAGTAAAAAAACGTAATAAGGATGTAAATTTTACATAACTTACGTCATCGATATGAAGTGAGCCTGGGCGACCAGATAAGCTATGGCGGTCGGACTCAGTCGCAGGAGCCTTCCCCTTCCCACGTCGGTGTTGTGTGTCGAAGTCCTCCATGTTCTGTGATATGGGCTGGATAATTGCATGTTGTTAGAAGAACGAAAGGGCAAATACAAAATTAGGAACAATACCGGCGACCTACGTACGAAATTCACGAACACCACCGGCCTCCCGTAAATGGCTGCCTCGGGTTGGGAGGCAATCTGCATGTACTGGCTCCATGTTACGCTTCTATTCACCTTGACGAGCTCCCACACGGGATTCGTGCAAGTGATATCCTCGATCACAAGTTTCTTCTTCATTGCCTTCATCACGAACTCCCTCCGGATATAGCTTCGAAGCTCGTGAATATTCATCGCGTCGAGCCCCTCCGCCCGGACCACCTTGTACTAGCATCTCGACAGGTCCAACCCATCAGGTCTGGCCTATACGAAACCATCGCCATAAAACACTGCCAAGTCTTGCATGTTCGAAATTACCTAAAGCCACAACAACCCCATCCGCGGTACGCGATATAACAAACAATGACGACAAATTGCATACAAGTGATCGATTACATATGTGTAATTAAATATGAATAATTAATTAATTACCAAGAATTTGATTACTCCTCCGAAAATCAATTACAAGTAATTCATTACTACCATGCTTACCACTATTAAACCACAAGTTCATTACCACTTAATTACTTACGACTAACTAATTTGCACTAAATTAGGTATACCTAACTAATTGCTAGTAAACTAATCACGACTTATTAATTATCACTAAATTAATTACGAGTAGTTAATTTTCACTAATTTAATATGCCGAACTGATAACCACTAAACTAATTACGGCTAAACTAATTACAACTAATTAATTATGGCTATTTAATTTCAACTCATTTTAAACCACTAACTAGTTCATAACGAAAATAACAAAGCCTATGAGCATTACAACTGATTAATCACCACAAAGTATCATGCACTAATAAATTACAGATACCATAACTACAACTATATTATAAACGTTACAAAACAAGCTGCATTAATTACGACTAGCTGACTAAGACTAATTAACTACGACTACGGTAATAATGACAAAAGCATCCAACAAATTACCTGCCCTTCGGGGGAAGCAATAAAAAAAAGTCGAGCGATGAGCGACGAGAAGCAATCAAATAATTACTCTCCAAAAAAAATTTGTTATGTTATGTTCTCTGAGTTCTCAGCGACGAGCGTGAGAATGAGAAGCGAAACGCAATTGAGATGAGCGATGAGTGACTGCGAGAGTTCGATATTTATATCCGAGCGAAGGAGGAACTGCTACGTTAGCGTCGGGAATTTCAGATGCGTTGTCTAGGCGCAGCACTGTGGACAAGGGGGGACAACATCGACGGGGTGACAGATGTGCGGAGGAGGAAGGCCAGGCGATGGGAAAGGTGGCCACCGCACGGTGGCTGTGTGGATTCTCCTCCACCACATGGTCACCATGCGGTAGCCTCCTCCACCGCACAATCACCGTGCGGTTTCTCCTCCACCGTACAGAGGTCCGCGTGTCAGCGCAAGCATCTCGTCTGCATGGTCATCGTGTGGCACAATGCCATTTTACAAAATAAAAAAAAAACGAATGACAACGGCTACAATTGCACATACGCAGCGGAAAACCGCCAATATGGCCAAAAACTCGACTTGCTCTTCTTCGTCCACTGTTAACCTTATAAGGATGGATTTGCTCGTATACAATCGAAACCTGAGTTCTAAAATCTAAAACTCATTAAATCTTTTTTATAATCTTCTAAAAACTTCTAGAGAGGTGTGGAACCTACAGAAACCTAAAACTTTTCAATTGTTTTTCAAGAAACTTCACGAAACATGTTGCTATACCGTTACCGTTCTTTAGTCGTCTCCTAATCGAAAACGGTATTGTTCCGGTTCTTGTGGCCGATAAAGCATACGACTGGCAACTTGTGCTTCCTTGTGATAGGCAAGCTGCTCGGTGTTGCTTTTATCGGATCAGGGTCTTCCATACATTTGCAACATATCTTATCCTCGCTACCCTTTATACCCCAACTTCGATGGCTGTGACTGCTGATGAGTGATGACTCCTCTCTTCTCCAGGTTTCACGTCAGCATCCACCAATCTTTTTGTCACTGGATCGTATCTATTTTATTTTTACTAGGCCAATTCATCAACAATCTTAGAGCATCTCTAGTATTTATTATCGTCTCTTAGCTATGTTACGTCAATAAGATCTTACGTGGAGAAGAGAGAGAGAGAGAAAGAAGAGAGCACAGGTCGTCTTTTCCTGAAGAAACGATCATGCACGTGAAATAAGATATGATACATTAATCTACTCTAGTTGACATGTAGGACCGTTTCAAAGAAAAATTATAAAATATAAATGTTGAAGAGTGTACTAGAGATTATCTATTGAAGATGTTATCTTTAAAGATGACGTAGCATATGTTAGAGACAAAATTATCTCTAATTATTAGAGATGCACTTAGGAGACAAGCAGGCATTGCCCTACTCTGCACAAAGGTATCCAACCAACGCCTCAAATTTTCCTTCCCTTTGCACTTTGATCTAGTCATCGAATCATTCTCTGTGCCATGTCTGCGTCGGAGCTTCCGTTTCAGCTTTTGCAGGTGCTGGAGTGATTGGGCAATCTACTGTTGCGAGCCCTGTATTCTTTGCTTGCAAGTTGCAACCTTATTTGAAGTGTCAAAAAAAAAATAGGGTTACGACCAAACGCAAGAGGTCAGTACCAGTCGTCTGGATTTTGGTTACTTTCGGTCAAAACTGGTCCATGCACTCTGGAGAAGGGGAAAAAAGGTTCTGCACTTTTGTTTCTCCACAATAGCATTTTTGATAGAACATGTAGATCAGTACATGCATGTAAGGAGGGTCATGTATTTCGTCGCCCAATTAAGTTCTCGTATCCCATAAGCAAAGGTTAGCTATGTACTCCCTAACATACCAAATGTAGTGTCAAGTATTGTGACTCGTATCCTAATCTATTAGAATTTGGAGAGGTGTACTACAAGTAAACCTAGGTAAATCATAATATGATAGTACACCTAGGTGAATTATAATATGATTAGAATTTCTACTCCTCTTTAGGGTAGAATTCCAACTTTATTTTGGAGGACTATATAAAGTTATGAGGTGTGGCCATAGAGACTCAAGAAAGCAAGAAGCAATAAAGCAAGGAACTCATCCAAAGTACAGGTGCACGAGAGGATTAGAGGTTAGGTTATTATTTATCACTAGATTCTTGTATAGGACAAGGATCTGAGGGTAATCCGTCTATATCTCTCTGATGAGGTAAAGTACTCGGTGATTAAGGAGTATTCGTCGAAGAAATTATGGAGTAACTTAGAAGAATTACATATGTCAAAGTCACTAACAAACATATGGGTGTTAAAGCGGCACTGTACATGTTGCACATGGAGGAAGACACACGATTCGTTGACTATCTTAATATCTTCAAAAAGCTTGTCACGCAGCTGACTAATGTGGATGAAAAAAATGAGAAGAATGACAAGGTTGTCACATTTGCATCATCTCTACCACCATCATAGGAGCAACTGGTGATGATTATTCTCATCGGGAAAATCACTCTCAACTTTAATGAGGCAGTTGTATGTCTATTGGAGGCGGAGTTCTTGAAGAAGTCATCAGCATCTTCATCCTCGGGTGATCAAGCATTGACAACAGTAGATGTTGCATACAAGAGCAAAAGTCATAGGAATAAGAAAGGCAAAAGCAAGGGCGCGCGTGTATGCTATCTATGTGACAAAAAAAGGTCATATGATAAAAGATTGTCCAAGTTTGAAGACAATAAAGGGTGCATGCTCAGTGGCGATAGCGAAGGATGATTTGGACATATTAGTCTTCAATCAATTAGGTACTTCTCATGGATGGATATTAGATTTGGGTTGTTGTTTCCACATATGTTCGGCGAGGGAGATGTTTGACAAATGATCTCTACGCCCGGCACATGGAATTGTTCACTTGGCTGATTGCAAAGAGCATACAATCACTAGGTTGAGAACGATTACATTGGAGATGTATGATGGAGCACATTGAACACTTATGGAAGTTCGGTATATCCCTGGCTTAAATAAGAATATGATATTTGTGAGGTCACTTAAACTCGAAGGTTGTGAGATATCACTTCGAGATAGAGTCATAAGAGTTACTTGCAAAGGGCAAATAATCATAAAAAAAATATCTGGAGCAATAGAGGATACCGATTGATAGGAAAATCTAAAGGAATGGCAACCTATGGAGGTTTGATAAAAATCCTGGCCAGGAAAAGCAAAGCATTTCGTCAACAGTAGGTACTCATATCTCATGTGCAGTTATGTATGTAACTACAAAGACGATTGCAAACTCTAGCAGTCGCAAAGGCAAAGCTGCAAGATACTGGAAGAAGAAAGACATGGTAAGACCAATTACACGATACTGGCGAGCAGGTGGAGCTCGGAGATAATACAAACCTATGGCATGAAGGACCATAGGAACCAGAGATGTGATTGCCAAAAGTACACAAGGAAAGAGCTCTCAGTAGAGTATCCGGGCAGCCAAGCCCGGAAACCAACACACACATTGTGGTGATGTGTATGAGCACCTGTGATGGCGGGCACTCTCAAAGGTGTGAGAAAAAAAGGTGGCAAAAAAAACGGAGCCGACTAGGAGCGAGGTTTTGGAGGATCACGGTGACTTCAATAGATAAGAGTCAATATGGAGATTGTTGAGCATGGTGACTCATATCCTAATCTATTAAAACTTGGAGATGTTTGCTATAAGGAAACCTAGATGAATCGTAATAGGATTAGGACTCCTACCTCTTTTTAGAGTAGGATTCCTACTCCACTTTGAATGAGGACTATATAAAGCCATGAGGTGTAGCCATATAGACCCAAGCAAGCAAGAAGCAACCAAGCAAGGAACTCATCCAAAGTAGAGGTGCATGAGAGGATTAGAGACTAGGTTATTCTTTGATGTCATTTATGGTACACTCAATTTAATACAGCTTGTCCATTCTTTTGATCCAATGTCTCAGATTAGTTAGAATTTAGTTATACTACACCTGGTAGTATGAGTAGTAGAATCCTAAGAGGGGTGGAATTATAATTGCCCATATGGGAATTATATGACACAAGAGTAATATTTTCAACCCTGGTTGGAAAAGTCCATAACAGCCTCACGGAAAAATTATAAATACGAAGAAAAGTCTATTATACCCTTTACAAATCAATAGTTAGATTTGATTTATACTACCGGTAGAACGTACCGTAAAATTTCTCTATTCTTTAGCACTAGATTCTTGTATAGGATAAGGATACGAGAGTCCTAAAATATTCGAGAGTGTTGTGAGAGGGCGACAATTCCTTTTACTCTTTTGAGGCCCTGTTTAAGGAATTTGCGGTCGGCTTCGCCAAATCTTTCTCTTTCGTCGTGGTTATTTCACCACCGTTATTTTAGTTCTCTCTATGAGATTTATCTATTTCGTTCTTGATACTGTGCACGCTTATGCTGTATCTCACAAATTCTGATCCGATAGTATGTAGATTATTTTAGACATTGACAAGATCTTCAACATACGTTCTGACCGCACACGTTCTGGGGTGACTTGCATTTGGAATTATAAGGAGTTTCTACTTTCATTAGTCAACTTTTAACAAGAACTCCAATATCATAAGAAGTGCCAGGATACACACTAGCTTGCAAACCCCAGACCATTCATCCCCATATTCTTAAGTTAGCATCGGATAGCTACGACATTTGTTAAATTGCATGATCAGTAACTACTAACAAGTCGTTGGGAGCCATTGGACCATCTCCAATATTGTGTTTTAGTCAATGAAAAACTTCTCTGTTGTTTTTTTTTACCGGGGAGGACCAGTAAGGGCGGTTACCACTGAAAATCGGAAATTTCGGCTGAAATTTTCATTTTTTTGAATTTTTGGGATTTTAAATTAAAAAAAACAATTTTGAACAAAATTCAAGCAAATTCAATTTTTTTGGACAAAATTCATCAAAACCGATTTTTTTTGCCGGTTTCAATTCCTACCAATTATCGGCAGAATCGCGAAATTTCACGATAAGATTTTCACTGGACTTTTAGCCGATTCAAATGAGAAGAGAGAATGCATTAAATCGATTCAATACATTGGAGGGGCCGATTCCAATAAAAAATGCATGGAACCGGACTCTACTTAGGAGTCGATACAAAGCATTAAACAACTCAATGAGTATTAAACAACTACATAGGAGAGAGTGCGGTTGAAAGATGATATTATTATTTTATGGTTTTTTAATTTAACGTGGGTCCCAGTTATTAGTAGGAATCGGTTCAATACATTAGATAAAAATAAGCTTAGTTCCTATAATATTTACGTGACATGACTTTAAATCGACATCGATTCAATACACTAAAGATGCTCTTAAACACACCGCTGGAATCCCGTAACAGTCCTCCTAATCCTACCTGACCCTACTCCGACGCGATGCCGTCATAGCGTTGCGTTGCATTTGGAGCTTTGGTGGCCAGCCGCGGCCGTCCAAATTTCATCGGGGTGCTTTTGTATTAATTTAACCTGTCCAATATGCTCCTGAGACCATTTCCAATCCCATTCAATAAACACCCATGCTTATTCTATTTAGGAGATATATAATGTCATTTTTTTTCAGATGATAGATAGTACCATATAAGTAGGCATTAAGCATCAGACAAAAAATTTTCCCCAACATTACATGCATTGCTCAAGAAGTGCTTAACTAGGACGCACATCGCCTTCTAGTGCTCGTAAGTCATAACTACTAAACACTTGCATTCAGCAGAGCTTATGTATTTAAACACCGTAGCAGTACATTCTTTCTTTCAGAACCGTTGATCCATCCTTCTCTATGGTCATTTCTGAATAAATTCTGCAACCTAACACGTGCATGTTTCAGTACCAGTGCTTCAATTGAAACGGTAATTTCTGCATGGGGCCAAGCATTTCCGGTCCAATTCTAGCCCCGGCCATTACGACATGCCGCCAATTCGGAAGCTTTCGAGCAGATAGCTCTCCTCTGCCAGCAGCGGCGAGTTTACTGCGGGCGTGTACGTCTCGCTGCCTGCCACACACCTGAATTCGGTGGCCGACATTATGGAGGCACCAAGGCTAGTAATGGCGCCCAAATCCGGTAGCTGCCCTGCCAGGGGTGATGGAGCAGTGCCCTCTCCGTAGGGTGAAAACGGATCAGATATTTTTCGTTCGATTTGGATGAAAATGAATCGGATTATCTCGGATCGGATTCTTCTTGGATAATTCTCGGATCGGAAACGAATACGGATTTTTTTTTGTCAGAAACGAATATGAATACGGTAACCCTAGTATCCGTTGAATACATATTATCCGGATTATGCCAGGCCGGATATCCGCAATTTAGCCCAACACTAGCGATCCTCCTGTCGGACCCCCGGGCAAACTAAGTCCAAATTTTATGAAACTTTTTGTGAGGACTCTTGACCTAATGTAGTCTCTTTGTAAAATTTTCAGAAGTTTATCCTTTCTGTGATTTTCTCTAAAATTCTTAAAAGTTTCTGTTCTTATGTAATTGTAATTGTATTTGTTATTCTCAATAACAATTCATATAAATTGTTCAGTAAATTTCCCTCTGAGCAATTATGCTCAAAATAATTATCTCAACATTTTTATTTTGTTTTAACTCCATTTCCTTTAAGTGCATGTTTGTTTGTATTTCAACATTTGTTTTTAAACAAAAGTTCAAATTTCAAATATGGATAGATTTTCATATTCAAAATGATCAAAGTGTTTTTCCCAATGCATTTCTATTATGTATTTCTAAATTATGGATTTTAGGATGTTACACCTCTAGCCCATTTCTTCTCTTCCTGTCTCTTTTTTTCTTCCTTCTACCCCAGAGCTCTCCCTTCATCTCTCTGCTCACTCTGGCCCCTCTCTTCTCTCCCTCCGCCGGCTAAGTTGCTCGATCCGCCACCACATTTGGCACCGGCACCGTCTGCCGCTTATGCTTACTCGTTTAGGTCTTGACCCACTTGCTGTACTGTCTTCTTCAGGAGCCGGAGCCGTTGCGCCGCGCCTTCTTTCCTTCTTCAAGCATGCCGCATGGAGCTACTGCGCCTCGGCCGCATGGAGCGGCTGCATGGAGCTGCTGCGCCTCCTCTCCCAGCCACGACCACTGCCACTGCGCCTTCTTTCCTTCTTCTTCCGAAACGTCTGAACCATCTCGCATGCACGAACCGATTGCGAAAATGGAACGCTTGCACGATGACCATCTAAATGGTATATCATGCATGAGAGGATTTGTGGTTTTTGGTAGAGATTGGAAGGAGAGAAGTGGAGATGAGCTAGCTCATGTTTTTAGGAAGTTTTGTTGGGGGAGAAAAATGGCAGCGGAGAATAAATGACAGTGGAAGGTGGGAGGAAATGGCAGTTGGGATTGGGGAGGATGGGTTCGGCTGGGATAAAGGATAGCTAGGGAGTAAAAAGGGTAGGAGAGGTTGACGAGGATTAAAACCTCTATGTATTAATTTAAATACATAGAAAGACCATACGTCTCCATGGTCGTAACCCATAAAACTAGCGACCCCACTGGTCGCTAGTATTTCAGAGGTTACACGATGGGTATCCTGGTTGGACTAGGTTCCGACCAGGTGGCTGCTCGAAAATACTATGAACAGGTACCAATAACCGTATGATGAATGGAACACGTGCTAAACATCCTATAACTTACGATGACATACAAGACTCTGACGATAAATCACCTTGCGGTTAAATGTCTCACAAATACTTAACCGCAAGGCACTTAGCACATTGTTAACTACCTTGAACCTCCAACCAGTTGTAACGTTTCATCAGAGACGTCTTCTCCAAGGGTAACTGCCGTCTCTTCGGGAGTTATTTAATGGTGAAGCGCAGAAGACAAGGAGAGAGAAACAACGAAAACAATGTAAGGCAACACGAAGCGAAGCAAGAGTATTCATACATTGATGTAATTGGAGATAGTCCCTAGTCAAGTCTTGTAAACCCAGTTCATATAAATAAAGAGCAGCCCCCATTCTCTTCGAAGATACTCTACGTCATTTTCCTCCTTTTATTTTCATAAGATCGGCGATTTGATCGTCGACAGAGGTTTTTTACTAATGGGAGATATGACAGGGAAAAGAATGGACACGCAGACGTTTCGTTATATGTGGTTACTGAAAATGTGAACAATTTATGAATGTTTGGATCAAATAAGCTAATTATATATTTCCGTTAATTTTTGGCGTACAATTTAAGGGGTTGTCATGTTCCGAAAAATATCTGTGACCGTATTCGTTTCGATTAGTATTCGCTCTGTATTTATATTCGACATAATTCGTATTCGTATTCGCATCCAGAATATTCGTATCCGTATCCGAGAAAAAAAATATGAAAACAAATATGACAAAACCATTATCCGTCCGTATTCAATCCGTTTTCACCTCTAGTCCTCTGCAGTAAAGGAGAAAGGATGCTGCTACCGTGCCATGCAGCGCTCTGATGGATACCGTCCGTACTGAAGTAGCAACGGCCGAGATCGTTGCATGCACTGTAGCGAGATACTGTGGCCGCCAGAGATCGTCGTGGTGTCCGTTGATGGTTGATTTTTTGATCGGACGGTCAGAGTGGATTGACTTTGCTTGCTTCATTGGTAGGTGGAAGGATGGATGGTGCATGGATCACCACAAAGCAACTTTGGATCCTCTGATGAATTGTTAATCACATGGAGATAGCACTCACTTGCTGAAATTGACGTGCTTCTACAATATGCATCATCATTGCTACCAGTTTACCAAAAACAATGGCTTTTCTTTTCTTTTCTTTTTATCATGCAGGTGTTATCCATGTGAGAGGAGAGGGTATATTGAATAGGTGGTGGTTGATGGCCACCGGGTGGAGAGGAGTTCATCACACTTCAAAGGATGGAAGAGAGGTGAAGTGAGATGACGAAGCAGGTGGCAAAAGAATACAGACAATGATTAGTTGCACTGCACTAGTGCACTTGCCTTGCCTTGCAGTTTCAAATCTCTAGCTGGTCATTAGTTGGTTGCTTCCAGGCTGGACCTTTCTTGTGATAATGTGTTTGTATAAAGTGGGTGAACTTTGACATGTATAACTGGTCACATACTTTATACTACTAGCCTAGCTAGGCTTCTCATTTTGTTCCTTCAAGCCTTCAACTATCAGGTGATTATGGTGGCCTAGCAAGTTTAATAGGCACATCCTATTCTGATTGTGAGCAGACTCCCATCCTAAGAAATTGATTGTTTTTTACTTATCTTGGAGATACTGCTTAAGAACAGATGCAATAGTAGAGCTTCAAACAGCATAAATATATACCTTTTGTTTCTGCAGAGGAAAGCAGGCGGGAAATTAATGGGCACAGCATTTTCAAGAGACTTTCAAGTTCCCAGTCACAAGCCTCTTGTGCAGAGTATTGATTTCTGACCGAAAAAATGATACAAGTGCAATGAATACAGAGTACATAACAGGGAGAATGTACTGTAGGAACAGTTCAATTGCAGATGGAATAGGCATGTTGCAAGAATAACTGATTCAAAGATGGAAATGCCACTTCCAATGCGATATTTCAGCCCCAACAGGAGCTGTAATGTTGGATGCTGCAATCTCATCACTTGGCTCTTCAGCGTTTGCCCCAGCTTTGAATTCGACAAAAATGTGAAATGCTTGCAGCTGTATTCTTCACCTGGTTACCATATGTTTGATTGAGAACTCTGGGCATTTCAATTACCAGTTTTGATGAGAATTCTCCTGTTGGCATGTTTGCTGATAAACATTTATTATCTGCCTCAGGCTTCATGGAGAATTCATACCAGATACAAGGAAGTTCCACTGAAATCAATTCAATTCAACTCAATCATCTACGAATGCAGATTAAGAACACAAATTCACCTCAAGACCACATGGCATATGAACGAAAGAATCATCAATAATAGAAAAAATTCCAAGTCTTTCCTATCAAAGAATTGTACACCACCAAACGAGCGAATTGGGAACCCCAGGAGTCACCACCCCAAAAGAATCAAAATCCCCCAAATAACCAATCTGAATTCTACCGAAAAGAACAAGGTCTTCTTTTCTCTGTCCACTCTCCCCCCTCCTCGTGCAGCCATCACCGCCGCCCCTCCTTTCACCGCCCTTTACAGCCCACGGCGAGTGGCAGCTAGCTCACCGCAGCGGCGGTGACAGCAGCAGCGATGCAATGCAATGGAGCACACTGCCATTGCCAAGAACCGCGCAACCAACAAAAGAATTATTGTGTCTAGTATGCCACTACAGCTACAAGCTCCCCTCCTACCAAGAAAACACGGATGCGGGCAATGCAGACGACAATGCCTGCTCGGACGCTGGCGAGGCGGCGGCGCCGTCGTCCTCGCCGATGTAGAGGTCGTAGGACTTCCACGTGTGGTCGAGCGGGCACGGCCTGCCGGCGTCGAGGCGGTCCCACGGTTTGCCCTTGCCTGACCAATGCATGAGGCTGACGGGCCCGTCGTGGAGCGGGCGGCAGCTGCCGTGCACGTTGTCGCCGCCGAGGCCGTGCTGGTTCCAGCGATGGTCGACGGCCTCCACCTCGCCGGCGAAGACTAGCAAGAACGGGGGCAGAGACCCCAGCTCGTAGATGCGCTTCTCCTTCTGGATCTCCATCCACCGCTCGATGCGGCGGCGGTAGTTGCCGGCTCGCCAGCGGCGGAGGTCGATGACCATGACGCCGGTGTTGAAGTAGCAGGGCGGGCGGCGGCGGGCGGCGAAGACGCGCGCGCCGAGCTCGGGGTCGGACCAGAAGGCGGGCGTGAAGTAGCGGGAGAAGTTGGCGTGGCAGTACTCGGGCGCGGCGACCACGGCTGCGGCCGGCAGCCGCGTCTCCCACAGGCGCCGCACGTCATCGGCCGCGAGCACGTCGGAGTCGAGGTATATCGCCCGCGGCACGCAGCGCGGGAGCAGGTAGGCGAGGTGGTTCCG
The DNA here is from genome assembly GCA_036346405.1 of Phyllostachys edulis. Classification (NCBI taxonomy): domain Eukaryota; kingdom Viridiplantae; phylum Streptophyta; class Magnoliopsida; order Poales; family Poaceae; genus Phyllostachys; species Phyllostachys edulis. Next base: position 24,366,240 of record CM070556.1, on the reverse strand, counting down.
CGCGTAGTTGAGTGGCGCCTCCAGCGCGGCGCGCACGGACGCGGAGATGAGCCCGGCCACGGCCTCGGCGCGGAACAGGTAGATCTCGAACCGCAGCGACGGGAACGAAGCCGCCACCGCGCGCCGCAGCTTCCCCTCCCCCGGCGCGGCGGCCAAGAAGTGGAAGAAGAGCGACTCCGGGCAGGACGCGTGCTTGAGCAGCGAGTAGATGGCCGCCATGGACCCCCGCAGGTAGTGCGCGTCCAGCGTCATGGCGATGTGCACAAGCCCCGGGTCGCACACCCCCGCCGCCGCCGCCGGGCAGCTCTCCCCGTTCCGGTACTCCGGCGCCTCCGCAAACCTCGGCAGCACCCCCGCCTCACCAGAAACGGCAACCGCCACGGCGGCCAAGAAGACCAGCGCTACAACCCCGGCCCGCATCGCCGGCGACGAGGGCTTCTCCTCTCTCCCCTCGTCGTTTCTTGGATTCTTGCGGCGCGCGCTGTGCAGCCCGTGCTGCGCTGTCTCGTGGTGGTGGTGGAGCAGACGAGCAGTAATGGGGGAAGGGACTGAGTACTAGGGAGGGAGTGGTCGGTGAGGGCGTATGTATTTGTGCGTGTAATATACAAGGGTGGCGGCGGTTTTCTGGGGGAGATATAGATGTGGCGTTAGTAAATAATAACGAGGGGAGGAGGGCGTCCCGTGCGAGTTTGGGGAACGTGCTAACGTTTTGCTTTCAGTAGCGATAGCCGATAGGTTGTGCTCCAGTTGTGGTGTGATGTACATCTCTTTTCAATTTTATTTTGTCTTCATAGCTGTTGCATGTTTGTGTGTTGAAAAACGTTTGTACCGTTGTGCTTTGGTTCTGTTTACTCTCGTGTTAATGTTGAGGATTCATTCAACAAGAAAAAACATTGAGATGACCAGAGTGACTAGCTAGTTCACATGCTTGTTTGGAATGTACGAATTTCACTGCAAAAAGTTCAATTTCCGTAAGAATAGGGAAAAATTTGCGATCCAAATGGATAACGCGGATAATGGGAATCTAATCGGTACTCTAAATGACGAGTAAAAGAATTTAGTCATATATATATATTCCTATATATAATGTGTGTGTTTTCACTCGTATATCAGCTTTATATCTCTTGGCTATTGAGAAATATCTCGTCCGACTCTATATTATATTGTTGGCATCATCGCTTTGTCCTAACTGCGAAGTCAAAGTCAACGATGGTTTTGCTTGGTTCGGTTTTACTAATTGATCATCATATTCAGTTTTTGTGACGTTTCGGTCAACCTTTTCCAAATTAATATGGATACAACTCTTCGTTGCGCGTCTTATTTGATTTTTTTGATCTCGAAGGTATTGAGGTGGTGTTTGCTTCAGACCTGTAATCGCAAATATAATGGGTTTCAAGTTACAATACTGGAAATGAAAACGGAATGAGTTAAAACCAATTTTGTTTGGTTTCTGTAGGTAACGTTATGGAAACCCATTGCAGTGTTTGGTTCAAACTAAACAGTACAAAGTAATCTTAATAGATTGTTGAGCTGTAATTCAAACCAAAAGTTGAGGAAGAGTATACGCATAGAAGATTTGGAAGAGACTAGAGAAAAATAGAGGAGATTTCCGGATAGAAAGTACTAATCCAGAAAGAACAACATATCATATGCGTAGGGATTTTTTTTATATAAGAAATGGCCAAAATTCACAGAAAAAGATTCGAAACAACAGATGGGACAACAGATCAAAAGGTCAGATCAGAAGTATTAAAACAAACAAATTAGATGGAAGATTCATACCAAAATAAATTTAAAAAAACGTATTAGAGGGTCTGGGGTTTGTGCTCGTGAGTGTTTGGGGTTGCTTGCCGATAGGAGGCTTCATTGGTCGGAGCAGCCTTGTGCCTCCTCCATCCCAAGGGATGAGGAGGCCGAATCTTGCTGGGGAAGATGAGATCTCGGGAGGGAGGGGGTCAGAAGGTGGAGTGCCTTCGAGAGATGAGATCGTGGTCGAGACGAGGACGAGCGGCACCTCGTAATGCAATTGCGTGGATTCTGATTCCAGGGGAGATGAACCAAACAGCTACTTATGTAATTCGTTTACAGTGTAATCGGATTACTACGGAGTTAAGCTCCGAACCAAACACCATCGGATTACTACGGTTTCTGTTCATGGTTGAAGAAGAGAAATGCTTGATGTCCGGAATTATTTGGTAGGTGTGGCATTTTACTTTTACACGAGGGTATCGAGCTGAATCAGTCTATCGAATGCAGCAATTGAAAAATGTGTTACGATAATTAACGATGCTTGTTATTGGTTCGAATCATTTTACTTTCATTGGAAATCTTATATCAAGAACACTTGTTCAGTTGTTCCTGACAAGATACTACTACTATGACACTAGCTGATAGAGTGATAGGCAGACATTAGCAGCCATTCCTAACAAAGTAACACGTCGATTCGCCAAGAAAAAAACAAAGTTGCACGTGCTTCAATGACACGAGTTCTCATGTTTAGTCACGTGCACTACCACGTTCAAAGAGTCCCAATCTGGCAAGCGTAGAACTACCAAAATCGATGCATCAGATACACGGTGCGAGCCCTAGCGTAAGTGCTCTTCTACATATCAGTGCAAATCCATGGCATGCTTACGTAGTTTTTGGCTGATTTAGCCTTTTTGTGAAACACAATAGCAAAAATTAATACCCTTCTTCCACCGAACGAAATGACGGTAATAACACTCCTACCACGTACCTAGACTGCGGTAGGACCAACCTGTCGTGGGTTGATCGTGTGGCATATGGCCTGCCGTGGGTTGTGCGCTTGCCACGTGTCCTACCGCGTATCCAGATCGCGATATGTGGTCTTTCGCGGTCTGTGTACATGGTACGGGTGTTATTTCTGTTATTTTGTTCATGGAGGAGAGACTATTTTTACTATTGCCTTTCAAAAAGAGGACTAAATCAGCCAAAAAAAAATCTCCTTGCTTACGAGCTACTAACTCCAAAATACTCCGATCCAAATTGGCCCTCAGGATTATGTAGTACCTAGCTTCGTGGAGGGTTTATCCTTTTCTGTGATTTGTGTGTGTGTGCACGCCAATCAGATGCCCGGGTAACTTTTGCAGAAGACGGAGCAGCAGCTGCAGCGATAATTAACTGTGATGTCAGACGAAAAGGCCTGGATCTAATCTAAACGCTGCGCTTGGTCGCAGCGTCGGAATCCAATGGGAGCGATGTCTCTCTCTCTCTCTCTATCTCTCTACAGAACTGTTCCACGTAGACCACCCGGCAGCTCACGTTGCGGGCCCCATCAAGCAGTGAGCTTTCGGCTGCGGGGGCCGTGGACCAGGAGCGTGCATCCGGGCGGGGCTCCAGGGGACGGAACCAAAGCGTGGCCACGGCGGCCGTGCGCCCGTGTACGGCCTACGGGAGATTGTATCCAGGCTAGTTTAAGCTGGGATTAGCGGGGTAATTAATTAACTCGGCGGGAGTGGTAAACTGGGAATCGGCGGGCGAGGTGAGGGGGGCGTCCGAAAGATTTGTGTCGGATTCGCAGCACAAGCGTGTCGACCTTTTTTGCGAGCCCGTGCGTTTTTCCCCCTCTCCCGAAAATGATACTGGTACAAAGGAGGAAATCACTACGTGCAAACTCCGTTTGTGAGAAGTATGTATCTCCGGTCGCTTCTAACATGGAAAAGTGCCGGAATCAATTACTATCTGTTATCTTATTAAGAGTAAAATCAATCTGGTCGTAAACTTTTTATCTTTGTGTCATCGCATCGTCATAGACTTTCAAAATATGTCATCCGGTCCCTAAACATCTTTGTTTGGGTCTCAAACATACTCTTCGCTAAAAGATGAATAAAGACACTTTGAAAGTCTATGGACCGAGATGACACAAAGATAAAAAGTTTAAGGACTAATTTGAGACCCAAACAAGTGTTTAGGACCGGGATGACACACTTTGAAAGTCTATGGACCAGGGATGACACAAAGATAAAAAGTTTAAGGACCTAGAATGGACTTTACTCTCTTATTAAAGTAGAGTTAAAAGAAGTCATCATGTTCGCTTTTAAGGGCTAGAAATTCCCATGTTAATCGGTTGAAAAAAGAGAGAAAGATTTACACCATCGATCATGGAGGATCAAGATTATAACGGTCTAGATAAAAAGAAAGAATCAATCAAGTAAAATAAAATTAAAATTTGAAATAAAAATAAAAAATAAAATAAAATCAATAGTCCGATTTACCTACAAATTCCTAAGTAAGTTCATCATACAAATTTTAAGTAAAATCCATAAATAATTATAATTCGAATAAAAAGTAAAAAAACTTGGAAATTAGATTTGTGTATGAAATCCAAAAAACTAAAATTTTGAATAAAAATAAAAATAAAATAAAACTATCAATTTGATTTCGATACAAATTCCAAAAATTATAATTCGAATAAAAATTAAAAAATTGGCAATTATATTTGTGTATGAAATCAAACCAAAAAATAACTCAAATAAAGAATAAACATAAAAATAAAATTAGCAATTTGATTTCAATACTAATTCCAAAGTAAAATCCCTAAATAAGCGTAATTGAGTAAATAAAATTAAAGAAAAAATAGCAATTGAATTAGGATACTAATTCCAAGAAAAAACTGAAATTCGTAATAAAAATAAAAGTAATTTTGTAATTTGATTTGCATACTGAATTCAAAAATAAAATCCAAAATTAATTAAAATTTAGAATAAATTAAATAAATTTAGCAATTTGATTTGTATATGAACTACAATAAAATAACTAAAACGTTGAATAAAAATAAAAGTTATAATGAGGATGACATGAATGTTGTTAGAGGAGACACAAAAATGCCACCACGTTCGCTCTCAATGTCATGTTTTTCTATTGTTGTTTCCTATGCAATCAAAATAAAAAATAACTAAAATTTTAATTAAAAAATAGAAGTTATAACAAGGATAGCACGAATTGTGTCAAGGGAGACCACGAAAGAGTGCAATGACGCCAATCTATTCAGCAAGAAGACATTGACTCACAGAGAAGCGAAGAACCGAGGCAGCGGCGACGGAGACGATGACAATGTCGTGTTGCTCACCAGAGCCATTAAAGAGAAAGTCCAGTGTTGAAAGAACCAAGAGCCGCAATGATAAGTGGTGAGTGTCGACGTTGTTGAAGAAGTTAGTAGGCAAAGAAGCTCGATGATAGGAAAGTCCTGGTAGAGAGGAGATAAAAGCTTTGCATTAAAGACAAGCTATGGACGGTATAGCACTATCGGGTAGCTAGGAGTGTACCATCACTGGCGAGGGGCACGTCGTCGCCGGTGATGACAAAAAGATTCTCCATATTCGTGAAGATGGGAGGTTGCTACGGTTAGTGAGGAAGCAAACATTTGGAAATTCTGTCCTTGAATGTAAGGACTTTAAAAACTGTCATGGCACCGATTTGTTAGGCAAAAGGCCTTCAATTTTTATTTGTGATAGTAAAAAACAACTTGTTAGTACATTAGTCTTAAAACTCACATGGAAAACCTAGACGGATAACATCCAAGCTAGGTTTGATTAGAATCAAACTCTGGTCCTTAGGGAAAGAAATGAGGTGTCACAGTGTTAGGTTATGCAATTGTTAGGAAAAATGACCTCAAATTTTTTAAACTATTTTGTAATTTTTCCATAAGCTACAACAAAGGAGTTTGTGCTAATGGTATTCTTAGACACAATCACTATTAGCGTAGCAGAAGAACACTTCCACATCTCCCACCAAAACAACAACAACATTAATGGTAGGAAACAATCTACAAACAAGCATGTAAGGTGAAACAACCGAAAAATTTCAAAAGTTTCAAAGTTTTGGACTTTTTTGGTTTGATTTTGAAATTTTGCCCAATTCAGAAATTTCCAAGCCCTTTTCGTTTTCCATTTTTGGCATTCCCGCTTTCCTCTAGTGAAAACGCATTTCTCAAAGCCGCCACCTCCACTTTGCATCTTGCCCCGCGTCGCGTCGAGAACCATCGCGCCCTACCGCTGCTCACCACCCTGCTTCGTGCCAGGCCTGCGCCACTAGCTGCCACCTCACTGACTGCCTTCGCCTTGCCTTCAATGCACACGCCAGCTCCACCGCTGCGTGTCACCGCCAGCACCCTGCCCTACACAGCCCACCTCGCCACTTGCTCACCGCTCCGCACGCGCCCCATCTGGCCTCGCCAGCATGCACCCTCGCACCAGGGAGATGCCACCACGACGTCGCTGTATCGCCACCTCCACCCTTGCGTAGCACAAAGTCCCCCCATAGTCTACCTCGCTGCCATGCGTCGCTCAAGCCTCGTTCGGCCACCGCCGCCACCGCCTGCCCTACGCTAAACCATTCATCATACTCCACACCACTTCACTGCCACCTCCCTTCATCTCCAACACTCGCTAATCCCTCGAATTTCGCTGCCGTCCTCTTTCTTCTTCGATGAGCCCGAAGGCAAATCCGCCGCCACCATCTCGCCCTCTCCCTCCCGACCCTGTCACAACCACTGCCCCATCACCCTCAACCTTTCCACCACCTCCTTTACCCCTATCCCCATCGCCACCTCACTGGCACCACCTCCACCATCGCGCCACCCACGGCTCATGTGGCTAGCTCGCCTTGGTGCACCCCAAGCCACGCTGCCACCTTCCCCGAGTCCCTCTTTACCCACCAGTGCTCAAGCGCCAACCAATTTGGCCGGAGCACCGTCGGACCTTTTGGACCGCCACCTTCCCCTGCTACAACCATGCGTCACCACCGTCGCCACCCCATTTCTGAACCACCTTGGCCCAAGCAAAACCCCGAAATGGGTTGCTCAGGCCACGATGGTGTTCTCCATACCACCCGGCACCGCCACTCGCCGCCAGAGCCGTAGGAATCGCCGTCGGCTTCATTCCCTCAACTCGGGTGTACAGAAGCGCACACAAGCTTTGAGCCGTGCACAGCTCACACTGCAACTGACTGGACCTTTAAGGCTTGGTCCAGTTGGCCTGAGGCCCAACTAGGAGTTGTGCTTAGCCCAACACTGTGCAAAACCCTATTCTAGCCTAGCATGTCACTGTTCACCGAAACCCAATAACCCGCAATACAAAATTCATCACTGTTCATCAAGACCCGTTATTGTTCATAGAACTTAACCCACCATGAACAGTATAAACCTGACACTGTGCATCAGGCCATTATTATTCATCTAACCCCATTTTTGACCTAATATGTCCATTTCGACCGTTTTAAGCCCTTGAGTCCCATTTTCAACCTCGATTAGCCAAACCAAGCACCAAATAAATCCTCACCATCCTGCAGCACCCTTCTTTTTGTTTCTTTCTGATTTTATTTTATTTTACTTACTTGTTGTTCCCAGTTCGCTCGTTGTTGAGCCTGGATGTTTTACTTGGATTAATTTATTTTACGTTAGGTCCTGACTCCGACGACCAATCTTTGGAGAACGTCGAAAAAGATGCAGGAGAAGTAGAGATTTTCGAGGACTTTGAGCAAGGAGGCAAGTTGCATTCGTTTGATCATTTTGAGCCTATATGTCATGTGATTGTATTATTAATTTTATTATTGTATTTAAGCCAATTACTTTATTATCGCAATTATATTTTTTGAATGTCATGCTATTTACATAAATCCTATCTCTCTCTCTCTCTCTCTCTCTCTCACACACACACACACCCACACCCACAACCTCCTATTCCTTGTAGGCCATATTCACCTTGACAAGTTTAAGTTACATAAAATGATAGCGAATGTTCGGCATTGTCACATAATGTGTTTATAAATACTGATAAGGAATATTGGCTAAACACCAATAGGTTTTGGTGGAGAGCTGAGGGTTGAGACCAGGAGGTTGGACAACCCAATAAACTTGATAATAGTGAGTCGAAGGTGAGTCTAAGAAGGTGGGCATCCACGAGTTGGTTGTTAGCTCACCTCCTTACCATAAACATGTAAGGACTAGAGTGGGCCCGGAGGGACACTCGCTGATCTACACAACGGTCAGTACAGTCAGCATTAGACCGCATATTTCACTGTTGGCCGGTGGTTTCCCGATGACTGTATTGTCCAAGAACCTATCGGGTAGAGGCTAGAAAGGTTGAACAGTGAAAATACTTGGTTATCTCAACTCAGTCGCACGCTATCGTGTTGCGTGTATATAGCTTGATAGTATGAGTTTGAGGTATCGTGTGAGTAAAGTTAGGCAACTCTGCAGAGTAAAAACAATGGTATTCGGATACGTTGTACTTCCGGTTAATGAAGTTGTGTTCATGGGTGATTCCGATATAAGAGGCATAAGTAGAGTTTTACTGATGTTAAGGTGATAATTGCAGATGTTGAAAACCCCTATTGTTATATTTATTTTTGTTTTACTGCTTTAAATACTAAACTGTTTTCAATTCAAAGTAATGCATCCACATACACCTGTTATGGTAAAAGCATTCCAATCACTTGTTTGTCATGACAAGTGGTTAATTAGGAATTCCCATGCAACTTGCTGAGTACTGTTGTGCTCATTCTTGCTAGTCATCAAAGAAGAACTTTGGGAAGAAACAACTGATCTTTATGATCAAGAAGATCCACTGGGCGGTGGCGACTACTGGTACTATGTCTCAATCATGCTCAGGCGTGCCTGTGGTTCAGAAGTATCTTTTATCCTGTAATATATTATATTTGGGCTTGCATACCCGTGCTTGTATCCAAACTAGCTGTTGTAATAAAAATTTGTCTTTTTTTGCAAACGTAAGTCTGCTTATGATGCTATTTCCTGCTTTGCAACTGTATTTTCTAGGCGGTTGTGAAGAATCTAACTATATGAGAAATTGGTCGTTAGAGGAGGCTACAGCTGGTGTTTGATTCAACCAATTTTACTAGGTACGAGGGGTGCGTTAGAGCACTTTAGTCTGTGGAATTAGTCGGTACCAAGAGAAGAGAGACATGGTTTGGTCTGGTACTCCACGTTGCAAGGCTGATGCTTGAATTTTTTTTCTTGGAATGGGCACTAAGTTTGGGAAAAAAAATTCTCTGGGACGGGGCCTCACGAGGGGCCTCTGAGGCCCCGCCCCAGGGCCGTTGGATCAGCGGGGGGAGGGATGAGTGGTGGATGATGCCTCTTCCTCAGACCGTTGGATCAGCGGGGAGGGGGGGGGGATAAGTGGAGATGGAGGCGGGGCCTCTCCTGGGGAGGGAGAGTGGCCCTGTCCCATAGAATTTTTTCTCTAAGTTTGGTACCAGGTACCAAGTAATAGAAAAACAAAATATAGAGAGAGAGTGGGATGGAGAGAGTGAGTCTACAGAGGAGAGAGATGTGGGAGAGATACCAGAGATATTTTATTTAGCTGGGTCTCATGCTCTCTCATCTTAACGAGAAGTAGGCGGCTAAAACACTGATGAGAAAAGCTAAACTTCGCATTTATGTAATGTGACATTTCTTAACACTGTGGATAACCTTAGGATTGCAAAAGCATGGTGACGTACGAGTGACGGCCGAGGAGGGCGTGGCTCCGGCGGCCCCACTCAGAAGTGGAGAACAGGTAATGTGAAAAGGCAGGCTAGATTCCCTACAGAACTGAAAAAGAAACCAAAAAAACTGCGAAACGGCAGGCTAGCTAGCTGGACGTCTCGCTTTTGGCATGGGCTCACTTGGCAGCAGCTGAGCTTAGCTCGCAGGCGGACACGCGATCCACTGGCCTTTTGAACCAGGCCAGCGTGTGATGTCTCATTCTCTCGTGAAGTTTGCCATGTAATGTAGAGTATTGCTTAGGAGCACCCCATCTTTTTGCCAAAATTGTAACGCCCCAAATTTCACTTTCAAAATTATAACACCCTAAATTTCACTTTCAGTCCAATTGTTTGAAAATACAGGATTTTTTAAACTTTTTTGTGTTGTTAGTCGTTGTCTTATGTGTAGGCTTTTTGAAGGATATTTTAACTGCATTTTTTCCCTAGAGATTTTTCGAGAATGAATGATCGGTTACATGTTAAACTAAGGATGTTGCCTTCTAAAAAAAATTATGAGGAGCTAAAACCCTAAAGCCGAAATCTAAGTCCAAATTCGATCTTTGAATACCTAAGAATCACTGGAAAATAGCTAAACAAAAATTGGAATGTAGCCAAACCCTAGAATTTTGGCCATCACCTCCTTCTTCTTTTCTCTTCTTTTTCCTTTCTCCCTATAAAATAGCAATTGCACTCGGAAAAATTCTAGAAAAATCTAAATAATATATCCAAGCACATAGAATCCAAATAAAATAGTTTTGATAATAGTTGATGTTGAGATTAATCATATTAAATTATTTTTGATTTATGAAAGTCCCATTCAAGCTTTATTAATTCAAATAAAATTGGTGAAATTTTCCAGGGATCTAAACTACTCAAAAGATTTTTGAAAAGCCAAATTTTGGGACGTTACACGCACGCGGGCGACTAAGGCGAAGCGCGGCCATCTGAGGAAGCAAGAACGCGTGGCGCAAGCTCCCATGAGTCATTGTGGTTCGATCGACTACTCTGGCTCGATCGCGAGGAGGCGTGGAAGGCCGTCGTGGTCTTGAGGCGGTAGTAGGCCTATAAATAATAACGTCATGGTGGCCTTTGCTTGTGAGGCGGCGGCTCCAGTCGTCTGGCGATTGGCAAAAAATTTTTGTGTTTACTATTCATGCTATATGCGATGTGTACCGATCGTGCAATTATGGTTCTTGCAATCCACTGATCGATATTGTGCATGCGACTTCAAGTCGGCTCGCGGTAGATTAGGGCAGATTTGCACCGTAGGTTACAATCTAGAAAGCCAAATTTGCAAAATTAAAAAGCAATATAGAAAAACGATTCGATCTACGAGTGTCGTGCTACAACAGTTACCTTTCGATCCGAGGAGAGTCGATTGTGCTGATAACGTGTTGAGAAACTGTCGCTGGCAAGTCCAGTTCGAGCGATTACCTCGCAGACAAACTCAGAATCGTAAGAATAATGCAATAACACAAGAATAGAATAGTAGATTGAACACAGAGATATAAGCGGGCTTCTTGCTTCTCTTTATTCCTTCATCAATCGATCAGTCTTTTACAATGAATAGCACCCTCTATTTATAGGCTAGAGACTCTGTTAGAGTTTAGGATAGAGAGGCCATACATAGACTGGCTTCTGGGCTAAGCCCATAATTTCCCAACATTATCCACAAGAACACGAATGGTATCGCTTGTAATTTACTAGTCTCAAGTCTTCCTCTGACCAGCCGTATAATGTTTTTATTATTTAACCCTTTTTTTAAAATCATTTTTATTAATGACAACTCACCAAACTTATTTCTAAATCTATTCCTTTTGGTCACACCGTTGTTGTTCGTGCGATCAAACAACACCGTCACATAATTAATCAAGGCATGCAAAAGAACCAATTTATGCCTCCTAGTTAGACTTACCTCGTGTTGTGGCAGTGTTGTTTGACATGTCATAGGTCATAGGTGTTGGCACGGCAAAAAAATAATATCAGATTTGGAAATTAGTTATGCCCAGATCCATTTTTTTTTGTGAGGGCCTATGCCCGAGCTTTGGCCTTCAAAACACAGTTTATGTTGTCACATCAAATCATTTTCAGTAAATCACGGTAAGAGCCCATTTGAAACAGAGGTATCTCTCATCATTATAACGTTCAGTATGAATCCTACAAAATTCTTATGTCCCCGTCTTGCCATGCACCCTGAATTGTCACGGTCAAACAGCCAGTTAGATATCTCTCATTACGACACACTGCTTCAAAGCGGAGCTTGGCGGAGATAAGAGCGGAGCTTGGGAACTGAGCGCTGGCTCAGTGGCGAGCACTGCCGCTGGGCGTGCCTCCCACCCGAGCCACGGCTCAAGCGCGCGTGTCCCATGAGGAGGACTGAGCTGGGGCTCAGTACATCGATGAGGGTTAGGTTTGCTTTCTTCTTTAGTGTAGGCTGGAGGGGTATCCCGGACGTCTTAAAAAAAAACGAGTCCAAATAAACGCGAGACTTTTGAAGCGAATAACGGACATTGCTTTTGCCAAAAGGCATGTCGCTCTCACCAAAGGGAACCCCAAGCTTCTTCTAGAACATTACTCTACATCCCATTAAAGCAGCCGATGCGAAAGCCAAAACAACTACTCTGACGAACACGAAGGCTAGAAGCTAGCCTGAGCTTACATTTACGACCGGCCGGCCGGCACACGGTGACGACCGAACTAACCGAAACGATGTCGTATAATGCATGTACATACATAGCGTGATGGAATGAGTTGACAGCCAATAAACGCGTTGGGCTTGGACCTTACTTTTTATATTTCGCCATCGAATCTGAAGTTTTGAACAACAAACTAGTACTCGATCCCACCGATAAATGTAGGAATGTTACTGAAAGGTTCTTTCAGAGGGTAGGAATCTCTGAAAGAACCTTTCAGTAATCCTCTTCAACTTCGTACGCGCTTGCTGATTCGTATGCTTGCATGCATCTTGGTTGCTAATTCGTATGCTTGCACTGTACAAGTACATACCGTCTTCTTTTTTTAACCCTCTTTTGCTGAATTCGAATAAGAGGATTCGATTCCTTGCTTGGCGTGCCGGCCGGTCTGGGCCAAAGAGGATTGATTAGACGGATATGGACGATCGATAGATGCTCTGATCCCAAGCTAGCTTCCGTGGTGCCGCTTTACAGCTACGTACGTACGTCCTTCACCATGTGTACCGTGTATGGATGGACAGTGAGGGTTCCGGTGTATCACAGGCCCGTCGATCACTGGCTGAAGGATCACGAATTCACGGTCGATTGACGATCGATCGAATGGCTCATTGCATGCGCTCGATCGGCAGCTGGAACCGGCACGCAGACGTTTACAAAATGTCGATAAAAATGGCCATGCCGTTCGGGCCCAAGCAATTGAATAACCATCGATTATATGCAGCCGAGCTCAATCAAGATTTAGGCCCAGCATCACGGCGCAAGGGCTGGGCCGGCGTATACACGAAAGAGATTTAAGGCGATAAACATCTGAGCACAAAGTGAAGCGTCGCGCATGGATATAAAACCAGTGGCCTGGCGCGCAGGGAGAAAGGCAAGAATTGACGATTATGTTGTATGTACGGATGTTAATATTAATGAGGAAACGATAAGTACGTGGGATGATTATGAGACTATGAAGTCGTAATATAGTATAAGTTTAATACATACAACTGAGGCTAATAAGTACTATGTAAAAGCAGATAATTGGTACATTGAAAAACCTCCTCTAATCTATTATATTAAATTCTGTTATGTCTATTTATGTTGTGCAATACCTATTTACACAATCCAGCATGCAAAACTACAATTGGCAGCATCTTAAAATGATTTCGTTGCTCCTACGACAACATGTCTACCTAGCTGGGCATCAACACCCCAAATAAGTACCTGCATGTGTACAAAAAGGCTTAAATTCATAAAAGCACCACTGGAATGCTAAGGGATTATTGCCTTCTTCCCTATATAGTTTCAGCTTGCTCCGGGTCTATCTGCATTGCTCAGGGAGTTGATAACCTGTCATGACTATCTTATCTAAAAGCATCTTGCCGGTCTTTGGCATAATATGCCAGCACATTGTCAAGCTGAAATCCTTGCCTTTTAGATTGCTTCCCTGTATCTAGATAAAAAGGGGACAAGAATGCAATTTTAGAAGAATAATGTGTGGTAGTACAAAATAATTGGATAAACAGTTGTGACCTACATCAAGTATGCAATGATCACATAACAGAACATGACATAGTTCTCCAACAATGAAAAGGGAGAATTTTTGTCATAAACTTGAAGATTGGATGTGCATTACACGAGCGAGACTAATGCGGTTAAGGGATAGCAGAATTGGCCACCAAAAGCTGATGGTCAGGTTCAAATGGATGATGTGTGCTCAGGACGAATCACTGTACTCTATCTCAAACATCATAGAGCCTACATAGTTCAGAATTTTTACTGAGTAAAAACATTGATAACTAAATACATAAAATGATTCACGTGGTGTTGGACCAATTGTAGTAACCTATCTCAAGCACCACATGCGGAAAAGGAAAAAAGTCTTCATTCATTTAGATTTTAGAATAAACACGTTGCAACTATCAAGCAAAAAGATTCATAGATCTACTCGAAGCATAAGTCCTTATAAAAATCTTTGAAATGCGAGAAGACAAATCACAGTGATAGTAATCACATATGATGAATTGCACTAAATTACACGCAATCAAAGTTGCCTGGTCAATAAACTTGTACTTATTGGTGGTATGGATAAAAAACTTGGCGTGCTCCTTTGCTAGTATAATTCCATCCCAAAGGGAAACCTGTGATATAAACCCAACATCATCATTACCATTATAGTTATAACATAATAAAACGTGAATTAGAAAAGATAGTGGTTGCAAACACGGGAAATGACTCAACAGCTAGCTGATACAAGACAAATATACAATTGGCTCAAATAAGTTAAAATAACAGGTCTTCCACTAAGTCATACTAAGATGCATAGGGTTCAGGGGCCTCCCTTATTGTTTATGTCAAAAAAGATGTATATGGTTCAAAAATTCGGAAGGAAATGGCAAATCAACGATGCAGGCGAAAGGCAGACCAGCAGAATAGGGCAAACTAAGTGCCTTAGTTTATTTCAATTAGGATGGGTTTGAGTGGCCACATTACAACATTATCTAATGAAACTGTTCAAAATGAAGCATCATAACAGAGGATAGCGAAGTAAACTAAATTTTAGCTGAATTTTAACTGTCTCAGGAGTCATTCGGCTTCAAAAATCAGAGACGACTCTCTAACCCATGCTAAAAGCCGACTCGGATGCTACTGTTGAAGCAAGTACAGCCAAAACATCCTTAGCCATTCGAGCAAGAGTGGGATATTCAAGATAATTCATTTTCCACCAGTTCAAGATATCAAAGTGACCACCTCGAGGGAGTAGGGGCTTCGCCAAATACGTCTCAAGTTCTGAGGACACCAAACTCGCCAAGCGGGCCTTAAGGCTAAGGTGATGATCCCAATCTGCCAGACGGTGGCTACCATCTGCACCCATCTCCACATCACCACTTCCTTGAGCTACAAACTCTAAGTTGTCATTATTCAATTCAGCATATGCACTGAAGAGCCGTCTGAACACTTCTTCACTTTTACAAGTTTGTATGTAGCATTACTCCCGAAAGCTTGGAGAAAACGGAACTCGAGAAAGACAAACTTGAACTGTGGGCCCAAAATGACTAGAATTGATAATGTCATCCATAACAATTTCCAATATTTATTGATTTTTTTCTGCATGTATGTAACCATGTCGTGAATACCAGAATCCACATTGGAACCTTCTCTCTCTAAGGCAAGCTTGACTTCCCAAATCTCATGAAACCACAAGTTTGAGGTGGGGTACTTCGACCCTGAAATCACTTCCGTAGCATCATAGAACACTTTCAGTAGTCTACACAACACTTTCGCCCTTTCCCAATCATCAAAAGTTGGTGTGTAGGTGTAGTTTGGATCTTGCAACCCCAAAGAATCAAACGCTCTTCTAAATTCCATAGTTGCAGCAATCATATGATAGGTTGAGTTCCATCTGGTCGGAACATCAAGGCATGGGCGCAAGACTTGAGATATGCCCTGTTGTGTAACTATCTCTTCGAATCTTTCCTTCTGAGATTGGGAACCCCGAATGTATTTCACACTCTCCTGAATCTTGTTGACTATGGGGTTGATAAATGACAGGCCTGCTTGGCATATCAAATTTAGGATATGTGTTGCACAATGCTGATGCAAAAACATGACGTCACCAAGTAACACATGCTTAGCTAACAAGTTATCCTTCAACAACCTAGCCATTGCACCATTGTTGCTTGCATTGTTCAAATTGATTGCAAATAACTTGTTTTCACAGTTCCACTCTTGGATGGCCTTCAGGACTGTGTTGAACATAGCTACACTAGTGTGAGGTGTCTCCTACACAGAGAATTTTATGATTCTTTTCTGTAACTTACAATCATCATTCATTTAGCGGACGGTGATGCACATATAGCCCAAGGTCTGATTGGACGTCCACATGTCCATCGTCAAGGAACCTTGAGTTTGAATTATTGAGTACCTCCTTAAGAGATTGTTTCTGTTCCTCAAATGCTTTGAGGCAATCATTCTTCAATGTTCTTCTTGATACCACCTTGAAGAGTGGATTTAGACTAGAGACAAACTTTCGAAACCCATCATACTCCACAATTGAAAATGGTAACTCGTGCAACACAATCATTCTCACCAACTCTCTTCGTGTTACCTCAGGGTCAAAACTCCAATCCCTCAGAGTCACTCCATCTCGTGACATAACAATGGTATTCAATTTATCCACAACTCTAAGAGCCCCTTTCCTTTCTTTGCATCTCCTTAAATGATTGTGCAAAGCACTTGTTCTCGCCCCACGTTTAGCACCAATCTTTGCATTGCAACTTGCATTGTCCCTTTGTAACTACTCCATCGACACTGATAGACACATATTCTCTCCAAGCTTTAGACCTGAACTTTCTTCCCAACTTCAACAAGTGAGGTCCCAACATCAACATAATCTTTGTCGTCCTCTTCATCACTTTCTTTGTCCTCAAGCATTTCGGTATCAATAGCAATGACTACAAAGGAACATTGGGGAAAAAGACTTAAGCTTTTACTCAAAAAGATAATGAAAAAGATTAGAACTTTGCAAGAAAAATCTAACATTAACATTAATAGTCATATCAAGATGCTGATTAGGATAAGAGACTCTGTATGAATCCTGAGCTACAATAGGACCAATTATGCACGCAGGGGAAGTGCATGCTATCTGGTAGTAGTTCACCGAACAAGAGCAAAATAAGAGAGAGCACACATGATAGCATCAAAGTCCTTGCATTGCAATTCCAGATTCAAACAATTTCTATTTTTAGTATCAAGGTTCAAGAGTTTATATAACTAAGTCTAATATTTATATAGCTTGGAGTTGTTACCTCAAGTGGTGTAGAAATTATTCAACGGTTTTTGAGAAATGCAACTGAGACATCAATTTCTTGATATTCAGTGCCCATCTTGAAGTTGTCTAATGCTGTGCATGTTTAATAACAAGATAACTCTGGATTGAACTTTGAACTAACATGTTGGGCTAAAGCACATTTTCATGCATAGGAGAATGAAATGAGGTGTAGCTTATTAATATTGCATTAGTGTAAAAATGGGTACAATATAATTCATGAAGTCCAAACATAAGTTCCAGTTTAGCCTTGATAGTCCATCATGATACTTCCTCCCGAAAAAACACAGAGAGAGATTTAATGATGGCAATGAGTTGTTTTGAAGACCAAACAAGAAGCAAAATCCATGAAGGGTGTAACACTAATAGTATAAGCAGAACTGAGGTTGTTTTAACTTTTAATCATGATGTCGTTAGCTACTGAATCCAAATGAGCCTTAATCAAGCATTCTACAAAACCAATCTTACGGACAACAAGACAGAAGAACATCAGAATTTGATACTCGCACAAACCAATCAAAATTTAGGCAAGAACATCAGAATGTCGCCTAGTTTGGGCAAGATTTTTCACTACTTGTAACGCAGAGCAACTGACAAGGGAGATATACATGCACATCGAGAATTTGATACTCGCACAAACCCATCAAAAACAAGACAGAAGAACATCAATTTTTTTGCCAAAATTATGTCCTAACTGTACTTTTCATCGTGTTCTCTGCATGAGGTGAACAACCTGACAGAAGAATATCAGATTTTTTTGCCAGTAGGTGATAAGTGAAATACATTGTTCCTAACCGCTCAGTTATTGATCTATTTGTTGTTAGAACGGATTTGGCCAGCCAAGAAATCATGACAGGAACTCAAAAAGTCCAAAACCAAACACATCAGCATGATTACTACTCCTGGCCCCTTTCTTGACAACTCAACAACAACCAGAAGACCACATAGTGTAGCAACAACTCACCATTAGGGGTACTAACGAGGGCAATCGGTGTAGCCGGAGACCTCATCGCGGTAGAGAGCCTTGCCGCTAGAGACATCACCATCGTAGCCCTTGCTACCGGCGATGACGAAGAACAGCCTTGCCGCCCTTCTTGAATCTGGATCTCGCCGCCGCCCTCCTCCTCGCTCCCACCTTTGAAATCACCCCCTCCGCCGCCCTCCTCCTCGCTCCCACCTTCAATCCGCCTTGATCCTCCACCCCCACTGCCGGCCGTCACCCTCTTCCTTTCTTGCTACTTATGCTCGGCCATCGTACTATATTGGCTAGGCCACTTCATGTTTGCTTCTTCTTCCCCTTCTTGTCTGCGCAATGGAGGGATGCGGCGGCGGGGTGGAGGCGGCGGCGCGTCGAATGCAGTGGATCGAGCGGCGGCGGGGTGGAGGCGTGTCTGGACTCTGTAGGATAGAGGGGAGGAGGCTTAGAGTGAACTAGTAAAGGTTAGGGTCGATCTGATGATCCAACGGAGCATTTCGTTATTGGGCTATCGCCTTGATTTACTTTTGGATTGAACCGGTGGCCCATTTGGCTGAATTTTTTGGAGCGGATCGGTGGTCCATTGGACCGGCCTGATCCACGCCCACCCTAACATATATTCATACTCATAACTTCATAAATCATAAGTCATAACTCATACAAGCCAACGCCAAAGTCTGTAACACATCGAAGATTGAAGATTCGAACTCACCGGGAGTCAGCACCGGCGGTGAGGAGAGGAGCTGAGGAGGGCGGAGCAGGAGCTAGGAGGCGCTGGCCGCTGGGCGCTGCCGCGCTGGGGGTGGAGCAGGGCAGGCCGGTAGGGGACTACGGCGTGCCGGCACCACGCTGAGGCCTGAGGAGGTGCTAGTCGCTGGCCTCTAGGGGTAGGGCGGAGCTGGGCGGTGGAGCTGTCAGCCGTAGAGAGGAGACTGGGGGCGGCACCGGCCTCCGAGCTCCGGGTGAGGAGAGGAGGTGGTGGGGGCGGCGCTGGGTGGTGGAGCCGTGGAGAGGTGGTAGTGGGGGCGGCGTCGCAGTGGAGCAGAGCGCTGGGCGGCGCCACGGCCGAGAGGAGGCGGGGGGCACGGAGAGGAGGACTGGAGGGAGCGCCAGGAAGGGAACTGCAATGGGGTATGGGGAAGACCGAAGGTGGCTAGGGCTGGGCGCTGGTCCCTCACGCTTGTCATTGGTGCATGGGGCTTGGGCTGGGGTGGCTAGCTGGGATGTTTGCCTCGGCCAGTAAACGCTTGTCGGCTACCATGGACTTCAATTTTTTTGTATGCATATTAAAAAAATCCCACTACTATTTTCTCTGGGCCTCGAGCCGTTGCCTAACAGGCCTGAGGCCCATCTCCGCCCCGCCGTTATGATGGCTTCTCTGACGACCCCTCCTACCGTCGCCGGTGGCATGGTCCTAGCCACCGGTGCCCGCTCAAGATGGTCCCACAGGGAGTGGTCACCGCCGCCGCCGTCGCCGCGCCTAGCCGGTTTCTGGCGACCGTGGTGGGTCCTCGAGGTGTACTTTATCAAATTGGATGGATTCGCGATAGCCTAATAAAACCCAGCAGAATGACCATAAACTAATCAATCGAGCAAACAAGACATGTTAAAGAGAAGAAAAGGAGTTGGAAACAAACAAACAAGAGATCTGACCGATTAGGCGACGACGGCAGGTGCATGAGAGGAGTTCGAACAATTTGCACGCATGAAAAATTACCTCCCTGAATCGAGGACATATACATTTGTAAAGAGCTCAGATGGACCAGGCATCGGTCTTTCCTGCAGCTGCAATTCTGACATTTGCTTTAGCAATGGCAGCGTCAAACATGCTTCCTAATTTCTTTCTCCATGTCCTAAGAAGAAAGAATAGATCATCGTAATGAATTAATTAGAATATACATCTGACTTAAAGATTTCTTTATTTATGCCTTCCACCAAAGCAAATGTCATACTAAGTCTTGTGCTTTGTGATACTTTTTGTGGTTACAATACAATACCTTGAGCTGTTGGGCTGTTGCCAAGTCATGGGCTACTATCAACTTTCTGACCCTTTCAATTGGATCACGGTCCTGTTGGTGTCATAACACAAACAATTCACTCGAAACGTCAATCTTTGGTGGAACCTTTTTTTAATATAAAAAAACAAATCCTGGTGGAACTTAGATTTCAAGTGGAGAGCTTA
Source organism: Phyllostachys edulis (assembly GCA_036346405.1). NCBI lineage: Eukaryota > Viridiplantae > Streptophyta > Magnoliopsida > Poales > Poaceae > Phyllostachys > Phyllostachys edulis. Next base: position 24,346,075 of record CM070556.1, on the reverse strand, counting down.
TGGCCATCCTGACTTGTCTTATGCCTAGATCTGTTCACGGACGATCCGACCCAGCCTGTTTTGGGCCGGGTTTAGGACTCGATTTTCGACCCCAAAAGCCCGAAATTCCCGATAAATGTACTAAAAAAATGCAAATCTATTTTTAATCTGAAAATGAATTAAATATTGTTTTTCTTCCGAAAAGAACTAAAATAATAGTTTTAAAATCATGAATTCAATTTTGGCCGAGCGAACTTTCTGCCCGCTTGCTCGAGGTCGGACTTTTCAGATCAACTGAAGCCCAAAGACTGGCGTTTGAACATGTCTACTTATGCCTAGACCTGTTCACGGATGACCCGGCCTGTTTCGGGCCGGGCTTGTGGCTCGATTTCTGATCCGAAAGCCCGAAAATCCTGATAAATGTAATAAAAAAGTATATTTTTATTCTGGAAATAAATTAAGTATTGCTTTTTATTCCGAAAATAAAATAAAATAAAATAATAGTTTTAAAATTGGAAATTCAATTTTCGGGTCAGGCTAAGCTCGGCCCTGTGCGTTTGAAGCCGGGCTTTTTAGTCCGGCTGAAGTCTGACCCGGTGTTTCAACATGTCAGTTATGCCCGCAGTCCCATCCCTGGTGCGGCAAGTGCTCCTTGGATCTGACAGAGTGTCCATGGTTTCTGTAGGTGTCCATCTCAAGAAGCTGGAACATCAAGAGAATGCAGAAAACCATGGTCACTAGCAGTAGCAGCTACATTGAAAACATGTCTATAGAGAGAAATTTTAATACAGCCTGTGATGCTACATTCCAAACCAAAATGAATGGTTTGGCCAGGGTATGCTTCCGTACAACTTTTTTTTAAAAAAACTTTATATCTTAAAACAAAATAGTTAATATTAGATAGGGCCAAATATGCATAACCTAAAACACAAATTAGATCGAAGATTTGCCCCTAGCTAATATTCAAGACTATATCTCTATATAATCTTCAATTTGATTTACTTTTTATAGGTTAGTATAGACTCGCAATCAGCTAATATTAACTTCTTTGCTTTAAGATTCGTAAATTTTTCAAAAAAAAAAAGGTGTACTGAAACAAACCCCTAGTTATAGACTTATAGTAAGTACTCTGTTTGTTACAAGTCTGCTTTCAGTTACTATCAGTCAAAGTGATCCTTCATTAACTAAGTAATAACAGTGAAATGGAATTATAAAGCAAAAAAGTATAAGTAACAGACTAACAACCACCCTATCAATTACACGAGAAAGAAAGAGTAAGTCATGCCAAAGTCAGCATTTAACTGATTGGAGGAGTATTGCACCAAAAACAACTTAGTACAATACTTTAAATGATCAACTTGGGAGTTGAAAGTACGCTAAGTATACGGAATCATGGGTGTAAAATGAGCACTTCCGAGAAAAAAAGTATTAAGAGATTAAGTAACAATAAAATCACACGAACCTAGATGAACAATTTCAAAATGCATCGTGACCTAGGTTGTAATATAGGTAAATTTTGCAAAAAGTTCATGGTTCCCAATATCAGGTCAATCCTTTAGAATGGACAGTTTGCAGGCCCTCAAATGACACTTATAATTGACCTCAATGATACATACTGAGTGAAAAAAAAATCAGAAACATAGCTAATGACCATAAGTAAACGTATCCAATATGTCAGACAGAATATTTTCACGTTTCACGAGTGTAGAAATCAGGAGAAATATCTTAGCAACAATGGACAGGACACAGGAACACATCAGTAAATCACCCGCAGAAGTTGCAGGAACAACAATATAGTATCAACAAGATTTCAATGACAATAACCCATTTTTAATGCATCAACAAACCTAACATGGAACCCGTACAGCCATGTCCGCTAGTCTAGTAAGATTGGATTGTTGCAGTTGGACATACATAGTCATAGAAGCGGAGCAGCAACATCTTAGCAAGCAGGAGTGTAGGGATAGGTATCTGAGGCATCTCTTTTCTCTGAATTAAGAGTGTTGTAAATGACTTTATCATATGACAATATCTGCTATTGAGATTTTTTAGTTTGTTAGAGATGAAGATTGTTATCCAAATGTTTCAATTGCTTATCGAATCTTATTTATCGCACTGCGGATCAGTAGCATCAACTGAAAGAAGCTTTTCAAAGTTGAAGTTATTGAAAAACTATTTAAGGTCATCAATATCACAAGAAAGGTTGAATGATCTGACCACTTTATGCTTTGAAAAGGATATGTTAGATCACATTGACGTGGATACTATTATCAATGACTTTGCATCTAGAAATGTTAAAGAAATTGTTTTCTATGAGTAGTTTGTATCTTTTTGATGTATTAAATAGCTTTACAGTGAATATAAAATTAGTATTATTTGTTTATGTTAGAATAAAGAGCCTTCTATTTTGTCTCGCTCCAGGACCTCTGAAATGCCAGGAAGGGCCTGATACTATAGTCCATCCACCTCACAAAATGAGACACAAACAGTGTGATAACTGATAAGCGAAACCGAGTCACAGAAAACACCAAGACCAAAATTGCGTTTAAATTATTACAAATACTGATCAATACTTTTGAGTTCACTGATCATATCAATTCCATAACAAACCAATCGAAAATCGATTCTTTACCTTCAACCCGGGCACATAGTCCCCGCGCTTGTAGTAGGCCGGGCTTTTCGATGCCCTCCACTCGGCCGTCCCCATCCCATCTGCACAAATCATATAGTCTAAATCACACAGAGTTCGATTTGATTGTGCACTAATGAACAGTGTTACGAGTTAATCGATCAATTTATTTGTATTTGTCCACAGCCCACTATGCACATAGAACAATTAAACATTAAATCTAAAAAATAATTAATGAGAACTGAACATATATACTCTATTAAATGACATAACATAATCACTTAACCTCTTCTAAAGCATTTAAGTAGTGATAGAGGATGGAAAAAATGCAACAACTACACCATATTACCATAATAGACAAATATATTAAAACAGATGCTCTAATGCCAAACGGATTGAGTAATACCAACATGATCACCCAGTTCAAAGAACTCACAGTGATTATTCTCGCAGACTAGTATAACGGGCAGCTCCTAGAGTGCGGCCATGTTGAGCGCCTCGAAGAGCTGCCCCTGGTTGGCGTCGCCGTCGCCGCAGAGGGCGAACGTGACAATGTTCTCCTTCCTATACCTCCGCGCAAAGGCGAGGCCATAGATGAGCGGCACCTGCGTGCCGAAGATGCCATGCCTGCCGTAGAAGTTGACGTCCTTCTTGTAGAAGTGCATGGAGCCACCCTTGTCCTGGGAGTAGTTTTTGGCTAAATTTGCATTCTTGACGACCACAATAGCAAATCTAGTCAGCTCTGGAGATCAATTGCAAAAATAGCATTGCGGAGTCGCCGAGTCCGTGCATTGGGGGCACGGACTAAGGAGCACTGTGCGCTAGGGCATGGACTCGAGGGGGGGGGGTTGACGCGGCAACACTAGGCCCCTGTTGTGCCACCAGCGCACGAACTCGGGCGTCGACGCGCGGATGTGGCCACGTGCACGCGGAGGAGAGAACTCTGGGCCCTGAGCACAAGGAGGAGATGGCTCCATGCCACAGGCTTCGGCCGCCTGGCGCAAGGACTCGGCGACGTGTCGGCCACAGGCGACTCCGCGGTGCCATTTTTGCGTTTGATGTCCAGAGAGGGCTAGATTTCCTATTGTGAGAAGCCTCAAGCCCTCAAGTCGTTGTTGGGACTCGGATTTACACATCCGAAACCCTCTGTGCATTCTGAACTAGTCACATGATCAGTAGCTAGCTCAGACAGTGAAACATCGATGAAATAACATCCATTGAACAGTTTAACTAAAAAGGTAGAAAAACACAAATAGTAATAATAACTAGACCTTATGGTCAATGTTTACTTAACTTGCTACGCAGAGCTTAAGAAACAAATAAAACTCTTACAGTGGAACGGAAACCTGGGGAGACCATTCAATATGCCCACATGCAATCGAGTGGAGAATGCATTCTTATTCGTAAAGCCTTCAAAGAACTCCTATTCGTAGAACTCTTGAGTAGCTTGACTTTTTTCAGCTGAGCAGTAAAGTTTAAAACCGTGAGTACATAAAGTACTCAGCAAGTTGTAGGGAACAATATGCAATTAATATTCATGCAATGCTTGATAAAAAAAAAGTTGTATGGTTCTTTTGCAGAAAACAAGTATTGACAACATATATAGTAAGTAGATTGCAAAGCTTGATTGAAAAGATAATAAATAAATAAAGGAAACAATTACTTTGAAACAACCAGTGAACCTTCCGCCCATTTCTCAACCAAACCACCAAGTGAATATCCTATGCACCAAACGAACATCACATTCACCAAGTGAACAACTCATTCACCTTCCAAGTATTTTTTTGTTATAAAAACTCTACCTCTCGTGTGAAATCCCTAGGTATTGTCCATAATTAGAGACACGATTGTTTAAACAGTTTTAACTCTACAGAGGTTGTACAACTTTACCCATAAGAGATAAATCAACTTATAATGTTCGTTCACACACACTTCCGTAGGTGCACTACTAAATGATTATCATAAAGCATTTACAAAGCTCCTTCTTAACCCAATTATGTCCGCTAAGGTTTTAAAACTAAATGCTATCACGACTAGACAGGGCCCCCTCTTGCTCCATTTTGAGTATACGTCCATCCCGTAACTCACATCACCAAAACAGAACCAAAATCAAGATATTGTTAATTAATTAGTCAGGCCCATTCCATATTGGGCATATAGCTGTACGATATGGCTCAGTTCAATAACACACAAGATTAAGTCCTTGATAAGTACTCAGGCGAGTCTACCTCATCCAAAAATGTGCTACTCGCACCACCTTTACTTCACGATCGCTCGCTTGAGCGAAAATTATTTTATTCAACCAAGACCAATGGCATTTCCTGCCATGGCACAACAAATTTTAACAATGGTGGCTACCCGCCACGATTCCATATATCATTAAGTCAAACTTACATGACTGATCATGTGACATAAGCCCATCGTAACTAAACATGACTAAGCATCTCATAACCTATGTTGGTGATACACATATGTCCAACTAGTAATGACCCTCCTATGGTGATAAATGATTCATGTTATTCAAATAGTCAATGGTGCCATAATAACAAATAGGTGATTAACTACTCCCAAAAGCAGTTGATATATAAGTAGCATGCATTTTAATATAAAACAAGATATTTTTGAAAACATATGTTCAATATGATCAATGGATTATGACTTGCCTTGGCTTTGCTCAGTTACCATACTTGGTCTTCAAAACTTGCTCCTACTCCTTGAAATAGATCGTCTAAACGAGAGAAAGACAACCGATGAAACACAAATAAATCCAAAATTAAATTAAATTAAAATTAAAAACCAACAAAACCAACTCTACAAGAAAAAGAGCGATTTTAGACGAATTTAGGAACTTGAACGGACTGAATCGGAGTTCGAACGAAGGAGAACAGGCTCTCGAAAGATTTACCGGAAAAGGAAACAAAGAGAGAGAGAGAGAGAGAGAGAGAGAGAGAGAGAGAGATAAAAAGAAAAAGAAAAAGAATTGACAAGTGGGCCTACTTGTAAGTGAGAGAGACAAAAGAAAGAGGATGACAAGTGTGACCAAGGTGGCAGAGAGAGGAAGAAACAGAAAGAAAGGATGGCAGAGACAGAAAGAGAGCTACAAAGAGAAAAAACAGAGGAGCGGGGCTAGCGGCTCTAGCACACGACGACGGCGGTAGACAGCGGCGAGGGCAAAAAGGAACCTCAGCAACATGGCGGTTCTTTGGGTGTTGGCGGCGTGACGGGAGAGCAGCGAGGCGGTGGAACGGCGACCGGAGGCGGAGATGAAGGCATGGGCAAGCGGCAGCGATGGTGACTCGATGGCGCTCGACGAAAAAGAAGGCGAGCACCGGCTCTGTAGCGTCACGAGGATCACGTAGAGCGGCTCGGGGAGACAGGACGATGGCGACCGGAGACTAGGAATTAGATGTGGCAGCGGTGATGCACTACGATGGTGGTTAGACCAAAAGGAGGTGGGGGATAGGAAGAGATGGACCGGCGACGCGGGGTGACGCACATGGGACGACGACAAACGCACCGGTGAAGGAGATCTGCGATGGGCGGCGTGACTGGAGACGAGGGCGACGGCGGTCCGGTGAGGCTCCGAGGACGGCGAGGCGAGCACGATTTAGAACACGATGGGGGCGGACTCAACGGTGGTGATAGCTCGGATAGAGACCTGACAACGGTGTCAAAATCGGTGAAAAGATGTGCAGTGGCCGGCGGTTCGGCGCAACGGCAATGAAATCAACAAAGGCGAGCTGGGGCTTTGGAAGAGAAGGGCGACGTGAAGAATTTGACGCGGGTGGGTGCGCTTAAATTGGAACGGGGAGGGAAAGATAGAATTAGAGATGGCGGCGTTGTCGTGCTGCTTTGGGAGACCAAAACGGAGATGAGGAGGACGATGCTGACAAGGCAGAGAGAGAGAGAGGCGAGGGTAGGGCGAGCTGGGTTGTGCGGTGGACTGGTCCGAAGCGGGAAAAAGACGGGCAGGGAGGAAAAAGGAACTGAGCCGACAGAAAAATAGATTGGGCCGAAAAGAAAATCCAAAAAAAGAAAAGGATTTTCGAATTTAGAAAAGAGATTAAATAAAACTGAGCTCAAAGAAATAGCAAATAAACTCCAAAAATTCCTAGACAATTTCAGAAAATACTGTTGAATTGAAGGAACCCAAATAAATCAGTTTTGAATTTAATCGAAGTTTTTATTATTCACATTAAATGGTTTTATTTTTTGAAAATTCAAATTATGCTTGAACTTAAACAAGAAAATTCAAATAGTTATTTTTATTTTTAAAGGCTTCAAAAGAACTCGAAATTTGGGATGTTATCGCTAGCTAGCTGGTGTGGGGTGGCACACGTCGAAGTGGATGGGTGGGGTGGCGGCTTGGCGTGGTGAAGTGGCTGTAGGTTTTTAGGGAACTAGTAGGGTGCCCATTCGTTGCAACAGAATCCCAAACCTTACACAAATAATATTTTCCTTTAACACATAAAGTAAAACAATAAATTAAAAGATGGTGATACTTATATTTACCAGCATCACATTAGAGCGACATGATATAACAAGCACTTCATGTGATAATTTTGTGAATGAACGGTGGCAAACAATATTTTTCCATAGTATACTTCAATACATAAATAACTATCAAATCATAATGTAAAATAACTACAAACCAACTAACAAATTAGACATCACGCATTTAACAAAAACATTAATGGAAATTTAGAAATGAAGCTGATGCAATAGCCTTATTTAACTCAAGAGATTGCATCATTATACCGATTGCTCATATCTCATATAGCATTTTGTTTCCCTTAAGCTATATCAAGCAGAATTGCAACGAATAAAAAAAAACATATGTAAGACTTTGTTGCAAATTAAAACTATAACCCCAATCGATGTAATCTAAACCCATAATTCAAGAACAAAGATAAAGAAAATAGCTCAATTTGAAATATACAGAGAGTGTATCATATTTGATGGGTGATCTTGCGTGCACACGAAAACCATCACCAACTTCTGCGATCTTGATTGAAGTTGTGATGGAGCATGTGCGATCGGCAGCGATCTTTGATGCTGCGTCACACAAAGACGATGCTTCGGTGCCTTAGTTCTTCCTTGGCGACTTTCTGTCGTCGTCTGTCTCATTGCGCCACCCTCGCAAGACCTCAAGCGACTCCACGCCCACACCTTTGTTACCACACAGCGCAGCAGCTCACCACCTTCCACCTCCTCCGCTTCGCCTCCCTCCACCTCTCCCACCTCCCCTACGCCCGCCGCCTCTTTGACTCCACACCCACCCCTACTTTTTCCTCTATACTCGGCCATGCTCTCCGCCTACATCGTCGCCTCCCCCGCACACGCGCACTCCCGTGACACCCTTGCACTCTTCCTCTGCATGATTTGCCACGGCTGCCCTGCACCCAACCAGGCCAGATGCTGCTCGCTAGGGTGGAGGGCAACCAGATCCACCCTCGCCGCCCTCGTCGGATTCGCCACCAGATCCGGTGGCCTCCTCATCGGATCTGACGAGGGCGAGGCCGGATCTTGTGTGTCGGGCGGCGTCCCAGGGCATTCTCGTCTTCCTCTCCCTCCTGTGCGGCGACACTTGCCATGAGAGCGAGCGGAGGTGGGAGGGGACGCGCGCGCGGCCGAAGGTAGCTGCCACGAGAGCGTGCGGGGGTGGTTGGGGGACGCGTGTGGCCAAAGGAAGAAGGAGGGGAAGTAGGCGAGGAGAGGAGTTGCTTGGTCACGTTCTGGCACGTCTAAGAGTTAGTATGTTTTTTTGGGTGGAATGATCGCGTGGGGCACGCACGGGAGAGGTGGAGAGTCGGGTGGGACGATTTACCCGAGGGGTAAACTACTTTTTTTTTATTAGTTAAGATCAAACTTGTTGTGGTGGTTTGGAACCTGTGAAGAGGCTGCGTGGGCGGCCGGCCGGGTTGGAGAGCGTCGGGGTCGGGGTGGACGGGTGGCGGGGGGAACTTCGGGTGAGGATGGTGCACATGTGTGGCGCCGCCGCATGGAGCGGATTCACGGGGTCGCGCGCTGTGCCGTGGCATGGCAGAAGGCGCGCGGCGTGTCGCCCGTTGGGAAGTTCGGTATCTTTCTCCGTACCATGGACCGACTTTGCACCGAGATGTATACAGTAGGTCGTTGTATCATGGGGGCGCTAACGTGCCAAGAGGAAACGCTGTGCCTGAGACATGTGACAACTGGTTCTTACCGTGAGTCCACGGCCCGATCGATAGCTTACGAAGAAGTTTACATGATGGCATCATGGCAAATTGGTAACTTCCCTGGAACACCATCATCCACGCTGCCAAGAACCAGGCGAGATTATACCGCAAAAGCGATCCTCCCTCTACGTGATTCAAGCACGCGAAACTCTGAAGTCCTCTCGACATTACAGGAGAAATAGAAACAAGCAGGGTGGCGGTCGATCCTTCCTTGGTCAGCTGCTGGACGTTGCCCACGACGAGGTGGTAGCTAGACACGGCGCAGGGAAGGGTGCGTGCTATGCTCACGTACTTGATTATTCGAAGAATCAAACCTATGTGCTCGTGAGTCGCGACTGTAGCACTAAACAAAGCAGCCTAGGTGCACAGGTGGCTCGCTGATAAAGCGACCGGCGATGTCAAACTGCGACACATGGCCGTGTACTCGTTCAGTTGGCTCCCAGCCAGCCGTCGCTTTCAAGCTACGAACACCTGTCATAACTCATGAGTCGCCTATTCCCTAGAACAAGGACGCAACGCGACGAAATGCATCGGCAATGATCTCAGAAACAAGAAGCCCTCAGATCGCGATAGCTTTTCTTCGCTGTAGCACCTCAGGGGCTCCAGCGAGGCCCAATCGTACCGGCTTATTTCGATCCAAGATCGCCTGAATTTGGGTTGGGCCCTATTGCTGGAACAGACTGGCCTTTTCTATCTTTTCTTTAGAGTAAATTTGCCCCGTCCCGTCCCATTCCACAGACTTATAAAATACAATGCGAAGTGTTAACTAACCGTCGCTGACGAGTTCAGTCCGATCGATTACCTCGTAGATATGTGTATAATTACTTAGAACAATACAAGAATATAATAGTAGATTGAACACAGAGATATAAGGGAACTTCTAGCTTCTCTTTATTGCTTTTCTGTAAAGCTGTAGTACAATGGTTGAGGGTCCCCTTTATATAGGCTACAGGATGGATGAGTAGCCCACCATGGGCCAGGCCTGCTTGGTCGAGGCTCAGTTTCTTAACACTCCCGCTTACGCTCTCATCTGTCATGTTCATGTCTCATAAAAACTCCATAAAGATCTAGTGAAAAAAATTTAAAGAAAGAGTACATAAAATATGTTCTGCTGTGCTACACGAATTACCTTATTAAAAACTTTAGCAGAGAAACTTCAGGAAAAACTCGTCAAGGAAAAAAGAATACAATCCACCCAAGTACATAAAACATGTTCTCCAGGATTTATTCTTTGCGTACTAGATCTTCGTGATCAAGTTTCAATAATGAGTTCGTGAAAATTCTCCTTTTGAATTCTGCACTTCTCCAAGTCTTATCATTCAAATTCCATATATGCATCTTTCAAAACTAAACACTGGAAGTGACTTAGTGAATAAATTTGTAAGATTTTCACATGACTTAGTATGCAGTACTTTAATTTCGTCCATCCTTTGCAATTCATGAGCATAGAAGAACTTAGGGTTGATATGCTTTGTGAGTTGACTCTTCACATAACCCATCTGCACTTGTGTAACACAAACTGCATTATCTTTATAGATAATAGTGAGAGTTTGCGTAGTATTCAATCCACACGACTGTTGGATGTGGTGAATCATCCGCCGAAGCCAAGAACATTTTCGCGAGGTCTCGTACAATGCTATGATTTTCGAGTGGTTTGTCGAAGTTGATACAATACTTTGCTTAGACGATTTCCATGAAATTGCAATTCCACCACATAAGAATACATCGCCTGTTTGCGACTTAACTGTATGCGGTCTGACAGGTACCCGACATCTACATAACCAGTCATAGTTAGGTCTTGGTCCTTTCTATAGAATAGACCAAGATCTTTGCTTCCTTGGAGGTATCGGAAGATGTCATTTATTCCTTGCCAATGCCTTTTCGTAGGTTATGCATTATACCTTACTAATAGGTTCATGGCAAATGCAATGTCTGGTCTAGTGCAGTTTGCCAAATACATGAGTGCTCCTACTGTGCTCAAGTATGGGAATTTCGGTACCAGGACTTCCCCTCCTCTTCTTTAGCTGTGTATAGGTCCTTATCTTGCTGCAAGGATCTTCCAACCATCGTCACTTTCGAATGATATGCCTTTTCAAAGTCGAACCTTTCTAACACTTTCTAAGTGTAGGTTGACTAATGTACTAAAATCCCTTTAGGGGCATGCTCAAGCTGCAAGCCTAGGCAATATTTGGTTTTACCCAAATCTTTCATTTCGAATTCTGACTCTAGGTAAGAGCTTGCTTTCTTAATATCTTCCAGGGTCTCGATGATATTCAGATCATCTACATATACTGAGATTATACAAAATCCATCCTGTGATCGTCATATAAATACACATGGACAATATTCATTGTTCGTGTAGCCTTTCTTACATAGAAAGTCACTTAAGCGATTATACGACATTGTACCTGATTACTTCAGTCTATACAGTGACTTTCTGAGTTACACACTATACATATTTTTATTTGCTCTGTCTTGGTTAGGGATAAGGATACCTTCAGGTACCTTCATATAAATGTCTGAATCCAAGTTTCCATAAAGGTATGCAGTTACCACATTCATCAATTTCATTTCTAAATTCATGTTTACTGCCATTGAGATTAAATATCTAAAGGTAGTTCCGCCCATGACTGTGGAATAGGTTTCTTCATAATCGACTCCTGGTCGTTGAGTGAAATCTTGTGCAACAAGCCTTGCTTTATATCTTACAACTTCATTATTTTCATTTCTCTTTCGAACAAATACCCACTTATGCCCTACGGGGTGCACATTGGGAGGCGTGTGGCTCACAGGCCCAAACACCTCTATTTTATTTAGAGATAATAATTCTACTTCTATTGTCTTCTTCCAATCTTCCCAATCTGATCTTTTCTTACATTCAGCGAGCGATGCAGGCTCTAGATCAAGATCGATGATTGTGACAATTTTCTTTGCAAAATAAATATTGACATTGGCTGTTGTTTTATTCATAGATTCTCCCGTGGTCACATAATTTATAGCTATTTCTTCATGGGGCGACTCTTCTAATGCTTCTACTCGCTCACCGCTGCTTCCAATTACAAGGGCAAGTCCCTTTAGTTTTTCAGCTCCGATGTGTGCGTACACATCCATGCTGATGTCTCCCCCGTGGGGATGTTCAAATCCGGTATACCTTTTATTGAAGGTTTCATATTGGTGTCAGGTCTCAAATGGCTCACCTTTTGGCTCTAAGGAACTTCAATGATCGTATGTGTCAAGTCCTTCTTATCCTTTTTCGCCAAGCGTCCCTAGTTACTTGGGATTCGAGGGGCTAGAGTTCTTGTCCTTTTATTCTGAGGCCTCTGGACTAGATTAGGGATACCTTCAATTTTCTTTAGTATTTCAACCCTTTCCGGTGCATTGCGTGTAGGCACATACGACTTGGTCACGCTCTTCAAATCACTAAAGTGGCTAGGCAGTTGATTCGCTAATGCTTGCAAATCAATTATCTTTTGGACTTCTTTATTTTCTTCACTAGTGCGCGGGTCATGTGCGTGGATTCCCATGGCTTGCCACGTTATTTCCCGATATTTTTTATCAAGGGGTTGATTTTCTCCCCCGTAATGACAGGAAATTATCCCCATCAAAGATGCTATCAGCGAAGCGGGCTGTATGCAAATCTCCAATCATGGGGTCCAAATACCTGATTATGGATGCTGTCTCATAACCAATGTATATCCCAGACTTTCGGAGAGGGCACATTGCAGTTCTCTGCTGTGGTGGTACAGGTACATAAACCTTGCAACCAAACATATGGAAATGAGAGATGTTCGGTGCCGATGCTTGTGCTAATTGCATAGGTGAATAGATGTTATATGCCGGCGGTCTAAAATTGATGAGAGTTGCTGTGTGTAGGACAATATGTCCCCAATATGTAGTTGGTAAATTACAATTATGCAAAAGCGGTCGGGCAATAAATTTAATTCGTTTAATTAATGCATCTGCTAGTCCATTCTGGGTGTGGACATATGGTACGGAATGCTCAACGGTAATTCCCATTGCCATGCAATAATCATCAAATGCCTTTGAAGTAAATTCTCTAGCGTTCTCCATTCTGATGGACTTCACATGATGATCAGGAAAATTATTCTTAATTTTAATTATCTGCGAGATCAGCTTTGCAAAAGCATGGTTTCTAGTAGACAATAAACATACGTGCGACCATTTCAAGGAACCATCGATGAGCACCATAAAGTACCTGAATGGCCCTGACAGGGGCTGTATAGGACTGCAAATGTCTTCCTAGATACGGTCTGGCAATGCAGGGATTTCGTTTTTCACTTTCAAGGCAGAAGGTCTAGTAATTAATTTCCTGGTGGCACATGTGGGACACGCAAAATCTTTCTGATTCGAAAAATTCTTTACATTGACATTAGGTCCCCATGAATTGTTAATTATATTTCTCATCATTCTAAGACTGGAGTGGCCTAATCTATCATGCTAGAGTCAGAAAAGTTCAGAACTTCTAAAAGTGGTTTTAAGGACAGTATAGACTGCAGGTGCCTTAATATTAGTGTACTATAGCCCAGATTTGTATGAAGGAAGTTGTTTTAATACCCTTTTTTCATTTTCTTCACGCTTTGTAATGAGCAGGTATTTCTTACCATACTCATCTTCAGTCTCTACGTGGAGAGCATTAGCGTCAATATCTTTAAAGCTTAAGAGAGTTCTAGTCGATTCTGGGTATAACAAGGCTTCTTCAATGACTAATGTTGTGCCCATTGGGAGTATTATTGTGACTCTTCCTGAGCCTATTATACAAGTATCGCTGCTTGTGATTGTCGTTAGACTACCAGCATTCTTGCTAATCGACTCGAATTTTTTTTTGTCTTCTCTCAAGATGATATTTGTTATGCCGCTATCTACTAGGCACACTTCCTCCATATGGCGTCACACGCGTTCTGATATATAAAGTATTTATTAATATGAGGTAGGAAGCAATCCACATATAAATAAAATACTCCAAAATAGAACATAACTTGCTATTATTAATACGGAAAAAGTCTTGCAGGCCTCATCATAAGAATTTAATGCTTTGCACTTCTAGAGCTTGTAACCATTATTCAATAATTCAATGTTCTATCACAACCACAAACTGCAAAGGACTATAAAAATCTAAGTGCAATGCATGCACTAGATCGAATCAGCGAAGTATGAAGAAACTTCTACCTGAATCTACTCCATGTCCATCTTCTCTTCTTCTGACTACACGGCTGCGGCCATGCGATGTCCAAAGAAGGGGTGATGAAATCGCTTCATTGGTTTGTCCACATCCATGAGTGCAACCAATGACTGTGGATCCTCTGTGCCTGCAACGACGAGGTGTGCCTCATGTTGTCCCTTGCCCTTCTTCTTAGACTAGAAAGCATCAATCACGTGCTGCGGCTCACGGCAAACGCGTGAACAATGTCCCTATGTGCTACATTTGTAGCAACTTTGGTCCTGCTGGCCATAGGGTTTCTCATCACGCTTCTTTTGTCCACCCTTCTTGGCTTGAGCATTCTGCTCGGTGACCCATGACCTTACCCTTCTTGCCTCTTTCCTTTGAGTGAGACTTCCTCACCTTTTAGCTACTAGCATTGACTCCATGGCCATCTTTGCTATTAGACGGCTGTGAGATGTAGTCCTTACTTAGAACCTCATCTTGAGCTTCTGCAACTTGCATGATGTCAATTAGGTTGGCATACTCCTTGTAGCCGTCTTGATGATAGTTGCGTACGGATTGCACCACATTCGGGTGAAAGGTAGAGAAGGTTTTCTCAATCTTCTCCTCATCCGTGATTACCTTACCACAGAGCTAAAGACTGGTACAAATTCTGTGCAAAGCATAGTTGTACTCCCCCACGGTCTTGTAGTAAGCAAAACATAGTCGGTTCCATTCCTGCTCTGTCCGAGGAAGAATGGTGTACTTCAGCATCTCGAACCGTTTCTTCAATGTGGTCCACAAAGCTAGTGCATTCTTCTTCGCCATATACTCATTCTTGAGCGTTAGGCAGCGATGGTGTCTAAGGAAATGAAGTGCCTGATCATTTTCCTCAGCAGTTGGAGTGACATCCTTCAAGGTGCCAAGTCCGATCGATGCATGGAGCTTCTTGGCTCCAAGTACGATCTCAACATCGATCATAAGTCAAGTAATTACGCCATGATGGGCGACTCTTGAACTCCCAACAGTAATTCTAGTCATCTGCATATTCATGCAAAGAGTTCATAAGATTACTGTTGGTAACTTGCATAAAAATGGTTGCAAAAATTCTCATAACATTCCTGTATTTTTCTATGCATTTATCATGATTTACTGCTATTTTTCAGTGATTAAAAGCAATATAAACAATCACAGATAATCAAAACAGTAAATACAATACACAAATTTCATAGAAATAACAATAACAAAGTTAAACATGCTTCAAAAGTTCAAAATTATTCAAAATTTGAATTCTCGAGGCCTTTTTCTGCTAGAAAAAGAACTTTCAATGAATTCTGCAATTTTCAGGGCCTAAACCTCTAATTTTCTGTTCTACGAAAATTATCCACACAATTTTCAGAAGTTACAAGGGCCTTCTTGCAAAAATCAGGATTTTCCTTTTCCCTCCCCTTCCTTTTTTTCTAGCTGGACCCTTTCTTTTTCTACCGATTTGGTCATTCCTCTGACCAGTTGGCCTTTTCCAATTTAAAGCACCGCCCATTCCCATTCAACCGCGGCTAGGGTTTTTCTTTAACCCTAGTCGCCTAGCCTCCTTAGTGCGCCGCACAAAGAAAGATGATGGTGGTAGCGCTGTGAGCCGGCAGTCAGAGGTGCAGGACGGCAGTAGTGTCGAAGCGGCCGGGCACTACCGTCTGGAGGCGACGCGAGGCGGTTCGCACAATGGCTCACATGCCTAAGCGGCTCGGCCGCGGCGGCGATGGCGGCACTACCCGTGCGGAGATGGCGGCCATGCGGGGCCTTCGCCGGAGGTGGGCGGGATTGATGGCCATGCGGGGCCATCGCCGAAGGCGGGCGAGACTGGCGGCCATGCAGGGCCTTCGTCGGAGGCGGGTGGGACCGGCGGCGCCGTGCATTTCCATGCGCGACATTGGTGGCGCTGCGGGCAGTCGTAGCCCGTGCGGGGTGACTGCTTCCGGTTCTGCTTCGGGTGGCTCCTAGGCCGGCGCGATGGAGACGGCGCAGCCACGTGCGGGTGCCGACGGCGACTTCGATGGCATCGGCTGATACTATGCGATGGGCAACACGACTGGGCGCTTTGGTGCCGATGGAAGCGAGCGTCACGAGGTTGGCGCAGATATTGATTTGCCGGCGTGGTTTCGCTTCAAAGCCGTAAGCGTGGCTCTAGGTCGGTGGCGAGTGGCCGGCGTTTGAATAGCTCTAGGATGGCACGACGCAGTGCCATTGCCAGCACGCGGCTCTAGGCTAGCGCAACACGGTGCTGCTTCGAGCCGATTGCTACGTGCAAGTTATCAGTTCATGGATTTGCTACGTGCAAAACAAAACAAAACATAAAAATTTTGTGTACTATTCATCCAATTACTCTTTATGCAATAATTGTGTAATCATCATCTATTCTTTTCATGCAACCACCTATCGGCCTGGACGGCGACTTCAAGTCGGCTCACGGTAGGCTAGAATAGATTTGCAATCTACAGTGCAATCACCATCTACTCTTTCATGTAATCTACCAATCGACATTGTGCCGGCAACTTCAAGTCAACTCGCGGTAGATTAGAGCGGATTTGCACCGTAGGATAAAACAATGTAGAAAGCACCAATTGCAGAATTGAAAGCGATTTAGAAAAACGATTCGATCTACGAGCGTCGTTCTTGACGATCACCTTTTTACTCCGTGCAGGCCGGAGAGCGTAGTCGTGCTTATAACGTGTTGAGTAACCGTCGCTGGTGAGTCCAGTCTGATCGATTACCTCATAGACAAGCGTAGAATCGCTTAGAACAATGCAAGAACACAAGAACAGAATAGTAGATCGAACACAGTGATATGAGGGGACTTCTGGCTTTTCTTTATTGCTCTTTTGTAAAACTGTAGTACAATGGTTGGGAGTCTCCCCTTATATAGGCTAGAGGATGTATGAAGACCCCTCCATAGGCTAGGCCTACCTAGCCTAGGTCCGGTTTCTTAACACGAAGAAGTCGAGCTTATAAATGGCCATTCAAAAGCGACAAATGTTGGAAGTACCGTCACCTTTTCCATTAGTTTGTGTCTTTAATGTCCATCTAGGAGAGAGAAAATTTCCGAAATGACACATTTGCCCGTATGTGTTAGTGTCTGCTTCATCAGAGAGAGGTCTGACAATTGGGGCCACCTCTCAATGGTACTAGCATGTTTGGATTTAATAGTGTTTAGGAGGCCGCAGCTGGTAAGTGAACCTCGACGATGGAGACGGCGACCGGCGAGTGAGCCTCGAATTCGTCCCCTTCGGTCCCGACGATGTCTGCCTAGGCGCACGTGTTGACTTATCTCCTCGACCTTGTTGACGTCTGGGACTCTCGTCACAGAACGGACAAACAAGAATATAAAAAGGAAAATAGAGATTACTATATGTTCGCCAAAGGACTCAGGATGGTGAATGTGTATTGCAAAGGGTATGCTCTGATTATAGGGAAGATGGCTATGAATACGCGCGGATTAGGGATTGGATGTGAATCTATGTTACAAAGGCACGTAAGCCGGACTATTTATAGTATTACAAGCATCGGCAGTTAGTAGCAGTGATGCCCCTTCGCGCCAATGGTTGCGTCTCTTCGTGCCAATAGTCGCATCCCTTCGTGATGACCGTTATTGCCGATATCTCCACGTGTAACTATTATTAACCACACGTGGGTAACCGCTTTCTAGGACCTCCTCGGGGGGGGGGGAGGTTCTAAAGAGATCCTAGAGGAGGTCCTGTAGGATCCTATAGAGGAGGTCCAACTGGGTCTCCGGGAGAGTTTTTGGGAACGATGGAAGGAAAGACTTTATAGACCCACCTTCCGACTGCCCGATTGATCTTGGGCCCAGAAGATTAACTCAGGCCCAGCAAAAATCTAGCTTATCTATTAGTAAGTATATAAAGATATACCCGAATAATTGACTAGTCAACAATCCTCATCAGCTAGCCCCTCAACTTCAAGTGAAAATAACCTACTGGAAGAGGTTTTTGACCAGAACTGGACTTCGTCAAGAAGAAAGTTTTACTTGAGTTGGAAATAACTATTTCCTTTAAGAAGCAGGAGCATTAGTCGTATATATTTATGAAAGCAATTCCCAAAGGGACGATTATGCTTTATTCTTCATCGAGTTATTAGGAACAGACTTTAATAAAATCTTATCTGTTAGACTTCCATCTGGTTTATTTAATTCCACCGTAAGTTATTGGCCTATAAATAACCTCCAGAAAGGCAAGAAGAAGAAACATTCCTTTAGATACTCTCTATCTTTCCTGTCTCCACTTTATCGTAGAAAACTTATCCACAAACTCCATTAGTTTGAGTAAATGATGTATCATGATAGTAGAGATCATGAAAAAGACAGATTTTATAGAATAAATTTGACTTTTTGAAAACCTTGATGTTATAATCTCTGGATTTTATGCTTCCAAGGTTTTCAAGAAGTCAATTCATTCTGTGAAATCTTCAAGAAATTGGTGGAAGGAAAATCCTAATGATCAGGTGATCTTCTCCTGGGACGCATATCGAGGTAACTTCTACGTTTAAGTAGTTTTGTATCCTTCCACCCACGATGGATACGGGATGAAGATAACTTTAAGGAAAAAGAAAAATAAAAACTTGGCAACCACTTTTTCTTACCCATCTCTGATGCGCGGAACAACCTCCTTGACCAAACGTTACGTGTCGTGTCACCGCCAATCGAGGCGCAGTTGTTACATCCTTGAGGTAGTGGGTTTTAAATGCACCAAGGGTATATATATGGATCTTTTACATCTCCTCAGGCACGTTTTTACCCTAGTTGCTTTTCACCGAGTACTTTTCGTCCTCGACGAACCTTCAAAAAGAAAGATCTCCCAGTCCGCCATTGAACCAAAGCAATGGCGGGATGGAAATCGTCAATGCTGACCTCAGAGGAGCTTGAAGAACTAGAGCAAGATGGGCATCTACCAAAGAAGGCTCTTATCGAGTGGCATGCACTAGGGAGGGAGATTGAACGAAATCCTCTGGCCGGTTTCATGGTACCTTTTGTGCCCTACCTCCGGGCAGGCCTCCGCTTGCCTAAGAGTGATTTCCAAATCGAAGCTCTTAATCATTACGGAATTGAATTGGTTCACCTTGTACCGAATTCAGTTATGATACTTAGTGTTTTTGGCCACATGTTTGAGGTGTTCTTAGGGATAGCCCCTAGTCTGTGTCTGTTTAGGTTTTATTACCAAATCATTCGCAACAAGAAAGGTGCTGGTGATTTGGGCTCTTTTTATTTTAAATTTCAAGATGCCAGCAAGAGGTTGTTCCCCCTTCTTGGCTACCAAAGATGCCAGCCAGACATGGAGCAAGGAATGGTTTTATTTCGAAGTTCCAGAAGAAAGTAGAATCACTTACAATCATAATGCACCACCAGAGTGGTCCACCAAAAGCCAAGCTGCTGACAAGGAGATTAAGTTCTCAGATGATGAAAAGAGAGTGGTCCTGGTGATCATCAACCTAGTAAAGGGAGGTCTAACTGGACGAAAGATCATTCATAACTTCCTCAAGAACAAGATTTTTCCTCTTCAGAAGAGGGAAATACTATCCTGTAATCATAATGTCCCTGAAAATGGTAACATCTTACTCATCTTTTTACTCAAACTGGATTTTCATAGTTAAAGTAAATTAACTTTTTATTATACTGCAGCTCTCTCAAATGATGAGGTCCTAGCTAGGACCCCAGTCCTGTTAAAGGATCAGGTTCTAGAAAAGGAACCGATCAATATAGAGGAGCAGCCCCTAAGCTTGATTGGGGCGACTTTATCACTTAGGAAAGATCGCACAGTGGTAAGTATTCATAGAAATTAATTAGACACAAGAAGTAAATTTGCTCATGCCTAATTTATATGTTTCTGGACAGACGACATCAAAGAAACGTCCCATCTCAGATGTCGGTGCGAACTCTTCTCTTTCTTTGGAAAAGAGTGCAAGGATTACATTCAGACCTTCTATTGCGTCAAAGAAGATAAAACCCACACCTACTTCAACTTTAGCTTCTCCAAGACCTCTTGCTTCAGTTCCAACTCTTCCAAGATCTTCTACCCAAGAGGTATTGAAAACAAGAGTTAAAACTTCCATTTCCCGATATGTCTCTAACCTCCAGCCAATGTCTTCTATATCAACTTTCTTGGCTGGGGTGGTCCAGGCTGAAGGATCATCAGAAGAGTCCGAAGGGGAGGTCCCTCTTCAGAGGGTTCCAAGGCCAAGGACCTCCCTGGCCTTAGTTCCCTCCTCGTCAGAGCAAAGGAGAGAACCCACTTTCACTGTAAATGAGGATTTTATGTCGCTCTTTAGCGAAAGCAGCTTTGAGATCGAGTAAGTTCTTCGATTATAATTTTATAATTTTGGCTCAAAAATGACTAATCCATTTTTTTAGCCTTTCTTTGCCGTCAGACCCGGAAATAGGACAACTGACTGCTCAAGAACAATTTTCGCCACCAATTATATTGGTGACAGAGGAATCCCCGGTAGAAGAAATTCTGCTAATGGAAGGACCTCATAGGACCACTGAGGAAGTGGTCCAAGACGTCCGACAACTGCTGGGACGTCCCAAGGTGCACCACTGAACATGGAGGTCCAAACGAAGAGGTCCTCTTTAGAGGATCGGATGGAAGAGGTGGTCCACGAGACCACCCGTTCAGAAGAGGTGGTCCATGAGACCATCGAGACTCAAGATGAAGATGATCATACCTTGGTAAAATTTTTATTTTTTTCTTTGAATTTATCAGTATAAATCTAACTCATAGGATATCTTAGGAGCCGCAAAATACCAGTACTGATCCAACCAGAGGAGTTTTTCGTCTAGTTCAATTGAATCAACCTTAAGATGACATTCCTCTGGGAAGTCTTCATTTTGGAACTGAAAAGAAGGGCCTCCAGGACCTCATGACATCTGTCAAAAGGTGCTGGAGAGTCAACAACATTGACATGGTAGAAGAGATAAAAACTTTTGTAGAGGAGAAAGAAAAGTAAGTACAAGAAATTATTATTTAATTGTAAGATTCTAATTAAATAATTAACTTATGCCTCTGTTCACTTTAAAGGGAATGCCTACTGGAAAAATTCGGACAAGAAACTGCTGAATCTGCACTTCATGCTCTTAGATTGAAATTATCTAAGGCGGATAAAAGATCTGAGACAAATGCGGTGGTCATAGCAGAGAAGACCGAAGAGATCCGCCTCTTGACTCAGAAAAATGAAAAGTTACAAGAGATCCTGTGCAGACAATCTAAAGAAAGTCATGATCTATTTGAACAGAACAAGATGCTCCTTAAGGAAAAAGAAGGTAAAAGACCTCTCTTTTTTATTTCTTACAGAGCATTTGACCTATTATTTGCAATGCAAAAATTTTATTCTCTTTTTTCGTTCCTTCTTAGAACTAGAAAAGACAAAAGAGAATCTTCAGAAGACCTCTTCTAACAAAGATCTTCAAATTCAAGACCTGAAGGAAGTGGAGAAATGGAGTCGTACTGCCGTACAAGAACTTGAAAAGAAGGTGAAAACCTTAATGAAGGCTGACAAGGAAATTACCACAGTTACTGGACATAGCTTTTCTCATATCTCACCTTCTCTATGAGAGATCGTAGAACATCTGAAGGCTCTGGTAACTCCTCTTACGACCCAGATGACCTTAGAAATGATATCTATACTCAAATCAAATATATTCAAAAACACATACCTGCTATGAAGAATACCATATATCAATCTTTGACGACGGCAATGAGTCAAGCTTTAAATCAAGTTTTATTGAAGATCGATATCCTTTATGGGGATTCCGTCGATCTCCATAAACTTGTCCCTGCGCCCAAGTTTAAGACAGAAGAAGCAGATGTTGCGGCTCAAGCCAAGATCACACCAGTGGTGGCATAGATCATCAGGAGCATTGAAGCTAATGCTCCTTCCTGCCCTTCCCTCAAGTGCTCCTGGCTCAAGTATTCAAAAATGACATTGTAACGATGCATATATATATTTTTAAATTATATGAGATAATGAAAATATTTTGTGTATGATAATTGTTGACGAGGATATAATAATCCTCATTTAATTATTTATCTGTAATTTATATTATGGATAATAATGACGTCATATGGTTCTTGAGTATACCCCTTAATATTCATAAGGGAGAAGCTGGAGGTCGTAAGTTCTTCTACGACCACCCATAGTCGTAAGTCCTTCTACGACTGCCCCATAGTTGTAAGTCTTTCTACGACTATGTCTTGATCGTAAGCTCTCCTACAATCAGTTTATGTACGTAAGCTATTCTACGACCACCACCTGGTCGTAAGCCCTTCTATGACCAGTCTCTAGTTGATGTGGCTTACAGACATGTGGGCCTAATCGACCAGGAAATCTTCCGCACCATATTTAAAGATATGGGCAGTAAACTACACTGTTATTCTCTGGAATAATGGCACGATTTAACTCCCTGTCATGGTGATAACTGCCGCACGACGTGGGAACGTTACTACTCTCACAATAATCTCCAGTAACGGCTCCATAATCTGAAGCATTAAGGTGCCCTTTGGACTGGAAGAACAGTAGCACACTCCGAGTAATATAAAAGGCAAAATCATCAGAGAAGGAAGGGGAGAGAGGAATCAAGAGCACAAGGCGCATCATTCTAGTCTTTCTCTTGATATTGTAATCCAGCATACTCAATACATATACACAGAAGTAGGGTTTGTTATTCTCCCTGGGAGAAGGCCCGAACCTGTATAAAAATCTCTGTGTTGCCTCTCTCTGCGTGATTTGAGCCTAGGGGAACCCCCGAATCAAACAATCTTTACCTAAGTTAGGTTCTAAAACACCGACAATTGTGATTATTTATCGAAAGTTGACGGACTTTGTCTTGCAAATTTAATTTTTTGCAAATCGAAAGTCGTATATTTTACTATGTGTAGCCTCCCACTTGGAACTCTTTGTCCGGCAATGGGAGAGGTGTTTTGGGCGAACAATTGTGCTATAATTAGTATATCTATTAGAAAACGAATGATTCGAACCAGTGTGTATTTAGGAAGATGAAGTCAGACTGTTGGGCTCTTATGCAATGAGAATTGTCTTACAGAAGAGGTCTCAAACAGTTGTCATTTCCTAAATGTATACCGTTGGTCTTTTGATGAGTAAAGACACTATGATCCATGAGCGAAATTGATCAACCGTAGGCACTTACAAAAGCTGGTGATCATGTATGCAAAATAATACGAAAAAATTTATGCTAAAAAATTAACATAATATTATCAGTAAAATAACAACTGAACTTATATAATATAGAAAAAAGATACTTATACATAAAATTTTCAAAGATGTTCAATGTTCCATGTGTTAGATAAAACATGACCAACCTCCATAGCTAATCTAGAGGACACTTGTTCAAGTTGGCTTGGTTCTGGATGCGTCTCAGGACCAAGTCTCCCATATGAAGTGTTCTTGAACGAACCCTTCTATTAAAGTAGCGTCTCAGCCCTTGCAGATAGGTAGCCGATTTCAATAGTGCATGATCACGTCGTTCTTCTAGCATATTGACATCATCTTCACGTAAATCTCCCTGATTTATTTGACCTAGGAGGTTTGTATGTGTGGAACCTAGCTAAATCTCACTAGGTAGCACTGTTTCTGCATCGTAGACTAGTGCGAATAGTGTTTCACCAGTTGCCCTACTAGTCGTATTATGCAATGCCCATAGAACAGAAAAAAGTTCTTCCATCCAACTTTTTGAGCATGCCTTAAGGCGATTAAAAACTCTTTTTTTAGTACCTTGCATAATCTGTCCATTGGCCCTTTCTACTGCTCCATTGCTCTATTGATGTGCCACAGAAGCGAAGCAGATTTTAGTTCCAATTTCATCGCAATAATCTTGAAACACATCACTAATAAATTGGTTCCCATTATCTGTGATAAAGCGGCTGGGTACTCCAAATCTCGTAACAATGTTTCGCACAAGGAATTTCTTTTTTCGCTCTGTACCAATTATCTGAACGATGGCTCACTTCTATCCACTTAGTGAATGTATCAATGGCCACAAACAAGAATTTATACCCATTGGGTGCTTGCGGTAGTGGTGCAACTGTATCAATGCTCCAACTCGAAAAAGGTCATGACAAGGGAATGGTCTGTAATTGGTAAGATGGTTGGTGCAATTGCTTGGCATGGAACTAACACTGCTCACAGATCTTAACAAGGTGCATGACATCTTGTAAAGCGGTGGGCCAGTAATAGCCTTGCTGAAAAGCTTTACCAACTAATGTTCTATAGGATGCATGTGTACCACACAATCCCTCATGGATTTCTTTTAGTAATTTTATCCCAGAGTCTTGGGATATGCAACACATAAGAACACCATGTGCTCCTTTCCTATACAATGATCCCTCGACCAGCTTGTACATGCATGCTCTTCGAATCAACCTATCCTTCTGTTGAGGATCATCGGGCAATGTCCCTGATGCGAAATAAGTGGTCAATGGTTTTATCCACTCTGCATCTTGCTCGATGACTCCGACCTTTGAGGTGGTCAAACCCATTTCTATTGAAGGTTTTGTAAGGTATTCGAGAAAAAAACACCTATTGGAATAGGCGTTCGTGAGGAACCCAATTTCGATAACTAGTCCGCTAAGGAGTTTTCCTTGCGCGGTATATGTTGGACTTCGAAGTCCTTGAAGTGTTTTTCCAACTTCCTCACTTCACCCAGGTACTGAGCCAATATCTCATCAGAACATCTGTGTTCCTTAGATACCTGGTTTACGACTAATTGCGAACCTCCCTTCACTAAAAGCCGATGGACTCCGAGAGATTTGGCTGCTCGAAGCCCGGCTAGAAGTCCTTCATGCTCTGCCACGTTGTTAGTGGCAGGGAATAGAAACTGTATGACATATTGGAGTTGATCACCCTGTGGTGTTATCAACAAAATCCCAGCTCCCGAGCCTTTAAGCTCGTGGGAGCCATCAAAATACAATGTCCAATGATCGTTTGGCCCTGAACTTTCTTGAGGTTGATCCTCGGTATTCGTCCATTCAGCCACAAAGTCAGCTAGGACTTGGCTTTTTATGGCTGTTTGGGCAGTAAAATAAAGATCAAACTCCCCAAATTCTACTACCTATTTGGCAATGCGACCTGCTACCTTTTGGTTATGAAGTATATTTCCAAGAGAAAAAGACGAAGGTATTGTGATTTTGTGAGATTGAAAATAATGTCTCAGTTTTCTGAAAGTCATCAGAAGAGCATAAATCAGTTTTTGGACCTCAGGGTATCTCTCCTTCGGTCCGTGTATGACCTCACTTGCATAGTAGATGGGTCGTTGAGACACTCCTCTTTCTGCAATAAGCACTGCGCTGACCACATTTGGCGTTGCTGCTAAGTAAACTAGTAAAGGTTCACCTTCTAAAGGCGAAACCAATACTGGAGGATTTGAGATATAAGCCTTTAAGCCTTCAAAGGCTTTGTCAGCTTCTTTAGACCATTGAAACCCCTTATTACTCTTGCAGATCACCTTAAAGAAAGGTAAACCATGTTCTCCTGATCGAGAAATGAAATGACTAAGTGCTGCCATTCGACCAGTTAAGGCTTGGACCTCCTTCACTGTGGAAGGTGGTTGTAATTGTTTGATGGCTCAAATTTTCCCAAGATTAACTTCAATCCCACGAGAGCAAACAAAGAAACCAAGCAATTTGCCAGAACTAACCCCAAAAGTACACTTTTCAGGATTAAGCTTTATTCTATGTTTATTTACATTTTCGAAGGTCTCTGTGAGATCCTCCAAATGGTCATTCTTAGTACTACTTTTTACAACGAGGCCATCTACGTAGGCCTCCAAATTACGCCTTGGTATTCACTGAAGGTTTTTTTCAGATCAAACGCCGTATGTGGCTGACGTTTTTTAACCCGAACGACATCTTGACATAGCAGTAGACACCAAAGGAAGTGATGAAGGTGGTCTTTTCTTCATCTTCTTTTGCCATGTTGATATGATGGTATCTAGAATAAGCATCAAGAAAACTCATCAGTTCACAATTTGCAGTGGAATCAACTAATTGATCAATGTGAGGCAAAGGGGAGTCATCTTTTGGGCAAGAAATATTTAAACTGGTAAAATCTACGCACATGCGCCACTTACCATTAGATTTATTGACCAGGACTGGATTTGCAAGCCACTCAGGGTGATCAACCTCCCGAATGAAACCAGCTTCAAGGAGCTTATCGAGCTCTGCTCGGATAGCTTCTTGACGATCCAGGATGAAACATCTCAGTCTTTGCTTGACTGATTTTTTCTCAGGCTGAATGGCTAGCCTGTGCTCAATCACCTCCCTTGGGACCCCGGACATATCAGATGGCTTCCACACAAAGACATCTGAGTTGGCTCGGAGCAAGGTGAGGAGCTCGTCTTCCTATTTCTTACTTAGTCCCGCGCCAATCCGGATTGTCTTGGATTGGTCATCGGGGCTAAGTGGTATGAATTTTACCTCCTCATTGGGCTGAGGAGTGTCCTTGACCTTCGTGTACTTCCCTGTTTTATCCTCCAAAGTAAGATCTTTCAGAGACAACTGATCGACAAGTTCTAATGACTTACTATCACATGAAAGTGCGACAGCTTGGTCACCTTGCACCACAATCTCGCCCTTTGGCCCAGGAATCTTAATCTTCTGGTAGACGTGGTGTGTAGCTGCCATGAACTTTGTCAGAGATGGTCTTCCCAAGATAGCATTATAGGTAGACTCAAAATCAACTACTTCGAAAGTAATTAACTCAGTTCGAAAATTAGTAGCTGTACCGAAGGTTATTGGCAAGACTACCTGCCCTATTGGCATAACTGACATACTCGTCACTATCCCATAGAAGGGACTTGTCATTGGTTTAATCTTAGAATGAGGAATTTGCATCTCATCTAAGGTTTTAATAAATAACGGGTCTAAAGAACTACCACTATCTACTAATACTCTCCCTACTTTGCAATTACTTATGGTAGGGGAAACTACTAGTGGTAATTTACGAGAAGTAGACATACCTTTAGCGACGTCTGTGAGACCCCGGGGTATTTAGCTCATAATGCTTAGCCATCCACTTGACTCTAGCATCACAAACCAAATATCCTACGCCTCGGAGCATATGTACTTCCCAGAATTGCAGTACACATACCCTGTACAAAAATTTAGCATCAACTCCATACGCAAGTCATTACATTACTGGGAGTTTCATAATTTACAACATAGTTAACATACATTAAGATTTTATACAAAAGACTCAAGTCTGCAGCGGAAACACTTACCATAAGATGGCTGAAACAGAAACCAACCGGTTTGCCCTTACCCACAAGGCAACCGACTGGAAACGCCCAAGCTAGTCGTTGAAGTCGAAAGCAAAGTCGGTCTCACACTCGTTAACCCCTTGGGGGTCAACTTCCTCTACAGCAAATAAACAATGCAGTTGAGTACAAAAATTGTACTCGCAAGACTTATGATTAACAAACCTATACATAGCTACATGCAGGCTTAAAACAATGGAGGTGGCTATATGGTTCCTTTTGAGCGTAAAGCCACAATTGATTTGCAATAATGTAATAAATTGAAGGCAATTTGTCAAAATAGTTTTTAATTGTTCAAATAACAGTGAGACAATGATTATAGACATAATCTACATCCTAGAGGTGACTTCCCAAAGCCACCACAATAGCACGAATTACCCATTCGTACCACCTATTTTCAAGTTTTTATCAAAATGTTAAAGTCTAACTCTCGAAAGACCTACCCAAGTGTGTCTATAACGAAGGACGTGGCTATTCGAATAGTTTAACCCTGTAGGGATGTACAACTTTACCCACATATCATACCGCCTTTTTGCGAAGCTATTAAGCACACTTCCTTAGGTATGCCAGCACAGCTAAGTCCTACGAGACGCTTTCCACTGGAATGAGTTAATTAAGAGTCGCACGTATGGGGGTTAATCCTTCGTGAATTACCTTATCCAGGTTTTCGCGGGGACGCACTGTTGGAAATATGCCCTAGAGGCAATCATAGAGGTGATTATATTTCATTATGTTCATAATATTGGATAATATGTTATCATGTTCCTAGAATAATATTGTTAATATTGATTATCAAGTATGTGACTTGATTGTGAAACTCTATATTTCTGCGATAATTATTCTTATACGATCCCTGGTCGGAAACATATGAATAGACTAGCATATGTATTGGTTGATGACAATATTTCACGGGTCATAGATATGGAGATATCAAACTAATAATATGGACACATGTTAGAGAACATGATGTTGGATTAGACCCACCTTGAGACACTATTGAGATTGTTATAATTCTATGTGTCGTTAGTTGGTCTCAAGCAATGATGATGTATAATCCTTAGACTTGAGATCAACATAGTTTCCTACATGTGTAATAGCACTCTTAGGGGTTGCCAAACGCTACACCGTAACTGGGTAGTTATAAATGTAACTTTCGTGTATGCTATGAAACATGCAGAGGAATGTGGCTGGTCAGATATGGGATTTGCCCCTCCTAACATAACGGGAGAGATGTCTCTGGGCCCCTCGTTGTGATCGGATAAAGAAAGTGCATGGCCATGCCACTAGTAGTCGAAGTGTTCGACCACGTAAAGTAATCCAACACTCGATCGAGAAAGCATTGAACAGTCCATGAATGACACAACATCTCAAGCACGAGTTCAACCGGACATCGTGAGGCAAAGGAGTATACGAGTAGGTCGCTTAGTTTGACAGGTTATAGATCGGTCGTATGAAGATCTGAGCTGGTCATAGATCGGTCGAGCGTAATCACAGAGTGGTCGTAACCTAGTCGTAAGGAGTTACTGGTAGTCGTGACCAAATCGAATCGATCGTATAGAGATAGGACCTGGTCGTAAGTGATGAGGACATGGTCGTAGATCATATTGCATTAAGGTTCGTCCGATATAATTTGTGTGTATTCGGGAATCGCTATGTTCTGCTAGGAGCTGCTACGACTCGTGATCGGAAAGGGTTTTCGAGTCACAACCGATTACGCATGAACCTACAGGGTCACACACTTAATGTGTTGGAATAAACCAGTACGAATATGATTTGTCAAACGTGTTCGGATAGGATCCGTCACGAGCACTATATAAGGAGATGCATGAGGCTATTGGCTGGACGAGTGAATCACCACCGAAACCCTAGCCGCCATCTTCCTGAGAGCTCTGCCGTGCGACCAGGTGCTAGTACACCGATGCATGGTTGTTCCTTCCCTGGACGTGTAGATACCGTAGAGGTGCTACTGCGATTGTTGCGCTTGAGGACGATCCGCGATCTTCCCAAGGAACTGCAGAGGTTGCTGGAGGAGACGATCAACTCGCAAGGACGCTGGACGATCGACTACGACCACTATATCGACTTGCTCGACGCTGGATGATCGACTACGACCACTACATCGACGCGCACTACGTTGGACCAGGATGCTCTAACCCTTCTTCTGCTGCTCTGCACGTCTGGTGGTAACGATCTGTGATCATCTACTTGCTTGGCTTCCTGGTTTGCGTGGTAGAAATTTTGATTTATAGCTATCGTAGCCTACCCGTGGCCCAACACCCACACATTGTGTCGAAGACATCGGTCAGCCATAACGACTGCCGATGCTCCTTCGGGCGTGGGAAATTAACCAGGATCCCATCCCCGCACATGCCCTAAAACAATTGAATGACAGAACATTTTTCTCCTATATCTACTACCAGCGACTCATTAATTAACACTCCCCAGAGTACTAAGTCAAGAGGGGACCCATATGACCCTCATGTGGTTGCACGCGATAATGATTGGTTTAGTGTAACAAGATGTTCGGTCCTTGTTGACTCGGGCACCAAGCACACACCCAAAAGCACACCAGCCAACTAATGTGCCCAAGTCTAAAATATTTTATTTTTATTTTTAGTTTTTCCAAATAAGATACATGCATGAGTACCCTGGCTCAAATAATTTAGAGTGGGATTGTAATGATCGCCGAGACGATGATCCCCAGACTACCGATCTAAGCATTGCTAAGCGACAACTCGCATACAGTAAGTAAAGTCACTAGAGCCCATCCAGCGGACTCTAAATCACAGCGGATATAATCCTAAGCTCAGAAGTAGAGGATGGACATTTTTCCTACAGTTCATTTAACTATACAGGTAAACTATCGCGACTGAGAAAATACTTGTCAACATATCATGCATACATACAGTTGAAACATTTGAAATATTAGCAGGCACAAATAATAGGATCAACGTGCATCAAAGGAAATCTGCTTGCCTTGCTAAAGAAAATCCACTTGCTGCTGAGGATCACTCTCGTATTCAATAGTATTGTCGAAACCTATTGAAAGAAAATCGAAAAGGACCAATAAGAACGAATAACATCAAATAAACCAAAATTTGAATTCATCAAACAAGCATCAAACTCATACAGTAGGTAGAGAAAGATTTTAGAAAAATTTAGAAACAAGAATAATTTTATTTGGAGTTGAGAAGAATTTTCTAAGAATTTTACAAGGTTAAAAACATAAATGCACAATTAAATTAATTATCAATATTTTCTGAAACAGGAACATAAATCAAACTCTTGCCAAGCTATAGTACAAGAAAAATGAAAACTAACAAAATTAATTTCACTCAATTTGAAGTTAAGATGAAATACTTATGAATTTTTGAAGTTTAAACCATTTTCTAGTATAAAAACAAATCTTTTTAGATAATAATCTAAATCCTAAACTTTTCTGGAGCATAGACAAAATTAACATCTATTCCAGTAAAAAGTACACTAAGAATGAGAACCAACAAAATTGGTTTCATTCAATTTGGAGCTAAAATGAAATAGATATGGATTTTTGAAGTTTATTGAATTACCAGTGCAAAAATAATTCAATTCAAAATTTCAAAAAGGATTAATCCCTTTGATACCCGGGCTGAGCTGACCCACGGTCACTGACCGGTGGGGCCCGAAGCTAGGCACTAACTGGGTCCCAGCTCGGCCGAAGAATCGTTGGAAACAGATTTCCAAGAATACGCCGTCGTTTTTGTCGAACGTAAACTTGAATTTAAGAGCCACGAAAATACGCGTCTACTAAGTGAAAATGTACTTAACAAAAGGCACCATCACTTAACCGCCCGGGAGGGGGCCCACATGTCAGCGACTCTGGGATTTCAAATGATTCAATTAGATTTCTAATTATGTTTAGGTTCAGCGGAGTCCACAAGTCATAAACATATTAAGAAATAATCAAACGCTAATGACTTTGGTTAACTCTAATTGTACCGGCGGTTCGTCGGCATTCTCGCGCGCGAGCGCGACGGCGAGGCAACTGATCTGACGAAGCAAAGGTCCTCCGGGCTCGGGACCAACACGCACGAGTGCACACCGTGCTTGCGAACTTGGTGACGGTGACGTGGGTCTTCAAGGAGGTCGGTGGCGAGCTAGCGGTGATCGGAGGCAGCGACGAAGACACGGCTCCTGCAGACGAAGCGCTACGGGTGTCGAGGAGGCACCGGGAAAGTTGCTTTGGGATCGCCTCCTGTAACAGCCCTAGTTTTAGTGAACAGTAATAAAATGCTTTTCCTAGCATTTCTAGTCATTAAGAAATATGGGCATTTTGTTACAATTTAAAAACTTCCATTTTCGAACCAAATCTAAGCCTTGTTTGAAGCTTCAAAAGAGAATACAAGTCAATGCTTGTATTAAGACCGGGGAGGTATTTTTATCAAATACTAGATAAATTATCTTGAATAAAAATAATTTTTATCAAATTTTTAGAGATTATTTTCACCTTATGAAAAATCTTTGTTCTCTAGTTAAACCTATTCGGTCAAATTAATTAGTTAAGTATTTTAAAACATGAACAGTGGTTTTTAAAACTTATTTGGGATCTTCATCATCCCAGTAGCTTCTCTGAAAATTTTTGTATTTTTATAAATTTATTTGGTATTTTTAAACCTCTGGTCAAACTTTTGAATTTTAATTTTGGGTCTAGTAAACCTTAGACCCAGCCCCAAACCTTTTGGCACTGTAGCGACTTGAACCACATTGGTTTAGTCCAATCTTGTGCTGTTTGGACTGGCTCAGTCACGTTAGGGCTCAACCCCAACCTCTAGTGAACGAGAGCCGTCTGATTTTGAAACGAGCAAACGAGATGCGTTGGGACGTTCGAACCATCTGAACAATCCACGCAATCTCCACCGTCGATTTCCAAACGAACCATCCAGATCTATTGGGCCATTCGGACCATCCGAACGCGCCATGTCATCCTCACCGTCCAATCTTAATCGGACGCGACACCATCATTGGTTTTGAAACCAAAGCGCGCCTTATCTCCGTTAGATTTAAACTCAACGAATCACATCAAGTGTGACATTCGGACCATCCGAACACACCATGCAATCTTAGCCATTAAATCTAAATCGTATCGCCCGCATTTTATTGGGCCATGCCATTTTCAAATGGAAAAGCCCAACGCGCGTGCGAGCCTTAGGATTCTAAATCAACAGCCAAGATCGATTGGGCCGTTCAGACCGTCCGAACACGCCTTGATTCTGAACCACTAGATTTAGATCTTACCATCCTCGTTGAGTGGGCCGTTCGGACCGTCCGAACCCCACTTCAATCTCAACCCTTGAATCCTGATCCAACGGCGCCACTACTTTCGTTTGAAACTCAAAGGCGCACATCTCTTTCTTGGCCATTGGATTTTAATCGTACGGTTAGTATGAGTTGGGCCGTTCTGACCGCCCGAACGTCCCACTCCATCTAAGCCATTCGTTTGCGATCGGACCGTCCATATGAAAAGTGATGTTCGGACCATCCAAACATCCAAATCAATCAGGGTCATTCATTTTTGATCGGACCGTCCTCGTTTGTTTGAGCTCACTGTTTTCAATCCTCACTGAGACTGACAGTAGGGCCTACAAGTCAGCGACCCAACTTCACCTTCTCCGCACCATTTCGACAGTTCCGAGCTCATCGACGGCAAGGTGGCGTTGCGTCGCGTTTTTGCAGCATACAAACACCACTTGGCACCATTTCACTGCCATTATCGCCACTCATCAGTTCCTTGTCTTCTCCGACGAAGTGGATATAAAAACCCTCTTGATCGCTCTAGGCTAAATTGATGCCGCACTGAGTTCATCCTCATTTCAATGGCATATCCTCTCTTCCTTGCACTTTTGTTCATCTCTTTCGATGCCTTGTTCATCCTGTTAATGGGAGCTTGTAACATCCCAATTTTTTGAGCTTTAAAAAAAATCCTTTGAATAGTTGTAGTGAGAAAATTCATCATTTAGATTTATTTGAATTTAATTCAAAAGCTTAAATATGAACCTTGAGTAACAAAACAATTTAATATGACTAAAGTCAACATGAACAATGGTCAAAACTATTTTATTTGGATTCTTTGTGCTTGTATATATTTTCTAGATTTTTCTAGAATTTTTTCAAGTTCATTTGCTAATTTCTATTGCTTATTTGAATTCTCGGTATTTTCAAAAAAAAGAAAAGCTAATTAAAATCTCCTAAATAGCTTTGGGCCGAAACCCTCTTGCTTTGGCCCATTCCTGTTCATCTCGCGCGCGGCCCAGCAGCCCAACCCACCCTTGTCTATGGCCGTCCGATTGAAAGCGTGCGGTTGGATCAGATCGGCGGCTTGCGCGCGCGCCCCCGCTCCCGCGTCTCTCTCCAGGTGGGCCCGTGATGGCGTCGTCGTCCCCGACTTGGTCTCTTCCTCGTGACGCAGCGCCGCGTCTGCCATTTTCAGACCTCCGAGCTCGTCCGACAAATGTGCAAACAGCCCCGATTCTTCGCGCGGATGAGCCCTTCTAGAAGCCCTATCTCTTCCGCACTCGTTTCAAACGAATTTGAAATTCGAATTCGTCTCTATCCCATTTTCCCGGCGCCATTTCGGCGGTTTGATCTCCACGCAAGACGCCACCTCGAGGTCGCCTCGCGCCTATAAATAGGTCCCCGAGGATCGCCATAGCACCTTTCCAAAACCCTCACTTTAATTTCCCTCGAGCCTGGCCGCCGCAATTCCCCATCTAGGGTTTTCAGCCGTGTTTCATCGCCATCGAATTGCACCGTCATCATCGCCGCCGCGTCATCATCGAGTGCACCGTCGAGTCCGCCGTCGCCACATCTACCTCCTAAACCCCTTCGCGTCGCCGGAACGCCACCGGAGACCCCGTCGACAACGCCTGTAGCTCTCCGCCGCTCCGAGCTCGCCGCCGGCCACCACCGTCATCCTCGACCACCCGGAGCTGCCTCATCAGGTTTGCAATAGCGAGGGCTACACGTTGGTGCCATCCACTCTCGCCGGAGCGCAGCCGTTCGCCGGCGACCATCGGTTCCAGAGCCGCCATCGCCGCCGTTGTCGTCCTTGCTGACGTGGTCGCCCAATCACCCGGCCACCTCAGCGCCCGTCGCATCTGCAAGGCGTGCGTGTCGACCACGTGGTAGCCGTCGGCGCCACGTCGCGTGGGTGCGCCACGCCACTAACCAGATCCAATCGGCTCGATGGACTTGGTCATCTTGTGAGCCATATCAGTCGGCGACGTGGGTCCCACACGTCGATTTTTCTTTTTATTTTTATCTTTTTCAAAATTCCCAGGGCTGACGTCATGCTGACATCATGCTTGCGCAATATTCTGATTTTCTTTTGAGAAATAATTCGGGATATTCCAAAAATAGGATTTTCTTTAGATTCAAACTTCCAAAGCCCATAACTTTTGCATCCTAACTCCAAATCAGTCCATTCAAATTTCTAAATTCCTATAAATTCAAGATCTATTTAATGGAGATTTTTATTTAATTTTTTGGAGTTGTTTTGCCTTTATTATTTATTTAGTTTGTTTGTTTGCTTCTTTTGCGAGTAGACTTCGACACTTCTGGAAGATTTGAAGAAGGAGGAGCACAACAAGACCAAGATCAATTCCTAGACCTGTTCCAAGGCAAGTCATGCTTTGACCATGATTGAATCCCAGATTTCTAAATGTTATTTTAATTCAAAGTATTGCATTTTATTTCAAGTAATTGTTTAAACACTTTTGGGATTAGCTATTAAATCCAATCTGTTATGCCTTCCTTGTATAATTGTTATGCCTTGATCCTTGGTCACCCTAGTTGATATTTAGTTGGTAATATTGTAGCACCAACGTGGGTTGGTTAGACGCGATTAGGTCGCTTAGCCATGCCACGAATCATTTATTCATGTAAAGTTGCAATTATTAACTTGACTAAGTGACTATGTAACTTTGTAATAATATGTGTGTACTATGTGTCTTTGTGGCATGTGTTGCACTTAAATCAACCGGGTGGGAAAAGGTTTGGACTGAGGCAAGTGGTGGGAACTGTGTGACATGGTGGCTATGTGATATGGGAATGTGAATCGTGTGTCAAATTAATCAGTGTGCCATAGTTAGAATTTGGAAGTCTTACTTGGTCATTTAAGGATGAACTTTGTGCACCATTGAATCGAGCCCTTCAAATGCGACCACATACTGTTATGGGACGGGCCTAGCATAGTAAGATACTGAATTCTTGGCATTGATTGCTCGCAAAGATGGGTTAGGCTATGTGAAAAGGGTGGAGGTGTGTGCTACCATGTAGTCGCATCATGGGCGGTTATTGCTTCCTGTCCAACGGTGTGTGTTGTACCATACACTGTGTATGGTTTGGTATGACGTAAGCACATCGGGAGCAGCTATGTTAAGATGAAGTTTTTGAAATGCTTTGTTACGATTAGTGCTTGCAACACTGGTTGTATCTTGTGGGTAAAGTGTACAAACTCTGCAGAGTGTAAACAATCTATTCGAATAGCCGTGTCAGCGATCATGGACAACGCTCGGGGATTTCACACGAGGGGTAGATCTTCATAAACTGTGTGGGAAGGGAGCTGTGTGATCTAAATCATATGGCTATGTGAATAATCTGTTTAGGCTGTGTGTGTCTTTGTGAAATCAAACTGTTAAAATTATTATTGTCTATTTGTTTTACTTATTTTCAATCTATTATTTGTATTCAACTGCAAATGTTGCATTTCTGCAAAAGAACCACAAAATGCCATTCCCTTGTAATAAGCCTGCATGTATAATTGCATTTCTGTGGTGTGAATTGCGAGTACGGTGTGTACTCACGCTTGCTTTAAACTAAATCAAGCAGAAGAGGAGGAGTCTTCGCCAGTATTCGAGGAGGAGTTTATCGAAGGTGCCTGATCGCGGGGTCTAGTTCGATCGGTTGCTGTGGTGAATCGATGGGATGCCATTGTTTACATTTTATTTGCTTTATTTCTCTGTTAGCCTGCGTGGCTTAATAAATGTAAACTCGACCGTAAGGTCAGACCACTATTTATTAATCAAACTATTCGTTTATGTTACTATTCGCTTGTGTGGATCGATATCCATCTTTGTTGACACTGTGTGCACTAGCGTGATCCTGGACTAGTGCATTAAACACAGAGGGTCCAGAATTGTATTTTTGGGTCCCGACAGAGCTCTTGGCATTGTTTGTAGATCAAGGGTGCAAGGTTGTCGTTTGAGCAAAGGGAGCGCGCACCGAATGCCAGCTTTGGGTTAATCTCATTCTCGGTAATTTCTTGAAAAATCTCTTCGCGTCACATCGTGTCTTTGGATCTAAGGAGCAAAACCCCTCAATTAATTTCATTTTTGATTCAAGAGGTTTGTTGAATTTGGAAATCTTTCTTTTCCGGCCGTAATCACTCCTTTCGTCCTTAGTAGTTTTGTGTAAGTCTTGCGAGTATCTTTTGTACTCAGGTTCTTTAACCACTTGTTGCAGATGAGGACGGTTATTTGTACGAACTACCCGTTAGCGTCGATCAGGGCGACGCTAACGAGTGACGCTATTTTTATCCTCCACTCAGTTGCCTAAGGGCGATGGGCAAACTAGTTGGAACTTTTGCTATTTATATTTTGTTTTCGCTGCTTAAACTCTTGTTAAATGCTGCTGGTCGGTTACTTCTGTTGAACCGAACCAATGTTGTAAAGTTTTGATTATGTTATAAGTATACTGTATGCCTTGTATGACATGGTACAATGTTGTTTAGGATATATGCACAATAGTCTTTTATCTTGGGAACTATTGTAAGACATATGTCCGGGAACCCGGCATTGGGTTTATTCCTTGTCAAAAATTATGCTTTCGGGTGTAATTCTTTAACTTGGAATATATTCAATACCAAAGGGTCCTCACAGCGTTGGTATCAGAGCCATACTGACTGTAGGTTAGAAATAGCATGGTCATTAGCATTAGTAAGTCTTCTGTGAAATTATTTTGATAACAAAATATTTTCTACAAGTTTAAGTATGATATCTTTTATTTCTTACCCATCTTAGTGTCCTTTCTTACCCCAACTTTCAGTTGGATTTATAAACTATTCTGCTCACTTACCTTGTCTTTTGTCTATAGATGAGTGGGTGGTATTTGGTTAAGGAGACTCGTGTCGAAGACGTGGATGGATACCCAGCTTTGCTGTGGGACATGATGTGGCGGGCTAATTTCACCTACCAACCGGAGTACGCCATCTATCGCCGAGATCGAGGACCTGGGATGGAAGAGTACCGGGCTGTCATCAACGTTATTGCTAGACAGGTGACGGGTAGCCTTCCCTACTGTATCCAAGTACATGCCACTTCTGAAGCCATGGGATGATGAGCCTTCTTCGTCATGATTTGACGGAGCTATCTCAACCACCTCACTATCATTTTCCTAAGCGAGGCCCGGGAGCAGAAGTGAACACGTTCGATAGGATTCAGTTTGGAGAAGATCCACAAGTGCGCCAGTTGGCGAGGTTGGTTCACATTATGGACCAAGTCCATCGTTGCCTGGTGTACGAGCTGTGGGAGACCCGCCACCATCTGATAGAAGCTCAGGAGTACCTCAGGATCGGTGTTAGCATGAATCATGTTCCTCGTAACGTGCTTTATGGTAACAACAAGACCTCCCCAGCTGCTTCTGCACCACCAAATCATCGACTTCTGGAAGTGGTGGGGCTTGTACCTACCTATGGGCAGCATCGCCAAGCCCGGATTCGGCAGGCTTTCCTTGCACTCAGCGGTCGGCACCCCCTGGAGGTCAAAATCTTTTGCTAGGTTCTCCGAGGCGTCTCATCAGTCTGTTGAACCCTATAGACACCGGATCACCTGAAGCCCATCTTTTAGATGATTTTTCAGTGAACTTCAACCGGGATGACTTTGCTTAGACCTTGGTTGTTGAGGGCTTATGGCATAGCTTTGTAATCAGCTAGTAGCTGTCCTTTAAATAAATGTAATAGGATAGCTTTCGGATATTTTGGACAATCGGTTGTAAGACTTTTTGTTTCGGACCATAGCCATGTTGTCTAACGACATATATGGTTGTACTGTCCTGAAACTTGCTGTTGTTGTTTAATGGATTTTGTGTTCTTTTAGTGTTAATTCTGGTGCATTTCATGTCATGATGCATGTTAAGTTTAGTACTTTCCCTTGCTGTCCAAAAAATTTTTTTGTACTTGTTCGAGTGTACTCTTGTTAGTTGCTAACAGTTGTATGGTAACAGAATGACAGGACCTACTACACGCTCGTGAGCACAACAAGAAGAGGGGTCCTCACCCCCGCGATCCCATTTTGCTTCTGTCACTGATCTTTACCCTCAGGGAGACCAGGCAGAACCTTCTGGTCGCCAGGGTCAGCAGAGTGGTCGACTTGAGGAAGAGCTTCCTCTGCCGCCCACCATGGCTGATGTGCTCATGTAGATAGAGCGCAACAGAATGGATCAGACGCGCATCCTGGAGCAAATTGCGTGTAATACTACTTCAGCTCCCGCACCAGCTAGAGATGCAGGAGGTCACCGCGCTCAGGGAGGTCTTGCTGATTTTTAGCGAATCAACCCGCCGGTGTTCTCCAGCTCCGAAGACCCCATGGAAGCTGAAGATTGGCTTAGGAATATTGAGAAGAAGATGTTGATTGCTCAATGTTCTGAGAGGGAGAAGGTGTTGTTTACTAGTTATCAATTGGATGGAGTAGCCAGTGCTTGGTGGGACAATTTCCATGCCATCCAGCCCGCTGGACACGTCCCAACTTGGGACGAGTTTAAGGAAGCATTTCGTGAAGCTCACATTCCAGAGGGAGTTGTGATGATTAAGCAGCAAGAGTTTCTCGCTCTTAAGCAAGGGCAAAAGACCTTGACAGAATATCTCCATGAATTCAACTTCCTTGCCCAATATGCACCCGATGACGTTTCGACGGACCTTCGTCGTCGAAACCGACTCATGAATGGCTTGACTGAGGAGCTACAGATGTCATTAGCAGTTCATGACTTCATAAATTTCCAACATCTGGTCAATAAAGCCATCATAGCTGAAAGCAAGAGTAAGGCCTTGGATGAGGCACGAAAGCGAAAAAGGGCTGCACAGGCTACAGCTAGTGGCAGTTAGCCGAGGCTGCGCATGTGGCAACCTCAACCTCCTCGTGCACCAGCTGCAACTCCACCGAGGCCACCGGTGTTTGCACCTCGTCCTCCTACACCTTCTGGGCAGCCGAGAGCTGCTGGGACTCAGCCACCTAATGCTAACAACGTCAAACCTGGTGTTATCTGTTTTCACTGTGGTCGTCCTGGACATTATGCCAATAATTGTTTGGCGAGGCAACGTGGTCTGCCTCTTGTTCATCCTCCTCTAGCATCTATACAACCAGCTCCACCTCCGAGGCCACCTGTCAAGGTTGATTCGGCTCATGCCCGAGGTCATGTGAACCAAATTTCTCCAGAAGAGGCAATTGATGCTCCTGATGTCGTTCTCGGTATGCTCCTTGTTAATTTCAGTCCAGCTATTGCTTTATTTGATTCTGGAGCATCCCATTCTTTTGTTAGGAGTCAGTTTGCTATTCAACAATAGTTAGACATGCAAACACTCCTGCCACCCTTTATTATTCAATCACCTCGATCGGTTTTTAGAACCGATCAAATTTGTTGTGGTGTCAACAAAGAGATCCTTGGGGTCAAATTTTTGGCAAACTTGATTGTGATAGATTCTAAAGGGTTGGATGTCAGCTTGGGAATGGACTGGCTATCCAAGAACCAGGGGCAAATTAATTGTGCTCAACGATCCATTTCTGTGACTAATGAAAACGGCATTCAAGTTGTTTTTCATTCCAAGACAGTCAATTCTCATCTTTATGCCATGCAAGCTGATGCCACCTCCACCTTGGAGTCAGTACCAATAGTTTGTGAGTATCTGAATGTCTTTCCTGAAGACCTTCCAGGCATGCCCCCGGATCGTGAAGTGGAGTTCGTGATCGAACTAGCACCTGGTACTACTCTAGTATCCAGAGGACCTTATCGGATGCCTCCCAATGAGCTGGTAGAGTTGAAGAAACAGCTTGGGAATTACTTGACAAGGGATTTATCCGACTGAGCTCCTCACCTTGGGGATTCCCGACCATCTTTGTCAAAAAGAAAGACAAGACTTTGCGGATGAGTGTGGACTACCATCTGTTAAATGAAGTCACTGTCAAAAACAAATATTCTCTTCCTCGCATTGATGATTTTTTTGACCAATTGACTGGAACCCGAATCTTTTCCAAGATTGATATGCGATCAGGTTATCATCTTATCAAAGTCAGAGCTGAGGACATTCCTAAGACAGCATTCTCTACTCGCTGCGGCTTGTACGAGTATACTGTCATGTCCTTTGGTCTGACAAATGCTCCAGCATACTTCATGAATCTCATGAATTCGGTATTCATGGATTACTTGGACAAACTTGTTGTCATCTTCATTGACGACATTCTTATTTACTCCAAGTTTGATGAAGAGCATTAATAGCATTTGAGGCTTGCATTGGAAACACTTCGTCGACATCAGCTGTATGCAAAATTCAGCAAGTGTGAGTTCTGGCTTAAGAAAGTTCACTTTTTGGGACATGTGTTATCCAAAGGTGGTATCACTGTTGATCCAAGTAAGGTACAAGATGTACTAGACTGGGGTCAGCCCAAAAGTGTTTCTGACATCCGAAGTTTTCTTGGACTTGCGGGTTATTACCGTAGGTTCATTGAAAATTTCTCCAAAATTGCAAGACCTTTGACTCAGCTTCTGAAGAAGGAGAAGAAGTTCGAATGGTCAGTCGAGTGTGAAGAAAGTTTTCAGCTTTTGAGAGAACTCTTGACCAAAGCTCCAGTTCTCATTCTGCCAGATATTCACAAGAGCTTTGATATTTATTGCGATGCATCTCGCCATGGACTTGGTTGTGTTCTCATGCAAGAGGCCCGAGTTGTGGCGTATGCATCCAGGTAGTTGAGGCCTCATGAAGTAAATTATCCTACTCATGGTCCATGCTTTGAAGATTTGGCGATATTACCTCATCGATAATCGTTGCGAGATCTATACTGATCATAAGAGCCTAAAGTACATATTCACTCAAGCTGATTTGAATATGCGACAAAGGAGATGGCTTGAGTTGATCAAGGACTACGATATGGGTGTTCATTATCACCTAGGCAAAGCCAATGTAGTGGCTGACGCTTTTAGCAGAAAGTCGCAGTGCAACTACTTGTCGGTAACACCTCTTGCTAAAGGCTTGTGTGCGGAATTTCAGCGCCTAAGTATTGAGATGGTTGAAGAAGGATTTTTCGTTGTCTTAGAAGTGAAATCCACACTTGAGGATCAGATCCTTGAGGCTCAGAAAACCGATGCAGAGTTAGCTGAAATCAAGAAAAATTTGAAGGTGGGTAAAGCCAAGGAATTTTTTGAAGACACCCGAGTTATCATTCGGTACGGTAACCGTTTAGTGGTACCCTCAGATCCCCAGTTTAGAGAGCTAATTCTTAAAGAGGCTCACAACTCCAAGTTTTCTATACATCCTAGGAGTACCAGGATGTACCAGGATTTGAAGAAGACATTCTGGTGGAGCAAAATGAAAAGGCAAATTGATCAGTATGTTGCTGAATGTG
This sequence comes from Phyllostachys edulis, assembly GCA_036346405.1. Taxonomy (NCBI): domain Eukaryota; kingdom Viridiplantae; phylum Streptophyta; class Magnoliopsida; order Poales; family Poaceae; genus Phyllostachys; species Phyllostachys edulis. The sequence continues at coordinate 24,304,113 of CM070556.1, read as the reverse complement.
ATATTTGCCAAAGGGTTAAAGCCGAGCATTTGAAACCAGCGGGTACCCTTCAACTGCTGCCTATTCCCCAGTGGAAATGGGAGGAAATTAGTATGGATTTTGTTACCGGCCTTCCAAGGACTTAGAGTGGGTCCGATGCCATTTGGGTGATCATTGATCGTCTGACAAAAGTTGCTCATTTTATTCCTGTCAAAACCACCTTCAATGGCCACCAGCTAGCGGAGCTCTATATCTCCAGAATTGTTTGTCTCCACGGTGAATCGAAGGTCATTGTCTTTGATCGTGGCCATCAATTCACTTCCTACTTCTGGAGTTGTTTTCATCAAGCAATGGGGACTGAACTCTCTTTCAGCACTGCTTATCATCCTCAAACCAGCGGTCAGACCGAGAGGGTGAATCAAGTAATGGAAGACCTTCTCAGAGCCTGTGTGCTGGCATATAGCAAGAACTAGGAGAAGTGCTTGTCGTATGTGGAGGTGGAGTTTTCCTACAACAACAGCTACCAAGCAAGCATTCAAATATCACCTTTTGAAGCATTGTATGGAAGAGCATGTAGGACTCCGTTGAACTGGTCCGAGTCTGGAGAAAGACCATTCTATGGTCCAGACTTGGTGGTAGAAGCCGAAGAGCAAGTTCGTCTAATTCGAGACCGTCTGCGCATTGCACAGTCTCGTCAGAAGAGCTATGCTAACCATCGTCGTTGTGAGTTAAGCTTTGAGGTGGATGATCATGTCTATCTTAAAGTGTCACCGATGAAGGGAACTCATTGATTTCAGGTGAAAGGAAAGTTAGCACCTCGTTATATCGGACCTTTCTGAATCCTTGCAAAACAAGGAGCTGTGGCCTATCAATTGGAGTTACCAGACTCTTTTTCAGCATTACATGATACTTTTCATGTCTCTCAACTGAATAAGTGTCTTCATGTTCTTGTTGAAGCCACTGCTTATGAGAGTCTTGACCTCCAACCAGATCTTTCCAACCAAGAGCAACCGGTGCGCATCCTCGATGAAATGGAACGTAGGACAAGAAACCACACCGTCAAGTTCTTGAAAATCTAATGGGGCAATCACACGGAAGAGAAAGCCACTTGGGACCGTGAAGATCTGATGAGGATTGAGCACCCCCACCTCTTCCATGATTTAAGTGCCTTCAAATCAAGAAAGGCAAAGTTAAACAAAGCATTGTAAAAGGAAATGTAAGAACAATACCATGTTGTTCCTTTTTGTCTTTCTTTAACACATTTGAAGGAAATCAAAACAACAGATGTTGTAATATTTCTTTTCTATCTTTGAAAGAAATGAAAACAGCAGATGTTGTTTATTTTCATTTCCTATCTTTGAAGGAAATCAAAACAACAGAAGTTGTGTTTCTTGAAAAGATCTGTTCAGCGTCTTTCTATTCCAGTTTTAGCTTTACCTGGAATCTCGGGATGAGATTCTCTTAAGGGGGGGGGGGGAGATTTGTAACAGCCCTAGTTTTAGGACCAGTAATAAAATGCTTTTCTTAGCATTTCTGGTCATTATGAAACATGGGCATTTTGTTACAATTTAAAAACTTCCATTTTCGAACCAAATCTAAGCCTTGTTTGAAGCTTTAAAAGAGAATGCAAGTCAATGCTTGTATTAATACCAGGGAGGTATTTTTATCAAATACTAGATAAATTATCTTGAATAAAAATATTTTTTATCAAATTTTTAGAGATTATTTTGACCTTATGAAAAATCTTTGTTCTCTACGTAAACCTATTCGGTCAAAGTAATTAGTTAAGTATTTTAAAACATGAACAGAGGTTTTCAAAATTTATCTGGAATCCACATCATCCCAGTAGCTTCTCTGAAAAATTTCGTATTTTTATAAATTTATTTGGTATTTTTAAACCCCCGGTCAAACTTTTGAATTTTAATTTTGGGTCTAGTCAACCTTAGACCCAGCCCCAAACCTTTTGGCACTGTAGTGACTCGAACCACATTGGTTTAGTCTAACCTTGTGCTGTTTGGACTGGCTCAGTCACGTCAGGGCTCAACCCCAACCTCCAGTGAACGAGAGCCGTCCGATTTTGAAACGAGCGAACGAGATGCGTTGGGACGTTCGGACCATCTGAACAATCCACGCAATCTCCACCGTCGATTTCCAAACGAACCATCCAGATCTATTGGGCCGTTCGGACCATCCGAACGTGCCATGTGATCCTCACCGTCCAATCTTAATAGGAAGCGCCACCTTCATTGGTTTTGAAACCAAAGTGCGCCTTTTTTCTGGACCGTTAGATTTAAACTCAACGAATCAGATCAAGTGTGACGTTCGGACCATCCGAACGCACCTTGCAATCTAGGCCGTTAAATCTAAATCGTACCGTCCGCATTTTATCGGGCCATGCCATTTTCAAATGGAAAAGCCCAACGCGCGCGCAAGCCTTAGGATTCTAAATCAACAGCCAAGATCGATTGGACCGTTCGGACCGTTTGAACGCGCCTTGATTCTGAGCCGCTAGATTTAGATCTTACCGTCCTCGTTGAGTGGGCCATTCGGACCGTCCGAACCCCACTTCAATCTCAACCCTTGAATCCTATCCAACGGTGCCACTACTTTTGTTTGAAACTCAAAGGCGCGCATCTCTTTCTTGGCCATTGGATTTTGATCATACGGTTAGTATGAGTTGGGCCGTTCGGACCGCCCGAACGTCCCACTCCATCTGAGCCATTCGTTTGCGATCAGACCGTCCATATGAAAAGTGATGTTCGGACCATCTAAACATCCAAATCAATCAGGACCGTTCGTTTTTGATCGGACCATCCTCATTTGTTTGAGCTCACTGTTTTGTATCCTCGCTGAGACTGACAGTGGGGCCTACAAGTCAGCGACCCAACTTCACCTTCTTTGCGCCATTTCGCCAGTTCCGAGCTCATCGACGGCAAGGTGGCGCTACGTCGCGTTTTTGCAGCATAAAAACACCACTTGGCACCATTTCACTGCCATTATCGCCACTCATCAGTTCCTTATCTTCTTCGACGAAGTGGATATAAAAACCCTCTTGATCGCTCTAGGCCAAATTGATGCCGCACTGAGTTCATCCTCATTTCGATGGCGTATCCTCTCTTCCTTGCACTTTTGTTCATCTCTTTCAATGCCTTGTTCATCCTGTTAATGGGAGCTCTTGGCATTATTTGTAGATCAGGAGTGCAAGGTTGTCGTTTGAGCAATGGGAGCGCGCACCGAATGCCAGCTTTGGGTTAATCTCATTCTCGGTAATTTCTTGGCAAATCTCTTCACGTCACATCGTGTCTTTGGATCTAAGGAGCAAAACCCCTCAATTAATTTCATTTTTGATTCAACAGGTTTGTTGAATTTGGAAATCTTTCTTTTCCAACCGTAATCACTCCTTCCGTCTCAAACTCTGGCAGGGTGAGTCTTTTCTCAATTACTCCTAGTCTGAGCTTCTTATGGAGCTAAGTAACCTATCCCAGTCACTCACTCTTTGATCCCTTGCTCATATCATCTTGTCGCCGTGGTCATCTTATTGTCGTTTTTGGTATTTCTCATCACCGGTGAGCTCTAGAGTTTCTCCGACCTCCATCTCAGCTTAGGTAGCTTCTTTAGATACCCTAGTAGCTTAAGCAAAACTCTCTTTACTTAATGTGCGTTCAAATCAACAAAGTTCACGATCCCAGCTGCTCTGTTGTTGTCGGACAGTCCGACAACACTGTAGCAAAGCTTCAGCTGCTAATCCCTGTCGTTAAGTTCCAGTGAATGTAATCTGGGGTATTACCGTTACTAATAATAGTTTATAGCTTAAGAATTTTGTTAGTTTGCACATCAGTACTTTTGATCATGCATATTTTTAGCATTTTGGTATCTTGTATTTTTCTAGATGTTCATTTGCTTTCATCTTTTAGGTTCTGATCTTCCCGACGTGAGTGAAAATCTTATTGAGCAGCCTGAAAGTGAACAAGTTGTTTATTACCAAGGCAAGCATCCTCTTTCACCATGTTGATCGTAGATTTGATACTTTAGTGTTTTAAATTACAGTGACAATTGTGTGCATGCTATTTTGAAGTACCATTAGTTTGTGAGTCTAGTTAGTTATACCCTAATCTTTGTGGCTTATCCTAAATCAAATTCATACACTTATGCTTAAGATAGAATCAGGTGTTAGTATGTTTGATTAATTATTTAGACTTTGCTTAGCCTCGCAAGTCTGTAGAACGTTAGTGTTTGACAAGCTTATCTTGTCAGACTTGGGAAACATCGTTTTGATTTCTATCTTTGATTTCTTTGTCGGTTTGGTTAAAACTGAAAGTTAAATTAATTTTGTTTGATAACAATTTGATTTAGATCTGGACAAGTGGATGCTAGTGATGGTGCCTTCGTGCACGAGATTGGGTAATGTGGTAGTCTTGTCCGCATCATTAAGGACTGAACTTTGACCTGTCAATTTGAGTACCTTATGTACTTTCACACGCGGTGTGTAGGCGCTGCTTGGTTAAGTAAGGGGCTGATGTTATTGAGTTGAGGAACTGGTTGAGTGAGGATATTAGTGAAGTTCACGTGTTCGTAGGGCTCCGATTTCAATTCTATATGTGCGAAGGAGCACAATTTTATTTTCAGTTCATTGAATCGGCATTCCCGGCACAACATGTGTGCCCCGGTTAGCAGGCGCTATCCATCATTTGTACTAAGCGGGATCGGTCGCACATGGGTGATTCAACTCAATAATGTCAATTTGCTGAAAAATACCGAATCTTAGTTTACCCAGCCGGCATACCAAAGGAAGTGTGTCATCGTTCGGAGGCATCCGAAGGGTTACGGGCTGACTAAGTCGTGTGGGTAAAGATGTACACTTTCTTTTAGTAGTTTTGTGTAAGTCTTGTGAGTACCTTTTGTACTCAGGTTCTTTAACCACTTGTTGCAGGTGAGGACGGTTATTTGTACGAACTACCCGTTAGCGCCGATCAGGGCGATGCTAACAAGTGACGCTATTTCTGTCCTCCACTCAGTTGCCTGAGGGTGATGGGCAAACTAGTTGGAACTTTTGCTTTTTATATTTTGTTTCTGCTGCTTAAACTCCTGTTAAATGTTGCTAGTCGGTTACTTCTATTGAACCGAACCAATGTTGTAAAGTTTTGATTATGTTATAAGTGTACTATATGCCTTGTATGACATGGTACAATGTTGTTTAGGATATATGTACAATAGTCTTTGATCTTGGGAACTATTGTAAGACATATATCCGGGAACTTGGCATTACGTTTATTCCTTGTCAAAAAAAATGCTTTCGGGTGTAATTCTTTAACTTGGAATATATTCAATACCAGGGGTCCTCACACCTCCGCTCCAGGAATGAGGCACCCAAATCAATGATGACGGAGGCGTTCAGTAGTGACCGTTATCAAAGCGGTGGCGGACCACCGTGGTCGGAGAAGAACGGTCCGTGCTCCCTCGGTGATGGAACAAAACCAAATTGGAGTCACCACTAGACTCAATAGGACATTGCGAAACTAATGGATCAAAAACTGAGTGGAGAAACTTACCGAAACGCTTTAAGGGCTGCAGGGCCGTGGCCGTCGGGGTCGAAGACGAAGAAGTCGTATCCAGCGATTCACTGGATGAAAAGGATCCGGGTTGGGCAAAACGGAGGCGGCGTGGAGAGGGGAACTTAGAGGCAGGGTCGAGGGCTTGAGAGTGGCTCTGAGGTGGCGGTGTTGCCATCGGTTTGCACCTCAGCCAATACGAAGAAGAGGGTGGTGAGAGCAAGGGAGTGGAAGAGGAAGAAAATGGATGGTCTCAGGAGCTTTATGGAGACTCGGCGATCTTTCGGAGATGGACATGTTTGCAAGAGGTGTCGAACGCAGGGTGTCATGGCGTGCATGCATGGATGCCAACGCCCTCGGCGCGACGGAGAAGGCAATGATGACGACGATGTCGAGCCCGACATGCGGGGCCCGCCTGTAAGAGGCAGAAGCGAAGCGGAGCGGTCGGACTCGGGCACGCGAATGGGTTGGGTCGAACCTAGTTTGGTCGGGGTCTAAGTCGGACTCAGGTTCGGCAGAGCAACACAGTCTGATCAAGTCGACTGGGGTGGCTCGGGGCGGAACAGGGTTCGGGTCCGGTCGATTTAGGGTTTTGATTTGAATTTTGACCGAAAGCAAACATGTTTGACCGGGCTATTTAAAATCGAAATGAAATTCTAAAAATTCTAAAAAAAATTTGTGGGTATTCCCAGATTCCATTATGACTTAGAAAAAATAATTTTAGATATTGTTCAAACTTCATTTGGCTAAAGTAAATCCCTTTTTAAATCTGTTTTAATAACAAAGCTAGGATTTTAATAAGGTTCAAATAACTTCTAAATTTTTTGAAAAATTATATTAATTCATGATAAATAATATACTATTTTAATAAAATATTTTAGGAGACTTTTGCATACACAAATTTCTGGAATCAAGAAGAAACTTGAATTTAATCTAAAAGTTTGAAATTTAAAGTTAATTTCAGCAAATCAAATACAAACTCATGAGTTTCAACAAAAATTTTTGAAATTAACAAACTTTTATACATTTGAAACATAAACCTAAGTTTGGGATGTTACAACGTCCTCCTTAGTAAAGGTTAGAGAGGTATCTGACCACTTGGGGTATTCCGGAAGACCAGGTGGGACCTCAATGTTGCTGACGTCTCTCCATGCCGCCTTGTACTACCGCTTAGAGGTATAAGTGGCCGAACCCCTGTAAATGATGTTGACGTGGTGATCCATCCTTTGAAACGGCATTTCCGTGTCCTTGTCATTACCTTAGACTTTTAGTGGTCCGCAATCTTCTAATGGGACAGGCATTGGACCTTTTCCATTGTAGTAGTCCTCCATCTGCTTCTGCTAAGTACGGTAGTTGTGGAGGTCATGACCAGGAACTTTATGCAATGGGCACTGGCGCTCATTGCTCCTGGACGTACTCGTAGATCGTGGGGCAGTTTGGTCGTTTAAATGACCTCCTTGCCTCCTTTTGGTCCAAGGACCTCTGTTTTGTCGTAAGGTAATCGCTAGTCAACTACTGTGACCTCCCTGGTGGACTGCTTGGACCTCCCCTTCTTCTTTTTAGGTTTTCCTCTGCTGCTCGTGGAGCCTTCGGACCTCTTGGATTTCTTTTCTTTGACATCCTCGAGGCCTGGCTGAGGAGAGGTGGTTCCCTTATCCACCATTCGGTTCCACTCCACTGCCTCATCGGCATCAGAGTACCGGTCGGCCATGTCGAAGAGCTCTGACACGGACCTGGGTGGATTGATGTTGAGGTTTTCTGTGAACCTTTGATATCTCACCGCCTGTTTAAAAGCTTGAATCACAGAGTCATCAGAAACATTTGGTATAGCATTACGGACTTCTATGAAACGTTTTACAAATTATCGTAAATTTTCTTTGGGGGTTTCACGGAGTCGATGCAAATCATCCTACTTCTCCGGCTTTGCATAACAACTTTTGAAATTGTTTTGTAATGTGTTACAAAGCATCTCCCAGTTATATATGGATCCCTTAGGCTGGTTAAATAGCCAGGTCCTGGCGGAACCCTTGAAAACTGTGGGCATATAATTAGTCATTACCTTATCATCGCCTCTAGTGGCCTGAATGGCGATAGTGTAGACTTGGAGAAATCCTTATGGATTTTGCGTTCTGTCAAAAGTCTCCATACTCCCAAGCTTGAACTTCTCCGGCCAGGTAACATTTCTTAGTCCAGAAGAGAAAGCTTTGCACTCTACATAAGGTCCGACACATTGTCTTGTATTACAACGATTATCATGACCAACAAGAGATATGGGACATCCACTACATCCTGAAAAATGGGTGTCATGCTCACCTCGGCCTTGAATGTGATGGCCAGGAGCACCATAGTTTCGGTCTTGCCTTCGTCGTCCAATCGAGGACCCTTCTAGGTGTGAGTCCATTTGGAAAATTATAGTAGGCGATCAGGTAGAAATTTTCTCCGCCACATCCTGTAGCTCTTGTGCAATGGCACGCATCACTTGCACTCCTTGCTCTGGATTTAATCTGTTCGGAGGTCGTGCGATAGCGCTTGCTAAGTAGCGAACATGTTCCGTAGGGGAATCCTCCTGCGTGGGGGTTGGTAAGGTATTTGGTTCTCTTACCATCGTTGCCCGTGGCGATGGCATATGCATTGCTAGCGGTGGCACCCTCGCTGAGGAGCTAGGGGCGTCACAATACTAGTGTTACCAAACCTGTGAGATGTGCGCTTGTGTAGCGGCATGTATCTCGGCTTGTCGGGTCTCTTCCTCTCGTTGGAGGCGTTTCCGTTCTTCCCGCTCCTGGCGTTGCCCTGATGCTTTGGGATTATCGCCAGGATTGGGTTGATTGTCATCGATGGCGGTGACCTGACGACCGTTGGAACAGGCAGAAGGGGTGAGCATGCCCTCGTCCTCTGAGGAAGAGGACGAGTTGTATTGTAGGGTGAATAGAATATTCTCCCCAGATGTTCTCTTTAGGCCTTCAATGTGGAGGCCGCCAGCGAGATCATCATAGTTTGCTAGGCTCTAGGGACCTTCCGAATCTCCTCCAAAGGAGACAGGCTCGGGATGGTACTCGTCCATAGTGGGACTTGTGGACGAAGGCACAGCCGGCGTGGAGCCAACGGAGGCAAGAGATTCAGTGGGCAACGGTGCCTTAGCAATGGCCCCGAAGGAACCATGGGCATTGCCGGATACAAGGACGAAGTTTTCCTCCATATCGTCACCGTAGTCAGAGATGTCGAGGATGCTTTCTTCTCTCCAAGCAGGCAAGTTATGATTTGTCAGCAAAGCGTGAGACACATTACCATAATTGAGTAGACGAAGATGATGACAGCGCTCCCCATGGACGGTGCCAACTGTCGATGTTTGGGACTCTCGTCACAGAACGGACAAATAAGAATATAAAAAGAAAAATGGAGATTACTATTTGTTCGACAAAGGACTCAAGATGGTGAATGTGTATTGCAAAGGGTATGCTCTGATTACAGAAAAAGTGGCTATGAATACATACGGATTAGGGCTTAGATGTGAATCTATGTTACAAAGGCACGTAGGCCGGACTATTTATAGTATTACAAGCGTCGGCAGTTAGTAGCAGTGATGCCCCTTCGCGCCAATGGTTGCGTCTCTTCACACCAATAGTCGTGTCCCTTCATGATGACCGTTATTACCGATATCTCCACGTGTAACTATTATTAACCACATGTGGGTAACCACTTTCTAGGGCCTCCTCTGCGGGGGAGAGGTCCTGAAGAGATCCCGGAGGAGGTCCTGGAGGAACCCATAGAGGAGGTCCAACTAGGTCGCCAGGAGTGTTTTCGGGAATAGTGAAAGGAAAGACTTTATAGAACCACCTTCCAACTGCATAATTGATCTTGGGCCCAGGAGATTAACTCAGGCCAGTAAAAATCTAGCTTATCTATTAATAATTAAATAAAGATATACCCGGATAATTGACTAGTCAACAATCCTCGTCAGACCCCTCGGCGATGTCCTCTCATAGCCACCTCCTCCCATGGTGACGTTAGCCCCGGCGCACGTGTCATCCTCACCTCACCCTAACCCCTTGACGACCTTCTCCCATGGTGACGTCTCCTTAGCGACCTTCTCCCACGACGACGTCCCCTCAGCGACCTTGTCCTCTCTTGCGACTAGGGCTTTAAGGCCAGTTCCCATGGCGATTTGTCTCTGCTCCTCTTCTTTTTTTTTATATATATAAAAAAGCAAATCTGGCCATGTGATGATGGATGTGTCCTTGAGATATGTTGATCTATGTTGTTGGATGTACAAATTGGTGCTAGAAATTTCTTGAATTTGTGGATCTTTGCTGCCACTTCCATTTGCCTTTCCGCCACTTCCTGATTGACATTGCAGCTCCTGGAACACAATCCACAGCTTGTTGTCCGCTACTCTCATCCTTGTTCCTCAGAGAAAGAAGGGGAGAAGAGGAGAAAGAAGCGAGGAAGAAGAAAGTGTTAGAGTTAATCTTGTTTTTGGTAATATTTTTGTTAGTTTCCATTTTCGGTTTGGAGGTAGAATCCGAGTAGGGAGATGAGTCCGTACATGAGTATGTAAAAAAAACCTTTATAAGGAGTTGAGTCTTGTGTATTGAGTTAGTAGAAATAAAAAAAACCAAAAAGAGGAGCAGTGTTCCCGAGACAAACTTCTGTGTTTCATTTTGTCTAGTAGCCTATCTCAGTGGGAAAGAAGATAGTCAGTGCGTAGCTTCGTGAAGACAAGAAAGGAACTAGGTGCTGCTACTTTTCATCGGAAAGACAACCGAAGATAGCAGGAAGAAAAGCGCCAAGCTGGGCGCTGCTATCACGTGAATCAAACGAAGGGTAGAGGAGTTGCTTGGCTTCGTGCAAGACACGTCGAAGGACAGGGCAAGGGGGTCAGCGGGTCCCATGGCCAATTTCCAGTTGCCTCTTTGGGCGAAGCTGAGCGCATTTCATGAAGAAAAGGCCGAGCAATTTTTTTCTCTAGACGAAGCTATAAGTAACAGTGCAAAGTCAAGGAAAAATTCCAACATTTGGTATCAGAGCAAGGTTTATGATGGCTAGAGATGAAACACTAAAGAAGGAGATGCTGTCGCAAGCAACAATGACAACCATCAAGACGACTACATCAGGAAGAACAATATCGAGAGGAGTAGCAATACAGTACCCGATGCTGAACGACACAAATTATGGCCTATGGGCTGTGAAAATGGAAATCATCTTACGCTCTCTGGGCATATGGTCGGCAATAGAGGGCCATGCTCTGGTTGAAGAAGAAAAGGACCAAGGCGCCCTGGTCGCAATCTCCCAAGCCATACCAGACGCCGTGATGATGGCCATTGCAGAGAAGGAATTAGCAAAAGAAGCATGGGAGGCTATCCGGAATATGCGAGTTGGTGAAGATCGTGTCAAGAAGGCAAGGGTACAAGTGTTGAAACGACAATTTGATCGTTTGATCATGGAGGATTCTGAAAGTATTGTTGAATTCTCCCAGAAGCTCACTAGCATGGTGGGTAAAATCTGTTCTCTTGGTTCAGAACTAAAGGATACAGTTGTTGTGGAGAAATTGTTTAGTGCCGCTCCTGACAAATTTCTCCCAATAAACGACACGATTGAACAATAGGGAGATGCGTCATTTATGTCCCTGACTGAGGCACTAGGGCGTTTGCGAGCATTCGAAGAAAGTTTGAAGGGGAGAAGACATTGCAAAGAAGAAGGTGAAGAGCTGATGCGCTCTAGAGCACAATGGGAAGCATAGTCTATAAAAGAAAAGGAAGGGGTCAAGACTCCAGCAGTGGCACGAGGAATAGAAGTGGGCGAGGCGGCTAGAGTGGCCAAGGTTTCAGAGGAGGACGTGGAGACTAGGCTAGACATGGCGGTGGTGACAGATCCCATGACAAGTCACATATCAAGTGTTTTAAATGTAATAAATTCGGTCACTACACGTCGAAGTGCCGAAGCCACATAAAGTGCTTTAACTGTGACAAGTACGGGCATTACGGTTCGGATTGCCAAAACAAAACGAAGGATGAGGAGGTAAACCTCACCCAAGCCAATGAAGACGACGACGAGCCGACCCTGCTTCTCTCCCTATGTCTCAAAGAAGCACCGGTCATGGTGATGTTGAACGAGGAGAACATAGTTCCTAAACTACGCACAGAGGGGGGCAATGACAATCACACTGATCTGTGGTACTTAGACAATAGAGCGAGCAATCACATGACGGGAGATTGCTCCATGTTCCATGAGCTTGACGAGAAGATTTCGGGGAAAGTCAAGTTTGGTGACGGCTCTACGGTGCAGATAAGAGGAAAAGGAACAATGCTGCTGCAATGCAAGAACGGCAATCAGAAGATGTTGTCTAAAATTTACTTTATAGCAAGTTTGTGCAACAACGTACTTAGTCTCGGACAGTTAGCGGAAGAAGGGTGCAAGGTGGAGCTGCAGCATGAGTTCTTGTATCTATGTCAAAAACAAAGATTTGTTAATGAAGGTAAAAAAATCACCGAACCAGTTGTACAAAATTTCCCTGAAAACTTGAAAGTCAGTTTGTCTGAAGAACAGTCTGGAGGAGCCAGAGTGGAACTAGTGTATTAAACCAGTCCAAGGACATGGTGAGGCCTAGGGGCGGCACGCATTGGCTTAGGAGGCACAGCAGGCAGAGCCTCGGGAGGTCCAAACGACACCAAGGTGTGCAGGGCGCTACAGGGGGCGGCAAGTCCCACGCGCGTGAAGGGCGCGACGTACATGCGGTAGGCACTGCTAGCACCAAAGGCCCTCATCCTCATGTAGGTGGCGCAGGAGGAATCGGCTCAGAAGGTCATTACGCCAAGTCCCATCAGCAGTGTGGGGCACATGCAGTTGACGCGGAAGGTAGCATTGCTGGAGACTTCAAAGCACATGCACATGCCTGCGCATGAGGTCTTGGCTACGGAGGCCAAGGCGGTGGCGTGCCTTTTAGGCAGGAGCTCCAAGTGCATGCAGCCCCAAGCCACTTGCATGCAAGTGGTGGAGGCTTTTGCTCAAGAAGTCAAAGCGGTGGACCCCACACACATGAAGATGGTTTGGGAAGTTCTGGTGGTGAAGCTGAGAAAAGTGAGACGAAAAAGGAGGTGAAGAGTGAATTGTTTGATGGGAATAAGGGTGGCAATGTGAAGAAGAAAAAGAAGAATAAGAGCAAGGAAGGAAGCTTTGGTGGTAGTTCTCATCAGCAGCATGGGGAATCGCTAGGAGTTGATAGCGCTTGTTCTCACGATCGGGGTTTACCTGGTATGGGCATAAAGGAAGAAAAGAAAGAGAAGATTGGCGTGATCAAGGTGAAAGAAACAAGATTAAGGGGTGATTGTTAGAGTTAATCTTGTTTTTGGTAATATTTTTGTTAGTTTCCGTTTTCGGTTTGGAGGTACAATCCGAGTAAGGAGATGAGTTTGAACGTGAGTATGTAAAAAGCCTTTATCAGGAGTTGAGTCTTGTGTATTGGGTGACTAGAGAGCTGTGAGAAGAAATAAAAAAAACCTAAAAGAGGAGTAGTGCTCCCAAGACAAACTTCTGCGTTTTGTTTTATCTAGTAGCTTGTCTCAGCAGGAAAGAAGATAGGCAGTGCATAGCTTCATGAAGACAAGAAACGAACTAGGCGCTGCTACTTTGCATTGAAAAAACAACCGAAGACAACAGGAAGAAAGGCATCGAGCTAGGTGCTGCTATCACGTGAATCAAATGAAGGGCAGAGGAGCTACTTGGTTTCGTGCAAGTCACATCGAAGGACAGGACAAGGGGATCAGTGGGTCCCACGGCCAATTTCCAGTTGCATCTTTGGGCGAAGCCGAGCACATTTCACGAAGAAAAGGTTGAGCAGTTTTTTCTCTGGACGAAGCTGTAAGTAACAGTGCAAAGTCATGGAAAAATTCCAACAGAAAGCAGAGTAAATGTGACGAGTGAGACCAATTCTAACAAAAAAAGAAAAAGAAAGAAAAGAAGAAGAAATGGGGCAAAATAGTCATTTTGCAGCCTTGGGATGGAAAATGTGACGGGGATGGTATTTTCTAATGTTTTCATGTTCGTGATAGCATTTGTAAGCTTAGTTTCTTCACGATGGTATTTTACAAGTCCGTGGTGATTGTGATGATGTTAAGCAAATTACTCTTTCTTTTATGTGACAAAAAGGCAAGGTAGTTGGACCTGGTTGCACTAGATCGAGTGTGTCAAATGTTAGTTGCATTCTCTGGAGAAGCAAACTGCAAACGTAGCCCAATTTCCGGTTGCATTCACACCTCAAAACCAAGAGTGAATCAAACGTTGCAAAAATAACTAAGATTTGGCTGGTGAATTTGCAGGGTACTGGCTAATCCAAGCAGAGTTAGTCAATAGTTTCAAGTTTAACATCTTAGTTAAACGTGTTACGGCAAACAGAGCTGACCACGGAACAGCCGCCAGGAACCCTAGTCGCCACCCACAACTCTATCGCACCTCTGTCAGTCACTCTCCCCTCTTCTTTAGCGTTCTCGCCGGTGTTAAGTAGCTGGGGGACCCATTGATTTTTCCACAAGCAACTGTAGTTTTATTTAGTTTATTATGTTTTTCTTTCTAAATTAAAATTTTCTAGTTTTGTTCTTCTCCGACGAATTCTTAGCCAGATTTTATTTACCCACGACGTGTTTCATCAAACTGACTCACTTGGTGATGGTGGCAATGCCTACGCCGAAAATCGACACCGGGTTGAAAAGAGTGGAAATAAATCACCTCTGATTTTCTTCTGACGAACAACACCGCTATCGAGACGTAGGTAGAATAAAAAGGGAAAAAGAAGTGGGCCAAAGAAAAAGAGTTGGGCTCAGCCCAAAGATAATTCATGGAAAAATTCAAGTTACAAAATTTGAATTTGGATTTGGAAACGAGAATTGAATTGAGAATTGGAATTTAGATTTGAGATGGAGGTTTGAAATTGATTTGATTTAAATAATTACAGAAACTCCAAAAGAAATACAACACTTTTAAAGTAATTAAATTAAATTAAATTTTACAACAAAGAAAAGAAATTTGGGGAAAAAAGAAAAGAAATAAATTAAATTGAACTCGAGGAAATAGCAAAAGAACTTCGGAAAAACCAAGAAAATACAGAAAATTAAATAAACTGATTTTGAATTTAATTGAAGTTTGATTTATTCATATTAAATTGTTTTAATTTTTTAATTGCAAATTAAGCTTTAAACAAATAAATAAAATTCAATTGATTCCTTTTATTTTGAAAATTTCAAAAAGACCCAAAAATTGGGATGTTACAGTACGTTAGTGACCAAAATGAACAGGTAAGGGGACTGGGGGTCGCCTTGTCGTAACCCCTTGTTTGCAGTTCATCCATCGCCCTAGGATTCTGTTGAGCAGTATTGTTGTCTTGGAGGAATGGAATAAATCTTCCATCCATCGACACCATATATCAGGGAAGCCTCGAGCCCGTAGGATGCGTAGGAGGCTGTTCCAATTGACAGAGTCGAAAGCTTTGGCAAAATCGAGTTTGAAGACAATGGTAGGTACCTTGCACTTGTGACAATACTGGATCAATTTCGTGGTGAAAAGATATGTTTCTGCCCCTCAGGAAGTCGGTCTAGTCAACATCCACTAGGTCAGAGATTTGTCGTTTTGTAGCCGAGCTGTGAGTGTCTTAGTAATCCCCTTAATAGAACAATTTTGCAATGATATTGGCCGAAAACCATCTGGAGTATTTGCTTTGTTGGGTTTTGGGAGCAGCACAACATATTCTCGGTTAATCATTTCCAATTGGACTGCCCAAGAGTGGAAAGCCCGAAGGAGAGCTAGCACAGACTCAGACCAGTAGTTGCCCACACCACTTGGAAGAAGCTGGGTCCAAAGCCGTCCAGGCCGGGTGCGCTGTGTCGATTCATGTGGTAGATAACATGGTGTATTTCCTCAATGGTGAACTCTGAGATCAACTCATCATCTCGCGCTTTGGGTTGGTCGGTGTAGCGTGCTCACCATTCTTATGAGTCGAACCCCTCTTCGGGACGCCATCACCAGCACAACAAAACCCTGCAGTCGCACCACACGCACCACATATGAAGTCAGCACCGCCTTAGAAATTGATAGGACAAGTCGCACATTCAAGCAGGAAGATGTCTCATGAGACGTAAGGGTAGGAGGTTACTTCAAGGTCGAGTGGAGGGGTCGAGGCGGCGACCAGAGATGGAGCGGGACGGGAGGAGGTGGAGGCGATGGGCGAGGGCGGTGGAGAGGAGGCGGAGAGGGCGAGAAGTGGGGGAGAGAGCAGCCACCTCCATGGCTGAGATCTCTAGAGTGGCTTTGGCTCTCCCTACTTCTGGTGTTTTTTGTCATTCTGGCTAGCTCAGGGTCGGGGGTTATCACGATGGTGTATGAGGTGGAGGTTGGCTCTTGTCCACCATCCGATTATCTATTGCTTTTGAGAGCATGTACAGTGTTAGAATGATAGAGTGTCCAAGAAGAGAGACGAGAATGGGTCATCGCCGTTGATGTCATCATGCCTCCGAATCTGGTGGTCTTCATCGCCGAGGATGCCTCAACCAATCACCATGGCCGTCATAATCTCCACATTCGTCGTCGTTGCTGGATCAAGAGGAGGCATCATTGGGGCCGGGGCACCGTGACCTACTGGTGTGGCTGCTGTCGCCTCTGAATCTAGTGGTCTATCGCTGGGGAGCCACAATCCACTACTGTTGCTTCTAAATCTTGGAGAGAACAACAGTAGGTGGAGGGTAGGGGGAAAGAATGAGAGAGGGAGAGAGAACGAGAACAAGGGAGGTTGAGGAAAGAATTTTCTCGTCATTTTTTATTCCGACTTGGTCCCACTAAGGTCCAAGCATTGGATTGTTTTGTGCTAAGTTCGAACCCCTTACTTTGCTGGATACCTCTTGAAGGGTCTATACATTGTATATGCTTCGATAGAATCAGATTCACCCATTCATAGCAACTATGTCAAATGCATGGAGAAATACTTTTTATACCACATGGAGGAATACTTGTTTTGTAGCTGCATTATTCATAGCAACTGTCGCTTAACCTTACGCAATGCTAAAAGTCTATGCCTACATTGCAAGAACACCCTACAAGACTACAACCCTACAAGTCAAAATAATCTTATATGCTGATTTGAAACAAAGGTTTTCATAGAAAATAAAATATAATTTATAATAGGATTAAGTATACTTTTGGTCCCTCAACTTTTGTCCTAGTTTAATTTTAGTCCCTCATTTGCAAAACCGCGTGAAACACGTCCTTCAAATGTCAAAACCATCCAAATAATATCACTTAGGAGATATCACGGGCGGTTTTGTTCTACGTGGCATCCAACTTGGCTCTTTGTTGGCAATGCTCCACCACTTGGCCACGGCCCCACTTGTCAGCCGCTACCCCATGCTTATTCTTCCCTACGGCCAGCTAACGAGACAGAGGGAGAGCAGGGCAGTGCCATGGGAGGCGACGGCGAGCTCAGATCGAGGGCTAAAGCTCAAATATGAGAGTGTCACGAGCAGCTACGGGATGAGGGGAACTTACCCTGAGCCTCGCTGGCATCATGCTTGTTTGCCACCGTCGTCCTTAAGTCCAGTGCACTGCTATTGCCGCCCATGACCACCTCGGGTAATCTGCCCAAATCCCCTCTCTTGGTCCTTCCTTTCCTCAAATTGGTCACATCATCGCCTTCCTGACTTCGTTGAGGTTCCTGCAGTACTGTTCTTCACTGCTAAGACCTGCTGGAGCATCGCCGATGTTAAGTCGCACCGCCTCCTCCTTCCCTACCTCCATTGATCTGTCGCCTCCGACGTCTTCTTGCCAAGTCGTCCACGTCATAAGGTGTTCCTCCTCGTTCTGAGTCTATTCCCCACCTCCTTCAACCTCTCCGCCCACCGTAGGCCACTGCCGCTAAGCTCCACTATCTCGCCATGGCCGCCATCGTCGGCAGCACTTCCTCTGCCCTCCACAACCACAAAAAAATGAATCCCCGTCCTCGGGAATTTTGCCGTGTGCGCGCTACCACTCACTTCAGAGCATCCGCGAGATAGACCTCCTCCCCGACGACATCGTAGTAGACCTCTATGCCACGCCTCCCAAATGGCTGCGGCTGGGTACGCCCGTGAGTGCTCCCAGGTGTACCCTTCTGTCCACAAGTTGGCCATCGACGCCTCCCTCCGCCGACTCGGTGTTCTCCCCTTCTCTCTTCTCTCCCCGTCTCCCCTTCCTCTCAGCCCGAGCTGCCGTCATCGTCAATTGCGCCGCCATTAGTGAGCTCCTACAATCATCAACCCCACTATCGTAATCCTAGTGTCGCATTCTACCCCATGCTCTGTTCTTATTTGCTAAAGCTTTCTTTGAGAGTCTGTGCCGTAAATCGCCGCCTCTTTGGCCACCGCCTCGTAAAGTGAGCACATTGTCGTGCCTTTCCGCCCGCGATAAAGCAACCCATCTGCTTCCCGAGGACGTGCCGATCCATTTTGGCCGTCACCCATGCTATCCGCATTGTCTTTCACCGGCGTCGCCAGCCTCCATAATCGTCACGACCGTCCCCTGTTTCCCCTTCTCTCTATTCTCTCTCTCTCTCTCTGTGTGTGTGTGTGTGTGTTCAATCTCTTTGTCTAGTGGGACCCACTAGCCAGATTGCAAATAAACTAAGCGGTTTATTCCTTTTTAACCTGTTTTTTTTCCCTCTGTCTCAAATGACACGGGGACCATTGCTAATGTGGACACCCTCGTGGCACAAAACAGCCCTCAAACGGACGAAGGGATTGATTTTGCACGGTATTGACAGTTTGAGGACACGTTTCATCCGGTATTACAGTTTAGGGACAAAAATTAAACTAGACAAAGTTGAGGGACCAAAAGTATACTTAATCCTAATTATTTATATAGAGTTCTCAAGTTCCAAACATGCCTTAGTGGTCTCTCTCTGGAGTTATCTAATTGAATATACTTTCCTGCAAATTGAATATAATTTCTTGCAAATATTCTCTGCTTTAAAAATACTTATCTACTATTTTTGCTCTAATATGACATGAATAATAGGAAAACATAGAACAATATGGGTAATACCAGCAAAGCTGTCCTCAACTAGTGGATTCTCCCAATATCCCTCACTTTGATTGAAACAAGTTCTCAAGATTACCCATTTTAATATCGTATCCATCCTACAAAGCTAAAGATCAGGCCAACGTCGATGAAATTGGTGTAAACTTAATGATATAAGGTACCTTCTAAAATAGAGATTGCAAATGTTTAAATGCTAAGAACAGCTATACTAATTTACAAAGGAATTGATTTATTTCAAGGGGTAGACTATTGATAAGTTGCCTCTTTTTATCTGTAAGTCATTTTTTCAGCCGTTGGTTCAAGATCATGCCATCTCCTCCATATATTACCGACTTCCCACCCCTACCCCCACCGCCAAAGCCTAGCCTCTACCACCTCCTCCTTCGCCAACCTACCACTACCGGATCCGTTGCCGTCGACCACTTCCTCCAACTCCTAAACCTAAGTCGCTAGTCTTGCCTGTCAGTCTGTCACCATCCGCCACTCTCTAACTCTATAATTAGGCTAAACCTTAACCCAAACCTAACGAACTCAACCTAAAACCCGTCAGTCAGAGAGGACGATGACCCACCGGAGCACAAATGGTGACACAAGATTAGATGTTAGAAAAGTGTATTATGCATTAAATTTTGTAAATAACTTATGATCAGCGAATCCCTTCACTCCTCTAGGCTTTTCACTCTTGCGGAGAGATTTTCCCGTTGACCAAACAAACAGTCCTCGTGTTCCAGTTAAAAAAGAAGTCATTGTGTGCTTATAATCACAAATCTCCCCGACATCAGACTTGCAAATTACGCCGCCATAGACACTAGACCAACTAACCCAGACATCACGGTACGATGTTATCACAACTCACTCACAGTGCTGGCCCACCTACAAAGAATCCACCTGTTAGTGAGAAATTGATCGTGACGGGTCCACCGTGCACTACTGCAATATTTTTGGACAACAGTTATAATATTTTTAGACAATAATTACAACATCACATGATAGAACGCTAGGAAAAGTGTTTCAGCATGCACAGATGAGAGGCAGTGCTAGGAAAAGCGTGCTGGGGAAAGTGGATGGAGAGGTCAAGTTGTTGAAGGAGTAAAAAGTTGTTGGAGGAAAAAATTAGTCGCTAGGTTTAGGAGGCACTGAGGCAGCCGAAGGATGGGTGATGAGTCATGGATGGGACCGTGAACATGTGTGAGTCTTAGGACTCCGTCAGGTAAAGCATTTGCCAAAAAAAATATCACCGCAAAGGGCAAACCAACCGGAACGACCCCGCGTGCCGCGCGGTCAGGTCACTCCTCCCTCCCCACCCGACTACTCCATTTCGTCCCACCACCATCTCCTGGCCGGCGGCGATGCACTTCTTCTCCGGCGGCGGCGGCCGCTCGGGCGCCCTCCTCCCGACCACCACCAAGCCGAAGGCGCACCACCACCTCCGCTCCAAGGCCCTCTCCTCCCCCGCCGCCTCCCGCCGCCGCGGGCCCCACTCCACCGCCGCCTCCTCCTCCTCCCGCTGCGTCCTCTCCCTCACCTTCGCCGCCTTCGTCTTCCTCTTCCTCATCGCCTTCCTCCGCCTCGGCTTACCTTCCTCCCGGCCCGCCGCGCCGTCCCCCAACCGCCCCCGCGCTCGCCTCACCCGCAAGCCGGCCTTCCGCCGCGACTCGGCGGCGGCGGAGGCTGCCGCGGCCGCCGTGGCGGCGCGGACCGGGCGCGAGGCGCCCGTGGACATCACCACCAGGGACCTCTACGACCGGATCCAGTTCCTGGACGTGGACGGCGGCGCATGGAAGCAGGGGTGGGAGGTCACCTACAAGGGCGACGAGTGGGACGCCGAGAAGCTCAAGGTTTTTGTCGCGCCCCACTCCCACAACGACCCCGGTTGGATCCGCACCGTCGAGGAGTACTACGAGCTCCAGTCGCGCCACATCCTCGACACCATCATCGACTCCCTCTCCAAGGTCGTCGCGATCTCCCCCGACTTTTGTTGTTAGGGTTTTTGTGCGGTTTTTGATGTCGACTTTTTTCTTGTTCGTCTAGGATTCTCGCAGGAAATTCATATGGGAGGAGATGTCATACCTGGAGAGATGGTGGCGCGACGCCCCGCGGAAGAATCAGGAGGCGTTCGCCAAGCTCGTGCGTGACGGGCAGCTCGAGATTGTCAGTGGCGGCTGGGTCATGAACGATGAGGTGAGGGGGAAGCAAAATTTTGTGGTTTTGATAGGGTTTTAGGAGTAGATCGTAGTTTCTGTTTTGCTTGTGTTGTTTATTCTTGGCATGGTATGTTTCTTTTTTGTGGCCTGGCCATGCATGGAGTGAAATTTATTTTCGTGCTTTAACTGATTTGCTCGTAGTTCAATGCTTAGGAGTTAGGAATCAATTTGGGCCTATTATGTTTGATGGCTGTTGTGTATGTGTGACTGTTTTGAGCTACCTGCACACGTCGTGATTTGGAAACGTGCAAAGTCTGTAAGCATGTGTTTGATGCTACTTGAATTATCCATGACACATTGGTTGCTCTAGAATTCGCTAATTAATTTTCTTAAGTTCTATGCATAGTCCGAGTCGCGGTATGGGATTCAGGTTCGTAGTTCGCCACTTTTTCTTCCAATTTCCACTGCGAACACGAACCCCGTACCCTAAACCGGTTCAGGTTCGACTAATCCGGTTCGCGGTTCGCGGGGTTTTATAGCGAATCCGGGAACTATGGTTCTATGTTATTGGTGCAAATGGATAGGAGATTCAACAGTCAAGACCGTGGCTAAAGGATCACAGAACAGCATTGGCATCTCTAATATATTTTCCTTCAATATTTCACCTTCTGCTGTGAGCTACTTGCTGTCAGTCATTCATTGTTCGATAACATGGAACTTATGATTTGACTGCAGCAAAATTATGCTTTGTTTGTTCACTTGCTGTCCCTTGAGAATTGAATTGCGAGATTTAGAATTATATGAGTGGAGCATTTGATATATATATATATATATATATATATATATATATATATATATATATATATATATATATATATATATATATATATATATATATATATATATTCAGTTTGATGAATAATCTGTTACTGATATCGTGCTATTTTTTGTTGATATAGATGAACAGCTCCCTTGGAGACATGTTGCTTATTGTGCTTTAAATTTGTTGTGTTTTGTATTTGGTTTAATCTTCCCTAGTTATGAATTTCCTTTGACTTGTTATCTTCAGACATGATGCATTTGCTCATCAAAACTTCTTGTCACATGGTTTTGCTACATAATTTATTTCTTTTTATAAAAGATGCTACATTTAATCCTGTTTATTTCTTAATGCAGGCAAACTCCCACTATTTTGCCATCATAGAGCAGGTAAGTACACTCAAATCATTAGTATTTATGGTTTTTGCCTCATGTTTTTGATCTTCTCTATGCTAAATGTGTCATGTTATGACCTTCATCTATACCTGATGCATAAACAAAGTGCATTCTTTGTTCTTTTTCTTTTTGTGTGTCACTGACTCACTCTCCAGAAAAACACAAGAAACTGTACATATCGGACAAACACCTTAGTAGGAGGATGTGCTGTAGAATCAGCTGTTTAATGCTATTTACAGCATGCTGTTTTTGTTCATGCTTTTAAGCTGGACTCGAGTTTTCTTAGCATGCTGCACACTATAGCATAGCTAGTTTAACAAAAAATACATTCATTAGTCTGGAAATGGATGAATGTACCTTCTTCTGTTCTCCATTTACATTAAGGTATAATAGTTTTGATTGATACAACCTTAGTCTAGGTTTGAAATGACACCAGAAATAACATATTGGGATGAACTATTTGATAGATAGAATATGCTATGTATTTTGCCAGTAGATTTCACTATGCATATGCTACTACGTGTATAATCATAACAAGTTCGTATTAATGATACAAGTATGCTTGTCTTTGAAAATACTTAATTTAGCACAGGTCGGTTGAACAATCGGCACCTTTGCTTATGACCAATTGCATGAACTCCTCAAATTTGGAAAGTTTTCTGAAAGAAAGGAAAAACTCTTCCAACTAGATGCATCAATCTCATTGGGTTCAACAACGAACACAAAGTCCTTAAATTGCCACTTCTGATGAAATCCTAGGCTGTATTCACATATGGTCTATATAGGTACAATCTTTTTAGTTTTTTCATCTAAACAAATATAAAATGTATTATTGAAGTTACAGTCTATACTTCAAAAGAAAATCACTTTGAAAAACCAACTTTACAACCAACCAACCTGCAATGTATAAAAACCAAATTGTGTCGGATATGCTTATAATATATGGGTTGGAACAATTATTTTATTACAATGAAATATGATGATCTTTCTAATCTTCTTTCCTCAGATGATGGAGGGGAACATGTGGCTCAATGATACCATTGGAGTTGTTCCTAAAAATTCTTGGTCAATCGACCCATTTGGTTATTCATCTACCATGGCTTATCTGCTGAGAAGAATGGGTTTCCGTAACATGTTAATCCAGCGAACACACTATGAGCTGAAAAAGGAGCTTGCGATGAAAAAGAATCTTGAATATTTATGGAGGCAGAACTGGGATATAGATGAAACGACTGACATATTTGTTCATATGATGCCCTTCTATTCTTATGACATACCGCACACCTGTGGACCAGAACCAGCTATATGTTGCCAGTTTGACTTTGCTCGAACGCATGGTTTCAGCTATGAATCTTGCCCATGGAGATATGACCCAGTTGAAACAAATCCTAACAATGTGCAAGAGAGAGCAACAAAACTTCTAGATCAATACAGGAAAAAGTCAACCCTGTACAGAACAAATACACTTCTCATTCCTTTGGGAGATGATTTCCGGTATGTTAGTATGGAGGAAGCAGAAGTACAGTTCCGCAATTATGAAAAGCTTTTTGATTACATAAACTCTAATCCCCATCTTAATGCTGAAGTCAAATTTGGTACCCTGGAGGATTACTTTTCCTCACTGAGGGATGAAGCTGAAAGGATAAACTATTCACGCCCTGGTGAATTGGGTTCTGCTGAGCTGCAAGGTTTTCCAACACTTTCAGGGGATTTCTTTACATATGCTGATAGAAACCAGGATTACTGGAGTGGCTACTATGTATCAAGGCCGTTCTTCAAAGCAGTTGATCGTGTCCTAGAACAGACACTCCGAGCCTCAGAGATTCTGGGTTCATTTGTTCTAGGATACTGTCAGAGGTTTCAGTGTGCAAAATTGCCCATCAGCTTCTCTCACAAACTGACAGCAGCAAGGAGGAACTTGGCACTTTTCCAGCATCATGATGGGGTAACCGGCACAGCTAAGGATCATGTTGTAGTGGACTATGGGACTCGAATGCACACTTGTTTGCAAGACTTGCAGCTATTTATGTCCAGGGCAGTCGAAGTGCTTTTAGGAGATGTCCATGATAGATCTGATCCTACCTTGTTATCACATTTTGAGCCGGTGCAGGAACGGTCAAAGTATGATGTTCAACCTGTGCATAGGGTTCTCGAGCCTGATGAAGGGAAGGAACATTCTGTCATCTTTTTTAACCCATTAGAGCAAACAAGAGATGAGATTGTTATGGTTGTTGTAAGTACTCCTGATGTATCTGTTCTCAATTCAAATGGGTCCTGTTTGAAAAGTCAAATTTCCCCTGAGTGGCAGTATGTCAGCGGTGAAAAGATTTCTACTGGCCGGCACCGTCTTTATTGGAGAGCTTCTGTTCCTGCACTGGGTTTGGAGACGTACTATGTGGCCACTGGGCAGGATTGTGAAAAGGCCACGCCTGCTGTGGTAAAAGCATTCGCAGCTTCGCAACATTTTCCTTGCCCTGAACCATATGAGTGTTCAAAGCTGGAAGGCAAAACAGTGGAGATGAAGAACTCTTATAATACTCTTTCTTTTGATGTAAGTCATGGCCTCCTCCAGACAATAACTCGCCACAAGGATGGGGAACGAACTGAGATTGGTGAAGAGATTGGCATGTACAGCAGCCATGGAAGTGGAGCATACTTATTCAAACCAATCGGGGAGGCACATTCAATTGTTAACGAAGGAGGACATTTCATCCTTAGTGAAGGGCCATTGGTTCAAGAAGCACATTCCCTTCCGAAGACAGAGTGGCATAAGTCACCTCTCTCACATAGCACACGCATTTATAGTTGTGGGGATTCTATACAGGATATGCTGATTGAGAAGGAATACCATGTTGAACTTGTCGGCCATGTATTTAATGACAGGGAGCTGATTGTCAGATTCAAGACAGATATTGACAACCAGAGAGTCTTCTATTCTGATCTAAATGGCTTTCAGATGAGTAGGAGGCAGACGTATGATAAGATCCCCTTGCAGGGCAATTATTACCCAATGCCATCACTTGCCTTCTTACAGGATTCGTTGGGCAACCGGTTTTCAGTACACTCCAAGCAGTCATTAGGGGCAGCAAGCTTGAAAAATGGATGGCTGGAGATTATGTTGGATCGTAGGCTGGTTCGGGATGATGGTCGTGGTTTGGGGCAGGGAGTGCTGGACAACCGGCCCATGAATGTAATCTTCCATCTCCTCAGGGAGTCTAACGTGTCTGCTTTGCCTAAAACCCACAGTTTGCTTACTCTTCAACCATCTGTCCTCTCCCACCGTGTGGGGGCACACCTGAACTACCCAATGCATGCTTTTGTGAGCAAAAAACCTCATGAAAAATCCTTCAAGCTGCCTCAACAGACATTTGCTCCATTAGCTGCTTCTTTGCCCTGCGATGTACATATTGTGAACTTGAAGGTCCCTCAGCCTCTAAGATTTCCTCATGCTGAAGCAGTTGAGCCAAGATTTGCTCTTCTGTTGCAGAGAAGGGGCTGGGATGCATCGTACTGCAAAGGGGGTGGTTTACAGTGTACGAGTATTGGTGAAGAGCCTGTAAATCTGTTTGACATGTTCAAAGATCTGTCGGTTCTGAATGTGAAGGCAACTTCTCTGAACCTCTTACATGATGACCCTGAAATGCTAGGGTATCTCGAGCAAATTGGTGATGTAGCTCAGGAGGGAAACGTTCTTATCTCGCCAATGGACATCCAGGCATACAAGTTAGATCTACAGCCACCATCATTGCAGGAAGAATAGTATGTTAAAACAGTATGTTGTTGATGCTGCTCTGCCACTAACTTGAGATGAATCTACCTGGAATAGTTCATAGTTGCACCATGATTGTGCTGGAACACCTGCTCAGCCGCACGTATGTCTTCATTTTGTTGGCATACAGTTGATGAGTTGAAGGTGATCGTCCAAATATTCCTATATAGGTGTTGGGTTTTTATGCGATCTCTGGAAATTACCCTGAGAATCACAGTTCGGCTATTTCATTACAACCTTTTGATCTACGATGGTGCATATACTTTCCTTTTCTCGTTGGTGATTATTGCTTAACAAATTGGAAGTTTAGGGCACATCGAAGCAAGTTAATTGAAGTAGCTTCCATTTCTATGTGCAGACTACCAGCAGTGTCATTCCAGCTTCTTTGTGCTCACAACTGTAGTGTGCTATTCCAGCTAATGCTATCATAATAGGAACCTATGTCAGCACAAGTTTTGTATATTTATTTCTTGCAACCGACTTTCGCAGTGAGATCACTGAACCTGCTGGCCGAGATCTGAAATAGTATAGACACATGATTCTTACTTTGGGCGCTTTCATATGTACAAATTCTGCATGTAAACAATTTCTGAAGATTGCTGAAAGGCATGTCCGGATCCTTTCTGAGGCTTATTCACCAGTCGTTGCTACAAATCTCACAAAATGTTTAATCAATGTTTGGTGCTGGAACATGGTGGTTTCTTTTTTTAGGATTTGAAGAAGCGATTGTTCCCAAACGTTTACCTCTTCTGTATGTTGGAACACATTAGGGCCCATGATTCGTTTTTGGTTTGTTACCTCATTTTGCCAGACCTAAATTAGGATCCTTTTGGCATTGCGATGCTTTTCAAAAGCACTTTTTTTTCTACTTATATTTGAAAGCATTTCTTTTGAGCGGTATCAACAAAATCTTATTAGAATTAGTAAAGACTCATCTATTTAGATTCCACGTAACATCACAGCAACCGCACGGTGACCCTTAGCCTATTTGACTTTCTATTCACCCTCAGCCTAGTTTGATTTTATATTGCAGGTGTTTGTGCGCCATACTTTCTTTACGAAAATATTTTATATGCCACTATAAAGTTCTCGAATTTCTTACGTGTCACTGCATTTTCGAAATCTTGCCCATGTTTGCCATCACCGTTAAGCCTAAAAAGCATGTCATTTTTCTCTCGAAAATACCCATCCTACTCGTATCTTCCTCCCACACACTACTACTCATCTCTCCCTTATCTCTCTTTTCCCAACTAATCAGGTTCCCCTCTGTGAGCACCCGGATTTATTAAGCTCATAATACTTAGTCATCCAATTGACCCTAGTATTATCAACCAAATAAACCCGGTCTCTAGAGATGTATACTTCGAATGCAATATACATACCTCACAACAAAAGAATGTATCAATTCCATACAACACATAGTACATAAGCAACAAACCGAAGTTAATATTAATATGGAATAGCTATTACAAAAGAGGGCCCTTAGGCCAAATAACAACAATTCTAAAAAGATAACAATGAAGCAAAAATGCCATAAAGATGGCTATAACACAAAGCCAATCGGTGTGCCTTAACCCCTAGGCATCTCGACAGGACCGCCAAGCTAGTCGTCGAAGAAGTCGCAACACATAGCACAAAAGTGAGGCTCTTGGAACTCGCCCTTCCTCTGCAACAATAGCCACAAAATGCCACAACCAGGCGCGATGAGTACATAAAGTACTCCATAAGACTTACGTGTAAGATAACGAGCCTATAACATATGCTACATGCAAGCTTTATGTAAGTGGAGGTTGTATGTCTCATTTAGCATAAAGCAACATTTATTTGCAATAAGGTAATACATTTAAAGGCGAGTTGTCAAATCTGTTTTTAACATTCAACATCAAGTTTGACAACGATAATAACAATAAGTAGATGACAACAACAATCCTGGAAGTGACTAACCCAATAGTCACCACAACAATAGCATGAACTCCCCGTTCATACCACCCATGTCAAATTTTAATTAAAGGTTGTAGTCTAATTCTTACGGGAAATAACCAAGCGTGTCCATAACCTAGGACGAGGCTATTGAATAGTTTTATCCTGCAGGTGTACCACTGTACCCACACGCCAGACCGCCTTTCCTTTACGCACACTTCCGAAGGTGTGCTGGCACGGCTAAGTCCTACGAGACATTTCCAAAGGATAATGCTAATTACGAGCCGCACAACCCACGGGGAGAAAGAGACATTAGGCGACCTGGCAGGAAGCTAATGTTCCCTCCCACACTATACATATCGTTTTCATTTAAAACACACCAACCGAAAGCAGCTCATAATTAACACCTCCTAGAGTACTTAGTCAAGAGGGTTCCATATGCCCTCGCGTGGTTAGTACGCATAATTGCTTGGATCAATGGCGCAAGAATTAGGTCCTTGTTGACTCGGGCATACCACCACATCCAAAAACCACACCATCCATCCAATATGCCCAAGTCCAATCCACACATTTATTTTCAGATTTTGTATTTACAAATTAACAAAGCACAAGATGGACATAATGGAATAATAATTTTAGTGTGATCAAGGTCATCGACATAATGTAAACAACCGCCCATTTCTACCGTTATCTAAGCATTGCTAAGCATTTTAAGTCGCAATCTACTAAGTGATATGAGCTCATCCAACGAGCTCAAACCACAGCAAGTAACCTAGGCGTAAGGTAGTAAAGACATGGCATTCCTACAGATTGTGCAACTATAGGATTCACTAACCATAATTAAAACAAAGTAGCAATGCATACATAGAGTTTAAACAATATAATAGACTTGCAAATATAGGATGAATCATGGTCAAACTGCTTGCCTGGCTGTTGAGGTCACTTTGTTGCGGAGGATCGTTCTCGGGATTACCACAAATGTCGAACCCTAACGAAAAGGCGATAAAGAGTCGATAAGAATAAAGAAAAGCAACAAGACCCAACAGCAAAAGTTCTCCGAATGATTTGAAATTTTTATAGCAGCAAGGTATTGATTTAACATGAATATAGAAACAAGAATCAACTGATTTGGATCTTTAATGCAAAAGTTATGATGAAAACACTTTTGCTCAGCCTAGTAATTAGAATTAGGTTACTATTCATCGACAAAATTTCTAGACATGTAGGAACCTGAAAATTTTACAGTAGTTCAAGCATCTCATGAGAGGAACAGCAAAATAGGGTTCATCCCATTTGGGGCTATATTGCACTTTCTATTAAGTTTTGAAACAAGAACTTGAACAAAATTATAATGCATGATTATTTCTCCTAGAAACAGTAACATGTTCAAAACTATTTTTCCTAGTAAGTTCATTATTAGAGGAATCCAACAAACTTGGATTCACTCAAAAAGAGTTTACAGGTAATTAGTTATGCATTTAACAAGTTAAAGGATTTCTAGTGAAACAATTAATGCTTATACAAAGTTAAAGTTAATTCTGGATATTTTTGTAACTATAACATGATTAAAACCATTTTTAGATTAAAGTATAGTTAATAACAGTATTAACAAAATTGATTTCAACTTAAAAGGAGTTATAATGAATTTGTTATGCATTTTACCATTTAACTGAAATTCTAATACATTTAATAAAACTGAGAAAGATTAGAATTTAATTTCAGGGTTTTCTGGAGTCATATTAATCTTCTAAACATTTTTAGATTAAATTTGAGATTATGAAGGAATTAATACGATGGAATCATCTAAAATGAATTACCATGAAAAAGATATGCATTTTCAAAGTTTATACCTTTTTCCGGTTCAAAAATAAAGCTCTCGGGAGAAACCAAAAACTTAAATGGCGTGGCTGATTGTGGACCGTCGATCTGAGATAAACGGCTGATATGGATGAAGTATATTGGAGCACGCCAAGATGCATACGAAACAAGCGGGACCCATCGTCAAGGATCGTGAGCCATCGGGTGGTTTTAACCCACGCATGTGGTTTTGGTCCCACCCGTCGATGTGAGGGCTCGGGGGTGTTTACTATGCGCGTTAAGGGTTATTTAAGAGGTGGCCCACATGTCACGGACATTAAGGGCGGCTTAAGACCAATTAAATGCTAACCCATGATTAGTATTTAATGAATGTCATCTTGTGTCCTAATGACCTTACGGCATGGGACGATCGCGTCCGACAAAACGCCGAGGAGATTCGCCGACTTGTCATGGCGACTCGACCTGGCGGCATGAGCCAAGGACGAGAATGGGTTCGCAATAGGCTTGCGGACCCGTGGCACCACTCACACCGACGGGCAGCGTAAATCGCCATGAGCGGAGATGAAAGGGACAGTGCGAAAATGACCGAAAAGGAAAATAAAGAAAACGAGCTCGCATTGTCCAAGGTAGCAGTGCCATAGCTCCTAGGGACTATTAGCAAGGTACCTTGGTCCGATGGAGGCAAGGAGATGGCGGAGAAGCTCGCCACGGTGCACCTCATGGACCCGAGGAAGACAAAGGCGGGAGCTCGGCCTAAGCAAAAACATGGCGATCAGCGTCATCGGGTTAGCTCCACCGGTGCTCAAGGAAGCTTCTCGAGCAAGGAATTGAGGAATGGAGCTACTTACCCAACAACGGGAAGAAGGGGTGCTTTTGGCGAAGTTGAACAAAACACAAATTTGACAATTCTGTAAATGTCGAAACGAATTAGGTTAGGGGATGTGGTCAAGAGGAGGTGGCTCAAAATGGCGAGAGAATTGGAAGAAAAGCCTTTGGAGCACGGTGGTGACGGCTCGCTCACGGCCAACAATGGTGGACTTGGGTGTTTTGTGGATTGAGCTCAATGGAGCACCGTGGGTGCAACTAGAGCTCAAGGGCGTGCAAAGGAAGCCAAGGAGGGAGCTTGAGGGCTTAAGCACCAGGAGGAGAGGTGCAACGGTCTCAAGCAAAGCAACCCTCGGTCAAGGGTTGCCATGGCCATGGCGCCCGAAGGGATGGGGCGTGTAGGGAAGACTTTGGGGCATACAGCAAGCATTAAATGCAAATAGACGTTGCAGGACCGGACAAGACTTGGCCTGCGCTTCACGCCACAAGACGCCATGGCTCTGGCGCCTGTGAGACAGAGCGGCGGCCATGAGGAAGATGACCAGAGCGAACCCAGCCCACCGGTCGGTGACACAAAGCGCTCGAGCCAAAACGGCGAAGCGGCGGTCGAGCCGACCATAAGCCACGGACCCAATTCGCGCCGTTGGATCCCGATCCAAGGTGAGGTCAATCGAGTCGATCCAAAGTGCGATCTGCGGCCGTGCGATTAAAATCTAACGGCTCGCAAGGATTTGCCGCCATGAGCCCACTGGTGCTGCTAGGTGGTTGGACCAAGGCAGTGGCTCGGGTCGACACGGGTTCGAGCCCGAGCAACAGCAGCACTTCCCAAGGGTTTAGAATTCAGCTGAGACTTTGTGGATTTATTTGAGGTATCAAAACAACTCCAAAATTTGTGAAAATTTTACAGGAGCTTTATGACTAACATATTGACCTCCCATAAAATTTTCAGAGGTTTTAATGCCCTGCATTTTTCGCAAGAAATTACAGAAGGTGGAACCTTAGGGTTTGACCAGATTTGACTTGGTTTGACTTGCCTCTAAAATTATTCAAACAATTTCTAAAAATTGTAAGAAAATTCAGAGGGGTCACAAGGCTTCCTTAGAACTCAGGAAAAATATTTACAAGTGTTGGACAAAAGATTTTTATCCAGGAGGTTTTTGATTGGAGTTTAAATTGGGGATTTGATTTCTATTCCCATAATTCTTTTACAAGAATTACAGAAAAGGTTCAAGAACCTAAAGATAAATAAAAGTTTTAATTTACCCTCATTTTCAGAATTGGGATGTTACAAAACCTCCCTCCTTACAAAAATCTCGTCCCGAGATTTGGCTCACTCGAGGGAAGAAAGAGGATAGTCCGCACGCAGAGCGATCTCCCTTTCCCAAGTAGCCTCATCCTCGAATGGTTCGACCACTGAACTTTAAGGAACTTGATGGTCTTATTCCTTGTCCTTCGTTCAGACTCATCGAGTATCACGACAGGTGCTCGCGATAGGTCAAATCTTCTGAACATCGAGAGTTTCCAACGGAGCTTCCTCGGTTGGAACACGGAGGCACTTCTTGGTGGGACACATGGAAAACATCATGTACCCCTCAAGTGCAGATGGCAACTCCAACTTATAGGCAACAGCCCTTCTTCTCGATGACGCGGTAGGGACCGACATATCGAGGAGCTAACTTGCCCTTGACGCTAAACGCCGATGGCCCTTCAAAGGGAGACTTTGAGGTAAACAAAGTCATTGGGCTCAAAGCTCAACTCACGACGCCGGCGATCCGCATAGCTCTTTTGCTGGATTGAGTGTGCAAGCGCCACGAATAATTTGGACTTGGCGCTCGGCCTCATTGATCGAGTCGGGCCAAAGAGAGGTCTCTCACGGTCTCGACCAGTTCAACAGGTTCTACACTTTCTCCGTATAAGGCCTCGAAAGGTGCCATGCCGAGAGGCCTCGAAAACTGTTGTTATAAGAAAACTTCGGCGAATGGTAAGCATTTCTCCCAATGCTTCCCATAGGAAAGGACACAAGCACGAAGCATGTCTTCCAAAACTTGGTTGACCCTCTCGGTCGACCATCGGTTTGAGGTGAAATGCCGTGCTAAAGGTAAACGGGTTCCCATAGCCTTTTGCGAGCTATGCGAAATGGGAAGTGAAGATGGAGCCACGATCGGAAGCGATCGTCTTGAGACGCCATGTAAGCTCACAATCCTAGAGACATAGAGCTCGGCTAGGCGATCGGTGCGAATCTTGGTCTTCTGGGAAGAAAATGAGCCACTTTAGTCAACCGATCAATGGCGACCCAAATGGCATCATTTCCTTGGCGACTGGGTAGACCGGTGATAAAATCCATCCCGATCGAATCCCACTTCCACTCCGGAATAGGCAAAAGGTCAAGCGATCCCTTTGACGCCGATCTTTCGGCCTTGACATCTGACGACATCGTCGCGACTCGACAACGAACCGCGATCTCCCTCTTCATTCGGGTCCACCAAAATCTCTGGCGGAGATCTTGATACATCTTTGTGGCCCGGATGAATGGATAAAGGTGAATCATGGGCTTAGCGGAGGATCATATTCCGCAACTCCATGACCTTTGGAACCACAAGGCGTTGCCGAACCTCACAACACCATGCTCGTCCTCGAGAAGCACTTGGCTGTCCCGTTCTTGACCTTTTCCTTGATGTGGCTCACACCATCGTCCATCGCCGAGCGGACTTGATCCGATCCACCAAGGTTGGTTGCACAACCAAGGTAGCGAGGAACCATGCTCAACTATACTTAAGTTGAGACGCTGGAAATCCTCCGAAGGGTAGGCCGACGCCCATGTGAAACAAGGCATTGCAATGCACTTTACGACTAGTTTATCCGAAGCGACATTAGCCTTGCACGGATGGTAGTGAATACCCATATCATAATCCTTGATCAACTCCAACCACCTCCTTTGCACGAGGTTCAGTCAGGTTGGGTGAACAAATACTTGAGGCTTTTGTGATCCGAATACACTTCAACGATTCCGATTAAGTAATGTCGCCAAATCTTAAGTGCATGAATCACAGCCGCCAACTCCAAATCATGGGTAGGATAGTTAAGCTCATGAGGTCTCAATTGCCTTGATGCATAGGCCACTACCTTGCCTTCTTGCATAAGGACACAACCGAGGCCTCGACGAGAAGCATCGCAATAAATATCGAAACCGATGGATATCGGGAAGAACGAGGGCGGGAGCGGTGGTCAAAGCGCTTCTTGAGAATTTGGAAGCTCTGCATGCAAGCATCGGACCACAAGAACTTCTTGTCCTTTTGAGCAACTCCGTCATCGGCCGCGATCTTAGAAGTTCTCGATAAAGCGGCGATAGTATCCCGCTAAACCAAGAAAACTCCGTACCTCGGTGACCGAAGTAGGCGGACTCAGAAAGAACATCGTCGACCTTGCTAGGATCAGCAGCTCGCCTCCGGTGAAAGAACATGGCCTAAGAAGGCTACTTCCTTCAACGGAATGCACACTTGTTGAACTTGGCGTCTGTGGTGCTCACGCATGACTTGCTCAACACAAGCGGATGCTCGGCGTGTTCCTCATCGTTCTTGGAGTAGATAAGAATATCATCGATGAAGACCACGACAAACTTATCCAAATACTCCATGAATACCGAATTCATGAGGTTCATGAACAAGGCAGAGCATTGGTTAAGCGAAAGACATGACGGTGTACTCGTACAAGCCGTAGCGAGTAGAGAATGCCGTCTTCGGAATATCCTCAGGTCGAATACGAACCTGATGATATCCCACTCTCAAATCAATCTTGGAGAAAACTCGGGCTCCAGTTAATTGATCGAAGAGATCGTCAATGCGGGGCAATGGATACTTGTTCTTTACCGTCACTTCATTAAGTGGACGGTAATCAACGCACATGCGTAAAGTACCAAATCCTTCTTCTTAACGAAGATAGCGGACAACCCCAAGGGGATGAGCTAGGCGGATGAAACCCTTCTCTTGCAGCTCACTTAACTGCTTCTTCAACTCCACCAACTCGTTCGGTGGCAACCGATAAGGCCTCTTTGAGATAGGGGCGGTACCGAGAGCCAACTCAATGACAAACTCGAGGTCTCGAACGGGTGGCATCCCTGGAAGATCTGTGGGAAAGACATCAAGGAAGTCACAAACCTGTTGGGACTCCATTAATATCTAGAACGGACTTCGCCGAGGGCGAAGAGATGTGGACCTAGCAACCGGCGAGAAGGAAACGCGAACACCGAAGGGACTAGAAAGAGAGACGGACTTCTTGGCGCAATCGATTTGTCCCATATGACGAGACAACCAATCCATACCAAGAATCACGTCCAGACTCGCAGACTTGAGGAGAATAAGATTCGCTGAGAATCCCTCCCTCAATCTCGATGGGGACATCCCTACACTCAAGCTCAGCTCTCAACTCCGATCCGGAGAGCGAATGAGTAAGGGACCGACAATGGAGAGAAAAGAAGCTCTCCAACAGCAAAGAAAAGACTCGTAAACAAAGGAATGTGATGCTCTGAATCAAACAAGACGATGAGCAGGTGAGAGTTAACGAAAGTGTACCTAGCACGACGCCGGGTGTCTCTGAGCCTCCTCCGCGGTGATAGCGTTGACGCGACCACTACCCATACTGGTAGCTGGGACGATCTTCGGTCTGCGAAGATCCACCTCCTTGCCGCGTCCTCCATTAGGACGAGGGTCGCTCCGTCTTCTTAGGGCAATTATTTGCATAATGGCCCTTCAGCTCTGAAGAAACAAGTGACATTGGCCGCCGGATTGTGGGGCCACTCTGCTGACCGGCAGGCGTACGTGACTGGGGCACGGCCTGCGAAGGACGAGGAACAGGGGAAGGTGACCTCGGGGGCGCCGAGGATCGAGATCGAACCTCAAGATCGTCAAGCGAGGCGGGAAGAACGGGCTCGAAGTCTTGTAGGTCTCCACTTGCGCTACGGAATCCATAAGCTCTCGAGCCGCATGCTCAAGAACGATGGCCTTGTCGACCAAGGTCTGGAAATCAGGAAAGTCGACAATGGATAGCTTGTCCTTCAGCTCCTCGGACAAGCCACGCCTGAACTTGGCCTGCTTAGCCATATCAGTGGCCACATCCTCAGGAGCATAACGAGCTAGATGGTTGAACTCGTATACATACTCCATGACTGAGCTACGCCCTTGCTTGAGCGCAAGAAACTCCTGCTTCTTGATCTCCATCAAGCCGCCAGGATGTGAGCCCGACGGAAGGCAAAGACGGAACTCCTCCCAAGAGGCGGTGTGGTCTCACGGGCTGCATGGCGAGATAGCTCTCCCACCATGACAAAGCTGCACCCTCCGGTGGTGCGAAGCAAATAGCGCCTTCTCGTGCTCGCAGCGCTGCGCTATCTGGCTTCCGCTCCACCAGACGGCCAATCGCTCAGACGAGCGAGTCCTCGACCGAGAAAGGTAGGGGCCGAGTACGAAGAAACTCAGCAAGACCCCCACGAGGCCGATGGGCATTCCTCGCCCAGATCCTGAAGCTCCGGAAAGTGCAAGGTGGTGTTGCGCGATGGCGTCGAGAGAACTCTCTCACATCCGCGGTTGCGCTCAATCAAGAAGAACCTCGGCCATGGTCGGAGGAGGAGGAAGCTCCTCGTCCGGACCAGCTGGCTGGCCTTGGCCGCTACGAGTGCGTCCAGCCATCCTGTTACAAGAAACCTTGGTTAGCAACTAGACTCGAAAACAAGCTTTTTAAAGAAAGCCAAAAGGCGATCGACTAGGGGAATGGAATATCACCCTAAACGAAGGCCAAAAATAGCAAGTAAAAGACTTTAAAAGCTTCTAAAAAGGGCTCCAAAACAGCAAGGAAGGTATCAAAACCAAGGCTCAACTTCTCAATACAACTAACCCGTATTGAATGAACGAGTAGTTGCTCGAGAGGATTAAAAATCAGACTGTAACGTAAGGGTTAATACTAGTAGGGAGCAATGTTAATTCTGCGAAATACGTGTTAGATACTTAGCTAACTAGTATCACATCTTACCCTTTTATTCCCCCAAGTTTTAGTTGGATTAACCTCTCATTTTCTACCCTATTTAGAACTTATGAGCTCGCTGTCCGGAAATTGGCGATCGCTGTCCAGATTTTGCATCCAAGCCTCCAAGCCGAATTCTTCAACTTCGGAAACTTCAAAACCTTGTAGAGGGCAGCTAACACTTCAATTTGCCAAACTCATTAGTTCCCAAAACCCAATTAATCGATAACACTATCTTTTAACAAGGAAGAGAGGAAAACAGTTTTAAAACTCAAATTAGAGTGAGATGAGAAGAGAAAGCTAAGATAGATGAGGAGTAAAATCTGAGAATTACTTAAGCTTTCAAACTCATTTAACACTTTGAAATTAGGTTTTCAAAATATCCTAAAGACGACCAAGCTTGCGTTACTACGGTCGGACGGCTCGATACCAACTTTTGAGCACCGGATTTATTAAGCTCATAATACTTAGTCATCCAATTGACCCTAGTATTATCAACCAAATAAACCGGTCTCTAGAGATGTATACTTCCGAATGCAGTATACATACCTCACAACAAAAGAATGTATCAATTCCATACAACACATAGTACATAAGCAACAAACCGAAGTTAATATTAATATGGAATAGCTATTACAAAAGAGGGCCCTTAGGCCAAATAACAACAATTCTAAAAAGATAACAATGAAGCAAAAATGCCATAAAGATGGCTATAACACAAAGCCAATCGGTGTGCCTTAACCCCTAGGCATCGTGGGACCGCCAAGCTAGTCGTCAAGAAGTCGCAACACATAGCACAAAAGTGAGGCTCTTGGAACTCGCCCCTTCCTCTGCAACAATAGCCACAAAATGCCACAACCACGGGCGGATGAGTACATAAAGTACTCCGCAAGACTTACGTGTAAGATAACAGCCTATAACATATGCTACATGCAAGCTTTATGTAAGTGGAGGTTGTATGTCTCATTTAGCATAAAGCAACATTTATTTGCAATAAGGTAATACATTTAAAGGCGAGTTGTCAAATCTGTTTTAACATTCAACATCAAGTTTGACAACGATAATAACAATAAGTAGATGACAACAACAATCACGGAAGTGACTAACCCAATAGTCACCACAACAATAGCATGAACTCCCGCTCATACCACCCATGTCAAATTTTAATTAAAGGTTGTAGTCTAATTCTTACGGAAATAACCAAGCGTGTCCATAACCTAGGACGAGGCTATTGAATAGTTTTATCCTGCGCAGGTGTACCACTGCACTCCACACGCATGCATCGCCTTTCCTTTACGCACACTTCGAAGGTGTCTTTGCACAGCTAAGTCCTACGAGACATTTCCAAAGGATAATGCTAATTACGAGTCAAGACAACCCACGGGAGAAAGAGACATTAGACGACCTAGCCGGAAGCTAATGTTCCTCCCACACTATACATATCGTTTTCATTTAAAACACACCAACCGAGCAGCTCATAATTAACACCTCCTAGAGTACTTAGTCAAGAGGGTTCCATATGCCCTCGCGTGGTTAGTACGCATAATTGCTTGGATCAATGGCGCAAGAATTCGGTCCTTGTTGACTCGGGCATACCACCACATCCAAAAACCACACCATCCATCCAATATGCCCAAGTCCAATCCACACATTTATTTTCAGATTTTGTATTTACAAATTAACAAAGCACAAGATGGACATAATGGAATAATAATTTTAGTGTGATCAAGGTCATCGACATAATGTCGACAACCGCCCATTTCTACCGTTATCTAAGCATTGCTAAGCATTTTAAGTCGCAATCTACTAAGTGATATGAGCTCATCCAACGAGCTCAAACCACAGCAAGTAACCTAGGCGTAAGGTAGTAAAGACATGGCATTCCTACAGATTGTGCAACTATAGGATTCACTAACCATAATTAAAACAAAGTAGCAATGCATACATAGAGTTTAAACAATATAATAGACTTGCAAATATAGGATGAATCATGGTCAAACTGCTTGCCTGGCTGTTGAGGGTCACTTTGTTGCGGAGGATCGTTCTCGGATTACCACAAATGTCGAACCCTAACGAAAAGGCGATAAAGAGTCGATAAGAATAAAGAAAAGCAACAAGACCCAACAGCAAAAGTTCTCCGAATGATTTGAAATTTTTATAGCAGCAAGGTATTGATTTAACATGAATATAGAAACAAGAATCAACTGATTTGGATCTTTAATGCAAAAGTTATGATGAAAACACTTTTGCTCAGCCTAGTAATTAGAATTAGGTTACTATTCATCGACAAAATTTCTAGACATGTAGGGAACCTGAAAATTTTACAGTAGTTCAAGCATCTCATGAGAGGAACAGCAAAATAGGGTTCATCCCATTTGGGGCTATATTGCACTTTCTATTAAGTTTTGAAACAAGAACTTGAACAAAATTATAATGCATGATTATTTCTCCTAGAAACAGTAACATGTTCAAAACTATTTTTCCTAGTAAGTTCATTATTAGAGGAATCCAACAAACTTGGATTCACTCAAAAGAGTTTACAGGTAATTAGTTATGCATTTAACAAGTTAAAGGATTTCTAGTGAAACAATTAATGCTTATACAAAGTTAAAGTTAATTCTGGATATTTTTGTAACTATAACATGATTAAAACCATTTTTAGATTAAAGTATAGTTAATAACAGTATTAACAAAATTGATTTCAACTTAAAAGGAGTTATAATGAATTTGTTATGCATTTTACCATTTAACTGAAATTCTAATACATTTAATAAAACTGAGAAAGATTAGAATTTAATTTCAGGGTTTTCTGGAGTCATATTAATCTTCTAAACATTTTTAGATTAAATTTGAGATTATGAAGGAATTAATACGATGGAATCATCTAAAATGAATTACCATGAAAAATATATGCATTTTCAAAGTTTATACCTTTTTCCAGTTCAAAAATAAAGCTCTCGGAGAAACCAAAACTTAAATGACGTGGTTGATTGTGGACCGTCGATCTGAGATAAACGGCTGATATGGACTGAAGTATATTGAACGCCAAGATAAAGGCATACCGGCTGCGGACCCATCGTCAAGGATTGTGAGCCATTGGGTGGTTTTAACCCACGTGCATGTGGTTTTGGTCCCACCCGTCGATGATGAGGGGCTCGGGGGTGTTTACTATGCGCGTTAAGGGTTATTTAAGAGGTGGCCCACATGTCACGGACATTAAGGACGGCTTAAGACCAATTAAATGCTAACCCATGATTAGTATTTAATGAATGTCATTATTGTGTCCTAATGACCTTACGGCATGGGACGATCGCGTCGACAAAACGCCGAGGAGATTCGCGACTTGTCATGGCGACTCGACCCTGGCGGCATGAGCTAAGGACAGAATGGGTTCGCAATAGGCTTGCGGACCCGTGGCACCACTCACACCGACGGCGACGGCAGAATCGCCGCGAGCCGAGATGAAAGGGACAGTGCGAAAATGACCGAAAAGGAAAAAACAAAACGAGCTCGCATTGTCCAAGGTAGCAGTGCCATAGCTCCTAGGGACTATTAGCAAGGTACCTTGGTCCAGTGGAGGCAAGGAGATGGCGGAGAAGCTCGCCACGGTGCACCTCGCGGACCCAGGAAGACAAGGCGGGAGCTCGGCCTAAGCAAAAACATGGCGATCAGCATCAAGTTAGCTCCACCGGTGCTCAAGGAAGCTTCTCGAGCAAGGAATTGAGGAATGGAGCTACTTACCAAGAACGGGAAGAAGGGGTGCTTTTGGCGAAGTTGAACAAAACACAAATTTGACAATTCCTGTAAATGTCGAAACGAATTAGGTTAGGGGATGTGGTCAAGAGGAGGAGTGGCTCAAAATGACGCGAGAGAATTGGAAGAAAAGCCACTGGAGCACAGGTGGTGACGAAGCTCGCTCACGGCCAACAATGGTGGACTTGGGTGTTTTTGTGGATTGAGCTCAATGGAGCACCGTGGGTGCAACTAGAGCTCAAGGGCGTGCAAAGGAAGCCAAGGAGGGAGCTTGAGGGCTTAAGTACCCGAGAGGGAGAGGGTGCAACGGTCTCAAGCAAAGCAACCCTCGGTCAAGGGTGCTGCCATGGCCATGGGCGCCGAAGGGATGGGGGCCGGTAAGGGAAGACTTTGGGGCATACAGCAAGCATTAAATGCAAATAGACGCGTTGCAAGGACCGGACAAGACTTGGCCTGCTCCTTCACGCCACAAGACGCCATGGCTCTGGCGACGCTACGAGACAGAGCAACGATCATGGAAGATGACCGAGAGCGAACCAGGCCCACCGGTCAAGGACACAAAGCGCTCGAGCCAAAACGGCGAAGCGAGCGGTCGAGCCCGACCATAAGCCACGGACCCATTCGCGACCGCTGATCCCGATCCAAGAGCCGAGGTCAATCGAGTCGATCCAAAGTGCGATCTGCGGTCGTGCGATTAAAATCTAACGGCTCGCAAGGATTGCGCCATGTGAGCCCACTGGTGCTGCTAGGTGGTTGGACCAAGACAGTGGCTCGGGTCGGACACGGGTTCGAGCCCGAGCAACAGGCACTTCCCAAGGGTTTAGAATTCAGCTGAGACTTTGTGGATTTATTTGAGGTATCAAAACAACTCCAAAATTTGTGAAAATTTTACAGGAGCTTTATGACTAACATATTGACCTCCCATAAAATTTTCAGAGGTTTTAATGCCCTGCATTTTTCGCAAGAAATTACAGAAGGTGGAACCTTAGGGTTTGACCAGATTTGACTTGGTTTGACTTGCCTCTAAAATTATTCAAACAATTTCTAAAAATTGTAAGAAAATTCAGAGGGGTCACAAGGCTTCCTTAGAACTCAGGAAAAATATTTACAAGTGTTGGACAAAAGATTTTTATCCAGGAGGTTTTTGATTGGAGTTTAAATTGGGGATTTGATTTCTATTCCCATAATTCTTTTACAAGAATTACAGAAAAGGTTCAAGAACCTAAAGATAAATAAAAAGTTTTAATTTACCCTCATTTTCAGAATTGGGATGTTACACCCTCCCCCACCCGATTTTTTTTTTTTGCCGAAATAGCCCTGTTCAGAGCCGCATTAGCAGAAAAGACACAATTGGGACGAAATTTGCAAATCTAGCACAAAAAACCGTTCTCGGGTGGCACGGATGGCTGCCGCGCTGCTATGTGGCCTCGTCCGCCCATTTGGGGGACAATGGAGCCTAGACCGTCCATCTAGAGGATGGTGGCGCCTCGACCCGCACGTCGCCTATCGTCCGTCCGTCCCACAAATGGCGTTGACAGTGAAGCACCTCATCTGTCCGTCCCAAGGACGGATGCGCCGAATGCACCATTATTGGCTAGGTTTAGTGAATCAGGGTTTAGCAGTTAATGGCACGAAGACTTTTGCGATCCACCACCCCTAATGGCATGGGACTGAACTCTAGCAGTAATTCCGAGGCGCGGGGTTCGATTAAAAAAATGGTGATGGTGTGGTGAGGGTTTTTTTACCACTGGCAAAACGGCAATTAATGTGGTGTTATTTTGGAATTTTCTGCCAAATTGGCACTGTTGGGACAAGGATTAGCGAAATTGGCATAGTCTTGGTGCAATTTGCAATTTTGGTAGGATTAGTAGGATTAAATTATTAGTTGTGACCAAATTAATACGAGTATTTCTAACCTCCTAATTAATTCAAACTAATTAATTACATCAAATGAATTAGGACCATCGCACCCGTGACATCCAGACATCGCGATGTGACCGAGAATCTCTCCTTTATTCCATTTCCTTTCTATCCCCTCACTATCTTTCAATCGCAGCCATGCGCCCGTGCAAAATTTCCCTCTTGTCATTAGCGGTGCACGATTTCGTCTTGTTCGCGCTATAAATTCCGAGGAAGCGAGCGAGACTCTTCGCTCACACTCTTCCTCGCTCGCTTTCATTTTCGTCGTCTCGGTTGGTTTCATTTTCACGGACGATTAAAGATTGTTAAGTGCCGTCATTAGCGGCCATATTAACAGGTTTTTTTCTCGTATGAATTGTCTTTATTAAATGTGTAGTTAATTAGTTGTAGTTACTTATGTGTAATTAACATAGTTCTTATCATTTAGACGTTATTAAATTTGTGTTATTTAGTTAGTTATGATAAAATTGGTCGTAATGAATTAGTTGTTGTTATGTTAATCCTACGTATTTATTCGTAGCCTAGTTAATTAGTTACGATTTATGCAGTTATAGTTAGTTAGTGACAGTTAGTAAAGTAGTTGTAATTAATTAGTAGTTGAGTAGTGCTAGTTACAATAGCGCAAAATAAGTGGTCTAATTTACGTTACCGTAATAAATTTGATGGCATATAATGACTCGTAGTTAATTAGTTGCCTTAATTGTAATTAATTGAGTGTGAATTACTTAGATGTGAAGACTTACTTGTACGGCCTTAAGGATTTATATTTTCTAAAAAATAATTTATGAATTATTAAGTTTATTTGCTACTTTCTTTTCTGTCTTATTATCTTTTTTCTTGTCTTTACCTTCATTATTTAAATTGGATACTTATATTCTATTAATTTCAAAATTTTGTAGATGTGTTTCATAAACACCTGTGCTAAGAAGGAGGGAGGTTTTTCTGTGCAGAGTTGTGGTGCATACTTCAGGGTTTGGGCTACGTCCACCGACCAGAGTATCATGGCTTCAATATCAACAAGTACGCTTAGGAAATGTGGCGTGTCAAGGTCACCATCTACTCGAAGTGTCATCTACGAGGAGACAGACCCTACCACTTCACGGTAGAGAGGGAGACAGACAAGCTCGGGATGCAGGATGCTGCGAGGGAGGCCATCATTTTGGGGTTCCACTACCGCAGTGCACTGGGACATACCGCCTTCCGCTACTTTCCTTACCGCAAGAAGGGGGAGGTCTTTAGCAGGTTCAGATCCACTAAGGGAGAGCAGGACGCCACCATCACCCACATGACGTCCTTGATCAAGGCGCGGGATGAGACCTATGTGTTTCATGGCCAATGAGATGGAGCGAGTGTACGAGAGACTGGATGATGCAGAGAGGGAGTTCGCCCAACTGAAGACAGCTCAGCATCAACCTCCACCAGCTCAGGATGATTTACCTTATCGTGGAGCGACTCCAGACTCGCAGCCAGCCAGACGCCTTAGAGACGTACCCCTTAGGATGGCCGCATGCAAGAAGGTGTGTCGCCCGGAGACTGTTGGTCCTTCAGTTCAGGAAATCCGCAGTCTGATTGCAGCTGCCAAAGGAGAGAGTTCTTCAGACTCTTCAGTGCACAGACGTTGGTGGCTCAGTGAGATAGTGATGATCTAGAGGACCTCGAGGAGCGTATCATGGGGGGACGTTGAGGAGGACGTCGAGGAGGAGGACCCTGTGCCTGTGGAGTTCGAGTAATACTGTATTGTACCACAGGCTAGCTAAGCTTGTCTATGAACCAACTGGGGAAAATGTTTGATACGCAGATCATACAGCACTGTACCATAGCCTTCGACTTGTGTGCATTTCGTTGGTGGTTCAGTGAGACAGCGATGATCTAGAGGACCTCGAGGAGTGTCATATGATTTGCATGTCAAACATTTCCCTCGGTTAGTTCATGGACAAGCTTAGCTAACCTGTGGTACAATATAGTATTAAAGAATATCATTCACATTAAACCGACAAATTAACAAAGAATATCCTATTGATCAGGGTTCATGCGATGATATGTCTATGATGAAATCATGAAATCCTAATTTCCGAAACCAAACACTTGATCCCTAATTTCCCTATAACCCTAATCCTAATTCCTCCTTTATACCGATTCCAATAAACCCGCATGTGTATCATGTAATGCAACTAACCAAACCCCGCGTGACATGTAATGTGCATGCCGAAATGTCGTCAATTTTATCTATCAAAAGCTATATTGCAACTCCATTTGAAATGTCAACACTCCTAGTTCTCTGTTTTCATGTGAATATAGCGCAACAATACACACATAACATAAAAAATATGTATACAAATATATCGCAACAAAATTGCATTTCAGAATTTATAGTGAGACCAACCGAAAGAGCGTGTGCACAAGCAGAGCCAACCAGATTAATACGAGTATTTAATTAGTCCTAATTAGTCACAACTAATGGATTTGCTTGTAGTTAATTAGTGCATATTAACTAATTTAATCCTACTAATTACTCATACTTAATTAGTCCTAATTAATTTGCTCGTAGTTAATTAGTGCATATTAATTAGCCTACTTGTTCGAAGGATAGATAGATGGGAGGCAGGGAGGGACTGGCGTTTTTTTTTGTTTCTCCGAATTAACGTTGCGAGATCCCATTTATCGAGAAATAAAAATGGGATTAACAGGCGGCTCGGAGTACGAATAAATTAAGAGGCTTAATTGCATTTAGCACGTAGAGAGGGAACTAAGCTCTATTAATTAATTAATTTATAGGCCTACCATGGACCATAAGGCTATTGTATCATATTTGGATCGATACCTCAGCCCATATACTTGCACGGCATGGCCCATCTAATTAACAGGCTAAACGGCCCGTGCTGTGCGGAGTCACCCATTTGACCACCTCTAGATTACAGGACAAGGAGGGGGCAAACTGATCTCTTTTTCACACCTATGTCACGGCTTTACTGCCAAAGAATAGTCAACGGTGGCATAAAGAGAAAC
The DNA here is from genome assembly GCA_036346405.1 of Phyllostachys edulis. Taxonomy (NCBI): domain Eukaryota; kingdom Viridiplantae; phylum Streptophyta; class Magnoliopsida; order Poales; family Poaceae; genus Phyllostachys; species Phyllostachys edulis. Next base: position 24,259,156 of record CM070556.1, on the reverse strand, counting down.
AATCACTACAATGCAGTGACATGTAAGGAAGAGTGTATTTTGCAATGACATATCATATATCCAAAAACTTTACAGCGGCATATAAATTTTATTTCCCTACTTACTCCTTTGTACCGCATGCTATACACCATTTCTTGTCACTGCAATTAGAGAGTGATGTTCACGTCTTTGGCGCAAAAATAATAATAATAATAATCGAAAAAAAAGCTTCCAAACAACTCTAGAAAACCTTAGTGTTGGCATGCAGTGGACATTTTTCACACGCCAATATAGACTGAAGACAGAAAATAACATTGTTGGGTATTTTTCTTTCATGATCTCAGCATACGTAAGAATATTTGTTTAGGGCATCTCGCGAGCATAGGAATTACTGTATCCAAACTATGTACAAGCAGTACAAGATACATCCATGGCTACGTATCCTTGCAAGGATAGCTGCTCTAAAGGAAAGTCGACAGAAGACAACAGTCAAATCCTCAATTTCTCAATGCTAAACTCTACATATGCTTTTACCCTCAGCAAACCAGCAGTAGCCGTCTTGAGTGTCCAGCTCGCGGTGAGGGTCTCTGCTTTAGAGTTTAGGCTGTCTCTCAGGGGGTCTGAACCTCGAAGCAACTCACGAATAAGAACTTCATAATTCATGTGCATCTCAGCTCTCAACTTGGAGAAAAGAAGGGGGGGGGGGGGGGAAAGCCTCCGAAAATGCACCAAAGTGATATCTCCAGATGCTCCGCGCCTTGTTAATGCAAGTAGTTCACACTTCACACGGAGCGTCTTTGTCGCATCTAACCAATCCTGAATAAAATGGAAAGGAGGACAATAGATTAATTGCAAAGTGGCTAAATAAGAAGGAATAATGTTATAGCAAGCTAATGGAAATTCAACTATAAATGTAGGTGGGCACAAAATGAGATAAAAAGCCGCGTCATAATAGGAAGGCAAATTCAGCGAAGATGCATTGCATAACGTGGGGATGACGCCATAAATTAAACCATTCTGATATGCTATACAAGAAAGCAACTACTTTTATGCTGCTACGTTACTGTCAGTTTCCAAAATGTCCTGAGCACCTCATTGGCCTACCCACCAAATCTAATCACATGGACTGACTTACAGAGTGTGGGATGATTTCGCGGCAAGTAAGTTACCTACCTTGATTTATATTGAGCTGAATTCTGTCTCCTTCCTTCCTGAGCAACCACTGTGGTCCCTACAGATGAAGAGCTTGTCTCCGCTAATGGATTGGTGACGAACCCACCCTGAACCCCAAACTTCTGCCTCTCCCATTGGTAAGAAGTTCTGCTCTCCTCAGAGTAGTTTGCTATGTTGGGGACGGAGACAGAGTACCTGGAAGAGTACCTACCGCCATCATGTCTTCTCCAGAATTTCGGGCTCAGGATGCAGCATGCGTTCATGTCAGGTTCACTGTTTGGCATCCTTCCTGAAAAGGCAGCCAAATCACGGGAGATCTCATCCAAGGCCATCTCCAGCCCGTTCACCCTTGTCTCCAAGGAACGTATCCCATTCTGGGAGCTCCCCATAAATTTCTGATGAGCAAAGGTAATTAAAGTGTTAGACGTCTTTTCAGTTTCTAATGAGCAACAAGAGATAAATTAATGTTGGACATGTTTTCTGTTAGAAAAATAGGGACAAAGGAGACACGAATTTTACGTGGAAAACCCTTGCGGCAGCAAGTGCGGAGTAATGGAGTATTTCAGAAGTTATTTCTTACATGTACAATGACTAAAAAATAGTTGTACATTGGCAGCAAAGATACAATATGTATGCAAAACATGCTGCATATATGGTATAAGGTTACAACATTGGCTGGCGCATAACGCACGCAAAATTAGCAAAATTCCAGATTCTTTTGCTGGTTTATGTTGAAAATAACACAAGTTATGCTTTAACAGAGGTGCTGATTAAGACATTGCCACATGGCCATTAAATGTCATGTTGCTGTCCAGGTTCTCCCCATACCATGCCATTGCTCATGTTTTTAAGTATAGTGATCGGAATAGTGCTATCAAGGCACAGTGAATGGATGTATGATCTGTACCAAATGGTCATTGGTTAATGCAGCACATTGAGACCAAATAATACCCTATTTGTGTCACCGACAACATAAACCTCGTTATTAAATATCCTGAATGCTAGAACAGGATAAGGCCTCCGTTCAATGCACATATCACTCCATAATAAACTAAATCACGTCCATTAGGTACTGTTTTGAAAACCTGAGGGAATGCATGAACTTGCACCAATGTTTGCCTTTTGTAAAATTTTCCAAACAAACAAGTTTTTTGTTTTTGTTTATTAGGCTTCTAAAGCTGTGCTCTAGATTCTATCCCATCTTAGCCATTCATGATGTACCCGGATATCCCATGTAGCCATGCATGCACAATACCAATTTTGGGGTGACGGTACCAACCAAAAATAGAAATCTATCTATTATCTTATTAAAACAAAGTCAAAATAAGACATCACGTTCGCTTTCAAGAACTAGAAATTCACACGTTAATCGGTGAAAAAAGATTAAGATTTACACCGTCGATCGTAGTGGGTCCAAATTATAATGGTCTAGATTAAAAGGAAGAGTCAATTTGATTAAAGCTGAAATTCAGAATAAAAATAAAATAAAATAAGAAATTTGATTTCCATATGAATTACTAAGTAAAATAGTCCATGTCAAGTACAATAAAACTGAAATTCAGAATAAAATAAATAAATTATCAATTTGATTTCCATACGAGTTCCTAAGTAAAATCCTAAATAATTATAATTTGGAAAAAACAAAAATCGACAATTAGATTTGTATACTAATACAAAAAAATAAAATTCAGAATAAAAAATAAAATAAAATTAGCAATTTGATTTCGATACAAATTCCAATAATTATAATTCAGATTACTAAAGCAGAATCAAAAGAAGCCCCCACGTTCACTTTCAAGGGCTAGAAATCTCCACGTTAATTGATGGAAAAGGAGAAAAATCTACACCGCCGATCATGGTGGGTCAAGATTATAATGATCTAGAACTAAAAGAGTCAATGTTAAGTACAACCAAACTGAAATTCAGAATAAAAAAAATAAAATAAGCAATTTTATTTCCATACGAATTCCCAAATTAAAGAGTCCATGTCAAGTACAATAAAACTGAAATTTGAAATAAAAATAAAATAAAATTAGCAATTTGATTCCTATACGAATTCCTAAGTACAATCCCTAAATAACTGTAATTTGGAATAAAAATTAAAGGAAAATTAGTGGTTGGATTCGTATACGAATTCTAAGAAAAAAGAATGGAATTTCGGAATAAAAAATAAAAGGAAATTTGTAATTTGGTTTCCATACGAATTCCGAAGTAAAATCCCTAAATGTCTAAAATTTGGAATAGATTAAATAAATTTGGCAAATTGATTTGTATATGAACTCCAATAAAAATAACTGGAATGTTTAATAAAAATAAAAGTTATAACGAGAATAGCATGAATGACGTCGGAGGAGACACAAAAGAAGCCACACGTTCGCTCTCAATGTCATGTGTTTCTATTGTTGCTTCCTATGGAATAAAAAAATATCAAAAATTTTGAATAAAAATAAAGGTTATAACAAGCATACACAAATAGTGTCAGTGGAGACCACGGATGAGTGCAATGCTATCTATATGTCTTGCAAGAATATATTGACCCACGGGAAAGCGAAGAGCCGAGGTGGCGACGACCAAAATGAGAACAATGTCGTGCTGCTCACCTTCGCCGTTCAACGAGGGCAATGTTGTGCTACTCGCTAGAGCCATTGTAGAAAAAGTCCAGAGTTAAAGGAGCCAAGGACCGCGATAACAAGTGGTGAGCATTGGCGTCGTTGAAGAAGTTAGTGGCCAAAGAAGCTCGATAATGGGGAAGCCCTGGTAGAGAGAAGATGAAGCTTTATATTGAAGACGGGCTATTGACCATATGGGGTCATCAGATAGCTAGGAGTGTGTCATCACTGGTGAGGGCATGGCGTTACCGGCGATGGCGAAAATATTTTCCATATCATTAGATTTACAACTAAAGCATACATGTCGGCATCAATGAAGATAGGAGGTCGCTGCAGTTAGCGAGGAAGCCACAACATTGAGTTGGCCAACATCGAAGAAGAGAAACGACCAACACGAGAGAAGACAACATCGAGCATGTATAACATCATACATGCGTATGTACGAGCATGCATCCGTACGAATAGAAGTACGTGCGTACTGAGGCAGAGGAGCAAAAAGCTTGGAGTAGAGATGCCGCAACCGTAGGAAATATGCTCGGTGTCACCAGAGAGAGCGTGACACATGTCCCCACTTGGGATCGGCGTGGTTGCATGTGTATGCGTGTTGATGTCGTAGCGATTAGCATTAAGCAATAATTGGGAAGAAGTAGAAGATAACTATGTGATAAAATATTACATTGAAAGGGGTAGCAGCTAAGAAGGATCGATCAATATTTGGACTTACTGTTGGAGGTTGAAGCAAAAAAAATTGTGAAGGCGAGAAGAGATAGAAGACACACGGTTCGGTAGAGCAACTGGCATGTGAGGGGGGATAAGTTCAAGGTAGGTCGCTATGGTTCATCGATATATGCGTGAGCAAGATACTCTAATACAATGTAAAATAATAAGATAATTTACCGCACACATAATCAACATATTGCTTGAGATTAAATAGAGGTACATGTGCATGCATACAATTTGGGGAAAAATAACTAATAGAGTAAGAATAGGGATATGTAAACTAATAAGATAATTTACCGCACACATAATCAACATGATCTATGCATGATGGAGAGTGATTAGTTTCTAAGAACCGCAATAACTTATAATGCCCAATGATTTTCTTCCATCAAAGTTCATAGTTCAATTACGTTCCTCAGATTGTGCTTTCCTTCAAGCTTTTATTGTTATTTCCAATGTTTAAGATATCTTAAAAATCCAAATAGCCTACAAGATATGTAAATATGTTCTCATGCATTTATACAAACTTCGAAGTAAATCTAGCCACGCAAATGTGCGGGTCAATCTGCTAGTTTCAATTTAATCCGAAGAATTAAGAGTTTTACTGGATTCTAGAGACGTGACATGCAACACGACAAGGGAAAATTACCTGGAGAAGATCGAGCAAGCTGGTCTGCTGATTCTCGATCTGAACCAGCTGCATCCTGATCTTCGACAGGTTCTCATCTTTGTGACCTGATTGAAACTTCTCAGGCAAGTCCTCAATCTCAGCACTCTCTTCCAAGTCACCATCCCCATCCCCGTTGTATGGAACAACTCTTGACGCTGACTTGAGCCCGGCCAACTTGTTGTACCCCTTCTCACCATTCTTCTCGAACAGCATCCTCCGCGCTTCAAGCCGTGCTCGAACATTAGCCTCTTTCAGAAGCCTGTCCTCGGTCACCATTTTGATTGGGGTTGCATCTGGAGTGATAGTAACATCGACCTTATAGTCATAATTCTTGGTTTGGTCTTCATCACGGCGAGAAGGCGGCGAATTCTTCTTGTTTCTGATGGAAGGGCTGGTTCTTTTGTTGCTGGCATTACGCAATGCATCTGATGGGGGTGACCTGCTTGTTGGCGATTGGTTCCTCCTTGTAACTGACTGGACAGAGTTGGAGCCGAGGGAATCAGACGGGTATCGGCCATCACTTGCACTATCTGTTTGATACAAAATCCATAGTGTCAGAAAAACACATTATGGTCTTACAACCTTTCAATTCTAATCCACAGTAATAAATCCACGAAATGCATGATGCCATGCAAACATATCTAAATTAAGGATTTTTTTTAAAAATGTCATATATCCAGGAAAGAAACCTTCTGCCTTGTGTTTTACTAAACCCCAGTCTATTTCTGTCTTTTAACAAACAAGTTCATATGTACTTGAGTCCAAACAACAGACATAAATTTACTCAAATCTCCAAAAGAACAGCAGTGACTAGAGCCTCAAGAGCAGCCACATCACCTGTGAGAGAAGATCTCGCCTGCGACAGCGACGATGGCGGCACGTCGGAGGAGCACACTTTCTCCTCCACGTCCGGGATCTCCCTCCACGCCTCGATCATCCGGTTCATGGACTCCCGCACAATCTTAACCTGCATTGCCAAGAATATGTCAAAAACTCTTAACACAGAAGCAGATCCACGAGAGTGCCATCGCCAAGATCCCAGCTTTGTTACAAGGTGCCGACCTTATCAAATCTCTTGGCCTCAAAGATAGCAATGCAGGAGGGTTTGTGGGCGACAAGGTTGTCTCCGTGCTCCAGGGCCAACAACGCAAGCGCCTCTGCCGCGGCCTTCCTCGACGCCCAGTCGTCACCGGCGAGCGCATCGCGGAGGCAGGGCACCGCAGTGGTGGCGGCTCCTCCGCCAGAGGCGGCCGAGGCAGCGCCGATGAGGGAGATGAGCGCGGGTTTGGCCTTGAATGCGGCGCTGCGGAGGAGCTTGAGGAGGCGCGGGAGGAGCGCCCGGAGGTAGACGGCGAGGTCGGCGGTGGGGGCGGAGGCCTCGACAGCCGCTGCCGCCGCGAGAGCGGCGGCCAGCTGCGCGCATTGGTCCTGCTCGTGGAGCAGCGCGTCGGCGAGCGGGCCGAGGGCCGCTGGCGCCGAGGCCGCCGCCGCTGCCGCGGCGCGCGCGGCGTCCACCAGCGCGGCGCGCACGGAGGAGTCCGGTCGCGGACGCGCCGCAGCGCAGCCGCGACGAGCCTGGGCACGAGCGGCGCGACGGCGTCGCGCGGGTGCGCGGCGGCGAGGAGCGCGAGCAGCCGGAGCGAGTGCCGCCGCAGCGGCGTCTTGTCGGTGGGCCGCGCGTCGGAGACGGCGACGAGGAACGCAGGGAGCTCGTCGGCGTCCAGCCCGCGAGCAATCGCGTCCAGCTCGGCGGCCGCCATGGCCTCCGTGTCCCTATCAGACAGCCGGAACAGGCAGCGGTTCACCCGCTGCTTCATTGGCTCGGCGCACCCGCCCCCCGCCCTCGGCGCGGGTCCCATGGCTCAGCCTCAGGTAACCCCTACCGTAGCTTCGCGCCCGCGCCTCCCCAACACAAGGATAGGCAGCAGCAGCCGAGCCCGTGGACTCGGCGCAGGCGGGGGAGGCGGCGGCGAGGAGCTCGGAGGCAATGTGGTTATGTGGGGAGGTGGCGTCGCCGGTACAAATAGCGAGGAGGTGGCGGGTGGGAAGGGGAGGGGCTCCATCTTGGAGTGGACGGCGCATTTATTTGTCTTCTTTTGAGGGTATTTGCTTCCTTTTTTCGATAGGTAGATTTAATTATTTGTCGCTGTTAAAACATAAGTAATTTATGATTTGTCACTTATGTATTTATGATATATGATCATGAGATCTATATATCATAGATATATAAAATAAGAAATCCTAAATTGTATATCTTTAAAATGATAAATAATCAAATATTCCTTTTCAAAATGGTGATGGCTTTTTTTGGTATCTTTGCATTTAGTGGTGTTTATTTCGTGGTGATGTGCTGCGTACTTTCTTGGCTTCACCTGGAGGGAGTAGCTAAGCTTTGGTTGGTGTTTGCTGTGGTGAGCGAATGAGATCCGCTTAATTAGGTTAAGTTTCTTAGGTGTTTTTTCACTGAAAAACCTTGATTACTAGGGCATAAGTAGTAGTTTTTTTTATCTCAAGTAATTGTAGATCATATCATATATTTTGAGGAAATAATAATACATAGAAGAAGTTCCAGCTACTACTAGCCTAAAATCTACTGGCAACATGGACGGAGCTAGCAGGGGTGCCCGGTACACCCAAAAAGCAAGAAAAAAAAATCAGGGATCAGATCTGCATTTTGGCCATATTCGTAGTACTCCTTGGTGTGCAAACTCTTAGAATCCCAGCCCACAACCCACGGCCCGTTCGTGCCCTCACCAGCCTACAACCACCTCACCACTCACCAGCTCACATCTATCTTCATCTCTAATACTCTAACACCTCCCCAATCTCCAACCCTAAAGCCATAATCCTCTCCTCTCCTCCCCACCTAGTCCCTATGGCTCGGCGACTCAGTCCCCGACGCGGGCGGAGAGGAGGACGGTGCGGAGCGAACGCGGCGTGGTAGCAACAGCGCACAGTGGGAGCAACGGCGTGGGAGCAACAGGCAATGCGGGTAAGTCAAGACTTGATTTCTTGATTTTGATTAGAAAAGATCCCTACCTAAAGAATGAACGGGGCAAGCCCATGCTATGGTGGCAGCATTTGGGCTCTTCGATTTTGGTTTCATGGCAAACTTGATGCTATTCAATCGGACTGCAATTGGCTGGAGACCTTGGTGTGCACACTCGCGGCCGGCAATACATCATGGCAAGGTGGCATAGGGCGACCAGTAGGGCGAGTGGGCAACCGGCAACCTCACTAAGGCCAGCGGTTTTGCAGGTCTGTATGGTGGTGAGTTCACGAGAAGGGATCCGTTCCTCACAAGTCATGTCCATTCATTTCTCCCTCTTTTCTATTGATTAAAATTTAATAATAAAATATAATTGCAATTCTAAATCAGTACATGAAACAACTTCTATTTTTTCTCATGTTCGTATTATTGTGCAATTCATTTTCCAAATTTATTACTACAGCGATGACATGTGAAAAGATGCTAGTAGGATATTTCCTCCGTTCTTTTTTACTTGACGTTTTTTACGTCTAACAGGCAAATTCCTAACTTTGTTAGGCAATGCATAGTTTGAACTAATCGAACTAGACGTTACTTCGTGCGTGCACACCAACGCAAAATTCCTAGCTGAGTACCTTAATTTTCATCCAATCACCTGTGAACAAATTGTTAACAACTTCAATGAGAAGAAAATAGTTAGCAACTTGGCTATATAATATAAAAACTAACAAAATAAAAAAAAATCACCGTCCAACGGATGAATAATATCCTCTGTACAAAAAGGTCATCTCTTCATGCCATTGCTGATGTAATGGTGCATCGAGATCGAAGAGCATGTGACTCTAAATTCCGAACTTTATCCACAACTCTAATAAATCTTGTCTCTAACTGTTGCCTGCTTCTGATCGACCAATCTGGCAAACCAGTATTATTGCCATATGATAAACTTTTCTTCAGATTAAAAAAATGCACACAGTAATCTGGCATGACCAATTGGAGAGCTGTAATTCGATGGGGTAACATAAGCCTCCAAATGTCATCACCCTTAAACTATTCCCCTCCCCAGTGTCAATTCAGCGGATGAAACCTGGGATGGATGCATAGCTACATGTGTATTTGACAGATCCGCACATGTAATACCATGTGACATTGTGACGACGCCTTTGTTTTGCATGCTTCCTGCACTGGATGATCCGTTTGTTTATTACTGATGGCATGATGGATTTGTTTGCTTCCACCAGAAAAAATACGAACAGCTCCAACGAAGCCCAGAAAACATACGTGGCTGACACTGCTTTACATCATCAATCTTCTCTCAGTTTTGCAGACAGAAATTTTTTAAATTAATTTGTTTGGAAATGGTTATGTATATGATGTGCTGTCAGTACTCAGGCACAGCGTAGTAGCAGCTTTCAGCATATTTTCAATTGAGACATGTAATGACACTGTTTTGAGATGTAATTATGAGAGTGACTCTCCCCCGCGGCATTTACAAATTTGGCATCTCGTCTGCACGGCCACCGTGCGGACGAGTCTCACGCTAACATGTGGCATCTCGCTCACACAGTGGTAGTACGGACGAGTCTCATCCGCACGGTGGCCATGCGGCATTGCGCACGTGTCGGCGTAAGGCTCGTCCGCACGGTAGCCGTGCGGATGAGATGCCAAATTTGTAAATGCCGCGCGAGAAAAGCCACTCTCGCAATTACGTCTTGAAAGAAAATTCCATGATACAGTATACATGTGTCACGGTCTTGAAGAACCTTGTTTTTTTTCTCGTTCTCATGGGCCTTAGATCAAGTTCAAATTCATGGCTAGATGTATAAATTGTAAAATATTTTTAATACATGTGTCGATGTCTGTTTGATATTTGATCTTGCATCGAGTATTAACTATGCCTCGAGATAAGTATTCTAGCCAACGCTTTTGGCCTAAAAAAATATGTAATGTTCTACTATCATACAATGTGCTTGCAATAACAAACAGTGGAACAGCAGCTTTCAATACATCAACTTTCAATTGGCTCAATCAGGTATGTGGCGCCCCAGTCTAGCATTAGTAGAGCACATTACTCTACTCCATTTTGCTAGCAATTTACTAGCAGTACAGAGTAGAGGACAGATGAGACTAGTGATTAGGAGGGAGGCATTCTGATTAAACTATCATATATACTAATCAAATATCATGTATGTTCGAGTCGGAGACTTCATGATGCATCAGCATTAGAAAACTCCAGTTGGGGAAAACAAAAAAGAAACGAAATATGGAAAAATGCCAACTACTTTGTAGCTAGAGCATCCCTACCAAAATGATTGATCTAGACATCGCAACACCAGCAGTTTAGACATATTTATCATAATATTCTTTGATCGAGTCTCGTCATTAGCATACACTAGGGTTGATTAGCAATGACACTTTGCAGGTGTTGGCTTCCTACCCCAAGAGATAAAAGGGCTCGGTCGTCAGTATTAAGTTGGTCGTCAGTATAAAGTTTTTTTAAAACATTAGCCAAGTGTTCGTGCGTTGCTACGAATACACAAAAAAAATTATGTTACCTAGCACATCAAGTCAACGTTGTCAAGCTTGGTTTACACCACACAATTGACTTTATCGAAGCAACCGGCTGAGCTACACCCCAGCCCACGTTGTGTCTCTGCCACCGTGCTTGGCCAACGTTGCCCCCTCGGCTGCGCCGCCACAACCGGCTACACTTCGCTACGACCTGCGTCGTGCCTAGGCCGTTGTGTTTGGCCAACCTCATAAAAAAAATACCATCAAAATTCCAATATTGTTCAATCACAAAACACTTCTAAATGCTAACCGAATGCCAGCATGTGCTAAAAATATCAGTTCTTATGTTGAATAGTGCAGTGTAATCATTCTGTTGCAATCCACTAAATTCTTCAATTTGGATTCAAATGATAAGACCATATATGATAGAAATAACATGTTATCTTGAAGCCAAATAACGTTGATGATACTCATAATCTTAGTAGATTAAAATCAAAATAGGTTTAATCATTTAGTTAATAATTAATGAGTCTATGACATGTGGGACCGCCCCTGTTTTATAAATAAAATTAAGAAAATAAAACTATGAGTCGCTAATAAGTAGGCCTCACATGTAAGTTAATAAAATTCGGAAAAAAGAAAAAGAAAAATACCCTTTCAGTTTAGAGGAAAATACGTTTTCTTTGTTGGAAAGCGTAAACCTCAGAGGAAAATACACTTTCTCTGTTAGAAAGCATAAACCTCGGAAAATACACTTTCGGCGTCACCCTTTTCTTAATTTCTGGAATTTTCGAATCGAAGAAAATTAAAATGTTAATAACTTTTGCATACGAACTCCAAATTGAATGAATTATTTTTTTTATAAATTCATATAAAATCATGCACTTTTTGGATATGCAAAAATATTTGGATTTTGTTGCTGCTGAAATTATTTTTTTATATTTAATTTGCTATCAGCACTTTTTAATAGATGTCGATACTTCGAACGAAACCTGCGATGATCCTCTATCCTCATACTCTGAAATACCATAGCAAGGCAAGCACCTCCTTTTACCATGTTGATCCTACTATTACAGTTATTGTACTTCTTTTTGCAAAATCTATTACGTATGCTTGTATGTTTGTTTAAAATTGTTATATTTGGGGATAACAGCAGTTATATTCCTATTCAATACACAATCCTCCTGAATATATTGGTATCCTTACTGTTATAGCCAATAGGTTATGGTTTAGGCAATAGATGATGTCGATTTGGGTATTTCGAGTGCGAATATCGCACAAATGCTTTGCCAAGCTGTAGATTTACTAAAATTTGAAAAATGTATGAAATGTTGAACATGAATTTGAGAGATTTTGAAATGATGGTCCAGAGGGGTTTACCTCTATTATTTTGCATAAAAAAAACTTAGTTTGTGATACGGGCGAGTTATATTATATTATGAGAAGTGTCGGAGGTGTATCTCACAAGTAGATAGGGGGAGATCCTCGCCCAGGTCAATTAAGGAACGAACGTCGGTGCTCCTAATCTAAACCTAAGCGTACAACCGCATATGCCGGTATAGGACAACCTTAGCTAACTAAGTTATCAAAAACTAGCCTTGCATATTGGTAGGCTGTAGTAGTGCGAGCATGACCGGGTAGACATGTTCGAAGGGCTCCCTTCACCGAGGCGTTGGAAACAAAGCTTGCCAACACAACAGTTAATGCCTCACTTTGATGGGAGGTACTCGGGATCGAAGTGAGGATTTTCATTGCTGGACTATTGCAAGGTTAGGACTAGATGATGTAAAGGCTTCATTGTGCGCTCTAGACTGTATGCTATAATGTTGTGTGCGGTGGCATCGATGGGTGTTGAACAAATTAGAGAATTCGTATACTGTGGGTAAAGTTGTACACCTCTGAAGAGTGTAAATCTATTTAAATAGCCATGCTCGTGGTCATGAGCGTGCTTAGTGCAGTCCATCGGGTATAGTCTAAACTTTTGCAAAAAATAGTATTACCGGGAAATGTTGGGAAGGATATTTTGGTGTTGTTATATATGAGTGCCATGTCTATAGCTAAGAATAAGATGTTGATCGTAGCCAAGGAGGGTAGTGATTTGTTACTTATCAAATTGCTTACTTGTTGTTCTTTATCTATTTAACTACTCTTCAAACTTTCGTTGCAAATTACTATGTATTGATATTGCAAATAAATTTTGCTTAATATTGAAAACAACTTGTAGCATAGAGCCACCTCCCTTGTTAGCCATGCATATATATAAATTTTACGACACGCTACAAGTCTTGCTGAGTATGCAATGTACTCAATCTTGCTTGAATTGTTGTTCAGAGTTTGAGGATGAGCTTATGCCAGACAACGTGTTCTTTGCACCTGGTACTGGAGAGTTCGGTGACGGGTCTTGTTAGGACTTGTTCTTGTCGGTTGCCTGAGGGTTTGGATGGACATGCCGCTGGACTTTTGGACTTTATATATATTATGCTTTCGTTATTTAAATTGCTACTTCTGATACTTGCTATTTTATTTGGCCGGTCGGCCGTGTATTATACTCTCGTGATGTAATTGTTTAAGTTAAGTACCATATTTGTTTTATGTTGTATGTATATTGTGTATAAATGTGTATGCCAACGTTGTGGATGTCTGTACTAGCAACTGATCATGAGACTAGTACAATACACACACGAGAACTTCAGGTATTCTACGCCCGGCGTCCAACAAAAAATTGAGTAGAAAATGGGCAAAATGCTAGCTATAGTAGCTGTACACTCGCTATGATTATGAACACACCAAAATCGTTCAAGAAACATTCTTTTTTCTTTATTGAGAATATATGGGTTGTCAATTTGTGGGGAAGGGGTTATCGCATTATGAACGAAGATGGACGAAGTTAACCAGAAAATTGGTGCAGAATATACTTCAGCGAGAACGATTTAGCACCTCAACACCTTACTAAATGAAGCTAGGATCAAATGTGATGGACTATGCCGCATCAATGTAATGCCGTGGAGACATTGGATCAAAGGCCACGTTTTTCATGTTAAGTTTGACACCGTAATGCCACACACGTTCTTAACCTATTTGTACAAATAGCCTAGACCACAAATTCGCGATAAGTTAACCCTTTGTTCAGCCAAATGTTGCTCACCAACCATGACGTTAACTTTAGCCAAATGTTGCTCACCAACCATGACGTTAACTTTAGCCAAATGTTGCTCTACGACGCCGTGCGCGCGGCAGCTAGTTCGTCTGGCCGCGTGCTAGGGGACGCGGATCCTGTGCTTCCGTGTGCTTGACCCCAACCAGTGGCAGAGCTAGAATATTATATCTATGGGTTCAACTCCACCGAAGTCTTCATGAATATTTGGACTTCTATGTGAATTTATGAGTTTTGGGCCTGTATGCAAGAAGATGTGGCGTCAATTGATCCGCAGTTTGTACATCGACCCGCCACTTACCATAGCAATGGCGTTCGGACCATGGCGGAAGGTGGGGTTCGCAGGCGAGGCGTGAGGTTGCCAAGGGAATGACGCTCTTGGAAGGCCTCATGGTCGTGGTAGCACACGCATTGGTTCTCTGTCCGTCGGGCGGCTGGAAGCTCTTGTCGTTGCTAATTTATGAGTAACGGGCGGCGTCTGCGTCAGATCCAAGCAAACAAGCAGTCGAGCCGTAGTGCGAAATATGGAAGAGTTGTAGGCTCTCGTGCTGATTTTTTTTTCCATTGAGAAGCGGCAAGCACTGCTGCTCCTTTCTTTGATGAGCGGCTCAGATTTGAAGTAATACACAAAAGTGCACCTCTGCGGTAGCAACACATGATTTTTTTATTATTTAATACTCTTTTTAATAATATTCTAAAGTTAACATTTCGTTAACTTTATTTTCAATTCTGACCCCTTTGGTCACGCCATAACTCGTAGTGTGGCAAAATCATACTATCACGCCACGCATCTCGGTGTGGCCAAACCTGCCACGCAAACCCTCACATGCACGTCGTGCCAGCGTGGAGGGCATACGTGATCAGAATTGGAAATAAAGTGCACGGGAGGTTAACTTTAAAATAAAATTTTAAAAAGGGTTAAATAAAAAAATTCTTGCCGCAGAGGTGCACTTTTGTGTATTACTTCAAATCTGAGCCGCTCATCAAAGAAAGGGACAACAGTGCTTGCCGCTTCTCAATGGGAAAAAAATCAGTACAAGAGCCTACAACTCTTCCATATTTCGCACTACAGCTCGGTTGCTTGTTTGCTTGGATCTGACGCAGACGTCGCCCGTTACTCATAAATTAGCAAGAGTACCGTTACTCATAAATTAGTAAGAGTAAAGTCTATTTTACAACCTTGAACTATTCGAAAAGTCTGGATTCCAACGCTAAACTACAAAACCGGACATCCTACACCCCCCAACTATCAAAACCGTTCATTTTACCCCCCTCAACCCAAACAGGGGTGGTTTTGGGTGATGTGGCGCTGACGTGTCAATGGTTTTGACCTGTAAGATTCTTTTTGATGACATGGCAGCCACTTAGCAAATAAAACAAAAAAATCTATTTACGGGGGCCCACATGTCATCCTCTCATTCCTTTCTTTCCACTCACGGCCGAACAAGGTGTGCAGGGACCGTGCTTCTTCTCCCCCAAATCCCCAAATCCCCCAAATCAAGCTGAAACCACCGATGCCGCCGCCGCCATCGCCCCCTTCCTGTACTCCTTCACCTCTGCCGGCACTGCCATCTAGGGCCTCCTCCATAGGCATGGCGCTGGCCTCGACGACATCCTCCGGGATACTGGACACAGCCGCCGGGAAGGAGGTCACCGCAGTGGTGCAAGGGAGGAACGCGCAGGGCATTGTATGCGTGATGGCGAGCTCCAACAATGGGGAGGGAAAGGCGACGCACGGCACGAGCACGGCCGTCGCCGTCGACCAGGCGCGGTTTGTCGTGCTGTTCCGCGCCTTCGACCGTGACGGCAACCTCACCAAGCTGTAGAACGTTGCTATGTCGCTCGCTGTCGCCTGTCGTGGCCATGGCAAGCTGCAATCGTCGCCGTCGCTGCAGTGTCGCCACGGCAATCCGTCGTCGCCCGCCTCCCCACCAACAAGCATTCGGTGCACCGCCCGCTCGCGTCACCGCCATAGCCTTAATTGTCTTCATCTCTATGGTTGTCGTCACTGTCGTCGTCGCCATGGTCGCCTTCATCAACACGTTGTTGTTGCCATCGCCGCCCGTTGTCGTAGCCGCCCATGAATGTCTCGAGTCCGGTCGGATCTGGACGCTATTGGCGCAGATCCAGCCGAATCTAAGAGGAGATGGGTGGAGGTGGTGCTCGGGGATGGCGAGAGAGGCAGTGCTCGGCGACGGCAAAGGTGGTGTTGGCCGATAGGGGAGACGGCGCTCGGGGACGGCGGCGGCCAGCGGGGTAGGAGATGGGCGGCGACAGAGGTGGTGGAGCTCGGAGGTGGTGTTGGCCGGTGGGGGAGACGGCGGAGGTGGTGGGGCTCGGAGGTGGTGTTGGCCGGTGGGGGAGACGGCACTCGGGGACGGCGGCGGCCAGCGGGGTAGGAGATGGGCGGCGGCGGAGGTGGTGGGGCTCGGAGGTGGTGTTGGCGGTGGGGAGAGCGGCGCTTCGGGGGCGGCGGCAGCGGAGTAGGAGATGGGCGGCAGGAGGTGGTGGGGCTCGGAGGTGGTGTTGGTCGGTGGGGGAGACGACGGAGGTGGTGGGGCTTGGAGGTGGTGTTGGCTGGTGGGGAGGCAGGCGCTCGGGGGCGGCCGGCGGGTAGGAGATGGGCGGTGACGGAGGTGGTGGGGCTTAGAGGTGGTGTTGGTCTATGGGGAAGACGGCGGAGGTGGTGGGGCTCGGAGGTGGTGTTGGCCGGTGGGGGAGACGGCGCTCGGGGATGGCGGCGGCCAGCAGGGTAGAGATGGGTGGCGACGGAGGTGGTGGGGCTCGGAGGTGGTGTTGGCCGGTGGGGAGGCAGCGGAGGTGGTGGGGCTCGGAGGTGGTGTTGGCTGGTGGGGGAGACGGCACTCGGGGACCAGCGGCAAGTGAGGGTAGGAGATGGGCGGCGGATGGATCAATGGGGGAGAGGGGAGGTCCGTGCGAGGAGAGAGAGAAGATTGAGGGAGAGAGAGAGATAATTATTTGATTTGTCATGCAAAAACCACCATCCACGTGACGCCACATCACCCAAAACCACCCCTGTGTTGGGTTG
This sequence comes from Phyllostachys edulis, assembly GCA_036346405.1. Lineage (NCBI taxonomy): Eukaryota > Viridiplantae > Streptophyta > Magnoliopsida > Poales > Poaceae > Phyllostachys > Phyllostachys edulis. The sequence goes on along the minus strand of CM070556.1, from coordinate 24,242,302 downwards.
AGGGTGGTAAAATAAACGGTTTTGGTAGGTGGGGGTGTAGGATGTCCGGTTTTGTAGTTTAGGGTTGGAATTCAGACTTTTCGAATAGTTCAAGGTTGTAAAATAGACTTTACCCTTGCTAATTTATGAGTAACGGGCGGCGTCTGCGTCAGATCCAAGCAAACAAGCAACCAAGCTGTAGTGCGAAATATGGAAGAGTTGTAGGCTCTCGTGCTGATTTTTTTCCCATTGAGAAGCGGCAAGCACTGTTGTCCCTTTCTTTGATGAGCGGCTCAGATTTGAAGTAATACACAAAAGTGCACCTCTGCGGTAGGAATTTTTTATTTAACCCTTTTTTAAATTTTATTTTAAAGTTAATCTTCCGCGCACTTTATTTCCAATTCTGACCCCTTTGGTCACGCCACCACCCATGGCGTGACCAAACAACACTGTCACGCCCGCCCGTATCTAGGCAATCTCTTATCACGCCACCATCCGTGGCGTGACAGTGTTGTTTTGTTACGCCACAACCAGTGACGTGACAAAAAGTTCTATTTTGAGGACTTATCCTGGCGCGTGACAGTATTGTTTTGTCACGCCACAGGTTCATCGAACACCTTTTGCTAGTAGGAATCCTTCTAGACCCTCGGTAACAATTCAAAATCTACAACGAGTTCGTGATAATTTAAATAACCCGAACCCTGCCCTGGCAGAGACTCCAGGATATGCTCAGCTTGCAGGGCAGGTATCATAGATCTTTCAACAGACCATACAACATACAAAGATGTACAGGGAACAAAGGAATTCACAAAGCAAAACTTTGACGCCGTCCCAGCATTCCTCCCTTAACAGGGGTTAGCATGGTCGACTGCGGACCAATCATACCCAGACCTTCTCGGAAATTCCGACCAGGGAGTCACGAGGGCACAAGGGAAGACTGCTCTTCGAAGCAGCCACTCCCCCCCCTCCTTATCAAGATATTCATCTTTTGTTTCGCGCAAATTTTATTTATACGCTATGGCACGTCAAATCCTAATGTTCGAAAAAAAAAAAGTTCGGTTAGACTCTTCCCGCGTACAACCACGTAACGCGGTTTGCCTTCTAGTGTTATCAACTCACAAACTCAAAAAGGGTTAACCATCACGCAAGCTGGTCGTCCATCAGACCGAGTATACACGCCAGAATGCCACTCCTAAAAAAACCTGGACCTCTCTTTACATGTCACTCCAGAACGCCACTCCTCAAAAAACCTGGTCTTCTCTTTACATGTCATGGTAAGGGGTAACTCGGAAGCGACAAGAGACCTTTCGGGGGGCAGTAAAAAGCCTGCTGTTCTCGCAGCTGCAGGGGTGCATGGCATGGCAGCTGGACATGATGCGTCCATGACTCCGTGTCCTTGGAGTCGCAACCAAGCAAGAAAGCCCTCTGCCTTGCCGGCCGAGCGAGTGCTTGTCAGAGCTATAGGCATGCACGCACAAGTCGATCGCCAACACCGACCGTGCGATGGCCGCACTCTGCAGCTGCACACCATTTGGCAAAGGAAAGGAGCTCGAAAGCGAAAGCAAAAGACGAGAGAAATGGAAGGGGACAGGGCCGTGTCTGGAGGCGTCGCAGATCCAAGGGCGGAGGAATGGATTGATTCCAGGTGGCGATGCCGCGGAAAAGGGTTGGCGCATGCTGCCGCCCGTGCAAACCATGTCCGCTTCCTTCCTGCGTACGTGTAATGTTGATGGTTGGCACCTACTGTACTAGTTCTCTCGTTTGGCAATGTCAGGTTAGTCTAGGGCCTGATTGTTCTTCTGATCTGGAGTACTAGAAGTAGTACTTATTTTGGGGCTTCTCTAGCAAAGTGTAAGCTTACTTTTTATAAATAGGAATAATCAATTATTTGCCACTGCAAAGATATAGATTTCAGGATTTATCACTTCATGTGTAAATGACATCTGAATTCTGAGACCACATGTCATAAACACATAAGTACTGAATCATGAATTGCATATCTTTATCAGAGGCAAATAATCAGATTTCCTATCAAAATAAGTTTACCTGTAGAAAGAGGGCGAACATATCAAATGACGAGCTTCGAAAAAATTAAGTTGCGTGTTTGGATTTGGCTTTAGGTTGGATCGATCGACTCTTAATGCTGAAGCTTAATTAAACACGACCAAATATATCCTGCTGATCTAATGAGTGCGAGACAAACTACAACTAGCCTTTTTACAGTAAGCAGGCCGATGGTCTAGTAATACAGTACAACTTTTTAGTACTTGTGATTAGAGCATCACTTATATATGGTTTATGGACTAATCAACATAACCGCATCTAGTAGTATATAAAAATATCAATTACTCTCTTATTTCACATAGCAACATTTGTTAAAGACTCGGCACCTTTTTGGCAGAGCTGGAAAGAACTATCGTACCTCCAAGTACCAGATGTTCTGAAGACCAAAGACAAACAGCAAAAGAGGAAAAAAATACCAAATAAAAAAAAACAGGTGGCAAAAAGGCTGCCGCCCTCTCTCATCTCATGCCGGCTCACCTTTTTCCTACACTGATTGAGGGCATCCAATAACTGTTCATGTTTGACATAGTTTCTCCACTAGCAATATACCACTGCACTTCACGCGTCAGAAACAAGACAGTTCGTCCACTGCATTTTGCGTCCTCGAAAAGCACTTGAACATTAGGTGTGATAAGATGATGGCTTTTGACTTTGGAGTTGAAGAACCCGAAGTGCTTAGTACCATTGCTCGGTGAACAAATAACAACATTTATAGGATCGTTAATAGCAATCAGCGAAATAAATGATTGCGAAAGATTTTTACACCTTAACTCTCTTTTGAAAAATTGTCAAGCACCAGTGCAATTTCTGAGCAAAAGACAACACATGGAAGAGAGAGCAACAACGGGAGCAAGGAAATAATCACCAGAAATCTTCTTGAATTAGATCTCACTTTTTATTACTGAATCATCAAATTTGTAGCTACAGTGTCCTGCTAGCGTCTCTCAAATCCTAGGACAAAATTCGCATCTCACGGCTTCAACTCCTAGCCGCATCTACCAGCCACCGCTAGCACCTCAAACAGCCACATGACACATCTGCCGCTAGCACCTCATAGCCGCAGGGGATAGCCCAATGCCCAACCGCTCCCAGGCTATTTCCGGCTGGCTAGCCGGTAGTTGGTTACCGGTCAAACCGGTTTTTTTTCAAATAAAATTCGTTCAAATTTAATTAAAAATTATTTGAATTTAAATTTAAATTTAAAAAACCCAGGATTACCGTAGGGATCTCGTATCGGCCCCCTCGATGTGATTCTGGCCAGATTTTAATTCCTGCCAATGCCCAGCCACAATGCACTTCACGTCTACAGCCGCCAGCACCTAATGCCTTCCAACGCTGGCACCTAATCACCCTCGTGAAAAAAAAAGTCAAGCTGCAGCTCTACCTAATCACGTAACACACAAAGTATATATAGCCGCCTCTCGCAATCAACTCCACCGAAAAATCTCTTCTTGCCAAAAAAAACCTGTAGTCCAATCCCTACAAATAAGGGACCTGATTCTAATTTCTCTTAGCCTTCCAAACTTTGCTCAGCTTTCCAATTTTAGACACCCTAAAATTATCACATGTCGTAGCCTTCAAACCGTACCTCCGTAGCTCCAACACGCATCATCCATCTTTGGTTTCCACCACTACTACAGAAAAGGTCTTCACAGATGGTTCAAAAACGTCATCACAGACGATTTCGTGAGCCGTCTGAATTTATGGGTCAGTAATGATATAGGTCATCACGCACGGTTTTTGAACCAAATCAGGCTATCGCGAGCGGTTACGAATAAGAACCGTCGTGATAATACTATCACGAGCGGTTCTTGTTGAACCGCCTGTGATAGTTTATTCCTGACGGTTCAAAACCGTGCAGTGATAATCTATCACGAGCGATTACGAACAAGAACCGCTGCGTGATAATAATATCCTGAGCAGTTCTTATTCGTAACCGTGCTGTGATAGTTTTTTCTATTGCAAAAAAAAATCGGATTTGAGCCAAACCAATCAATTGCTGAGCAAGTAGTTTCCATATGCAACCTCTAGCAAGACAACTAAAATCAATTAAAATTACGATGGCAAACACATTATAGGAAAGGGAAACCAAAAGGTTTCACAACGTCACCTCCGAATGGGAAAAAAATAATAAAGTTACAAAGTTAAACTAGCTAGAAATTATCTATGTCTCCAAGCTCCTGAAGAACTCATCGGCTTCTTGGATTGGTCTTGTGAGCTCCTCTTTATACCTCACCAGCATATCACAAGATGTTCTTGCATGTCGTCGAATTCGACTCAAGCTCGCCGACAAGGAGGCAGTGAAAACCTCCGGTGGTGCTCAGGCCTTAGGTAACACAAAATTAAGATAATTTTCTTTACAACAAACAGCCAACAAATTGTGTATGTTATGGGGATATACATGTACCTTCCAGCAGTCTACCTCCTGCGGCAGACAAGGAGCTCCTCCGCATCCCCTCCTCCTCGTCGTCGTCGGCTGTGTCTCCTCGCTAAACCACGACGAGGAATCGAGGGTGGTCGCCGGAGCTTGGTGTGGGGAGGGGAGAGGGAGAGCGATGGAAAACAAGGTTGGGGTGGCTATAACATATAAGACAGCGCCAAAACATTTTGCCTCAGCAGCGTGCTCAAAATTTTGAACTCCTTGCTAATCACGGCGGTTTCATACAAAAACGTGCTCGTGATGACATATCCTGAGCGGTTCTTAATACAAACCGTGCGTGATAAATATCTTATCATAGGCGGTTCGTATTAAAAACCGTCTGTGATATATATCTTATCACAGATGGTTTGTATTAAAAACCGTCTGTGACTTGGAATTTTCCTAAGCCATGGTAAAATCGGAGTGTAAGTGATTCCAAGCCATGGTAAAATCGGAGTGTAAGTGATTCCAAGCCATGGTAAAATCGGAGTGTAAGTGATTCCAAGCCATGGTAAAATCGGAGTGTTAGTGATTTCAATCCATGGTAAAATCAAAGAGTTAGTGATTTGAAGCCATGGTAAAATCGGAGTGTTAGTGATTCCAAGCCATAAAAAATACGAATTTAAATCTAGATGCTAGAATCAAGAACTAAGTGCGCCACAAGTGCCAAAATGAATCTCACACATAGCATTTTATTAGTGACACTTTGATTATGGCTTATCTCAGTAAAGCACATCCTAGACTAGGAACCATCTACAACGGCCTTCTGAGCTTCAGCCCAAATTAATTTCAGCATATTTATAATGACCTTTTGAGCCAACTTGAATCACATTTCTTTAATTGAAGCATCTCAAGCCTTACTTTTCGATCATGCCAAGCCAAAAATCTTAAGGTTTCATGATCTCGGTCATACAAAACTCCCCCCAAGTTCATGCCTAGTGCAATGGCAAGCTGTCTCGTGGGGAAGAATTGTTGAGATGCATACATAATTAGCAATTTTACCAAAAATTTGCCATATGTATTTCTAGAATTGCCAGAGGTGATTCTAGAAGGAACTAAAATGGCTCAAACTTATACTTGACCTAGAATCATAATTTAATTAGGTACTTAAACATGACACATCTCAAGAAGTGATGACTCTAAACAAAACTAGCCAAAGAATTCAGCCTTGCCATGTTGTTTGCTCAAGTTGATAAGATTTATTAAATAGCTAATTATGGCCTGGCTAAGCTACACATGTAAAATCATAATCAAGAAAGCTCAATATGCATATCATGACTTGTTCCATGATTATTGGCTTAAATAATATTTAAAGTTCTAAAAAAAAAAGGAAAAACAAGCTTTTACAAAGATATGCAAAAGAAAAACCCCCTCAGAACGATCCCATTGGACGATATACCACAACTCACTTCGCAAACAGACGAAACAAGAAGTATCAAATGGCTTAGTACGAATAACATCTAGGAATCTAGTGCTGAGACACATGACATGGAGGAACGTGCAAAAAGGCTGCCGCCTTCTCTCGTCTCATGCCGGCTCACCTTTTTCTTTTTCCTACACTGATTGAGGGCATCCAATATCTATTCATGTTTGGCATAGTTTCTCCACTAGCTATATACCACTGCACTTCACGCGTCAGAAACAAGACAGTTCGTCCACTGCATTTTGCGTCCTCGAAAAGCACTTGAACATTGGGTGTGATTAGATGGTGTCTTTGGACTTCGGAGTTGAAGAACCCGAAGTGCTTAGTACCGTTGCTTTGTGAACAAACGACAGCATCGATCTCATCTAACCCTATCAACCATAGAACGTCCTAGTTGACCAAGGAAGAAGTTGTAGGAGTACGAAGTCAGTGTCATGAAGACCTAGCGAACAATGCGATATCAATCAGCTGCGGGGCTGGAGAGAGCTCATGTAGTATTCGATGACACACCACATGCATCAAATGATTAATCGGACAAGCGACAGCATATAAGTACATGTAACATGTTGACGTACATGAGTGTTATGACCCCTGCTGACTATATCTCTGCTAACAATACACCCAAGGAGTTATCGGAAGGTAGTCTGGGCCGGAGGAAGCGAAAGGCCAACCCACGTTACGCTAGCTCCGACTGGGCCACTTGACAGAAGGGCTCCCTGTCTTTTACTTCTTTTGCCGGATTATAAATAGTTGCTAGAGATGGGTTGAACGGCAAGAAATGTAAAGACCTGAACATATCTCTTCTACCTGTTTCCGTTCTCTCAATCCCCTTCTTCCTCTCCCGAACCACTTCCCTTTACCCAGAACTCAAACTATCATATATGTGTTGATATTACTGGAGATACACCCGGGTACATAACAATTGGTAATCAGAGCTGTAGATCCTAGCGATAGTGAACAATCTGGAGCGACCTAGATATCAGACCCGAGCGTAAGAAAAGGCGGCGGCGATGGAGCAGGAGATGGCAGCATTAACTCGGGCCATCCAAACGCTGGTGGAATCGGTAGCTGAGATCAAGCCGGTGGTCTTAGATCTAAAAGAGTGGAAACCGATGATAGCCGCATCAGTGGAGGAGTTGCGCAGTGAAGTTGGGGCATTGAAAGATCAAGTCCAGCAGATTGGTAAGGAAGTGCCTAAGGTTTCCTTATTACCCCCTTTGTTGCCAACCCCGGAACACTTGAGAATCAAGGAAGCCAAGGAGGAAGTTGATCAAAGTTTCGGCGCAAATAGCCAAGGTGCCGTCAACCTGAATCGGGGTAAGGTCTCTGGCAATCATAGTACAGGATCAGAAATTCATGTTGGCCCGTATGGTTTACAACCCCTACCCATGCCTCACGATCCGGGAGATTGGGGAGGCAAGAGCATAGGAGGACAGTACCATCACCCAGCACAGCCGAAATTGGACTTCCCCCAATTTGACGGGGAGAATCCGAAGGCTTGGAAGTTAAAATGTGAGGTGTACTTCAGGATTTGTGCTACCAGACCTGAGTTATGGGTGAGTATCGCTACCATGCACTTTGGGGGGAATGCGTTGCTATGGCTACAATCCACCCAAGCACATAACCGATGTACCTATTGGGAGGAGTTTGTAGATGCTGTTGTTCTACGCTTTGGGAGAGAAGAATTCCAGCAGCAGCTTCGGGTATTCAATCGGTTGAAGCAAAGTGGGACAGTCACTGAGTTTGCCGAAAAATTCAACGAATCCATGCATAACCTCCTTGCTCACCACACCTGGGATCCAATGTTCTTTGTGACGCAGTTTACTGATGGCTTAAGAGGGGAGATTAGGGCTGCGGTGGTATTGCATCAACCAAAGGATCTTGACACAGCTGTCTCATTAGCTTGTCTGCAGGAAGAGGTGCTGGAAACAATGCGTCGTGAGACACGTCGGCCGGAGTATCAGGCGGGAGGGCGACCTCCGCCACGTATGGCTCTACCCTTACCGATGCCACCAGGGAGAACAGTAGTCGGTACAGGCAACAGATCAGAGGATCGGAGGAGTGGGGATGGAGCGAGACCAAGCGGACCCGGTGATAAGATGGCTGCACTTAGAGCCTATCGGAGAGCCAAGGGACTGTGTCACACCTGTGGTGAGAGGTGGAATAGGGAACACCGTTGTGGACCGACAGTTCAATTACATGTTGTCCAAGAATTATGGGAGTTGGTCAATGACCCCATTGAGGAAAAGGAGCTACCAGAAGAGGAGGAATTGCCGGAAGAGCAGTTGCTTGCAATATCTGCAACGGCAGTCAATGGGTCCGAAGTACCAAAAACCTTAAAGCTGTCTGGGCAAGTACAAGGAATCAATGTCATCATACTGATTGATTCGGGAAGCACCCATAGCTTTGTGAGCAAGAACTTGGCAGATAGACTGCAAGGGCTGCCCAAAACTCCAGTATCGATGAGAGTCCGAGTGGCGGATGGGGGAATTCTGTTGTGTAAAGAAGAATGGCCTGACTGCAAATGGCAAGTTCAAGGGGTGTATTTCTCCACAACAATGAAGATAATAGCATTGGGATGTTATGATATTATTGTGGGGATGGATTGGCTAGAGCAGAACAGTCCTATGATCATTCATTGGCGAAAAAAGATTTTGTCATTTTCATATCAAGGTAAACAGGTAGTACTAAGAGGTCTGAGAGAGAGTACCTTGAAAGGGGGGCTGTCGGTAACTCAAGCAGAATGTGTGCCAGGTGAAAACTATGTACAGCACATCCCAAACCACTTGGGAACTCCTGGAACACCACCTACTGTCCAACAGTTATTAGCAGAATTTGCTGAGGTGTTTGAAGATCCTCAAGGCTTGCCACCACAGAGGAAATTTGATCATGCCATAACCTTGATTCCTGGAGCACAGCCTGTTAATTTGAGGCCTTACCGCTATCACCCAGCTCAAAAGGATGAGATTGAGAGGTAGATTGCTGACATGCTTAAACAAGGAATTATTAAACAGAGTTCTAGTCCATTTTCATCACCTGTCTTATTAGTGCCCAAAAAGGATGGATCATGGCGTCTTTGCGTGGATTACCGTCATGTAAATGCAATTACGGTTAAGAACCGCTATCCAATGCCGATCATCGACGAATTGTTGGATGAGCTGGCCGGAGCTCAATGGTTTTCAAGTTTGGATTTAAGGGCGGGGTATCATCAGATACGCATGAGAGTTGTAGATGAACCTAAGACGGCTTTCAAAACACATCATGGACATTACGAGTACCGAGTGATGCCCTACGGCTTGACCAACGCATCCGCCACTTTTCAAGGTTTGATGAATACCATACTCGGTCCTTATTTGCGACGGGGGGTGTTAGTTTTTATCGATGATATACTGGTATATAGTAAAAGCTGGGAGGACCATATGAGACAATTGAGACAAGTGTTGGAGGTTATGAAGTACCATCAACTGAAGGTCAAGCAGTCTAAATGCAACTTTGCTCAAAAACAGCTAGCCTACTTGGGGCATGTTATCAGTCATGAAGGAGTAGCCACCGATCCAAAAAACATTTCTGCGGTGAAGGATTGGCCGGTGCCTACAAACGTCAAGCAAGTGTGTGGGTTTTTAGGCCTAGCAGGGTACTATCGCAAGTTTGTGAGGCACTTCGGAATAATCAGCCGGGCTCTAACCGAATTGTTGAGGAAGAATGTAGTTTTTGTGTGGACCAAAGATCAGGAAGCAGCATTTCAAACTCTGAAGAATGCATTGGTCTCAGCCCCAGTTCTAGCGCTACCGGATTTTACTCAAGAATTTGTTGTGGAGACAGACGCCTCAGACAAAGGAATAGGAGCGGTGTTGATGCAAAACAAACACCCAATTGCATACCTCAGCAAATCACTAGGACCTCGGACACAAGGTCTATCCACTTATGAGAAAGAAGGACTGGCGGTCTTGTTGGCAGTGGATCACTGGAGAGCTTATTTGCAACCAAAGGAGTTCTTGATTCGCACAGATCAGAGGAGCTTGGTGCACCTGGGAGACCAAAGGCTGAACACTGTGTGGCAACAGAAAGTGATGACAAAACTGCTAGGTCTGCAATACCGCATTGTGTATAAACCGGGAACTTTGAACAGAGCAGCAGATGCACTGTCACGCAGGGGCAGTGATAGCAATATTGCTGAAGGGGAGGTAGTAGCCGTTTCAATGGTAATACCTGAATGGATGGGAGCAATTGCTGAAGGTTATCAGGAAGATCCACAATCTCTTAAAATACTACAAAACTTGGCGGTATCTGGTAAGGGCGATACCAAGTTTTAGTTAAAGGATGGCATTCTGCGTGTGGGGCAGAGAGTGTGGGTTGGGAGTAATGTACCGGTGCAAAGAAACATTCTCAACTCCTTACATTCCAGTGCGGTAGGTGGACACTCCGGGTTTCAGGTTACATACCATCGAATCAGAAAATTGTTTGCTTGGCCTGGGATTAAAAGGGATGTTCGGAAGTTTGTTGATCAGTGTACCATTTGCAAGCAGGCGAAGTCTGAACATATACGCTATCCAGGGTTGCTGCAGCCCCTGACTGTACCGGATCATGCCTGGCAAGTGGTAACTATGGATTTCATTGAGGGTTTGCCGAGATCTATGGGTTACAACTGCATCATGGTAGTGGTGGATAAGTTTTCGAAATATGCACATTTTGTAGCCCTGGCTCATCCGTTTACAGCTTTTCAGGTGGCAAAGCTATTTATGCACAACATCTTCAAGCTTCATGGGCTGCCACAATCAATAGTGTCAGACCGTGATAGAATCTTCACCAGTGTCCTGTGGCAAGAGTTATTCAAGGCTGCCCAAACTCAACTGCGAATGAGCTCGGCATATCACCCGCAAACGGACGGCCAAACTAAGAGAGTCAATCAATGTGTCGAGGCTTATCTGAGGTGTTTTGTGCATGCCTGCCCTAACAAATGGTTCAATTGGCTATCCTTGTCGGAGTACTGGTATAACACCGCCCTTCATTCGACTCTGGGGAAAACCCCCTTTGAAGTCCTCTATGGATATAGCCCTCGGCACTTTGGTATCAGGGACAATGCAGTTTGCAGTAATGGGGAATTGGCTGACTGGCTGAAGGAAAGGAAGCTAATGACCGAATTGATGAAGCAACATCTGAATCGAGCTAATCAGCATATGAAGACTCAAGCTGACAAGCATCGATCCGAAAGAGTATTCCAGGAAGGAGATTGGGTATATCTGAAGCTCCAGCCGTATGTACAAAGCTCAGTGGCAGTTCGGGCTAACCATAAGCTGTCATTTCAGTATTTTGGTCCATATCAAGTGGAGAAGAAGGTGGGTTTGGTTGCCTACAAACCGCAGCTGCCACCATCCGCAACCATTCACCCTGTGATTCATGTTTCTCAACTTCGGAAGGCACTTCCTCCTTCAGGTATTACACAACCAGAGCTTCCTGGACAATCTGAAGAATTACGTTTTCCACTCAAAGTTCTGCAGCAACGACTTCATGACAAAGGGGCGACCTCGACCACCCAAGTGCAGGTACAATGGTCGGGGACCACAACACCCGCCTCTACCTGGGAGGATTTAGCTGATCTTCAGGAGCGATTCCCTCACGCACCCGCTTGGGGTCAAGCGGCGTCTGAAGAAGGGAGGAGTGTTATGACCCCTGCTGACTATATCTCTGCTAACAATACACCCAAGGAGTTATCGGAAGGTAGTCTGGGCTGGAGGAAGCGAAAGGCCAACCCACGTTACGCTAGCTCCGACTGGGCCACTTGACAGAAGGGCTCCCTGTCTTTTACTTCTTTTGCCGGATTATAAATAGTTGCTAGAGATGGGTTGAACGGCAAGAAATGTAAAGACCTGAACATATCTCTTCTACCTGTTTCCGTTCTCTCAATCCCCTTCTTCCTCTCCCGAACCACTTCCCTTTACCCAGAACTCAAACTATCATATATGTGTTGATATTACTGGAGATACACCCGGGTACATAACAATGAGCATAGATTGTTCTATTATTTCACATGGCGATACTACGTACCAATTCGCCCGTAGAGAGAGGCACAGTGTGTACAACCTACATTGACCGTCAGGTTCTTGGCAGGTGCAACGCCGTATCCTCTTGCTCTGGGAACTGGAACATTTGCATGTGTGTGGAGGACCCGAGTCGTTAATTCCGTTGCAAAATTAAAGACCGAGGAACGACAGTGCTAGCTGTGTGCATGTGCCGGCTACCACATGAATTTATATATATATATATACCAATCAAAGACCTGTAGATTTCTTTCATGGTACTGTCAGGAAGGGGGCACATCATTCATGGATCGATGAACATGTCCTGAGTAATGTTGTAACAAATGATTGCATTGTTTTTTCGGAGGTGTCAAGAAGAAGTGCATAGCACATTCGGGACATTTCGGAAAGATACCAACAAGGTTCAGGACATATGTTTAATATGGCGAAATGTTCTCTTTTCTTTAGTCCTAACTCAGATGATGCTGTCAAACTTGTGGTGCATGAAATGTTGGGAATTACTTCAGAAGCTCTTGGTGAGAAATACTTGGGTCTTCCAACAGCTCTTGGCCGATCAACACAGGATGCTTTTGAGGTTTTTTTTTAAAATAATATTAATTGAAAAGATAATTACAAAAAAAAAGTAGTCAATTTTTTTTTACAAAAATAGGTCACTATAGCCATTTGGAATGATGACATGCTGAAATGGCGACAGAAACCTATTTACTGCTAGTCGCCGTTCCAACTTTATGTCGTCATTTTAACTGACGATTTGCATTGAAGAGTGTGCAAATCGTCAATTGAAATGGCGACAGGAACCCGCAGGTTCCTATCGCAAATTCAACTAGCGACAGGGTTCAACTATATATACCCCAAAATTCGGTGGAAAAGTCATTTTAATTCCGGAAAAAAGAGAAGAGAGAGGAGGAGAAGGGAGAAGAGATGTAGCGAAGCCCTGCCGGTTCCTAGCGGAGAAGAGACAGACGGAACAGTAAATCTGGTCACCCATTTTGCAGGTAAATGTTCTTTCAACTTTGTATATAAATTTGAAACCTTATAGGTTAGCAAATAAAAATAGCGACATAGAATTCAATGGATTAGATAATTTTAGCTGTATTGCTGTTTGATGTAGTACATCATTTTAGTTGTGTATAGTTTAGTTCATCATATAGATATTATTTATGTTGTAGTACTTGAACGATTTAGAATAAATACGCAAAAATACTAAGAAAACTTTATAAGTTTTCATTTTTATACGGCAAATATTTTATTAATGCCGAAAATACTTTTAAAACTAGGAATATAGCAAGACACCTTTAAAAATTCTATAAGAAATCCAGAGTATATACATAGAGTATGTAGAGCTGAATTAAAATATTGTGAACTTAATTTTTGTTTCCATTTATACATGGTAAATATTTTATAAATATTGGAGTCATTTTTTAAACAATGAAAATAGCAATATACCTATTAAAAATCTATAAAAATCACAAAGTAGCTAAATATAGGGGTATGTAGAGCTTAATCAAAATAATCCCAACTTAATTTTGGTTTCTATTTGTGCACGGTAAATATTCTGTTAATGCCGAAAATTGGATTGAGTGCCATCCTGTATAGCTAAATATAGGGGTATGTAGAGTTAACTACAGGGGTATGACGCGCATCACTGTAGCCGCCTTAGTACCATCCTCCCCCATGAGGGCGAGGTAGCGATTGAGTTTGGCGTGTTGCGGTTGCGCACGCCAATGAGGGCACGGAGGATGGTGGACCCACGTTGTGTTTCGAGGTATGTGTAGTTATGACCTTCGTGTATTCAATTGCAATTTGACTACTTTGGGTGAACTCACGTTTGTTCTTAATCCTTTCGACACAGGTTGAGAGCGGCAGGCCTCCTTCCACTAGTGAGGTTGGTGGAGACGACGTGGGAGGACAACTAGGACCACGTGGGTGGTAGTCGTACATCAAGGCGCTTTTCGTATGACCAGTGGCTCCTGACGGCACTGGTTGACCAGTGGAGGTCGGAGACACACACATTCTACCTTCCGTGCGGGGAGATGGCGCCGACGCTTCAGGACGTGACCTTCCTAACCGGGTTGCTCTGCGCGGGCTTCCCCTGGCGGCGCACGACGTCCTGGCCACATGGCGCACGAAGTTCCCCACGAGGTTCCAGGGGGTACTACCGCCCAACACCGGCTACAAGGAGTTCAGTAGTACCCACGAGCCATCGCTGAAGTGGATCTGCTAGTTCTACGTAAGTTATTGTAACTCTTGTCCTTCCACTTCAATTGCTTTGTGCAATTTAGAGATATGTCTCTGTCTTCTTGCAGCCAGAGCGTGTGGCAAATGATGCACCCAAGTACACGATGAGAAGGTACTTCGAGGCCTACTTGTTGTGGCTATTCGGGTGGGTGATGTTCCTAGGGTCCCACGGTGACAACGTCAACAAGCACATGATCCAGTACGCTCGGGAGCTGGTGGACTTAGAGGTGGAGGCAATCTAGCCGTACGCTTGGGGCTCGGTGGTGCTGTGCGCGACGTACCGCGCCCTGTGCGATGCGTCCCACCGGGCTCGGGACAGCTCCATCGTCTTCAGACGCCGCTGCTTCTTCAGGTGTGGTCCTTCGAGCATTTCCAGATCGGACAACCAAAGCTGGACCTAGGAGCCTACATCGTCACCATGTACGCTGGTGACGATGATGTGGATCAGCCAACAATGGGTACAGTGTGGTGTTGCCGACGGGTAAGTTTTTCAAACATTTATTCTTTTTCGTATTGTAATTCTATTTCTTGTGCTAAGTTTCTATTGTTCTATTCCACGGAAGGCCACCTTCACTCCGATCACTACGCACGAGTCCTACCCAGACCACATTGTGATGTTTAATCAATTGATAGATCACCGCGTCATCTAGATACTGTACACTCCTGACAGGGTGTACGCATGCACACCCTGAGGCCTGTCGAGTCTGTGCACGCGAGACCTCATGTACTGGTACACGTGGAGGAGCTTGGTGCACGATGTCTTCATGGAGGAGAACCACATGCACCAGGTGATGCATCAGTTCGGTCTGCGATAGGAGGTCCCAGTCCCTTGGGGGCAGCGATTGGCGCCGAACGTCCATGGGTAAGTTCACATTTTAGTTCTGTCGCACCATTTGCCTTACGTGTTGGAAATATGCCCTAGAGGCAATCATAGATATGATAATATTTCATTATGTTCATAATATTTGATAATATGTTATCTTGTTTCTTGAATGAATCATCAGTCATGAAGATTAACGAGTATGTGACTTGTTGGTGAAGCTCTTTTTAACTTATGATGATGTCGTTCTAAAAGTATCCTCGGTCGAAAGTCTTTGGTGAACACTAGTGACTCTATCGACCAAAGACATGTATTGATTGATGACCATGTTTCACCGGTCATGGATATAGGGATATCGAATCAATAATGTGGACACGTGTTAGAGAATATAGTGTTGGATAAGACCCCACCTTGAGACACTATTGAGATTGTTATGATTCTATGTGTCGTTAGTTGGTCTCAAGCAATGATGATGTATAATCCTTAGACCTGAGATCAGCATGGTTTCCTACATGTATAATAACACTCTTAGGGGTTGCCAAACGCTACTCGTAATTGGGTGGTTATAAAAGTAGCTTTCGGGTATGCTATGAAACATGCAGAGGGATGTGACTGGTTGGATATGGGATTTGCCCCTCCTAACATAACATGAGAGATATCTCTGGGCCCCTCGAAGTGGTCGGATAAAGAAAGTGGATGGCTATGCCCATCGGTGGTCAAGAGTTCGACCACATAAGGTTATCCGATACTCGATCGAGAAAGCATTGAGCAGCCCATGGATGACACAACATCTCACCCGAGTTCAACCAGATATCGTGAGGCAAAGGGAGAATACATGAGAAATGCTTAGTTCGACCAAATACGGACCGGTCGTATGGAGATACAAGTAAGTCGAGATCGGTCGAACGTAATCACAGAGTGGTCGAAACCAAGTCGTAAGGAGTTACGAGTTGGTCGTGATCAAATCTGAGCAGTGTCAGATAGAGATAGGACCGGTCGTAAGTGATGAGGACACGGTCGAGATCATATTGCATTAAGGTTCGTCCGATATAATTTGTGTGTATTCGGAACCGTTATGTCTCGCTAGGAACCGCTACGACTCGTGGCCGAAAGGGTTTCCAGTCACAACCGAACTACACATGAACCTAACGGGTCACACACTTAACGGGTTGGAACAAACCAAGACGAATACGATTCAGAAGCGTGTTTGGATAGGATCCGCACGGGCACTATATAAGGAGATACATGAGGTCATGGGGACAGAGAGTTGACGGAGTTGCCCCATCAAACCCTAGCCACCATCTTCTTGAGAGCCTCCCCATGCGATTTGGTGCTAGCACACCGGCGTACGGTTGTTCCTTCCCTGGACGTGTGGATACCATAGAGGTGCTTCTACGTTGTCGCGCTTAAGGACGATCCGCGATCTTCGCAAGGAACCGCAGAGGTGTCAAGGAGACGATCAACTCACGAGGACGCCGGACGATCGACTACGACCAAGACATCGACGACTCTTCGCCGACCAGTCGCTCCAACGCTTCTTCGCCGCTCTCAAGGTCTAGTGGTAACGATCTGTGATCATTTACTTGCTTGGCTTCCTGGTTTGCGTGGTAGAAATTTTGTTTGTAGCTATCGTAGCCTACCCCGCGACCCAACATTACGTACCTACAAAATAATTGTTTTGACTTCTACTGGTACACTAGAAAGGGAGTACCTGCTACGACTTCCTAGGTGGACAGGATGCTCCCTTGGGTTCAGGGCTGGCTCGACGCCTTGGAGGACATCGTCCAGGAGGATGCTCCCTATGACCCCGGGACGTACGAGGAGTACATCGAGTGGTACTCTAGTCGAATGAGGGTTTGCTACGTCAGGGTCGTGGACGACCCACCATGACATGAGCCCGCGACGTCCAATATCTTATTTGCTTCACAAGTTTTCGGTTTCTAACTTGTTAATTATGTGTACAGGTCGATCTACAATGGGAGATGCACGAGTTGGCGACCTCTGTGCGTCATATGATGCTCAGGGAGCGCTTCAGCATAACGACGCATGAGATTAGAGAGATCATGGACCAGTTCGTCGAGAAGACGAGGTGAGGCATCCAGCTGGCGTCTTGCTGTAGGCTGAGGGAGGTGGTGGACCCACCTGTGCATGGACAGGGGGTGAGCCACGGTGCGTCACGCCCCACGGCTCCTCGTGGCACCGTGCTGGGAGTACTCTGGCACAGTTTGTAGGTTAGCATGAAACACTCACGTCTAGTTGTTTATTTCGAACTCCACTAGTTACTAACGACAATTTTCTCTAACAGATCCTGCGTTCCACCTATACATGGGACATGAGTGTGTAGAGCAGTCCGCCACCTTCGTGCGACGAGGTATGTCTATCTTGTTTGCATGCACAACATACTATTTCATCATTTTTACCATGTTTACATGCATAACGTACAGTTTCACAGCTCGTACATCCCTTTGGGACGAGAAACTGGTGTCGCACGAGGAGTCACGCTCCGAGGACTTTGATTTCGACCAGGGTGACGGTGGTCCTTCGCATGACAAGAGTAGCTAAGTCTCCATGGGAGCTTCACAGCTGCACGGTGCGCCCAGAGTGAGCCAGCCGACGCAGCACCCTCTCGCGACATTCCCTCAGGTTACTTGTGTCAGTAGGGTGCCTCGGCCGCCTAAGTCTTTGACCTACTCATACCAACGCTCGCATCTGCCCCTGACTAGGCCAGTAGCCACACGTAGGGTACGCCCCAAGAGGGCCCGCGAGTAGATATTTGTTCTTGTAAATATCAATCATGTCATGTAAATATAAATTTCTATACAACTTACATTATGCTAGCGTCGTGTTTGGGTACTATTTGTTCTTGTGTGTACAGGTAACCATGTAAGAGAGTTAGCATCGTGACACCCCACACAACCTTGCTTCTAGTCATTACACCCCACTTTTGTAGAGCGAGATGACTGCACACTACGATGCTACCGTTTCTAACCAAAAAGACCGCACTCTGACACGCCACCTTTTTAGACCTTGAAGACCGCACCCGGTCACACCACACACTATCACTTTTGCAGGCCGAGATGACAACATACTGCGACGCTATCTTTTTAAACCGAAAAGACCACACTCCGCTACGCCACCTTTTCAGACTAAAAAGACCCCTTATAAAAGGACAAAGAAGAAAACTGGAGGAGAAGAGAGCTAGAGGAGAACATTATACCACCACACCCAATACTTCACCAAAGCTTGGTTCACACAACAGACAGGAAGGAGACGTCGGACTCCTAGGCGAACTTCTACGCAAAGATGTTGTGGAAGCACAAGTGGTTTGCCGAGGAGGCTAAACCTTACCCTGATTGTTCTATGAAGGATGTGTCGGTGCCACCGGACTTCTCACACACACAATGTGTGTGCAAAGAACCGGCTAATATCATCTAGTCCACACATCTAGCGATGGTCGCCCGGGCGTACTTCACGTTTGGGAACGTTCTTGTAAGCGAATCTTGTACACATATAGATTTTTCACATCTTACGTTCCATTCCACAAATCTCTAACTACATCTGTGCATAATGGCAGCTGGAGATGCGATGCAACTTCTTCCAATGGACTAACGGCCCGGACATGTACGATAGGACGTTCATCGAGCAGAAGTACATATTGAACTATGCGATTCGAGCCGAGACCTTCAAACGCTGGAAACCTTACGTACCCGACCCTACTAAAAAGACACCGTAGGAGCCTAGGAAAGTAGGGTGGTGGAGGGGGACCCCCGAACATAAAGCTAAGTACGACCGGGCCGAGCGCGAGGATCACAAGGGGAAGGCTCCTGCTAGTGAGACTGACGGTCATCCTAACGCTCCCCGTCGCCCAGGCGCAGTCCGAATCTAAGAGGTAAGTTATGTTCAGTTTGCATCCTGATTATTAATTTGGCACTACGTTGTGCTATCATAACAATATTCAATCGTCCAACCCGTCTCGCAGAACATGGCTGACTTTGAGACTAGCCACCACTACGGGCAGTCCAGAGACAAGGGGAAGGGACCGATGGGCCTCCAGGACTCATCGATTTCGTTCCAATCAACCTTTCTTTCCATTCCAAAAAGGAGCACATGTATCTTATGTGTATTTCGGTTTGTTGATTCATGCATGTTGGTGTTTCTAGTGTACGTAATTAAACCCAGCGCACCATGTAAATCGCAATTAAATTATGAAGTTTTTTAAACTTAAATATCTTTTCCCAAATATTTCAACAATTAAATATTACGTAATCTTTTCCCAAAGGAATCAGTTCCACGAGCAATACAATCAGGACAACAACGCGCGTGGCAACCCTAAACCCAATTTTTTTTTCATTTCGCTCCAACGGGGGTTGTTTGTGTTATTGCGTCACCGAACTCGCATTCCAAATTGTGTCGCCGATCTCGCATTCTCTACTTCACATTTCGTTATCTTCTCCAATTTCTAATTCTGAACTACGCGGACACTTCAATGTATTACCAAAAAACTTCGTGAAATACACTAAATCTTTAGGTTGAATTTTCTACACATAATTTTTTTAAAAAAAATATAGGACCATGTCTCCATTCTAATTGGTAACAGTATCCCTATCGCCAATTAAATTGGCGAAATTGTCCTGTCGCTAGTTCAATTGCGACAAGAACCTCTCCGCACTATTCCATTTGGCGACAGAGATACTGTCGTGTAACATTCCAAAATTTGGTTTGTTTCTGACGTTTTAAAAACAAAAATAACCATTTGAACTTTCTTGGTAAAGTCAAAGTTTAATTTAAATTTTTAGAAATCAAAACAATTTAATATGATTAATCTAAACTTCAATTAAATTAAAAGTTGTTTTATTTGGGTTCCTTGAGTTCCAAAGAATTTTTTGGATTTTTTGGACTTTAATTGCTATTTCTTTGAGATCGGTTTGATTCAACTCAATTTCCTAAATTTGAGAAGTCTTTTATTTTCCAGATTTTCCTTTCAGGCTCAAACCTTTTCTTTCGGGCCATTTTCCTTTCTTTCGCAGCTGACCCATTCCTTCTTTCTCTTCCACACCAGTAGCCTGCTAGCCTTGCCTTCTCTCTGCCTTGTGGCCCTCGCATGTCTGTGCCACATCGATCTCCTTCTTCCTCACGGTGCCTGTGCCTGTGTCCGTGTCAAACACGTGAAGCCACCGGCTCTCTCTCAAACTCTCCTCTTTTGGTCCCTTATAAGGGCGGCCACCCATGTCATATCCTTCGCCCCGAGATCCTCTCCCGAAACCCTAAAGCCCTGACCCCAATTTCGTTTCATCGCGCTAGAATTCGTCAAAGACCGAGCCGCCACTACAAAGTCTTCGTCGTCGAATTACGTCACCATCAAGGCCTCTCCATCCGTGCCGCCTTCACCATTGGATTCACCTCGCGACGTTCTACGTCATGCTCTCTCCCTCTTCGATCGAAGATCATCGAGCCGCCGCCGACCCCGTCGTCCTCAAAACCGACCGTGCCGCCCGTCTTTGATCTTCTTTCTTCTCGCTGTCTCGAGTGCGTCAAAATGTGTTCCGAGCCTTCCACCTCCAATCCCCACCTTCCTCTCGGTTCCTCCACCCCGTAGCAAGCTACCAATCTTTGTCTCACCACCATTCCCGTCGCTCTCCAGCAGCCCCAAGGTGGGTCATTCTGTTCCTTGCATCGTCGCCGCACCGGTGCTCCCCTCGATATCCGTTGGACACCGCCAAAACACCGAAGCCTCCACTGCCCGAAGCACCCTTGCTACCGAAGTCGCCGCCGTCTCGTTGCCGCCCTTGCTGTGCGCCAGCTCCCTCAACATCGCCGAGCCTCTGGGCTCCTGTTTTGCTACTTGCCGACCATCCGCTCACCTTCGTTCGCCATCGACGTCGCCATCAACGCCGCCGGCCATGCCCTCTGTTCTTCCTTCTGTGAAACTTCCTCTCTCTCTTTGTCTTTCTTGCATGTGGGTCATCATTGTCATCCTCTCTCTCTCTCTCTCTCTCTCTTTCTTTCTCTCACATACACCTCGGTCCCACACGTCATCTATTGTCTTTGACTCTCTCACTTACAGGTGGACCCTACTTGTAAGTTCCAAATTCTTTTTATTTTTATTTTCAGCCAAAGAAATATTCTCTGAATATTCTTTTCTCTCTTCTTTTTCCTTTCCGGCAAATCTTCCGAGAGTCTGTTCTCCTTCGTTCGAACTCCGATTCAGTCCATTCAAATTCCTAAATTCCTATAAAATCGATCTCTTTCTTTTAGAGTTGGTTTTACTCTTTTTGGATTTTATTTTAATTTCTTTTGAATTTATTTGTGCTTCGCCTATTGTTTTTCTCTCTCGTTAGACGATCTGTTTCACGGAGCAGGAGCAGAAGCAAACTTTGAAGATCCAAGTGTGGTAACTGAGCAAAGCCAAAGCCAAGGCAGGTCTTAGTCCTTTGAACATATTGAACATATGATTTCAAAAGTATATATTGTTTTATATCAATTGCATGCTATCTTTATATCAATTGTTTTGGGATTAGTTATCGCCAATTTGTTATTATGCCTTCATTGAACTTTTGAATGCCATGAATCACTTGTCAGCATAGCATGGTTAATTCTAGTTGGTCATATTTGTACCACCAACATGGGTATCGTACAGATGCTTAGCCATGCTTAGTTACGATAGGCTCATGATCACATGTGCAATAATGTTAAATTTGATTTAATGAGATATGGAATTGTGGCGGGTAGCCACTGGTGTTAAAATTTGTGTACCATGACATGGCATGTTATTGGTCTTGGTTGAACAAAATGATTTCTACTCGGGCGAGCAGTTGTGAAGTGGGGGTGCGGGTTAGCACGTTGTGGGTTTGTGGTAGACTCGTCTGAGTAACTTGTCAACGACTTAATCTTGTGCGCCATTGAACTAGGCCTTATCGTACAGCCACATACCTGATGGGACGGGCCTAATTTAGTAAGTTGTGGAGTTTTAATGTTGACTACTTAGGTAGTATATGGGTGGAGGTGTGAACCCGGCCCTTTTAATATCACATCGATGGACGGTTCACCGCTTCTAGGTCCAACGGTGTGCGTCGGACCAACAGTGAGGTTGGGGCCGGCTTTATTCACATCGGGTGAGTCAATTGTTGAGATAAAACATCCGAAAGGTTTTTGTTATGATTGGTGCTAGCTACACTGGTTGTATCTTGTGGGTAAAGTGTACAACCTCTACAGAGTGTTAATTAATCTATTCGAATAGCCGCGTCCATGGTTATAGACATGTCCGGGGATTTCATACGAGAGATAGAGTTTCTTTATAAAATATATCGGAGTGTGAATGAAAAGTTCACTTGATGAATATAATGTTTGTTTGGTGAATGGTAATTCACTTGTGGTTTGGTTGGGAAGTGAATGGAAAGTTCATTGGTTGATTTCAAGCAATTGTTTATTTATTTACTTATTATCTTTTAAATTACACATTTCAATCTATTTACTGTATTTATCGTCAATATTGCTTTCTACAAAAGAACCACACAGCTAATCCTTTGTTCCAGCCTTGCATGAATATTAATTGTATAATATTTCCCTACGACTTGTTGAGTACTTTATATGCTCACGACTTTCAACTTTGCTGCTCCGTTGAAGAATATCAAGCTACTCAAGAATTATTTGAGAAAGAGTACTATAAAGGATTTGCGAATCAGGAAGCGCTCTCTACTCGATTGCTTGTAGGCATGTTGATTGGTCTTTCCAAGTTTTTTGTTTCGCTGTAAGAGTTTATTTGTTTTTTAGCCCTGCGTGGCAAGTTAAGTAAACGTTGACTATAAGGTCCAGTTATTATTACTTGTTACTTTGAGATCTTTTTAGTTAAATCAATAAATGGATGATATTTCATCGATATTTTCTGTGTGAGCTAGCAACTGATCTGGGACTGGTTCAGAATACACAGAGAGTTCTAGATGTGTAAATTTAGGTCCCAATATGTTGCCAAATGGAATGACTATAGGAAAATTTCGCCATTCCAAATGACGACAGTGGCCTATTTTTGTAAAAAAAAAAATCGATATTTTTTTTTGTAATTATCTTTTAAATTAATATTGTTTTTTTTTTAAATTCCGCTTTTGAGCATACCACTGAGAAGTTGAGAAGTTTGGTAAATGGCTGGAGTGAGAAGCAGCTTAGTAGTGCGAGCAGGGATGTTCTTATAAAATCAGTGGCTCACTCCCTACCGACATATTCGATGAGTTGCTTTCAACTGCCAATGCAAACGTGTAAACAACTTACATCGTATATTTCAAATTACTAGTGGGGAAGTAAAATTGAAAGCCGGTAGATGCATTGGATGAATTGGGATGACTTGACTGCATCTAAGCTGAAGGATGGTATGGCCATGGGTTTTAGAGACATGCGCAGGTTCAATGTAGCCTTATTAGCGAAACAAGGATGGCGTCTCATCTACAAGCCCGACTCCTTGTGTGCTCCGGTCCTGAAAGGCAAGTATTTCCCAAATTGTGATTTCTTGTTGGCTACTAGAACGAAGTGTTCCTCACATACTTGGCGAACTATTCTAGCAGGAAGAGAAAGTGTTGTGGAAGGGCTTGATCAAAAGAGTGGGTAATGGGAGTACAATTGATGTTTGGAGAGAGAATTGGTTGCCTATGGTTGAAATATACTTGAACAATGGTTGTAACATCTCCGGACAACAGTTGCAACATCTTAGAACAATGGTTGCAACATCCCCCAGACACGATTGCAACATCCCCGGACACGGTTGCAACATCTCCGAACAACGGTTGCAACATCACAAATCAAAATAAAGCATCTTGAAAAAATGCGTTAGAAAAAGTTGTCCGGGGATCATCAGTGTACATATGGTACAAAAGGCAAATCTGACAACAATTAACAAGGAAACGTGTAATGCTAAGATCTCACACGATAATAAACTGTAGCGGTACAGGTATAGGTAGGTGGATTAGGGTGTGTGCGCGGGTCCCACCCGTAAGTGAGCGTCATGTGGTCGTTAAGCGCCTTCCTGGAAAGCGTGTTCCTCACGAGCGTCGAGCGCCTGACAGGAGTTGGGGTTTTTTTTTTTTTGCTAAGAGAGTTGGATTAAGTGTCCGATATAAAACGTTCTAATCGGACACAGACCAATAACATTACCCTAATTCCTTGGTGTAATTTGTTAGATTTTGTGACGTTATGTACGTAGCATTGTCTTCGTATCTTCCGTCCTTCCATGTTACACTAATTAATTTCTACCTGGCCTCACAAATCACGGCACATGTAAATGTTGCGAATAGCTTTGGAAGGGAAATTGGTTGGTATTGAAGATGAGTTATGAGAGTGACATGTGCATTTAAACTCATTTATTCGTGGAACGCGATTTAACGCATCGTCCGCAGCTACGAGGCGGGCGCAGGATTTGGACCATGGGTATTCAAAATTGCGATGGCAAGAAAATTTTTTGACAACCTAAATTATAGTTTTATAACACGTAATTAAGTGGCAAGATCATTGATTAATAAAATTGATCACAACTTGAAATTGTCCGGCTACTAATGATCAACATATCAAAGTGGCAACATATGAAATAAATAGAGGATAAAATAGCAAAATGGTAACAAAGCTTACAACTTACAAGTTACAGGACAACTTTCCGATCCTTAATGCTTTGAAAATGAGCGATGATGTCCTTATCCTTAGCTTGCATGAAGAATTCTTTCAATCAATGTGACCAAACAACCATTCAAATATTTCGCCCCATCTTGCTTCTTCTCTTGTTCTTTATCAAATTCATTATAGAAAAGACCCTCTCAACACCAAATAGTTGCAACAGGAGAACAAGCACCAATTTGAGAAGTTTATAAACAATTTCATACCGAGCAACCTTTCCTTGTTTAACTAGCATCATAGACAACTCGCTAGACTTCTCAAATTTTTGAAGTTTTCATCATTTCGACATCATTGATATAGTGGTGCAACTGAAAACGAAGCTGGTTCATTTCTTCAAATTCAAAGTCATGTGGATAGAACCCAACAAGCTTAACCAAGTTCTCAACATTAAAAGCAGAAATGAATTGATGGATTGAATGATGCCATGCATCTAAGTAGCTCTGTGTTTACCTCATCAAACCTATTATTAAGCTCTTGAACTTGCCTATCAATGACACCCAAAAACATATCAAGATGAAACCGGTGATAATTAATGGCACCTCTCAGAGAACTGCTTTGATCTTTGCATAGGAATATACTTTCCATTCATGTCAACCACTTTAACATTGTGCTTCTCACAAAAGAAGTGACCTTGGTAAGAAATTCTTGCCATCCGTAATCTTGTCTCAAAACATTCGGTTCTACCTTTGTGAACTCCAAGATCCATTGCATTTACGATATCTTGCTCCCTCTTTTGCAAAGCATTGCACAAGTCATTTGTGTATCCAAATATTTCATTCATCAAGTGTAGCAGAAAACAAACTCAAATGACTTAAATATCTGTGAGCATAGTTTGAGCTCCATTAGCCTCGGCCCTTTACTTTCCTTCCCAATTCTAAAGAGAACTTTCTTGATTGAAGGATACAAGAACATAACATGCATTACAGCTCAGAGTGAGATCCCCATCGTATCACCGGCCTTGCTAAGCCCATCTCTTGATTCAATCCTTGCCCGGTTTCAATTTCACCCAATTTCAATGCATCAATCATGTATTCAGCTTTGAGCAACGCGAAGCATGCGGATCTTTTACAAGACATCCCTAGAACATTCAACAAATATGAAAGTTGCCCAAAGAACCAATCACAATCAAGATTCTCCTTAGCAACTCGCTACAAGTGTTAGTTGAAGTTGATGGGCGAAGCAATGAACATAATAAGCGTAGGGACTCATCCATAATTAGTTTCTTCAAACCATTAACATGACCCTTCATATTACTAGCTCCATCATACCCTTGACCACGTACCTTGGATAAGGGCAATTGATATTTGATAAGCAAAGACTGAATTGCTTCTTTAAGAGTCAATGATGTAGTATCTTCAACTTGGACAAGACCTAGAAACCGCTCAACTGGTTCTCCTTTTTATTGACAAAACGCAAACAAAGAGCCAATTGTTCTCAGAGGTATGCATCACTTGACTCATCAGCAAGAATTGCAAAACACTCATCACCAAGTTCGTCTATGATAAATTTGGTTGTTTCATGAGCACAAGCATCAATGAGTTGTTTCTGGATCTTGTGATCTATCATCTGACAGTTTTGTGGTGCATTCTCTAGTACCACCAGATTAACCTCTTCAAAGTTTCCTGCCAGCCATGCTAAAAGTTCCCGAAAATTACCTTTGTTGAGTGAATCCTTTGTTTCATCATGACCACGAAAAGCCAAGCCTTGACGCAATGTAAATCTTATGCACTTAAGTGACCATGTCAAGCTTAGCTAGATACTTAGCCTTGAACTGTGCAGTGTTTGATGCAACGGATTCACGGATTGATACCTTAGGTCTCATGAACAATCTATATTTCTCTTCAGCTTCACTATGAGCACTATTGATAGCACCAACATGCCTATGAATTCTCCTTTTCATATTCCAATTTCTAAACCCTTCATTAACAAAAGCATCTCCACCAGGAAATTTGCAGCTATCTTTGAACAAATAGCAAACAAAGCAAAATGCAAAGATCTTTATCCACATCATACTCAATCCACTTGAATTCAAGAAACCACTTATGTTGAAGCGGCGATACCTCCACAATCATGTTGCGGAAAAGAATCCTCTTCATCTTTGGTTGACATGGCCCCAATGCAATGTATGCCCTTCTAACTGAATCTTGATCATTCACATCATAGCTTGAGATAGGAACCCTCAATCCAGATCATGCTCAATTTGATACATGTCAAGATTGTCTTCATCACTACAACTGATTCATTTAGGGATATAACTTCATCATCTTCTATTATCAGAGGCTCACCTCAACTCTCACCGCTTCGGTTCTCGTGAAATTATGCTTGGACCATCGCCATCGGCTTGTTCTTCAAAACAACCATTGCATACAACTCGATTAGTAGAGGGAATACCTCCCTCTACCTCTTGCTCAACCTCATCTTGTGAATGCTTCTTCTTTGTAGCAGCCCGTTGCAAAAAACTCCTCAGATCTGTGGTATTACTTTTTCTCTTCATACTTGAGACCTAAAATTAAATCAAGAGACAAGAGGCCAAGAGTAATCATTAATAGGCTCCCACAACAAAACATTTCTCGCTAAACCAACCCATCATCGCTACTAGCCTACTACCATGTACAAATACAAATACTACCATCACTGCTACTACCATACTCACAGTTGAACACAAATACAATACTCATAGCATCACAGATTCACAGATCACACAATGTTCAATCAATCATTCAATCGGGAGTTTAGACGAGTAGATGACTCACGAGTCACGACTGGACTCTGCACTTCTGCAGGAGCCTAGACAGTATTTCACACCACCGTGACAATTGTTTCTTCAGTCTAATATTCCAGCTCAAGTGGCTGCAAAAATTCAAGAATCGAGATTGAATAAATATGAACACTTCTTGCAAAGTTCCTAGCAATCCAAACTATATTGACATGGCACGGTTAAACTTAAACTTTCAATCAAAGTGATCAACAGCTCTAAAACACTACTCCAATATACATTATTTGCAAATGCTACACTGGCTTCCAATGTCAAAAGCTTAGCACTAGTATGTACAATGTAAAGTTATCGTCTGGTACTAATACTACTGTACTATATCCGACCAGATGTCCTCTTCAAAAAGAAAAGAAAACCGCCTTTCAAGAAGCTAATTCAAGAATTCCTTTTCACCGCTCTGCTTTTCTCGCAATCCAGGTTTCTAGATGATAGCATGACAATCCTAATGGCGCTCGGAGCACCAAGTGTTGAAATCATTGGTCGACAACCATATTCGCAATGTCAAGACAGAGTATGCAACTCACATTCTCACAATGCGTTATTGCCGCCAGAGGCCGGAGCCGAGGCCGGAGAGGCGAGAGCCGGAGGCTGAGCGAATCGCCACGGCTGGCTGCAGGCTACTCGGCACCTTGCGGTTTTGCGCTTGCCGGCCGCCGTTTTGCCGCCGCCATGGCCGGGCTGGCGGTCACGGCGGCGCGGCTGCAGCCATGCACCGGCCACACGGCCGCCGCCGCCCGCCGCCGCAGGTTTCCATCGCTCCTCATCGTCATGGCGGCTGCTCGCTTTCTCCCGCTGCCGCCAAGGCAAGGCCGCCGCACCGCCGCTTTAGCCGGAGCTGGGAGGAGGACCGAGGATCAAGGCTGCCAGAGCTCAGATCGCACGCCGCCTGGGACCCGGAGCTGGAGGAGGACCGAGCTATGGGCTAGGGCAAGGTAGCAGGCAGGCGCTTGGTGCCGGGCCGCGAGGGGGCAGGGCACTGGCCGCGGCGCTTTGATCGCTGGGGTTGAAGCGGCGATACCACTTACTTTTTTTTGCCAAAATACACTATACATATGATATACCTAGAATACACTATATATATATGAATTTGTTTTGTAAAATAATGGGTATTCAATCAATACCATTGAATACAAGTAGGCCCGCCAAGCTAGGCGCCCCAGTACGACGCTTGCATCGGACGCCGAGTCATATCATTACCCATAAATAAAGGTTCTTCGTCAGAAACGGAAACCAACCCGATCTGGAGGAAGGTTTGGAAACTGGAGATCCCGCCTAACTAGGTACGTGCATTTTGGTGGAGGGTGCCACATAAGTTTTTGCCAGCAAAGAAAATTTTGCATCATCGCCACATTGAGTTGGATGCAACATGTGCTACGTGTGGGGCTTGTGAGGAAGATATATTCCATGCACTAGTGCAGTGCACTTTTGCTGGGTTTGTTTGGGATGCTCTGAAAGATGTGACTGGCATCAAACTACCTCATCTTCTTCCGAACACCTGGGAATTAGAATTGATGGATGACTCTTTTTGTCCAAAGGAGCAGGTAGCAACTTTGCTATGTGCTTTGTGGGCAATATGGGCAGCTCGGAATGATAGGAAACATGGTGAGGCTCCATGGAAACCTGAACAAATTGTTCGGTGGGCGAGAGAGTTGTTAATGGAAGTCTCGCATTGTGCTGATCTGAAGAAACTCCGTCCTCACATGGTCGATGAGAAATGGCATCCCCCACCGGTGGGGTGGGTCAAGATAAATGTTGATGGTGCCTTTGATGCAGAGCAAATGCAAGGTACTAGTGGCGTTGTGGCCAGGGATCTTTAGTTCCTCTTTGGACGAGCTCAAGGTCTGCTTCGCACGAAGATCGCCGAATAATGCTGCTCATCAGGTTGTGCGAGGGACATTATGTCGGGTAGAGGTATGTGCATTACCTTATTTAATAGCCGGGGGAGTTCTCCCCCTCCCGCTAGGGCCACGTCGCCCCAAAATCGCAAGCCGCCCGATCGCGCCCGCTCTCGCGCGTGCCTGTCTGATCAGCGCCTGCGCTTTATGCGCTTCCTTCGCTGCGGTTGGCCCCGCCTGGTGCGCGTCGTGGGGACGAGAGGCGCTCACGCGGCCACGTCGCCCCGAAACCCAGCGCTTTCCTCCCGCCTCCTCGAGTGCGCCTCCTGTCGCTCGCCTCTTCCCCTCCGCCTCCCATGCCCTCCTGCCGCTCGCCTCTTACCCGCCACCTCCCATGTTCCCTCCGACGCCGTCCCTCCCACCGCCCTCCCTCTTCTCTTATCCTCACAATTTGTCTCCTCCTCGTGCTCGCTGAGCTCAGGCCAGCGTGGGCAGCCGCCCCCTTTCCACATCCTGCTCTCCCCCGGCTCTCCCTCCGCCACCGCGTCGCACTTCTCCTCCTCCTTGCTCCTTCCCCTCTGCCTGCTGTCTCCTCCCTCTCCGTCCGCCGCAGCTCTGCTCCAGCGGGTCTCTTCCCATCGTGATCCGCTTTCCGCCTCGACCGCCTTTACGTCAGGCAGCTGGTCGCCTTCTCCTCCTCCTCGCTCCTTCCCCTCCACCTCCCGTGTCCTCCCTCTCCGTCTGCCACTGATATGCTCCCGCGGGTCTCCCGTCGCGCCCATCCTCACCTCTTGGTTCCCCTGAGATAGGGCCGAAGTGCCTCTGTCGACGGCGGCTCTCGGTTCCCCTCCTCACACCTGGTCGCCTCCTCCCGCGGTCCTGCGCCCGGTCTCCTCCTCAACGTCGGCCCGACTTCGTCCTCCTCCAGCTCGGTCGCTTCCTTCCGCCCGGTCGCCTCCTCACGCTCGGCCATCCTCCTCCCGGTCGTAGCCAACGCCGCCCGCCGCTGCCTAGCAATCAGCTGCCTAATCAGCGGTATGTTTACATGCATCTTCGTTTGCACTTTTCGGTGTGAACTACGAATAATTCTTTGGGGGGGGGGGCAATTACATAGGATTTGTCCATCTTTGTAGTGGTTTAGTTGTAAATGGAGTTGTATCTGGATATAGCAGTGCCTATTGCCAAATCCACACCAAAAAAAATCATATATTTTGTAATTTCTCGCATTGTAAATGTGTTGAAAGATTTTGCTTTCTTGGGTTAGACATTAATTGACTCATATTCAATTGCGCTGAAATGCAATGATGGTTTCATGTGATTTTGTGGTTCTTAAGCATACTAATAAAGAAAATATTGGATTCAAGGCTTTATTTGATATTGCAATTGCTTGATATTGGACTGATTCGTTTGGTCAGATATATTGTTACCAAAATATATTGAATCCAATCGTCCATTCTAAATTTCAGACTTTTGTGTGGTTTTGCAGTTCTGTGAGAGTTTTGATATTTCGCTCTCTAGAGTTAGATCTGTTGGTGCTGAAGTATAATAAATTAATGCTGAGGCTGGACTTTCATAGTGTGTTAGAGGATGAAATTTCATAGTTGCTGGAATACTGCACTCGTGTAGTTGAAGCTATTGTTGCTGTGCTCTAAATCAAGGTTGTTCAAGCTTCAAATCCACCCACTGAAACTTATTAATGAAGGTAGTCTGCCTCTAATTATAGCTTTCAAACTGGGACAACAGATAGGGGGAAAAAGCCATGTTGTGATTGCTTATTAGTAGCAAACGAAATCTTGATACCAAAAAAATTAGTTTAGCCAATATTACAGACTCCATCCTTTTCACTTGGAAAACAATTACGTCTTCTTGTGAAAGAGTGATCTCCCTTATACATACATTTGCTTCAGTTCTCTTCTTTCCATCTTATAGTTAAAGCATACCTACAAAGCTCATCTCTATGCCATAAAGCCTGTTTTTTGTTTTTTCTGAGAATGCACTATCATTTTTTTTCATGTGGTTCATTGATGAAAGGCCAAAAAATAGACACCTGCCATAAAGTAGATCACCAGCACATCAGAAATTTTAGAATTGTACTATTTTTGGGAGGCTTATTAGGCGTGGATGCTTATTGTTTGCACTTTGTTTTATTTATGAGTCATTGATTGTCACACGGGAATTAGTACCAAATCCATGTATGAGCTATCCTTTGGCCAATGTAATCAAGTGAACGCATAGTACAACAAATGTGCAATTGTGCATCCTAATTCGAGATGGTAAATTTGTGTATGCTTTGGCTGCCTCTTTACAAGAGAAATCTAGAACTATGCATGAGGATTGGTCCAAAGTCTTGCCATGTTGTTATTACTTATTAGTGCTAAACATTACGTTTTTAGTTCTCATGAAAACACGTTTAATTTGTCCGTTTATACACTTAATTCTCATGAGAAGAACCAACGCTTTGTGGTTATTCTATTTTCTGATGCTTCGGTGCAGACATGCAATCGTTTGGTTTATTTTATGCTTCTACTCCTTTTGCTGTCTTTTTTGATGTACATGGTTAGTATGATGGAGCTCTAAAAGGAAATGCATATGGTTAGCATTTCTGTTGAAAAACAATCTAGTAGCCATTGCACACCTTGGCTTTTGTGCTTTTCAGTTACTGTATACATATGCTTTTCTTAGGCTGATCTGATCAGTAGATTGGTACTCTAGTTCTGACATGAGTTTGGATTTCTTTATGCTAGGTTTGTAATTCATGAGTCTCTCTCAATGTTTATGTTCACATGTTGATATTTATAAGTTATGAATCCCCATCTAATAGAATCATAATGCCTTTTTAACAGTTAGTAACGTAAATCATATCGGACAGAATAGATACGCTAATCATTCTGAACTGCCTTATCCGTTCTTTTGTTCTATTTTCCAAAGAGATTCACAATGAGGTGACTGAACTACTGCCTTTTGTTTTATTATCTTAAATAGTTCCTTAAAAAAATGTTTGCTTATATTTCCATTTCCATTACATTATTTGTGATGGGAACAACTACTATGCTCTCACCTATGTCGAAAATGTGCCATATGTTCATATTCGTGCAAAGACAACTCTTTCGTCTAAAGCTGGTGCAAACAAATTTGCTGTAAAAGTAAACCTCTTATTTAGCATTAACATCATAGTTTAGAGATCCAATAACATGTTTTTATGTTCCTTTTTCGGACCTACTTCGTAACAAATATGGAGCCTATAAAATTCAGGGAGTTTATGTTATTGGTTCTAGAAGGTCTTGGATATGAAAGGTATTCACTTATCAGGTACAGTTTTTCGCCCACTAAATTCATTCTATGTGCAACATTGTTGACTTTATCCATTGTCTCAATAGACTCCTAGACTGCATATTAATATTAGGTTTGTCAATTCACATTTACTTTACTTTGATATCTGAAATTTTTTCGATAGATTGCTTTCGTAAAACTGGAAAACCTATATGGTCTCACCTTTACCTCAGCTCCTTCGTTGTCTCACTTGTAGAGGTTATTTTCTCACTGAATTTACATGTCGTTTCAAGGATGCCATGATATATCCTTCAGTTATCTTTCGTATGCTTTTTTTAGCTATCTATTTTCAATATTAGGTTGCACACTTAGGTCTGAGCTAAAAGGATTTTATTGTTACCTACGTGCGTAATCCTCGAAAGTTCATTTGTACATTAGCCTAATGTTCACTATACTTATGTACTGCTTATTTATACATGTTGTATGTTCATAGTATTTACACATCTTTTCCTTTATGAAACTAGATAGCCTTTCTATAGAAGAATACAAATAGTTTGTTCTCATAAATGTAAATATACCGACTCCATCCTTTTCTTCGATTATTTTTATTAAACCATTTTGGCCAATGTGGTTTGATAAAAAGAACCGCTGGCCACGTGTGCCACGATGTCTCGATATGATTTGGTTGTTCATACCTCTTTTGTTATTTTTTAATTGTGTTTGATATATGATGCATGCTGTGCTCAGTAGTTGTGAATGAAGATAACGCTTTGTGGTGTTCAGCTATCCTAAAAGTTAAATGTGAACCTCTATAATCCTCCTTACAACGAAAAATTGCACAAGAATACATGATTACCATGATGATTTATCTATCGGCTTAGATACCTACATTTTCGAGCTTCTTTAACATTCATTTCATTTCCGGTTCCTGTTCGTTATGCCTATCTACTACTAATTTGTACATGTTTCAAATGAGTTTCTTTAACGTTCATTTCACTTCTGTTTGCTATTCATTATTCCTATCTAATGCTGATTTGTACATATTGCACCTCGATATTAATATACTTATATACTACTAGGTTATCTATTGTTTGTGGAAAACTCACGTGTGGAGGTACAATTATCTAAATATGAACCTAAATACGGCAGTGCACCTAATGATGATCCTCGTTGATACCATTGAAAAAGAAGAAGAAAATCTATATGTGTAGCCCCCAGAACCCTCGTGCACACACACAGAACAACATCTTCGAGCCATTTAGAAACTTACATTATATAGAAACCACACCTGACAAACGGTAGATATTGTTTTTTCACACATATCATCACTCACTAAAAAAAACCAGTACACATAAAAATAGCTGCATTCCTCTGCCCTAACACCAGTTATAGCCGTGCCATTGGCGCGGGTTTCATTCTAGTGTGGCTTAATAGTACACCGGCCTTTCTCACTCGATGTATTCAATCAGATTGTAACTTTGTTTTTGATTAATGGCAATTAATGAGCTTGGTCCGTTCCCAAAAAAACTGCATCCAACTAAAATGTACTCCCTCCGTTCTTTTTTAAGTGATGTTTTTGTCTTTTTAGTCTACCGGGTGTGGCTTTGACTATTACTTTTTAATTTTATCTTATTATATACTAATAAAATTATAATATTATGATAGTACTTTTAACGACAAATCTAATTATATAGTTTTTGTGTAGCCAATCTAAATATTTTTGAACATATTAGTGGTACGATGGCACAGATTCTAGGATGTCTCTTAAAAAAAGAACGGAGAGAGTACTGTTTACAAACCGGAAACATGGCATATTAGGTGAAATGCGAATACGGTGAAAATTTGAAAATTTCATTTTTCATCAATCTTAGAAGTTTCAAACAATTCTAAAAAAATACTACATGTAGTGGAACATATGTTCTACATCTCTGCAAAATTTCAAGATCAAACTTGATCGCATTTGTGAGATAAAAAAACAATTTTTGTCTAGAGTAGTGTTCAAATAGTATTTCACTATTTCGTCAAGAATTTACCATTTTTTATATCGCAAATGAAATAAAGTTTAATCTTGAAATTTTGCTGAAATGTAGAACATATCCTCCACTACATGTGATAACTGCTTGAGAATTTTTTTAAAACTTCTAAATTTGCTAAAAATCAAATTCGCATCTTATTTGCATTTACCACAAGAAACTACTCGTCCAAACGAAGTATACGTCCAAATCAATCCATGGATAGGCATGTACATGCCCTATGTATGGATTCCTTGCATCTCGCTGTACTGGTTGACGATCCAGTCCAAGTCTTGCGGGCCGTAGGTGCCGATGACTTCCCATGCGACATGACCACCTCACAGCGCATGTGTTAGGGGTGGAAACGAGACGAGCCAAGCCGGCTCGAGCCAAGCTCATTTCGGCTCAGATGAACAGTGGGTTCGGCTCGGCTCGTTTTCGAAATGAGCAAGGACAAGGGCTTGGCTAGGGCTCGGAATGGAGCTTGAGCTGGCTTGAGCGGCTCACGAGCCTGAGCAAAAACAACATCAGAGCATCAGTTCGCCAGCATCAGTTCGGTTCGGCATCCGCATTGCAAATTTGCAATCAACAAATCCATTCATCCATTCACATATCAAGAAATAATCTATCATCCATTCACAGATCAAGAAAACAGAAGCAAGCATTCATCGCAAGAACAAACAAGCAAATCGCAAGATCAAGCATTCAAGCAGGTTCCTTCTTGATCTCCTCCATCCTCTTGGCGCCGGCGTTGGTGACCTGGACAAAGGCGCAGTTGAAGGGGTAGTGGTGGCGGGCTAGAGCCTGGAGGATGGCGGCGAGGAGGAAGGGGCGGCGGTGACGGCCGCCTCGTCTTGATGGCCTCCACCTCGCCTCGATGGCCTTTGGCGGCGGTGGGGGAATAGGCGGAGGTGGAGGCGAGGAGCACGGGCCGAGGTGGAGGGCGGCAAGGGGGAGGTGGCGGGTAGAGTTGGTAGAGGAGGTGGAGGCAGTGGCCGATGGGTGGAGGCGTGGAGCTGGGTGAGGGGGAGAGCCGGAGAGGGAAGGGGAGGCAGTGGGCGGAGCTGGGCGAGGGGGACAGTGAAAGGGAGGCGGTGGGTGGAGGAGTGGAGGCGATGGGCCAGGGAGAGCCAGAGTGGGAAGGGAAGGCGGCAGGCGAAGCTCATCGAGGGGGACGGGGAAAGGGAGGCGGCGAGTGGAGGAGACGAGGAGTGGAGGCGATGGCCGATCGATGGGGATTGGGGAATTTATTCGACCGGACTGGGCCTAGGCGTTTGCTGTTTGGGCCGAGCCGAGTTAGGCTCGTGAGCCAGCTCGAGCTCGGCGCATTTGTTTAACGAGCTGGGCAGGCAGCTCGGCTCGGCTCGAAAATTAACGAGCCCGAGCCGAGCCGAGCCGTGACGAGCCCGAACAAGCTTGCGAGCCTTGAGCTATTTTTCCAGCCCTAACCAGGAATTCCTCTTCCCCTTGGCCGTTTCCACGCTTTTCCGCGGCCATACAAAAATGCCACTTCAATTCATCCCAGATCTACGGTGCTTAGAATCATGAACGATCTATAAGAATCAAAGGCTGAGATTATTGAGATTTAGAAACATACTCGATCCATCAAACTTGACCTCTAGATTGGACTCCTCTTCTACTTCAGGAGAGAAGTTATGTAGTGATGAAGTACTTATGCACGACCCAAAGATTAGGCCCCGTATGGAATGTATAGGGATGTCAATCGAATCCGAATTATTTGTTTTATTCGGCATCTGAATTCGGTTGGTAACGAATATGATTTAGAGTTTTTTCATCTGATCAACAATTTCTCCCCTATTCGTATTCGCATAAAAAAAATATGGATATGAATATGGTATGGACTTTTGCCATCCGAAATGTTATTTTATCCGCACTATTCGTATTTGTATTCGAATTTTATAAAACAATATACATATTTTATTACAGCATGACTAATTAGTTGGATGAGTATTTTTAGTTTAATATGAATTCATGTTTTTAGGTGAAATAGATAAACTAGAATGATTAGATTGCATGTACAGGGATAAAGTATCATAAATATCTTCAATTAGGTAAGTTATGAGGATATCCGAATTCGGCCGAATCGAGTATGTATTCAATTCGTATTTGTATTCGTTACAACATTCGATTTGTATTCGACAATATTCGAATTCGTTTAGAAAATAAGAATACGAATACAGGAAGGCCACTATTTGATTTGTATTCAATCTGTTGATACCACTACGAATGTAATGTGATAATTTTCTCTGATTCATACGTGAATCGGGAATTAAATTGTTTGATGTGAAAATACCGCATTACAAAACAGAGCCTCCGAGGAATTGCAAGGTGGTCACTGTGTAGGAATAGGTGGGAGGATTAGTGCAGATTGAATGGCATGGGATGGGATCCACCAGCTATTCTTCAATGGGTGAATCTTGGTAGCTAGTAGGGGTGGAAACGAGCCGAGCCGAGCCGGCTCGAGCCAGGCTCATTCCGGCTCGGATGAACAGTGGGCTCGGTTGGACTCGGCTCATTTCCGAAATGAGCTAGGGGAGGGGCTTGGCTCAGGCTCGGAATGGAGCTTGAGCTGGCTCGAGCGGCTCGTGAGCCCGAGCAAAAACAACATCAGACCATCAATTCGGCAGCATCAGTTCAGTTCGGCATACGCATTGCAAATTTACAATCAACTAATCCATTCATCCATTCACAGATCAAGAAATAATCTATCATCCATTCACAGATCAAGAAAACAAAAGCAAGCATTCATCGCAAGAACAAACAAGCAAATCATAAGATCAAGCATTCAAGCAAGCTCCTTCTTGATCTCCTCCATCCTCCTGGCGCCGGTGCTAGTGGCCTGGACGGCGGTGCAGTGGAAGGAGTGGCGGTGGCGGGCTGGAGCCTGGAGGACGGCGGCGGGGAGGAAGGGGTGGTGGTGACGGCCGCCTCGCCTCGATGGCCTCCGACAGCAGCGGCGGTGGGGGAATGGGCAGAGGTGGAGGCGTGGAGCACGAGCCGAGGTGGAGGGCGATGAGGGGGAGGCGGCAGGTGGAGTTGGTGGAGGAGGTGGAGGCGGTGGCCGGTGGGTGGAGGCGTGGAGTTGGGCGAGGGGGAGAGCAGTAGAGGGAAGGGGAGACAGCGGGCGAAGCTGGGTGAGGGGGACGGGGAAAGAGAGGCTATGGGCGGAGCTGCGTAGGGCGAGGCGGCGGGTGGAGGAGTGGAGGCAATGGGCCGGGGAGAGCTGGAGAGGGAAGGGGAGGCGGCAAGTGAGCTCGCCGAGGGGACGAGGAAAGGAGGCGGCGCAAGGAGTTGCCGAGGGGAGGCGGTGGAGGAGACGAGGAGTGGAGGCAATGGCCGATCAATGGGGATTGGGGAATTTATTCAGCTGGACTGGGCATGGGCGTTTGCTGTTTGGGCCGAGCCGAGTTAGGCTCGCGAGCCGCTTGCAAGCCGGCTCGAGCTCGGCTCGTTTGTTTAACGAGCTGGACAGGCGACTCGGCTCGGTGCGAATCGAGCCGAGCCGAGCTCGAAGAAGCTTAGAGTTTGAGCTATTTTCCAGCCCTAGTAGGGCTGGAAAAATAGCTCGAGGCTCGCAAGGCTGTTCGGGCTCATTAATTTTCGAGCCGAGCCGCCTGTTTAGCTCGTTAAATAAACGAGCCGAGCTGGCTCGCGAGCCTAACTCGGCTCGACCCAAACGGCAAACGCCTGTGCCCAATCCGATCAATAAATTCCTAATCCCCATCGATCGCCATCGCTCTACTCCTCGCCTCCACCCGCCTCCTTTTCTCGCTTTCGACGAGCCCGCCTCCCCTTCCTCTCTGCTCTCCCCGCCCATCGCCCACCTCCACCCACCGCCTCCTCCAGCCTCCGCCCACCGCCTCCCTTCCTCTCGGCCTCCCCTTGCTCAGCTCCACGCCCACCCATTAGCCACCGCCTCCACCAACTCCACCCGCCGCCTCCCCCTCGCCGCCTCCACTCGCCCGTGCTCCACGCCCACTCGCCCGTTTCACCACCGCTGGAGGCCATCGAGGCGAGGTGGAGGTCATCGAGGCGAGGTGGTTGTCACTTCCGCCCCTTCCTCCTCGCCGCCATCCTCTAGGCTCCAGCCCGCCACCGCTGCCCCTTCCACTGCACTGCCGTTGTCCCGGCCGCCAGCGTCGGCGCCAGGAGGATGGAGGAGATCAAGAAGGAGCCTGCTTGAATGCTTGATCTTGCGATTTGCTTGTTTGTTCTTGCGATGAATGCTTGCTTCTGTTTTCTTGATCTGTGAATGGATGATAGATTATTTCTTGATCTGTGAATGGATGAATGGATTAGTTGATTGCAAATTTGCAATGTGGATGCCAAACCGAACTGATGCTGCCGAGCTGATGGTCTGATGCTGTTTTTGCTCGGGCTCGTGAGCCGCTCGAGCCAACTCGAGCTCCATTCTGAGCCCGAGCCAAGCCCCTCTCCTGGCTCATTTCGAAAATGAGCCGAGCCAAGCCGAGCCCACTATTTATTCGAGCCGGAACGAGCCTGGCTCGAGCCAACTCGGCTCGGCTCGTTTCCACCCCTACTAGTAGCTAGGCTTTCTAGCTGATGCCTCTTCTTACACGTTGGAAGCAAATTCTCTAGGGGTGAGGCCCTCCCCCACCGTTCGATCTCCCATCCCCCTTTGCACTGTTTATAGATGGACGGCGGGATCGAGGGGCCCTCACTGAGGCCCCTCCCCAGAAGATTTATTTTCTTACATGTTGGCCTCCAAAGGGACATCCTTCAGTATTACCAGGAACAGTAGTGAATTCATGGCCCATGAAAATTGAACAGTACCTTCAAGAGAAGGGGAAACAATAACAATATAAAGGAGTTTGGTCATTATTGGGTTTCTGGTTTGTACCCCAATCCAGACAACATACATGTGCAAAAATATGACGTGCATTAGTTAATAAGCAAGACTGATGTACTATATAAATGGTTGGTGAAGATTAACATGTAATCCTCATTATTCTATTTATGTGTACATATTTTAATTCAGAGATGCATATATAAAAACTATTTTCATAAAACTATTGACCTGTTTATGGTTGGTATCTTGAGTTGCCAGTGGACTAGCAGGTTTCTAGGCATTACAAAATTCATCTCTGTAAAGCTGTAAACTTAACTCTTACCAAACTTATTCACATGTTGTCACCTCAGGGATCAAACTGAGACCCACGCCCTTTATTTAGTTAACTACATGCCTGCAATGCATGAGCCAACACCCATAGTCCCATACGTCGTGGCTCACCTATTACTTAAGTTAATTCCTGCAAGAAAGGGCCAGCTCCGGCCCTGGACACGTTGCCCCGAAACATGTCGTCCGTTGAGTGCACAGCGAACGGGCCAGATGGCGTGGAGACCAGCGCTTGCGATTGCTGCAGAGACGCGCTCCACGTCACTCCACGTCGCCCAAACTAGAATCTTCTCCACCTACCTCGCTCCTCCCGTGTCCTCACTCTCCCTTGCCCCTCCCTCTTCCTCTCCCGCTCCCGCTCCATCCCACGCCGCGACGCCGCCGGTCGCTGCTTCCCTCTCCCCCCCTTCCTTCCCCCTTGCGCTCCCGTCGCTGCACTCCCACCCACCCCTCGATCTCCCTCCCCGGCGGATGCCTCGGCGCCTCCGCCTCCCAGATTCTCCTCTCCTCTCTCTCCAAGACCGCCCTCCAGTCTGCTCAACACAAGGACACACGATCACGCTTCCCTCTCCCCTTCCTTCCCCTTGTGCTCCTGTCCGCTGCTCTCCCACCCACCTCGATCTCCTCCCGGTGGATGCCTTTGTGCCTCCCTCCGCCTCCCAGACTCTCCTCTCCTCCTCTCACAAGACCGCCGCCACTTCCTCTTCCTCCCTCGTCACTTGCTGCAGCACGCCTGCTCCATTCCGGCCAGTCACGCCTCTGGCCCCCTCTCTTCCTCTCCCACTGGCCCCACAGGCCGCCGCTCCTTCCCTAGTCGCTCCGCCGCCACCGCCTCCCTCCCGGCTCCTTCCCACTGCAGGCAGATCCCTCCTTCCTCTATGTTCCTCTCCCCCCTGCGCCGTCCCCTTCCTCCCCAGCAGCAGCACGCCTCTTGGCCCTCCCTCTTCCTCTCTCGCTCGTCTCCACGTGTCAGCAGCTCCTCCCCTAGTCGCTTCCACCCGCCACCTCCTCGCTTCCCTCCCGGCTCCTTCCGTCACTGCAGATCCTCCTTACCTCTCGGCGAGAAATCATGAAGAAGCTCGACTCAAAGAAACAACCGATCAAGAATTCCTTGTGCGTGTTCTCGCCCTATTTCCTTCTTTCTCGATAATATATCTTCATTTAGATTTAGGTGCCCCAACGGATTGCCTTCTCACTTCCATTTCGCCGCAGTTTCGGATGTTTCAAGATCAAGCATGACAATATTGTCCAAATTTTATCTGATATCATACGAAGGAGCACCGTGTTATTGCTTATGAGTTTGCAACAAGGGCTCCTTGCATGATATTATCCACAGAAGGAACAATAAGCCTTCTATTTTCTTTCATAAACTCTTAGTTTATTGCATTTCGATATGCTTCATGAAAACAGCTATCTACTTCAAGAAATGACATTAGACACGATGAGATAAAATAGAATTAGCAGCTTGATCCCATTGCTATGGCTAATGTATGATCAATCAAGCTTTCCGAGCAAAGCCGATGTTTTATGATCACAGTAAAAAGGGTGTCAAGGAGCCCACCAGGCCGCTTCTATCATGGATGCAATGAGTGAGAATTGACTTATGCCACAAAAGGGCTTAAGTTCCTCCATGAGAAGACAAAGCCTCGTGGTCTGTCCATCGCAACGCCAAGTCCAACAACATACGCGCTTTTGATGACAATGTTGCAAAGACAGTGCATTTGACATCTCCAATCGTGCCCCTAACATGGTCAGATGCCTTCACTCTACTGTTCTTTGCACCTTCTGCTACCATTCACCGAGTATGTATGCAACCAAATGTTTCATTGCTTCCGTTTCAACTAGGCATGGAAAATGAAACATTCCCTCTTACTTGCTATTTCCTTTTGCATTCTGTTAGGTATGCGATGACTGGACTTATGAGTTTGTGTTTGGAAGTATAAATTCAGCCCATTTGTAATTGCAAAAAATAACATGATATTGTGCTTCTTCTCAGTGTACATAATTGATTGTGCATTTACTGTCGCATTCAATCCCATGTTTGATCCATTACTTCAGGCATCAAGAGATGCCACAAATACTGGAGTCAAGGTAATTTCTACATATTTTTTTTTCACTCTCCAAAGGTAATTTCTACATACTGAGTCAATAGACTCGGATAGACATACGAATGATTTTCATAAGCACCTTTGCACATGTCATTTCTAATAGGAGGTCTGCTTGGTGGCAGAATGAGTGAATCCCATTGCTCCAATGGGACACATTTATAGTTCTTCATTGAAATATCTTCTTTTGCTTTGTCAATAATAATGTTACGGTTGAAGGATCTAGACCTACCATTATGTGTTAATGGAGTTTTGGTGCTTAATGACAAATCTAATTATGAGACTAACACTTTTATTGATATACATATTGTGTAGTCTTATTTGGATATAAAGGTGAAAATCATGAAGGCATGCAATTGATTAATAACAAATCCAATTCATTAGATAAACAAAAGGAAAAATCCAAACAGAACAAAAGAGGTTAGGTTCCATCGTAATGAAGACTTGGGATGACATCATGTGTTGATGGTCATCAAGTCAAGAGGAGTTCCATCATGTGTTGGTGGAAGTCAAGTGAAGGAAATCATCGTGTGTCGATAATGTTCAAGAAGAGGAGATGATCATGAGTTGATCATCAAGTCAAGTGAAGGTCCATCATATGTTGATGGAGGCCAAGTGAAGAGTGCATCATATGTTGATGCATATCAAGACTCGGGATGGATGATGTCATCATGTGTTGATGAGCATCAAGTCAAGATCCTGAAGTGAAACTTCATCATGTGTTGATGAAGGTCAAGTGAAGAACTCATCATGTGTTGATGAGCATTCAAGTCAAGAACTCGGACTTGAAGTGAGGATGTGCGTCATCAAGCTTCAAGTGGTTGTGCAAGGCAAAGGTATGACTAGCTAGGGCTAAGGATGTGTTCTTAGTCTTTTACCGGTCTCAGTGTTTGGTTGGGAGACAGGATTGCTAGTATAGGTTGCTGTACTATTAAGAGGGGTCTTTGACTAGTAGCTTGAGTTAGTCATGTGTTGATAGCTCGTCGTGCTTGCTCTAGCTCGTGTTAACATGTTGTCAATATTTGCAAATGTGTTTTGCAAATAGTTGTGGCTCATGGATAACCCTTGTAGCATGTGACTATAGTTTGCAAATGTGTTTTGCAAATGGTTTAAGTCCATGTACCTTATTCCTTGTGGTGTGATTCTAAAAGTTGGCAAATGTGTTTTGCAACTTGTTGAGAATCTCACTTGAATCCTTGTTTGATCAGGCACAATTTGGCAAATGTGTTTTGCAAATTGAGTTGAAGCGAAGTGCAAGTTGTGGTGTGATTCTAAAAGTTAGCAAATGTGTTTTGCAACTTATTGAGAATCTCACGTGAACCCTTGTTTGCATTTCATATCTTTTGCAAATGTGTTTTGCAAGTTTGAATTGAAAAAGAAATGCAAAATCCTGAGTTGATCTCTGGTGTGGTCTGACCGATGTTGTGTGGCCGGACTGACCGGTCTCTCGGACAAAAGGAGCGGTCAGCATTTTCCAGAGAAGTGATTTTGTTTCACCAAATGCGGTCTCGACCCAGCAGTGTAAGTGTGGAATCGAATCGGCCTCGGTCAAGGACCCGGCCTTTTTTCTAGAAGGTGATATTTCTGGTTTTAGCTTGTGCGGTCTGACCGGCGTGTATTTGCCGGACTGACCGGGCTGGTCCGGTCTGACCGGCCTTCGGTTGGCGGTTAGTCCGAATTTGGTCCAATGGCTAGTTTTATAGCCGTTGGAGGGGGGGTGTCTCGACGGCCGATTACTCATGGTCGACTGCCTCTACCGATTTTTTCAAAGAACTTGCTCCCAACGGCTAGTTTTTGTGTGTGAGCTATAAATACCCACCTTGACCGTGTGAGGGGTGGTTGTTGGTGCCATTGCCTATTCCATTGAGCTAAGAGCAATCCCTCTACTCTCATTTGTGCATGTGTTGCACTTAGTGAGCTTGAGAGGGAAATCCTATTGCATGTGTTGCATTAGGTGGTGGATTTAGTATCCACTTGAGCTTAGACACTTGATTGGTTCAAGTAAAAGTTGGAGACTTGTTACTCTTGGTGTTTGCCGACACCTAGACAGCGTGGTGGCGTCGTTGCGCCGGTGAGCTTCTCAAATAATATTGTGAGAAGACCTGGGCAGTTTGTGAGTGGTGTGGTGCTCGCCATCTCCAGAGTGGAGGAAGGAGCAACCTTAGTGGAGCGAGGTGTTAGTTCGGTTTGGAATCGGTCCAATTGGTTTGGACTTACCTAGGAGGCGGGTGCTCAATTCGTGGAGCTGGTCCAATTGGTTTGGGCTTGCCTCAACGTGGATTAGAGGAGACCGGCAAGTCTTCGAACACCACGGTAAAACATCACCGTGTCAATTGTGATTTGCATCCTTGTGCCTTACTATTGTATTTACATTCATTGTGTATGAATGCTTGCTTTACATTGTGCAATTTATATACCTTGTATTAAATTGCTTATTCATTGTGTGTCGGGACCCAAAAATTACAATTCTGGACCCTCTGTGTATACTGCACTAGTCCAGGATCACGCTAGTGCACACAGTGACAACATCAGTGAAATATCAATTCCATATACAAAGATAACTAATAAATAGGCAAATACAATAAACATCGAGTAAAGACCTTAAGGTCAAAGCTTACAATTAATGCCTCGAGAAGGCAAAAGCTCAATGAAGTCAGAATGAACTAAACAGGATAACTCCG
Organism: Phyllostachys edulis; assembly: GCA_036346405.1. Lineage (NCBI taxonomy): Eukaryota > Viridiplantae > Streptophyta > Magnoliopsida > Poales > Poaceae > Phyllostachys > Phyllostachys edulis. The sequence goes on along the minus strand of CM070556.1, from coordinate 24,197,836 downwards.
TGAAGCCCATCCATATGCCCACAGCAATCGGGTCAGTGCGCGACCTAGTTCTCCACGATCCTTGAAGTAGACCTTGTTGATCGGCGATTCTTCCGATTCGCTTGATTCGTCAAAGCAAGCGTGAGTACACACCGCACTGCAAGTCATACCACAAAAATGCAATTATACATGTAGGCTTATTCCAAGGGAATGGCATTCGTGGTTATTTTGCGTAAATGCAACATTTGCAATTGAATACAAATAATAGATTTGAAAGCAAGTAAAACAAATAGATAATCATAATTTAACAGCTTTGATTTCACAAAGACACACACAACCCTAAACAGATTATTCACATAGCCATATGATTTAGATCACATGCCTCCCTTCCCACACAGCTTTTATGAAGATCTACCTCGTGTGAAATCCCGAGCATTGTCCATGATCATGACGCGCTATTCAATAGATTAGATTACACTCGCAGAGTTTGTACACTTTACCCACAAGATGTAATCAATCGGATCGAGTGATCACAACAAAGCATTTCGTAAAATTCATCTTACTATGCTAGGGCCCGCCCCATAACAGTATGTGGTCGCATGAGGGCTGGGCTCAATGGCGCACAAGGTGAGGTCCTTAATTGACCAAGGCAAGACTACCATATGCTAACTATGCCACACAGATAAATTCCCATGCACACAAATTCACACACACCCACCATTTCACACAAGATTCACCATTTCACACAAGATCCACCACCACACAAGATCCACCATTTCACACAAGATCCACCACCACACAAGATCCACCACTTGCCTCAGCCTAAATCTTTTCCCACCCAGCTTGGTTAAGTGCAACACATGCCATAATAGCACACAAGACACACAGCTTTTATCACATAGTTCCATAGTCACTTAGTCAAGTTGATAATTGCAAGTTTACATGAAAAGGTGATTCGTGGCATGGCTAAGCAATCTAATCGCATCTAACCAACCCACGTTGGTGCTACAATAATACCAACTATTAAATAACCAAGCTAGGGTGACAAAAGATTATGGCATATCAATTAGACAAGGATGTTATAACAATTTGGATTATTAACTAAACCCAAAAGCATTTAAATAAATACTTAAAGTAAATGCAATAATTTGAATCAAGATACTTTTAGAACCCTGCGATTCAATATGATCAAAGGTACAACTTGCCTTGCTAGCAATGACAATCTTATTTAACTTTAATCTTGTACTTCCTTGATCTTCCGCTCCTTCTTGATCAAGACTTCGCAGTATCAACGCTCTACTCGCAACAAGCAATTAAACCAAATAAATAACTAACAGAGAACAAACAAACTCCAAAAATTAAATAGTAAACTCAGATAAATAGATTTAGAATTTAGATGAATTTAGAATTTGAACGAACTCAATCGGAGTTCGGATTCAAAAGATATGAGCTTTCAAGATCACATGAAATGATGAAATTAATAGAGAAAAGAATATTCAAAGAATATTCCTTCGGACAAACTAAAATAAAATGAATTGGAGACTACGAGTGGGGTCCACAGGTAAGTGAGAGGGAGATGAACTCATTGGATGACATGTGGGGTCAAGGTACTAGAGAGAGAAAGAGAGGGATTGACAAAAGGGTCCCACATGGCATTGAGATGGGTGTATGATGGACCGAATGCATGGGTCTTTGCCGAGGTGAGGTTTCGGTTTACCACTTGGATTGCCACCTAAGCAAATAGGTGAGGTGGTTGTCGATTTGGCATGCCGACCAAAGACGAACCAAAGAACAAAGGGCGGCAACCATGGCTGGCGAGCTGAAGCTCTGTGCGGCCTTGGCAAATCAAGGGCGCTCGACAACAATGGAGATGAGCACTGTGTTCACGACAACACCAGAGCACGATGCGATGCTCCGGTGATCGGAGGTCGACGAGGACGGCCTCGCGGCGATGACGAATGGCACCAAGACAACGAGCGACGCGGAAAACTCCGGCGACAGGAAGCAACAAGGAGGCGGGAATCGAACGAGGGATTTCGACACTTTTGACGCTGGAAGGGCTAAGGTTCTCACCGGATAGCAGATCGAACAAGTGGCGCGCCGGTTTCGGACGACAATGGCGACGGCGATGTAGAGGTCCCTGCTAAGATGGTGCGAGCACGCGCGAGACCTTGATGCGGTCCCGACGATGAAGACGAAGATGGCGGGAGACGCACCGACGGTGGAGCAATTCGTCGGTGAAGGAGCTTCGGGCGTCCTCGGTTCTTTAGCGATTGCGGCGCGATGAAGATGAATCCGGGAAGGAGACCTTAGGGTTTTCGTGGAGATGGATGATGCGCACGATATGACGCGGTTGGGTGTGCTTATATAGTGCCGGAGGTAGGGTTTCCAAAGGAGACACGGACGAGGCTTTTGGCTCGGTCACGGACACAAGGAGTCCCGAGCTAGGACGGCTGAAGAAGATAAGCACGTGCTCGGTTAGCACGGGACCACCGGTAGGGACACAACGAAAATGGAAAGGCAGATACGGTTCCCGGTGGTCCGCTACAAGACGTAAAAGAACAAGGCTACCTCGGGTTGGGCTTCACGCCACAAGCAAGAAGAAACCGAATGGGCCAACTTGGGCCGGTGTCTCACTTAGAAGAAAACGGCGAAGGGGTGGCTCTCGTGCACCGTGGAAAGAAAAGGCGGCTCGAGTTTGACCCACACGCGCGAAGGAAAACGGAGGGACCAGAGCCGGCGGGCTTGCTCACGCGACGCACAACAAAAAAAAAGAAACGGGCTGGTGCGGTTCGGCTGGCCTTGGTTGCACGCGCAGGGAAAGAAATGCGGCGGCTTTGGCTGCGCTGCATGCAAGGAAGCAAGGAGAGCGGGCCGAGGCTGAATAGAAATGGCAAGCGGGCTAGCGTTGGCTGGCTCGGGACCACCGGTCATAGGAAGCAACAAAAAGGAAAGGAGGAAGCTGGTTCGGTTGGACTGCTGGCTCGGTTTAGACTTCACGCGCACAGGAAAAGCCAAGGGCTGGTGCGCTCGTGAGAGGGAGTTGCGGGCCGGCCCGGGAAACAAAGAAAACAAGCAAGAAAAGGATGGCCGACGGCTTTGGCTCAGCTGCCCTCACGCGTGCGAAAGGAAAAGGCGAGAGGCGGCCTGGCTCGGTTTGCTCTTGGCGCTGGTGACTCGGACGCGTGCAAGGAAAAGAAGCGGCGGCCCAAGTGACTCACGTAAACACAAGGAAATCTACTACGTATATATACATGAACATGAACAGTGTACAGATGAATAGTGTGCATGGAGTGGCCGGCGGCCGGAGGCGACGCGGCGGTGGCGAAGGGGCAAAACGGAAAGGAAACGACGAGCCGGACGCAATGGTGCGACCGGATTTTGGAAAAACTCACCGAGGAAGCGGGCAACACGACGAACGTGGTTCGGCTCTACAGCTTGACGTGGCTTCGGCGATCTTTCGGCGAAGTGGATGGTACCATGACGTAGAGGACGACGACGCGAAACCAACGCCGCAGATGGTTCGGCCGGCGGACGTCGGATGAAGGCGCAACTCGTCGGAGAAGACCTTTTGGGTGGAGCTCAGTATTCTGCAGATGGCGACGAAAATAGATCTGTTTGGAGGAAACCAATTCAGGGGATTGGAAGAGGAGATCAAGACGGACGCGTGAGCGCAAACGGTTTACCTTTATACGCACCGTAGAGGGAGATATGGAATTTAGAAGTTTGAGTTGGAAACGGAGATGTACCGGGCTGCTGCTGTTCGGCTGAGCTCCTGGATGAACAGTAATCGCGAATACTGTAGCATGAGGCGGTTGGGAATCGGATGAACTGAGGAGAAAGGGAAGTTCTGTTTTTGGAAGTTTGAATTAGAACGTGTACAGAACGGAGCCTCTCGGCGGGAAATGAGAGATCCGCTGGAAAGCAACGTGAACAGTAACCGGCGGTTACTGTAGCATGCGGCAGGAGAGAGAAAAGAAGGATTTTCGGAATTAAAGAAAATCCCAAAAATCAAGGAGGCCAAATAAAATAGCAAACAAATCCAGAAAAATCTCAGAAAATACCAGAAAATTCCTTGGAACACAAGTAAACCAAATAACACAGGTTTGTATTTAATTGAAGTTTAGATTAGTCGAATTAAATATTTTTTACTTTAGGAAATTCCCAATTAAGCTTTATTAATTCGAATAAAATTGGTGAAATTTTCCAGGGACCTAAACTACTTAAAAGATTTTTGAAAAGCCAAATTTTGGGACGTTACAAACCTCCCCCCCTTAAAGGAATCTCGTCCCCGAGATTCAGGCTGGCTATAGAATTAGGTTAAAAACTCACTTTCTGGGTTCTCTTACCGCTTTCGAATTGATTTGACTTTGACAGAACTGCTCTTTTGAACTCTTACGAACAACACCTTGCTTCTTGCTGAACTTCTTGCTTGAAGAGAAACTTGGCGAATCGCTTTGGCGGAAAGGCATCTTGAAACTCGATTGCTTTTAACGGGGCTGCTTGATCGGTGCTCGCAGACACTTTTGGAGTTGAGGAGATCCTGCTTCTAACTGGTAACTTAGATCAACAAATTCTCCTTCTGAGCTTCAGAATCTGAACACACTGACACCTCTATCACCTCTGTCATACAATCCTTAACACAAACCTTCAACAGGGATCCTGAGGATGAACCTGGCTGCGAGGGTGATAATCTGCATAATCCGCGTGGCTTTTCTGTTTGAACTAAGCTACTTAAAATCCCTTCTGGATTAAAGACTCTTGGTCTTCTGCTTCATGATTGGTGCAAAAATCCACATACTTTTGTGATTTGATCTGCCCTTAGCTGAGCAAATGATGGGCAATCAACCACTGCGAATTCAGATGGTGACAACTGCGAACTAGCTGACATCTGGGGTTGTAGGGAAACTCTGCGCACAACACTTACTTGCTCGGCTTGGTACTTTGGGTTAAGGCACAACTCATTAATCCTTTAAATCTGTCCGCGGATGCAGGGTGATACACACTACTGAATTGAAGCAAGCATCCAAAGCTTCATAGATACTCTGTCGCTGACACGAGGTAAATTGGGATCCTCAGTTCGACACTAGCTTTTCTGACACTTCGTGCAAACTGGTCATCTCTGTCGATCTGGCACCATACCCATTTCGGTGAATACCATCTCTGTCGTATGCAATCTCTGTTGTATACCACTCTGCTAAACGATCTTCAAACTTGATGATATAAATAGGAATGAAGCGGCAGATCTTTCTGATAAAACTGTTTGGTCAGGCCTGACTTTCTAGCATTGGTTTGAACTCTAGGGTTCAACATATATCCTTCTGTACTGACTCAAGACTCAACTTCTGACTTGCACAATTAACTTTAGCTGACTGCATAATAGATTCATGCGGTAGCTCTTCTGATTCAAAACATCTACCATGGTACTGATTTGTCTTGAGGGAATGGATTTCAACTTCATGGTTCTCAATCCAATAAAATCATTTCTTGGTATCTGGCAGTACAAACACTGGAGAAGTGATTGATCTCTTCTGAAATTCTTACAAACTTAGCTCACTTCTGACGATCTGGGCGAACTGGTCCTTTTACAACGATGAGAGTCTTGGCTATCTTGAAATGACTGATTTACTGATCTTTAACTGACACTGACTTGTTCACAGATGATTCTGAGGAAAACTGAAATTCTTACTCAAAACTCAAACAAGCTGACTCTGATGTAATTCCTTCTAGCATTCTGGCGTCTGGAGTGAGTGACTTGTTCTTCTGAGGACACTGGCCGATGTAGTGACCTTTTCCACGACACTGTAGCATACACGGGCCAAATCTTGTGACTTATTTGACAAGACTACGGTAGAACGATTATCCTTCCTGAATGTTGAAGCTTGTCGCTTTGCGGCGCATTTCTTGGTGTAATGGTCTTGCTTACCACACTCGAAACAACCTCTTGACGATACTGGCTTGCTTCTCTTTTGAGGTGGGTTGCCAAGGTCAATATTCTGCTTTTGTGATTCTTCAGTTGACAATTCTTGTACTGACAATGGGCTGCCTTCTTTTGCTAATGCCCCGATCGTGGCTCGAAATTTTCTATGGTGCGAATCCAGATTCTGCATCCTTGAGTGCGGTTGATCCTTCAAAGACAGGCGACTTGGTCATCATGAACTTCACAAACTCGCACTGAGGGCGTGCCGTTGGGATGGCAACGAACTATGCATCGTTGCAGAGGTTACTACTACCGACGGTTGAATCGTCGCTGGCATGAGCTGGTTCTGGATGGCAAGAAACTGGCTCGGACTCTGATGTGTTACTACTAGCACTGGAGATAGTTGCTTGTTATCGTCTGCTCTGGTACTGACAACTGTCCACTAGGATTAACAAGGTTTGAGCCGCATGCATCGTCTCAAGATTACAAGCAAGGTTGGTTTCCATCGAGGCTCTTCATCTATGGTCGACTGGGGCTAATAGATGAGAGAGAAAAGCATAAGGTAAGGGAAGACAATCTACTAAGGGGAGCGGGTTTAAACCAAGGGAAACCAAGGAACACAAATAGCCGGAGAGCTATCAAGAAGCACAAAACTCACAAGCAAACAACACACAAGAGAAAGAAGACGAAAAACTAATCATCTAATCGATTAAACTCTAACTTAACTGGGTGACTTGGCTCAACACACGGGAGGAACCAACACTGATTTATCCTATATGGCTGGACACGAAGCTTGGAGGAGGCAGGGCGACGTACACTTCTTCTTGGTCTTCAATTCTTGTGACGAACTTGTCTTGGACACATGGGGAGATGTTGACTCGTTGTTGTTGGTTGCATGATCTTCGAAGAGTTGCTCAAGACAGCTCCTGGGCATCCACCAAGACATTTGGTACAGATAACGACAACTAAAGAAGTTATGAGGGAAGCGAGTCCAATTTAATACTCAAAACGGTGAGGAAGAATATAGATGAGAAATGAATAGAGTGGAAGAGTGTAGAAGCTAGACAAGATGAGAATAGCACAACATTAAGATTTTTCATTTGTAAAATAGGTTTTGAAGTTTCCTTAAAAACGGCCATTCTAACTAAGGTCACGACCTACAGTCGATATGGCTCTGATACCACCTCTGTCGGGACCCAAAATTACAACTCGACCCTCGTGTATCTTGACTAGTCCAGATCACGCTTAGTGCACACAGTGACAACATCAGTGAAATATCAATTCCATATACAAAGATAACTAATAAATAGGCAAATACAATAAACATCAGAGTAAAGACCTTAAGGTCAAAGCTTACAATTAATGCCTCAGAAGGCAAAAAGCTCAATGAAGCTGCAGCGGAACGAAACGGGATAACTCCGTGAAGCCCATCCATATGCCCACAGGCAATCGGCTGGGGTGCGCGACCTAGTTCTCCACGATCCTTGAAGTAGACCTTGTTGACTGGCGATTCCTTCAGTTCTGCTTGATTCGTCAAAGCAAGCGTGAGTACACACCGTACTCGCAAGTCATACCACAAAAATGCAATTATACATGTAGGCTTATTCCAAGGGAATGGCATTCTGTGGTTATTTTGCAGAAATGCAACATTTGCAATTGAATACAAATAATAGATTTGAAAGCAAGTAAAACAAATAGATAATCATAATTTAACAGTTTGATTTCACAAAGACACACACAGCCTAAACAGATTATTCACATAGCCATATGATTTAGATCACACAGCTCCCTTCCCACACAGTTTTATGAAGATCTACCCCTCGTGTGAAATCCCCGAGCATTGTCCATGATCATGACGCGCTATTCAATAGATTAGATTACACTCTGCAGAGTTTGTACACTTTACCCACAAGATGTAATCAACTGGATCAGAGCTGATCACAACAAAGCATTTCAGAAAATTCATCTTACTATGCTAGGCCCGTCCCATAACAGGCATGTGGTCGTACAGAGGGCTCAGTTCAATGGCGCACAAGGTGAGGTCCTTAATTGACCAAGGCAAGACTACCATATGCTAACTATGCCACACAGATAAATTCCCATGCACACTGACTCACACACCCACCATTTCACACAAGATCCACCATTTCACACAAGATCCACCGATTCACAAGATCCACCATTTCACACAAGATCCACCACCACACAAGATCCACCACTTGCCTCGGCCTAAATCTTTTCCCACCCAGTTGGTTAAGTGCAACACATGCCATAATAGCACACAAGACACACAGCTTTTATCACATAGTTCCATAGTCACTTAGTCAAGTTGATAATTGCAAGTTTACATGAAAAGGTGATTCGTGGCATGGCTAAGCAATCTAATCGCATCTAACCAACCCACGTTGGTGCTACAATAATACCAACTATTAAATAACCAAGCTAGGGTGACAAAAGATTATGGCATATCAATTAGACAAGGATGTTATAACAATTTGGATTATTAACTAAACCCAAAAGCATTTAAATAAATACTTAAAGTAAATGCAATAATTTGAATCAAGATACTTTTAGAACCCTGGGATTCAATATGATCAAAGGTACAACTTGCCTTGCTAGCAATGACAATCTTATTTAACTTTAATCTTGTACTTCCTTGATCTTCCGCTCCTTCTGATCAAGACTTCTCGCGGTATCAACGTCTACTCGCAACAAGCAATTAAACCAAATAAATAACTAACAGAGAACAAACAAACTCCAAAAATTAAATAGTAAACTCAGATAAATAGATTTAGAATTTAGATGAATTTAGAATTTGAACGAACTCAATCGGAGTTCGGATTCAAAAGATATGAGCTTTCAAGATCACATGAAATGATGAAATTAATAGAGAAAAGAATATTCAAAGAATATTCCTTCGGACAAACTAAAATAAAATGAATTGGAGACTACGAGTGGGGTCCACAGGTAAGTGAGAGGGAGATGAACTCATTGGATGACATGTGGGGTCAAGGTACTAGAGAGAGAAAGAGAGGGATTGACAAAAGGGTCCCACATGGCATTGAGATGGGTGTATGATGGACCGAATGCATGGGTCTTTGCTGAGGTGAGGTTTCCGGTTTACCACTTGGATTGCCACCTAAGCAAATAGGTGAGGTGGTTGCTGATTTGGCATGCTGACTCAGCACGGAACCAAAGAACAAAGGGGCGGCAGCCATGGCCAGCGGCGAGCTCCTCGGGTGCTGCGGCCTTGGCAAATCAAGGGCGCCTGACAACAATGGAGATGAGCACCAGGTTCACGACAACACCAGGAGCACGATGCGATGCTCCGGGTGATCGGAGGTCGACGAGGACGGCCCTGCGGCGATGACGAATGGCACCGAAGACAACGAGCGACGGCGGAAAACTCCGATGACAGGGAAGCAACAAGGAGGTGGGGAATCGAATGAGGGGACTTCGGGACACGCTTTGACGCGCGTGGAAGGGCTAAGGTTCTCACCGGATAGCAGATCGAACAAGCGGTGGCGCGGCCGGTTTCGGACGACAATGGCGACGGCGATGTAGAGGTCCTCGGGCTAAGATGGTGCGAGCACGGCGTAGACCTCGGTGATGCGGTCCCGACGATGAAGACGGCATGGCCGGAGATGCACCGACGGTGGAGCAATTCGTCGGTGAAGGAGCTTCGGGCGTCCTCGGTTCTTTAGCGATTGCGGCGCGATGAAGATGAATCCGGGAAGGAGACCTTAGGGTTTTCGTGGAGATGGATGATGCGCACGATATGACGCGGTTGGGTGTGCTTATATAGTGCCGGAGGTAGGGTTTCCAAAGGAGACACGGACGAGGCTTTTGGCTCGGTCACGGACCCAAGGAGTCCCGAGCTAGGACGGCTGAAGAAGATAAGCACGTGCTCGGTTAGCACGGGACCACCGGCAGGGACACAACGAAAATGGAAAGGCAGCGCTGGTTCCTGGCTGGTCCGCGCGCACGAAAAGAACAAGGCTACCTCGGGTTGGGCTTCACGCTCGCGCAAGAAGAAACCGAATGGGCCAACTTGGGCTGGTGCTCTCAGCTTAGAAGAAAACGGCGAGCGGGCGGCTGTCTCCTGTGCACCAGGGAAAGAAAAGGCGGCTCGAGTTTGACCCACACGCGGGCGAAGGAAAACGGGAGTGGACCAGAGCCGGCCGGGCTTGCTCACGCGCACGCACAAAAAAAAAAAGAAACGGGCTGGTGCGGTTCCGGCTGGCCTTGGTTGCACGCGCAGGGAAAGAAATGCGGCGGCTTTGGCTGCGCTGCGTGCAAGGAAGCAAGGAGAGCGGGCCGAGGCTGAAATAGAAATGGCAAGCGGGCTAGCGTTGGCTGGCTCGGGACCACCGGTCATAGGAAGCAACAAAAAGGAAAGGAGGAAGCTGGTTCGGTTGGACTGCTGGCTCGGTTTGGGACTTCACGCGCACAGGAAAAGCCAAGGGCTGGTGCGCTCGTGAGAGGGAGTTGCGGGCTGGCCCGGGAAACAAAGAAAACAAGCAAGAAAAGGATGGCCGACGGCTTTGGCTCAGCTGCCCTCACGCGTGCGAAAGGAAAAGGCGAGAGGCGGCCTGGCTCGGTTTGCTCTTGGCGCTGGTGACTCGGACGCGTGCAAGGAAAAGAAGCGGCGGCCCAAGTGACTCACGTAAACACAAGGAAATCTACTACGTATATATACATGAACATGAACAGTGTACAGATGAATAGTGTGCATGGAGTGGCCGGTGGCCGGAGGTGACGCGGCGGTGGCGAAGGGGCAAAACGGAAAGGAAACGACGAGCCGGACGCAATGGTGCGACCGGATTTTGGAAAAACTCACCGAGGAAGCGGGCAACACGACGAACGTGGTTCGGCTCTACAGCTTGACGTGGCTCCGGCGATCTTTCGGCGAAGTGGATGGTACCATGACGTAGAGGACGACGACGCGAAACCAACGCCGCAGACGGTTCGACCGACGGACGTCGGATGAAGGCGCAACTCGTCGGAGAAGACCTTTTGGGTGGAGCTCAGTATTCTGCAGATGGCGACAAAAATAGATCTGTTTGGAGGAAACCAATTCAGGGGATTGGAAGAGGAGATCAAGACGGACGCGTGAGCGCAAACGGTTTACCTTTATACGCACCGTAGAGGGAGATATGGAATTTAGAAGTTTGAGTTGGAAACGGAGATGTACTGGGCTGCTTCTGTTCGGCTGAGCTCCTGGATGAACAGTAATCGCGAATTACTGTAGCATGAGGCGGTTGGGAATCGGATGAACTGAGGAGAAAGGGAAGTTCTGTTTTTGGAAGTTTGAATTAGAATGTGTACAGAACCGGAGCCTCTCGGCGGGAAACGAGAGATCCGCTGGAATGCAATGTGAACAGTAACCGGCGGTTACTGTAGCATGCGACAGGCGAGAGAAAAAGAAGGATTTTCGGAATTAAAGAAAATCCCAAAAATCAAGGAGGCCAAATAAAATAGCAAACAAATCCAGAAAAATCTCAGAAAATACCAGAAAATTCCTTGGAACACAAGTAAACCAAATAACATAGGTTTGTATTTAATTGAAGTTTAGATTAGTCGAATTAAATATTTTTAATTTAGGAAATTCCCAATTAAGCTTTATTAATTCGAATAAAATTGGTGAAATTTTCCAGGGACCTAAACTACTTAAAAGATTTTTGAAAAGCCAAATTTTGGGACGTTACATTGTGTGTGATTGCAATAGTTATTCATTGCTTTGTGCTATTCACCTTACTAAAATTGAATTGCTCAAGTCTATGCTCAATTGTTATATTTATAGTTAGACTTGTTGTTGGTGCACATTAGTCGAACACTAGTTGATTTAGGCAAACCATATTGTTATTAGCTTCCGCATTAGAAATTGGTTTTGGCCATAAAGTATTTTAGAAACGACTATTCACCCCCCTCCCTCTAGTCGGCCTCCTCGATCTTACAACGGTTTCTACCGTCGTCTCTCTAACTGCCTCTGTTTAGTTTTTTTGTCTGGATCTGAATTGTGTTTCGATTTTCACCTGTTAATGACCTGCTAGATATGGCTATTTGACATTATTTCTCTCCTATAGTAGCTTCCATTCGTTGTGAGTTGATAGCGATTTATCCTTTCCTTCATTTCAGCAAACTAGAATAGATGCACGTGTTTGTCATGTCGGTGCTGCAATCCAATAAACTTTGTGATGTCCTACAATTTTGCTCACTATGATAGAGATATGTTTTTTTGGGGTGTTTATTACCATATTTTACCTCCTTTTCAAGTAATCACGAGCATTTCCTTTTGCCGTTTTATTAGTTGTGATTCTATTTATAGATATTAGAGCTAAATGTGATGCGCCTATTTTTATAAAAGGTTTGCATCTGAGAATACGCTAAAATGAAGCTGTGCGAGCGAGAGAGAGACAGCTTGAAGCAATACTAGCATTTTCTTTGATTTGTTTGCAGCTTCATTTTAGTTTATAGATATTAGAGCTAAATATGATCCTTTAGAGAGTACATGCTTTTCCTAATGCCGCACCGAAAATCACATATTTTGTTTGCCCTTTTCTACAACAGCCAGCCTTCCAGCAATAGTACACAGCTTACATTTATTCGCCATCCTCTAGCCTATTTTTACCTCATAGATTTTGTTGCTGTGTGATATAAACCATTCGATTTATCTTCTAAACTTCCATAGACACTATGTTCATTGACATCATTTTGGATTTCCGCTTATCATCCCAATACAGCCCCATTTTCACTGAGAAGCTGAAGTCATCGGTTAACGCTTTGTACAGGTATTTTTGTTCCTTTAAAAAAAAAACTATATTTAGTTCTAGCAACAGTCTATCTTTGCCAACAACCTTTTACTGTCGTTACAAGACATGTAAATCCACTATTCGATGCATCGCAAAAGACGTCGCATTCTGTTCGCAGAGGCCTCTTTCCTGATCAAGCATCTACAGATCAGATTATGGACACAAAGGTAAAACTACAGGATATCTTTGATTCATACTATTCTTAGACTATAAGGTTTCATATTTACATCCGCACGTACAGGCGTTAACCTCTAAACTCCTGTTTGTAGAAGCTTTGCTCTTCGGCAATATACAAGATTGACTCTTATCGTCACCAAACAACACTACTTTCAGCAATTAAACAGCTACCAGCAAAATACACTCCCTCCGGGTAATTTCATTTTGTCTCAGTACATTTAGATTTGATATTTCCAACAACTTATTCTTTCTAGCAATATTCTTTGGCCTATAGTACCATGCCTATTTTATGTTCTGTGCAGAACACAACATAACTCTCCATCGCATCCTATTCATAGAAGCCTATTCTCTGATTGCACAGCTCCAGACCATTCCATGGAAACAGAGGTGTGCCTCAAAAATCCCACATACAAATTATATATACAGCTTACCTAAATTGACACCCTCTTCAAATTTCTTTAGAGTATATGTTATTAATACGGTTCTTAGCCTACAAAATCATAAATGTCCATCAGCAACTATAGACGCTTATTTGCTATATCCTTAGAATATCTCACAAAGAATGACGCTTTTATATTACACTTACTCATTCTTTACAACTTATTACTGACTACCCAAAGATAATACCATCTTCTAAATTTCATGCACTAGACACACGTGATCAATAAAATCTCAATCGAAAAGAGACCCGCTATCACTTATATTTACAAGTTACTCTACATTCATTAGTGTTATACCCTTTTATATAATTCTTTAGATACACAAAATTATCGTTGGGTTCCAAGCTACTAATAAATAGTCAGAATGTCTCTCTTTTTTCATACGATATCACCAAATAACACAACTGAAAAAACTATTTCATAGCCTAATAGACCTCAAAGCACTATTCCGCCTACAGGAATTTTTACCATCGTCAGTTCGATCATGCACTATATAAATGTTCCATTTCATTTACTTTTGTTGCCTTACACATAGCATAGCATTGAATCTTATTTATTAAAATAGACCTGCATCACCTCCTACCCACACTATGACTGATCCACCTAAAAAGAAAACCCGGTCATCCACACAGAAAAAATGAATGATTGAATAGCTCGGCGCAACAACAAAACCTCAGGTATAATACGCTTCCACTTCCCAGTTTAGTGAAAATACTTCTTTAGAATCTCTTCTAATTTACTACTACTCTATACAGGTTGTCCAGCCAGCGTCTCAAACCACCTCAGCGGTCACTACGTCCCCAGGAACATCGGATTTTGTTTGTTCTACTATTTAAACACTCTTAGATAGCAAATATGTACAGTATGTCAAGCCTTTTATCCTGTTCTATTACTCCTTTCAGAACCTATTTTGTAAATGTCCTCGACTCACCTATAGTCCCGACTAAACTATAGTCATCAACAATAGCACTCCATTTGTATACATACTTTACTCTTCCTTGAGCTTTATGTTATATGCTACAGATAACTGCCATATTATTTTCTCCTAAAAATACTGCGTTCGATTAGATAGATACAACAAACTTTATGTAGCCTCCAATCTTACATGTCGTCATCTTCTTCAATCAAACCTTCGTTAGTGCAACACATAATGCTTACATAAACCTTATAATTTCCAAAACGGTTTTCTAAAGTACAACCCCCCCCCCAACATTCATCCCCACGCCATTTGGCGCGGGTTATCCTCTAGTAGTTATAAAACCCAGACCAATCATCAACCCAGTCGAGGTCTTAGGTCATTGATCTAATGGTCGGACCGGTGGATCAATGGTCGGACGACATGTTTTTAAATTATATATATGTGTGTGTATACACACACACACACACACCCCACACAAAAAAAACATGAAAAAAATCAATGATACACAAAAAAAAACAATAAGAATTAAAGAAAATGAATTCTAAACAACAAATTAAGTTAGTTAAAGAGGAACATCATAGACTCACATAATAACGAGATCATTCAAACAATTGATGTTCTAGTCTATTTTTTTTCTTTGAATGAATATGTATAAATATACTCTAATTCCTCTCACATCTAGGTGCACTACATGTTTGGCTTAATACATGAATTGCCAACTTACATCTTACTATATATGTCTTAGATCTAACTATATATTACTCTGATTAGAAAATAGAATGGTAAAAATCTAACGCTTACATCTTAACAAAGACTAGAGAGCAGAGACAAGCAAAGCAAATAAGTAGGAAAATGTATCATATCTTGCTGATGGAGATGAGACTGAGCAGAGAACAGAGAGGAGCTGAGCTGCCGACTGGAGTAAGAGAGTGAGAAAGATGAAAATTATTTATGTGTACAAGCCAATTTCACAAGGGGATTCCTACTAAAACCTAGCAACCCTAAGTATGAACATGCCCATCAGTTTAGTCTTGAAAAACTCTTTCATTCGAGGGATGTCTTGAAAACTGGCTAGGTCGACTGAGTCGACCAGATTTTTCCGGGTTAATTGCATCTCCGGTCTTGTGAGTATGTTCGGCCCAACAAAGCCTCTAAATTCGGATTTTTTCAGTTCAACCGTCGGTCTGGTCCGGATTTTATCTCTACTACTTAAAAGAAGAAGTTTACCGTCGTCCATCCTTCCACCCACGTTCGCAGCCGTCCGATCAACTCAGTACCCAACGGCTCGGATTGCGTCGCGTGGACAACAGCATGTCTCCTGTGCCCACGCACACGCCGCCCACTCAACCGCCCCATCCGCGACGCCCACCTCCCCACTCACGCGCCCCACCCGCGCCACCCACCTCCCACTCTCCTCTCCGTCCCCGCCTCTGCCCCCGCTCTTCTCTTCTCCTCGCATCTCGCTTCTCCCCGCCGCCGCCCCTCTCCTCTCCTCTCATCTCACGACGCCGCCAGATCTCGTGCCGCCAAGCCCGAGGACGGCGAGAGAGGAAGACGACGGCGCTGGGCGCCTAGGGAAAGGCCGGATCTGGTGGTGCCGCTGCCTCCCACTCTTCGCCCGTCTCCGCCCGCCGCCCCCCGTTCTCTTCTCATCTACGCCGCCAGATCGGCGCCGAGCCCGAGGACAGAGAGGAAGACGACGGCGACGGGCGCCTGGGAAAGGCTGATCCGCGGCGCCGCGCCGGATGGCGGGATCCAACGGCGTAAGCTAGCATGCTGCGCCGGGAAAGGCCAGATCTCAAGAAATTTTGCAAGCGGTAAATGTTCTGCTCGGGTGGGCGCCATTCCACTTCCTCCACTTTGGAGTGCAGAGCGGTTCCTCGAACTCGCCATACGAGACGGCGACCACCGTGACACGATGTCCGTGGCATGCCAAGGGCTGCCCGGTGGCATGACGCTCACAAGGTGTTCGACCTCGTGCACGTTCACGCAGTTGTTCATGTCTCCAAAGGAGTTTGAGTGGATGCCCTATGGATGTAGCAGCTTTGTTCGCCACCTAAGAAGGGTGGTCATGGGTCCATGGCCGGATTTATCAAGAAATAAACAATCGCTATCCTTTGCACAATGTTTGCGTGCTTGTGAGCTTGTGGGCATCTCTTTGCATTGAGCAAGTACCATCCACATTTAGGCTTGATGTTGTTCTTTGCACTTCATCGATTATCCGCTACCGCTTCCATTTCTAAATGCTAAAATCATTACAGGTGCTCCTGTTGGTCGAGACTCACATACTATGTTTGGTTCCTTCATGAGGCCTGCTAAAAATGAGGAAATCATGGCTTCCCATTTCTGATCCAAACAGGTAAATTAGTTGAACACCCTCAATCGTTTCCAAACCAGGACAAAACCTCCATCCGCACAATTAATACGAAATTGTCGTTGTTAGACAACACCAAATGTACAAGTGAAGAGGCTATATGCATAATTGATATTTACTATGCCCTGTAATTGTTTTATATGTGCACTTGTTGTCAATAATCATGTTTTTTTTTCAATGGCAGAATTGTTCATTAAGGCAAAGGGATGGGTTGTGGATTTTACTGGTAAAACAACTCTGTTCTCTGCATGTGTCTTCCATTTGTTTACTTTCCCGTTCATATATGCATCAACCATTGCGCTCAACTTCTTGTTGATTAGGATTTGGTAGCTTGGTTAAACGATAGCAACTAATGAACTTGTGTGATCTCCAGATGAAAGTTTGGAAGTTTCACTCTGTTTATTTATTGGGGATAAACATGGTCTGATTGTGTACCCTACTAAACTTGACAGATATTTTGATCGTCTTATGCTTTAGGAATTTGTGCTTTTGATTGTTTAGTGTAGTACATAAACTTTTACTTTTACTTATTCAGGGTTGAATTAACATTTTGATGCTGATATTTATGAAACCATTGATCTTTTTCTTTGTTAGTTTTTTTTCTGAATTTTATTTATTGTGTTTTCACTGTGCAGCTGTTAACATGGCAATTTTACTGGAAATATATGGTCAGAGGACTGGTTCTTGATAAGAAGAGAGGAAATATCTTGAAGGTTAGCTATAATTGCTTGAATTCACCACACTTATCTCTACTACTTAAAAGAAGGAATTGGTGGTCGTCGTCTGCATGGCTTCTCATGGCGGCGGCGTAAATACGTCTTGCCGTCGTGCAGCGCCGCTTATGTCGGTATTCTTCCTCCTCTTCAAGATGCTTAGTGGTTACTTGCATCGTATGCTTATTTAACCATTTAACCCTTAGCCCATGGTTGATGCCGATATAGACAAAGATGTGAATAATCTTGTTATAAGCATGACCACCACAAAGCATGCTTGTCTCTCTTTGTAAGAAATTAACATGCTAATATTCAAAGAATGGTGAAAAATATTGTTATAACACCTTGCAGATATGAAAAATCATAGAATGGTGGGTCTGTTTGTTCATGTTCTCACCATCACTAGGCAAACCTTCACTTCACCTTAGTCTGGAGCTTTGCCTTCCCTTAAAAATATTTGCCCTTTCGAATTTGTTAAAAAAAATTTTCCGCTTGATTTCGTGTTTTAGCCTCTCTAGGCTTGCAGGGCACAAGGCTCAAAATTTTGGTGCCTTGCACAAGATAATTTTTAGGTGAGGCAAAATTGTAAGGACACTAAAAAAAATACCTTCCTATTCAGAAGGCACAGCAGAGACCACGAAAATTTTTGCGAGAACATGAACCAAACAACCTACCTAATATTTTTTAACAGTCTTATTTGATATTATGTGTATCTTTTGATTGGTGAGGACAAGTTCGAGAATTCTAACATACTGTTGGAATTTCTTATTAGCTTCTAGGGAGCACGGAACTCGAGGGTCATCTACTCCATCAATGGTTGGATATGTGAAACAAGGCGTAAGTCGACCCTCTAAATCCAAAGATACATGGAGTAAGTTGGCAATTGCCAATTCAAGGTCTTTGGAGAACCAACAGAGAAACTTAAATAAACTTGTCAAGATCATTGGGAGGTCTATGAATCAGAGTGTGGTCATGTATTCATCTCACGTGCGGGAAGGTAACTACTAGGTAACTTCTCATTAGTTTTACTAGAGAAGCAGTATTACATATTTTACATATATATTTGTTATATTATGTTGTCAATTTTCCGAAAGACAACCAACGTTTGTTCAATGTAATAGATCAATGATCAAGGAAAAAGCAATGGTAGTATGAATTTTGTGGAACTTAAGTTTCTTCTTATTCTTGGTACATGTTACAACTCCTCAATATTGCCGTTCTGTCCTATCCTTTTGACCCTTCATGTATCCAAACTTTGGGGTAAGATCCAATCGTGCCCTTAATCTATTATCGCAAGCCCGCCCTTGAAGTTAGCATGCCACATCGCCAGATTCAATTAGCTAATCTGACGGTTAAATAGTATGAGCCTCTAAGCGTAGTTTAAACTATAAGTTTAATTCTTCTCCTATAAATATGGTTATTTTTGTTGAGAATCACTGTTGTTGGATTCTCGAGTATCTCTAACTGTCGAGCATAGCATGGTAGGTATAGCACCTTGCGCTGACAGATCTATCCTTCACATGCCATTTTTATGCAAACTATGTGCAAATATATTACGCACATTATGCTTGTTTAGATTCGTGATAACATGAGTAGCAAAGATGAGCTTTCTATCGGTTATCGGTTTGGTTGCATGGCTAATATATTTACATATGTGATGTATTAGGCTTCATGTTCACGTATATGGCGGTGGAGTTCCTACTGGAGCACAAGACAGTCCCAGAGGTACTATGTCTGGGAAAAGGCAGCATCTCTATATCTCATCAACATATAAAATCCTTGCTGGCGTGAGATTGGTTTCCTCTTTTTAGCAAGGTTTGCCCACTTTTTATACCTAGGCAAAATAATTGCTCTGTTGGTGAGGAAAATTCATGGACAGAAAGTGGTTCGAGTAACTTTGGTGTTGACTCTGTGGACTCTGACAAGAAACCGTTTTTTGACTCCAAGAGAAGCAATAGCTCTAACTTTTCTGCTGCATTTTCTCACTCCATGGAGAGGCATCCAGACATGCAAAGAGTAATATCACTACTAAAGACAAGTGTTTCTGCCATTACTGCCTACTACTATAACTCACTGGGCTTGGATGTGCCATCCGATCTTTCTACTTTTGAGGCATTTGCTAAGTTGCTCCACATGTTATCATTATCAAAGGCCCTTCGAGTTGCTCTTGAATCGAACATTGCTTCAAGGTACAACATACATTGTTTTTAGGATGGAAAGACATATTTACGAGTACGTGTGCTCTTATATTCCTAATTCTCAAAAAGAAAAGGTTCATCCCACATTCTGCTTGGCTGCTTGCAGATCAGAAAAGCAAGCACAGCAGCTAAATAGATCAATATGGAAGGCGAGTTCGGCCATCTCATCTAACATCATCTTTATGGACAACATGCACACAGCTATCATGGTAAACTGCTACTTTGTTTTTTGCTGGCATTGCACCTACTTTCAGTGCGTCACATTGCCTGATAGAATCTCTGTTTTAAACTTTTAATCAGCAGAGCTCTCTAGACAATCTTCTACTGAACTCGGACACAAGCTTCTTGTACACCAGAGACCAAAGAAAGCACGCGTGGAACACCGAACAAAGATTTTATACGACCGGGATATGGTAGAGCGCGAGATCCTACCGCCACCACCCTCACAAATTGAAGACGTTGCGCAGTGGAAAAGAACCCACACCTACCCTCGCAATGGCGCTAAAAAGAAATGACATTCAGCTCATGTACTCAACATGAGCTTTCAGAACACTACAAGAGCTTCAGCTAGATCATAAGGTTTTGGTTGATGTATAGAAATAGAGCTAACCACAACCTATGAGCTATGTAAAGGATGTTTTCCCAAATTGAATTTGTTCAGTGCTCTGTTTTTCAGATTGCTTATTTGTCTAGCGATTGAGATAATCTTTCCGGTAGTTCTATCTAATATGCATGTGCATGTCTGAGGTAATTTTTTTTAATTTGGCTCCATGCTTCCTTGTAGTGTTCTATAAAAAAATTGCTTGTTTCTTATTGTGTATGTGCTCCAACAGTTATATAGTTATCTTACTATGTTTTATCAAAAGATCTATTGCTGCATTGCTCTCACTTTATTTGAGTAGCCATCAATTTTTGTTTGTTTCACTGGAACTGTTAAATTGAAGCAATTCTCCCCCTTTTTGTTCATATCTCTGTTCATTCTTTGTACGTTATTTCCTCTTTAAGCATAAGTTGCATACGGATCTATGATGTAGTCAGTTTGGTCTTATGATTTATTTTACAAGTATAATGTGCATTTCTTAACGTTGTATGTTTTATATTCAACAAATTGCACCCCCTGTTAAGTTTGGTTAGAGGGAATTTTTTTAAGCATCTAGATTGCACTAATAGCAGTCCAACAACATGTTTTACCAAACTTGATTCATATACAGAGAGAGCGCAGTTAAGTAAAAATATAATTGTTATGGTATTTGTCCATGTTTTCTAATTGCTAATAGCTTTTAAAGAACATGGTTATGTTCTTGATGCATGCATGGTTAGAGTTTAAAATGTGATGTCCGTATGTATCACCATCTTTTAATTGCTTGATTCGCTTTATGTGTTAAATGAAAATATTATTTCTGTAAGGTTTAGGGTTCCGTTACAACGCACGGACATCCTACTAGCGTTTGAGTTGGAGTAAGTTTTATAGCGAAGGAAAATTGTAATCAATTTGAAGTGAGTTATATTTGTGCTAACTACGTCAGGAAGTGAGCTAATCAAAATTTTCTACGTCGTTTGCAGTTAAATTGTGAGGGCATGTATCGAACACCATCAATGTGATATATTGTACGCTAAGTCAGTGTTTTTTTGTTTGTTCAGCTCATTGGTTGCTATGAGGCGGCAGAGGCACACAACATTTCAATGGAACACTTGATTGCCAGTTACTGGCTGTTTGCATGTGATGTTGACGTGAATGAGTGCAAGGCAAAGGGATCTAAAATTGCACAAGTTGTAAAGGTTTGTAAACTCGGTTGCAATTAGCTGGATGTACAAAACTTGGTTGTAATGGAATGTATAAAGTTTATAGCATGTACCAGCTCCTTGGATTTGTTGTATTGAATTGATAATTTTGTTGTAGTTGAATTAGACAATTATTTTGCAAGCAGAGATGTCATGATTCATGTCGACCAAAAGAATCAATACATTTGCATGTTCTATCGTGACTAATTGTCTGTTTTCGCCATCTGAATATGTTTGATATACTAAATTTATTTTACATGGTTGTTTAGTCAAATCCGCAACAAGAAAACCTTCTTGACTCTGCTGTAAGACATGGAAGTTTTAATTTATGAATAGCAATAGGGAGATTGGTGAGCTGTAACAACATATTCTATGCAAAAATTAATTTTTCGTTGTAACGCACGGATACATGACTAGTAACTGTAGTATCATCTTTTGCGAATGAGATTTTGTTGAGTAGGGTAGGTGTGCGTGGCTCAATAGTATGCCTGACTTTTTGATTCGCTGTATTCAATCAGATTGTAACTTATTCTCATTAATAAAATGAGCTCGGTCAGTTCAAAAAAGAGAGAGAAGAAAGGAATCCTCCTTTGCCTGCCCGACACAGACACACAGTAGCTCATCAAAGCAGATCCAGATTCCTCGCTTGTCATTCCTCTTTCATTTTCTTGTCTGCAACTCTGCATATTTCAGCCCCCAGTAACACAACGAGCCAAGTCTTCGTCTTATTAATTTTTTTCTGAAATTGACACTATATAATTTAATATTATTTTATTTATAGTTTGAAAGTAGTTTTAGAATTGAGTTAATGAGCTGAGCTAGAGCGAAATCTAATTTCACTATAAATGGATTTATTTTAATGTTTAACCAATTAATGAGGATAGTCAGAGCAATTTTGAACCGAACCAAAGAGCCACTAATGAGCTTTTTTTCCACCCTACATACAATGTTCTTTCTCAAAAGCTTTTTTTTTTCTGCACCAAGCTGTTCATTCTAGATCCAATGCTCGACAGCGCGACTCAGGAATTCCTGAAAAAGAGAGAAAGAAAATCATCTCGCTTGGTAGGATTAGATTTTTTTAACATTGGATCATAAAATAGTTGTGCTCTCCAACAGCCATTCGCCTAATTAGCTCAAGAGAGACTTGAACAACATTAGATAGTAAAGTTGGTTCCTGGTCTACCTAATGGTCCATACCAATGGCAACCAAGCCAAATTTTGATAATGTCAATGAAAATTGGCTACCAAGATTTGGTAATACCAACAAAAAAATTGGTAACGCCAACAAAATCTAATGTCACCCACGAGTAATCCGATGGAGGAGAAATCACTCACAAAAAGTTTGGTAATGCCAAAAATAGGTTTGGCCAAACAACTTTTTTTTGGGTCAAATTTTGGTTTTTACTAAGTTTTAGCAATGCCAAATTTTGACTTGTTCATTTGAGCCCTAAACCAAACAGTCCAAAATTACATATAAACTCAGTTGCCATTGGTGTGTGTCGGTCGGGATTGCGCAAACCGATTGGCCCGGTAGCCCTTTTTTCTGTGGTCGAAGGCAGGCTCTGCAAGCCTTTGTGTGCCACTCATGGTCATGGCATGTGCACTGCCGCTGTTGCTGTACGTTTCCTGCCTCTCCGAGGCTGCGTCATTTTTTTACGGGGTTCAATTATTTGTTATTATTAAACATATGTAATTAATTATTTATCATTAATGTGAGTATGACATGTGATTTTAGGACCTATATATCATACTTACATACAGTATCAAATCATAAAATCTACCTTTTTATAGTAGCAAATAATCAATTATTTCTTTTTTACGCCGTCTTGCAAGGGAGCCGTCCGGAGCGAAGCGTTGGATCACATTATGACACTGCGTACTAATGTGCCCCTCACAAAGCCACGATTAATTATGAGATCACATGGGCAGCAGCCACAATCAGGCTTGCTTCCCATGTATACTGCATCTGCATGTGCTCACTTTTCTAGCCTCGAGTGATCATCATGCCACTTGCAACAGCTTGTTTGGCAACAAACGGGGAGGGGAATGGGAGTTTAGAATACGTCAGAAGTTGCTAGTAAAATGCACCGTTCGGGCCATGCATGACCAATGTTCTTCCTTCTACAGTTCTGCGTCTGTACATATCTTTTAGATAATGAAAGAGATAAAATCTTCTCAAGTCTCTGCAACTAGATACACACAGCTCACTTATTAAAGGGACAAAAGTAACAAAATAACTAATACTATTAAAAGTGGCAGGTAGCCTTACAGCCATTATTAGACAAATGAAGATTAAACTTAATCATTGCAAATCCTGTTATTAAGCCGCCACCCATAAGAATTGAGGATTTGCTTTGTCACAAACTCCAATATTAGGTTTCCATCCAACATGTACTCCTTCTAGGCTGATTTTTGTAAATTTGCCCAAGCACGTAACCAGAATCCACACAATAAGATAACCTGCAAGGGATTAGTGATATTTTTTTTTGTTAAAAACAATATTATTCTGACAAAACCAAATAGACCAACATAAGACACTAGCTCCCACTAGGAGTTGTGACTTTAAATTTGTTGGAATACCAGCTAACCAATTCCCGAACATGTTTGCTATGCTCACATGGAGATAAATTAAACCCACATCGAACAACCTACCATGCAAAACGTGCAAATGGACAGTCAATAAAGAGATGTTGAATTGTTTTCTCTTTAATACAAAAACAATATTGTTTGCTTCCCCTCCAATTTCTTTTAAGCATGTTATCTTTAGTTAATACGACCCCTCTTTTGAGATAACAAAGGAAAATTTTTACTTTTAAGGGAATTTTAATTAGCCAAAATAAATTCCTAATAGGGACTTGAAAATTACTAATTAGTACCCCATATAAGGACTTTACCATAAACAGGCCAGATTTATTTAAATTCCACTTGAAGACTTTTGAGAGCTTAATTGTAAATTAGCAATTCTCAAAATTAACTCATTCCAAGCATGTAACTTGGACCCAATAATAGATCTTCAAAAAGAAATATTTAAAGGAGTCGATATCATAATATTTGCCACAATATCCTCCTTTCTTCTTACCACATTATAAAGAAGAGGGTATTGTCTTTTCAGCGGAGAATCTCCAAACCAAATATCTTCCTAAAATCTAGTTTGTATTCTATTTTGAATCTGGAATGACCCAAAGCGAAGAAATTGTTCTTTAATTTTCATAAAACCCAACCAAAAATAGAAAATCCCAGACTTATTAGCTACCTGTGAAAGACTCTTGTCACCTAAATATTTTCTTGTTAGCGTCTGTACATATCTACTGTTGCTTGCATGCGTATGCATGTCGAAGCCTGAATATGGCCACTCCCGGTGTCTTCGCGTCGTTTGATCGGAAATCAATGAACAGAGGACCGGCGAGGAAGCTAGCACCATACGCATCGTCCAAGCTAAGCCATCCGATTTCTTATGCGGGAGATGGGGAGGTACGGATCCATTCGAGAGTGACACCTGACATGAAGGAAGCCAATAGGGTAATTAATCTCGATGATGACCCTTAAATAATTGGTTTGTCCATGCTGTCATGAATTTTGTTACTAGCTGATGCTGGACCAATGGTCATAGGTACTGAACTTTTGGGACCATTTACTGATAATTGGTGGTTATCATCCTGTAGCACCTGTCCTTAGATTTTAGCTTGTCATTTAGTTAGAGGACATGTTTTCTGTAGCTGTAAGGTGGGGGGTGGGGAAGCAAGGGATCGTGGGTGTCTGGTGATTACCAATTTTTGAGACTGCGTTGCCATGAAACATGATTAATAGCCAATTAATGTTTGGGAGTAAAGCAATTGATGTGCGTGTACATTCTACTACTCCAAAGCAACTTTTCTATGCTACTTTTGAATCCTATGTTCTACGATGAATATAACTGAACGCAAACTCTTAATTTGGAACTTGCACGAACAACCTAGTTTGATCCAATGAAGCCTGGCGGTGAATTTAATTGACCATGCGTGATAAATGTATTGAATCGGTTCGGGTTTAATAACACGTCACTTAAGCAGTCACAAGAATCAACAGTTTTATTTGTAATGTATAGATCTGTTGAGGACCGTCGCTGGCAAGTTCAGTCCAAACAATCACCTCATAGACGAAAGTTGATTCACACAGAACAATCAAGAACAGAATAGTATATTGAACACAGAGATGTAGGGAAACTTCTTTCTTCTCTTTATTTCTCTTTTCAAAAGGCTCGTACAATGGTTGGCGATAGACGAGGAGCCCACCATGGGCTAGGCTGCCTGGCCTGGGTCCGGTTTCTTAACACTCCCCTTTGAGCATTCATCCGTCATGTTCATGTCTCATCAAAACTCCATAAAAGCCCAGTGGGAAAAATTTAGAGAAAGAGTACATGAAATATGTTCTGCTGTGCTGCATGAATTGCCTCATTAAAAACATTAGCCGAGAAACTTCAGGAAAACTCGTCAAGGAAAAAATAATACAATCCACCCAATTTCATTTAATCTCCAGAATTTACTCTTTGGGTACTCGATCTTCATGATCAAATTTTAATAATGAGTTCGTGAAGATTCTCCCCCTGAATTATGCGCTTCTCCAAGTCTCATCATTCCAATCCCACGTATGCATCTTTCAAATCTAGATGCTGGAAGTGACTTAGTGAATAAATCTGCAATATTTTCACATGACTTAGTATGCAATACTTTAATTTCATCCATCTTTTGCAATTCATGAGTATAGAAGAGCTTGGAGTTGATATGCTTTGTGAGATGACTCTTCACATAAGCCATCTGCACTTGTGCAATACAAGCTGCATTATCTTCATAGATAATAGTGGGGGTTTACGCGGTATTCAATCCACACAACTGCTAGATATGGTAAATCATCCGCCGAAGCCAAGCACATTCTCGTGAAGCCTCGTACAGTGCTATGATTTCCGAGTGGTTCGTCGGAGTCGATACAAGACTTTGCTTAGACGATTTCCATAAAATTACAGTTCCATCACACAGGAATACATGTCCTTTTTGCGACTTGGCTGTATGCGGGTCCGACAGGTGCCCGACATCTGCATAGCCATTTATAGACAGGTCTTGGTTCTTTCTATAGAACAAACCAAGGTCTTTACTTCCTTGGAGGTATCGAAAGATGTCCTTTATTCCCTGCCAATATCTTTTAGTAGGTTCTGCACTATACCTTGCTAATAGATTTACAGCAAATGCAATGTCCGGTCTAGTACAATTTACTAAATACATGAGTGTTCCTATTGCACTTAAGTATGGGAATTCCGGTCCCAGGACTTCCTCCCTCTCTTCTCTAGGTTTGTACGGGTCCTTGTCTTGCTACAGGGATCTCCCGACCATCGACACTTTTGAAGGGTATGCCTTTTCAAAACCGAACCTTTCTAACACCTTTTGAGTGTAGGTTGATTGATGCACTAATATCCCTTCAGGGGCATGCTCAAACTGCAAGCCTAGGCAATATTTGGTTTTACCCAAATGTTTTATTTCGAACTCCGACTCTAGGTAAGAGCTTGCTTTCTTAATACATTCCAAGGTTCTGGTGATATTCATACCATCTTCATGCTTTGAGATTATACAAAATTCATCCTGTGACCGTCGTATAAATTCACAGAGACAATTTTCATTGTTCGTGTAGCCTTCTTTGCATAGAAAGTTGCTTCAAGCGATTATACCATATCCTGCCTAATTGCTTAAGTTCGTACAGTGACTTTCTGAGTTCCACACTGTGTAGATTTCTGTTTGTTCTGTCTTGGTTCGGGACAGGGATACATTCAGGTACCTTCACATAAATGTCTGAATCTAAATTTTCATAAAGGTATACAGTTACCACATCCATCAATTTCATTTCTAAATTCAAGTTTACTGCTATTGAGATTAAATATCTAAAGGTAATTCCGTCCATGACTGGGGAATAGGTTTGTTCATAATGAACTCCTGAACATTGAGTGAAACCTTGTTTAACGAGCCTTGTTTACAATTTCATTATTTTCATCTCTCTTCGAACAAATACTCATTTATGTCCTACGGGGTGCACATGGGAAGGTGTGCGGCTTACAGACCCAAACACCTCTCTGTTATTTAGAGACAATAATTCTATTTCTATTGCCTTCTTCTAATATTCTCAATCTGGTCTTTTCTTACATTCAGTGAGCGATGCAGGCTGTGGATCAAGATCAATGATTGTGACAATTTTCTTTGCAAAGTAAATATCGACATTGATTGTTGTCTTATTCATAGATTCTCTCGTGGCCACAAAGTTTATAGCTATTTTTTCATGGCGCGATTCTTCTAATGTTTCTACGTGCTCACCACTGCTTCCAATTACGAGGGCAAGTCCGTTTAGTTTTTCAACTCCGATGTGTGCGCACACATCCATACTGATATCTCCCTTCGTGGGAATGTTCAAATCTGGTATGCCTTTCTTGAAGGTTTCATACTGGTGCCAGGTCTCAACTAGTTCTTCTTCTGGTTCTGGGTAACTTCAGTGATCGGCTGTGTCAAGTCCTTCTTATCCTTTTTCACTAGGCGTCTCCGATTACTTGGGATTCGAGGGGCTGGAGTTCTCGTTCTTTTCTGAGGTCTTAGGACGGGATTAGGGATACCTTCATCGGTATTTCAACCCTCTCCGGTGCATTGCGTGCAGGCATATGCGACTTGGTCACGCTCTTTAAATCACTAAAGTGGTTAGGCAGTTGATTCGCTAATGCTTTCAAATCAATTATCTTCTGGACTTCAATTGTCTTCTGGACTTCAATTACCTTCTGAACTTCTCTTGTCTTCTAGACTTCAATTATTTGCTTCACTAGTGCGCGGGTCATGTGCATAGATTCCCGTAGCTTGCTACATTATTTTCCGATATTTTTATCAAGGGATTGATTTCCCCCTAATGACGGGAAACTATCCTCATCAATATACTATCAGCAAATCGGGCGGTATGCAAATCTCTAGTCATAGAGTCCAAATACCTTATTATGGATGTTGTCTCATGACCAACGTATATCCCAAACTTTCGAAGAGGGCTCATTGCAGTTCACTGCGGTGGTGGTATAGGTACATAAATCTTGCAACCAAATCTACGAAGATGAGAAATATTCGGTGCTAACCCTTGCGCTAGTTGCATAGGTGAATGGATGTTATATGCTGGTGATCTAAAGTTGATGAGAGTGAAGAATCTAGCCCGCCATTATATGTTAATGGAGTGTTTTGGTGATAAATGACAAATGCATTTGTGAGACTAACATATTTATTGATATATTTATTATTTAGTCTCAATTGGATATAAAGGTGATAATCATGAAGGCATGTATGTGATTAATGTCAAACCAAATTCATTGGATAAACAAAAGAAAAATCCAAACAGGTATGCATTTATAATGACAAATCTATTTGTGATACTAACTCTCTTATTGTTATATCTTATGATTAGTCTCGTTTGGATATAAAGAACAAAAGAGGTATGCATTCTACTTTGTATTCTTATACCCTGTTGCATTCCTTGGATCCAAAATATAGGTTGAACTTCACCAAAAGAATTAACCTAAATATGTGCATATGTTCTTACTACATATTCATGTATGCACACATATAAGGGGAGTTCATTCTATATTTTGAGGTTTCATTAGTATTGATCCATATTCCTGTTTCCACATTTTTGGGATCTTTACTTTGAAACATATCCTATGGATATATTTAACTTGCATAGTTAATATATTCATATGAGTATATAAGACTTGTGTAGTCTAAGTATACTTATATGTGAGTATAACATAACTTGTGTAGTTCATGTGCACTCACATATCCTTGAATATATTTAACTTGTGTAATTAATATATTCATGTGTGTATATGAGACTTGTGTGCTCATATATCCTTTGAGTATATACAACTTGTGTAGTGCCTATATACTCATACCAATCTACATTCAATTACTTACAATTTAAGTGATTATCATCAATTACCAAAGAGAGAAAGATTGTGATATCTTGTCCCACCATTATGAGTTAATGGTATGACGTGGTAATTAATGATAATCATATTATAGAACTAATACTTTCCATGAGTTGGATGAATAGGTTGAGTTCTATAGTTGAAGACTTTAGAAGATCATCATGTGTTGATGATATTGAAGTCAAGAGCTTGGAGTAAAGGATGCATTATATGTTGATGTGGATCAAGTTCAAGAAGAGGAGATGATCATGAGTTGATCATCAATTCAAATGAAGACCCATCATGTGTTGATGGAAGTCAAGTGAATGATGCATCATGAGTTGATGCATATCAAGTCAAGAACCCAGAGTTGAAGAAAGGATGTGCGTCATCAAGCTTCAAGTGGTTGCGCAAGGCAAAGGTATAACTAGCTAGGGCTAAGGATGTGTTCCTAGTCTTTTACTGGTCTCGGTGTTTGGTTGAGAGACCGGATTGCTAGTATAGGTTGCCGTACTATTAAGAGGGGTCCTTGACTAATAGCTTGAGTTAGTCATGTGTTGATGGCTCATTGTGTTTGCTCTAGCTCATCTTAACATGTTGCCAATATTTGCGAATGTGTTTTGCAAATAGTTGTGGCTCATGGATAACCATTGCAGCATGTGACTTAAGTTTGCGAATGTGTTTTGCAAATGGTGTAAGTTCATGTACCTTATTCCTTGTAGTGTGATTCTATAAGTTGGCAAATGTGTTTTGCAACTTGTTCAGAATCTCACTTGAATCCTTGATTGCATCGCGCGTCAATTTGCCAAATGTGTTTTGCAAATTGAGTTGAAGCAGAATGCAACTTGAGGCATTGATTCTAAAAGGTTGGCAAATGTGTTTTGCAACTTGTTGAGAGTCTTGTCTTTAACCTTGTGTGCATCTTGCATCAAATTAGCAAAATATGTTTTTGCAATTTGAGTTGTGAAAAATCAAAATTCTCTTGTTGACTGCTGGCGGTCTGACCGCCAGTATCAGCGGTCTGACCGCTTGTGGCGCGGTCTGACTAGCGTTGTTGGTGTGGTCTGACTGGACCTCTGGGTCAAGAGACCCGGTCAGCTTTTTCCAGAGAGGTGCTTTTCTGGTCCTTAGCCACTTTCTGTGGAGCGATCTGACCGGCGTTTATGGGGCGGTCTAACCGGTGGACGGTCTGACCGGCCATTACATGGCGGTCAGACCGGCCGTAAGCTCAACGGCTAGTTTTATAGCCATTGGAGCTAAGGGCGGTCAGACCGGCCATTACATGGCGGTCAGACCGATTTTGTCCAGATTCTTTGGAATCTTTTCCCAACAGCTAGTTTTTGTATGGGGGCTATATAAAGCCACCTTGGCCGGTTGGGAGAGGTTGCTGGTTGTGTGCTGGTGCCCCTAGACATTCCTTTGAGCAAAGAGCAAGCTTCTCATTCTCTTTTGTGCATGTGTTGCACTTAGTGAGGTTAGAGAGCAAACCCTAAGTGCATGTGTTGCCTTAGGTAGTGGATTTCGTATCCATTTGAGCTTAGACACTTGATTGGTTCAAGTGAGCGTTGGAGACTTGTTACTCTTGGTGTTTGCCGACACCTAGACGGCGTGGTGGCGTGCGTTCGCGGTGAGCTTCTCAAAGAAGATTGTGAGAAGACCCGGGCGGTTTGTGAGTGGTGTGGTGCTCGCCATCTCCGGAGTGGAGGAAAGAGCAACCCTAGTGGAGCGAGGTGTTGGTTCAGTTTGGAACCGGTCCAAGTGGTTGGACTTATCTCGGAGGCGGGTGCTCAATTTGTGGATCCGGTCCAATTAGTTTGGGCTTGCCTCAACGTGGATTAGGGGAGACCGGCAAGTCTCCGATCACCACGGGAAAACATCGCCGTGTCATTGTGGTTTGATTACTTGTGCTTTACATTGTGCAATTTACATTACTTGTATTTAAATTGCTTAATTGTATGTGTATGTTTGCTATCATTTATATAGTCTCGTATTGTTGGTGCACTTAGTTGAACCTAGTTGATTTAGGCTTTAATTGTG
Source organism: Phyllostachys edulis (assembly GCA_036346405.1). Lineage (NCBI taxonomy): Eukaryota > Viridiplantae > Streptophyta > Magnoliopsida > Poales > Poaceae > Phyllostachys > Phyllostachys edulis. Next base: position 24,166,537 of record CM070556.1, on the reverse strand, counting down.
CAAAACCGTATTTGTATTAGCTTCCGCATGAGAAATCGGTTTTAGCTAAATAAGTTTTTAAAACACCTATTCACCTCCCCTCTAGTCGGCCTCCTCGATCTTACAGAGAGTTGTTGTATGCAGGACTGCGTGTCCCCAACATGTAGTTGATAAATTACAATTCTATAAAAGTCCGCTAATCCATTCTGGATGTGGACATGCTTAATCTATGATGCTAGAGACAGAAAAGTTCAGAGTTTCTAAATACGGTTTTCAGAGCAGTATAGGCTGCAAGTGTCTTAATATTCATGTAGTGTAGCCCAGTTTCATATGAAGGAAGTCATTCTAATACCATTTTGCACTTTCTTCACGCTATGCAATGAGCAGGTATTCCTTACCATACTCTTCTTTAGTCTCTACGTGGAAACTATTACCATCGGGAGTATAATTGTGGCCCTTATACAAGCATTGCTGCCCGCGATTGTCATAAGACTATCAACATTCTTGCTGATCGACTGAAAGAGTTTCGTCTCTCTCAAGATGGTATTCGTTGTGCCGCTATACGCTAAGCACACTTTCTCCATAGGGCGCCACACGCGTTCTGATATAAAGCATTTATTAATATGAGGTAGAAAGCAATCCACACATAAATAAAATACTCCAAAATAGAATATAACTTGCTATTATAAATACAGAAAAAATTAAGCCTTACAGGACTCATCATAAGAATTTAATGCTTTGCTCTCCTAAAGCTTACAACCATTATTCAAAGTTCCATCACAATCACAAATTGCAAGTGACTGTAAAAAAAATCTAAGTGCAATGCGTGCATTAGATTGAATCAGCGAAGTATGTAGAAACTTCTGCCTGAATCTGCTCCATGGCGATCTTCTCCTCTTGGACAACTACAGCTGCAACCATTGCGATGTCCAAATGAGGAGTGATGGGGGATACTACTGGGCTGTCCACATCCATGAGTGCAACTAATGGTTGTGGATCCTCTGTGCCTGCAATAGCGAGGTGTGACTCATGCTGTCCTTTGTCTTTCTTCTTAGACTAGAAAGCATCAATAACATGCGGCCCATAACCTTATCCTTCTTGCCCCTCTCCTTTATGAGAGGCTTCCTCACCTTGTAGCTACTAGAATTAGCTCTATGACCAACATAGCTACTAGGCGGCTATGAGATGTAGTTCTTCCTTAGAACATCATCTTGAGCTTTCTCAACTTGCATGATGTCAATCAATACGGCATACTCCTTGTAGCCGTCTTGACGATAGTTGCGTGTGGATTGCACCGTATTTGGGTGAAAGGTAGAGAGAGTCTTCTCAATCTTCTGCTCATCCGTGATTACCTTACCACAGAATTGAAGACTGGTACAAATTTTGGCCATGCTGGGCCAACTTCTCGAACTCCTAGTTTGTGATGCTAGTCATCTCCATATTGATGCAAATAGTTCATAAGATTACTGCTGGTAATTTGCATAAAATGATTGCAAAATTCTCATAATGTTCGTTGAACTCCCGGTTCGTGATCCCATATTTTTCTATGTATTTTTCCTAATTTACTGCTATTTGTAGTGATTAAAAGTAATATAAACAATCACAGATAATCAAACCAATAAATACAATAAATAAATTGTATATAAATAATAATAACAAAGTAAAACATGCTTCAACAGTTCAAAATTATTCAAAATTTGAATTCCTGAGACTCTTTTCTACTGGAAAATGAATTTTCGGTGAATTCTGCAATTTTCAGGGGCTAAAACGCGAATTTTAATTTTGAGAAAAAATTTCCACGAAATTTTTTAATTTCTGAGGGGTTATTCTAATTTCTTTCCCGAAATATTTTCTCGTAAATTTCAGAAATTCAAGGGACCTTTTGCAAAATTTCCTTTTTTTCAGTTTCTTTTCCTTTCCGAAAAAAAACTTGGGCCAACCGTCTTAGCCCATCACGGCCGGAACAAAAGGAGCACAAGGGTTGGGGTTTCCCCTACCCCGATTTCCAGTGGTGGCGGCGCATTGCGCATGCGAGGAGGCGGCCGCCGTTGGCTTTGCCTTGCTGGTGGCACTCGTGGGCGGAGGGTTTGTGCTTGCGTCTTGGCGGGCTGACAGTGGCGCCGCGTGGATGCAACATGACAACAAGGGCGCGGCTCGACGGGCCAAAGAATAGGCTGCAAGCGTGCTTCAAGCATGACGCGAGGTGGGTTATTCTTGGGCGCGGCGAGCCGCCAAGCGGGAGGCATGAGGTTCGACGGTGCACGCGGCCGGCGCGTGGCGGGGAGCCGTCGCGGGCGGCGCGGCCGGCGGTCGGTCGTCTTCAAGCCCGCACGACAGAGTGAGCCTGGCGGAGCTCAGACGGAGCGGCGGCTGAAGCGTGGCGGTGCATGCGGGCGGCCGCGGGCGATATGAGCTTCGGCAGAGGCGAGGCCGACGGTGTGGCTCCAGGTCGATTGCGGGTGGCCGACGGTGGAGCAGCTCCATGGCCGACGCAGATGCTGCTTCGGGTCGATGGCCACATACGAGAGAAAAAACGTGTACTGTTCATGTTCAGTGTTCATGCAATCGACAATCCTTTTTTACTTTCAATCAATCATCCGATTGGCATTGTGTTGGCGACTGCAAGTCGGCTCATAGAGATTACAATGAATTTGCAATCTACAATCCACGGTGCAATCGACATCTACTCTTTCATGCAATCCACCGATCGGCTTGGCCGACGACTTCAAGTCAGCTCGCGGTAGATTAGAGCGGATTTGCACCGTAGGAAATAATCTAGAAAGCCAAATTTGTGGAACTGGAAGCGATTTAGAAAAACGTTTCGATCTACGAGCGTCGTGCTTCAACAGTTACCTTTTGATCCGAGTAGAGTAGGTCTAGAGGTAGGCCGGAGTCGATCGTGCTGATAATGTATTGAGGAACCGTCGCTGGTGAGTCTAGTCTGAGCGATCACCTCGTAGACGGAAGACGATTCATACAAAACAATCAAAAACAGAATAATAGATTGAACACAGAGATGTATGGGGACTTCTTTCTTCTCTTTATTTCTCTTCTCAAAAGGCCCATACAATGGTTGAGGGTAGGGATGGCAATTGTGCCCGATTACCCGCGTGCCCGCGGGCGAATACCCTAATAGAGGCGGGTATGGGAGTCTTTCTTTACCCACGGGCATAGAAACAGGTACAATTCCTTGCCCATCGTAAATCCAAGCGCTGGCATGGGTAAGCTCCACCTGCACTCGCCCGCCTGACACCAAGAACTATATCGACAGGTGGGACCGTGAGACACTCCCTCTCAAACCCTAACAACTCAACTCCCACCTCCCACTTCTTCCCACCACACCCAACTCTCTTCCACACACCGCCCAGATCCGCTCCCACCCCCACTCCAGATCTCCTCCTGCCGGCTCTCCCCGTCCTCCTCTTGCCCAACTCTCTTCCTCCGCGTCCGACGCGCGGCCCGCACCCTGCGGCCTCTCCTTCCCATGCTCAGATGGCCCCATGGATCCTCCCGGTCCTCAGGCCTTCCTCCTCGTCGCCTCCCGCCTCAGGCCCTGTCGCGGCCGTGTGATCGACTCCCTCCAGCTCCTCTCCTCCTCCCCTCCCCTGTCGCCCGGTTTGCAGCCCACCTCGCCGTCGCCGCCTCGCGCCCGATGACGCCCGCCTCCATGGCCCCTTCAGGTTTTGACTTGGCGGCATGCGAGGCTTGATCGGGGCGGGGACCCCGCGCTCGCCTCTGACGAGGCCGCCACCGTGGCGGACCAGTTCGAGGCCACCATTGGGATGAGAAGTACGACTGGAAGTATGGGTGTGGAGCCAAGAGATGTGCAAAAGTTTTCCATGCTCCTGAGTTTGTTCAAAAGCATCTGAGGCTCAAGCATCCTTGGTCTCTGTGTTGATTTTGAGAGTCCAAAAGGATATCTATTTCCAAAATTACATGAAGTATGCATATATATGCCCACATACAATTGAAAAAAAACACTATTTTTAAACGTGTCAAAAGCTGATGCTTCTCCTGTTGTTTATTTTTGATGCAGTGATCCAAATGCCCTGTGGAATACGGTTATGATGTTAAGTCGCACCAAGAAGAATCTATGTGCTTTTTAATTTGTCCCTTTTTACTGACAAGCTTCTCAACATTTTCTTGTTTGTACGGTAGGGGTGAGAAACTATGATGCTTGCCTAGATGAACTTTATAAACGAACTGCATGACTCCTAGTCTTTCTGTGTCTTACTGGGTGTACTCGCAAACTGTTCATTCCTCTGACAATTTTTTTCCTCGAAGAATTAGTTGCTTCTTGCTCCATTTAGTTGTTTACTTGTTTATCATCACTGTACTACAAAACAGGATGTTTCTTGAGGGGGTTCTTGAAATCTTATTCATTGTCCCTATTTGACTGAGATCAATAGAAGCTCAATCTGTCATTTGTTGCACTTAGTAGCCACTAGCCAAGTCTTTGTTGTAAATCTTTTACCTGTTTGTTTCCACAATGTAGACTAGAATCTAGGATGATTGTTGTTCTCTCCTTTTGTGTTGTTAATACGTATTTATACAGATGAAATTGGTTTATTGGCTTAAATTTCCTTTAGCTACACCGTGACTGAAATTGATTTACTGACTTAATAATTTGATGCCAACATGTATCAGGTATTCTTTTGTAAACTTGGCTACTTATTCAGCTGTCTTGGAATACATGAATAGGTCACTTTCTGTTGGTAGATAAGAATTAAATAAGCTATTTATTCTTCCATGCTGTTTTCTTTACAAAATAATAATAATAAAACAATCGCCTCAGATTTCCAAATACCTTTACTAGAAAAAATTAGTAATCGGTGACCAGTAAAGTTGATATTTTACTTCTTGTAAGATTTTTTATGTCGCGTCTCTTATGATGCTATTCAATTTTTATCAGAACCTCAGCAACCCGTTCTCTCGCATTGCACGTTCTCATTTTTGCCTTTTAAATATGTTGGCTAAGGAAATTTACATCATAAGAAATAGCGATGTTTATTAAGATGCCGAACTTGCAGTTCTAACATCTTTTGTTGATATCCCCACTCTTATTTGCAGGACAGAATGAGACGGAGACCTGATGAACAGATGCTTGGAGCTTTTGATGGCTGTGGTTCAATGCCCCATTTGTCCATGAATTCCCGCTCCACCAAGATTAATGCTCGTGTCGGGCCGGGTAGCAACGTAGCTCAATGAATGGAAACCTTTTGTTTTGGACCTTTGGACTTTGGTTGCTGTGTGTTGTGTAAGATTTGAGCCTCGCTTGCTTGCAGGGCTTTTCTCTTTTTGATTATTGTAAATGGGAACAGTGAGCAATAATTTAGAGATCATGTTCATCTAGGTTGTGAATTGAAATGAACTGCATTGTTTATGTGTGATGAGTATGCCCGTGGGCGATAGGTACCCGCGGGCGATGGGTGCCCACGGGCGGTAGTACACTGTTCGTGGGTAAACGGACATGCCCGCGGGCGACGGGCATGGGCGAGGTTCTTCGCCCGTCGTCCTTCGCGGGCATGCCCGTGGGGGAAAATTGGGGTCGCGGGCATAGGTATGGGCGAGCACTACCCGTACCCGCCGCGCCCGATTGCCATCCCTAGTTGAGGGTTCCCTCCTTTATATAGTATACGGGGTGGATAAGGAGCCCACCATAGGTTAGGCTGCTTGGCCTGGTCCCGGTTTCTTAACAAAATCGACTCCTCTCTCTAGCGGGACTCGTGTCATTAAGAAAAACTATTGAGTTATATGCACCAACCAGTTCACCCCAAAACTTAATTAAGCTCATGAGGAAAGACAGATAATTCACTTATACTTCAATACTCTCCCTCAGTCAGGCCTAAGATGTGGAATACAAGTGAGCTACAATTATTTTTCTTTAATTGTGTCAACTGGGTTTTGAACTTAAGACTTCTTAGCTTTGATATCATATTGAGTTATATGTACCAACTAGTTCACCCAAAAGCTTAAGCTGATGCGGAAAGACAGACACTTCACTTATACATCAACAAAAACAACAACAATCCATCCCCTCCATAGCCTCGATGCCATCCCCCTGTGACTCTTGACCTGAGTCCTATCCCCTCCTCTCTCCCCTTCCCCTCCACTGCCGCCGCCAATGTCCAACGTCGCCCGCCCTCTGTCTTGCTGCTCCACCCGCCCCTCCCTCTTGCCACACCGCCGCTCCATTGTATTCAACGACAACCTAGGTATGCGGCAACGGCAACAACAAAGTTTTTTTTATTCTTTGGCATCGATTTAAGAAGAGGGTTCGGTTCCATATTAATTTTCGTTGGAATCAATGACTCTATTATATTGAATCGATCCAATATCTTCCTCTTTCTTGGAATCCGCTAAAACAACATTGCCGATGACCTCAGGCCTTTTGGAATGCTGGAATTCCTGTGAATCCGTAGTATGGATACGGTAGACATGCAAGTACGTCACGTAACACAATGTCCAATACGTTGTACGTCATTTTCTTTTCTGAGTTGATGTGGCATGCAGAACAAAGATATCAGTCGCAAAGTTTTGCTGACACGCATATACTGCATGTTTTTCCTTAAGGTGTACCTCTTGCTGGTCAGATGTACCCATTTTTGCTTCATTTTTCTACTGCTGAAAAAACCAGATGTGCTATTAAAGAGATGCACTAAACTATACTAATCATATGATGGAGTACTAATGAGAGGTTAAGTGCATGCATGCCCACCAAATATATGTACGGCTGAATAGTTGTGCTCCTTTCCGCTAAGTAAGTAAAAAAAAACTTAGCCCTGTTCGATCAAGGCTCCAAGCTCTACTTGATTCCCGTGTCAACATGATATAGTGGTGAAAGATTGCTCGTTTTTGTATAGTGATGAACCTCTGTGTTGTGATTTTTCGTCCGTCATTGTCTACTGTAATATGCTTTGATACGCCTAACAGATGTGCATATACATCACTCATGAGAGCTCCAAGATGCATTGGATCCATTTTAGGCAATTATCCAATTTAAGTCCATGACTACTACAAAATAGACAATAGTAGACGCCTCATTACAGACGGTTCAAAAGGAACCGTCTGTATTAGGTCTGTCGGGACTAGACATTTGCAATACTAAACTATCACAGACGGTTCGTAATAAGAACCGTCTGTGTTGCGTACCTGTCATATACGGTTTTTTAATAGAACCGTCTGTGATAATTCACAGACGGTTCTATTAACGAACCATCTGTGATAATGATGGCATCACCGACAGTTCTCAACAAAGACCGTCTGTGAATTATCACAGACGGTTCTATTAAAGAACCGCTCGTGATCGTTCTATCGCTCATTTTATAGAGCTCGGGCTGTTCGGACCGCCTCGATAGAATCGGGACGGTCGATCGGAGGAGACGTTCAGCCGTCTCAACGTCTCCTCCGATCGGGACTGCTCGATTTGATCGAACGGTCCAAATGCACCGAGATCTATAAAATAACAAAAAATTCATAAAATCTGAATATTCAAGGAGGTTCTGCGATGTGCTAATACTCAAATAAAATTTGAAACCTTACTTTTCAAGTGTTATTTGTTTAACTAAATTCAAACCTAGTTTAGGTTGTTGAATAGAGTTTGAATAGAGGTCCAAATTTTTTTTACACTAGAAAATGCTTATAATTTTGGTATTATAATTTTATTTGAGTATTAGCACATCCTAGGAACCTCCTTGAATTATTTCAGGATTTTATGATTTTTTTTTTTGCTATTTTATAGATCTCGGGTCTGTCGGGAATCGACGGTCCCGATCAGAGGAGTCGTTCGGACGTCCGAACGTCTCCTCCGATCGGGACCGTCCGATTCCAATCGGACGGTCCGAACAGCCTGGGCTCTATAAAATGAGCAGTGGAACGTATCACAGACGGTTGTTATTACGAACCGTCTGTGATTACTTATCACAGACGGTTCCATAATAGAACCGTCTGTGATAGGCTAGCACTATAAATACTTAGACCCGACAAACCCCTTGCCCATTCCCATTTGAGCCGCCACCCAGGTCCTCCCCCACCGCCACCAGGTCCTCCCCCATTGCGCCGCCGACAGAGAGGAGAAGGAAGGGAAGGAAGGAGGAAGGGAGGAGAAGAAGAGGATTCTCGAGAGATATTTGGTATTTTCGTTGTGAGTTCCGAGGGTAACGATCTATAACCCTTTATGTTTGCTATAAATTAATCGCTAATTAATCAATTTAAGTATGTTTGGTAAATAGGAAGAGTACGTACTTGCGGTTTATTAATCTAATTTGACACTAATTTGTTACATGCGTAGTGTAGATTGACCGAAACTGGATGTACGGTGTGAACCGTGTGAGTGAATAGTACATTAATGGCATACTTGCTTTTAGAAGAGCCGCCGAGCAGGATATATTGAAGAAGGGGATAAAATTTATGTACTGTCTATTCATTGATTGCGGTAATATGAAGATGTTTAACAATCCGGCGCAGATCGAAGCACACTTGATTCAAAGGGGTTTCAAATAAGGGTATACATGTTGTAGCAGTCACGGTGAAGAGCAGATTATACAGAAAGTTAATAATGACAGCATCGCCGAGGAAGTTAACGATATGCCGGATGTAGACTATGCTTTTGATGAGGATAGGTCGTACGATGACAATCTGGATCAGTTGCTACGCGATACAGAAGAGAACTACATTGAAAAAGAGTTTTGTAAATTGGAGAATATCATAGACGGTTTGTAAATAGAACCGTCTGTGATATGTTACGTATCACAGACGGTTTTTAATGGAAACCGTTTGTGATACCATGCTTTCACAGGCGGTTTCAACAAAAAACCGTCTGTGTTATGCCGTATCACATACGGTTTTTGAACCGTCTATGATAACCGATATTATCACATCTGTATAAATTCAGACGGTTCAAAAACCGTCTGTGATGACGGTTTTGAACCGTCTGTGATGAGGTTGTATTTAGTAGTGCCAACTTGTGAGAGCTGACAGCACAATTCAACGACGTCTGATGGGCGGGCTAATCATCATTAGTTGGCTCACTCACCAAAGCTTCATTCTCTGCTTACGGCAGAAGAAACGAAGGACTGATCGATTGAAGAAAGGAAGAACGAAATCACAAAGACGACACTACGAAGAACAACTTCACTGGCATAACTCGGCCTAATCATATATAGTAACTCCGCAACTAGTTTAGCTCTAGCCAAGCATGCACTTTTTGCTCGTTGGAGTGTACCCAAATTTCTACACCCATACTTACTGCCATGAAAGCCCCGCTTCATCTTCCTTTTTTCCTGAAAGAGAAAAGGTAAGGTGAGAGGCTAGCTGCAAGCTACTGGCTAGCTCGTAAACATTCGACAATTCAGTTTTTCTTTTGAGAGAGAAGACATTTCAGGCTCCTGATGACACGAAGATATATAACCTATGCGCAGGTAGATTAGGCAAGACAACTTAGACAGGCATATATTACTGTCTGGCACTAGCTGCATCTGCATGCAGCCTTCGGGTCCAACTCGCCGTGGCTGGCACGGCCACGGGAGTATGCATGGGACTCGACGAAATCTCGTGCCTGCCGCGCGCCGGGCGCCGGGCGCCGAGCTGGGCCGCGCGCGCAAGGAGAAGATCTCGACGTGCCCCCCCTACTCGACGGAACGCGCCACACCACCCAATTAACCCGCGAAACGCGCACGTCGCACGCGCCTCGTCCCCGTCACGGCCGGTCCGGCCATAGCGCGCGCGCGGTTGATCAACCATACGCTGTATTGCGTTGACGCCATTGCATGCCCTTCCTTCTTGAGCTCACCATGAACCGTACGTGTCGATCACTGTCACGGAGGGAATTTTTGGCCGATACGGCCAGTTTCGAAGTCGTATTTGCAATTGTGACCAGAGCGCGCGCGTATTTGCAATTATGACCGGGCTGGCGCAGGCTGGGCGGCGCTTAGCGCTTGGTGCCGCCACGCCGCCGCGGGCGCAGCAGCACGCGCCAAGCAAGCGCAGCCAGCAGCAAGGCTGGCGCCGCCACGTCACCCTAGCCGGCACCCACACGCCGCCACCACACCATTGCTGGGGGGTGGGCATCTTGCACAAGATGCCCACCATGCGCCAGCCAAATAAGCAGCCGTAGGTTAGTTAGTTAGGGTTAGGGTTAGGTTAGTTAGGTTAGTAGGTTAGTTAGTTAGGGTTAGGTTAGTTAGATAATTATGAAAATAACGATGAAAATTTTGAAAGAAATTATGGAAAATTTACACAAGCAAGTTCAGCGATTTGTCGAGAGGCTTTAAAAATTTCATAATTTTTTGGTCGATTTCTATATTTTAAAATTCTTTCAGATTTCAAACCTATTTAGCTAACCTGGCTGGCGCATAATGGGCATGCGCCAGCCAATTAGCTAATTAGGTTAGCTCATTTAATTATACTAGTTAATTAGGTTAGTTAATTAGCTCTGAAATCTGAAAGAATTTTAAAATATAGCAAATCAGATCAAAAAATTATGAAATTTTTTGTGGAGCCTCCTGACACCGTCTACTTGCTTGTGTAAATTTTCCATAATTTTATTCGTTAAAAATTTTTATCGCTATTTCGTATAGGTGTCATGTTCGTACGAATCAATAAATGTACAAAATAAGCTCTAAAAATTATGAATTTTATTTTGAAGGCTCCTCACGCAGTGGACTTAATTGTTTAATGTTTCAGCAATTTTATGTGTTCTAGTATTATCTCGAAAATTTAGGATTTAGATCACTAAAATTTCGATTTTAGGTTTTAAATTAGAGTTTCATGATTTCATGTGACTTGGAATGCATAAAAAGCTATGACACTCCATTAGAGATGTTGATATACAATATGGTGTTCGCACATATGGTGGAGCCTTACGCGCCGCAGCGCGTAATGCAACAGTTTGGTCGATACCAGTTCGTGCCCTCTGAACCGACACGTGTTCTCCGGACCGATGGATGTATTCCATGGGTCATGTTTCGGGCACGTTGGCGCTGGAATTCCTGGACGAGGCGACTGATGTGTGGAGGAGGGAGGAGGGACGGTAGGAAAGATAGCCACCGCGAGGTTTTTTAATCATTCCAAGACATATGAAATCATGAAACCCTAATTTCTGAAACCTAAAATCGAAATTTTCGCGACCTAAATCCTAATTTTTCGTAATCAAATCGATGTAACACATATAAATTATTTTTATCATACTTTCGTATAAGTGTCATGTTTGTACGAATTTGTAAATATAGAAAATGAGCTAAAAAAATTATGAATTTTATTTTGAAGGCTCCTCACGCAATGGACTTGAAGTGTCATAGCTTTTTTATGCATTCCAAGTCACATGAAATCATGAAACTCTAATTTCCGAAACCTAAAATCGAAATTTTCGTGATCTAAATCCTAAATTTTCGAGATAATACTAGAACACATAAAATTGCTGAAACATTAAACAATTAAGTCCACTGCGTGAGGAGCCTTCAAAATAAAATTCATAATTTTTAGAGCTTATTTTGTACATTTATTGATTCGTACGAACATGACACCTATACGAAATAGAGATAAAACTTTTTAACGAATAAAATTATGGAAAATTTACACAAGCAAGTAGACGGTGTCAGGAGGCTCCACAAAAAATTTCATAATTTTTTGATCTGATTTGCTATATTTTAAAATTCTTTCAGATTTCAGAGCTAATTAACTAACCTAATTAACTAGTATAATTAAATGAGCTAACCTAATTAGCTAATTGGCTGGCGCATGCCCACCATGCGCCAGCCAATTAGCTAATTAGGTTAGCTCATTTAATTATACTAGTTAATTAGGTTAGTTAAATAGGGTTTGAAATCAAAGAATTTTAAAATATAGCAAATCGCATCAAAAATTTATGAAATTTTTGTGGAGCCTTCTCGACACCGCTTCACTTGCTTGTGTAAATTTTTCATAATTTCTTTCAAAATTTTCATCGTTATTTTCATAATTATCTAACTAACTTAACCCTAACTAACTAACCTACTAACCTAACTAACCTAACCCTAACCCTAACTAACTAACCCACGGCCAAGATTTGGTCAAGATGGTGGCATATGCCAACATGGGCAAGATGCTCACCCCAGGCCAACAGGTGAGGTGGTGCGTGTGTGGTGCTTGGGTGGGGGTGGCGTATACAAGACGCTCGCCCATTGTGGCGCAGGTGCGTCTGCATGCCATGGGCGACGTAGCACATCATGGCGCTAATAAGATGCCCAATAAGGCCAAATTTCGGTCATAATTGCAAATACGCGCGCGCTCTGGTCACAATTGCAAATACGACTTCGAAACTGGCTGTATCGGCCAAAAATTCTCACGGAGGCGTCGTGGTGAATACATGGTACATATACATTGCATACAAACCTAAAACTACATGTATGGGCAGCCGCAAGACGGCAGCATTGCGTGGCACCGATCTGGCTCACGACGACGCCACATGTGAAAAGCCGGCGTCGTGCAAACTCATGCTCCGTACGGTTTCGTCAGAGTCGCACCAGCTCATGCGTACCGAAACAACTGTTAGTGTTGAACCAAAACGGTGACTAAAGGGAGGTGAATAGGAGCACTATCTATTTTTCGCTTTAATCGAATTCAAACATAATATTGATTCTAATAGCTATAAGAACTATGAAGATCAATATATATAAGCATAGCGGAAGACTTGTACTGAATCCCCTTCAAACCCCCAAGAGAAACAACTAAAAACACACAAAACGTGCTGATGAACAGTACCAGACGTACTGAAAATCAGAACAACCGGATGAATAGGGCCGGTCGTACCGCAATGAACAGTAAAAACATTCGAATGAATAGTGAACAACATGAAAACGAAATTAAAAATTGACGCAACTTTTGATCCGCAACTCCAAACTTCGCGAAACTTGAAACACACCTTCCTAAGGATGTCAGGAACCTATTCCATGCAACAATCGTTAAGATCATTGTCAAAGTTCTGACCTTTTTCGTTCGAACGAAGGTTGCTCCAAAAATCGAGTCAAAACCAAAATATGATCCAAACACTTGTTCGTGGGTGATTGATGATCAAGATGATTCTAGATGTATTCCCACATGTCACAGCAAGCTAGATCACGGCAAGAAACCAAAGAAAAACTCGCGAAATCAAAGAAAGACTCAAAATCACGAAATAGAGAGAAAGAACACAAAGAGACACATCTTTGAGAAATCTTTCCTTGGATTGATTTGATATGATGTTGGTTTACAGCCACTTCATTCAAGAGAACAAAGACTCAACTCATGAGCACGAAATCAAATCCAACTCTCTAGAACCCTAACCTCCCACTAATGTCTCATAATCCTAAGAACACAAAACTAGGGTTTATCAAATGAAAGGTTAAGAAGGTGCTGACCAGCACCCTCCTCTGTTTATAGTGGAGGCTAGCTTCTAGAAGGAAAACACTAATGGGCACCCGTTAAGCCTACATACAAACGGGTTTCACTTACGCACGTATTTTAAAGCGTCGTCTTCATCTCCTCTTGACCTAAACCGCTTGTCCTTGCTCCGTCTTGCGCCGCGGGTTAGCAAAAGGTCATTAAGGCGGTATTTAGGTGAAGTTACCAAAATACCCCTTCTCGATCCTCTCCGAAGACCGAGTCCAATCTTCATTAAATAATCCCATACTTCGCCACGTGTAGGTTGATCAACGGCTCTCTTTATGTCGGTAAGTCTCTCCCATCCGGCTCCCACCAAAACCACCATGGCACTTGCACCGACCTCCACGCCGCTTGATCCAAACCGTCATACCGAACTGCCCGTTCGATCATCCATGTCCAATTTGCGTCATGCTTGACTCCACTGACTTCACCCGGCATCCCCCATCGTTCTGGACCTCAGCTCTTCAAGCTTAGTCCCGATCATCCTCGCCGTTGACCTCCAAGCAACCTGCACAGCAATAGACAAAGAAATCGATTCCGGGAACAAGTTCTTCGCAACTTGACCCACGTTAGTCAAAACATACATCATGCAATACATATGCACTGAAACCCATAAACTTGACCTAACGAAACACCATTTTGCCAAGTCGGCAAACATTCAGAACACAAACGGTTATACCACCATGTATGCATCGGTACTACCGCACTGCGGTAGTACCGCTCCCAAACCTACGGTCGTATCGCTTTCCAAGGAGACTAAAAATCCAAGAAAATACGTTCTCTGGAAAAACCATACCGCCAACTAAAAACCGGTATTACCGCCCTGTGGCACTACCGCTCCTTACTTGCCGGTCATACCGTGTTGCGGTCATACCGCACGTTACTTGCCGGTACTACCAAAAATCCTGACTTTGCCAAAAAAACGTGTTTCGATAAACCTTCAACACATATCTCTATAATATCCACAGTTAGTACTGAGATGGATTCCACCGGCAAGTACGTAGGTTCTATCGATATAACGTGTGCAACGCAAATACGCACGCTGTTTTCAAGCTTTTCGGTGAAATGGCCGGCGCGATCTCAATTAGCTTACAAAATTAACCGCCGCTTTTTTCAGGGAATCAGATTGACCAAGTGGAAGTAAGTTTCTTCCGCATCACACGGTAGATTAGCGCATTTAAAATGCTCCTGCTTCAGTGGGCTACTCCTCTGCGTTTGTTTTATGAGCGACGTGCTGACAGGGACCGCATCCAGCTCACGGTGCTCGCCATCTGTGGACTCGTGCCTTCGTTCGGGACAGGCAACTCATTAACATCAGATTGTCCTATCCTTCCTCAGTATTTGTACCGACTCGTTCTCTCCAGGCTATAGCTGTCAACACTAGTAGAACCATGGCTTCTAGTCTTCTACCACTAGCTGTTGCCTGTAAGAATGTGGTGCTTACTGATTCCAAAAATTTGCGCATGCGGATAATGGCCGACGAGCAAGCTTGACGGCATGAACAGTGTAATCATGCGAACCTGGCTGTAAGCTCAGTCGCAGATCGGGCTCTTAGCTTTGGTTTTGTTCGTTCTAGAGGGAAAAAAATTCGGCGGGGAAAGACCTCAGGGGAGACCTTTTCTTATCAGCTGTTCATCCAGGATGATTGTGAAGGATCAACGGACCCAACGAATTTGTTTATATTAGTAAAGCAAGTGGCTATATAGTGGGCGTCACAAGTCAAATAAAAAGCTAGCTCACAAGTCACAATGCCGGTGCTTTTGTCGGTCGCCGCAGCAGTACCTTTGGCATCGGCTCGTGAGCTAGCTTCTCGTTCCGAGTACTTTTAGCCTCAGACAATCTGTTTTTTTCCCGTAAGTAAATAAACCCAAGATAGGAAATCTCGAAGTGTTTGACGCAAAAAGAAAAAAAGATACTTGCTTGTGCGACAGGATCGTTGATCATTTGCCAGTGCGTGTGTCGGCCAACCAATGGGGTGATCAGCGGGTGATAGGTAAGCGATAGCTTTCTAGTCTTAGACGTGTGATGCAGCTCGCGTTCTGTTTATAATGTAGTATAATGTTCTATTTGGCTCGTGAGATGCACGGAATATAATTGCTGTGCCTTATATTTGGAGTGGGGATGAACTATTTTAAGCTCAAAGATCTCATCAGTTATAAGTACTAAAAGTTATAAGTACTAAAATTCTGAACCTATACTTTATTATACAAATATCATCAAATGCTGAAATGCATCATCGCAAATTTTCTTTTTTGCTGAAATGCAGACAATTATCTCCCTCTGTTTTTTTCTATAGAGGAATTATGTTCTGTCCCTCTGCCTGGAAAACTTTCGGTTTTCTCGCCTGCTAGCCCGCTACTGGGCCGTTGGGCCCAAAAAATGGGATGCTGCAAAGAGAGCAAACGCCCACGCAGAAAGATATTTTCTGTGCTCACCACGCCACGTGGCTGGCAGAGGGTATATATATTGGGAGGAAATAATTACTTGGGCCTCCGCTGGAATATCCCAACAAGGCAACAAGCCCACTTCATTCCCGCCACTTAAACCCCCTCGCTCACCAAACGGCGGGAGAAAGCCCCTCCCGAACCTTCCAGAAGCTTCCACGAGTACTTTCCGCGAGCGTCGCCTGTCCTGTCCTCTCCTCATGGCTGCGTCGGCGCGGGCGGCGGGAGGCGAGCCCCAGAAGCAGCTCCTCTCCATCATCCGCGACTTCTCTGCCGAGAAGGCCCACGGCGGTAAGCCACCCTCGCGGCCTCCCCGCGCCAATGCCAAAAACCCTAGGATTTTGCGTCCTCGGCTGATCCGGTGCGTCTCCTCTTGTCGTGTGCAGAGCGGAGGGTGTCGGACCTGAAGCGGCGGGTCCTCGACCTGAGCACCGCCGCCGACGCGGCCGCGGCCGAGCTCGAGGCCGCGAAGCGCGCGCGGGAGGCGGCGGAGCAGGAACTGCGTGGGAGCCAGGTGCAGGCCGCCATCGCCACCGCGTCCATCCAGGCAATCGAGGTCCCTCGTCTCTCGCTCCGAATTGGTGGATTATGTCTCCGATTACGGCCAGTTCGCCTGATTTGATTCGACGTATTTTGGTGCGTTTAGGCGACGACCTCGCATCTCCAGGAGGAAATCTCGAAGGTGGGCTCTGGTCTGGAGGCGCTTAAGGTTGGCAATTTCGAAAATCGCTGCAATTAGGGTTCTGTTTTGTTGCTTTAATATGACACGGTTGTATGTTTATGTTGGTGTGTATGATTGGAATTGGAAATGGCGGGGATGCGCGTTTGGTACTTGATGTAATGGCTCCGAAGAGACAGGGAGACAGTGAGAGGTGAGTAGGATGAACTTTGTCTAGTGCCCTGTTGCTGCGCTATTGATTGCATTTCTGTATGATAATTTTGTTGGTAGCCACTAAATCATCCATACGCCTGCCTTGGTTGTTGTAGAGAGGAGTTCATCAGCCAGATGCATGAGTTGAACGCAAAGATAAGGTATGGAATATTTGTTTTGCCTGTGAGGACTCCATATTTGTTTCCTGCACATGCAACATGCTACGGCGGATCCTGCATCTCTTGTTTGCTTTGCCTGTAACCATACCTGATTCTTCAAAAACCCATGCCCATGGCTGGAACATTACTCTGCTAATTTCTGTTCAAACTCCAGTTTAGGGCTTGAATAGGGACACAAATGGTTGTATTATCTGGATCTGAAAATTCCTGACATACATGAACTAAGGAGCAATAAAGAATGGAGACAGTTTAACACAAAGTTTGTATTAGGGGTGTTCGCGTAATTCACCATCTCCTACTTTCAGATATTTGTCTTAGACTCTTAGTTTTCAAGGCATTATTAAAATCCTTCACTGTAGTTTGATAAAAAAAAAATGGCAGACAACTTATGTGGACGGATACTACTTAGTTACTTTGAAGCTTCCAAACAATCAAACAGCATTGACTTTGTACTTTTCTCGTTTATGTCCATTTGGTACTTGCTTTCTAGCTGGAACTTGTTCTGAAAGTTGCTCTCTTGTTGATTATCTAAAGATAAACAATATTCCTCTTGTGCAGGCAATTTCAACAGATGGTTTCTCTAGAATTAGCAGAAGAGAAGTGCTCTGGGCTGCCATCAACAGAAGGTTAAGTAAGGAACTCATAATGCATACATAACACTTCCTGTTCCTGAATTTTATAAGAAGGGTATCATTTAAAATTTTAATATGTGATGTTCTTACCATTTCTATTTGATTGCTTATGCATAGCCACAAATACTTTTTGGTACCCAAAAGCTTGCTATTTTAGTTGTCTTAAACTGGTCAAGTTGTACCTAATAAGGTGATTGCTGATATCTGCTTTTCTATTCTTTTTAGTAATATAAACGTATGAATTATTCAATATGATAAAGAAGCTCGAAAAATGCTCCATTTTGATGTTGTCTACATACTTATGAATTTAGATTGTTATATTGAACTATGTAGTATGTACTAACCTGGCCTCAAAACTACTATGTTGTTTTGTTCTTCTGTGACCATTTTGTTACCTGGTCAAGCAAGATCTTGTTTTTCAAGGGCATTTATCATAACAATTCTAGAGCTCCTCTATGCTCTCCAATGCGCTCCAATGCGTTATGTTTATGAGCCACATGATACTAGTTGCTTTTGTTATTATGAATATTTTGTAATCAATGTATGCTCTATCAAGCTGTACACTTCTACTCAGTTTCTTGTTTCTTCTTAGACTGAAATGTTCACCTTGGCAGGTCAACATGCCAGAGACAAGAATGAAATTATGGAGTCAGAAGGTATTTTGAAAGATTTTGATGATAAGGTGAGCAACATTGATGCCCATGTGCATGTCTTGGAAGGGGAGTATCAAAATTGCCTGCTTGATCATGATAAGGTTTGTCTCTTATCATCCCCAAATACTGCAATACTGCATTATGCATGCAAATATTTAACAGATGAAACACAGCTCGTTTATTGCATATAGTACCATGTGCAGATTTGAATTTTCCTTGTTCTTGGTTATTTTATTCATAAGACTATCAGTGATGAAAAATTATGGGGGTAGCAGATTACAGTATATTTGAATGACAGTTGATACGCCCTGTATAGTGTATATTACATTACTAATTTTGGACATTACTATATATTGAATGCACTATTGAGGTGTTCGTTGGCCAGATACTGGTGTGCCTACCGTATGAGTATGAACTGCTTTTATTGATCATAAATCAAGAAAATAACTCAAATGGTGCTATTCGTCACAGCCTTACAGGTTGCATTTGATAAATAGGAAGCAAAATACTTATTTCTCTCTGGTTTGTGCATGCACTAATAAATCGTTCTAACATTTATTTCCAAAAGGTATTATATATGGTACTAGGCTTTTTGAAGTTTTCAGTTCAATGCTTTTGAGGAATGTGCTTTATTTGATTTATTTAGCTGGATTTCAATTTTAGTAGCTCTTTTTCTCTCACATTAATCAGAAAATCTTGTTACTATTTGCAGGTTTGTCAGGAGTTGGCTGATATCCAAGCAAAGAGGGCTCTTATGGAGGCTGTGATGGGAGAGATGAAGCAGTTGCAGGAGCTCAGAGGATATCCTTTTTTATCAGCTCTTTCTGCAGTTCCTGAAATCATTACATTTGTGCATATATAGCGCTATTTCTTGTGCAATTTCATGAGCTGTTGGTCTCATTCCTCCATGCGTTCGCGGAAGCTTTCGTTAACTCGAAACAAGCGGACAGCTGAATTGGAGAAAGTGAACGCTTCACTTGCTGAGGAGCTTCAGAGGCGGTACGCGTGCCCCGGCTGCGGAGTCAACAATATGGTTGGCTCGGAGGCGGCGGCGGCAAACTAGAGAAGGCGTTGGTTGCTGTACATAGACACGCTTGGCAGATGGGTATACGTGGCGGCCGAGTTCTTGTAAACAAGAGGCTGAGTGGCATCGACCATAGTTTGTAAAACCCTTTGATCAGCTGGTTGCACACAGCTCTCGTCGTTGCAACCAAAACCGCGTAAAACTGATAAAACGTTTGAACGATGAAAAATCGTGCGAAGGAATCCGATATATGTTTCCTTACCGTGTGTGACAGCCCACTTTTTGATTTTTTTTTTTTTTGAAAATAGCATGAAATTTATGGGATTTCAAAAACTTTTCTTGCATTTTGTGAATTTCCAGAAAACTTGGTTTCATTTCAAAAAGGTAAATCAAATTCCTTGCTCCAAGCAGGAAGTATAAAAATCTAGAAGTTAATAATGCATTAAAATCTCCTCAAAATTTGAATTTCAATTCAAATTCAACTCTGAAATCCAACTCTAAATATTTAAATCTTCTCCCCCCCACCCTATCGGGCCGTATTCATCCCACCAGCCCAACCCTCCTCCCTTGGCCCGCTCGTGCACACCCTCGGCCCAGCTACACGCTAGCACGTCTGCGCCTACTCGCTCGCACTTGCCTTTTGTATCGCAGCGCAGCTAGCCAGGTCCATCTTTGTGCGTGAGCCGCATAGCAGCCTACTCCCTCGCTCATGCTCGCTGACAAGTGGCCCTTGGCCCCACCTGTCAGGCGGTTTCACTGTTTATCTTCTTGCCCGAGCGCTAGCTCGCCGCCTGTTGCGTCATATGCTTGCCGTGGACTTGCCTCAAGCCTCGAGCTCTCTCTCGCGACACCGCGACCTCATCCCATCCGCGTGTCAGGTTCCTGCACGCCCTCTGTTCGGGTGCTCGTGTCATGCCATGTTGCCCTTTTCATGTCCCCGTCGCTCTGTGCTATTAAAGCCTCGGCCGAGCGCATCATCATGTTCGCCAACACCCTCGCTGCTATTTCCCCTGTTTTCTCCTCTTCCCCGCCTCGAGTAAGTGAGAAATCGCCTTCTTCCCTAAATCTGGTCGTCGTCTTTGTCGATGGATTCTGGCTACCAGGGTGAGTCCCCGCCTTCTTCTTCGTGCGCGTTGAGGTCGCCACGACTCCCTCTTCCTCACGCTCACCTCCTCTATGCGTGTTTCCTCACAGAGCAGAGAATAGCCGTCGCCGTCCGTGGAGCTCACTGAAGCACGCCACACCATCAATGCCTTCTCCCGCCTTTCCTGGTGAGACTTTACCTTCATCACCCCGGGCATATTGGTCTCCTTGATCTCCTCTCTCTAATGTGTGCCTCCTTTTTCCGTTCCTTGCACTAGAGACATCGCTACGCCCTTTGTCCTTGTCGCCGGCCTAGAGCTTGCAACGCTACCGCCAAACTGATCTCCTTCCTCGCTTGTCTTCCTGGTAAGCCCTTATGTTCCCGAAGCTTTCTTTAGCTCGCAAACCCTCTAGCCTAGTCAACGTAGCTCATAGACGGCCGTAGCCGCGTCGCACCGTTGACCTCGTTATGCTACCTTGAAAATTCTGCCTACACCACCGAGAGCATACGTAGTGTCACTTGAACCCATAGATGCTTACCCGAGCCTCAATTTTCAATTTGTAGCCTTGTTGTGTAGTTGTTGTCGGACCCGGGAGTAACACCCCCAAATCCTCTGTGTATTTCTGGACTAGTCCTATGATCAGTAGTTAGTTCACACATTAAACAAATATGGTAACATTTATAATTCACACAACTTTATTAATAAATACCAGAGTTTATTACAAGAAAGGCTTTCGAGCCAACAATAAGGAACACAGTGGAAGACGAAGAAGAAGTAGTAGAGCACAGCTAATTTGCCACATGCAATCGACTGGGGAAACGGCCTAGTCATCGAGATCTATACCGGTAGTAACGTCCTTCTCCTCTGAATAACATTTTATTAAGTAAGAGTGATCATAAAAATGTACTCCACAAGTTACACCCACAACAGAGTTAATGCATGCATGGATATTATCAAAGGAAGACTTATAGGGTAATTTGTGCAAAAGCAATATTTGACATTTTAAATATAATACTAAGTTCAAAAGCAATTATTTTATAACTAAAATTCATTTTATAAATTCTCAAGTTTTATAGTATGATAACCTCCATACATTTCTGGTGAAGGATACTGTCCTATCACATGGCTAACCGCCCAATTAGATAAACTATCCAAAATCATTTGATAAAGTCTTTTGAAATCAAAACCAATGTCTAACTTTGAGTGACTTTGCTCAGCATATTCATGACCGTGGACACGGCTACTCGAATAGTTTTACACTCTACAGAGGTTGTACAACTTTACCCACAAGAGATAATCATCTTATAATATCCGTCTAACACACTTCCGTAGGTGTGCGACTAAGTTATTATCACAAGGCTATTACAAAGTGCTATCCCAATGTTATTATGCCCGCTAAGGTTTCACTTCTATTAGGCTAATGTTATTATGCCCGCTAAGCCCCCTTTTGCGCCAAGTGAAAATACTGTCTAACCGATCACCCACACATCAAACGACACAACTAACCATGGAACATTGCAAATTAATTGGCCTGGTCTGTCCCACTCCAGATTTTGTGATAGTACGGTGGAGTTTTGCAAGATGCAGCTCAAAGGACAGTACTTAATTAACTTGGGCGACTTCCAAAAATAATCCCTAGGCCTCAACTATTCCCAAATTGAGCCCGTACATAAACCTGCACCCACCAACTATCTATTTCGCCCAAGTCTAAAATAATTTATTTTATTTTTCAAAATTATTTATAAACTTTCATGACAAACCAATGCCTTGTATACAATTTAAATAAAATTTGGTTTTTGGCTGAAATTCTCCATATCAAATATTTCAGGTCTAAGCATGGCTGAGCATAGTTTTTCTCAAAATATTCTAGTTCACACTATCTCATAAACTAGATTTTCATCTAAGGTGCCAATGTAGGTTTAATTCAATGTCAAGATTGGTAGTACAAAGGATTTAGGTATAACTATAAATTAAAACAGAGTTTAATTAAACCTGAATATAAATAAGTATGTAGTAATAATTTAAAATAGAATTGAAATAATTTGAAATAATGGGATTCAAATATTATCAAAGTATGTAACTTGCCTTGTTCAATTAGTTGTTCTCAAACGACGTCGAAATCTATACACGAAAATAAGCCAAATTCAAATAAACTTAAAATCAAATAATTTTGGTTTAGATATTTAGATATTGAATTTATATGAATTTAGGAATTTGAATCACTTGAATCGGAGCTCGAACGAAGGAGAACGGGCTCTCGAAAGATTGAAAATCACATGAAATGATGAAAATAGGAATTTCTGGATTTATTTTGCCGAAGGAAAAGATTTTACCGTGTTAGCATGATGTCAGCGACTGGAATTATGGATTTTTGGCTGAATTAGTTTTCTAAAGAAAAAGAAATGCCACGTGTGCATGACATGTAAGCGGCCATGTCAGCATGGGCGCTGAGGTGGCGCTGACATGGCAGCCGGTTGGAGGCAGCGCACGGGAACCAACGCTCATCGGTGAACGACGGCACTGTGGCAGCCGACGAGGGGTGGAATGGATAGAGGAGACAACGGGGAGTCTAGGGCTCACCTCTGTGGCGCTAGGGTGCTAAGATATTGTTGGTGGCGAGGGCAAAGGCGACGACGTGATTTGGGCTCGTGGCAGCGAGGTACTCCGGCAATGCTCCAGCGAGGGGAGTGAGAGCACCGGATATAATGTGATGCGGTGATTCTAGCAGTGAGGACAACGTCGATGGAGACTCACGGACGGCGGCGCAATCGGCGACGGAGGCACGTTCGGCCGGCGAGAGGAAAAAGCGAAATGCGGTAGGGAGGAAGGGAGAGGGAAGGGGAAACCTCGACGATGGGATGAGAATGATGAGGGGCGCATGAGGCTCCCTTTTATAGGGGCAAAGGGCCATGGAGTGAGGAGATCGGGCCACTACTACAGAAAAGGTCTTCACAGATGGTTTAAGAACGTCATCATAGATGGTTTCGTAAGCCGTCTGAGTTTATGGGTTAGTGATGACATGAGGTCATCACAGATGGTTTTCGAACTGTCTGTGATGTACACTATCACAGACGGTTATTAACTCAGAACTATCTATGATAGCTGACTATCACAAACGGTTTATATATAAAACCGTCTATGATAGCTTACATATCACAGACGGTTGATATTTGAAACCGTCTGTGATAGCCTCTTCTCTACAAAATCTCCAAACAGTGGCTGCTTTTTGCCTTTAAAACTAGCTTCGTGTGTGTGTGTGTGTAGTTCATAGTCCCTTGTTAGATAACTCGATGCCTGAATTCTAGCTAGCTCACTCCTTGGCCATTCATCTTAAACGTGCAGGTGAAATAGAGCCTACTTCGTCGATCCTAACACACTAGAGTATATGACTTGCTTCGTCGACCCTAAAACTCAGCATGTAATTAAGAAATTATTCCATTGTAATTGATTTAGTAATTAAGAAATTATTCCATCTGTGATTGTACCTACTTTCTTGTTTTCAGAAGGCATGGCTAGTATTTCTTGAGGCTAGTAAAAAAACAGAATATTTTTTAGCTATAAAAGGAATTATCACATACGGTTTAGTCAAAAAAGACCATCTGTGATATGTATCACAGATGGTTCTATTATACAACCGTATGTGATATGGTCTCATATCGCATACTGTTCTTTAAGATAGAACCGTTTGTGATACAGTCATATTACAGAATCGTCTGTGATATCACAGACGGTTCCATAATATAACCGTCTGTGATATAGAATATCACAGACGATTGTTTAATAGAACCGTCTGTTATATCCATTTATTAATAGGGCCCCGCTAGGGTTTGCTCCCTTACTCCTCACTCATCCATCCCTCTCCCCAGCGCCCTTACTTCCCGCCTAAATACCTTGTCGTGACCGCACATCCCACAGTCGTTGTCGTCGCCTCTCGCCGGCCCCCTACGCCACCATCATCCCCACGCCCTCCTCCTCCCCTCACCCGGCGTCCTCCCTCTGCCGGCCTACATCCGCGTGCCCTCCCAAAGGCCGACGTCCTCCTTTGCTGCCTCCTTCCCAGTCGCAGCCTCCTCTTCCCTCACGGTGCCCTCCCCACGGCCTCGTCCCATGTGTCGGTCTCCTCCCTACGCCTCCCCCCCCCGCTCTCTCCACTATGACTTGTCTTGACTTGACTTCTTGGTGGCCATGAGTGCCATTAGTTCAATGAGCATTCTTCAACTTTAAATATCTATTGTGCTTAGTGTGCCATACTAGTGAAATTTCAGTTTATATCTCTCTTTGATTTATATTAGCACTTGTATTCGGTGACTTTGCATAATAGATTGTGGGATTTATATTACTCAGTGAGGATTGTTGGTCATAGTGAGATTAGTGTGACAATTTTAAGTCATAAGCTAGGTTTTGAGCTAATTGATGTAATTATCTTGTATCATTTTGTCACTAATAGTATGTTGTTGTATTACTTCTGTTAGAGCAATTAATCTTCAACACTCTCCACTGTTAATACTTGCGGTAATATCGTTGAGTACTTGCAGTAATTTCATTGATTGATGCAGTATTGATTTGTTGATCTTGCAGTAATATCATTTATTGATGCAGTACTGTTTTGTTAATCTTGCGGTAATATCATTGATTACTGAAGTACTGATTTGTTGATTTGTTAATCTTACAGTGATACCATTGAGTCAATCTGTTAGGTGGTTTTGAATTGATTTGGCATACTAGTGACTTCTGCTAGGTGGTTTTGAATTTATTTGGCCTTGACTAGTGAGCCTTGGAATTTCTTTTATCTTTTGCTGAAAAGATGGTTTTGAATTTCTTTTGTCTTTTGCTGAAAAGTTTCCATAGATAGCAAGTAAGCGAGATGGCATCCGCACAGTCTTCGCCACCATCATCGACGTCGCCGAATGCGTCTAGCGCTCCGATGAAGACGGTACGTAAGCGAGATGGCAGAGGAATATCGAAAAAACTTGAGGGGCAAATGACCATCACGGAGATCACCGCCGTTGGGGTCCCTCTGCATCCTAAGAAAGTAGTGGTAGTATTCCGGACCACCTACGAGATAGTAGGAAGAGAATGGGTCCCCATCACCACATCAAGCTGGAAGTCTCTGACAGACGAAGAGAAAGGGCAACTGTGGGCTGAAATTTCAAGATCGTTAGAGATCCCATTAGAAGTCCAAGGACTCGTACGACAGCAGGCATTGCTTGCGATGGAAAAAGCGTAGAAGAACTTCAAGAGTACGCTTGTCACGGAGTACATGAATAACGATCAGACGCCCTTCACGAAGTATCAATTCATGTCGCGGGGTACATGGGGACACCTTTGTGCAGATGAAGACGGCGACCGAATTTCAAGAGCAAAGTGTGGCGCACAAGGCTATGCAGACACGAAACACTCACCCTCACAGACTCGGCACTACTCAGTACGCGGGTAAAATCCCGCAATGGACGAGGGAGGACGAGGACACAATCCAGTGGGAGGCCTCCCCACCATTTTATGGGATCACAAATGAGCGCACTCAAAACTGGTTAAGAGCGAGGTCATCAGCCACGTCTTCGTGCTCCATCTCTTTCACAAACCTGGTAAATAGGAAAGTGTCCCAACATCTGGTAAGATATGTCAAACTACCTAGTTGTTAATAAGTGAAGGATCTAGACCTACCATTATGTGTTAATGGAGTTTTAGTGATTAATGACAAATCTAATTGTGAGACTAACACTTTTATTGATATACATATTGTGTAGTCTTATTTGGATATAAAGGTGAAAACCATGAAGGCATGCAAGTGATTAATGACAAATCCAATTCATTGGATAAACAAAAGGAAAAATCCAAACAATCTTATTTGGATATAAAGGTGAAAACCATGAAGGCATGCAAGTGATTAATGACAAATCCAATTCATTGGATAAACAAAAGAAAAAATCCAAACAGGTATGCATTCATAATGATAAATCTATTTGTGAAACTAACTCTTCTATTTGCCTTATCTCATGATTAGTCTCGTTTGGATATAAAGAACAAAAGAGGTATGCATTTGACTTCATAGTTCTTATATTTTGTTGTATTCCTCGAATCCAAAATATAGATTGAACTCCACCAAAAGGTTAACTTGAATATGTGCATATGTTTCCTATTACACATTTGTATATGCACACATGTAGGGGGAGTTCATTCTATATTTTGTGGTTTCATTAGTATTGATCCATATTCCTTTATCCGCATATATTTGTGATCTTTACTTTGAAATGTATCTTTGAATATATTTAACTTATGTAGTTAATATATTCATATGAGTATATGAGACTTGTGTAGTTTATATATTCTTGAATATATTTAACTTATGTAGTTAATATATTCATATGTGTATATGAGACATGTGTACTCATATATCCTTGAGTATATACGACTTGTGTAGTTTGTATACACTCATGTTGAGTATATATAACTTGAGTAGTCCATATATATACTCATTGTCTATGTACATTCATTTATTTGATATTGAAGTGATTATCATCAATTACCAAAGAGAGAAAGATTGTGGTATCTTGTCCCACCATTATGAGTTAATGGTATGATGTGGTAATTAATGATAATCATATTGTGGAACTAACATTTTCCATGAGTTGGATAAGCAGGTTAGGTTCCATGATAATGAAGACTTGGGATGACATCATGTGTGGATTGTCATCAAGTCAAGAGGAGTTCCATCATGTGTTGATGGAAGTCAAGTGAAGGAAATCATCGTGTGTCGATGATGTTCAAGAAAAGGAGATGATCATGAGTTGATCATCAAGTCAAGATTCTTGAAGAAGAGGAGATCATCATGTGTTGATGATGTTCAAAGATGAGGAGATGATCATGTGTTGATCATCGAGTCAAGAGAAGCTTCATTATGTGTTGATGAAGGTCAAGTAAAGGATGCATCATGTGTTATGCATATCAAGTCAAGGACTCGGACTTGAAGTGAAGATATACGTCATCAAGCTTCAAGTGGTTGTGCAAGGCAAAGGTATGACTAGCTAGGGCTAAGGATGTGTTCCTAGTCTTTTGCCGGTCTCGGTGTTTGGTTGGGAGACCGGATTGCTAGTATAGATTTGTCATACTATTAAGAGGGGTCTTTGACTAGTAACTTGAGTTAGTCATGTGTTGATAGCTCATTGTGTTTGCTCTAGCTCACCTTAATATGTTGCCAATATTTGCGAATGTGTTTTGGAAATAGTTGTGGCTCGTGGATAACCCTTGTAGCATGTGACTTAAGTTTGCGAATGTGTTTTGCAAATGGTGTAAGTCCATGTACCTTATTCCTTGTAGTGTGATTATATAAGTTGGCAAATGTGTTTTGCAACTTGTTGAGAATCTCACTTTAATCCTTGTTTGCATCACGCGTCAATTTGGCAAATGTGTTTTGCAAATTGAGTTGAAGCGAAGTGCAAGTTGTGGTGTGATTCTAAAAGTTGGCAAATGTGTTTTGCAACTTGTTGAGAATCTCACGTGAACCCTTGTTTGCATTTCATATCCTTTGCAAATGTGTTTTGCAAGTTTGAAATTGAAAAAGAAATGCAAAATCCTGAGTTGAACTCTGGTGCGGTCTGACCGTAGTTATTCTGGCGGTCTGACCGGCCCCCCCCCAGGTCAAACGCGCGGTCAGCTTTTTCCAGTACGTTGTTTTTCTGGAATTTGGTGGCGCAGTCTGACCGACGTGGTGTGGCCGGACTGACCAACCTCGCGGACCAAAGGCGCGGTCAGCTTTTTCCAGAGAGCGATATTTCTGGTTTTAGCTTGTGCGGTCTCGACCACATGTATTTGCTTGACCGATGGCCGGGTCCGGTCGATCGACCGCCCGGTTGGCGGTTAGTCCAGATTTGGTCCAACGACTAGTTTTATAGCCGTTGGAGGGGGTGCGGACTGACCGGCCGATTGCCTGCAGTCAGACCGGCCCTGCTGATTTTTCAGCAAACTTGCTCCCAACGGCTAGTTTTTGTGTGTGGGCTATAAATACCCACCTTGGCCATGTGAGGGGAGGTTGCTGGTGTTCCCATTCATTCTATTGAGCTAGTGCAAGCCCTCTCACACTCATTTGTGCATGTGTTGCACTTAGAGAGGTTGGAGAGGCAAATCCTATTGTATGTGTTGCATTACGTAGTGGATTGTGTATCCACTTGAGTCTTGACACTTGATTAGTTCAAGTGAGAGTTGTAGACTTGTTACTCTTGGTGTTTGCTGACACCTAGATGGTGTGGTGGCGTCGTGGTTCGGTGATCTTCTCAAAGGAGCTTGTGAGAAGGCCTGGGGTTTGTGAGTGGTGTGGTATTCGCCATCTCAGGAGTGGAGGAAGGAGCAACCGTAGTGGAGCGAGGTGTTGGTTCGGTTTGAAACCAGACCAATTGGATTGGACTTACCTCGGAGGCGGGTGCTCGATTCGTGGAGCCGGTCCAATTGGTTTGGGTTTGCCTCAACGTGGATTAGGGGAGACCGGCAAGTCTCTGAACACCACGGTAAAACATCGCCGTGTCAATTGTGGTTTGATCTCTTGTGCTTCACTATTGCATTTACATTCATTGTGTATGAATGCTCGCTTTACTTTGTGCAATTTATATACATTGTATTAAATTGCTTATTCATTGTGTATGATTGCAATAGTATCATAGTATTGCTCAAGTCTATGCTTGATTGCTATATTTATCATTAGACTTGTTGTTGGTGCACTTAGTGAACCTAGTTGATTTAGGCTAAACCGAATTGATATTTAGCTTCTGCGTTAGAAATCGGTTTTAGCCATAGAGAATTTTAGAATCGACTATTCACCCCCCTCTAGTCAGCCTCCTCGATCTTACAATATGTCCTTAACTTCATAGGGTCTAAAATAACATGATGGCCTCTTGCAGCAAACATTGACTACCGAATCTTCCTAAGGCTCCTTTGAAGCAGTCAGGAAGAAAGATATACTATCCATGGCCCTAGGAAACAAGGAGCACCCGGGTCGCACGCGAGGCCTTGGGGTTTACGTACCTTGGAGGCAGGGATCCCCACACGACTTTGAGGCATATAGGAGTAGGAAGAGATCCAAGGCCAAGTGCAAGGAACGGTTGAAAGAGGAGATGAAAGAGGAAATTCATGCAGAATTTCGAGGACAGATAACATCATTGCAGCAACAAATGGAGCAAATTCCTCGACCAGTCACAAGCCGCCCCAATTATTTTGGGAGCTAGTCCCCCTCAATGTCGGTGTAGCTGCACGTCCATGCCACTTTCCGAACATGTTTGTTTCCAATTACCTATCGATGACATTCGGGTAATGTACATTTCCAGAATGCTCCAAAGATAGACCTGCAGGACGCCTTAGCTAACTTTGTATCATTTTGTAGGAGCCCACGCCCTACAAATTCCAAGTGAGGTTGGTTAGGTCTATTTCTATCGAGGCTGAGCGGGGATGGCGTTTCCATGCCAAGAAAGGACAGTGTTGCACAGTGCCCAGCTTGCGTAGGGTTACACGAAGGTCCAGGTGGACATGGTACATGATACTTTTATGGTTGTCCCGTTGGAGAAGGCCCCGAACGAGACATCATAACACTAGGGGATGCCGTGCATATTTTTGTCCAGTGGCCCAAGAGGGACATCGTCCTAGACACTACAAAGCCGCGATCCCCACATGACCAGGACGTGCCAACAGAACTCTCGATGACTCCACCTCAACCCCTGCTTTAGAAGGCCTCCGTATCAGCTCCCGTGGAGACGACGCTGAATAAACAAGAAAAGTGTGCCGAGTCGTCCCCCCCCCCCGAAGACGTATATCATGCGAGGCGCTAAGGCCAAATCAAAGAAGATTAACACACCTGTAGTGCCACGATCTCCATACGACCATGCCACTCCAACAGAACCCTCGATAACTCTGCCTGAACCCCCGCTTCAGAAGGCCTCCGTATCGGCTTTCGTGGAGACAACGCCGAAGAAACAAGAAAAGCGTGACAAGTCGTCTTCTGGGAAGACATGTGACAGGCGAGGTGCTAAGCCAAAATCGAAGAACATTAAGACGCCTTGCGAGCCTTAGACGTTCTGCCTCGGAAGACCGTTGGTCCCTGACACACTATTACTGTTGGACCGAAAAGGCGACTAGAGGGGGGGTGAATAGGAGCACGCTCACTTTTTCACAAAAGATGGATTCAACACAAATGTCACTCCAATAGCTATGGAAGCTATGAAGATCAATATACCAAGACAAATGAAGACTAGTATTGAATCCAATCAAACCCCAAAGCAAAACACCAAAAACAACCAAAACTCAAATCTCAAAGTATTGGGCGGTCGACCTCTCACAGGGCGGTCTCGACCGGTTTGCCTAGCGGTCCGACCTCTGGAATGGGCGGTCTGACCGCTCCTGACGATGAACAGGAAAATCAGCAAAATTAGCCCAACAATCCGAAACGAAAAACGACCTAACTTTTGATCCGTAAGGCCAAACTTCACGAAATTTGAACCACACCTTCCTAAAGATATTAGAAACCTATTCCAATCAAAGATTTCAGAGATCCATGCCAAAGTTCCTATCTTTTTCAGTTTGAGCGAAGGAGGTTCAAAAACCGAGCCAAATGCAAAATATGATCTAGAGACTTGCTCGTGGGTGATTGATGATCAAGATGATCCTAGATGGGTTCCCACATGTCACAGCAAGTTAGATCACGGCAAGAAACCAAGCAAAAACTCATGGATCAAAGAAAGACCCCAAATCACCAAATAGAGAGAAAAGAGAGAATAGATTCATCTTGAGAGAAATCTCTTTGGATTGATTTGATATGGTATTGGTTTGACCACTCCATCAATGGAGGACAAAGACTCAATACATGAGCACGAAATCAAATCCAACTCTCTAGAACCCTAATCTCCACTAATCCTCTCCCTAAGCAAAACTAGGGTTTCAAACACAATGAAAGAGTTGAAGGGGGTGCAGCCACCTCCCTCCTCTATTTATAGTGGAGGCTTAGACTTTCTAGAAGAGTAACCCTAATGGGCTCCCGTTAAGGCCCAAAACAAACGGGTCACACACGCACGCATTTTAAAGCGTCGTCTTCATCTCTTGACCTAATCCACTTCACCTTGCGCCATCTTGCGTCGTGGTTTGGCAAAAGGTCACCAAGGCGATATTTGGTAAAATTACCAAAATAACCCTTCTCGATCTTTTTGCAAAGACCGAGTGCCATCTTCGTGAAGCACCTCCCATGCTTCGCCACGTGTAGGTTGATCCAGCGGCTCTCTTCATGTCGGCAAGTCTCTCCCATCCGGCTCCCACCGAAACCACCATGACACTTGCACCGACCCCCGCGCCGCTTGATCGAACCCGTCGCACCGAACTGCCCGTTCGGTCACCTTTGTCCCTCTTGCGCAATGCTTGACTCCATTGACCTCACCCGGCATCCCCGATCGTTCTGGACCTCAGCTCTCCAAGCTTAGTCCCGATCATCCTCGCCGTTGACCGTCATTGACCTCCAAGCAACCTGCACATCAATAGACAAAGAAATCGAATCCGGGAACAAGTTCTTCACAACTTGACCCACGTTAGTCAAAAACATGCATCATGCAACACATATGCCATGAAACCCATGAACTTGACCTAACTTCCAAACATCGCCGCCACGAAGGACGACGAGACAAGTGAAAACCGGTCAGACCGCCACCATGGCGGCCTCGACCGCCCGTCGGCCTCGCCACATTGGCTTGGTCGACCGCCCAACTGGGACTTAGCCAAAATTTCCATCCTGGAAAACCGAAACCTACTGGAATTTTCAAATCAATAGAACTTTTGTCTGGAAGCTCCAAAAATTATGAGACCAAGTGCAGAAGAACCCTCTCACTTGCCTACACCTTCTATTTTTGGCCCAGCTCCAAAATCCAAAGACATTGCAATGGCGGTCTTTGCTCTCAGTAAAGTTTGTCCAGACCGCTCCACTGGCCGGTCTAACCGCCACCCTAGCCGGTCTGACCGCCAGTGACCATTTCAGAAAATCAACACAAGCATAGCCGGTCTGACCGCCACAAGGGCCGGTCAGACCGCCAATGGCCTGACAGACTTAGAACTTTGCCGAAAACACGTGATTCGACAAACCGTCAACGACATTGCCAATTGTAACATCATCCTAAGATCTCAGGCATATCCCCATGATATCCACAATCTCCCCCTTGATGAACACATTGGCAATTTTTCACAAATGTAAATTTAGAGGTTTGAAAAGTAAAACACGTCGTTTTTAAGCTCAAAGGCACAACTTGGTCCAAATGCAAGAAAAAGCAAAGGAAATGACCAAGTTGGTTCCGAATAGTATCGACAAGTGAGATACTGGCAAAAGAAGGCACGAAAGCTTCAAATTCGAGAAAGGAGTCAAAAACTCACTTAAGGTCCATATGAAAGAACAATTGTTCGATATGACCTTTGATCATTGTGAGGATCAAGAATTGCAATTCAAGTTCGGAAAACATAAGAATGCAAATAAGAAACTCCCCCTCACTATGATCCTCAAATTTCAGAAAATTTCAAAATTTCCATTTTTCTCCAAGTAACTCCCCATTTTTCAAAACTCCCCTTTTTCTCCCATTTTTCAACCATCTTCTCCCCCTTTGACAATGGAGTCATCAAGGAATTACGTCTTCCTCTCATCCAGAGATGACAAATGCAGAATGAGGAAAAAGCATAAGAAAGAGTATGCATGAAATGCAATGGAGTGGCTTCAATTTTTGTATTTTTCAATTTTTAAAAACAAGAAGCTTTGGAGATTACCCAAAAGAACAAGTTAGCATTCCTAAAGTTGCACAAACAACATATCAAGCGAGCAATAGCTAGCAAGATCATGACAGACACATATAACAAAGCTAAGCAAGAAGGCTCAATATAAAGCAATGAATTTTACCATTTTAAGCAAAGCTTCAAATCTAGCAAGTTCATCAACAGGGATCCTAAAATGATACTGGCCATGTCAGAATGTCAATGTGAGATCCAAAAGCTAACAATGACCATATTAAGAGACAAAAAGGTCCTGAATTGAATCATTTTGCTAAATTTTCTCAAATGTCCATTTTTCAACTGTTTTTTATTTGCAATGAATATTGAAGTTGACTAATGGTCTAACTTAGTGACAGGATCCTGGACTAGGAGCCATCCACAAACTCATCCTAAGCTTCGACCAAAAGTTGATTAAAGGTATATCTTAGTGAAGAAGATCCTGGACTAGGAGCCATCCACAAACTCTTCCTAAGCTTCTACCAGGGCGACAAATCTTGAGGTTCATGTCAGTTGTGACAAGCAGTCCCCATGAGATCGTCTAGATCATCAAACTATCTCCAAGTTCATGTCTTTGACATGCAGTCTCGTAAGAGTGGTTTGGCACAATTTAAGCATAAGACAATCTTGAAGTTTGATTTTTCATTTTTCACAAGAGCAGTTTTTAGATTCTCAAGAACACAAGAAGCTCAAGGAATGATCAAAGCTAGATTCAAGAGCTAACAAAGCAATTTTGACAGGGCCAATGTCACAAAAGGAGCACTAATTAAGAATGGCTAAACAATTCACAAATTGCAAATTTCTTAGTTCAAGTTGTTTTTCAAGTTCTAGCTCATACAACAAAGACTTAGCTACACATGTGAAAGCATGATAATTCTAGCAAGTCAAAGAACTAGACATGTCATTGAGCAAGAATTGAAACACTAAAGCTCCAAAAGGTAATAAGCAAAGCTTCATCAATTTTAAAAGATAAGTGAAAAGCTTATATTACAATGCATCTTTTTGGATTTTTCATATGAAATGCAATATGATACAATGAGATGCAAGAAAAGCTCATAAAGCCTAAAAAGCCTAAAAAGATCAAAAAGATCAACAAGTTCAAAAAGAAAATTAAGAAAAGATCAAATGAATAAGGAAATATCAAAAAAAGATCCAACTCCCCCTCAAACCAACCCATAGGGATAAATTACCCCTAACTCACTCCTCAAGGTGGCAAACCTTGTTGGGTCTAAAGGCTTGGTGAGGATATCGCTAATCGAGCCTCGGACTCCACAAAACGCAAACACAATATCACCCTTCTCAACGTGGTCTCTAAGAAAGTGATAGCGAATGTCTATGTGCTTGGTCCTAGAATGTTGCAATTGGGTTCTTAGCAATGTTAATAGCGAAGTGTTGTCACGTAAAAGAGGAACACTAGCAAAGGTTAACCCAAAATCCTTAAGAGTGGAGACCATCCACAAAATCGACTCTGACAACTAGCGCAGACTACATATTAAACTTCAAGATGGATTGTGCAATGTAAGACCGCTTCCTAGATGACCAAGAGACAAGAGAAGTGCCTAAGAAATGACATGTGCGGATGTGCTCTTTCTATCTAGCCTCTGACCATAAAATCGAATCAAAACCCCGAATGGACAACGAAGAAGAACAAGAATACCAAATGCCATCTTGAAGGGTAGAGTGTAAATACGAAAATGCGCTTAACGGCTTGGCGATGTGAAGTCCTCGGTGATGCACGAAACCTCGCGCAGAGGCAGACCGCGAAGTGGATGTCCGGTCTTGAGGCCGTCAGGTACAAAAGGGAGCCAATCATGCTGCGGTACTCGCATTGATCCACGGCTTCTCCTTCCTCATCTGGATCCAAAGCAGTCGAAGTCGCAATGGGAGTGGCGATCGGCTTGCGATCACCCATATCAAAACGCTTGAGCAAATCCTTGTGTACTGCCGTTTGATGGATGAAGATCCCTTCCTTGCATTGCTTGATTTGTAGCCCCGAAAGTAATTGAGTTCTCCCATCATGCTCATCTCAAATTCCTGGACATGGTCTCGGAAAAAGCTGAAACAAGAGCATTAGAGGAACCACCAAAGATAATATCATCAACATATATCCGAACAAGCAGAAGTCATTGCCATGCCTAAGAATGAAAAGAGTCTTATCAACTTTTCCCATTTCAAAATCATTCTTAAGCAAGAAGGTCTTAAGTCTATCATACCGTGCTCTAGGGGCTTGTTTAAGACCATACAAGGCTTTGGATAGCTTAAAAATATGATCGTGGTGCTTGGGATTCTCAAAGCCGGAGGTTGCCTAACATACACTTCCTCCTCTATAAAACCATTGAGAAAGGCACTCTTAACATCCATTTGATGCAACCTAAAACCTTTAGATGCAAATGCAAGCAAGATCTTGAATGGCTTCTAATCTAGCAACAGAGCGAAGGTCTCATCAAAATCTAACCCCTCAACTCGCTAAAGCCCTGAGCTACCAATCTAGCCTTGTTTCTAACCACAGAACCATCCTCATTTTGTTTATTTTTGAACACCCAACGGGTTCCTATAACATTATGTCCACTAGGAGGTTCTACAAGGTTCCAAACTTTATTTCTTTCAAAATTCTCTAACTCCCCATGCATGGCATTGACCCAACTAGCATCAGATAAAGCATGTGATATATCTTTGGGTTCAAAAGAAGCTACAAATGCAGAGTGAGAGAAAAGACTCGGATCATGATACCTGGAGCGAGTGACTCGCTCATGGAGATTACCAATCATCTGATCCGGAGGGTGTTGCTTCTGAATGTGCAAAGGAGCGCTGGGGAGATAGTGTCTCCTCGACCGCAGTACTGCTTGACGACGAAGAAACAGCAGGAGCCTCAATTGGAGGTGAAGCAGTCGTTGCGGGTTCAGGAGCTTGGGCCGCTAGGACAGGAACATCAGCAACAAGTGGAGGAGTAGTATCAAGTTCATCCTCATCTTCTTCAACAAAATGCTCTCTGTCACTGTAAGTCACGAAACATCGGATCTAGCTCGGGGCTAGTCTCATCAAAAGTGACATTGCATGTCTCTGGACAATGTTAGTTTCAACATTAAAAACCGAAAACCCTCGAATGAGCGGGATAACCTAGAAATAAACCATCACAAGTCCTTGATTCAAATTTATCTAGGTTTCTGTCTTGAGAATAAAACACTTCGATCCAAAGACTCGAAAGTGAGAGACATAGGGTTTTCTACCAAAACGCAGCTCATATGAAGTCTTGCCCAAAGGCGGTCTCAAAAGACACGGTTTGAAATATGGCAAGTCAGAGCAATAGCTTCGCCCAAAACCTCCTCGGTGTGCTATACTCATCGGCATCGTTCTAGCCATCTCGACTAGAGTCTGTTCTTCCTTTCCACAACGCCATTTTGTTGAGAGGCGTGTGGAGAAGAGAAGCGATGCTTAATACCGCGCTCGGCACAAAAGAGGCAAAGAAGCATTCTTGAACTCCGTGCCATTGTCATCTGCGGATCGCTTTCAAGGCACCGGGAAGTTCGAAGCCAAAGCGAAGAACAAGGTCATGAAAATGATCAAAAGCCTCATCCTTGAAGCAAGAAAGAACACCCAAGAATATCTCGAAAAATCATCGACTATGACAAGAATGTACCAATTGCCACCGATCGGCCGAGAACCTAGCGGACCAGCGGTATCCATATGAAGCAACTGTCCCGGTCCGTCAGTCATAACCATAGTCAATGACGGGTGTGAGGCGGCAACTTGCTTGCCATGCCTACAGGGCGCACATACAGCATCCTTGACAGCTTTGAGTTTAGGCAAACCTCTCATGAGATCAAGGCCGCTAACTCGTGTCAGATGATCAAAACCAATGTGCCCCAACCGTCGGTGCCAAAGCCAGATATCAGAAGAAGATACAATCAAACACTTAAGAGATCCAGCAAGAGATTCAGAAAAATCAGCTCCAAAAATTCTACTAACTCTAGAAATCCCAAAAACGAGCTCACCAAAAGAATCAAGCACACGACAAGCATTTTTCTTAAAACGAGTCTCATAGCCATCATCAAGAAGCTGTGAGACAGAAAGGAGATTGTACCTTAGCTTAGACACAAGCGCGACGTCCTTGAGAATGAACTTGTCGTTCACCCTGATCACTCCAGTTCCTTCAATGCGCCCTTGTGTATCATCTCCAAAGGTGATGAAGTCATCACCGATTGATCGCGTGAAGGAGGTGAACCATTTTGAGTCTCCGGTCATGTGGCGTGAACACCCGGTCGATTTAACCATGTGTTCTTCCCCTTCGCGCCAATCACGAAAATCAAGGAACAAAAGAGCGATGTGTCTCAATCATGGGGTTAGTTAAAAGCGACTTGGGAACCCGAGATTGAGACACTGCGTCTGAGTAGTATGCAAAGCAGATGTGCTATCCTTGACATTATTCGCAGATTCTATTATGAGCAATGGTAACACGAACATGAGATGTATCTTGTCTAGGAACATGGTGATGAGCATGTGCAACAAATCCTAGGCTGGGGTTCTTCTTTTGTATGTGACCATGTCTCATAAAAGCTCTAGGTTGATTAGATAACATTCTAGCAATATTTTTCTTAGCTTTCTTCAACCTCATGTGAGAACTCAACCAAATGTCCACTCTTCTTACAATAGGTGTAATGGTATTTTGTACCTTTGGGAGAAGCACCTTTTGCCTTAAAAGAAGGTTGGACAAACCCGCAGATTTAAAAGCAGTTTTTGCGAGTTGGGTTTTAAATTCAACTAAGCCATTTTCCAAGACACGAATGACATTAGGCTTGGACATGTCTGGCGAGTTGTATCCTAAACCTTGCTTCTTAAAATGAGTTTTAGATTTATCTAGAATCATGTTTAACTGTTTTTCACCATTAGAGAATCTTTCTAAAGTATCCTTGAGATATGCATTCTCTTTCTCAATATTAGCACATGATTCACAAGTCTTGCCCTTAATGGCTCTAGCATGTTTCTCCTTAAGATGAGCAACTTCAAGCTTATAGGCAAGCACAAGAGGCACAAGATGTAGAATCAATTGTGTCCTAAGCAGCAAATTTAGCTCTAATCGCTTCTAGAATATCCTTAACTTCATGTTCGCGTTCTAAGCAGAAAGAGCAAAAGCTAGATTTCACATTACCAAAAGCATCCAACTTGCTAGACTTTAAGCATTTTTCACATGGAGCAGATTTAACATCAATTAGCTCAGTTCTAGCATTTTCAAGTTGATGCAAAGCAATATCATGAGCAGATTGCAGTTTAGACAGTTCGGAGTGCAAAGCATGGCAGGATGAACATTCATCAACATCTAGACTCTTAGCATTCACAATCTCTAATGTCAAATTCTCGACTT
Source organism: Phyllostachys edulis (assembly GCA_036346405.1). Classification (NCBI taxonomy): domain Eukaryota; kingdom Viridiplantae; phylum Streptophyta; class Magnoliopsida; order Poales; family Poaceae; genus Phyllostachys; species Phyllostachys edulis. The sequence goes on along the minus strand of CM070556.1, from coordinate 24,128,142 downwards.
GTGATTCTAGATCCTTGTTCCTAGCCATGGTGAACTTTAAAGCCTTATCTTGACTAAGTAATTGCTCATACATGTTATCACATCTAGCAGAGAGGACATCATAGGATGGAAGTACCTCATCGTTATCATTGGCGTCAATGGAGTCGGCCATGAAGCACATGCCGGTGAAGTCCTTGGCCTTCCCCTTCTTGTCTTGAGGAATCTCCTCTTCCTTGTCCTCCTCGCTCTCGGAGTCCACATCGCTCATGGATTGATCTCCAAAAGCGGTAAGGACTCGGTGAGCAGCCTTCATGAGCTTGGCAGCATCATACTTGGGCTTGCCCCTTTAGGCTTCTTCGAGCAAGCTTTCGTTCTTATGGTTGCCCTTACCTTTCGGCTTAGGGGCTTGGTCGGATGTGATATAGCTCTCCACACTCATAGCATGTCACAGGGCCACCTCTCTTTCTGTTTCTGACATTGTTATATGCCCGTGTGACTTTCTTAGCTAAAAGAGCTAAATCAGCCTCAGGAAGACTCTCAAACTCTTCTTCTTGAATAGCAGATAAACACGCAAGAGAAAAACCAGAAGAAGACTCAGAAGAACCATCAGGAGTCCCTTTGAGAGGATCAGCCACCAAAGCCATGTTATCCTTCTTAGGATTACCGCCTCTCTTGATCTCATGAGTTTTTAGCTTGCTATAAAGCAGCTCAAAGTGAGATTAGAGATCGACATTCTCCTCTATGGCGCTTGCCTTCATCTCCCACTCCTTGGTGTTGATTGCAGCCAAGAGGTGGGTGGCATTCTCAGATTGAGAGTACTCAATGTCATGACTTTCATCGATTGATCACCTTGTTAAAAGCGAGTAAAGACGTCATCGATGCTCTCACCGGGGCGCATCTCGAATTTGTTGTACTCTCGCTTGTAGACATTACGCGACTTGCTTGATCAGGGACGATCCCTCATGGTAAGTTTCGAGGTGTGCCAAATCTCATGTCGATCGCAAGATTGCAAATCCTATCGTACTCTTGCCTACCAAGCCCAAAGATATAGAAGGTTCTTTGCCTTGTTGTTGTTAGCCAAAAGGGTTGCTGAAGCCGGTGTAGCAACTTCGGGCAAAACGAGCGGGGCTCGAACAACCTCCCATATAGCTTGTCCTTCGCTCTCAAGGAAAACTCGCATGCGATTCTTCCAATAGGCATAGTCGAGCCCATCAAAAACATGCAGCTTGGTCGAGTACTTATCCATCGCCAAGTTCAGTGACCGGTTAAGATCAAGATTGAACTAACCGGGCTCTGATACCACTTGTTGGACCGAAAAGGCGACTAGAGGGGGGGTGAATAGGAGCACGCTCACTTTTTCACAAAAGATGGATTCAACACAAATGTCACTCCAATAGCTATGGAAGCTATGAAGATCAATATACCGATCAAATGAAGACTAGTATTGAATCCAATCAAACCCCAAAGCAAAACACCCAAAAACAACCAAAAACTCAAATCTCAAAGTGTTGGGCGGTCTGACCTCTCACAGGGGCGGTCTGACCGGTTTGCCTAGAGGTCTGACCTCTGGAATGGGCGGTCTGACCGCTCCGACGATGAACAGGAAAATCAGCAAAATCAGCCGAGCAATTCAAACGAAAACGACCTAACTTTTGATCCGTAAGGCCAAACTTCACGAAATTTGAACCACACCTTCCTAAAGATATTAGGAACCTATTCCAATCAAAGATTTCAGAGATCCATGCCAAAGTTCCTATCTTTTTCAGTTTGAGCGAAGGAGGTTCAAAAACCGAGCCAAATGCAAAATATGATCTAGAGACTTGCTCGTGGGTGATTGATGATCAAGATGATCCTAGATGGGTTCCCACATGTCACAGCAAGTTAGATCATGGCAAGAAAACAAGCAAAAACTCGCGGATCAAAGAAAGACCCCAAATCACCAAATAGAGAGAAAAAGAGAGAATAGATTCATCTTGAGAGAAATCTCTTTGGATTGATTTGATATGGTATTGGTTTACAGCCACTCCATCAATGGAGGACAAAGACTCAATACATGAGCACGAAATCAAATCCAACTCTCTAGAACCCTAATCTCCACTAATCCTCTCCCTAAGCAAAACTAGGGTTTCAAACACAATGAAAGAGTTGAAGGGGGTGCAGCCACCTCCCTCCTCTATTTATAGTGGAGGCTTAGACTTTCTAGAAGAGTAACCCTAATGGGCTCCCGTTAAGGCCCAAAACAAACGGGTCACACACGCACGCATTTTAAAGCGTCGTCTTCATCTCTTGACCTAATCCACTTCACCTTGCGCCATCTTGCGTCGTGGTTTGGCAAAAGGTCACCAAGGCGATATTTGGTAAAATTACCAAAATACCCCTTCTCGATCTTTTTGCAAAGACCGAGTCCCATCTTCGTGAAGCACCTTCCATGCTTCGCCACGTGTAGATTGATCCAGCGGCTCTCTTCATGTCGGCAAGTCTCTCCCATCCGACTCCCACGAAACCACCATGACACTTGCACCGACTTCGCGCCGCTTGATCGAACTCCGTCGACCGAATCGCCTGATTCGGTCACCTTTGTCCCTCTTGCGCAATGCTTGACTCCATTGACCTCACCTGGCATCCCGATCGTTTCGGACCTCGGCTCTCCAAGCTTAGTCCCGATCATCCTCGCGATTGACCGTCATTGACCTCCAAGCAACCTCGCACATCAATAGACAAAGAAATCGAATCCGGGAACAAGTTCTTCACAACTTGACCCACGTTAGTCAAAAACATGCATCATGCAACACATATGCCATGAAACCCATGAACTTGACCTAACTTCCAAACATCGCCGCCACGAAGGACGACGAGACAAGTGAAAACCGGTCAGACCGCCACCATGGCGGTCGACCGCTTCGGCCGATCTCGCCACACTGCTGTTGGCGGTCGACCGCCAATGAGACTTAGCCAAAATTTTCATCCTGGAAAACCGAAACCTACTGGAATTTTCAAATCAATAGAACTTTTTCCTGGAAGCTCCAAAAATTATAAGACCAAGTGCAGAAGAACCCTCTCACTTGCCTACACCTTCTATTTTTGGCCCAGGTCCAAAATCCAAAGACATTGCAATGGCCGGTCTGACCGCTCAGGTAAAGCCGATCAGACCGCCACCCTGGCCGGTCTGACCGCCAGTGACCATTTCAGAAAATCAACACAAGCATGGCGGTCGCCGCCCGAAGGGCGGTCGACCGCCAATGGCCTGACAGACTTGGAACTTTGCCGAAAACACGTGATTCGACAAACCGTCAACGACATTGCCAATTGTAACATCATCCTAAGATCTCAGGCATATCCCCATGATATCCACAATTACCCTGCCTTGGAATGGGTTGCGTGACTTTGCATGCCTGTTACATGTGACAGACCAATGAGGTGCAGACAAACTGGCCTACTGGATTCACCGTCAGCTACATGGAGAACTATTTCCTCCACAAGCCGGGCTACTTCGTCGTGGGCTTCCAAGACTTATTCGAACTATTCGACATCGACGCCCTCGACGCCTCACTTCTACGATGCTGGAAACTGTAAGTGTGTACAATCAAGTTCTACATTCACGCAATACCGATAAATATCATAACTCATTGCTTATGTATAGATACATGATGCAACAAGCCCAGCGATCGCGAGAACCAGTAGGTTTCCTCGACCCACAGTTGATCTCTGAGCAATGCATCAACCAAGACGCATCCTACGTCGAGAAATACATAACGAAGGGGTTGCTTGCTCATGGCAACAAGGACTACATACTGGTGTCCTACAACCAGGGGTAAGTGCTTCACTACTTCCTATAAAAATTTTATTTGTACATTATACGCAACACGAACCTAGGTTTAATGACTATAGCGACATACATGAGTAGGTGACGCTGGATCCTTTTAGTCATTGTACCAAAGTGGAACAAGGTAATATACCTTGATTCCCTAGTCAACAATAACCATGACTTCACCCTTGTGCAAAAAGTACTCGACAGGTATGCTCATTTCCTCCTTATGTAACTCTATTGTAGTCTTCCTTTGTTTGAAATGGACGAGGATAACTTTTTGGAATCACGTAGGTCGTTCAGCGCCTATGTTGCCGGGGAGGGACACACAAGGAACCGAGCGCCACACTGCAACACAGGACGTGATTTTCGGTACCTGCTACAAAACAATAATCCTATATCACACTTTGTAACCTGTCTTCTCGAACTAACTATACATATATATATATAATCCTATTTTTGTAGTGCCTATTTTTGCAGTACCACCAGCAACTACAAGACAATGTATGTGCATTCTACGTTTGCCGTCATATGCAGGAAATCATAAGTGCTAAGACGAAGGATCCAGATGTTTGTCAATCTCGCAATAATTATTTTCTAATTATCAATTTAAATATATGTGCTTACTACTTTACTCCTCCTAGCGACAAGGCATGACAATCGAATCAAGTACATTCGATCTGGGCAAACTCTTGAACGTTCGAGGATGGCTCACCACCTTCATCAAGGCAGAGATCATTAACTCGAAAGGAGAGTTTCACTCCGACAACACTGATTAATACATGTTCAATTGTAATTCACTTTGAGTTGTAATTCAATTGTAACTCTAGCAACAATACATGAACATTCTTTTGTAATTGATATTGAGTTTTAAATCACTTTGAGTTGTTCTATATCAAATCAATTGTGATTTATTTGTTTTCTGCTTGCTTGTTTTCAGAGGGCATGGCTAGTATTTCCTGAGGCTAGCAAAAAAAAAAAGGTATAGAACGAACTATCACAGACGGTTTTGTGGTATAAACTGTCTGTGAATGCATACTATCACAGACGGCTACCACTAACAACCGTCTATGATATGTCGGATATTACAAACGATTCTTTTACTAACCGTCTATGATATGTATTCAATTACAGACGGCCACCACCAACAACCATCTGTGATATTTATGATATCACAGACAGTTATTTTTACTAACCGTATGTGATATGTCTCCATTCACAGACGGTTAGTACATATAACCGTCTGTGATGGCCGACATATCAAAAATAGTTTTTTTGTAGAAGCCGATAGTAGGCCTTAACAGGCGGTTTATACCAGAAAACCGTCTGTGTTGTGAATTATCACAGACGGCTCAAAAATCATCTATGATAACCGTCAGTTATCATATACACATAAATTGCACGGTTTAGAAACCGTCTATGATAACCAGAGCTACCGGGAGGGGCGGGAGGCGGCCGTCGTGCCCAAAGACATTGATGGGCCCCTCCCGTATATATACGATGACGTCGATTACGGTACTAAGGTCTAAGTAGAGTAGAAAAGAAAGCGTGACTTCTCGCTTCAGAAATCTCTGCGGCAACCGCCACCGCCACCGGCAGGCGGCCGACGGCTTGCCTGCGGTTCTGTGATTCTGCGCCTATTCATTAAGCGCCGAGGGCGGCCGGGCGAGGCAATGAGTCGCCGCCACGGCCGCACGTGACACGTCCACGGTCCACCGTCCGCTGCTCATTGGGCGATCTGTGACTGGCTGCTGGCGTGGCGTGATCTGCTCATCCAAAATGCGTCGTATTTCTTAATTCTTATTTCTTATCTCGTCATATGATCCCTAATCATGTAATCGATCCCTAATCATTTAGTCATTCTTGATATCATCGTTAATAATTGTTTCTCTAAATATTAATAGGACCATGTCATCAAGAAAGTATGCTTCGGCAATGACAAAAGAAAGAAGAAAAACGAATAGATGATTTGGTAGAATCTCAAGAGGGCTCTTCATAAATTTCTTAAGAGTAACACAAGCACTTCAAGAGATCCAGATGCATTGGCGATAGTTCTTTGTGGAGGAGCCAGCTAATGCTAATCCAGAAGATCAGGACCATATGGAGGACAATGTTGACATCGACATGGATGAACATAATGTGAGTGATCATGAGCACGTATTTAATTCAAATGAACAGAACCTACTATTGTTGATGAGGATCCAGTTTCTATCGATATTTATGATCCAAGAAATTGGGATAATCTTGATAACAAAGCAAGGGATACATTAGTTGAGAAGGGGCCTATAAGAGAAGAGAATCTTGAATTCCCTTGGGATGCTAATGATAGACATTTTTCCTATAGCTATTACTCTAGAAAAATGAGCAATGGAGAGGTACATGATAGAAAATGGTTAGTTTATTCCAAACACTTGGAATGAGCATTTTGCTTCATTTGTAAGCTTTTAATTCTAACAAATGCAAGAGTTCATTGGGGAATGATGGGTATAGAGATTGGAGGCATGTCAATGAGAGGTTGAGGGAGCATGAAATTAGTGTTGAGCACATTACCAATATGACCTCATGGAATCGGTTGAGAATTAAATTTGAGAAAACAACAAACAATTGACAAAGAGTTGCAACAACAAATCTCAAAGGAGAAAGAGCGCTTAAGGCAAGTATTATTAAGAATAGTTGCCATTGTGAAATTTCTTGGTAAGCGTAATTTGGCTTTTAGAGGATCTAATGAGCGACTTTACAATGACCAAAATGGGAATTTTTAGCTTGTTGTGAGATGGTTGCGAGAATTTGATTTGGTAATGCAAGACCATCTTAGGCGTATTCAAAACAAAGACATTCATTATCATTATCTCACCACAAAATTCAGAATGAGTTGATTTCTCTTATGGCCTCACGATATTACAAATTCTATCATCAAGATTGTTAAAAGAGCCAAATATTTCTCTGTTATTCTTGATTGTACCCCAGATGTTAGTCACCAAGAACAAATGAGTTTATTGGTTCGATGTGTTAACATGATTGATGGTAAAATTAAAATAGAGGAATACTTTCTTGGTTTCTTGAAGGTAGATGACACATCCGGTTACGGGTCATTCAATGTTTTGGTTGATTCCATTAAGTCATTTGGTCTTGATATTGATGACATTACGGGACAAGGTTATGATAATGGTTCTAATATGAAAGGAAAACATAAGGGGTTCAAAGCCTACCGCTTGATATTAATCCAAGAGCTTTATATATGCCATGTGCTTGTCATAGTCTTAATCTTACTCTTTGTGATATGGCCAAGTCTTGCACTAAAGCTATCACTTTTTTGGAATTGTGCAGCGGATATATGTATTATTCTTTGGTTCTACCAAAAGATGGAAATTTTTGCTTGATTATGTTGATGGTCTAACTGTGAAGTCACCGCATGCAACACACGTTGGGAGAGTCGGATTAAAAGTGTTCTGACAATTAGATATCAAGCTCCTCACTAAGGGCGACTTTACTTGCATTAAGTGAAGATCGATGTTGAATCAAGGATAGGAGTGATGCAAAGAATTTATTTGATGTGCTTGGCGACTTTGAATTTATATTTGGCATGGTTATTTGGCATGACATTCTATTTGTTGTTAATAAAGTGAGCAAAAATTGCAATCACCATCTATGTGCATTGATTACGCCATGACGGATAGAAGGCATAATGGATTACTTTGAGACCTATAGGAATGATGGGTTTGCTTCTAGTATGGTCTTTGCTAAAGAAATTGCATCGACATGGGTGTTGAGCAATCATTTTCTGTAAGCGTCGTGCTCTTAGAAAGAAACATTTTGATGAAAATAATAGTGAGGAAGTCATCTTGCAAGCTGAAAAGGATTTTAAAGTTAGTTACTTTACGGTTATGGTTGATATGGCAAAAGATCATTGAAAAGTAGATTTGAACAACTCCGGTCATTTAATGAAATATTTGGGTTTTAATGAGTTCAACAAGCTTGAAGTCCTTGGATGGTCCTAAACTAAATTTGTGTTGCACAACATTGGCGATAGCTTTCTCTCATAATGGCTCGTCGACATTGATTTAAATGATCTAATTTACGAGCTAAGGGTTACGCAATCCGCTTTGCGGATAGAGAAATGACGACTATGGAGATTTTTGAGTTTATTCTGACGGTGATTGTTATCCTAGTACTTCCATTGCTTATCGCATCTTGTTTACTATGCCGGTGGATCGTGGCATCGGTGAAAAAGCTTCTCAAAATTAAAATTTTTGAAGAACTATTTGAGATCTACAATGTCACAAGAGAGGTTAAATGGATTGACAACATTATGCATTGAGAAGCGATTGTTGGATGAGATTGATATTGACACCATCATCGATGACTTAGCATCAAGGAATGTTAGAAGAAAATTTTGAGGTAATTTAATATGTATACAAATTATTTCATATGAATATTGCTTTTGCATTGATTAAGCGCTTATTAGTAACATTTTATATATGTGTGTATATATACTACCAATGGGTAGTACTAGTAGTATTATCATGTTTATATAAAAAGGTCCAAAATTTTAGCTTCGTTCTAGGTAAAAAAAACTCAGGACCAGCACTGATGATAACCCTTTATATAGTAATGTGACGAGATGCACAATTACGAAATTTTTACACTGCAGACTCTGGGAGAACAATCTATTGCCATCAAGTCCAGTCGATGAACACGTTGGTTTCTTCGTCAAACACATGTAGTTTTGAAGGGGCCCTACATACGATTCAAGTTCTTTTAGCATAGAAGATCAAAATGGAGGAAGAAAATTTTAGCCGGATGGAGGGAGCCGTCACGGTGTGTGGGACCTTTGCCTTAGTAATGGCATTATTCGTGGGAAGAAAAACAGAGAAGATTTGTCTGTGCCCTACTAGCCCGATGGCGATCTATAGGGGAGGCATCGCTCTCATCGTCAAGGTGAGTTAATCTGGCAGACAGCATGACCCATCACAGCCTCACAGGTAAAGTAAATCCGACGGAGAGGAGACAAAAGAACAAGAGCAATTATATATAGAAGAAAACACAAATAAAATTAGACAAACAGAGAAGTACATCTGCACATAATCGAGTCTCCTAACCAGGACGCCGACCGGCGCGAAGGGAGGGGAGAGAGGCCGACCGTAGCCGGTAGGCAAGGAAAACACGTAGTTACGTTTTATTAGTTAAAAAATCATTATAGAGTCGAAATACTCTTGATTAATGAATTTACGTATATTTATAAAATTTATTTAATATACTATATATTAAAATATTTCTTGATTATAAAATTTAAAAAAGATCTAAAAAATCTAACCCTTAATTTAGTAGAGCCTATTTTTAAAGGCTTATATATCTAACCCTTGCTTTGGTATAGCCTAATTTTAAAGGCTTATCTTCAATAGTTGGGTTTAGGGATATTGTCACGTACTGACGTACCAAGTTCTAGGATACAACAAATGTAAGTGCTTTGGAGAAATTGTAGATGGTGAATAGAGAAATTACTAGGAAGAAGGGGAAGAATTAGGGATTTGAGACAGAAGAAGCAAAACCGAGGTGGGGAACGAGACGAACTGCAAGGGAGAAGAGGCCAATGCCTTCGGTAGTTTTCTGATCCGATGCCTTGTCCCGTGACATAGCCATATATGTTACACCTTGATGTCGCTTGACCATTTGGCCCATTTGCATCCGATCCCACTGGTCCAACAGCCCACACGAAACCTGCTGAAGTAGTAAAGCCCAGACATTCTCCCCTCCTTAGATTCGGCTTGTCCCAAAGCCGCTGCAATAGAATTGTCCGGCATTTCCTCGAAGCCGCCCGCATCCCGGCACATGCCATTCATTACTCGTCACCAACTGTTAGCCGGCCTTTACCGGTGTCTCGACAAGTGACGTGGGAGTCTTGTAAGAAGTACGTACAATGTATAGATATTATATAGACAACTGCTATCTATAGTACTTTTTTTTATGGTATTTTTAGATAATACTAAAGACAGCTCTTATAATGAATTGTCTTTTTTTATGTTTCTATAGACAACTCCTTTATGTATAATATATCTTGTTTCTCGTGCTACAACCGACTTCTGTATAAGAGACGGTATAATTCTTTACGCTCCCCTTCTCTCATCCACGTCATTTCATGTCCTACATGATAAATCTTATAGACAGCTAACGTCACACTATTGTGCATGTTCTAAGGTGATGAAAAGTTTTGGCGTTTCCGGTGGACACCACGTACAGCTCACCTGAAAGATCTCCTTAACTATCTGTCCATCTTCTTGAGGTTCCATTTTCGACATCCTGCCATTCTGTGTGATCGCAACAGAGGCGCATTTCACCATCCAGGTTGTGCGTGTCTTGCTTAAGTCGGTCAGCATGCTGTGTTAAATTCTTCACGCGACCAGACCCAAGTGAGAGCCACTGCAATAATGTACCAATTACCCAACACATTTAACATTCTGAGAACCAGCACCGGAACTGTCATCACCTCATGAGGATCTGCATTGATGTAGTTGCGAACACCACTCAAATCTGCTGGAAACACAAAGCTCTCCATAGTGACACTTACTTTCTCAGCACTTGAATTCAAAACGTCAACCAATCGAGCCAAACTCCATGAAATCCAAAGAAGCCAAAGATGCTCATGCGGTTCCGGTGTCTCCAGGAAATAAAGAGAAGGTTTCGGTTTAACTAGCCTCCTTAGAAATTCTATCATGTGGTTCAGCGACCTTCCCACAACAATTACACCTCTCCATGCACCTTTGCTGCACATATTTGCTTTGCAAATGGGAAGACCATGTGCCAAACACCAACTCAAGCACCAACAATGCTTTTGCATAAGTTTCTGGCAGACTTCAAGCAGCTCATCTAGCTGCTCTTCTCATGTCTAGATTTGTGGAATTAGAAGGTAGTGACAATTGACATTAGTACACCACACTTCAGCTGTGCTACCATTTTGTTCATAGAGAAAGGCATTGTCCAGTCAACCATTTCCTCATTGCCATCACCACCACATTGCAAGCATTTCCGAAGCTTCCCAATACGAGGCAGAACACCACAAAAGCAGGAGTTTGATTTCCCAGTAGTAGCAAATAAGTGCAGCACTTTTGTCTCCATTACGACTCGTGACGTAGCGGTCGGTGTCAATGGCATGCTCCTCGCCTTTCGTCGAACACTTGGTGGGCGTCACCGAGATGGTGTCAGTGGTGAAGGTGTCGAGCTCGGTGATGGATGGGGGAGCACTTGGGGTCGCTGCCGGAGCGAACACCGACGTACGCAAGCTATTTTCGTGGTCGGGACATACCGTCGAACACCTGGCGGGCGACTTGGCGGTGAGAGTGACGTCTGCACATGGAGTAGCAGCAGCCATGCGTGGTCCATGGCAGCGACGGAGGTGGACGTCGGTGCGGTCACAGACTGCAGTGAGGCTCGAACAGACGTGACCAGCGGCATCTGTCGTTCCATGTCCGTCATATCAGCCAATTGCTTCTTTGTGGCCGTGGGCAAATCATCCAACATCGCCATGCATAGCAGATTCTCCTCCTCAATCATGGCCTCCTCAGTGCGAGAAATCCCCAAAATTGACTGATCTGATACCATATTGTCACGTACCAAATTCTAGGATACAAGGGATATAAGTACTTTAGAGAAATTGGAGATGGGAGAAATTACAGACTGGGAAGGGGAAGAATTAGGGATGTGAGACTGGGAAGAAGCAAAACAGAGGTGGCGAACGAGACGAACTGAAAGGGAGAAGAGGCCAATGCCTTCGATAGTTTTCTGATTTGATGCCTTCTCCCGTCAAGACATAGGCACATAGCCCATAATCCCATATATGCTCCTCCTTGATGGTTCTTGCCCATTTGGCACATTTGCGTCTTAGCCCACGGATCCAATAGCCCACGCGAAACCTGCTGAAGGCCCTCTTTGTTTAGGCTTAGGCTTTTTGGCTTATAACTTTGAGAGATCATGTGGAGGTCGTCCCGTGTGTGTAATGAGTAATTGACATAGGTTTAGGAAGTCGAGTTTGGTTTGGGTGGTTTGGACCATGTCGTTGCGTGGTGCTGTGAGCTCGATCGTTTTGGTCAAACTTGGTCGTATGGGATTAGGATGCATATTCTTTGATTCGACAAGTTTGGATTTTGTCATGGTAAGAATGTTGGTTTTACGCTTTCATGTATCAAGCGGTGCTATTTGATGTGTTTCTTGTGCGTGTAGCTGCAGGACATCGGGTGGAGTCGTGGCGAGACACGGTGGACCGGACTAGGTGCAGTGGTGCCGAGGTCGAAGCAGTCGGGATGTGTCAAGGCAGCGTGACTCGAGGTGGTTATGCGGCGTCTTGAGACAAGGAGCGGAAGCTTCCGGAAGGTGCGGGAGGCGAAGCAGGAATTTCGCAAGGTCGCATAAGCGAGCTCCGTTGGATTTAGCGGGCGTAACGGGGTGGAGACCCGTTAGCCGTGGGCTATAAATAGGATGGAGGGGCTGCTGCCCAAGCTGAACACTTCAAGAATTTCTAAGGTTTCCTTTAGTCAAAAGAGGCTTTAGAGTTTGTTTTGGCTTGAGGCTTTAGTTGTTGAGGGTTGTTCCCTGCTTGTCCCCTTGCTTTTCCTCAAGATGGCTGAGTATGTTCTTGAGGTTTGAGAGTGGGAGAGGATGAGATGAAAGCTTGTAATCATTCCTCTTATATCAATCATGTATCTCTCTTCCTCTAGATCAATATGAGATGGTACTTGGTTTTGATTTGTTTTTTGCTGGCCGATTGGTTAGATCAGACGTGCTTTCTCCTGACTTTTCTTGTTTGTTGCGTGGAAATCAGATCAAACTGAATTGTTGTTTTTTGCTGGCTGCTCACAGATCCGACCCGATATTGATCTGGGCGGCTGCTGTTCTTGTCGGTTTGGTTTGTGAATTAGAAACCAGATCCTGTGGCGGCCTGCAGTGCTGCCCCGAAAAATCGCGAGAGAGCCTGTAAGATCTTGCAGTTGCTGTTTGTTTTCTTCTCTGGCCGATCTGTAATCTCGTTCTTGTGCCCGTAGAAAAACTGGTTTGTTGTCGGCGGCCTTGCACACCAGAACAGGAATTAGTGGTGGCGCCCTATTTGTTCATTGCTGCTGCTTTAAGTTTTTAATCTTTGTTTTGATTTAAAAAGCCTTGATGTTTGTTGCTGTTTTAGTTTTAGTGCCATGGGCTGCTCAATGATGCGTCTAAGTTTTAGATGATTTTGATTGCTTCGCAGCTTTTTTTTATCTGTCTTGAGCATGTGGATTGATGTGCTAGTAAGCGAGCTTGTAGTTGTGCGTCTCGGCGGTTCGTGAGAAGCCGATTGTATTTCTGCGGCAAGCTCGTGCGTCTTGATTCATCGAGTGCTTGTTGATTTGTTCTCATTGTGGTTGATCTACGATCGTTCTTTGAGCATGTGGATTGATGTGCTAGTAAGCGAGCTTGTAGTTGTGCGTCTCGGCGGTTCTGTGAGAAACCGATTGTATTTCCTGCAGCATGCTCCTGTGCGTCTTGATTCACTGAGTGCTTGTTGATTTGTTCTGCTGTGGTTGATCTACAGTGCGTTTTTTTTCTCTTTGCTGATTTTTAACCTTTTTGCATGCAGATTAAACAATGTATTTTCGATTGAATTTTTCTTGGTGGTCTCGATTTATGCTGAATTTTTGATGTCACATGCGTTCGTGTTTCAGCAGAATTAACTTTCGTGAATTACTTTGTTTTGCTTCTTCTTGAAAAATCATTATACGTTTTCTCGGGGCGATTTTAAAGAGAGCGACATTCACCCCTCTCGTCGCCATTTCGGTCCTACAATTGGTATCGAGCGGTTAGCTCTTTTCAATAGATCTTAACCGGTCTCAAGAGCCATGGCGATGGACAAGTACTCGACCAAGCCGCTTGTTTTCGATGGCATCGATTACCCTTCGGAAGAGCGAATGGAGACATACATCGAGCCCGTGGGTATGCCATCTGGCGGAAGGTCAAATGCGATTCATTGTTCTGCCGATGAGAACATCAATGCGGGAACATGGCCGATGTTGAGGCGAATGCAAAGGCAAGGAACATCATCATCCGGGGTTTGAGTCGTAGTGAGTTTGACCGCATATCTCACTGTCGTCCGCGCTCGATATCCGGGTGACCCTCGGCGCGATACCATGAGGGCACCACCCAGATCAAGGCGGTTCGACAGGACCGGTTCAAACGAGAATACAACAAATTCGAGATGCGTCTTTGGTGAGTCCCTAGATGAGTGCTTCATGACGTTTTCACAAGATCTTGAGCAACCTCCGAGCGGTCGGTCTCACATACCCCGACTCGGACAACGCTCGTCAGATACTTACGGCACTCGATCTGCGCGTGTGGGAGATGAAAGTGACCACCATCAAAGACACGACAGACCTCTCGACCTTAACTCTTGATGCGCTGTACTCACGCCTCAAGACTCACGAGATTGACGTTGTCTCTCGTAGGTCGAAGTCACAGTCGATGGCCTTGGTCACCGATCGATTAAACCGGTCTCTCTTCTGAGTCCTCTTGCAATTTCTCCCTTGCTGCTCTCTGTGACATAACTGATGATCAGTTAGAGCAGCTTGCGGATGAGCAGCTTGCCCTCCTTGCTCGTAGATTCTCCCATGCTTACAAAGGGAGGAGGGAGAAGAGAGGAGGACCCGTGATTTGCTTCGAGTGTGGTGGCCCCAACCACATCTCGAGCAACCGCTCCAAAGGCTGGAGAAGGGCAAAACGACTACTGGCGGTTCGGGCAAGAACGACTACACCGACAAGAACCGCAACAAGAAGCCTCCAGCTCAGACGCCCAAAGAAGAAGAAGTTCCGCAACTTTGGCAAAGCCAAGAAGCTCTTCCACAGCGTCCTCACGCTTTCGGCGACCTCGACCTCGGCGAGGTGGAAGGATGGAGCGGCGATGTGGGGACGGGTGACCAAGAGCCCAAGGATGGCGGCGGCGACTTCTCGGCATGTGCTTCATGGCCCTCGAGGCGAACTTCGTGACAAATGTACTCCGACTTCGGACGAGGTAGATCCCACCTCTGAACAGCTCAATCATGCTTTTCTTAAGCTAGGAGGTTTTCATGCTAAAGCTAAGGCTAGGTGTCTTTGAGTTAGAGAAGGAAATAGATAGTGTCACTAGAGATTATTGCTCTTACATCCGCCTTCTAGTGATGATTGTGATACATGCTCGCTTTCTTTGGTTGATATGGAGAAGTTAAGGACCTCACATGATAGTGTGTCCTCCAAACTTGATAGTGTTAAGGTGGAGAATGTTAGTGCGCTTCTTTGAGTTAGAGTTGAGTAGGATGGTCATTACCCTACTTATTCTTGATGAGACTACTTCTCCCACCTCATGTGAGGGTAAGGACATTCTTTGCTAGAGGATCTTATGCCATGCTCCTTGATCTGCCCGAGTCTTGTGAAAATTGCAATAACTTGAAGATGAACTTAAAGCAGGCGGATCATAAAATTCTTGAACTACAAGCTTCTTTACTTGAGCCGATTGTTTCATGCTTGAAGCTGTCCTAAGTTAAGCTGCTGAACTTGAGGTCGTCTCCAAACAGATTTCAAGATATGATTGATCATGAAAGGAAGTTGGCTCGGTTTGCTTCTAAGGACCTGTTAGCTCACCATGCATTAATTGTAACAAACTAAAATCTGACTTGATTGCTTTGGATGAGAAATGTGTGAAGCTAACTAAGGATCTTCTAGAGAAGCCACATTGTGCTTGCAATATGATTGTGGAGAAGGGGAGAAGCCCTGGGGTAAGGATGAGGCGCTTAGCAGCGTGAACCAAGCGGCTAGCGATGGGATCTGTCCCTTCAGAGTTGGCTGTGCGTGCACAAGCCATTCTTCCCTCTGCTGCTGGTTCTTTTTTTGCTCCCTTACCTTCTGCTGTCTCTTCTTCCCCCTAATCTTCTTGCACCTCTCTCTTTCGGGAGTGTCAGTACCTTATGAACACTCTCGAGAGATTTGTAGGAGGCAAGAAGAAGCTCAATCTTATTCTAGACCAATCTAAGATCTGCAGATTTAATCGTGGTCTAGGATATGACTTCTTTGAGGACATGAGGAAGCATCCACCGCCGTGCTCGGACCCATAGCACTGTGTGATCGAGATCGAGCCAGGACCGAGAAAGTCCATTTCAAGTCGCGGGCTATGTCGAGGATTTTGACGAGAAGGTAATTTCACATGCGCTTCTACCTCTCGGAAGGTGAAGTATCACCGCACCTTTGTCGGAAGGATGGACACAAAGTCGTCGATGCTTGGTAGCGCCAAGATCGCGTAGAGACCATGTTGAGTCTCTTAGGCGCATTCGTGGTCGACCCGGACCTTGAGTGCACCTAAGACCAACACGAGGTCTAGGCTTGTTTCTTCGATGGGTTTGTGCGACATCAAGGACTTGGTTTTCGAGTTTTCGGTTTTCGATCCTCATCTTTGCTTTCGATCGTGACTTCCGCCGTCCCTGAGGGTAGATCTCGTTTTCCCCATCGAGATAGCTACTACATGGCGTGTTCAACATGTTGCAGTGCTTCGACTCGCTCCTTCCGTAGCGGTCGAACCCGAGAACGACTTCGGTCTACTCTTAGACCTACGCTTTGAGTGACAGAGCGCGAGGGTAGATAGAGGTCGGTCGGGCTTGACTACTTCATCGCTCGACATGTTATTCAAGATATTAGGTGCCAAAATCATTGTTGATTTATCGATCTTGAGACTTGACTCTCTGTTTGACTCAGTTCGGGTAGGGAAGGAGAAGGTTTGGCTTGTAGACTCGGTTGTTCTCGTCATATGATAGGAGACTCCGTTGGTTCTCCTCCTAGCCCGCGCTCCGGTGATGAGGCGATCACCTTCGGAGACGCAGCAAATGGGCGCGTCATCGCCAAAGGTCTTGTCGTATTAATGCTTCTTTTATTCTTAAGGATGTTGCCTTGGTTAGTAAGGCTGCGGTACAATTTGCTTTCGGTTTCTCGACTTCTTGATGGCGGTTTCGAGGTGAGCTTTAAGAAAAACAATTGCAAAATTCTTGACTCTTGGGTAGTCCGGTTTATGGATTTCTCGTTATGGGAGGATCTTTCGTCTTGAGTTCTCTCGAGTCTTCCGGCGATCCTCTCGGTGTTTAGTTATACGAGTCCCGCGATCTCTCTTTACGGCATAGGAGACTTGGTCATATTGGATTTGACCATTTGACCCGAGTTAGCGACCATGATCTCATTAAGTGGTGCGCGAAACTCAAGATGGTCAAAGATCTTGTTTGCACTCCATGCCAAGACGCGGCAAGATGGTTGCCGCTTCTCATCCTCGGTCCACGATTACTATGACCGATGCAAGACATTGCTCCACATGGACACAGTTGGACCGGCTCGAGTCTTGATCGGCAGGAGGGAAGTGGTATGTTCTTGTTGTGGTCGATGACTTCTCGAGGTACTCTTGGGTGTTTTCTTAGCCTCGAAGGGCGAGACATTTACACATTTCCGAGGTCTTTTAGTAGGTTGTCTGTTGAGCTCCGGGTGCCTTATGAGCGATCCGATGACAATGTACGGAGTTCAAAATTCCTACTTTGAGAGTTCTGCGGTGAGGCAGTGTAGAGCACCGTTCTCTTCTCCATCGTCCCTCGGCAAAATGGCGTTGTGGAGAGGAAGAACCGTACCTTAGTCGAGATGGCGAGCGATGCTTGATGAGTACTCTACGAGGAAGTTTTGGGTGAAGCCATTGCGACCGCGTGCCATGTTTGAATCGAGTTTTTCTTGGGCACTCTTGCACGCACTTCTTATGAGTTGAGATACTGAGGCGAAAGCCCGTCTCTCATTTTCGTGTGTTTGGTTGCAAGTGCTTTATTTTGAAGTCCGGGAACCTAGATAAGTTCGAGTCACGTTCTGTGGCGGTATCTTTCTAGGCTACTCGACTTCTTGGCGAACTTATAAGTGCAGGCTGCGAGTCTAGCAAAATGGTAGAAACTCGCGAGGTGACCTTTGACGAGGCGGTCAGGGACTAGGCGGATATCTCGAGTTCTTTAGAGCAGTCCGAGACCATCTTTGTGGATGATGAGGATGAGGGAGACGATGGTTGTTTACCTGATTCAGCTCCTTTTCCTCCCCTTGAGATGCCTTCTTCCTCGGCACCTCAAGGTGATCAGCCTTTGCCTTCCGTTTCCTCCGGAGCTAGTGGCTCTGTCCCTACCTCGTCTGCACACGAGGTAGAGGCCACTTCTTCTCCTCATCCAGGACCTCCCCGACATATCCAGAAAAGGCATCCTTCAGAGCAGATCATTGGAGATCTTTTTGAGCGTGTCACACGCTCAAAATCTGCACTTCTTTTTCGTCTCCATTCTCGCTTTCATTGCCTCCTTGAGCCCAAGGATGTTTGTCACGCCCTTTACGATGAGTCTTGGGTCAATGCCATGCATGAGAATTAGAGAACTTTGAGAGAAACAAGGTCAGGTCGCTTGTTGAGCCCCCACGAGGCCACAATATCATTGGAACCAAGTGGGTGTTCAAGAACAAGCAGTGAGGATGGGGTAATCATCCAAACAAGGCTAGATTGGTAGCTCGGGGTTTTCCGAGGTTGAGGTCTAGACTTCGAGGAGACCTTTGCCCTGAGCTCGACTTGAAGCCATTAGAATCTTGCTTGCCTTTGCGACTTCTAAGGGTTTCAAGCTTTACCAGATGGACGTGAAGAGTGCCTTTCTCAATGGCCTTATTGAGGAGGAAGTCTCGTCAAGCTGACCTCGAGTTTCGAGAACCCCAAATACCTAACCATGTCTTCAAGCTTTCAAAGCTTGTATGGACTTAGCGAGGCTCCCGAGCTTGGTATGAGAGGCTTAAGTCCTACTTGTTGAGTCATGGGTTTGAAATGGGTAAAGTTGACAAGACCTTGTTTATCCGTAGGCTTGGTAGTGACTTTACGCTTTCGTCCAAATCTATGTCGATGACATCATCTTTGGCGACTCTTCTCATGCTCTGGTTTCACAGGTTCTCGGATGTCATGAGCACCGAGTTTGAGATGAGCATGATGGGTGAGTTGACATTCTTTCTTGTCTTCCAAATCAAGCGGACTCGGGAGGTACTTTTCTTCATCGAGGCAAGTACACTCGTGATCTCTGAGCAACCGACATGAGTGATGGTAAGCTGTGTCGACTCCCATGGCTTCTCTGACCTATCTTGACCCAGATGAGGATGGCGAGCGATTGATCAAAAGGAGTTTAGAAGCATGATTGGCTCCTCTTGTACCTCAACGCCTCGAGACCGGACATACATTTCTCTATGTGTTTGTGCGCTCGTTTTGAGCTTCTCCTCGCGTTTCTCACGCCGAGCGGTGAAGCGCATCTTCGTACTGCGAGCTACCATTGACTATGGTATCTGGTACTCTTCCTCATCTGTCTTTCCTTGAGAGCCTTCTCGGATGCGAACTTATTTGGTAGGATAGATAGGAAGAGCACTTCAAACACCTGCCAATTTCTTGGCACTTCTCTTGTTTCTGGTCTTGAGGAAGCGGTCGGTGTTGCTGATCCGCTGCAGAGGTCGAAATGCGTTCTTTGCGACCGATTCTTTGCTGACCAAGTGCTCTGGATGACTTCGACCTGCGGGACTTTGGGTTAGTTATCGATGTTGTTCCACTCTTTTGTGATAACACTGCGATTAACATTGCCAGAACCCGGTCGGCATTCCGGACCAAGCACATCGATATCCGCTTCCACTTCCTTAGAGACCATGTAGAGAAGGCGACATAGTGCTCCGGTTTGTGGAAGTGATCACCGGTTGGTGACATTTTCACCAAGCCATTGGATAGTTCGAGGTTTTCACTCTGCGGGAGAGCTTGGGGTGGTTTGTCCTTATGGATTTGTAGTGAGGGAGCTTTGGGTTTCTTGCTTTACTATCTTATTTATGCTCTATCTCCTTACTATTGCATTGCATTTTGGGTGCTTTTGGGATTAGTCCTCCTAGCATAGATTAGAGTGCTTCTTTTGTCTAGTTATTTAGATTTTGCTCTTATCTTGTGATTCTAGGATCTTTGCTTATTAGGCTGTTACTTATCTCACTAGGTTGAGCTCACTCACTTCTTGTAGGTTCTAGCGAGGTTGGGCCACCCTCGGACAGCAGTGCGTGTTTGCTCCTAGGTGTGTTAAGTGGGCGGTTGATAGTCCTAGAGTCATATGGGGTAGATGAGAGTCGATCGAGCCATAGTATTCTCTATATCTTATCTATGCTTTAAGAATTGCATGTTTTATGTTTTCTTTGCCGACTTCTCGATTTATTGTTTTGGTTCAAGGGAGTTCGGTTGGGAGCTTACGGAGCTTAATATTGACATAACTCAACTTGAACTAAAAGTTGCATCTGTTGTTGAGGGGTGGATCTTACGCATTTCTAGCATTACGCATTGTAATATAACTACATTGAGCCTTGATTATTATCCTGCTATGACATGTTTACAATGCTTTACACTTTGCCATGACTTGTGCTTATTTGCTAGATTTATCATGACTTCATATGTGTAGCCTAGCTTTTGCCATCATAAGATAATTAAAATTGCTCAACTTAAACTAAAACTTGTCATGTTAGCACTCGAGATTAGTCTTTCTTGAGCTATCCTTTTATGATTCATGCCATGTCAAATAAATTTGGGTAGAGTGATGAATCTATATTGAGCCTTAGATTGAGTGTTTTAGTCTCTTGATGATGCATGAGTTAGTACAACTTGTTAAAAGGCAAAAGATCTCTTTTGTGCGAAAAACCGATCTCACCAATTCTCTCCTATGAGGCGGCTTGCCATTGCACTTGGCATGAACTTAGGGGAGTTTTGGGTGACCTAGACTATCTTCTTAAGCTTCTCGCTTGGAGTAGTCGCATAAGGCTTGAGACCTAGCACATGATAAAACAAAAATCTGGTTGGAAACCACCATGAATTTCAAAAGAAAATATGGTTTATGTGTTCAATGTGCTTAAAGCTACAAAAAGTATCAAGTACTTTAACCAATGTTTCATTCTTGAGCATAGCACTCTATTTGGTCTCAATTTAAGCTTCTTAGCTACGCTTAGCTTATTGACATGGCCTGCATCATCCTTGGATATCTCTAGCTAGACTTTGCTCATTGATGACTTGACTTGCTCACATAATGTACCTCATTTTCAGATTGTCATCTATGTGTTCTAGCTAGCTTATACATATCTTGTCATGATCTAGATAGCCTTTTTATTAAGTTATGGCTTGGTGTATTACATTATGGTCATTCGGATAATTCTCATGGCTCTAGCGCTTAGCATAATCAAACTTGACCATTTCATCTATTGACATGTCATTTTCTCTCTTGAGCATTCTTGATGTGTTTATTGCCAAAGGGGAGAATAGAGAAGAAAAAAGCTAGTTGGGATCATTTTAGAGCTTTGGAGAACAATTTGCTCTTTTAGTTGTTGCTCTAGTGTTCATACATCGACATGGTCATTAGTTTCACTCTTCTTCTTTGGACCATGTTGGATTCTTCAAACTCAAACTCAACTTTGCGCTTTTTTGAGTTTGTCTATATACTCATCAAGGGGAGATTGAGAGACCATGTGGAGGTCGTCCGTGTGTGTAATGAGTAATTGACATAGGTTTAGGAAGTCGAGTTTGGTTTGGGTGGTTTGGACCATGTCGTTGCGTGGTAACTGCTGAGCTCGATCGTTTGGTCAAACTTGGTCGTATGGGATTAGGATGCATATTCTTTGATTCGACAAGTTTGGATTTTGTCATGGTAAGAATGTTGGTTTTACGCTTTCATGTATCGGCGGTGCTATTTGATGTGTTTCTTATGCGTATAGCTGCGGGACATCGGGTGGAGTCGTGGCGAGACAGTGGACCGGACTAGGTGCAGTGTGGCCGAGGTCGAAGCAGTCGGGATGTGTCGAAGGCAGCGTGGACTCGAGGTGGTTGCGGCGTCTTGAGACAAGGAGCTGAAGCTTCGGAAGGTGCGGGGGGCGAAAGCAGAAATTCGCAAGGTCGCACAAGCGGGAGGCGGGCTCCGTTGGATTTAGCGGGCGTAACAGGGGTGGAGACCCGTTAGCCGTGGGCTATAAATAGGATGGAGGGCTGCTGCCCAAATGAACACTTCAAGAATTTCTAGGGTTTCCTTTAGTCAAAAGAGGCTTTAGAGTTTGTTTTGGCTTGAGGCTTTAGTTGTTGAGGGTTGTTCCCTGCTTGTCCCCTTGCTTTTCCTCAAGATGGCTGAGTATGTTCTTGAGGTTTGAGAGTGGGAGAGGATGAGATGAAAGCTTGTAATCATTCCTCTTATATCAATCATGTATCTCTCTTCCTCTAGATCAATATGAGATGGTACTTGGTTTTGATTTGTTTTTCTTTGGCCGATTGGTTAGATCGGACGTGCTTTCTCCTGACTTTTCTTGTTTGTTGCGTGGAAATCAGATCAAACTGAATTGTTGTTTTCTTTGGTGCTCACCGATCCGACCGATATTGATCTGGTAATTTCTTTGTTCTTGTCGGTTTGGTTTGTGAATTAGAAACCAGATCCTGTGGCGGCCTGCAGTGCTGCCCCGAAAAATCGCGAGAGAGCCTGTAAGATCTTGCAGTTGCTGTTTGTTTTCTTCTCTGGCCGATCTGTAATCTCGTTCTTGTGCCCGTAGAAAAACTGGTTTGTTGTCGGCGGCCTTGCACACCAGAACAGGAATTAGTGGTGGCGCCCTATTTGTTCATTGCTGCTGCTTTAAGTTTTTAATCTTTGTTTTGATTTAAAAAGCCTTGATGTTTGTTGCTGTTTTAGTTTTAGTGCCATGGGCTGCTCAATGATGCGTCTAAGTTCTAGATGATTTTGATTGCTTGCTGCAGTTTTTTTTTATCCTGTGCTGAGCATGTGGATTGATGTGCTAGTAGAAAAGCAGAGCTTGTAGTTGTGCGTCTCGGCCAGTTCCTGTGAGAAACCGATTGTATTTCCTGCAGCATGCTCCTGTGCGTCTTGATTCACTGAGTGCTTGTTGATTTGTTCTCATTGTGGTTGATCTACGGTCGTTCTTGAGCATGTGGATTGATGTGCTAGTAAGCGAGCTTGTAGTTGTGCGTCTCGGCCAGTTCCTGTGAGAAACCGATTGTATTTCCTGCAGCATGCTCCTGTGCGTCTTGATTCACTGAGTGCTTGTTGATTTGTTCTGCTGTGGTTGATCTACAGTGCGTTTTTTTTCTCTTTGCTGATTTTTAACCTTTTTGCATGCAGATTAAACGGTATTTTGATTGAATTTTTCTTGGTGGTCTCGATTTATCTTGAATTTTTGATGTCACATGCGTTCGAGTTTCAGCAGAATTAACTTTCGTGAATTACTTTGTTTTGCTTCTTCTTGAAAAATCGATTGTACGTTTTCTGGGCGATTTTAAAAGAGCGACATTCACCCCCTCTGTCGCCATTTCGGTCCTACAAACTTAAAGCCGCTTTTTGGTTTAATCGACTTATAAGCCGCTTAGCTTTTAAGCCAAACTTTGGTGTTTGGTAATCAGGTTTTTTTTTAAATGTTGGCTTATTGAGTTGTGTGTGAAGGATAAAAAGTCTGAATTGCCCTTTAGGGTTTAAAGGACTTTTTTAAGCATGTATTTAAACCTTTTTTTGCATGAAATTTATATCTGAACTAATTTTGTTAGTTCGCAAGTTTCTCGCCCTTAAGAAAATCATTGGTTTGTGAGTCTAAACAAATCGTTAGTTTATGAGCTTGAATAAACCGATCTCTCCATGTCCAACCCGGTCTTGTGATTCTTAATCGACAGTCAGGCGCCCACAACAAGAAGCATGCCATTCACATGGTGGTCGTCAGGAGAACGTACGGGTACACTCGTGACAACAAGATTCATGTCATATAAAATGGCCGAGCAAAAGGACAGGAGACCACAACAGCGAGAAGCATGTCTTTCACGATCTCCAACAACAGAATGAGAGTTGAGAAAACCATTCTCCGCCTTAAGCCATCGAACATGGTTACATGGATAAAACTCATGTTACATTTATCGGCAAGAAATGGACTACGATTACTTATTCCTCTTTATTTGGGGAAAAACAATCGCATTTGTCGTAGATACAAGCGAGTCTGAGATCGCCATTTGTCTTTGCAAAATTTGATTAGGAAAAGCGTCAATAAGCAGTCTCTACATACACCAACCACTGAAAACACCTAGAGACTACTAACACGAGACACAATTTTCCATCAGTAAGTAGAATTCCTTCCGTCCATCCAACTTCCAGTCACCTAGCATCTAACAATTAATCACAAGCTCCATCGGCGTTGCTCTGCGATCTGCACCTTGCCGTGCTCGCTTTTGATCGAGAGGACCCCATCTTGAGTCGGATCACAATGCCCGCAATCAAAAAGACAAAATCAGCCTTGCATCCGGGCAACACTTTGGTATTCTTCAAGGATGTAGCCTTTACTCATGCATGTCTACAACCTCAGTATGGTTCGAAGTGTATCACAAAGGTTTTGTATTGTCTGCTGCTCTTGTGTCGCTAGTGGTGAAATGTCAATCGCCTTAAGAAATGGTATAGGTACAGTGTTGCAGCAGGGCGAAGTCATCTTTTGTTAGGCACTTGGCAATAAAATCATGGAAGAGAAGGGACCTGAGGGTAGGGTAACAAGAACTTAGACCAACCGATGTTTAAAACTCGACCACTTCATTGGATTAAGTTCAACATTTCAATGCAACTGGACTAAAGAAAACTACTTAATAGATCAATATTAACAAGAATTAGTGGCTGAGCAAAGGAAGAAATCAAATTAAAGAAAATAGCTGTGTGTCCCTGCTTTAGAATAGATTTCTAATTTCATCATGCTCTAAGCTAGTTCATAGTCTGAAATATGTCTAAGACCATGAAAACCTATGAGAGCTTAGAAGTCAAGGATAAAATATGCCACCTTTTCCACATTAAAAGGGCGAAACCGAGAGAGGAATGAAAGGAACAACACTATGTAAAAAAGTCCATGAATAATCTTTGTTGGCGAAGTTCGTCTTGTTTGTACTGTATGAACTAAGCATCACCATATTTGCTTGGTGGAACTTGCCCACAAGCTACCATATCATTCAGCAACCTCAATTGGCACAAACCCATGGAGGCGGCGGGGTTAGGGAAGGGTTGGGGGAGAGGAGGCGGCAGGGGTTGGGGAGGGAGGAGGGAGGGCGGGCGTGGGAGGCAGCGGGAGGGGACAGGATTGAGGCGTCGGGGTTGGGAGGAGAGGGAGGCGCATTGGGGATGGGAGGGAGGCGGCGGGAGGCGGCGAGAGGAGGCGCCGGCGTTGGGGTTGGGGGAGAGAGGAGAGGCCGTCGGGGTTGGGGAGGAGGCGGTGGGAGGGGCGGGTGTGTTAAGCGAGCGGTGAAAGCGAAGCGGAATCGAGAGGAAAAAAGCAAGCAGTATGAACTTATATATGGATGGTATTTTGCGGGTAATTTTAACGAAGTTTAGTGGCAAGGATATCTCATTCATAAAAGCCAAAAAAGCACCCTTCACGGCTTATGGCTTTTAGGCTTAAATTGGCTTAACTTATTTTAATGGGACAAAAAGCACCCCCATTATTTAGGCTTAGGCTTTTTTGCTTTTAAGCCAGAGAAAAAGCCTAAACAAAGAGGGCCGAAGTAGTAAAGGTTGAGTGTGTAAATTTCTTGCATGATCTTTCTCTCAATCCTTTTGCTAATTAAACGTGAAATCAAATATCTCAAATTCAAAATTAGATTGTGAAATATAAATTTTAAAATTTAGACTAGCATATGTATTGGTTGATGACAATGTCTCACAGGTCATAGATATGGAGATATCAAACCAATAATATGGATACATGTTAGAGAACATGGTGTTGGATAAGACCCACCTTGAGACACTGTTGAGATTGTTATGATTTCGTGTGTCATCAGTTGGTCTCAAGCAATGATGATGTGTAATCCTTAGACCTGAGATCAGCATGATTTCCTACATGTGTAATAGCACTCTTAGGGGTTGTCAAACGCTACTCGTAACTAGGTAGTTATAAAGGTAGCTTTCGGGTATGCTATGAAACGTGCAGAGGGATGTGGCTGATCGGATATGGGATTTGCCCCTCCTGACATAACAGGAGAGATGTCTCTAGGCCCCTCGTTGTGGTCGAATAAAGAAAGAGCATGGCCATGCCACTAGTGGTCGAAGTGTCGACCACGTGAAGTTATTCGACACTTGATCGAGAAAGTATTGAACTGTCCATGGATGACAAATAATCTCACCTGGAGTCCAATCAGATGTCGTGAGACAAAGAGATAACACACAAACAGGTCATTCAGTTCGACCAGATAGTACAGCTAATATCCTTTCTCCACGTGTAGGGATAACTGCTTTCTAGGACCTCCTCTGCCTGGAGTGATTCTGTAGTGGTCCTAGAGTGGTCCAGGAGTGGTCCTAGAGTGGTCTGAAGAAACCTATCGAGGAGGTCTAATAGGACGTCTCGAAGCTGGTCAAAAACTGGTCGTATAGAGATATGAGCTAGTTGTAGACTGGTCGAACATAATCACTAACTGGTCATAAGAAGTTACAAACTAGTCGTAACTAAGTTTGGACTGGTCGTGACTAGATATAAGCTAGTCGTAAATGATAAGGATCTGGTCGTAGATCATATTGCATTAAGATTCGTCTGATATATTCTATGTGTGTTTGGGAATTGTTATGTGCTGCTAGGTACTGCTAACGACTCGTGGTCAGAAAAGAGTTTCCGAGTCACAACTGATTATACATGAACCTATAGGATCATACACTTAAAGGGCTGGGATTTGATTTGGATGGTGATCAAAATTCTTGTAGGCCACAACACTACTACAAAACATGTTATCCTAGACGCCCCTTCATAGATGGTTCCTTTGGATCCGTCTGTGTTATACTTATCACAGACGGTTCCAAAAGAATTGTCTGTGATACGTAACTATCACAGACGGTTCGTGAATAGAACCGTCTGTGATAATTCACAGACAGTTCTTCTTAAAAACCGTCTGTGAATTCGGTTCTATTCATGAACCGCCTGTGATTATAATCATATCACAGACGGTTTTGTAGAAAAAATCGTCTATGATACTTTTGCTTTGTTGGGCAGGAAAACGAAAATTTGGATTTAATGGGCGGGCTGCCGAAACTCGCTTTATATTAACCGGCCTCCCACGACCTCACACCTCCATCTCCTCCTCTGCTATCTCTCCTCTAACCGAGTGCCGCCGTCTCGCCCTAATCTTGCGCTCCGGCCTCCGCCGAGCTTGTTGCCCGCGGTCTCCTCCACCTCGCCCTGGCCTCATCGTCGCCGGCCTCCCATGACCTCGTCGCACCCGGTCTCCTCCACTTCGTCTTCGCCGGCCTCCCATGACCTTGTCGCACCGGCCTCCCACGACCTTACTCTCTCTACTCCCCCCCCCCTTTGCTCTGTGGTGTGGATTATTGAGAGCTAGTGTTAGTGCTCTGTGAATGGATTGAGTTGATGCTACAGTGATGTGGGTGATCCTGTGGTTATTGTTGGAAGCTCTCTGTGCATGTGTAGTTCATGTTGAGTTATTTGGTTTGGGCAAAAATATAGATGGCAGATCGCGTACTGTCCAGTAAAACCGCCATAACTTTTACATACGAACTCGGATTGCGATGTTCTTTGGCTCATTGGAAAGCTAACGAAAAGTTCAATATGAAAATCCATCCATATAAAATTCATTCGCGAGGCTCGGGAGGCTCCAGACGAAGTGAAAACCCCAAAAAAAATATCGTTTAGGGTCTCAAAACAGCCTTCGAAGTTTCAACACCCGTTTTTGTTTTTTTTTTGCAATAAAAA
Source organism: Phyllostachys edulis (assembly GCA_036346405.1). Taxonomy (NCBI): domain Eukaryota; kingdom Viridiplantae; phylum Streptophyta; class Magnoliopsida; order Poales; family Poaceae; genus Phyllostachys; species Phyllostachys edulis. The sequence goes on along the minus strand of CM070556.1, from coordinate 24,100,577 downwards.
AGCTATTACAGACGGTTCTAAACAAGAGCCATCTGTGAAAAAGCTATCACAGACGGTTCTGAATAAGAACCGTCTGTTGATAATCAATTACCACAGACGGCTCTTCTTTAGAACCATCTGTGATAGCTTTTTTCACAGATGGTTCTTGTTTTGAACCGTCTGTGATAGCTTTTTCACAGACGGTTCAAAAACCGTCTGTGATGACCCCATATCATCACAGACATATAAACTCAAATGGTTCAAAAACCGTATGTGATGACGGTTTCGAACCGTCTGTGATGACTCTTTGTGTAGTAGTGCGAGTTCCTAATGGGCCTCAAGTTCGAGACCCGTCGTGAATGCCTATAAATAGAGGGGCGGTGGCATGGGGTGTGGTAAGCTTTTGAAGTATTCCCGAAACCCTAATAGCCACGCCTTCCTCAACCACGCCGCCGACGCTAGCACTCCAGCGCGTGGTGTCCCTGCCCCGTACGTGTGGATACCTTGGAGGTATTGTTGCGAAGCATTAGCACTAGGACGATCCGCAACTCTTGACGATCATCGGAGTAGGAGGAGAAGACGCACGACAAGTACGACTACGACTGCATCAACTCGCTACATCGACTCTACTTCCGCTACGAGTCGGCGCGTCTAGTGGTAATCTCGTGATCTATTACTAGCGGGGGTTCCTTGGTTACGCGGTAGAATTTTTGTTTGTGTTATAGTAGGCTACCCGTGACCCAACAATTGTTTCCAACTCTAACACATCCAGTCCACGACATTCCAGCCCCCTTGGACGTTAAATAGGATCCCATGGGTGCCCTCCAAAGCATCCAATTTTCGAGATCTTCCCTCGCCGCTCCGGCGAGGCCAAAGCAATGTTCGTCTATGAAATTAGGTCAAGATTAGATATTAGGCATTAGAGAGGACTTTAATTGGCCCCTCTAATTAGGGTTCTAATTAGCCTCTCTAATTTGAGGGGATCTAATTAGACTCTAATTAGGAATGGTTCTAATTTGAGCTAGGATCCGGAGCGTCTACGCCAGAAGGCTACCGGAGCATGTAGCTTCTGTAATCTTTTCGATTGTAAGCATTTCTCTATACTTCCCTTGTTATTATGATTTGCTATGATGGTTATTATATTTTGTGTCTATTGTTATACTATTGTGTGTCTTCTTGATATCATGATTGTTTCACAATCGATAATTAACTATATCGATTTGTTTACCCCTAGGTTTAGACATGGTGTTTAGACCTAGCGAGCGAAACTATATCAAGTTGTGCAGGGCTTGCCACACTTAGGTTAACCCTAATGCGTGACAGGTGTGAAGGTGAAAAATGAGATATCGGACTGCAGGGTGAGAGCCACCTTAGTGATTGATCAGTATCTTATTCTTCCGTTATTTTAGCATTGCAACCTTAGATCCTTAGTACTCAATTCCTAAACCTAGTTAGATCTATTCTAGCTTTTAGGCTTATTGCTTTGTGCCTAGCTATCATTTTACTAAAGTTAGTTCACATTTATCATTCATATTCGTTTACCCTGGGTAGTTAGATGAAATTTAGATTGTTGAACCCTGGGCGAAGTTAGTGCATTCTCTGTGGATACAATAACCTTGGAATACTCCAAGTGAAAAGCTACAATTGACCTGTGCGCTTGCAGTTACATTTGATTGCACGTAGTTTGCATCAACAACCACACTAAATTGCCATGGAAGACACGTGCCGCGCACCCAGACCGCGGCAGGCCACCTTCTACGTGCCTAGACCGTGACAGACGACAGCAAAGCGAAGAGAACGCGATGCAGACCACTTCTGCGGACTAGGAGCGCGACAGGTCGCCTACCGTTGTTTGGAAGCGTGGCATGTGACTCTCCGTGGTAAAATCATACGGTAGAGGTGTTATTTCGAGTAGGAGTTATAGTAACGTGACATTTTAGCCAACGACTCTCCTGAACACAAGGAAGATCAAGGTGATCATGAAGGGCACCCGAGTTGCCATGATATCTTGTTGTCTATATTTGTCCGGCTCGGATTTGGATGCGGATTTTCAGCCTTGCTTTGTCTGCTTGTGTTCAGCAAGGCGAATAGGCGATGAGCAATGTGTGCTTTCAGTTCATTGACTCTGCGTACTCGGGGCTTTCCGTTCAGACCATCCTATTGAAGGTGAAGATGGGAAGGAAGTCGGAATTTTTTTTAAAAATAATTATTATTTTATTCTATAATACAGTAATATACATGTATTTTTTATTTTACAAAAATAATTCATTGTCCCTCCACTGTTGGACAACTTGAGTCTAGTCGCTCAACCAGTAGGTGACTGATCCAAGTTGCCTAATGGTCGAGTGATACGTGGACTAGTAGGTGACTCTGTGATTTTACCATAGCTTAAATGCCTAACTCCCTGATGTACCATGGTTTGAAATGTCTAACTCCCTGATGGTAAAAATCACAGAGTTATTCTTCCACAATTATTTTCATCGGATTAATAAAATAATAATGTTATTATTTAAAATCGTCTAACGGTTGAGCGACACGTAGAGTAGTTGTCCAACCGTTGAGCGACTTAAATCAGTCGCCTACTGGTTGAGCGACTAAAACCAAGTCGTCTAACGGTGGAGCGACAGATGACTATTTCTGTAAAATAAAAAAGCAGGTATATTACTGTATTTCATAATAAAATAATGATTATTTTTTAAATAAAAAAATCAAGGAAGCTGGCAGGAAGATATCAAGCCACACAAAAATGCAAGGACGGGCTGGTGATCGAATAGACGTGTGATACTAGTATGATGTTTCAGCTAGAAATGGCGTTCATCTGTCATTTGGATTATTTTGTCTTGTATTTGCTCGTTGCTATTATGTTTAAGAGCCAGTGTATTAGCCTGCTGTGTGTACTCTGAAAACAGAGATAAAACATGTATATACAGAGATAAAACATGAATAAATACTAGCGTGCCTACCCATAGGACATGGGTACGCTTGTACATAGGCCCAGCTGCCCAATGCCCCACGACCGTGACAAAGTTTCTTTTTTTTATAACAAGAATATGGATTTGTTTGGAAAGCACGAATTTCGTAGATTTTTTGCAGAAACAGTTCAATTGCCGAAATAATCCGGAAAAAATTCTACATTCCAAATAGGGCCTAATACACTCACATGTGCACTAGATGATTAGAGCAAATGCCTATACAAGGAGAGGTTTTCAGTTTGATTCCTGACTTCGTCAATTTTCTTGTGTATGCCAAGTAGATCAGAAAAAGTAAAGAGGGATTACATTTTTTTCAAACAATATTCCTAGTTGAGTTTATTCTTTAGAGGAGTTTTTACTAATTTTACAAGCAGAATTTTAATTATTTCTTTTTTTTTACTTTTCTCCAATGGTAACCAAGAAAAACTGGAGCTGCATAGATTATTGTTGTACTCGTCTTACACCCTTTCATCTTCGCCACCATAAATCACACATGGCTCACCAGCGCCAAAATTAATGACTGCACACTACATTGGAATACACCGCTATTGATCCTACAAAATTAACCTCATCTTGAGGGGCACTACAAAATCCTTTCAAAATTATATCGCCATGTACTACGCCATGCAAAGGCAATTTTTTTTTACCAAACTGAATCATTTAGTTTCTCCAAAGTTTGTAATAGTCTCACAGAATTTTGCATATTTCTGGATAAGAATCCGATTTTATCCTTAGCTTCTTGCTCGGAAAGATAGCTCTCAACTGCTTTGACATATTGGAACCCGGGCCCAAACAAGTGAGAAGCACAAGCTGCCTTCGAAGCCAGGAGCTTGCAATCACCTGCAAGAACACAAAGAACCTTTTTAGCTGTGATCACATCAAAGGCGTCTAAAAGATATCATGCCAAGTGGGGGATATATGCATGTGTCGATACTGAGCGTAAGATAAAATTACAAAATCCTGTGATTTTTGCACCATCATGTCATCCTACTCTCTTGAAGGAATCACTGTACCAATTCCTAGATTTACTATTGGCAGTTGGGCACACAACAATCCTGTGTAGTTGATATCTCTACATTCTTTCACCTAAAAATATAAATTTCCCCACAATTAGTACATGGTATGCCCATTTTATGTACAGTTAAAGACTCTGTAGCGTAGATCTTTATCAGCATCCAGCAAAGAAAATATCATAGCCAAATTTAGCATTCTCAATAGCTTGCGTGGCTTAACCCATACAGGAGAACCTCATGATGCGATGATCATTTTAAGTATAGCAGAGGAATAGCAACTACCAAGACATTACAACATATGTCTGGCAGATACTCTAACAGCCGGCTCAAAAATATGTTTACAAGTGAAAACCTTCTGTCACGGCAGTAAAGAACTATTAGTTCAAACCAGCATAACCTAATATTAAACTATGGACTGGGGTCCACTGTATAAAGAAATTTGACACTTTTCATGTAAACGTGGACTGACGAGCAAACCAAGAGTGTAAATTCCAAGTATCAGATGGTAGAATCTGGACCAAATCAATGTTAATGTTGATGGCATTTACTGTCTGACCGAATTAATCACAATGGAGGAAGGGGAGTATCATGTGATTTTATATTAGCAATGACTAATTCGATGAATAAGCAGCTACCTTTCAGGGTTTCTGACGTATAGGTGTTTTGGCTGAAATGATGGTTCATCCACCATCTGCATCGGACCTTCCATGATTCTCTTGTATGTCGCTCAAAAAATACTGAAGAAAAACCACTAAAAGCTGCGATTGCTGCATCTCCTTGAACATTCCATGAAATACAATCCTCGTAGTCAGTAGTCCAATCAGAAAAAAGCCGAAGGAAGCATGACACAAGTTCCTCCCAGATGCAAGGTTTCCCATTGGCAGAATCTAGATGCAAGGCTATTGTCTCTAGTAGTTGGATGGTATTATAATATCCTGTGGGAACCAACAAAAGATAAAAAATGTAAACATTGCTAATGAGGTTCTGATACCAAAATTTACACTGAAAGCAGAATAATCAAATTGGTAACATACTAAAATTTCTTAAGTTTGCCTAGAGAAGCAATGCAATAAACTTATACAACCACCATTCATATTAAAGTTCATTTTTTTATAGTATCCAAAATAATCACAAGAAAATCTCACTCCAATATTCTGCCTTCATGATTACTAAAATGGCTTCATTTAAAATTATAAAAATCACATTGGTTTAATATGATGCCTAAAATACTATTATAAGCTCTTTTCTACTAGCAGCTAAGACAGCATGGGAAACATAAGTTTTGACATTTCCACTGATTACTAATAAAATGACAAGTATCAGTAAAAACTGTATGGGCTGGTTGAGACTAGAATACTTCACATGCGACTAGCATGGAAGCCTCCATGCAGTAAAATAAAAAACCGTGCATCTTGTCTAAAAAATACTGCATGATAGTAAGGCAAGTAGCAGTATCAATATAAGAGAAGAAAATTCAACCACTCAACTAGCACAGAAATTAAATAGTAGAACACTTCAGAAGAAATGTTTTCAGCCAAAACCTTTTCTATGCATTTTGGCTAGCCTCTCCACTGAGTGGCTACATGTAGGATCTCTTCTCAAAGCTTCCTCATAGCAAGAAGAAATAGTTGATACTTTGTTTTGGTCAAAATACTCCAGTAGTGTACCTCTCAATCTGCAGAAAAAAAAACTTTACTTCAGCCACCTAGTTCACAACAGCTTGTTTCAATATGGACACGTAAGAGAGGAGAAACTGGGATAGTCGAAAGATGTCCAGTGACATGAATGAGAGATGAGATTCAAGATAAGACATTGTTTCACATGATAACCAATAACATTAAGTCACCACCTGAAAGGAAGTGCTGTAGCTGAACTTTGGCATGTCTTCTCAAGCTCACCAAGTGCATCTTTCAGTTTATCACCAAGCAGGAGAATCTGCAACACAGCGAAGGTAGCCAAAAAAAAAAGGTCTGACCAAATGATGAAAGCAAAATCTACACAAGTAAAGAAAATGTATGGCACTGTATCTATGCAGGTGTCCTAGTTAACTCAAACATAAAGTGCTATGCGAAACATGCAGTATAGGGTTAATTTGATGAGGGGCACAGATGAGAAAATCCATTTAAGGGCTGAACCAATGTCAGCAGGGTAATACAATGTGCAAAACTGCAAATAGCTATAACTAACTATGGCATGCTCAAGTAACAAAATGCAGCCACTAATGAAACAGTAATGCACAATTCAGATGAAAATGGCGCATTGACCAAACTGATTCCCTTAAACTAGTTCAGCTAGTAGGGGCGTTTGGTTTAGCTCAAATGAATGGCAGAAGCAGATGTAACTCTTAATAAGTATGGCAATGAGATCGATTGACAAGTACCTGTACTAATGGCAGTAAGGCTGCCATTACTGGTGGTGTTGAATGAAGAGCCACTCTTAGACATTTTTCTGCATCTTCATAGAAGGTATTAGGTGTTGACTTGTACTTCCAATACGAATCAAAGCAATCATTTGAAGTTCCAGCAGCATGCTTTAGCCGTAGTGGCAACAGGCTTTTTTCCAACCCTTCAATGCAGATTATCTAATATGTTAAGATATTAATAGAAAAATCTAATATGTGGGAGCTATACACAAGTGCTTGAAAGAGAATATGAAATTAATAGAAAAATGCACCACTAGTTCAGCTTAGTGAGGCTAGTTGGTCTGAGGATTGATCTGACGAGGAATAGAGATGAAGCTACAAATTATATGCAGTACATTTCTATCCAAGGATCATGGACTGATCTGATCACAGACAACGGTGAAGCTACAAATTACGTCGAGTACATTTGTAACACACAAGCTGTAGCAACTCTGACTTGTCGCATGCAACAAAAAAAAGGAAGAAGTAAAAAGCCTTCACTTGCCAGGCATTTTTATAATTATACCATGTTCTGTTATTACTTGTCCTTTCTTTCGAGAGCAAAGTTACCTATGGAATCTTCATGATTTTACTGCTCACTTGCTCAGCACTCTTTGTAAATTTATATCATAGAAATGATATTTTAGAATCCAGATACTATATCAAACAACATTAAATGACTGGTGTAATGGATTCTAAAAAAATGATTGTAGTGTTGCATGCTGAACTGGATGATCCAAGAATGAAATGTGGAATTTGGTAGATGCTACATCACATCAAAGCTCTGGTTCTTTATAATATCTCTATAATGTTCCGGTAATGTGATCACTGTATGTACTTGCTATATGTAATTTTTCTATAGATATCCTAGAACTCTACAACTACCATAGTACTTAACAGAACAAAAAATTCTAAGAACATATTGAAGAAAAAATAGACAAAAATGGTACTTACCACAGGTAGGACTATTGGAGGTATTGAAAAAAACGCTTCGAAAATCTGTATCATCCATTTCTTCATTCAATTGTGATCCAAGTGAATCATTTTCCTCTACAGGATGAAAAAAGCCAGGTTTCTTGGGAATCTTCCTTTTCTTGTCTATATTCCCATTATTGATAGAACTTTCTGAAGAGCAAGCAGGAAAACTGGCATCATCAACATCCATGCTGCAATTGTCATCTGAACTATCCTGGAGATCAATTTCTTCACAGCCATTAGATGCCATCGAAATTGTGCATGATTCATTGTAAACATCAAATTCCTCAAGTTGCATATCTTTAGGCAAGCCAGAGTACCATTTATCATATGATATCAAACCATGTATCAGATTTAGAGTTGGTTCTGTCTGTAGTCCGTCCTTAGCAATAAGGCTGAAAAATAGAAGTCCAGCAACAGATCAAGGTCTTCCTAAAAAAACAGATCAAGCTGTGTAAAAGACACAACAAAAGAAAAGACTGACACAGTGTATAGGTGACGCACGTTCTTGTTGCATTGTATGCATTGTCGATGCTGCCTTGTGAAAGATAAAATAGAGCCAGTTCAAGAATAACCAAATGTTTCTGCCAAACAAATTAACAGGGTTAAGCAGATACAAAGCAGCCGTGATGATTTTCCATCTGTTAACATATGATGAAAATGATTAAACCAGAGGTAACATGGAAACCAGCACAACACCATTAAAGCTGAAGTTTGCAATGTAGAATCACATCATCTTTAGTATTCAGGTGATGCCATAATCTTAGTATTCAGGTGATGCAATGATCTTAGTATTCAGGTGATGTTAAAAAAATGACCTTACCATTCAATGTTTTTTATCCCTTGAATCCAAATTTTGTTGTGATATGCGGGGGTACGTGCAGTAAAACTTTCTAAACTTTAGTTATCGATATCTTTTTCAATATTTAGATTTAACACATGAAAATTGTATCTATAGATTTGTCTCGAAAAGAACTTTCATATATTACATTTTTGTTACGATTTATAAATCTCTTACAATAAAAATTCGTGGTCAAAGTTATGTTTTGGGACCGTGTCGATGTCTAAAACGACATTCTTTTGACTGGAAGGAGTAGCTAATAATAATAATTGCATTAAATTTCGTCAACTTGACAGCATAACTTGGAACTTACTTTTGCACAGGTGGGCAGCCAAATTAACCGCCGCATCCAAACATCGAAAACCTTCTGCGTCCTGAGGTAGTAGCGGCTCCTGCAGCCCTGCTGCACGCCGCTGTCTTCAGCAAGCCGCCTGTGGATCTCCATCGCGACCTTCAATCAGGCACCTCGTCCACATCAGAAAACACTGACTCTACCAAACCAAGACCTGCTACATACATTTCAGCCGGCACGTTCTGCTTACCACGAACATGCTGCGGGCCTCCTCAAAGGACTCAGGCTGCCGGCTGCCGGGTAGGAGCGCGGATAAGACTCCGGCCGCGTCGCGCCACCGGTGCGCGCGCGCGAGCTCGTGGAGGAGACGGCCGAGTCGGTGGCGGTTGACCCAGAGGGTGGGGGCCTCTGCCGCCGTGGGCCTCGCGTGGGTGTAGAGGTGCCGTCTCCCAACCACCTTCCCGTCGGCATCCTCGCCCGCGTCGGCGTCGGCGTCGGCATCGGGCTCGCGCTTGACGGAGGGGGAAGCGGCCGTCGGCGTTAGGTCGGGCTGCCTGCTCCGCTTGTCGGCAAAGGAATCCGCCCATGAAGTGCCCGACGGGACGGTCTGGGGCGTGAGGAGGTGCTGGGTTGGGGTTACCGGAAGGCGGTCTCGGCGCCGCTTCTTGTGGGGTGGTGGGCGCGGCGTGTGAGCGGCGGCGGCGGCGGTTTCGGCGTCGGGGGTGGGGGCCTCTGCCGCCGTGGGCCTCGCGTGGGTGTAGAGGTGCCGTCTCCCAACCACCTTCCCGTCGGCATCCTCGCCCGCGTCGGCGTCGGCATCGGGCTCGCGCTTGACGGAGGGGGAAGCGGCCGTCGGCGTTAGGTCGGGCTGCCTGCTCCGCTTGTCGGCAAAGGAATTCGCCCATGAAGTGCCCGACGGGACGGTCTGGGGCGTGAGGAGGTGCTGGGTTGGGGTTACCGGAAGGCGGTCTCGGCGCCGCTTCTTGTGGGGTGGTGGGCGCGGCGTGTGAGCGGCAGCGGCGGCGGCGGCGGCGGTTTCGGCGTCGGGGTCTCTCTTGGCGGGGGTGAGAAGTGAGGGAGATGGCGGCAGCGTCGGCCGAGCCATGGCGCGGGTGAGGCAGCGGCGGCGGCAGCGGCGGCTCAGCGCTCGGGCCGCGAGGGTTTTAGGAGTTGCGGCGATAGGAGTGTTTCGGCAGAAGGGGAGATCTCTATTATCCACGGGCCGTCGGATTTAAGACGCGTGTTTTCTTGGCCGTCTGATGCTGGTCTTTGGCAGCCGCTAAGTGGAACACGGAAATTTAAGAACACAGCAGTACTGCAATAGACAAAAAACAAACATGATTTAAATGTCAAAGACCATTGAAATTTCTCAAGACAGCTCTTTGGATCAGACCACCGGCCGGTATCCGGTATATACCATTTCTCCACCTAAAATAGTACAAAGCAGACCGTGTTCCATATCGACTTCGATACCGATCAATAGCTCGATACTGATTAATACCGATCGTACTAGCTTCAATGCCGATCAATACCAGCCATGCCGGTAGAATTGATAACACCATATATTGAAGTCATTTAACTATATGTTTTATTTCATCCTACCACTATGTATTTAGAGTAATATTACAAGTAAAATTTAGCGTGCGTAATTAATCATATATATATATATATATATATATATATATATATATATATATATATATATATATATATATATATATATATGTGTGTGTGTGTGTGTGTGTGTGTGTGTGTGTGTGTGTGTGCCATGGCGTGCTCTATCTATCTGCACCTAGATGTGGAATAAGTTATTCTATGCTCTATCACCTGTAATTAAGAAATCAGTAGAAGAACAGATTAATCGTTGGTTGCTTTCAACTAAACAAGTTTAAAGTTTTCTCCATTCTATAAACATCAAGGACATTCATAAAACAACATAATTCTATGAAGATTTTGTTCAAAAGCAGCAGCATTGTGCCACGAGAACATCGTATTAGTCAATAGCCATTAACAAATCTATACCACCTCTAAATTTCCGCAGCATCACTTTTCAGAAAACTAGCATGGCAGATGCATACGGTTTCTTCAAATTCAACCGAAAACACAACAAAACAAGGATCAAAATTCAGGCATTTGGCACATCACCTTGGCCTTGGGGATGACCTTGACGGCGACCATCTCACCCTTACGCCCCCCCTCCCCCCCTCTTGATCCTCGTGGTGCAGCTGTAGCCGAAGTGTCCCTCTCCCGCGCTCCCCCTCCCTAGCCCGCCCTCCTTAGGAATCGTCGACCGCGAGGGTTTGCGGCATCGTGCGAGCACCTGTCGGATATGCTTGGCGGGAAGGGCAGCCGAAGTAGGCGCCTGGCCAAGGTGGTCGACGTGAAGCTCTAGGCGGGGGACTTCCTAGAGGAGGCCGTGGAGGAGAAGAGGTGGTGGCCGGACTAGGGCTTTGTAACATCCCGATTTTCTGAGCTTTAAAAATCCTTTAATAGTTAGTAGGGAGAAAATTCACCATTTGGATTTATTTGAGTTTAATTGAAAAGCTTAATATTGAACCTTGTGCATCAAAATAATTTAATATGATTAAAGTCAACTTCAACGATGGTCAAAACTATTTTATTTGGATTCTATGTGCTTGAATATATTTTCTAGTTTTTTCTAGAATTTTTCCAAGTTCATTTGCTATTTTCTAATCGCCATTTGGATTTTCTGGTATTTTATAAAATAGAAAACCTATTTAAATCTTGGAAATCCTCCTTGGGCCAAAACCCAACCCTTTTCAGTTTCAGCCCAACTCCTGTGCGGCCCAGCGCGTGCGTCCGCCTCCGCTGACAAGTGGGTCCCGCTTGTCAGTCTCAGCCTCTCTTTCTCTTCGCGTGCGCTCGATTCAGTCCTAGCCGTTTGATCTTGTTTGAACGGTCAGGATCACATGGCTGTTCGGACGGTCTGAACGTCACACTTGGTGTGAGCCGTCCAATCAAGGTTGGACGGTTAAGATTTGTTCGGCTGTTCGGATGATCCGAAAGTCACACTCGCTCTGGATCGTCTGTTTAAAATCCGATGGTCAGGACTAACGGTCCGAAAGTTTCCTTTTGTTCGCGTTGGCTTAGCCTCGCTGCCAGGTGGGCCCCGCAACTTCATCGTCTCTGACTCGCTTTCTTCCTCAAGCGCGTCGGGTAATCATCGCCATGGTTAAGCTCCAAGCTTAATCCGGCAATATCAATTTCCAAACTAAAACCTTCTAGATTTCTTTGCCAAACCTTATCTCTTGATATCCCGCACCCGTATCTGGTTTCAATCGTGCCCAAATCCCTTTTTATCCCCGAGATTTCCAAATTAGGTTTCGTGTTCTTCACAGACTCGATTTGGGGATTTCCAAATCCGTGCAGCCACGGCCCTATAAAAGGCGCCCCCGAGTTTGCAATCTTGTCCTCAACCCAAAGCCTCCATCAATTTCACCCCGAGAGCCTTAGCGCTGCCACAATTGGAGATTTAGGTTTCGGTCACCGGAACCCTAAGACTTCAATTTCGCTGCCGTCGGTGATGCCCTGCCTCCGTGGAGCACACCGTCGTGTTCCTCATCATCTAAGCTACCTCCAGAGCCCTTCCTCGTCACTGGAGCTTTGATCTGACAAAACCCGAGGAGCTTCGCCGCTTAAAGCTCGCCGCCGGTCATCACCGTCGTCCTCTACCACCCGGAGTTGGCTCATTAGGTTCGCAATAACCTGAGCTTTATCCTGGTACCACTCGCCGCCGGTAAATCGCCGCCGTTCGCCGGTTGCCATTGGTTCGATGCACACTGCGTCGTCGCCGTCGAGCCACGCCAATGACAACTCGGCGCCTGGCGACTTTTTGTGTGCACGTGTCGCGTGCGTGGCGCCGTGTCAGCATGCACGCGTGGCAGCCTCGCCAACCCAGATCTGAATCAGTTTGGCGAACTTGATCTACCGTGAACCAGGTCGCTGATGTGTGGGCCCCACACGTCAGTGATTTTCTTTTTCTTTTTCTTTCTTTTCTGGTATTTCCAATTGGAAAATAATTTAGACAATTCCAGAATTAGGGTTTCTTTTAAATTCAAACTTCCAAAGCTCATATCTTTTGAATCCAAACTCCGTTTGAGCCCATTCAAATTTCTAAATTCATCTAAATTTTTGGAGTTGGTTTTGCCTCTGTTATTTATTTGTTTTGTTTGTTTGCTTCGTTTCCTAGTAAACGTTGATACTTCGGGAAGATTTGAAGAAGAAGGAACACCTCAAGAGCAAGATCAGTACCTAGACCTATTTCAAGGCAAGTTATACCTTTGATCATGTTGAATCCCAGTTTTCTAAAATTACTTTGATTCAAATTATTGCATTTACTTTAAGTATTTATTTAAATGCTTTTGGGTTTAGTTATTAATCCAATTTGATATAACCACCTTGTCTAATTGTTATGTCTTAATCTTTTGTCACCCTAGATTGGTTCTTTAATTAGTTGGTATTATCGTAGCACCAACGTGGGTTAGTTGGATACGATTAGTCTACTTAGCCATGCCACGAGTCATCATCTCATGTGAGTTGCAAATATAAACTTGACTAAGTGATTATGGAACTATATGATAAAACTGTGTGTACTATGTGCTATTACTCGTTGATGGCATATGTTGCACTTAACCAACAGAGTCAGAAAGGATTTAGACAGAGGCAAGTGGACTGTGTATTGTTATGGTGGATCTGTGTGCATGGGCTTAAAAATCTGTGTGCATAGGGATTTGTAGTAAATTGGAAGTCTTGCCTTGGTCAATTAAGGACTTAACTTTGTGTGCCATTGGCGAGCCTTCTTATGCGACCACATGCCCGGTATGGGGCCGGACCTAACTTAGTAAGTTATGGAATCTTGACATTGCTACTCAGGTTGTAGGTTAGACTGTGTTGATTGGGTGGAGGTGTGCTACCAAATAGTTACATCACGAGGCGGTTCGTCGTGTCCCTGTCCAACGGTGTGTGTCGTACCTATCGCTGTGTATGGCTTGGTATGACAGTTTGTAAGCACACTGGGAGTATCAATGTTTGAGATGAAGTTTCTGAAACGTTTTGTTGTGATTAGTGCTTGCAACACTAGTTGTATCTTGTGGGTAAAGTATACAAACTCTGCAGAGTGTTAAATCAATCTATTCGAATAGCCGTGTCCGTGGTCATGGACATGCTCGGTGATTTCACACGAGGGGTAGATGTTCATAAAAACCTTGGGAAGGGAGCTATGTGATTTATGTCATATGGCTATGTGAATAACTTGTTTATGCTATGTGTCTTTGTGAAATCAAACTGTTAAATTATTATTATTTAATTATTTTACTTATACTTTCAATCTATTATTTGTATTCAAACTGCAAATGTTGCATTTCTGCAAAAGAACCACAGAAGCCATTCCTTTGGAATAAGCCATCATGTATAAATTGCATTTCTATGGTATGACTTGCGAGTACGGTTGTGTACTCATGCTTGCTAAATCATATCAACAGAAGAGGAGGAGTCATCACTTGCTTTCGAGGTGGAGTTCGTTGAAGGTGCTTGATCGTAGGGTCTTGATCCCAGTCGATTGCCTGTGGTGAATTGATGGGATACCATTGCCGTTTCTGTTTTCGTTGCTATTTAATTCTCTGTTAGCCCTACGTGGCTTAATAAGTGTAAACTCGACCTTGAGGTCAAAACCCTTATTTGTTAATCAAATTACTCGTTTGTCCTATTAATCGCCTTGTGTGGATCGATATTCATCTATGTTGAAACTGTGTGCACTAGCGTGATCCTGGACTAGTGCATTATACATAGAGGGTCCAGAATTGCATTTTTGGTCCCGATAGAGGCGGTATCAGAGCCATACTGACTATAGGTCTTGACCTTTGTTAGATCGGTCGTCTTAGAGAGTCCAAAGTATTTTCTAAAGAAAAATTAACTTGCAAGATTAATTGAATTGCTTAACTCCTCTCATGTCTTTCTTGACTCAACTATTGCTAGAATCTTTTCCTCTCCCTACTGTTTTAACTTGGTTCCTATCCTCTTGTCTGTCTTGACAGATGCTTCATACCTACGGTGAGCGCAAAGGCGGACTTGCCGTAGAGCTTTGGAAGCTGTTGCAGGTACTTGGAGGCTTCGATTGTTCAATGTACCGTGGCAACCATTGGGTGGGCAACGTGTGAGATCGTGGAGTGATCTCCTGTCTGACTGTCTATGCGAGGAGGAACACAAAAGCTAGCCAGCCTTTGAACAACTCAGTCAGAAGGATCAACTTCGCAAAAGGAATTCAAGAGTCATCACGCCTTGCCATCCTCAGGATCTGCAACATCTATGCGCGTGAGCTACAAGATACTGTCTTCCGCTACCATCCCAAAGCTGTAGTCGTGGATCTACCAGCACGCTACCCGTCCACGAGTGGAGAAGGCAATGCTACAGTGGTGCACCTCGCCCAGTTCTCAGCTGCTCAGGAGGAGTCGCTAGAGTTAGTTGCCACCGAGCTGAAGTGTGTGTACGAGACCTTGGACAAAGCTGAAGAAAGGATCGTTGTTCTAGAGCAAGCTCTCTACGGTCAGCACGAGCCTGAAGATGATCCAGAAGAAAAAGATCCGAAAGAACCAGAAGAACCAGAGGAGGATCCCGAAGAAGATCCAGAGGAAGATCCGCAGGAAGAACCCGTAGAGCGGAGGAGCGGTTGTGCTCGATCTAAGCACACTGTTCTGCTTTGCACGATCCGATGCATCGAGGATCGATTTCGAGATGACCGCACACTTCGAGTCTCTGATGGCGGGAGCACCGTCGTGGCTGTGGAGGCTACCTTAGCGACTGAGTTCGCTATATTTTCAGTTTGTCAGGCTTAGCCAGTTTCTTTTTGTAAGTTGCCATTTAGGCGGTAGATTATGTGCTTAGGTTCGTTGTTTTTCTTGTGTGCGAGTATGAGCTGCAAAGGCCCTTAGGCATTTGTTGCAGCCATGCTAAGACCCTTAATAAAGTATTTCAGTTGGTTTTCTTGAAGTTGTGGTTGTTGGGTTTAATCCACCCCCTCGTTTAGTTCTTAACTCATCTTGTGCTTTCTACCTTACCTAACCCATGGAGCTTCATCAGATGGTTCAGACTCGTCATGCATTGCAAGTGGATCCACTTCGAGGATTAGAAGAGAATGAGTTGACCCCAGAGCAAAGTACCACCACAAGCACCCTCTTGACTTGCGAGAACTTTGGAGCTTTCATGGCGGCCGCATACAGATGATGTACACCATGATGAATCAACTGCAGAGCATGAGTAATCAGAACAACAACAACAATCATCACAATGGAGCCCCAGTTGATCATGGTCACCATGGACTATCCAAACTTGCTGAATTCATGAGGACTCGTCCACCAACTTTTGCTGGACATGTCTCGCCAGTAGAAGCTGATGATTAGCTTCACGTAATTGAGAGGAAGCTGCTGATCACTCAATGCAGCGACCATGAAAAGGTCTTGTATGCCACCCATCAGATGGAGGGCATAGCCGCTGAATGGTGAGAGAATTTCTGTGCAGTGCAGGAGGAGCCGCAAAATATCACTTGAGAAGAATTTTTCACCGCTTTCCGTCAGTATCATGTGCCTAAAGGGATAATGGATTTAAAGAAGGATGAGTTTCGTGCTCTCAAGCAAGAAGCTATGTAGTGACTGATTATCTGAATAAGTTTTCTCAGCTATCTCGCTATGCTACAGAGGATGTTGCCACCGACAAGTCTCGTCAGAGTCGCTTCCTGAAGGGTTTGAACTCAGGACTGCCAGTCTGCTTACCCACACTTTCCCAGATTTCCAGGAATTGGTTAACAAGGCATTAGTTATGGAAGACAAATACAAAGAATTGGAGGACAATCGCAAACGGAGGATGGTTCAGCAAGGAAGTCACCAGTCACAACAGAGAGCAAAAATGGTGCCTAGCAGAGTGTCTGTTTGGTAGTAGAATTCTTCGAACACACGCACCGCGTCTACACCTCGTCCAGTTTCTCAGAACTTTCGCAACCCCGCGCCAACCAACCCCAATCCAGGGAACAACCAGCAAAATGCACCGAAAGTTTGTTATTCTTGCCGTCAGCCATGTCACCGCCAACCGATTCTGCGAAGGAACAATCACTCGATGCGCTTCAATCTTGGAGCTACACCTGCCAAGACACCAGCACAGTGCAATCAAGGAGTTTCTTAGAGTACCAGTCAACCAGGAGGAGCACCTCAATCTGTGGCCAAAGGTCGTGTCAACCACGTCACTCTGGAAGGAGCTCAGGAAGCACCGAACGTCGTACTGGGTAAGTTTCTAGTAAACTCAGTACCTGCATCAGTTTTGTTTGATTTTGGAGCTTCGTATTTGTTTGTTTCTAGAGTTTTTGCAATTAAGAATAACTTGAAAGTTATGCGCCTTAAGCATACTCTGTTAGTCCAGTCGCCTGGAGCAGAGCTAAGTTCTAAAGTGGGTTGTTTAGGAGCTAAGTTACTCATAGCTAGAGTTGAGTTTCTAACCAACCTAATTATTCTAGACACCCAGACCTTAGATGTCATTCTTGGCATGGATTGGTTAACTAGGCACAAAGCTGTGCTAGATTGTGGCCGAAGAGCCGTTACAATCGAGGATACTAAAGGAAACAAGGTAGAGTTTCAAGCTACCTCAGTACGTGATGGACATTTGTTAGTCAATAGTTTGAAGGTAGATGCTTTGGAAGATGTGCCTATTGTCAAAAAATATCCAGATTTATTTCTGGAAGAATTACCAGGAATGCCACCAGACTGTGACATCGGGTTTATCATCGATCTAGTGCTAGGAACATCACCGATTTCTAAGAGACCCTATCGGATGCCAGCCGATGAGCTAGTGGAAATGAAGAAGCAAATAGAAAAACTTCTGGAGAAAGGTTTTGTAATACCAAGTTCGTCGCCATGGGGAGCACCAGTTTTATTTGTCAGAAAGAAAGATGGAAGTATGAGAATGTATATCAATTATCGATCTCTCAATGAAGCCACCATCAAGAATAAGTACCCATTACCTCGGATTGATGATGTGGATATCATGGAGATATACTCATGATCTTAGGATGATGAGACAATTGGCAATAGCTTTGAAGTTTTGTCAAAATTGAAGTTTCAGCAAAGTGTTAGGATAATCGGTAGTACCGGCAAGTATGTTGCGGTACTACCGCAGAATGGTACGACTACAAGTTGAATGGCGGTAGTACCGCAATGCAGTAATCTCGGATGTTACTTGGCGGTATGAAAATTACAGAGAGAGTGTTTTTTGGGGAGTTTTGGTCTTCATTAAAAAGCAGACGACGATTATTGAGCGGTACAACCGCGATCTTGATAATCCACTGGTAACATAACTATAATGATAGTACCGATTGTGTTTTAAGTGTCTGTCAGCTTGGATTTTTGGTATGTCGTTAGGTCAAGTTTATGGGCTTCTGTGCATATGTGTTGCATGATGCATGTTTTCACTAACGTGGGTCAAGTTGTGAAGGACTTGTTCCCGGAAACGATTTCTTGGTCTATTGCTGTGCAGGTTGCTTGGAGGTCAATGGTGAGGATGATCGGGACTAAGCTTGGAGAGCTGAGTTTCAGAACAATCGAGTATGCCAGGTGAGGTCAATGAACTCAAGCATGGCGCAGAATGGACAAGGATGACCGAACGGGCAGTTCGGTGCGACGGGTTGGATCAAGCGACGCAGGGGTCGGTGCAAGTGCCATGGAGGTTTCGGTGGGAGCCGGATGGGAGAGACTTGCCGACATCATGAGAGCCATTGATCAACCTACACGTGGTGAAACATGCGACTGCTTCACCAAATCTGGACTCGGTCTTCGGAGAATGATCGAGAAGGGGTATTTTGGTAACATCACCTAAATACCGCCTTGGTGACCTTTTGCTAACCCATGGCGCAAGACGGCTCAAGGAGAAGCGGTTTAGATCAAGAGCAGATGAAGACGACGCTTTAAAATGCGTTCATGAGTTAAACTCATTTGTGTGTGGGCTTAACGGGTGCCCAAATTGGAATATTCTCTAGATGCTAGTCTCTAGTATAAATAGGAGAGGGTGCTGTCCAGCACCTCTGAACCCTTTGCATTTTCATAACCCTAGTTGGTGTCTTAGGGTTTTGGAGAGAGAGATGGAGGGGTTAGGGTTCTTGGGAGTGGATTGATTGTGTGCTCTTGGGCTGAGCTTTGTCCTCCAAGATGGAGTGGCTGTAAACATCTATCTCGAATCAATCCAAACAAGTTTCTCGAAGTTGAGTTTATCCTTGTTCTTGCTCTCGTTCTTTGTTGATTTTGTGTTTTTGATGATTCAATGATCTTCCCTTGAGTTCTTGTGTTGATCTTGCTTGTTGTGTCATGTGGGAGACCATCTAAGATCATCTTGATCATTCTCTTCGCACAAGCAAGTCTTTAGATCAGATTTGAGCCTTAACTCGGTTTTGAACCAATCTTCGTTCAAATGGAAAAAGGTTGAACCTTTGATGTGGATCTTCTCAATCTTTAATTGGAATAGGTTCTTAACCTCCTAGAGAAGATATGTTTTAAGTTTCATAGAGTTTGGCCAAGTGGATCAAAAGTTATGCCAATTTTGGATTTCGTCGTCGGGTTGTTCCAGGACAATCGGTAGTACCGCCCATTTGCCTGCGGTAGTACCGCTCACTTGCCTGCGGTAGTACCGATTTTTGGTTCTTCAGCACTTTTTTGTGTCTATTGATTGATTTGCTTGGGGGTTAGGAGTGGATTCAATATAAGTCTTCCGCTATGCTTATTTATTGATCTTCATAGCTCACATGGCTATTGGAGTGAAATATGTGTTGAATCCAATCTAAGAGAAAATTTTGATCGAGCTCCTATTCACCCACCTCTAGTCGCCTTTCCGGTCCTACAAGTGGTATCAGAGCCTAGTTAGCTCTTCTCATAGATCTTAACCGGTCTTAGGAGCCATGGCGTCTGACAAGTATTCCACCAAACCACCTGTGTTTGATGGAGTCGATTTTTCTTACTGGAAGGCTCGTATGCATGCCTACATTGAGGCTCAAGGGCACTTAACTTGACTTAAGGTCAAAAATCCTTATATAGTGTCAGCCAATGACGATGTGATCACACCTGATGTGGAGGCAAATAGCAAAGCTCGAAACTTCTTGATTCAAGGGCTTAGTCGATATGAGTTTGAGCGTGTCGCTCACTTGAGGTCTGCTCACGAGATCTGGAAGACCCTTGCTGACTACCATGAGGGCTCTACTGCGATCAAGGAAGTGAGACAGAACCAACTTTAGAAAGAATATTCAAAGATCGAACAAAGGCATGATGAATCTTTGAATGAGTTGTGGGGAAGATTTTACAAAATCCTTCATGACTTGCGTGCTGTGGATCTTGTGTTTACTGAGTCTAAGAATGCACGTCAGCTCTTAGGTGCACTTGACGTGAGAGTTTGGGGGATGAAGATCACTTCTATCAATGACAACACTATCATGAGTGAGCTTACCATGGATAAGCTCTACTCGAGGTTGAAGACGCATGAGATTGACTTCATCTCGCGTCTCCCCAAGACAGAGTTGATAGCTCTAGTGGTTGACCCATCTAAGGGTAGCTCTTCTGATTCTTTGGATTTTGGCTCATCTGGTTTTTCATTATCCGCCTTGTACTCCTTGAGTGATGAGCAGCTAGAGAAGCTACCTGAGGATGACTTAGCCCTCCTATCCACAAAATTCACGAGAGCCTACAACAAAGTGAGGAACAAGAGGAGAAGTGGCCATGTTACCTCCTTTGAGTGTGGTGAGCCAAACCACATTTGGGCCAAGTGCCCCAAGCTGAAGGGCAAGGAGGAGAAGGACTTCCGGAGGCGTCCTCAAGCTCGAGATGCAAAAGCCAAGAAGCCCAATTACCGGAAGTTCGTCAACCGGATCCTTGCCGCTCTTGAGAATGTTGATATGAGCGATGTGGACTCGGGGACGGAGGGCGGCGAGGATGATTCCCACAGCAATACGAAGGCCCAGGACTTCATCGGCATGTGCTTCATGGCCAAGGATAGCCACGACGTCGATTCTTCTAACGATGACGATCCCTTCAGCGATCTCGATGAGGTATGCCCCTCGCCAAATGAGATGAAACGTGCTTTGGTTGCTGCTGAATGAAATCTGAAGAAGCAAGCTAAAATGATTAGGAGACATGATATCATGATTGACAACTTGAACCTAGAAGTGGTTAGGCTCAAATCCATTAATCCTGTTGATGATTGTGATTCTTGCTCTAGCTTGCATGATGAATTAGCAAATCTAAAATCTGCTTATTTCTCTATTTTTAATCAACTTAAAGATGCTCTAGATGAACTAGAATCTCTCAAATCTAGTCCTAGTCATGGTTGCTTGGATGCTATTGTTTTAGATGTGACTTCAGTAGATGCTATTTCTTCACCTTGCTCAAATTGTGCATTGCTCGAATTGAAATTGGATAGTGCTACTAAGGAATTGCTGAAATTTAATGCTAGTTACACTTGCTCTCATTGTGAGGATAGTAAGATTAAAATGAAGGAAATAACTAAAATGGTTCTTCATTCTAAGACTGCTTCCTATGAAAATTGTCATAAACTCACAATTAAGAATGATGCTCTAAACAAGACTCTAGAGGAGAAATCTAAAATTGAACAATCCATGTCCATGACTGCATCCAAGAAAGTAGTTGATTCTAATTCTTGTGCCTTTTGTACTGAAGTTGGGCATAATTTAGATGGGATACAAGAGGTGTTTAGAGTCAAGTTTAAAGAGCAATTGGGTAGGATTAGGAATGCCTCTTGTGTGTCTTGTGAGGCCTTGAAGGTTGAGACAGCTCTTTATAAGGAAAGGTATGATAGGGCAATCAAGTCAAATAAGTGTGCCTCATGTAAGGACCTAGCCAAAGAAAATGACTACCTCAAAAAGACTCTTGAGAGATTTTCTAATGGGAAGAAGAACCTTAACATGATCCCTGATCAATATAAGGTGAGTGTAAAGAAGAGTGGTCTATAATTTAATTCCCTAGAGTATACCAAGAACCACCCATCTAAGGTTGCGAGAGCTGTTGAGAGTGGCAAGTTTGAGGTAGAACCCCCTGAGCCATCTAAGTTAGTCTTTAGATCTGCAGGTTTTGCCCAAACCCTTCCTAGCAAGACAGATGCTTCTAATTTAGCAGATCAGACCTCTTAAAAGGTCAAGTATCATTGCATCTTCCGCAAGAAGGATGGCCACATAGTTGAGTTCTGCTTCCATAGAGCTAAGAGTGAGAGGAAAGAGAGAGTACGTGCTTTGAGGTCCATTAGAGGAGTTTCTTCACGTTCTACTGTCCCTAGAGTCAGGCAGCCTGTCTTTCCTATTAGACATAGGCCTAGGTTTGTAGATGACTTTTTTGACTCTTTTGGTGGCTCTAGACAGCATTTTGGGTTAGGATATCGTGAGGAGAGACCATGGGTAGCATCTAGACAGGGGGAGTACCGATCTTTTGGTAGGCCGATTCGGAGAGGTCTAGGTGTTGCACGTGTGCATTCTTATGATTATCCCACTAACCATTCTATTGCTGCTTCTACTACTGTTTCTAAGCATCGTGTGGCTCAGTACTGGATTCCTAAGTCTTTTATCACTAACCTCAATACTGAGGTACAGATGTTCCCTGCTTATGTCCTGTAGGTCCGTCGTGCGAGGAAGGCGGACATATGGCTTGTTGACTCTGGATGTTCTCGACACATGATTGGAGATTCTAGATGGTTCTCCTCCCTCACACGTGCATCCGGCAACGAGTTCATCACGTTTGGGGATGCTTCTACCTGGTCCGTGACAGCCAAGGGCACAGTGCGCGTTAACAACAACTTCATGCTTAAGGATATCGCGTTGGTAAGTAAGCTGAGGTATAATCTACTTTCTGTCTCTCAGCTTCTTGATGAGGGTCTAGAAGTGAGGTTCAAGAGTGGTGAGTGTAGAGTTCTAGACTCCTCGGGTGAGCATGTCTTTGGGATCTCTAGGTTTGAGAGGATCTTTAGTGCTAATTTCAGTATCTCTTCTGCTTCCAGCCCTAGGTGTCTTGTGGCTTCTAACTATCATGACTTAGTGTTGTGGCATCGTAGGCTTGGATATATAGGATTCGACCATTTGACCAGAGTTAGTAGCAAGAACTTGATTAGAGGTTTGCCTAATTTTAAGAATGTTAGAGACCTAGTGTGCACACCCTATAGACATGGTAAGATGGTTTCTACTTCTCATCCACCTCTTACTCTAGTGATGACTGATGGACCTGGTTAGCTCTTGCACTTAGACACAGTTGGCCCTTCTAGAGTTCAGTCTGCAGGAGGGAAGTGGTATGTGCTCGTCATTGTGGATGATTTCTCCAGGTACTCATGGGTATATTTTCTGGTTTCTAAGGATAAAACATTTGGCTGTTTTAGAGAGTTGGTCCTTAGACTAGCAGTTGACCTCCCTGGAGCCTTGAAAACCATTAGGAGTGACAATGGCACAGAATTCAAAAACTCTTCTTTTGCCACATTCTACACTGAGAGAGGACTTGAGCACCCGTTCTCCTCACCTAGAGTTCCCCAGCAGAATGGGGTTGTAGAAAGGAAGAACAGAATCTTTGTAGAGATGGCTAGGACCATGCTAGATGAACACAGCACACCTAGGAGATTTTGGGCTGAGGCGATCTCTGCTGCTTGCTATGTGTCCAATAGGGTGTTCTTGAGATCTGTCATAGGCAAGACTTCCTTTTGAACTTAGATTTCGTCATAGATCTAGAGTCTCTCATTTCAAGATTTTTGGTTGCAAGTGCTTCATTCTTAAACATGGCAACTTGGATAAATTTGAATCTAGATGTTATGATGGCATTTTCCTTGGATATCCTGCTTATTCTCGTGGCTATTGTGTACTTAATTTGGATACTAACAAAATTGTTGAGACTTGTGAAGTCACTTTTGATGAGGCTAGTCCTGGTATTAGACTCGATGGTGCAGGTACACAGGTCTTTGGTGATCGAGAGAGTATCTTAAATCGGCAGCGACTCTAAGGATGAGGACCCAATCCATCCTCTAGGCACTCTGAGATGGTTGGAGAGCACGCTTCTACTTCTCGAGCCAGAGTCTGACCTCTTCCCACCTTCACCGGCGTTTCGAGTGGCTCTGCTCCTACCTCCACAGCTCATGAGGTAGAGGCCACATCTACACCAGGACCTCCTCTTCATATTTAACGACAACACCCACCAGAGCAGATGATTGGGGATCTCCGTGAGCGAGTTACTCGCTCCAGGTTTATCTCTCCAGATCTCATACACATTCTGATTTTGTTGCGTCTTTTGAACCCCGAGATATCACCTATGCTTTATCTGATTCCTCTTGGGTCAATGCCATGTATGAAGAGCTTGAAAATTTTGAAAGAAATCAAGTCTGGACCTTAATTGAACCTCCACCTAATCACAATGTAATTGGAACAAAATGGATTTTCAAGAATAAGCAAAGTGAGGATGGGTTGGTAGTTCGCAACAAGGCTAGGCTTGTAGCTCAAGGCTATTCCTAGGTAGAAGGCTTATACTTTGAAGAGACCTTTGCTCCCGTAGCTAGAGAAGCCATTCGCATTTTGCTAGCTTTTGCATCTTCTAAGGGCTTTAAGTTTTTTCAAATGGATGTCAAGAGTGTCTTCCTTAATGGTTTCATGGAAGAAGAGGTCTATGTCAAGCAACCTCCTGGTTTTAAAAATCACAAGTTCCCAAACCATGTGTTTAAGCTCTCTAAAGCCATGTATGGATTGAAGCAAGCCCCTACAGCTTGGTATGATAGGCTTAAGAGCTTCTTGATTAAGAATTAGTTCAAAATGGGAATGGTAGATAAAACCTTGTTCACTCTCAGGCATGGTAGTGACTTTTTACTGGTTCAGATTTATGTGGATGACATCATATTTGGTGGTTCTTCTCACGCTTTGGTATCCAGATTTTCAGATTCTATGAGCAGGGAATTCGAAATAAGTATGATGGGCGAGCTGACTTTCTTCCTTTGCCTTTAAATCAAGCAAATGAAAGAAGGTACCTTCATTCATCAAAGCAAGTATACAAATGACCTTTTTCGGCGCTTCGACATGGGAAGCAGCAAGCCAATGTCTACTCCCATTGCCACTTCTACCGTGCTAGATTCTGATGAGGATGGAGAGCCCGTGGACCAGAAGGAGTACCGCAACATGATTGGCTCCCTCCTCTACCTCACGGCGTCGAGGCCGGATATATAGTTTGCTGTGTGTCTGTGCGCTCGATTTCAGGCTTCCCCTCGTGCTTCACATCGTTAAGTAGTGCGTCGCATCTTCAGGTACCTCTAGGACACTCTTGATTTTGGACTTTGGTATTCTTCTGATTCTGCTCTCTCCATTCGGGCTTTTTCTGATGCTGATTTTGCGGGGTGTAGAGTGGATTGGAAGAGTACTTCTGGCACTTATCATTTCTTAGGCACATCTTTCATCTCTTGGTCATCTAGGAAGCAGTCCTCTGTTGCACAATCCACTGCCGAGGAGAGTATGTAGCTGCAGCCAGTAGTAACTCTCAGGTTCTCTGGATCTTATCTACTCTGCGGGACTATGAGTTGTCTTTGGATAGTGTTCCTCTCTTCTATGATAACACTAGTGCCATAAACATTGCCAAAAACCCAGTGCAACACTCTAGGACCAAGCACATTGACATTAGATATTATTTCCTTAGAGACCATGCAGAGAATGGTGATGTTGTGCTTCACTTTGTAGAGTCCGAGCATCAGGTTGCGGATATTTTTACTAAGGCTCTTAATTCTTCTCGTTTTGCTTCTTTGCGGGGAGAGTTGGGGGGTTTTTAGTCCTCTTGGCCTGTTTTAAGGAGGAGTTGGCTCTTTTGCATTCATTGTACCATATTGCATTTTAAATTCAGCAACTTGCATTGTAATATAAGTTCACGGAGCCTTGATTATTATCCTTGTGTGACATACTTTCATGTCTTATACCTTGCCATGTCTTGTGCTAGTTTTCTAGATTTATCATAGCTTTTCATGTGTAGTTTAGCTTTTGCCATGCTAGCTCTTTTAATTATGAGAAAATTTGAATTAAAACATGACTTGTTAGATCTTGTGAATAGTTTTGCCATAGTGATCCTCTTATGATTCATGCCATGTCAAATAGGCTAGGTTGAGTCTTGAATCTAATTTGAGTTTTAGTTTGAGCTATATGCTAGTTCATAAGTCAAGCGAATGAAAAATGATTTCTTCTGTGCGAAAAATCTGATCTCACCAATTCTTTCTCATGAGACGGCTTGCCATTGCACTAGGCATGAACTCAGGGGGAGTTTTGGATGACATAGACCACTCTCTTAATCTTATTGCTTGGGATGGTCGAGGCACGGCTTGAGATCTAGCACAAGGCTAAGAAAACAAATTGTGATAATTGGTTGAAGCTTAGGAGGCAGTTGTCGATAGCTCCTAGCCCAGGACTTGCTTTGCTAAGATAAAACCAAAAATCAATTTTAGCAAGTGCTAAATGTGCTAAGTATGATTAATTCCAAGTGCTTGAACAAATTAATTCATCATTAAACTCATAGTGCTCTAAATTGGCTCATTTATAGCATGTTGGTTCCATTTAGTTTATTGACATGGCTTGACTCATTTTTGGATATCTTTGGCTAAACTATGATCTTGAGCACATTGTCATGCTAAACTTTCACTTCATTTCAGATTTTTGCTCTTGTGGCTTTAGCTTTGTTACATATGTTTTGCCATGATATGAAATAGCTAATTCACATAATATGGCTTGGTGTAATACTTGTAGAGTCCTCTTGGATAATTTTTATGGCTCCATTTGCTAAACATGAATAAATTACAGTCATTCCATTTCATTCATGCTCTATTTTCTTCCATGCACCTTGATAAATCTATTGTCAAAGGGGAAGAAAGATTGGTAAACATGTTGTGCTCTAGAGCTTTTTGGAGAAATAGGGAGAAAATGAAATTTCTAGGATGATCATAGCGAGGGGGAGCATTTCGTTTGCATTCTTATGATCTTATTGCATTTCTTGGTTCCTCAAAATGATCAAAGGTCAAATTGAACAATTGTTCTTTCTTATAGATCTTAATTGAGATTTTTGACTCTTCTCTGGAATTTGAAGCTTTCTTCTGCCTTATCTCACTTGTCGATACTATTCTAAAGCCAACTTGGTCACTTCCTTTGCATTCACTTGTCTTGGGATTAAGTTGTGCCTTTGCACGAAAACCGGTGTTCTTTTATTTTCAAAACCTCAAAACTTACTTTTTTTTTGGGAAATTGCCAATGTGTTCATCAAGGGGGAGATTGTGGATATCATGGGGATATACTCATGATCTTAGAATGATGAGACAATTGGCAATAGCTTTGAAGTTTTGTCGAAATTGAAGTTTCAGCAAAGTGTTAGGATAATCGGCAGTACCAGCAAGTAAGTTGCGGTACTACCGCAGAACAGTTCGACCGCAAGTTGAATGGTGGTAGTACCGCAGTACGGTAATCCCGGATATTACTTGGCGGTATGAAAATTCCAGAGAGAGTGTTTTTTGGGGATTTTTGGTCTTCATTGAAAAGCGGTACGACCGCAGTTATTGGAGCGATACGACCACCGTGCGGTAGTACCGCTGGTAACATGGCAGTAGTACCAATTGTGTTTCAAGTATCTGTCAGCTTGGATTTTTGGTATGTCGTTAGGTCAAGTTTATGGGCTTCTGTGCATATATGTTGCATGATGCATGTTTTCACTAACGTGGGTCAAGTTGTGAAGAACTTGTTCACGGAAACGATTTCTTGGTCTATTGCTGTGCAAGTTGCTTGAAGGTCAATGACGGTCAACGGTGAGGATGATCGGGACTAAGCTTGGAGAGCTAAGGTTCAGAATGATCGAGGATACCGGGTGAGGTCAATGGACTCAAGCATGGCGCAGAATGGACAAGGATGACCGAACGGGCAGTTCGGTGCGACGGGTTTGATCAAGCGGCGCGGGGGTCGGTGCAAGTGCCATGGAGGTTTCGGTGGGAGCCGGACGGGAGATACTTGTCGACATGATGAGAGCCGTTGATCAACCTACATGTGGTGAAGCATACGACTGCTTCACCAAATCTGGACTCGGTCTTCGGAGAAGGATCGAGAAGGGATATTTTGGTAACTTCACCTAAATACCGCCTTGGTGACCTTTTGCTAACCCGCAGCGTAAAACGGCGCCAGGAGAAGCGGTTTAGGTCAAGAGGAGATGAAGATGGCGTTTTAAAATACGTGCGTGAGTTAAACCCATTTGTGTGTGGGCTTAACGGGTGCCCAAATTGGAATATTCTCTAGATGCTAGCCTCTAGCATAAATAGGAGAGGGTGCTGTCCAGCACCTCTGAACCCTTTGCATTTTCATAACCCTAGTTGGTGTCTTAGGGTTTTGGAGAGAGAGATGGAGGGGTTAGGGTTCTAGGGAGTGGATTGATTGTGTGCTCTTGGGCTGAGCTTTGTCCTCCAAGATGGAATGGCTGTAAACATCTATCTCAAATCAATCCAAACAAGTTTCTCGAAGTTGAGTTTATCCTTGTTCTTGCTCTCGTTCTTTGTTGATTTTGTGTTTTTGATGATTCAATGATCTTCCCTTGAGTTCTTGTGTTGATCTTGCTTGTTATGTTATGTGGGAGACCATCTAAGATCATCTTGATCATTCTCTTCGCACGAGCAAGTCTTTGGATCAGATTTGAGCCTTAACTCGGTTTTGAACCAATCTTCGTTCAAATGAAAAAATGTTGAAACTTTGACGTGGATCTTTTCAATCTTTGATTGGAATAGGTTCTTAACCTCCTAGAGAAGATATGTTTCAAGTTTCATAGAGTTTGGTCAAGTGGATCAAAAGTTATGCCAATTTTGGATTTCGTCGTCGGGTTGTTCCAGGACAATCGGTAGTACCGCCCGTTTGCCTGCGGTAGTACTGATTATCGATAGTACCGCTCACTTGCCTGCAGTAGTACCGATTTCTGGTTCTTCAGCACTTTTTTGTGTCTGTTGATTGCTTTGCTTGGGGGTTAGGATTGGATTCAACATAAGTCTTCCGCTATACTTATTTATTGATCTTCATAGCTCTCATGGCTATTGTAGTGAAATATGTGTTGAATCCAATCTAAAGGAAAATTTTGATCGAGCTCCTATTCACGCCCCTCTAGTAGTCTTTCCGAAATTTCAGAAGCTGAAGCTGGAAGTTGTATCTGAAGTGTTCGTAGCCAGTCTAGAAGTGCGGTCTACTTTGGAGAAATAGATTCGTGAAGATCAACCAAAGGATTCTGTGTTTTCAGATATCAAGAAGAAGATGGCAGAAGGGAAGTTCTAAGATTTCACCATAGATGATCAAGGTATACTGTGGATTAATGGCTGTATCTGCGTACCAAATGTCGATGGGTTGAGACAGCTAATTTTGAAGGAAGCCCATGACTCCAAGTATTCAATTCACCTTGGTAGTACTAAGATGTATCAGGATGTTAAGAATAAGTTTTGGTGGCCAAATTTGAAGCGAGAAGTCGCAGAGTTCGTTGCCTTGTGTGATCTGTGTCAGAAGGTAAAAGCAGAGCATCAGAGACCAGCAGGTCTGTTCCAACCTCTGAAGATTCCAGAGTGGAATTGGGAAGAGATCGGAATAGATTTCATAACTGGTTACCCAGGACTCAATCGAGTTACGATTCGATTTGGGTAATAGTAGATCGTTTGACTAAAGTTGTCCATTTCTTGCCAGTCAAAACCACTTACTCAGGAGATCACCTTGCAGAGCTGTATATGTCAAGGATTGTTAGTTTGCATGATGTGCCTAAGAAGATAGTGTCAGATCGAGGATCTCAGTTCACCTCTCGTTTCTAGCAAAGTTTGCATGAAGCCTTAGGGACTCATCTGAATTTCAGTACTGCTTATCATCCTTAGACAAATGGACATACCGAAAGAGTTAATAAGATATTGGAAGATATGTTGAGAGCCCGTGCTCTAGCTAATGCTACCAATTGGGATAAGAGTTTGCCGTATGCAGAAATCTCGTACAACAACAGTTATCAAGCCAGTCTGCAGATGTCACCATTTGAAGCTTTGTATGGCCGTGCTTGTAGAACCTCGTTGAATTGGTCAGAAATAGCTGAACATTTGGTTTTTGGTCCAGACATTATTCAAGAAGCAAAAGAGCAAGTGTCTATGATCAAGAGCGATTAAAGATAGCTCAGTCGAGGCAAAAGAGTTGTGCTGATAATCGTCGTCGCGATCTCAGCTTTGAGCCAGAAGATTTTGTTTATCTTCGAGTTACGCCACTCAGAGGTGTAAAGAGGTTTCATGCCAAAGGGAAGGTTGCCCCTCGGTATGTTGGTCCGTTCAGGATTTTGGATCGTCGTGGGGAAGTAGCTTATCAGTTAGAGCTGCCGCAGTTGTTAGTAGGAGTTCATGGTGTCTTTCATGTCTCTCAGTTGAAGAAGTGTCTTCGTGTGCTAGAAGAGCAAGTCCCGTTGGAGTCAATCGAGTTAAAAGCAGATCTCACTTACAAGGAGCAGCCAGTCAATATTTTGGATGTCGCAGAGGGCCAGACCAGAAGCAAGACCGTTCGTTTTTGCAAGGTCTAGTGGAGCAACCACTCAGAAGGAGAAGCAACGTGGGAGCGCGAAGAAGAGTTGAAAGCCGAGTTTCCTAGCCTTTTCTCTAGCTAGTCTGAATCTCGGGGTCAAGATTCCTTTAAGGGGGGGGGAGGTTTGTAACATCCCAATTTTCCGAGCTTTAAAAATCCTTTAAAACTTAGTAGGGAGAAAATTCACCATTTGGATTTATTTGAGTTTAATTGAAAAGCTTAATATTGAACCTTGTGCATCAAAATAATTTAATATGATTAAAGTTAACTTCAACAATGGTCAAAACTATTTTATTTGGATTCTATGTGCTTGGATATATTTTCTAGATTTTTCTAGAATTTTTCCAAGGTCATTTGTTATTTTCTAATTGCCATTTGGATTTTCTTGTATTTTATAAAATAGAAAACCTATTTAAATCTTAGAAATCCTCCTTGGGCCAAAACCCAACCCTTTTCAGTTTCGGCCCAACTCTGTGCTGTACACGGTAGACGTTCTTTCACGACAAGTGGGTCCCGCTTGTCAGTCTCAGCCTCTCTTTCTCTTCGCATGCGCTCCATTCAGTCCTAGCCATTGGATCTTGTTTGAACAGTCAGGATCACATGGCTGTTTGGACGGTCCGAACGTCACACTCAGTGTGAGCCGTTCGATCAAGGTTGGATGGTTAAGATTTGTTGGGCTGTTCGGACGGTCCGAACGTCACACTCGATCTGGATCGTCCATTTAAAATCCGACGGTCAGGACTAGCGGTTCGAAAGTTTCCTTTCGTTTGTGTTGGCTTAGCCTCGCTGCCAGGTGGGCCCCGCAACTTCATCATCTCCGACTCGCTTTCTTCCTCGCGCGCGTCCGTGTCCGTCCGCCATGGTTAAGCTCCATGCTCAATCCGATAATATCAATTTCCAAACTAAAACCTTCTAGATTTCTTTGCCAAACCTTATCTCTTGATATCCCACACCTGTATCTGGTTTCAGTCGTGCCCAAATCCCTTTCTATCCCCGGGATTTCCAATTTAGGTTTCGTGTTCTTCACGGACTCGATTTGGGGATTTCCAAATCAGTGCAGCCCCGGCCTTGTAAAAGGCGCCCTCGGGTTCGCAATCTTGTAATCAACCCAAAGCCGCCACCAATTTCACCCCGAGAGCCCTAGCGCCGCCGCAATTGGAGATTTAGGTTTCGGTCACCGAAACCCTAAGACTTCAATTCCGCCGCCGTTAGTGACGCCCTGCCTCCGTGGAGCACACCGCCGTGCTCCTCATCGTCTAAGCTACTTCCAGAACCCTTCCTCGTCGTCGAAGCATCACCGGAGCTTTGATCCGACAAAACCCGAGGAGCTTCGCTACTTAAAGCTCGCCGCCGGTCATCACCATCGTCCTCTACCACCCGGAGTTGGCTCATTAGGTTCGCAATAACCTGAGCTTCATCCTAGTACCACTCGCCGCCGGTAAATCGCCACCGTTCGCCGGTTGCCATTGGTTCCAGTGCGCCACTGCATCGCCGTCGAGCCACGTCAGTGACAACTCAGCACCACATCAGCTTTTGTGTGCACGTGTCGCGTGCGTGGCACCGTATCAGCATGCACGCGTGGCAGCCTCGCCAGCCCATATCTGAATCGGTTCGATGGACTTGATGTACCGTGAACCAGGTCACTAACGTGTGAGCCCCACACGTCAGTGATTTCCTTTTTCTTTCTTTTTCAGATCACGCTAATACACACAGTTTCAATATAGAGGAATATCGATATCAAAACATGTTGTGATACTGATATACATCATATTCGTCATACATTATAGGCAGGAGGATCGTATGAAAAGAAGACAGATTGTACTACTAACATATACAGTTCTGGTCAAAATAGCTGATGTACTTGTAGCTATACTCCTTTGACATCCATCAAGCCTGAACCAACGACTTTCTTTGGTTATTTCCTCCAATCATTTAAAGAGTAACGCGTGGCCTTCCAAACTAGCCACAAATCTCTACACCTCGCGATCCAAGTGACAGGCACATTAATTATTGTGCACGTGAGAAACACGCATGCTCATTTGCTCCACAAACGGCAGCCTGCAAGCGACAATTAATCTCTCGTGCTCAATGTTCTCCACTGGTGGCCATCAAGCCCAAAGCTCAAGCTAGTAGTTTCAGCCATGAAGATGGAGAGCGACTTCCATATGGCGAGCGGGGACGGAGAAGCCAGCTACATCAACAACTCCACGCTTCAGGTTTGTACTCTCATCACTATCCGTGCATCTCTCAAGAATCATATGCACAACTACGGACACCTAATTAACATTTGGATCTGTTTAATTTCTGTGCATTTGATGAGATTTTGTGTATGGTGCATATGTACGCAAGCAAAAAGCTATGCTCGAGGCTAAGCCGGTGCTTCAGAACGCCATAAAAGAAGTGTGCACGGCTCTTCTTCCTCAGACGATGGTTGTCGCTGATCTAGGCTGCTCTTCAGGGCCAAACACACTCATATTCATCTCTGAGGTGATCGGTGTGGTAGGAGAGCACTGCAAGAAGCAAGGTCACCACCCCATGGAGCTTCAGTTTTTCCTGAACGACCTGCCAAGCAACGACTTCAACTACCTGTTTAATTCTCTGAAGCAGCTGGAGAAGCTTGTTGCAATGAATCACGAAAGTGAAGCACTTACGCTGCCTCCGTACTACATTGCCTGTTTGGCAGGATCCTACTACACTAGGCTCTTCCCCCACAATAGTGTCCACCTCTTCCACTCCTCCTTTTGCCTCCACTGGCGTTCTCAGGTAATGGCAACTCTTGTTAGAGTTGAGTGTCTACATAGAATCAATGTTTGATGTAAAGAGTCCAATCGTGGAATCAAGTCGTAGAATCTTATTATTTCGACACTTTGTATTAGAGATCTTGACAACAATGGTACCAAGACGGTGACAAGCAGAATCCCTCTGCTCTGCCTCTGCATTTGCAGATGTTTAAGGAGATGGAGGGCAAGGCAGGAGAATACAAGAACGAAGGAAACATTTACATCGCAAGCACCACGCCCCCGGCGGTGGTGAAGCTGTTCCAGGAACAGTTCCAGAAGGAGTTGTCGCTCTTCCTCGAGCTGCGTGCTAGAGAACTTGTGGTTGGAGGGCAATTGGTGCTGACATTTCTCGGGAGGGAGAACGAGGACGTATACAACGGAGATCTGAACCACATGTCCGGATTACTCTCACAGTCCCTGCAATCTCTTGTTAAGGTGGTATGTATATATATGCATGCTCACACGGTTCAGTACTAGTATGCCACCAATCTCTAATACTAGTATTAGTTTTAGAAACACTACTCTGCTAGGTGGTGCATGGAACTTACAAGAAAATGGACTGTCGTTTCACTAGGGCCTCGTGGAGAAGGGAAAGCTAGACTCGTTCAATCTACCGATGTATGAGCCATACATCGACGAAGTGAAGGCGGTGGTGGAGCAGAGCGAGCTGTTCGACATCGTTCACATTGAAATGTTCGAGTCGAACTGGGATCCCCACGGCGACTCAGAAGGCGGCGACGCCGTGCGGAGCGGCGAGAACGTTGCCAAGTACATCAGAGCGGTGATGGGGCCCCTGTTTGCGAGTCACTTCGGAGAATCCATACTCGATGAGCTCTTTGACAAGTTTGCGCGTGATGTTGCGGCGCACCTCGAGAAGTACAAGGCGAACATTCAGAGGGAGGACAAGTGCCCTGTCATCGTCCTGTCCTTGAGAAGTAGACGCCACAGTACGTAGCATTATAATACGTGTGTTGATGAGGACAAGACCTGGCATGATTTTCGTCTCTTTCTCTTTATCTATCCAGAATGATCAGGGTATCAACACATGATTTGTGCTGTCGCAGAAGATTAATGATTCGATGATTCTGTCATATTGGTTGACACGCTTATACTAACCGAAATCTCATTTGCCCCCGATTGAACATTAGCCCGGGCGTTGAAATATCTGAGAAGCCTAGTTACACCAAGATTTTCTTCGATGCTTGAAAGTTATTTCATTTCCAATAAGAGTTGAGATTTTTTGAACATTCATGCAGATAGTTATTTCATTTCCAATAAGATAGTTATTTCAACTAGTACTAAATACAACTAGCCAATTAGCCCGCACATTCAACTAGTACACCAAGATTTTGAACTTTGTTACTAGTACTAAAGGGTATGTACAATGATATAGACAACAGTTGTCTATAGTATCCCTTCATATCATCTATAGACAGTACTAAAGACAGTTTCTACAATAGAGCTTCTACAATAGATTGTCTCTTTATATGTCTCTATATACAGCTCCTCTATGTACAATGTGTCTTATTTCTCGTGTTATAGTCGACTACTGCATGAGAGACGACCTAATTCTCTATGCACCCTCTCTCTCCACCACATCATATCGTAGCCTACATGTCAAGACTTACAGACAGTTAACATCACAACATTCTATAGACAGCATGTATAACGGTGTGACGTCAACTGTCTGTAAATCTTGACACGTATAACACGATATGATGTGGAGACAAAAAGAAGTTTATAGATGGTATAAAGATAATGACAACCGTATACCATACATTAGTACCAAAGAATAAAGTTCAAAATCTTGGTATATTAGTACTAGTTGAATGTGCGGGCTAATTGGCTAGTTGTATTAGTACTAGTTGAAATAACTATCTTATTGGAAATGAAATAACTATCTGCATGAATGTTCAAAAAATCTCAACTCTTATTGGAAATGAAATAACTTCCAAGCATCGAAGAAAATCTTGGCGTAACTAGGCTTCTCTGATATTTGAACGCCCGGGCTAATGTTCAGTCGGGGGCAAATGAGATTTCGGTTAGTATAAGCGTGTCTCAACTCTTATTGGAAATGAAAACTATCTTCATGAATGTGCGGGCTAATTGGCTAGTTGTATTAGTCGCCCCTAAAACATTACAAAATTAGGTCCCTATCATCAATTGGAATGGCGACATGAGCTCCTTGTCGCCAATGGACTAGTGGAGGAGGTTCCAGGTTCCTGTTGCCAGTTCAATTGGCAACAGGACCCTATGTGTACTGTAATTTTGTTTGTTAAATTTGGTAATACGTTGAAGTGTCCACGTAATTCGGAATGCACAGGTAGGGTTTAGCCCTCTCGGCTAGCCACTTACGCTTCTGCACGGAACCAGAAATATATTAGAGTCCGTAGACAGAAGCATATTACACGTGGTCACATGGCATGATGGTTCTGCTAATTGCTTTAATCATCCTCGCTACTACTATGGTACACTGCGATACAAGCATCCGGACGATGTAAGTATACATACCTTCAAGAGATAGGATTAACATGGCGGGTAGGACGAGGGACTACTACGGAATAGCCCGACCTACTATGTGGACCGGGGCCATTTGCGCTTCCTTGTGAGCTCGGTGTTGTACTCCTTGTCGGCCGCCTTGGTCTTGGCCGTCATTTTCCCCTTTCTCTCACGCTCTCTCTTGCGAGCCTCGTGCTCCTTGTGCCTGCACGCCTCAAGATGAGCTTATGTCTCCCGTTGAATACGCTCGATGTGCTCTTCGTTGCGACGCTCCTCCTCCCTCTTCTCGTGGTCCCTCTTGGCATCCCACTCCTCACAGTCGAGACGCCACTAGTCGTATGGGTGGATCTCTTGGTCGATCCACTTGCGGTCACCATATAGCGGATCTGGGGACTACGGGTAGACGGAAGAGGTTGTTAGTGCGTACTTTGAAAGAGAAATGGTAGGGAAACATACTATAATCAGTCCTTACCGGCTGTTGATAGCGGCTCGAGTCCCAACAGCGGTTTGGATAGTCTCATGAGTAGTTCGTGCAACCTCAGTAACACATACCCAGGCTGAGTTGCTCCTTGGACTTGAAGAACTTACATGTGTCCTTGCACCAACAGAGGGGCGACATATCCCCCTCGGGCGAGTGTTGTGACGAATGCTCAGTTGGAATGTTCAAGTAGAGGTTGCTGCTATGGGGGGCGTCATTGTGGGGAGGTGCCCTTCTGGCACGCTCCATTTATTCGTCCCGGGCCGCAGCACCCCTTGCGAGTTCGCGGATCTCGTCCCATTGGTTCTTCATCTGAGCGAGATTGTGTTAGAGTCTTGATGCAGGAGAACCCACCATGGAAGGGATAGTACTTATATGCCAAGCCAGCCCTACGTACGCGGCTGAATTGTAATTCAGCTGAAGGAAATTCATGTCCGCGAGGCAGCGGCCCTGAGGAGGAATCATGTGGCAGCGTTGCGTCACGTCTCTGCGGGAAGCAAACTCGTTGAGTCACGTCGCTGCGTAAAGCTGCCTCGTTGGGTCATGTCATCTTAACGTGTGAGACTACCCTCACATCTGCAAATTGTTGTTACTTTTGGACATTGCGGTGCTATTTGTTTGTTACTGTACGACGTGTGATCTTGTCACTCTAAAAAGGTAGCATGGCGGAGTGTGGTCTTGTCACTATGAAAAGTAAGCGTCACAGTGTGTTATCATATCGATCTGTAAAGGTGGCGTGGAGGAGTCAAGGCTAGAAAGAGGGTGGTGTGGGGTGTCCCGATGTTGACTACCTCATGTGGTCGCGGTGTGCACGCAAAAAAGAAATATCAAAACACGAGACTAGTATAATAATAGTTGTACCAAAATTAAATTTTACATGGCATGATTGATATTTAGAAGAACAAATATTTACTCGCGGCTCCTCTTGGGGCGTACCCCGTGTGTCGCCCCTAGCCTCGTCGAGTGCGGCTGCAGGCGTTGGTGCGAGTACGTCAAAGTCTCAGGCAGTTGTGTCACTCGATTGGCGCAAGTAGCCTGAGGGAGTGTCACGAGGGGGTTCAGCGTTGGTTAGCTCGGTCGAGGGGCATCGTGCATCTATGAAGCCCCCACGGAGACCTGGTTGCCATGATGGTCGAAGTAGAAGTCCCCGGAGCATGACTCCTCGTGCGACAAGTCCGACTCGCCCCAAATCGTTGCACGACTTGTGAAACATTATGTTACACATCGAAACATGGTGAAAAAGAAGTATATACACGGATTTTGCTATAAAAAGTGGGCTTCAATGATTTTTTTCATGAAACTCACTTTGGTGTATCTTATAATCATTATTAGAGTATGCTCAAATTGATAAAGAGGTATCATCATAAGATTTAAATGGTATATGAGATATGTGAGTAC
Source organism: Phyllostachys edulis (assembly GCA_036346405.1). NCBI lineage: Eukaryota > Viridiplantae > Streptophyta > Magnoliopsida > Poales > Poaceae > Phyllostachys > Phyllostachys edulis. Next base: position 24,063,357 of record CM070556.1, on the reverse strand, counting down.
GTACTCTTAGGAGTACCATACCATTTTCCTCTCTCTCTCTCTCTCTCTCTCTCTATATATATATATATATATATATATATATATATATATAATAATTTCATTAGAATTGAACTTCCGTGCAATTTCTTTCTCGATATAGACCACCATAGAATCCCGAAGGAAGCCATCTCTCATTTTATTTCGAAGACAGGTACTGATGAGTTTCATAGTTGAAAATGCTCGCTTAGTGGTTGTAGTTGACACGGAAAAAGTTAGCACTAACCTTACCAATCTATAAACCATTGGATAAACATAGGCTTTATCAATCTTAACTAATCCATTTGTCAAATCGACAAGCGAGGACAAACTCTTTAGATCAGGATGATTACATATATCAAGCTAGTAATGCGGTAGTTCACATTCCAAGCTTCCAGCTGAGCTCTCTCTTGGCTAGAAAAATCTGCAGGATAGAACTTCTCCACTAGAGTACGCATATCTGACATGTTGAAAGAGGGAACTCTTGGATCCAATGATACACTTAGTGTCAAAAGCTCCATTGATTGTACACCAAATCGTTTATTCAACTCGTGCAACTGTTGATCTATTACGACATTGAAGACATCCATTTTATAGTGGTGATGAGTGTCAGTATTATCATGCTTGTTGCGAGATTTAGTCACATCAACATACCTGCAATTTATATAAGACTTTGTTAGATTCATGGTTTACACAAAAAAAAAACTTATAAATATTGCCATCCTACATTGCTTGCTGCTCACCAGGCGACCAAGACGTCGACGCCAGAAATTAGAAACTTCCTGGATCGTGGCCAATTACCAATAACGCAAGACACCAAAACCTAGATGAGAATGGAATACAGGAGATAGATGAAATGACAACTACAGAGTCGTGTGTTGCATCGATGGTAGCTGACCAGTCATTAGTTGTGTATCAGGGTTTTGGGCTTTGTTGGGCTTTTTATTTACCAATTAAGTTAACTGAGATGACCCACTATCTACTAAATATTGCATCATAGTTGGAGGTTCGTAAATTCCTTGGGGCCTCTAGGCCCTGGTCGCCCCCCTCTCTCCACCGATGCTTGCGGAGAAGGACAAACTGCACTCGTTCAACTACCAGTGTACGAACCATCGGTTGAGGATAGGGCTGTTCACTTATGCACCGAATAAAAAAAAACAGAATCGTACTGGTCAACTCTGTTTGACCGGTATTCGGTTCGGTTTACAGAAATCTGGTTTTTTTAGGATTCAGTTTTTTTTATTTATAAAACCCGCCTAAAAACCGAACGAACCGAGCAAATGGAGTTCACTGGACTACTGGTTGTCGTAGCGATGCATGCTCGTTGGCCTGTTGGTGGCTTGGTGCTGGGCCTACTGATGTACATGTATAAATGCACTCACAAGAGAGTAACTGAGTAAGGTGAAAGGAGGGTTACAGTTTTGTAGGTTGCTCACAAGGAGATTTCACCGAAGATATAGGAGCATGGAAGCTTCTAATACATTCTATATGCTAACCACAGATATAATCAACATTGGATTTTTCCAATTTTCCACTTTATTCTTTAGTAAGCAGCAATCGTCGAGTTTCTTGCACCAACTATCTCGAAAGTCATCTAAAAATTTGGTTGATGCCAATATTTGTAATCACAAGTCGTCGTATCATTTTTCAATTCGCGTTAACTTTGGTAAATATGGTAGTTATCGATACCGTACCGAAATAAATTGGTATTTATCGATACCGTACTATTTGAATCGAACTGGGGTCCCCACGATGAGCATGCGGGCCATCATGGAGCTCCTGATCACTAGCCATTTCAGAGAATCCATTCTTGATGCTCTCTTCACTAGGTACACGCGCAATATTGCGAAGCACCTCAAGAGGGAGAATACTAACGGGCATGTTTGGTTCTTTACCCTAACTTGCCATATCAAAATTTGGTAATACCTAGAAAATTTGGCCAGTGTTTGTTTTGATTCCAATATGTGGCATGCCCTTGAAAATTTTGGCCACACCAAATATTGGTGCCCATGAAATTTGGCTACAATTTGGTTTGTTGCCAAATTTTGGTACTACCAACGAAAATTTGGTAAAGCCAATTTTTTCTTCACAATTCCTAGGCAAAGTTTGGGTGACCAAAAAGCTAACCAAATAATTGGTAGGGCAACTAGCCCATGAGTTTGCTAGGTGGCATCATTTCGTTGGATGTGAATAGGGACATATTAGTCAATGTCGGTATTACCCATGGGTCCCACATGACATCAATTTTCTTTTGCCCCAAAATATGTCAACTTAGGTCTTGTTTTGTTGATAAAATGACGAGGAACACAATGGTTCAAACGGATCGCAAATCGGATACTCGGTTTACGAAATTTGATCATTTGAAACAGATAAATCAATCTAACCAGGGCAATACCAAATATTGGAGGCAAACCAAATACTAGCCAACTACTTTTTTTTGCCCAGATTTTGGTATTGCCCGGATTTTGGTATTACCAAAATTTGGTTTGGCTCACTAGGGCACCAATCCAAACAGCCCCTAAGTATGCCCTCATCGTCCTATCCTTCATCAGGAGATCCTAGGAATTTATTCATGAGAAAAAAGATACCATCTCTGTGCGCCAATGTATTATTGTTGGACTGAAATAGCGACTAAAGAGGTGAATAGGAACCCACTCTTTTTCACCTTGGTATTCAACTACCTTTTCTCCCCAATAGCTATGAAAAGCTATAAAGATTAAGGCCTCAAGATCACAATGGAGACTTGAGCTGAAACTGAGAAGATCAACCCTCAACACCCTCGCTCGTTTTGATCGTCGGTGCCGGTCTCACTACTGGTGAGGCTGGTCTGACCACTGCTTGAAAATTAGCACGATGACGGATTCATAAGTTGACCTGACTTTTGATCTCATGATCCAAATCCCATGAGATTTCAGACATAGCTCAACAAGAAGGTCTGTAACCTATTCCAATTGACGATCAAGACGAGCGTAGCCAAGGTTCTACGAATTTCTCGTTCGACGGCAAAAAGGATCAAAACCTATGGGAAACTTAAGCTTAATCCAAAAGCTTGCTCATGGGTGGAAAATGGTCAATATGACCTTAGATCAGATCCCACAAGTACTAGCAAGCTAGATCACAGTAAGAAAATAAGGAAAAACTCCTAGAACACAAAAACCTCAAAATCACCAAAGAGAGAGCAAGAACAAGAGAGAACTCGTCTTGAGGACAAACTTGATTGGATTGATTAGAGGGATTGTAGGATTACAGTCATTCCATCATGGAGGACAAAAACTCACTCAAGAGCACCTCAATCACTCAATACATCTATCTCAAACCCTAGCCTACTCTACTTTCTCCACTTTCCCTAAATCAAGGCTTGGTTGTGTAAATCTTGCACCAACTCTTATGTAGTGGAGACTAGATCTAGAGAGAAAATCTTAACGGACACCCGTTAAGCTCACACTCAAATGGGTCTACACTCACGCATGCTTCTCAAAGTGGATGACGATCTGGGTCTCCCGAATTCATCTCTTCGTGTTCTCCTTTTCTTGACCTAAAGCGCTTCTCATTTGTGCCGTCTTGCACCGTTATTTCTTCAAGGTCGCCAACCCAATATTTTAGCGAAGATACCAAAATACTCTTTCTCGATCCTTCTCCATGACTGAGTCCAATCATCGTAAAGCACTCCTATACTTCGCTATGCGTAGATTGATTAATGACTTTCCACATGCCGACAAGTCTCTTCCATCTGGACCACTACGGCACTTACACCGGCCCTAAGCCACTTGATGCAACCCGTTGCACCGAACTTGTTCGGCCGTTCTTGTCCATCCTACGTTTTGCTTAAGTCCAACCACTCCACTTGGCATCATTGATCGTTCTGTACCTCAGCTTTCCTAGCCTAGTCCAAATCATCCTCACCGTTAACTGTAGTTGACTCCAAGCATCCATACACAACAATAGACCAAGAAATCGATTTCAGGTACAAGTTTTTCGCAACTTGACCCACGTTAGCAAAAACATGAATCACGCAACACCTATGCAATGAATCCCATAGCTTCGGCCAAATCCACAAGGTTCAACACACTCATTGTGCATGAACTCCCCCAGGTCAATCAGACCAACGGCCCTCGTTTGGTCTGACCTCCAACTCATCGGTGGTCGATCGCCAACCATAGGCCGGTCGACCGCCAACCCAATAATATGGGACGGTCGACCGCCCACGGTCGACCGCCAACCTCTTACTGGTCGGACCGCTTCGCAATTCTTAGAACATCCCTCTCTAGACTTTTCAGCAAAACTAAGCAAGAATGTTTAAAGCCGTGAGTACATAAAGTACTCAGCAAGTCGTAGAGAACAATAGACAATTAATATTCATGTAAGGTTTGACCAAAGGAATAGCCATATAGTTCTTTTGCAGAAAGCAAATATTGGCAATAAATATAGTAAGTAGATTGTAAAACATAACTAAAAAGGTAATAAATAAATAGAGGAAATAATTGCTTTGAAACATCCAGTAAACCTCTCATTCACTTCTCAACCCAACCATCAAGTGAATATCCCATCCACCAAGTGAACATCACATTCAACAAGTGAACATCTCATTTACCTTCCAACCATTTTTGTAAAACTATATACCTCGTGTAAAATCACCAGACATTGTCTATAACGGAGGACACGACTGTTTAAACATTTTTAACTTTACAGAGGTTGTATAACTTTACCCTAAAAGATAAATCAACTTATAATATCCGTTCACACACTTTCATAGGTACACTACTAAGTGGCAGTAGGAGGGCGGTGGCGGTGGGTTGGGCAAGCGGTCGGCAAACCAACTCCAGCAAGAGTGCAATGTGCCAGCTTGCAATTCCCGTGGGTGGGCAAGCGAACGCGCATCACTGATCTCAACTCACCGGCTTCCGCGGTTCCACCTCAACCGGCCACTCCACCCACATCAACGAGTTTTGGACTGATTTAGCCCTGTAGCACCTTTTATTTCCATTTTTGGCCCCCTTAGCGCAAAAATTCCCTTTCTAGCCCCCCCGGAGGACCTGCTGCCGCCGGGACAGCGACAACCTAATTGTTGCCGAGGCGGGACTAAGCGACAACTAAATGTTGCCAGCAGGACGGCGACACCTAGTTTCTTCTTGACCCACTCAGCAACAACTTTTTAAGCCTGCCGTCTTCTTGCGAAAAAATGGATTAGGGTTTTGGATTGGATGCAAAAATGGATTAGGGTTTGGATTGGATGCAAAATGGAGAGGGTTTGGGAAAAAGAATGGAAAAAGAATTTTTAGGGTTTGCAAAAATGGGGAAAAAAATTATGGTTTCGGTTTGGGTTAGCGGTTTCTGAATCTGAAGTTTTGTTGATCATTTCAATAAGGGTTTGAGCGGGCATTGATATTTGTAAAAAACATTCATTAAGAAATACAGACACGGAGGTTTGCAAATTAGGGTTACATTTTACGCAAAATCGAGGAATTGTACTGATGGACTTGATTGTGTGCTATTTGGACAATTTGATATGTGTTATGGAATTGTCTAAAAATTTAGGATTTAGGTTGCGAAAAATTGGATAGGTTTGGACATTAGGGTTTTATGATTTTATGTGACTTGGAATGTATGGAAGAAGCGCATTGCAACTCCAATCGAGATATCGATATACAATATAAGCTTAGTATACGAGATAATGATGGGATAACACGTCTTTATGACGAATAGTATTTAGGGTTTGAAAAATGGTATTAGTTTTTACATTTGGTATTAGGGTTTGCAAAATCTGACGAATGGTCTTTAGGGTTTGAAAAATGGTATTAGTTTTTACATTTGGTATTAGGGTTTTGCATTTGGTATTAGGGTTTGGAAAAATGCGAGGAATGGTATTAAGGTTTTCAGTCATTCGAATAAGGGTTTTAACGGGCACTAATATTTGTAAAAATACATTCATTAAGAAATATGGGCACCGAGGTTTGTAAATTAGGGTTTCATTTTATGCAAAATCAGGGTTTCGTCGCGGTTGTAGCGCTGTTTGTTGACGGAAATGAGTTTACAAAATTACGAAACCCTCCTGTCACATTGTTGTTGCTTTTGTAATTTGTGTATTATTTTATGCGTTGTGAGAAAGGATGATTAAAAAGCACATCAGATGAGGTATAACCTTGATGATGTAATATTGGAGTCTCTGCTCGATGGAGTCGTCTGAACGTATACGCGTATTCGATCTGTTTCCATCCGTATGATTTTGAAGATGCCTAAAACATGGGCGAGTCGATGTTAAATGCGCATGGTTGTTTACGGGATTGCACTAGAAGAGGCATACTTGCAATATAGGCTTAGTGGAACACGGAACGAAGTACATAAGAGTCCATGAGCGAAGCATCGTTACGCGTAGTGACATGGCATGATGGTTCGACTAATCGTTGTAGTCATCATCGGTACTACTACGATACCTGACCACACAGCATCAAACCATATAAGTATACATGTCTTTGGGGATAGTAAAAACATGGGGGTAGGGCGGGACTACTACGTAACAACCTAACCTACTCGTGGACGGGGCCATTTTCCCTTCCTTGCGAGGTCGGCGTTGAACTCTCGCCGCCTTCCCTTCCCTTTGTCGCGGGAGTGTCACGTCGGTGGTATGTCGAAGTCGTCCATATCCTGCGATTCCATGATGTAAGTGCATCGTATAGTGAAAATCGTAAGAAGGTTGTAAATTATTGATAACCCACATCGTTGATCTGAACGGAGTACGGCGGCCGTATCTGTTTTGTGGCGGCGAACTTCGACGCATGAGCCTTTCCCTTGCCCTTGTCGCGGGATTTGTCCACGTGGAATTTGGTATGTCGAAATCGTCCATGTCCTGCGATTCCATGATGTAAGTGCACCGTATCTTGAAAATCGCAAAAATGATGTGAAATGTTAAGTAACTCACATCGTGAATCGGATTACGCCCAGGCGGCCGGATCTGTTGTGGCGGCCGGGCTCGAGCGCATGAGCCTTTCCTTGCCCTTGTCGTGGGATTTGCCCACGTCGGTTTGGTATGTAGAAGTCATCCATGTCCTGCGATTCTATGATGTAAGTACCGCATGATGCAAAAGCGTAATAAGGATGTAAATTCTTGATAACTCACGTTGTCGATATGGATTACGCCGAGGCGATCTTGGGCTCCTTCGGTGCCTCTGAGCGAGGTCCGATGCGTAAGGTTTCCACCGCCACGAAGTTCTCGGCCCGCGTCGAGTAGTTCGAGATGTATGCTGCTGGATGAATGCCCTGTCGTACATCTCCAGGCCATCGATCCACTGGAAGAAGTGGCAGCGCATCTCGGGCTGCCATTACATGGGGATGAAGTTAAAAATTTAAGGAATTGAGCGTTGGGAGAGGAAAATCGTTAGGCGCGAAAGAAACACTTACGAGGTGGTGCCCGCATGTGTAGTACGCCTTGGGCGTGGTGTGCAGGTGTCTGGTGAATGATCTCGGCTGGTTCGCCACACACACACTGCGGGATTGGAAACCATGGTGGTATCGGAGCATCTTTCATTGATTTATCTGGGTATTGTAGCTGTTTCCTCTTCTGCTTAAGCCACTTTTGCTTCTTCAACAACCTCGCGTAGAAGTTTGCCGAAGAGTCCATAGCTGGGTATGTGTTGTGTAGTGTTGTGTAGAGTTGGGTTTGGTTCAACCCTCTTTTATAAGCTCCATGGTTGGCATGGTGTGGTTAATTTCATGCAGAGTAGAGAGTCTTGTTTTTTAATTCTGAAAAGCTGAGGAGGTAGAGTGTTGTCATGTCGGTCTGAAAAGCTGGCGAGGCATAGTGTTGTCACGTCTTACTTTGCGGCGAAGTCATGGCTTGCTTGCGAGTGCTATCTTATCGATGCGAAAAGTTGGCGGCGAGTGTTTTCACGTCTTTATTTGCGAGTCTTGTCTTTTCGGTCTTAAAAGCTAGCGAGGTGGTCGAGGTTGTCAAGTCCATCTGAAAAGCCTAACCTAAACCTAAACCCTAAAGCTGCAAAAGTGTCTCCTTTGGTCTTATCACCGCGCAAGGTCGCATCGTGTGGTCTTGTCCTTTGCGTAAAAGCTGGCCCATGTGGTCTTGTCCTTTGCAGAAAGTTGTCTCCTTTGGTCTTATCATTTGCGCAAAGCTGCCCGTGTGGTCTTGTCAGCGTGCAAAGTTGCCCCATGTGGTCTTCTCCGCAGAAAGTTGTCTATCTTCTTTGCGCCAACCCTAATTGCATATCGCGTGCCACTACAACGACGACCCGACCATGTCGAGGCGCCTAAGCGGAGAACACTCTATGTGGGTAGCGAGGCACCTTCTACCATTAGGCATAGAGCGGACAAGCTTGTACCTTCGTAGTTTCCCGTTTTGTACGCACTTATATTCTATCTCGTAAAGCATGTAACTAAATGGTGGAAGCGTCGTTGCGGTTGCCTTTTATCGAGTTGACACGTTGCATCGATGGGTCGCGTGCTTTAAGTTATAGGCGTCGATATGCATTGAACAAATGCATTCATGGGTACATAATGTTACTAGTTTATTCTCATTCACGACGGATTGCGATGCATACATAAAGAGTGGACGATGAAATCCCATTACAAGCGAACTTCTACTTGGCAACAACAAGAAATAATAGAAGAAAGACCGCAAAACTAATTAGCTTAACTAATTTCTTGACATGTTCTCAACTCTTTCCATCCTTTCATCCGATCGTTTGAGTCTATTGTCTTCATTATGCATTCTTGGTTCGGAGGGTCGAACCCTTTGGGCTAAATCTGATAACACCACGAGAGTCATCTTGCAAGGTTGCAATTTGCATTGCAATATCTTGGCTCTTGGGATAACCGTCATTACTTGCGGAAGCCCGACATGTTGTGCTCTGAAAAGGAATTGCAGCTTCAAGTGAAAAAAACAATATGGTGTTTGGAATGGAATTGATTAGGCGCAAGTTACCGTAAGATTTGAACACTTCATGAACACTCGGGATGGATTCGTTGGTGTATGCGAGGTGAAAACATTCACCGAATCACTGCAACAAGGGCAACTCAGCTGCTGCCGAAGTGATTGCAATTGTCTGCTCACTCGAAAGTTAGATGAGGTCGAAGACATCCCGTCTAAGACTGGAAGAAAGGAGAGGACAAAATGAAGAGTGAGGTGAATGGCAGCCAAAGCATCCATATATAGCATGTGGTGGTACTGCAATTGGATTGAAGGATATTCGCGTCCGCGAGGTAGCGGGCCCGAGGAGGAATCGTGTGGCAGCGTTGAAGGTAATTCGCGTCCATGAGTAGCGGGCCGGATTGTCATTTGTCTTGATTATTTGGATAACATTTTGTGTCCATAAATCACAATGTCATCTTGCTGCGGCACTACATAAAGCACAATGGCACAACACACAATGATATTATATAACATGCATTATACAACTATGACATTACTTATGGTACATCTCCCGTCGCTGTGCGGACGGCGAATCGATTCTCGGGAAGGTAAACTTGTCAGGAGTGGCGTACATCTCGTAAGTCATAGTAGGGGTGTTGCGTGGGGCGTCGCGATGTCGTGCTTTGATCAAATCTGAAGCGATCTGTTGATCCACTCGTGCTCATCTGCGGGAAAGGGTGCCGTTCGTTAGTTCTTGATTTATGCAGCGGGAAAATTGTTGTAGCTACGTTAAAGCATACCGCATAGCTTGTTGTGTGGGCGAGGATCCTCTGGCGGTCGATTACTGGTAGCGTCGAGCTGGCGGCCAGAGCTTCGGACGACTCCTGGCTCGCGACGGACGTCGCGAAGGGTGGTGCCGAGGAGGTGCCGGCGGTGGAGGAGGTGGAGGGTGCCCTCGCGTCCTCGATCTGTGCATGAACGTCGTATGGCGACCACAAGTTACGCTCTAATTGCAGCCCTCGCGTCCTTGGTCATGGGCGCACCGCTTTGTAGGATCACGATCAATTGTCTTTATGCGACCACGGCGTAGAACTTCTAAACCCTCACGCTCGTCGATCAAGGTGGTAGTGCTGCAAGGAAGTAAGTTAGAAACGTGTTGTATTGTTGAAATTTGTACGAAGAATGTTTTACCGTCTCGTCCTGGCGTGCCGCTCGGTGACGGTCGGGACCTGCTAGTACAACAGCATCTTCTATGACATCCACTGGACGCTCTGGCGCTGGCCCAGTAAGCCTACACCTAGTACGCGGAACGTACCACTGCAAGTACGCAGCATACGTCTGGATGGTGTAGCCTCGTAACTCGTGTACAACGTCTGTCGCCGCGCTCTCGCCCCACAACGCCGTCCACGGCTGCTGTGTCTGCCTCCAGTCGTTGCTCCTCCGGCCTCTCCTCGTTTGTTCGCAATTGAATTCGGATGTCATAAAATGTAAGTCAGAAATGCGGCTAATATGAGGCAACAAAACGACATACCGGTGTGCCTTCTCGGTGAGAGGTCGTCTTGGCCATGGTGGCACCTCCTGGTAAAGCCCAAACTGTCTCATGACCCGCTGTGGATTGTACGGCTCGACCATGTGGGAGAAGACAAGGTGGCATGTCGTCAACCATAGCGTCTCATCCTGAGTGCACTGCGAGGATAATCCATAGGGGGCCGTCTCCGCAAGGAACTGTGCAGTCCAGTGCCACTAGATGACCTCGTCCTCGTGTAGAGTCTCGAATAGGTTGTGGAACTCAGGGTACAAACGCCTCGGTCTCTCTCTGGCCCAACGTAGGGTGGCAAGTGTCCAACGCGTTCCCATTGTAGGCCCATCGACGGGGTCCTAGCCTCTAGTACGACCATAAAGCTCGTCTGTCAACTGGAAAGGATGCACTCTGCTATGAAAATACGGCCGACCAACTGGAAAGTGCTCCCACAACCATAGCTGCAGCAGTGTGTAGCATACCGCGAGGACTGGCTCCCCGCCCGTACTACGCTGAGTGGCATCGCACAACCCTCGGTAAGTGGCACAAAGCACTGCAGAGCCCCAACTGTATTGTGGCACCTCGTCAGGAAGAGCATCCACCAAAGACTCTGCGAGATGGATGTAGCTCGGGTACCTTGATCTCCCCGAGTCGGGAAACAAGATCCATCCGAACAGGAACAAAAGGTACGCGAGGAAGTGTGTCCTAAGCGCGCGACAGTAGCATGCAAAGGGCAAGTCATGTACCCCTGATGAGAATGTGGCACACCGATATGTTGTCGACAATCGGGTGACCGAATCTCTCGACCATACGCACCTTCGGTCTGGTGCGTCTCGGTGGTGGCACTACCGAAGACCCTCGTGATGAACTGTAAGCATAGCTACGTCCTCGAGTTATGGTCATCTCCCCACCGGAAGTGAAAGGTGTGAGTCTCGGTCTCCAACGATCCACGAGCGCAGATAGGAGTGCCGCGTCAAAGCGAAGCTGCGTGCGATGGTCCAACATGCGGGCAAAGGCGAGGCCGGCGTCTCGCGGTGTGGGGGCGTCTCGCTTCGTTAAGAGGCCACCTCTCTCTAGGGCGCTTCAGACCCGAGCTCGGGGGCGACGCCTTGAACCGCCGGGCTCGGCATCGGTGTCGCGCATCCCGGCGTGTGTCGAGTAGCTCATACGGGCCATCATCTGGAGGCTGTGCCATCTCCTGCCAACAGAGAACCAACACGTTAGTCCGCATATCAAACATAATGTATGGTACAGAAAAAGAAAGCGAAACATATGACAACAGAATGTAAGACAAAGTGAATAACACTATATAGACACCCATACAACATAATAGTATATATGACCATAATGAGTTAACATAAGACCCAGATAACATAACATTACGTCTGCATGCGAAGGCATGGTTTTGAACGATACAACTCATACAAGCCATTAAACTAAGCATGCAACCCCACGACCTAGTAATTATATCTTGCTCGCTACGGTGCGCTGCTTGTGCTAGATCTATTCGGGCAGCGGCTGCTGGAGTGGCCAACCGTCTTGCACAGTTTGCATCTGGGGCGATGAACCCGTTGCCCGCGCTGGCTGTCGTCCATGTCGTTGCGAATGCGTCGTGACTGGCGTCTTCCACAGGCCGGGGTGCTTCAGTGCGTCGTTTGGCACCCACTTCACCTGTCCCGGCCAGAGGTCCCTATAGTGCATGTCCAGGCCATACGAATAGAACTCGGCACTCCAAGTGCCATACAGGTGGTGGATGTCGTAGTACTCCGAGATGTAACGCTCGAGGCTGGCGCCCGCAGCGCGCGCCTTGGCGTACACATGGGAGCATGGTTTGTGCAGAAGGCGTGGCTTATTGCGGTGCACGACGCCGTCGACAATCGTCGCGAACACGCTTCCGATCCTCTAGCGTGGCCCATCACATACTTCTCCTGGCCGAATCTCGAACTTCGCTGATTCCATCCATGGTACGCGCAACATGCGAACGAGCCTTGCTGATCTTCTTCTCCATGTACGCGTGCATTACTTCAGAGAATTGCTTCCCATCCTCCAAATGCTTCTTGGCCATCATGGCTCTGTTAACAAAGTACCCAACGGTTCGGTTCCAGCTCTCCTCCACGATCGCAGTGATCGGTAGGGATCGGACACCCTTCAGAACATCGTTGTACACCTCGGACATGTTAAATCGTCATGATCCGTACCTTGCACCACCGATTAATCGTGCGGCGAGGACCATTTCTCCAAGTCGGGTGCGTGCGAGTTAACCCACTGTGTGAACTCCCCAACTCTCTCGGACCCTCCTGCCGCTGCCCCTGCCCCTGCCTCGGCGTCCGCCGAGTTCCTTAGATGCTTCCCGGTGTCCTCGTCGAGCTGTCTCCACACCGCATCGAACTTCCGCCTTTGGTTCTGCATGCACAGCTTCTTGAACATCTTCATCAGGTCCTTGCTTCGAAACCTGGTGTGGAAGTTCGCCGCGAGATGCCTCATGCACCAACGGCTCTTCACATCATTCCACTGGAATGGCGCCTGCGTCCCGTTTTGCATCATAGTCAACGCGGCCAGCAACCCAGCATTGCGGTCCGAGATGATACACACATCTGGGCGGTCTTGGACCACCGCCCGCTTCACATTGGACAGAACCACAGCCCGGCTATCAGTGTTCTCGCTCTCAACAATTGCGAAGGCCACGGGGAGTAACTGGTCGTTTGCATCGGCTGCAATGGCGATGAGGATGGTACCCTTGTACTTCCCACATAGGAAGGTGCCGTCCATCGTCAGCACGGGACGACAGTGCTTGAACCCTTCGATCGCCTGATTGAAGGCCCAGAAGACCTTATCAAGAACAAAACAATTGGGCCCCTCCCTCGGGTGCATCCGATCAAGCTTGTCTATGTATGTCCCAGGGTTTGATTGTGCGATTTGATGCAGCATCCTTGGGACTAGGTTGTAAGCCTCTTGAATGTGCGAACATTTGCTCCACGACCTTCCGTTTAGCGCCATGCCGTCTTGTAGTGACCGCGAACCCCACCATATTGGCAACCTCCGCCATTAGGAGCTTTGGCGAAATGGACACATCTCCGGCGACAAGGTGGCTTATCGGTGGCAACATACGAGGGCGTCATCTTTGCGGTGCCTTTGAAGTGGTTCATTAACTTCGCATGTGTGGTCCTTCAAAGATCGTTATCAGGAAGCCCGTGCCATGATGCGTGAACATTGCGCACGGACCTTGCCAACACAAGATTCATTAACACACCTAACGATGTAGGTGTCGGGGTTGAACCTCTGCACCGTCGTCCGACCAATGTTAATGGCGTATCTAGCAATAGCATCTTTGGCGGCGCTCTTGTCGAGGAAGCACCGCCCTAGGAGAAGGGTGTCCCCATTGAACCCCCTCGGCCCCCCGGTGTGGCGAGAACCAACGATGTCGTTGCGACATCGTCCAATCTTGAGGAGGCGTAAGAAATGTCGGTGGTCACAACACCACCAACTACACCTCCGTGCGGCACCGGCTTCTCCGTCTTGGTCGTCTTGAGAACTAGGCTGTTTGACGTCCTCCTCCTCGCTTTCCACCTCTTCCGCTTTGGTCGGCGGTACTCGTGGCAATCAATACGGGCGCCCACCATCGGTCCACCTTCGTTGGGCTCAAAGTTGTCGCACGCCTCCTTACGTCTCCATCACCCATTTCCTGCTTTGTCTCTCCAACACTTTGGAGACCAACGAGCTCCTCGACATGCGGCTTCTTTGGAACCACCAACGCCAGATGTCCCGCGCTCTCCTAATCGAACATAGACCATCGGCGCGCATATATCACGGCCTCGGGGTTGCAAACAACCTCCATGTAATAGGCCCATGAAGCGTCACTTGTCACCTTCATAAGTTGCCAAAAATCTCGTTTGCACCACCCACCACCGAGGCATACAGCGCCTCGATCGTAGCTTCTTCCTTGCGTTGTGCGATCGAACGCGAGCGCACGCATCGTCTTAGATCGACAGCTCATGTCCTTCAGACCCGGCGCCGGATCACGGTGCAGCCACAATTTGATGAGTCCGCCCGTCTGCCGTCTCGTCGAGAGCTTCCCGTGGAACACGAGCAGATCTTGAATCTCCGCCATCAAGTACCTTACACAGTGCATATTAAACCACCGATATTTTCAAATTTTTGGTTCAAGTTCCTAACATACGTAATTTGTTCATAATCTAATATCTTGCATATTATGTTCAATTCTATTTCTATTTAAAATCTCTTATAAAATTACGTAATTATATGCGGAATAAATTTTCATGAAAAGCGCAAACAAACCCCATTTTTGTAAAAAGAAAGGTGCAAACAAACTGATTTTTACACATCAAAAAACAAAAAAAAACTTGGAACATGAAAAGATTTAATTAGAAAAATTGAATTTAATTGAAGTTTATTTTATTCTTTTAAATTATTTTTATTTTACGAAAGACTCGAAAAGCAGGAGAATTGAAAAAATAATATCTTAGTCGCTACGGTTACGGATCACGTTACTTCACCATGGTGTAGTTAAAGCGAGTACTTTATGGAGCTTCTCTGAATGCAATTGAAGAGGTGATTTTTTCTTTGAATTTTCTGATTTTTTTTATAAATGGTTTTTTCCCACTTTTCTTTTCTTTCTCTCTCCTTCTCTGATTTGAATTACAAGCTAATCACATTGCTAACTACTAAGTCTTAAAATATTTGCTAACGCCCCCGATTATTTAATTAATGTAGTGAGTTTTATTGCCGATTAATTTTCTTATATATACTATGATTAATTTTACATTTTATTTATCCCGCCCTAATTATCTATCGTCGGCCTACTGCTATTTGACTTGTACGCGGCTTAATTAAATACGTTGGTCCAAAAAAAATACACCGCGTCGATATTTCATTTTACTAGTGCCTAATTATATTTTACTAATTTGCTACTTCCTAAATTTCCCATTCTCACCTAATCTCATCCTTAATCCTTCCCTTTACTTAATCCCCTTACTCTAATCTTCTCTTCACCTAATCCCTTCCATTTATCTCCCCCTTATCTCCTCACCACCGAAATGTCCTACCTGCCATCATTCCTTCCCCATCGTTCTTACGCTAACAATATTTAATTTACAACACTAACAATAATAAGTCTGCTAAGTTCACTAATTACGGGCTTATCACATTGCTAACTACCAAGTTTTCTACTTACGTGCTAATCGCACTAAGTCTTCCAATTTTATGTCCGAACACTACATCAAAATACACCGACAACACAACTATAACTACTCGGTTGCTACGATAAGAAACTACAAATCATCTAATTGCATCCTAATCACATCGCTAAAACTAGCTACAACTATAGCGGATGTGAATCACACTTACCTTTTCTCACGTGCTCGCAAGGCGATGCACAACTTCGATGTGAGCGAACTTCAACTTCTCCTTGCTTGGCTTCTTCTTTCTCTTCCGAACGGGCTCTCTTTCGATCTTTCTCTCTGCCTCTCTTCCTCTTTGCTTCTAACTAAAAATGGCGTTGCGTTCACTCGTTTTATCGCTCAAGAGCCTGAGCAAGAAGCTGCCCGTGCCATGCAAAAAGGGGCATATTCCTCTGACGCTTTGCTCGGCATTGCGCAATGGGCAAGGCGGCAAGGCAAGGGGCGTAGCGACGTTGGCGGCGTGGCGAAGCGCGCTGGCGGCAGCGTGGCGAGGACGGCGAGTTCTTTGCCGAGTGGGTCGGCAACAACTAGGGTCTTGCCGTCGGTTGGCGACACCTAGTTCTTCTGCCGTCCACTCGGCGACAACTAGGTTCTTCGCTGTCGCGGCGGCGGAGTCCTCGGAGGGGCTAGAAATGGAATTTTTGCGCTAAGAGGGCCAAAAATAGAAATAAAAGGTGCTACAGGACTAAATCAGTCCAAAACTCCACATCAACATCCATGCGGTGGATTGGCGCGGCCATACAGAGTAGCAAAATGGAAACACCCGATCACATGCGAAGCTAGGTTTTAAGGATGACGAAGATCAAATAAACTATGAAGTGCAACTTCATTTAATAAGAACCAAATAACACTAACGACATCTGCATTTCTCAAAATATATAGAATTATAGTGCAAATTTGTTGAAGCTCTATCGACAGCTACGTTTCTCAAAATATATAAAATTATAGTGCAAATTTGTTGAAGCACTGGGAGGGAAGCCCCCTCTCCCCTCTCCCCTCTCCCCTGCGCCTATCAACGAGGACGACAGGCAGAACCTGCTCTAGCAGTGCTTACCGCTCGCACGGTACTGTTGCCCTGTAGCACATGTTGTACAGTCTGTTTACTCCTTTAACAATGTCGGTTATCAAATAACGTCACTAGAAAATGCTCCAGATATTATAGGCTTTACGCAGATCACAAGGGGATGTTCTTTATTCCATACAGGGATATACATATTGATTTCCTTCACTCAAACATATAGACAAGTTAACCCGTACAACCGGCCGTCAGTGTTGATCAATTTGGCGGCGTCCTAGAGCCCAGTGCTCTTGAAAGCTCTCTAATAATGATGGACTTCTCCTTAGCTTCTTTATCTCCTTTGAAATGCCATTTTCGGGACATGTCTTCAGCCTATAGTTTTAGAATGTGAAAAGCCAGATCAATATTGTTACAAGAATCAGAAGGCCGGAATGTGATTAACACTCAAGTATAATCTACTGAAGTCTCAAGGATAAATACAATGATTAAGTTTGTAGCCAGAAATACTAGATAAGAAGTTTTCTTACCCATCTCCTTAGTGGAGCTATTTGTTCTCTGATCATATCAGCTTGTGGTTGCACTGCATCTTTTCCTTTAGTTCTGACGTCATCTACCTAAAAGGAGAAATCAATGTTGTTTCAGAGAGGCTACTTGCCAATTAGATGTCTACCGTGAATAGCGGGATGTTTTATCTTTTTGCTTGTTCCTTGTTCCTTGTGTTTATTAAAGACCGGGTTCATATCGAATACACAATTTAGTATGTTGCCTTGGCTTATGCATAAAAAATCTAATTAGGTTTTATCTACACAAAGATAACAAAAAGGGGAAACTTAATTTGTCATTGCATAACTAGTACAGCAGTACTATTTCAAGACATCTTCACTGAACTGAAGAACCCCGTAAATCCTCAAAGTTCCCCCCTACCTCTACCTTGGATGTAAACACTTTGATCACCCAAAACATGCTAGGATTGTTTTTGCATTTCTGGACAATGTGGCAAGTGACAAGCAACTGATCCAATAATTTGTAGCATACTTGAGTAAGAACACAGATGGCCTTAGTGAAGAAATATGGTTAATGGTCAGCAGGATGAGTAAAGGGGGTGAAACAGACAACCAAGGGAGCTTTCTTGCACAACTATGCCTACTGGAACAAGGTGAACAACATAACAGCAAACAATTTAGGGCCATTAGATAGCAAGTTTCATATGCAAACATGCAAGGTACAAAGAATCAATCAAGAACTGAAGACTGGAAAAACAACAGGGCTACAAACTTGAACACCAATCAAAAAGCACAAACAAGACAGATGAAGAGCATGCTCTAGCCGCAGACCTAGCATTATCATTCACACAATTTGGCAGCACATCTTTCTCGTTTTGTTGAAGGAGGTGAAGATCATATATTAATTCAGATAGATTGTTTAACCTAAAACCGGGTCCATGACTTACTGAATGCAACTGTAGCTTATCTGCTGTGTACAATATAACAGCGGTTGCTCCTCCGAACAACAAAATATTCGCAGCAACAAATGCCTTCCCAACTGTAACAATCTAAAAGTGAGAACAAAATATCTTTAACAACACTACAACTCAAAATTTTGTAGCAACTAGCAAGAAAACATACTCTGTGAGTATCCAGCAATTACGGCCTTCAACTTCTCAGGGTCCATGGGAGGTGGGTGCCTATCACGCCGCCGTTCATTGGCTGTTGATGCAGAGTAGTGAGGCTGCTCGTTTGGAAGCTGCCATCTGCAAACAAAACCACAACAAAGCACATAAAAAAGAATGAAAATGATTTACAAGTTCTGTTTTACAGCATACTTAACTACCCCACGGAATGGCTAAGAGCCTTAGAGCATAGGAAACACTCAGGTAGCAATTTTAAATCATGGGAAAGTATTAGAAGCAACACAGACCAGAAACTGTTTTTCTTTTACAAGTCTTGAAAGTTGAAACACATGAACTCTCTGGTGAAAATATGAGTTCCCTATGCCAACCAATTAGTATGAACGATTGAGCTGTTAGAAATTTATGGTTGACTTAACGATATGCATGAGTACAGAACGTCCATGCAATCAACAGCTTCCCTAGAGGAACCTAAATGAATGCTTAAAAGAGCATTATCTCATTTTCATGATTTAAAAGCTGGATATAGGAGTGTAGGGGCGTACTTGGCTTCTTGCTAGAACGATCACAAATATTCAATGATATGATACATCAGACAATATGAACATGTATCAGCTTTTAAAGCTTAAATTGTCCTTTTAAAATTCCTATATAGCTGTATCAGGCTAAAAGCTCAAACTGGTTTTCTCACTCATTTTGCAACGAATATATATATATATATATAGGAAAATGGTATGGTACTCCTGGGAGTACGTACTTCCACCTCTCATATACCACTTAAATCGTATGATAATACATCTTTATCTATTTGAGTATACTCCAATAATAATTATATAATACCCCAAAGTGAGTTCCATGAAAGATTTCATTAAAATCCACTTTTTATAGCAAAATTTGTGTATATACTTCTTTATATACTGAAAAAGGGTATATAACAAAAATAAAGGGCTCCAATGAATTTTTTTTAATCAAATCACATTGGAGTATCTTATAATTGGTATTTAAGTATACTAAAAATGATAAAGAAGTATAACATCAATCAGTATTAATAATAGCCAGTTCGGATTGAATATTGTAAACTTTGAGGGAAGCATAGTTTGGGAAGTGCACTATTGTTAGGTTTTACAGACCGGACAATCAATTGATCAGGTTGGGCATTATGAACTGATCCTCACAAAAACATGCGTAGCTAAATGCATTGAGTGCCATAAATCCCCTTGAGAACCGTTTTCAAATGAGAGCACATCCACCTCCTGACATAAGCACTGAACCTCTTTCCCTTACAATGTAGTGATTTTTACGGTCCACACCTACTCAACTACTTACCCCCGATCAAAAGGTGCATCTTGCATTCCTCGCAAAAAAGAAAAAGAAAAAAAAGATGCATCTTGCATATGCACGCATGAACAACTGCTTTTTCCTGTATCCAAGCATGAACGATCATGTACGCGTTTACCCAGTGCAGCACATACACATACACATACACACGATCACCCAGAATTAATAACTACTGAGGAACGAAATTGGAGCAAAACCAGGGGGCCAAAGGCGAATTACCTTTTGGGACCGAATGTGGCCTGCGGCAGCGAAACGTAGGAGCGGAGCGGGTTGAGCACGTCGGGGGACACGCCAGCAGCCTCGGCGCCGCCCGGCGGGAGGGCCCAGCGGGAGGAGGCGGAGAGGGAGGGGTCGGCCGGAGGCGGCGTCGCCTTGATGGGTATGGAGTGGCGGAGGATCTCCGGGAGCACGTCGGGCGACGGCTGCGCGGACGCCGGCCCGGGCCCGGGCGCAGGCGCGGGGGAGGGGAGCTTCTGCGCGAGGCGTCCGGCGGAGTTCTTGGACTCCTGGAAGAAGTACGCGCCCTCCTTGGCGGCGAGGCGGCCCGCGAGGAAGCTCATCGGCGGCGGGGAGCGGTAGGTCCGGGCGCGGGGCAATTGATCGAGCACGTGGTGTGCCGCGAGGTTTGGGGTTTGCCGAGAGGTCGGGGCCGCGTGGGTTCTTTTGTAAGTGCGGCCGTGCTTGCGCTGCCCGTGCATAAGGAGTGACGTGGAGGGTAGCGTGGCTACATGGCCGCTGCTTCCACTTTTCCTCTTCTTTACTTTTTTTGGTGCCCTTTTTTTGTGTGTGCGAATCGAGAGCTTAAATTTTATTGCTCATGAACAGAGTTAGAGGAATTTGGTACACAAGAAAAAAAAAAGTCTGGTACTCCCTCCGATCATATTTACTTGACGTTTCCATAAACATAAGCTCTCTCCAGAACATCAAGAATAAAATACGGGAGGACGTACTTGGTTAAACCATGTCCACCATTGTCTATCCGAACTAGCTTGTTTTCGCACAAATATGTGCTGCAATATTAACTTTCCTCCTTGCAAACATATTTGGAATATGATTTCGGCGGCACAATAACAAAAATAGCCCCCTTCAAAATATTTGAAGTGTCATTTTCTGATGCAATCGTCCCGATTTATTTGAGAGTACGTAGCAAAATATTAGAGAGAATGATGGGGAACAAGGGTGTGGTCATTCCGTGTATGAAAAAGCTAGAAGTAGGGTGGTGTGGGGTATCACGATACTGACTCTCTCACATGGTTATTTGTACACACAACAAAAACAAATAATATCGTAAACACGAGACTAGCATAATGTAAGTCATACACAAAATAATATTTACATAAAAGTAGTGATACATATACTCGTGGGCCCTTTTGGGGTGTACCCCACGTGTGGCCCCTAGCCTCGTCCGGTGGGCCAGCTGCGGGCGTTGGTACGAGTACATCAAAGGCTCTCATGACCGAGGTACCATACCGCCGCGATTAGCCTGTACGGGTGTCACGATAGGGGATTGTGTCGGCTGGCTCGTTCCAGGCGCACCGTGCAGCTGTGAAGCCCCAACGGAGACATGGCTGGGAGTGCTCTCGTTGTGCGAAGGCCCACCGCCCTCTCGCCGTAGCGCCCACTCGTCGTTGAAGTCGTAGTCCCTGGTTAGTGCTCCCTCGTGCGACACTAGCTCCTCGTCCCAAAAGGGTCTACGACATGTGGAAATGCATGTAAACTGTTGGAATTAATATGGGCTAGGCCCAAATGTTATATTCTATTTAATTCCTGGTAAATCTCAAAGGCCCATATGCATATGCTAAACTGTTTAGTCCCACATGGACAGTTGAAGGGGAGTTACACCTGTTTATAAGGTGGAACGTGGTAGTCCTTCTTGTGGAATTGGAGAGAGCCAAGAGACAACACACGCGCGCTCGCTCGCCTCGCCTCGCCGAAGTCGCGTCGCGCGTCGCGTCGCGTCGTCTTGGCGTCTGTGAGCGTGTCAGTCTTGGCGCGATTTTCTTTATCTATTCGAAAATCAAAATGCACTGATATTGATGGCGACTGTTGGTCTCTGGTCTCTTCATTTTTTGCCATTAAAAAGAACAGCGTTCTGGTGTGACGGTTGGCCTTTAGACTTCTGGTAACTGATTGGCCTTTCGTTTATGGCGACTGGCAACTGTTGGCTTTTAGTTTCTGGCGACTGTCAACTGTTGGCCTTTGGTTTTCTGGCAACTGTTGGCTTTTTCTGCTTCTTCTGGGGGCTTCCACAATATACAATTCCACAGTCTTTGTTGTTGTCTCCGGCGATCTCCATCCCGGCAAGGCACGTACGGCCGCATCGCCGGAGAAGCGAGCCTCCGGAACCCTCATCCTCGAAGGCTTGCACGGCGAGGGCGAATAAGGTTTTTGGGGAGCGTTCGCGATCCTTTCGCTACTACATCTACATCAACTGCGCGACTACAACCTTCTGCTACGTTCTACATCTACTGCACGACTACTACCACTACATCATGACGAACGGTGCCATCATCAAGAACACTGCTGCACCTTCTTCTTCTCATCGCACCTTCTTCTTCTCTTGATTCTGGGTATGCCTATATCTTTCTTGTTAGTTGGTTTGCTTTACTGTTTATTGTTGTCTTGAACACTGAGATAGAATTGCTAGCTTCTGTTCTTCTAGAATCTGAATCTGGTATTGCTATAGTGTTCTTTGTGATCTGCTGTGTGAATATGTTTTATCTACCATATTTCTGGATTAAAGTAATTCGAAAAATGCTTATGTACTCAACAATCCAAAAACCTTATTCTAGGCATAGGCATTTTTCACCAGCGGCTTTCTTCTTTGCGCTCAAACCCTCTGAATTCGATGGTGCGAATTACAAGAGGTGGCGCACAAAGATGGTGCTTTGGCTAACTGCCATGAACGTTTTCCATGTGGCAAACGGCAAGCCTGAAGGAATACTTACTCCTGAACAGGAGCAAGAGTTCGAGGCTGCTGATAACCTTTTTAAAGGTGCTGTGGTTAGTGTTTTTGGTGAGAAGTTAGTCGATGCATACATGGTGATTAAAACTGGAAAAGAGATGTGGGATGCACTCGAGGCCAAATTTGGGGTTTCGGATGCAGGCAGTGAATTGTATCTCATGGAGCAATACCATGACTACAGAATGGTTGATAGCCGTTCTATAGTTGAACAGGCTCATGAGATACAATCTATGGCCACAGAACTTGAGTACTTCAAGTGTATATTCTGGGACAAGTTTGTCGCGGGAGGCATTATTGCCAAACTTCCTCCTTCTTGGAGGAATTTTGCTACTTCTCTGAAACACAAGAGACAAGAGTTTTCTGTTGAAAATCTCATTGGGTCTCTTGATGTTGAAGAGAAGGCGAGGGCAAAAGATACACACACTAGAGGTAATGAGGGACATTCTAGTGCCAATATGGTACAGAAGAAGAATGGCCAAAATCAAAAGTTCAAAGGCAAGAACAAGAGTGCACAAACAACAAGCTTCAAGAAAAAGAAGAAGAACACAAAGGAGAGCCTTTGCTTTGTCTGTGGTGAACCTGGTCATTGGGCCAAGGATTGCAGCCAACGCAAGGGTGGGAAGAATCGACAAAGGCGTAATTCCAAGTCCGCCAATGTTGTTGTTGGTACTCTTGAGGCGAGAACTTGTGGTATGGTAATTTACCTCTCGTTCTTTCCGTATGTCAATCTACCGATTGGTGGATAGAACCTTGGTGCTAATATACATGTGTGTCTTGATATTTCATTGTTCTCTTCTTACCAGGTCACTCGGGATTCAGCCGTTCTAATGGGGAACGGGTCACATGCCACTGTTCATGGTGTTGGCACGGTCGATCTGAAGTTTACTTCGGGGAAAATTGTGCATCTGAAGAACGTGCATCATGTGCCATCAATCAATAAGAATCTCGTCAGCGGATCTCTTCTATGTAGAGATGGTTTTAGACTGGTATTTGAGTCCAATAAATTTGTAATGTCCAAGTGTGGACAATTTGTTGGTAAAGGCTATGTGTGCGGAGGCTTGTTCCGCCTATCTCTTTCAGATTTATGTAATAATATTGTGAACCATGTTTGCAGTAGTAATGAGACTACTATTTGGCATTCACGACTTTGTCACATTAATTTTGGTTGCATGGCGCGTTAGCCGCTTTAGAGTTAATCCGAAATTCACCCTTGCCAAAGGTTCTAAATGTCAAGTTTGTGTGCAATCAAAGCAGCCTCGTAAGCCTCATAAGGCCGCGGAGGTAAGAAACTTGGCACCATTAGAACTCATACATTCAGATCTGTGTGAGATGAATGGTGTTTTGACAAAAGGTGGTAATAGATATTTTATGACTTTGATTGATGACTCCACTAGGTTCTGTTACGTGTATCTTTTGAAAACTAAAGATGAAGCTCTTCACTACTTTAAAATCTATAAGGCAGAAGCTGAGAACCAACTTGAAAGGAAAATCAAAAGGGTTAGGTCTGATCGTGGTGGAGAGTACTTTTCAAATGAGTTCAATTTATTCTGTGAGGAACATGGTATAATCCATGAGAGGGCGCCTCCTATTCACCCAGTCAAGCGGGGTTCTTTGAAAGAAAGAACCGCACTCTAAGCGATTTGGTTAACGCCATGTTGAGACACAATGGGTCTTTCCAAAGCATGGTGGGGAGGCTATATTGACTTCATGTCATGTCCTAAATAGGATTCCCACAAAGAATAAAGAGATAACCCCATATGAACAATGGGAGAAGAAAAGACTATCACTTTCATACTTGCGCACTTGGGGTTGTTTGGCGAAAGTCAATGTGCCAATTCTAAAAGGCGTAAGCTTGGACCAAAAACCGTTGATTGCGTCTTTCTAGGCTATGCTCACCATAGCGTTGGATATAGATTTCTAGTGGTGAAATCTGGAGTACCTGACGTGCATGTTGGTACAATTATGGAGTCCAGAGATGCTACATTCTTTGAGGATATTTTTAGATGAAAGATATGCATAGTTCATCGAGTCAGGAACCTGATACAATTCCTGAACCTGCCATTCCAATGGAATATTTTGAACAAACCCTTGATCAAATTCCTGAGGAGGAAGACAATGAAACTCTAAGGAAGAGTAAAAGACAAAGGACGCAAAGTCTTTTGGTCTGATTTCATTGTGTACCTTGTGGATGATACTCCAAGTACCATTTCAAGCGTATGCTTCTCCGGATCTGAGAATACTAGAAGGAAGCAAATCCGTAATGAAATGGATTCCATTATCTCTAACGGAACTTGGGAGATCCTTGGCGTCCTTATGGTTGTAAACCCAGTAGGATGTAAGTGGGTGTTCAAAAAAGCTTAGGCACGATGGTACTATCGATAAGTACAAGGCACGGCTTGTGGCCAAGGGTTATACCCAAAAAGAAGGCGAAGATTTCTTTGATACTTATTCACTGTGGCTAGATTGACCACTATTAAAGTACTACTATCTCTGGTGCCTCACACGGTCTTCTCGTTCATCGGATGGACGTTAAGGCGGCTTTCCTAAATGGAGAGTTGGACGAGGAAATTTACATGGATCACCGGATGGATTTGTAGTAGATGGTCAAGAAGGAAAGGTGTGCAAGTTGTTGAAATCTTTGTATGGTCTTAAACAAGCACCTAAGCGTTGGCATGAAAAGTTTGTGAGAACTTTAACATCTGCGAGCTTTGTTGTGAATGAAGTCGACAAATGTGTATATTATCGCCATGGTGGGGCGAGGAGTCATTCTATGTGCGTATGTTGATGACATCTTGATTTTTGGGACCAACCTTAATGTGATTAAGGAGGTCAAGGATTTCTTATCTCGAATTTTGAGATGAAAGATCTGGGAGTAGCTGATGTTATCTTGAACATCAAGCTGTTGAGAGGTGATGATGGTGGGATTACATTGTTGCAATCCCATTATGTGGAAAAGGTTTTGAGTCGTTTTGGTTATAGCGACTACAAACCCTCTCCAACACCTTATGATACTAGCGTGTTGCTTAGGAAGAATCGGAGAATAGCCAGAGACCAATTGAGATATTCTCAGATAATTGGTTCACTCATGTATTTAGCTAAGCGGTACCGGGCGACATCTCGCTTCTTTGTGAGCAAACTATGCGGTTTGTTTCAATCCGGAGATGATCATTGGCATACTCTTGAGAGGGTAATGCACTATCTAAAGGGTACTATGAGCTATGGCATTCACTATACTGGGTACCCTAGGGTACTAGAGGGTTATAGCGATTCAAACTGGATATCTGATGCTGATGAGATTAAGGCCACAAGTGGATATGTCTTCTTACTTGGAGGTGGTATTTGTTTCATGGAAGTCTTGCAAGCGGCACCATCTTAACGAGGTCAACAATGGAAGCGAACTCACGGCATTAGATATCGCCCATCTTTGAAGCCGAATGGCCGTGAGCTCTTGATGGATTTGCGGTGGTTGAAAAACGTGCACGGCTATTTCGATGAACTGTGATAATCAAGCTGTGATTGTCAAGGTGAAGCAGTTCTAAGGATAATATGAAATCATCAAGACATGTGAAGAGAAGATCAAATCTGTCGGGAAAATGAGAAACTCGAGTAATAGCTTTGGATTATATCCAAGCGACTAAGAATCTGGCAGATCCCTTCACAAAGGGTTTATCACGAAATGTGATAGACAATGCATCGAGGGAGATGGGTTTGAGACCCACGTGAGTTATACCATAGTGGTAACCCATCCTATGTGATCGGAGATCCTGTGAAGTAGGATTGGCGAAACAAGCTATTGGTTAACGGGAGGAGAGTACCTTTATAGACCCACTCCATTGGAGATGCAATTCTCTCCTAAATCAGTATGGCAAAGTTGATTTTTATCTTAATGTGTTCTATGGCTTGTTAAAGCAAAGATCTTTGTCCTCTGAGCAGGTCTTGAAAGAACACACCTATATGAGCCCGACTGCTAGTCACAGTCTATGAAATAGGGTAATTTCTAGGAAGCTCATGAATAGGCCAGGAGTATGACTTATATGCTCCAACCCGCGGGGATGCCTGGCAGCCTAGTATCAGTTAAGGACTTAAGTGAAACTTATTCACACAAAACTGTCAATTCAAGGCTTAGTCCATTGTGCGATTGTGGATAAGTGTAACCATTCAGTGGATGTTCAACCTTAACCGGTCTCCATCAAAACACTGGTATATTAAAACAATACTGTGGATCAAGGCATTTGACATGTGCCCTTGAGATCTGGTGGGGGATTGTTGGAATTAATATGGGCTAGGCCCAAATGTTATATTCTATTTAATTCCTGGTAAATCTCAAAGGCCCATATGCATATGCTAAACTGTTTAGTCCCACATGGACAGTTGAAGGGGAGTTACACCTGTTTATAAGGTGGAACGTGGTAGTCCTTCTTGTGGAATTGGAGAGAGCCAAGAGACAACACACGCGCGCTCACTCGCCTCGCCTCGCCTCGCCGAGCTGAGCCGAGCCGAGAGTGCGTGTGCGTGTGCGTGGCAAAGGTGTCTGTAGCGTCTGACGCAGCGTGTCAGTCTTGGCGCGATTTTCTTTATCTATTCGAAAATCGAAATGCACTGATATTGATGGCGACTGTTGGTCTCTGGTCTCTTCATTTTTTGCCATTAAAAAGAACAGCGTTCTGGTGTGACGGTTGGCCTTTAGACTTCTGGTAACTGATTGGCCTTTCGTTTCTGGCGACTGGCAACTGTTGGCCTTTAGTTTCTGGCGACTGTCAACTGTTGGCCTTTGGTTTTCTAGCAACTGTTGGCTTTTGGTTTCTGGCAACTGTTAGCCCTTGGACTCCGAGTTTTGGCTATAAAAGGAACAGAGTTCTGCTTCTTCTGGGGGCTTCCACAATATACAATTCCACGATCTTTGTTGTTGTCTCCGGCGATCTCCATCCGGCGAGGCACGTGTCTGATCGCACCGGAGAGCGAGCCTCCGGAACCCTCATCCTCGAAGGCTTGCACGAGCGAGGACGAATAAGGTTTTTGGGGAGCGTTCGCGCGACTGCTCGCTACTACATCTACATCAACTACGCGACTACAACCTTCTACTACGTTCTACATCTACTGCACGACTACTACCACTACATCATGACGAACGGTGCCATCATCAAGAACACTGCTGCACCTTCTTCTTCTACTGCACCTTCTTCTTCTATTGATTCGGGTATGCCTATATCTTTCTTGTTAGTTGGTTTGCTTTATTGTTTATTGTTGTCTTGAACACTGAGATAGAATTGCTAGCCATTCTTCTAGAATCTGAATCTGGTATTGCTATAGTGTTCTTTGTGATCTGCTGTGTGAATATGTTTTATCTACCATATTTCTGGATTAAAGTAATTCGAAAAATGCTTATGTACTCAACATAAACAAGATGGAAATGCTGAAAGTACACATGACAAGGGAGTATTAACCAACCTGGTCGCTGCATCACAGTAGACGACTCCGCGTAGTCCTGTCCTATGTACTGGTGGAACTGAGGACCTGTTAGAAGAAATTGGCGTTAGTAAATAGTGGAATTCAAAATAAATAAGCAGATGTGAGTGTTTCAGGTGTACTTGCGAACTGCGCTGGGGTACTCACGGCACAGTACCACGAGGACCCACCCGACACATCCGGGTGAGGAGCCATCGGGCGTGATACACCGTGGCTCACCTCCTGTCCACGAACTGTTGGGTGATGCACGTCCCTTGGCCTCCGGCACGACGTAGGATCGATGCATTGCCTCGCCTTCTCCATGATCTGGTCCATGGTGTCTCTGAGGTCGTGCCCCATCATGACGACACGCTCCCAGATCGTCATGCCATGCACGAAGCTCGCCAACGTGTACATCTCTCAGTTTAGATCGTTTTATGCACCGAAATAACAAGTTAGAAACTAAAAACATGAGAAGTAAATAAGAAGTATAGACCATTCAATACGTACCATGCAATGGAATATGGAGTTTGGTTGAGTGGGGTATGTGTCGGTCATCGTGACCTCGTGTCGTGGTGGGTCGTCCACGACCCTGACGCAATGGACCCTCGTCCGATTGTAGTACCACTTGATGTACTCCTCGTACGTTTGGTGGTCGTAGGGAGCATCCTCCTAGACTACATCCTTCGAGGCTTGGAGCCACTGCTCAATCCAAGGGACCAGCTTCTCAACCCAGGAAGTCCTACCAGATACTCCCTTCCTAGTGTACCTGTGGAAGGTAATACAATAAATTTGTAAGTACGTCAGACAAAGGCTACGACAAAATTAAACATTAACTTACTGATGGATGTTCAGTGACAACGTCTCCCCTAGGGCACTAGGACTTGTTGTCGTAGTCTGAACTGACGCATCACCCAGTGCACGTGGTACTCCTCCACGAAGACGTCATGCACCAAGCGACGTCGCATGAACCAGTACCCAGAGTCTCGCTAGCACAAGCTCGACAGGCCTCGGGGTGTGCGCGCGTACCCCTGATCGAGAGTGTACGGTGTCCAGATGACGCAGTCATTCCTCAACTGGTCGAACATCGCAACATAGTCTTGGTAGGACTTGTGTGTAGTGATTGGTGTGAAAGTGACATGTGGAATAGAACAACAAAACATGAGCACATGCAAATAAAGCACATTACGAAACAGACTAAAGGTTCAAAAAACTTACTCGTCGGTGACACCACACCGTACCCATGGTCAGGCTGTCCATGTCAGTGGCGGCGGCGTATATGGCGATGGTGTAGGCTCCGAGGTCGAGCTGTGGTCGTCTGATCTGGAAACGCTCGAAGGACCACAGCGGAAGAAGGAGCGGCCATCCGGAGAGAACAAAACTATTCCGAACCCAATGGCGCAGTACGTCGCGCATAGTACCGCCGGGCCCCAAGCGTATGGCTAGATCTCCTCCACCTCCATGTCCGCCAATTCCCGTGCGTAGCGGATCATTAGCTTGTCGATGCTGTTGTCGTGGGACCTGCAGAACATGACCTACCTGAACAACCACAACAAGTAGGTCTTGAAGTGTCTTCCTACTGTGTAGTCGGATGCGTCATGTGCCATATGTTGCGACTGCAAGGAGACAGAGACTCATTACTAAGTTGAACAAAATAGTTGAAACGAAAACACAAGAGTTATAAATACTTACGTAGAACTAGCAGAGCCATTTCAACGTCGGCCCGTATCTAGCGTCGGTCGATAGCACCCCTTGGAACCTCGCGAGGAGGTCATGCGCCATGTCATACGCCGCTAGGGGGAAGTCCACGCACCGCAAACCGTCAGGAAGCCCATGTCCTGAACCGTAGACGCCATCTCCCCGCACAGAAGGCCGAACGTGTGCGTCTGCAGCCTCCAATGGTCAATCAGCGCCGTAAGGAGGCACCGATCGTATGAAAACCGCCTCGATGTACGACCACCACCCTCGATGTCCTAGTCATCCTCCCACATCGCCTCCACCATCTTCGCTAGCAGAAGCAGGCCTACCGCTTTCAACCTGCATCGAAAGGATTAACAACATACGCGAGTCCACCCCCACAAGTCGAACTAAAATTGAGTACATGAAAGTCACAACTACACGTACCTGGGAGCCCAACGTGGGTCGACCCTCTATGCCCTCATGGGCGCGCGCAGCCGCAATGCGCCAAACTCGATGGGTGCCTCACCAGGCTAAGGGAGGACGACATTGAGGCAGCTACGGTGACCCGCGTCAACGGCTAGGTCAAGCAACTCGTAGGGCTACTGCGTAGCATCTCCTGCGGCCGCCATACCTAAAGATTCAATGCTACATTGTTAATAATACGAAACATAGAAAAAAAGTAATAATAAATGACATATCTAATTAATTCAATTATTGCACCAAAAAAACTACACGATTAGCGACATATCCAGAATTGATCTACACACAACTAAAATGATGTGCTACACGACACTACACCACTTAGCAATGCATTCTATGTAGAACTATCTAATTAATTCAATTATTTCACCAAAAAATTCTACAATGATTAGCGACATATCCGGAACTGATCTACACACAACTAAAATTATGTGCTACACGATACTACACCACATAGCAATACATTCCATGTAGAACTATCTAATTAATTCAATTATTACACCAAAAAAATTATACACGATTAACGACATATCAAATACTAAACTACAAGATAATACACTACATAACAATGCATGGAGAACTTTCCAAACCATTCACATCTTGCACTATAAATAAATAATATCTATATGATAAACTAAACTATACACATCTAAAATAACGTACTACAACAAACTACACTATATGTCAATACATCTAAAATTATCTAATCCATTCAATTCTATGTTGCTAGTTTTATTTGCTAGCTTACCAGGGTTTCGAATTTAGATACAAAGTTGCAAGAATATTTACCTGCAAGGTGGGCGACTGGATCTGTTTCTCCCTATCTCCCCTCCTCTGCTACGAATTGGCAGCACTTCGCTAGGTGACTCCCCCCTCTCCTCCTCTCCCTCCCCCCTCTTTCTTTTTTCTTCGAATAAGAGCAACTTTCGACTGATTTTTTGGGGGTTTTATAGGCTGTCTCCCGTTGCCATTTGTAATGGCGATAGGAGGGGGGATCTGGTGACAGGGCTAGTAAATGCCTGGTAGGTGGCCAATAGGGATACTGTCGCCATTTCAAATGGTGATTTGGCCCTGTCGCCATTTGAAATGGCAAGAGCAGGCCATTTTTGTAAAAAAAATCGTTATTTTTGCAAATTTTTATTAAAATAATATCATTTAAAAAAATTCTCGAAAGCACCTCAGAACGATGGTGTCAGCGAACCTACCATAAGTTCACCTGACACTTTGAATCAGTGGCGGACCTAGGATTTTTGAGATGGGTGCTCGAAATTAACAAAATATTGTTTAATAGAAAATGTACAATTTGGTTGTACTAGAGACATCTCAAATAATTCAGAGAAATTATTAAGAAAAATTGATGGAATTTAGAATTTGGGTTTTGGGACTTGAGACTTGAGGACTGGGGATGCACTTATGCTATTGTTGACGTGCGCAACCTGCCTTGCTGGCCCCGACGCCCCTCTCAGCTCTCGTGTCGTCCGCTTGCTACCTTGCTCTTGCCTCCTTCCTCCAAACTTGCTCACCTCACCACCAAGTGAGACTAAAATTATTTTGGCTTCCATTTTTTTTTTGCATAAAACTTAGTTTGGGCAGAAAAAAAATTAAACCGCTTATTCACACCCTTTAGACGGCCTAGTCAGCCCCTCCTTAATCCTACTGCTGGGCCATAGTACTTGAGACGAATTGGAGAGTGGGAGGTGTGAGAATGGGCTGAAATCTATTGATAGTATAAATATGAAGTATTTGGCATAATTATTAGTATATATACATACTAAATACAGAGTGTTTCGCCAAATGTTTTGGGTGTTCAGCTGAACACCCATGAACTATGCTAGGACAGCCCTTGCTTCGAATCCGTCTTGATCAGCACCTTCTGAATGCCCATTCATCCGCAAGTTGAACACTAGGGTGTCAACGGATCGGATATGAATCGAATTGTGGTCTAGTGGTCTTCCAACATTTGTATTTTTTTAAACGAATACGAATTTGAATATACTTGAATACAAATACTAATAGAATATTATAATGAATACAAATACGAATCGAATACCTACTCAATTCAGTTGGATCCGGATATCCTACGGCATAATAAAGTTTAACAAGTTGACACCGATTTTATAGTAACATTTATGCACATTTTCCTTTATCATGCAATCATTGTCATTTGTGCTATTTTGCCACTAACCGTAACCAATTTTAGAGATATTGCAAATAAATCGGTTATAAACATGTTGAATTTGGCAAAAAGATTTATTGGGGGATGTGCCAAAATGAAAAACATCAAATGCCAAATCATAGTCAACCACAACGTCGGCCTTGTCAAGACAATTGAAATGCATGTATAATATGCCCAATTTGGAGGTCAATTGCAAAAGATACACAATAGCTAGTTGTTGCTATTACGTGCGTCGAATCCAGATATTATCCTTATTTGCCTTCAATTTGACACCTATTTTGTATACTGTATTTGTATTCATCTTCAACAAAAAAATCCGGATACTATCCGGATTCATATTCGTCTTACAGCATGAATATTTTGCTTACCACATTCGCTTCCATCCGAATACGGTTAACGGATAAAATGGATAATTCGGGTCCGTTTGATACATCTCGCCAGGCCATTGCTTCTGCGAGCAACGCATTGGCTACATGTGTATACCATCTCGGCCGTGCAACCTGAAAAAACCCTTCATGATCACGAGCAATCACACGAGAAGCACCCTGGAAGGTATCTTGATGAAAGCACCGTCAACATTTATTTTAATAAAACCAGTACATGGCGCAACCCATTCATCCTGTTCGGCAAATATGTGCCCTTTTCTTTTCGTTTCTGGAGGCTGTATGCTTTTTATCGAGGGGTACTTTTGGTCGGCAATCCAGAGGTCACAGCCTCACAGGATTAAAACCTGAAAATCCACAAATAAACTCATCCAACATCTAGTTAGTGCAACTCAAACTATGACCACTGGCCACAAAGACACGAGTTGATGGCTAGCCTTCTCAATGTATTCTAGAGCGGAAATGTAAGGAACAATCATTCGTTCCTTAGAGCGCGAGTAATGTAATCCACATGTAGAAGACAAGATCATCTTGTAAATTTCTTTAGAGCACCATTGTTTCTCTTACAGGCGAGTTATCTTTATGTGTTCCTAGGAGAGGTTGGTCTGGCACTGTAGATTGCCTCTGTGAAAAAACGGAAAGAAGATTGGAAGAAGGCTGAACCTGTTTGTGAGTATACCATGGAGAATGAGATACATTCAAAACATTTTCACTTAAGCTGCAATTTTCAGTTACCCTTTGATGCTAATTAGTACTTCTGTTGTTTTCCTCTCATGCTACAGTATTGCTACATATATTGATATTTTCGTTCTTTGTGTGTTCTCAGCCCCAAATGGACACCTGGTCGCCTGGGCCTGAACTCAGAAATAAGAAAAGAGCAAATTAAGGGAAAGTGTTGAAGGAAATGACTCCTTGGGAAGCAAGTCGTTCCATCTATACACCCTTCTGCAAGGCAGCACTGGCCAATTTCTTTGCCTTGGCCAACAAGTCCTTTTGCCCCATCAGTCAACTATAGCCGCATTCCAAAATTTCTTATCAGAGGATTAGAGCAACCAACTTCTGACATGACACTTGCTTCTTAAACTACTAATATTGCTTCACGAATTCTGCTAGGCTTGGTATCTTCAAATAACCATGGAACACATCAAATGGGAGTTACTCCCTCTACAAGTTACAACAGAAGAACAAGGGCTTGCAAGTATCCCAGAAAGACTGCGTACAAATTTCAATAACATTTTTACAAACACCCACTGTCAGGTGCTTCTGAACTTCACTCATCAGACCAACCTGAGATTCACTATTGGCAGAAATTTGGGGAAAAAAAAGAACAAAGAATCGTCCTCATAGCAGCAGCATGACAAAACCATAACGATGCATGTTTGGCCTTGGATGAACACAACATGCATAGGCGCAAAAAGAATAAAAAAAGGGGGATCATTCATCTCGCTGTTAATGGTAACTTTGTCCATCGGTATGAGCAGTGGCGGATCTAGAAATTAGATGGTGGGGGTGCACACTTCACACTCAAAATTCTATAGTTTATACAATAATTCCATAACATCATAAATCCAACACATATGTTCCAAATTTGTCAAAAGCACAACGCAAATAGTTCAAATGAAATCTTACATGAATAGAAAATTACAAAATATGCAACTATGCAAAGAAATTATAGTCTTACTTTACGCGTTTTCATGCCTTGAAAACGTTTCATTACATCATCTTCATTAACCTTCAAAAAAATTCTTTGCCTTCACTTCTCGATCCCGAAAAAAAGAAAGAATATCTCTATTCCTCTTCATGTCGCTACAATCTACATTGACATATCGTAACACATTAATTTATCAAATTTTTATTCACAGTTAAGCTCACATTCACAAATTAACAAAACAATATAACATGAACATGATAGCAATATAACAGTGACAAACTATATTCGAACTACGGCATACTAGTAAATCAAACGGCTTATAATTGAAAATCCCTCGTCGGCTCGTCCTGTCAACCAACATGAAAATTCCTCAGTCAACCAACCTGAAAATCCCAGTCTCCCAGTCCCAAGTGGCCAAGTGCCCAAGTCCCAGCCGGCCACAGGGCGTCACTGCGTCAGGGCCTGAGGGCCACTTCCAGTCCCCCCAACCCCAAAGGCAAAGCACAAGCCACAAGGGCCAAGGCCACAAGGCAGTAAGCCCCTGCCTTAGCCCCTTCGGTCCTTCCGCCTGCGCCCGGCCGCCTCCAGCGCCGCCCCGCATCTTGCCGCCGCCGCCCGCCTGCCCCTCCCTGCAAGAAGCGACGCGAACGCGGGTGCCGCCTCCGGCCTCCCATTGTCCTGGCCTGCCTCAAGTCCCAGCGTGGCGCGCTGCCTCCGCGACCAGCGTGGCGCTGCTTCTCCGCGACCGTGGGTCCACACAAGACGCTGCCCTCCCACGTCATGCCGCGCCTCGCCGATCGCCGGACGCCGGGGGAGCAGAGCAGCCAAGCAGGAGCAGCCGACCAGGTGAGAGGGGACTGAGGGGAGGAGAAATTATCAAATTAGGGATTTAGGGTTGAGTCTTGCCTCTTGGGGAGTAGTACCTTTCTTGCTGCGCTTGGGCTTAATTTGGACTTATACTGGGCCGGTTAATTTGGATTGAGGAGCCGATCCTCGATGAATTCTCAAAATTTTGGGGGTGCCGGGGCATACCCGGCACCCCACCTGGATCCGCCCCTGGGTATGAGCGGTACGAGCTTACAAGTTACACCAATGTTATGTACGGCTCGTATAACACAACACTACTCAACTAATAAAACTATGGTAAAAACTAAAGCAAGTTGCCACTTGAGTACTTTGACTTATCAAATAATGAATGAAACCAGAATGGATATGGCATACTCGATTGGCAGAAAGCCAGGAGCCTGACTTGTCAACTGATCCTCTGAACAGAAATAAGACAGCTGACTAGAAAGCTGCTGCTCCCCTAGCACAGCATAATATAACTGTTTTTCCTTTGGTTAGATGCAGATAATGCACTCCCCATAACAAGACTGTTCAACCGAGCACTATCAAATATATGGCGGCAGCAGCACTGCAGTCCAGATGCAAAATTTAGGCCCTGTTTGCGACGGTTTTGGCTTCTCGCTCGAGAAAGCTGGAAGCTGTCCCAAACGACCGGCTTTCTTCAACAGCTTTTCTCAAAGCCGGAAGTCAATTACAACGCGATGAAGCCGAAAGCCGGAAGCCGCTCAGAGGCAGGCTCCCGCCGCTTCGGCCGGTTTGCCTTCCGAAATTACCCCAAGAGTTGGGGCTTATTCACCTGCCGCGTACCAACTATAAAAACTAGAAGCCCAACCCTCTCTTAGGAATAATAAAGATTGAGTGTGTGTTTGCATTGTGTTTGTGTCACATCAATTCTTTAGTTCATGCAGGTAATTTACTAGTGTGTGTAACGTTGGGAGTTTGTTAGAATATTGCATGTTGAGGGCCAACTTAGCAGGACACTTGCACACGGCATGGAGTTAGCGGACCGAGTATTAGGAGATAGTGGCGTGAGTTAAGGAGGTCGATTGTTTTCTGCTTTGTCTATTTATTTGGTTATATTCAACGCATAGAAAAATATTAGAAAGAAGAAAAGTAGCACTAGGCAGTTGCGGTGCTACGGAAAAACAAACTTTTGTGTGTTCAGTCTCTTCGTGAGTTCACCGGTGTGCTTGTGTTCTTCATCTTCCGTGATCGCGTGTGTTAGTGCTTTCTTGTTCCTAACAATTGATATCAGAGCCAGGTTGAGGGCAAGGTCCGTGTCGCCATCGAGCCGCACCATCATTGCCGCGGTGGTCCGTCGAGAGTATCGGGAAGAGAAAGCAACGTCTCTCTTTAATACCCTATACTGAGCAAGAGCAACTACGGTGTGTGGGAAATCAAGATGAAGGTGTTCATGAAGGTCTAAGGTGTTTGGGAAGCTATGGTGGTCGACGACGTTGATGAGCGCAAAGATCAGATGGCCCTTATAGCCATCTTCCAAGGAGTCCAGAGGAGACCCTCCTCCTACTCGTCGAAAAGAAGACGACGAAAGCTGCGTGGGACACACTCAAGACAATGTACGTCAGCACCGACCGCATCAAGGAGGCGCGCTTGCAGACCCTCAAGAGCGAGTTCGAGGGTTTGCGCATGAAGGAAACGGAGTCGGTAGATGGTTTCGCTGTGAAATTGAAGACTCTCTTCAACTAGATTCACGGTCTTGATGACAAGATGGAGGAGAGCTACGTCATGAAGAAGCTTCTCTGCACCGTCCCGAGCAAGTACCTACAGATTGTCTCAACCAACGCATAGAAAAAAAATTAGAAAGAAGAAAAATAGCGTTAGGTAGTTGCGGTGCTAAGAAAAAAAAACTTCAGTGTGTTCATCATCCCCGTAAGTTTACTGGTGTTCTTGTGTTCTTCATCTTCCATGATCGCGTGTGTTAGTGCTTTCTTGTTCCCAACACCCTCCCACCCCATTCCTTACCCCATTCGGTCAAGTTCCCGAGTCCCCAACCCTAGCTGTGCTCGCCCATACGCAGCCTTTGTCCCACGATGCTGCGCACCGGCCCTGGCCACCCTCCCGCGCCTCTGGCTGTGTCCAACCGACGGCGACCCCATGCACTGCACCCGCACGGTCGCCCTCGAGCGCCCGCCGTCTTGCCCCGGCCGGATCCGCCCACCTGAAGGCCGCTTGCAACCGGATCCACCCGCCCTACCCTCCGGCGTCACCTCACTCCTCCGGTCGGCCGCGCGCCACCTCCCTCCTCCTCCGGTCGGACTGCACGCCGCTTCCCTCGGTCGCCCGCCCGCGCCTGCGGTTGCCTCCGCCCGACCAGCTCTACTTCCGGCCGCCTCCCTCCACGAACTCTGGTATGTCATGTTTGTCTGTTGTGCCAGTGGCGGATCCAGGATTTTCAAAATGGGTGTTCGGAGTTACAAATATGTTATTCAATGTAAAACATAAATGTCTGTAGTTTTTGACTGCTTTGCAGTCTACATATAAATATGTTAGCCCTACATCATTCTCAAAGGAGTTGGTGAGCATATTTAACACGTGGAATCGAAAATATCTACCTCTTTTTCTCTCGATTCATCTGAGCTTCACATTACTTTCAGTATTCACATAAGGCATAATAGATGTCACATACTTGCATTTCAAAACATATGGAACTAAGCTCCAACATTGTGGCATTGCAATGTTAGCACTTATGCTCCAAAGGTTCCATGGATTTAATTTTTAGGTTTAAGAACAAAGCAGAATATTCACTCACACAAATAGAGGAACATTCCATAGTTAATTTCTACATGATAACCTTAATGCATGTCAAAGCTAGATAGATAGATTCAAGAGAACAATTGCATGTCCAGATGAGGTATGTTATTCGACTACAACAGACAATGGAGTAAGTAATGAGATATTGCTACTCTGGAGTCTGAACAAACTCATTTATGCAATGGTTGGTATAACCGTAACTACATGGAAAGTCATGCAAATGAAATGTAACATACCACACTATTAATTGAAACACCAATTGCTTAGCTGGTGCAAACCAATTGCTTCTCAAAATTTGGATTACAACAACACACGTGCGCAATGCAGGTGAGCTACCGCATACCTTGATGAACTCCTAGTCGAACACGGCCTCCGCCTCGAGGTCCGGCGCCTTGTTCCCCACCAGCGGCAGGTCATCCTGCGCACACAAACACGCGTCCAGTGTCCAAACGTCGAATCCAACTCACACCAAACACCCAAATTAATGAATCGAACTGGGACAGGCACGCACAGGCACGGGAGGCGGTGGCGGCGGCGGCGGCAGGCAAGAACACTAGTGGCGCCATGGGGAGCCCAAGCCAGAGAAATGGTGGTGCCAAAGCTAAATCAGGAGAGGAAAGAAATGGAAATGGAGAGAGAGAGAGGCATAGAGAAGGAAATTGGGGGAAGAAGAAGCTCCAGGCTGTGTGTTCTTCGGCCAAACCAAATGAGAGAATGGGAAGGAGAGAGAAAAAGGTAACTAAAACTTGTAGTTGGGCCGCGTGGTGGAGTTGGGCCGAGTGGGCAGACCCATCTTTCTTGCGGACTAGAGTGGCTCGATCGGGAATTCGGACCTTGCTGATATCTGATGGAAAGTATGTATTTTAAGTATATTACTAGTATATATACCTAATAAATACTGAGTTTTTTTTTTCCAAAAAAAATGGGTGTACATCTACACCCATATCCCTATATTGGATCCGCCCCTGTGTTGTGCTATCATTTTGGATGTATATGCCCATGGATAGTTGATGCATTGTTGCACTGAAGTATCAATATATCAGTGTATTGTTGCACTGAACCGAAATGTAGGTAGCACAAGTGTATTGCAAGTTGAACGGTCTCATATTAAGTCATCGCCCTCTTCTGCCATAAAGATTTGTTCAGAGTAAATTAGTGAAATAGCCCAGAAGCTTTCCCAATTCGTCATAAGTCACAAGATTGACATGAGCTCATTTGATAAAAGATATATAATCTCTTAATTTATATTTAGTAATAACTAATATTAGATGGCTACTTGTCGATGGTTTAGTATCTATTTTATGAATGAACGCTGAGGGTTCTCTTAGAGAGAAACCACATAGAAAATGACATGGGAATTTTATACAGGTTTAGGCCTTCTTCTGAGAGAATAATAACTTTACTCTTGTGTTGGTATATTGATTGTGTTTACAACAAGAAGGAAGTCACTAGAACCAGGGCTTGATGACTTCTTTCATTTGTTGTAGCTATCTTGATTGCTTGATCACTTGATCTACTATCCTCCCGTCTTCCGACTTTACTTCTTATATAGCGCGTGAAGAGGTGACAGTTGTCTACGTCAAGAGACGTCTTGTCGTTTGATGCAATGCGCATGTTTAAGGGCAGTTATTGTTAGAAACATATCTCCCACGTTGCCTTGCAGTTATGTCAGAGACAAATGTTTAATATGTGCAGTTATCCCAGGAATAACGATACATATTAACTACTGTGTGTATTAAACAGTGCATAAATGTCCCTAGTCGATGACACCCACATGTCTGTAGGTTTTATTGACCATAGGGTGGTCGTAGCTGACTTGTGTCGGGATCCAAACATGCAAATCAAGGCCCTCTGTGTATTCTGAACTAGTCCCATGATCAGTAGCTAGCTCACACAGTGACAACATCGATGAAAATCATATCCATACAACGAAATAGGTAAGAAATAAGCAAATTATTATTAAGTAGTAGCAGCAGACTTTATGATCAAAGTTTACATAGTTTGTCATGCAGGGCTTAAAAGACAAACAGAACACTTACAGTGGAAATAAGATAACTTGTGGTGGCCATCCAACATGCCCACATGCAATTGAGTGGGGAGCGCATCCTAGTTCGTATAGTCTTCAAAGTACTCCTCGTAGAACTCTGTATTTCCGGATTCTTCCTGAACAACTGATCAACAAGGCATAAAGCCGTGAGTATATAAAGTACTCAACAAGTCGTAGGGAATAGTATGCAATTAGTATTCATGTAAGACTTGAACAAAGGAATAGATGTATGGTTATTTTGCAAAAGCAATATTGACAGTAAATACAATAAATAGATTGTAAAGCATAGTTGGAAAGATTATATAAATAAAGTAAACGATTGCTTTGAAATAACCAGTGAACTACCCGTTGACCTCCCAACCAACAATTAATGAACTACCCATTCATTTTCCATCCATACCACCATCCAAACATTTTATGAAATCTCTATACCTCATGTCAAATCCGTAAGCATTGTCCATAACCTGGGATACGGCTGTTTGAACAGTTTTAACACTCTACAGAGGTTATACAGCTTTACCCACAAGAGATAATCAGTTTATAATGTCCTCTTGACACACTTCCATAGGTGTGTGACTAAATGATTATCACAAGGCCTTTACAAAGCTCTGTCTTAACCTAGTTATGTCCGCTAAGGTTTCACCATCGAATGGACCTCGCACCCATTCGGGCCCCCCTCTTGTGCCATTGTGAATGTCCATATCATAGTTCACGCTTCCCAAAACAAAACTAAAATCAAGATATTGCTAATTAATTAGCCAGGTTCATCCCATACTGGACATGTGGTTGCACAATAAGGCCCTGATCAATGACGCACAAGATTAAGTCTGTAGTGATTACTCAGGCGAGACAACCCCATCCAAAATGTGCTACCCACACCCCCTTTACTGCATGATCATTAGCTTGAGTATGAAAATATTTTTGTTCAACCAGGACCAATGGCATCCCCTGCTATGGCACAACAATTTTTACAATAGTGGCCTCACACCACAATTCCATATCTCATTAAGTTAAGTTATCAAGATTAACATTGTGTATAGGAACCCATCGTACAACTAAGCATATTACGCCACCCATGTTGGTATTACAATTATATCTAACTAATATCAATCCTTCCTATGGTGTCAAAGGATACACACCATTCACAATATTCAAGGTGGCATAATGTGAATTAGGTAATTAGCTACTCCCGAAAACAATTGATATAAAATTAGCATGCATGTTGATATAAAACAATATTTTTTTTAGAAAAATGGGTAAAACATGAAAGTTCTACGACTTTCCTTCGTCGAAGATTTGGCAAATTGGTCCAAGAAGGCTTCGGCAACGTCGAATTCTATACATGCAAAACGAGATAAATAAATAACGATAAATCCAAATAAAATACAAAAAATAACAAATTGGTACTTAAAGAAATATGTTGAATTTATATGAATTTAGGAGGAAGAATCGATTGAATCGCAGTTCGTATGAAAGAGAAAAAGCCACCGAAAGTTTATCGAAACTAAAAATTGCTGAAAAAATGACAAAGAAGAAAGAATATTCGGTGGAATATTCCTTTTCGGAAAATGAATGATTTAATCACAGAGCCGACATAAGGGGCCCTATTGCTTGTGAGAGAACAAGATAGAGGGAGTGTATGACATATGGGACCGATTGTCAGTGAAACAAAAGAGAAAGGAAGAGCAGGGAAGAAACAGAGTAGGGACCAATGGCACTAGCGCATGGTGGCAGCCGGCGACCAGAAAAATGGAACCCCGTCAGGGTGAGGACCCTTTGGGTGGCGGTGGTGCGACCGAGGCGGCACTATGGTGGCGGCGTTGGTGGTGGCGTTGGCCGCGGCAATGCTACGGGCATGAGGCGCGTGACGATTCGATGAGGAAATTAAAATTCCATTTGAATAGAAATGTAGATAATATTGAGAGGTACATGCAAGTAAAATGGTTCGCAAAATTACCCAATGTATGAAGAGATCGGGCTAGACGGAGTTGTCACCGGACTTGGGGAAGAAGAGGTGGCCGGTGGTGCTCCGGTGAACTCCAGGCGAAACTGAACCAGGACTTTGTAGAGGATATCTTGAGGATACTCTAGTAAAAATTTGATGATCAATGGTTGACGGGATAGGCCAGGAGAGGTCACCGAAGATGTTGCCAGAGTTAGGGAAGAAGAGGTGGCTGGTGGTGCTTTTGTGGCCGCGGTGAACCAATGAGGAAATTAAAATTCCGCTTGGATAGAAATGTGGGGAATATCAAGAGGAACTTACTAGAACAATTTGGTGCGCAACAGAGCAACAGATGTGGAGATCGAGCTCATTGGAGTACTCGCCAAACTTGGAGAAGAAGGGCTAGCAGAGGGAGCTCCAGGAAGCTTTAGCAAAACTAAGCGAGGGCGTTTTAGGGAATGGGATGGAGAGGCTACGGTCCAATTTATAGGAGCAAACGAGTAATAGTTTGGCCAGAATTTATCACTGAAGTTATGGTTGGAGTTAAGCAGTGGTAACCGGTAGTGGTTACTGTTCGGGCTGGTAATGGAAAATCATTAATAGATCCAAAAAATAGATAGTTTTCTTCTCAAAATTCCAAAAGACGCTAATTAATTTGGGACAAATAATAATTCAACTCCAAAAAATCCACTAAAAATCTCAGATACTAAATACAACATTCTGAGCTCAAATAAAATAATAATAGTAAAAAAAATGTTGTTTTTAAACAATAATTATTTTAATAATGCTGAAAATTCTTTTTAAACACGAAAAATAGTAAGATAGCTCTAGAAATTCTACAAATTTTTAGAGCAGTTAAATAGGGTATTTAGAGCTTAAATAAAATATTTTCAACCCAAATTTCGTTTTTATTTTCGAATTGAAATCATTTTTTATTGCTATAAATTACAAGAAATGAAAAGGACTTTTAGAAAATGGCAATTTGAGTCCAAAAATTCTGGAAAAATTCACATAAATTCCCTAAATTATTTAGAACTTAAATAAATTATTTAAAACTTAAATTTGGTCCTTGTTTTTGCACATAAATTATGGTTCATTCTTGGAAAATATGAAAAACATTTTTAAATTCCAGAAAATACCTTGGGACCAAAGGAACGCAAATAAAATAGTTTTGAATTTAATTGA
Organism: Phyllostachys edulis; assembly: GCA_036346405.1. Classification (NCBI taxonomy): domain Eukaryota; kingdom Viridiplantae; phylum Streptophyta; class Magnoliopsida; order Poales; family Poaceae; genus Phyllostachys; species Phyllostachys edulis. The sequence continues at coordinate 24,020,210 of CM070556.1, read as the reverse complement.
AGTTTGATTTATTCATATTAAATTGTTTAACTTCTGAAATTTGAAATTAAGCTATAATTATCTCGAGAAAAAAATCAACTGGTTCTTTTTATTTTTAAAATTTCAAAAAGACACGAAAATTGGGATGTTACAACCTAGTCATAGAAGAACTTATGACATTAAGGTGATCTTAGTAGGACTTACAATCAGTAGGTGATCGTAGAAGAACTTACGACCATGAAATGATTGTAGTAGGACTTATGACCATATAGGGTGGTCGTAGAATAGCTTACGGCTACTAGGTGTGTATGATCTCCCTTATTGTTAATATTGAGGGGTACCTTTGAATGTTGTATAATAAACATTATTATCTATATACTACAAGTAAATAATTTAATTAATTAAAGATTATTAGATCTTCGTCATCTAGCCCCCCAACTTCAAGTGAAAATGATTTACTTGGAAAAGAGGCCGTAGGATAGTGGTCGAAAGTAAAGTCTTTCCGATTGTTTTTTAACTAGAAATTGACTTCCTTTTTATTAAGTTGTAAAAATTAAAATCATTTTCCTGGATAGACAGAAAAAAGAATGCCAACCATCTCTTGCAAATTCTATTTATGAAGAATAGTTTGTGAAGAGATGGTGATGCTTTGGTTTCCAACAATTCATTGGGAACAATTTCTAATAGAATTGTAACCGTTGCACTTCTGTCCTTATCCATTGAATTCTATCGCAAGTCGATGGCTATAAATAACCATCGAAAGGGTAGAACTAAGAAAAACTCACTTGTAATCTTTCTACCTATCCCACCTCTTTTTCTTTTCTAAAATGCTTTTCCTAAACTCCTCAAGTCCGAGTAGATTTGTTAGAAGAAATAGTCGAACCTATGTTTGAATGGGAAGAATCAAGGATGATATGAAGAAGACGACTAACTTTGATGTTGTTAGAAGAACTTTTCCAAAACTTTTGTTGAAGTGGAAACTGGTAGATGTTGAACGGTGGTCTTTAAAAGAGAAAGGTGAGATTTTTATCTTCAAAGCTTTTTATGAGTGTGAACTCAGATCGCCTTGGTATTTTTCCACTATGAGTAAGATCGTGGAAGAAGAAAATCCATAGAACATGAATTTAAGGTGATTAAAAAGTCAATTTGTTCCATGGATTGAAGTCCCCAGGAATTTGGTAAAAAGATCCCGATGACTAGGTGAGCACTTCATTGTCTATGATGTGTAACTTCCGATCAAGACTGAAGTTCATATCGGAGGGAAACAACATATTAGACAAGCGCTTACCAATTTACATATATTCTGCTTTCTTTTGATGGAGATCAACTTCGACCACTTTGAAGAAGAAATCCGAATAACTGGTCGAAAAGACTAACCAGTTAGAAGAAAGGTCGTAGAAGAAATGTAACTAGGATTTTTTCAACTTTTGTAACATGTAATATGTATCTTTTGGACTTTATGAAATAAAGCTTTGTTTCCTTGGTTTCGATCACATCCTTTGAAATCAATTCGTTATCTTGGTAGTAAGAATAAGAGTCTTGTCAACACTAGGAAGTTCCTTCTAGTGATAAAAAAAAACCACATGCAGAGAGGAGAGTCTTCTGCTAGGTGACATTCCCACTTTCCAACTAGTGTAAAGAGGATCAAAATGTATGAAAAGAAAGATAAGGAAAATGATTGTTTTCGAGTACTTGCTTAGCACTCATATCATTTTTTCCCTGGTTTGAAAGTAACGGAAAGATCATAACCGATTTGCTCGACCATGAAAAAGTCATGTCGCAAAGGTTATCGATCGAAAAAAAAGTATTAGAAATATGTTGTTTGTCCTCATCATGAGTTCAAGAAGCTTGACTCTCTCTTGACAGGTAAGAATTATTTACCTATGACCAGTTTTATTTATTGATCTTTGAGAAGTGTTTTTCTAACTGGTCGTGCTCTATTTGCAAAGCAAGTAGTCGAAATAAAATGACTTCAAGAAGCTTCGACCTGCAGTCAGGAAGAAATGAGGGCTACGAAGATCAATATTCAAGACAATATTTCTCTCCTAAACAATGTACTCGGTGGACTTGGTACTGAGAATATTACTCCTCTTGAAGACACCATGGTCGAACATACAAGTGCCATTGGGCAACAGGTCGGGACACTACAGGAGTTGATAACTAATTTGAAGACCAATCAAGCCATTCGATAAGACAAGTGGTCGAAGGCGTAATAAGTTTCGCTCTTGCAAAACTTAAGACTCATGACTGGAGTCTTAGCCTTCAACCAGTCGAAGCTGACTTTGACTGCCTTGAAGTAGAGCAGCACGACTGATCGAAGAAGTGCAGCCAGTCGACAAGAAGGTCACAGAGGAGATGCAGATTGGGTCTTCTTCATCAGAGTAGTTTGTAATAGGCTTTCTTTTGTAAAAACAATTTCTTTTTTATGTATATAAAACTTCATTTCCTGTAATATGTCTTTTCGAGTAGTTAGTAACTTATATGACAAGATAAAAAAAAATGAGAATTGAAAATTTAAGACTAAGAATTGAAGTCATAATTATAACTTTATCCTAGCCCTCGACTATTTGCTTAGTTTAATTAGATAAACTAAATAAATAGGGGGAAAAGAGCTTGCTTAAAAAATTTATTTGACCTTTGCTTTTGATCTCGATTTTCTTGTACTGGTAGCAAGAGTTTGGAACAGATCGACGCTAGGAAGTTCCTTCTAGTGGGCAAGACCACATGCAGAGAGAGAAGACTTCAACTAGGTAATGTTTCTTCCTCCGACCAGGTTAATCAAATTGAATGTATCGAAAGTAGTTGAACAAACTAGAAAAGCCCAACTCACTTAGAAATCTTTATGTAAAGTGAAGTAAAGAAATTAAGTAAATAATTAAAAAGAGCTTGCTCAAAATTATTTCGACCATATTTTGTTGAACTCATTTTCCTTGTATTTGCAGCTAAAGTAAGTAACAGATCGACGCTTGGAAGTCCCTTCTAGTGGGCAGGACCACGTGCAGAGAGGAAAGCCTTTGACTAGGTGATGTTACCTTCCTTCGACCAGTGTAAGGAAAACCAAGTGTTGTAAAAAGGTGATCGAAAAATTATTGAAGTGTTGCTTAATGGATATTTTAATACAATAAAGATTGAATAAAGCATAAACTTTATTGGGAATACAGGAGGTTATACATAGAATTTTCGCAACTGGTCGATATTCCATGAATTAGAAAGAACTCTACCATCTTTTATTGCTAGTCGTACTGAGCCTAATCACATGACTTAGACCACTGTGTAAGGACCTTACTATTTAGGGAAAAGTTTGTTCCGATTAGACTAAGATTGAATCTTTTTTGATACTAAGTCACCTACAACAAGGCTACGAGGTTGAACTTTACAATCGTAGTGTTTGCTTAGGGCTTACTGGTAGACTGTCGAACAGATTAAGACTTGGTTCCTCTTTTCTTTGAGTAGATTGATGTCATCAGCTCAAAGTTGTTCTTGGCCAGAGTCGTTATAGGTTTTAGGTGGAAGCATAGCTTCAGCACAAAAAACTATGAAAAATGATTTTTCGCCTGTAGCCCAACTAGCGATCGTGCAAATTGCTCATAATACTGAGGGTAATTCTTTTACCCAAGCCCCCAGCGCTTTATAAGCTGGTCGAAAACTCGAGTTTTAATTTTCAGCATAATTTGGCCATTTGCCCTTTCGACTACCCCATTGCTTTGTGGATGGGTGACAAAGGCATTCATAGTTTATTACCCAATTCTTTGCAAAATTCATGGAATTTTGCACTCAAAAATTGTGTACCATTATTTGTTATGATCCCACTTGGCACACCAAATCGAGTGATCACATTTTTCATCATAAATTTCTTGGCTACTTCCGTTGTTATCCTAGTCACATGTTCAGTTTCAATCTATTTTGTGAACGTATCGATAGCCACAAAAAGGAACTCAAAACCTCCTATAGCTTTTTGGAATGGTCCTAGGATATCGAGATCCTAGGTTGCAAAAGGCTAAGAAAGAGGTATGATTTGCAATGCTTGAGCCGGTTGGTGTATTTGCCTGCTATGAAACTGGCATTGTACACACTTCTTAACGAGCTCTTTAGCATCATAGAGGGCTGTTGGCCAGTAGAAACCTTATCGAAAGGTTTTTCTGACCAACATTCTGTTGGAAGCATGAATCCCACAAATGCCTCCGTGTATTTCTTGAAGGAGGTATAATCCTTCTTTTTGTGATATACATCGCATGAGAACCCCTTGAATACATCGTTTGTAGAGGACTTCTTCACCCAAAGTATACAATACCCTTCTGAAGATACTCGTAGATGTGGTTCATACAAGTATCCTCGTATTCTAGGGAAACTGTCTTAATAGGAGTTGTTCCAAGAAGACTCCTTGTGGTACTTGTGATCGGCAAGGAGCTATTCGAGCTATCTAGTCGGTGAGGAAATTATCCTTTCGAGGAATATATTGTACCTCCAACTGAAAAAAATGCTTTTCAAGCTTCCTGACTTCCTATAAGTACTGAGACATGATCGTATTAGAGTATTGGTACTCTTTTCTGACCTGATTTTTGACCAGTTGAGAGTCTTCTCTCACGAGTAGTCGTTGAATCCTGAGTGCTTTCGCTGCTCATATGCCAGCGAATAATCCTTCATATTCTGCCACATTGTTAGTAGCATGAAAGTTTAATTGAATATCATATTTTAAGGTTTCTCTTGTAGGAGATACCAAAACCACCCCAGCCCCCGAGCCACTTAGCTTAAGTACCCATCCAAGTACATTGTCTACTGGACGTGGGATTCATACTAGGGTCCCTGAACAGGTTCAGGATTTGTCCATTCAATGATAAAGTATGTCAAGATCTGTGATTTAATGGCCGTTCAGGACACGAAATAGAGGCCGAACTCCCTAAGTTCAACAGATCACTTTGCCATGCGTTCCACTGCTTCCCTATTCTGGAGGACCTCTACTAAGGGAAACTCAGACGACATGATTAACTTGTGCGTCTAAAAATAATGCATCAGTTTCCTCGAAGACATGAGGAGGGCGTATAGAAGTTTTTAGACTTGAGGGTAACACTCCTTAGGCCGATGTAAAACTTCACTAACGTAGTACACTGGTCATTGAATGTTCTCATGTATGGCGACCAGTACTGCGCTTACTACTTGTGACGTAGCAGCTAGATACATTAAGAGTGTTTCTTCTGGTTTAGGAGAAACTAGAACATGGGTACTCGTAAGATATCTCTTGACATTCTCAAAGGCTTTGTTTGCCTCATTTGACCACTCGAAACCCTGGTGTTTCGTCAGAAGTTTAAAGAAAGAAAGCCCTTTTTCTTCTAGTTGTGCGATGAAACGACTTAAAGCTGTCATGCATCCTGTGAGTTTCTAGACTTTTTTCTTTGTGGTCGGAGGGCACATTTTTTCAATGGCCCTTATCTTTTCAGTGTTTGCTTCGATTCCTCGTGAAGAGACAAACAATCCAAGCAATTTTCCTAAAGGGACTCCAAACATACACTTCTCAGGATTGAGTTTCAATTGGTGTTTGCTGAGGTTGTCGAATGTTTCCTACAGTTCAAAAATATGATTAAGACGCTATGTGTTTTTTACGACCAGGTTATCAACATAGGCTTCCAAGTTTCGGCCAAGTTGAGGAAGGAAGGTCTTTTGTATCAAGTGTTAGAAGGAAGCACCAACATTTTTTTAAACCAAATGGAATTTTGACATAGCAAAATATTTCAATGGTGTGATAAATGCGGTTTTTTCTTCATCATCTAAGCACAGACTTATCTGATGATAACCGGAGTATGCATATAGGAAACTCGATATTTCACAACCAACAGTGGAATCAACTAACTGATCGATACGAGGGAGGGAAAAATCATTATTTGGACAAACTTTATTTAGATCAGTAAAGTCTACACACATACGTCATTTACAATTAGACTTTCTAACCATTACAGGATTGGCCAACCACCTAGGTGGTCGACCTCTTTTATAAAACCTGCCTTAAGTAGCTTGTCCCATTCTGATATAATAGCATCTCGTCGATCAGGTGTAAACCTCCGTAATTTTTGTTTTATGGGCTTCTTGTTAGGCCGTAGAGCTAGCTTGTGCTCGATCACCTCCCTAGGGCCTCTGGGCATGTCGGATGCTTGCCACGCGAAGACATCTACGTTTGCTCGGAGGAAGGTGATTGTCGGGACCCAAAAATACAATTCTAGACTCTCTGTGTATACTGAACTAGTCTAAGATCACGCTAGTGCACACAGCGGCAACATCGATGAAATATCATTCCATAAGCAAGGATGACTAATAAATAGACAAATAACAATAATTATCAGAGTAAAGACCTTAAGGTCAAAGCTTACAATTAATGTCTCAGAAGGTGAATAGCTTAATTAAGCTGTAGCAGAACGTAACGGAATAACTTCAGTGAAGTCCATCCATATACCTACAGGCAATCGACTGGGGTAGCGCGACCTAGTTCTTCACGATCCTTGAAGTAGACTTTGTTGACCGATGATTCCTCCACTTTATCTAAATGACTATAGCAAGATTGAGTACACAACCATACTCAACAAGTTGCACCATAGAATGCAAATATAGATGATGGCTTATTACAAATGATATGGCTTATGTGGTTATTTTGCAATAAAGCAGTATTTGCAATTGAATACAATAATAGATTGAAAGCATAATTCAAAACAAATAAATAGTAATAGTTTAGCAATTGTTTTCACAAAGGACACAAAGCCTAATCAAATTCTTTCACATAGCCATATGAGTTAAATCACACAGTTGTCCCTTCCCAATTGTTTTTATGAAAATCCACCCCTCGTGTGAAATTCCCGAGCATGTCCATGACCGCGGACGCGGCTATTCGAATAGATTGTTTAACACTTTGCAGAGGTTGTACACTTTACCCACAAGATACAATCAACTGGATCAGAGCTGATCACAATAAAACCTTTTCGAAACTTTATCTCAACAATTAACACTCCGGATGTGTTTTACTATCGGCACCAACCCTCACACAGAAAGTTAGTCCAACGCACATCGTTGGATCTGAAGACGGCGAACCGCTCATAAATATGAATCGTCACACAGACTGAAACACACCTCCACCCTGGCACACAGCTTAACCTATCTGCTTGAGTAATCAATGCTAAGACTCCATATCTTACTAGGTTAGGCCTGTACCATACCAGGTATGTGGTCGTACATTTATAGCTCAGTTCAATGGCACACAAAGTTAAGTCTTTAATTGACCAAGGCGAGACTACCAATTTCTAACTAAGTCACGAAGATTCATATATCCCAAGCACAAAGGTCTACTATATCACACAGTTTCCACCACCCGTCTTAGTCTAAATCTTTTCCCACCTTATTGGTTAAGTGCAACACATGCCATCAACGAGTAATAGCACATAGCACACATAGTTTTACACAAAGTTTTATAATCACTTAGTCAAGTTTATATTTGCAATTCATATGATATGAATGACTCGTTGCACGGCTAAGCAAACTATTCGCGTCTAACCAACCCACGTTGGTGCTATGATAATACCAACTAAATAATTAACCAAGATAGGGTGACAAAAGATCATGATATTACAATAGGCAAGGTGGATATAATCAAATGGGTGAATAGCTAATCCCAAAGCATTTAAATAAATACTTAAAGTAAAATGCAATAATTGAATCAAAATAATTTTAGAAAACTGGTTTCAACATGGTCAAAGGTACAACTTGCCTTGCTATAACAATGATGGTCTTATTTTATCTTCAATCTTCTACTCCCCTGATCTTATTTTATCTTCAATCTTCTACTCCCCTGACCTTTAGCTCCTTTGGACGATTCTGGGACTTCGACGTCTAACGAGAAAGAAAGCGCAAAACAAATAAAATTCAAAAAGACGAATCAAATAAACTCCAAATTGAAATTAAATAGTACTGGAAGGTAGATATTGAATTTAGATGAATTTAGAAACTTGAATGGGTTCAATCGGAGTTCGTATGAGAAAGAACGAGCTCTCAAAAGATTGAAATTCACATGAAATGATGAAAATCAGAATTTCAGGATTTATAGAATTGTTTATCTGAAGGACAAACAATTTATTGGATCATGCTGACATCAGCAGGGAATTTTGGCTGAAAATAAAATAAAAGAAATGAACTGACATGTGTGACCTACTGATATTTATAGATTTATAGAATTAAAAATAATTCTAGAAAAATTACAGAGAGGGTGACATGTGGGGTCTAGATGTAAGTGAGAGAGATAGATATATGGCCTGGATGTTATGGATGACAAGTGGGTCCATTGGACCAGAGAGAGAGCAGAGATAATATGTGGCTTGCATTAATTGACTGGCAAGTGGGTCCACATGGAAGGGAGAAAAAAGAACTAGAAGAAACAATAGAGGGGAATCAACCGAATGGACAGAAACTAAAAGCTACAGAGGATAGAGCGCAGGGAGCTGCTACTGCTGGCCGATTGGTTTTGCACATGGAAGTGGCGGCTTGGTGGCAAAGCAAAAAGAAATAGTGAAAAAGGGAGTAGAGAGCAGAGAAGGCTTGACTGCCCCACACATCAGAGAGCTACTAGTGAATTCAACGAAGCAGCAGAAAATAACTAAAACAATAGAATGTAGAAGGTGTTTCAACGGAGGCTACAAGCTGATTTTGGCGCAAGGAGTCGACGGCGAATGAAAGTGAACCAGCAGCGGCAAAGGGGCAAAACGGAATGGCGACGACGAGGCGGAAATGCTGACATGGTCCAGACGTCGAGAATTGCCACCATGTGTCGGCGGCAAGGGGAAGAACGGCGGTCGGCGGCGGCCTCACGGGTGCACAACAATTCCGGTGACGCTCTGCGAAAAGGGAGGAGAGCACGGCGTAGAACGCGATGATGCGAACCCAACGGTGGTGGAGTTGAAGGCAGAGAATCAATGGTTGCGGAGTAATTAGCCAGAGAAGGAAGACAGTGATGAGGAGAGAGAACGCTCAATTCTCGGTGCACGGTGGATGAAACTCAAAACTAAAATATGGAAAAAAATAGGTCTCGACAAGGGCTACAAGATGACGCGATCAGATTTTGGAAAAACTCATTGAGGAAACGTGGTGCGTGATGTACGCGTTTTAGTGACATGGCTCGACATGGCTGACGGTGAACTGGTGGTCTTCGGGCGAAGAGGATGGAAGCATGACGTAGAACGCGACCATGTGAACTAACGCTGCAGACGGTTCGGCCGGCAGACGTTGGATGGAGGCATAACTCGTCGAAGAAGACCTACAGTTGGAGCTCGATCTTTTGCAGATTGCGATGAAACGAGAACGATTTGGAGGAAACCAAATTAGGGGATTGGAAGAGGAGATCAAGAGCTTCGATATGACGTGATTGGTTTCTTTTTATATGCAAGGAGGAGGGAGATAGGAATCCGGGAGATAGTCGGTTGAGAAAGTACAAGCTCGGGACTTCTGTTTGGCTGAAGGATAACGATGAACAGTAGCCACTACGTGGCGAGGAGAGAGAAATTCGGTAAAGAAAATGCCGAAAATCAAAGATGTCAAATAAATAGCAAACAAACTCGAAAAAAATCCTAGAAAATTTCTTGGAACACAAGGAAGCCAAATAACACTGGTTTTGATTTAATTGATGTTTATATTAGTCAAATTAAATATTTTAAATTCAGGAAAATCCCAATTAAGCTTTATTAATTCAAATAAAATTGGTGAAATTTTTCAGGACCTAAACTACTCAAAAGATTTTTGAAAAGCCAAATTTTGGGATGTTATAGTGATGATGGCGTCTTCCTATGCGGAGTCGAGAGCGACTCCAATGCGAGTGCTCTTTGAAGGCTCCTCTGTATTTAGTGGAATTTCTTTGACTTGGTCGTTTAGTTTTAGGGCAATTTTAGACTTCGACTGTTTGGCTGAAGGTTGCAGTTTGCTTGCTTCTCGAGTTGGTATTTGACCAACCATCTCGAGGGACTTACGGTCGTATGTAAGCGTCATCTTTTTTATCACAGCGGACTATGATTACTCCTTTGGGACATGGCATCTTGAGACATTGATAAGTATAATAAGCAGCCATTAGAAATCGTGTCAAAGTTGGTCGACCAAGAATAGTATTGTATGCTGTCTCAAAATCGACCACATGAAAAGAGATTTTCTCCATCCTGAAATTGTTTGGTGACCCAAACGTAACAAGAAGGGAAACTTGACCAATAGGCTTGGCCAAAGACCTTGGTACGGTCCCATGAAATGAGTACCGTACTGGTTTAATCTTTGTCCTGGAAACTTGTATTTCGTTCAGGGCACTCGTAAAGAGTATGTTTAATGAACTTCCACCATCAACTAATACGGAATTTTTATTATTAATTAACCCTTTTATTAATTTTATTTTAAAGTTAACCCCTCGGAAACTTTATTTCCAATTCTAACCCTTTGGTCACGCCACCACCTGTGGCGTGACCAAACAACACTGTCACGTCAACTCGTATCTTGGCAAGCTCTTGTCACGCCACCACTAGTGGCGTGACCGTGTTGTTTGGTCACGCCACCACCAGTGGTGTGATAAAAAGTGCTATTTAGCGGACTTATCCTGCCGCGTGATAGTGTTGTTTGGTCACGCCACCACCCGTGGCGTGACCAAAGGGGTCAGAATTGAAAATAAAGTTCACGGGGGGTTAACTTTAAAATAAAAATTAAAAAAGGGTTAATTAATAAAAAAGTTCACTAATACACGACTGACTCGACAGTTGTTGATGTTGGGCTCGACTACGATCGGAAAACGACCATGTCAAGTTGAAGGGATCGCATAGTCACCTTTCTCAAAAGAGATGGTGATTTCCGACCACTTTAGTATTTTATTGACAAGAGGAGGGTCGGTGGAATTTACCTCATGTTCGACAGCTTTGAGTTGCCGTTGCGATTCATATGCTGAAGATCCCCCATAGATGTGATCGATGGTGTGTTCTGGATCTTGAAACAGCATCTCATCATCATTCGACTGTTTTCGATCACTCGTTTGTCCCACCTCTTCAAGTGTAGGAAGCGGTCCTTTGCCGGTGTAGTAATCCTCGAGTTTCCGTTGAAAAACTCGGCAGTTGCGAATGTCGTGTCCTTCTTTTTTGTGAAAAGGACACCACCTAGGCTTTTCGTTCTTCCGTTTGGGGTGTTTACCTTTGCTCCGATCGGAGTATGATTTGGAGCTCCGAGGTTCCTTATCGCTCACAGCTAAGACCTCCTTAGAGCTTTTGACTTGTGATTTTTGGTCTTTAGACTTGCTCTTGGATTTTTCAGCCTTTTTATATTTCTTCTTGCTACCTTCGCCCACTCCCCGTGTGTCCTTATCGTTACGATTATTCGTGCGATTCCTTTCGACCGCTTTTGCTGTAGTTGAATAACAGTCAACTATTTTAAAGAGCTTGGCGACGGTAGCCGGAGAATTTAGAGCGATATCCTCCGTGATCCTTCGATTGCAGACTCCTTGCTTGAATGCCCTAATGACAGAAGAGTCAGAAACTTCAGGAATTGAATTGTGAACCTGACTGAAACGCTTGATAAATTGGCATAGGGTCTCGTGAGAATCCTGTCGCATTCTATGCAGGTCGTCCTCCTTTCCAGGGCGGTTGTAAGTGCCTTGGAAGTTTGCTAGTAGTAAGTCACAAAGGTGTTGTCACGAATAGATCGACTCTTGTGGCTGATTTAACAGCTACGATCGAGCAGTGATTTCGAGTACAGTAAGAAGGTAGTTGGCCATGACACACTCTCCTCCTGCTGCTGCTCGAACTGCAGTGGTATAGATTTTAAGAAACTCGATAAGATTTTGTGACCCATTTAAACTTTTCCATGTTCACTGGTCGGAACCGGGGCGACCAGTGAACTGCTCGAAGGTTAGGCAAAAATGTCACTACAAGAAATCTGCTAAACTATGACAAAATCTCTACGACAACTAGGTAAATCGTCATTATCTGACCATATTCTATGACGTTTTTTGGCAGCAGCGTCATAAAGAGCATCCTGAGGCTGGGACCCTACTTGTAGTGACAAAAAATATCAAAATCGTCACTAACTCCTAAACCTCAAATTGTCATAAACAGGGCGTTTGGCATTGTGACGCCATTGCTTTGTCATAGTTACACATGTGACAATCTCATATCGTCGTAATCCTGTTGTAGTTTTTTTTTGGATAAAGTTACACAGGTGACAAGCTGGTTTGTTGCCACCGTGGACGAACAGAAGTGGGACCCACATGTTAGGAAGTGGTGCAAAATGTAATGTGGCACGCGCAAATAAAAACCAGCTCCCAGGCTTCGAACCGGGGACCTATTGCATCGCAAGTTGCTGCAACACCACTACACCATCGAGAGGAATTTGTTGAAATCGTATGTGAATATCTAGATAAGCTATTACATACGAGGCAGGGACTTACAAACAAAAACCAGTAGCACAGTGGCGGCCACTATGTTTGAACGGCTAAGCAAAGGGGACTGCTGCGACTCCCGCCGGCGATGGCTCCGCCTCCTGCCGACGAGGGGCCGCCGTCCCATGCTTTCGTTGCGCCATCACACACTCAAGGGCACGACCACAATAAGCATATGGTCGGCCGCCACACAGTCGACAACCAGATCTGGCCAGACATAGGCCATTCTCAATTGTAGTTTTCAATTGAAGGTAAGGATGCCCTCCATTCTCCTTTTGTTGCTTCTTAGTGGCTCGGGTTTGGTTGAATAATAGTGCTATTGTAGATTTTGTTCATTTTTAGCTGGTCCATGGTTTAACTTGAGTATATGCCACTGAATTACCAATTTGAGAGTTTAGAAAACACTTAATTTTACAAGCCGTTCGGTCATTGCAAAATATTTATGTTTTGTGAAGTTGAACAAGATGAAGATGTGAACAAAGATGGACAATAATTTTGATTAAGGTTTACTTGTTTGAATGGCTGATAGATGGGCAATAATTTTGATTAATTTATACTTGTTTGAGTGTCTGACAGATGGATAGATCTTGGATTAAATCCAAATAATTTAGCACTGCACATATCAATGGGGTGAAAGAGTTCATACAATTTGTTAGTGCCCGATTTGATGAGAATGCTGAAATACTTTGCCCATGTCATGTATGTTTGAATCGGGCTCATAGACCTCAAGGAGTTGTGGAGGATCACATATATATTCATGGGATGTCAAGCACATACAATAGGTGAATCCATCATGGAGAACCATTGGATGATGGAATTCATGAAAATGCACCGCATGAGAATGAACCATTCGATACTATGGAACATGATGTTGAAGAGGATGTTGGTTTGAACGAGGACGATGGCGATGATGATATAATTCCAGATATGGTAGAGAAGTTATACACAACTGAAGAACAAGGTGGACGGAATTCAATGTTTGGAAGTGTAATAGCAGAGTTGCAGCACCAGCTTTATCCTAGATGTGCTCATTTTTCAATATTTACATTTGTTGTGAAGTTACTTCATATCTGAAGCTGTTGTCTTTAGCGTTCCCAGCTTGCTTTCTTCCCACATCTTACAATGAAGGAAAGAGCTTTATCCGTGCATTAGGACTTGGATATGATTCAATCCATGTTTGCAAGAATAATTGTGTCTTGTTTCAAAAAGAATACACCAACAATGATGAGTGCCCAGTATGTGGTGAATCTAGATGGAAAGATGCGTATGAAGGAAGCGATTCTGTGAAGGTATTATGTATTTTCGATTGATTCCAAGGTCAAGAGGATGTTTGCTTCCAAAAATACAAGTGGAGGAGGCACAATGACACAAGTTGAAGCGGCAACTCAGGATAATGAACTCACCATCTTGCTGATGGTGAGGCATGGAAAGACTTCGACAGAAAATATGGGTGGTTTGCAAAAGATGCAAGGAACATGAGACTTGGCCTTGCTACAGATGGTTTCAATCCATTTAGCAACATGAGCTCCTCCTATAGCATGTGGCTAGTATTTATCGTGCCTTACAACGGGCCACCCTGGGCATGTATGGAATAGTCCAACTTCATGATGGCCCTACTGATCCCAGGTCCAAAATGTCCAGGAAAGGATCTTGATGTGTTCTTGGAACCTCTCATTGAAGAGTTGCTTGAGCTTTGGAAGTGTGTCCGTACTTATGATGCATGTAGTGCTAGTATGTTTGATCTACATGCTGCAATTTTATGGTGCATTCATGATTATCCAGCATTGGGCACCTTGTTAGGACGAACCACAAAAGGTTATTATGTATGTGTGTGTTGTGACAAAGATCCCTGCTCAAAGAAATTAAGGCACAAGATATGTTACATTGGCCATCGTCGTTTCCTTCCAAGGGATCATCCGTGGAGAAAAAGGAAAGAATTTAATGGTGAGAATGAAACCCGTGCGAAGCCTTGGGAACTTAGTATAGAGGAGCTGCTACAGCAACTGGACAATGTAAGAGATGTTAGACCAGGAAAACATCCGCAAAGCGGTAATAAGAGAAAGCGGCAAGCCGATGGTCAAGTTTACACTCGAAGAGATTGTTTGTTTGACTTGCCATATTGGTCGAGTCTGAAGCTGCGGCACAATCTTGATGTAATGCACATTGAAAAAAATATATGTGACAACCTGCTTGGTACATTTCTCAACATTGATGGGAAGACAAAGGACACAGTCAGTGCTAGGCTAGATTTGGAAGACATGGGCATAAGATCTTTTTTACACTTGCAGTATGAAGGAGATTTATACAGTATCCCTAAAGCCCCCTATGAAATGAAAAAAAAGACCAAAAGCGTAAATGTTTTGAATTTATAAGAGAGGTGAAATTTCCAGATGGATATGCTTCTAACTTAGCAAAATGTATTAGTGCGGATGGATGCAAGGTGGTAGGATTAAAAACCCATGATTGTCATATTCTTCTACAAAGAATTTTACCTGCTGCCCTACGAGGAATCATGAGTAAGGAGATATATGGAGCAGTTGCTGAATTGAGAAATTTCTTTCAGTAGTTATGTTGCAAAACTCTAAAGCTAGATGTTCTGCATAAATTGAAAGTTCAAATCCCAATCATTTTGTGCAAGCTTGAGAAAATTTTTCCACCAGCTTTCTTTGATGTTATGGTGCACTTGGCTGTTCATTTACCTGATGAAGCAATCCTAAGAGGCTCAGGCAATATGGTCGGATGTACCTAGTGGAAAGAAGGTTATGTACATCAAGCGTTTTGTGAGGAATAGGGCTAGACTCGAGGGATCCATTGCGAAGCATATGTTGCTAATGAGTGTTTAACTTTTGCTCAAGGTACTTGAATGATGTGGAGACACGATTCAATCAAGAGGCGAGTGAATAGAGAGCGTGTTGACTTAAAAGAAGGTGACCTCTCTGCTTTTTCAAAGATGGTGTTCATTTAATTGGAGCCTCGAGGTGACATATCTTGAAGGTGATTATGACAAGATGGTTTGGTATGTGCTCAACAATTGTCCCGAGGTTCACCATTTATGGAGTATGTGATCCCTTCTAACACTTTTGAATTTTGTTTGAGATATAATATATTATTGATCTGTAATTTTTGAAGCCACTATGCAAAGTTATGAGATAAGAGTTAGAGAAAGAAGGTAGTCATGATGTGGAAAAAAGGCTAGAGCATGAATTTGCCACATGGTTTAAGAAGCATGTGAGTTTTCTTTGCAATTTTGGATGGAACTCTGATCAGGTGTATAGGTTATCATTATGCTGACCTTTTTGTTGTCCAGATGGCAAGACTGCGTTATGTGGAAGGAGTAGAGGTCAGTGATGACCTATATTCATTGGCATGCCAATCAGATATGCGAGTGATATTATATTCAGCATGTATTGTTGATGGTGTTCGATATCACACGATTGACCGTAAAAAAAATAGAAAGACTCAGAACAGTGCAGTCATGGTTCAGGGTACACATAATGGTGAGCATATTGATTTTTATGGTTGTCTGCAAGACATTATCGAGTTGCAGTATAACTCAAGCCAAGACGTCCGTCGAACAGTTGTTTTATTTCGTTGTGGCTGGTTTGATCTTGATGGCAAGAAGACAAGATTGAAAGATGATGGATATTTCAAAAGCATCAACACTGCAAGTTACTGGTACAAAGGAGATCCTTTTATTCTAGCCACACAATCAACAAAGGTATTTTACTTGCAGGACACAAAGTTTGGTGGAGACTGGAGAGTTGTTCAAAAGTTTGAGCATAGGCATTTGTGGAGTGTCACGAAGCGTAAACCGAGAAGGAACTTACATACTAAGATGATGATCTGTACACAATGTCCAAAGACAAGAAAATGAACCTATTTCGAGAATTTACATGCCGACGATGGAGAGTGTCATCTCGTCCTCGCTAGTGTCGTTGAAAATGCTCGCAACCAAGTGGATGATGTCAATTGCGTAGTCTCAAGAAGACGATTTAAACTTACATGCAAGATCAGAGTGATAATGAAGATCGCGCAATTCCTGAGATAGATAGCGATGAGGAGTAGTTTGTGATCTGTTAGTTTGCTGTAATGTGGATATAGATATGTAAGATTGATGTTAATTTGGTACTTTGTTGTATTTTCTGATGTTAATTTGGCTATAGTTTCAGAGTCACAATTGCAACAAGAGAACCATGCATCCAACTATCAACTGTATGAACCATGCTGAAATGCATTCCAACATTCTAGCTGAAATGTACACTGAGACATCTTTTCAGATTTCATTTCCCATTTCAGATAGAGTTTATACAAACTAGATATTACATTACAAAAGACTTGAAGATAACTAAATTAGAAAATCAGTTGACAATCTTCTCAATGCAAATTCCTAATAGCAAGAATACAAATGCAACTACAACCATTTTTAACTTTTCATCTCCAGAAGTGGCTTTCCTAAGTGAATTGTTTATCTCGTCCAATGAAGTCTTGATCTAGTCCAATGAGCTCTTCATCATAGCAAAATGTTGTTCCAATACACGGTGGTCCACTGTGAAAACCACTTCATTTCCATCTCTTCTCTGCTGTCCGACAGGATGCAGGCGCCCAGGATGTAGCCCACTCAAATGGCACAGGTATTGGTCTTTCCACATGAATGTGTCGCACTCACCCGAATACATCGGGAGCAACAAAAACCATAAACTGCCCGACAAAACCAAAAACCAAATTCAAGAGAAAAGGGAGTTTCTTACCCCTTCGTTTCTAGAGCAATTGTAGTACTCCTTTCCTCAATTCTTCGAGCTCCTGGACACGGCCCAGATCATTGTGGCTTGGCACTTTGGGCACGGCACGAGAGGTAGCCCACCGCTAGGGCCTGTGGCTGATCACTCGGAGTGCGTCTCCGCGTGACATTTCTACTTGTCCATGGTGCGGCAACGCGCAGGTGAGCGGTGGTCGAGGCGTACCACGGGAGCGACGCTTCAGGTCGTCGGTTTCGGGGAGTGGAGGGCCAAACCCTAGAATCGATTTGAGGGAGTGCGGCGAGCCTAGACGACCAGAGGCGGCGAGCCTAGACGAACCTATTTTTAAAGCCCCGGTCAAACCTTGTGAGATTTGGTCAAACGAAATCTCAGCCGTACATTTTGTATCGTGTGGTTCTTAAATGCCCCAAGTCCAATCGGACCGAGCGCATCGCACCACACCAGCTCTCCACCGTTTGATCTTGATCGAATGGCCCTTGTTGAGTGGGCCGTTCGGACCGTCCGAACGGCCACTCAAATCTGGACTGTCCAAATTAGATCGTGTGGCCCAAATGTTTAGTTGTACACTGAAAATACAACTAACTTCAAAAATGCATAACTAATTCTTCTTAACTTCAAAATGAGTGAAACCAATTTTGATAATTTTCGCTTTAACTTAACTGTACTTTAAAATAGGTTTCAAACTGCTCACTGTCACATAAAATATATTTTGTGGAGAGTGATCCAAAACTAAGTTATTTTTGAACTAGAAAAGACTATTAGCTTTGAAAATTCATAACTAATTCATAAAAACTCCAAATGAGATAAACTCAGTTATTTTGCTCTTATAAAATTATTCTCTATTTATCTATGTAATCCTTTTTCCCACCACCTTTCTACAACTGAAGAAATGTCTTCGAGTCCCTAGTGAAGCAACCAATTTAGAAGACCTCGATTTGCAACCCGATCTCTCTTATCGGGAGCACCCAATACGCATTCTTGAAGAAATGGAGCGCAAGACAAGGAATCGCAACATCAAGTTCTTAAAGGTACTGTGGACCTAGAAACCATACTGAAGATGAAGCAACTTGGGAACGTGAAGACCGTATGCGAACCGAATATCCCGACCTTTTTCCTTCTCTCTGAAGTGCCGAATATCCCGAACATCCCCAAATTAATTAATAATAATTAGTATGCATCTTATCAGCATGCATGATATTTTGGAAACTTTTGCATATTTTATTGCACTTGGAAAATCTCAAACAAAGTTTAAACCTACAACTCAAATATTAGCTCCAAAAGAAAACAAGAACAAAAACTCTTGATTATCTTCTGGAAATGATTTATTCAATTACTATAATAATTATCATCAATTAATATAATTTTTCCAAAATTTTTGGAACTCTTTTCAACCCTCCAAAAATTCTAACTCTTCTCTTTAACCTTTTTCCAAGTTTGAATTTAATTTAAGCAAATAAATCATGAACAGTGATGTTTAAGATTTTATTTGAGTACTAGGATGTCCCAGGAACCCCTCTGAATTATTTCAGAAATTTAGAAATTTTATTCCTATTTTAAAAGCCTTGGTCAAACCTTGTGAGATTTGGTCAAACTAAATTCAAAACTTGGGCTCAAGCACTGTTCACATGGCCCGAGCCCGACGTGCCTCTTCACTCAGCCCAACCCTATCACTTCTGCGCGCAACCGTCTGATTAGAATCCAACTATTGAAAACGATTGGGTTGTTCGGACCAGTCCGAACGCCAAATCGATCCAGACCGTTAATTCTTGATCGGACAGCCCGCATTGATTGGGCCGTTCGGACCAGTTCGAACGGCCACGAAATCTCAGTCGTACATTTTGTATCGTGTGGTTCTTAAATGCCTCGAGTCCGATCGGACCGAGCGCATCGCACCACACCAGCTCGCCACCGTTTGATCATGATCGAATGGCCCTTGTTGAGTGGGCCGTTCGGACCGTCCGAACGGCCACTCAAATCTGGACCGTCCAAATTAGATCATGTGGCCCAAACGTGAACCAGACAAACTAGGACCGGGTCCATAACAAGTGGGCCCGTAGGTTAAGTGGTTAGGTTCTTGAGCTGTGCACCCGGTGAACCTTGACACTGCACTGGACCCCACTGTCAGTGTCTATAGCTAGAATGGTTATCGGTAGGAAAAGTATTTAATTGCATTAGAAAATCTGGAAAACGTTTAGTTGTACACTGAAAATACAACTAACTTAAAAAATGCTTAACTAATTTTTCTTAACTTCAAAATGAGTGAAACCAGTTTTGATAATTTTCGTTTTAACTTAACTTTATTTTAAAATAGGTTTCAAACTACTCACTATCACAGAAAATATATTTTGTGGAGAGTGATCCAAAACTAAGTTATGTTTGAACTAGAAAAGACTATTAGCTTTGAAAATTCATAACTAATTCATAAAAACTCCAAATGACATAAACTCCAAAAATGAGTGAAACCAGTTAGGCTTGAGCCAGGTGAATAGTGTTGAGCCCGAAGTTGAAACTCAGATTTGACCAAGAAACAAGGGTTTGACTGGGGCTTTAAAAATAGGAATAAAATTCCTAAAATTCTGAAATAACTGAGAGGTGTTCTTGGGACATCCTGTCATGTGAAAATTCCAATCCACATGAACTTGGTGACAAGTCTCTTCATTTTCATGCATAATGCATGTGTCTCTTCGTCTCACGATCGCACCAACGTCGCTACAGCTCCCAAAGTATCTCTTCGTCTCCCGCTCCAGCTTTAGTACTTGTTTTGTAAATAGATATCCCCTTCTGAAAGGGATTTATCACGAACCTCCTTGATCCCCTTTCTCCACAAACTCCAAATGGCTTCCCCTCTTGTGCCGACTGTATTGGCCTACATTGTGCTTGTTTACTCGCACCTCTCTGGTCGTAACCTGGCCCAAGCCGCGGACAAGCCTTCCGTTCATAATGTCATCCGTTGTAGGCCCTCCGATCTACCGGAGACCATAGCGGCCATCATCTGTCGACTGGAGCTCCTCTTCAGATGGACCAATGAGCGGGTCTGCGGTATTTAGCGAGTAAACCTCATCGTGGAGATCATCCTATGGAACTACTTGGTCCACACCGAGGATGCAGCCTGGAGAGTCGAGGATGACATCCGAATTGCAGGAGAGTGGGTCGACCTCGCCGAGACGGAGGAGACCAGGGTTGATGGCCTCTGGGCTATATGGGGCTTGGTTTCGGAGTCCGAACGGCTACAAGCGCGAATGGAGTGTGCAAGATCGCAGGTGGAGGCGTTTGATCTGACAGTCGCAGATCCTGCCACCACTGAAGCCGACGAGAAGGCTTACGAAGATTTGAAGGCTAAGATAGGATCGCTAATCCTTTTTTATCGTCTGTGATGTAAAAAGGATATGGTCTTTTTTATCGTCTTATTACGAACCGTCTGTGATAGGCCCGCACTACAAATGCCTTGCTCCTGACAGACCCAACACAGACGGTTCCTTTTGAACCATCTGTTAAATTTATACGAATTTTAGCATCACATATCATATTAAATTACTTTGAAAAATATTATTCACGAGTTTCATAATTCACTAACTTAATTTTTTAGTGAAATATATTGGGCACTGGGGTAAAACTGCGAACTGCACGCACAATCCCGCCCAAATATTCGTTGTGGCGCCACAACCCACCCCGCCAGCCACCCAATTTTTTTGTGAAATATCTATTTTGTCCAAACAGGTCACTAGACCTCCCCAACCGGGTGGAGGGTATTTTCATAAACATCACGCACGCGCGCGGCGTAGACCCCTTCATATTCTCCCCCAAATCCCCTCCTAAAATCCTCTCCCCCAAAGCCCCTCTCCCCAAACCCTAGTCGATCCATCCCCCACCCCAAATCCTCTCCTCCAATAAGACGACGGCACTCGGTGGGGCGACGGCAAGGGCTAGGCGATGGCAACGACAAGGGGAAGGGCGACAGTGACATCCATCTCCCTTCATCCATGCCGAGGCGGATGGTGCTAGCGAGAAAAAAGTTGGCCAGTAAGTTCCATCTCCCTTCATCCGGTCGGTAAGGGGTTCGCGTCGATAGGCCGGACCGGCGGAGGTGGGTGATGCCGAGGCGGGGGAGCACGTCCACGGCCCCGGCAGAGGCACGTTAGGGAGCCGGCGTTAGGGCGGCGAGGGCAGCAGCGGCGGACCCGGCTGCCTCGCATGCTAAAGTTCTTGTAAATTTGTTACTTCCATTGGGCGTTGCATGCTAGAGTTCCATAGTAATCTTGCCGCAATTTAATTAGTTGCATACTAGTAAGTTTATAGTATCAAAATTGCAATCTTACGCTTATTTTCTTACTCACGTAAAGAAGTACCACTTACCGAATATGACAAAAAGAGGGCTCAAAATCTGATGAGGAACAATCAAGTGTAGCAAGGACTTGGCGTCACTACATTAGCATCAATTCTTACAAATACACGTGTAGACAGCAAGGGTAGTAGTCGCGAAGACTCTGGATCCGAGTATGACCCTCAAGAGAACGAGGATGAGGACACTGAAAAGAGGAACTCGATAAGGTACTCATTCTTGTTCTGTGCCTCTCTCTCTTGTGTTGGGGGGTTGGGAGAGGCTGCTCATGTGGTGTCCTTGCACTGTTGCAGTGTTATTTATCATATATCCACTTTGCACTTTGATTCATGTGCTACTAATTCTTCTTCTATTCTGCCAATGAGGCCTGGTAGGTTTCTAAGAAGAGATCTACACAGAGGGAAAACAATTCTGCCAGGATGCCTCCAGGAGGAATTGTACCACCAAAGAGGGTGCTGGCACCTGATGATCAATTCCAACATGCTAGATGCACTAGGCAGAAGACAAGAGAGTCCGCATTAACTCAAGAAGTTTCCCTTGGTACGAGTTCAGATCCAAAAGAACAGGCCACTCAAAGCCCTCCTACTGCCACACATGATTATTTGGTACCTACCCAATCTGAGGAGCACATTCAAATGTACTCTGATGAAGGCAAGTGATTGTGCACAACCCTTTAAGAAATGCAGATATGCTTTATACTAACTTTATGAAATTCATATTTTCAGATGCACCAGATGTCAGTCAACAATCAAATAAGAGGGGGAAGAAACAAGGGTAGAGATCTTGATAGGACATCAAGAGCATTAAGCTGTAAGATTCCAATCCAAATTTCCGAAGGGAAGAAATGGCCCGATGCACCTATGCAAGCTGCAAAGCTTGCATCAGAGGGTAGGATCATACTAAGGCAACATATACCAGTCCTTCCACATTGGAAAGAGTACAAGAATGACCAGTCTCACCTTACGGACTACATTGGAAAAGTTGCAGTAAGTATATCAATTCTTGGCCAAAAGTGAAATCCCTTTCTGTTTTCCTTGTTCTGTTTTTTCTCGTTGTATTCACATGTCTCTTGTGTAATGTGTATGCTCTTTGTTAGGGTCAATTTACCATGGACACCAACTCAAAGGCAGTCACATCTGCATGTGCTGATTTGCTCAAGTGTGGACAACGACAGATGAGGTACATGCTTAAAAAGCGCTACTTTGATGGTGTACCAGCAAATCAAGTGAAAACCACTAGCTCGCTAAAGCAAATGACTGATGAGCAATGGAGAGCGCTGGTGCAGATGTGGTCCAACCTAAAGCACATGGTATGAAAGTAATTGGTTCATTTACTTAGTTATCTGTTACTTGGCGTGTTTTACACTAATCTGTTTTTCTCAGAGGACCGTTGGGAGAAAAACAAATCTGAATCGTGAGAAAGTCCAGCCAAAGAATGACGGCTCTCATTCCTACGTTGCACACTGTCATGCTGTTGTAAGTACTTAGAGAAATGATGTTCTTATACATTTGTTATGAAACCCTTCTATACCATGTTGGAAGTTTACAGTTTCCAATGATTTGAACATTTCAGAAGCAAGAGAATTTACCATGGACACCAACTCAAAGGCAAATACATCTCGCATGTGCCGATTTGCTCAAGTGTGGACAACGACAGATGAGTCATGTGCTTAAAAGCGCTACTTTGATGGTGTACCAAGAAATCAAGTGAAAACCACTAGCTCATCAAGCAAATGACCGATGAGCAATGGAGAGCGCTGTGCAGATGTGGTCCAACCTAAAGCACATGGTATGAAAGTAATTGGTTCATTTGCTTAGTTATCGTTACTTGGCGTGTTTTACACTAATCTGTTTTTGTAGGACCGTTAGAGAAAAACAAATCGAATCGTGAGAAAGTCCAGCCAAAGAATGATCGGCTCTCGTTCTCCACGCTGCACAATCGTCATCTTTGTTGTAAGTACTTAGAGAGAAATGATGTTCTTATACATTTGTTATGAAACCCTTCCATACCATGTTGGAAGTTTACAATTTCCAATGATTTGAACATTTCAGAAGCAAGAGAATTATAAAGATGTAGAGCCCACTGCAATTGACCTCTTCAAAGAGTGCCATAATAGCAAGAAACTTGGTTTTAGTGAGCTAGTGAGGAAAGCAATTGTTAGTCACCACTTGTTCATTTCTTTTGTACATAAGTATACTGTAAATAATAACACTTACGTGTAGTCCATCTATTGCTAGGCTGATATGGAAGCCATCGTGGCTCAACCAGTGGAAGATGGACAAGAATCAAAGTCTCCTACTGCAGCTGTTTCTAAAGTGCTCGGTGAGTCAACCAAATTCCTTGAACGTGTGGGCCTTCAAACACCCTTACAAAAAAGCTCGAGACAAGGCGTTTCTTCGCGTGTGGAAGAGCTTGAAGCTGAACTTCACATTGAGAAGCAAGGAGCATCCCAACTTCGAGACCAACTTGAAGCTCAGCAGCAAGACTTGGATGCCTTGAAGAAGAAGGCAGAAGAATCCGAAGTAGCTAGGAAGAAGAGCTTAGAAGAGATTGGCTTTTTGAAGGATAAGATTGCAGATATTGATGCCCTCCTTCGTCGTTTGCTGAACTGCAATCAGGGTCAGGTGAACCCTACTCCCTAAACCGATGTAGTTTGTGTTTTGATGGCACTACGATCTCGGATATTGTTATTTTGTGAACTGTGCTGGATGCATGTAACCTGAGAACAATGTGCTGAATGTTGCTATTATGACATGACATGAACTTATTGTGTATGCTTGTATTGTTTTTGTCTGTATGGATGTGTTGGGCCAAACACAACGGTTTGGTCTGTAGGTGTGAAATTGGAAAATTGGTTTGTGAATTGTCAAAGGGCTTGGCCCAGATAAAACTGGGCCAAAATGGTTTTAGCCTAACAATATATTGCGCCTTTCAAAACGTCAAAATGGGCTACACCCAAAAAAATTTGGGCCTACAATTTGGGCTAACCTAAAATAAGTTGGGCCTGCAAAATGGCCTACGACCACAAATTGACTCAGCGGACGATGGAATCAAAATGGGCCTTGTAGAAATTATGACAAAAATTTACATGGGCCTAACTCACATTATGACGGTAGACATCGTCACAAACCAACACCACGCCAGATCTGCAAGGGCTCGACCGAGCTACCAATGACAATACGAATCGATGTGGCGGCGTCATAAAATTCGCGGACGACAATGGTTTCGTCACTAAGTCTGTGACGATTTCGCTATTTCGTCACAGAAACCAATCAGCGACGCACTATAGGTGACGATTTGATTTTTTGTCATGGGAGCATCACAGATCCCATACTGTGACAAAAAAACACAGATCCGTGATGAATTCTGATTATCACCGTTCAGCAGATTTCTTGTAGTGTGTCCTACATCCGGTAATGATATCATAACGGCTTCTTTGCGGGAAAAAAGGGTTGACATCACTAGACGATCGTACTCGACGATACCCAGTGGTAAATGGACCTGACCTATCATCGATCTCAGTCCTACGAGGGTAAAACTCCTCGTGCTCCATCTGCTGGTGCAGATTTCTTGGTAGAAGTGGTGAATGACCACCCCCCTGGGATTTTTTCGATCACCAGTTGTTCGTGGAACTCTTCTCCGACTAATGTTGTGGTTGGGAGATCGACCAGACCTGTGGTCCTATCGTTCTCCATGAGGAGAGTCGTTTGAACGACTGGCATTCGATGGAGTTGTCCTGGTACGACTTCTAGGACGGTGTTGTCGATTCCGCTCAAGCCTGCCCATTGTGTTTTTAAGTCTTCGTGCGATCTCTTGATCAAAGAGGTCATAGCCTAGCACTTGTCCAAGCTCTTGAGTCAGGTTTTCGATCAGGTCAATGATTTGTTGAAGTTCTTGAGCTTCCTTTGACTGGTATTGGGTGCACCCAGGTAAGGACCTTTGGGTAGAAATTCTTCTTCTCCAAATGGTTTTAGGATCATCGATATCTAAGTTAGCTGGAGCATGTCTTAGTAGAGAGTGATCACTTCTAGGATTTCAACCACGCTCATGAATGTGGAGATCCTAGTCGTCACCTGAGGCATTCTCGCCATCACCATGAGGGCCCAAAGCGAGTATGTGGTGGGAAGCAACTCCAGTCCTGCCTCTTGGAGAGAGGTTAGGATCTGAGGGGAAGACAAAGACCTCCTGGGTGCTACTATCCCCACTCGCGGCTGAGTCCTCCTAACTCGAGGAGTAGTTGAAGGACAACGCCTCGCGACTTGGAGCAATCCCCTTTGGGAAGGGGAATTCTGGGTATAACTGTCTCCGGTTGAAGGTGAACCCTACGGGGGTATGGTCGAATCTGCAGGTGAAGTGGGCTCGACCACACACCTCGTGGGGGTAACCGAAGGGTGACAGTTATTAGGTGTTGATTGAGTCCCAGAATCATGGATTCCAAGACATCCTGTGCCAGATTGGACGTCCTTAGACGGGCTTGAACATTTGGAGAAGAAACCCTCGTCGGTTGGACCCTTGCCCTTTGAGGGTTCTGGTTCCTCTTCTGGGCGTAATGTTTGGGGGGGGGGAGGGCTCCCTCATCAACCTTATCCATGGCACGGTTCCCTGGGTCTGGTGAAAGATCCCAGGAACCGGCATTGCCATCGGACGAAATGATGCTCACTCATACCCGTAGCAGGCATCCATGTCGAGTCCTGAATAGTCTGCCAAATCGAACCAATTCTTCTCATTCCACTCTCCTGCCATGAAAGCATTAGAGTTAAAAATGAAGACAGTTTCTCAAAAAAGAAAGGAGAAATAGGAGATCCCCACGTACAACACCAACTGTAGATGGTTTAGTATCGATCTTATGAATGAATGCTGGGGGCTCTCCTAGAGCGAAACTATATAGAAAAGGACACATAAATTTTATATAGGTTCAAGACTTCTCTTGAGAGAATAATAATCCTACTCCTCTGTTGGTGTATTGATTGTGTTTACAACAAGAAGAAAGTCATTAGAACTAGGGCTTGATCACTTCTATATTTTGTTGTAGCTGTCTTGATTGCTTGATCACTTGATCTTCTATCCTCCTGTCTTCTGACTTTACTTCTTACATAGCACGTGAAGGGGTGACAGTTGTCCATGTCAAGAGGTGTCTTATTGTTTTATGCAATGCACATGTTTAAGGGCAGTTATTGTCAGAGACATATCCCCCACGTCGCCTTGTGATTATGTTAGAGACAGATATTTAATATATGTAGTTATCCCAGGAATAACGGTACATATTAACTACTGCTTGTATTAAACACAACGCATAAATATCCCTAGTCAATTAGACTCACATGTCTGTAGTCTTTATCGACCATAGGGTGGTTGTAGCTAACCTGGTTGTATAAGAACTTGCGACCATGAGGTGATCGTAGTAGGACTTACAATCAGTAGGTAGTCGTAGAAGAACTTACGACCATGAAATGATCGTAATAGAACTTACGTTCATATAGTTTGTCGTAGAATAGCTTACGACTACTAGGTGTGTATGATCTCCTCCATTGTTAATATTGAGGGTTACCTTTGAAGGTTGTATAAGCGACATTATTATCTATAATACTACAGATAAATAACTTAATTAATTGAAGATTATTAGATCCTCGTCACTGTAAATTGTACAATTAGAGACTGGTTTATGTTATCTGATTTTGGGTGTTTCGACAAGGAAACAAAAACAAAACAAAAGCAATGAGGCTCGGCAAGAGAGGAGTGTGTAAGCAAAGGATCTAATTATATTTCCCATCTACATGAATAGTAATGTCATTTTTGTACTTAGTACCCTTGTGAAGTGAACATACTAGCATCATATCTGTATGAACTTTTTTTTATTAATTAACCATTTTTTAATTTTTATTTTAAAGTTAATCCCCGATGCACTTTATTTCTAATTCTGACTCCTTTGGTCACGTCTTCACTCATGGCATGACAAAACAATGCTATCACGCCATAGGATAAATCTGCTAAATAGCACTTTTGGTCACGTCACCACCGGTGACGTAACAAAACAACACTGTCACGCCATGGGTGGTGGCGTGACAAGAGCTTGCCCTAAATACGAGTTGACGTGACAGCGTTGTTTTGTCACGTCACGGGTGGTGGTATGACCAAAAGGGTCAGAATTGGAAATAAAGTACGTTGGGTGTTAACTTTAAAATAAAATTTTAAAAATGATTAATTAATAAAAAAAAAATCTATCTGTATTCACTTATTCTATGTGAATGGAAGGAAATACAGTCTCCATGTTCAGTTCGTACCATGGAGAAAATGCAAGAACAGAGTAGGGTAAAGAAATTTTTTGTTGTGAAAAGAGCATATAAATTCTTAGTTCAGTTCGTACAAGTTTGATAGAACTAAGGGAATGGTTCAATACTTCAGTTTGTACATGTACCTTTGCCAGAATTGTGGTTCACCGAAATAAGATCTTGTTAGGGATGCATTGTGGAGAAATGTAGAGTGAGAAGTCTAGATTGGTAAGTGGCTAACTGAATAGGATGCTATATTCTGTTCCTTGAATCATGATCTTGAGCAATGTGTTCAATGTCTTACCATAATTTGTGTATGGTCATTTCTCAGCGGCATTGTTCATCGAGCAAGCACTCATCTAGGATGACATGTTCAAGAAGATCACTTCCATCCAGGGTTTTTTTTAATCGGAAAGAATTTTTTACCGGAGGGGGCCGGTTAGGCCGGTAAGGTCAAAAATTGGAATTTTTTGCCTGGAATTTTCATTTTTTTTTGAATTTGTCGGATTTTAAATTTTAAAATGTGAACATGCAAAATAAATAAATCAAATTATGTCTGTTAAACGACATCAAACAAATCATCATTTATCTCAAATACGTTTTAGAAATTTCCTAACTCAGAAGTTCTATTCAGCCTACCTAAAAGTCACACTGCCTAACATTAAACGTTTTCAGCTCAGTTATTGAGCCCAGCCAGAGCCACTTTTTAGAGAAGTTACAGCCATACCAAACAGCCTGTCTCCTTGATCTGCTTTATCACACAGGAGACGACAATCTGCCGAAGAATCCAAATCCAACACAATATCTAGCTGATCAGGGCGATCAGCCAATGAAAGCTGAACCTACTCAGCCGTGTAGAACCATAATTAGAATGCACAATTGCTGTTCTGCTAGAAGTGAGAGCTCAATCACCCAAATTTCTAATTTCATTCCAACGGTACAACGGTACTTCGGGGGCAACAGATATGTTGAGATGTCAGCAAAAGCGCCAAAAACAAGCTTTGGCTGTCTAATATTGCTATAGGCACAAGAAACTATCAAAACGTCTCAATTATCTGTTCTGCACATACACTCCGGACATCGTGGATGTCTAAATATGCTCCTTGCAACTGGCCTCTCATGGACTTGCTTAGTTTGCTGTATGAGTTTTTTTACTCTAGTTTCAAATTCCTTCCACTCTATTGTGGCATTCTTCACAAGTATGCTTGCTAGCCGGCGCTTGTTCGGTCTTATTGTGGGAAGGTCCCCTCCACCGTAGTACATGCGGTATCCTTGGACAAGAGAAGAGAACTGGCTGCCTGAGTCCGTCATAGCAAATGCATCGGCAGCTGCACATGCAATAAAGTCCAGGGCTGCCAACTGCAAATGGCAGGAGCACAAAGAAATTATTTCATCAAGTGTACTGTAACCAGAATTCATGAGATGCTATTGTAAATTCTGAAATTGCCATATTCCTTGTCTTATCCTGTATGCCACTCTAGTGATTGGAACTTGGAACTTACACTGCCCACATGAGTCACCTTTAGATAAAATTAGCATTTACCTGGCATTGCACATGCAACTTTCTATATATTTTGATCACATTGTAGGCTAGATCTAAAAAATTATTTGTTCTTGATATTCTGTACCCAGCCGAGGCTCCACGCCTTCAACAAGCATGTTTACTTATTTATAGTTTTATATTCCTGTGTACCAACACTGTCTATGCATTTTTTTTCCTACCTATATTACAAAACAAGGGATCAAATAAAACATCTTATAAAAAGTTACCTGAGATGAGAAGTTTCTGAACGGTTCAAGCTCTGATGGGGACAGAAGGGTTTCTTTAGTTACTAAAGCAGGATACAAACGACTTATGGCAGCCATCCTATGCTTCCCTCCATAAATTTCAGCACCTGCAATGTATATATTTGTACTGCGCTTGAAACCAATAGCAGCAAGCATAAGCACAGCCTCTTCAGGTGCAAGGGGGCATTTGCCTTCGGATCGTAAGAAAGCAGCAGAGGGCAACCTGAAATGACAGTGGGACTTTCAGAAACAGGTATTTTTCAAAAGGGCAGCAATAGATTAATAATAGGATGGCCTTTTGGTTTGACATGGCACATTTGTCCAAATTAGATAGAAAAAGGATCATTTCATAGTCATCTATATGCAAACAGGGCAGGAAATAAAGAACTGGAAATGGAATACATAGGTCCGCATACATACTTTGATGTCCTCCTGATTTCTGTCAGAACAGGAAAGTGAATTTGACGATATGTCTCTAATTCCTCCTCCTCATCTTTTCCACCACCAAAGTAACACATTGAGTATGCAACCATATCAATCTCAAACCTGAGATGAACAGCTAGATATTTCGATGCACCATTCATGTTCCCGTCAGGGACAGATTTTCCAGCAAAATGACCTAAAAGATTATCCTCCAAAGGCGACAAATGGGGCCTGTGGCCATGCAACCTCTCTACAAGTAAAGCACCAGTTTCTTGTATTTTGTGTACAAAACGAAGAGCATGAAAATTACATCTGCATCGCAATCTCTGTGGAACAGTAAGTATATATATATACAGTCAGAACATGCATTTGATTTTTTTTATCCTTAGCAACAAAGTAAAGTTCCAATGTTTTATTCTTGTTTCTTGTGTACTTCAATGATATGGTTATATTAGCAACAGAGAAATAAACAACCTAGCAAACCACAAATAAGTTATAGCTTCTTTATTGCATCTAAAAATGAACATGTCAGCTAACCATGTTCGTGTAGTGTCATGGACAACCCCACACCAAAAAAAAATGATGTTGATGATGATAATAATAAAATCCCTCTAGTAAAAAAATGGGATTTGTCCAGGGCCCAACACTCCATATATGAGTTGGAACCCATGTCATAGCTCCAGTATGCGTCTTGTAAAAATAAGCTGCTCACTACAAGTAATTATGCAACCTAAACTGACAAAATTCGAAGACAACTAATGGAATTTGACATGCAGGTGGCTTTGTAGGTAAATGGTAGCAATCAATACAAAATGGCAATACCTGAAGGTCAAAAGGTATTGGGTCAAAAGATAAACGATTGCCAAATCCGATAAAGTGGACAACTCTATTATTCAGTAAAATTGGTAGTATCTTCTTTACATATAAACTTGGCTTTGCCTCTTTCATGACATCTGTATCATTAACCTACAGAAGAATAAGAGAGTTAGAAAATAAAGAATGAGCATCAAAACCATTTTTCTACCTTTCTAGAGCTTTTCACAAAACTGAGATTACTTACAAGGCTACCAATCACCTCCAAGTCTAATGATTGCAGCTCCACAGGAAGCTCCTTCACAATCCGAATATCAGATTTCAAATGGTTGATAAAATAATCCTCCTGGTATATATCGCCAAACTGACTAAGATATTGAATTTAATTTGTCACATTAGGGAGATAATAAAATTATTCAATCACTGAAACAAGCTATCAAAACATGAGAATAAGATAAACTTGTTTTTGCAAGGAAATAATGAAATATACCTTTTGTCCAGCCAAACATTACTGTACAAGAATTTTGGAATGACAAGAGTTGCATTGAGCAACCGAGATATAGTAACAGCATTACAGATCTGTTAAATACATAAAAAAACGATAAATTAATGAAATAGTTTAAATACCAATTCGCACAAAAGAAATATAAAAATTGAACTGCAGTTTCCTTGAAGCAATTTGTGTAAAGTAAGGCAGCAAAACTGAAGGATGTTTCAAATTACATAAGACAAAAACATATGCTAATATTAGCACTACCATGGAAGCCTCTTACTCTATGCCCTTGGAACCTATTATCAAGCAAAACTCTTGGATTGAGATTCACACCAATAAGGATGTTTGTTATCCTTGGCCAGGTTGCTTTGACATGATAAGTCTAACCTTTTTTTATAAATGTGTACAACTTTAATACAAAACATTACTGTATAGTCTCTGGATAAGTCATACTTGATTACTTCTTTGGACAAGAAGTTGCATTAAATGTGTGAGCCCCTAAAATAAAGGGCAGCGTGATATTGGTTGATATTGGTTGCCGTTATTCAGGTAATGAATCAACCCAGATGATGTTCGAATTTAAACAAATCATAATCCCTTTTTCCATCAAGGGACTAAAGAGTCATCTTCTTATCATCTATCTACATGCGACGACCGCACACTTATTCGCACTAAAAAACTTGGAGATTAAATAGAGCATATTTGATGTTACACATACTCACCGCCACCCTTTGCTGGTTTATTCCACCATTTGCACTGATTATGATGTAACCATTGGTTCCCTCTTAAATTAACAAAAAGGAGGCAAGTTAAAAAAAACAGAGAACTAAACAAAAATGGTGGAAAAGACAGAAAATCAATATTAGTAGGAGAGCAAATGCAGAACGACAACACCGGGTAACATAAACTGATATTACCTGATGCTTCCCAATCCCTTTGGTCAGAGCAAGGTCTCCACATAGTGGCATTTATCGGCTCTTTCCACAAGTCCTTGGGCTCCGGCCTGGTCTCTGCCTAGGTAATTACCATTATACATTACAAATGACAAAATTTGGTGAACATGTAAACCAATTGAGAACATGTGAAGAACACAATGCTGCATTTATGAATGTTACCTCTGCCAAGGCATGGGCTGCCAAAGTGAGCAGGTGAGTGAGCATGACCTGGTGAGGCCTCTTCCCCTTTCCAACGCCACCCACCTCTTCCTTCAAACATTTGTATGAGAGCAAATAAATCATGGCTCAGCAATTTCGTACTAAATCCAACAGCATACATGTTTATCTTTACAAAAAAATATATAGCTTTCATGGCATCCCAGGATGACATTATCCTAAAATAATATATCACTTTATCTCAGAGATTATTTTATACCAGTAATTGAAAAAAGGACCTAACTAATAGTACTAAGGCAAGTTATGTAGGCTTCTAGCAGCAGATATAACATTAAAACTTAAAATTGACCAATACAACATTCATAATGGCATAGCATTGGAGAGCACACTGGATTTTGCTATTTTCACGATTCTAGCTCCCCAGCTCCTATCATAACTCATAAACCAAGCCAGATTGCGAAATGAAAGCAAGAAATGTCACACACAGCCATGGTTAATCCAATCTATTGAATTGTTCTTCACCGAGTCGTCACTTTCCACTCTACCCTAGTAGACTATTCACGGCGGCCGAATCGGATGCAATCAACTAGTTAGAGAAGCAATGGCATTACCAGAGTCGAGAGCGACGAGTTGGCAGCAGCGGCCGCGCGGGGCGGGTGGTGGCGGCGGAGGCGGAAGTGCGGGCGCGCGGCGGGGTCCTGGAGGCGGGAGAACATCCACCAGTTCATGACGAAGAAGAAGGCCACCAGGGCGCCCCACCCAAGGAGTCCGCGCGGGCGGCGCCACCCCCTGCGCCGCCGCCTCGCCCGCAGCACGGAGGAGGCCGGGGAGTTCGCCACCGCCGCCGACAGCGGCGGCGGCGGCGGGGCCTCGGGCATGGGCGCTAGATTTGGATCTCGAGAGTGGGATTTGGTGGAGATCGAGCTGCGTCGGAAGGAGCAAGAGGTGTGGAGTGGCTTGATCGGTGTGTGCTTAGTTTAAGCTGCGGGTGTGATTGCGAGTTTAATTTAATGATGGAAATTGCGATGCATGTTGGAGCAGTACAGATCGGGGACGGGAGTTAGGTGTAGGCGTGGCAGGGAAGGAAGGAAGCACCTGGCCAAATAGGCGGCACCACACGCCTCGTGAGCTCAATCGCCGACTTGGGTATGGCACATCTAGCTCATATCTAGCTCATGGTTCGTACCGTGTCGTGTTAGACACGATTAGTCGGATAAGTCAGAGTTAGCCTTTTTAGTCTATCTAGAAAAATGATATCCATCGTCGTGTGCCACTGCCACCTCCTCCATCATAAGCTATCGTTGCCTCTTCCTTCACTGTCGCGCGCCATGTTATGCCTGGGTTGGGCCATACCAGACACGATACTGTGTATACCGTGCTGGGCCGGTCCGCTGGGCTGAGGTCACGACCCAGACACGATACGGTGCATCACGCCGTGCCGTGTCTAGGTCGGGCAAACAATATTGTGTCTCGGACCAGTATAGTCCATTGGCCACCTCAGAAGGAAGCTGCGGCCGGTCACGTGCGGCGAGCTTGCGCTTTTCTACCATGGCTTTCTAATTTGGGTCAACAATTCATCGTAGAACTACGGGCTGTTCGATTCATTGCCCTCACAAACATACCAAATGTATGGAATTTGGCTAGCATTTAATTTGGTTCCAATGTTTGGTATACCCACAATAATTTGGTGACGTCCAGTAGAAACCTTGCCGATTCCTGAGCAAGCAATTTCTTCACCAAAATTTTGGTATGCCAACACACACGCACTCTGGTCACCTAGAAGACAAGGACTTAGGGTTCCCACTTCTTTTTCACTCCCCACTCCACAGCCGCCTTTGTCCTCTCATCTAGATCTGCCCAGATGAGTCGTGCCAGCTTGGTCAGCCCAAGGCACGGCACTATAGACCTCGCCTAGGCACGACCTAACCCCGCACTGTTCATGGGTAGTGCCGGCCCGTGCCGTGCTTGGGTCGCTACCCTAGCACGATGGGCCAGCATGGCACGAACAATATTGGGCTGTGCCAGGCACGACACGAGCCCGGCACAGCCCATCTGGCCCACGTGTTGAGAGGGAGGGAGAGCCAGGAGGAGAGGCGGGCGGGGCGACATCGGCGAGGAGGAAGGTGTCGGCGTGGAGGGAGAAGAAGGAGGAGAGGAAGAGGAAGAGGAAGAGGCGGCAAGGCGCGGGCCGACACGGAGGAAGGAGGCCAGGAGGAGAGGAGGCGGTGCGGCGCCAGTGTTGGGGCAGGAGAGGAAGAGGCGGAGGTGACGCGAGCCGGCGCTGAGGGAGGAGGCCAGGGCGGGAGGAGAGGAGGAGGTGGTGCGGCATGGGTCAGTGCGGAGGGAGGTGGCTGGGAGGAGAGGAGGATGCGGCGCGACGCTGGCCAGCGTGGAGGGAGGTGGGCGAAGCGGACCATCACGGTGGCAAGAGCTGCCTTGTGGCAAGACTGGCGGCTTGGTCCCAAGAGCTTCAGCGTGCGCGGCAATTGTAGTCTTGTAGGTAGGGAGAAAGAAGAAAGTGGCGGCAGGGGTGCGTGGCAGCTAGGCAACCAGGCAGTGCGAGCAGGCGAGAGGAGGGTCGCAATGGGCTCGTGGGCTGTGCCTGGCACGACACGGCTTGACTAAAATCCGGTTAATTGGCGTTTTTGCCCCTTTTTTGACTGTTTTGACCGTTTGACTCTTTAAAAATAGCAAAAAAATAAAAAATAAAAACATCCCAACTTTTTTTTTCTATAAATAGCCACCATACCCCCCCCCCCAATCAACACCCATCCATTCCCCAGTCTCTCTTTGAAATTCTGTTGTGCAATTTCAAATTTGTCGTGAGATAATTTGGCAAAATTCAATAAAACTTTGCCAAATTTTGGAAAATTCAATTTTCGGCAGCAAGTCAGCAAAAGAGGTACAATTCTATTTTTTTCATACTTTTATTGCTAGTACTTGTTATGCTAAGATGAAAGTAATAATGGTGTTAGTTTTCATTATGGACATTTACGACAGCTTTGCTCTTGGTGATTACGGACTTTTACCAGAGGAAGTTGCATCCATGTAGGCGTCTACGGCTGCGTCAAGCCAACCGGAAAGGCAAGGTAGAGTTCCATCATTAGGCTCCACGGCAGCATCTACATCAGTGACCATCGGAGAAAAGAGGTCAAGGTCGTCTACATCGGGAGTGTGGGATAATTTCAATAGGACAACCAAGCCAGACGCACAGGAAAATGAGGTACCATATGCTATTTGTAAAATTTATCATAATGAATTATCTACAAGGTCTACAGGTGGAACAGTGCACTTGCTTAGACATTCTACAAGATGTCGAACCAAGCAAGGATTGGTGATGAGGCAGACGCAGCTATAGTACAACCCCGACGGTACGGTACGTAGCTGGGACTACGATCCTGAGGTAGCCCATCAATCTCTCTGTTGTTTAATTGCTTATGAGGATTTACCATTAGGCTTTTGGGAGTCTACTGCTTTCCAAACTTACATTAGGACTACGCATAATTCTAGATTTTCTGTTGTTTCTAGACAGACAACAACTAGTGATGTAATAAAATACTACAATGAACATCGTAATAAAATAAAGGAACTGTTTAGTACGTGCACATTTTCGGTGGCCCTGAACTCAGACATATGGAGTGGTTAGGATATGGGGGATTATCTTAGTGTAGTTGCTCATCATGTTAATGACGATTGGGTAATGGAGAATAAATTATAAGTTTGAAATTAATTGATGTATCACACACGTGTGAGAATATTGCGGACTATATTATCAAAGTCGTGGAAGACTTTGGTCTTACAGATAAAATATTCTCAATTACTTTAGACAATGCCGCTTCGAACTCTAGGGCCATGGATAGTCTTACTCTAGTGTTGAGTACATACGTCGATTCCTTCTTGCTACATCTTCGATGGATCTTCCTCCAGGTCTTCTTCTTTCACAACATCGCCTACTCAGCCAAGAACCCCAAGGAGTAGGGAACTATTTGCCTATCTGGATAGCAATACCGTGGATTTCAACTCAGAAGGCTTCGAGATTTTGCAACGGCGGCAAGCCCATAAGTTAACATATCCTGTGCTATCCATACTTGCACGTGATGTGTTAACTGTTCTTGTCTCGACGGTTTCCTCTAAGTCTGCTTTCAGTCTTTCCAGAAGAATATTAGAGGAGAGAAGAACAAGGCTCATAATTGAGATGGTGTAGATACTTCTAACTATGAAGGACTAGAAATAAGCTAATTGACGAACACAACACTCTATGGAAAATCCAGAGTTGTCAGAGGTGTTTGAAAATCTGTACCTAGACAATGACACATAGAATAAGGATGTATGTAGAGCTATATGTTGTACTCTTTTTTTCCTTTTGCAAGGTTTTCTTGTGTCGAGTTTTTATTTGGCAAAGGTTTTAACGAGGCAGCCATTTGAAAATTAATAAAGCTCTTTATTACATTTTCAATATTCTTGTCTCATTTTTTACAATTTTTCATATCTATTTCTGAAGTCTACACATTTCTCTGATTTTTTTGGGCCTAACGGGCTAAGTGGGCCCAAACGGCCAGTCGGGCTAAATGGGCTCAGGCCGGTCCGGCACGTCATGACAGGCCATCGGGCCGTGCCTGGGCTGCCTCCCCAGCACATGGGTTGACATGGCCCACCTATTAATCGGGCCACTATGGGCCATGCTGAGATGGCCCAGGCCTCAGCGTGCCCGTGCTAGGCCACCCATTTGGCCAGCTCTACTCTCATCCATCGCAGCGACGCACGTGGCGAACCGGCGACGCAGCCATCTAGACCTCCTCTCCAGCACAAAATACAAGAAGTAACACTTTGCTAGGAAACATAGCAGCTTCTTGTAGAGAGCACGACATTGCTCTACTGCTCTTGTGATGCTAAAGCTAGTCACTGGTGGGGTTATTCAGGGAACTATTTCTCAGACAATTACTAACATTAAAGCCTAAAGGGGAGCCTCTCGTGCTTGCTACGTCGGCAAGAATGTGGGCGCCGTCGGATCGCACCGCGAACGGCTCCCGACCATTCGATTCGAGCCGCAGCACGTGCTCCACATCACCCTGAGGAGCTCGCCCGTCGGATCTTCGCTTGATGCTCCAGATCGCGCGGGGTGGGGAGGACCTTCAATGCACCAGCCCTAGCCCCAAATCCCACTATGTCTCTCTCCCCCGTCTTCTCCCTCGAGCGACCGCGTGCCGCCTCTTCTCCCCTCGCTGGTGTCCTCTTCGCCTGTCCCCTCGATCTCCCTCCACAGCCACTGCCGCGCCCTTCCTCTTCCTCCCTCGCCGTCCCTTCAGCCTCCCTCCTCACCCGCTGGCTTGGCACCTCGCTCCCCTTCCGTCCCCCCGCCTTGCGCCTGCTTAGCGCCAGCCACCGCTCTGCCTACTGCCCAGCGCCTCGGGTTGCCCTAGGCCATGAAGGCTCCTCCCCTAGGTCCCTCCGGCTCGATCTCTCTCTCCAGCCGCGGCCGCTACCTCCGTCTGCTGCCCCTTCCTCCCGTGTCGCCCCTTCGGTCTCCATCCATGTTCTTCCCCTTCCTTTCCCCTTTCGCCTCCCATCCATGCCTCCGCTGCCAGTGCTCCTCCTCCAGCGCCTGTCGCGGTTGCCCTTTCCTCTCGCTTCGCATCCCGTGTTTTGCGCCGTGTCTCCCTTGCTGTCTCTCGCCGTC
Source organism: Phyllostachys edulis (assembly GCA_036346405.1). NCBI lineage: Eukaryota > Viridiplantae > Streptophyta > Magnoliopsida > Poales > Poaceae > Phyllostachys > Phyllostachys edulis. The sequence goes on along the minus strand of CM070556.1, from coordinate 23,982,139 downwards.
TTTATCGATTCGGAACTACACCGTCGCTCGCGGTCCGGAATGATGCCCTTTCCCCGACCAGTCTTGCTTCGATTCCGTGTGTCCTTCTACATTTACCCCGGTCAGTCTTGCTTCGATTCTATGTGTCCTTCTACGCTTTGCTACGATGGTACTCAAATTTTCGCCTTTTCTTACGTTGTTTGCCATTTCTAATTTTTTTTTCTTACGTTACCTATCGTTGCTAATTGTTCTTTGTGATAGGTTGTTGATCGGAGACCCCCCTCAGATACTATTTTGTCCCAGCCCCTTTTCGCCCTTCACGATCGACCCTACTTAGGTACACTCATTTTTCATGCACCCGGTTTTATAGAATGCTCTGTGTTCTTATATGCTTCGGCTAGTCACTACCATATACTTTCCAGATTGTTAGATATACAAAGCATTCTACTGATTTTGACTTTTTTTTGGTGTACCATACACCGATTCATCACGTTTATCGCTTGTGTTTGCCGTATAATGTGCCAAGACGAAAACAACAACATATCTATTTTACAGGCGTGGATTTATCGTATGCCGCATCGGCTTCTTGCCCGTTCTAGGGTGCTACTTCCATTGGAGCTTACTTTAGGTAACTTGCTATCCTACTTTCGCTGTACCCGTTTCCTTACCTACTGTTGTCGCCCCATAGTAGCACATCAAGACTTTTCCTTTTAGACGGCTAGGCTACACAACCTTCTATTACACTTGGTCTGTCATATATTGTTTCCGTTTCCTAAACTTATTATTTAAACAGTTTTTATTCATACCCTGGTATTAAGATGATGCCACGGATAGAGAAAGAGCGGCCCTTGCATGCAAGAGAAAAAGTATGTCTTACCAAATGTGATGCATGTTCCTTGCACTTTTACGTTGTTGCTGACTCACATGATATGCTAATATGTTTATGATCGCAGGAGATGGATACTTCTCTATTATGAGCCCTACTGGTGTAGCACGGAAGCGTGCTAGACGTAGGCATTGGCTTAATTGTCGTCAATCTACCTAGCCAGGTGAATGCCTGCTGTTCTGATCGATACATAGTCCTATGTTTACGAGTTTCTGGTCACTCTTTGTCTTGCTGGTGCCTTGTTCTTTTGGCGGCCTTGGCTGCTTGCTTTCTTGGTACCTCTTTATCACAATTCAACTGTCACTAATTTCTCTCTGTTCTTTTAGACCCTACTGTGGACCTCTCTTTGACTTCTGCCTAGTCACAATTCCCAACATAGCATGTCAAATCGCTTAAAGGTGTGTCCGAAAAATACGTCCGCTCCCTATGTCTGTGGGTTTATCATCGTTGGGTTTTACTCTCCTGATCATCGTACGTTGCTTCTTCTTTTTAGCTTCATACCCAGGGAGATCATACTACGGTCCGCCGAAATATGAATGTGCCAACTGTCATGCTACCTTTTGGTTCCAAGAAAGAGTTAGAAACCAAACATCACTTAGACAAAGAAACGTTGTTTACAACCTTTGTTGTAGAGGCGGAAAATTTAGGATTTCGCCTTTTAGAAAGCCACCGTTGTTTTTGGCTAATCTATTGAAGTTCAATGGTGATAATCGATCCAGGTCGTTTCATAAGAAAGATATGCCTATATAATTGTCTCTTTGCATTTACTTTTGTGGGGGCGACTATAGATCGATCATCTACTGCGGGTCGCAACCTCCCGATCTTTCGAATTAATGGCCAGATCCATCATCGTATAGGGTCTTTGTTGCCGAGTCCAAGTAATCCTGCAAAGTTTGATGAGCACTACATTTATGACATAGATAACGAGGTCGCTAATAGGATCGGTGCTTTGCAATCGACTGATAGCATGGAAGGGACTTAGATCCTGATATAGTGGCTGGCCGTATAGACATGCTCAATGAGTTTAATTCTTTAGCTCAACAATTTAGACTCGCTAGAGTCCGTTTTCTCGGCTATGAAGATGAACATGTCGCTATTAGGATTGTTTCACCCGACACACGAGATAGTCCTTACTACGATTTACCGGCCGTTGATCAGCTTTCTGCTCTATTGTTTACCGACTTCTCTATTGAGACTCCATCGTGTGGTATAGTGGTGCATGATAAAGCGTCGGGCCCGCGACAGATTTCTTCTTTGCACCATGCTTTTATGGCGCTGCAATATCCTCTTCTGTTCCTGCATGGTGACCATGGATTCAGGTTAGGTGTCGCTTATACCAGTATCAATTTATCACGTCCAAACACCCGTGCTAAAATGACCATGTAGGACTATTACTGTTACTTCTGTCATTACCGGAAATATGACTACAACCCTTATTTATGTTGCGGCCTATTTAAAGTGGATGCTAGAGCTTGCATTGATGAGTGTAGATTAGACTTCATTATGAGATGCCAAGATCAGTTTAGAGCTAAGCATTTCCAGGGTATCACAGATGCTGTTAGTTCCAGTTGCTTAGATGCGAATACTATAGGGGAAAAACATTCTGCCTTCGAGCTTCACTGGTGGTCGCCGTTACATGCAAGAAAACTACCAAGATGGCATAGCGATTTGTCGTGTTCATGGCCCACCTGACCTATTTACGACCTACACATGCAATCCTAAGTGGCCCGAGATTGAAGAAGCTCTCCTGTTCAAACCTGGACAAAAAAAATGACTCATAGACCTGATATCACTGTTAAAATATATCACAAGAAACTAAACGAGTATCTTTCTGGCATAACAAAAGGGCGTGCCTTTGGCCCTATCAAAGAAGGTCGGCAATTAATGCCATCTTTAGTGCTATTTACCATTTTAGTTCATGCCCTTGGTTTTACCTTTTTAATTAACATGATTTCCGTTACTTTCACTTTACCAGTTCTTCACACGGTAGAGTTCCAGAAATGCAGTTTGTTGTACGCTCATGTCCTTGCGTGATTAGCAAGTGACAGTAGAGAAGTTTGCCCAGCACTTATCGATTCCTTCATAGTCGCTGAGATTCCTGACCCCGTCTCAGATCCTTTGGGCTACGCTTTGGTTAGCGAATCCATGATACATGACCCATGTGGAAGCCTTAACGAAAGATGTGTTTGTATGAAAAAAGGTGCTTGCTCAAAACATTACCCAAAAAAATTCCAATAAGAAACTACTATCGACGGCAATGGCTTTCCTGTTTATAGGCACCTCGATGATGGACGATATGTCATCAAGAATGGATGTTGTCTTGACAATAGATTGGTTGTCCCTTATAACATAGCTCTCCTTAAAAAGTATCAAGCCCATATAAACGTTGAATGGTGTAACAAAATAGAAGTTTTAAAGTATTTATTTAAGTACATCACCAAAGGGCCTGACCGATCAGAAATGTTCTTTCAAAAGATTAGATCGTCCATTGACGGTAATGGCAGTGCTAATGTTCCTTTTATAGACAGGATACAAGAATATCTAGAATGTCGATATATCTGCGAACAGGATGCACTTTGGAGAATCTACGGTTATGACATACATAGTAAGACCCTTGCAGTTGAGCGCCTCCTAGTGCATCTGCCAAACATGAATTTTGTCCAATTCAACTGCGCTTCGATTTGGTGAGTATTGTATCAAACGATTTCATGAAACGAACAATGCTGATCGAGTGGTTTGTAATTAACCGAACAAATCCACACGCTCGATCTTTGACTTATTGTGAGTTTTTGAGTAAATAGTCATGGGACAGCAGTGCTAGGTCATGGGAGCCTCAAAAGAGAGGCTATAAGATAGCCCGTCTTTGTTACATTCATCCTTCGAGTAGCGACCTCTACTACCTAAGAATGCTTCTCATGATTGTTAAAGGTGCTACATGCTATGCCAATGTTAGAACATATCCTGACAAGATTTTCTATACTTTTAAACAAGCATGTGCTGCGCGAGGATTACTTGGTGACGATAATGAATGGTACCACGATATGGATGAATCTTTACACTCGACAAGCGGACCACAGCTTAGACAACTTTTTGTTACTATTGTTGTTTTCTGCCATGTTCAGGATGAAAATAAGTTCTATAATCGGTATTGGAAAGACCTTGCAAATGATTTCCAGTACCGTACTAGACTTACCCTCTGTAATCCCGATTATATAGTGCCTCTTATAGTTCTTCAAAGCATGCTTCTTGAAGAACTTGAAATCGTCTTCAACAGAAATGGGGCAAGTGTGTCTAGCTATAATATGCCAAAGAAAACCGTCCCCGTAGAAATATCCCTTCAAAATAAGCTTATTAACAAAGAACTATCTTATGATGTAATCCATCTTCAGCATGAAGCACCTTCTTTATTTGCTCAGCTCAACGCTGATCAGAGCGCTGCCTATACGGCCATTGTTAGTTCTGTTCTAAGTGGTCTACTAGGTTGTTTCTTTGTGTTAGGCTATGACGGAACTAGGAAAGCCTTCCTTTGGAATGCAATTGTCGCCTTTTTAAGATCGGAGAATAAGATTGTTCTTACTGTTGCGTCATCAGGTGTTGCATCTGTCCTCTTGCCAGGGGTAGAACAGCTCATTCACGCTTTAAAATACCTCTTGAAGTAAGCAAAAACAGTGTTTGTGTGGATATCATGGGGATATGCTCACGATCTTAGGATGATGATACAATTGGCAATAAAGTTGAAGGTTTATCGAAACACGCGTTTTCGGCAAAGTTCTTATCTTTGTCAGTCTCGTGGTTAGACCGCCTGTGTGGTCACGATCGCTCGAGTGGCGGTCAGACCGCCAACACTGGCGGTCAGACCGGCCATGACTTAGGTCAAGTGGATGGCGGTCAGACCGGCCTTTGGGCAGCGGTCTGACTGGCCAAAATAGACTTTCAATTTTGGAGTTGGGCCAAAAATAGAGGGTGTAGGCAAGAGAGGGAATTCTCCTACACTTGTTCTCATAATTTTTGGAGCTTCGAGTCAAAAGTTCTATTCGTTTGAAAATTCCAGTAGGTTTCGGATTTCCAGGGAGGAAATTTGGATAAATCCCAGCTGGGCGGTTAGACCAACCAACAGGTGGTGGTCAGACCGGCCAGGGTGCGGTCAGACTGGCCAAAGTGGCGGTCTGACTAGTTTTGGCTTGTTCATCGGCCAACTTGGTTGCGATGGTTGTATGCTAGGTCAAGTTCATGGGTTTCAGTGCATATGTGTTGCATGATGCATGTTTTGACTAACGTGGGTTAAGTTGCGAAGAACTTGTTCCCGGAAATGATTTCTTAGTCGATTGTTGTGTAGGTTGCTTGGAGGTCAACGACGGTCAACGGCGAGGATGATCGGGACTAGGCTTGGAGAGCTGAGGTCCAGAACGATCGAGGATGTCGGGTGAGGTCAATGGTTTCAAGCATGGTGCAAATTGGACAAGGATGATCGAACGGGCAGTTCGGTGCGACGGGTTGGATCAAGCGGCGCGGGGGTCGGTGCAAGTGCCATGGTGGTTTCGGTGGGAGCCGGATGGGAGAGACTTGTCGACATGAAGAGAGTCATTGATCAACCTATACGTGGTGAAGCATGGAAGTGCTCCCTATCGACAGTAGGGCAGTGGTCACAAGAGGAAAATAGTGGATCAAGTGCAAAGTGTTGCGAGGAACTCCAAGGCTCATGTGATTGGTGGACAGTTTCTCCAAAGCAAAGCATCAAGGGATGGCATTCCAGAAGCTACCCTGATCGCAACAATAACACCAGCAGTAGGGAGAAAGAACAATAAGAGGAGTTTGTCACAAGTGCAAAAGTATAGAAGCTTAGGTTTGCCAATGCCCCAAAATGAGACAGTGAGTCACCCAGTCAACTCCAGCACCTCCAAGTTACCTATTCAAGGCCAGCCCCAGAAAGAAGCAATCTCATGCTGCGGGGATCACGTGCTCCCACTGTCAAGAGTTAGGACATTACGCCAATAAATATCTGAAGAAGCAACAAGCAGTGAAGATAGCCAGCGAGCAACGGTTCCAGTCGAAAACCCTTTGCTGCCCACCTTTTCTCTCTAGCCTCTCCGAATCTTGGGGACGAGATTCCCTTAAGGGGGGTAGGTTTGTAACACCCCGGTTTTTTGAGCCTTTTTGAAAATCTTCAAAATAAAAAGAACCATTTGGTTTTGTTGAAGTTTCAAAGCTTAACCTGAGATTTTCAGAATTTGAGTGCTTTAAAATGACTAAGCTAAACTTCAACTAATCCAAAAGTTGGTTCCCTCTGTGTTTGCTTGGCCTCTGGTGTTTCTCTCTTTCTTTTGTCTGCTCGGACCTCCCCTTCCCTTTGGAATTCCTCTCTGTCCAGATCTCATCTTTCGTTTTGCGCTGCCCGGGCCCTCCTCTCTTTTTGTACCGCCCAATCTGTATCGGACGGCTCTGCTTAGTCGCGCGTCTCCTTGCCCTCTGGATCTCCTCCCTTGGATCTCCTCGTGGTCTTTTGCAAAGACCACCTCTTCTGGTCTTTTGAGAAGACCACCCCTTTTGGTCGAGACCACCTCTTGTGGTCATGACCTCCCCTTTTTGCTCAGACCACCCTATTGGTCACCCTTGGGGGTCTTTTGTAGAGACCATCCTCCTGGTTCAGATCACCCTTTGGATAAGGACCTCCTTTAAAATCCCCTTTGTGTTTCAGACTCCCTCTGAGGTTTAGACCTTTTTTCTTGTTTGGTTATCTCTTGTTTGGACACGCCCTTATGTCTAGACCTCCCTTTTGTTTTGACCTTTCTTTCGGCCACAACCACCCCCGAGATGTCCTAAGCTCGGGTTTGTGTTTCAAATATCCTTGATCTCTGAAATCCAAATTTTGGGTTGAATTCCTCCCTTCTGGATCTCTCTTGTTCAACCTTCTTTCATCCTGTGTTCAATTGGACCTCCCTGTGTTCAATTGGACCTCCTTGTGTCCATTTGAACCCCCTCAGGTTCACCTGGATCTCATTGTGTGCTTTTGGACCTCCTTTTGGTCCAAACTTCCCTTTGAAAACTTCCTTTCATTTGGACCTCCCGTGGTTCAAACTTTCCTTTGGAAATCTCCTTTGTTTGGACCTCCCTCGAGTTCAAACGTTCCTTGAAAACTTCCTTCCTTACTGGACCGTTCGATCTCCATCGGACGCTCTGCAGAGATTGGGCCGTTCGGACTGTCCAAACCCTCACTCGCTCAGGAACGTCCGATTTTCATCAGACCGTTCGTAGCGAGTGGGCCGTTCGGATCATCTGAACTTCCCACTTGTTCTGGACCCTCCGATCTAGATCGGACAGCTCCCGCTCCTCTGCGCCTTTCCCTCGCTGTCGCTCCCCTCCTTTGCTTTCATCTCAACCGTCAAGACCTCCTCTGAGTCATCTTGACCGTTGAGACCTCCTTTGATCTCATATTGACCGTCAGGACCTCCCCTTGTTAGATCTTGACCGTCAGGACCTCCCCTTGTTAGATCTTGACCGTCAGGACCTTCCCTTGTTAGATCTTGACCGTTAGGACCTCCCCTTGTTAGATCTTGACTGTCAGGACCTCCCCTTGAGTTGATCTTGACCGTCCAAACCTCCCCTTGAGTTATCCTTGCCCTAGGACCTCTTTGTCCTTTGGACCTCTTTGCCCTTTTGACCCCTTTGCCCTTTGGACCTCCTTGTCCTTTAGACCTCCTCGTTCCCTGGTCTTTTTGTGAAGACCACCTCTTGGTCTTTTTGCAAAGACCACCTCATGGTCTTTCTACAAAGAACACCCTGTAGGTCATGACCTCCTCTGTTGGTCTTTTGCAAATACCTTCTTTGTTGGTCTTTTTGCAAAGACCAACCTTGCGGGTCAAGACCACCTTGTGGTCATGACCACTTGGTCTTTTTGCAAAGACCACCTTTGTGGGTCAATACCGCCTTGTGGTCACGACCTCTTGGTTTTTTTGCAAAGACCACCTTTGTGGGGATGACCCCCCCTTAGGACCTCCTTGTCCTCAGGACCTCCTGGTCTTTTTGCAAACACCACCTTTGCGGTCACGACCTCCCCTGGGTCACGACCACTTCCCCAGTGGGACCACCTTCTCAGGTCCTCTACTCATTTCCTTCTTACTCTCGTTGTGTCTCAGTACCACGAGAGTCTGCGCGCATTAAATGCTGCTGCAGCACATTAAATGATGTCTTTTGTATTGTACCCCTTTTGCCTCTTTTGTCGCCTCCTTTACCAGCTCCTATCTTTTTCCTCACCTACTCTTGACCTCGTTTGTTCTTGGACCTCTCAGTAGCTTTGGCAATATAAGCTTGAGCAAGCTCTCCATCTTTGTCTATTTCTCATTTCTGTTCTCTGGCTCTCCCGACCAGCTCTCTGGACCTCCTCCAAGCCGTCGGACCTCCTCTGACCAGTTCCTTGGACCTCTTCCAAACCACCAAGCCCTTTTGTGGTTCTTGTTTGGTGTTTCTTTGGAGTTCATTTGAATCTCTTTTTGGTCTTTATTTGATCTTCTTACTGTTTTAACGTAGAGACCGACGCGTCTCGGAGAGCTCAAGCTCGCAAGGTGGTAGACCTTAAAAGCTTTCAAGTAAGGCAAGTTACACCCTTGACCATGTTGCACCCATTACTTCAAATTGCTTATGTTCTGTTTTAAAGATTAATGCATGCTTACTTTTATTAAGTTATTTCAATACCTGTCTTTAAGTTCATAGCTATGCCTAAATCCTTTGTAAGGCCCATATTGACATTGATTCAAATCTGTTGTCACCCTAGATAAAACCTAGTTGATGCAATAGTGTGAATCAGGACCTCTTGAAAAATGTATGCTTAGACATGCTTAGACCAAAATCTTGTTTTGGAAAGTTTTACTACCAAAAGACCAATGTTATCTAAATATTTTAAAAGCTGAGCCGTGGCATTGGGTTGTCATGGAGGTTTGAAAAGGATTTTGTAAAGCAATGGAAAATGTGGTTTTGGGACTTGGGCGAACCTGGTTGTTTGGTTGGTGCATGTCTATGCACGGGGGTCGTGTGATCCGATGCCCCAGGGTTGAGGTTGTCGTCCAAGTCAGTTAAGGACCGGTCTGCAAGCGATAACTTGCTATGCCTTACCGTGCAACCATATGTCCAGGATGGGGTGGACCTGGCCAAATAATTTGCAAAGTTCCATCGTGGTCGATCCTGTGGGTGTGGTGGGAGGTCTTTCATGGCTTGTCTTTTATGACTTGGTATTTCCCACCTGGCGCAGAAGGGGGCCCCTACGAATTCAGCGGATTTCTATCCAATGAGGGATGCGAAACCTTAGCGAGGGTGGACTGCGGTGGAATAATGCATTGTAAAGGCCTTATCATGAGCTCTAGACCACTTACCTTCAGAAGTGAGTGGTGGCATTGCCGGTCGCCAAACAAACTAGAGAAATCATGTCATGTGGGTAAAGTGTACAACCTCTGTAGAGTGTAAAACTATTCGAATAGCTGTGTCCGCAGTTATGGACGTGCTGGCAAGCCTCTCAAAGTTAGATCTTGGTTTTGTTTTCAAAAGACTTGTGAAAATGGCTTTGGATTTCTATCCAATTGGGTTTGGGCAGGGAGCCTTGTGACAGGAGGGTATCCTTCAACACTTGTGATGAATGTTATCCAACTGAAAACTGAGATTTAGAAAATGAATTTTAGTTATTGTAATTGCCTTGGAACTTAGTACATGTATTTGAAATAAACTTGGCTTTACGCAAACTAACCATATCAGCCTTCCTTTGAGATATCCATGTATGCATGTCATTCTGTTATTCCACGGGTGTAACTTGCGAGCACGGTTGTTGTGCTCACTCTTGCTTAATATTGTTATTGAGCAGGGAAAGAAAGCTTTGAGGAGATCTTTGCATCATGATCCGAGTCTCTACTCTCATTCTACATTTGTTGCTTCTTTTGAACCCCGCGATATATCACATGCTTTATCTGATTCTAGCTGGGTTAATGCCATGCATGAGGAGTTAGAAAATTTTGAGAGAAACAAGGTATGGAACCTAGTAGAGCCTCCTAGTGGTCATAATGTGATAGAAACCTGTTGGGTGTTCAAAAACAAACAAAGTGAAGATGGTTCTATGGTTAGAAATAAGGCTAGATTAGTAGCTCAGGGTTTTAGCGAAGTTGAGGGGTTAGATTTTGATGAAATCTTTGCTTCTGTTGCTAGATTAGAAGTCATTCGTATTCTGCTTGTATTTGCTGCATCTAAGGGTTTTAGGCTACAACAGATGGATGTCAAGAGTGCTTTTCTGAATATTTATATAGAGGATGAAGTGTATGTTAGGTAACCCCCAGGCTTTGAGAATCCCAAGCATCCGCATCATGTTTTCAAGCTATCCAAAGCCTTGTATGGTCTTAAGCAAGCCCCTAGAGCCTGGTATGGTAGACTTAAGACCATCTTGCTTAAGAATAATTTTGAGATGGGTAGGGTAGACAAGACTCTTTTCATTCTTAGGCATGGCAATGACTTCTTGCTTGTTCAGATTTACGTGGATAATATTATCTTTAGTGGTTCTTCTCATGCGCTTGTTTCCAGTTTTTCTGAGACTATGTCTAGGGAATTTGAGATGAGTATGATGGGAGAGCTCAACTACTTTCTAGGGCTTCAAATCAAGCAATGTAAGGAAGGGATCTTCATCCATCAAATGAAGTACACCAAGGATTTTCTCAAGCGCTTCAAGATGGGTGACTGCAAACCGACCCCCACTCCCATGGCGACTTCAACTGTTTTAGATCCAGACGAGGATGGAGAAGCCGTGGATCAGCGTGAGTACCGTAGCATGATCGGCTCTCTCTATCTGACGGCCTCAAGACCAGCCATTCACTTCACGGTCTGCCCCTGTGCGAGGTTTCAGGCGTCTTCGAGGACTTCACATCGCCAAGCCGTTAAGCGCATTTTCAGGTACCTTCACTCTACCCTTCAGTATGGCATTTGGTATTTCTGCTCTTTTTCCTTGTCCATTCGAGTGTTTTCTGATTCTGATTTTGCAGGCTGTCGGCTAGATGGGAAGAGTACTTCTAGCACTTGTCATTTATTAGGCACTTCTCTTGCCTCTTGGTCTTCTAGGAAGCAGTTCTTTGTTGCACAATCCACTGCTGAAGCTGAATATATAGCTGCCGCTAGTTGTTGTAGTCAGATTTTATGGATGGTGTCCACTCTTAAAGACTTTGGGTTAAACTTTGCTAGTGTTCCTCTTCTCTGTAATAACACTTCTGCATTAATATTGCTAAGAACCCAGTATAACATTCTAGGACCAAGCACATAGACATTCGCTATCACTTCCTTAGAGACTATGTAGAGAAGGGTGATATTGTGCTACATTTTTGTGGAGTCTGAGGCTCAGTTAGCTGATATCCTCACCAAGCCTTTAGATCCAACAAGGTTTGCCACCTTGAGGAGTGAGTTAGGGGTAATTTATCCCTATGGGTTGGTTTGAGGGTGACTTGGTTCTTTTCTGATCTTTCCTTATTCTTTTTCTAAACTTGTTGATCTTTTTTTATCCTTTTAGGCTTTTTGAGCTTTTCTTGCATCTCATTGTACCATATTGCATTCATATGAAAATCACAAAAAGATGCATTGTAATAAAAGCTTTACTGCTTGTCTTTTAATTGATGAAGCTTTGCTTATTACCCTATTGAGCTTTAGTATTTCAATTCTTGTTCAATATCATGTCTAGTTCTTTGACTTGCTAGAATTATCATGCTTTCACATGTGTAACTAAGTCTTTGCTAAATGAGCTAGAACTTTAAAACAACTTGAACTGAATTTTTTTTTGCAATTTGTGGATCTTTTAGCTAGTTGCGCAATTAGTGCTCCTTTTGTGACATTGGCCCTGCCAAAATTGCCTTGTTAGCTCTTGAATCTAGAATTGATCATTACTTGAGCTTCTTGTTCTTTTGAGAATCTAAAACTGCTCTTGTGCAAAACGAAAAAAAAAAAATCAAATTTCAAGATTGTCTTGTGGTTAAATTGTGCCAAACTACTCTCACGAGACTGCATGTCAAAGGCATGAACTTGGAGATAGTTTGATGATCCAGACGATCTCATGGGGACTGCTTGTCAAAATTGACATGAACCTCAAGATTTGTCACCCTGGTTGAAGCTTAGGAAGAGTTTGTTGATAGCTCCTTGTCTAGGATCTTCTTTACTAAGATAGACCTTTAATCAACTTCTGGCTGAAGCTTAGGAGGAGTTTGTGGATGGCTCCTAGTCCAGGATCTTCTTCACTAAGATAGGCCTTTTATCAACTTCAATATTCATTGCAAATGAAAACTGTTGAAAAATGGGTGTTTGAGATAATTTGAGCAAAATGATTCAATTCAAGACCTATTTTTCTCTTAAGTGGTCATTGTTAGCTTTTTGATCTCACATTGACATTTTCACATGACTATTATCACTTTAGGATCCCTGTTGATGAACTTGCTAGTTTTGAAGCTTTGCTTAAATGGTTACAAATTCATCGTTTTATATTGAGCCTTCTAGCTTAGCATTGTTATATATGTGTTAACATGATCTTACTAACGCCTTCAGGCTGATATGTATTGAGTAATATTAGAAAAGCTAGCATGTTCTTTTGGGTAATCTCCAAAACTTCTTGTACTCAAAAATTGAAAAATACAAAAAATGAAGCCACTCCATTGCATTTCATACATACTCTTTCTTATGCCTTTTCCTCATTTCTGCATTTGTCATCTCTGGACGAGAGGAATGCATGATTCCTTGATGACTCCATTGTCAAAGGGGGAGAAGATATAACAAAAATGTTAAAAGGGGAGCTATTTGGAGAAAAAGGGAAAAATGAAATTTTCTTGAAAAAATGATGATAATAGTGAGGGGGAGCATTTAATTTGCATTCTTTTGATCTTATTGCCCTTTCTGAATTTGAAATGAAATTCTTGGAACCTCACAATGATTAAAGGTCAATTTGAACAATTGTTCTTTTATATGGACCTTAAGTGAGAATTTTGACTCCTTTCTGGAAATTGAAGCTTTCTTACTTTCTTTTGCTCGATCTCACTTGCCTATGCTATTCTGAAGCCAGCTTGGTTATTTCCATTGCTCTTGCATTTGGACCAAGTTGTGCCTTTGTGCGAAAACGTGAGTATTTTCATTCTCAAACATCAAAACTTACATTTTTGGGAAATTGCCAATGTGTTCATCAAGGGGGAGATTGTGGATATCATGGGGATATGCTCACGATATTAGGATGATGATACAATTGGCAATAGCGTTGAATGTTTATCGAAACACATGTTTTCGGCAAAGTTCTTGTGCTGTCAGGTCTCAGGCGGTCAGACCGGCCCAAGTGCGGTGGTCAAACCGGCCTGAGTTGTGGTCAGACCGCCAACACTGGCGGTCAGACCGGCCATGGCTTAGGTCAAGTGGATGGCGGTCAGACTGGCCATTGGGCAGCGGTCTGACCGGCCAAAATAGACTTTCAATTTTGGAGCTAGGCCAAAAATAGAGGGTGTAGGCAAGAGACGGGATTCTCCTACACTTGGTCTCATAATTTTTGGAGCTTCGAGTCAAAATTTCTATTCGTTTGAAAATTCTAATAGGTTTTGTATTTCCATGGAGGAAATTTTGCTAAGTCCAAGATAGGCGGTCAGATCGGCCAACAGGTGGCGGTCAGACCGGCCAGGGGGTAGTCAGACTGGCCAAGGTGGCGGTCTGACCGGTTTTGGCTTGTTCATCAGCCAACTTGGTGGTGATGGTTGTATGCTAGGTCAAGTTCATGGGTTTCAGTGCATATGTGTTGCATGATGCATATTTTGACTAACGTGGATCAAGTTGCGAAGAACTTGTTCCCGGAAACGATTTCTTGGTCTATTGTTGTGTAGGTTGCTTGGAGGTCAACGACGGTTAACGGCGAGGATGATCGGGACTAGGCTTGGAGAGCTGAGGTCCAGAACGATTGAGGATGTCGGGTGAGGTCAATGGTTTCAAGCATGGCGCAAATTGGATAAGGATGACCAAACGGACAGTTCGGTGCGACGGGTTGGATCAAGCGGCACGAGGGTCAGTGCAAGTGCCATGGTGGTTTCGGTGGGAGCCGGATGAGAGAGACTTGCTGACATGAAGAGAGTCATTGATCAACCTACACGTGGCGAAGCATGGAAGTACTTCATGAAGATTGGACTCGGTTTTTGGAAAAAGATCGAGAAGGGGTATTTTGGTAATTTCACCTAAATACCACCTTGATGACCTTTTGCTAACCCGCGGCGCAAGACGGCACATGGAGAAGCGGATTAGGTCAAGGGGAGATGAAGACGACGCTTTAAAAGGCGTGCGTAAGTGAAACCCGTTTGTGTGTGGGCTTAACGGGTGCCCATTAGGGTTTACTCTTCTAGAAGCTAGCCTCCGCTATAAATAGAGGAGGGTGCTGGCCAGCACCTTCGTAACCCTTTCATTTGAGAAATCCTAGTTTGTGTTTTTAGGGTTTGGAGAGATTAGTGGGAGGTTAGGGTTCTAGAGAGTTAGATTGATTGTGTGCTTATATGTTGAGTCTTAGTGCTCCTGGTTGGAGTGGCTGTAAACCAACATCAATCTCGATTCAATCCAAGAAAGATTTCACAAGATGAGTCTCTTTGTGTTCTTGCTCTCTATTTCGTGATTTTGGGTCTTTCTTTGATCCGCGAGTTTTTCTTTGGTTTCTGGCCTAGATTTAGCTTGCTGTGACATGTAGGAATACATCTAGGATCATCTTGATCATCAATCACCCACGAGCAAGTTTCTAGATCATCTTTTGGTTTTGACTCGGTTTTGGAGCAACCTTCTCTAAAACGGAAAAAGGTCAGAACTTTAGCATGCATCTTCTTGATCCTTGATTGGAATAGGTTCTTGACATCCTAGAGAAGGTATGTCTCAAGTTTGGTAAGGTTTGGAGTCACGAATCAAAAGTTAGACCAATTTGTGATTTTGAGTTTGGGCTGATTTTACTGTTCATTGGCCTGGAGGTTAGACCACCATGTATTGAGTGGTCAGACCGATTTCCAAAGGTCAGACCGCCAACTACATGGAGGTCAGATCTCCCAACTCATTTAGGTTTTGAGTTTTTGTGTTTTTGGTCTATTTGCTTCGGGGTTTTGATTGGATTCAACACAAGTCTTCCACTGTGCTTGTATACTGATCTTCATAGCTTTTATAGCTATTGGAATGAAAATCGTATTGAATTCGATCAAGGTGAAAAAGAGATTGTGCTTCTATTCACCCCCCTCTAGTCGCCTTTTCGGTCCAACAGTTTGTGGCATCAAGAGAGGTTCAGCGCTCGCTGAACTGATTACATAGACTTCTCTGGTTATTTGGGATGAGGCTCTGATGACACATCGAAGATGTTTTGAGACTTTAGATCGAACTTTTCGTGACCTTTTAGCAGTTGATGACCCTTCTGTTACATCAATCCCATTCGGTGGTAAGGGTGTCGTACTAGGAGGTGATCTTTGACAAATCTTACCGGTTATTGAGGGAGGTACTCAAGGACAGATTATAGATGCTACAATAATGAATTCTCCACTTTGGCATTCGCTCAAAGTCTTAAACCTGACAATCGACATGCTAATTACTAACAGTCTATCACAAGTAGGCCAGACAAATGACACATCAGAATTCTCTAAATGGATTTTGGATCTAGGAAATGGCACGGTACCAACTACTACACATGAAGATCAAACCGATGATAGCTGGATTGATATTCTAGAAGGCCTTCTCATCCAAATTATTGGCAATAAAATAGCTGCAATCGTTTCAGCTATTTATGCGACTTTACCACAGAACTATCGAGAACCATCATATTTACGTGAACGAGCTATTTTAACACCGACAAATGAGCTAGCCGATGAGATTAATTCATATGTTCTTTTGATAGCTCCTGACACCACTACTGAATATCTTAGCTGTGATTCCATAGCTAGCTCTACCGATACAGTCAGCAAATCCAACATGTTTTACCCAACTGAATTCCTTAACACAATACGGATTAACAATTTCCCACAGCATAGATTGGTTCTTAAGATTGGCTCTCCTTTCATGCTTCCGAGAAATATATGTTAGCCTAATGGCTTATGTAATGGTACCTGCTTGATTATAAGAAACCTTGTTGCGCATGTTATTGAAGCGGTTATTATCACATGTTCACATACCGGTGATATTGTATATATTCCAAGAATTGTTTTAATGAACCGAGATTCTAGATGCCCTTTTGTGCTTCAATGCGACAGCTCCCAATTCGCCTTTCATATGCAATGACCATAAATAAAAGCTAGGGCCAAACTCTAGCATTTGTTGGTGTGTACATGAAAAAACATGTTTTCACACATGGCCAACTATACGTCGCCGTATTCCGTGTAACATCTCGAAGATCGTTAAAATCTTTAATCGAAAATGATGATGGAAGCTGTGGTTCCCGCACAAAAAATATAGTAATTACTAAAATTTTCAAATCTTTGGCATAGGTGAGCGCAGTACCTTCACGTGCACTGTCCTACTCACATATATAATCTTACGTATACCACCAATGTTTTGTTACTCCATTGTACCCCTTTCTTGGACATATCCTAATGAATTTTGCAGAATGATCAAAGAATGTGTGTGAATCGCCACCAGGATGACTGCGCTAATGTGTGGGAATTGCTTGGGAACTGGAAGTAGAAACATTAGCATATAATCTTCTATTCAGTCCAATTAGCTGCAATACGTTGCATATCGTTACATTTATTTCATATTATCCATTGGAGACATACATTTTGGATTTTGATAGGGTTGTTAGAGCTTCGAAGTCCTTTTAGTCACTGAGTTAAATATTCATCTAGAAATATAATGAGACGTACTTTCTCTATTAGAATGTCACTACTACAGAAAGGCTAATACTAGACGCCTCATCACAAACGGTTTACCGGAACTGTCAGTATTAAATATAATCACATATGGTTTTGGTTTAGTGACCGTCTGTGTTACTAGCTGCGCTAAAAACCGTATGTGAAGAGGTCATATCACAGACAGTTCATGTTGAAGACAGTTTGTGAAGTATCACAGACGGTTCATATTGAAGAACCATCTGTGATATTACTAAATTCTCATACGGTTATTTATTGGAACTGTTTGTAATGAGAAACGACTGGTTAGTCGATTCCGATGACCCAATTCCTCGGGATTGATCTTTTAAAGTGGTCGATGTTGATCTCCAACAGAACAAAGCAAAAGATATGTAATCCGGTGGGCACCTTGTTCCGTATGCAGTGTAACTTCACTGTCTTTGATGTGTAACTTCCGATCAACAGAAGAAAGCAGAAGTATCGATTGGAAGTTACACATCATAGACAGTGAAGGATCACTTGATCGGAAGTCAATTTGTTCCGTGAATTTTGTCTTACTAGAAGGGTATGGAGATGAGAACTTCAAGAAGAAATGAAAGTAAGAAAAGATGGGAAGTCTGTGGGTGATTTTTTTCTTAGTTCTACCCTTCTGATGGTTATTTATATAGGCCAACAACTTGTGGCAAGATTAAACGAATAAAGACAGAAGTCCGACGGATATGATTTATTAGAATCTGCTCCTAATAAATCGTTGGTAACCAAAGCATCACTGGCTTTTTGGGAATTTTTTTCATAAATACAGTTGACGCTCCTTTTCCTATCTTTACAACTGAGGTTGGAGGCCTCATCACAGACGGTTTTAAATAATAAGCGTCTGTGATTACACACATCACATATGGTTTTTAAATATAACCGTCTGTGATAATTCAATGTTTCAGCTCTCGCACGATGAGTCTCTTTGTCTTGCGTGCCGACATTACCATGCGTCTCTTCGTCTCACGATCGCATCTGTTCGTCTCGCATCGGCGTTACTCCTTGTTTTATAAGAATGATCATCGCGCGCCATGGTGAGGACACACGGTATTAATATTGATCAATACGTACGCAACTAGCTATAGTATCATTGATCGGGCGCCATGGTGAGCACACAGAGCATGACATCGAGGACCAAGGTGATCGCCATCGCTCTTCCTCACGAAGTCATCGTCGACATCGTCTGTCGCATGGCCGCGAGCTCTCCTCAGCCCATGGCTGACCTCTGCAGCCTACGAGCCACACGTAAGTCCATGTACAATGCGTCCAAGGAGCGCACATTGGGGAGGTGCGTGGCGCTGGAGCGGGAGGAGGTGATAAAGTGGCTGGACAACGAGTGCTACCTCGCCATCACGAACCACCTAGCCAACGCTGGCAACCCGGAGGCCTACTTCATCATCGGGCTCATGCTTGTCTTCGCGCACCAGGACATGCAACGCGGCCTCATGTGCCTTGACCGGGTGGCCGTTGCCAGCCACAAGGCTGTGGCCTACGTGCTCGGCCTCCTCCTCTACATGGCCTGCGAGGCACCAGATGTTGGGAAGCACTACATTGGCCAGGTCGAAGACGAGCCAGCCGACGGCGGGTGCGAGACGGCCAGGAGGACCAACTGGGTGTGTAGGCGGTGATGGAGGCTCGATGCGGACGTGGTCAATAATGTGACGTGGAAGATGGCCGAGTCGCAGGGCCAAGTGTTGGCGGTGCCAAAGGATGACCACCGTTACATGAGCACTGGCTGCGGTGTGAATGTAGGGTGGGATGACTACGTCGTCTTCTGTAGCAACGACTGTAGGATTAGGCATGAGTACACCAAGTTCTTTGCACAGGTACCGGTGTAACTGAACTACTTGTCGTAAAATTAGCGGTTTTAGCATAGTTTTATCAAATATTCAGATATAATTCCTCACCATTTTTTTGTCAATATTCTTTACTAATTAAATATGACAACTGCAAATCAGACTTTGAGCTCAAACTAATGCTTTACTAATATGTGAATGTGTCATATATGTTTTGAATTTGCATTTATGTATATTATCACAGATGGTTCTTTATTGGAACCATCTGTGATGTGTATTTAGCACAGACGGTTCTACTTTAGAACCGTCTTTGATGTGTATTTATCACAAACGATTCTAAAGACCGTCTGTGATGTCCAGCCCTACTTATACTCGAACTCTAGGGTTTGCCCACGCCCCTACTTAAATTATTAAGTTTCGTCGTGACACGCTACGGTTGGGATCCCACATCTTCTCGAGCCCAGTGCCGTCGTCCTCAGCGCCTCCTCCTCCTCGAGCCCAACGCGCCTCCTCCCTTGAGCCTGCCACCTCCTCCCCAAGCACGAGCCGCCGCCTCCCTGAACCCAGCGCCCTCCTCCCCTGAGCTCGGCACACCTCCTCCCCTCCCTGAGAGATGTTGCCGCCTTCCTCGATAGCGCCCTCCTTGAGCCTGGTGCACCTCCTCCCCCGAGCCCGGCGTGCCTCCTCCCCTGAGCCTGCCGCCTCCTCCCTGAGCACGAGTTGTCGCCTCCTCCTCTAGCCCAGCGCGCCTCCTCTCTTGCTCTGAGGTGCACTTGGCCAGTGCATCCTGGGTGGTTCTTGCCATCCCTTCATGAGTTGTTTCTATTTTTCAGAATTGATTTACTTTACTAAGTGTGCTCTGCTAGTTGTATTTCAATCTGTCTTGACTAGCACTGGGAGACTTGGTATTATGTTGGGCTCTGGTAATTGCTTGATGTGGATAATTGTCATGTTATGAAATTGATGTGATAGCAATATCAGACTTGGGCTATTTGGATTGCTTCCCATTGTCAGTTTGTACTAAACAACGAGTTTTGATATTTTTTGTTTTTAGTTGAAACTAGACAGAATGTGTGTTCTGTACTTTTGCTAGTTTACTAATAGTAGATTGGATATTTTATTGTGATTAGTGATTCTGTCCAGTATTTGAGATTAATGATTCTGTTCAGTTTTCATTTAACCGGTTACTAATTGGCGAATATGATAATAGAGCATTTCTGCACACTGTTAGTTGAATGACCTTGTGATAACTGAAAGTATAAAACTACTATTTTAGAAGTTATTTCTTGACATTCCAGTGAAGCATTATTTGAGCTCAAAAGTTTGATTTATTATTATCACATTTAATTGATAAAGAATATTGGCAAGTATCGAGAAGGCCAAGATTACATCTTGTGCGACTCTACATCTGAAAGCAATCAGAAGCATTCAAAACTAAGCAATATGCTATTTTCATATGGTTGCTTATATTATCTTTTGAGCATTTTATCCTGGTTAATTGTCTTACAGAAACTACATGTTAATATGTTATCTTGGTCAATTGATTATTTCCCTGAACCCGGCACCCCTCCTCCCCCGAGCCCACCGCGCCTCCTCCTCGAGCCCGCTGCCTGCTCCCCTCCCCAGAGCACGCATCGCCTCCTCCTCGAGCCCGTCACCTCCCTCTTCTCTATTCCTGATCTCTTCTCTATAAAATCTCCAAGTCATGGCTGCTTTTGCCTTTAAAACTGGCTTCATATATATATAGTTCATAGTCTTTGTTAGCTAACTCGAGGCACAAGCAACCACTGCTTGGAGATTTTGTAAATAAGAGACTATCACAGACAGTTCCTTAGAGAAATCCGTCTGTGATAGATCAGCTATCACAGACGTTTCATCTACAAACTGTCTGTGATACGTCAGCTATCATAGACGGTTTCATCTACAAACCATCTATGATAGTCAACTATCATAGACGGTTCTGAGTTAATAACCATCTATGATAGTCTGCATCACAGAGGGCTAAAAAACTGTCTGTGATGACCTTATGTCATTACTGACCATAAACTCAAACGACTCATGAAATCGTTTGTAATGATATTTTTTAACCATCTGTGAAGACCTTTTCTGTAGTAGTGTGTGCAATTCTTTTAGCCTTGTAGGAAACTTTGAGTACAATAACCAATTTACTTGCTAGGCTCATAGAGTTTAGTTTCTGAAAGCTATTATATCATATTTAAGGCTAAAATGTCTAGGCATCTAACGAAAGCATGCGCGTGTGTTTTTACGAGGTTATGTTGATCCAAACTAGCTTAGTGCCATGCATTTAGTATTGCAATTTGCAACTGCCAATTGCAATGATTCCCTGGAAAAGTGCAAGCTATTCTACGAGTTGTCTAATCTCTCATTTTTAAACTTGAAAGGTTTATCTCCATTTTGTAAACTGATTCTCATATGCTAAGTCCCACTCCAGTTTAGATGCCTGGTTCCTGAACGAAAGATGTTTAACTACACTACTCTTTGGCTCTAAAAAAGGGCTTAATTACTTCCCAGGTTTATTAGCTTATTTTGGTCACTTTGATAGCTGCAAGATCGAAGATATAATAGAAGCTATAGAAGATACTAGATTTGAAGTAAAAATTCTCCCAGATTCTTCTGTCCCTCAACCAAAGTCACATAAGACTTTGTCAGCACAATTTAGGATAGGAGGAATGGCATGTGCTAATTGTGTAAACTCGATTGAGGGGATCTTACAAAAGCTACCTAGTGTAAAAAGAGCAGCCGTTGCCTTGGCAACCTCATTAGGGGAAGTTGAGTATGTTCCTTTTGCCGTTAGCAAGGATGAAATTGTTGAGGCTATCGAGGATGCTGGTTTTGAAGCTGCATTCTTACAGAGTAGTGAGCAAGATAAGATTTCGCTATCCCTGCCTGGCTTGCACACAGAGAAAGATATATTACATGATGTCCTTAAGAAAACAAGTGGTTTGCGATAGTTTTATGTAAATACTGCCATCTCAGAGGTTGAGATTGTAGTCGATCCAGATCGATTGTGGATACAATTGAGATGGGAAGCAATGGGAGATTGAAAGTGCACATGCAGAATCCATATACTCGAGGGGCTTCAAACGATGCACAGGAGGCCTCCAAAAATATCTCATCTTCTCCGCTCTAGCTTATTCTTAAGTGTAGGTTTTCATATTTGCTTCTGTTTTTCACACAAGATAGCATGTAGTTTTGGGCAAATGTTTCAGTTGAATACATGTTTTGTGATGATACCCTTGGCATAGTTATCTGAGTATTAATTATGCTTTGTTGCTATTTGTTATATGCATCCTTTGTTTTGTGATGATTTTTATTATGCGCTATAGCACGTTGAATCCTAATGTTCAAAAATAAATAAGTTCAGTTAGAACCTTCCCACCAACATACAACAGCTACGGTTGCACCATTTGGTGTGCGTTTTTTCTAGTACGAGTAAAACCAACACACAAGCATGGCTCCCGAAATAAAAAACATATAGTAGTCTAAAAAAAAAGGAGAGGAAAAGGCATACATGAAGATTGAAACTGAATATTATTCTTCTCTAACTAGTTGATTGCTCGTGCGTTGCTACAGCTTAAAAAGAATATATTACCCCATACATGTTGAGCCGCGTGAGCTGTGCCCTCGGCTCTACCACGGTGTCTAGCCGAGATCCGTGGCGGCACTTTGAACCGCCGGCACCCTTGGCTCCACCGTGGTGCCCGACCCGGATCCACCCCGACCTGCATCGCACCTCTACTGTTGTGTCCTCGGCTCTACCAATACACCCAGCCGAGGTCCACCGTAGCAGATGTCACGCCTCCGCTGTCTCACCTAGCCTCGTCATGTCTATGTTGTGGTTGAATCAACTAATCTCTAAAAACTCTATCAGTCACAGTTGATAAGGACATATTTCACTTAACAACCAAACTTGCATGCGGATGGAAGCACGGTCGAATGAATAGTTGAACAAATGTTCACTTGGTCCCACTCAACCAGCCTCACAGAAAGTGACCAGCCTTGAAATTTGAAAATAAAATTGTGCATATGCAAGGATTCAAGTTAGAAAAATAAAACTCTCACCAAAACTATAACATAATCACATAGTCAAATCATACTAAACACCAAATTAAGGTTGTAGTACCAATTCAAAGTGTTATGTCTACACACTAAAGGGGAAACAGAAAATTTTGATCATGTAAAACTGTAACATCCCCAAATCTAGGTTCAAGTTTCAAATGTATAAAAATATGAACTTTTTAAAACTTTTGTTGCATCAAGTTGTCATTTGATTTCTCTGGATAGTCTTTCCAAGGTTTGTTGATTTTAAAACCTTAAGCATCAATTTTGGAAAGTACAAACCTAATTGAAGATAAGAAAATTGAAAAAAAAGGGTGAGAAGTAAAAACCCCAAACTTGGCATAAATGGTACTATTAATGAATGGGGAAATTAACTCAAACATGGGTTGGAAATTTCTTTTCACATCAAATAAAAAAACAAATGCAAACTGAAACATGAAAGATTTTTAGGGGAAAAAAATACATTACAAGAAAAATCCTAGGAAAAATTATATAAGGATCTACTCTAGGTCAGGAACCTCTCATAAAAATTTTGTGATTTTTGGAGCTAAGCACCTAGGTCTAAAAATTACCTTAGCACCCTTAGCCATTTTGCAAATTCTGGAAAACCCAATTACTTACCTCTCTCTCTAACCTATGGGTCCCACCCGTAGGCTTCTTCCTCCACACGGCTGCTCCATCGCCAACGCACATAGCATTGTGCTACTCTAGTTTCCACGACTACTCCAGTTTGGACCAACCCGCATGATTTAAAGACGCCTCACCCGCATCGTGGCTCCTCACCCATGCCCTAAATGCGCTCTGTCGCTGCTGCGATTGCCTCATTCAATGCTGCACCCATGCCATCGCAACCGGGAGCTCTGCCAGCGCCCTGGCGATCTTTGCTTCCCATCACTTATATAAGGTCGCCCAGTGCCTCTCCATCCTCTCTTTTGCATCCTCGAGCCAACCCTACCTATCTTTTCCATTATCACCGAGAGAAACCTCGAAGTGAACTCGAGCTCTCTTAGGTCGACACGCCGCCGTAGTGTTCCGGCCGTATCAGTGAACTCCCTCCTCCACTACCTCTGTCACGTTATGTTCTAGATCACCAGCATCATTTCCCCCCAACTGATTTTAGCTTTCATTCACAGGAGCTACTGTATTTGGCTTCTTCCCCTGCTCTGACCGAAACTCCCATTTTCGTTCCCATCTGTGTTAAGGTGAACTGTTTAGCAATTGCTCTCTCTAGCACCATCTCTGAACCTCACATGTACTTCCCCGACTTTCCTTCTCCCTTCTTGTTGCTTAGGCTATCCTCTCTCTACAGTGAAGCCATCGTGCCGCCTCGGTCCACCGCCGCTAGCTTGTCTCTGGCGACCTTCTTAGCTCCATGTCACGTTAGTGAGTTCCTAGCACCCCATAGCCTCTCATGCACACACTTTTTAGCTTGAAGCATCCCCGTATTGTGTCTGTCGTAGTGGCCGTAGGGTTGCCACCGCTCGCCAGTGTTGCGTCGCCGCTACGTGCCACCGCAAGCCTCACTGCTGGTGCCCTTAGCATTGCCTGGCCAATAGGTTTCTATTTTAACCTTTAGCCAGTGCCGCTGCGAACCACGCCGCCAGCGATTAGCCTGAGAAGCTAGCACTCGAGAGTCTCTATTTTTTCAAAAGAATGGACAACGACTGTAACATCAGGATTAATTAAGCAAATCACTGTCCTTAGGGCAAACCAATGATTAGAAATCATTTAATCGTTATTTAGTTCAATGACACGCGGGCCCCGACGATTAGTTAATGCGGTGTTAAATCCTGTTTTAATCTGTGAGCAACTGACATGTGGTCCTAGGCAATTAAGTGACCAACACACGGGTTCGTGGACCAATATACCAAGTGCATGGACCCTAGTCCATCACTATTATCATGGACCTAATCTCTGACATGCGGTCCCCACATGTCAGTAGAGGATTAACCGGAAATTAAAAGAAAAAGGAAAGCTCTATGTAGAGGACCCCACCTGTCATTGTCTATGGCTAGGTCTAGCTGTGTACAAAAAGTAATTAATGCAATTAGAAATTCCAAAATGAATTAACTTTGCACTATAAATTCAAATAACTTCAAAAATTCGTAAATAATTCAAATCAACTCCAAATTGAGTGAAACCAATTTTATTGGTTTTCATTTTAATGTACTTTCATATGGTATAGGTTTGAAACATGTTAGTATCACACAAAATTTCACATTTCGAATTAAATTCGGTTTCTTGAACAGTAAACCCTAATTCTATTTTCTCTTCTAGTAGATTTTGTTTAGGGCATAACTCTCTCATGTAAACTCCAAATCAACTGATGTTTTCTATAAATTCATACAAAATAACACTATACCTACTGTGTAATTTTTATGCCATTTGGAGGAATTTGAATTTTTTGTTATATTCAGTGTTATTCGTTCTTATTGGTTCTTCTCGTTCGATCGATAGATTTCGGAGATTCGAGTATCTATGAGAGTGATCCTCAACAGCATCTAGAATATCCCTAGCAAGGTAAGAAATCCCCCTTTGATCATATTGATCCCATTATGTTCAACACAATTATGTTGGTTTGCAACTGTATGTATGCATGTGCTATGTTGATAATTAATTATTGTTAGAGGTAGTTAATCATAGCAGTTGCATGAGCTGTAAGAAATTTTTATCCCTTTCCACTAATCCTATGTTACTATTCTCGCTGGTGAATTAGAGCCCGGTGGTTGAGTTATTGTCATATATGCTGTATTCGAGTCTGTGTCGCTTAGCAATGCTTAGAACGGTAGAATGTGAATCATCACTTCGGTGATGGTCATTATATCATCAATTTAATTACTTGGGTCAGGGTATTCAGGTAAGTATTGTATTCAAAAAACTAAAACTGAAAACAAAATAATTTGGACTTGGGCACATGGTTGAAAGGTGTGTTTGTCGAGTGTGTGGTTGGTGTCTAAGTCAACAAGGACCGAACATCTTGTGTCATACCTACATCCACATGAGGGACATATGGGACCCCTCTTGACTTAATAATTTGTTGGGTGTTAACTCCGAGCTGCAGGTGGTAGTTGTTAGGGAGAAAAATGTTCTATTTTTAATGGAAATGTGTGGGCTGGGTTCCTTTATGTTCCCTCACCTGAGGGGCATCGGTAGTTGCTAAGGCTTTACCGGTGACTTCGACACAATGTATGGGTCCTCCATGGGAGCCCTTTCTACGCACACAAGGGCGGTTATGAAGGGTTTCACCAATAGGGCGGCTCTTAGCTAATACATTTCCTTAGAAAATGTCTCGTAGGACTTAGCTCTGTTGGCATACCTTCGGATGTGTGCTTAATAGCTTGGCAAAGGAGCGGTCTGGCGTGTGGATAAAGTTTTACACAATTGCAGGGTATAATCTATTCGAATAGCGATGTCCTTGGTTTTGGACATGCTGGATTAGGTTTTGTAAGAGTTAGACTACACATTTTCGATAAACTTGAACTCAGGTGGTACATATTGTGAAATTCGTGCTATTGTTGTGGTGGCTGTGGGCAGCACTGTTGGGGTATGGGTAGGCTACGATAACAACAAAACAAAATTTTCAACCACGTAATCCAGGAAGCCAAGCAAGTAGATGATCACAGATCGTTACCACCAGACGCGCAGAGTAGCGGAAGAAGAGTTGGAGCAGCCTGGTCCAATGTAGGGCGCATCGATGTAGTGGTCGTAGTCGATCATCCAGTGTCGAGCACATCGGTGCAGTGGTCGATCGTCTCTTCCAACGACCTCTGCAGTTCCTTGTGAAGATCACAGATCGTCCTTAAGCACAACAGCAATCGCAGTAGCGCCTCTACGGTATCCACACGTCCAGGGAAGGAACAACCATGAGCCGGTGTGCTAGCACCAAGTCGCACGGCAGAGCTCTTAGGGAGATGGCGGCTAGGGTTTCGGTGGAACAACTCAACTCACAACTTTCGTGTGTCTTGTCTATTATGTTCACCCGTCACATTCAATAGCCTCATGCATCTCCTTATATAGTGCTCGTGACGGATCCTCTCCTAACACCTTTGACGAATCGTATCCGTACTGGTTTGTTCCAACCTGTTAAGTGTGTGACCCGTTAGGTTCATGCATAATTGGTTGTGACTCGGAAACCCTTCCGATCACGAGTCGTTAGCGGTTCCTAGCAGGACATAACGATTCCCAAATACACACAAATTATATCGGACGAACCTTAGTGCAATATGATCTACGACCAGGTCCCCATCACTTACGACCAGATCCTATCTCTATAAGACCAGTTCATAACTCCTTATGACCAGGTTTCGACCACTTTGTGATTACGTTCGACCAGTCTACGATCAGCTCGTATCTTTATACGACCAGTCTGTAACTATTCGAACTAAGTGACCTACTCGTGTATACTCCCTTTGCCTCACGATGTCTGGTTGAACTCCAGGTGAGATGTTGTGTCATCCATGGACTATTCAATACTTTCTTGATCACGTGTTGGATAACTTCACATGGTCAAACACTTTGACCACTAGTGGCATGGCCATGCACTTTCTTTATCTGATCACAACGAGGGGCCCAGAGACATCTCTCCTGTTATGTTAGGAGGGGCAAATCCCATATCCGACCAGTCACATTCCTCCGTATGTTTCATAGCAAACCCGAAAGCTACCTTTATAACTACCCAGTTACGAGTAGCGATTGGCAACACCTAAGAGTTCTATTACACATGTAGGAAACCATGTTGATCTCAGGTCTAAGGATTATACATCACCATTGCTTGAGACCAACTAACGACACACAGAATCATAACAATCTCAATAGTGTCTCAAGGTGGGTCAATCCAACCCCATGTTCTCTAACATGTGTCCACATTATTGATTCGGTATCCCTATACCTATGACCGGCGAAACATGGTCATCAATCAATACAATGTGCTGCTGGTCGATAGAGTCAATAGTGTTCCGACCAGGGATACATTTAGAACAAAATCATATAAGTTAAAAGTTTCACCAACAAGTCACATACTTGTTAATCTTCATAACCAATGATTCATTCAAGGAACAGGATAACACATTATCCAATATTATGAACATAATGAAATACAATCATCTCTATGATTGCCTCTAGGACATATTTCCAACAGTCTCCCACTTGCACTAGAGTCAATCGTTAAGGTATCTAATACCGATAGCTCTTGTGTGCGCCTCATGCTTGGGCCATGTGAGAGGCTTTGTCAACGGATCAGCAATATTTAAATCCGTATGAACTTTGCATATCTTAACATCTCCTCTATTCACTAACTCGCGAATAAGATGATAACGCCTGAGTATATGTTTGGACTTCTGATGGGATCTAGGCTCCTTAGCCTGAGCAATGACTCCATTGTTGTCACAATAGAGATCCATCGGGCTCGAGGCACTTGGAACCACACCCAACTCAGCAAGGAACTTCCTTATCCAAACACCTTCTTTCGCAGCTTCAGAAGCCGCAATGTACTCGGCCTCCGTCGTAGAATCAGCAACCGTCTCTTGCTTGAAACTTTTCCAGCTCACTGCTCATCCATTCAAAATGAATACAAAACCAGATTGCGAATGATAATCATCTTTGTCGGTTTGAAAGCTTGCATCGGTGTAACCATTTACAACGAGCTCTTCATCACCGCCATAAATTAGGAACGCATCCTTAGTCCTTCTTAAGTACTTAAGGATGTTTTTCACAGCTGTCCAGTGACCATCACCGGGATCAGCTTGGTATCTGCTCGTAACACTTAGAGCATATGATACATCTGGTCGTGTACATAGCATGGCATACATGATAGATCCAACAGCCGAAGCATATGGAATTCTACTAATTTTGTCTCACTCATCAGTGGTTGTAGGACACTGATTCTTGCTAAGATTAATGCCATGTGCCATGGGCAAGAAACCTCTCTTGGAATCTTGCATGTTGAACCGTTTCAACACTTTATCTATGTACATATCCTGGCTTAATCCAATTAGCCTCTTAGATCTATCTCTATAGATCCTTATACCAATAATATATGCTACATCTCCTAAATCTTTCATTGAGAAACTATTTCTTAATGAAGTTTTAACAGATTCAAGCATTGGAATGTCATTTCCGATCAGTAGTATGTCACCTACATACAAGACTAGAAATATAAGCTTGCTCCCACTAACCTTTTTGTAAACACAAGGTTCTTCTTCATTCTTGATGAAGTCGAACCCTTTGACCACTTCATCAAAACGGATTTTCCAACTCCGAGATGCTTACTTCAATCCATAGATGGACTTGTTAAGCTTGCATACCTTTCTAGCTTCTTTTGGATCGACAAAACCCTCAGGCTTTGTCATGTACACATCCTCACTTAGGTTTCCATTAAGGAAAGCCGTTTTGACATCCATTTGCCATATCTCATAGTCGAAATATGCAGAAATAGCTAGAATGATTCGAATAGATTTAAGCATAGCGACAGGAGAGAAGGTTTCATCATAATCAACCCCTTGAATTTGTTTGAAACCCTTCACAACCAGTCGTGCCTTATGAATGTGAACATTCCCATCCATATCTATCTTTTTCTTAAAGATCCACTTGCACTCAATGGTCTTAATACCATCAGGTCCATCAACCAAGTTCCAAACTTGATTATCATACACGGACTCTATTTTGAATCTCATGGCCTCATGCCATGACTCAGAGTCTGGGTCCATCATCGCTTCCGCATAAGTTTTAGGCTCATCATTATTCACCACTAATATGTCATGCCCATACCTTATAGGCAATAGACATGGCCTTTTTTTTTTATCTACGTGGGGCTGATGCCTCATCTACAGGTTCAACAACATTTTGTTCATCCTGTAGAGGTTTAGTAGGACTTGAAACATTTTCAGATGGTTCTCGAATTTCTTCGAGTTGCACCTTGCTCCCACTGATTCCTTTGGAAAGAAACTCTTTCTCCAAGAAAACCCCATTACGGGCAACAAACACTTTGTTATCAACCCGATTATAAAAATAATATCCTTTAGTTTCCTTAGGATACCCCACAAAGAAGCACTTATCGGACTTGGGTGTGAGTTTGTCAGACATCAAACGTTTAACATAGACATCACATCCCCAAATCTTTTAAAAAGGCAAACTAGGACTATTCCCAGTCCATATCTCATATGGTGTCTTATCTACTGATTTAGATGGTACCCTATTTAAAGTGAAAGCAGCAGTTTCTAGAGCGCAACCCCAAAAATACAATGGAAGATCTGATTGGCTCATCATTGATCGAACCATATCCAACAAGGTCCTATTACGCCGGTCGGACACCCCATTCCATTGTGGAGTGCCCAGTGGTGTAAGCTGTGGAACAATTCCACATTGTTTCAAATGATCACCAAACTCATGGCTCAAAAACTCACCTCCACGATCAGATCGTAAAGATTTGATGGTCTTGCCAAGTTGATTCTGTACCCTCATTCTGGAACTCCTTGAAGTTTTCAAAGGATTCCGACTTGTGCCTCATTAAATAGATATATCCATATTTACTATAGTCATCGGTGAAAGTAATGAAGTACTGAAAACCACCTCTAGCTGTTGCACTCATTGGTCCACACACATCAATATGTATGAGTGCCAACAGGTCGGACGCCCTTTCACTCCGACCAGTGAAAGGTGTCTTGGTCATCTTTCCGACCAGGCATGACTCACATGTTTCAAATGATTCCAAATCAAATGAGTTTAGCATTCCATCACTATGGAGCTTCTTCATGCGTTTCTCACTTATGTGACCCAAATGACAATGCCAAATGAAAGTGGAATTCAAATTATTAGGCTGAAGCCTCTTTGTATTAATATTATAGATGGGTGTATCATCAAGATTTAAAATATACAACCCGTTCAAAACAGGAGCATAGCCATAAAACACTTCATTCAAAAATATAGAACAACCATTGTTCTCTATAATGAATTTATAACCCTCTGCCATCAAACATGATGCAGAGATGATGTTTCTACTTATGGCTGGAACATAATAACAATTATTTAGTTCCATAATAAATCCCGAAGGCAAAAGTAATGACAAAGTTCCGACGGCTAATGCAACAACTCTTGCTTTATTCCCGACGTGAAGATCCATCTCACACTTTGTAATTCTCCTACTCTTTGTTACACTCTACATCGAATTGCAAATATGAGCAACCGATCTGGTATCAAATACCCATGAGTTAACAAAAGAGTCAGCAAGAAAAACATCTATAACATTAATACCTGAAGTGGAAGTTTTAGTTCCACCATTCCTTTTCAAATCAGCCATGTATTTCTTGTAGTTCCTTTTCTAGTGGCTTGGTTCCTTGCAGTAAAAGTATTCATTCTCTTGAGTCGGGCTAGACTTGGTCTTGGGTTTAGGCTTGTTAGTTTGAATCTCATCTGAAACTTTCTTGCCTTTACCTTTGACCCTATTCTTAGCCTTCTTCTTGAAGCTAGTACTCTTTTGCACTATCATCACATGACAGTTGCTTTTCTTTATGCTGTCCTCTGCAGTCTTAAGCATCATATGCAATTTCGTGAGATTCTTGTCTAAGCCATTCATATGGAAGTTCAGAATGAACTACCCATAGCTTGAAGGTAGCGAAGGAAGAATCAAATCTGTAGCCAACTCTTGGCTAAGTGGAAAACCAAGTTTTTCCAAGCTTTGTGTGTAACCAACCATTTTGATCACATGAGGGTTCACCGAACTTCCCTCAGCTAGCTTACTCCCAAACAATTTCTTTGAGATCTCATATCTCTCAGTCCTTGCTTGTGTCTCAAACATGCCTTTGAGCACCACGATAAGATCATAGGCCTTGATGTTCTCAAACTGCTTCTGAAGGCCTGAGTTCATCGCAGCAAGCATGAGATAGCTAACATCAAGGGACTCAGCACATGCCCTTTTATAGGCAGTTTTAAGATTAGCAGCAGCATTCTTAGTAGGCACATCTGGAATTGGTCCCTTTAGAACATGTTCCTTTTTATCTTGCCTAAGAATAATTCACAGGTTGCATTCAGTTTTTCCTTATCAAGTATTGAACGCAATGCAAAACTGGATGTAGGTACAGCAGTTGGTGCCATAATCTACAACATAAATATGCAAAGCTAAGACATATGTTCAAGTAACTTCTATTAAACAATTTAATAAAGATACTTTAGTGATTCAAGATCCATAATCATTTAATCTACTAGTGAGCTTTGGCATCACTGCTAGAAGACTAGTGAAAATGGTAAGCAACTCTTTGCTAATCATATCTCTATATGACTCTTGTTGTTGGGCAGCATCTCCATGCTCCAGCACCCAACCCTATGCCCCAAGGTCTATAACCGTTATGATGACCTTGTCAATTTAAACCAATGCTATGCGTGTAAGTGTCCGACACAAACCCGTCTAGTCAAGTAATATTAATGGCACTCTGCTTTAGCAAGACCTACCATTAAAATAGATGACTTTGGATGGTGCAACCATTGGGAGGGCATCAATTTAACTTAATATTATGTGAGGGAAATTTACTTCTACCATGTTAAAAGAATCTAAAGCATTTAAATAACATGCATAGAAATAAATGAACAGGAATATAAGGGCATTCACAGACAATCAAATTGCATTGTGATATAGTATGACCCTTCCACATGGTGATCTCCATCGCCATGCATCCTATTCGCCATGTCTCCAAGTGGTCGACTCCTCCAAGTACTCCCACTAAGCCATTACTCCTAACAGCACTAGTAGTAAAATACAAGGAGTAAAGAAGCATCACAAGTCGACACGCAGGCCGTTATACAAATATAGACAGCCTTGGGCTGCAATAAGCATGACACGTAGGTCATGAATATTACACACATACATACATCTCATACATGATACATTATAGGTCATACTATTCACATCAATCCCTGCAAAAACAAGTTATGCATAGAATCCAATTCTATCGGGCGACATGAACACACACTACCTATAGCACGCGGTACAAATACCCAGCACGACGGTCCCACTCATTGGATTAACCTTATTAACCCTATTCCAAACCACTCTGATTATTGCCTTGATACGACCACACACTGCGACAAAACCCGATGGCAGAATTCCGACTGGTAGGAGTGATATGCAGTATGGTCGTGAACAAGCGCAATAAAACATCTGGTCCTTATAGGCTCATACCACCTCGTAAACCCATCTACTACCACCGAAAAACCGATCGTTCTCATGGACCAGGGCCTAGATCATTCCATCTCTTTGAACCGATCTAGGTTACCAAACCCGACCAGTAATAGATCCAATCTACTACTACCGCATATCAACTATATATGACTGATCTAGATCAAAAACCATGCAGGATGGCTCTGATACCACTGTTGGAGTACGAGCAGGCTACGATAGCAACAAAACAAAATTTTCTACCACGTAATCCAGGAAGCCAAGTAAGTAGATGATCACAGATTGTTACCACCAAATGCGCAGAGCAGTGAAAGAAGAGTTAGAGCAGCCTAGTCCAACATAGGGCGTGTCGATGTAGTGGTCGTAGTCGATCGTCCAGTGTTGAGCACGTCGGTGCGGTGGTCGATCGTTTCTTCTAGCGACCTCTGCAGTTCCTTGTGAAGATTGCGGATCATCCTCAATCGCAACAGCAATCGCAGTAGCGCCTCTATGGTATCCACACATCCAGAGAAGGAACAACCATACGCCGGTGTGCTAGCACCAAGTTGCACGGTAGAGCTCTCAGGGAGATGGCGGCTAGGGTTTCGGTGGAACAAATCAACTCATGACTTTCATGTGTCTCGTCTGTTATGTTCACCCGTCACATTCAATAGCCTCATGCATCTTCTTATATAGTGCTCGTGACGGATCCTATCCGAACACCTTTGACGAATCGTATCCGTACTGGTTTGTTCCAACCCGTTAAGTGTATGACCCATTAGGTTCATGCGTAATCGGTTGTAACTCAGAAGCCCTTCCGATCACAAGTCGTTAGCGGTTCCTAGTAGGACATAACGATTCCTAAATACACACAAATTATATCGGACAAACCTTAGCGCAATATGATCTACGACCAGGTCCCCACCACTTACGACCAGGTCCTATCTCTATACGACCAATTCATATTTGGTCACGACCAGTTCGTAACTCCTTACGACCAGGTTTCGACCACTCTGTGATTACGTTCGACCAGTCTACAACCAGCTCGTATCTCCATACGACCAGTCCGTAACTGTTCGAACTAAGTGATCTACTCATGTATACTCCCTTTGCCTCACGATGTCTGGTTGAACTCCAGGTGAGATGTTGTGTCATCCATGGACTGTTCAATACTTTCTTGATCACGTGTTAGATAACTTCACGTGGTCGAACACTTCGACCACTAGTTGCATGGCTATGCACTTTCTTTATCTGATCACAACGAGGGGCCCAGAGACATCTCTCCTGTTATGTTAGGAGGGGCAAATCCCATATCCAACCAGTCACATTCCTTCGCATGTTTCATAGCAAACCCGAAAGCTACCTTTATAACTACCTAGTTACGAGTAGCGATTGGCAACCCCTAAGAGTGCTATTACACATATAGGAAACCATGCTGATCTCAGGTCTAAGGATTATACATCACCATTGCTTGAGACCAACTAACGACACATAGAATCATAACAATCTCAATATTGTCTCAAGGTGGGTCAATCCAACCCCATGTTCTCTAACATGTGTCCACATTATTGATTCTGTATCCTTGTACCTATGACCGACGAAACATGGTCATCAATCAATACAATGTGCTGGTCGATAGAGTCAATAGTGTTTCGACCATTGACATCCGACCAGGGATACATTTAGAACGAAATCATATAAGTTAAGAGTTTCACCAACAAGTCACATACTTGTTAATCTTCATAACCAATGATTCATTCAAGGAATAGGATAACACATTATCCAATATTATGAACATAATGAAATACAATCATCTCTATGATTGCCTCTAGGGCATATTTCCAACAAGCACCTCTAGGATGTTAATTTTGTTATTAAATGTTGTCGCGTTGTTATTTAAAAAAAATAAAATAGATTTGGTAAATTGCTTTACAATCTATTACTCTATTGCAAAGAAACTGCCTTTGTGCTGAAAATTGCTTAGTGTAGTAGCCTTTGATACCTAAATGCATCTACTCTATTTTGTTATTTGAAAGACTTGCAAGTACAACTTTGTACTTAACGGGATTCTCAATGCTGTAGAGGAGGTTGGCCCCCAAGGGGTTATCCAATGTGAGACTAACTACGACGTTGACGACTAGGTCGGTGGTCTACCGGTCGGTTGCCTTGTGGGTAAGGACAGCTGGTTGGCTTTGCTTTGCTGCCATCTTATGGCTTATGTTTCCGCTGCAAACTTGGTCTTTTGTTGTGATATTTGGCCGGTCGGCCCTATGTATGATTCCTGAATCTTGTTTGTCATTATGTTGTAAATTATGAAGACTTCGGTAATATAATAACTTGTGTATGGCTTGATGTACGTTTGTGAAGGTGTATGTGTACCGCTCCTGGGAGGTACATAATATACCAAGAGTTGGAAATTTCTCTTGTGATGCTAGGATTATTGGAAAGGTTAAGCATTACAAGCTAAATACCCAGGGGCTCTCACAGGCTTGGTATCAGAGCCATGCTGACCGTAGTAGCCCCTAGCTTGGTCGTCATTAGGTGTTTTGAAAAATTTAGTTTCAAAATATCAAATATTTGATGAAAATTTAGGTGAGCTCTCATATTTTATTCCTTACCTATCTTAGCTTGCTAATATTACCTCGCTCTTGTTTGAGTTCCGAAAGATGTTTTCCCTCTCATCTCCTTTCAAAGCTAGTTGTATACCGTTTAATTTCAGATTGGGGGAAAACTGAGAGTTGAAAATGGTAGTGTGGGCTGTCATTTGATGAAGTTAGTTGGCACTGGGAGTAGAAAATTTCATCTCGGAGCTCGATGGTCAAATCTGGACAGCAAGCGTGTAGTTCGTCATTAGGTGGGAATTAAAGGGTAAGATGTGATTATAGATGGCTAGTGCAAAATGCACCCCTAGCTTGTCTTTACCATGCTCATTATATGCGATAAAACTTGGTTTGTGTTCTTAATTTTTTTGTCCCAACCGATTGCTCGTTCATTCGGTACAAGGTAATCATGCCAGGAAACTAATCCTTTGTCTTATGGTTTTTGTGCTGGATCCTATGCCTTTGTACAAATATTTGGAGTTCAATTCTTGTGAAATATATGTATGCACACATGTTAGATAAATATTACATTAGTTGATTGCTTCTCTAATGCTGTTTCTCGTATCTTGCATCCGGTTGCTGTTGCTAACACAATTCATGGAAGCAGGATGGCTAGACGAACTAGGAGTGGCCAAAATTAGTGACCTAGCCATGAAGAGGAACTCCCGCCTCCTTCCACCATGATCGAGGTGCTTGCTCAGATCGAGCAAAACCGAATGGATCAGACGAGGATCCTCGAGCAGATCGCTCAGAACACCTCTGTTCCATTTGGCTCCTTTGGATCAGCAGGAGGAGGTGGACATCAACTGCAGGGAGGACTCTCTGAATTTCTCTGCACGCAGCCACCTACCTTCTCCCGGTTTGAGGATCCTCTTGACGCTAACGACTGGCTATGTCTAGTTGAGTGGAAGCTAAACATCGCTCAATGTCTATATCATGAGAAGGTGTTGTTCGCCTCTCATCAATTGGAGGGTGCAATGCACTCATGGTGGGAAAACTTCCTTGCTATGCAGCTCACTGGCCAAACCATCACTTGGGGGGAGTTTTGTACTAGCTTTCGACGGGCTCATGTGCCTACTGGCTTGATGAAGCTAAAGAAGAAGGAGTTCTTTGTGCTCAAGCAAGGGCGCAAAACGGTGACTGAGTATCTCTATGAGTTCAATCACCTCTTCAGATAT
The DNA here is from genome assembly GCA_036346405.1 of Phyllostachys edulis. Classification (NCBI taxonomy): domain Eukaryota; kingdom Viridiplantae; phylum Streptophyta; class Magnoliopsida; order Poales; family Poaceae; genus Phyllostachys; species Phyllostachys edulis. The sequence continues at coordinate 23,945,616 of CM070556.1, read as the reverse complement.
GCTCCTGAAGATGTGTCCACCGATGCCGCCAAGCAAGAGAAGTTCATGGATAGTTTGACCAAGGAGCTGCAGGACAAGCTAGCAGTCCTTGACTTCCCTGACTTTCAGACTTTGGTCGACAAGGAAATTATCGCTAAGCACAAGGGGAGAGCATTGGACAGTCTCGCAAGTGCAAGGAGGCTAAAAAAAAATCAACAAATGACCGTTTCTCCCGACCTTGCTTCGGGCAGCCCCCGATGCCTCGTTTCCAAGCTCCACCGCCACCGAACCGCTGGTATTCACACCTCACCCTCCACAGCCCACGTTCCAACCATGAGCACCTGTGAGGCAGCAAGGTGACCTCCGCAATCCAGCTGCCGAGGTCACTTGCTTCAATTGCAACAATAAGGGGCACTACGCGAATAATTGCGCTAAGAAAACTGGAGCTACCCCTCGCCCTAATCCGGGGCAAGGGCAAGGGTGAGGACAAGGCCGTGGTCCTCCTCAAGTTCAAAAGACTCCCCAACAATTCTAGAACATTGGGTGTGGTCAAGTCAACCATATATCGGCCAAGGAAGCAGGAGGCACCTAACGTTGTGTTGGGTACACTTCTCATCAATTCTCATCTTGCTACTGTTTTATTCAATTTAGGAGCTTCTCATTATTTTATATCAAAATCCTTTGTTGCAATTAGTGATGCTCAAATTGTTCCCATGCATGTTCCTTTGATCATCCTTTCTCTACGGTCAGAAATGAGAGTTGAAAATGAGTATCGGAATGTATCGATTGAGATTGAAGGGGTGGGATTTTTGGCCAATCTCATCATCCTCAATTCAGCGAGTTTAGATGTTATACTTGGCATGGATTAGCTATCTCAACATTAGTGATAAATCGATTGTGCCAAGAAATTCATCTCCCTCACAAATTCCTTCGGCGAGCAAGTTGGAATTTTGCCGAAATTGAAGGGACCGCATCTCTTCGCGCTTGATGCAAAGGCGGCTCCAAAAATTCATGAAGTCCTAGTGGTGTGTGAATTCACAGATGTATTTCCTGAAGAATTTCCTAGGATGTCGCCAGCTCGGGATGTTGAATTTGTTATCGAGTTGCTGCCCGGTACTGCCTTGATTTCAAAGAGGCCATACCAGATGCCTCCAAATGAATTGGAGTAGTTGAAGAAATAACTTGGTGAGCTGCAAGAGAAGGGTTTCATTCGCCCAAGGTCATCTCCATGGGATGTCCTGTAATCTTTGTGAAGAAGAAGGACAAGACCCTATGGTTGTGGGTTGATTACCGACCACTGGATGAAGTGATAGTGAAGAACAAGTACCCGCTGCCCCGGATCGACGACCTTTTTGATCAACTGATCAGAGCTCGGGTATTCTCCAAGATTGATTTGAGATTGGGCTATCACCAAATAAAAATCAGATCAGAAGATATCCCCAAGACAACTTTCTCTACTCGCTACGGACTGTACGAGTACACCGTTATGTCTTTCGGCTTGACAAATGCTCCAGCCTATTTTATGAGTCTTATGAATATGGTATTCATGAAGTATTTAGACAAGTTTTTGGTGATTTTCATAGATGACATCCTCATCTACTCGAACAATGAAGAAGAGCATGCTGAACACCTGAAGATAGTGTTGGAGAAGCTGCGTGAGCACCGACTGTATGAGAAATTTAGCAAGTGCAAATTTTGGTTAGAAGAAGTGGCTTTCTTAGGCCATGTTGTTTCAGCAGAAGGTGTAGCTGTGCACCCTAGCAAAGTCAGTGATATGCACTCATGGGGGTAGCCCAAGTCGGTAACCGATGTGAGAAGTTTTCTCGATTTAGCGGGCTACTATCGTTGCTTTATCGAGAACTTTGCCAAGATCACGAAGCTGATGACGGAGTTGCTCAAGAAGGATAAGAAATATGTGTGGTCAGCTGAATGTGAGAAGTGTTTCCAAGAACTCAAGAAGAGGCTGACCATAGCCCCAGACCTCGTCCTTCCCGATATTTGTAGAAGCTTTGATATTTATTGCGATGCTTCTCGTCAAGGACTCGGGTGTGTTCTTATGCAAGAAGGCATGGTGGTGGCATATGCATCAAGACAATCGAGACCTCATGAGCTCAATTATCCAACTCATGACTTGGAGCTAGCTGTTGTGGTCCATGTGTTGAAAATCTGGCGACATTACCTCGTCGGTAATCGTTGCGATGTGTATTCGGACCACAAAAATTTGAAGTATCTTTTCACCCAACCAGATTTGAACCTTAGGCAAAGAAGGCGGTTGGAGTTGATAAAATACTATGATATGGGTCTCCAATATCATCTCGGCAAAGCCAATGTCATTGTGGACGCACTCGGCCGGAAGGACTATTGCAATACCTTGATGCTCAAGGAGCAGCAGCCCGCCCTCCACGAGGAATTTCAATGGCTCAACTTGGGAGCGGTTGAACATGGTTTCCTTGCTGCCATGGAAGTGCAACCAACCTTGGAAGACCAGGTCAAGGCTGCGCAGCAAACGAACGAGGGGGTGAACCAAATCAAGGAAAAGATCAAGAACGGGATAGCCAAGTGCTTCTCGGAAGACAACCATGGAATTGTGTGGTTCGGACAGCGTCTCGTTGTTCCAAAGGATACGGAGTTGTGGAATTTAATCATATGCGAAGCCCATGATTCCCTATTGTCATTTCATTCCGGGGCCACTAAGATGTACCAAGATCTTTGGCAGATGTTTTGGCGGACCCAAATGAAAAGAGAGATCGCAAGGTTCATTGCCGAATGTAAGATTGAGGAGGCCAACTAGGAGGCGGTTTTAAAAATACTTTTGGCTAAAACCGATATCTAATGCGGAAGCTAACAACAATTCGGTTTTGCACAATTAAAGCCTAAATCAACTAGTCTTTACTATGTGCACCAACAATATAAGATTATTGATAATGATAGCAATCAAATAAAGACACGTAAGCAATTTAATTCTAGAAATGTAAATTACAATAGAGTAAAGCACAAGAAGGCAAACCACGATGACATAATAATGTTTTACTGTGGTGTTCGGAGACTTGCGAGTCTCCCCTAATCCACATTGATGTAAGCCCAAACCAATTGAACCCGTTCACAACTTGAACCAACACCTCCGAGGTAAGCCCAAATGATTTGGACCGGCTCACAACTTGAACCAACACCTCGATCCAGTCGGGGTTGCTCTTCCTCCACTCTGGAGATGGCGAGCACCAAGCCACTCACAACACGTCGAGCCTTCTCATAAACTTCTTGAGAAGATCACCAGACCACGATGCCTCCATGCTGTCTAGCTGTCGGCAAACACCAACAGTAATAAGCCAAGCCTCTTGCTTGAATCTCACCAAGTGCAACACATGCACAATTGGATGCTCAATCCAATTCTAGTTGCAACACATACAACTAGAGGCTCTCCCTTTGCTCACAAGGTGCAACACATGCACAATTGAGAGGAGAAGCTCACACTAGCTCAAGAGAATGAAAATGGAATCCAAGAGTTGCCCCCCCCCTCCAATCAGCCAAGGTGGGCATTAATAGCCCACACACACAAACTAGCCGTTTGGAGGAGAATCTGCCGAAAATCAGGGAAACCCGGTCAATCCATAGGCACAGGGCTGGTTAGTCCGAGCTACAGTGCAACGGCTATAAAACTACAGTCCGCAGGCACAGGGCCAGTCAGTCCAGGCTACAATGCATGATTTTTATTATGTTCACAAGAATAGAGATGTGGTATACATGAAGATTGTATAACGCTCCCCCTAAATGTGTTTCCCATTTACAAATTTTCAACACTACTAAACCACAAGAGAATCAAAAGAAAACAAGAACTCAAAACAAGGATCAAGAAATCAAACAACATTAGAAAGATCTATGACATTTAATTCATTCCTCAATTTGCAAAAGCGGCTCTCATCTAAGGAAGTCTGACCGAAAGAGAAGAGAGGAAAATGTTTCGGGCCAGAGAAGAAAAAGATTCCATTTCGCAAGGCCGGTCTGACCACAAGGAACATGCGGTTTGACCGGTGGGCTATGGTGGTCGACTGATTCGAGACATTGCTAGTCGGTCCGGTGGAGATCGAACTCACAAGATATTTGGTCTGATTTTGGAGAAGAGATGGAAATGTTGTATTTTGCTCCAAATTCTCACACAATCAAACACATAAGCATATTTGGAGCATTTCCAACATATATAGCCCATAAAAATCCAATTCTCAAATAATTTTTTTTACATAAATTAAGCTTTTGATTTCGCAAATAGAACTAGTTTTCATGAAACTTTTCCAAAAGTGCCAAATTGAGCATATGATGAAATTTAAAGCATCCAATTGCATGTATGAGTCATGAATACCATTATGGACCTATTTATATGAATAATTTTGGCTCAAATGGCAAAACTCACTTAAGTGCTAGAAAGTGACCACTTAGGTTAAAATAGTATTTTGGATGAGTTTCGAAATCAAATATCTTTTGCTAGATTGGCCTTTTGGAAATATTTTGAATACCGAAAAGGTTTAGAATAGCCAACTCTAGGATATTACTTTTGGGATAGTTTTCAAATTCCTTTTAGAATAGATTTTACACAAAAATCTAGTTTGTGTCAAAAACAAGATACATATGACCAATATGGGAGTTTGACTTCAATAAATTTGAAGAAAACCACATAATTCACAAACTCCCCCTTTATGGCCTAAAAGAGAAAAAGAATTTAAAACGAGGCCATATTTTTGAATTAACCAAAGGTAATGATATTTGAAACACATTCGAATAATCTCATTCTTCAAATTTCCTTAAAAAGTTTTCCAATATAAAAGTTTACTCATTTTAAACAAAGCTCAAAACATTTTTCATTTTTGCTAAGAAACCCCATTTTTAGGAAAACACCCCCTTACACAAAGGTCGTACTCCTTTGACACACAGATGCTTTCTCCATCCAACAAATATCTCCCTCTTTGTCATCTCTTTGAAATATATACATCCAACACTCATGATGACTTCAAACTATCTCCTTTGACCATTATTGAAAGGGGGAGATCGGTAACATCCCCAAATCTAGGTTCATGTTTCAAATGTATAAAACTATGCACTTTTTAAAACTTTTGTTGCATCATGTTATCATTTGATTTCTCTGGATATTCTTTCCAAGGTTTGTTGATTTTAAAACCTTAAGCATCAATTTTGGAAAGTACAAACCTAATTGAAAATAAGAACAAATTGAAATAAAAGGTGAGAAGTAAAAACCCCAAACTTGGCATAAATGATACTATTAATGAATGGGGAAATTAACTCAAACATGGGTTGGAAATTTCTTTTTACATCAAATAATAAAAGCAAATGCAAACTGAAACTTGAAATATTTTTAGGGAAAAAATACATTACAAGAAAAACTCTAGGCAAAATTATATAAGGATCTACTCTAGGTCAGAAACCTCTCATAAAAATTTTGTGATTTTTGGAGCTAAGCACCTAGGTCTAAAAACCTTAACACCCTCAGCCATTTTGCAAATTCTGGAAGATCCAATTACTTACCTCCCCACCCGTAGGCTTGTTCCTCCACATGGCTGCTCCATCGCTAGCACACATAGCGTCGTACCACTCCAGCATATGTCGCTGGTTTGGCCCAACCCGCCCGCAGTTTCACGCTCCTCCCCTTGCCTGCATCGGCCGCTCCTCACCCATGCCCTGCGTCTGCTCCTGTCGCGTCCGCGACTGCCTCATTCAATGCCACGCCCATGCTATCGCAGTGAGGAGCTCTGCCAGCACCCTGGTGATCTCCGCCTTCCATCGCCTATATAAGGTTGCCCAGTGCTTCTCCATCCTCTCTTTTTCATCTCCGAGCCAACCCTACCTCTCTTTTCCATTCTCACCGAGAGAAACCTCAAAGTGAACTCAAGCTCTCTTCGGCCGACGCGCTGTCGTAGTTTTTTGGCCGTATCAGTGAACTCCCTCATCCGCTACCCCTGTCACGCTATGTTCTAAATCACTAGCATCATTTCCCCTCAACTGATTTTAGCTTTCGTTCACAGGAGCTACTGGATTTGGGTTCTTCCCCCGCTCTTGTCGAAACTCCCCTTTTCGTTCCCATCTTCGGTAAGGTGAACTGTTTAGCAATTGCTCTCTCTAGCACCATCTCTGAACCTCACATGTACTTCCCCGACTTTCCTTCTCCCTTCTTGTTGCTCTGGCTATCCTCTCCACGGTGAAGCCATCGTGCCGCCTCGGTCCACCGCTGCTAGTTTGTCTTCGGCGACCTTCTTAGATCCATGTCACATCGGTGAGATCCTAGCACCCCATAGTCTCTCATGAGCACACTTTTTTAGCTTGAAGCATCACCGTATCATGTTTGTCATAGTGACCGTAGGGTCGCCACAACTCGCCGGCATTGCGTCACCGCTACGCGCCATCGCGAGCCTCACCGCTGGTGCCCTTAGCATTGCATGGCCATTAGGTTTTCATTTTAACCTTTAGCCCGTGTCACCGCGGACCGTGCCACCAGCGATTAGCCTGAGAAGCCAGCGCTCATGAGTCTCTGTTTTGTCGGAAGAATGGACAACGACTGTAGCATCAGGATTAATTAAGCAAATCACTGTCCTTAGGGCAAACCAATGATTAGAAATCATTTAATCGTTGTTTATTTCAATGACACATGGGCCCCGATGATTAGTTAATGCATTGTTAAATCCCATTTTAATCTGTGAGCAACTAACATGTGGGCCCAGGCAATTAAGTGACCAACGCACTCATTCATGGACCGATAGACCAAGTGCATGGACTAGGGTCCATGCATTGTTATCATGGACCTACTCTATGACATGTGATCCCCACATGTCAGTAGAGGATTAACCGGAAATTTTAAAAAAAGGAAAGTTGTGTGTAGTGGACCCCACCTGTCATTGTCTATGGCTAGGCCTAGCTGTGTATAAAAAGTAATTAATGCAATTAGAAATTCTGAAATGAATTAACTTTGCACGGTAAATTCAAATAACTTCAAAAATTTGTAGCTAATTCAAATCAACTCCAATTTGAGTGAAACCAATTTTGTTGGTTTTAATATCTAATGTACTTTCATATGATATTGGTTTGAAATATGTTACTGTAACACAAAATTTCACATTTCGAATTAAATTCGATTTCATGAACAGTAAACCCTAATTCTATTTTCTCTTCCAATAGATTTTGTTTAGGGCATAACTCTATCATGCAAACTCCAAATCAAATGATTTTTTATATCTAAATTCATATAAAATAACACTGTACCTACTGTGTAATTTTCATGCAATTTGGATGAATTTGAATTTTTTTTGTTATATTCGGTGTTATTCGTTCTTCTCGTTCGATCGATAGATTTCGGAGATTCGAGTATCTACAAGAGTGATCCTCAGCAGCATCTGGACTATCCCCAGCAAGGCAATCAACCCCCCCCTTTTATCATATTGATCCCATTATGTTCAATACAATTATCTTGGTTTGCAACTGTATGTATGCATGTGCTATGTTGATAATTTATCTCTCGTTAGAGGTAGTTAATCCTAGTAGTTGCATGAGCTGTAGGAAATGTTTATCCCTTGCCACTAAGCCTAGGTTACTATTCTCACTAGTGAATTAGAGCCCGGTGGTTGAGTTATGGTCATATATGTTGTATCCGACTTTGTCGCTTAGTAGAACGGTAGAATGGGGATTATCGCTTCGGCGATGGTCATTATATTATCACTTTAATTACTTGGGTCAGGGTACTCATGTAATTATTGTATTCAAAAAACTAAAACTAAAAACAAAATGATTTGTACTTGGGCACATGGTTGAATAGTGTGTTTGTTGGGTGTGTGGTTGGTGCCTAAGTCAACAAGGACCGAACATCTTGTGTCACACTGATCCAAGCATTATTGCGCACATCCACATGAGGGGCATATAAGACCCCTCTTGACTTAGTACTTTGTTGTGTGTTAACTCCAAGCCGTAGGTGGTAGTTGTTAGGGAATGAAATGTTCTATTGTTAATGGAAATGTGTGGGCTGGGTACCTTTATGTTCCCTCGCCTGAGGCGCATAGGTAGTTACTGAGGCTTTACCGGTGACTCCAACACAATGTATGGGTCCTCCGTGGGAGCCTCATCTACACACACAAGGGCGTTTCACTGAGGGTTTCACCCACACGGCGGCTCATAGCTAATACATTTCATTGGAAAACATCTCGTAGGACTTAACTTTGTCAACATACCTTCGGAAGTGTGCTTAATAGCTTGGCAAAGGAGTGGTCTAGTGTGTGGGTAAAGTTGTACACCCCTGCAAGGTATAATCTATTCGAATAACCATGTCCTTGTGTGGATATCATGGGGATATGCCTGAGATCTTAGAATGATGTTACAATTGGCAATGTCGCTTACGGTTTGTCGAAACACGCGTTTTCAGCAAAGTTGAGAATGCTGACAGGTCAGGTGTGGTCTGACCGGCGTTGGGCGCGCGGTCTGACCGGCCAGCGGTCCGACCAGCCATTTTGGCGGTCAGACCGGCCCTGCCTTGAGTGGATTTTTGGCTAAGTCCTAGGAGGTAGTCAGACCGGCCAAAGTGGCAGTCTGACCGGTTTTCACTTGTTTCATCGGCCAACTAGTGGCGATGATTGTTGGGTTAGGTCAAGTTCATGGGTTTCATAGCATATGTGTTGCATGATGCATGTTTTGACTAACGTGGGTCAAGTTGTGAAGAACTTGTTCCCGGATTCGATTTCTTTGTCTATTGATGTGCAGGTTGCTTGGAGGTCAATGACAGTCAACGACGAGGATGATCGGGACTAGGCTTGGAGAGCTGAGGTCCAAAACGATCGGGGATACCGGGTAAATGGAGTCAAGCATGGTGCAAGAGGGACAAAGGTGACTGAACGGGTAGTTCGGTGCAATGGGTTGGATCAAGCGATGCGGGGGTCGGTGCAAGTGCCATGGTAATTTCAGTGGGAGCCGGATGGGAGAGACTTGCCGACATGATGAGAGCCGCTTGATCAACCTACACGTGGCGAAGCATGGGATCGCTTCATGCAGTTGGGACTCGGTCTTTGCAAAAAGATCGAGAAGGGGTATTTTGGTAATTTTACCAAATACCGCATTAGTGACCTTTTGCCAACTCACGACGCAAGATGGCGCAAGGTAAAGAGGATTAGGTCAAGAGATGAAGACGGCACTTTAAAAAGGCGTGCGTATGTGTCCTGTTTGTTTTGGGCCTTAACGGGAGCCCATTAGGGTTCAATCTTCTAGAAGGTCTAAGCGTCCATTATAAATAGAGGAGGGAGGTGGCTGCACCCCCTCAACCCTTTCATTGTGTTTGAAACCCTAGTTTGCTTAGGGAGAGGATTAGTAGAGGTTAGGGTTCTAGAGAGTTGGATTTGATTTCGTGCTCATGTATTGAGTCTTTGTCCTCCATTGATGGAGTGGCTGTAAACCGATACCATATCAAATCAATCCAAAGAAAGTTCCCTCAAGATGAGTCTATTTGCTTTCTTTCTCTATATTTGGTGATTTGTGGTCTTTCTTTAATCCGCGAGTTTTTGCTTGGTTTCTTGCCTTGATCTAACTTGCTGTGACATGTGGGAACCCATCTAGGATCATCTTGATCATCAATCACCCACGAGCAAGTCTTTAGATCATATTTTCGTTTTGACTCGGTTTTTGAACCACCTTCGTTCAAACTGAAAAGGATAGGAACTTTGGCTTGGATCTTCACGATCTCCGATTGGAATAGGTTTCAAATATCTTTGAGAAGGTGTGTGTCAAGTTTCGTGGAGTTTGCCCTCACGGATCAAAAGTTAGATAGTTTTGAGCTTTGAGTTTTCGGGCTGTTCTTCTATTCTGGACGAAATCGGTCAGACCGAAGTTATAACGCCGGTCAGACCGCCCTCCGGTCTGACCACCCATAAGCCGCCGGTTTGACCGCCCTTGAGGGTTTGAACCTCGTTTGATCTTTAGATTTGGGGATTTTGGTTTAGATTCAATACAAGTCTTCCGTTGTACTTGTAGATTGATCTTCATAGCTTCTATAGCTACTGGAGTGAGATTGTAGTTGAATCTGACCTTTGTGAAAAAGTGAGCGTGCTCCTATTCACCCCCCCTCTAGTCGCCTTTTTGGTCCAACAAGTGGTATCAGAGTCCGGTTAGTTCAATCTTGATCTTAACCGGTCATTGAACTTGGCGATGGATAAGTACTCGACCAAGCTGCATGTCTTCGATGGGCTCGACTATGTCTATTGGAAGAATCGCATGTGAGTTTTCCTTGAGAGCGAAGGACAAGCTATATGGGAGGTTGTTCGAGCCCCGCTCGTTTTGCCCGAAGTTGCTACGCCGGCTTCAACAGCCCTCTTGGCTAACAACAACAAGGCAAAGAACCTTCTATATGCTGGGCTTGGTAGGCAAGAGTACGATAGGATTTGTAACCTTGCGACCGCACATGAGATTTGGCACACCCTAGAAACTTACCATGAGGGATTGTCCCATATCAAGCAAGTGCGCCAGACGGCCTACAAGCGAGAGTATAACAAATTCGAGATGCGTCTTGGTGAGAGCATCGATGACATTTTTACTCGCTTTAACAAGGTGATCAATCAGATGAGAGCTGTTGACATTGAATACTCTCAATCTGAGAATGCCACCCATCTCTTGGCTGCAATCAACACCAAGGAGTGGGAGATCAAGGCTACTACCATTGAGGAGAACGTCGATCTCTCTACTCTCACTTTGGAGCTGCTTTATAGCAAGCTCAAAACTCATGAGATCAAGAGAGGTAGCCTTCCTAAGAAGGATAACATAGCTTTGGTGGCTGATCCTCTCAAAGGGACTCCTGATAGTTCTTCTGAGTCTTCTCCTGGTTTTTCTCTTGCGTGTTTATCTGCTGCTCAAGGAGAAGAGTTTGAGAGTCTTCCTGAAGCTGATTTAGCTCTTTTAGTCAAGAAAGTCACACGGGCATATAACAATGTTAGAAACAAGAAGAGAGGTGGCCCTGTGACATGCTATGAGTGTGGAGAGCTATATCACATCCGGGCAATCTGTCCCAAGCTGAAAGGTAAGGGCAACCGCAAGGATGAGAAGCCTGCTTGGAAGAAGCCTCAAGGGGGCAAGCCCAAGTATGACGCTGCCAAGCTCATGAAGGCTGCTCACCGAGTCCTTGCCGCTTTTGGAGATCAATCCATGAGCGATGTGGACTCCGGGAGCGAGGAGGACAAGGAGGAGGAGATCCCTCAAGACAAGAAAGGGAAGGCCAAGGACTTCACCGGCATGTGCTTCATGGCCGACATCAATGACAATGATGAGGTACCTCCTTCCTATGATGTTCTTTCTGCTAGATGCGATGACATGTTTAAGCAACTCATGAGTCAGGATAAGGCCTTAGAGTTTACCATGGCTAGGAACAAGGACTTGGAGTCACAAGTAGATAATTTGACATTAGAACTTATAAATGCTAAGACTCTTGAATCTGATGAATGTTCCTCCTGCCATGCTTTACATTCTGAATTTGCTAAACTGCAATCTGCTCATGATATTGGTTTGCATCAACTTGAAAATGCTAGGACTGAGCTAATTGAAGTTAAATCTGCTCTCTGTGAAAAATGCTTAGAGTCTAGAAGTTGGATGCTTCTGGTAATGTTAAATCTAGCTTTTGCTCTTTCTACATAGAACGTGAACATGAAGTTAAGGACATTTTAGAAGCAGTTAGAGCTAAATATGCCAAGCTTAAGGACACAATTGAGTCTACACCTTGTGCCTCTTGTGCAGCCTATAAGTTTGAAGTTGCTCATCTTAAGGACAAACATGCTAGAGCCATTAAGGCCAAGACTTATGAATCATGTGTTAACTTTGGAAAAGAAAATGCTTACCTTAAGGACACATTAGAGAAATTCTCTAAAGGTAAGAAACAGCTAAACATGATTCTGGACACATCTAAAACTCCTTATAAGAAGCAAGGCTTAGGATACAACTCTGCCCAGGACACATCCAAGTCTAATGTCATTCAGGTCTTGGAAAATGGATTAGTTGAATTCAAAACCCAAGCTGCAAAAACTGTTTTTAAATCTGCAGGGTTTGTCCAACCTTCTTTTGAGGCAAAAGGTGCTTCTCCCAGTGGTACCAAATACCATTGCACCTATTGCAAGAAGAGTGAACATTTGGTAGAGTTCTGTTGGCGTAGGTTGAAAAATGATAGGAGAAATATTGCTAGAATTTCATCTAATCAACCTAGAGCTTTTATGAGACATGGTCACTTAGAAAAGAAGAAACCTGGTCTAGGATTTGTTGCACATGCTCATCATCATGTTCCTAGACAAGATGCATCTCATGTTCGTGTAACCATTGCTCATAATAGAACTGCAAATAAAATCAAGGATAGCACTTCTACTTTGCATACTACTCGCAGACGTGTGTCTCAGTATTGGGTTCCCAAGTCGCTTTTAACTAACCCCAGTATTGAGATACATCGTTCTTTTGTGCCTTGATTTTTCAGAATCGCCGCGGAAGGAGGAAGAACACGTGGTTAGTCGGCTCTGGCTGTTCACGCCACATGACTGGAGACTCAAGATGGTTCACTTCCTTCACACGATCGACAGGTGATGACTTCATCACCTTCAGAGATGATACACAAGGGCGGATTGAAGGATCTGGATCGATCAGGGTGAACGACAAGTTCATTCTCAACGATGTCGCTCTTGTGGACAAGCTAAGGTACAACTTGCTTTCTGTTTCACAGCTTCTTGATGATGGCTACGAAACTCGTTTTAAGAAAAATGCCTGTCGTGTGCTTGATTCTGCCGGTGAGCTTGTTTTTGGGATTTCTAGAGTTGGTAGAATTTTTGGAGCTGTTTTTTCTGATTCTTTTGCTGGATCTCTCAAATGTTTAATTGCATCTTCTTTTGATATCTGGCTTTGGCACCGACATTTGGGGCACATTGGTTTTGATCATCTGACGCGAGTTAGCGGCCTTGATCTCATGAGAGGTTTGCCTAAACATAAAGCTGTCAAGGATGTTGTATGTGCGCCCTGTAGGGATGGCAAGCAAGTTGCCGCCTCACACCCTTCATTGACTATGGTCATGACTGACGGACCGAGACAGTTGCTTCATATGGATACTGTTGGTCCTGCTAGGGTTCGGTCAGTCGGTGGCAAATGATACATTGTTGTCATAGTTAATGATTTTTCGAGATACTCTTGGGTGTTCTTTCTTGCTTCGAAGGATGAGGCTTTTGATTACTATCATGATCTTGTTCTTCGTTTGGCTTCTGAACTTCCTGGTGCCTTGAGAGCGATCCGCAATGACAATGGCACGGAGTTCAAGAATGCTTCTTTTGCCTCTTTTTGTGCTGAGTGTGGTATTGAGCATCAGTTCTCTTCTCCACACGTCCCTCAGCAAAATGGTGTTGTGAAAAGGAAGAACAGGACCCTAGTCAAGATGGCTAGGACGATGCTAGATGAGTATAGCACTCCGAGGAGGTTTTGGGCCGAAGCTATTGCTAGAGCTTGCCATATTTCAAACCGTGTCTTTTTGAGACCGTCTTTGGGCAAGACTTCTTATGAGCTTCGATTTGGCAGAAAACCCTCTGTTTCGCATTTTCGAGTATTTGGTTCGAAGTGTTTCATTTTGAAAACAGGAAACCTAGATAAATTTGAATCAAGGACTTGTGACGGTTTATTTCTGGGTTATCCTGCTCATTCGAGGGGTTTTCGGGTTTTTAATGTCGAAACTAACATTGTCCAGGAGACATGCAATGTCAATTTTGATGAGACTAGCCCTAGAGCTAGATCCGATGTTTCAGGTGACAGAGAGCATTTTTGTTGAAGAAGATGAGGATGAACTTGATACTGCTCCTCCACCTATTGCTGATGTTCCTGTGCAAGTGGCCAAGCTCCAAGATGCACCTTCGATCGCTTCACCTCCAATTGAGGCTCCTGCTGCGACTTCTTCATCAGCAGTACCTGCGGAGGTCGAGGAGATGCTATCTCCCCCAGGCGCTCCTTTGCACATTCAGAAGCAACATCATCCGGATCAGATGATTGGTAATCTCCATGAGCGAGTCACTTGCTCCAGGTATCATGATCTGAGTCTTTTCTCTCACTCTGCTTTTGTAGCTTCTTTTGAACCCAAAGATATATCACATGCTTTATCTGATGCTAGTTGGGTCAATGCCATGCATGAGGAGTTAGAGAATTTTGAAAGAAATAAAGTTTGGAATCTTATAGAACCTCCTAGTGGTCATAATGTTATAGGAACCCGTTGGGTGTTCAAAAATAAATAAAATGAGGATGGTTCTGTGGTTAGAAATAAGGCTAGATTGGTAGCTCAGGGCTTTAGCCAGGTTGAGGGGTTAGATTTTGATGAGACCTTCGCTCCTGTTGCTAGACTAGAAGCCATTCGCATCTTGCTTGCATTTGCTACATCTAAAGGTTTTAGGTTGCATCAAATGGATGTTAAGAGTGCCTTTTTGAATGGTTTTATAGAGGAGGAAGTGTATGTTAGACAACCCCCTGGCTTTGAGAATCCCAAGCATCCTGATCTTGTTTACAAGCTATCCAAAGCCTTGTATGGTCTTAAGCAAGCCCCTAGAGCTTGGTATGATAGGCTTAAGACTTTCTTGCTTAAGAATGATTTTGAAATGGGAAAAGTAGATAAGACTCTTTTCATTCTTAGGCATGGCAATGACTTCCTGCTTGTTCATATTTATGTTGATGATATTATCTTTGGTGGTTCCTCTAATGCTCCAGTTTTTCTGAGACCATGTCCAGAGAATTTGAGATGAGCATGATGGGAGAACTCAATTACTTTCTAGGGCTACAAATCAAGCAGTGCAAGGAAGGGATCTTCATCCATCAAACGAAGTACACCAAGGATTTGCTCAAGCGTTTTGAGATGGGTGACTGCAAGCCGATCGCCACTCCCATGGCGACTTCGACTGTTTTGGATCCAGAAGAGGAAGGAGAAGCCATGGATCAACGCAAGTACCGCAGCATGATCGGCTCCCTTTTGTACTTGACGGCCTCAGGATCGGACATCCACTTCGCGGTCTGCCTCTATGCGAGGTTTCAGACGTCACCTAGGACTTCACATCGCCAAGCCGTTAAGCGCATCTTCAGGTATTTACACTCTACCCTTCAATATGGCATTTGGTTTTCCTGCTCGTCTTCTTTGTCCATTCGGGGGTTTCTTGATTCTGATTTTGCGGGCTGTCGGCTAGATAGGAAGAGTACATTTGGCACATGTCATTTCTTAGGCACTTCTCTTGTCTCTTGGTCATCTAGGAAGCAGTCTTCTGTTGCACAATCCATTGCTGAAACTGAATATGTAGCTGCTGCTAGTTGTTGTAGTCAGATTTTGTGGATGGTGTCCACTCTTAAGGACTTTGGGTTAAACTTTGCTAGTGTTCCTCTTTTCTGCGATAACACTTCTGCTATTAACATTGCTAAGAACCCAGTGCAACATTCTAGGACCAAGCACATAGACATTCGCTATCACTTCCTTAGAGACCATGTTGAGAAAGGTGATATTGTGCTGCATTTTGTGGAGTCCGAGGCTCAGGTGGCTGATATCCTCACCAAGCCTTTATACCCAACAAGGTCTGCCACCTTGAGGAGTGAGTTAGGGGTAATTTATCCCTATGGGTTGGTTTGATGGGGAGTTTGATCTTTTCTGATCTCACCTTGTTCATTTGATCTTTTCTTGATTTTCTTTTGAACTTGTTGATCTTTTTAGGCTTTTTGAGCTTTTCTTTGATCTCATTGTATCATATTGCATTCACATGAAAAATACAAAAAGATGCATTGTAATATAAGCTTTTCTGCTTATCTTTTAATTGATGAAGCTTTGCTTATTACCCTTTGGAGCTTTAGTATTTCAATTCTTGCTCAATGCCATGTCTAGTTCTTTGACTTGCTAGAATTATCATGTTTTCACATGTGTAGCTAAGTCTTTGCTGTATGAGCTAGAACTTCAAGACAACTCGAACTAAAAACCGCAATCTGTGGATGTTTTAGTTAGTTATGCAATAGTGCTCCTTTTGTGACATTGGCCCTGTCAAAATTGCTTTGTTAGCTCTTGAATCTAAAATTGATCATTACTTGAGTTTCTTGTGTTTCTGAGAATCTAAAAATGCTCTTGTGAAAATGAAAAATGAAAAATCAATTTCAAGATTGTCTTATGCTTAAATTGTGCCAAACTACTCTTACGAGACTACATGTCGTAGACATGAACTTGGAGATAGTTTGATGATCCAGACGATCTCATGGGTACTGCTTGTCAAAACTAACATGAACCTCAAGATTTGTCGCCCTGGTAGAAGCTTAGGAAGAGTTTGTGGATGGCTCCTAGTCCAGGATCTTCTTCACTAAGATATACCTTTAATCAACTTCTGGTCGAAGCTTAGGAAGAGTTTGTGGATGGCTCCTAGTCCAGGATCTTTTCACTAAGTTAGACCATTAGTCAACTTCAATATTCATTGCAAATGAAAAACTGTTGAAAAATGGGCGTTTGAGAAAATTGAGCAAAATGATTCAATTCAAGACTTGTTTGTCTCTTAATGTGGTCTTTGTTAACTTTTTGATCTAGCTTTGACATTTTGACATGGCCACTATCATTTTAGGATCCCTGTTGACGGACTTGCTAGATTTGAAGCTTTGCTTAAATTGATCAAATTTATTGCTTTACATTAAGCCTTCGAGCGTAGCTTTGATATATATGTCTTATCATGATCTTGCTAGCGCTGTTAGGCTTGATATGTTGTTTGTGCAATTTTAGAAATGCTAGCTTGTTCTTTTGGGTAATCTTCAAAGCTTCTTGTAATCAAAAATTTTAAAAATAAAGCCACTCTATTGCATTTCATGCATGCTCCTTCTTATGCTTTTTCCTCATTCTGCATTTGTTATCTCTGGACGAGAGGAAAGCGTGATTTCTTGATGACTCCATTGTCAAAGGGGGAGAAGATGGTTGAAGAAGGGGAGAAAAAGGGGAGTTATGAAAAATGGGGAGTTACTTGGAGAAGAATTGAAAATTTGAGATTTTCTGAAATTTGAGGATCATAGTGAGGGGGAGTTTCTTATTTGCATTCTTATGGTCCTATTGCTACTTCTGAACTAGAATTGCAATTCTTGATCCTCACAATGATCAAAGGTCATATCGAACAATTGTTCTTTCATATGGACCGTATCTCACTTGCCTATGCTTTTCTGAAGCCAACTTGGTCATTTCCTGTGCTTTCTCTTGCATTTGGACCAAGTTATGCCTTTGTGCGAAAACGTCGTGTTTTTACTTTTCAAACCTCTAAATTTGCATTTGTGAAAAATTGCCAATGTGTTCATCAAGGGGGAGATTGTGGATATCATGGGGATATGCTTGAGATCTTAGGATGATGTTACAATTGGTAATGTCGCTTACGGTTTGTTGAAACACGCGTTTTCGGCAAAGTTGAGAATCTTTGTCGGTCGGTGTGGTCCGACCGACGTTATGCTATGGATCGACGGGCCAATGGTCCGACCAAACCATTTTGGCGGTCAGACCGGCCCTGCCTCGAGTGGATTTTTGGCAAAGTCCCAGGGGGCGGTCAGACCGGCCAAAGTGGCGGTCTGACTGGTTTTCACTTGTTTCATCGGCCAACTGGTGGCGATGATTGTTGGGTTAGGTCAAGTTCATGGGTTTCATGGCATATGTGTTGCATGATGCATGTTTTGACTAACGTGGGTCAAGTTGTGAAGAACTTGTTCCTAAATTCGATTTCTTTATCTATTGATGTGCAGATTGCTTAGAGGTCAATGACGGTCAACGGCGAGGATGATCGGGACTAGGCTTGGAGAGCTGAGGTCCAGAACGATCGGGGATGCCGGGTGAGGTCAATGGAGTCAAGCATGGCGCAAGAGGGACAAAGGTAACCGAACGGGCAGTTCGGTGCAACAGGTTGGATCAAGCGGCGCGGGGGTCGGTGCAAGTGCCATGGTGGTTTCAGTGGGAGTCGGATGGGAGAGACTTGCCGACATGATGAGAGCTGCTAGATCAATCTACATGTGGCGAAGCATGGGAGGTGCTTCACGCAGTTGGGACTCGGTCTTTGCAAAAAGATCGAGAAGGGGTATTTTGGTAATTTCACCAAATATCGCCTTGGTAACCTTTTGCCAACTCACAGCTCAAGATGGCGCAAGGTGAAGAGGATTAGGTCAAGAGATGAAGACAGCGCTTTAAAAGGCGTGCGTATGCGTCCCGTTTGTTTTGGGCCTTAACGGAAGCCCATTAGGGTTCAATCTTCTAGAAGGTCTAAGCCTCCATTATAAATAGAGGAGGGAGGTGGCTGCACCCCCTCAACCCTTTCATTGTGTTTGAAACCCTAGTTTGCTTAGGGAGAGGATTAGTGGATGTTAGGGTTCTAGAGAGTTGGATTTGATTTCGTGCTCATGTATTGAGTCTTTGTCCTCCATTGATGGAGTGGCTGTAAACCAATACCATGTCAAATCAATCCAAAGAAAGTTCCATCAAGATGAGTCTATTTGCTTTCTTTCTCTCTATTTGGTGATTTGTGGTCTTTCTTTAATCCGCGAGTTTTTGCTTGGTTTCTTGCCTTGATCTAACTTGTTGTGATATGTGGGAACCCATCTAGGGTCATCTTGATCATCAATCACCCACGAGCAAGTCTTTAGATCATATTTTCATTTTGACTCCGTTTTTGAACCACCTTCGTTCAAACTGAAAAAGATAGGAACTTTCGCTTGGATCTTCACGATCTCTGATTGGAATAGGTTCCAAATATCTTTGAGAAGGTGTGTGTCAAGTTTCGTGGAGTTTGCCCTCACGGATCAAAAGTTAGATCGTTTTGAGCTTTGAGTTTTGGCCGTTTTTCTTACGTTTCGACTAAATCGGTCGGACCAGAGGGTTATAACGCCGGTCAGACCGCCCTCCGGTTTGACCGCCCATAAGCCGCCGGTCTGACCGCCCTTGAGGGTTTGAACCTCGTTTGATCTTTTGATTTGGGGATTTTGGTTTAGATTCAATACAAGTCTTCTGTTGTACTTGTAGATTGATCTTCATAGCTTCTATAGCTACTGGAGTGAGATTGGAGTTGAATATGACCTTTGTGAAAAAGTGAGTGTGCTCCTATTCAGCCCCCTCTAGTTGCCTTTTCGGTCCAACACCTTAGTTATGGACACACTGGAT
This sequence comes from Phyllostachys edulis, assembly GCA_036346405.1. NCBI lineage: Eukaryota > Viridiplantae > Streptophyta > Magnoliopsida > Poales > Poaceae > Phyllostachys > Phyllostachys edulis. The sequence continues at coordinate 23,926,481 of CM070556.1, read as the reverse complement.
TAGGTTTTGCAAAAGGTAGACTCTACATTTTCGATAAAACTTGAACTCGGGTGGTACGAATTGGGAAATTCGTGCTATTGTTGTGGTGGCTATGGGCAGCACCTCTAGGATGTTAATTATGTTTCTAAATATTGTCTCGCTATTATTTAAACAAATAAAAACAGATTTGGTAAATTTCTTTACAATCTATTACTCTATTGTAAAGAAACTGCCTTTATGGTGAAAATTGCTTAGTGTAGTAGTCTTTCTTTGATACTTAAATGCATCTACGCTATTCTATTGTTTGTAAGACTTACGAGTACAACTTTGTGCTTAATAGGATTCTCCATGCTGCAGAGGAGGTTGGCCCCCAAGGGGTTAGCCAATGTGAGGCTGACTACGACGTTGACGACTAGGTCGGTGGTCTACCGGTCAGTTGCCTTGTGGGTAAGGGTAGCCGGTTGGCTTTACTTTGCTACCATCTTATGGCTTATGCTTCCACTACAAACTTGGTCTTTTGTTGTATGAATCTTGAATCTTGTATGTCATTATGTTGTAAATTATGAAAACTTCGATAATGTAATAACTTGTGTATGGCTTGATGTACGTTTATGAAGGTGTATGTGTACCGCTCCTGGGAGGTACATAATACTCCGATTGTTGGGAATTTCTCTTGTGATGCTGGGACTGTTGGGAAGGTTAAGTATTACAAGCTAAATACCCGGGGGCTCTCACAAAAACCATTCTGCCAACAGAATGAAATCAGATAAATATGATATTTCTCATACGTGAATTTGGGAACTAATCGCTACCAAGAAACGGATCACATTGCAAAGGAGTGTTTAATAGTCTTGAGATCCTACAACGTCTCACTTCAATCACTGAGCATCACAATGACTCCAATGCCATGAGATACAGAGGACCATCAAGATAACAAAATTAAAAACAAAAACACAAATTAATCGACACCGTGGTACCAATGCCAATAACTCAAAACCAAGAAGAAGAAGATCGTGACGCGGCCGAGGCTCATAAATGAGCATGCCAACGAACACTGGGACATGGTCGGGGCTCGCCGTTGCCGGCAGTGGTGGGGGGGGGGGACTTCTTGGTTGGATGATGGGTTGGTCCTACCCGTGAGTGGAAATCGACGGTGATCGTGTCATGCACAAACCATTGGAAGGCCGGCCGGCTCACGCATGGTCGCGGTCGCTGCCTTACACTTAGGGCACGAAGAGGGAATTCCTGGTGCGAGGGCCATGTGGACCAATTACGTCGACAAAAGGTGCTTCAGGTTGGTCTTCAGTGGCGGTGTCGCGTTAGCCATGCGTTTGTGTGCATTGCAGCCACAACCACCTTCTTCTCGTGCTGGGAACAACCATTGCGGCTCTTGCGGCGGGTTGCGCTGAGGACTGCGAGGATGGCAGTGGTGCTACCATGCCAAAGATAATAAATCTACATATAGTTTGATTAAAGCCAATGTAGCCAGTATTTAGACATGTGCATATGTATCACAACACCAGTTCTGTGAGGACTCTCTCGGGAAATACTAGGAAAGGTCTCCCATGACCTCTTAGGGAGGTCTGGGAGGTCCTCCAAGTATGTCTTGAGAGGAGGTCCACCAGGACCTCCCAGGTGATCTCAAAGACCTCCTGGAGGTCTGGCCTTTGTGCACTGAGCTAGTCCTAGGAACAAGAGCTAGCTCGCACAGAACTCCCAAGGTGTAATCACACCCACACGGTACTAGACAAAGATGAAGTAGACAAATTAAAAATATATTAAACAAAGACCTTATGGTCAAGGTTGCTTACAGAGGTTTGCCAATTAGGGCTTACAAAAACCGACAAAAGGAAACCTTTACAGCAGAAACGCATAACGCAAGGAGCCATCCGGCAAGCCCACAGGCTGTCGAGTGGAGGACGTCCTAGCACGCTGGGTCATTAAAGAACTCCTCCTCGAAGAGGTCTAAGCACCCTTGATCTTCTTCTGCCACTGCTCAAACAGAGGGCTTAAAGCCATGAGTACGTTGGAATGTACTCAGCAAATCGCAGGGAACAATTATGCACATAATATTCATGCAATGGCTTGACCAAGGAGAGCTGTATGGTTAGTTTGTAGAAAGCAAGATTTGATAGTAAATAGTATAAGTAGATTGAGAAGCTCAAGTTAAAAGCATAATACATATATACATTTGTTTTCAAAGGAGGTCATGAGCATCAACTCACTTCCAAAACCACTCGTGGGAGGTCTGGTCGCACCCATGGCCAGGGCCACTCCCATGACCACTCTGGAGCACCCACTCCAGAGTTCCCAAAGACCTCCCTAGGGCTCCAAGACCTCCTCTAAGCACCCACTCAGGAGCATCTTGGACCACCCTAGGGTTCAAAGGAGCACCATGACCAACCATGGACATCACGAGCATTCGGAGCCACCCAGAACACTTGTAGATATCCACGGACAACCGTGGACCACAAAATTTATAAAAGTGTACCCCTTGCGCAATTTCACCAAGCAATGGCCATGACCAAGGACTTGGCTATTCAAATAGATTTTTTCACTCTACAGAGGTGTACAACTTTACCCACAATTCACGACCTCTCTAGCGGGTCGGGTTCCTGTCGGAACCCTTGCTCACTTTCGAAGGTGAGCAATCTAGAGAGCGTGACAAGGCCTTTACAAAGCTCTGATCTGGCTTGGTTCTGCCCGCTAAGATTTCACTTCCGTTGGGCTACAACCCCCCCCGGATTCGTGCCCCCTCTTGCGCCAAATGTGAATCAACACACACTTCCACCACAACAGAACCAGACCAAACCATTGCTAATTATTTGGTCCTGACCACCCCCATAAGATGGTCTTGTGGTTGCATAGTAATACCCGGTTCAAATGGATCACAAAGTTAAGTCTTTAATCCACTCAGGCAAGACAACCTCACCCTAGTGTGCGCATGGCACCCCCTTTACTGCACGATCACTTGCCCGAGTGTGAAAACATTTTAGGTTCAACCCGGCCAAAGACCACCCTGGTCTTGGCGCAACAAATTTTAGCAAGAGTGGCATCGCACCACAATCAATACAGCTGCAGCATCAGCACCGTAGCTACTCAATAGTGGCACCAACCACAGTTCCATAGTTCAATTAGTCAAGATTATTAATGATGAAGCATGATTCTCAAGACCCACAGTTCTAAAGCAAGGCTAAGCATAAACATACAGTTCCATGTTGGTGTTATCAAACAATACCAACTAAATTACCCATTCTAAGGTGTCCAAAGAGAACATGTCAACAAGTCGAGTACAATCATCCAAGGAGGCATAATGTCAAGTGGGATATAGCTATTTTGGGCGATCAAAGGTCTGCGACTTGCCTTCGTTGAGCAGGGGTGAGCCTTCGGTAGAGACTGCTGGGTCCAAGTACTCCTCGAGCTCGGGATCTATATATACGCAAAGAACCAAATAAATAAAACAACTCTCGACAAAAGAACTTAGAAGACTCAAAAGAACTTAAGAAAATCTCAACCAAAAACTAGAAAAGTAGGAGGTCTCAGCGAGAGAGGAGGTCCAACCCGAAAGAGGGTGGTCTTTGCAAAAAGACCAAGACATGGCTGAGAGGCGATCATGGCCGAGAGGGTGGTCTTTGCAAAAAGAACAGCAAGGACCACCAAGGTGGTCTTTGCAAAAGAGCCGACAAAGACCGTGAAGGTGGTCTTTGCCAAAGGAGATCCTGAGGGGGATCGCGAGGGGGAGGTCATGAGGAAGACACGCCTATTCCACGTAGTTGTAAAAAGAACACGACCACGTAACGTAGTCGTGAGAAGAATACGATCACACAAAGTGGTCGTATGAACAAGAAAAGAATAGGCACAAGGAAACTTACCAAAACCAAGAAAGAGACAGAAAAAGGAGGAGATTAGAGGGACAACTGCGGTGGATGAGGACATCACGGGCACTCCGGTGAACTCCTGGGTCAGCAAAACGGCGGCGCCGGCTCCGATGATCTTCTGGGTGATGAAGAGGTGGTGGCACAGCTTCCTCGGGCACTTCTTGGTGAAGCTTCAAGCACAAGCTCGGAGAAAAACTAGGCAAGAGTAGGGAAGTTAGGAAAAGAGGAACAAGGGTGACAAAGGAAGGCATACACAGGCTATATATATAGCCAGACAGGCAGGAGAAAAAGAGAGAGCCACAGGAAGCCTCGGAGACACATTGGTCAAGGGTAGGTGAAAAACAAGGCAATGATAAGACCGGGTATGCCATCAAAAGGATAAACGAAGTACCCCAGAAGTGACCGCATTTAATGTGATGCAACAAGCATTAAATGCGCTTAAGACTTTAGAGGTGGAGGAATTGAGAAAGCGACCCGGACTGACTAGTGGGGCCAGTCAAACTCGGGTGGACAGATCAGTGAAAGAGGTGGGTCTCAACCGCAAGGGTGGTCTTTGCAAAAAGACCAGGAGGTCATGACCACAAGGGGTGGTCCTGACCAAAGGAGGTCACGGCAAAACGACAAAAGAGGAGGTCGCGGCTAAAGGACAAAAGAGAGGAGGTCGCGGCCTCAAAGGGGAGGTCGCGGCTAAAGGACAAAAGAGAGGAGGTCGTGGCCTTAAAGTGGAGGTTGCGGCTAAAGGACAAAAGAGAGGAGGTCGCGGTCTCAAAGGGGAGGTCGCGGCTAAAGGACAAAAAAGAGGAGGTCGCGGCCTCAAAGGGGAGGTCGCGACTAAAGGACAAAAGAGAGGAGGTCGCGGCTAAACGACAAAAGAGAGGAGGTCATGGCCTCAAAGGGGAGGTCACGGCTAAAGGACAAAAGAGAGAAGGTCACAGCCTCAAAGGGGAGGTCCTGACCATAAGGGGTGGTCTCAACGGTCAAGATCTAAACAAGGGAGGTCCTGACGGTTAAGATCTCCAAAGGGGAGGTCTCAACGGTCAAGATCTAAGTAAGAGAGGTCCTGACGGTTAAGATCTCCAAAGGGGAGGTCTCAACGGTCAAGATCTAAGAAAGGGGGTCCTGACGGTTAAGATCTTCAAAGGGGATGTCTCAACGGTCAAGATCTAAGCAACGGAGGTCCTGACGGTTAAGATCTCCAAAGGGGAGGTCTCAACGGTCAAGATCTAAACAAGGGAGGTTCTGACGAAAGCGAGAAAACGTGGAGAAAGCTGGGGCCGTCAGATCCCGATCGGACGGAGCAAAGTGATTGGGCCGTCCCACATAGATCGGACGACTCAAAAAGGGGTGAGACGTTCGAACCGGCCGAACGTGCCAACAAGATCAAGCCATCCAATACAAATCGAACGGTTCCAATTGAAGGCACAGAGCTGAGCCGCGTGGGGAGGTCTGGGCCCTTAGATCCAACCGAAGGGAGGTTTAGACCATTAGATCCAAACGAAGGGAGGTCTGGACCATCAGATCCAAACGAAAGGGGGTCCAAATGAACACAGAGGAGGTCCAGAGGGACACAAAGAGATTCAATTGAACACAAGGAGGTCCAATAGAGGGGATTCAAAAGAGAAGATCCAAGGGAGGATATTTCAAAATGAGGAGGTCCAAGGAAAGAGGTCCAAAGGAGAAACTCAAGGGAGGTCTAAAGAGAAGAAGAAAGAGGGGAGGTCAAATAAGAGGGTGGCCTAGAAAGAGGAAAACCACTCCAACTTGACCCTCAGAAATAAAAAAGGTTTGAAACACAAACTCGAGCTGGTCTAAGACCCAAAAGGGGAGGTCTTAGACCTACAAAGATGTCTTGGACAAGGGGAGGTCCAACACAAGGGAGGTCTAGACCGAGAGAGAGAGGTCCAGACACAGAAGAGGTCCTGGAAAGGAGAGACTAGGCCGAAGAGCACACAGAGCAAAAGAAGAAAGGAAAACAAAAGCCAAGGAACACCAAAGAACTTCAACCAACGGAGAGCAACAACCAACTGGACTTAGTTGAAGTTTGGTTAAGTCAAGTTTAACCTCCAATATTTCCAAAGTTTCCAAGTTAAGCTTGAGCAAGCAAATAAACCGAATGGTTCCTTTTTAGTTTTGAAATCTGGCAAAAACTCTAGGACAAACGGGACGTTACAAGTTCAAGCATAGTTGGCATTGTTTTGTAGAAACATCTAAACAAACTATGCATACTCATGTAGATATAAGTAAACCAAGTCGACAAACAAGTCATAGACCATATCTTGAGTTCAAAAAATATATAGTAACTTGAATGCACAAACCTATGGTATTATTATAGTTGATTAAACCAGATGGATGCACCTAAACAAAAGCGTAAGCCCTAACAATCCTAAATTAACAACTTAGGATAACAAGGCAATAAGCTACCAAAACTACCTAGCGAATAAGTAGCTGGACAGGCAACGACGAACGCATTCTACAACGATCAGTTGGCGACACTGTCCTTGGGTAGCGCACCCATCCACACCGACGACAGCATGCTGGTCTGTTCATGCACCGTTGACAGCAGTGGTGACATCAACTTGTACACCCCGGCCACCTACTGCAGCACGCTGGCGCCGACCTCAACGCCGGTGTTTGCGGCACCGTCTGTGCTGCCATTACTCCAGATGCTGATCTTGGGCTGCATGCCGCTGACTGCGCCGGTGTTAATGCGCGCCATCTCTTGGTACATGCCGCCGTCGATCATGAGGTAGTCCCTGAGCGCGTGGTAGTTGCCGCTGAGCGCCCTGAGCATGGACGACACGTACTCCGCCTTGGCCTTGCCCACCATGGTCAATGACTCCGCTTCCCTCTACTTCGCGTACAGCTTCATCCTCGGCTAGCTTCTGCTCGAAGAACTGCACATTGGCCTGTGCCTTGTGCGCCTCCGGCACCTTTACTTGTTCGAACAACGCCGCCTCCGTCACCTTCTGCTTGCTGTATAGCCCTGCATTCGATTCTTGCACAAGCCAACAAACATAGCGCAATTTGGGAGTAGGCCCACATGTCGGCGCCGATTTACTCAGTGATGAGAGGTTGGGGAGGACGGAGGGGGAACGCATCACTCGTCACCATTAGTCTTTTTTACTACAGCCCTCCACACAGTTGAACGTTTCTATTTTCTGTTAAAAACACCATGTGTGCAGTATTTGGCGGTGATTGTGCACACTGTGCCAATACACTAACAATGAGCTTTGTGTAACACAACAAAAGTCCATATACCAACAAAAAAAACTTAATCTCCTAAGTTTATAATATTCCGGCTAAAAGCTTCTCTGAATCATCAAAATTTCCTAATTTGTTGGCACTGGCGGATGCATCTGGTCATGTGAGAACCAGCCTAACGGAGCCTATACACGTTCAGAATCGATATCATGGGCAGGCCTACAGAATTTTTACTCCAGTTATATCTGAATGATTCGACATGCAAATTCATGTTGCTGTATTATTTGGCAATGCCTTTCTTCGTTGCGCAGCACATGCAAGGTATTCATCAATCGGAGGAAGGTTGGTTTCTCCCTTTCCATCTGTTGGGAGCCTTCTTATCAACTGCAGTCAAGTAATGAACATTAAGTGAACTGTAGATCATAACAATGAAAACAAAACAAATCAGTTTGCACTACATTTGATGCAAAGTGTGTTGGATTAATTTCCTGTTATGTGGACAACCTACATGAGATTATATACATATAGGCTATTTATTCTTTGGTTGGCTCAAATACATAAAGTGATCAAGTAAAGTATTTATTAAGAGTCCAAATATCTATTAAAGAAAATATAGACTTAGATTTTGAATCTGTGTAAAAATCTATTTGGAATTTATCTCTAATTAAGTGATGTGACAGGATTCTATACTAAAGACTATAAATAAGAGTCAGATCCTCTCAATAGGGAACACATATCATACCATCTATCTCCATATGTAGTTGGAATTTGTGGTTTACCTCTTGCTGAGAAAGACCTAACCTAGGTAGATCGAGCAACTGTTCATCTACTGCTTCAGATCACATATACTACGAACAATAGCATCATCATCTGATATAATTTCTTGTTTACAGATTCTTTGGGTATTGCAAATACCACATATAAAATCCTATTTATTTCAGTTTGATATTCTGGTTTATATCAGAATTTTCGATCAATTGGTATAAGAGCTAACATGCGGTTCTTTTGCAACCCATCTGGAGTTTTTTTCCCTTCTGCGCTTCTTCCCCCCGGCTAGATCGGTTGTTTCTTTCTGATTGGTGATTTTCTTCGCTGCTGCGCGTCTTTCCTCGGCGGATCGATTTCATCTCGGATCGTCAGTATTTTTGGCTTCACGCCTTTGGTTTAGTTCTTTGGACCTTTTTTTCGTTCTCATCTGCCAGCGCCGCCGCCACGATCGCTCTGCGAGTTGGTCATGGCTACCGCTTCAAGCTTCCGCCGCTCCCATGATCATGACCCCTTCCGGCCGCCGCCTCCGTGCGCCGAGGATCCTTCGGGCTTCCCCGCCTCCACACGTGAGCCCTCTGGATGCCGCCGTGACAGGATCGACAAGTTCAGATCCTGTGCAACGATTTCAGAAATCGTTAAGGATAGTAAGAGGGGAAAATAACTAGGGTTCTACAGGCTAACAAACTAAAGTAGGGAATATGCTGTTTGATGTTTTTCCCATTCCATCACCGTTGGTCATAAAGCCAGGGAATCATCCAAACAACTTTACAGCGAGCAAAGTTAAAGTCTGACAAGAAAGACTGAAAAATTACAGCACTCTGATAAAATGACAAGTGATGACGCTATAGTAATTATTGAAAGTCATTTGGTTCGTTGGATGCTCCTTCCGACCGCCAAGCGCACATCCTCGCCCTCCGTCTTGTTTTAAACATAGTCGACGAAGCGGTATACTCTCTGCAGACTTCTCCCCCATAGCGAATTCCTCTCTGAACTTCAGCTACCTTCGGTTCTTCTGAAGAAAAAAGTCCTGACATTGCCCCCCTTTTGAAAAATGACTTGTCCTCAAGGAGTAAAACCTGGAAACAAGGTCTGGATGAATGTGACATCCTCCCAGGTAGCATCTTTCGGTCCCAGGTTCAACCATTGGATGAGCCATTGTGCTATCGGTTTGTTCCTGTGAGGCACTATTCTCCGGTCCAAAACTGCAACAGGCTCTGTTTTGATCTTGCCATTCTCCCCCACTAAAGGTAATCCCGGAATTGGAACAGTACGAGGACCAAGATGTTTCTTCAGCTGACTCACATGAAACATCGGATGTATCATGGCCTGTTCGGGTAGCAGAAGTCTGTATGCGACAGCTCCAACTCTTTCAACCACTCGGAATGGCCCATAATACTTAGACCGGAGCTTCAATGATCCTCGAATACCAAATGCTGATTGGCGATATGGTTGCATCTTAAGATATACCATGTCTCCAACTTGTAACTCTCTCTCTGATCGAGATTTATCCGCAAAGTACTTCATCCGTTCTTGTGCTTTGCGCAGATTCTCCTTCAGCTGCTCAACCATTTGTTGTTTTTGTTGCAAGGTCACCCGAGCCTCATCAGATGCTGTACATGGTATGCTGAACTCCCCTACTTGTGGAGGTGGATAACCATATAAGGCATGGAAGGGGGTAATCTTCAATGATGTGTGATACGAAGTGTTATACCACCATTCGGCCATAGTCAACCAATTCATCCACTCTTTGGGTTCTTGGAATGTCATACTTCTCAAGTATGATTCTAGACATTGGTTCACCCTTTCTGTTTGCCCGCCCGTCTGTGGATGGTAAGCGCTACTCAACCTTAAGGAAACTTTCATCAAACTGAATATCTCTTGAAATAAATGGCTAGTAAATACTCTGTCTCTATCTATCACTATTGCGACTGGCATTCCATGCAATTTAAATATGTTGTCCATGAAAATTTGAACGACTTGTTGCACAGAGTATGGATGAGACAATGATAGAAAGTGAGCATATTTTGTGAATCGATCTACCACCACCAAAATTACCTCCTTTCCTTTGGATTTAGGTAAGCCTTCTATAAAATCCATGCTGATGTGTGACCACGCCATATCAGGTATCTCCAATGGGTTCAGTAAGCCTGGAATGTGTATGTGTTCAGCTTTTGTAATCTGACAAACTGGGCATTCAGCAACTAGCAATTCGACATCCTTTTTGAGCCTTGGCCAATAAAACAGCTGTTTAAGCCTCTGGTATGTAGCCCTCATGCCTAAATGTCCCCCCAAAGCCGATGAATGAAAGGAATCCATAATCAATTTCCTACTAGCATTACCGATTCCCACATATAGTCTCCCTTTATATTTGACCAATCTTGATTCTAAGGTGTAATAGCCCTCCAAATCTGCTAGCAGCTGATTGTTATTGACCATCTTTTCATATTGAGGATCACCCACATAACTATTTTTCACATCTTCCACCCATTCAGGAACAATTGTAACCATGGCTTGGCAATTCCCTTCACCTTCCAGTGGGCTACTATCCTTCCTAGATAGAGCATCTGCGGCCACATTTTCTTTCCCTTTTTTATATTCCACCACATAGTCAAACTCCAATAGCTTGAGTAATAATTTGTGTTGAATACCTTCCGCTAATCTTTGTGTGGTTATGTATTTTAAGCTCTTCTGATCAGTCCTGATCACCACTCGATTGCCCAAAAGATAGTGTCTCCATTTTTTTAATGCCTTGAGGATAGCCATGGCTTCCTTATCATAAATTGACTGGGATGCGGCTCTTGGCCCCAAGGTCTTGCTATAAAACGCAATGGGTCTGCCCTCTTGCATTAATATTGCTCCAAGTCTAGTCCCACAGGCGTCAGTCTCTAAAATGAATGGTTTAGAAAAATCAGGCAATGCTAACACTGGACATGTGGTCATAACATTCTTTAGTGTATCAAAGGCTATAGCTTGTGCTTCTCCCCATTTAAATGCATCCTTCTTCAGAACTTCAAAAAGTGGTTTACAAATCTTCCCATAACCTCTCACAAACCTTCTGTAATACCCAGTCAGACCCAAAAACCCCCTTAACTTGGTTACTGTATTGGGCGTAGGCCAATTCAACACATCTGCTATCTTTCTAGGATCTGTGGCCACTCCGGATCCAGAGATGATATGACCCAGATACCCTATTTCAGGCATGGCAAAGCAGCATTTATTTCTTCTTGCCTTAAGTTGATTCTGTCTCAGTATTTGCAGAAACTGCTGTAAATGATCAACATGTTCTGTCAGATTCTTGCTATACACCAATATATCATCAAAGAATACCAGTACGAACTTCCTTAGCTGATCACAGAATATTTGGTTCATGAGTGACTGAAAGGTAGCTGGTGCGTTAGTTAGTCCAAATGGCATGACAGTATACTCATAATGGCCCAAGTGAGTTCTAAATGCCGTTTTAGGGATATCCTTCTCCTCCATCCTGATTTGATGGTACCCTGATCTGAGGTCTAGCTTGGAGAAAATGGTGGCACCAAATAACTCATCAAGTAGATCCTCTATAATTGGCATGGGAAATTTGTTTTTAACTGTCATCGAGTTGAGTTGTCGGTAATCGACACACAACCTCCAAGAACCATCCTTCTTTCTGACCATTATAGCTGGAGAGGAATATGGACTCACACTTGCACGGATTTCCTCAGATTCCAGGAGTTGCCGAATAATTCCCTCCATAGCATCCCTTTGATGATGTGGTGTTCTATAGGGTCTAATATTTGGAGGATCTCCATTGTCTTTTAATGGAATAGAATGATCACACACCCTCTTTGGTGGTAAACCCTTCGGCTCATCAAAGACTTCAGCATATGACTGCAACAGTTCCTGTACCTCTTCCGGCAATTCCTATGTCTCTTGTGGTTCAGCTTCTTGTACCCAATGAACATGGAGCATACAGCCAACCACTTCAGCTCTCAGAATTTTGTTCAACTTCACTGCCCCCACAATTTGGTTTTTCTCTGAAATGGTATTATCCTTGAAAGTTTCAGTCCTGCCCTCCTTGCTTATAGATAATACTCTAGTCTTTAAATTCATCCCGATTGGACTGTGTTCATAAATCCAGTCCACTCCCAAAATAACATCATATTTTCCCAGGTTCAGCAGCTGAAATGATGTTTTGAATACGCAACCTTGCACACTGTAAGTAACTTCCTCCGTTCGAGCATTAGTAGACAATTCGCCCCCTCCTGCTACTGTAACTTTCCTTAATGATTGTCCTACTAACTTGCATCCACATCTGACTACAAACTCATAGTCCATAAATGAGTTGGTACTACCACTGTCAACTAACATCATAGCTGGTTTCCCTCCAATCACCGATCTCAAGGAAAAGGTTGTAGGACCAGAGAACCCACTCATAGCATTACTGGAAATTACCAATAATTGTTCACCTTCTTGCTTTTCTTCAGCACTATCCGGGCTTCCAGGGGCTGTAACAAACCCAGGTTCTTTTACCGATTCATCTTCCCCAATATTTTCAGCTTCTCCCTCTTCTCCTTGCATCAAGATGACCTGCAGTGCCTTCTTAACTTTGCACTTCAAATTATGTCCAGGCACCCATGGCTCATTACAATGCCAACAATTTCTCTTGTTCCCTTCTTGAAATTGCAGTTTTCCTTTCTCATTTCCATCAGCTCCAGTACCTCTCACTGGAACCGGCCTGATATTGGGTACATTGGTTCTGTTCCTGTTAGGAGCACCCGAATGGCTCACCCTCCTTGCATGTATTGCCTTTTCCTCTAACTTTGCAAACCAATATGCCTCTAACAGTCCCTTCGGCTGATGCATACTAACTCCATATTTGATTTCTTCCTTCAAACCTCCAATGAAACAGCTCAACAAGAAGGCCTCTTGCAAATAAGGATGATCTCTTCTTACCAACTCTACACATTTCTCATAATAATCAATATATTTGCTGACGCTGCCCATATGTTTCATGTTTTGCAGTCTCTCTACTGCTTTGTGTGCTGTAGCCTCAGAAAAGCGATCTACCAACATTGCTTCTAGCTGTTGCCAATTCAGGACTTGCCATGGAATGCCAGTTCCCTTGAACCAGGTATGAGCTTTCCCTGTGAAGTGCCCGAGAGCGATTCACCCATCGATCCTCGGCGTTCGGCCATTTCAAAAACCTTCGCCTTGCTCCACCACCCTCTTGGTTCTTCTCCAGAAAACAGGGGTAATTCCAGCTTTGGACCCCTTATGACTGCATCCGCATATTGGTGACTCCCATTGTTGGTGTCCCGGTTCATTCCCCCGGTTGGGCCTATCACGTTCATGCCGGGATAAATTGATGTAAACATACCTCCTTGAGCTGGAATAGATCTATCGTTGTTAGGGTTGGTACTCATCACCGGATGTTAATATGTCGGGACTGCCATATTTGGGTCATTACTTTGCCAATACCACGGTGGAGCCGCAGGTACTCCAGGTCCCTGATGAAAGCCTGAACTACTCATCCTTTGCGCTGTTGCAGTAGGCTGAAATATTCTTCTTTGAACATCACCTCCCCTTTCACCCAGATCCACTTGTGATGTGGTTCTAATTGCTGAAGCAAAAACGGGTGGAGAGTTGGGTATTACCGTGTTTGGTTCAACAAAGAACGACGTTGGTGCTTCAGTTCGCCTGATCTGCTCCGAGTTCCACGATGTTCCTGCTCTGAGATCTGGTGGCCTCCTCCCTTCTTCACTGGTCACAGCCGCCACAACATCTGCCTTACCCCTCAACGGATGAGACATCTGAGCGATTAATAAGCTTTTGATCTCCGCCACATCCGACTTCAGTGACTCCAGTTCTGTAAGCTTCTCTTGAATCTTGAGGATCTCAGCTCGGTTCTCCATTTCGAGCGCTGCTTCTTCCACCGATCCGTGTGATCTAGTTTTCGCCACCATCAAACCCGGGTCTGGCTAGGTTCAGGAATTTTACGGATGCGGTTATTTCTGCTCGCTCCAACCCTTACTAGCGTCAAATCTTGGTCAAGGATTGTGTATGCTCTGATACCATTGACAGGATCGACAAGTTCAGATCCTGTGCAACGATTTCAGAAATCGTTAAGGATAGTAAGAGGGGAAAATAACTAGGGTTCTACAGGCTAACAAACTAAAGTAGGGAATATGCTGTTCAATGTTTTTCCCATTCCATCACCGCTGGTCATAAAGCCAGGGAATCATCCAAACAAATTTACAGCGAGCAAAGTTAAAGTCTGACGAGAAAGACTGAAAAATTACAGCACTCTGATAAAATGACAAGTGATGACGCTACAGTAATTATTGAAAGTCATTTGGTTCGTTGGATGCTCCTTCCGACCGCCAAGCGCACATCCTCGCCCTTCGTCTTGTTTTAAACATAGTCGATGAAGCGGTATACTCTCCGCAGACTTCTCCCCCATAGCGAATTCCTCTCTGAACTTCAGCTACCTTCGGTTCTTCTGAAGAAAACAGTCCTGACACGCCGCCTCTACACTACGACCGTCTTTCGGCTTCCGCCGCCTCTGCATGCGCCGCACGCCCTCCGGGTGCCGTCGCCGGTCTTGCGCAGTGAGGTCAGAGTAGGTTGCTGGCAAATATCCCTTATCTCCCTTCCTGACATACTGCATTCGATGTCGAAGTTTGACATAACGAATCAACATATGTTCTGCCCAACTAGGCAACTAACAAGACCACCAAGACTTCTACCAAAGATACATAGAACGATATAATCACTAATTTGGTTTCTTGACGCTAAGGCATAGCCCTTGCTTTCTCATAAAAGTAAACATAAAACATCTGCACTCCGTTGTTCACAGCAATATTACTTTGCATAGAGCCTTTGACAAGGTATAATCCTTTCTTTCATAAACATAGGGGATCTAATTCTCTCACTCGGTAGCACAAGTTATGGGCAAGATAAGAACCCCCCACAGCTACAACACTACGTAACAGAAAATTTGATTTCGTGTAAAAAAAAATGGTCTTAGAGCCGGTGTATAAGTTTGTATAGTTCAGAAATTCAATAGCATTCCTTTCAAAAAATCAAATAACCGATAAAATGATAGTGAAAAGCTTAGACTAATCCAAAATCATCAATGGATGAACTAAACAACCATGTTCTCTGATATAACCATGAAGAATAACTAATTAACTATCAAGAATCAAGAGAGCATGGCCAGATAAGACTTGAACAACTGACATGATGTTATAGAACCTAAGCTAGAAGATTACCAAATCATGGAAAAGATTAAAATATCAAGAACTTACCCTACGGTGACCAATGAAAACTGAAACAATTCAGCCTTAGTCAAGTGCTTTGCATACTTGCTATTTCCATACGGGTTTGTTGGTCTGGTAAGCCAAAAACGATAATTGAATCAAAACGTTGAATCAAAACGGCTATAAATTAACAAGGATAAAAGGTAAAAGTTAATATCGTTATTCGATTGAATGGTCAAAATAATAGATAAGATCAAATTCTTTGGGACACCTAAATTATAGAAATGCAGCAAGCCTATGTTTTGCTTCACAGCTGCAGCATGGTTTGACATCTAACCGTTGAATATTATGTGCAACTCTTGGAAAATGGCAAACAGAAAACCATTAAATTGTTGTTTGTAAAACAATATAAATGAACTGAGAACCATAAGTGATACTCCCTCCAATCACAAACACATATCGTTTCGGGATATGTACAGTCAAACTTTTGAAAGTTTAGCAATCAATATCTTTTAAAATATTTAGATTGGTTACATGGAAATCATATGTGTAGATTTTTCTCGAAAAATACTTTCTTAATATTATAATATTTTTGGGTTTTATAAATAAATTATAATAAAACTAGTGGTCAAAGTTGTGTTTTGATGACTGTGTCTATATCCAATACGTCATGTATTTGTGACCGGGTGGAGTATTAAATTAGGGATTGATAATATCAACAATGTTAGGAAGTAAAAGATGAATCTACAAAACAGGATATACAAATTTAACATGGAAAACCCATGCGAAAAAAAACTACGCGCATACGAAGGTGAAAATCACTATATGAGGAGAAATACACACTAAAACGTGCGACTCGACGCATCTAAAAATATGACTACATTTATAGAGGTAGATACAAGAGTCCCAAAAGGACACGAAACCGTGACGAAGTCGGTTGGCGTGGGTCGGTGCTCGTGTTTGGAGCAGGACTGATGAAGCTCTAGGTGCATCTACTACGGTGGTAAATATCCCTAAGTTAAAAATTAGTGCTAAATCACAACTTGAGCATGTCTTGCAACAAAGGGGAAAGAAATAAAAAGGAGCTTTGGCCAAGAGGGAGGAGAGGGAGGTAGGCCATGGAGGAGGGAGATCAAGCCATGAAGAGTTGCATTTCAGCCTAATCAAGAAGAAAGAAGTCAAGGAGATAACAAATTCGAATTGCTAATGGATTGAGCAAAATCAGGGCAAACCGCATTGGATTCGGATTGGGTCGATCCCAATTCAAAATTTATTTAAAAGTTTCTTTATTTTTAGCAATTAAGTTAATTTAATTTCTGAATTAGAGTAGCTTTTATTTTCGAATTTAGAAATAAGGGGAGAGAGAGAGAGAGAGAGAGAGAGAGAATTCAGCCACATGGCCGAAACCAACTGGAATTTAGCCCCTCAAATCCAAGTGGAATATATGTAGAACCTGAGGTTCGCACCTCATCTATCACGTGGGTCTCGGAATAAGCTTTCCAACGAGTACTTATGTATCCAAAGCGGACTCCGTATGTGGAAGTTATGGGCTTTTCAAGTTCGAGTCATTCTGCTGATTCCGAATTTGATGCCAATTCCGAACTGGAATGAGTTTCTTCCCCCAATCCGAATTGGGAAGGGAGTAGGACCCCTATTCCAGAACTAAGGTGGAAAACCACCCCATTGGCCAACCATGAGGAGGAGAGGAAGCCATATATAGTTAGGGGTAGACCCCCATTGTAAGCAAGTTTGAGTTTAAGAAAATACAGAAAAATCATATATTTATGTGGCACATAATGAGTACATGTGTTTCAAAAATTCTCATTTAGGATTTTGTGATTGCGTGAATATTGGAGGGTGTCTACTCTTCTGAGATCCGTCATTCCTTGTAGATCATCTCACCAATTCGTAGCATCCTCAATTGTTTACGGTTTGATATTGTTCTTTGGGTTTGATTTTGTTTCTCTCTTTGGATTGATTCAACATCAACCAAGTATCATTACTTGTTTTGGAGATACATTTGTTCTTCCTTTTTGCCGAACCAATAAGGAGGAAAGCTAGGATTTTGCTTCGATCAAGATTAAAATTCAAGTACCGTGAAAGATTAAGTTACTTTACGCATCAACCGCACATCGATCCGTATCAAGGACAGTGCTCTTGTCCGACTTGGATCATACTTTAACAAACATGAAGACAAAAGGAGATGTAAATCTAAATGGATACATCCAAGACTTGTACCTCAATCACTGAAAAACCATACCTGATAAGGGCGGGATCAAGATTTTCCTTTCTATTTGTTGCGGCCACAACCACCATACGTTTATCCTTGTCGAATCCATCAATCTTCACAAGAGGAAAAGTTTTAGTAATGGCAACAGTGATGTTGTACACCATCAATTTTAAATTATTAGATGTTACCAAACAAAGGACGTAATGTACTTTAGCACTTCATAGAAAATGGAAATAATTGCCCACAAAAACAGAGATAAAACATAAAGGAATGCCAAAAATACGACGTCCATCCATATCAGACTAGGCGCCACAGAAATTATTTGGCCCAAATAGATGTGGACAATGAAATTTTAATGGACTGCAGAATGTACCAGTCATATTGCCCATCCACTTATTACACTATCTAAAAAACATTAAATTTCAAGAACTAGTATTATATTAGCTGCAATTGAGCACATAACTGTCAATTATGTAATAAAAGAGTGGGAAGTATTAACTATTTCTACAGGTTTGCAAGAATCCTGTTGTGATGGTGTGAAGTAGTGAAATAATTTAACTGGACTAGTATATTACAAATAATATATAACTTAGACAGCCTCAACTTTCAAATTTCAGCTAAAAAATAATTATTTTAATCATTGATGAATTTCTGATCTATTTTCTGACTTGTTCTGAATTTATAAAAGTATTTTCTTATTTCTCCTGAGCCTAAAAGTTTTTTTTATAATTCGTAAAACACTTTCAAAGATTGGAAATATTTTTATTTGGGTTACAAATATTCTGAAATGTCACTATGAATTGTTCTAGGATTTTTGGAATTTATTTGGTATTTTTTAGAGCCCAAAAACATTTTCTGGGATTTTTCAGAATCAAAAATCAAATTAAAATCTCTAACTCCCAACAAGCCCATCTCCGCACCGTAGCCCATCTCCACGCCGTAGCCCATCTCCCTTGCTCGCGCTTGCTGACATGTGGGCCCTAGCCCCTGATCAAGCTACCGGAGTTCTTGTGCATCTTCCCAGTGCCGGCTCGCTCATTGCCGTTGTCCGTACACATCTTTGCAGAGCGCGTCAGCTCGCCTCGAGTGTCGTAGCGTGTCTCGAGACTCTCGCCCTCTCTCGCGACGCCATGACCTTTGTCCCATCTACGTGCCAGGCCTTGCACGCCCTCCGCCCGGTGCCCACGCCATGCAACGTTTGCCTTCATCCGTTCCCACCGCTCCTCACTATTTAAGCCTTGGCCGAGTGCATCACCGTGTTCGCCAAACTCCCCGCTACTTATTCCCCAACTTTCCCTCTTCTCTGCGTTGAGTAGTCAAGAAATCGCCTTCTTCCCCAAATCCGGCCGCCAGCTTCGCCCTTGGATTACTGCCGCCAGGGTGAGTCCCTGACTTCATTGTCTTGCGCGTTGTGGTCACCTTGACTCCCTCTTCCTCACGCTTGCCTCCTCTGTGCTTGTTTCCCCACATAAAAGAAAGGAGTCGTCGTTGTTCGCGGAGCTCGCCGAAGTACGCCGTGTCGTCGCCGCCTTCTCCCGCCCTATTTGGTGAGCTTTGGCCTTCATCATCTCAAGCATCATGTTTGCCTTGATCTCCTCTCTCTAATGCGCATATCCTTTTTCCATTCCGTGCACCAGAGACAATAACACACTCTTCGTCCCTATCGCCAGCCCGGAGCATGCAATGCCGCTACCACACCTGATCTCCTTCCTTGCTTGGTTTCTAGGTTAGCCCTCTCGTTCTCGTAGACTTCTTCATCTTGCAAACCCTCTAGGCTAGTCAATGAAGCTCGTAGATGGTCGTAGCGTAGCCGCACCATTGATCTCACTACGCCACCACAAGCCTCCATGGATAACTAGTTGTGCTGCCACATTTTGAGCACCAAGCGCACGTTAAGCATGGTTATAGACGGTAGATGTTAGTCTAGGCTTCAATAGCTAGTTTCTAGAATCATTGAGTACTTGTCCCTAAGGATAGTAGTGTTGCCAACGACCTCGCCATCACGCCGCCACCTCGGTCCATCTCCCGCCACTCCGTCGCAGCCGTTAGAACCATTGTGGATTCCGCATTCCATTTTGTCAGTCTTGGGTGGTCGTCGAAGTCCTCTTCGTCAGCACTGGCCTCGCCCGAGAGCTAGCCATGGCGCCCTTGTTCTCTCCTCTATTGTGGAGACAGCGGTGGTGATGACACATGGCTAGGTAATTAAATTAGTTGTAATTAGTTAACATTAAGTAATTAGGTAATGTTTGTATGACATGTGGGCCCTTGGTAATTAGGAAACCTAATTAAACCGTAAGTTAAAGTCTGAGTCTATGACATGTGGGCCCCACCCTTGCTTTATCTATGCGTAGACCTAGTCCGTAAACCAAGCCGTAGACATGTGGGCCCCTTGGCCTTGTGCACCGTCGGGTGGACCGAGTCCATTTGGACTACAGTCCCACCTGTTAGTCTCTCGGGTTTCCCGAATAAAAATAAATAGAACAGAAATTAAAAATCTGGATGGACACACCTATCAGTCATAAAGGATTTTCTTAATAAAAATAAAACAAAAATAAAATGAAAATCCAACCGGACCCACTTGTTAGAAATTCCAGATTTTCTGCAATTTCTCTCGGGTCAAACTTTGGAGAGCTCGTTCTCCCTCGTTTTAAATCTAAATAATTTGTTTTTTATTTCTAAATTCATATAAATTCAAGTTTTTTCCATCAGTACAAAAATAATAATTTTTGGAGTTAATTTGAATTTTATTTTATTTATGTGCATTTATTCGAAGTTGTCATTTTGCGCTTAAATAGATTCCAACGTCGCCAAAGACTTCGCCACTACTTCAGGACAAGAACAAAACCCAGTAATATCCACAGTTGAGTAAGGCAAGTCCTTACAATTGATCATGTTGAACCTACTTTTCAAATGTAAATTATTTTGTTTCAAAGTATCACTTGCGTGCTTATTATTATTTATAAAATGCTATGTCAAAGGTGTCGGGACCCAAAATATGCAATTCTGGACCCTCTGTGTATACTGCACTAGTCCAGGATCACGCTAGTGCACACAATGGCAACATCAGTGAAATATCATTTCTATATACAAAGATAACTAATAAATAGGCAAATAACAATAAACATCAGAGTAAAGACCTTAAGGTCAAAGCTTACAATTAATACTTCAAAGGGCAGGTAGCTCAATGAAGCTGCAGCGGAATGAGAAAGAATAACTTCAGTGATACCCATCCATATGCCCACAGGCAATCGGCTGGGGTGCGCGACCTAGTTCTCCACGATCCTTGAAGTAGACCTTGTTGATTGGCGATCCCTTCACTTCTGCTTGTTTTAATAAAGCAAGCATGAGTACACACCGTACTCGCAAGTCATACCACAGAAATGCAATTATAGATGTAGGCTTATTCCAAGGGAGTGGCTTCTGTGGTTCTTTTGCAGAAATACAACATTTGCAATTTGAATGTGAATAATAGATTGAAAGCATAATTCAAAACAAATAGACAATAATAAGTTTTATCATTTGTTTTCACAAAGACACATAGCCTAATCAAGTTATTCACACAGCTGCATAAGTTATCTCACACAGCTGCCCCCTCCCAAGTTTTATGAAAATCTACCCCTCGTGTGAAATCCCCGAGCATGTCTATGACCGCGGACGCGGCTATTCGAATAAATTAATTTAACACTCTGTAGAGTTTGTACACTTTACCCACAAGATGCAATCAACCGGATCAGAACTGATCACAACAAAACCTTTCAGAAACTTCACCTCAAGCATTGACACTCCCGATGTGCTTTACGTCATACTACCCCACACAGGAAGTAATCCGACACACACCGCTGGACAAGGACACGGCGAACCGCCCCGTGATGTGACTACTTGGTAGCACACCTCCACCCAAGCCCACAGCCTAACCTACAACCTGAGTGATCAATGTCAAGACTCCATAACTTACTAAGTTAGGCCCGTCCCATACCAGGCATGTGGTTGTACGAGAGGCTAAGTTCAATGGCGCACAAAGTTAAGTCCTTAATTGACCAAGGCAAGACTTCCAAGTTGCTACATATCCCTACGCACACAGGTTATTAAGCCCACGCACATAGCTCCACCAAAAGTAGCACACAGTATCCACCACTTGCCCCAGTCTAAATCCTTTCCCACCCTGTTGGTTAAGTGCAATATATGCCATCAACGAGTAATAGCACATAGTGCACACAATTTTTATCACATAGTTCCATAGTCACTTAGTCAAGTTTATATTTGCAACATACAAGAGATGATGACTCGTAGCATGGCTAAGCAATCTAATCGCATCTAACCAACCCACGTTGGTAATACAATAGCACCAACTAAATTAACCAAACTAGGGTGACAAAAGATTATGGCATACAATTAGACAAGGAGGTCATAAAAAATTGGATATTAACTAATCCCAAAAGCATTGAAATAAATGATTAAAGTAAATGCAATAATTTAAATCAATATAACTTTTGAAAACTGGGTTCAATATGATCAAAGATATAACTTGCCTTGCTATAGCAATGATGATCTTATTTAACTTTAATCTTCTACTGTCTTGATCTTTAGCTCCTTCTTGATCAGCACTTCTCGTAGTATCAACGTCTACTCGTAAACAAGCAAATAAACCAAAACAAATAAATAACAGAGAGCAAATAAACTCCAAAAATAAAATAATAATCTTAGATAAACAGATCTTAAATTTAGATGAATTTAGGAATTTGAATGGACTCAATCGGAGTTCGGATTCAAAAGATATGAGCTCAGGAAGAATCACATGGAATGATGAAATTGAGAGAGAAAAGGATATTCAGAGAATATTCCTTCGGATTAAATAAAATCGGAAGAATTGGAGACTTACAAGTGGGGTCCACTGGTAAGTGAAAGAGAACAAAGGTAGTGGATGACATGTGGGACCAACTAGATTTATGAATTTCAGAAATTAGATTAATATCCGAAAAAGACAAAGAGGATGACATGTGGGCCACTGGTCTATGGACCAGGTCCACAGAGATATGCTAGTCTACGATGGACCAAGCTCATGGCTAGGGTTTGACCAAGGGTTGACTGACATGCGGGACCCGCATGTAAGTGAGAGAAATAATTAGGGTTTTAATTTAGGTGGATTACATGTGGGGTCAACATATTAGAGAGAGATAGATATATGGCTTGGATGGTAAGGATGGCAAAAGGGCCCACATATAAGTGAGAGAGAGATTATTTTGCGGTATGACACATGGGGTCATTTAACAGAGAGAGACACGAGAAAGAAAGAAATCTCAAAGAACATATATTAGGACGAACAGGGAAGATATGTTCCTGGCACATGGTGGCCTGAAGACTTCAATTGATATGGCAAGAATTAGCACCGGATGACAAAGCAGTGAATAAAGAATAGAGAGAGATTATATGGCTTAGATTAATAGAATGACTAGTGGGCCAAGTTGTCATAGAGAGAAAGAAATCAGGAGACAACAGAACAACACAACATAATAGAAATAGAGGATGACAAGGAGCTTACGACCAGGTTCGAACGCATGGCGCCAATGTCCTGGTGACAGTAGATGGCTTAGACATTGGCACTGAGATGGCAAAGATTAGAGAAGTGTAATTAGAGAGGTAAAGGAACCAAAAGAACAAGGCAACTTCCTGGACAACCGAAGCATCAACAGAGATTGATGAACTCGGAAGAACAACAGAGAAGTAACAGAGAGCACGAGGCTGATTAGTGCGCACGGTCGCCGGGTTATGGTGCATGGATTTTTGGCATGGCAAATATTAGAGGAAAACGTAACAGAGAAGATTTGGTGGCCAAACAACAACATAGAAAGAAGGAACCGGACTGAAAAACTCACCGCACTGGACACATACATGAACAGTGTATGGTTGATTATGGCGCATGGTGTGGCCGGCGGCCGGAAGTGATGCGACGGCGGCGAAGGGGTAAAATGGAAAGAAAATGACGAGCCGGACGCGATGATGCGATCGGATTTTGGAAAAACTCACCGAGGAAGCGAGCAACGCGAACGTGGTTCGGCTTTACGGCTTGACATGGCTCCGGCGATCTTCGGGTGAAGTGGATGGTACCATGACGTAGAGGACGACGACGCGAAGCCAACCCCACAGACGGTTCGGCTGGCGGACGTCGGATGAAGGCACAGCTCGCCGGAGAAGACTTTTGGGGTAGAGCTTGGTATTCTGCAGATGGCGACGAAAATAGATTGGTTTGGAGGAAACCAATTTAGGGGATTGAAAGAGGAGGTCAAGCCGGACGCGTAGGCGCAAACGGTTTACTTTTATACACACCGTAGAGAAAGATATGGAATTTATAATATTTGGTTTGATCTCGTACAGGAACTAAACTCTATGCTGGAAACGAGCGCTCGGCTGGAGTAATTGGCTGTGATACGAAGTGAACAGTGCCCGATGTTTACTGTAGCACATGGGCGGGAGAGAGACAAAGAAGATTTTCGGAATTAAAGAAAATCCTAAAAATCAAGGAGGCCAAATAAATAGCAAATAAATCCAGAAAAATCTCAGAAAATACCAAAAAAATTCTTGAAACACAAGGAAGCCAAATAACACAGGTTTTTATTTAATTGATGTTTAGATTAGTCAAATTAAATATTTTTAATTTAGAAAATTCCCAATTAAGCTTTATTAATTCAAATAAAATTGGTGAAATTTTCCAAGGACCTAAACTACTTAAAAGATTTTTGAAAAGCCAAATTTTGAAACGTTACAAAAGGTTAATACCTAGCTATGCCAAATGTTGATAACTCCTCATACCTTGTCACCCTAGGTTAAATATTACATTAGTAAATTGCTATTCGTTGAACAATAATGACTATTGGTTGTACTTAGACAATACTTAGTGGTTGAATTGAATATGACATAAACATTGCTATTACAAGAACATAGGATATGTTGTGAATCGTGGTGTGGTAACGTGTGTTACCACTGGAAACAAGAAAATCTGAGTCGATTAAGGACCAAATCATGTACTACATTTCTAAACTACTAAGTCATGCAGCCACAAGTCTAGTATGAAATAGACCTGGCCAACTACTTTACTCATTTTCTGGCATAAACCCTGCGCATAGAGGTTATTTTATATCGAGATGGGTTAGTGACTTCTAAAAAACGGAGGGTCTCATTGAAAATGTGTCCTGTAACAGAGCATTCTCGGGTGCCCCATAGCGGTCACTGTCCTAGTGTTGAGTGGTTCCACATCGGAGCTGGTCAAGTGTTGAGACTGAGTATTGGAAAAGCCTTGTTATGATCGTCTCCGTCGCACGCCCAAGGAAGCGTATCATGGACGACATTATGAGTTAATCATATCTTGTTGGTAAAGTTGTACAACCTCTGCAGAGTATATAATATATTCGAATAGCCACATCCCCGGTTATAGACATTGTGCAAAAATCCATACTTTTTAGTTTTAATAAAATGTGAACAGAGACATGTTAACGAAAAACTAGTTGTAGCAATGATGTAGGTGGATGGAACCTTATGAGTAACTGTAGGTGGATAGAACCTTGTGAGTAATTGTAGGTGGATGGAACCTTATCGAGATAAGAATTTCTTACACAAATGAAATGTTTTGAAGTTAAAAGGTTAAGTCATGGGTTTGGAAAATAATTATAGTATTTGAACAAAACTTGCTTTGTGCTAAAATAACCATAATACCCCTCCTTTAGTAAGACTTGTATCTATATACTTGCATTTGCTATGAGAGCTTGCTGAGTACCATCGTACTCATGGTTGCTTAAATTTGTGGATTCAGAGTACGAAGCAGAAGACCCATTGTATGAATATTTCTATGCATCCGGCTGTGGAAACGAGGAGGATGGCGATAACTAGGTCCTAGCCCTAGTTGATTGCTTGTGGCAAACTTGTTGAGGCTCCTTCCTTTTGGTTTATTTACATTTTGCTGCTATTTACTATCTGAACTCGTTGGCCCCTCAACTTGTTATGTAAACACTTGGCCCTAAGGCCTATTTACAATGTTTCTATTATCTTAAGTACTCTTTTATTTATACGCATGTATGAATGTGATATTCGCCGATAAGTGTTCTGCGTGAGCTAGTTACTGATCACGAGACTAGCTCACTATACACAGAAGGTCTGAATGCATATCCGGGCTCTTACATTGACACTAACTTGAAACAATGACTGGTAGAAAGCTAAGTACGTTAGATATGGACTGAAACAATTTGAGTGAGCTCACAAGCATATACTGATCGCTTATGCAAAACTCTTCCTTCGCTCGATCCACAGCGGTTCTTCCGATGTCATCTTTGTACTCATAATAATAAGCCCATGTGAATGTATGATGGTGATCAATGACGACACGGACATCATTCTTGACATGAATGACGTTTAGATGCACTCGTTTGAGAATAACTCCAAACATAGTGCCAATCTTGTAAGCTTTCTTATCCTTGTAATGGACAAACTTGAATTGCCTATTCAGCGGAGATAAGTCAATGTAGATAACATGTTGAATCAAGTGGTAACATATATGAAATACTCATTATTAGATTTCTAGATGATATAAGTCATTTCTAAGTGCTAGCAGATGTTAAAAACATGTTGTTTTCGTGTTGAGACTCATTTCAATTTGATGCAACAAATTTCTTATGTGTCAAAATGCTCAAAGTTAGATTTCAGGTTGAAATAAGTAATTTACTAAGAACTAACACATCTGAAAAAAATGCAAATAGCTCTGGGAGTAGTTTCATGATGTAATAAATTTCTAGGATGTAATCTACTATGCTGAAAATGTACTCACTCTTGACCGTTAGGCATAATGGGAATCTTAATGCCATGTGGAGGAATTTTTAGCTGTGTCCGCCCTCTCTTCTTCCTCCCTCGTTGAGATGGTGCCATGACACGTTTATTGGAGGTAGTGCTCTTTGGAAGACATTGCCACTGGAGCATGGTTCTAAAACTCGGTCTACCAAGCCGTATACTCGTACCAGGTCACTGACATGTTACTGGTAAGCAAAAAAACGTAGTTGATAGTTCTAACAGGGATAACCAGGCGAGTAAACGCTAACCGACCGTCTGAAAGGTGTTAGATAAGAGACGGGCACCACCTATTTCAATTTCATGGCCCACGGCCCACAAGCCATAGAGGCAGCCCATCAACGATCTTCTCGAAGCCGAGCACTGCATCTCACATGCTGCCCCATGTGATCCATGGATTAAGAATGGGTCAAGGGGTCAACCCTTTTGATTTTGGATCATATGGGTCGACCCTTTTTTATACATCATACAGCAGCACGGCAGCAGTGTTTGAGCGTTTATAATACTTCATACAGCAGCATAGCAGCAGCGTCTGATGTATAGCAGCATACAACAACATACCATCGGAAACAACATACAGAACAAGAGAATACTCCCAGCAGCATACAGCAGCATACAACAGCATATAATACTTCATACAGCAGCATACAGAGCATACAGAACAAGAGAATACTCCCAGTACATTCTGCAGCATAGCATTTCCCCTGATACTGTTATGGTAACCAAAATATGTCATACAAATACCATCGGAAACATTTGCAAACAAGCCATGGACAGCAGCCTGATGTACATTTGCAAACAACCAGTCATATATACCTTCAAGGCTCCTTCTACAAGGCATTACCAGTGGCTAAAATGGTCTCTGGACTCTTTCTTGCAGCCAAATGTATCGCTGATCGTTCTGCTAAAATTAGGTAAACAACTTCGTAGTGACGCACTGCAGAAGGAAGGGAGAAAGTTCATCATGTTGATCTTAGATCTCCACATGTAAATAACTATGCAAATGACAAAAGCATTGACAAGTGACAACCAACTAAAACTATCTAGGTATAAGGGGAAAGGAAAGAGCTCTTACTTCTTTTTAGATTTAAATCACTCTCTAGCTGAATGTTAAGAAACTCGTATAGTTTTTCTGCAAAAGTGATTGGGTTAGACTGATCGCACATTTACATATAAACCACAAAAGGAGCTTATCAGTGTGAAAATGAATATCACCTTCTTCGGCGTCAGCAAATTCAGGTGAAACTTGACCGTCATCTTTCACCATTTTCTGCAAAACAATCAACATAACAAAAGCAAATTAACTACAAAACTCATTCTTCCTGGTCAAGGAACAACATAAGTATCATCAGTTATACTTTATATAAGGAAGCAAACGGGAAAAATGCTTTTCATTATTAGAATCCGGTAAAAGATGAGGGGTAAAATGCCCTCGAGAGGTGAAACAGAAGGCAGGTGAAACTATGAGCAATTTACCTGATCCAATAAGTTATAGTCGAAGATCATCTTCCTCAATGAAGTCGTAGGTCGAATCCATCTTAAGTTGATAGGTACCTATGGTTCAAAAGGAAAGAAGAATTATTACATTTAAATTTCACATTGTCTCAGTAGAAACTCATGTTTATATAGAACAACCATTGTCTATTTAAAATTTTACCAGATGCTCTCAGCCAATCTTGTAGGCACACAAGTGCTTCAACTGTCTCGGGAGTCATTCAGCTTCGAAAATCAGAGACGACTCTCTGACCCGTGCTAAAAGCCGACTCGGATGCTACCGTTGAAGCAGGCATAGCCAAAACATCCTTAGCCATTCGAGCAAGAGTGGGATATTCAAGATAATTCATTTTGCACCACTTCAAGATATCAAAGTGACCACCTCGAGGGAGTGGGGGCTTCGCCAAATACGTCTCGAGTTCTGAGGACACCAAACTCGCCGAGCGGGCCTTAAGGCTAAGGTGATAATCCCAATCTGCCAGATGGTGACTTCCTTCTGCACCCATCTCCACATCACCACTTCCTTGAGGTACGAACTCTGAGGTGTCATTATTCAATTCAGCATATGCACCGAAGAACCGTCTGAACACCTTCTTCACTTTTACAAGTTTAGATATAGCATTACTCCCGAAAGCTTGGACAAAATGGAACTCGAGAAAGACAAACTTGAACTGTGGGTCCAAAATGACTGGAATTGATAATGACATCCATGACAATTTCCAATATTTATTGAATTTTTTCTGCATATATGTAACCATGTCGTGAATACCAGAATCAACCTTGGAACCTTCTCTCTCTAAGGCAAGCTTGACTTCCCAAATCTCATGAAACCACAAGTTTGAGGTGGGGTACTTCGACCCTAAAATCGCTTCCGTAGCATCATAGAACACTTTCAATAGTCCACACAATACTTTAGCCCTTTCCCAATCATCAAAAGCTGGTGTGTAGGCGTAGTTTGGATCTTGCAGCCCCAAAGAATCAAACGCTCTTCTAAATTCCATAGCTGCAGCAATCATCTGATAGGTTGAGTTCCATCTGGTCAGAACATCAAGACATGGGCGCAAGACTCGAGATATACCCAGTTGTGTAACTATCTCTTCAAATCTTTCCTTCTGAGATTGGGAACCCCGAATGTATTTCACACTCTCCTGAATCTTGTTGACAATGGGGTTGATAAATGACAAGCCTGCTTGGCATATCAAATTTAGGATATGTGCTACGCAACGCTGATGCAAAAACCTGCCGTTGCCAAGTAACACACGCTTAGCTAACAAGTTATCCTTCAACAACCTAGTCATTGCACCATTGTTGCTTGCATTGTCCAAAGTGATTGCAAATAACTTGTTTTCACAGTTCCACTCTTGGATGGCCTTCAGGACTGTGTTGAACATAGCTACACCAGTATGAGGTGTCTCCAACACAGAGAATTTTATGATTCTCTTCTGTAACTTCCAATTATCATTGATGTAGTGGACAGTGATGCACATATAGCCCAAGGTCTGATTAGATGTCCACATGTCCATCGTCAAGGAAATCCTTGAGTTTGAATTATTGAGTACTTCCTTAAGAGATTGTTTCTGCTCCTCAAATGCTTTGAGGCAATCATTCTTCAATGTTTTTCTTGATACCACCTTGAAGAGTGGATTTAGACTAAACACAAACTTCCGAAACCCATCATCCTCCATAATTGAAAATGGTAACTCATGCAACACAATCATTCTCACCAACTCTCTTCGTGTTACCTCAGGGTCAAAATTCCAATCCCTCAGAGTCACTCCATCTGGTGACATAACAATGGTATTCAATTGATCCATAACTCTAAGAGTCTCTTTCCTTTCTTTGCATCTCCTTAAATGACTGCGCAAAGCACTTGTTCCCGCCCCACGTTTAGCACCAATCTTTGC
The DNA here is from genome assembly GCA_036346405.1 of Phyllostachys edulis. NCBI lineage: Eukaryota > Viridiplantae > Streptophyta > Magnoliopsida > Poales > Poaceae > Phyllostachys > Phyllostachys edulis. The sequence continues at coordinate 23,896,960 of CM070556.1, read as the reverse complement.
ATTGCAATACTTGCATTGTCCCTTTATAACTACTCCATCGACACTGACAGACACATATTCTCTCCAAGCCTTAGACCTGAACTTTCTTCCATCTTCAACAAGTGAGGTCCCAACATCAACACAATCTTCGTCGTCCTCTTCATCACTTTCTTCGTCCTCATGCATTTCGGTGTCAATAGCAATGACTACAAAGGAACATTGGGGGAAAGATTATTTAAAAAGACTTAATGAAAAAAGATTAGAACTTTGCAAGAAAAATCTAACATTAACATTAACAGTCATATCAAGATGCAATAGGACCAATTATGAATCATGAGCTACAATAGGACCAATTATGCACACAGGGGAAGTGCATGCTATCTGGTAGTAGTTCACCGAACAAGAGCAAAAGAAGAGAGAGCACACATGACAGCATCAAAGTCCTTGCATTGCAATTCCAGATTCAAACAATTTCATTTCAGTAGCAAATGGTTCCATTTCATTTCTAATCCATTGAGACTCAAAGTGGTTATGCTGAGGAAGCACATCATCTATTTAGAGTGCTAACAGCATAACCAGAACCGGAAAGGAACAACAAGAATATGTATTGTGGGATGAAGCACTGGCATAGTATCATTATATGCTAGATAACAGATAATATAAACAACTATGCAGATAATGGTTCCAAAATTCCATATGCGATTTGGAGCAATGGGCACACTCAAACAATGCAATTCACTAATTCAGTAACAACATCCAGCCACCTTGCCCAGGAATTCTCAGTAGCAAATGGTTCCATTTCATTTCAGTAACAACATCCAGACAAGGCAGACACTACAATTTCAGATGAAACAATCTTCAGCATGAAAGATGAAATAGCATATGGTTCCATTTCATTATGGCTCTGAACAAATATTACAAGATACATTTAGAATGGATGAATGACTAAACGAATGGCATTGTAATGTAATGTATAACAACTGAAGACATCAATGTACACTGTGAGCTGCCCCTGCCTATCTACATGCAGCTAATTTTTGTAGGGAGCTCAATAGCCAAAAGAATAAAGAATTTGGGCAAGAATATCAGAATCTCTATACACATCAACATGATTACTACTCCTGACCCCTTTCTTGACAACTCAACAACAACCAGAAGACCTCATCGGTGTAGCAACAACTCACCATTAGGAGTACTGACGAGGGCAATCGGTGTAGCCATAGACCTCATCGCGGCAGAGTGCCTTGCCGCCGGAGACATCACTATCGTAGCCCTTGCTACCGGCGATGACGAAGAACAGCCTTGCCGCCCTTCTTGAATTTGGATCTCGCCACCACCGCCACCCTCCTCCTCGCTCCCACCTTCGAAATCACCCCCTCGGCCGCCCTCCTCCTCGCTCCCACCTTCGATCCGCCTTGATCCTCCACCCCCACCGCCGGCCATCACCCTCTTCCTCTCTCGCTGCTCGTGCTTGGCCGCCGCACTATATTGGCTAGGCTGCTTCATGTTCGCTTCTTTTTCCCCTTCTTGTCTGCGCAATGGAGGGATGCGGCGGATCGAGCGGCGGCAAGGTGGAGGCGGCGGCGCGTTAGATGCAGCGGATTGAGCGACGGTGGGGTGGCGGCGGGGTGGAGACTCTGTAGGATAGAGGGGGAGAGGCGAACTGAACGTTGATGCGAAGCTGTGAACGTTAGGGTCGACCCGATGATCCATCGGAGCGTTCGGTTATTGGGTTGTCGCCTCGATTTCTTTTTGGATAGATCCGGTGACCCATTTGGCCGATATTTTTGGAGCGGATCTGTGGCCCATTGGATCAGCCTGCTCCACGCCCACCTCTATCCCCGGTTATAGACAAAAATAAAATGAAAATCCAACCGGACCCACCTATTAGAAATTCCAGATTTTTAATAAATTTCTCTCAGGTCAAACTTTAGAGAGCTCGTTCTCCCTCGTTTTAAATCTAAATAATTTGTTTTTTATTTCTAAATTCATATAAATTCAAGTTTTTTCCATTAGTACAAAAATAATAATTTTTGGAGTTAATTTGAATTTTTTTTTATTTATGTGCATTTATTCGAAGTTGTCATTTTGTGCTTAAATAGATTCCAACGTCACCGAAGACTTCACCACTACTTCAGGACAAGACCAAAACCCAGTAATATCCACAATTGAGTAAGGCAAGTCCTTACAATTGATCATGTTGAACCTACTTTTCAAATGTAAATTATTTTGTTTCAAAGAATTACTTGCGTGCTTATTATTATTTATGAAATGCTATGTCAAAGGTTGATACCTAGCTATGCCAAATGTTGATATTATTATTCCCCTCTTTCATTGTTGATAACTACTCATACCTTGTCACCCTAGGTTAAATATTACATTAGTAAATTGCTATTCATTAAACAATAATGACTATTGGTTGTGCTTAGACAATACTTAGTGGTTGAATTGAATATGACATAAACATTGCCATTACAAGAATATAGGATATGTTGTGAATCGTAGTGTGGTAACGTGTGTTACCACTGGAAACAAGAAAATCTGAGTCGATTAAGGACCAAATCATGTGCTGCATTTCTAAACTACTAAGTCATGCAGCCACAAGTCTAGTATGAAATAGACCTGGCCAACTACTTTACTCAGTTTCTGGCATAAACCCTGCGCATAGAGGTTATTTTATATCGAGATGGGTTAGTAACTTCTAAAAACGGAGGGTCTCTCATTGAAAATGTGTCCTGTAACGGAGCATTCTGGGGTGCCCCATAGCGGTCACTGTCCTAGTGTTGAGTGGTTCCCCATCGGAGCTGGTCGAGTGTTGAGACTGAGTATTGGAAAAGCCTTGTTATGATCGTCTTCATCGCACGCCCAAGGAAGCATATCATGGACGACATTATGAGTTGATCATATCTTGTGGGTAAAGTTGTACAACCTCTGCAGAGTGTATAATATATTCAAATAGCCACATCCCCGGTTATAGACATTGTGCAAAAAGCCATACTTTTTAGTTTTAATAAAATGTGAACAGAGACACATGTTAACGAAAAACTAGTTGTAGCAATGATGTAGTTTGATGGAACCTTATGAGTAACTATAGGTGGATAGAACCTTGTGAGTAATTGTAGGTGGATGGAACCTTAGCGAGATAAGAATTTCTTACACAAATGAAACTTTGGTTTTGAAGTTAAAAGGCTAAGTCATGGGTTTGAAAAATAATTATAGTATTTGAACAAAACTTGCTTTGCGCTAAAATAACCATAATACCCCTCCTTTAGTAAGACTTGCATCTATATACTTGCATTTGCTATGAGAGCTTGCTGAGTACCATCGTACTCATGGTTGCTCAAATTTGTGGATTCAGAGTATGAAGCAGCAGACCCGTTGTATGGATATTTCTATGCATGCGGCTGTGGAAACGAGGAGGATGGCGATAACTAGGTCCTAGCCCTAGTTGATTGCTTGTGGCAATCTTATTGAGGCTCCTTCCTTTTGGTTTATTTACATTTCGCTGCTATTTACTATCTGAACTCGTTGGCCCCTCAACCTGTTATGTAAACACTTGGCCCTAAGGCCTATTTACGATGTTTCTATAATCTTAAGTACTCTTTTATTTATACGCATGTATAAATGTGATATTCGCCGATAAGTGTTCTGCGTGAGCTAGCTAGTGATCACGGGACTAGCTCACTATACACAGAAGGTCTGAATGCATATCCGGGCTCTTACATTGACACTAACTTGAAACAATGACTGGTAGAAAGCTAAGCACGTTAGATATGGACTGAAACAATTTGAGTGAGCTTACAAGCATATACTGATCGCTTACGCAAAACTCTTCCTTCGCTCGATCCACAGCGGTTCTTCCAATGTCATCTTTGTACTCATAATAATAAGCCCATGTGAATGCATGATGGTGATCAATGACGACACCGACATCATTCTTGACATGAATGACGTTTAGATACACTCGTTTGAGAATAACTCCAAACATGGTGCCAATCTTGTAAGCTTTCTTATCCTTGTAATGGACAAACTTGAATTGCCTATTCAGCGGAGATAAGTCAATGTAGATAACATGTTGAATCAAGTGGTAACATATATCAAATACTCATTATTAGATTTCTAGATGATACAAGTCATTTCTAAGTGCTAGCAGATGTTAAAAACATGTTGTTTTCGTGTTGAGACTCATTTCAATTTGATGCAACAAATTTCTTATGTGTCAAAATGCTCAAAGTTAGATTTCAGGTTGAAATAAGTAATTTACTAAGAACTAACACATCTGAAAAAAATGCAAATAGCTCTGGGAGTAGTTTCATGATGTAATAAATTTCTAGGATGTAATCTACTATGCTGAAAATGTACTCACTCTTGACCGTTAGGCATAATGGAAATCTTAATGCCATGTGGAGGCATTTTTAGCTGTGTCTGTCCTCTCTTCTTCCTCCCTCGTTGAGATGGTGCCATGACACGTTTATTGGAGGTAGTGCTCTTTGGAAGACATTGCCACTGGAGCATGGTTCTAAAACTCGGTCTACCAAGCCGTACAGTCGTACCAGGTCACTGACCTGTTACTGGTAAGCAAAAAACATAGTTGATAGTTATAACAGGGATTAGGGGTGAAAATGGATCAGATATTTTCTGACCGATTCGGACGAAAACGGATTCGGATTGTCCCGGATCGGATTTTTCTCAGATAATTTTCGGATCGGAAACGGATTCGGATTTTTTTTGTCTGGAACAGAAACGAATACGGTTGACATGATATCCGACGGAAACGAATACGAATACGGATTATCCGGATAAGCCTAATCCGGATATCCGGAATTTCACAACAGCTAAGGGCCCAGCCCAGCCTGGCCCACTTAGACACGTAAGTCACTTATAGCCTAGCCCAGCCTGCTCCTTCTTCAATCAATTCTTCAGACAACCGGCTTCTTCAATCAGTTCTTCAGACAACCGACGCCACGCCCGGCGAGTCCCCACTACGCCACACCACCAGTGAGTCCCCGCCGCGCCACACCGTCACAGCTTCAGGCCGCCCTCGCCTCGCCACCGGCCATCTCACCCGTCCCCCGCCGGTTCCCTGCTGCGTTGCGCCGCCGGCCACGCCGCCGCCTCCGCCGGCCACACTGCCCGTCCCCCACCAGCTCCCCTGCACCGTCACGGCTTCAGGCCGCCCTTGCCTCGTTGCGGTTCCGGTCCGGAGATCGCCATCAGCCAGAGGGGCCGACGGGAGGAGGGATGCGAGCTGCGGCTAGGAGGACGGCGACACAGGCGCGTCGGTGGGGAGGGAGAGAGAGAGCTGGAGGGAGTCGAGGTGGGGCTTCTTCCCACCGACGATGGAGGAGTCATCGCCGGGGGGCTCCCCGCGCTTGGGGGCGGAGAGGTGGAGGAAGTTGCGCTCGACGCAGAGCTTGGCGGCGGCGGCGAGTGCGGCGTGGTTAGGAGGAGAGGAGGGGCCGGCTGCTGTAGCGGCAGAGGTGAGGGGGGCCTGACTTATCGCAGAGGTAGGCACGAGGTGAGCTCATGGTTGGAGAAGGCGGCTCGAGGAGGGGGGGCTGCAAGGCTTGTGGAAGTGAGAAGAATGGGGGAAAAGAAAGATGAGGAAGAAGAATTCGGCTGGAAAGGATAGGGTGGAGAGAGAAAAGAGATTAGGGGGGAAAAGGAGAGAGATTAAGAAAGAAATCAGGAAAAAGGATTAGGGAAGAAATGAAAAATTAGGCAATTAGGTAAATTTTAGTAAAGATTAATCGTAATAGATCTAGTAGTAGAATAAGCACCAGTATTAATAAATACCAACACTGTGTAATTATTGGACCAAAGTATCAAACATATGTATAAGCCGCGCACGATTAAATGACATGTAATTTAAGGGGTTTTCATGTTCCGAAAAAATATCCGTGACCATATTCGTTTTGATTCGTATTCACTCTGTATTTGTATTCGATATTATTTGCATCCGTATTCGTATCCGGGGTATCTATATTCGTATCCGCATCCGGGAAAAAAAATGAAAACAAATATAGCAAAGTTATTATCCGTCCGTATTCGATCTGTTTTCACCCCTAACAGGGATAACCAAGCGAGTAAACGCTAACCGACCGTTTGAAAGGTGTTAGATAAGAGACGGGCACCACCTATTTCAATTTCATGGCCCACGGCCCACAAGCCATAGAGGCAGCCCATCAACGATCTTCTTGAAGCCGAGCACAGCATCTCACATACACGCAGGAGGCACGACACTAGAGCGCAAGCGCGGTCCTTCTCGCTAGAGCGCGCGAAGGGGAAAGAAGCACGCTAGGTTTGGGCGGCGGCTCCAACTACTCCAGCGACGGCGACACGAGGCCTTCTCCGTCGATGGTGACAACACTTGCAAGTACGGCAGTGCTTGATCTATACTCCATCTTGCGATTCTTGCCTCAATTTATCTCTCTCGTTCTCCCTCCTCCCCTAAGTTTGCGCCGCCTCTCCCTCTCTCTCTCTCTCTCTCTCTCTCTCCCCCCGATAGTGTTGAGACCCGAATATGTAAATCTAGACCAGTACACCTCTGTCTCTCTCTCTCTCTCTCTCTGATAGTGTTGAGACCCGAATATGTAAATCTAGACCATTTGTGTACTGCACTAGTTTAGGATTATGCTAGTACACACAATGACAACATCGATGAATATCAATCTATATAAGCGATTAAAAGGAATAAGCGACTACATTTGATAAGTAAATAAGGGTTTTGATCTTATAGTCAAGTTTATATTTATTTAGCCACACAGAACTTAGGCAAATAAAGAGAAATAGCAGTAGCGGAACGAAAAAAAACTTCAGCGGAACCTATCACTTGCCACAGGCAACCGACTGGGAAGAAGATCTAATGATCAACCTTGTTGAAGAACACCCCCTCCAAAGCAAAGTTAACTCCTTCAATCCTTCCTCTGAATGATGATTATAGCAAGAGTGAGCATATCTAGTACTCAACAAGTTGTACTATAGAATGCAGTTTATAGATGATGACTTATTCTAAAGGAAATGACTTCTATGGTTATTTTGCAAAATATAGCCGTTACAATTGAATATGAATAACAGATTGAAAGCGTACAATAAAATAATAATAAGTAAACAAGAGTTACCATAGAGGTCACAAAGCTTAATTCAATTTGTTTCACACAGCTTTCCCTCCCACGTTGTTTTCATAGAATTTTGGATTGTATTGGCCCTATAGACAACCGTAATTCCTAAACTAGCCTCACTACCATCAGAATTCTGTCTTTGGCCCTCGCTAGCACTGCTGTCACGGGAGCGCAGAGGTCGCTTCTCGCCATCGTCGTTAGCAAGCACCAAGTCATTGTTGCCCCCGTTGGTAGCACCAAGGTCTTGCTGCTCGGAAAGTAGAAGCAAGGTGCTACTGACGGGGACGGCAGTAGCTTGGCCCCCCCCCCACGCCGCTTCGCAAAAATGAAAAAAAAACCGATTAGGGTTTCCAGCGAGATGGGATTAGGGTTTCCAGTGATGTAGGGTTTCGTTCGGATTAGCGCTTTTACGAATACGAAATTTTTTTTAGTCATTTCAATTAGGGTTTCAACGGGCAGTAGTATTTGTAAAAAAAACATTCATTAAGAAATATGGGCACGGAGGTTTGTAAATTAGGGTTTTTTTTTCTCCAAAATCAGGGTTTCATCGCAGTTTCAATATTGTTTGTAGTAATTTCAAAATGTAGGAAATGATTTTAGAAAATTACGAAACTTTATGTGGAGCCTCCCATCACAGTGTTGTTGCTTCTGTAATTTTTCTATTATTTTATTCGTTCAGAGAAAGGATGATTGATAAGCATATCAGACGAGTATAACTTTGAGGATGTCGTCCAAGCAAACTTTGTCTGCCGAAATACTTGTTGTCTTTTAGAAGGAGGAAAAGGCACCAGTACTATTGGAGTCTCTCCTCGATGAAGTTGTTTGAACGTATACACGTATATAGCCAGGCAGTCGATGAAGTACTTTATGAAGCTTATACAAAATATGATTGAAGGGGCTGAGAACGCTCGTTGTGATTATGAAGATGCCCTAAAACATGGAGCCTCTCCTCGATGAAGTCGTCTTAACGTATATGTGTATATAGGTAGATAGTTGATGAAGTACTTTATGAAGCTTATACAGAATATGATTGAAGAGGCTGAGAACACTCGTTGTGATTATGAAGATGCCCTAAAACATGGAGGATTCGATGTCGGTGCGAATGGTTCTTTCTGGGATTCCACTAGAAGAGGCATACTTGCAATATAGGTTTGCTTTGATGGCTTAGCCGAGACACGGAACCAGAAGTACATTAGAGTCTGCAGATAGAAGCACGTTACACGTAGTCACATGGCATGGTGGTTCGGCTAATTGCTTTAGTCAACCTCGCTACTACTACGGTACACTGCGACACAAGCATCCGGACCATGTAAGTAAACATGCCTTTAGGGGATAGTAAAAAACATGGCGGCTAGGACGGGGGACTACTACGGAATGACCTAACCTACTGCGTGGACCGGGGCCATTTTCCTTTCCTTGCTAGCTCAGCGTTGAACTCCTTGCCGGCCTCTTTGGCCTTGGCTACAATTTCCCTCTTTCTCTCGCGCTCCCTCTCGCGAGCCTCGCTCTCCTTGCACCTGCACGCCTCCAGATGAGCCTGCGTCTCCCGATGTATGCGCTCGTTGTGCTCGTCGCTACGGCGTCGCTCCTCTAGGATCTCGCGATCTCTTTGTTCATGCCACTCGTCCATGTCGAGAGACCACTAGTCATGTGGGTGGATCTCATGGTCGATCCACTTGCGGTAGCCACATAGCAGATCCGGGGACTACAGGTACACGGGAGAGGTTGTTAGTGTGTACTTTGAAAGAGAAATAGTACGGGAACACACTGTAACTGGTCCTTACCGGCTGCCGATAGCTGCTCGTGACCCGACGTCGGTCGGGATAGTCACTGGAGTAGTTCGCGCAACCCCAGTAACACATGCCCAGGCTGAGCGGATGCTTGGACTTGAAGAACTTGCATCTATCCCTGCACCAACAGAGGCGCGCCTCCCCGGGCGGGTGTTGTGGCTAACTTCGGTTGGAGCGTTCGGCATGGGGTTCTTGCTTAGGGGGGACGGGTTCTTTGCTATGGGGGTGGGGTTGCTGCACGGGGGGCTTCATTACGAATGCGTGCCATGTAGGCACGCATCTCTTGTTCGATCCGGACCCTAGTAGCCCTTGCTCGGTCGTCCTCCTCCCCAGCAGCCCTTGCTAGTTCGCGGATTCGGTCCCATTGCCTCTGCCTGTCGTCCATCCCGGCGTGGTGAAGGAAGCTCTGGTGTAGTGTTGGGTTTGGTTGTGTAGTGTTGGGTTTGGTTGTATAGTGTGGGGTTTGGTTGTGTAGTGTTGGGTTTGGTTCAACCCCCTTTTATAAGCCCCAGGGTTGGCATGGTGTGGTTAATTTCGTGCAGAGTCCTGTCTTTTAGTTCTGAAAAGCTGAGGAGGTAGAGTGTTGTCTTGTCGATCTGAAAAGCTGGCGAGGCATAGTGTTGTCACGTCTTACTTTGTAGAGAGAAGTCATGTCTTGCTTTGCAGAGTGCTGTCTTAAAGGTCTAAAAAGCTGGCGAGGCAGAGTGTTGTCACGTCTTTCTTTGCAGAGTCTTGTCTTTTCGGTCTGAAAAGCTGACGAGGTGGTCAGGGTTGTCAAGTCGATCTGAAAAGCCTAACCCTAAACCTAAACCCTAAACTACGCAAATCTGTCTCCTTTGATCTTATCACTGCGCAAAAGCTAGCCCATGTGGTCTTATTACTGCGCAAAGCTGCCTCGTTTGGTCTTGTCACTGTCCAAGGCTGTCTCCTTTGGTCTTATCACTACGCAAAGCTGCCCTGTGCGGTCTTGTCACTGCACAAAGCTGTCTTGTCTGGTCTTGTCACTGCGCAAAGCTGTCTCCTTTGGTCTTATCACTACGCAAAGCTGCCTTGTGTGGTCTTGTCACTGCACAAAGCTATCTCCTTTGGTCTTATCACTGCGCAAAGCTGCCCCGTGTGGTCTTGTCACTGTGCAAAGCTGTCTCCTTTGATCTTATCACTACGCAAAGCTGCCCCGTGTGGTCTTGTCACTGCGCAAAGCTGCCCCGTGTGGTCTTGTCACTGCGCAAAGCTGTCTCCTTTAGTCTTATCACTACGCAAAGCTGCCCCGTGTGGTCTTGTCACTACGCAAAGCTACCTCATTTGGTCTTGTCACTGTGCAAAGCTGCCCTGTTTGGTCTTGTCTCTGCGAAAAGCAGCCAACCCTGTCTGGTCTTGTCATCTGCAAGCTAATACATTACCCGCTTTGTTAGCCTTCCCCTGTGGGCTATAAAATGCACACCCCACGCTCCGAAAGTAGGACCACTAGACCCTTGAAACCGTAGGAAGAAGAACCTTCTCTGTTGTACAGTAACATACGATGACAGATGCCCAGGGACCAGTCCAATCGAGGTCGCCGAAGCAAGACCTTCCCCTGGAAAGGAGGGAGGACTTCGGCCCTAACTACCGGTTGATGCCGAACAAGCGTGCTCAACTGGTATGGCCGAAATGCAGACACAGGGAGGATGCTGTCTTGCAAGTCTTGGATGACCTTTTTGATGGTGGACGACGTTTTTTCCGATGCCCACACTCTGGGGTAAATAGTTTTGTTCATGTTACTGCTAATACATCCTCCATACTAACCGTCCCTTGCAGCAGATGGCGAAATGCAACTTTGTCCGCTGGATCAATCCTCCCCATGAATGACATGTTGTGATGTACGTGGATAGATTGTAGAACCAAATCTTTGAGTTGGAGGTGCGGATTGACAATCTCAACGAGGAAAATGATGACATCCGGCAACAGATGCAGTGCGAGAGGGGCAACGAGGAGGTTGTGAACATAGGAAGTTCCTATGATCCCACGTGCTGCTACGCGAACCCTAGCTACATATATGTGTGTGCCACTACAACGACGGCCATCCACGTCCGAGGCGCCCCCATGTAGAACACTCTATGTGGGTAGCGAGAGGCACTTTCTACCATTAGGCACGGGCGGAGAAGCTTGTACCTCGGTAGTCTCCCATTCTGTACGCACTTATGTTCAATCTCCTAAAGCATGTAACTAAATGGTGGATGTGTCATTGCGGTTGCCTTTTATCGAGTTGACATGTTGCATCGATGTGTCGCGTGCTTTAAGTTATAGGCATCGATATGCATTGAACGAACTTATTCATGGGTAGATAATGTTACTGGTTTATTCTCATTCATGATGGACTGCGATGCATAGATAAAGAGTGGACATTAAATCTCATTACAATTGAACTTCTAATTGGCAACAACAAGAAATAATAGAAGAAAGACTGCAAAACTAACTAGCTTAACTAATTTCTGAAGCATGTTCTCAACTCTTTCCATCCTTTCATCTAGTCTTTTAAGTCTATTCTCTTCATTCTGCGTTGGTGGGTCAGAGGGTCGAGCCACCGGACGAAATGCAGCAACACCACGAGAGTCATCTTGCAAGGCAGCAATTTGCATTGCAATATCTCGAACCACTGCAAAGGCCACGGGGAGTAACTGGTCGTTCGCATCAGCTACAACGGCGGTGAGGATGGTACCCTTGTACTTCCCACATAGGAAGGTGCCATCCATTGTCAGCACGGGACGATAATGCTTGAACCCTTTGATCGCCTAACTGAAGACCCAGAAGACCCTTTCAAGAACAAAACAATTGGGCCCTTCCGTCGGGTGCACCCGGTCAAGCTTGTTTATGTATGTCCCAGGATTTGATTCTGCGATTTGATGCAGCATCCTTGGGACTAAGTTGTAAGCCTCTTCAAATGTGCTGAACATTTGCTCCATGACCTTCCGTTTCGCCCGCCATGCCATCTTGTAGCTGACCGCGAACCCCACCATATTGGCAACATTCGCCAGTAGGAGCTTTGGCGAAATGGACACATCTCCAGCGACGAGGTGGCTTATCAGGCTGGCAACATATGAGGACGTCATGTTGCGGTGCCCTTGAAGCGGCTCAGCTAGCTCGCATGTGCGGTCCTTCAGCACCGTTATCCAGAAGCCCGTGGCTGTGGCTGTGAACCGCTGCGCACGGACCTTGTCAGCATAGGATTCATTAACACACCTAACGATGTAGGTGTCGGGGTTGGACCTCTGTACCCGATACGTCCAACCAATGTTAATGGCGTATCTAGCAATAGCATGCTGGGCGGCGCTCTTGTTAGGGAAGCGCTGCCCTAGGAGCAGGGTGTGCTCATTGAATCCCCACTTGGCCCCCTCCGACTGTGGCAGAACCAACGATGTCGTTGCAACATCATCCAATCTTGAGGAATCGTAAGAAATGTTGGTGGTCAGAACACCACCAACTACACCTCCCGTAGCAGCTTCTCCATCTTCGTCGTCTTCAGAACTAGTTGTTTCCACATCCTCCTCGCTTTCCATCTCTTCCGCCTGGTCGGCCAGGTACTCGTGGCAATCAATATGGGCTGCCCACCATCTCTCCACTCCTTCGTTGGGCTCGAAGTTGTCGGCACGCCTCCTTAGGTCTCCATCACCCACTTCCTCGCCCGCGTCTCCTCCAACATCGGAGACCAACGTAGGCTCCTCCTCACTAGCAGCTTCACCAGAACCACCCACACCAGATGTCCCCGTGCTCTTCACAAACTGAACATAGACCATCGGTCGCGCATATATCACAACAGCAGGGTTGCAAACAGCCTCCATGTAATAGGCCCATGAAGTGTCACTTGTCACCTTCATAAGTTGCCAAACTGTCTTGTCTGCACCACCCACCACCAAGGCATACACCGCCTCGATGCGTAGCTTCTTCCTTGTAGTGGCGCGATCGAACGCAGAACGCATGCACCGTCTTAGCTCCGAGAGGCTCATGTCCTTCAGACCCGGCGCCCGGATCACGATCCGGCCACAATTTGATAGGTCTGCCCCGTACGGCCCGTCGCGTACGAGAGCGTCCCCGTGGAACACGAACAGATCTTGAATCTCTGCCATGAAGTACCTAACACAGGTGTATATGAAACCACTTATATGCAATGCTCATACCATCCACTTATTTGTGGGGTTTCCAAATGAATTCTTCTACAAATTTAGTCATGCCCGCCCACTTTACACCAGCCTTTTATACTCCATGTTTTTAATTCTATTTCTGTTGCGTCTAATGCACATTTCAATTACATGTTAAACCACCTCGGAATATTTTCAAATTTTAGGTTCAAGTTCCTGACACTTCTGTAACTTGTTCATAATCTAATGTACTACTCGACATAAAATTACATGGTTGCAGGTTCAATTCTATTTCTATTTAAACATCTTGCGAAAAATTACAGAATACTAGTGGAGATAAAAATTACATGGTTATCTATGGAATAAAATTTCATGACCAACAAATATTGATTCATCTCAATTGTAGTTTATATGAATTTTCTATGACATATTGAAGTTAATTTAATTTCTAGTATAAAAATAATTCCTAACCGAATTTATTCCAATTATGAAATTTTCTGTGGTAGTAACAAGTTTCAAACCTATTCTAAGCTGAAGTACAATAAAAAAGGAAACCAACAAAATTTGTTTCACTAAAATTGGAGTTCATTTCAAATAGTTATGAATTTCATGGTTAGCTAGAGAATCAAAATTCATGACCAACAAAAATTGATTCATCTCAATTGGAGTTCATACGGATTTTCTATGAAATGTTCAACTTATTTCAATTTATACTGTAAAAATAATTATTAACGAAATTTAATTCAAATTCGCATATTTTCAATGGCAGTAACAAGTTTCAAACCTATTCTAAGTTAAAGTACAATAAAAATGGAAACCAACAAAATTCATTCCACTAAATTTGTTACTTTCAAATAGTTATTAATTTTTTAAGTTGTTTGAATTTACAGTGCAAAAATAAACCACTTTACAAATTCCTAATGCATTTATAACTTTTTATACCTGAGCTAAACCTAGCCTCTGCCACTGACATGCGGGGTCTACTGTACAGTGTTCTTTTTCATTTAATTTCAAAATTAAAAGCCTACTGACAGGTGGGGCACGTTTGTCATTTACTCGGTCCGTGGCATAGTGCATGAACCGAAGGTCAACATGCCCGGTCAAGGGTCCATGGACCACGACGAAGGCACGCGCTGCAGTGGGAGTGGGACCGTAGTAGCGACACTAAGTCTTCTAATTACGTGCTAATCACACTACGTCTTCTAATTATGTGCTAATCACACTACGTCTTCTAATTACATGCTAATCACACTAAGTCTTCTAATTTTATGTCCGAACGCTAAGTTCAAATACACCTACTACACAACCCTAACTACTTAGTTGCTACAATAAGAATCTATCATTCATCTAATTACATGCTAATCACATTGCTAAAACCATAGTCGTATGTGAATGACAATTACCTTTTCTAGGTGCTCACAAGACGATGCTCAACTTCCGCAACTGTGTGAGCTTGAATTGCTGCTTGGCTTCTCCCTTCTCTTCCTCTAGCTCTCTTCCCTCTCTTCCTCTCTGGCTCACTTTCCTCTCATCCTCTCTGGCTCTCTTGCTCTCAGCTTCAATGTGAAAACAGCGATGGCCATTGTTGCTTCGCATTTGACTCGTTTTATTCAGCGTGAGGGAATCTGGGTAGCAGAGCATCGCGCATCCAAAATTCATCCACGCGTAGGGGCCAGCTAGGGGAGCACGGACCGAGTGGCGTGGTGGGGTAGCTGGTGCGGCGGGCGCTACGGGCGTGGCAGAGTGGCGACTTCGCTGCGTGCCCGTCGGCAATAGGTGCCTACTACCGTCATGGCAGTAGGTGCCTACTACCATGCCGCACCGCAGCAGCTCGGTTGCTGCCGTCGCACTCGGCAGCAGGTGCCTGCTGCGGTCCCACATGGTAGCATGTCTCCTCCTGCGGTCCTGCACCGTAGCAGGTACCAAGAGGTGGCCAAATTTGGAAATTTCAGGTTATGGGGGCTACTTTTGGAATTACGGTGGTCTACAGGGCCATTATTGTCCAAAATTTGTTTTCATAAAATCTCCCTTTTTGGTAAATCACTGATGTCTGTGACCGAGGACACGGCTATTCGAATATGTTATTAACACTCTGCAGAGGTTGTACAACTTTACCCACAAGATATAATCAGTGCGACCAACACCAATCGTAATAAAATCTTTCAGAAACTTTATCTTAACAATTGACTCTCCTGATGTGCATACAACCAACATGAAACCTCACCCAGCTCGTTGGTCTGATGCACACCGTTGGACCTGGAGACGGCGAACCGCTTATAAATGCAATCCGCACCTCCACCTATCACTGAGCACTTAACCTACCCCCTGAGTAGTCAATGTCGAGACTCCATAACTTACTAAGCTAGGCTTGTGAGCCTATCCCATACTAGGCTTGTGGTAGTACAATATGGATCAGTTCAATGATACACAAAGTTAAGTCCTTAATTGACCAAAACGAGACTGTCAAATTACACTAAGCCAAGACTGTCAAATTACACTAAGTCACAAAGATTCACAATTTCCAATCACAAAGTCAACCATGCCACAATCCTTTCCACTCGCCCTAGTCTAAATCTTTTTTCCACCCTGTTGATTAAGTGCAAAACATGTCATCAACAGGTGACAACATACAACACACATGTTTTCATAAAATGTTCCATAATAACTTAGTCAAGTATGAAATTAATATTTCAAAATGATATCAATGACCCGTTGCAAGTCTAAGCATACTAATCATGTCTAACCAACCCACGTTGATGCTATGATAATACCAACTAATAGTTTAACCAATCTATGGTGACAAATGATCATGGTAATACAATTCATAAGGGTGACATAGGCAAGTGGGTTGTATAACTAATCTCAAAATAAGTAAAGCATTTGATAATTGAATTAGCGATGCAATAGTTTGAGTCAAAGTAGTTTTGTAAAACTGAGTGCAATATGATCAAAGCACAACTTTTATTGGTACAACTCTTGCTCTTGGCCTTGGTCTTGATTTTGAGCAAATCCCCTTCCTCGAACGCTCCCAAAGTATTGATGTCTAACACAACGAGAGAGGAGAAACACAAATAAATACCAAATAGAGAGAAAACAAACTCAAAAAATTATAATAAAAACACTTGAAGGTAGAGCTCCATTTTATATGAATTTAGAAACTTGAGCGAGCTCAATCGGAGTTCGTATGAGGGAGAAAGGGTTCTTGGAAGTTGATCCGCTGAGAAATTCGGGAAAAAAGAAAAAAGGAGAGAAAAACTAACAAGTGGGGCCCACTGGAAAAATAATTTCTAGAAATTAAAATAATTCCCAAAAAATTAAATGAGTCACTAACCGATGGGACCTACAATTTATGGACCGGGTTCACGGGCTCAAGTTCACTGTCTACGATGGACTAGGTCTATGGAATAGGGCTCTCACATGTGGGATCCGCACTTTAGTGGATTGGTTCACCACGGACCAAGTCCATGTAGGTTTGGATCTGGGTGCGTGAGTTCTGGGATGGATATTCACAATGGGCGCAAGAGGGGGGACCTATCTGGTCGTGAAGACATTCAGTGTTGAAACTGTAGTGGGCAGAATTGGATTAAGGAGGAGCTTTGTAAAGCCCTTGTGATGATCATTTAGTCGCGCACGTAAGGAAGTGTGGTCAGACACTTTAAGTTGATTTATCTCTTATGGGTAAAGTTGTACAACTTCTGCAGAGCTAAAACTGTTTAAACAGTCGTGTCCCTGGTTATGGACAATGCTCAGGAATTTCATACAAGAGATAGAGTTTCTTTATAAAACTGTGTCAGAAGGTGAATGAGAGGTTCACTTGGAGAATGTGATGTTCGCTTGGTGGATGGGATATTCACTTGGTGGTTTGGTTGGGAAGTGAACATGAGGGGAGGTTCACTTGTTCTTTCAAAGCAATTATTTATTTATTATTCCTTTCAATTACGCATTTCAATCTATTTACTGTATTTACTTTCAATACTCGCTTTCTGCAAAAGAACCATACAACTATTTCTTTGTTCAAACCTTGCATGAATATTAATTGCATATTGTTACCTATGACTTGTTGAGTACTTTATATACTCCCAGCTTTATACTCTGCTACTCAGTTGAGAAAAGTCAAGTTGCTCAAGAGTTCTACGAAGGGGAGTTCTTTGAAGGCTTTGTGAGTTAGGATGAGTTCTCCACTCGATTGTCTGTGGGCATGTTGATTGGTCTTTCCAAGTTTTCTGTTCCGCTGCAAGAGTTTATTTGTTTCTTTAGCCCTATGTGGTGAGTTAAGTAAACGTTGACCATAAGGTCTAGTTATTATTACTATTTATTATTTTAAGATCTTTTTGGTTAAATTGATAAATATATGGTATTTCATCGATGTTTCCTGTGTGAGCTAGCTAGCTATTGATCAGGGACTAGTTTAGAATGCACATAGGGTTTCGGATGTGTAAATCCAAGTCTCGACAATGGTGGTAGCAGCCACGGCGGAGCAAGCGGAGGGGCTCAACGGAGAGAGGAGACGACGAGGGTCACGCCAGGTCATGCGTGAATGTGAGGGGACGATGGAGTCGACCGGCGGCGAGGTTTAAGCGGCGGTGGCTCTATGGGTTTCGATGACGGCGGGCTACGGTGGCGCTCCAGCAATTTTGAGGTGGGGGCGGGGTAGATCTAGTCGATGTGATCCTGACGGTGGTGACCAAGGCGGCTAAGGGTCACCGACGGTGACAGAACTTGACGACAAAGGCGGTGGTAGTGATTTCCTTCTCCACACGATTCCGATGGCTAGGTGACAACCTTGAGGCGGCGACTCGGGTTTTCGGGCGTGGTGAGAGGCAGGGTGCAGAAAGCGAGGGTCGGGTGCCCTTAAATAGCCCGACGAGGTGGAGTCCCAAAAGGAGATGGCGGCAGGAAAGAGGAGTCTGGGTCGGGGACGAAGACGATGCCTTGATAGGTGGGCCCCACGGTAAGCGATAGTGGCAAGCGCGCGGGGTGCGGAGCTGCAGGCGTGTGCAGGATTAGGCCGGGGAGAGAATAGGAATGGGCTGGGGAAATGGATTTCGGCCCAAAGCCTTCCAACCTTTTTAATTTAGTTTTTCATTTTAGAAAATACAAGAAAATAGAAAATGGCAAGAAAAATATCAAATGAAATTGGAAAATTTCCAGAAAAATATGTAAAATATTTCTAAGCACCAGGAACTGAAATAAAATGGTTTTGAAATTAATTTATGTTTGTACTATTCACATTAAATCATTTTGACTTCTAAAATCGCATTTAAGCTTTTTAAATTCAAATAAAATTTGGTGAAATTTTCCAAAGGGTTAAACTACTCAAATGGGATTTTTGAAAGCCAAAAATTGGGATGTTACAGATAGCCGCAGCAGTCTGTTGTGTACCTCTCCTTCCTTCGGTTGCTATTTGATCTGGATGGATGGGATAGCATGCAGGCAAGGAGGGAGGCAGGGAGTGGTTATTTGATCTGGATGGTAATGGTATAGTTTAATTTGGATAATTGGATTTTGGGATTATTTGATGGCATCGGTTGTTACTATTTGTACTGATGGGTGATGGCATCCAGCATCTTGTTGCTACTATTTCTACTTAGAGTACTTGTCTATTTGATGGATTATCTTTCTATTTGTTGTTGAAGTTCATGAATCGTTGTTCACTTAGTTATTCTGACATTGTTGTAGGCAGTGGACGTTTGAATCCAATGGCAAATGAAAGTGAAGAATCGCCTCAGCCTCAACCTAATACTCGAGGCCCTCAATCTCAGCATGAGCCGTATGTACCCAACACAGATGACCCTGGTTGGAAATACGGCTTCCTCCCTAATAAGCAAGAACTAGGAAGAGTCAAGTGCAAGCTTTGTCCATAGCTTGTATCTGGTGGGATAAATCGCTTCAAGAGGCATATTGCACATATCAAAGGAGATGTCGCTCCATGCGCCAATTCTGACGCTGAGGCAAAGAAGCTTTGCACGATGATGCTGCAAAGGCGGCGGAGAGAGCTGAGGTAGACATCTACGGTGAAAAAGAAGATGATGAGATTTTGGAAATTGGATCCAAAAGAAAGCAAACAAGGGGCCCAATGGATAAGTATAAGCTTACTAGACTTAAGGAGGGAGACTATACACAGACATATGCGTTAAGGATTCTTTTGCCAAGAACGAGAGGGAAAATGTGAATGATCATGTGGCACATTGGGCATACAAATGTGGCATCCCCTTCAATGCTCTCCCTGATAAGTCATTCCACAAGGCTTGTGAAGCAGTTGGTCAGTATGGCCGAGGCTACAAGCCTCTCACTGCATATGAGTATTCGGAGTCGCTGTTGAAGAAGCAAGTTGACCAAAATGAGAAGAACTTGCAAGAAAGGATATTTGGGAGGAACACGGCTGCACCGTTTTGACCAATGGTTGGACCAGGGAAAACGATTTCGGCAAAATTTCCCTGGTTACCGGCGATTTTCAGTCCTATCGGTGTGACCCGGTAATAAACAGTACCAAGCAAAAAAATTCGGCCCATTTTGAAATCCCAGCCCGGCCCATCCGAGCAGATCCTTCGTGCTCCTATCCCCTCTCTTGCTCTGCCCTAACCCCCAATCTATCGCACGCGGAGGTGATTTCGACGGCGCCTGCTTCCGACTGAGCTAAGGCGAGCACTCGAGGTCCATCCCTTCGGCGCCACCGACTAAGCCGTTGCCGTTTTCCCTGGCCGCGAGGTCCACCTGCCAGGAGAACAAGACGGTCACAATTAGCGTCTACGTCATGGAGAAGGTCGGGATCTTGGCTTCTTGGTTTCTGGTTTTGTTCTAGTGGTCCTTAATTGTGGTTCTTGGTTTTCCCTTCTTCGATCTTCTCCCTTCTTTTCCTTGTTGTTTCAACCTATATCCGATTCTTGATTGATTCGTGTTCTTGCTTCTCCAATGTTAGTTGTTAATCTTGCTGTTTAGCTAGTTGCTAATATTAGTCTTGTGTTTTATATTTGCATGGCATTGTAGATGAGTCATCATGACATGGTGCATGCTTAGTATGGCGCCTGAAACGTGCAAGTTCACGTTGGGCAGCTAGCGCGCATCTGTACGTGTGTTATGCCATGATCCTAGGACGTGATATGGCACGTCCTCCGCAGGATTATTGGCCTAAGTTTAGGATGCTATTTTTGGTAGCTTTGCTGTACGTATCGAGCAAGATAAGAAGGAAAGAAAACAGAAAAGACGTAATCACGTACGCGTCGCCAAAAATATTGATCGTCTTCCTCGCGTGTCGAAACCAAACAAAATTTCAGAAAATTCAAAATTTTGAAATATTTTGGTTGAATTTGATTTTCTTTCCCGATTTGGACTTCCCTACCCATGTCCCGCTTTCCCCTTTGGGAAATCTGTTTCCTTCACTCGGTGGCGCTTTCTCCCCGTGCGCCACCTCCTTCTTCCCCGTTGTCATCACCCGTGCGTCATCGCCTCCAGCGCTGCCCCTGTCACCCGCCACCTCCCGGCTTTGCTCTAGTGGGAGAACCGGGCCACCTCACCGCGCCACTCCCTTCCCATCTCCTGCTGCGCCACCTCCCGCCCCGCTCCAGTGAGAGCACCGCCACCTCCCGCGCCACCGCTCCCTCTCCGCCTTCAATGCGCCGCGTGTACCCATGCCTCCACCTCGCCCCCTCTTCAAAGCTGCCGCTAGCCCATGCTGCCACCTCCCCGCCCGGCACCGCCCAAATGCTCCCCGCCGCACACTTCGCGGCCGGCTCCCTGTACCACGCCCTGCTCCCACCGCCTTCGAGTGGCTAGAAAAGCCGCCCCGCTCAGCCTTCATCACCCACACCAAGCTCTTCCCCCTCCCCACCCACCTTCATCCCCAGAGCCGGCCAAGAGCTGCCGCCGCCACCCCAACCCACCAAAAAACCCCAGCCCGCAAAAGCCCTAGAGGTAAGAGCACTTACCTCAAGCTCCCCGCACCGCTCCCCTTCGTCGCCGACTGCCACCGCCGCGGCGCTGCCGGTTCCCTTCGCCTTCCCCTTCCTCCGTGCAGAAGCGCCACCGGCGTCTTCGTTTCCTTTGTCCCACTTGCAAGCGCCGCTCTGGCCATTCGGCCGAGCGCGCTCGGCCTTTAAGGCCCGGCCGACATGGGCCGTGGGCCACATAGTAAGAAGCCGACCCAATTACTGTTTAAAAGCTAGCCTTTTACTGTTGTTTGTACAGTAGATTCCCTTCACTATTCACCCAAAAACCACAATTACTGTTCATAGCACAGTAACCCTAGCTACTGTTCACAGGCATTACTATTTTATAGTAATTGCTGTTCTTTTGTCAAATCAGTGGATCCTATTACTATTCACTAATCCATGTTCGATTGTGAATAGTAAATTTTGTACTATTCACTATCTGACACTTTTTCGTCCGAAACCCTAATTTGACACTTGATACCCATTCTGACCATCTCGAGCCCAGAAAACCCATTCTTGACTCCGATCAGCTATACCAAGCTTCCATTGAATCTTTTTACCTCTTTAAGTTGCTTCTTTATCTCTTTTCTATATTTTTGTTGCAGTTGGATTCATTTTCTAGGCTCATTCCTTGTCGAGCCGGATTTTACTTGGTTTATTTTATTGCATTATTTCTCGTTAGATCACGATTTTGACAACCAGAGTCCGGAAGACGCTGGACAAGACCAGTATCCACAGGATTTTGTGCAAGAAAGCAAGTTGCATTAATTCCTTGAACATTTTGAACCAACATTTCATATATTTATTATTACTTTCATTATTGTATTTGTGCCAATTATTTTAATTATCGAAATAATACTTTTGAATACCATGATAATTAGATAAATCCTATTACCCCACATACAAACCTACCCAGCACTTGTAGACCATATTCACCTTGACAAGTTCACATAAAATATTAGCTATATAACTAGCTTTGTCACACAAATGTGTTTATCAATCAAAAGCAGTATTGGCGGGCTACCAATGGTTTTGGTGGAAAGTTGAGGGTTGTGTCTAGGAAGTTGGACAACCTAATAGACTTGTGAAAAAAGTGAGTCATCAGTGAGATCTGGAGATGGACAGCCACGAGTTGGTGTTAGGCTATCGCCTCACTAGATGACAAGTAAGGACAAGAACCTTGTGCCAAAGTAGCAGACACAGAAAACTGCTCAACCACAAGCGTGGTCATTACTCCCTGGCTAAGTACACTACTCATCCGATTGAATATCTACAGGAAAGCTAACTGCTCTTATGTGATAGAGTAGTTGCGGAACTGGGGTGTGACAGGAGTGGGCCTGAAGGCACACTCGATAGTCTACACACAACGGTAGGTGCCGTCAGCATAGGGGTGTAAGATCCACGGGGCCGGTGGAGTCTCCCTAGGGCTGTATGGAGTTAAAACCTACCGGGTAGAGGCTAGAAGGGTTGAGCAGTGAAAAGGTTTTGTTATCTCAGCTCAGTCGCACGCTAACGGGTTGCATGTCTATGATCTGACAGTATGAGTTTGAGATATCTTGTGGGTAAAGTTGGGCAACTCTGTAGATTGTATAAAAAGGTATTGGAATACACCGTGCTTCCGGTTAATGAAGTTGTGTTATAGGTGATTCCAGTACATAAAGCATAAGTAGAGTTTTTGAGATAGTAAGTTGGTAATTGAGTTTGTTGAGAAACCCTTGATGTTATTATTTATTATTGTTTTACTGTTTTAAATGTAATCTGCTTTAGCTTCAAATTGCATCCACATATGCCTATTAAGGTAAGCCCTAACCATCCTTTGAACTCCTTGCATATAATTATTTAGCTTTTCCATGTGGCTTGTTTAGTACGGAAGTTGTACTCATTCTTGCAAAATCTGCAAAATCATCTACAGAGGAAATATGAGAAAACCTTGAGGATCTTGATGAAGAAGGCTTTGGTAGGATCACCAGATGGCAGTGATCACAGTTTTTAGGTCTCGACCACGCTTAAGCGTACCTGTGGTTTAAAGTTCTTTTGTCTTGTATTATATTAACTTTGGGCTTGAATGCCCGTGTTAGTGTCAAAACTGGCTATTAAGCCTTATTCTTGTGTAATAAAATGTTGGATTTAGTTGTAATCGAAAGCTTGCTTGAGACACTGTTTACTTCGCAACTGCACATCCTGAACGGTTGTGAATAGTTTAACGGTCCCAGAATTTGGGAGCGTTACACGTGTGGTGCTCTCCCATCTCCTCGTGTTCGCGTGTGTTAACCTGAGCTGCTCCAACATCCAACGTGTGGCTCTTGATCTGTCGGTTCTTGTTTCTGGATTTCTCAAAGAATGCGGGGGTAGTGTCGCTAGTTCTGGTATATATATCTTCTGTTCTGATCGATCTCGTGATTCCTCTTCAGGTGTTCTCCTCTCCAATGGAGCAGATTCTCGAGAGGCTCTGCGCATTCGGTGAAATCATTTTCACTGCGCTCGCATAAGGGAAGCCAACCTGAAAGGGTTCTTCAGTTGATGGAATTCATGAAGGAAAATCGCATCCCATGGAACCAAAAAGCTTATTTTGAGATATAGCTTCATGCAGCATGTATTTTGAGATAATAGCTTAAGTTGAACATGCAGTTGAGCACTAGAGCTTCTGTTTCTTTTTCTGATAATATGCCATTGCTTGCTGTTGAGTTTAACTTATTTCTTAGAAATTTCTGTTGGTTGCGACCAGTAAAAAATGAAATTTCAAAGTTCGTTTCAAAAATTTTGGTCAAAAAAAAAACCGAAAAATCCAGTAACCGGGCCTATCACTAGCCTCCCAATTTTTTTGGTAGCCGGTAGTGTTTTCCCTGGGTTGGACTGATCGGAGGGGGAGAAGCATTATGAACTTGTGTGTGAATTGTGAGCTTGGAACATGCTTTCGGAAATGTATTGGTATATCTTCTATTGTAGAAGGTTTGCATAAAGGAGGTGAGAGAAGAGAAGGTCATTCAAGTAGTGACAGACAATGGTAAGACAATCACACATATATTGGTCATCATGTGCTGCACACTGCATTGATTTAATGCTCGAGAAGATCTCCAAGAATAAGATGATCAAAGATACATTGTCCAAGGCGAGGGAGCTCACTACTTTTATCTATGCCCATCACAAGACTTTGAGTTTGATGCGGAAGTTCGCCGACAACAAAGACATTGTGAGGCCAGGAGCTACCAAATTTGTCACTGCTTTTCTCACGTTGAATAGCCTCCTAGAGCAGAAAGAGAAGTTGCGACTTATGATGACATCGGAGGACTATGTCGAACTCAAGGTCTCCAAGTCAGAGAAAGGCAAAAATGCTACCCACATTGTAATATCCAACAAGGTTTGGAGCCAATTGTCCTTTATTGTGAAGATCTTTCAACCTTTACCGAAGTTGCTTCGTGTTGTTGATGGAGAGAAAATACCCTCTACGGGTTTTGTCTACGATGGGCTGCTGGATGCTAAGGAGTCAATTAAGATGTTGTTTAAGCAAGCGGTGGACAAATATAAATTCTGCATTGAAGCCATTGATTTATATATCAATGCAAAGCTTCATAACCCTCCCCATATGGCTGGTTACTATCTAAATCCCTACTACTTCTATACAGATTGTGCTAAGATTGAGATGGATGGGGCTGTTAGGAATAATGAAGAGTTAGTGCGTGCGTTAGTAGAGTTAGTGCTGTTAGTACGTGCGTTAGTAGAGTTAGTGCGTGCGTTAGTAGAATTAGTGCTATTAGTACATGCGTGCGTTGAGGCATGCGTGCGTTAGGAGCTCACCGAGTGATGCAGACCGTGGCGTGAGTTTAGGGAATGAGCCCACTAGCCAACGTTAGAGAAGTTAAGTAGCACTAGACAGTTGTAGTGCTACGTAAAAACTTCTATGCACTACTATAAAAAGACTAATACTAGACGCCTCATCATAGACGGTTGACCAAAATAGTCAACCGTCTTTATTACATGCAATCACAGATGGTTCATATTGATAATCGTCTGTGTTACTGCCTGCGCTAAAAACCGTCTGTGAAGAGGTAATATCACAGACGATTCATATTAAAAATCATCTGTAATACTTCATGGACGGTTCTGAACACGAACCGTCTGTGATAATTGTACTTCATAGACAGTTTTTAATTATAACTGTCTATGATAATATCACTTTAGCTCGGTGCGTTTCTTCGTCGCTCGATGAGTTTCTTCGTTCGACGTCGTCACCGATGCGTCTCTTTGTTGCATCAATGCCGCTTCGACTCTCCGATGCGTCTCTTCGTCTCACGTGCCGAATTTATTCCTTGTTTTATAAAAAAGATCATCCGCCATCGAAGATGATCATCCCCACATATAACTCTATACTTCTAAACAAAAAATATGGCTCCCTCTCGGCCTATTTCCTCGGCATTGATTGCCTACCTGGCCAAACTATACGAGTGCCTCTCTGGACGTATGTTGGCGGATGATGTGAAAGAACACTGTAATTTCAACAGTGTCTTCACTCCTCTGTCTGAGGATTTGCCGGAGTAGGTGACGGCCACCTTTCGCCCTCTTAACGTCCTCCTCCATCGCGTCTTCCGGGTGATCTCCCACTTCTAGTTTACCGCGTCATCGACGTCGTCCTCCACAACAGCATTGCACATCTCTAGGAGGCTAGTCATCACTTGGACTGCTTAATAGAGGCGACACGCAACCGAGTCGACCATGCCGAGACCCCTCAAGCAAGGGAAGAGAGCCTATGGGCTCAATTCTTCTTGATTCAACAATCCGAGAGTCTTCGGGAGACACTCGGATGAGCGCGTCAACAGGTCGACGTATTTTAGGCTTTTTTCGCTGATGATCAGGAACTGTCCGATGCTGACGCCACCACCTACGAAGTTTTGAAGACAGAGATTGCAGCCTACCTCCGCCACTAGAAAAACTTTGTTTATTTAGGTTTCTACTTTTTTTTAATCTTTGTAAGAAGCGAGTGGCCATGCTATTAATTGGCCATATGAAAATTCCAAAATAAAAAAAATCTAGTTTAGAGTTGAAGTTACTATATTATATGTTGAAATATATATATCCACACACACACACATGTAATTTCTTCATGTCATGTAATGCATGTATACATGATAATATGCTCAAAACATAGAACTTGAGAACAACCATATCACAGACCGTTCCATTATGGAACCGTCTGTGATATCTCTTTATTAGTAGGAGCCTGCTAGGGTTTGCGCTCGTCCTAACTCGTCACTCCCCAGCGCCCTTACTCTCGTTCGTTCCCCTCCCCACCCGAGTGCCCCTGACCTCGACGCTGCCGCCCGACCCCGTCGTCGACGCCGCCCTTCTTCCCGTCGCCGCTGGTTGTGACACCACGTTGCATTGCACAAGACACTCGTATGATAGGAGTATTTTATGTAGTGTTAGTGTCGTTCCACAACTACGGTGCTGCCGCCACCCAAGCCACTGGGCTTGGCCCCGCGTGTCGTCTGCACCGCCACCTGCACCTACATATAACTCTATACTTCTAAGATGCTGACGCCGCCACCTACGAAGTTTTGAAGACAGAGATTGTAGCCTACCTCCGCCACTAGAAAAACTTTGTTTATTTAGGTTTCTACTTTTTTTTAATCTTTGTAAGAAGCGACTGGCCATGCTATTAATTGGCCATATGAAAATTCCAAAATAAAAAAAAAATCTAGTTTAGAGTTGAAGTTACTATATTATATGTTGAAATATATATATATACACACACACACACACACATGTAATTTCTTCATGTCATGTAATGCATGTATACATGATAATATGCTCAAAACATAGAATTTGAGAACAACCATATCACAGACTGTTCCATTATGGAACCGTCTGTGATATCTCTTTATTAGTAGGAGCCTGTTAGGGTTTGCGCTCGTCCTAACTCGTCACTCCCCAGCGCCCTTACTCTCGTTCGTTCCTCCCACCCGAAAGTGCCTGACCTCAACGCCGCCGCTCGACCCGTCGCCGACGCCGCCCTTCTTCCTGTCATTTGGTTGTGACACCACGTTGCATTGCACAAGACACTCGTATGATAGGAGTATTTTATGTAGTGTTAGTGTCGTTCCACAACTACGGTGCTGCCGCCACCCAAGCCACTGGGCTTGGCCCCGCGTGTCGCCTGTGCCGCCACCTGCACCTACTACCTACCCGCACGCCTGGCTTGGTTCCCCAGTACGGCCCGTGCCTGCTTGACCTCCTGCGCTCGGGCCCTGGCCCTCTGGCTTTGCTTTCCCCATCCTCCCTCTATTCTCCTCTCTGTTGGCTTAATGTCTTTTGTTGAGTTTGATTTTTATGCTTGAGCCTTAAGTTGTGTCCTGGTGTTTGTGTGATTTATGCAAGGTGAAGGAGATGGATGAGGGTTGTGCTGGTGGTAGGGTCGCCGCCGAATTGCGCTGTACTCAGGTGTCACGCTCCCTTAATCCCTCTCTGTCTCTACCCCTGCTATGTGATGAGAATGGCTAGTACTCTGCGATGGATGCTAAGGGCTACTACTGGTGTGGTTGGTTTGGACACCCTTGGTCTTGCTGTTTTGCTGTTGAACTGCTCAATGATGTTAATAGTATTATGTTGAAATTGAATTGATAATTAGTTCATATTAATAGTCAACTTGCTCTGTGATGTAAAGTGAGAGCTATTGGTGTATGTGTATTCTATGCATTTTGCTTAGTTCATGCTGTGGGTTCAGATTAATAAAAATGAATGGGGCAAAATGGTGGGTTTGGTTAATGCTCTCTGATGGATACTAAGGGTTATTGATGCCGATTCTTTATGCTTGGTTGGCTTACACGGGATGCGGTTCAGATGGGGCTTGGCTGCAATTAACTTTTCATATTTGTAAAGGTTAGGCTAATTTGTAAAGCTGCAATTAACATACAAATTATTTATTAATTGGTGTGTATTCTATTCCAAAATAAGACCAAATGAGTTAAAAACTACTACAACACCTCTTCTCCTTCCTTGCATCCCAGGTACGTCCTACCATTCTATTCCTAATCTCTTCTCTATAAAGTCTCCAAGCAGTGTGTATGTATATTATATTATATTGTTTGTAGTCCCCAGCCACTTTCGGGGGGTCATGAGGAGGATGAGATAGCAACCACGGGCAACCTCATCAAGCCTGCAAGTTTAAGAAGTATGGCTGCTAGGAGTGCGCGTAGATATCCAATTACCTGGATGCCGTCAATAGGTAATTGGACTTAACATCAAGGAATGGTTGGTTGCTGATACATGAAGCCACTTCCCAATCATGCATCAACAACCAACCATTCCTTGATGTCAAGTCTAATTACCTATCGACTGCATCTAAGTAATTGTATGTCCACGCGCTCTCCTGGCAACCATGCTTCTTGAACTTGCAGGCTCAATGACATTGCCCGTGGCTGCTGTCTCATCCTCATGACTGCCCGAAAGTGGCTGGATATATATATATATATATATATATAGAGCCGGTTTTAAAGGTACAAGCAGCCACTGCTTGGTGACTTTATAGAGAATATATATCATAGACGGTTTCATCCACAAACTATCTGTGATAGTATGCATCACAGACGGTTCAAAAACCGTCTGTGATGACCTAATGTCATTACTGACCCATAAACTCAGACGGCTCATGAAACTGTCTGTGATGACGTTTTTCAATCATCTGTGAAGACCTTTTCTGTAGTAGTGGTGTGTTCTTCCTCCCCGTGAGTTCGTCTCCCTTACTCGTGTAGTGTGCGTCTATGGAAAGAATTTCCAACAATTGGTATTAGAACCTGATTTCTTGATCTATGTATGCCCAAGATCATGTCGTGCTCTCAAACATCGAGCCACACCATCATTACCGGCAATAATTCGTCGAGGGTACCGGGAAGAGAAAGCAGCGTCTCTCTTCAGTACCCTATGCTGAGCAAGAGCAACTACGACACGTGAGAAATCAAGATGAAGGTGTTCATGAAGGCCCAAGGTGTTTGGGAAGCTGTGGTGGCTGACAACGTTGATGAGTGCCAAGATCAAATGGCCCTTGCAGCCATGTTCCAAGGAGTCCCGGAGGAGACCCTCCTCATACTCGCCAAAAAAGAGACAACGAAAGCTGCGTGGGACACGCTCAAGATGATGTACGTCGGCACCATCTGCGTCAAGGAGGCGTGCGTATAGACCCTCAAGAGTGAGTTTGAGGGTTTGCGCATGAAGCAAATGGAGTCGGTGGACGACTTCGCCATGAGATTGATGACTCTCATCAACTAGATTCACAGTTTTGGTGACAAGATGGAGGGGAGCTACATCATGAAGAAGCTTCTTCGCGTCGTCCCGAGCAAGTACCTGGAGATTGTCTCAACCATTGAGTAATTTAGGGACTTCAAGACAATGATGGTGGAAGAAGCGATTGGCCGCCTCAAAGTGTATGAGGAGCGTCTACGTGGTATGAGCGGTAACAATGATGATGAACATCTTCTCCTAACGTGCACCGAGTGGGAGGCCCAATCGGCGAAGATTAGAGATGGCGAGCCCAACAGCTCTAACGGCAATGGTGGCCGAAGCTACGGGAATCGTAAATTATTGGTGATATGCCCCAGAGGCAACCATGGAGATGATGATATCATATCTATGTTTATGTGTTATTGAATAAGTTTTATTCTGTTCCTTGAATGAATCATCGGTTATGAAGATTAACAAGTATGTGACTTGTTGGTGAAACTCTTTCAACTTATATGATGTCGTTCTAAATGAATCCCTAGTCGGATGTCACTGGTCGAAACACTAGTGACTCTATCGACCAGCACATGTATTGATTGATGACCATGTTTCACTGGTCATGGATATAGGTATATCAAATCAATAATGTGAACACATGTTAGAGAACATGGGGTTGCATTGACCCACTTTGAGACACTATTGAGATTGTTATGATTTTATGTGTCGTCAGTTGGTCTCAAGCAATGGTGATGTATAATCCTTAGACATGAGATCAGCATGGTTTTCCACATACGTAAGAGTACACTTTGGAGTTACCAAACGCTACTCCGTAACTTGGTAGTTATAAAGGTAGCTTTCAGGTATGCTGTGAAACATGCTGAGGAATGTGACTGGTCGGATATAGGATTTGCCCCTCCTAACATAATAGGAGAGATATCTCTAGGCCCCTCGATGTGGTCGGATAAAGAAAGTGCATGGCCATGCCACTAGTGGTCGAAGTGTTCAACCATGTGAAGTTATTCGACACTCGATCAAGAAAGTATTGAACAATCCATGGATGACACAACATCTCACCTGGAGTTCAACCAGATATCGTGAGGCAAAGGGAGAATACACAAGAAGGTCTTTTAGTTCGATTGATACAGACTAGTCGTATGGAGATACGAGCTAGTCATAGGCTGGTCGAACATGATCACTAAGTGGTCGAAACCTGATCGTAAGGAGTTACGAACTGGTCCAGACTAAATATGAACCGGTCGTATAGAGATACGAGCTGGTCGTTAGTGACATAGACCTGGTAGTAGATCATATTGCATTAAGGTTCGTCCGATATAATTCATGTGTATTCGGGAATCGTTATGTTCTGCTAGGAGCCACTGACAACTCGTGATCGGAAAGGAGTTTCTAAGTTACAACCAATTATGTATGAACCTAATGGATCACACACTTAAAGGGTTGGAACAAACCAATACGGATACGATTCGTCAAACGTGTTCGGATAGGATCCGTCACGGGCACTATATAAGGAGATGCTTGAGGCTGTTAAAAAAAAGAGAGAATACACGTGAGTTGTTCCACACGAAACCCTAACCGCCATCTTCTTGAGAGAGCCTTCCCTTGCGAGTTGGTGCTAGCACACCAGCATATGGTGTTCCTTCCCTAGACTTGTGGATACCGTAGAGGTGCTACAACGGTTGTTGTTGCGCTTGAGTACGATCCGCAATCTTCACAAGGAACTGCAAAGGTTGCTAGAGGAGACGATCGACTTGCAAGGACACTGGACAATCGTCTATGACCACTTCATCGACGCGCTTGTTGTTGGACCAGGCTGCTCCAACTCTTCTTCCGCTGCACTACGCGTCTGGTGGTAACGATCTATGATCTCCTACTTGCATGGCATCCTGGTTTACATGGTAGATTTTTTAAAATTGTTAACTAGCGTAGCCTACCCATATCCCTTCATAAATTCGATAAGGCTAAAGTAAGATGCTATAACTACAACAACTATGGGCATTTTTCTTCCAAATGCCGCAAGAAGAAGGAGGAACAGGTGCATCTCGTGGAGGTGGATGCCAACGACGAACCAACGCTGCTGTGAAGCCATCTTGATTGGGGGGAGGTTGTTAGGAATAATCAAGAGTTAGTGTTGTTAGTGCATGCGTTAGTAGAGTTAGTGCGTGCGTTAGTAGAATTAGTGCTGTTAGTATGTGCGTGCGTTGAGTCGTGCGTACTACAAAACATGCTATACTAGACACCTCATCATAGATGGTTCCTTTAGAACCGTCTGTGTTTTCCTCATCACAGACGGTTGTTAATAATAACCATCTGTGATATGTAGCGATGTCTAGAACCGTTTGTGATATGTAATTATCACGAACAGTTTTTAATTAGAACCATCTATGATAATTCACAGATGGTTCTTAACAGAAACAGTCTGTGATAATTGTAGAAGTCACAGACGGTTTTTAATAAAATCTTTCTGTGATAATTCACAAACGGTTCTTAACATGAACTGTATGTGATAATTGAAGATCACAGACGGTTCTTAAAAAGAACCGTCTGTAATATGCGTGCATCAAATACCCGGCCGTCCTGATAGATCTTTCTGTAGTGTGATATGCTTTGAAGGAGGCACCCCTGCCCCTTGCGCCTCTAGCCCTCCCTGTTTGAGCCGCCACCCCTGCTGCCTCCTCCCCATTGCTCCACCTTAGAGGATCAGTACAACCAGAGGAGGAAGGGAAGGAAGGAGGCAGGGAGGAGAAGGAAAGGAGGGAGAAAGGAGAAGGGAAGGAGGAAGGGAGGAGAAGGAAAGGTGGAAGAAAGGGAGGAGGATCTCGTAGGATATTTGGGATCTTTGTCGTGAGCTTCAAGGGTAATGATCTGTAACCCTTTATATTTACCCTAGGTTAATTGCTATTCAATTTATAGTATTTTTAGTCAATAGGAAGAGTAGTTGCATGCATTAATCTAATTTAACACAAATTTGTTATGTGCGTAGTGTAGATGGACCGAAGCTAGATGTACATTGAGAACTGTGTGAGTGAAGAGTACATGGATGGTGTGCCTGCTTTTAGAAGAGCTGCTGAGCAGAATATGTTGAAGAAGGGGATAAAATTTATGTACTGTCCATGCATTGATTGCAATAATCTGAAGATGTTTACCAACCCAGCGCTGATCGAAGCGCTTTTGATTCGAAGGGGTTTCAAAGAGGAGTATACATGTTGGACCAGTCACAGTAAAGAATGAATTATACCGGAAGGTAGTAACATCGTCGAGGGAGACAACGATATGCCAGATGTGGACTGTGCTTTCGATAGGATAGGTCACACGCTGACAATCTGGATCAGATATTACGCGATGCCGAAGGGAACTATAGTGAGAGAGAGTTTGGTAAATTCGAGGGCTTAATGGAGGACTCGGGGAAACCTTTGTTCCCTGGCTACAAGCCAGAATACACAAGGTTGTCATCCATACTTGAACTGCTGAAATAGAAGGCAAGAAATGGTTGGTCCGACAAGAGTTTTACGGCGTTGTTAGGTGTCCTAGCGGACATCCTTCCGGAGGGAAACGTGTTGCCCAGAACCACCGACCAAGCCAAGAAAGTTCTTTGTGCATTAGGAATGGAAGTAGAAAGAATACATGCATGTCCGAACGACTGTATCATCTACCGTAAAGAGTATGCAAACATGCATGTATGTCTGGTGTGCAACGCATCCCGATACAAGCGTAAGAATCAATCAGATGACGGCAAGGGAATCGAGGTAAAGAAAGGACCTCCTATTAAGGTGGCGTGGTATCTTCCTATAATTCCCCGTTTGAAGCGGTTTTTTGTGAACCAAAAGGACGCAAGATTGTTGTGTTGGCATTCAGAGGAGTGTAAGAAGGATGGAAAGATAAGACACACCGCTAATTTTGCCCAGTGAAGAAACTTCGATTGGAGCTTCAGAGACTTTGGTGCGGAATCGAGGAACATAAGGTTTGGGTTGAGTACAGATGGAATGAATCATTTCGGTAACATGAGCAGCCGACATAGCACCTAGACCGTGAATCTATGTATATACAACCTTCCTCCTTGGCTGTGTATGAAGTGGAAGTACATTTTGATGTCACTACTTATCCAAGGGCCGAAGCAACCTGGGAATGATATTGATGTGTACCTAGCACCATTGCTGGAAGATCTTGTAATTCAGTAATTAAAAAATTATCCCATCTGTGATTGTATCTGAATTTCTTGAGGCTAGCCGAAAAACATAATATTTTGTAGCTATAGAATGAACTATCACAGGTGGTTTCGTGCAACAAACTATCTGTGATATGTTTCACAGACAGTTCTAAAATATAACTGTATGTGACATGGTCGAATATCACCGACGGTTATATTTTAGAACCGTCTGTGATTACTTATCACAGACGGTTCCATAATAGAACCATCTGCGATATCCCTTTATTAGTAGGGAACAGCTAGGGTTTGCACCCTTATACTCATAACTCGCCCGTTCCCCTACCCACCCAGCGTCTTTACTCTCTTGCACTCGTTGCCCTCCCCACCCGACATTGATGCTGCCGCCGCCATTAGCCCGACGCCTCCTACCTCGAGTCGTGGCACTCAGCCTCCTCCTCCATGCCAGAGCCACGCTGCTCGGCTTGCTCCTCTCCCTTCCTCCCCCACCGCCACCCAAAGCCCCTTCCAAGGTACATCTCCCCTCCCTCTGCCGGCCTTCTTCCCACGACGTCCTCTTCCCCTTGCCGGCCTCCTCCCTTGCGTTGGCCTCCTCCCAATGCCCCCTGCCCCGTCCACTATGAAGGTAATAACTTGTCCTCTACTCCCTTGACTTTGAACGTGTGATTGTATCCTTAGAGCAATAGCTATGTGTATGTATATTTGCTTAAATATTGGTTGATGTTTGTGTGTGAGATTTTTATCGACTTGGCTTCAGATGTTTTTGTGACAGCAGAACCATATTTATTTGTATGTATATGTGCTCAAATATTGGTTGTCTGGTTGTTTCCTTAGTGATACTATGGGCTCGGTTTAAATGCTCGATGAGGATAATCGTCATATACTAAAATTGGATTGATAGCTAGTTTAGATTTGAGCTCTAATTGTGATGCTTACTGCTGTCATTTCATCTCTAACAATTCTGTTACTTTCGGTGGTGCCTAACTGAAATTGATCATCTTGTATTGTGATCATGCTTGTTCTTCTGTTAGCCGAAAGGCTTTAGTGCTATTTTTGGTTGTAATATCTAATTTGTGAAGAGTATAGACAATAGTGGCGAGGAGACCAAGAATTTATCTTGTGCAGCCCGACATTTGAGAGCAATAAACAATTAAATTAAATCCACACATTCTGCTGATAACCATTGGATATCAACTTCTATATGTTTTTTTTTCTGTTATTATGTTCAAATGTTATATTCTGCATTAAAATACCTAGCAAATGTTAACTTGCAATCCATTTTTTTTAAACTCTCATCAATTTGAATTCTAAAATTTTAGTTCATTGCGTATGTAAGTTATATATTTTTCTATATTTAATATGTTACTAAGGAGAAATTATTAAACTCACATCATTTTGAATTCTAAAATTTTAGTTCATTGCGTATGTAACTTATATATTTTTCTATTTTTAATATGTTACCAAGGAGAAATTCTCCATGATCTAGTACAGGTTTGGATTTCAATCAAGAATAATTTCTTTTGTCTTTTGTTGAAAAGTTTCGATAGATAGCAAGTAAGCGAGATGGCATCTGCACCGTCTTCACCGCCATCATCGATGTCGCCGAATGCGTCTTGATCTCTGAGGAAAGTGGTACCTAAGCAACATGGCAGAGGAAAATTGAAATTGCTTGAGGGCCGAATGACCATCACGAAGGTTAGTATCGCTGGGGTCCCTCTGCGTCCCAAGAAAGCAGTGACAACATTCCGGACTGCCTGCGAGATACTTGGAAGGGAACGGGTCCCCATCACCACACCAAGCTAGAAGTCTCTGACGCTTGTAGAGACTGGCCAGCCATGGACTGAAATTTCAAGCTCATTCGACATCCCAGAAGAAGTCCAGGGATCCGTTCGATGGGAGGCGTTGCTCACGATGGGAAAAGCGTGGAAGACCTTCAAGAACACGCTTGTCACGCAGTACATGAACAAGGATCGGACGCCCTTCACGAAGTATCATTTCGTGTCGCGAGATACATGTGATGCCTTTGTGCGGATGAAGACGACGGCCGAATTTTAGGAGTAAAGTGTGGTGCACAAGGCTATCCAGACACAAAACACTCACCCCACAGACTCAGCACCGCTGGGTACGCGGGTAAAATCTTGCAATGGGCAACGGAGGACGATAAGGTAATCTAGTTGGAGGCCCCCCACCATTTGCTGGGGTCACAAACGAGCACGCCCGAAACTGGTTAAGAGCAAGGGCATTAGCCATGTCTTCAGGCGACATCTCTTTCACCAACCTGACAAACAAGGAAGTGTCGTAACGTCTGGTAAATATGTCAAACTACCTAATTGTTAATAAGTCCATAACTTCATAGTGTCTAAAATAACATGATAGCCTCTTACAGCAAACATTGACTACCAAATCTTCCTAAGGCTCCTTCGAAGCGTCAGGAAGAAGGATATACTATCCACGGCCCTGGGAAACAAGGAGCACCCGGGTCACATGTGAGGCATTGGGGTTTACGTACCTTGGAGGCAGGGATTCCCAGACGATTCCGAGGCCTATAGGAGTAGGAAGAGATACAAGGCTGAGCATGAGGACCGGTTGATAGCGGAGGTTAATGCGAAGCCTACTGCAAAATTTCAAGGACAGATAACATCATTGCAGGAGCAAATGAATCAACTCCTCAACCAGTCACAAGCTGCCCCCATTATTTTCGGATCCAGTCCTCCTCAAACGTTAGAGTAGCTGCGCGTCCATGCCAGCTTCTGAACATGGCGACACCCAATTACCTATCGACGACATCAAGGTAATGTACATCTCTAGAATGCTCCAAAGATAGACCTGTAGGATGCCTTAGCTAATTGTATATTATTTTGTAGGGGCCGACGCCCTGTAAGCTCCAAGTGAGGCTGGTTAGATCCATTTCTATTGATGTTGGGCGGGAGATAGCGTTTCTATGCCAGGAAGGGACAGTGGTGCACAATGCCCAGTTGGCGCAGGGTTATGCTAGGGTCTAGGTGGACTTGGTACATGACAATTTCATGGACATCCCGTTGGAGATTCCCCCAAACAAAGACATCAGAACACTTGGGGATGCCGTGTACACTTTTATCTAGTGGCCCGAGAGGAACATTGCCCTGGACCCTATAGTGTCACGATCTCCACACGACCATGCCTCTCCAACAGGACCCTCGATGACTCCACCTCAACCTCTGCTTCATAAGGCCGCCGTATCACTTCTAGTGGAGAAGACACCGAAGGAACAAGAAAAGCATGTCTCCGTATCGATTCCAAAGTCATCTCACGGGAAGACGTATAGCGGGCGAGTCGTTAAGGCCAAATCAAAATCAAAGAACATTAAGGTGCCTCCCACCATCTGGAAGTACTCCCTTGGAAGTCCGTTGGTGACTGACATAGTATTAGCCCACGCTGGAATGGGTTGCCAGAGTTTGCATGTCTAGTACATGCGGAAGACCAACTAGCAGAGGTCAAACCGACCTACTGGAATCACCACCAGATACATGAAGGAGCATTTCCTTTGTGAGTCAAGCCACTTCGTCATGGGGTTCGAAGACTTATTCAACCTTGATGCCCTCGACACCTCACTTCTACGATGCTAGATACTGTAAGTGTCTACAGTCAAGTTCTACATTCACGTAATACCGATAAATGTCACAACTCATTGCTTATGTATAGATACATGATGAAAGAAGCCTGACAATGGCGAGAACCGGTGGGTTTCCTCGACCCACACTTGATCTCTAAGCAATGCATCGACCTAGACGCATCCTATGTCCAGAAATACATAATGAAGGGGTTGCTTGCTCATGTCGACAAGGACTACATACTGGTGCCCTACAACTAGAAGTAAGTGCTTCACTACTTGCTATACAAATTTCATTTGTACTTTATACACAGCACGAACTTAGGTTTAATGACTATAGTGACATACATGAGTAGGTTCTACTGGATCCTTTTAGTCATTGTACCAAAGAGGAACAAGATAATATACCTTGATTCGCTACTCAACAAAAACCACGACTTCACCCTTGTGCAAGGAATACTTGACAGGTATGCTCATTTCCTCCATACATAACTTTATTGTAGTCTTCCTTCATTTGAAATGGCCGAGGATAACTTTTTGGAATCACGTAGGTCGTTCAGCGCCTATACTGCCGAGGAAGGGACACACAAGGAATCGAGCGCCACACTACAACACAGGAAGCGATTTTCGGTACGCACTATAACACAATGATTTTCGGTACGCACTACAACACAATAATCCTATATCACACTTCGTAATAATGCCTCTCGAACTGACTATACCTATATATGTAATTCTATTTTTGCAGTGTCACCAGCAAAAACAAGATCACCTATGTGCATTCTATGTTTGCCATCATATGCAGCAAATCATGAGTGCTATGACGAATGATCCAGAGGTTTGTTAATCTCGCAATAATTATTTCCTAATCATAAATTTAACTATATATGTTGACTACTTTACTCCTCGTAGTGACAGGGCATGATACTCGATTTAGATGCATTAGTTATGAATGAAATCACAGAGGTTCGAGGACTGCTCTCCGGCTTCATCAAGACAGAGATCATTAACTCCAACGGAGAGTTTCACTCCATCGACACCGCTGAACGACCTTCAAAAAATTGATTAAATTGTAATTCACTTTGAGTTGTAATTCAATTCTAACTCTAGCAACAATACTTGAACCTTCTTTTGTAATTGATTTTGAGTTGTAAATCACTTGTTTTCTTGTTTGAGCTGTAAACAATTGATTCATATGTGATTTATCTGTTTTTTGCTTGCTTGTTTTCAGAGAGCATGGCTAGCAATTCCTGAGGCTACCTGAAAAACAGGAAAATATTTAGGTATAGAACGAACTATCACAGACGGTTTTGTGGTACTAACCGTCTGTGATATATCGGATATCACAGATGGTTATTTGTACTAACCGTCTGTGATATTCGACATATCACAGACGGTTCTTTTTACTAACCGTCTATGATATGCCGGGTATCACTAACAGTTTTTTTGTAGAAGTCGTCTGTGATAGTAGGCCTTCACAGACGGTTTATACCATAAAACTATCTGTGTTGTGACTATCACAGATGGCTCACAAACCGTCTGTGATAACCGCCTATTATCACAGACATATAAAATCAG
Organism: Phyllostachys edulis; assembly: GCA_036346405.1. Taxonomy (NCBI): domain Eukaryota; kingdom Viridiplantae; phylum Streptophyta; class Magnoliopsida; order Poales; family Poaceae; genus Phyllostachys; species Phyllostachys edulis. The sequence continues at coordinate 23,858,475 of CM070556.1, read as the reverse complement.
ATGGTTCAGAAACCGTCTGTGCTGACGGTTTAGAACCGTCTATGATGACCCTTTCTTAGTAGTGAATTGTATAACTCTTTGGGATGAATTGCATTACTGACTAGCACTAGTACTGCAACTACAAACTATTTACTGGATGTCACTATAAACTTTTAATGCAAATCTAGCACTGTCTTTTTTTTTGATAAACATCTAGGACCGTCTAAAAAACACATCAGATATGGTTGGAGCATTCGAGAATTTGAGCTACATAGTTAGCATAATTACCACCATCCTACAACAGATGCTATCAAACAGTTTTCATTTCAACCCAATTGTTTTATTTCACCTCATTCGATCAAGCGACTATTACCTTGTACACCAACATATATATGTTGCATTGCTGCTTGATCCTTTGGTGAAGCATTCCATTTCCGAAGCATGAATACATGATCCAAAACATACTCACACCTACAAAGTAAGGCCAATTCAATAAGGATTAGTTTTCCTTTAGCAACCCAAAAGCACAAAGAAAAAGTAGTACTAAGATCAATGTGTTCAATTAGTAGAATCCCTTTCTCAAACAAACTCTCGCAACTAACTAATGCAACAGATGACATGCTAAAACTCCGCCTAAAATGATGAAATGTTCTTTGAGACAAAGAACTTATAAATTTGTAGTATTGCATATTTTTCTAGTGTACAAATTATAAAATGAACAAATCCGAAAACACATGCCGTACATTTGTTCCATTACACTATAGGCATGCATGTACAACATTTTTAAATTATATAAGTTTTGTTCGAAAGGATCAATAAAATAAGATGCAATTTTATACACGTTATAACACATGTCCCTATAAGTTTACTTATGAAACAACCACTTTTCTCATAAAGTTCACAATGACACTCCTCTCGGTCCTAGCCATGCTCCCTGCGTGGCGCATCCTTCCCCTAATCACTACTGCTACCAACTTGCTCTCTTCTCTCTCCAATCGCTCTTAGCCATCTTCAGTAGCCATAAAACATTTATGTTATATTTTTACAGAAGTTAAATTATCATGAAAAGTGATTTAAATTAATAGAAAGACATGGTATTGTTTTCAACATGAAGACCACGTAATGCATCATAATCTAGCTAAAGGAAAAGACCTGACCAAACCAAGCAAGGAAGCCTGCCCAAACAAGACAAAGACAACTAACTTGGGGGAGGATCTAAAGCAAGTGAAAACAAGACGTTGTCGTGACCTAACTTTGCCGAGTCTTCCACACAAAATACAAACACATATATAGCTCGCAATAACTGTTGGTGATATGCCCTAGAGACAATCATAGAGATGATTGTATCACGTCTATGTTTATGAGTTATTGAATAAATGTTATTATGTTCCTTGAATGAATCATCAGTTATAAAGATTAGCAAGTATGTGACTTGTTGGTGAAGCTCTTTAACTTATATGATGTCGTTCTAAATGTATCCCTAGTTGAATGTCACTGGTTGGAACACTAGCGACTTATCAACTAGCTCATGTATTGATTGATGACCATGTTTCACTGGTCATGGATATAGAGATATCGAATCAATGATGTGAACACATGTTAGAGAACATGGTGTTGGATAGACCCCACCTTGAGACACTATCGAGATTGTTATGATTCTATGTGTCATTAGTTGGTCTCAAGCAATGATGATGTATAATCCTTAGACCTGAGATCAGCATGGTTTCCTACATGTGTAATAGTACTCTTAGGGGTTGCCAAACGCTACTCGTAACAGGGTAGTTATAAAGTTAGCTTTCGGATATGCTATGAAACATACGGAGGAATGTGATTGGTCGGATATGGGATTTGCCCCTCCTAACATAACAGGAGAGATATATCTAGGCCCCTAGATGTGGTTAGATAAAGAAAGTGCATGGCCATAACACTGGTGGTCGAAGAGTTCGACCACATGAAGTTATCCAACACTCGATCGAGAAAGTATTGAACAGTCCATGGATGACATAATATCTCACCTGGAGTTCAACCAGATAATGTGAGGCAAAGGGAGAATACATGAGAAGGTCGTTAAGTTCGATCAGATACGGACTAGTTGTATAGAGATACGAGCTAGTCGTAGACTGGTCGAACATAATCACTAAGTAGCACTACTACAAAAAGGCTAATACTGGACGCCTCATCATAGGCGGTTGACCAAAACCGCTCAGATATATGCAATCACGAGCGGTTTTGGTTTAGAGACCGTGCGTATTCTTAATTCGCGCTTAAAACCGTCAGGAAGTGGTAATATCACAGATGGTTCATGTTAAAAACCGTCTGTGAAGTATCACAGACAGTTCTTGTTAATAACCGTTTGTGATAATTCTACATATCACAGACGGTTTTCAATAAAGAATTGTCTGTGAAACATCACAAGCGGTTCTTAACAATAATCGTCTATGATATTACCACATATCACGACGGTTTTTGTTATAACCGCTCGTGATAATATCGCTTCTGTTTCAATGCGTTTTCTTAAATCGTCGTCGTCGATGCGTCTCTTCATCGCCATCCGCTTCAGCTCCCCGATGCGTCTCTTCATCTCACGCTCTGAATTTATACCTTGTTTTATAAAAAGGATCATCTGCCATCGAAGATGATCATCCCCACATACTTATAAAAAAACAGAAATGGCTGCCTCTTCCTTGTCATCGGCATTGATGGCCTACCTGGCCGCACTGTACGAGCACATATCTCGTTGTACGTTGAACCGTGCTGCGGAAGAACACTGTTTCAATAGTGTCTTCACTCCTACGTCGGCCGAGAATTTGCCGGAGCAGGTGACGGCCACCTTCCGCCGTCTTGACATCCTCCGCCGCCGCGTCTTCCCTGTGATCTCCCACTTTCAGCGAGTTTACTACGTCATCGACGTGGTCCTCCAAAACAACGTTGCGTCGCCTGTGAGGCTTGCCGCCACTTGGATCACAGAATCGAGGCGGCAGGTGACCGAGTCGACCAGGCCGAGACCCCTCAAGCAAGGGAAGAGAGCCTATGGGCTCAATTCTTATTGGTTCAACAGTCTGAGGGTCTTCGGGAGACACTTGAACGAGCGCGTTAGTGGGTGAACGCATTTCAGGCTTCGTTCACTGATGATAAGGAACCATCCGATGCCGACGCCGTCGCCTATGAAGTATTGAAGATGGATATAGCAGCCTACCTCCGCCACTAGACAAACTTTGTTTATTTATAGGTTTCTACTTTTTTTAATCTTTTTGTAGCGGTTTAACGCCTATTTGTTTGGCCATATGAAAATCGAAAATGAAAAAAAAGTTTGGAGGTGAAGTTGATTACTATATTAATTATATGTTGAATTATTACTATATATATATATATATATATATATATATCGTAGACGGTTTTGTGGAAAAAAAACTAGTTTGGAGGTGAAGTTACAATTAATATTAATTATATCGAGACGGTTTAGTAGAACAAATTAATTAATTATATATATATATATATATATATATATATATATATATATATATAGTTAAAGCAAATTTTCAACAAGTATTTAAATGACAAAATTGACATATAAACATGTAATTTCTTCATGTCATGTAAGTGTATATACAAGATAAATATACTTGAGAAAAAACCATATCACAGATGGTTCCATTATGGAACCGTCTGTGATAATTGTCACTGACGGTTCCATAATAGAACCGTCTGTGATAAGTCTCTTTATTAGTAGGAGGCCGGCCGCTAGGGTTTGCGTCCGCCCTAACTCTCGTCACTCCCCAGCGCCGCTAGGGTTTACGCCCGCCCTAACTCGTCACTCCCGAGCGCATTTACTCTCGTCCGTTCCCCTCCCCACCTCGACGCCGCCGCCCGACCCTGTCGCCGTCGCCGCCGGTTGTGACACCACTCTGCACTGCACAAGATCGTACGATAGTAGTGTCTTGTGCAGTGTCAAGGTTGTACCACAACTACGGTGACGCCGCCACCCCGCGTGTCGCCTGCGCCGCCATGGCTTGGTTCTCCTGCTTGGCCTCCTGCGCTCGGGCCCTGGCGGGGCTTTGCTTTCCCTATCCTCCCTCTATTCTCCTCTAGATCTATTAGCTTAATGTCTTTTGTTGAGTTTGATTTTTATGCTTGAGCTTTAAGTTGTGTCCTGATGTTTGTGTGATTTATACAAGGTGAAGGAGATGGATGAGGGTTGTGCTGGTGGTGGGGTCGCCGCCATGGTTGCGTTGTATTGAGGTATCACCCTACCTTACTCCCTTTCTATCTCTACCCCCTTGCTCTATGATGAAGATGGCTAGTGCTCTGCGATGGATGCCGAGGGCTACTACTGGTGTGGTGGGTTTGGACACCCTTGGTCTTATTGTCTTGTTGTTGAACTGCTTAATGATGTTAATAGTCTTATGCTGAAATTGAATTGATAATTAGTTCATACTAATAGTCCCCTTGCTCTGTGATGTAATGATGTCAATAGTCTTATGCTGAAATTGAATTGATAATTAGCTCATATTAATAGTCCCCTTGCTCTGTGATGTAATGATGTCAATAATCTTATGCTGAAATTGAATTGATAATTAGTTCATATTAATAGTCCCCTTGCTCTGTGATGTAATGATGTTAATAGTCTTATGCTGTCTCTCGCCATTCATTTCACCTTTGTCTGTGTAACTGCGTTCATGCCGGTCAAGTTCTCCTACCTCTTGCGTCCTAGGTACGTCCTACCATTCCATTCATAATCTCTTCTCTATAAAGTCTCCAAGTAGTGGCTGCTTGTGCCATTAAAACTGGCATTATGTATATTATATATATATATATATATATATATATATTGTTAAATAGTCTGACCACTTTAGGAAATTAGTCACCTTGACATGAGAAGGATGAGATAGTATCCACGGGCAACCTCATTGAGCCCCTGCAAGTTTAAAAAGTATGTATGCAAGGAGAGCGTTAGGACATCCAATTACCTGGATGTTGTCAATAGGTAATTGGATGTCGCTATGTTCAGAAAGTGACGTTGATGCACAGGTACTCCGACTGGGAAGTGGCATCATCTATGAGCAACCAACAATTCTTGAGCATGTAATCGTCTTTAAACCCAATAAGAACACCAAGCAACAAGTTGAGAATTCTTTTGAAATGTGAGAATGGTTGCTTGGTGTTCTTGTTGGGTTTAAAGACGATTACATGCTCAAGAATGGTTAGTTGCTGATACATGATGCCACTTCCCAGTCGGAATACCTACGCGTCCATGTCACTTTCTGAACCTAGGTCCAATTACCTATCGACAACATCTAGGTAATTGGATGTCCTGACGCTCTCTTGGCATCCATACTTTATAAACTTGCAGGGCTCAATGAGGTTGCTCGTGGCTACTGCCTCATCCTTCTCATGTCATGCGGATGATCCCCAAAGTGGCCGAGAGATATAACAATATATATATATATATATATATATATATATATATATATATATATATATATATATATATGATGCGATTTAATGGCACAAGTAGCCACTGCTTGGGGCTTTATAGAGAAAAGTCATCATGCAGCGGTTTCACCACAAACAAATGCATAGTATAAGTACTTATCACAGGCGGTTTCAACCACAAACCGTCTGTGATATATACTTATCATAATATATATATATATATATATATATATATATATATGATGCCAGATTTAATGGCACAAGTAGCCACTGTTTGGGGCTTTATAGAGAAAAGTCATCACAGACGGTTTCAGCCACAAACCGTCTGTAATAAGTACTTATCACAGACGGTTTCAACCACAAACCGTCTGTGATATATACTTATCGCAAACAGTTCTCAGTCAATTGAAAACCGTCTGTGATGACCTCATGTCATCACTAGCCCATAAACTCAGACGACTCACGAAACCGTCTGTGATGACATTTTTGAACCGTCTGTGAATACCTTTTCTGTAGTAGTGTGGTCGAAACCTGCTCGTAAGGAGTTACGAACTCGTCGAGACTAAATATGAACTAGCCTTATAGAGATACAAGCTGGTCGTTGTATTCAAGAATCGTTATGTCCTTTTAGGAACTGCTAACGACTCGTGGTCAGAAAGGGTTTCCGAGTCACAACTGATTACGCATGAACCTGCAGGGTCACACACTTAACGGGTTGGAACAAAACGTATTCGGATAGGATCCGTCATGGGCACTATATCAGGAGATGCATGAGGCGGTTGGGAGAGACGCAAGACACGTGAGTTGTTCCACCGAAACCCTAGCTGCCATCTTCTCGAGAGAGCCCTGCCGTGCAACTTGGTGCTAGCACTTGGCGTCTGGTGTTCCTTCCTCGATATGTGGATCTGATGAGGCGCTCTGCGATTCTTTGTTGCACTTGAGGACGATCCGCGATCTTTACAAGGAATTACAGAGGTTGCTGGAGGAGACGATCGACTCGCGAGGATGTTGGACGATTGTAACATCCCAAATTTTAGCCTTTTAAAAAATATTTTAAAATAATTAATTCAAAGATTTGGATTTTAATTTGGAGTTCTGCTAATTCAAAGAGCCTTTTGGAAGCTTTAAAAATAAAATGAATCATTTACAATTTATTGGATTAATTTAAAGCTTAATTTGATATTTTAGAAAATGAAAAATATTTTAAAATTATTAAAATAAACATAAATTAAATTCAAAATTATTTTATTTGATCTATTAGGTTCCAAGGATTTTTTTAGAATTTTTCTGAATTTATTTTATTTTTTGGATTTTCTTTCTTCTTCTTTATTTTCTTTTTCTCTCTCTTATCCATCATCTTCTTCCTCCTGTGGCTTTGTTCTTTGTATTGTTCTTCTCGGCCAAAACATCCATGGCAGCTCATCCTTGGCTGTGCCCTCCTCGCCGCACCCCCATGTGCCACCGCCGTCCGTGCACCCCGAATGTGTTGCCATCGCCTCGCTCCATCTCCGGCCAAACTGCCACCACCATCGGGTAGAGGACCTCCTCGGGGTTCTATTTTGGCTATTCGCCAAACACCTCACCGCTAGCCTCAACAGAGTCACCACCATGGCCGAAGGACATTGGAGCTCCTCTGTGTTTCTTCGTTCTGTGAAGTTCACTAAGATGTGTCTGTTAGTTGATGTCACTTACATCTTGGTCCCATAATCCTTACACTCATGACTTACATTCTATGCTCTATCCAAAGCATCAAAACATCTGAAACAACATGTCTAGAAAAGTACAATTTCGGAATTATATCATTTTTGTGATAATCAAACTTCTAGAAATTCGTTCTCCCTCATACGAACTCCAAATTCGTTGATTCTTGATCCTAAATTCATATAAATTCATTCTCTACCTTCCAATGTTTATTTTATAATTTTATTTGATTTTCTAGTATTTACTTGTATCATTTCGTGTTTATAGAATCCGACGTCGCCGACACCAGTTTGAACCAACCGGACGTGGCAACCTCAACCTACGACGAAGGCAAGTCTCCTTTAAACATTTTGAACCTATGATTTGTAAATTATGCTTTTAGTTTTAAATTATTATGCATTGCTATTTTATTTAAATGATGAGTTTAAATTGCAGGTTGTTAGCTAAAACCTAAAGATTGTTAATGTCTTCGTTGATATTGGTTATCCAATACATTTGTAACCCTAGCGTAGAAATTCTGTAATATTGACTACAACTTTGCAGAATAGTTTTGTATGGTAGAATTGCTTTGGCATGCTTTACGGCTTTATTTAACCTTTGGGGGATAAAAACCATTATTATTCTTTATGCTTTGTTTGGAAAATGTATGACATTAGGTAATGTCATGTGAGGACCCCGGTTTATTTGGCTTGTAATGCTTAGTCATCCATTGACCCTAGCATCACAAACAAAATAACCGTGTCTTCGAGATATGTATACTTCCTTAAATGCAAGATACACACCCTTTACAAAATCATGCATCAATTTCATACAAGACATAGAACCAAAGCACGAACTAGATTAAACCAAAGACATACATAATAGAGAGTTATTACAAAAGGGGCCGACCGGCCGAATAACAACTAAGAAGATAAACAATAGCAGAAGCAAAAGCCATAAGATGGCGATAAACAAAAGCCATACGGTTTGCCTAAAGCCCACAAGGCAACCGACCGGGCCGCCAAGCTAGTCGTCCCATCCACCGCACATCTCACAAAAGTAGGGCCCTTGGGGCTCCACCTCCTCTGCAACAAATTTATTAAGCAAAGCAAATGAGTACAAAAATTGTACTCGCAAGACTTACGTGTAGGGTAACAGACCTATACATATGCTACATGCAAGCTTATTTAAGTGGAGCCTGTAGGTTGTTTTTAGCATAAAGCAAGTTTTCATTTACAATAATTAAATAGATTCAATGCAGTTTTGCAATTCATTTTTAATTTGCAAATAACAGCGAGACAATAACATAATAACAATAGAGAGATGACAACAACAATCCTGGAAGTGACTAACCCAATAGTCACCACAACAATAGCATGAATTACCCATTCATACCAACCATGTCAAGTTTTAATTAAAGGTTGTAGTCTAACTCTCGAAAGACCTCCCCAAGCGTGTCCATAAGCTAGGACAAGGCTATTCGAATAGTTTGTTTGAACCCTGCAGGGGTGTACCAATGTACCCGCATGTCAGACCGCCTTTTCGCCAAGCTATTAGCACACTTCCTTTGGTATGCCTACGAGACATTTCCAATATTGTGTGTCAACAACGAGTTGCCCATATGGGGATACAGCCTCCCCATACGTTGATGCGGAGTCATCAAAGATGCTCACCTCCTTATACGGATGGTGCTCCTTGCAGTGGATAAACCCCACTACTGCTCACCCAATAGCCCACCATGCAACTCGAAGCTAACACACGCCAAAGTACTTAGTCAAGAGAGGTCCCATATCCCCCTCGTGTGGTTAGCACGCAAAATTGCTTGATTTAGTGTAACAAGATGTTCGGTCCTTGTTGACTTAGGCACCATTCCACATACCAACAAATCACACCATCATCCATTGTGCCCAAATCCAAATATTTTTCATTTTCAGTTTTGTTTTGACTTTACAAATTAATAAAGCACAAGTGCTGGACATAATGGAATAATAATTAGATTTGTGTGATCAAGATCATCGACTAAGTCGATGACCTCCCAATTCTACCGTAATCTAAGCATTTCTAAGCAATACCAACACGTGATCTACTAAGTGATGAGAGCTCATCCAACGAACTCTACATCACAGCAAGATATTCATAGGCTTAGTAGTAGAGAATGAACATTTACCTACAGAGTCTGCATCTATAGGATCAACTAATCGATAATCATTTAACAACAAAATAGAGCATGCATACATACACTTTGCAATCAATATATTAGACTTTGAAAGTAATTGGATTAAACATGATCAAACTGCTCGCCTTGCTGGAGCTGCTCACTATGCTGCAAAGGGTTACTCACGGGATCAACGCACTCGTCAGCACCTAACAAAAAAGCGAAAAAGAACCGATAAGAACGAGGAAAACCGAAAAGACTCCATAGCAAACTTTCACCAAATGCTCTGAAATTTTTACATCAGCAAGATCATGATTTTTAAAGAATTTATCAACAAAAATCAATTGATTTGGATTCTCAATGCAAAAGATATGGCCAAAACAAATCTGCTCAGCCTGAAAATTGCTGGAAAATTCAAATCGGTTACTGTTCATCCTAATTAAATTCTCTAGCACAATTTTCCAAAGAGGTGTTGCACCTGAGATTTTTATGGTAAATCAAGCACCTCATGAGATGATTAACACAATTGAGTTCACCTCATTTGGAGCTATGATGCATGTTTTATGATTTTTCAAAGACATGCAAAAGAGCACAAATAAAATCCACCCACAATACTTTTGAAAATAGTGACATGCCTAAATCCTATTATACCATTTAGTACACTAATAGAGGAAGCCAACACAATTGGATTCACTCAAAAAGGATCTAAAGAGAATTACTTATGCAATTTACAAGTTAAATGCAATTTTTAGAGCAACATTTAAAGTCTATTTCTAAACCAATTTGTGAATCCATTTTCTAGAGCCGAACTAAACTTACAACCATTTTTAGATTAAAGTTTAGTTCAAACCAGAGCTACCAAAATTTGAATCAACTCAAAAGGAGCTAAAATGAAATAGTTATGCAGTTTTGAAATTTATTACCTTTTTCAGTTTACAAATAATTCCCCCGGGAATTTTCTAAAACCAAAACGACGTGGACGAACCTGGGCCGTTGAGATTGAATCGGATGGCCCAAGAGGAACGGGGCAACATGCTCGCGCCCGCGTGGATCCAACAAACGTGGGCCGTCGATGCTGCATCCGACGGTCCAGGTTGAATCGCGTGCGGCGTGTTTGGAACTCGCGCGCGCGAACGGGGTGGCGGCTGTGGACCGTTGATCGCGAGATGGACGGCTCACAACCAACGTACACAGTGCACATGCGAACACTTAGGTAATCTGAGCCCCATATCTGGAAATGGACGGCCCTAGGACGCTGCTACAGTTGTCGGCCCCGTCCGACAAAAGAACCGCTGGGGAGATTGGCTCACCGCCGGCGATTGAGACCACGGCGGCGCCAACCGAGAGTACCACCAGGTCCGCAATAGAGATGCGCACCTGCTGGTACCACTCACACCGCCGGAGGTGGCCCAGAATGCCGGTGAGCCGGAGGAGAGCGGCGCGGTAACGCACGGCCAAAAGCAAACATGAAGGAAAGCTCCGCAACAGTCCATTCAAGCGGGTGCCCAAGCATCTAGGGGCTACAAGGGAGGTTACCTTAGCGCTGGGAAGCGCCGAGGAGGACTGAGGAGCTCTGGCGGCGGAGGACCTTGCCGGCGCCGAAGAAGAACCCGAGGAGGAGACGGTCTGAGCAAAAAGAGGTCCAAAGAATGGTAAGGTTAGCTCCATTAAGGCTTAGAGATGGTCTCTGAGCAACCAATTGGAGAACAAGATCGCTTACCAGAGATGAGGATGAAGTTTGATGAACTCGGCCGAAAAGGTGGAAAACCAAATTCAGCTGCTCCTAAAGAGGCAAACCAAAATTGAGTGAGGGTTAATACTCCAGGAGGTAAAAGGGATAAGCCGGAGTAATTGATTGAGCAAGAGGGCCACTGGGGCCCTACCTTCACCGAGGTGCTCCAAGCTCAACAATGGCGGCCGAGGAGCTCTTGGATGGTTTGAGCTCAACAAGTCGAGAGCAAGTGGGGAAGGTGTTTAAAGGAAGCCAAAGAGGAACAAGGGGGACCTTTTATAGCCGGGGAGCAGAGGCAATGAGCTAGGGTTAAGCTCCATGGTGAGCTTAGCCCACAGCTCGGTCCATGGCTCAACAAGGACGCGGAGGGGATGGGGGTAGTTCTGAGCATGACTTAGGGGGCGGAAGGCTGACCCGCATTTAATGCTTGCAGCAAAAGAGCTGTTGAGAGGTGACAAGGCACTGCCCTCCCTCTACCATGGCGCACGCGCACGAGACCGAGGAAGGAGAAGAACAGGTGGCTAATATCGACCGTTGGATAATCAAAGGGGGAGGTCGTGACCCTTAGATCTGAACCGGGGTGGTTTGAAAAGGAAAGGGGGAGGTCGCGACCATTGGATCTGAATCGGGGGTTCCGAAAAGGAACGGGAGGTCGTGACCGCTGGATCTTCATCGCACGATTCCGACAAGGAAGGGGAGGTCGCAACCGAAAGGAGATAGGAGGTCGTGGCCGTTGGATTTGCATCCAATGGCGATCAACAGAGGCGGGAGGTCCTGGCCGTTTCACACGACACGATGGGAGGTTGTGGCCATAGATTTACATCCAAGGGTGCACAACAGCGAGGGGAGGTCGTGGCTGTTGGATTTACATCTAATGACACACAACAGAGAGGGGAGGTCGTGGCCATTGTGCATGATGTGATGGGAGGTTGTGGCCGTTAGATTTACATCCAAGGGCGCACAACAGCGAGGGGAGGTCGTGGCCGTTGGATTTCGATCCAATGGCGCACAACAGCGAGGGGAGGTCGTGACCATTGCGCACGATGCGATGGGAGGTCGTGGCCATTGGATTTTGATCCAATGGAGCATAACGGAGAGGGGAGGTCGTGGTTGTTGGATTTCGATCCAACGACGACGAACAGAGGTGGGAGGTCGCGGCCGTTGCACGCGACGCGGAAAAGAGATGGGAGGTCGTGGTCGTTAGATCTTGATCTGACGGCGACGAAAGGAGAGGGGAGGTCGTGGCTATTGGATTTCGATCCAACGGCGATGAACAGAGGTGGGAGGTCATGGCCGTTGCGCGCGACGCTGAAAAGAGATGGGAGGTCGTGGCCATTAGATCTTGATCTGACGGCGACGAAAGGAGAGGGGAGGTCATGGCCGCTAGATCAGGATCTGACGGCGACGGAAGGAGAGGGGAGGTCGTGGCCGTGGATTTTGATCCAACGGCACACAACGGTCACGCGAGGGAGGGCTCGGGCTGAGCTGGGATGCGGTTGGGTTCGACCTACTTGAAGGTGGCTCAGACCCAAGGAACAGTGCTCCAGATTTGAGTTTAAATTTGAAGGCTGAGTTTGGAGGAATTTATAGAGGTAGCAAACTAACTCCAAAAATTCCAAAATTTTGACTGGAGCTTCCTCACTCCAGGATTAACCTTAAATAAAATTTTCAAAGATTTTTATGAACTATATTTTTCTCAAGAAATTCATCAAGGGCTGTTCTAGGGTTTGACCAATTGAAAAATTGGTTTGACTTGCCTCCAAAAATAATTCTAAAAATTGTGAACTTTTTAAGAGGGGTCACACATCATTCCTAGAACCAAGGAAAATATTTCCCAAAGTTTGGCTATTATTAGGATAAAGTATTGTAAAAGTCATGTGATAATCGTTTAGTCGCACGCCTAAGGAAGCGTGTCATGGCTGACATTATAAGTCGATTATCTCGTGTGGGTCAAGTGTACAATATCTGCAAAGTGTACACTACTACAAAAAGGCTAATACTAGATGTCTCATCACAGACGGTTGACCAAAACCGTCTGTATTACATGCAATCATAGACGGTTTTGGTTTAGAGACGTCTTTATTCTCGGGTTGCGCTAAAACCGTCGTGAAGAGGTAATATCACGCGATTCATGTTGAAAACCGTCATGAACTATCACAAGCGGTTACGAACAAGAACCGCTCGTGATATTACTAAATATCACGAGCGGTTTTAACAAACAACCAAATCGTGATACTTCACGAATGGTTTTAATAATGAACCATCGTGATATGAGACCATATCACGGACGGTTCCATTGTGGAACCGCTCGTGATAAGTATCACTAACGGTTCCATAATAGAACTGACTGTGACAAATCTCTTTATTAGTAGGAGCCCGCTAGGGTTTGCGCTCTAACTCGTCACTCCCCAGCGGCGCCCTTACTCTCATCTGTTCCCCTCCCCACCCAAGTGACCCCGTCGCCAACGCCACCATGCATTCTTCCCATCACCGACAGTTGTGACACCACGGTTCACTGCACAAGACACTCGTACGATAAGAGTGTCTTTTGCGCAAAGGCCGATACAGCCACAACTCCTGATGACTTAAGGCTGCCCTTCCCTCTTCCTCCCCCCCAGACGCGACCCGGCTACCTCTCCACCGGTAATTTCGAGGTAAGACAAATCTATCACCTATTGGTTTGTCTTTGTTGGTATTCATGTGAACCGAGCTCCTCCTCCCTCGCGCCCGGCTCCGCACCTCCGGATCAAGTTCCCTCCTCCTGCGCCATCGAATCAAACTCCAGTCCCCCCTCACTCTGCGCCGTCGGCCCTGGCTCCTCCTCCCTTCGCCGCAGCTCCAGCTCCTCCTCCCTCTCTTGGCCGGCTCGTTCGCCACCTCGGACCTCCCTCGCGCCTCCAACCTCTCCAGCTCTCCCACTAACGCGTAAGTCCCCTTCTTGTCTTCTTGATGTTGTCTGGTTGTTGGTTGATGCTGATGATGATGGCCATTGGCCAGAGCCCAGATGATAAATGTGTAATACATATATACATGATGAGAAATGCATCATTGCAGAGAAGTGTAAATGTGTAAAACATACATGTAGAGAGAAGTAGAGAAATCATAAATATAAATAAATGCAATGATCATGCGGATGCTTGTTGGCTAGTGGCACCTTGCTAGTCGTTGAAGCGCTCAATGATGTTAATAGTCTTATCTGAAATTGAATTGATAATTAGTTCATATTAATAGTCCCCTTGCTCGTGATGTGGCGAGGGCTATTGGGCGTATGTGCATTAATTCTGTGCATCTTGCTTAGTTCATGATGTGGGTTCAGATTGACAAAAATGAATGGGGCAAAATGGTGGGTTTGGTTAATGCTCTCTGATGGGTACTGAGGGTAATTGATGCCGGTTCTTTGTGCTTGGTTAGCTTACATGGGATCGATGTGGTTCGGATGGGGCTTGGCTATAATTAACTTTTCAAATTTGTGTCCCAGGTACTAATACGTCCTACCATTCTATTCCTCATCTCTTCTCTATAAAATCTCCAGGCAGTGGCTGCTTGTGCCTTTAAAACCGGCTTCATATATATATATATCGTTTGTAGTCCCCAGCCCTTTCGGTGGGTCGTGAGGGAGGATGAGACAGCTACCACAGGCAATCTCATCGAGCCTGCAAGTTCAAGAAGTACGGCTGCAAGGGAAAGCCCGTGGACATACAATTACCTAGATGTCGTCGATAGGTAATTGGACATGACATCAAGGAATGGTTGGTTGCTGATACATGAAGCCGATTTTAAAGGCACAAGCAGCCATTGCTTAGAGGTTTTATTTATATATCACAGACGGTTCTAAACAAAACCGTCTGTGATAGCTAGTTATCATAGACGGTTCATGTTTAGAACTGTCTGTGATAGATAGTTATTACAGACGGTTCGGTGTTAGAACTGTCTGTGATAGATAATTATCACAAACGGTTCTAGATACAAAGCTATGCGTGATAGTCGTATATCCTGAGCGATTACGAGTTAATAACCATCTGTGAAAGTATGCATCACGAGCGATTCAAAACCGCTCGTGATGACCTCATGTCATTTCGACCCATAGACTCAGACGGCTCACGAAACCGTCTGTGATGGCGTTTTTGAACCATTTGTGAAGGCCTTTTTTTGTAGTAGTGGTAAAACTATTCGAATAGCCGTGTCCACGGTCAAAGGCGGGCAAAGTGCGTTTTCACATGGTTGATTTTGGTTTTGTTTTCAAAAGAGTAAATTTTGGGAACCGAGAGGAGTTGGGACTCTCGGGTAGTTTTTGGCAGCTAGAGCCAGTTGGGTAGCTAGAGCCCTATCCTTTAAACCTTGACGGCTAGAGCCTTGATACTAATGGTTGGTAGCTAGAACATCCACTAATGACATCAATTAATTTACTTATTGAAACTACGTTTGTCAAATGTGCTTTATGAAAACTGTTTAAACTTAAAATATTGCTTTGTGCAAAAGAATCCTATAAACCCAATTGTTAAAGCTACGCATATGCATCTTTCCCAAGACTCACGGAGTACTTTATGTACTCACATGCTGCACTCATAATTAAATCTCAGAAGCCTTCAACAACATGGAGGAGGACTATGACTACTTCACATGTGGCTTCAATGAAGGACAACCGGAGTACTAGGTTGTGCTCTCCAATCGAATGCCGGTGGGCAATTTGATGGGCCATCACTCGGAGTTTAACTTTTGTTGTTTCTGCTGCTATAAGACTCAAGGTTTTTTAACCTCTTTTGTAATAAGTGGCCATAAGGCCAGTACTCAATTGCTTATTAATGTTATTTCGTGATTCAAACTTGTTATCAACGATGTTTCTACTGTGTGCGCTATCTACTGATCATAGGACTGGTGCAGAAATACACAAAGGGTTCGGATTCAGAAATCTGGTCCTGACAACGATTGACTACGACCACTGCATCGATGTACTTGATGTTGGACGATCGACTACAACCACTTCATCGATGCGTTCTATGTTGGATCAGGCTTCTCCAACTCTTCTTTCGCTGCACTGTGCGTCTAGTGGTATCGATCTGTGATCTTCTACTTGCATGGCTTTCTAGTTTACGTGGTAGAATTTTTGAATTGTCAACTAGCGTAGCCTACCTGTATCCCTTCAATAACAACCCATAATCACTCAGCAATCTCCTAGTTAAGTGCTAGCAATACAAAACCTGAAGGTACAATCACCTACAAGAGCATTAAAAAACCTGACCTTCTTGGAGGAAGATTGAGATCAGAGGCCACGGACCGTGCTCTTCGCCCGCCGTTCCTCCCTCGACAACACCCTAGTCTCCCTTGCTATGTAGAGCCCTTGAGGAGGCGCTGTTCTCCCTCCCTTCCACTCCCCTTCACCAAAGGAAAATCCTAAACCTGAGTTTGACTCTCATTGACAACTTCAAACTGATACATCATATTACCGTGTCCTACCTCTTAATAATTCTCTAGTTCCTGTATGTGAGCTGCTCCTAATCATCTCTGATTAAAACGTAAGAGGCTATCTTTGAGATCAAATGGCAATAACCTTTTCCTAATTAATGGCCTAGATTGCAAGATAGTTTCGTTTAGTGTAAAGAAGCAATTAGTAAATTGTTTTAACATGGAAGATTTCAGCGGAAGAATAATTTGTTTGCCATTCATGAATCATTCTTCCATCGAAATCCAATTCAATGAAAGAAGATTTATACGTGGCTTTGAAAATTATATTTGAATACTTCGTCTGCTAGTTCTGTATATACAACATTGTTTACTAATGTCAACATATAGATCTAACATATGTATAAGCGAAAACAAATAAAATGTCAATCAATTGACAAACCTATATATCATGTACAAATAGAGCTCACCGCAATAAAATGTACGGGCACCCTCGCAAGTGCAACACCCACGTCGCAATAGGTGAAAAACCAAACTTTGCTATTGTTGACGAGTTCAGAGTCTCGAAGCATATGATCCCTTCGAAGCAGTCCTACAGCCCAATCTTCTTTAGGACTGTCGTGGCATGTGCTTTGTCAGAGTTGTGAATATATGAAATGGAACAAGAAATAACAGTTACAACAATTTCAGTGTTGGGAAGCAAATTCAAATGCATGTAACTACTATCCTATTCCTTGTTAATATAGCAAAAATATCAGAAATTTGGATGCAAGGAAAGAACTTACTATTTTCCTCTGTGGCAGTGAAAGTAGTAGTTGCCTCAAGACCGGGTAAGGCTTCAACTTCTCATATGACAATGTACCATGACCACAAGCATGGAATTCATCGTAGTTGATCATAGCCCAAAACCTACGAGAGAACAATGAAAAAATGGGAAACATCTTTCTTCAGAAAAAAAAAAGAAACATAGATGAGATGTCAAATACTACGAAAAAGAAGCTTGAACAAGAAGAGTGGCAAACTAAGACTCTAAGAATAATGAAACAAACCTTTAGACCAACCATTGTATTTCCATATTCCTTGTACAAATCTAGGCACTTCTTCGGAACTAGGCTCTCTTCAATCTGAAGCTTGTTCAGCATGTAGTCTACAATTTGGTAATGCCAACAGTTTGAACAAACAATTTTACAGCATGAAAACTGAACACCAATATAAAAAATATCACTTACCTTGTATGTTCTTGTGGCAGGCTAAGTTGATTCCTAAGCTTAGTGGGTAGAGAGTGTCATCCATATCTGAGTAGATGGAGGAATAGTTAAAAATAATAATTTAAAAATCAGTAGCCAGAAATCCATGCTTGAAATTTGGACCAATAAAATACTATGTAACATCCCAATTTTCCGAGTCTGTTGGGCTAAAACCCATTTCCTCAGCCCATTCCCTATTCTTTTCGGCCCAAACCACAGCCAGCCTATCTCCTTGCTCTCTCTCCCCACACACACGCCTGACCCCACCTGCCAGCCTCGCCCGTGCTTTAAGTGACACCAACTCTTCCCGACTTCGTCACTAACAAGTGGGTCCTGCCTACATGCTACTGTTCATCGTCCCCTGTTGTGTGCACCCTGGACTTCGCCTTTGTGCTGTCCTCGGACTCTCCCATGGCTCCACCGCTATAGGCTATTTAATGCCTCGGCGTGCGCATCAAAACGAGCACCTCAATCCTAGCCGCCAATCCCCTGAAGCACGAAGCCCTAGTTCGCCGTCACTTTGCTGGAATTGAAGCTCAAATCCTAGCTCCGCCACCACTGTCCTTCATCGATTCCTTCGCCGTCGGTGAGCTCCAGTCGCCATCGACAACACCATCGTGTTCTACCTGGTGCGCTATAACATCCCAATTTTTAGGCATTTTTAAAAAATTTTAAATAAAAATAACCATTTGAATTTTTCCTAAGTTATTAAAGCTTAATTTGAATTTTCATAAATTTAAAACAATTTAATGTGAGTAAATCAAACTTCAATTGAATAAAAATCTTCTTATTTGATTTTCTAGTTTTGTCTAGGAATTCCTTTTTCCAAGACCCAATTCTTTTTCAGTGGAGTTCTTTTTATTTATTTTCAGCTTTAGAAATAAAATAAACTATTTGCATTTCATTGAATAAATGTAAAGATTAAATTAAAATGCCAAAGTGAAAAATTAAACTTTAATTAAATTCTAAAATGAGTTTAGTGGATTTTCTGGGTTTTCTTGGATTTTATACAAGTCGGTGTTGTTTCTTACAACCCGGTCTGCTTTAATTCTTTTTCGTCTTCCCAAAAAATTATTTTATTTGTCATAAAATTTAATTTAAATTATTTAATTCAAATTGGTGGTTTATTTTGAAGCTTTAAAAATAAAAATAATTGTTTGGATTTTATCGGTTTAATTTAAATCTTAAATCGAATTTCTGAAGGAAAAATATTTTAAAGGGTTAAAATAAAGTTAAAAATATCTAAAACTATTTTATTTGACCTATTCAGGTTCCAAAGTATTTTATAAAATGTTCTTGAATTTTTTGGATTTATTTTTCCGGATTTTGTTTTCTCCTTTTCTCTTTTCTTTTTCCCTTTCTTCCTGTTTTTCTTCCCGAGCGTGACTTTCCTGTCTCTCTTTCCTCCCATCGTGCTGGCCATGCTTGCCGCCCATGCTTCCATGCCTTGCTTCCCTGCCACTTGCCCTGGTTCCATCTCCCCCATGCCACCATACCCTGCCGCCCATCTCTACCGTTGCTCCCCCATGCCCCCCACGTCGCCCCATGCTGTTGCTCCCGTGCACGTCGCCTGCTACTGCTACACTATAAAAACCAGGTAGCAGCTTCCTTCCCTCTTCTTCTTCCCCTCCCCCATTCTTTTCTCCAACCAGCAATAGTTGTGAGCCTCCATTTGCTTCTCCAAAACAGCAACAAGCTCCACCTCTTCTAGTTTGGCCATGGAAGTTCTTTTTCCCCTCCTTCTACTTCCCCCCACCAGAACAAGCCCCCAGTTGAAGCTCCCTCCTGTAAGCTCCATTTTCTTCCAGCAAGTTCTTCTTCCAGTCCAGCCAGCCGCTAGCTCTTGTGCTGCTCCCTTCCTCTCCTGTAAAACTAAGCAGCCGCAGCTCCCTTTTCTTCCTCCCCAAACCGAAGCAACCTCCACAACACTCCATTGCCTTCTCCATTGCTGACCATGAGCTCCATCTCCCTCCCCCTTTGCCCTTCCTTTCCTCTCCTCCCCTCACCTGGAAGCATCCCCACCGAGTTCCTCCATTTCTGTCCACAACTATGAGCTCCCCAAACCAGCA
Source organism: Phyllostachys edulis (assembly GCA_036346405.1). Taxonomy (NCBI): domain Eukaryota; kingdom Viridiplantae; phylum Streptophyta; class Magnoliopsida; order Poales; family Poaceae; genus Phyllostachys; species Phyllostachys edulis. The sequence goes on along the minus strand of CM070556.1, from coordinate 23,838,780 downwards.
GTGAGCTCCAACCGAAGCCCCAAATAGTTGGACTTAATCTTGGCAACTTCATGCAGTAATGGATGTTTGGCTTGCATTTATTTGTATGTGTCTAGAAATTGCATGTGCATGAGTCATGTAGTAGTGTAGCTGATGTTCTTAGTCTGCATGTAGCTACATATACTTAGTCATCCTGGCTAGAAGGAGCATGTTTGAGTGCATGCAGCAACGTCTAGGAGCTCAGCTTGTGAAGGGGAGTTTGTTAGTGCTTGACTATATGTGTGGTTAAGTGGCTTGCATATGGGAGTCAAGCTAGTGGTTAGTGGAGATAGTGCTAGTTTGTTTCAGCATGAGTGAGAATCGGTCAGGGCAGTGGTGTGAGTTGATTAGTTAGTATGTGCATCTCATATATAAATAGTTGTTGCCATGAATGATTTCCAACACTGCAGCAAGCTCCTCCCCCTCCATTCTCCCTCCTCGGTCACTCATTTCCCAAGCCGATCACGTCACAGCGAGCCCCTCAGCTTCCTCTTCCACCTCACAGAATCCACCCCTCTCTCTCGCTTTCGTTTCTCCGCAATTGAGACTTTTCCGTCGCGGGCCGAAACTCTTTCTTCCTCGCGTTCCGCTGCCATCGTTGATCCCCCGGTGACATCATCACCACCGTTGGTTTTTCCTCGTGACATTCTATGTCGTGCTCACCGGTTCACCGGTGCCTCTATTCCTCCGTGCGCCTTTTTGTGCGCCACCGCCGCACTGGACCTCCGCCGCCGACGCCACCACCACCACTGGGTCCGTCTCGCTCCTAGGATTCCATTTTGCTAGTTTGCCGACCACCCCTCCCTTTCCCTCGCTGGCACCATCATTTTTCCCGAGCCTGCACTGTTCATGTTTGCTGATTTTCTGTATTTCATGTGAAGTCAAACTTCCGGATATTCGTTCTCCTACATGCGAAATCCGATTCCGTCGATTCGTGGTTCTATATTCAACCTCTTCCTATCACTACTAATTTCATAATTTTTGGATTTTATTTGGATTTGTTGTATTTATTTGGCTTTTTTCGCGCGTGTAGATTGTATCATTCCCAAAAAAATTCCTAGAACCGTCTACCGAAACATCTCAAGCCTTCAACGGAGGCAAGTCATAGACCTTTGATCATATTGAACTTATTTTATAAAATTATATTGATTTATATCAGCATGCATTGCTAAGTTTATAATAAATGCTTTGGGGAATAGTTAAATGCCTAAAATGTCATTATGCCTCGTTGTATAAATTGCTATTGACATGTACCCTTGAATGACATAAATCCTTGGACACCATAGGATGGTTAATTATTAGTTGGACATTATTGTACTATCAACATGGGTCGTATTATGCTTAGTCATGCTTAGTCGTGTGGGATTCATGATTACATACTCAAAGAATGATTGAATTTGACTAAATGAAATATAGAATTGTGGCACAGCCACTGTTATTAAAATTTGTTGTGCCATGGTAAGTGTTGCCATTTGGTTGGGTTGAATAGAAAATGATTTCATACTCAGACAAATGATCGTGTAGTAAAGGGGGAGAATTTTGGGATGTGGTTGCCTCACCTGAGTAGTCTCTAAGTATTTAACTTTGTGCGCCATTAATATAGGCCATACCGTGCAACCATAAGTCCATTTATGGGGTGAACATGGCCGACTAATTAGCAATGTTTTGGTTCGGTTCTGTTAAGGGTTGATAAGCGGCGCAAGAGGGGGGTCCAAAATGGCGAAACTTTAGCGGGCAGAACCGAGTCAAAATAGAGCTTTGTAAAAGCCTTGTGATAATCGTTTAGTTGCACACCTTCGAAAGTGTGTCAGACGAACAGTATAAACTGATTATCTCTTGTGGGTCAAGCTGTACAACCTCTGCAGAAAGTAATACTATTCAAATAGCCATGTCCCCGGTTATGAACAATGCCTGGTGACGAGGATTAAACTCTCGATGTATTATTTTAATCCATAATAAAGGACCATACGTCTTCATGGTCGTAACCCCTAAGGCTCACGACCTCCGTGGTCGTAGGGATTTCAGAGGTTATTCCGAGGATACCCTGGTCAGACGAGGACCTGTACCAGTTCTTGACCAGATGATCGCTCGTAGAAGCATTGAACAAGCATCCGGATCTAACTCCGGGTATATTCCATACCGTGTGATGAGCGGAACATATGCCATATTGGGTCCATACCACGTGATGTTTCATAATCTAAAGACACTGACAACAACCACCTTACGGTTGTGTATCTCACAGGCGCACAACTGTCGAGCGGTTGATACTTTGTCAACCACTGCCTCCCTCCGACTAGACGCGTCACTTCCCAACAGGCGCCACTTCTAGAAGTAACTACCGCCACTTCATCAACTACTTAAAGAAGAACGCAAGCGGCAGAAGGGGGATCAGATCCAAGTCAGAAGATCAACAAACGATTGGATTTAGATAGTATAAACAAGCATCATGCTCAGTGTAATTAAGGATTACTCCACCGCCTTGTCGAAGGCACCCCTTGTAATAGCCAGTTCATAGCAATAAAGAGCAGCCTCATTCTCTCCCAAGAACTCTATGCCATTTTCCTCTTTTTATTTCGTAAGATCGGCGACTCGATCGTCAACAGCTGGCGCCGTCCGTGGGGCAGAAGACGTTGAGTTCTTGAAGATCACTTCGCTCAAGCATTCCTCATCTACCTCCTTTGTCCCATTATCGCTCATGCGAATATGGCGGGGACTTGGGATAAGGAAAACTGGTTTAATCTGGCAGACTACTCCAGACGGGATGTCATCGTCCTCTTCCTCCTCTGTCGATTCGCCAGTTACAGAGATTGGCGAGATCGACCAGATGGATGAGAATACACCGCCACCAACAGTGGCTCTCTTAGAGGAACCGCTCGTTCTGACCAGTTCGGAATGTCTGAACGCCTCTACAAGCCCGATCGATTCGACCGGCAGGAACGACAATGGGAGCCTAGCGTGGTGACCAGAGAGTCCAAGTACTCTCGATATTGTCGTGGGCGACCAGTATTCGCCAATGGCTCCTAAGTATTCCGAGGGCCAGACGACATATGGTAAGGGTATCGATGAGGTTATCACCGATCGCTGGCCAAGTGGGCGGTGAAACTCAGCATATGATTGGCAGTCTGCTGGATCACGATAAGTCCACCACAAAGCCCGCCCAAGGTAGTAATCTCCAACCGCTCTCCATATTGGAAGCTCCTTGCAGAAGCACTGGAAGGCCCTCCCTTAGTTACGATGGGAATTCCTCAGAAGAACACTGTTAGTGCCACAAAGTTAACATAATCAGAGATACCAATTCGAATGCCATGCACAGTCCTCCACGGGTTAACCCGCCACCACCTGCTGATGGAAATGGTGTGGGCACTCAAGCACCAACTACCAGAGGCAACCGAACTGATGGATGTGCATCAGTTAATTCACCTGTTCTTACCCCCTCACGAGTAAGGAATCAGGCAGGGCCATCTGGGAGGTCGAGGGATAACTCGATTCACCGGACGCCCACTGCAAGCGGAAGTTTACCACGACATTCGGTAACTATACAAAACCTGCAACGAGTTCGAGATATCTTGAATAATCCAGACCCTGCTCTAGCAGGAACTCTAGGCTATGTTCAGCTTGCAGATCAGGTGTCGGAGATCCTCCAACAAACCATGCGGCATATAGAAATGTATCGGGAGCAGAGGAATTCACAAAGTCACACGATGACCTCATCCCAGCGCTCCTCTTTCAGTAGAGGACAACATGGTCGTCCAGAGGATCAAGCAACACCAAGACCCCCTCGTAGGTTTCGACCAGGGAATCACGAGGGAAGACAGCTCTCCACAGCAGCCACTCCTCCTTACCAAGAGGAACGACTACTTGATTCGGGTGATCTCAGGCATCATCTGAACCAGGTAGGTGGTCAAAGGTGTTATCATAATGTCCACGACCGGGTTGGGACACCAGATCCTAGATATGTAAATATGAGGAACCGATCCCCGACTGACTATAATCCGGCTCCTTTTCAGAGAAGGTGCCACGACTCCATTACGGGATGGCGAGCATTTTCAGTAGGTCTCCAAGCTATTCATTGGTCGGACAGGTTCCGACCATCCAATATAGAGAAGTTTAATGGGACACAAAACCATTAGAATTTCTTTGGATTTATTCTACCGCCATCAAGGCTGCTAGTGGTAATGATAACGTAATGGCAAATTATTTGCCTACGGTCCTTGAAGGATCTACCCGGTCGTGGTTGTGTAACCTACCAGTTAGATCTATCTATACATGGGAGCAACTCTGTGATACTCTGATTGCCAACTTTCAATGGACGTATGACCGCCCAGGAAAGGAGGATAATCTTCATCGGATGAAGCAGAAGACCTATGAAACTCTTCAACAATATTTCAAGAAATTTATTCAGGTTTGTAATTCCATCCCAAAGATCGCAGAATCTTCTATCATTCAGGCCTTCAAAGCAGGGCTGGGGAATCACCAGTTTACGGAAGATATTACAATAAATCCTCCACGAACAACCGTCGAGCTTTTTGACATGGCAGATAAATACGCAGCCGCTAGCGAAGCGGTCGAATAGTATGAATCTGTTGATCAGAAGGACAAAAATCCCCAGTCGAATCTGGAGAAACAGGAGAAGAAAGGCAAGAAGTCTCTCAAGAACAAGAAGAATCACAAGCCTAACTACAAGGAAGTCCTTGCAATTCCAGAAAAATATACCAAGGGCAAGAAAGATTTCATCGGTCAGAGCAAAGGTAAGGCTCCGACCAGTGACTTCAAGAAAGGCAAGAAGTGGTGCCTACTTCACAAAGTGACAGGGCATGATCTGCGCACCTGCCGAGCTTGGCAAAGTAAGCTAAAAGATTACTACTCAGGCAAAGGACCCTTCCCCTCCATAACGAAACTCGGAGAATCAAGCTCCAAGAAGGATAAAGATGGCGATGAAGAGATGGACTACCAGGAGCCGCAACATACGATGGATATGATCTTCAAAGGATCCTCCTCGTACGATTCCAGACGTCATCTGAAGGCCATGAAGAGAGAGGTCAACCTTGCCAAGTCTCCGATCACTATCAAGCCGTCCAAGTAGTCAGAAACGGTAATCTCTTTCAGCAAAGAAGACTACCCTATCCCGTCGACTCGACCAGGTAGGTTTCCTATCATAGGTGAACCTACTATTAACAATTGTAAGGTTAATCGAGTCTTAATAGATGGAGGTAGCTCTTTAAATATTTTGTTTGCGGGCGCATTAGAAGAAATGCAGATCCCAAGGTCCAAGGTGAAACCTGTGAAATATGCCTTCCACGACATAGTTCCTAGTTCTACCGCCAAACTGATAGGATAGCTGTCCCTACCGGTTACGTTCGAAAGGCCTGACAACTTCCGAACAGAAATGATTTCATTTGATGTGGTCGATGAAACTGCATACAATGGAATCCTTGGTCGTCCGGCGCTAGCAAAATTCCTGATAGCCACGCACTATGGTTATCAGAGTCTAAAGATGCTAGGACCGAAAGGTGTCATCACGGTTTGAGGAGACCGCAAAATGGCTTATGCATGTGATCGGAAGTCCTTAGAACTGGTTGATGAGCTTCTAACTAGGAAAACTAACCCGTCACCTGTGCAGGTCAAGCACTCAAGGCCAAAGATGGTACTAAAGCCTTTCGACCAGACCAAGGAGGTACCACCCAGCAAGGGCGCTCCTCCGGGAGGCGTCAACACTCCATCTGGGTCAAGAAGGGCTGATACGTCCGATCAGAAGGTACTAGTCAAGGCAGGACTCAATCTCAAATAGGAAGAGTCGCTCGTCTCCTTCCTCCAAGCAAATCAGGATGTATTCGCCAGACAGGCGTCCGACATGCCCAGAGTCCCCAGGGAGGTGATCGAGCACTGAGCTAGCTCTCGGTAGGATAAAAACCGGTCAAGCGAAGCTTTTGTTTTAGACCGATCGGAAGGAAGTAATCCAGTTGAAGATTGACAAGCTCCTCAAGGCTGAGTTTATTCGTCAAGTCGACCACCCAGAGTGGCTCGCCAATCCTGTAATGGTTAGAAAAAGTAATGAAAAATGGCGAATGTGCATTGACTTCATGGATCTTAACAAAGCTTGTTTGAATTATGACTTTCCCCTTCGACACATTGATCAACTTGTAGACTCCACTTCAGGATATGAGTTGTTAAGTTTTTTAGATGCATACTCAGGGTACCACCAGATTAACATGATTAAACAAGTTGAAGAGAAAACTTCCTTCATTACTCCGTATGGCACTTACTGCTATGTTAAGATGTCGTTTGGTCTCAAAAACGCTGGTGCAACTTTCCAAAGGTTGATGCAGAAAACCTTTAATCCTTAGATAGGTCGAAATCTAGAAGCCTATGTTGATGACTTGGTCGTAAAAAGCATCAACGCCGACGACCATATTTCTGACCTACACGAGACTTTCAATAACTTAAGAAGACATAACCTTAAGTTAAATCCAGAGAAGTGTGTGTTCGGAGTTTCGTCTGGAAAGCTTCTTAGGTTCCTAGTTTCGGCTAGAGGTATTGAGGCAAATCCAGTAAAAATTTCAGCCATCAATCAAATGTGTTCTCCGACCACAAAGAAAGAAGTCCAAAAACTAACTGGTTGTATGGCAGCGCTAAGTCGTTTCATAGCATAGTTAGATGAGAAGGGACTCCCTTTCTTCAAACTTCTTCAGAAACACAGAAATTTCGAATGGACTAAAGAGGCAGACGACGCCTTTGAGGAACTTAAAAAGTACCTTACGAGTGCCCCAATCTTAGTCTCTCCAAGATCAGGGGAAACATTACTGATTTATGTGGCTGCAACGCCACAGACAGTCAGTGGTGTGCTGGTTGTTGAACGTGAAAACATTCAACGACCAATATATTACGTAAGCAAAGTCTTACATGGACCAAAGGAACGATATCCACAGGTACAAAAGCTACTCTACGGTCTCCTTATGGCTTCAAGGAAACTAAGGCATTACTTTCAGGCCCACAAAGTGGTCGTACCAACCAGATATCCCTTGGGTTAAGTCCTTGGAAATAGGGAATCATCAGGATGAATAGCAAAATGGGTGATCGAGCTTAGGGCTTTTGACCTCCATTTCATCTCATGAACAGCAATCAAGTCCCAGACAATAGCAGAATTCATTGCCGAATGGACAAATCCTGAACCCAACCAAAGGCTCGAGTACGAACAACACGATGAGTGGACGATGTACTTTGACTATTCTTTGATGCTCAAAGGCCCGGGGGCTGTAGTTGTCTTGATATCCCCTACTGGTGAACACATCAAATACACCATCTAGTTGAACTTCCTTGCTACAAACAATGTGGCAGAATATGAAGGTTTACTGGCAGGACTCCGGGCAGCTCGTTCGCTCGGGATTCGCAGATTACTAGTGAAAGGTGATCCTCAACTAGTAGCGGATTAAGTCGGGAAACAGTATTAATGCTCAAGTACTAAGATATCATCTTATCTGGCAGAAGTACGATAACTCGAAAAGCACTTCTTCGGTTTTCTGATCCAACACATTCCTAGAAAGGAAAACTTTCTAGCAGACCAGTTGGTGCGGATGGCCTCCACCAGGTCGTCTGTCCTGCCTAGAGTTTTTCTCGAGCAACTTGATTCACCCTCGGTGGTCAAGCTTTCCGAGGACATAGATGTTCCACTAGAGGTCGTCCAAATTGACCCACAGAACATGGATGCTCCACAGGTCGTTGATGGTTGGCGCCATCACGATCATGGTATAGAATGGATGACGTCGATCTACAATTATCTTCAGCATAGCATTATTCCTAATGATGATGTAGAGGCCGATCATATAGCACGAAAAGCCAAATCATACACTCTGATCGAAAGTAACTTATATAAACGAGGATCTCACAGAGTGTTGATGAGATGCATATTTCAAACAGATGGCATTAAGTTGCTATCCGACATTCATGGAGGAGTCTGCGGAGCACATCATTCCTACAGAACGTTGGTCGGCAAAGCCTTCAAGCAAGGATACTACTGGCCAACTACCCTTCATGATGCAAAAGTGCTCGTGAAGAAGTGCGTATAGTTGCAACCTGGGGACTAGACATTCTAGGACCTTTCCAAGAACACCCGGGGGCTTCGAATTCCTTTTCGTCATGATTGACATGTTTACAAATGGATAGAAGTCGAGCCAGTTGTTAAAACAACAACTGAAGCTGCTAAGAGGTTCCTCACAAAAATGTGATCACACGATTTGACATATCAAGTCATATAATCACAGACAACGGTACCCAGTTTTCTAGCAGAAATTTTCAGGAATTCTGCGGCGATCTAGGTATCAAGGTACATTTCACTTCTGTCGCTCATCCGCGGAGCAATGGAGTAGTAGAGCGGGCCAATGGTATCATAATGCAAGGAATAAAATGCTGAGTGTTCGACCAGTTAATCAAACGGTCAGGAGCTTGGGTTCAATAACTTCCTTCCGTGTTATGGGCTGTTCCAACCATAACCAGTCGTGCGACCGGTGAAACTCTATTTTTCTGGTTTATGGTGCTGAAGCCATGTTTCCTCTAGAACTGAAGATAGGCTCTGCTCGTACTGATTGTTTCAATGAGAATGATCAAATTCAACGAAGACTCGACGATGTTAATTTCCTTGAGGAATGATGAAACCAAGCCCTGATACGATCAGCAATTTACCAACAAGCCATGCGAAGGTACCACAGTTGTAAGTTGCAACCTCACAGCCTAGCTGTAGGTGATCTGGTTCTACGATGAATTCAGAATTAGGCTAATCGCAATAAACTTTCTCCCAAATGAGAAGGTCCATACACTGTGGTCGAAGTCACCCGACCTGGTTCAGTATGACTAGCTATGTCAGACGAGCGTATTCTGTCAAATTCTTGGACTATTGACCAACTGTGTAAGTTCTTTGTATAATTTTATTTCCATTATTTCAATTTTTTTTTAATAAAGATGCATTTCATGTACTTTTCGACGAATGATGTTGTCTATATATCTGTCTTTTCATCTGGTTTGTATACTATTGTTACCTCATTAGTCGAAGAAGACCAAATTCTCTCCGATATCCTTTCTAAGGATCTCCAATACTCTATGGCTACGACATAAAGTCTAACGCCGTAAAGGTCCTAGTCGTGACCATTCAGACAATGGTTCCCACGCGCGACCTACACACTTTTCTTAAAGAATTATACGAGTAATGAGAGCATCACACAGGTAACTACATATAGTACTATACATGCTATAGATTTCAGGGACTATATTTCTTATAAATTTCAGGGACTATATTTCTTACCTTCAACATTTTGTACTACTCCTGTTTTGGCTACTGGCCGGGACACGGAAAGCCTCCTAGTTGAAGTCTATCCTTCTCCGCACGTGGTCCTACCCACTGGAAGGAGCTTCGTAGTGACGGTCCATTTCTTACGATCCTCGCTGCTAGTCGGAACTCGAGCAAGGACATTTTTCACGAACTGCTTCTTTTCGTCTCTAGGTCTTAGCAACCCTTACGACTAGTTTTGGATAAGATTTATAAACAAGTTCACATGTCGATTTTTGCATACATATTTGCATATTATCTTATCAATCAATACAAGTCTTAAACATCTTCCATTCACACAAGGTACTACACAGTATCTCGATTATGGAAATGTCCTAAGACTAGTCGAAATCTCAAGCTGGTTCTGACCACATTGATTTCCTAGAAATATTTAGATCATTTGTATAACATAATCAGCATATGCTCTGTACTGTGGTCGTAGTTATTGTTCATTTTCTTGGTCCACTGCTTCTTTAGTAAAGTTCTCCTACTATACAAGCAGTTGGGGGCTAGGAAATATATGAATAATTGGCAACTTTAGGAAGACAAAACAAAGACTTCATTGATGATAAAAGGTAAGTTTTATTTACAATTATCAAAATATTAAATTCTTTTACTTCTCGGAGCCACTAGACTGATCGCTGCGTGGAGACCCATCCCCCATTTCTTTTGCAACCTTATATCCGAGAGATGTCATTTCCTCGAACATTTTGGCTGCTTCTTCTCCCGTGCAGTTGAAGTCTTCTTCAATAGCTTGGAGATTTATAGAAGGGTCAGAGACTTTTAGTTTTGCCCAAGCAAAACTAACTCCATTCTTGACAACATTGAACATGGTCTATACATGGTTCTCTCGAGTTGTCTTAAGGACACCCCTGAGGTCTTCGAGCTACTGGCCAAGGTAGTTGATCTTCTCTGTAGGATCTCCTAGATTGGGCAATTGATTTCCCGATCCCATATCAAAGAGCATCTTATTGAAGACTTTAACCTTCTCTTCAAGACTTTGCCCAAAGGCTGCCTCTTTGCCATACTCGAACTCAAGAGTTTTTTCGGCTTGCCCCAATGCTTGAGTTTTCTCTGTGCAATTAAAACAAAAGATAAGTACATACGACTAGAAAAAGGAAGCAAACTGGTCGGATTTACGATTGGTTACCTTTGCTCCTCTTCTCAAGGGTGTCAAGAACCTCTTTGTGTTTGGTCGTCAGGTATTCGATCGACCGGACTTTGTTCTGACATTCTTCTTTAAGATTGGCAATTATGGCTTCTTTAACCATAACTTCTTCTCTAAGCTTCTCCGAATCTATCAAACAGGATAAAGTGGAGAATTAGTTAAAAGATAAAGAGCCAAATAGTAAAGAAGGAGAGAAGAAGATACTAAAAGAGTGCTTACCTTCTAATTCAGAGTTCCTCTTCTCCAAGAGCTTTATCAGCTGGGTCAGTCCTCCGACCACAGCGAAATTCTCCACAAAATGCTACAAAACGTAGCAAAACTCCTTCGAGTATTTTCCAAGGGAACAAAGATATTGAAAGTGGTCGTGGAAGATTACCTCAATCTCTATGTAATTATATTCGGCGAAAATTGTGTCGACACTCGTCTTTGCTTGACGGTCCAAAATTCTTCCCCACGCTTCGTTAAGCTCTTCATCCTTGAAGATTCGGAAGCGATGAGGAAAAGTAACTTTACGAGAACAATTCTCAGCAGGGGTCGGATCCTGCTATGAGTCCTCAAGAACCACCACCTCCACAGGTGGGGTTGGCATTACGGAGTGGTCGAAGCCACCTTGGGTTCCTGAGCTGGTGCTATCACCTTCTCAGGGGCTTGCTCGACCTCTTCAGGAATTTCGTCCTGAAGGGTGTTCTAGTCGTCTTCGACCAGAATACCAGAGGATCTACAACGACAGGAAGAAAAGGAGTTCAAGACTCTAAAAGACATCAGAGGTAACCATTACATAAGTCTTTATTTTCATGTATACATACCTGGTCTTTTTCTTGGTCTTGATTTTGAATCACACCGACGCAAAATCCGTCGCGGTTGCCTTCCTCTTCTTTTCGACCGACTTCACCGGTAATGGACTAGTGGGATTGGTTAGACCCACCACATCGTCCAATCGAAGGTCAGAAGAAATGTTTTCGACCAGCTGGTCGAGAACGAGATCCCCGGCCATCGGATCGGTGTGTGTGGTCTCATCTGTCTCCAGAACAATCGCTACTGTAGCAACTATTAGATCTTGAATGGTCATTTTGGAACCAATGACCTCTGTAGTTTCGGTCTCTGCAGACATTCTTTCTCTCCGATCTGAAAAATCATTCAAAGTTTTAATCAGACGATGTTATTTTCCATCAAAATTGTATTTTCCTCTATCTATGAATGCTCTTTCTTACCTCCAAAAGACCATCGTCTTGTGCAGTCTCGGAGCAAGAATCGGTCGAAACGGTCACGTTTAGCACAAAAAGACTCCAACTTCCGAATGCAAAGATGCAAGAGAAATCTTAAAAACATCAATCTCGAAGTGAAGGCAAATACAAGAGTCACATGATTTGGCGCTCATATCATCGCGCAAAGACTCAACCTCGCTCTTCAATGAAATGCAAGATGTGCAAGAAATTAATGATGCTTTCGAATTAAGCATGCAGTTCAAAGCATCAATTTCAGTTTCTAAACAAGCACAATTCTTGCAAGAGACTAAACCATACTTAAGCAATTTTTCATGTTCTAAGCACATGCTACAAGGCCTAGCTTCAATTTCAATAATCTCAGCCCTAGCATTTTCTAATTGCTCAAGATGCATGGAATTAGTCAATTTAAGCTTCTCAATTTCAACAAGCATACCTACACAAGAATCACAATCATTTCTATCCATAGATCTAAGATTGTCTATTTCTAACTTAGCATTGTCAAGCTCATGATGTAAGGCAATACAAGAATCACATGGCATAGAAGCATTTGATTTCAATAATTCATTTTTAGCTTTTAGGCATGCAAGAGAGTTATTCAGGTTCTTCATGTCTACAAGCAATGAATCATAAGCATTCATGGAGGTTTTCAATTCGGAGAGCTCATGAGACAAATCATTCTTTTCTCTTTTCAGCAATTTCATTTTCTTCCTAAGAGTACGCAATTTGTATTCATATGAAATCAAGCCATTAATGAGTTTTTCTTTGCTCACCTTGCTTAGCTTGAGTAGGGGATCGTCCTCAGAAGAGTCATCATGATCATCCTCGAAATGCTCTTCATCATTCTCATCCTCAATCGCTGCTGCACATACGCCACTAGGCTTCTTCTCCTCGGGCTCTAAAAGTGACTCATCCCTGAAACTAGAACAATCAAAACAAAAGGATTTGCCACAAATATCATAGGAGACTTCCTCCTCCATCGCCATTAGACTTATCATACATTCAAATATCTTGTTACGACCAACACCATTGGTAAAAGAACCACGACAAGATGCAAGGAAGCGCTCACAAGTCCTCATATTTGTCGCCATGCTCAAAGATCGGTTAAGATCATAAAAGAGCAAACTTGGCTCTGATACCAATTGTAGGACCGAAAAGGCGACTAGAGGGGGGTGAATAGACGCTTTCTCTATTTTTCACCTCGATCGAACTCAACACTACTTTCACTCCAATAGCTATAAAAGCTATGAAGATCTGTATACAGGCACAGCGGATGACCTGTGTTGAATCCGATCAAACCCCAAAGCAAAAGACCAAAAACAGCAAACTGCTGCCGCCGCACACACACAGCTAATGATGCAATAAACTAATCACCTAGTTTCAGCCACTAGTACCGCAGGGAATTAAACACACTCCTCACTCACATCAATGGAGATAGCCAAATGAAATGGAAATAAACAAATCTTCAAAACCTTGATTAAGCAGCCACAAATCCAAAAGCAAACTGCTTGAATCTAGATTCCTCTGCCTCATGTTTGATGCGGAGACACAGATGCAGTAAATCAACAGAGATAAGACTTGCGCACAAACTTCAGCTAAAAATCAAAAAACAAGTCTCTACCAGGGAGCCGATGCACAGCACTTAACTAGAACCTTTGACGCATCATTGAGCAGCCCAACCAATCAATTAAAGCAAACAGTAAACTGCCAGAGACTTAGAACAACTCAAGGCTTTTTAAATCAAACAAAGTACAAGCCTCTTACATGCATGAACCAAAATGCTGTGATTCCTATCTGAGCAATCGCCGCCCTGGTTCCTGTTTTTTTCACAGGCGCCGTCGCCTCAAGTTTTTCTACCAGTGCTAAAAGCATTGCTTGCAGATCCCAAAGAAGTTGCTGGCGCAGCACCCTCTCTTTTTTCGGGTGGAGCAGGCAGCAAGCACAGAAAGTCCAACACCAAACCACCACCAGCAAGATTCAGACGCATCAAAGATGACAGCCAAACCAATCCTCACTCACACACATCAAGATGGCAGCCATACAAAAGACTAATCCAAACTCAAAGAAAGGGAATCGGTTTCACACACTGATGGACAAGCAAAAACAGGATTAGTATGAGATCTACAAACGAAGGGACAAGCACAAAGTCACAGCTACTGCGATCTCATCTCTGAGCAGTCGCTGCCTTAAGGCTCTGGTTTCTACGGGATGCAGGGCTCCGAGTTTTCTAGCGCCACAGGATTCTACAGCATCGAACCGGCCAGCTCCGAGCCAACAAGCAATAAAAAACAAATCAAAACCAAACCTCGTCGGCCAACCAAACTCATCATTTCACTCACACGCGCAAGAGACAAAAGGTGGAAATCATTGCAGCTGCCAGGGACATCTATTGCTCCTAAATTCACACCGCCGCCTAGCTATGATTTCACGGGCGCCGCCACCAGCTGCTCATATTTTGGGCTTCAGGGCGCCGCCACCCACTCCAGTTTTCCAAGGCAGCCCCGGGCTGCTTTTTCCTCAGCAGCAGCCAATCACTCCCTTCTACTGTTTCTTTTATAGGGTAATCTCTAACCCTAAAAAAACTTTCTAGAAGATTTACCCTAATGGGCTTCCGTTAGGGCCCAACATCAACGGAACACATACGCACGCAAATTAAAGCGCCGTCTTCAAATCTCTTGACTTAAACCACTTCCTTTGCGCTGTCCCACACCGTGGTTTAGCCAAAAGGTCACCAAGATGGTATTTTGTAAAATTACCAAAATACCCCTTCTCGATCCTTCTCCAAAAGACCGAGTCTACAGATCATGAAGCAATCCCATGCTTCGCCACGTGTAGGTTGATCAACGGCTCCATGTCGTCAAGTCTCTCCCGTCCGGATCCCACCGGCACCACTGAGCACTCAGAACGACTCGCGCCGCTTGATCCAACGATCGACCGAATCGCCTGCTCGGTCATCCATGTCCATCTCTGTGCCCGCTTGAGTCCTCGACCTCACCCGCATCCTTGATCGTTTCGACCTCAGCTCTCCAAGCTTAGTCCTGATCCACCTCGCCGCTGACCATCATAGACCTGCAAGCCACCTGCATAGCAATAGACAAACAAACACGAATCCGGGAACAAGTTCTTCACAACTTGACCCACGTTAGTGAAAACATGCATCATGCAACACATATGCATTAACAAATATGGATATGACCTATCCCAAAATCAATTCATAACTAACATTATCAATCAGCACAAAAGCCGGTCAGACCGCCGCTGACCTGACAGATCTAAAACTTTGTCGAAAACATTTGAAACTTCAAACCAAAAGCACCATTGCCAATTGTTTCATCATCCTAAGATCATGGGCATATCCCCATGATATCCACATTGTCGGATTTAGCATACTTCAATCCGACTGACTACATATTAGAGCAAAAAGTTTTATACAGATCGGAAGATACATAATAGATGAAGAAAAAGGTGGTTATCTACCTTGAGTCTTCTTAATCTCTCCTCATCAGAGACAATAGCCAAAATGCCTGAGAAAGCAACCTTGGTATCAGGCTCCCCGGCACAAATCATCTTGATTCACTCTCTGACTTCATTGAAAGAGAGGACTTCAAGAAGACAAGAAGATCTCAAGGTTAAAGAATAATATAATCAACCAAAACAAAATATACTAGTAGGAGTTTTCCAAAGACTTACCATATTTTGAGTCTTTGATCGCTTCTTCACGACCAATGTACCAGAGCAACAAATGATCTCGTAGATTCAAAGTACTAATCTGGCGCAAGGAAAAGTCCCTAACTACGTGCCAGGAAGTCAATCCCTTGGCACTAAGGTCTTAAATGGCATCGGCCACCCTTCTGATCCATCCTACCTTCTTCTCAGTCGACCTCCACTTTATGTTCTCAATCGCTCTCTAGCCAATGAAGTATAGGTCGTCGTCTTTCATGACCATCATATAGAACCAATTCTTCTTCCATGATGACCACGAAGATTTTGAGTACATCTAGATGTACTCATCAGTCTTCCCATCATGAAGGCGTAGAGAGCATTCCCTAGGTCCGGCCATCGACTTCCCCGATTTCGCCATCCAATAAAAATACCTGAAGACCTTCAAATTTGGTCGGATCCCCAGATATGCCTCGCATAGGTAGACGAAGATGCTGATGTTGGCGATGAAGTTTGGAGCCAAGTTCACCAACTCGACTCCATAGTATTCTAGGACGTGAGAAAGGAATTTGTGAGCCAGCAACCTCAGTTCGCACTCGATGTAGGCGAGGAAAATAGGGATAACCCCTTCCTCACAGCTCGGAAACTGTTCTCCAGCCGTAGACCTCCATTTGACCAAATTCCTATTCAGAAGCATCTCAATCTCCTCCAGAGCACTGAGCTTCTTGTCGCTCATATCAGAAACTGGCCACTTAGTAATTTGATCCGACATGGTTAGGTTTAGGACAGTGGTTGGGAGAGGATTTGGGGGAAAAGAACAAAGGGGGTCAGAAGAAACTCTCAGCAAGAAGATGAAAAGGGTCGAAGGAAAAGCAGAAGGCGTAAAAACCTAAGCCCTGTTCTAAAGGATTTTATAGCTGCCATTCTTTAACCACAATCGGGAGTTACCCAAAACATCCAACGGACAAAACCCTTTTGTCTAACGGACAGAAAAACTCTTCGGGTCCCAAGGTAGTTTCTCAACTTTAAAGTGAATACAAACCACCTCGAGTATCACGGCATTAAATGAGGGTCTGCCCGGTACGACTTCATCGAGAGATAATGTCCACATGACCAATTCTCTTAAAGTTCGGGGGCTAGCTGACGAGGATTAAACTCTCGATGTATTATTTTAATCCATAATAAAGGACCATACGTCTTCATGGTCATAACCCCTAAGGCTCATGACCTCCGTGGTCGTACGGATTCCAGAGGTTATTCCAAGGATACCCTGGTCAGACGAGGGCTTGTACCCAATTCCCGACCAGATGACTGCTCATAGAAGCATTGAACTGGCATCTGGATCTGACCACATTCCATACCGTGTGATGAATGGAACACATGCCATATTAATTGGGTCCATACCATGCGACGTTTCATAATCTAAAGACACTGACAACAACCACCTTACAGTTGTGTGTCTCACAGGCGCACAACCATCGAGCAGTTGATACTTTGTCAACCACTACCTCCCTCCGACCAGACGCGTCACTTCCCAACAGACGCCACTTCCAAAAGTAACTGCCACCACTTCATCAGCTACTTAAAGAAGAACGCAAGTGGCAGAAGGGGGATCGGATCCAAGTCGAAAGATCAACAGACGATTGGATTTAGATAGTATAAACAAGCATTACGCTCAGTGTAATTAAGGATTAGTCCACCGCCTTGTCGAAGGCACCCCTTGCAATAGCCAGTTCATAGCAATAAAGAGCAGTCTCATTATCTCCTAAGAACTCTCTGCCATTTTCCTCTTTTTATTTCATAAGATCGGCGACTTGATCATCGACACCTTGTGATTTCACACAAGGGGTAGATTTTCTTAAAAATATTGAAATGGTTCGGTTGGGAAGCGATATGGATGTTGGTTGATGGTTGGGAAGTGAACAAGGTTGTTCACAAGTTGTTTCGAAGAACTTGCTTATTTATGTATTAATCCCTTTTAAATTATGCTTTTAAATCTACTTACTGTATTTACTGTCAATACTGCTTTCTGCAAAATAGACATAAAGCTATCCTTGTCAAGCCTTGCATGAATATTATTTGCATACACTTCCCTACGACTTGCTGAGTACTTTAAAGTACTCATGGCTTTGCGCCATTGTTGAATAGTCATAGAGGAAGAACCAGGGAATACAAAGATTTTTTATGACAACTTTGAAGACTATGCAAACTAGGATGCGTTCTCCATTCGATTGCCTGTGGGCATGTCGGATGGCTACCACGAGTTTGTTTATTCTCCGCTGGAAGTTTACTCTATTATCGTTAAGCCCTGTATAGGAAACTCTGTAAAACTTGACCAAAAGGTCCTTTGCTACTAAGTAATATTATTTTGTCTGCTTCATTAGCTATCTTGTTGTATGGATATAATTTCATCGAATGTTGCAACTGTGTGAGCTAGCTACTGATCATGAGACTAGTTCAGAATACACAAAGGGCTTGGGTCCAGCAATCCGGGGTCCCGACAGAGATGGTATCAGAGCCATATTGACTGTAGGATGCAACCATAGTTAGCATGGTCGCTTTAGTCAAAGGTTTCAAATTTTATTTTATAAATCAAACCAACCAATTGATAAATAGTTATTCTTCTCTCGTCTTATTCTAATATCTTCTTATTTCATTCTAATCTCTTCTAATCTCATTCTTAGGTTCTTATATCTTACCTTTTCTTAAACTTTGTTTTCGAATTTAAAGTGACCCTCTCACCTGAGTAATCGCTATAGGGTCGATTCTTCAGTGATCAAAGCGATGGATGGCCTGAAAGTTTCAAGAGTTGCCAAGTGTTCCAAGTTGACCGTCCATATAAGTTAGATTAGTAGTAGCTTTTCTCAGTTTTAGTATCGTTTACTCCACGTGATAGGATCTTTTGCTTGAGTGTCACATTTTATTGCTTCTTAGTAGCTTTTCGGCTATTTGTTCTTTGGGTTTAACTAACTTTCCCCAGTTAGGATGTTTCTGTCTTCCTCCCTTGTTCTCTCCCGTCTAGTGTGCTTTTCTCTCTCACCTATTGTGCTTTCTTCCTCTCATCCATGAAACCCATGAAGAATTGTTGCAAAGGGTTCAAACACGCAAGTCACTTGGAAGATACTCTTATAGGGATTAACCAGTGTGTTTGGATGCCAAGCTAGATAGTTTTGGAAAATCCTTGATAAGACTGATTTTGGAAATTGAAAATTTTAAGATTTGCCGATGTTATAAGAAGTTCTTGTGAATGCTAGAGTATGATGATGGATATGCCTTGAGTATGATTGGTTTAAAGAATAGCAGATTGGTGGATTAATATAGATCATGAAGAAAGAGAATGATCATAGAGGAAAATTGAATTGATCATGAAGCGTATCTAAACTTGAGGCATTATTGTGATTATCTGGAATCGAAAGGAGAATTTGGATTTAAATCAAATCTAAGGTTGATTTTAATGTTGGTTGGAAACTTGGAATTGAGATATGTGTGCATAAAAGGTGGAGAGTAAAATGTGAAAAGAATTGTATTTTCCTTATCAATTCATGATGCTAATTTTTGAAGGGTTGGTTAGATCTTGATTAGATTATAGAAATATAATTGGTGGAGATTGGATTGTAAAAATAAAATTGTGGAGATTGGATTTATACAAACATAAGATTGTTGGATATTGTTATATATGATTGAGGGATAACTTACTGATATTAGAGTTGGTCCAAATAATTATTGGATTGATGAATATCTTACTGGGGTTGGAGTTGGACTAAATAATTGTTGGATAGATAGTGATAAAATAATTTAGTGGATTAAATTTGCATTTATGGATTACAAGCAGTCTTTGGAAGGTTCTACAATGAAGGTATTGGATTTATATAAAGAAATTCTGGAGGATTGCGATTGATAAATATGCTTGAGAAATTAAGTGAATGATGTCATGGATTTAGTTAAGAATTTTGGAGAAAGCAATTGCGCGATTATAATGTTGGAGAAAATTTCATTCCAAAAAGGGATAGAATGAAATTTAGAATGATCTTGGGGTTTATCGAATTGGAAGATGTGATTATTGCTACTAGATTTTGGGGATTTATGCAGTGGAGAAATCACGCGATCAAAGCTTATGCCGAAGAAAGATTATGAATTTGTTGGATTATTTAAGCTTATGCCCAAGAAAGATTGTGAATTATGTTGTCTTATCGGTAGAATGTGAGATTGATGAAATGATTGGATTTTTAATTGGGTGACTTTATATTATACTGGAATAGTGGATTTCAATAATAGTAAGATTTGGATCTAGCAAAAATTGGAAGGCGGATTCATAACTTTTAGTTGGCACTCCAGTACATAGTTGAGACCTAGCAGTTTGGCATCAGTTTACCGTATTGAAGCTACTACCGTAGTTGTCTGAGGTACACAACATCTTTCCTTCGTGCCGCAGTAGAAGAAATTCCTCCGGCAACTAGAAGGGACGATGTCACCGAAGAAAGTCGAAATAAAGAAGGATCTTGCCAACAAGGGGTATCCAAACAGAAATTCTGAAGAAGTTGAACGCCATACCAGGAGCAAGACCTTGAGATTATATGATAACAATGAAAAAAACGGTCAAAGAAGAAAGCAACCTAGAAACCAAGAGCCGAGTTTGCCGACCTTTCTTTGTAGTCTCTACGAATCTCGAGGTCGAGATTCCATTTAAGTGGGGTAGGTTTGTAACAACCCAATTTTCATGCCTTTATAAAATTTTCAAAATAAAAATAACCATTTGAATTTTTCCTAAGTTCTTAAAGCTTAATTTGAATTTTCAAAAATTTAAAACAATTTCATGTCAGTAAATCAAACTTCAATTGAATAAAAATCATCTTATTTGATTTTTCTGGTTTTGTCTTGGAATTCCTTTTTCCAAGACCCGGTTGTTTTACGTGGATTTCTTTTTATTTATTTTCAGCTTGCACATATTTCAGAATTCTTTTAAAGCTTTAGAAATAAAATAAACGATTTGCATTTCATTGAATAAATGTAAAGCTTAAATTAAAATTACAAAGTGAAAAACATTTAAATGATTAAATCAAACTTTAATTAAATTCTAAAATGAGTTTAGTAGATTTTCTCGGTTTTCTTGGATTTTATTCAAGTCGGTGTTGTTTCTTGCAAATCGGTCTACTTTAATTCTTTTTCATCTTCCCAAAAATTATTTTTTTGGTTTTGAAATTTAATTGAAATTATTTAATTCAAATTGGTGGTTTATTTTGAAGCTTGAAAAATAAAAATAATCATTTGGATTTTATCAGTTTAATTTAATGCTTAAATCGAATTTATGAAGGAAACATATTTTAAAGGGTTAAAATAAATTTATAAAAAAACCTAAAACTATTTTATTTGATTTATTCAGGTTCCAAAGTATTTTATAAAATTTTCTTGAAATTTTCGGATTTATTTTTCCGGATTTTGTTTTCTCCTTTTCTCTTTTTGTTTTCTCTCTCCTCCTGTTTTTCTTCTCGAGCGAGACTTTCCAGTCTCTCTTTCCTCTCGTCGTGTTGGCCATGCTTGCCGCCCATGCCTCCATGCCCTACTCCCTTGCCTCTTGCCCTGGTGCCATCTCCCTCATGCCACCATACCCTACCGCCCATCTCTACCACCGCTCCCCCATGCCCCCCACGTCGCCCTCATGTTGTTGCTCTCATGCATGTCGCCTGCTGCTGCTGCTGCACGTTGTCGCGCCGCATGGCTATCAACTCCCAGTGCAGCTCTCTCTCTCTCCCTCTTTCCTCTATAAAAACCAAGCAGCACCTCCCCTCCCTCTTCTTCTTCCCCTCCTCCATTCTTTTCTCCAACCAACAACAGATGTGAGACTCCATTTGCTTCTCCAAAACAGCAGCAAGCTCCACCTCTTCCAGTTCGGCCATGGTTGCCCATTCCCCTTGTTTGATCCCTCCCCCTTCCTATAAACCAAAACCGAGCAGCAACTCTCCTTTTTCCCCTCCTCCTCCATTCCCCCACCAGAGCAAGTCCCCAGCCGAAGCTCCCTCCCGGAAGCTCCATTTTCTTCCAGCAAGTTCTTCTTCCAGTCCAGCCGGCCACCAGCTCTTATGCTGCTCCCTTCCTCTCCTATAAAACCGAGCAGCCGCAACTCCCTTTTCTTCCTCCCCAAACTAAAGCAACCTCCACAGTACTCCATTGCCTTCTCCATTGCCGACCATGAGCTCCATCTCCATCTCCATCTCCCTCCCCCTTCCCCCTTCCTTTCCTCTCCTCCCCTCACCTGGAAGCATCCCCACTGAGCTCCTCCACTTCTATCCACAACCGTGAGCTCCCCAAACCGGCAGTGAGCTCCAACCGAAGCCCCAAACTGTTGGACTTAATCTTGGCAACTTCATGCAGCAGTGGATGTTTGGCTTGCATTTAGTTGTATGTGTCTAGAAAGTGCATGTGTATGAGTCATGTAGTAGTGCAGCCGATGTTCTTAGTCTACATGTAGCTACATATACTTAGTCATCCTAGCTAGAAGGAGCATGTTTGAGTGCATGCACAACAACGTCTAAGAGCTCAGCATGTGAAGGGGAGTTTGTTAGTGCTTGACCACGTGTGGTTAAGTGGCTTGCATATATGAGTCAAGCTAGTGGTTAGTGGAGTCAGTGCTGGTTTGTTTCAGCAAGAGTGAGAATCGGTCAGGGTAGTCGCGTGAGTTGATTAGTTTGTATGTGCATCTCATATATAAATAGTTGTTACCATGAATGATTTCCAACAGCTGTAGCAAGCTCCTCCCCCTCTATTCTACATCCTCAGTCACTCATTTCCCAAGCTGACCACGTCACGGCGAGCCCCTCGGCTTCATCTTCCACCTCCCAGAATTCGCCCCTCTCTCGCTTTTGTTTCTCCGCAATCAAGATTTTTCCGTCGCGGGCCGAAACTCTTTCTTCCTCACGTTCCGCCGCCATCGTTGATCCCCCGGTGACATCATCACCACCGTTGGTTTTTCCCCATGACGTTCTACGTCGTGCTCCCTTCCTTTTCTACGAAGCATCGCCGGTTCACCGGTGCCTCTATTCCCTCGTGCGCCTATTTGCGCGCCGCCGCCGCACCGGACCTCCGCCGGCAACGCCACCACCACCATTGGGTCTGTCTCGTTCCCAGGATTCCAGTTTG
The DNA here is from genome assembly GCA_036346405.1 of Phyllostachys edulis. Lineage (NCBI taxonomy): Eukaryota > Viridiplantae > Streptophyta > Magnoliopsida > Poales > Poaceae > Phyllostachys > Phyllostachys edulis. The sequence continues at coordinate 23,816,261 of CM070556.1, read as the reverse complement.
CTAGTTCACCGACCGTCCCTCCCTTTCTCTCGTTGGCGCCATCATTTTTCCCTGAGCTTGCATTGTTCATGTCTGCTGATTTTCTATATTTCATCTGAAGTCAAACTTCTGGATATTCGTTCTCCTTCATGCAAAATCCAATTCTGTCGATTCTTGGTTCTAAATTCAACCTCTTCCTATCACTACTAATTTCATAATTTTTGGATTTTATTTGGATTTGTTGTATTTATTTGGCTCTTTTCACGCGTGTAGATTCCGGTGTTCCCAAAGAATTCCTAGAACCGTCTGCCGAAACATCTCAAGCCTTCAACGGAGGCAAGTCATAGACCTTTAATCATATTGAACCTAATTTATAAACTTATATTGTTTTATATCAACATGCATTGCAAAGTTTATAATAAATGCTTTGGGGAATATTTAAATGCCTAAATTGTCATTATGCCTTTTTGTATAAATTGCTATTAACATGTATCCTTGAATGATATAAATAGTTGGACACCATAGGATGGTTAATTATTAGTCGAAAATTATTGTACTACCAACATGGGTCGTATTATGCTTAGTCGCGTGGGATTCATGATCACATACTCAAAGAATGATTGAATTTGACTAAATGAAATATGGAATTGTGGCGCGGCCACTGTTATTAAAATTTGTTGTGTCATGGCAAGGGTTGCCATTTGGTCCGGTTGAACAGAAAATGATTTCATACTCAGGCAAATGATCGTGCAATAAAGGGGGAGAATTTTGGGATGTGATTACCTCGCCTGAGTAGTCTCTAAGGACTTAACTTTATGCGCCATTGATCTAGGCCATACCATGCAACCACAAGTCCATTTATGGGGTGGACCTGGCCGACTAATTAGCAATGTTTTGGTTTGGTTCTGTTAAGGGTTGATAACCGACGCAAGAGGGGGTCCAGAATGGCGAAACCTTAGCGGGCAAAACCAAGTCAAAATAGAGCTCTGTAAAAGCCTTGTGATAATCGTTTAGTCGTACACCTTCGAAAGTGTGTCAGACGGACAGTATAAACTGATTATCTCTTGTGGGTCAAGTTGTACAATCTCTATAGAGTGTAAAACTATTCGAATAGCCGTGTCCCTTGTTATGGACAATGCCTGGTGATTTCACACGAGGGGTAGATTTTCTCAAAAATATTGGAATGGTTTGGTTGGGAAGCGATCTGGATGTTGGTTGATGGTTGGGAAGTGAACATAGTTATTCGCGAGTTGTTTCAAAGAACTTGCTTACTTATGTATTAATCCCTTTTAAATTATGCTTTTAAATCTACTTAATTTATTTACTGTCAAATAGACATAAAGGCTTTGCGCCATTGTTGAATAGTCACAGAGGAAGAACCAGGGAATACAAAGATTTTTTATGACAACTTTGAAGACTATGCGAACTAGGATGTGTTCTCCACTCGATTGTCTGTGGGCATGTTGGATGGCTACCACAAGTTTGTTTATTCTCCACTGCAAGTTTACTCTGTTATCGTTAAGCTCTGCGTGACAAACTCTGTAAAACTTGACCATAAGGTCCTTTGCTACTAAGTAATATTATTTTGTCTGCTTCATTAGCTATCTTGTTGTATAGATATGATTTCATCGAATGTTGAAATGTCTCTTCTCATTGCGTCCAAAGCACTTGATATTTTTCATGTGTCTTGTATTATGCCTTGTCTTGCTATTTTCATTCTTCTTGGGAACAAATCTAATTCCTCTCTTGTCGTTCAACATTTGTTGCTTGCTTAATATTTCGTCAAGAGATGTCTTTCCTTTGTAGCTTCTTTCCAAGGCAATTGTCAATTTCTTGACTAGGGCCTTAAGCTCTTCATTTTCCTCTACAAGATTAGTCTCAACAAGCAAAGAGGAAATAGAAGCATTTTCACTAGAGCAACAAGGCATATCTAGCAAGTCATCATAAGAAGTGGTATGCTAACCTTAGATGCAATGCAAGGGTTAGCAACTACACATGGGATATCATCTAATAAATCACATGTTATGCCTATATCCACCTTGGACTTATTGAGCTCATTGAGAAGGAGAGTTTCGTGCTCATCCTTTAGTACATCATAATTATTTTGATGTGAGACATACTCTTTCTTCAAAACATTGAATTTTGATTTCTCCTTTCCTAGATATTCATTAAGCTCCTAAAGCATATCCATCAACTCATCATATGAAGGTTCATCATCATCATTTACCTTTGGCCATAAAGCAATAAGGTGATGAGGATGGGGTTGAGGGCTCCTCATTGTCGGAGCTAGAAGTTGAGCATTCTTCTCTCGACGTCCACCTTTCATAATGATCTTGAAGATGGGTCCACATCTCATGAGCGTTCTTGAGATTGCATACTTCATTGAATACCTCTACACTCAAAGCACTAAATAAAGCATTAGTTGCTTGAACGTCGAGATGTAAGCTTTTGTATTTCTCACTTGTTGGAGCTAGATGTTCCATTGGAGGAGAAAAACCCATATCTACAATCCTCCATATTTTTTGGCTTATGGCCTTAAAATAACAAGACATGCGGATTTTCCAATGAGCATACTTTGTCCATCAAATAGAGATGCTTCACCGAGGTGCACTATATCACTAGTGGCCATCCTTTACTCTCTAGACGGTTAAGACTAATAAATGAGAGACCAAGGTCTTATACCACTTGTAAGATCGCGGATGCCAACTAGAGGAGGGTGAATAGTCATTTCTAAAAAATCTCTAAGGCTAAAACCAATTTCTAATGCGGAAATGGAAGTCAATTCGGTTTTGCATAATTAAAGCCTAAAGATTCTAGTTTCCCTTAAGTGCACCAACACCCTAAGTCTAAGTCAAGGTTTACAATTCTAGTTTGACATCTAATCAATTTAATTCTAGGAAAGTAAATTGCACAAAGTAAATCACAAGAGAGCAAACCACAATGACACAAATGTGTTTTATCGTGGTGTTCGGAGACTTGCCGGTATCCCCTAATCCACATTGAGGTAAGCCCAAACGAATTGGATCGGCTCTATGAATTAAAATAACACCTCCGAGGTAAGCTGAAATGAATTAGACCGGGTCACAACTTGAACCAACATCTCAATCCACTCGGGGTTGCTCTTCCTCCACTTCGGAGATGGAGAGCACCAAACCACCCACAACACGTCGGGCCTTCTCACAAGCTTCTTCAGAAGATCACCGGACCACGATGCCTTCATGCTGTCTAGGTGTCGGTAAACACTAAGAGTAATAGACCACAGCCCTTGCTCGAAAGTTATCAAGTGCCAAAGAGATCAACAAATGATGTAGATGCACTTCAATGCTCTCAACTATCTCAAAATGAGAAATATGGCCAAATGAGTAGTAGAGAGTGCACCAATAGCTCAAGGGTATTCAATGAGGCCAAGGCCTTTGAGCTTGGTGCTAGTGAGAGGGTATTTATAGCCCCCAAACACAAATACGACCGTTTGAAGAAGATCCCCTAAAAATTCAGCAGGTGCGGTACCACCATCATTGGTCGGCTGGTACTACTGCACCTACTGTTTAACAGTCATAAGGGGTGCATTAAATGCTTCTGAACTAGCCGTTATTATTTGGTGCGGTACTACCGTACTCACATGGTCTGGTACTACTACACAGTGGTAGTACCGCTTGGCTCAATTGGAACTGTTGTTTTCCATGGGAGGAAAATCACCTAAAAATATGCTCTCTGGAAATAACGTATCGCCAACTAGAAACATGTCCTACCGCACTACGGTACTATCGCTTCTTAGGTGCAGTCATTCTGTTTTAACTGATATTTTTCCAGATGTTATTCTAAATGCAATGCATGACTTTTAGTTTATCAATGTAGCACATCATAAGTTTTCAAGCTACTAGCCATGATCTCTCTTTATAGTATGGCATCTAGTTTATAAATTCGGTCTTTCCACCAATCACTGATACCGGTAAAAACTATAAAAGGGTCCTTAGGCTTCATAATACCTTTGTCTTGAGCCATATCAATCCTTTATCGTCTTTACATTGCCATTTCCATGTTGTCATCCATCATCCGGACTAACCTTTAAAACATCTTAGCACACATGTTAGTCCCTTAACACATTATTGTCATTAATTACCAAAATCATTTTTAGGGGCCTAGATGCTTTCAACATGTCAGGAAGTCGTAGAGATGGTGAGTTTCCTATTGAGCATAGATCCGCACATAGCAGGGACAGGTCTGGTAGACATCCAGCCCTAGAGAGTCGAGCTAATGCCACACCTCATACATCTGCTGGTAGAAGTCATCCACAGTGGCGTCAACCTGCTGAAGGGAGTGCACCTAGTTCACGATGGAAATGTACATAGCATCACTCATCGGCTGGTAGTGAGCTCAAAGATGCTCCCACATCAACTGAGTCATCGGTAGCTCTGCCACATCCATAGAGGTAGCCATTGGCATGCTACCCACCAGGATGGTAGTACTATGAGCTTCGGCAACCTACCATCTCTCATAGGCGTGCTGCTCAGACTGGTAGAGCTCTATAGCCTCCTCCAGAGCAATAGTGGCGGCCTCCTGAGTAGTTTGAACTGTACCAGCAGGAAGGGCATGCAGAACCAGTGGTGTAGGGCGAGGTGAACAAGGGTGCTCGCTAGTGAGATGACTCCATAGGCACTGGCTGTTAAGGTGAAACTTTAGGTGAACAGTCACTCCCGAAAGTTCATCCTATCGAACCAAACAGAGGGGAGCGGGATGGCGAAGGAGACATCGGCGGTAGCCATCCAAAGAAGATGGGTGGCCTGGAGTCGGCAGCTACCCAGATCTGAAGCAAAGGGACGGCAGTGTCAGGGCAACCAGGTGTTAGTGACGTCCGGATCCAGGGAGGGGCGGCCAGATTCGGTGAGTGTCGGCTGCAGTCGAGGGAGCGATGGCCAGATCTGGGGAGAGGCGTCTGGATGGTGAGTGGCGGCTGGAGCCAAGGGCCGGTGACCCGAGGGAGGCAGGGCAGCAGCGTCGGCGGCCCATGGTAGCCCGCGGGGGCAACATCCGAATCCGGCTAGGCCCGAGGGAGCTACGGTGGATCCGGTTATCATTGGCTCGAGGCGCGGAGCAGAGGAGATGCGGGGCAGCTAGGCATCGGGGCAACGAGGAGTAGAGGATGTTAGGGCAGCCGGGCATTGGGGAGGTACGGAGCAGAGGACGCGGCCGGATCCAGTGAGAGGACATCGGGGTAGCTAGAGTGGAGGGCTAGATCCAGTGAGAGGACGTCGGGGTGGCCGGGCGTTAGGGCGGCGCGGAGCAGAGGACATGGCGCGAAGCACAGAAAGGAGCTGCAGCAGCAGCCTGAGGGAGCTATGGCAACGACCCGAGGGAGCAGCAGGGCAAAGCTGATCCGAGGAGTCCAGACGGCGCCGTCGGCGACGATCTGGTAGGGAGAAGAAGAGGAGAGGTTAGGGTTTTGAGGGAGGAGAGAGTCATTGCTCTGATACCTTGTTGGAATAAACTCTTAATCTATTCCAGTTGGCCAAAAGGCCAAGATATACAAGTTATATATGTATGTAAATATGCAAAGTAGTACACCCTATATAAGACATATCTAACACTTACTTTTGGATGAGAGATAGGGGCACTATATAAAGTCTTGAGGGGTGGTTATGGAAAACACAAGCCACAAACCAAGAGGTGCATGAGAGGTGCACGAGAGGATTAGAAGTTAGGTTATTCTTTAGTACCAAGATTCTTGTATAGGGCAAGGATCCGAGGGTCCTAAAAGGTTCGAGAGGATTGTGAAAGAGTGACAATCCCTTGTACTTTTTTAAGATTGTACTTAAGGAATTTGCAATCGGCTCTGCCAAATCTTTCTTTCTCGTCGTAATTATTTTGTCACTGTTATTAGGTTCTCTTCAGAGGATTCATCTACTGCGTTCTTGATATCGTGTACGCTCGTGTCATATCTCGCAACTCTAATCCAATCTAAGGCTGCTATGTATAAGAAGAGGTATGAGAGTATAACAAGAAAAAAAAACAAAGGTATGTTTCTTACAAAAATTCATATAAAGTTAATGTAAAATCTCTGCCTTGCGAACAAGTCTTGCTCCAGTTTAGCACCATACAAATGCCGCCATGTAAAATCTCTGCCTTGCGAACAAGTCTTACTCCAGTTTAGCACCATACAAATGCCGCCATGTAAAATCTCTGCCTTGCAAACAAGTCTTACTCCAGTTTAGCACCATACAAATGCCGCCAGAGAACTAACTTCGCCGCCAACCACTTATGCTGCTTTGCAGTCCAGGGAAAAAGGAAGCCCAAAAGGCAGATCGATTCATGGAGGGAACAGTAAGTGAACTCCACATCAGCAAGCCACTGGCGATCGCTCAGGAGAAAGTGTGCGTGATTGCTGTCCATGCTTTGTCATCTCTTATCCTCTTGCGACCTTCATCGTCTAAACTAATTCAGCACTGCATATGTACATTTCAGCACTTGTTCCAGGATGACGGGACACTAATTAGGTACGCGTTTGCATGCCTTGAAGTTTTTCCACGAAATAATATTAAACTTGTTTGATCAATAATGTTGATACTACTTTCTTTAATAAAAGAAAGCACATGTCAACATACATGCATGTGTTAGTAATATGATTCTTTGTTTAGTTTGTTTCTATAACTTAAACGGTTCGTTGGAATGGCAACATAATGGAATGCTCAATTATAAGAAATTAACTACTTTGATTGTGTGGTTTAAGACAAAAGCTTTATCCCCAAAGCAATTCTCCTCACCATAGACAAGATAAGGCGTCGTTTCCTTTGGACCGGTCATGACAACTTCTCGGGTGCTAAGTACAAAATCAACTGGGGTAGAGTGTGTCGCCCAACTCATCTCGGCGGTCTAGGCATCATTAGTCCTCCACAATTCTCCTCGGCGATCAGACTGCGCTGGCTCTAGCAAGAATGGAAAAACCCTTCTAAACCTCGGGTCGGAATGGAAATCCCTGTTCACGACTCGGATCGAAACCTTTTTGCAGTGGCAACAAAGATTACCCTCGGGGATGGAAAAACGGCCAAGTTCTGGTATTCGGCGTGGCTATTTGGAGAGGCCCCCAAAGACTTAGCCCCCAGTATCTTTGCCTTTTCTTCTCGCAAAAAACAAACTGTGTTCTCGGCCCTACAGAATGTGCGGCGGGTGCAGGACATCAATCCCATGGAAAGTTTCTCTGCCCTTCACATTGATCAATTCGTTCGTCTTTGGACCAAAATCAACCAAATTCAACTGACTCAAGGCACCCCCGATGAGATCTCTTGGAAACAAAGCCAGAGTGGTACCTACTCCTCAAGATCCGCCTACGCTTTACATTTCTTGGGTTCCATAGCGACCAACTACAAAGCTTTAATCTGGCAATCCCAAGCCCCTCCAAAGGGAAAACTTTTCGCTTGGTTAGCAATTCAAAACAAGCTTTGGACCTCGGACAGGCTCAAAGCAAGGGGGTGGCCAAACCATCGCTTTTGCCCCCTCTGCAGGCACACCCCGGAATCAATCCTGCACCTCCTCGCACACTGTCGTTTCTCTGGTCGCATTTGGAAGCTTATGGTGGACTGGACAGGCTCTAAAAGCCTCCAACCCTCCAACTGGCCCCCTTGTACGAACATCTTAGATTGGTGGGCCAATGTGGCAAAGACATCAGGTTTCCTTTAGAAGACTAGGACGACGATCACGATCCTTATCTCTTGGGAGCTCTGAAAGGAACATAACGTGAGAATTTTTATCAACAGAGCCTCAGCACCTCTTGATCTCCAAGCCAAGATAAAAGAGGAGGGGAAAGCTTGGTTCCTTGCGGGGGCCAAATCTTTGGAGTGCTTTATTTCTTTGTAATTAGACCTTGTTTCTTTTAACTTGGACCCTTGCGGATTCGTTCTACTTCTTCTCTATTAATATAACGGGCAAATCTCCTGCCAGTTTTCATTAAAAAAAAAAGACAAAAGCTTTGGTTATGGCTTCAATGATGAGAACATTCGCCCTTTATATTTCCTTTTTTTCTATAGCGGGTGCCTAGGCAAAAAATCTGTTACACAAATACATCACATCACTGCGTATCAGTCTGAATATATATAATTTTGTTGGGAGGAAAATGAGATCGTCCATGCAAAATACCGATTGTCCGGTATACTAAGATTTGATCGAAAAAGAGAACTGAAAAGATGTTTCACAACAGCACGGCATTACTAGCTTGCACATAATTTTTCTAATAAGCAGTTGGAGTTAGGTCCAAACTCTTCTCCATCGAATAACGTAATGCTCTATGTTCAAGGAAAAGGTGCCCGCAGATTGCCCTATATCAGGTATCTCTTCTCTTCTCATTTCATTTTTTTTCTTGCGTTTCTCATTGCGTTGAAGCACATGCTCATGCACTCATGAATCCCTGTTGCAAAATTTTCATGTGAATCAGATAGTCAGATCCACAACAGCAGCATGTTAGCTTTTTCTCTGCTTTGTTGCTGCATTAGATACATAACTTCAGGTCCCTGAAATTTGTCTCTTGCCCTGGTTAATTTAACCAAGAAAGGAAGGCACACATTTTTGGCTCCACTTGGCTAACCAAGCACACAGTGAAATTTTTCTCGACAGATTTTCGCTGGTTACCGCCGGTAACCGGTGTTACCGGCGGGGGCCGGTAAGATTCAAATAAGCTCTGAAATTTTCGGTTTTGATGAATTTTGTCCTAAAAAAATTCGAATTTGCTTGAATTTTGTTCTAATTTGATTTTTTTTAAAATTTAAAATCCCAAAAATTCAAAAAAAAACTTGAAAATTTCGGCCGAAATTTGGCCAAAATTTCTGATTTTGGTGAAAACCGGTTTACCGGTCCCCATTAAAAAATTGCAGCCGATAAGTTGTTCCGCACACCCATTGCGCTTCTTTCCCTTCGCTTTACACCTTTTACAGCAGCCACACAGGCACAGGACAAGGCTGCGCATGCAGTATCAGTGTCAAGTCAGGTCAACAAGATTCTTGGCAAAATTCATCGATCATTCTGAATTTATACACGTCCATTTCACGGAATGCAAACTGTATCCCGGTTCATCGATCAGATCAGCACAAATATACAATGGAGCAGCTGAAGAAACCAAAGCCCAGCTCAACTGCGAAGGAAAACTCCCAGACATTGAATTGATAGCGTTGTTTCGACAATAGCCAGGCCTTATATATTCTGAAAAATACAATAGAATTTAGTACTCCAAAGTTACATACACCTTACAAAGTTACAAGACTACAAGCCCGCAGGTGAGAGAGGTTATTTTCTAAAAGATGTGGGGGTTTTGCACCACTAGCCCCTCTTGTGTGCATATCTTGTGGAGATGCCACCATCCACAAAGAAGAGCCACCTCCCTGAGGGAAAAAAGCCCTTTTTCTTAGAAAGGCGGGAGGATTTGTCATTTGTGATGTTGGTGGTGGATTCCACTTCCTGGCTGTAGAAAATCCGAAACACCAGAGCTCTGCTTCTTGATGGCTTTTGTAATGGTTTAAATCGCACCAAGTGCGCGATATGCAATAATGGAGAGCAGCAGAAAGCAATTCAAGGCATGTCTGCTCTCTTCTCCTGTCTTGGTTCATTGACACCGACCTCTATATGTACATGAAATCTTCAGTTAAAGAAGCCAAGTGAGGTGCCGCTCTTGCTCGTCGTGGTTCACCATGTCGGAGAAGAGACAGGCAACGCTGAGCAGGTCATGTGTTCTGATCATAGGTAATGTGAGTTCTACCATGTTTGCCGTTCTAGGAGCACAAATATGTTGAGTTCAGGGTGAGTTGTTCATGAACTGAACATTGAGCTGCAGTGGTGGCGAGCGTGGAGAGGTTCGCGTACAAGGGCGTGGCGTCCAACCTGGTGACGTACCTCACCGACGTCGTGAAGATGAGCACGTCGGCCGCGGCCAAGAGTGTCAGCACGTGGAGCGGAGTCACCTCCATGCTGCCGTTGGTCAGTGCCGTTCTGGCGGACTCCTACTGGGATCGTTACTCCACGATCACGGCTTCCTCCTTGCTCTATGTTGCCGTAAGTTGCTCGTTAATTTCCTCTTCTTTTGATGGTGATAAACTCGCTGATTGGTCATGTTCTTGTGTTGTTTCCAGTCTGTTTTCAACTTGTTTTATTTGCCAGAGTCTGGAATCTGAATTAAGAATCAGCGCGTCGATTTCTGTACTTCGTAGATAGTCACGAGAAACATACTTTCGCAAGAGATGAGACAAGCGCAATTAGATACCCTGTGATATTTAGTTATTGGAATAAGAAAATATTAGGACAATATGGAGGAGGTCGCACCAATGTGGGATGTATTAATTTACATTTAGTTACTGGCATGAAACCGAAATTGCTTCAAGACAGAAGCCATTGCAAATGCAGACATTTGGTGTAGTTTCTGATGGTTCAGGACATAGACAGCTGAGTACAAAGAACAATTCAGTAGTAACAACAAAATATGCTTAATAAAGAAGCAGTCATTTTTCAACTTAAAAAATAGCCTGCATATTCAAGAAAGCACCTTATCAGTACATCGTAACAGTAGGATTCTTGTGAAGCAAGTGACTTACCTTCTTTCCACTGATACTACTGTTTATCAGGGGCTGGTAGGACTAACCTCATGGGCACTGTTGCACACATGGATGCCATGCTCTTCTCTGTTCTTCCCACTGTACTTGATTTCAATTGGACAAGGTGGATACAACCCTTCACTCCAAGCCTTTGGAGCCGATCAACTAGACATAGGAGACGACGCAGAGCCCGGCACGGAGGAGGAGAAGAGCAAGGTGAAGAGTCTGTTCTTCCAGTGGTGGTACTTCGGCATATGCAGCGGCAGCCTCTTGGGGAACTCCATCATGTCCTACATCCAAGATACCGTCGGTTGGGGGCTCGGCTTCGCCATTCCCTGCGCTGTCATGACATTATCTGTTGCAGCGTTCTTCTGTTGCACTCCTGTCTACATGCAGAAGCCACCGAAAAGTGTCGATAGGCCTTCTCCTGATAGCATCTTCAGAGGTCTGAAGTCGCTTCTCGCAATTGTCAAAGCTAGAAAGGTCAACCTGCCATCAAGAGACGACGATGACGATAATGTTTCTGAGCTAGAGTAAGAGTTTGCACTAACCAGTTCAATTCTAGGAAACTTTCAAACAACATTACCAATGCAAAATCTGAATTTTGATATGCAGGTTACAGGAGAAACCCCTTAAAGCTGAGCTAGCTAATCCGAAAGAGTCCCTGAATGAGGCTACTAAACCTAGTGTGGCCAAGATAATACTCAGGCTTCTACCAATCTGGACAGTGCTGCTCATGTTCGCGGTCATCTTCCAGCAGCCGATGACGTTCTTCACCAAGCAAGGCATGCTGATGGACCACAAGGTCGGCAGCACCTTTGTGATCCCTCCGGCGATGCTCCAGAGCACGATCACCGTCTCGATCATACTGCTCATGCCAGTGTACGACAGGATGATCATCCCTCTGATCAACATGATCACCCGGGACAGCAAGGGGATCACGGTGCTCCAGAGGATCGGCGTGGGCATGGTCCTCTCCATCGTCGCCATGGTCATCGCTGCTCTCGTGGAATCGCGGCGGCTCCATGTGGCCCAGATGAGCATATTCTGGCTTCTACCACAGTACATCCTACTGGGTGTGTCAGACGTGTTCACCGTGGTGGGGATGCAGGAGTTCTTCTACACGCAGGTCCCCAGCACGATGACAACCATCGGCATCGCGCTCTACCTCAGCGTCTTCGGCGTCGGGAGCTTCCTGGGAGCGCTTCTGATCACGGCTCTCGAGATGGTCACGGCGAGGGCGGGCAAAGGACATGGATGGTTCTCCGACGATCCTCTGGAGGCGCACCTGGATAACTACTACTGGTTCCTGGTACTCTTGAGCTCCATCAGCTTTGTGGTTTTCACACACCTGTGCAAGTACTACAGAAGCGTGGATGCATCAGGGAGATAGGATTTAGTGGTGTGAAAACTATAATTATCTTGGCATTATTGATGTTGTTTGTGTGTAAATTACATACTAGATGAAATGCTTTTCAGGGTGAGCTGTAGTTCAGGTGTGTGCTGCTCTGTAAAATTCTTGTGCGTTAGGCTTTGTCTCGTTATTATTTGCTCGTGAAAAGAAAGCTGGCTGCAGAATGTGAAGTTGTATGTGAATCTCGATCTCATACATTGAACCTCTTGTTGAGTAACTCTCTTTTTTAGTGAAGAAAGGACACTGAATACACATGTTGCATGTGAATCATGTGTTATAACGAACAGCATCATCAAATCAAGCAGAGTACTGGCTGCTGCCTTCTCCTCCTGCGAAGCATCATCTAAACTACTACTACTTGATTGGTGCTTCAACGATAAAGTAGGTACTGTGGTATGCACATAGTACCATCTCCTACTACAAATAGGATTATCTACCACCACAAATAGGATTCTGAAAGGACAAAACTTTTTTTTTCTGAAACCAAGAGCAACGATGAGAAATATATCACCCCGAAGGGGATACACCAAAAACATCAACACCAGCGCCAGAATATGGCCTTCGTCGAGGAGCTTGAGCCCCGGCTCCCACTCTTACTCCGCCACTACACCGCAGAAGGAGGGGTGGTCGTGGTCGGGGCAGGAGGAGAGGAGGGCGTGGGCGAAGGCTAGGAGGCGCGGCGGCGGCAGGCGGCGGAGGACAGGGGTGAGGAAGGATGCGGAGAGGAGGTGGGAGGGGAGCGGCGCGAGGAGGGAGGGGGAGGGCGCGGGAGAAGGGGGAGGCGGTACGCGAGCTCGGCGGAGGAGGCGAGGCTGGCGTGGGCGTCGATGGAGAGGCGGCGGCGGAGGGGAGCGGAGAGGAGGAGGAGAAGGAGGAGAGGTGACCAGTGGGGAGGAAGAAGAGGCCCAAGGGACAAAAAAAAAAGTCCTAAAGTGGCATATATAAGAGAAGACAAGTTTCTTAGTGGCATTTTTCGAATTACAGTTTTTAGAGTGGCATATATTAAAGTGGCAAGTTTCTTAGTGGTATGAATCAAAATTTGCCTATATATTGCCGTGCAGTTACTGTGCCATCAGGAATCAAAACAATATGTTCCAAAAGATAAATCAAAACAATATATTCACATGCAAAAGCCCGAAAACAATAATGAACAGGACAAGAAAAAACAAACCTTTTTTTATCTACATGAGAAGAGCCTCAATACAGAATCAAACTGAACAGATCACACAAGCATGAAACTAGAACAAGAGCAAGATCGCTCCATAGTCTATACACAAGCAACAAGCGCCGGGCTAGATTTCTCCAACAGAGTTCATTAGAAACGTTGCAGCAGTTTCATACAAACCGCTGCAAGAACATCTCGGAAAACTCACGAGCGATTAGTACCCCGCTATCTCGGAGCCCTGCTGCTCGCCCTGCTTCTTGCCACCGCCGCCGTTCTTTTTCTGGCACTTGTCCTTGATCCACTGGAACCCCAGCGCGGTGCCCTCCTTCACCCTCCTCAGCCCGCTCGCCGCGGCCGCCTTGGTCTTCTCCACGCCGCTCTGCTTCCTGCCGCCGCCGTCCTTCCCGTCGCGCGGCGTGCGCGGGCTCGGGTCTGCGCCGTAGTCCCACTGGTCCGCCCACGACGTCCCGACCGAGTTGCTCCGCCGCATACCGACCGATCGGCAGCCGCCGGAGGCAAGAAGATTCTGGCACGGGCTAAACGAAACAAGTTCTTCCTCAGGAACCAAGAAACGGAGATGTTGCGTTAGCTCTTGTGGTCTTCTCCGGATGAGGACTTTTATAGACGGAGCTGCAAATGAAGCTGAGAATGTTGCGGTCATGGACAGCTAAGGAGAGGGAAATCTTGAGGCAGAGGAGATTGAGATGCCTACGCGTTCTACTTCTAGAAGGTGTTTGCGACCATACGACTTTGGGAACTTTGGAGGTGGCGGCCTGGACCAGGGGGCGCGCTGACCACGCTGCACAAGGCGGGAAGTGAAGCTTCCAGTTCGGGTGAGACCGACGAGTGGGCCCCACGGTAACTGTGAACCACCTGTCAGTGACTGTCTGGTAGCCACGATACGGCCATGACAAAAGGATTGGAAGTGCTTTCGGTACATGAGAAAAGGATTGAATTGATTTTGCATGCCCGATTACAATTTCAGGCGTGGGGAGAAGAATGAATTGCTGACTTGCTCCTACTCTGTTCTGGATTGAATTGATTTTTGTATCTGCTTATGGGCGGACCTGTCACTTGTTTCGCAAAACCACAGGGTTTAGCAATATATTCACATAACCACACATATTTTGACAACTTGTTACAGATTGCCCCAACCTATGTAACGATGGGAGGGCACGCAAAACGTCAGTTCACTTTGGTGGCCCTGTTGTCAAAACGCATGATTTGTTTCTTAAGAACAGAGTAGACGCTGCGCCGCTTGTCTCTTTGAGCCCGAGTCCTAGGGATTGAGATGTGGGGCTGTCCTAGGAATCGAGCCAGAGAGCCGAGCAATGTGGGCAACTAAATTAGTGTCGTGTAAGCTTGTTTGCAAGTGTGTATCTATGAAGTAAGGTGAATTGTTAAACCCTTTTGCTGGGATACTAAAGCTTGTAAGAACTACGAACAAGTATGAAAGTTGCTTTATCTAGGAATGGAACTTATGTATGAACGCGGTTCTTGTATGAATAAAGAAATTCAGTACAATTTCAGAAACATTTCCTGCCATAATGCATATTATCAGGTTTTGTGCGGTGCTGTTGCTAGTAACAACATCAAATTTTGTCGGTTGTGTATAGTACTTCTCAAAGATGGAACTAGTAATAGCACATCAGACTCGAGCAAGACGAAGAAGTTGGGGGAATTTGCAACAAGGTGTCAAAATATGTGTGGTTATGTGAAATTATTGCTAAACCCTGTGGTTTTGTGAAGAAAAAAAAGACAACATACCTATGGTTAAGTACACACACATATACACACACGCACACCCTAATAATTAGGATATATACTCATATTTGTACCCCCAAACTGTTTCATCCCATCCCACCACAACCCCCTTCCCCAATTCATTCAATGATGTGGCATATTCCTCCATTCGCGTGCGGGGCCCAACAATCTAACGGGTGAAAGCTCATATTCTCATCATTGTTGAGCCCAATCACTATCCATCTCAAGTCAAACCACTACTACAAAACAAGCTATAGAAGACGCCTCATCACATACGATTTCTTTAGAACTGTCTGTGATGAAATTATCACAAACGGTTCAACAGGAACCATCTGTGATGGTCTGTCGGGGCCAGGTACCAGCCTATCACAGACGGTTAGAACCGTCTATGATAGGCACATATCACAGATGGTTTTTTAATAGAACCGTCTGTGATAGTTCACATATGGTTTTTATTAAGAACCGTCTGTGATAATCTCCGGTACCACAGACGGTTGTCAACAAAGACTGTCTGTGAACTATCACCGATAGTTCTATTAAAAAACCGTCTGTGATATGTGTCTATCACAGACGGTTCGTAATAAGAACCGTTTGTGATAGGCTGGCAATACAAAATACCTGGTCCCGATAGACTACCCCTGCCCATTCCCATTTGAGCCACCGCCACCAGGTCCTTCCCCATTACGCCGCCGACAGAGAGGGAAGGGAGGAGAAGGAGAGGAGGAAGGGAGGAGAAGGAGTGGATTCTCGAGAGATAATTGGTATTTTCGTTGTGAGCTCCGAGGGTAACAATCTATAACCCTTTATGTTTGCTATAAATTAATCGCTAATCAATTTAAGTATGTTTGGTAAATAGGAAGCCTGTTGTGCCGCCGATAGAGAGGGAAGGGAGGAGAAGGAGAGGAGGAAGGGAGGAGAAGGCGAGGATTCTCAAGAGATATTTAGTATTTTCATCATGAGCTCCGAGGGTAACGATCTATAACCCTTTATGTTTGCTATAAATTAATCGCTAATCAATTTAAGTATGTTTGGTAAATAGGAAGAGTACGTACTTGCGGTTTATTAATCTAATTTGACACTAACTTGTTACATGTGTAGCGTAGATGGACCGAAACTGGATGTACGGTGTAAACCGTGTGAGTCAAGAGTACATTAATGGCGTGGTTGCTTTTAGAAGAGCCCGAAAGGTGATATGTTGAAGAAGGGATAAATTTTATGTACTGTCCATGCATTGATTGCGGTAATCTGAAGATGTTTAACAACTCGGCGCAGATCAAAGCGTACTTGATTTGAAGGGGTTTCAAAAAAGGGTATACATGTTGGGCCATTCATGGTGAAGAGCATATTATACCAGAAGTTAATAATGACGACATTGGTGAAGAAGTCAACGATGTGCCAGATGTGGACTGTGCTTTTGATGAGGATAAGTCGCACGATGACAATCTGGATCAAATGCTACACGATGCAGAAGAGAACTACAGTGAGAGAGAGTTTTCTAAATTCGAGGGCTTAATGGAGGACTCGGTGAGACCTTTGTTCCCTAGCTGCAAGCCGGAATACACAAGTTTGTCAACCATGATTGAACTGCTTAAATTGAAGTCAAGCAATGGTTGGTTCGATAAGAGTTTCACGGCGTTGTTAGGTCTCCTAGCGGACATCCTTCCGGAGGGAAACATGTTGCCCAGCACCACCTACCAAGCAAAGAAGGTTCTTTGTCCATTGGGGATGGAAGTAGAAAGAATACATGTATGTCCGAACGATTGTATTCTCTACCGTAAAGAGTATGCAGACATGCATGTATGTTCCGTGTGCAAAGCATCCCGATACAAGCGTCGAATCGCTAAGGTGAAGCAAAGACCTCTGCTAAGATGTTGTGGTATCGCACTGTGATCCCACATTTGAAGCGTTATTTGCTAACCCAAAGGAGGCAAGATTGCTACGTTGGCACTTTCGGAGGAGCGTAAGAGATGGAAAGCTAAGACACCTGGCCGATTACGCCTAGTGGAGAAACTTCGATCGAGCTTCAAGAGTTCGGTCTTGAACCGAGGAACATAAGGTTAGGGTTGAGTACGGATGAAATGAATCCTTTCGGTAACATGAGCAGCCGACATAGCACCTGGCCCGTGAATCTATGTATGTACAACCTTCCTCATTGGCTGTGTATGAAGCGGAAGTACATTTTGATGTCACTACTTATCCAAGGGCCGAAGCAACCTGGGAATGATATTGATGTGTACCTAGCACCATTGCTGGAAAATCTTATGACACTGTGGAACGAAGGGATACAGGTATGGGATGCGTACAAACAAGAGAACTTCACTTTACGCGCCATATTGTTCTGCACCATCAATGATGCTTTGAATAAGACTCTAGCGGAGAAATCTAAAATTGAACAATCCATGTCCATAACTGTATCTAAGAAAGTTGTTGATTCTACTTCTTGTGTTTTTTGTACTGAAGTTGGGACAAATTTAGATGAGATATAAGAGGCGTTTAGAGTCAAATTCAAAGAGCAAGTGAGTAGGATTGAGAATGCCTCTTGTGAGGTTTTAAGGGTTGAGGTAGCTCTTGTTAAAGAAAAGTTTGCTAGGACAATCAAGTCAAATAGGTGTGTCACTTGTAAGGACCTAGCCAAAGAAAATGACTACCTCAAAAAGACCCTTAAGAGATTTTCTATTGGGAAGAAGAACCTCAACATGATCATCGACCAATCTAAGGTGCGTGTGATGAAAAGTGGCCTAGGATTTAATTCCCTAGAGCATTCCAAGAACCATCCACCTAAGATTGTGAGAGCTGTTGAGAGTGGTATGTTTGAGGTAGAACCTCCTATGCCATCTAAGGTAGTCTTTAGATCTGCAGGTTTTGCCCAAACCCCTTCAAGCAAAACAGGTGCTTCTACTTCATCAGGTCAGACCCCTCAAAAGGTCAAGTACCATTGCACCTTCTGCAAGAAGGATGACCACATCGTTGAGTTCTGCTTCCGTAGAACCAAGATTGAGAAAAAGGAGAGGATGACTGCCTTGAGGACCATTAGAGGAGTTCCCTCATCTGTGACAGTCTCTAGAGCCAGGCAGCCTGTCTTTCCTGTAAGCGAATCAAGAACACAAGCAAGAGAGTAGAAGATGCAATATGAAATTGTATTACGAATAATGATTAAGCTCACAAAGTTAGAGTTCCTCAACCGAACGTGCGGCGAAACTGCTATGCAGAATAATCTAAAAAGAAACCCGAGTCTTGCAAAAGGGGCGGCGGCTCCTATATGAGGAGTTGTGGCCAGGAGGTGGTTGCCCTAGGGGGGGCGTCGGCCAAGGAGGTGGCTGAACTAGGGTGACGCCTTCCCCTTAGGCCCAAGCAATACAAGGCCCATGGTTCAAAATGAAAGGTGTCGCAGCACCATGGATAATAAGACTAAATTCGTCGGCCCGATGAAGTAGACTTGAATGCAGCCGAATTTGAGGAGACAACCAAACTAAATGAAGTCCTTGTTGTTTCCCTTACCGTGAGTGGCTCCTCTCCATGATTCCCTTCTATGTATTGGCGTAAATGGCCAGGACTTGTGGGATCCTCTCCATTATTCCTAAGTAACAAAATATCACAATTTTTAGGTAGTATACCATCCTGCATAGATAAATTTTTAGCACCTAGAAACAAGCTCACCTCATAATTTAAGTGACGTGCATGAGCTCTTGTCATAGGACCTTGTAGTTCAGCAACCAGATCTAGAGGATTTTGTGTAGTGCGTGTATCTGAAGGAGTAATGTCCTCATCAATGTTGAAACTTGATGAAACTTGTAACTTTTTTGTCTGAAACTTGAATTCTAAAATCTGAAACTTCTTGAAATATGTTGAAATTTGCTGAAACTTCTTGAAACTTTTTGTCTGAAACTTGTTGAAACTTGAATTCCAAAATCCGAAACTTGTTGAAACTCTTTTGTCTGAAACTTGTTGAAACTTGAGTTCTAAAATATAAAACTTGTTGAAACCTAAGCTTGAAACTTTCTTAAAATCTTTTGGAAACCTCTAGAAATCTAAAACGCGTTAAAATCTAGTCGAAACTTCAAACTCGAAATCTGGAACTTCTAACCAACTGAAACTTTACGAAACTATATGAAACTATTATATTATTGGAAATGCATTTGAACGACATAGCGTGGGCTATCAGCTCCCTGTTTGAACTTCCACGTATGTATCTTTCTCAGCCAGCACAAGTCAACTTACTATGCGTCTTATTTGTTTTAGTACGGATAGGATTCCATCTAACAGATGCCCTCTATGTTTTGTTTCCATGTCTGTCTCGGAAGAGTACACAGGGAGGCCTGCATCCGGATACTGATCAAATACGCGCGAGAGGAAGCCTGAGTCTAGAGACGAAATCTGCTTCGTTGTAATCTGAACTCACAAAAAATCAATGGCGTATTTCTCTTTTTTACTTTGATTAATGTGAGAATTTATAATTCTTAAAAGAGAACATGGTGACTTCTTTTGATTCTATAATGAAGTTAAAATTTTAAGAAGGCATAAAGGGACTTGGCCCCGTATAATATTCAGGCTAAGCCAGAGGCAGAGCTGATCCTTAGGCTTTTGGAGCAATGGCTGAAGGCCCAGAATTAAAATCACATATGAATTCTGAGTAATATTCCTTAGTCCTATTCATATTCTTGAGAAATCGGCTGGGCCAGCCTGAGTTCTAGTCATGACCATCTACGCCAATGGACTAAGCGACTGCAGGTCATAGAACACGTCGTCTCACCGGAGAGTGGAGACGGAGTGACGAGAAAACCAGACTGTAATCAGGCGTCGTTCACATGGATATTCCTCTCGTCTCGATGTCACCAACCTCCCAAACAACGCGTACGAGTTCGACAAAACTGATATCACATGCACGGTTATTGCATATAAGATTCGATTCTATATACCATCCATGTGCTATGAAAAGAAAACCCTACAAGGCTTCATAAACTTTAGACTTATATTAGATCTTTTTAATCTTATGACAGAATAGATTAATTATTTTTTTTGTTTGGCCACATTTCATGATTTAAAGTGGATTCAAATAAAAAATAAAGATATATAAAAAGGTATCATAGGATTTATTTCCTGTGTAATGTGTACGCAATCAATGTATCTACACACCAAACAAACGAATTACTCTTACCAACCAAAAAAGCAGAAAGTAAAAGTAAAATGGTCAACTGAAAATCTACTACTACGAACTACAACGCCAGTGCGAGCCCAGCGACCACAGCTGCGCCAACCAAACCGCTCCACGGCCGGGAGCGTGCGCCCGCGGCGCTGTCCATCTCCCGGCTGCTCGTCGCCGGCGTCGCGACGCCCTTGAAGTCAGGGTTGCTCCCGTAGAGGTTTTGGATCCCGAGGACGTCGTCGGAGGCCAGGTCAACCTTCCTTGTGCGCGACGAGATAGTCGGGTACATGATGGTGCCCTGCACCGACGAGTGGCCGAGCCCCAGCAGGTGCCCGATCTCGTGCACCGCCACCGACTCCAGGTCGACGGCCACGTCCGACGACGCCGCAAGATATCGCCATCGCCACCCACGCCCGCTGGCGTCCAGTGGAACCGCCCGTTCGTCGGCGAAACGCGTGCGCCAGCGTGCCAATGACCCGTCGAACGCCTCGCCGTCGCCGTGGTCCCCCGGTAGAAGCCGATGGTGATGTCGGCCGGACGCCGACGCGGTCTCCGTGAAGTTGAGCGTCGTCACCGCGACCACCGGCGAACGCGCGCCAAGACCTTACTCGGCGCCGCCCGGTCGATGGTCGTCTCGGAGGTCGCGGTGATCGCAGCATTGAGGCTCTTCTTGGAGCGCGCCACGTCGGGAGCCGGGAAGTAGGAGTAGAGGTTCCGCCGCGACAACGGCGGATGAGTTCCCATGGTGGTCGTGCCGTTGATGACGTCGGCGACACCGCACCGAGGGGCCATCATCTGGGTGACCGTGGACGTGTCCAGCTCGCCGGTGACGTTGAGGCCGAAATTGCGCTGGTACGTCTTGATGGCTTCCGCCAGGTCAGCATCGAATGCGTCAGTGAACCGAGACGACGAAGACGGCTCGGGGAGGTAGCCGAAGTGGCAGAGATAATCCTTGAGCTTGGCGAGGCCTTGCCGCTCGTCACCGAAGTGGCAGCCGGAGAGGTTCTGGAACGCCGACCATGGGTTGGGGAACGGAGGCTTGATGGCCGGTAAACCGGACGGCAAGGCGGACACCGATGGAACTAGCGAGACGACGAGCACCATCACCGCGACGGCGAGTAGAACGAGGAGAGGAGAGGTGCTGGTTCTCATTGCAGCTTTCGGTGAGATGCGAAGTTGTGAGAAGAATAGATGAAGCTAGCTAGAACAATAACTCTATGTTTTAAAGCTTGACGAGTCCAAAGAAGACTACTTGGTCAGCCGGCACGCGCAAAGACGGCCAAGACGCTTGGATCCTTTCTTCTAGTATAAATGTATTAAGTTATGATTGCTATGTTTGGTTTGGTCAAAGATGGGAATTAGTCTCGTGTTTGTTGTATGTTGTAATCGTTATATTGGTGATGGGCATGTGGATTGTTCCTTGGAAGGTAGAAGGGAAGAAGCTTCTTTCAACTTGGTCTAGACTTTAGACTAGTTCAATGTTGGTTTTGGCAAGTTGGCGCACACAAAAAAAAAAGGATGTTTAAGAAAGCAATGCTAATGGCCATGTGTATGTGTTCAAGCAATGAGCTTTTAATAGTGTCGATTTACATGTAAGAAATATAGACCCTTTCAACTGTGCTTTAACAAACAGGTAAGAAATGGAAAGAGTCATTGAGGTATGGGCAAGAACGAATTTCATAATAACAACTTGGAACCGTAGCAGTTGAGACTACGGCTCCATGCCTTTGTCCCATTATCAATAGTACATCTCCTAAAGGCCCCATTTGATACATTTTCAATGCAATAGAAATTTCTCTATTGTCCACAAGAAACAGTGTCATGAAAGGAATAGAGATTGATACAACTGGACAACCGGTAGTTCATGCTACTGCACTATTGGAACATTTCCAATTCTCATAGTTATAGGACAATCATAATCCCGTCAGATTCATTCTGTTGAGCTCAAATGCTCAATGCAAAATTTTGCTAGAAAATACTTTATTTCAAGGCGCAAGAATTATTCTGCCATTCTATAAGAAAGGACTTCTTCAGTTCTTCCAGTAGATGACCTTTGAAGTTACAACTAGACCAACCGCAGGTTTCAGCTTTTAATCATTATTTTTAAGTCTACGACAACAATTACATGTTTCTTATAATGGCATCTTCGAAGGGGTACCTGGATGCATCCGACGATGTCTTATCATCAAACAATTATAAAATTACTAAAATGAGATGCTTTGCAGCATGGCATATTAGGATTACCTGGAAGGCGCGGGTATTTTTTTGGAGTAGCACACTCTTTTAAGTATATAACAGCCGTTCGTTGACCATGAGGTCCCATTGATTCAACTGAGAGCAAAGAGAGGCTTAACATGTTACTAGGATGTTTAACACAACCAATCGGGTCAATCAACATGGATGTCACATTCCACAATTTACTGTAGGAATGGTAAAAGATTTTTAAAATGCACAATAGCAGCAGCACGGCCAATTTTTTTTATTTATAGGAAAAATAAAAACTGAAATTAAATATTTAGGAAAAGATTAACTGGAGTTCGAAAGATAGGAAGACCACACGCTGCGCTAGCATCCCATAGGGAAGCAATCGAAGACAACGTCCCAGGGGACAGCATCGTTGCTAGCTTCCCAGTTCTCTTCGTCCTATACACTTCTACACATCAAATCATTGTTTGCCACGAGAACCATAATTAAAGTAAGCATTACATATTTTGTTTTAGTTGTTATTTTCCCAACATCAAAACCAAAGTTCAGATTTGCATGGAGTGGCAAAAGTTGCAGTAAAACCAGTTTATCAGCTCATCCGTGACAAAGCTTAATAATGGTTGCAGGCGGCATTAAAAGCAGGTTGCTCTTTTAATTAGTTCAGTAAGACAGATCATTTTGATTATGTCAAATCGTTGTGTTTGTTTCCTGAGATTTAATCTCTCATAGTTTTTCCTTTTTGCTCATTCCCTCTATGTACAGTATTGTAAACAAACTCCTGTATTTTTTTTCTGCTCCCCTTCTTCACTGAACTTAGCAGCTCCTCGCTGGTTCAGAAAATCAAAGTTCATAATAGAATACTTCAATAAGATATTATCTCGACATACAATAGTTCTGATAGAATACTCCCAATATTGTGGGGCTAAAGCTTCTAGACATTAATAATTTCATTTGATTCAGAATGCATGTTGTAGGATTGTAGCTTCAACACCGGCGTATGCGCATGGCCCACACACATGGCTGATCACCGAGATGTCATTATGTCAAGGCCGTAGTCCCCTCCTTGCCTAGGCTATCTTCGTGCAGCATAGTCCCCAAGTTGTCGAGGCCATCGCTGTGCAGTCGGTCGAGAAAAAGAAGCTCTGGATACAGAGGTAAGGTTTGTATTTTCCTCTGCTATTTTTCTTGGATGTCATCCTATGGCTCAGGGAGGGAGGGGCATACAGCCCACTGAGGATGCCAACCCATGGGAAGCTATCAAAATACAACGGGACGACGCCATCAGCGCTAGCTTCCCAGTGGGACGCTAGTACAGCGCCCGATCTTCCTACCTTCCGAATTCCTATTAACCTTTTCCTAAATATTTAATTTCACCCTTTATTTTTCCTATAAATAAAAAATCAGGCAGCATGGCAATATGTTGAGAATATATTAATATATGCTATAATTCAGATAAACCGTAGTAGGGGAAAGCCAGCATTTAGTCAAAAAGAAAAAATCTATCAATATAAGAGCTATTAGCCCAATAATACCATGTAGGCTACTGAGAATGATATGCAGAATAAAATGTAGTATTCAATAAAATTACTTTTACAAGCTCAAAGCTGGAGAGGGATATCGCACCATCACACAATTCAAGCATGGAAGCACCCAATGTCCTTACTGCACTTTTAGCACTTTCCATTTCTTCCTGTACCAACAAAGTATATGAAATTAAAGCATTCTGTAAACAAAAGGGTGTGAAATTAAATTAGCATATATTGTAAAAAGGCTCCAACACAAGGATCATGTCCCTTTTGCAGTTATGCTAGTTTTCTTGGAATGTACTGTGGTTGAATTTGCCACAATGAGGCTTCAGGATTACGTCACTATCATATATATAGAGTCAGAAGAGATGTAGTTGATTACAACATGCCTATCTAGTTTGACAGTATCTACATGTACAATAGTATCAGGTAGTGAGTAAAATAGGCCAAGAACCAAGGACTTACATGAGGATCATGTCCTTTTGCAGCTATGAATAAACCACCAACACGAACCAATGGGAGACAATACTCAGCTACAAAAGAGAACACTAGACTTAATTGCTATAACAGGTCTCATAACAGATATCCAAATATCACATACCTAAAACTTTCAATTCTGCAACAGCTCTTGCAGCGGCTACATCAAATGCTTCTCTGAAATCAAGACTTTGGCCAACGTTCTGTCCTATAAGACAATGTAAGTAAAATGGTCAAAACATAACAGTGAAGCCATGGCACTAGTTCACAAAAGCATAGGTTAGTTCATGGTAAAGGTTAGAAATGTGTTGGGGAGTGAATCTTTTCCACCACAAAGCACATAAAAATGTGTCCCTCGAGGAAATTACCATGTCGTCGATACTTTGGAAAATCAGCATGTGCGGAACTCAAATTCTAACTCTAGTTGAGAAACAAAAGCAAATTGTTTGCATACTCCAATCAAATGCACAGTTCAGTCTAATCATCACAATTCATTGCGTGAGGTTACCTCAGCTCGGTCACACACCACATCCACATTTGACAATCCCATGACCTCAACGGCATGCTCCAAGAACGTGCACCTCTTCTGCATCGACTCCAGTAGAGTAAATTTCCAGCCTGAAGCAAACAAAACAAATTCACATTGCAACAACAAAACCAACAAAAAAGGAAAAAAATTCTCAGTCTCACCACCAATTAACTGGAAAAGGGAGGTGATTACTTGGCCGCGCAACGGCAAGGATCAGACCGGGGAGCCCGGCCCCGGAACCGACGTCGATAAGGCTGATCCCATCCACGTCGCCGCCGCCGGAGGTGGAATGCGCGCGGTATGCCTGCTCGAGCGGGGGCAGCACGGCGAGAGAGTCGGCCACGTGGCGTGTCATGACCTCGGCCTCGTCGGTGACGGCGGTAAGGTTCATCCTCTGAATAGTCGATGGCTCTGTAAGCTACTGGGGTTTAGGGCGAGAGCGAGTAGTTGAGGTTTAGAGAGGGACCTGGTTCCAGTCGAGGAGAGCGTCCACGTAGAGGGAGACCTGGCGCTGCTGTGGCGGCGAGAGGGATGTGTTGGAGGAAGAGGCGGCGGCGGCGACTGTGGTGGTGCGAAGGTTGAGGGAGTGGCGGACCTGGTGGTGTTGGCCAAAGAAGAGGCGAGGGAGGAGACGGCGGCTGGTGGCGCTGCAGCAGCAGAGCGACATCCCTTCCGGCGACGGCGGCGGGCTTCGTGCGCCTGAGGCGGGGATGGGGTTGGGGTTGGGTTGTGTGACGTGGCTATGCTAGTGGGCTTTATTTCTTTTTCGGGTAGCATTTGCGGGAAATGAGGAAACGCGTCCCGCGTGTAGAAACGATCTAGGTGCGTGTTCCTCTTGAAAAAGCGTATTCCTGAATCAAATTACAGGCAAGTCGGTCCTCGGCAAACGAGCGAGCACGAGAGTCGAGAGGCAAAGGAAGAGCCGAAGAGGTGAGGAGGAGGCTGCTGATGGCGATGCAGCAGCCGTGAGACACCTCTTGCAGATTGCAGCGACTGCGATGCTTCAAGCTTTCAATGCCTGAGCTGGGAATGGGGATGGGGTTGTGACGTGATTACGCGGGTGATGGCTTTGTTCATCTTTAATTTGGTATGTATTTTTTGTTTAGGCTTAGGCTTTTTAGCTTATAACTTAAAAGCTAGTGTTTTTTCTTAATTAGCTTATAAGTTACTTAGCTTTTAAATCAAACTAAGGTGTTTGGTAATATGATTTTTTATGTGTTGTTGGTTTCTTGAGTTGTGTGAGAAGGATTAAAAGTCTGAATTGTCTTTGAAGGTTTGGAGGACCTATTTATGCATATATTTAAACTTATTTTTTTGTTGCAAGTGTATATATGAAACAAAATAGATATCACTCATAAGTGCATGTATATTTGTACCAAGGTCTCACCAAATAAATTGCAAATTTGAACGTGCATGCATGTATAAATTTTGGACATTGCGTAATGAAATAAATTTATATAGAAAGACAAATATTAGCCAACCAAACAAAATACCAAATAAACTAAATATTATTCCATCATATATGATACAATTATCTTGTCACTACAACATGTACATATCATTCCGGTTGGGTTCGTTGGCATCAACACGAAGCTGGACTGCTAGAGCATAGAATGGCAGAAGAACATGAAAAGATGGAGCATGCAAGAGCGAAAATCAACAAGGGAATAGAACGTCGAGATATGGTGTACCCTCTGCATTGCAATGATATGGACCGGATGATCCACCGTCTAACGATCGGACAAACAAATGTCGTGTTATGTTACCTCTCAAGAGTGTAGGAAGCTACATCGACCTGCCTCTCGGCCAGGATTGTCACTTTGTCACGAGAGCAATCATTCAGATATTCAATAGTACTAGCAGCCCGCGCGCCGGATGGCGCACAGTGAAAGTTTAGTAAGCATGTTGCACGGTGTATAGCACGCGTTAAGAAATATAATGAGCTAGAAAAGGCCTCAAATCTGGCAGGATAGAGCGCCACCTGTCTGTATGACAGGAATGCATACGTTGCGTGCACCGGGTGTTTTGTTAGCCATATCATACAACATCTAGCAGGGTAAAATAAGAGAAATCTAAACGTAGCTGATAGTGAACATTAACAGTTGCCGTTGCTATTACAAAAGAGCGCAGAGCATGTGTACTGCACATATGGCACATGTAGTTGTTTCCAAAATATTAAAGGATGTTTTATGCTACGATATATTACATAAAGTGGTTCAGCAGTTATTAAGCAGGTACAAAAGCTGGGCAGAGTGTGTCATTGCAGCGTATAAAACCAGGCCTATGCAGTATGGGATGAGCTTCATGAGATGACGCACAGGCTAACCAGCAGCTCAAATTCCCTGTTATAGATAATGCAAAGAGAGGTGTTTTAGAGGCGATATGTAATAGACTGGAGGAGTTAAATTTGGATGAGTAAATTGGTATACCACATGTGTCATCTATCAGTTGGTTGATGAATCTTGAGCTGATCTGCACGAAAATAAGGGTGAGTGAGGTTTTGATGTGGACAAAGACTATTAACGTTACAATGTAGCCTGTATTTTTTGTAGAACAGCTATAATTAGAATACCAACATTGTATGGGCAGAGTATAGAGATCTGTTGTAGACTGTACTGTTTCATATTCAATAAGGGTAGATAAGAATTTTGTAAGCAATACAAAAGATCTCTACGCGTGTAGCTAAAATAGTGAAGAAATAAAATCACAAATGAATGGTGTACAGCTTTATATGAAGTAGATTTTTTGTACTTTGCACATGTAGAATTGTGATCGATTGATCAATGGGAATTATACTCATAAGATAAGCTAGCACGTGTTTATATGCACCAACATGTAATCTGGCAACAAATAAATAACAGCATCGCATCCATGTATCTGGGAAGTACATTCATAAGGTAGGCTATAATGCATCTATATTTGTTCACTGCTGACATGTAATCTGGCTACAAAGTAGCTACATTATCTTGTAGGTGAAAGCATTGAATGAGATGTAAGGATGATTTATACAATGTTACTGGGAAGCACATCCATAAGGTAGGCTATAATGCATCTATATTTGTTCACTGCTGACATGTAATCTGGCTACAAAGTAGCTACATTATCTTGTAGGTGAAAGCATTGAATGAGATGTAAGGATGATTTATACAATGTTACTGGGAAGCACATCCATAAGGTAGGCTGTAATGCATCTATATTTGTTCACTGCTGACATGTAATCTGGCTACAAAGTAGCTACATTATGTTGTAGGTGCAAGCATTGAATGAGATGTAAGGATGATTTATACAATGTTAACGAACCCAAAGTAGAATGTGAATCAATAGGTAATATTGAGGTGGTACGGAGCAGGCTCAGAAGGTTAATATAAATTATGTAGAAATGCCATAGAGGGGGAATATTAACGACAGCAATGAACAGGTCGATAAGCTTATTGACCTACATATCTTTCTTTTTTTCCTGCAGCAGGATATTTCATCATCAGTGATGTCATGAGAAGTTTGTTCTTTGGTGGGATCTGTACTCTGTATATTACCATCGGCAACCAAATTATACGATTTGATTATTTTTTTTTTCAGATGAGTTATAGCCTATGTAAAGACTGCATAGAGAAAGACAGGGATTTAATAAACCTGATCTGAAGCTGCTGGCACATCAAAGAGTTTTTTTCGAGCAGAGCTGGTTGTACCATGTGCAGTCTGTAAACTGAGTGTATTATAGAATTAGTATGTTAGTGATAACATTGTGGTTTAGCTAAAAGAAATAGAACAGATAGTATAAAGAGTGATGTACTTTTGTTTTTTTTCCCCTCGGTGATAGACAATCGAGCTGAAGATGGGGGTGTGTGTTGCAGCATCTAAAAATATAGGATTGTTAGAAGACGCAACAGATAAGCTAATTTTTTTTAAGACGACAAACAGTGGCGATGATTTCTGCAAGGTAATGAACAAACTATTTTGGTGAAACAGGTAGAGTATAATGTAAGCTATTGCCAAGCTTAGATGGATGAACAGGATCATCTTAGGTAATCATATGGTTAGATATGCATGACCTCAGGAGGTAGAGACTTCTCTAACGGGCTGTCTTCAATATAAGTAGTTGGTTGAGAATCTGATGATGAAGTATGCAACGGCTGTTTGGACCATGCTGATTATTGTAACGGCTGTTTGGACCATTGTGCCAGTGAGCAACATAATTTAAGTAGCCGGTGTTGTGATTCTCTAACTCTGCGATTCTGTTGTACTATATAAGAAACAAGTATAGCAACTGTTTGTTTATGTGCTGCACAGAAAGAGTGTGCTAAATGCATATGAGATTTGACATATTAATCTAAACATGAAACAATATTGCTGTTGTAGAAGGTTTTTTCCAGTTTGAACGTTGTCAGAAATAAATCAGCTGAGAGAAGACGATCCAGGCAATGTGTACTGTAAAGACGTTTCTTATTTGTAGCAAGCACCAAGAGTGGATAAAGGTGTGAATATTAACAGCGCTGAAGAACACATGTGCATCACTGTTACTAAACAGGTATACTATCTAGGTAATCTACGCTACATGAATGCTAATACTGGAGTACTCATATGTTTTTTTTTAGTAACACAAAATGACTCCAGGTCGGTAACTATGCAGAAAAAATAAACACGGTGGCTATACATATAATCTACATTAGGTATATGCAAACCATAGATGTATATGTGATGTAAGTTGTTGAAAATAGTAGCGGCTATGTTTTTAAGACTTACGGCCGTATCTTTTCATAAGAACACCCACAAAGAGGATAGGTATTGGATTTTTCTGTCCTTTTTCATAAACAAATTCATCATCAAAGTCTTTTGCACGCTGCCCCCAAAGAGTAACTGTAACCTCGCAGTCTCTGTAAACAATAAGATAGAATAAGACATCGTCTACAACATGAAGTATGTACAGAGGAGCAGATGGTAGAATCTGTACAGCATGTAAAAATATGTTGCTGTCATACTTAGCGTCTTTTATGACGACCAATCTTTTAGTAGTAGCAGAGGATTGGTTTGATCCCTGAATAGAAGCAGCATTCGAAACAGCTTTGACAACACCAATAACATCTGTAAGTAAAACAAGATGTTTTTTTTTGACACGATCCGATATACTGCGTGGTCAGCATATAGTACCAGCATGTTCTTGTAAAAGAAAGGTAAGGCGAGTTATGGAGGACATACCTAGGAAATTTCTGGTTTCACCAATATAGTTATCAAGATTTTCCAATGGCACAAGGCTATATGTATGCGTTGGGAAGGTAGGTGTTGCATCAAGTTGTTCTTCAATTTCGATCAGTAGTAACCAATTTCGATCATGAAGTCACTTGTCCATGAGTTCGTACTTTGTTTTGTTTGAGGACACGAGAAACCTCTTGAAAGTGTAAATATGTCCCTCCTGCAATAGTGCTTTTTTCGCTTCTACATGTTCTTTGGGTACTTCAGCATATGTAGCATTGCCCTATCACAAGGAAAGCAGTACCTTTTCTTATTGACCCAATAGAATTGCCAAGCAAAATATTAGAGACAGAACAGTACTTGTTCATCAACAAGGACAAGATCTAGGTGCTGAATTTCTGCATCGTCAACACTCCCTCGGTATTCCCATAGGCGAGAATGATACTCTGGCACAAATGGTCCAATGTTTGCTAGCTGGACTGATCTCTGATAGCATACTATACGCCATCTGTCTAGCTGCAGAAATAGAATATATTTAGTTGTCAATCAAGTGCGTATAGAAAAATAAGGAAAAAAATGTAACATTACATGCTTATTAGATCTTCCAAAGGCAGCATAGATGCATAGACTGTCGTTTTTGATAGGCGAAGTGTGTTCAAGAAAATGAGAACAAAAATGTAGCATCACATGCTGATTAGATCTTCCAAAGGTAGCCTAGATGCATAGACTGTTGTTTTTCTTCAACTTATTCATAAACAGTAAAGTGTAGATACAAAGTAAAGGAAACAATAATCAATACCACATGAAGCAAAGATATATAGGCTGCACAAACAAAAAAAAAGGACTCAGCTTTTATAGCATCTATTCACGTAACCTATAATAAATAATACATGTATAGATTATAGCTAATCAGTAGGATTTTTTGGTAAACAATATTCTTTGTTTTGGTTCCACATGTGCAGTCTTCATTTTCAATAAGGATTTTTAGACCCTCTCTACATGTTACCCAGTACTCATTTGCGAACTCTTTATATGGACGGCCGTCTGAATCCTTTGCTTCAGAACATGGTTTACATTTGACACGAATCAAATCTTCATGTAGTCCATCCAATAGGAAAGCAAGAAGCTCCTACAAATAGCAAAGGTCATACTCCGCAGAGCAATAGCATAAACTAAAAAAGATTGATTGTGTAAAGTGCTTATTGATAAACCTGCCATTCATATAGGGGGCCATAATCACATCCTTTGCTGCTCTGATGCTCAAATTTTAGTGCAACCTACAGGAAACCTGGCAGATATCAACTATAATGGAATCATTTCGGGCTAAATGGTTGCCCAGTACTCATTTGCGAACTCTTTATATGGACGGCCGTCTGAATCCTTTGCTTCAGAACATGGTTTACATTTGACATGAATCAAATCTTCATGTAGTCCATCCAATAGGAAAGCAAGAAGCTCCTACAAACAGCAAAGAAAAATAATCTAAGAACCACTCCATTGGTACTAAAAAATTGAGGTAAATAATTGTGCAAGCTATTGCTAAAATGCTACATAACTATAAAGCAAGAGAAAGATAGAAAGAATTGACCCATTAAAAACACCATAAGTTTGGACATTGCAAATCATCACAATCTTTGATTCTACCATGACAATTCAATAACTAACCTAAGACAATATCAAGATCAGTCAGCAGATATTTGTAATTTTTGACCAGACAGTGATTCATAATTACGTAGCAAATAGTAACAGAGCACTGCATTGTACAATAAGCAATATGAAATAAAAACGGGGGAAAATAATCGATAGTAAACAATGATGTAGCATAAGTAATCAGTCACATAAGTCGTGTATTTTATCAATAAAATCAACCTGGCTATACCTATTGGTGGATAAGAATGTAGAAGCCTCAGTGGACTAATGGTATGCCATAACAACTATCCAGATTTCATAGTGCTGGTCACAAAAGGCTAGCGGGTCATACTCCGCAGAGCAATAGCATAAACTAAAAAAGGTTGATTGTGTAAAGTGCTTATTGATAAACCTGCCATTCATATAGGGGGCCATAATCACATCCTTTGTTTGCTCGATGCTCAAATTTTAGTGCAACCTACAGAAACCCGCAGATATCAACTATAATGGAATCATTTCGGGCTAAATGGTTGCCCAAGACTCATTTGCGAACTCTTTATACGGACGGCCGTCTGAATCCTTTGCTTCAGAACATGGTTTACATTTGACACGATTCAAATCTTCATGTAGTCCAACCAATAGGAAAGCAAGAAGCTCCTACAAACAGCAAAGAAAAATAATCTAAGAACCACTCCATTGGTACTAAAAAACTGAGGTAAATAATTGTGCAAGTTATTGCTAAAATGCTAGATAACTATAAAGCAAGAGAAAGATAGAAAGGATTGACCCATTAAAAACACCATAAGTTCGGACATTGCAAATCATCAATAGGATTAGCACGGTAGCACAACAACTTTTTTTTTTTTTTTTTTTTGGGGGGGGGGTGTTTCAGGCTAATGATCCTAAAGCTGGTGTTGGTAGGATCAAGAGACCAACACATCGCCAACCATGAAATCGGGCCAACTTTAAGAAATATTTAGGAGTGTGTGTTTGGGGGCGAGGCCAATCTGTGTCTATTTAGAAAAATAAAATTAACTAACATGTGAATCATGCTGGTTAAAGCCACTGAATTGGGGGGCAAAGCGTGGAAGCTCCTGGCGGCGCGCTTGCTCCTTCAAGATCTGGCGCTGGAAGGCCTCGCGGGCCTCGGAGTCTGTCTCGAGGCGGCGGGAAGGAAGAGGGAGGGAGCGGTGGCGCTGGCGGAGGAGGGCCGCCGAGGAAAGAGAGAAAGAGTACTGGAGACGGAGGAGGAATATGTGCGAGGGGAGGCGCGGACGCGGCGGCTGAGGACAGAAATCGAGGGGCGGGCGGGGGAGGAAAGGGGAGGGAGCGGAGATGTCGGTGGGGGAGGGAGAGGAAGGAGATCGGAAGCGAAGGGGAAACGCAGCGAGGCGGGGGCGGCGCGGTCGAAGGAGAGGAGGCCTGTGGCGAGGGCGGAGCGGGCGATGATGCGTCCGCTGAGGACGGAGCGGGCGAAGGGGAGGGGCGCCGCGCGACGGCGAGGGCGAGAGCGATGCGGGAGATAGGGCTATGGTCTGCGGCGGAGGACAGCGAACGCGAAGGAATCGCAGGAAACAACGGAGGCGTCGAAACGCAGCGAGGCCTAAACGACGGAAGGCTCGAGACGACCCTGAATCGGACGGCCGAAAACCAACAGAGCGAAATCGAACGGTGAAGACGTATTGTATCGACGTGGCTAAGGCCGCGTTGCCGGAAGTTCACCTCGGTTTATACCGAAGGATTATTAGGTGAATATTTCTCCATGCACCCCCCCCCAACTGCCAACTAAATAACAGTCACAGAGTCACAGGTACGCCCTGGCTAGATTGAATAATACAAAAAGTGCATCAACCCTCATAGACTATCGTTAAACACATGACCCTCGGTGGACTCAATCCATTAGTGTTTACCATTCGTAACAGATATTCCTAATTCCAGCCGTACATAGGCAATTAAAGTAGATATCTTAGCCGGCCAGTTTTGAGGAACCAGTTTGCTTAGAGACTAGCACCAGAGCACATGGCATCCCTAAAACGACCGGAATTTCGAATTAGGAGATCAAACTAGAACGATGATAAAAACAAGCAATCACATAGTGCCGACAAGAATACTCCACGAAAAGTAGAACATAGGGCACACAAAAAAAAGTTGGGCACAAAAAAAAAAGTTGGAGTCACCTTGATCTACCAGTTTGGATCTGTGGATTATGGAGGTCCGTGGAGATAGAGGGAGTACGGTGGTCAACGGAGGTTGAGGGGAGGCAGCGTCTGGTGAGGGGAAGGGGAGGGCGGCAGCAGGCACGTGGAAGAGAGAGGACGGCAGCGTCAGACGCGAAGAAGACAAGACGGCTACAGAAGACAGCAGAGGAGGAGCAGAGTGCAGGGCGCGAGTAGTCGTGTAAAAGGTAAGCTGGGCTGCAGGGTTATGTTTTGATGTTGTGGTGGGCATGGCCCATGTAACTGAACTGAGTGCATGTGGTGTTAAGAACAGGCACTCTGTAATTTCCGACAATCGATTATCGATTAAGAAAAACAATGTAGTGTATCCTTCCTTCTCTTCTCTTCTTCGTCCTTGGGTTCTTCTTTCGTTGGGCGGCTCGCCGACGACGAAGACATGACAAAGTGGTATCAGTGTTGAGTCGATCCGGTGGCTCGTCCCTGAGATTCTCATGGTCTGGACTTGTGAAATCCCAAGGGGAAGGGGAGCGACTGCCTCTAGTGGTTGCTGTAATTCCTGAACCTAGGATCAGTTGGCTTGGAGAACGAGATGCCACGGCTCTACCTAAGCAAGGCGCTCAAGTTCGTCAAATGGTGACAACAATGGAAGGAATGTACGCGAGATTGGTGGAATTTCTGAAGGTCGAGATGAAGATTGCAAGGGAGGAGATGAACTTGCACATGGCGGCAGTAGATCAGATATTGGAACAGCAAGGGGCAAAAATTGAAGAGATGCTGATATGGGTCGTCCAATCTTCTCAAGTAGAACAGTAGATAAATTATGCTTGACGACAAACAACGCTCAGCTATACACTATGCGCCAGTGTACTGACTTACAACTTTATGGGTATTTGCCAACACGCACCGGGATGATCGCCGCTAGACCACGAGCGGAGATCGCCAAGCCCTCAATTCCCAGCGAAAAAGCAAACTTGACCTTGATTTGTAGAACGAACAACATATCACCTAATTCTCTCTCAGAAATCATCGTATAAACTCTGGAACGAAAGAACAAGCAAAAAACGATGTTTCGATTCTTTGCATCAAAGTGGTCCCCCGTAGCATAACCATCCACTAAATATTTTAATGGACCAAGCCATTGCTAGTGGCTGATTGCCTGGACCCAAGTTGGTTTCCAATTCCTTGCCAACTAATACTAAAAATAGAAACATGCCTAATTTGTTACAACCGAACACATTGGTTTGGCTAAGTGCTTGGTGCAGCCCATCTCCACATCACTAGGACTTCTCATGCCTTGCATGCGTGATGCTTTCCTTTGACGAGAACTGAAAATCTGCTGGATTTCTCCTACCTTGTATGCATGATACTTTCCTTTGGCAAGAACTGAAAATATGCTGTAGCTGGACTCCTTGCAAGCGATCTTCCCCGTGCCTTCCTTGTCGCGTAGTTGTAGCCACGCATGTCGTAGTATCATAGACGGCTAACCGCACGGCCCACGTAGAGTCGTCATGCTAGAATCGCCAATAGACAAAGTGGCACTGACTCCTGTACCACCTACGATAGCTCTTTTTCTCCTTTCTCAAACCCAAGAACAAGTGAAGTACAAGTGTTAGGTAGTATAAAACGCTCTTTAGAATTAATAACATGCTCTTTAAGAAACAAGGGAACTTAATCATGCATCTTCTTAGCGCGAGCTCGAGTGATAGGTCCCGAAGGCAAGTCTATTATAATATCTTCATCATGTGCTTGTGCAGGACAAAAAGAAGATGGAGCGATAGGGATACCTTATGAGAACCTGAACAATAAAAACTAACCTAAGCATCGATAAGCGGTATTTAGCGGTAAAATAAAATTCTTTTAAGCAAGATCAAAGCTTAAGCTCAGAATTATATCAATCACAACGCTAGACGTTTTCATACAAGTTTAATCGGCTAGGAGAAATCAAAACAAATGACATCAAGAATTAGTGCAACAAAAATAAATTATTGATTAATCTCAGATTCATTTACAAACATTCTTTACAAGCCTCAAGTACAAAAGATTAAAAATAAAATTATTGCATTGTATGTAGTCGAAGCATCCCCAAATTAAAATCTTGTCTCACTTCACAATCATTCACAAAACCACCACCATCTTATTTCCCTCACAACAAGCTCAACCAAGCAAAGTATCTTAACCCAACCTCTCACTGCACAGTGAAGCACTCATCTATACAGAAGAACACAAATATCACAAGCAAGAGATAATGTCGAGGCTAAGTCAGGCAAGAGAGAGAGAGATTTTTTCCACACACTTCTTGAAGCACCTGTCGTCGTAACCGAAACCATTGCCCCCCATATTAAACCACCTTTCCACTCACTGCCTCACACAAAGCAATCATCATTTCATCTCATCCCAGCCGAAGGCAAGCAAACCACCAACGAAATCTCAAAGCCAACCAAGGAACCAGCCTGGTAGCCACCACCCTCCCACGGCCAACACCTCTCCTCAACCGAAGGCCACCACAAGAGAAGCAAGGAAGCGAGGGAGCCGGCAGCAGCGGCGACGCCGGACCACCAGGGAGCACTAGGCGCAAGGCCAAGCACCACCACCGACAGAAGCTCACTCCACCACCTCCTTCTTGCATGCATGCACATCTGTAAGCCACCTCCATCACAGCATTCATACTTAAACTACAGGCATCACAAGATTAAATCAAGCAACTGTAAAACCGAAGTTAGCAGAAAGTGGAAAATGGGAGGGGGAGGAGAGAACTGGGTCGAGCCACGGGAGGACCAAGTTGTTGGAAATTCTACCC
Source organism: Phyllostachys edulis (assembly GCA_036346405.1). Lineage (NCBI taxonomy): Eukaryota > Viridiplantae > Streptophyta > Magnoliopsida > Poales > Poaceae > Phyllostachys > Phyllostachys edulis. The sequence continues at coordinate 23,779,704 of CM070556.1, read as the reverse complement.
GTGGACGCACACTTTCACGGGTGAGGGAGACAAACTCACAGAGAGGATAAACACAGAGAAGATTTTGCATAGCACTGCAACTGCCTAGTGCTACTTTTCTCTTTCTATTCTTCTCTCTTTTCTATTTGGCTCAACAAATACAAAACGATTATAAGGCTTTATATAAACACACCCGAACGTGGCTGCCACAAACTAACTCACACACTAGTCAATCACCTGCATATAACTCACGCCACTATCTCCTAATAACTTGTCCACTAAGAAAACTTCCAACGTTACACACTAGTAAATCACCTGCATGTAACTCACGCACTAACTCAAGCCACTATCTCCTCATAACCTGTCCACTTAACTCTATACAACCCACTAACTCAACTAATGCATGATACACTGCATTACCACTTGTCCACTACTGCATGAAGTTATCAAGATTAAATCCAACAATTTCCCCCTAATCTTGACATCACTTACTTCACAAGCCGAAGTCCGATCTCCTCACGCATCTCCAAGGATTTTTGCCTTCTTCTTGTTGACCATGCCACCGGTAACACAACTTGCCGGCGTCTTTTGCTTCTACCCCAACTCCGATTGTCTTTCACCGGTACCATCGGCGACGGAGACTCGGACCGGAGCTTACATTAGTGAGTTCTTGGACACACCTATAAGAACACATGCTTTTTCGTGGACACAACTAACACGAGAATACACACATGTACAACAGCTAGATGGGAGTACACGGAGAAAACACACTTCTATTCTCTTGTACTACTAAGCTCTTGGACACGCACTCAACTAATTCACAGTGGAGGAAACAGAAGAATGTCATAAGCACACACACAGCTTTTGGCACTCGGCAGGCCTGGAGCTTTTCATGTGGTTTCATTCTTTATCCTCCATAGTACCTTACGGCAGCTACCAAATGTGACGTACAGCCACTGCAGCCAGCCACACACCCGCGTACGTCGCTCGCCTGCACACATCGTGTCGCTACGCGTGCTCCCGTGCCTACGCACAACTAGGCCGCGCTCCTGGCCGCCGTGCACACGCGCTTGCAGCCACCTGCCTTGGCGTCCGCTCCACGCATCCGCTCCCGGTCGCCCGCGCCTGTGCAGATCGGAATGCCACTGCCCTCGCGAAGGTGCTCAGCTGCACCTTGTGCACATGCATGCATGCTTCGTTGTTGCTGCTGCTTGCTCCGCGCCGCGCACGAAGCCGCGCTGCTCCGCCAGCGCCACTGTCGAGGCCGAGCCCACCGTGAGCCACGGCGCCACCGCTGCCTGGCAGCGCCACGTCCGCCGTGTGCCGCACCGTCGCTGCCTGGCGAGCCGTCACTGGCCTCGCTCTGATACGCTATACCAATTGTTGGAAATTCCAGGCGTACGCTCGCGCTAGTGATCGAGCCAAGCAGCAGCAGCACACGCGTGGACCTGGGCCGAGCGGGTGGCCAAGTGCGGGCCGAGCAGGCGGTGAGGCCCAAGGAGCCGGGGAGGCGACGCTGGCGGCGAGCCGGGCCGAGTCGGTGGAGGCAGCGGCGTCGGGAGCAAGAAGGGGCAGCTGGAGGCGCAGGCGGCGGCGACAAGGGAGCTGGGCCGAGCCGCAGCCGAGCGGCGGCGCACCGGAGGCGAGGCCCAGGGAACCGGAGGCGCAGGCCGGAGGGGAGGAGCCAGGCGGGCCGAGGGGGCCATGGAACCGGGGACGCGAGCTAGCAGCACCATGTGCCGAGGAGCCGCGGGCGCAGGCCAGACCGGCGTGGACGAGCTGCGCCGACGACGGCGACGCCGCGCTGGGAGAGGGAGGCCGGTGGCTAGAGGCACCGGGCAAGCTGCAGGGGGGTGGCGCCATGGAGCTCCGGTAGAAGATGAGCACCATGGAGCATTTGGCTGGGGAAGAGGAGGAAAGAAATAAAGAGAGGAAAGAAATAAGGTCCTGGGACTGATAGATGGTTGAGGGGAGAGACAGAGAGTAGGGGTAGGTGGGAATTAATGAGAGGGTAATTAGGGAAAGAGATTAGATTGAAAATAAGATTAGAGAAAAAGATTTAGAAATCAGGTAAAAAGGAGATTTCTAATGAGTATTATTAGTGGTATATTTAGTAGTAAACTTAAGCGCTAGTAATATTAAGGGTCGAGGCCGTATAGTTGTTAGACTAAATAAGTGTGTTCAAGTCGCGTACAATTTACATAGCATTAGGCCGGCAATAGAGAATTAGTGTAGGATAAATAAAATATAAAATTAATCCGGGGCTATATATAACAAAATGAATCACCGCATTAAATTAGACTAATTATCTAGAGCGTTAGAAAATATTTTAAGCGAGATAAAACAATTAAATTTACCAACATTTGCGTAAAATCTATTAGCCATTTATTTGCACGCGTACAATTTAGCAAACTTAATTATATGCAGGATTCGTTTAGTATTTTATTCTCGTACGTTAAATGCAAGATTAAGCAACCTCGATCCTAGAGTCGCCAGACTAGAATAACTGCAATTGGGGAGTGCTAACTTAACACGGGATCCGAAAAATGCTCTTAAAATTAAAATCCGCTAAAAAGGAAAATTATCTGACTACTGTACGCATAATAGCTCCTAAAAACACTTAAGTGATTATTTATTTATTATTTAGCGCCACTTAGTATAATTGCGTAAAGACTGCAATGACACCTGGTGTGTAATTGATCCGGATTTCATCGATGTAGTTCTTTTCTACGACTACAAAGGCAGGCTTACCTCTTGATCAACAATCTAGTTATTTTAAATGTAAACCGTATATTGCTGTATTATATTTGTACATGCATCAAAACTTTTTCTCAAAATCAATCGACTTAATGAAAGAAGAAAAAGATGAAAGGTATGAGAAGAGAAAAGAGTTAATATTATGGCTGGTAAATGGGGCCCGTAGCAGGAAAGGGATGAGGGAAGAGGTGGGACCCTTTACGTATGGTTAATATATAAGAACCAACAAAACTCTTACTCAGATTTGAGGCCGTAAATTCAGTGCCAACCATTTTTCCGTTTTGACAGGCAGAAAATGCTACCTTTGTTACGTAATTATGTTCTCCACATCGGGTAAGTAATATGTGTGAGTGTGATGGAGGAACCCAGGACCAGTAGGAGAAGTCCGTAAGTGGAGGATCCAAGGCGCTATAGCGCTAAGGTGGAGTATTGGGTGCAGGATAGAAGCTGCCCAAACCAACATTGCTGGAACTCGGTGGATGGCAAGGTCAGCACCATGACAGGGTCAGCACCGACGAGAAGTAACAGGTGGAGAAATTAATCATGTAACTTGGAAAGCGCTCTGTATTCTGATCTCGAACCCACATCAAAGGAAATGCAGGGGACCTAGCTCAAAGAGAGTTCAGAATAGCTATGGGTAAAGTGGTACAAGCCTACGTAGTGCTAAACAAAATCATAAATTCATGTCAGTCTCCTGAATTGGAGTCTAAGGGAACCGCTAGGGGCCTATCTTCTCTTCGAGCGACAAGTAGTTTTTTCAGAATTAAAACTGCAACTTAAATTTTGGTAAATTATTTTTCAGAGAATAGTTGAGTTAGAAAATGTGTAGTGAACTGCGATGAGTCATCTAGTGTATTTTTGCTATTAATTCTTGTTGAGTACACTAGTGTACTCAACCTTGTTATTATTCTCCTTTGTTAGATTCTAGTCCGGCCGGGAACTATCCTGCGTGGGATGAAGGACACACAGTTGCTGAGGAGGCCGCAGGAGGCAAGAGCGTTGACTATGAGGACCAGGGCGAGATAGGCAGCTTATTCGATGGGTGGGACGAGTAGGCGCCTGGTGGAGAAAAGTAGGTGAGCGAAGGGACTTATTTTCTTTTGGCAGTTGTAAATTACTACTTGTATTTAAGACTATAGCCTTGCGTGGCTACTGCTGTAATAAAGATGTATAGTTTCTATCTTATTATTCTGCTGTGCTAACTCTGGTAATGGCTTACTATTCATTGGAGCAGTGTTTTACTGAGCAAACAAATAGTAATCTGTATTCCTAAGTGTGATTACCCCTAGGGTAATGACACGGGGTGCCACAGCTGGTATCAGAGCAATCGGTTAGGGCCACACTAATAAAATAGAAACTGTAGCAAGAACTTAAGTATGTCCTTCTTGCTTGCTATATGACACTAAGTACTTATTTATTCTTGTCTTCATCTCAATTTCCATTCCATTCCCATTTCAAAAGTAGTATGTTAAAAATTTCATCTTCTTTAAAGTGACAACCATCCTAACATAGCACCATCTCTTTTAAAGTTTTCCGTCCGAGAGAGTGCGGGGGAACATGTGCTTTGTCGTAAGAGTCGTGTTGCTATCTCACGCTAGTAATCCGTCAGATTAGCAACTCAACCTAGGATAGGTTATTCGAAGATCTACGCGTGGGTTATCAGTGTAAGATCATAGATATAGTGCCTGGACTAGAGGCATGGAGTAGAATTCTGACATGGACCTGCTTTTCCATTCCTGGATAAGTATGGACCATACCCATAGCATTTCTTATCTTTTCATCTGTACAACTCAAAAGAACCGTCAGCATTCCTAAAACAAGCAAGTATAATCAAAGAAAGCAAATAAAGGCTGACGATGTAAAAAAAGTGACTTATCCCATCTCTGCATATCAAATTTCCCGAATGAATGGTTCGTGGCACTCCGAGCGTGTAGCTCTGGCGTACCCAGGAGCGAAGTCCTAGGCGTACTCACGAATGGACCCTAAGCGTTCCCCAACACGCAGTTGGGCGGTCTTGAGAGCGGGATCTCGAGTGTACCTGGGCACATGGATCCAAGGTAGTGTAGGTTCGCACTCAGAGGCAAGCTCTGAGTGGTCCCAAACACGTGGTTTGGACGGTCTTGAAAACGGGATCTCAAGTGTGACTACGCACAAGAGACTCAACTAGTGTAGGATTTGGATATTTTTATATCTCATTGTATCTTGGTGTTATTTGCTTACTGTGTGTATGGATTAATACAACTCACCCATGGGCTAATTTCTACCAGATAAATATGTTACCATCTTCTCTGCCACAAATCACTGCTAAAGAAGCAAAGAGATTAATAAAACTAACATAAAAGACTTCTCGAAGTAAAATACTATAAACCCAAATACTAATGCAATCAATTTCGTAAAATACTATAAACCCAAATACTAATGCAATCAATTTCTTAACACCTCTCATAAGATGGAAGGTCAAGGATGCAACAAACAAGGATTGGGACTACGACTGGGCCTACTACCGCAGGATAGACCAACAGGAGACCCGTCAGTAGATCTCAATGGGACAACATCTGGCTAACCCAGAACTGCCATATACCAAAAGCCAGCCACCCGCCAACCACTAGAGCACAGTACAGGGAGCCCTCCATGGACCAACAAATAATAGCCATATAGCCCAATGCGAAAGTCAACGAGATAAGGGAGAGGCAAGGAAGGCACACACATGGCAAAAAGGAAAGAAAGGGTAGTCATAAGCCCCTGCCTTCGACCCCTTCCCTTTACAAAACCATCCCTCGCATATTTCATTCTCAACCGAATGCAACAACAGGGAGCAGAGAGCAAGCCCTCATTCACGGCCTAGTCAAGCCACATTGCCCCCTCTTCAACCAGCCGAAAATCACCAGTCAACGAACCTTCCTTGACCCACCGACCTTAAGTAAACCCACATGTTAACCAAATCCCATGCCATTACAGGCTAGATATTACAAAATAAGAGAAAGGATAAAGGGAAGTAATTCGGATTAGGAGTCGCAGTTGAGGCTGAAGCCACCAAGGCAAGTAATCAAAACCCTCCCCATCCACCATCACCCTCAGGCCGAAGCTCAATGACCACAACCACCACCTTGATATGGACACCCAGGCTAAGAATCTTCAACCCATCCTTCCAGAGACCCATAGCCGAGCAGCAGCCTGTTGCCATAGCCATAGATGTGCGAGGTGTATAGGACGTCAGATGAAAGATAGCATGACTGTTAAATATCAGATTAAAGGATTACACGATTGTTGTGTATTGGATTATTAGAAACACATTGTTGTGGGATATTAAATTATAGAATTAAATTATTATTAGATACTAGAGTAATGAGTTGTCGGATGTTGGACCATAGAAATAGATAATTATTGGATACTGGATGTTAGATCATAATCATATATTATTATTGGATTATTGGATACTTGACTAATGGATGTTGAATTATAGAAATATATTGTTGTTGATATTAGATTGATGGATGTCGGATTATTAGAAATGCATGATTAGTAAGTATTGGATTTTTGTTGGATATAGAAATGAATGTTGGCTACTGGATTATAGGAATACATTTGTTGGATTATTGGAGTTAGGGATATTGGATTATGGAGATATATTATTGTTGAAGAATGAATTGTGGGATTATATAATTGTTGGAGTTAGATTATCGATTTCATCATTATTGGATCATACAATTACATCATGATCGATTATTAGAAATATATTATTGTGAATGATAGAAGCACATTTGTTGAATATTAGAATATATTATTGTTGGATTAAAGAAGTATATCTTTGTTGGAGTATAGAAATAAATCTTAGTTGGATTATAGAAATGTATCTAGGCGGATTTGAATAGATCTTAGTAATTGCTAGAGAATTAATATTGGAAACTTAATCCAATAAAAGTGGTGATTGAAATACGAAAAGGACGGATTGTAATACCAACTCATGATGATGATTTTGGTGGATTGGTTAAATCAAGAAGAATGTATAAACCTTGAGGAACCAATAGGATAATTTGGTTATACGGGATGCATGGGTTATGATTGAATGATTGGATTTAGAAGAAATCTTAGAGGAAATAAATGTATTAGTAGCGAACGTTGGAAGTTTGGTTTTGACAAGACGATTAGGTATAAGTGATAAATAAAGAATAAAGTTGGATTATTATCATAAGTTATGATTGGAATTCAGGTACATTGGTTGAATTATAAAAGATTGATGAAATTAGTGGATTTAATTGAACACTAGTGATTTGTTGATGTACAATTGTTGGTGGATTAATGTAAATAATGATGTGATAGATCAACAGATATAATAGATTGATTTGGAGAGTATTATTTTAATATGGATGCTTGACTTATTGATCCTAGAAATGACAACAAGATTGAAATTGGGGAATTTAGCAAAAGGTTCAATTACAATTTAAATGAGGCTATGGTATTGTTTTTATCATAGAAATTTTAGTAAATGATTTAACTTAGAAGACAAATAAAAGTTGGTTTAGACTTGGGCCAAATAAATATGTGGATGGTGCAAGTTGATGCACATGATCAATTCATTGCTATGATCGAGATCAGGTTTTATTGGAAATCGTCTAAGTCAATTAGGGATTGGTCTTCGAGCTGCATCCTGCTTTTGGGATTTAGTATACTGTTCCAAATCGGGGTACAGTGGTACACCAGGTGACGAGATCTCAAGAACAGAGAACGGCTCTGAAATTTATGTGCAACTATATAAGCAAGCAAGTGTAGTCAGGTATCTCCTAAATTAGGGCAATACAATCCCCAAATACCACCATGTTCAGATAAGACAGCGTCTAAGATATGGGCCCACTAGGCTACACATCCAGTTGAGGAAATTATCAAGTAAGTAACAGGAGTTAAGTTACATAAAGTTTTAGTTCACAAACTTAGACCAGTTAGCACTCCATAGCTAGTGTACTCATGCGTGAATCAAGCAAATAAAGTTGCACCCGTTTCAGATGCCAAATCGTTCACCATAAGCCAACAAGTGAGGCCTACAAATAATAGCAATGGCACAAACTCAGAGTTCAGCAGCACCTTGTGAAGAAGTAAAGAGAGGAATGAGACTCTAAAGCACACCAGCTAACTGTAGTCAACACCATCAACAAGTCAACCAAGGTCTTAGAGATAATGTCCAAGATAGTTGTTATATTTCGAATGAACCACGAGGAGGCTACTATAGGCAGCTGCCACGAACCACCCAAGGTGGCACGTTCCATGCCATCATCTGCCACTAAGCAACCCCTTATTTATCAGCTGACCTACTAGCAAGTCAGTAACTTACCTCCAGGTTACCCTTAGACTGTTAGACATCAATTTGCTGTTGTACTAATATTACAATACGTATTGGAAAATCTGATGGGACATGACTACCATATATTGGAATCAGAACCCCACCAAATTACTACAACACAACACCCATGTAGAGACGTCTAATCTATAGGCTAGAGACGTGCTATTTCATCTCTAGAGGACCGTAGAGCCATTTTTTTAAAAGCGTCCTTGGAGCGCCTCCCCACGGACCGTGTCAAGAACCGTAGAGACGCTTGTAAAACATGTGTACAGGATATAAGACACTTTATAGAGACGTTAAAATTCATGTCTATGTATGTAGAGATGTTTTAGTAGATACACTTACATAACGTCTTTACTGATATAGACACGTTCGATTTGCATGCCAACAAACATAGAGACGCTTTTACAAATATATTCAATTCATGTGGGCACAATTTATACACATTATGTACAGACGTTATATACGTCTCTAGGTACACAAAAGTGTCTTTTTGGACATCTTACTGTAAAATTTTTTTATTTCGAATTTAATTGGATTATTTCAAATGTGATTCGTGCATTTTGCTACAAACGGAAACATATATCGTCATACGAAGACATTATTCCACTCATAAAAAAAACACTAGAAAACAGTAGAACATGTCGTCACATGGAAGCATCATATTCTCACAATGAGCAAACTAAGAAAACTGTAGAGTATACATGCACTTCATAGCAGCAACAAATATTTGAATTTACAGCAAGTGGAGTTCACAACTGAATCAAACACCCATATAAAAAAGGTGCAGATACATCAGGAAAAGATCTTATGGATTGACACAATTTGTTTTCTAAATAGTTGGAATCTATCCATTGCATTCTCTTTGTAGTCCTCAATTATCCTGCAAAGCCAGTTGAAAAAGAAATAAATGTCATGGATAGAAAAGTGTAAGATGACCAAAGTTCAAGAAAGCGCTAGGCGCTAGGCGGGCGGTGGCCTGGGGCCTAGCGCCTAGGCGGACTAGGCGGCACCTAGGCGGTGCCCAGACGGCCGGCTTGGATACGGTGCAGATAAGCCCATAACAGGAATAATTTGATGAATTGAGCAAGCATCAGGCATCAAATTGAGCAAGATAGAAGGAAAATTACTTGAAAAAGCAAGACATGTGCAATTTGATGCAGTCATGTATATTATATTATTATCTCCCCTCTAAGGCTCCAAGCGCTTGATGTAAACATGTATGTATTGTAATCAAATAATGATGTAAACATGCATATTTAATCAATGATGAGTTATTTTGTTACTATGTTGTGTGAAAAAGAATGTATGAATGATTGATGAATGAATGAAAGTATGAAACATATGCAGCCACACATCTCAAAGACTTGACATAGAAAATAATCAAAATATCATAAGTTCATAACATGACAGTGCCAACTCCACATAGCAAGCAAAATATTCATATAGTTTATGATGAATCATGGTGGATGCAGATAGTTAACTACATGTAGATATTCCTATGAATTACATTTTTTTGGTGTTCCAACAATTTACTTCAATTCGTAAAATTGAACAACCATACTACCATAGCATTTATTTCAAATCGGCATAGGGTAGAGAAATCACCCAGCTTATCTTAATGGTCAGTAAATTTGCCTTCAAAAATAGTAGCTAGCTATCAAAGGGTGACCTCATCCATCCACCATTCTAAGAAAAAGGAACATCCATACATATTAACTATGAAAGAGATCTATCATGATAACTCCATTATAAATCCAATCTAAGCTGTACAAACACACAAGGAAAACAATGACCAAAACAGATTTGTGAGAATTAAGAATGGAAACATCCGACTTAGAAATTAGAACGCGTTTTGTAGCTACATACCTATATACAAAGAATGGTAGCTAATCTAGCCTTTGAACTCAGGAAACAATCTCCATTTTTTGCATACCCATCGGTATCACTCAGATATGAATCTGATGAACTTAAATCAAATCGAGAAGATTCAGTATCCGAACTTCGACCATCCATTGAATCATTCCCTCGTCCATCCTTTTTTCGTAAATGAGGTGGTCTATATCGTTCACGAACATAAGTCCTGGATTTTGAGTCTGTTATATTTTCCTTTGGAGTTATTGCGGGAGACGAAGATGACCTTAGCCCATAAACAAAAAATATTTGCAAATTTGCTACAAACCTTGCTACCTTGAAGTTTTATGCACGACGTTACAGTCAGAAAGAAAAAATCTAGCATATTTGCTATAATCACAGAATATATATATATATATACACACACACACATACATACACACACACACACACACTTACATGCCCTAAAAGTGTACCTTTGGGTTCTGAAAGAACCGAATGCAGACAACGAAGAAAGGAAGTATAAAATCTGCAAGACAGTGAGGTGTAGCTTTGACTTTAGCATTCATTCATTTCACTGTAATACATGAAACAACCAAAGTACTAACCTTGACATAACACTACTCTCTATAATAAGGTTCCTTGCTGTCACAAAATCCATCACTTTCCTCAAGACCTACGAAGTGAAAAAGAGGAGATTGGAGTTAAAAGAGAAGATTGAACGCACACACCGATGTTGTAAGCGTCAAGTTACGTAACGATGCACAATATGCATCACCGATGCTTGATTTGTTAGCATTTGGTGCATCATAAACCGACAATGAAGTCTTGGTGACCAATCATGGAAGAAGTGATAATGTTGTTTGCATATGAGATGCTACAATGTCGCTAATTTCCTTGTTGCAAGACTTGCTATGTCACTCAATGCCTAATGTGAAGCACCAAGCGTAATGAAGGAAACAAAACTACTAACCTCAACAATAGACTGCCATAAATCTTCCGACATACTTGATGCAATCTTACATAGTATATCTTCCACCATGGAAAATGCAGAGATTTCCATATCCCAGATATTGGAATTTTTATTATTCATTGATTCGGAAATGTGGGAAGAAATGCCAGCTCCATTAGATTTATCTAACAGGTTTAGTTCAGCTTGCAAGCATGTTACAATCGAGAAACTGAGCATGACGAAACACAATTATATAGACCAACACCAACTAATGTTAGCAGCCAACAAGCTCAGTAAACTCTAGAGAGCAATGTAATGGAAGACTAAGAGAGCAATGTAATGGAATGTAGGTTGACAGATACTGTGATAAGTGGTAGCATTTTTCATATATCAATAAAAGCCACGAGGATTCCATCTTATTAAGAGTTAACCATCCAAAATAAAAACGTTGTGTAAATAAGTGTGAAGAGAAACTTTCATCTTGGCAAGTTTACTTACAGACCAGTAAAATATATCAAACTCAGTTTAAGGAAATAACAAAACAAATATTATAGGCAATCGCTTACAGATGATCACAAAGTCTAATTGAAATATTACATTCAACAGACACCTCAACCTCAGTGGTTATTTGACCTTAACCTCAACATCCACTATGTCCAGAGGGTTATTCAAGGAGCTACCTTTGTTAATTGTGATCAAATTTTTAATAAGCCAAATATGCAGAGGTCAGTGATTATGCTTGCAGGAAGCTAGCATGTGCATGTTTGTAGCTCTGGACATACTCTGACATGTTTGTGAACAGAATGGAACTCTGATAAAAGAATGACAGACAACAAAATACATGGTTGCAGGTAATAATGTAAGACTCTGTGGGCTTCTCTCCCCTTGATATCTTTTCCTTCCAACCTTCTTCCTATAAATACAAAAGCATGCACAGGGAGAATCATAAGGTAAACACAAGACAATTGAAATGGTGATAAAACATGGGATTTAACAGAAACACACACACACACACACACACACACACTGCATCCTGTTATCGTGTTTTTTTTTGAGACATCACCTTACTATACTCTTAAGTCCCATGGTTAATGGTTTTTCACTCTCCTATCCTATCTACGCAGCACAAGCAAAGAAACCGAAAATACTCACCAGCAATGTTGGGCCAAACATAACCCTGACATAAAAGTCATGTGATTCCCAACCAAACCACAAATATGTCACCCAATCTGATCTCACTAAATGTCATAATTCACCCCATAAAAGATGTTATGCACAGTAAAGTGGTAGAATGTACAGACCTTGTCAAATTGGCATACAAATGCATGTACCATGAGATCTAGAGTAAAGTGCTAACAAGGGAGATAAGCAGAGAAAGGGAGATAAGCATTCACATGTGATTGTTCGTGCAGCAGAGAAAGGGAGTCGCCAGTCGCCCAGTCGCTGAGTCGCCTCAGAGGCCAGAGCCAGAGGCTCAGCCGCTCAGAGCAGCAGCGCGCCTCGCCCGGTCCAGAGCCTCGGAGTAGGCAAGCGAGCAAGTCGCCGCCGCATGCGCCGCCACCATGATGCTGGCCAAGAACGCCCTCCCCTCCGCCTCCGCCGATCGGTCCTTGTCTCCTCGGCTCCTCGCCAGTTGCCTCCTCGGTCCTCCCCTTCTCCGGCTCTCCCCATGAGGCGTGAGTCCGCATTCGCCACGGCGCGACCCCACCGAGACACCGAGTGCCTTTGCCGACCAAGACAGCCACAACTGCCACGCCAAGGCCAGCCTTGGCCATGCCACCAAGACAGATCAGGTCTAAGGATGGAGTTGGACAGCTCCCTGGCGGTTGCAGTGTGAGAGAGAGAGGGTCTGAGTGATTGAGTCATCAAATGAATACGAAATGGGCTGGCCGCTTGGGCCTTGGGAGTTGGATGCGTCTGTCGGTCCCTGGGAATTGGGATTTTGTGGCGTCCTATAAAACGTCTTGAGAAGCGTCTTTATATACTGGGTGTTTCTTGGCGTAGAGACATATATAAAAGCGTGAAAACAAAAATGTTTCTATGTAATAGATTTGTTGTAGTGTTTAAAACCATCAAATCATACCTTGGCTAGCCTGCAAGCAAAGGAAATAAAGTACATACCAGTAGTAAGAGATTTCCCAGGTGCACTCCCTAAGAAATTACCCGTTGTGCCCCAGATAGGGAGATAGAATCAGTTATCAACTTAATTCTGGGAACAGCTACCAGTCTAGTATTCAAGTGGCACCATACGAAGCTCTTTACGGTAGGAAATGTAGGTCATCCATTCATTGGTATGAAGTCGAAAAAAAAGACCACTGTGAGGCCCTGAATTGGTACTAGAAAACAATGAGAACAACACAGCGAACTCGAGAGCATCTCAAGATCGCTCAATATAGGCAAAGTAGCTACGCAAATCAACACAAGAAAGACATACAGCTTGAAGTCGGGGATCAAGAGTATTCAAAGGAATCACTTATGCGCAGGGTACGCCGATTCGGATTAAAAGGAAAACCAAGTCCATGGTACGTTGGACCCTTTCGGATTTTAGAGCATAAAGGCACCCTAGCGTATAAATTAGAACTACCAACTCAGTTATCACGGATTCATGATATATTTCATGTCTCCCAGCTTAGAAAATGTCTGAGGGAGCCCACACAACATATTACCAACCTCGATATTCCTTTGCAAGATGATATAACCTACGAAGAACGCCCGATAAAAATCCTGGCGACAAAAGACCGACAGCTAAGGAACTGGATGATCCATTTCTGCAAGGTACAGTGGAAGAATCACCCAGACAGAGGAGCCACGTGGGAGAACGACGAAGAACTACGCAAAGCCTACCCCAAACGGTGCAAGTGAGAACCGAATTTCGAGGACAAATTTTTTTTCTAAGGGGGGTAGGATGTAAGAACCCGAAGAATTAAAACTAACCTAATCGTTGATAAGTGGTATTTAGCGGTAAAATAAAATTCTTTTAAGCAAGATCAAAGCTTAAGCTCAGAATTATATCAATCACAACGCTAGACGTTTTCATACAAGTTTAATCGTCTAGGAGAAATCAAAACAACCGACATCAAGAATTAGTGCAACAAAAATAAATTATTGATTAATCTGCGATTCATTTACAAACATTCTTTACAAGCCTCAAGTACAAAAGATTAAAAATAAAATTATTGCATTACATGTAGTCGAAGCATCCCAAATTAAAATCTTGTCTCACTTCACAACCATTCACAAAACCTCTCACTGCACAATGAAGCACTCATCTATACAGAAGAACACAAATATCACAAGCAGGAGATAACGTCGAGGCTAAGTCAAGCAAGACAGAGAGATTTTTTCCGCACACTTCTTGAAGCACCGGCCGTCACAACCGAAACCATCGCCCCCCATATTAAACCACCTTTCCCTCCACTACCTCACACAAAGCAATCACCATTTCATCTCGTCACAGCCGATGGTAAGCAAACCACCAACAAAATCTCAAAGCCAACCAAGGAATCTGCTGGGTAGCCACCACCCTTCCCACAGCCAACACCTCTCCTCAACCGAAGGCCACCACAAGAGAAGCAAGGAAGCGAGGGAGCCGATGACAGTGGCGACTCCGGACCACCAGGGAGCACTAGGTGCAAGGCCAAGCACCACCACCGACAGAAGCTCACTCCACCACCTCCTTCTTGCATGCATACACATCTATAAGCTACCTCCATCATAGCATTCACACTTAAACTGCAAGCATCACAAGATTAAATCAAGCAACTGTAAAACCGAAGTTAGCAAAAAGAGGAAAATGGAAGGGGGGAGGAGAGAACCGGGTCGAGCCATGGGAGGACCAAGTTCCAGGCATACGCTCGCGCTAGTGATCGAGCCAAGCAAAGAAGAAGACACTAATTGGACCCCACCGGCGGTGGTGGCAAAAGTGGCCGAGCAGGCGGCGAAGTCCTGCCAAGTCAGTGGAGGAAGCGGCGTTGGGAGCAAGAAGCAGTGGCTGGAGGTGCTGGCGGGCACTAGTGGCGGCGACAAGGGAGCTGGCCAAGCAGCAGCCGAGCGGTGGTGCACTGGAGACGAGGCCTAGGGAACCGAGGGCACGAGCCGGAGGGGAGGAGCCAGGCGGGCCGAGGGGGCCAAGGTGCTGGGGACGCGAGCTAGCGGCACCTCGGGCCAAGGAGTCATGGCGCAGTCGATCGGGCGGGGACGAAGCTCTGGCTGCAAGAACGGCGACGCTTGGGGAGAGGGAGGCCATGGCTAGAGGCGCCGGCAAGTCAGAGGTGGCACCATGGAGCTCTGGTAGAAGATGAGCACCATGGAGCATTTGGCTGGAGAAGAGGAGGGAAGAAATAAGGAAGGGAGGTGTTAGTAATTGGACGTACGGGTGGAACATCCCACCCGTACAGTCCAAAAAATAGAACAACGTAATGATTGCTCTAGCTAAGGCTGTATATACAATAGTTTGAAGCTATCCTACATACATGCGTCAGTTCGGATAGCTAACTAATGTACATCTCGGACTGATCGATGGCAGTTCAATTGAATGTGTTTTGCTAACCCATTTGACCGAAGCTCGTACAGCTCTAGCTACCCTCTGGCCGTAGGATTAGGATCACATGGGGTGAGATGAATCCACGGTGAATGCAACATTTTTTTATTGGATGCTGTTACGGCTCGTACGTCCGACACCGAGATTTTCATCGTACGGTTCGACCATCATTGGATTAAAGTAACGAAGGTTGATCAAAACCATTGACTCCCATCTGGTTAATTGATGTCCTCAATAGTGGCCCCCACACCCCTCAGTTACTTGATTAATTAGAAGATAGCGTGGCCTATAGGAATAGGTCCCACCGTACGGTCCGAAAATGCAACATGTCTAGATAACAGTTGCAACATCCCCGCATAATGGTTGCAACATCATCGGACAATGGTTGCAACATCTCCGGACAACGGTTGCAACATCATAGGAAAATAGTTGCAACATCCCCGGACAACGGTTGCAACATCATCGGAAAATGGTTGCAACATCCCCGGACAACGGTTGCAGCATCATAGGAAAATAGTTGCAACATCCCTGGACAATAGTTGCAACATCATCGGACAACGGTTGCAACATCCTCGAACAACGGTTGCAACATCCCCGGACAACGGTTGCAACATCCCCGGAAAATAGTTGCAACATCATCGGACAATGGTTGCAACATCCCCGAATAATGGTTGCAACATCCCCGGACAACGGTTGCAACATCGTAGGAAAATAGTTGCAACATCCCCGAACAATGGTTGCAACATCCCCGGACAATGATTGCAACATCCTAAGAAAATAGTTGCAACATCACCGGACAACGGTTGCAACATCTCCAGACAACGGTTGCAACATCTTAGGACAATGGTTGCAACATCCCCGAACAATGGTTGCAGCAACTTTGGACAACGGTTGCAACATCAGCGGACAACGGTTGCAACTACTTTGGACAACGGTTGCAACATCTTAGGACAACGGTTGCAACAACTTTGGACAACGGTTGCAACATCCTAGGACAATGGTTGCAACATCCCCGGACAATGGTTGCAACATCACAAATCAACACAACGTCCTAATCGGACGTATGTGTTGGATCGTTTCCCTAATACTTTTGCTAATTTATGCTACAGCCCATCTGACGCAACACCTTGCTATTGTCAAGTGCATGTAAAGAAGACTATTGACATGATAAGGATATGATTAGCACCGTCACTACTATTCAAGCATGTACTCCTAGCTTATCTCCTACACGCAGCCAGACACAAAAAGATTTTTTTCTCCATTGCCCCTTGCATTTGCATGATTTAGGTGTAACTACTATTCAAGCATGTACTCCTAGCTTATCTCCTACACGCTCTGTTCGATATTTTCCAACGGGCTCGGGCCATGGGCCGTGGCCTGGATGGAGCGTCCGATACCATCGGACATATGCTGCATAGCAATACCCAATAAAGAAAGGAAGGAGAAAGGGTCCTGGAATTTTCGGCTGAGATAGATGGTTGAGGAGAGAGAGAGAGAGAGTAGAGGCAGGTGGGAATTAATGAGTGGGTAATTAGCGAAAGAGATTAGATTGAAAAGAAGATTAGAGAAAATGATTTTGAAATCAGGTAAAAAGGAGATTTCTGATGAGTATTATTAGTGGTATATTTAGTAGTAAACTTAAGCGCTAGTAATATTAAGGGTCAAGGTCGTATAGTTGTTAGACTAAATAAGTGTGTTCAAGCCGCATACGCTTTACATAGCAGTAGGCCGGTGATAGAGAATTAGTGTAGCATAAATAAAATATAAAATTAATCCAGGGCAATATATAACAAAACGAATTGCCGCATTAAATTAGACTAATTATCTGAGCGTTAGAAAATATTTTAAGCGAGATAAAACAATTAGATTAACCAACATCTGCGTAAAATCTATTAGGCATTTATTTGCACGCATACAATTTAGCAGACTTGGATACATGCAGGATTCGTTTAGTATTTTATTCTCGTACGTTAAATGCAAGATTAAGCAACCTCGGTCCTAGAGCCGTTAGACTAGAATAACCGCAGTTGGGGAGTGCTAACTTAACAGGGGATCCGAAAAATGCTATTAAAATTAAAATCTACTAAAAAGGAAAATTATCTGACTACTGTACTCATAATATCTCCTAAAACACTTAAGTAGTTATTTATTTATTATTTCGTGCTACCGTATAATTGCAGAAGACGAGCCGACACAAGCAGGTGTAATTGATCCGGATTTCATCGACGCAGATCTTTTCTACGACTATGATGGCAAGCTTACCTCTTGATCAGCAATCTAGTTATTTTAAATGTAAACCGTATATTGCTGTATTATATTTGTACATGCATCAAAACTTTTTCTCATAATCAATCGGCTAAATGAAAGAAGAAAAAGATGAAAGGTATGAGAAGAGAAAAGAGTTAATATTATGGCTGGTAAACGGGGCCTGTGGCAGGAAAGAGATGAGGGAAGAGGTAGGACCCTTTACGTATGATTAATATATAAGGACCAACAAAACTCTTGCTCGGATTGAAGGCCATAAATTCAGCAACAACCATTTTCCTGTTTTGACGGGCAGAAAATGCTACCTTGTTACGTAATTATATTCTCCACATCGAGTAAGTAATATGTGTGAGTGTGATGGAGGAACCTAGGACCGGTAGGAGAAGTCCAGAAGTCTAGGATCCAAGGCGCTATAGCACTAAGGTGGACTGTTGGGTGCAGGATAGAAGCTGCCACAACCAACATTGTTGGAACTTGGTGGATGACAAGGTCAGCACCATGACAGGGTCAGCACCGACGGAAAGTAAAGGGTGGAGAAATTAATCATGTAACTTGGAAAGCGCTCTGTATTCTGATATCGAACCCGCATCAAAGGAAATGCAGGGGACCTAGCTCAAAGAGAGTTCAGAATTGCTACAGGTAAAGTGGTACAAGCCTGCACAGTGCTAAACAAAATCATGAATTGTTGGACCGAAAAGGTGACTAGAGAGGGGGGGGGGGGGTGAATAGGAGCATGATCACTTTTTCTCCTAGATCGGATTCAACACGTTTTCACTCCAGTAGCTATGGAAGCTATGAAGATCAAAGTAAATGCATAGCGGAAGACTTGTATTGAATCCAATCGAAACTCCGAAGCAAAACAACCAAAATTACCAATAACTCAATTCACAATGAGTTGGGCGGTCAGACCTCTCAGCTTAGCGGTCAAACCACTCCATGGAGCGGTCTGACCTCTCAAATGGGCGGTCTGACCTCCAGCCTGATGAACAGTAAAATTAGCCCGAACTTCCAAAACACAAAATGGTCTAACTTTTGATTCGTGACTCCAAATCTTACCAAACTTGAGACATACCTTCTCTAGGATGTCAGGAACCTATTCCAATCAACGATCATACAGATCATTGTCAAAGTCCCGACCTTTTTCCGTTTGAGTGAAGGATGCTCCAAAACCGAGTCAAAATCAAAATATGATCTAAAGACTTGCTCGTGGGTGATTGATGATCAAGATGATCCTAGATGTGTTTCCACATGTCACAACAAGCTAGATCAAGGCAAGAAACCAAGAGAAAACTCATGGATCAAAGAAAGACTCAAAATCACCAAATAGAGAGAAAGAACACAAAGAGAAACATCTTTGAGAAATCTTTCCTTGGATTGATTTGATATGATGTTCGTTTATAGCCACTCCATCAAGGAGGACAAAGACTCAACACATAAGCACGAAACCAAATCCAAAACTCTACCCTAACCTCCCACTATTGTCTCCCTAAGCACCAAATGCAAACTAGGGTTTCACAAAAGAAAAAGAGTTGGGAAGTGCAACTAGCACCCTCCCTATTTATAGTGGAGGCTAGCCCTAGAGAGACATCCCAAACGGGCACCCGTTAAGCCCACACACAAATGGATTTTACTTACGCACGCATTTCAAAGCGTCGTCTTCATCTTCTCTTGACCTAGATCGCCTCTCCTTGCGCCACGGTTTCTCCAAGGCCAAGAAGGTGGTTTCGCACACCACCACTCACCACTTTTCCAGTATAGGAAAATTTCCCAAAATGCCCCTCTACCAACCTTTGGCGATTCTTTCGCCTCGAAGCATCTCCCATACTCCGTCATCATCTATGTGGCCCCAATGACTTCCCGCCAAGCTTCTCACGCGTCCAGATCCCATCGAACCGTCCTCGCTTGCAACTGGGACAAAGTCACTTGGCGCACCACAAGTCTCATCATAACTGCACCCATCTTCCTTGACCGTTCAGGACCTCAGCTCCTCCCTGAGCCTAGTCCAGACCTCAACTCCACTCTGAGTCTAGTCCCGGTCAACCTTGCCAGTGCCCATCATGTTCATCACCGGTAGCTTCCGCTCCGGTTCCTTGTCTTCTCGGCTTGTGAGCACTCCGCTAGCCTCAGTCATCTTCCAGCACCACCTCGATCGTTTTAGACCTCGGTTCTCCTAACCTAGTCTCGATCTAGTCCGCCTCACCATGACCTAGCTCCGGTGTCCTACAACCATCACAAACAAGCAAACCGTTACGTAGCTCCGCACGATACGCACAATCATCAATTCACATAATTGATTAGGCACGAGCACATACCTTCACAAAGGCATTTGCTCAAACTTCGCCTTCTATGGTTCTAGTCCATCTTGCGCCTTTGCTTGAGTCCAACCATCTCACCCGACATCCATGATCGTTCTGGACCTCGGTTCTCCTAACCTAGTCCTGGTCTTTCTTGTTGTTGACCATAATTGACTCCAAGTCACCTGCACAATAATAGACCAAGCAACCATTTCTGGGCACAAGTTCTTCACAACTTGACCCATGTTAGCCAAAACATACATCATGCAACATCTATGCAATGAAACCCATGAACTTGACCTAACCAACAAACATCGCCGCCAAGCTGGCCGACGAACAAGTCAAAACCGGTCTGACCGCCACCCATGGCCGGTCTGACCGCCCCCTAGCCAGTCTGACCGCCACCTGTTGGCCGGTCTGTCCGCCCAGTAGGGACTTAGCCAAAATTTCAATTTGGAAATCCGAAACCTTCTGGAAATTTCAAACGAATAGAACTTTTGACTCTAAGCTCCAAAAATTATGAGACCAAGTGTAGCAGAATCCCCTCTCTTGCCTACACCCTCTATTTTTGGCCCAGCTCCAAACTCCAAGAATCCTTATGGCCGGTCAGACCGGCACCCATTAGCCGGTCTAACTACCAGCCACTTAGCCTGAGCCTGACTTGAAGCCTGGCCGGTCTGACCGCCACACAGGCCGGTCTGACCGTCACACAATGGCCGGTCTGACCGCCTAAGACCTGACAGTAGCAGGACTTTACCAAAAATGAGGGTTTCACCAAATACCTCAACGCTATTGCCAATTGTTCAACACACTAAGATTAGGATCATATCCACATGATCTCCACAATCTCCCCCTTAATGAACACATTGACAATCTTCTAAAAAATGCAAATTGAAGGTTTGAAAATGAAAATACTCTCGTTTTCGCGCAAAGGCATACCTTGGTCCACAAGCAAGAAAAAGCTATAAAAATGACCAAGATGGCTTCAGATTAGCATAGGTTAGTGAGATCGAGTAAAAGAAAGCAAGAAAGCTTCAATTTCCAGAAATGAGTCAAAATTCTCACTTAAGGTCCATATGAAAGAACAATTGTTCAATTTGACCTTTGATCATTGTGAGGATCTAAGAATTGCAATGCAAGTTCAGAAATGACAATAAGATCAAAAGAATGCAAATTAAAAGCTCCCCTCACTATGATCATCATTTTTTCAAGAAAATTTCAATTTCTCCATTTTTCTCCAAAAGGCTCCCCTTTTAACATTTTTGTTACTTCTCCCCCCCCTTGGCAATGGAGTCATCAAGGAATCACGTCTTCCTCTCATCCAGAGATGACAAATGCAGAAATGAGAAAAACACATAAGAAGGGGCATGCATGAAATGCAATGGAGTGGCTTCATTTTTTGTATTTTTCAATTTTTGAATACAAGAAGCTTTGGAGATTACCCAAAAGAACAAGCTAGCATTTCTAATATAACTCAATACATATCAAGCCTGAAAGCGCTAGCAAGATCATGTTAAGACATATATATCAAAGCTAAGCTAGAAGGCTCAATATAAAGCAGTGAATTTGTAACAATTTAAGCAAAGCTTCAAATCTAGCAAGTTCATCAACAGGGATCCTAAAGTGATAATGGCCATGTAAAAATGTCAATGTGAGATCAAAAAGCTAACAATGACCACTTAAGAGACTAACAGGCCCTGAATTGAATCATTTTGCTCAAATTATCTCAAACGCTCATTTTTCAACGGTTGTTCATTTGCAATGAATATTGAAGTTTATAAAAGGCCTATCTTAGTGAAGAAGATCCTAGACTAGGAGCCATCCATAAACTCTTCCTAAGCTTCAGCCAAAAATTGATTAAAGGTCTATCTTAGTGAAGAAGATCCTGGACTAGGAGTCATCCACAAGCTCTTCCTAAGCTTCAACCAGGGCGACAAATCTTGAGGTTCACGTCAATTTTGACAAGCAGTCCCAATGAGATCGTTTGGATCATCAAACTATCTCCAAGTTCATGTCTTTGACATGCAGTCTCGTGAGAGTAGTTTGGTACATTTTAACCACATGACAATCTTTAAATTTGATTTTTTATTTTGCACAAGAGCAGTTTTAGATTCTTAGAAGAACAAGAAGCTAGAGTAATGATCAATTCTAGATTCAAGAGCTAACAAAATAATTTTAACAGGGCCAATGTCACAAAAGGAGCACTAATTGCGCAACTGGCTAAACAATCCACAAATTGCAGTTTTTAGTTCAAGTTGTCTTAAAGTTCTAACTCGTTTAGCAAAGACTTAGCTACACATGTGAAAGTATGATAATTCTAGCAAGTCAAAGAACTAGACATGACATTGAGCAAGAACTGAAATACTAAAACTCAAGAGGGTAATAAGCAAAGCTTCATCAATTAAAAGATAAGCAATAAAGCTTATATTACAATGCTTCTTTTTGGATTTTCATATGAATGCAATATGATATAATGAGATGCAAGAGAGACTTAAAAACCTAAAAAGATCAGAAAGTTCAAAACAGATCAAGGAAAGATCAGATGAACAAGAAAAGTTCAGAAAAGAACCAACTCCCCCTCAAACCAACCCATAGGGATAAATTACCCCTAACTCACTCCTCAAGGTGGCAAGCCTAGTTGGGTCTAAAGGCTTGGTGAGGACATTTGCCAATTGTGCCTTGGACTCCACAAACTATAGCACAAAGGCTTCCTACTCCACATGATCTCTAGGGAAAAAGATTCGACTAGCTAGGGAGCAAAACACCAACAGTAAAAAGCTTACAGGTTGCTCAGAACCTGCTAAGGACTAGTGACTGAGAGACAAGTTCGACCTAGGTTGTGAGAAGAGTGCAACCTAGCAAACCATGTGATAAGAAGAGTGTCTAGAAAGGACACGTGCTAGAACAGAACCTTCTATCTACTCTAAACTCAACAAGCCCAACCCCTGACAAGAACTAGATGCTATGCAAAGTAGAATAGGGGTACCATACACAAATGTAAGGTATAGGGGCTCGAACCTGAGTCGCACCGCTTGGCAGTGAAATGTAGTCGAATGAGTAGAAGCTGGACCATACTACGTCTCCAAGAAGTGATAGCCAGCATCGAATGCACATATGAGGAAGGAGAACCAACAACTGGAGTCATGAGCCACATGTTCTCCTTCTCAGTTGAAAAGACTACACCAAAGAGATAGAAGAAGTCTATGACTTGGTATTGGGTTAGTGAGATATTATCTAGGGAAACAATACCGAGGCACATGACTAGCAAGAATAGCAGTAGATGATCCAAAGCTCATAACAGCACATAATCAATAATTCAGAGCATGAGCATGAAGATAGATATATCAATCGCAACACATGCCATCCAAGATATGGTAAAGCTCAAAATATCCTTAGTTCATAATAAGGCATAGGAGCAAGCAAGCACATAGCATATCACATAACATACAACCAGTCAAGGGTAAAAGCATGCTAGTGAAGCTATGGCAAAGCTCATGTATCCACGATTAACAATAAGGCACAATACCATGTAAGCATAAAACATGTTATAGAACAAATCATGGATAATATATGCTAACATGGATATCAGGTAAGCATGTGGATACATAAAGCAAAAATTAACAAGAGCAAGATAATAAATGTACAAAACAGCACAAGCTCATGATGATAAAACCAAGCTCATATAACCATGGAAATAGTGAATAACAGTCCAGCTCATGGATACATATGCAAGGTACTAGCAAAGGCATGATAAAAAAAATATTATAAGATTAACACATGCCGATATGATACAAGTGAGCACAAAGAAAATCACAACACGCCAAGAATGAAAGGCATGAAGATGTAAGATAGCTCACAAAAACAGGTGAAGACGCTGATCATGAAAGCACATGCCTCTTGGAGGCCATCAAGGGGTTGGAGAACCAACAAGTGTCCCGATCACGTGATGAAGCAAAAGACCAGAACCTTTTAAGTCCATGTACTCCAACCCGCGTCCCCGGTACCTACACATGAGAAAAGCAAGATGTCCAAGTCTTGGATCCCGAAGGGTTGGAGAGCAAATACTTGGGAACCCAAACCTTGGACACACAACCACTAGAAGCACTTGAACCATTATAAGAGTTAGCATGATGCAAATGCTGGTTCATGCAAGAAGATCCAACACCATTCTTGGAGGCACGCCGCGAGTGGACAACTCGATGAGGAAAACGAGGTCCATCTCTAGAAAAGCAGCAATGGCCTTGCTTGAAAGCACCATGATAAGAACCAACAAAAGCACCAAAGGAA
Source organism: Phyllostachys edulis (assembly GCA_036346405.1). NCBI lineage: Eukaryota > Viridiplantae > Streptophyta > Magnoliopsida > Poales > Poaceae > Phyllostachys > Phyllostachys edulis. The sequence goes on along the minus strand of CM070556.1, from coordinate 23,755,441 downwards.
CTTACACATTCTCGTCGTGGGTGTGTACCTCGATGAATAAAGCGAGGTCCACCTCTTGGGAAACGACGAAAATCCTGCCTCGAGACAGCTCGTGGACCAAAACCAAAACAACAGAAACCGAGTCCACGATGCTGTCCAACACCACTAGAAAAGTTGTCAAAGACATCATCAATAGAGCAAGTCCTTATGCTAGGCTCTTTAGTGTGCATGTCATGAGAAAGACTATGCCCACTAGGAGACTTAGAAGCATGAGCTCGGCGTATGTGTTTTGCACGCTGAAAACAGAAATCCACAAGATGTCCATCCTTCTCATAGAATGAGCAATGGTGTAAAGGTCTACTAGGAGACACGATCTAAGAGGATGAAGTACCATTATCGCTCAAAAGAGAAGTCCCTTGGGACAAGCTAGAAGAACCAACATCATAACTTGCCCTCGTGTCAGCACTAGGCTCACACATGCCATGAGATGAGAAATGTGTGTGCCTAAAAGCTCGATGGCACATTCGATGCCGGTGTTTGACACGGCGGAAGCAAAACTCAATAATGTGTCCATCTTTCTTACAAAAGGTGCAATGATACTTCTCTTTTGAAGATGTAGTACTATTTGAGGAAGAAACACCCTTGTCTTTAGAAATCCCTTAGACAACACAAGAAGAGTCACAAAGAGTCGCACTTGCCAAGGAAGAGCTACTCAAGGCAATGGCACAAATGCCAACATCAAATGATTCATGTTTAGCACGAGAAGACTCCAACTCCGAATGCAAAGAAGCAAGAGAAATCCTAAAAACATCAATCTCGGAGTGGAGGCAAATACAAGAGTCACATAACTTGGCACTCATATCATCGCGCAATTTCTTCAAAGACTCAATCTCGCTTTTCAAGGCAATGCAAGATGTGCAAGAAATTAATGATGCTTTCATATTAAGCATGCAATTCAAAGCATCAATTTCATTTTCTAAACTAGCACAATTCTTGCAAGAGACTAAACTATTCTTAAGCAATTTTTTATACTCTAAACACATTCTACAAGGGCTAGCTTCAATTTCAATAATTTCAGCCCTAGCATTCTCTAATTGCTCAAGGTAAATGGAATTAGTCAACTTTAACTTTTCAAATTCAACAAGCATGCCTACATAAGAATCACAGTCACTTCTAGCCATAGATCTAAAATTGCCTATTTCTAACTTAGCATTATCAAGCTCATGATGTAAGGCAACACAAGAATCACAGGGCATAGAAGCATTTGATTTTAATAATTCATTTTTAGATTTTAGGCATGCAAGAGAATTATTCAAGTTATCCATATCTACAAGCAAGTAATCAAAAGCATTCATGGAGGTTTTCAATTTGGCGAGCTCATGAGACAAATCACCATTCTCTCTTTCTAGCAATTTCATTTCCTTCCTAAGAGCATGCAATTTAAGATCATATGACAACAAGCCATTAATAAGTTTCTCCTTGCTCACCTTGCTTATCTTGAGTAGGGGATCATCCTCGCATGATACATCATGATCATCCTCGAAAAGCTCTCCATCATGATCTTCCTCGATTGCTACTCCACAAATGCCAATAGGCTCCTTCTCCTCAGGCTCCATGAAGAACTTATGCTTGAAACTAGAGCACATATAGGTAAAGTGGACACGAGCGCCACACATACCACAAATTTGATCTCTAGCAAACCGTCTCCGAAAATCTTCATGCCTCACATGGTCATCGGCCAAAGAGTCACAAGAAGATGAACTAGAAGACTCACAAGTCCTTCTACTAGTCGCCATGCTCAAAGATCGGTAAAGATCACAAAAGAGCAAATCTCACTCTGATACCACTTGTTGGACCGAAAAGGCGACTAGAGGAGGGTGAATAGGAGCACAATCACTTTTTCTCCTAGATCGAATTCAACACGTTTTCACTCCAGTAGCAATGGAAGCTATGAAGATCAAAGTACAAGCATAGCGGAAGACTTGTATTGAATCTAATCGAAACCCCGAAGCAAAACAACCAGAATTACCAAAAACTCAATTCACAATGAGTTGGGTGGTCAGACCTCTCAGCCTAGCGGTCTGACCTCCAGCTTGATGAACAGTGAAATCAGTCCGAACTTCCAAAACACAAAATGGTCTAACTTTTGATTCATTACTCCAAACCTTACCAAACTTGAGACATACCTTCTCTAGGATGTCAGGAACCTATTCCAATCAACGATCATGAAGATTATTGGCAAAGTCCCGACCTTTTTCTGTTTGAGTGAATGATGCTCCAAAACTGAGTCAAAATCGAAATATGATCTAAAGACTTGCTCGCGGGTGATTGATGATCAAGATGATCCTAGATGTGTTCCCACATGTCACAGCAAGCTAGATCATGGTAAGAAACCAAGAGAAAACTCACAGATCAAAGAAAGACTCAAAATCACCAAATAGAGAGAAAGAACACAAAGAGAAACATCTTTGAGAAATCTTTCCTTGGATTGATTTGATATGATGTTCGTTTATAGCCACTCCATCAAGGAGGACAAAGACTCAACGCATGAGCATGACATCAAATGCAAAACTCTAGAACCCTAACCTCCCACTATCCTCTCCCTAAGCACCAAAGGCAAACTAGGGTTTCACAAAAGAAAAGAGTTGGGAAGTGCAACCAGCACCCTCCCTATTTATAGTGGAGGCTAGCCCTAGAGAGACATCCCAAACGGGCACCCGTTAAGCCCACACACAAACGGATTTCACTTACGCACGTATTTTTAAGTGTCGTCTTCATCTTCTCTTGACCTAGATCGCCTCTCCTTGCGCCGTCTTGCGCCACAGTTTCTCCAAGGCCAAGAAGGTAGTTTCGCACACCACCACTCACTACTTTTCCGATATAGGGCAATTTCCCAAAATGCCCCTCTACCGACCTTTGACGATTCCTTCGCCTCGAAGCATCTCCCATACTCCGTCATCATCCATGTGGCCCCAATGACTTCCCACCAAGCCTCTCAAGTGTCCATATCCTATCGAACCATCCTCGCTTGCAACTGGGACCAAGTCACTTGGCGCACCACATGTCTCATCATAACTGCACCCGGCTTCCTTGACCGTTCAGGACCTCAGCTCCTCCCTGAGCCTAGTCCAGACCTCAGCTCCTCCCTGAGTCTAATCTCGGTCAACCTTGCCACTGCCCGTCATGTTCATCACCGGTAGCTTCCGCTCCAATTCCTTGTCTTCTCGGCTTGTGAGCACTCCGCTAGCCTCAGTCATCTTCCAGCACCACCTCGATCGTTCTGGACCTCGGTTCTCCTAACCTAGTCCCGATCTAGTCCACCTCACCATGACCTAGCTCCGGTGTCCTACAACCATCACAAACAAGCAAACTGTTATGTAGCACCGCACGATACGCACAATCATCAATTCACATAATTGATGAGGCATGAACACATACCTTTACAAAGGCCTTTGCTCAAACTTCGCCTTCTATGGTTCTAGTCCATCTTGCGCATTTGCTTGAGTCCAACCATCTCACCCGACATCCACGACCGTTCTGGACCTCGGTTCTCCTAACTTAGTCTCGGTCTTCCTCGTCGTTGACCATAGTTGACTCCAAGTCAGCTGCACAACAATAGACCAAGCAACCATTGCCGGGCACAAGTTCTTCACAACTTGACCCATGTTAGCCAAAACATGCATCATGCAACATCTATGCAATAAAACCCATGAACTTGACCTAACCAACAAACATTGCCACCAAGTTGGTTGACGAACAAGTCAAAACCGGTCTGACCGCCACCTGTTGGCCGGTCTGACCGCCCAGTACGGACTTAGCCAAATTTTCAATTTGGAAATCCGAAACCTTCTGGAAATTTCAAATGAATAGAACTTTTGACTCGAAGCTCCAAAAATTATGAGACCAAGTGTAGAAGAATCTCCTCTCTTGCCTACACCCTCTATTTTTGGCTCAGTTCCAAACTCCAAGAACCCTTATGGCCGATCAGACCGCCACCCATTGGTCGGTCTGACCGCTAGCCACTTAGCTTGAGCCTGACTTGAAGCCTGGCCGGTCTGACCGTCACATAATGGCCGGTCTGACCGCCTGAGACCTGACAGCAGCAAGACTTTCCAGAAAACGAGAGTTTCACCAAACACCTCAACGCTATTGCTAATTGTTCAACACACTAAGATTAGGATCATATCCACATGATCTCCATATGAATTCATGCTAGTCTCCTGGATTGGAGTCTACGGGAACCCCTAGGGGTCTATCTTCTCTTCGAGTGACAAGTAGTTTTTTCAAAATTAAAACTGCAACTTAAATTTTGGTAAATTATTTTTTAGAGAATAGTTGAGTTAGAAAATGTGATAGTGAACTGAGATGAGTCATCTAGTGTATTTTTGCTATTAATTCTTGCTAAGTACACTAGTGTACTCAACCTTTTTATTATTCTCCTTTGTTAGATCCTAGTCCGGCCGGAAACTATCCCGCATGGGATGAAGGACACACAGGTGCTGAGGAGGCCGCAGGAGGCGAGAGTGTTGACTACGAGGACCAGGGCGAGATGGACAGCTTATTCGGCAGGTGGGACGAGTAGGCGCCTGGTGGAGCAAAGCAGGCGAGCAAATGGACTTATTTCCTTTTGGCAGTTGTAAATTATTACTTGTATTAAAGACTATAGCCTTGTGTGGCTACTGCTGTAATAAAGATGTATAGTTTTTATCTTATTGTTCTTCTATGCTAACTCTGGTAACGGCTTACTATTCGTTTGAGCAGTGTTCTATTGAGCAAACAAATAGTAATCAGTATGCCTAAGTGTGATTACCCCTGGGGTAATCACACAGGGCACCACATACCTCATCATCCTCCTTCTCTTGAAAAGGCGTCGTTCTCGACGCGGGATCATCACCATCGAAGAACGAAGACAAATCAACGACTTTAATGTAGGGCTCACGCCATAGTCATCCCCGGTAGCTCGATCTTGTAAGCATTGTCGTTTATCTTTTCAAGCAACTTAAAGGTCCATCTCCTCTTGGCAGCAACTTGGACTTGCGCCTATTCAGAAAGCAATCATTATGATAGTGTACCCACTCTAAATCGCCCAGTTGAAATATCATCTTCTTTCGTTTCTTGTTCACCTTGTCAGCATAGTACTTCGCTTTGCGCTCAATTTCTGCTTTTGCCTTGATGTGCAATTTCTTCGCATATTCGGCTCTCTTTGATGTCTCCATATTTGTTTGATGTTGACTTGGAAGCAACATCAAAACAAGTGGCGTAATAGGCTTGAAACCATACACCACCTCAAACGGGCATATCTATGTAGTAGAGTGGATGGCTCTGTTGTAGGAGAACTCTACATGTAGCAAACAATCCTCCCACTCCTTGATATGTTTCTTGATCATGGTCCTCAGCAGCATCGAAAGTGTACGGTTCACCACCTCCGTTTGACCATCAGTTTAGGAATGGCAAGTTGTGCTGAATAACAACCTTGTCCCTAGCTTCCCGCAAAGCGTCTTCTAGCAATAGCTTATGAATTTGACGTCGCAATTCGAGACAATGGCCCTGGGTACGCCATGCAACCTCACGACCTCCCTGAAAAACAAGTTAGCAACATGTGAGGCATCGTCGCTCTGGTGGCACGGAATAAAATATGTCATCTTCAAAAATCGATCCACAACGACAAAAACAGAATCTCTCCCCCTCCTAATCCTAGACAGTCCTAAAACAAAGTCCATACTAATATCTTCCCATGGTGCATTAGGACTGGAAGAGGAGTATACAAACCATATGGATGCAATTTTGATTTCGCCTTATGACAAGTTATGCACCATTGTACATACTTGTCCACATCGCGCCTCATCTTAGGCCAATAAAAGTGATCTCTCAGCATAGACAACGTCTTCTCACATCCAAAATGTCCCATCAATCCACCTGCATGAGATTCTTGCAATAATAACAAATGCACAGACAATTCTAGAACACATAGTTTGTTAGCGCGAAATAAAAACATATAATGAATGTGAAATTTGTCCTAGCCTTTCCCATCTTTGCAATGTGCATAAGGTGAAGCTAAATCATGATCAATGGCATATAAATCATGTATACTCTTTAAACCAGGAACTTGCACATCTAAACGATTTAAAATCACACTTTTCCTAGAAAGAGCATCAGCAACCATGTTTTCCTTCCCTTTCTTATATTTCATAATATAGGGAAACAACTGAATAAATTCCACCTATTTACAAGTCAACAGTTCAACTTAGCTTGGCCTTGCAAATATTTTAAAGCCTCATGATCAAAATGTATAATGAATTCTTTAGGCCATAAATAATGTTGCCAAACTTCTAAAACTCGCACTAAAGCATACAACTCCTTATTATAGACCGAATAATTCAATTGTGCACCTTTTAGTTTCTCGCTAAAATAAGCAACCGATCTACCCTCTTGCATCAAAACACCGCTAATACCAATTCCACTAGTATCACATTCAATTTCGAAATTCTTAATGAAATTAGGTAAAACAAGTAACAGTGCCTCAGTTAAGCGCTTTTTCAATTCATCAAATGCAGCTTGCTGTGCCACCCCCTATGTAAACTCAACACTTTTTTTATTAATTCATTCAGTGGGACAATGATGATGCTAAAATCCCTAACGAAATGCCGATAAAAACCAACGAGTCCATGAAAGCTCCTAATTTGACTAACATTCACAGGAGTAGGCCAGTTTTTAAATGCTGCAATTTTTGACTCATCTACCCCAACTCCCTGTGCCAAAACAACATAACCAAAGAAAATCACTCTATCTTTGCAAAAGTGCATTTTCCTAAGTTCCCAAACAATTTAGCATCACGTAAAACCTCTAGCACTTGTGTAATATATTCTACGTGTTCAGTTTCAGTGCGGCTGTAAATCAAAATATCATCAAAGTACACAACCACAAATTTACCCATAAAATGTCGTAAAACATGATTAATTAAGCGCATGAATGTACTAGGTGCATTTGTTAACCCAAACGGCATGACTAATCGCTCATACAAACCAAATTTCATTTTAAAGGCAGTTTTCCACTCATCCCCTACTTTCATCCTAATTTGATTATACCTACTACGCAAATCAATTTTAGAGAAAATAACAACACCACTCAATTCATCTAACATATCATCTAAGTGAGGTATATGATGACGATATCGAATAGTGGTATTATTAATCGTTCTACAATCTGCGCACATGCGTCAAGTACCATCTTTCTTAGGAACTAAAATAACAGGAACAACACAAGGGCTTAAACTTTCGCGTACGTACCCTTTTGTTGAGAAGCTCTTGTACTTTTTTTTCTGAATTTCCTTTGTTTCCTCAGGGTTGGTGCGGTACGGTGGTCGGTTTGGTAGCGTCGCTCTCAGGATCAAATCAATTTGATACTCTATCCCGCTGATTGGTGGCAAACCAGCGGGCACCTCCTCCGGAAAGACAACACTGAATTCCTGTAAAACATGAGAGACACCACTAGGAAGAGACGTCAAGTCATCAGGCGAAAGCAATGCATCTTTGTACAGATGTACAAAGTGCACCAAATTGGGATTCTCACAAAAAAACTCATATATCTGATTTGGTGGCTAACATTACTAAATCTTTCTCTCCCTCACTTTTCTTTTTACTGCTCAAGTTTGCTTTGTGGCTCTCACTCACCGAATGTGGAATCTCTCTTTGGTGCCCTCTCAGTTTTCACCTCAACTGTCTTCTTATCAGCATTGACTATCTCTGCCGGTGTAAACGGATACAAAATCACATCTTTGTCGCTCCACTTAAACTTGTAGTAGTTTGTATGCCCATCATGATAAACATGGCGATCAAATTGTCATGGACGTCCCAACAGCAAGTGACAAACGGACATGGGCACCACATCGCAAACAATGATATCCTCATACTTGCCAATCTTGAAGTGCACCTTCACCATATGACTGACTTTCACCTCGCCCACATCGGTCAACCACAGCACATGATAAGGATGAGGATGCGGTAAATATTTTAAGCCCAATTTTGTGCAATCTCCTTGCTGGCCAGATTATGACAACTTCCTCCATCAATTATTACTTTACGCACTTTACCGCTAACTGTTGCCCATGACTGAAACAAATTACATCACTGTATGGTAGACTAGTTTTATGACACACTAAGTACACGAGGTGTGCACACTAGCATATGCTCTCCATCCGGTGACCCCAGCCTACAATCCAATCTCTCATCCTCGGTGGGATCTTTGGCAAAATCAGCAAAAGGAGTAGTATCTTCCTCATCACTAGCTGAAATATACTCGTCATTAGTAAGTATCATAACTTTATTATTTGGGCAATGTTTCTGAAAATGACCAACTCCCTTGCACTTGTAGCATGTCATATCACGTGAATGACCTGTAGAACCCATCGAGGATGCCGCACTAGTAGTGGGCACCGGTGGTCAGTGTGCCGATGGCGGCGTATTATCTGTCTTCCTCTGTGCTGAACTGCGCATCACTGAATTGCCCCAAGATGGAGTGGGTTTGTCTGGCTATCCCATGCTATACGGAGGTGTCATGCTCACTGAATAACATTACCGTGCAGCATACTTAGTATCTTCAATTACCTGTTTCTCAACCTCACATGCCTGATGCATCAACTCGATCATGTTGTTGTATTGATGATGATTAACAATCCGCCGAATAGCATAATTCATCCCAACAAGAAAGCGAGTCATTGCTCGTTTCTCATTCTCACACACATCAGCATTTATGATAATCTGCCCCATCTCTTTATAATACTCATCAACTGATTTCAAACCCTATCGCAACCCAATCAGCTTCTCATGCAGCGATCGCTTGTAATGTGTAGGTACAAAGAGCACGTGCATCTGTCGCTTCAGCTCGTCTCATGTAACAACACGTGGCTCATGTCGCTCCATACGCTGTTGCACACAGTGCTCCCACCATGTAGCAGCATATCCGTCCAAAGCAGTAATGGCAAGATCCAACTTGCGCTGATCAGAATAACGGTTCATGTGGAATAGCTTATCAACTTTTAGCTCTCATGCAAGATTAATCTCCACCTCTGTAGTACCCTCAAAGGATGGCATTGTGAACTTGGGCTTTGCAACCAGATCATCGGCATCCTCACCGCGCCGACGATTTTGCGCATATTGATTATGTTGACGGCGTGGCAAGTAGTCGTCGAATACGAACTCGCTGCCGCCGTCGTCATCATGGCAGTTGCCACGACCTCCTCCATGGGTGCCATAGTAGGCACCCCCATAGATGCTGTCGTGTGCGCCTCCATAGGTGCCATCGTGGAGGCCATTGTTGGCACCTGGGTGGGCGCCGCCTCCTCCAATGTCATTGCCACGGCCGCACCCTTGTGCAGGGGGATGCGTCGCGACCTCAGCAACAGCATGGTGCTGTTGCGCAGCCTTGCGTACATGCGCATGTTCGTCGAGATGTCGTTGGCATGGTTCATCCTCACGCTGCTGTCTAGCGGCAGCCTTCGCATCCGTCTCGTCGCGCGGCTCGTACGGGAGGTGTACACTCCCCACATCGCCACATGTACCCAGCTGCACCGAAGTAGTGAGCTTGGCAATGGCACCGAGCAGCACCTTGTGGTTGTTGTCAATGGTCACAGACGGCTTCTGGAAATCTGTCCCCAGGCCGTCCAAGCTATTTTGGATACACCCAAGGTCACCACGTACATGGTCGACCTCAGCCCAGAACTTGTCTCGAAGCATCGCACGAAGTGTAAGGTAGTGCATCTTGGTGACCAAATCAGTAAGGTGGCCATCAAGGTCCTTGTCATGCTCGCTTCCTGACATGATCACAGTAGTAAAAATAACAGTGAAAATATATGTGGAAAATAAGTAAAAATATATGTGGAAATCTCTCAACTGCTGTTCTAAAACAAAACAAGTTTTACCGTTCCGAAGTAAATTAAGAGTGGCAAAAACTTACGCTCGTAGCAACGAATGACCAACCAACATTATGCGAGCAAATACCAAAACGATAACCAATACAGGACACATATGTTTTTGGTGGAGCTAGGTGAGGAAGACAACCTAGAAAATTCAGAATTTAAGATTGTCAAGCTAGGTAGCAATCCAAACGAGACACACAATACCTAATTGCTGATCATATGATTTAAGTAAGGAATAAACAGCAACACACACACAAAGATAAAGAGACTATTGCAATCAAAGGAACGAGTGATAAAAAGAACAAATTTGTATGGAGGCGAACGCTCGTATTGCAACAGATCAAGAAGAGACATTAGCTAGTGCTCAAAAGTGGTATATGAGAGCACAAGATTGCTCAAAATTATGGTAGGCGAACAGTATAGGATACAAATATATAAAAATTCTCCAACAAAAGAATTTAACACTATGGCCAAAACTTTTGCCTTCGTTCTTTGTTTTGTGTTCTCTGTTTTTTTCTTTTTTGTTCTTCTTTTTTTTTTCATGGCCAAGTACTAGAGAAACAACAAGGAGTACTGTGTACTTATACCCAAAATGTGAGCAACTGGGCGTACCAACAAAAATCCTAGGAGCAATCCCTCGAGCACAACAACAAACTAGTCTCAATAGGTATTAAAGTTTCAAAATCGTATTTGTTACGACATTCGATTCGTATTCGAGAATGTTCGAATTCGTATTCGTATTCATTTTAAAAATATGGATTCGTATTCATATTTGGGACTATTCGATTCGTATTTGATCTGTTTCCATCCCTACAGAAGATAGCAGGGGAGGAGCAGATCACAGTGCACAAGTAGTCGGGTAAAGGTAAGCTGGGCTGCAGGGTTATGTTTTGATGTTGAGGTGGGCCTGGCCCATGTAATGGAACTGAGTGTGTGTGTGGTGTTAAGAATAGGCACCGTGTAATTTACAACAATTATCGATTAAGAAAAATGTTGTAGCGTATCCTTCCTTCTCTTCTCTTCTCTTATTCGTCCCTAGGTTCTTCTTCTGTTTGGCGGTTGGCCGATAGGGAAGACATGACACTGGCGAAGGTTGATGGACAGCGGCGGCGACGGGCGGATGTCGATGGAGACCGGCGGCCGTCGAGGGAGGACAGAGGCTGACGGTTCTCGCAGGAGGCCAGTGGAGTTGGGGCACGGGGACAGTGGAGACAGGCGTCGCGGGGGGAGAACGGTGGCAGCAGGCCAAGTCACTCGGGAGACTTAACGCCTGAGTCACCTCGAGAGAGGGAGATGGTGCGGGAGCCGAAGGGGAAGGGGAAGGGGAAGGGGAAAAGAAAACGGAGTAGGGGAGGAGGAAAGAGGAGAAAAAAATGAAAGGATTTGGGGTTATATATTAATGGTATTTGGTAGGGTAATTTTAGCGAACTTTAGTGGCAAAAGATATTATATTCCACAAAGCCAAAAAAAAAACAACTCTCCCATGACTTTTAGCTTTTAGACTTAAAATGACTTAAGCTTTTCATAAGCTACATAAAAAGTCACCCCTTTGTTTAGGTTTTGCCTTTTTTTTTTGCTTATAAGCCAAATAAAAAATCTAAACAAATGTGCCCTGAATTTCGCAAAGTGCACTGTTCGAAATGTCTCTAGGAATACGTGTTCTACTGGGGCACACGTATTAGTGCAATCCGTCTTCGAGTTTTTGGTCGTATTGACGCTTTTTCGACACGTTTTTGCAAGAATGACAGTGCGTCGCGCGGAAATTGTAGAATTAGCGTCCCACCGCACAATCACCGCGCGGGACAACCAGCCAACTGACACGTATCCCAAACCGCACGGTGGCCGTGCGGTGGGGGCGAGGCCGCACGGTGGCCATACGGCGTAGGTGGTGGGACCGTTTTGGGTGCTCTTTCGGAGGCTGTCGTGTAGAGGGTGGGCTGACACGTGGAGTCCACTGCACAATGGCCGTGCGGGAGGGGAGAGCAGGCTGTCGCGTGGAGGAATAGGGGAGCACTGCAAGGTGGCCGTGCGGTACCCCCTAACGTGTCGCCTCTATATCAATTTCGTGCAGTGACTGTGTGGTGAAGGTGCTATTTCTATAATTTCCATGTGACCACTGCCTTTCTTGGAAATACGTGCCCAAAAAGTACCAATAGGCCAAACAATGTCCGTCTTCACTGGCAAAATACGTGAAGTTAACTTCGTTTCCCGTAGAACGAACGAACTTGAGCCGCTGACACGTGGGCCGCGCTGCAAACGACCCACCCGGCCGCTCGTCAACCAAGCCAGCCCCCCGTGGCTGGCCGCCAACTACCGAACCCAACCGCTGACTCCCACGGTCCGATCGCCACTCACCACCTCCCCTCCAAAAACAAGTAGCACTCGCTGCCCACCGGGCCACACCCCCTTCGTCTTCCCCTCAGATCCACCGCCCCCCGAAACACCCGCCCACGGCGAGCGGCGCCCACGGACGCACACCCCACCCTCCCATGCCGGGCCTCCTCGCCTACTCCGCCGCCGGGCTCGGCCTCCTGGCCCTGGCCGCGCTCGAGTCCCTCCCGCTCCGCCTCCCGCCGCTCCCGCTCCTCCCGCGCCGCCTCTCCACGCCGTTGCACCTCCGCCACCTCCTCGCGGCGCTCCTCTCCGCGTTCTGCCTCCTCTCCGCGCTGCTCTCCGCGCACCACCTCTCCCTCCCCACGCTCGCCGCCTCCGCGCTCTTCCTCCTCTACTCCCTCGCGCCGCTCGCGCCGCTCGCCGCCCCGCTCCCGCTCCCGCTGCTCGACCTCCTCCTCGCTGCGGCCTTCGCGCAGGAGCTGCTCCTCTTCGCGCACCGCCGCCCGTCCACCGCAGCCGGCATCGAGAACCGGTACTTCGACCTGCTGCTCGTCCCCATCACGCTCTGCCTCGGCGCCACCCTGCTCGCTGCGCACCACCCGAAGGCCGCCCCGCCACGCCTCGCCCGCGCCGCGGGGCTGGCGCTGCAGGGCACGTGGATGGTGCAGATGGGGTTCTCCTTCTTCACCAGCGCCGTCGCCCACGGCTGCGCGCTCCACGCGCAGAGCCGCGCCGACTACACCATCAACTGCCGCACCCACGAGGACTACCACCGCGCGCGCTCCGTTGCCACGCTGCAGTTCAACGGCCACCTCGCGCTGCTCGTGGTCGCCGGCGCGGCGGCGTACGCGGCCGTCATCTCCAGAAGGAGCCGTCCACCGACCGGGTACAGGATGCTGGGCAAGGAGGTGCAGATGGAGGGGATGCCCATGCCCTCGCGGTTCACGTTGGATTCGGACGAGGAGAAGGAAGATGAAGGGGACACGGACACCACTGCAGCGGCGCCGGTGCCAAACGGGTTGGAGTCCCATCACGAGATCGCATTGCACGCTCCTGATTCCAAATGACGGAGTTGGAATTGGGGCGGTTTGGTGTAGAGTTGCCCATTGGAGGAGGATATCAGCGGAACTGCAGAATGATGCGGTATCGTGTTTGTGTGTTTTAATACTGCATTTCAATATGGTATTCTTTTTTCGATACTTGGAGGTTCACCTCATGAGTGAGTAGAGATCTGGCTCAATTTGATCTGCATACATTAATTAACCTCTGTACAATATTGTAATGCGGTGGGTTCAGAACTTTAGATAGCTCTGTGAGAAATAAAGTTTACTGGCATTTCAGTTTGAGAATAAAGTCCTTACTCTGCATACTGTGCAAGCTTTGTTGAAATTTCCTTCAATTTATTGAAATTTTACTTATGTTTTATTTTTTTGGGTGCTGCGGCATAAATATGTTGAGATTGAGAATTTGAGATACATATTGGCCAGTAGTAGACTGAACTAGAATTATCAAGCCAGCAGCCCAAATCCACTCCACTCCTCTCCTGCTCCATCTTCTCCCTTCATTCTTAACTCCTCTCACTAAGAGTGCCCAAATTTTCTACTGTGGGCTATATGTTGCTCCAACGTGATCTTTTTTGTGCAAGAAATTGTGGTCCTTAGTGATAGGAACGGGGTCCCGATCTTCCAACAGGTTCTGGATATGTTCGATTTGGTGGAGGTGCGACACAAAATCGATTCGGCTTCCGAACAACACGTTCCGAACCCCGCAATCGCAGCACCACGTCTCCTCAGGTTATCAACCGTGCGCTGCCCGTTGACCTCGCTAAGAAGGCTAATCTCGCTGCGAATCAAGAACACAAGCAAGAACAAGGAAGAACACAACGGAATTGCAGATGTATTGTTTTAGCACTCGAAAGTTGGGGTCTCACAAACCGATGAACGGCGACACTGTTCAAGACAGAATTAATCTAAGCAAAACCCAACCCTAATGGTGGGGGTGGCGGCTGGATATAAAGGATTGAGGGCGTAAAACCCTGGACGCGCGCCTAATGGGCTCCAACACGATACAAAGCCGAACGGCCCAAAAGACGGTGGCGCAGCACCCGACAGATTCTGAATGCCCACTTGTTTCGACGATTCCCGTTGACTCGAAGGAATTTTGACATGGGACCAGAGCCATTGGAAAGGTCGTCTTCTCAGCTTTCCATACATATGTGGAACATCCAAAACGGAGCCCGGATGCGATCTGGGCGTCCGCTTTAGTGCGGACCTGGTCCTGACTCCGAATTAGATTCGAAGTCGGCTTGAGTTGGGACTCCAACATGATTCGACCGCCTCGCTGGACTTGTGCGCCTCGTAGCCCTTCTCCAAGTACTTCTAGGTCCTCTCCAAGGTTCCTAATCATAATTAAATCATTAGGTAGCAATCGATTCTCAAATGAACAAAAAGAAGTAGTTAGGAACGAGCTCACCAGAATTCAATTGTCGGTAGCGAGCTCTAGTGATTGGTCCTTGAATGTCAAGTGGAGGATTGTTGTGTGTATCCGAAGAAGTGATGTCCTCATCATCCTCCCCTCTTGAAGCGGAGTTGTCCTCAACTCGGCCTCATCTTCTTCTCCCAAGTATGGCTTCAAATCTGAAATGTTAAAGGTGGGACTAACCCCAAACTCGGAGGCAACTCAAGTTTATATGCATTATCATTTATCTTCTCAACTATCTTAAAAGGACCAGCAGCTCTAGGCATCAATTTTGACTTTCTTAACTCAGAAATCTATCCTTTCTCAAGTGCAACCAAACAAAATCACCCTGCTCAAGTTTAACTTCCTTTCTACCTTTACTACCAAGAATCCTCAGATTTTTCATTCATCTTTTCAATGTTTGCCTTAGTAGTCTCATGCATTTTGACAATAAAATCAGCACGCCCTTAGCATCATTATGAACTCTCTCACTAGTAGGCAAAGGTAAAATGTCAAGAGGGCACGGGATTGAATACATATACTACCCGAAAAGGACTTACCTTGGTGGTGGAGTGTGCCGCCGATTATATGCGAACTCAACATGCGGCAAACACTCTTCCCACAGACTTCAAATTATTCGTCAAGACAGCTCTCAAAGATGGTAGACAATGTGCGGTTTACCACCTCGGTTTGGCCATCGGTTTAGGGTGACAAAGTTGTAGAGAACAACAACTTTGTACCCAACTTGTTCCATAGAGTACGCCAAAAGTGACTCAAGAACTTGGCATCACGATCCAAACAATAGTAGAAGGCATACCATGCAAACGAACTATCTCTTTGAAAAAGATGTCGACAATATGAGTGGCATCATCGGTTTTATGACATGGTATAAAATGAGCCATCTTAGAAAAACGATCCACAACAACAAAATGCTATCCCTCCCTCTTAGTCCCGGGTAATCCTAAAACAAAGTCCATAGAAATATCGCCTACGGAATAGAAGGAACAGAAGAGGCATATACAAACCATGTGGATTCAAGCGAGACTTAGCTTTTTGACATGTAGTGCAATGAGCCACAAACCGCTCAACATCTCGCCTCATCTTTGGCCAAAAGAAGTGTGTGGCCGTAACGCCCTCCGCCTTCTTAGCACCAAAATGTCCCATCAAACCGCCTCCATGCGCCTCCGCAACAACAAAAGACGAACGGATCCAACTCGAATGCATAGGCGGTTAGCTCTAAACAAGAACCCATCATTGATCACGAATTTATTCCATGCTTGTCCTCTTTACAATGCAACAACACATCCTTAAAATCAGCATCTAAAGCATATTGTCCTTTAATGGTTTGAAGACCAAAATGTGACAATCAAGTTGAGACAACATGGTATAGCGCCGAGACAAAGCATCAAGAATCACATTATCCTTCCCTTTCTTGTGTTTAATGACATAAGGAAAAGATTCAATAAATTCAACCCACTTAGCATGTCTACGATTCAAATTGGTTTGACTACTTAATATGCTTAAGTGATTCATGATCGTAATGAATGACAAATTCTTTAGGCCATAAATAGTGTTGCCACGCCTCTAAAGAACTAACAAGAGCATACAATTCTTTATCATACGTGGAATAATTAAGAGCAGGACCATTCAATTTTTCACTAAAGTAGGCAACAGTTTGCCTTCTTGCATCAAAACACCACCAATACCAATTCACTGCATCACATTCCACTCAAAAGTCTTACCAAAATCCGAAGTTGGAGCAATGGTGAGTGTGTAAGCTTGTCCTTCAAAAGATTAAAGGACTCCTCTTGTGATGGCTCCCCAATGAAACACGACTCCTTCTTTGTCAACTCAATCAATGGTGTCGAATGGTGCTGAATTCCTTGACAAAGCGGCGATAAAACCTCGCAAGGCCAAGAAAACTCCGACTTGGGAGACCGTCGTGGGCGTGGGCCAACTCCATATCGCCTCCACCTTGGCTCTATCAACCTCAATTCCTGTGGAGTCACAACATAGCCAAGAAAGAGACTCGATCCGTGCAAAAGGTGCACTTCTCAAGGTTACCAAACAAACGTGCATCTCTCAAAGCATTAAAAACAGCACGTAAGTGATTCAAATGTTCATCCATGGACTTGCTATAAATCAAGATATCATCAAAGTAAACGACCACAAATTTGGCAATGAAAGGACGAAACCTCGCTCATTAATCTCATGAAAGTGCTAGGTGCATTAGTTAAACCAAAAGGCATGACTAACCATTCATACAAGCTAACTTAGTTTTAAAAGCGTTTTCCATTCATCGCCAAGTTTCATTCTTATTTGGTGGTATCCACTACGCAAGTCAATCTTTGTGAAAATTATAGCACCACACAACTCATCAAGCATGTCGCCTAACCCGGGAATAGGATGACGATACCTTATAGTAATGTTGTTAATGGCTCTACAATCTACACACATGCGCCAAGAACCATCTTTTTGGGTACCAAAAGAACAGAACAAAGACAAGGACTAAGGCTCTCACGTGACGCACTCCACGGTCCAAAAGTTCTTGGACTTGTCGCTGAATCTCCTTAGTCTCTTCTGGATTGGTCCTCAGACGCCGCACGGTTTGGCAAACTCGCCCAGGATCAAGTCAATCTGGTGCTCAATCCTCGAATGGGTGGAAGTCCCGGAGGTATCTCATCGGAAAACATCTCTAAAATCCTCGCAAAAGGTGAGTGACAGAGTGCAAAGTGCAAGGCATATTATCAAGAGAAAATAAAGCATCTTTGCACACAAGAGCATAGCATGTATCATTAATATCATCAATTTCAGCAAGGTCCGATTTTGTGGCAAGCATAATGTATGTTTTGCAGATTTATCATCTTCGTTGATCATTAGCGAAGTACCGCCGCTTCCCTATCGGCCTCTATAATCTCATTTGGGGTCAAAGGCAAGAAAGTAACTTTTCTTCCCTTATGCATAAAAGTGTATTTGTTACTACTACCATGGTGTAAAGCATCATTATCAAATTCCCAAGGGCGACCCAATAAAAGAGAGCATACTTGCATGGGAACCACATCACAATCAACATGATCAGCATAACCACCAATGGAAAAATGGACTCTGCATGTTTGTGTTACCTTAGCTTTTCCAGAGTCATTTAACCACCGAATATGGTATGGATGTGGATGCGTCGCGTGGTCAAGCCAAGCTTCTTGACCAAATCGAACTCACCAAGTTGTTGCGCTTCCTCCATCAATGATGACACGCGGCGCTACGGTTCTTGATTGCAAAGAAGGTCTGAAACAAATTTTGGCGCTGAAGCTTATCGGGTTGTTGTACTGTGTAGCCGAGGACTCGCCGCACAATGATGCTCAGAAGCGTTCTTGTGGACGCCCACCAAGGAACAGTCGTCATGACCATCGCCATTGTCGCCCGAGGCAAAGAAGAACGCATCATCCTCCTCGACATCCGGTGCCGATGTAGCCTCCATCTTCCGTGGCGATGTATGCCCGCTGGTTAGGGCAATTCCTCCGCACATGACCAAGTCCATGGCAGCGGTGGCATCAATGTTGAGGAGTGGCCCGTGGAAGCCACGGAAGAAGAACTTTGACCGAGCTCGCAAAGAATTTTTGTAGAATCTGCAGGCGGTCGTGGAAGGTGGCTTCAGTACGCCGCAGCAATCTTGTTCGCCGGTGGTGGAGGGGATCGAAAACTCAAGAAGACTTGGGCGATCCGCCGATGTAGTCGTTCGGCGTAGGAGGGTCGTCCCTGCTTGCCGTCGCGATTCTGGCGCCCATGCAATTTTTTTCGCAAGCATAGCAAGTCGAACAACTGTTGATGATAAAATCTTTATAATCAACAATGTCACGAATTTCACACCAGAACCCCGCATAGAAACGACAAATCTTATCCTCTGTGTCCTCAACAACCCCACAACGCACCATACCCTTTTGAAGCTCAAAGATAATAGTCCCGAATGTAACTATCATCTTGTTCTAAGCGCTGTAATTTTTTTCTCAATTCACGCTTATATGAGGGAGGCACAAAACGACACGATAGCTTCTTTTAACCGCTCCCATGTGTCAGTTGTAAGCGCATGGTACCCATTCATTCCACCAGATAATAGCAAAGTCCTTAAACTCACTAGTAGCTTGTCTAACTCTATGTTGTTCAGAACCAAGTGAGAATTAAACTTCGCTTCACCGTCATCTCCCAATCAAGATATATTACAAGATCATAAAGGCCGAAAAAGATGGTATGATAAACTTGACTTTAGCAAAAGGGTCATCGTTACCATGACGGTTACGGTTATTACCTCCCATACCATGTCTTTTTTGTCAAGACGCCGACGTAGTCGTGCATCCGTGTCTCCTCTCGATCAATGTTGCCAACCGCATCATGCATCGCGTCATCATCATGATGATGGCCGTCATTGACAGTGGCGGCGTGCCTCCACGCGCCCATCCGACCAAAGGAGGTCACCATCCGCCGCTCCACCCGCCAATGCCTTCGTGGTGTTCAACTTGGCAATGGCGGCGACGATGGTGTCCATTCGCCGAGATTAGTGAATGAAGCATTTTGGTTGTCGAGCTGACTTGAGCCGGCCGCGACTAACACACTCGTTGAAATCGACGGTGTCCCGCCCCTTCGGCCCCTCGCCATGGTTAGTGGAAACGCAGGAAAACAAAATGGTTATCCCTATCAACTACAAAAGAGGACAAGGAAACCCGCAAAGGAAGTGGCTTACCAAGCTCTTACAAGTGTTCTTACCTCAAACAAGAGGGTGGTACAACCGTGGTCGGTTCGTGATACCGAACGTGGCATCTGCGATTGCAAGGGTCAAAAGTCGTGCTATCCGTAAGTAGGTATATGGAGCTTGAAGGCCAAATATGTTAGTGGAACACAATTCAATAACAGATAGTGATGCCGAGCAAATGTCCAAAACACCGGTCCTAGTTGTCGGGTCTAAAAGTGTCCTATAGCGGTATGATATGATGAACAAGGAGGAGTCAACTAGAATAGTAAAGCAAAGACAGCAACAAGGATGGCCAGCAAAGATAGCACAAATCAATATCTGTCACCTAAAAACTGTGCTCTGTTTTTTTTTTGGCACGGAGTGCTCTCAGGTGCCCTTTTTTTTCGCTAGGCAAAACCAGGTGCCGAAATTTTTTTTTCTTTTTTTTTTCGATATTTTTTTCACAAAGCAGAGCACAAAAATAGGAACCACACAAAGTTTCACCTCAATCTGATGTAAGGTGTGGCCTCTGTAAAATGATGAATGTGTCAGAAAGTCGGTGATGAAAATTCAGAGCTCGAGTATCAAGACTTTCCAGGCGAATTTGGGCAAAATAAATTCGCCAAACCCGATAAAGTGGGGAGTTTCGATGCAAAATTTAATTTCACCCAATTTCAAATTTTTTTTTCTGATTTCGAGTTCAGATGCAAAAGTTACTATTGCTTGAAGGAGGGCCTCAGAGTTATGGTTGTCAGGAGGCCAAACGAAATCGGTGGAACAAATTGGTGGAATTTGGGGGGGAAGCTCGAAAAGGTGGAGGATGGTGCTGGGTGATCACAAGACTCAATGAGGAAAGGTTTGGGTGATCAAGAGACACGATGGATGCCTCAATTTGACGGTGGAGAAACAGAGGGTGGGAGGGTGGGAGAAACAAAAGTTGACGGCTAGGGTTTGTTGAGACGTAGCGGAAGCAAGACAACCCGAAATAAAACACGATCTAAACCAGCAACAAGACTCGACTAAGGACACAAACTCAACACTACGGACTCTGAAATCAAATTGTGCAAAAGGCTAAACGAGATCTTGGACAGGAACAACCTATGACTACAATTTTTTTGTAGGGCTTTTTCTTGGACTCTAGGATGAAACCAAGACAATAAAGGGTAGGGTAAACTCGAACTGAAGGGACACCAAGCTCGATTACCACTTGATAGGAACGGGTCCCGATCTTCCAACAGGTTCTCGATATGTTCGACGGTGGAGGCGCGACACAAAATCGATTCGCTTCGAACAACACGCTCAACCCCGCAATCGCAGCACCACGCCTCAGTTATCAACCGCGGCGCTGCCCGTTGACTCGCCAAGAAGGCTAATCTCGCTGCTAATCAAGAACACAAGCAAGAACAAGGAAGAACACAACGGAATTGCAGATGTATTGTTTTAGCACTCGAAAGTTGGGGTCTCACAAACCGATGAACGGCGACACTGTTCAAGACAGAATTAATCTAAGCAAAACCCAACCCTAATGGTGGGGGTGGCGGCTGGATATAAAGGATTGAGGGGCGTGCAAAACCCCTGGACGCGCCCTAATGGGCTCCAACACGATACAAAGCCGAATGGCCCAAAAGACGGTGGCGCAGCACCCTGACAGATTCTGAATGCCCACTTGTTTCGACGATTCCCGTTGACTCCGAAGGAATTTTGACATGGGACCAGAGCCATTGGAAAGGTCGTCTTCTCAGCTTTCCATACATATGTGGAACATCCAAAACGGAGCCCGGATGCGATCTGGGCGTCCGTTTTAGTGCGGCCTGGTCCTGGACTCTGAATTGGATTCGAAGTCGGCTTGAGTTGGGACTCCAACATGATTCGACCGCCCTCGCTGGACTTGTGCGCCTCGTAGCCCTTCTCCAAGTACTTCTAGGTCCTCTCCAAGGTTCCTAATCATAATTAAATCATTAGGTAGCAATCGATTCTCAAATGAACAAAAAGAAGTAGTTAGGAACGAGCTCACCTGTAAATTCAATTGTCGGGCGCGAGCTCTAGTGATTGGTCCTTGAATGTCAAGTGGAGGATTGTTGTGTGTATCCGAAGAAGTGATGTCCTCATCACTTAGGACTTAACTGAGCAGCTGAGATGTCATGTGCCGTGAAGGAGAGGCAGATACCACCGACCGCACCGGTCAGTGGGAGCATGTGATGAGCATCATGCTGCGAGGCATAAGCTTCCTATGAATACTGGCAGTATGGTATGGGTGATGGGTTCACGATCATGCATCGGTGGGTACTTCTGGTGCATCCTGGACAGACAGTGTGGCGTGGTGTCATTGCTGACCATGGATTGTGTCATTGCTAAACCTTAGAAGTTAGACCACTTGCTGGGGGAGAATGCTGAGGAGCAGCTGAGCGGGAACATGTCACTGTGAGTGAAGGGATGGTCGGGCAGCTCAATCTCTAGTGCACAGGAGGTAGCTATTATTTTTTAGTGAATTGGTGATTGTTTGTTGCTAAGGATTTAGTTTCAGAAGCATTTTGGGTAACGTGAACTGCATTGTGCATTGTTGTTTGAATGTTGTTGTCTTAGGTATGTCCTCTCTGGTGCTGGCCTGAAATGGGTTGTGCCTTTAAAGATCCATTGGGACACAGATTTTGAGGATTTCATTGTTAGAATATGTCTCTTTTTGTATTTCCTTATATGTATATGGCAACCCCCTTTGTACTCCCTATATATATATATATTACTTATTGGGTCTCTTGAATATACATACAACATTCATAACATGGTATCAAAGCAAAGGGTACTAACCTAGCTCGTTCCTTCACGCCATCCTCGCCGCTGCTGCTGTTCTCGCCGACGCCGCGTTCTCCGCCGCCCGACACCGTTATTTCCACCCGGTCACCATCCGCCTGAAGGCCGCCGTGAGTCGCTGCTCCCGGAGCAGCATTGCCGCCGCGCTGGCCACCGTGTGCACGGGCCGCCCGACGCTTCCGCCGATCAGGAGCCCAAGGCGAGGACGACGCCACTCGAACCGCATCTCCGCCGACCAGACGCCGCTGCTGCTCTGCCGTCCAGGAGCCCACCACTCGTTAGCCGTGCCGCCCCGGATGTCAAGCCACCGTGCTCGCCTGGTCTTCACTACTCCGCATCTCCAATGTCGAGGCCGTCGCACGGGGCTTGCTACGTCGAGCTAGTCGCCGGAGCCCGCCCGTAGTAGCCGTTGCCACCGCCAACAACAAGGGGGAACCCTAGGTTCCCCCCTCACGCGTGCCTTTGCGTCTTCACAGGCCTGCTAGCAAGCCGGTTTCTTTAAGCGTGAGCCGACTTGGCCCGCAAGAGAAAAAAAAGAAAAAAAAATAGTACGTCGATCTAACCGCCGCGCCGTCCAGCGCCGTCTACCGATGGCTTCCGTTCCATCAGCTGCAATCCCATTCTCGGGAACCAAGCTTCATGGGACAAACTACAGGTTGCGGTCTTCACTCATGGAGATCACACTCGATGGTCTTCGCCTCTGGGGACATGTTACTGGTGCCCGACCTTGTCTGCCGTCGACGGTTCAACCTTCTCCCAAATAGCCTACTTTTGCACCTCCTTTAGAAGATGAGGCCACCAAGAAGGAGGCAGAGGCCGCTATTGATGCTGCTGATGAGGCCTTTCAGTGTGCCATGGACGCTTTTGAGCGCTGGTGTGCTGATGAGGCCCATGTTCGAGCATCCTGGTGGTTAGCGTTGACGACTCCATCCAGCCATACATTGTTGGTCTACATGCCACTCATCAGATCTGGGAGTACTTGCACGAGCGATACCAGCAGAGCAGCGATGCTTAGTTCTTTTCGCTTCAGCGTGAGTTGGAGACACTTTGCTAGGAGGACTCCTCCGTCGACGACTTTTTCCAAGCCCGCCGATCTCTGGCGCCACCGACGAGTGGCTTTTGCTCGCCAGAGTGTCATAAAGCGTCGAATATTAATCGTGATCGCCTTCGCTTTTATGACTTCGTTTGCCGTATTCGCCCAGAGTTTGAGCCTGTTAGGGCTCAACTGCTGTGCCGCTCACCACGACCGACAATCAAGGCTCTTTCGATGCTTCGTGCTGAAGAGCTTCTCCACGGGTTAGCAGCACAGTTTGTTCCGACTGTACTTGCTACCTCTTCTTCTTCGACTGCACCAACGGTTTCTTCTTCGACTATAGTTCCTCCTCAGGTGTCTGTTTTCGCTCTTGTTTTTGCACCAACTGGGTTCAGTGCAATTATTGCAAGAACTTCGGGCACGACTATTAGCGTTGTGCGGTGCGGAAAAAGCAGAGCAAGACGTGTGGGGCTGGACAATCCAAGGGGGGTAGGGAGGCCCTTCCTCGACGGGAGGACAGACTAGCACGTCAGGGCCTTCTCAGCGAGGTGACTCTGTTTAGCAGTTCTGCCAAGCTCTACGTTAGCAGCTCTCTTACAGCTCAATAGGTTCTGCCAGTCTAGCGCAGACGTCTCCTCTAGGTACTTCATGGGTTCTAGATTGTGGTGCCTCTTTCTACATGACATCGAACTCCACATCTCTCACTTCAGTAGGACCTCCTGTTTTTTTCTATCTCTGTTCATACAGCTAACGGTACTCCTCTATCTGTCAACTGTCAGGGCACTCTTTTGTCCACTGATTTTTTTGTTCCAATTGTTTCCCATGTTCCTCAACTTACCATACAGCTTCTCTCGGTGGGTCAGCTCACTGATCTTGGCTGTAGGGTTTGTTTTGACTCTCACACCTGTTTCATCTAGGATCGATAGGCAGGGACGGTACTTGGGACTGGCCGGCGCTGTAGGGATCGTTAAGGTCTCTACATCCTTGATCGCCTCCACCTTCCGTCCACTTCGGTTGCTCCTGTCACCTCTACGCCTACTCCCACTGCCACTGCTGCCACCACCTCTGGAGTCTTTGCGTAGTGGCATCACTGTTTAGGTCACTTGTGTGGGTCCTGTCTTTTTTCATTAGTTCGTCAGGATGTTCTTGGACATGTTACTGTTGACACGGCCATGTTTTGTCAGGGTTGTAAGCTGGGCAAGCAGCTACAACTTCATTATCATACTAGTGAGTCCTTGTCTTCTCGTCCTTTTGACTTAGTTCATTCAGATGTATGGGGACCTGCGCCTATTATCTCTAAAGGTGGGCATAAATTTTATGTGATCTTCATTGATGATTATTCCCGTTTTACATGGATTTTCTCTATGTCTAATCGTGGTCAGTTTCTTGCGATCTATCGTAGCTTTGCAATGATGGTTCGTACTCAGTTTGATTTTGCCATCCGTACTTTTCACTATGATTTTGCTGGCGAGTACTGTTCTGGCGCTTTTAGACAGTTTCTTTCTGAGTAGGATACTCTTTACCAGTCTTCTTGTCCTGGTACCCATGCTCAGAATGGGGTTGCTGAGCACAAACACCATCATCTGATTGAGACTGCTCGCGCTCTTCTCCTTGCCTCTCATGTTCCACCATAGTTCTGGGCTGAGGCTATTTCTACAGCTGTATATCTCATCAATATGCAGCCTTCCAGTGCTCTTAAGGGTGTCAGTCCTATAAAGCGCCTCTACTCTCAAGCCCCCCCAGTACACTCACCTTTGTGTTTTTGGTTATACTTGTTTTGTTCTATTGCAGCCTCGTGAGCGCGCTAAACTATTGGCCCAGTCAGTTGAGTGTATGTTTCTTGGTTATAGTTGTGAGCATAAAGGTTATCACTGCTGGGATCCTTCTGCTCGACGGATCAGGGTTTCACGAGACGTTGTCTTTGACGAATCTCGACCTTTCTTCTATCGAGATTCGGCTCCTTCTGTTTCTACTGTTTGAGTCGATTTCATAGTTGTCTCTTTCTAACTCTTCACCCATTTCTCCACCATCACATTCTTCGTCTAGTCTGTCTCTAGTGGTTCTTTCTGTACCTCTGCCTCTGGTGATGCCTCCTGCAACACTTCCTCTTGTTCCTACAGCACCATCGTCTCGTTTCTCTGGTATTCACTACTTCAGGCATCCTCATCCTTCACCAGTCTCCTCTCCTGGTATCTTGCCGACACCCACATCTGATCCTCCTAATGATGCTCCTCGTTACGTCTTTCGTGACTAGACATCCCTTCGACCTCTTGATCGTCTTGGATTTGCTCCGATAGCACATGCTCTCTTTGTCACTAAACCTAGTTCTTATTGTGAGGCTGCTCCTCATTCTGAGTGGTAGCTCGCAATGGCAGATGAGCTTGATGCTCTTCGACGTACGGAGACTTGGGATATTGTACCGACACCTGTGCATGCTCGTCCGATCACGTGCAAGTGGGTGTACAAGATTAAAACCCGGTCTGATGGTACTATCAAGCGCTATAAGGCTCGTCTTGTGGCTTGCGGCTTTCAGTAGGAGTACGGTCGTGACTACGATGAGACTCTTGCCCCTGTTGCCCATATGACCACTGTTCGCACTCTTGTTGCAGTTGCTTCTGTTTGCCAGTGGTCTATCTCTCAGCTGGATGTTAAGAATGCATTTCTTAATGGTGTTTTGCATGAGGAGGTCTACAGGTCTACATGTAGCCACCGCCTGGGTATTCTGTTCCCGATGGGCATGTCTATCGTCTTTGTTGTGCTCTTTATGGCCTCAAACAGGCTCCTCGTGCCTGGTTTGCTCATTTTACCTTAGTGACTACTGCTGTCGGTTTCACTGTCAGTTCCCATGATCCTGCTTTGTTTGTCCATATCTCATCTCGAGGTAGGACACTGCTTCTTCTGTATGTTAATGATATGCTCATCACTGGTGATGATTTCTCATTCATCACGTATGTAAAGAAGCATCTCAGTGAGCAGTTTTTGATGATTGATTTTGGTTCTCTTACGTACTTCCTTGGGATTGAGGTCTCTTCCATGCCTGAGGGCTACTACCTCTCTCAGTAGAAGTATGTCCAGGATCTTCTTGATCGGTCTGGTCTGACTGACACTCGCACTGCTGAGACTCCCATAGAGTTATCCCTACAACTCCGTGCCACTGATGGTGATCTTCTTGAGGATCCTACTCGATATCGCTATCTTGTTGGGAGTTTGGTGTATCTTGTGAGCATCCGTCCTGATATTGCTTATGCTGTTCATATCTTGAGTCAGTTCGTGGCTCGTCTTACCCATCTTCACTACAGTCACATTCTTCGTGTTTTTTACTACTTGCGTGGGGCTATATCTCGTCGTTTGTTTTTTTCTAGCTCTACCTCACTACAGTTTTAGGCGTACTCTGATGTGACCTGGGCTAGTGATCCTTCTTATCGTCGTTTTCTTTTTGCTTACTGTGTTTTTCTTGGCACCTCCCTGATTGTTTGGAAGACTAAGAAGCAAACTGCAATTTCCCGTTCGAGTGCAGAGACTGAGTTGAGAGCTATGGTAGCAGTGACAGCAGAGGTTACTTGGTTGAGGTGGCTACTTGCAGATTTTGAAGTGCCTGTGATGGGACCTACGACTCTTTTGTCTGACAGTACATGTGCTATCAGTATTGCCCAGGACCTAATGAAGCATAAGCTCATCAAGCATATTGGTGTGGATGCTTCATACACTCGCTCACTGGTGTAGGACGGAGTACTTGCTTTACAGTTTGTGTCATCAGAGTTATAGGTAGCTGACTTCTTCACGAAGCCACAGACTAGAGCACAATATTTGTATTTTCTCTCCAAACTCAGTGTATGTGATCCACCATGAGTTGAGGGGGGAGGGGAGGGTGTGTTAGAATAGGATTTGTTTTGTATTTCCTTATCTGTATATGGCAACCCTCTTTGTACTCCCTATATATATTGTCCATTGGGCCTCTTGAATATACACACAATATTCATAACATTCATCATGTCAATCATCAGGCATCTGAAGGTGGAGGTATTTGCAAGTTGCAAGGTATTTGAAATTTCATTTGCTGTGGTTGTCTCTTAGGCTAAGTTGTTCTTTCTTGTTGGGTGATTTCAGCTCTTCAATGCAGGAGAAGGGCTGATAATTGTGTTGGATGGGTTAATGGATGCACTTTCCTCCAGCTACAAAGGCATGCTGAGGATTGCCTCTATAACTGGCTGCAAAACTTGCCATAGTACACGAGGTTGTCTTTATCATCGATTTGGTATCCATTTCTGGTTGCTCATCAAACTCTAAAACAAAAACTGTTTTCTTCTTTGTGAACATTTTTGTTCAGTGGACTTCTAGTTTCAACTTTCAACCATGCATAGTCCACGCGGGCGAGGGCGACCTCCGCATGCAACCAGTGGCGGACCCAGAATTTTTAGGATGGGTGTTCGGACTTCGAAGCTAGGATGTCTAGATATACCGATACTAATACGCTAATACCGTGAAATATCATTTCCCCTAAAAACACTGATATGACGACACATGTATATATAATAAAATACAAAACATATAGAAATTAATTATTTCATATGAGGAAATGGACGATATAAAACAATCATAATGGCATGAATTAAACAACAAATTATAGATATTAATAACAGTGAGGTGGAAACTAGGAATAGAACTATTTTAGCTCTATGCTTAATATTTTTGTGAGTTATGTTGTTTTTGCAAGGTGCGGCCAAAACTTGTGCTTAGTGCTTGCCCATTGTTGTTTTTTTTTTTAGTTTTTTCTGTTCTGGGTTGTAGCAGCTAGACTGTTACAACTTATTTTCTTCCTCTAATAGTGATCCATAGAGATCTTGCCTTCTTTTTCAAAAAAAAAATGACAGTTGCATCCGTAGACCTCCCTTCCTCCCTGTGTTGTCGCGTTGCCACCCGCTTGCTCATGTTGCATCTCTGTCGTCGTCAGATAGGTGCTTGTTGCCAAGACGCTCGTCTCTTGTTGCCTCACGCCTACTTGACATCGCGTCAGAGTGTCAGGTCCACCAACCATCGCCGCCAGAGCCCACGCCTTCGCTTGTTCGTCACTTGGAGGCCGGAGCGCCCCCCCAACCACCACACACAGCCACAGGATGAGAGAGAGAGAGTAGAGGTTAGGGTTTGGTGGGCTAGAGTAGGAAGGAAAATGAGCCTAATGTGTTACATGGGCTGCGCACGAGGTGTGGGGAGTGGTGCTGAATTTATTTATGAACACAAATATATAATTTTGTCCTAACTAATAACATATACATCTAATATACCTATTATATACCAAATATTTTGCAAAAAAATGGATGTTCAGCTGAACACCCTTGACCCATAGAGGGTCCGCCCTATGTGCAACCTCGGCTCATCACTGTAGAACACCCGATCCTTCCCGACCCTGCAGTCGGGCGGCTCCTCGGTGGGGCCCCCACCGTGAGACGGGATGTTGTAGGAGCAGGGGAAACTGTCGTGGCAGAGCCCGACCCGCATGTCCAGCCTGTCATCTAGCGGCCCGCGCCCTGGAAGGGCAGTAGTCGAAGGAGTAGTTCTGGTTGGAATTTATGGGCTTTGCCCTTGTAATATTCTAAATAAATCCTAGGAAAATCTCAAATATCCACTTATGCATGGTGGAAAGTGAAAAGTTTAGTACAATATTGCTAGTCTAGGTGGAAGGATACTAATTTATAAGGTGGAGTTGGTCTTATCTAATTGAAGTAAGAAAAAAAAAGAACATGCGCATGCTCGCTCGCCTCGCCATCGCCCGCTCGAGAGAGAGAGAAGTCTTCTATCATACATAGACATAGAACAGAGAGAGTCTAGTACCAGGTTGTTGCTCTATCCCTCTGTACTGCACATCCTCACAGTACATGCTATAGGTTTATAGTAGTTCGATCTGGGATACATGACATGCCAATCAATATGATAATAGAATCCCGAGATGTTTTTTCCTTTGAAAATATATTTCCTATGAAGAATTCACATAGCTCTTATAGTTAAGCAAATGATTTAACTTCTGAACCTACTGCTCCAATTGAGTATACTGAACACACACACGAACACATACATGAGAAGGATGACAGTGTTGTAGCTCTTCGAAGGAGTAAGAGACAAAGGATTGCAATTTTTTTTTATGATGACTTCACTATGTACCTTGTGGATGATGTTCTTAAATCTATTTCAGAGGCATATGCATATCCTAATGCTAGAACGATGCGGTTCGTAGTGAAATTGATTCCATTATGGCTAACAGAATTTGGGAAGTCACCGATCGTCTATTTGGTTGTAAGCCAGTTGGATGCAAGATGGTGTTCAAGAAGAAGCTTAGTCTTGATGGTACAATCGAAAAGTACAAGGCTCGGCTTGTGGCTAAAGGTTATACTAAAAAAAGGTAAGGATTTCTTTGATACTTACTCACCTGTTGCCAGATTAACCACGATTCGAGTACTACTATCTTTGGCTGCCTTACATCATCTTATTGTCCATAAAATAGACATAAAGACAGCTTTCCTCAATGGAGAGTTGGATGAAAAAATTTACATGGATCAGCCTGATGGATTTTGTGGCGACCCGACCAGGGGCTAACCCGAGAGGTCCTCCAAGACCTCCTTGGAAGTCCACCAGAACCTCCCAGGAGGTCCAAAGGATCTCTCGGGCAGTCCTCCCAGGCCTCCTAGGAGGTCCAGGGAACTAACCCGAGGAGGTCTTGAGACTCAGGACCTCCCCAAGAGCCACGACCAGACCTGAGAGAGGTCAAGAGACCAACCCGAGAAGGTCATGAGACTTGGAGAAGTCCTAAACCTCCTGTGATCCAAACTAGTCCCCAAGGATCAATAGCTAGTTCTCACAGCAAATACAAGTGATAACATACATCCACAAAAGACTTTATTAATAAAGAAGGAGTTGATTACAAAGGTTTTGCTTACAAATCAACAAGAGCAATATACACAATGAAACAAAGTCAAGTCCATCCAATACACCACAGGCAATTGGCTGGAGATCGACCTAGTCATCTTGAGCTTCATCATCGTCAATGATTAATCAAGCAAGAGTGAGCACAATAACTGTGCTCGCAAGTTACACCCATCAAATAACAGAATGACATGCATACATGGATATCACAAGGGAGAGCTTATATGGTTAATTTTTGTAAAGCCAAGTTTGATTCAAATACAAGTACTAAGTTCCAAAGCATATAACCATAATTAAAATTCATTTTCAAAGTCTCATTTTTCAGTTGGATAACATTCATCAATATGATGGTGAAGGATACCCTCTTGTTACAAGCCTCCCTGCCCAACCCATTTGGATAGAAATCCAAAACCATTTTTAACCAACCATTTTGAAAACAAACCAGAGGTCTAACTTTGAGCATCTTTGCTAGCATGTCCATAACCGCGGACATGGCTATTCGAATAGTTTTACACTCTGCAGAGGGGTGCAGCTTTACCCACAAGAGGTAATCCACTTATACTGTCTACTCACACACTCCCAAGGTGTGCGACGAAGGGATTACCACAAGGCCTTTACAATGCATCATTCCACCGCGATCCACCCTACTCTATGGTTTCACCCCCACCCTAGGGATAGAAACCCGTAGAGATCAAGGGCCCCCTCTTGAGCAATGTGGGAATAACATAGTCATGAAAGACAGGCCATAAAAGACCACCCACACCCCAGCCGGATCAACCGCGATGGAACTTTGCAAATTATTCAGCCAGGTCCCGCCCACACAGGACATGTGGTTGCACGATAAGGCATAGCAAAATACACTTGCAGACCGGTCCTTAACTGACCTGGGTGGCCAACCACAAACCCAAGGGCATCGGTCAACCATAAAGGCACGATCCCATGCATGGACATGCACCAACCAAACAACCAGATCCGCCCAAGTCCAAACCATTTTCCATTTCTTTGCTTTTCAAACATGTTTTCAAACCTCCATGACACACCAATGCCATGGCCAATTGTAAGACCTCCATGACACACCAATGCCACGGCCAATTCATTTAGACAAGTGATATTTTTGGCCAAAACTTCCCAAATCAAGATTCTTTTGGTCTAAGCACAACTAAGCTTTTCCTTTTTAAAAGGGGGGGGGGTCTGGTTCAGGCTATTGCCTTTAACCAGTTTTTAACTAGGGTGACAACATGTTCGGTTCAATGTCAAGATTGGCATACAAAGGATTTGGGCATAACTATGAATTTAAAAATAGGTATTGAAATATGTAAGTAAAGTAAGCATGCATAGACCTTTGAAACAGAACATAGTAATTGGAAGTAATGGGTGCAACATGGTCAAGGGTGTAACCTGCCTTGCTCAAAGGCTTGGGTGTCTTCTTCTTCTTCGGAGAGCTCTTGCTCCTCAGTGTCTTCACAATCTACATAAGGAAACCAAAGCAACTCAACACAAAGCTCAAGTAAGATCCAAACAAACCTCAATGAAACTCCAAAATAAAACCAACAGAGAGGCTAGGTCGGTTTGGAGGAGGTCCAAGGAGATTGCTGAAGGAGGTCCGAAGCTTTAGGAGGAGGTCCAGAGAGCTTTGGAGGAGGTCCAAGAGCTTGCTGGAGGAGCCAGAGAGTGGAAATGAGCAAAAGAGTGAAGAGGAAGGGTTGCCCAGGCTTATATATCCCGAACCGCTCAGATTTCCAAGGGTGTACGTGTTCAAGAGTTGGTGAAGAAATGATAGGAGTAGGTAATAGATGAGACAAAAGATAGCTTGGTGCTACCAAAAGGTAGTAGCATTTAATGCGACACAATAGGCATTAAATGCTTTGAGGACTTCCAAGTGTAAAGGACATGGTCAAACGATAAAGAAAGAGGTCGTGACTGATAAATGGGGCCAGTCAAAGCTCAAGGGGGAGGTCCTGCTTACAGGAGGTTCAAAAGACACAACCACGGGGAGCTCCTGAGGACAGGAGGTCCGAAAGACACAACAACGGGGAGGTCCTGAGGACAGGAGGTCCAAAAGACCCGCTCACAGTTCACAAGAGGTCCGAGGGTCAAGATCTCGAGAGAGAGGTCCTAACGGTCAAGATCTACAAGGGAAGGTCCTGAAGGTTACATCCACAAAGGGGGAGGTCCTGACGGTCAGATCAAATCAAGGGGAGGTCCTGACGGTCAGATTTCTCAAGGGGAGGTCCTAATGGTCAGATCAAATCAAGGGGAGGTCCTGACAGTCAGATCTCTCAAGGGGAGGTCCTAACGGCTAAGATCTCCAAAGGGGAGGTCTTAACGGTCAAGATCTAAACAAGGGAGGTCCTGACGGCTAAGATCTCCAAAGGGGAGGTTTTAACGGTCAAGATCTAAACAAGGGAGGTCCTGACGGCTAAGATCTCTAAAGGGGAGGTCTTAACGGTTAAGATCTAAACAAGGGAGGTCCTGACGGCTAAGATCTCCAAAGGGGAGGTCTTAACGATCAAGATCTAAACAAGGGAGGTGAGCGATAGCGAGATAAGAAGTGGGAGAAGCGGGAGCCATTGGATTTCAATCGAACAGACCAAAGTTATTGGGCCGTTCAGACCATCCAGAGCTAACGCTAGATCTCAGCCGTTGAACTGGATCGGGCGGTCCAAAATGGTTGGGATGTTCGGACCGGCTGAACGCCTCTGTAGATCGGACCGTCCAGCAAAGATCTGAGGGCTCAGAGAGGGTGGGACGTTCGGACCATCCGAACGTCTCAAAAGATAAAACTGTCCAACACAAATCGAACGGTACACAAGCGTAGAGGTCTGGATCAAGCAGAAGGCTCGAACGGACGTGAGGGAGGTCCAAGTGAATGTAGGGGAGGTCCTAGAGGACATGGGGAGGTCCTAAAGGACACGGGGAGGTCCAAATAAACAAGGAGAAGGTCCTAGAGGATATGGGGAGGTCCTGAAGGACGCGGGGAGGTCCAAATAAACGAGGAGGAGGTCCTAGAGGACACAGGGAGGTCCTGAAGGACACGGGGAGGTCCTAGTACTTGGGAGGCCTAGACCTAAGGAGGTCTGGACCAAAGAAGAACAAAACCAGCGTAGAAAAAGGAGAGATCACCAAAGCTCCAACAAACCCAACAAACCAAAAGAGAGTTTTAGTTGAAGTTTGATTTAACCAATTGAAATCCATTCTAAAATTCTCAAGTTAAGCTTTGAATTCTTATCAAAACAAAATGGTTCTTTTTATTGTGAAAATTCAAAAAAGCTCCAAAAAATCAGGGTGTTACAGATTTGTAGTACCTGGACAAGAGGGCAATGTTTGTAAGTTATTGAAATATTTATATGGCCTCAAACAAGCACCTAAGCAATAACATGAGAAGTTCGATAGAACTTTGACATCTGCGGGGTTTACGATAAATGAAGCTGATAAATGTATATACTACCGCTATGGTGCGGGTAAAGGAGTAATATTATATTTGTATGTTGATGACATACTTATCTTTGGGACAAACATTGATATGATTAACGAGGTTAAGTCATTTTTATCCCAAAGTTTTGACATGAAAGATCTAGGAGAGCCTGTTGTTATTTTAAACATCAAGTTTATCAAGGATGTGAATGGGATTACCTTATTGCAATCCCATTATGTGGAAAAGGTCTTGATTCGTTTTGGCTATATGGAAAGTAAGCCCTCTGTCGGGACCAGAATTTTTGAATCCGAGCCCTCTGTGTATTCTAAACTAGTTCCATGATCAGTAGCTAGTTCACACAGTGGTAACATCATTGAATTCATATCCAAATCATGAATATCTAAGAAGAAGGCAAATTATTATTACTTAGTAGCAACAGACCCTATGGTCAAGGTTTACAAAGTTTGCCATGTAGGGCTTAACGATAAATAAATAAACTTGCCGCGGAAGAAAACAACTCATGGTGGCCATCTGACATGCCCACAGACAATCGAGTAGGGAGCGCATCCTAGCACGCATGGTCTTCGAAGTACTCCTCCTCGTAAAACTCTAGATTCGTTGATTCTTCCTCAACAACTGATCAACAATGGCGTAAAGCCCTGAGTACATAAAGTACTGAGCAAGTCATAGGGAATGGTATGCAAATAGTATTTATGCAAGGCTTGAACAAGAGTAACTTTATGGCTATTTTGCAGAAAGTAGTATTGACAGTAAATACAGTAAATAGATTTAAAACATACTTTAAGAGATTACATACATAAGTAAACAAGTACTTTGAAACAACTAGTGAACTACCCATTCACTTCCCAACCAAACCACCATTCCAACATTTTAAAGAAAATTTTACCCCTTGCATGAAATCACCAGACATTGTCCATAACTAGGGACATAGTTATTTAAATAGTTTTTAATACTCTACAGATGTTGTACAACTTGACTCACAAGAGATAATCAATTTATAATATCCGTCTGACACACTTCCGAAGGTGTGCGACTAAACAATTATCACAAGGCTTTTACAAAGCTTTGTTTTGACCCAGTTTTGCTCGCTAAGGTTTCGCCATCGACTGGCCCCCTCTTGCGCCAAACATCAACCCAAACAGAGCCAAAGCAAAACATTACTAATTAATTAGCCAGGCCTACCCCATCCTGGACATGTGGTTGTATTGTATGGCCTAGATCAATGGCACACAAAGTTAAGTCCTTAGTGACTACTTAGGCGTGGCAACCACATCCTAAATCCACCCCTTTACTGCACATCATTCGCCCTAGTATGAAACCATTTTTGTTCAACTCGGCCAAATGATAACCCTTGCCATGACACAACAAATTTTAATAACAGTGACCATGCCACAATTTTATATGATTAGTCATTGTGAAGGAATCCATCGTACAACTAAAGCATAACTAAGCATATTTACGTTTTCTCATGTTGGTAATAAAATAGGTCCAACTATTAGAGGGATTATGAATTTATATGAATTTAGGAAAAAGAATTGATGGAATCAGAGTTCGTATGAAGGAGAATGAACATCTGGAAGTTTGAATATCACATGAAATGATAGAAAAAGGAAAAGGAGGGAATATTCTAGGGAATATGTTGTTATGAATTTAGAGATTAAATGAATGGCTGACTTTGGGGCCCCACTTGTAAGTGAGAGAGAGATGGAAAGAGAAGGGAAGGACTGTGTACGACAAGTGGGCCCCATTTGTAAGTGGCACAAAGCAAAAGAAAGAACAAGAAATAGAGCAGAGTCAGGCGTCTCTTTTGTACTGGCGGCGCTGGTGAGGGGCGGCTCGGAGGCTGGCGACGATGACCAAAATGAGTCACTAGCGGGGTGAGGAGGCGGTAGGAAGTGACAGCGGCGGCTGCGACAACTGGTGGAGGTGTGGGTGGCGCCAGAGGTGCACGGGCGGCGTGGGTTGCACGGGGCAGCGGCACTCCGGCGACGGCCGGCGAGGGGCAACATGAGGATGGGCAGTGCCCAGGCATGGGGAAGGTGTAGGGTTGGTTAGGGAGACGCGGGGATGGCCGAGGAGGTGCGGCGATGGTGACCGGCAGCACAAAAGGAGGTGCGACGGTGATGACATACTCTAGCAATGGGAAACCCAAAATTGAGGAGGGGGTGGTGGAGAATGACCGGGAACACGTTATGACGCGGTCACTTTGGTCGGAGGATCACCGAAGAAGAAGATCGGTCGACGATCCTTTTTCTTTCTTTATTTTATTTTCTCTCTTCTTTCTTTTCTTTTCTATCTTCATCCCAAGTGCGCTGTGCCACTTTTCTCGCCGCGCTTCCCGCTGCTGCCTCCGCTCCCACGCTGTCTGCTGCTTATCTCGCGCTCTGTCCGCCACCCATCTGCCGCCCACGCCACGCCCGCCCTCTGCTCTTCCACTCACAGCCAAGACGCCCTGCCTGCTCTGCTGGTGTGCGGCAAGCATCTTCCGCTACCCTCCTTTTCTTCCTCCATAAAACGTGACGCAGTCCCCTTCCTTTCTCTTCCCTCTTTTCCCCTCTCCTCCCCACCGAAGCTCCCTTCCGTTTCTCTTTCTTCCTCCACGCTAGCCTTGCGCTACCTCCTCCCACAATCTCCTCTCTGACCAACTTTTTGCGCTGCCACCCACATCACGAGGTGCGCATCGGTCCCCTATCTCAAAGCCCCAAGCCCCCGTCTCTAGAGCATCACTGAACTCGCCATATTTTGAGGTTTTTCGCCGTCGACTGAAATGTTTTCCAACGCCGTTTCCCGCGCCGTCGACCACTACCCGCCGTCTTCGACCCTACCACCGTCATCACCATCTCTCATTCTACGCCGTGCTCTCGCTCTCCTCGCCGGAACGCCGCTGCCGCGCTGGACCTTCTCCGGTGACGCCACCGCCACCCATGGGTTCCCCACCCCTGTGGGAACCTATTTTGGTCCTTGCCACCTGCCACCGCCCTTCCCCTCTATGGCACCTCCGTCTTCCCCTTTGCTAGTACACTGCTCTGTCTTCTTCTTGTCTTTCTTTCTTTTGCCTGAGAGCCACTTCCAAGTGGGGCCCTCTTGTCATACTCATCCCCTTTCTCTATCTCCATCTCTCTCACCTCCATTTGGGACCCACAAACTCAGCATTTCTTTTATCTCTTAAATTTTGAAATGGAATATTCCAGCATATTCCCTTTTCTATTTTCTATCATTTCATGTGATGTCAATCTTCCGGACGTTCGTTCTCCTTCATACGAACTCCGATTCTGTCAATTCTTGTTTCTAAATTCATATAAACTCTTAATATCTATATTAGTACTAATTTGATAATTTTGGGATTTTATTTGGAATTTTTGTATTTGTTTGGCTCTTTTCGCACGTATAGATTCCAGTTTCCGAAGAATTCCTGGACCCGTCGGCCAAAGCAACTCTAACGTTCAATGAAGACAAGTGATAGACCTTTGATCATGTCATACCCATTTTTATAAAATTATATTGTTTTATAAAAACATGCATGTAACATCCCAAAGTTCTATTATCAAAATAAAATTACTATTTTATTAATTTTACGAGTTTTAAAAGAGTTTTATTGCTTTTCCTGTATTTCCTGGTGTTTAAAAGTAAAAAGTAAAAATTATTGAGTTTTCTGGGTTTATTTTAGATTTAAAGTTTAAAAGGAAATTTTAATTAAATTTCTGGATTTTAAAAAGGCTTTTCCTATCTTCCAAAATTAAAAATAATTTAGTTGCAAAATTAAATACTGAATGTTGAATTCAAAATATTTTATTTAAGTTCAAAATGTCTCTAGGAATTTTTGTGAATTTTTCCATAATTTTTGGACTTTATTTGCTATTTTCTAAAAACCTAATTAATTTGTCGCAATTTTTGAAATTCAAAAAGTATTAAAAATCACCGAAATTTCCTCGGGCTAAAAACCTTTCTCCTAGCCTTTTCTTTTCCTTCCTCCTGGCCCATTTCTCCCTCCGCACCAGCCCAGCTCATCCATCTGGCCCAGTCGCTCCCTTTCCTCTCTCCTCCCTCCCCTTGTCTTACTACGAGTTGGGCCCACTCGCTAGCCTCTCTTCCTCGCCCTCTCTCCTCCCTCCTGTTTTTCATCCCCAGCCGCCCATGCCGCCTGAGCCAGGTCGCAATTTTCCCTGGTCAGTGTGCCTTACTTGCTCCCGCACCCATGCCGCTCTCGCCCCCATGCGCTGATCCCACGCACGCTGCCTTGCCCCGATCGCCCATGCCCTACGCCCGGCCCCTCGCCCGCGCACCCATACCGTTGACCTCCTTCCCTACTCCCCCTCAGCCGCTATAAATGGAAGCACGGTGTGCCCCTCTCCCTCCTCTTTCCATCCCCGCAAACCACCCCTCCTCTCTAGCCTTCATTCGCTGGATTTTTAGTTCTTTCCTCGCCGGTAGAAGCTCCTCCCACCGGCGATTGCGCCGCTGACAAAAGTCCCCCACTACCGATGTCTCCACCCCTAGCTTCGCCTTGCCGTGTTCCACACGGTGCCCCTCCTCTCTTCGATGGACCAGCGTCGGAAGGCCCGCGCCGCTGCCAAAAGCATCTCACCATCGCTGCCACTATCGCTTCTTCCTCTCACCACCGGTTGCTCCGTCAAGCCATGCCAACGAGACCGTGAGCCCTGAGTTCCCCGTCTCCTCCTCTCTCTATTGATCCTCTTGTCGAGCCTCGCTGTGGCGCATAGTGCCGGCGAGCTCCACTCCCGAGCGCCGCTGTCCTCCAGCTCATGTAGCACAGTCACATCATCATCACGCCAGTGCTACTGGGTGCCAGGTCAAGGCCACCTCAGCCCTTCAGCCCACGTGGCTGCCCGTGTGTGTTCCCACGTGGTAGCCTCTCTATTTCAGTGCGCCCAGTCCACCGTGGACCTGGGTGTTCTCGTGGACCCGGTCCATGAACCCGGGCCCACATGTTAGTGAGCCAAACATTTTCCTTTTGAAAATTAATTCGACCGAAAATCAGAATTTCCTCACCGACGTCAGCATGACGCAATAATTGATTTTCCTTTAGAAAATCAATTCCATAAATTTGGAAATTCCCAATTTCATCATTTAATGTGATTTCAAACTTCCAAGAGCCCGTTCTCCTTTGTTCGAGCTCTGATTCAAGTGATTCAAATATATAAATTCATCTAAATTCAATATATACCTCTCAAAACCAAAATTATTTAATTTGAAGTTTATTTGAATTTTATTTGGACTTTATTTGAATTTATCTTATTTTCACGTGTAGATTTCAACGACTTCGGAGAACTGGATTTTGACACCATTTGAGAACAACAACTAAATAAGCAAAACAAGTTACATCTTTGATCATATTTGAATCCCAGTATTTTAATTTATTTAATTTATGTTTTAAATTATTATTGCATGTGTATTTATATTCAAGTAATTTAAATTGCTGTTTTAAGCTTTACAGTTATTCCCAATTCCATTGTATAGCCTTTGTTGTCAAGATTGGTAGTGTGAAGAATCATTCCGTGTGATATATTCGGAGATAGAAATTGAAAAGTATGGATTTTTAGGAATCCATGATTATTGGATACTAGGATTGTATCATTGTTGATTATCGAAATACATCATCATCAAATTACATCCTAGTTAGATCATAATATTATATCCCCGTGGGATACTCGGATTATATCTTTGTTGGATATAGGATTACATTATTATTGGATTGATGGATGTTGAATTATAGAATTAGATTATCGATGAATATAGTATTGATGGATGATGGACTACATGATTGCATTATTGTTGGAGATTGGATAATATGAATACATAATTATTTGATTATAGGATACATGATTGTTGGATACTAGGATTGTATCATTGTTGATTATCGGAATACATCATCATCGAATTACATCCTAGTTAGATCATAATATTATATCCCTATGGGATACTCGGATTATATCTTTGTTGGATATAGAATTACATTATTATTGGATTGATGGATGTTGAATTATAGAAATAGATTATCGATGAATATAGTATTGATGGACGATGTACTACATGATTGCATTATTGTTGGATATTGGATTATATGAATACATAATTATTTTATTATAGGAATACATGATTGTTGG
Source organism: Phyllostachys edulis (assembly GCA_036346405.1). Taxonomy (NCBI): domain Eukaryota; kingdom Viridiplantae; phylum Streptophyta; class Magnoliopsida; order Poales; family Poaceae; genus Phyllostachys; species Phyllostachys edulis. The sequence goes on along the minus strand of CM070556.1, from coordinate 23,715,721 downwards.
ATACTAGGATGGTACCATTTTTATTACCAAAATACATCATTATCGGATTACATCCTAGATAGATCATAGTAATATATCTTTGTTGGATTATCATATTATATCTTTGATGGATTATATAATTGATGGATATTGGATTGTAGAAATACATTATTAATGGATATTGGATTATAGAATTTGATTATTGTTGGAGATTGGATTATAGGATTACAAATTTATGATGTTGATTTTGGAAGATTAGGTTGAATCAAGAAGTATGGAATTAATTGGGTATTTTGGTCACATTGGATTTATCATATATGATTGAATAGAGAAGCTAGATTTAGAATAAATCTTGATTTGATTAAATAAATATATCTTGTTTGGATTATAAAAGTATATCCTTGTTGGATTATTGGGATATGTCATTGTTGGGTTGTTGGAAATCTGGTTTTGACAAGATGATCAAGTTTAGGTAATGAATAAAGAATGAAGTTAGATTGTTCTAGTAAGTAATGATTGGAATTTAGGTGCATTGAATGGATTATAGAGAATTATTGAAATTGATGGAGTTAATTGAATAGTAGTGGTTGGTTGACCTACAATTGTTGGTGGATTAATATGTACCATAATGTGGTGGATCAATAGACTTAATAGATTGATTTGAAGATTATGATTCTAGTATTGATGGTTATTTTACTGATCTTGAAGTTGACAAATTCTTGGACATCGAATCCCTCATACCTTGTCATCATAGATAAAACTCTAGTTAATGCTATAGTATTAACAAGATGCTTCTTGTTGATAAACTTTATGCTTAGACAAAAAAATATTGAATTTGGAGAATTTAGCCAAATGTTCAATTATGAGTTAAATGAGCCTATGGTATAGTTTTACCATAGAAATTTTGCAAATGATTTTTGAAAAGCAAAACAAAATAAAAATTGGTTTGGACTTGGACGAAGTTGATGTTTGGATGGGTGCGTGTTTATGGATGTGATCGATTTATTTCTATGATTGGGGCCCAGGGTTTTATTGGAAGCCGCCCAAGTCAGTTAAGAACCGATCTTCAAGTCACATCTTGCTAAGCCCCATCGTACTACCACAAGTCTAAAGTGGGTAGGGCTTGGCTAAATAATTTGCAATATTCTACCGTGGTTGTGCCATCTGGATGCGTGGGTGTTTGAGTGACATACTTTTATGTATTCCCACATGGCGCAAGAAGGGGCTTAAATCCGACGGGTTTCTATCCAAAGGAAGCGAAACCTTAGCGAGACAGGACTACGGTGGGATGGCATATTGTAAAGGCCTTGTGATATCACTTAGTCGCACACCTACGGAAGTGTGTCAGATGGACATTATAAGATGATATTCTCTTGTGGGTAAAGTTATACAACCTCTGCAGAGTGTAAAACTATTCAAATAGTTGTGTTCATGTTCATGGACATGCTAGCAAAGCCACTCAAAATTAGACTTTGGTTTTTGTTTTCAAAAGACTTTACCAAATGGTTTTGGATAGTTTATCCAATTGGAAAATTGGGCGGTTTGCCATGTGATAGGAAGGTATCCTTCACCACTCTTGGATAAATGTTATCATAGTATAAAACTGTCTTTTTAAAATGGATTTATGATATAGAATAACTGCTTTGGAACTTAGTACAGATAATTAAAAAAGAAAACTTCTTTATGCAAAATCAACACTATAAGCCTTCCTTTGATGTATCCATGCATGCATTATAATTTTGTTATTGGGTGTAACTTGTGGGGCACGGTTGTTTGTGCTCACTCTTGCTTAATAAAACATTGTTCAGAGCGTATTATGGATGTTACCATATTTGTTTACTATGTGAGTTAGCCACTGATCATGGGACTAGTTTAGTCATTCACAGAGGATTTGAGAGTGTTAATCCTGGGTCCTTACAATGCATTGCTAGTTTTATAATATCTGTTTTCGGGAATAGTTAAATACATATTCGATAGCATGCCTCCTTGAATGATTGTGAATGACATGTAACCTTGGACACCATAGGTTGGATAATTCTAGTTGGAAATATTAGTATTACCAACATAGGGCGTATTAATGCTTTTAGCCATGCTTAGTTACGATGGGATTCATGATCACATGTTATTAAATGATTAAATTTGACCTATTGATATATGGAATTGTGGCGGGGCCGCTATTATTAAAAAATTTTGTGCCATGGCAAGGGTTGCCATTTGTCTAGGATGAACAAAAATTATTTATACTCTGGTGAGTGGTTGGGTAGTAAAGGAGGGACGTGCGAGGCACAATGCATGAGACACATTATAGGGTGCGAGAGGCACATAGGTGCGCGAGGCACATGAGATGCGGTAGTCTCGCCTGAGCAATCATTAAGGGCTTAACTTTGTGCACCATTGATCTGGGCCATACCGTACAATCACATGTCCAGTATGGGGTGGACCTGGCTGAATAATTAGCAATGTTTTGATTTGGTTCTGTTTGGGGTTGTTGAATTGGCGCAAGAGGAGGTTAGATGGTGAAACCTTAGCGAGCAGAGCTGGGTCAAAACAAAACTTTGTAAATCCTTGTGATAATCACTTACTAACACGCATATGGAAGCGTGTCATGGCCGACATTATAAGCTGATTATCTCTTGTGGGTTAAGCTGTATAACCTCTGCAGAGTGTTAAAAACTATTCGAATAGCCGTATCCCCAGCTATGGACAATGCTTGGTGATTTCACACGGGGGTTAGATTTTCTCTAAAATGTTGGAATGGTGGTTTGGCTGAGAAGTGAATGGGTCGTTCACTGGTTGTTGGTTGGGAAGTGAGTGTGAGGTTTATTGGTTGTTTCGAAGGAATTGTCTATTTATTTATTATTCTTTTCAATCATGCTTTTCAATCTATTTATTTCATTTACCGTCAATACAGCTTTCTGCAAAATAGCCATAAAGCTATCCTTGTTCAAGCCTTGCATGAATACTATTTGCGTGCATTTCCCTACGACTTGCTGAGTACTTTAAAGTACTCACGACTTTGCGCCATGGTTGATCAGTCACTGAGGAAGAACCAGAGAACACAGAACTCTTTGAGGAAGAGTACTTCGAAGACTATGCAAACTAGGCCGTGTTCTCCACTTGATTTCCTATATGCATGTCGAATGGCTACCACGAGTTTGTTTTATTCCGCTGCAAGTTTACTCTTTTGTCTTAAGCCTTGTGTGGCAAACTTTGTAAACCTTGACAATAAGGTCTGTTGCTACTACGTAATATTAATTTGTCTGCTTCTTAGATATTTTGTTGTATGAATATGATTTCATCGATGTTGCAACTGTGTGAACTAGCTACTAATCATAAGACTAGTTCAGAATATACAGAGGGCTCGGATTTAGTGATCCAGGGTCCCGACAAAAATTCCGGCGACCCACTGCACGAAAGATGAAATTGATTAAGGGGAAATGTTCCTTGGCCTTGGGAACACGACGTGACACAGTTTGGGGTTTGAAAATCTCACCGGAGCAGCGGATGCACAAGGAGAATTGGTTAGGGAGACGCGGGGATGGCCAAGGAGGTGCAGCGATGGTGATCGGCGGCGCAAAAGGAGGTGCAACGGTGATGGCATACTTCGGCGACGGGAAACCCAAAATTGAGGGCGGGGGGTATGGGTAGGGAATGACCGAGAACATGTTATGATGCAGTCACTTTGGTCGGAGGATCACCGGAGAAGAAGATCGGTCGACGGAGGCAATTTCGGCTTAGAAGAGGGAAATGACAAAATTTCGGTGACCCGCTACATAAAAGAAGAAATTGATTGAGGGGAAATGTTCCTTGGCCTCGGGAACACGACGTGACACGGTTTGGGGTTTGAAAATCTCACCAGAGCGACGGATGCACAAATCGGGGGTGGCGGTCGGTGCTCAGGAAGACGGTGAATTCATCAACGATGGTGCTTCGGAGATGAAGATCTTGGAGGGGGGTGTGAAGGGGTGAAGAGGGTGCTGAGGCTTCAATTTATAGACGAAGGCGGGGAATGGAGCGAGCGTGGGAGAGAACAGGATTCACGACAGCGTTTCGCCTGGCATTGACGAGCATTGATGGTGTGGACGGCGCAGCACAACGCACGGGCGGCGAACGCGCGGGTGGGATGCGCGTGGGCAGTGTGATTGGTGGCGCATTTTGGGGATGCGGTCGGGGCTGGGTGGGCACGGCGTGGCGCTATGCAAGGCGCATGATGGTATGGCAACATGAATCGTAGCGCAGTACGTGGGGCTGGTGCTAGCTTGGGCATGACGTAGCATGGTGCAACTCAGCAAGGACACGATCAGGTGGCGTCGGCTCGAGACAGAGAAAGGGTAGGGGTAGAGGAGCCAGGAGAAAGAAGGAAAAGGAAGGAAGGAAAAAACAAAGAAAAAGGAAAAAGAAGAAAAAGGAAAAGGAAAAGGAAAATGGTTTTCGGCCCAAGAAAAATGAAATGAAGTTATGAGATTTACATTTCGAAGAAAATTCAAATAGAAATTTGAATTTTCAAATTCGACTGAGATTTGAATTTTCAAATTCGACTGAGATTTGAATTTGAGAGAAGAGATGAATTCAAATTGAGAATTTGAATTCAAAATTGGCCGAGAAAAGAATTGATTTTGGATAAAAGATTTGAATTGAGACTTGGAATTTTGATTTTGATTTGGAGTTGAAATGAGATTCAGGATTTGATTTGAATAATATTTATATAAGCAAGAACTTCAAATTAAAAGCCAACACTTTAAAATAATTAATTAAATTAAATTTTACAACAAAGAAAAGAAATTTTGGAAAAGTAATAAAATAGAATTCTAAGGATTAACAAAGGAACTTGGAAAGCCCAAAAATTCAGAAAATCAAATAAACCAATTGGATCCTAGTCTAATAGTTTGAAAGAATCGAAGACTAGGAAATGGTCAATTGAGGTACTCTTAGATTATTGATTCACTCATGTACTTGGCTAGTGCTACTCGTCCTAACATCTCTTTTGTTGTAAGCAAATTGAGCCAATTTACCGCTAATCTAGGAGATGATCATTGACGCGCACTTGAGTGGGTTATGTGCTATTTGAAAGGTACAATGAGTTACAGAATTCACTATATTGGGCATCCTGATGTACTTGAGGGATATAGTGATTCCAATTGGATTTCTGATGCTAATGAGATAAATGATACAAGTGGGTATGTATTCACTCTCAGTGGTGCTACTGTATCATGGAGGTCTTACAAACAGACCATTCTGACGAGGTCAACCATGGAGGCAGAACTCACAGCATTAGACACAGCCATTGTTGAGGCAGAATGGCTGCGAAAAATCTTGATGGATTTACCGGTGGTTGAAAAACCAATTCCAGGTATCCTTATATACTGTGATAACCAAACAGTTATCATAAAGGTGACAAGTGTAAATGATAATATGAAATCCTCAAGACATATGAAAAGGCGGTTCAAGTCTGTCAGAAAATTGAGAAATTCTGGAGTGATAGCTGTGGATTATATCCAAATAGCTAAAAAATCTACCAGATCCCTTTACAAAGGGAATATCATGGAATGTGATTGAAATTGCATCGAAGGAGATGGTAATGAGATCCACATGAGTTACACATAGTGGTAACCTAAACCTATATGATTGAAGATCCCGTGAAATAGGCCTTGGGAAAAACAAACTGTTTGGGTAACAATATAGTATATTCTTACTTTATATCTCACTCCGTTGGAGATGCTATACTCCAATTATTGTAAGGCAGGATGACTTTGTCTTAATGTGTTCTCAGGGTTAACATCAAAATACTGTCCTACAAGGTATTTTTGTAAGAACATACCTATATGATCCCGACTGTTGGTCGCAGTCCATGATATATGGGTGATCTCTAAGAAGCTCATGAAGAGACACAAGGGTGTGACCTATATGCTCCACCTGAGGAGTAGCCTATCGGCGGCCAGCAAAGTATCAACAAAGGCCTTAGGTGAAACTTGTCCGCACAAAACTGTCAATTCAAGGCTTAGTCCATTGTGTAGTTGTGGGCTTGAGGTTCTAGTTGGATGTTCAAACTTAACCGGTCTCCACCAAAAAACTGGTATATCAACAACACTTTGGAATGGCAAATTCGTGGTGTTTTTGGGATCTAGTGGGGAATTGTTGGAATTTATGAGCTTGGGCCATATAATATTCTAAATAAATTCTAGGAAAATCCCAAAGGCCCACTCATGCATGGTGGAAGGTGGGAAGTTTAGTACCGTATTGCTAGTCTAGGTAGGAGGAGACCAATTTATAAGGTGAAGTTGGTCTTACCTAGTTGAAGCAAGCAAAAGAAGAACACACGCACGCGCTCGCTCACTCACATCGCCACACTATGCCATGCCACGCCATCGCTCGCTCGCACGCGATGTGCGCATGAATGGTCCGGTGATTTCGTATCTGGTTGGGTGTGGAGCTGCAGCTTCTTTTTGCACCTCAAAACCATGCATACGAATTAGAAACTGAAAGTTTTAATTACACTGTTTCAATGGGGCTTTATGGTACACATTAACAGCGTTTAAAACAGAGTAATGCTGACAGTTTCTTTTGCTTGCTGCTAGTTCTATATGAGGGAGTGAAATCTCCTCTCAGACATAGATCAAAGAGAGATCAGTACCAGATTATTGCCCTGTTCCTCTGTGCTACACAACCTTGGCTATTCCATCCCTTCCTCGGTGTGCACCAATGTGGGGAGAGCAGTGTCTCTGAAGTCGGTGTCCCTCGTGATCCTGCACGGGTTGAGGTGAATCAGGTTTTTGAGAAGCATTTGTGCAACTGCTCACGACTTTCTCCATCATCCACTTCGAGTCGTCTTCATCGCATCAGACTCTAAAGTGACCTTCGCTAAAGCGATTCTCTATAAGTCGCGGTGATGTCATTTGATATATTGCATGTCGATAACAAACCAGTCAGCAGCTAAATTTGTTTCCTTCAGGGCTAAGAGCTCAGTGGCAGTTAATTTAGGCAAATAATGACATTTGGATCCAGCAACTTCTACTTTTACACTAACCAATGGACCAAACCAGATTTCTACTGTGTTTCACATGCATGCTATTGAGCTGCTAGAGTTTTTAAAACATCTAATCCTATCTTTCTAGTTTCTGCAATCCAATCAAAGACTTACCCATGGCAATGGCATTGATAGGGCAGAGCAAAATGACTTCCATGCACTTGCAGTTCCTATTCTGAATCTAACAAATAGCACTTCCAGGAGACAAACATGACAGCGCCATGACTCACTCATCCATCAAAAATTCACAATCCAACGTGTTGTAGTAACAAAACTAGATAGTAGAGAAAAGGGGACCCCGGGTATCCCACGGATGCGAAGGGGAAAACACAAGGATCCTCAATAGAGGGAATGGTGTCAAGGTGTATTAATGTGTCTTTATTGCCTTGAAAAAATTCCTCCCTTATTACATTGGGCAATACCTTATTTATAGAGCCATAAAAGAGGGTACATGATATTACAATTCTATCCCTACAAAGGTTCCCTAGGTGTAGGGGCTGTAGGGTCCTTATGCCTCCCTAGGCATAGAACCTGGTGCATGGTGGTCCTTCCTGGACCGGGTCCACTGCACATGTGATTCTCTGGTCCATTGATAGCCTTGTGCCCCTTCGGTCCTAACGCGGGGAGGGGTGGTACTTTGGAGCGAGGACCCCTCGCCTCTTGCGAGGTGGTCTAGAATGAGGGCCCTTAGGCTCTCTCGCCTCTTGTGAGGTGGTTTGGAATGAGGGCTCTCAGGGCCTCCCTCGCCCTGGGGTGCAGTTTCCCCCGACTAGGCACCTTCGGCAACCTTCGTGCACCCTTCGCTTTGTGCGAGGGTACCCGCGTTACCCTCCGTCAGGGTCACGGTACCCTCCTGGCTTGTCGCCCTCGGGGTCCCTAGCACACCCCCGCGCTGTGCGAGGGGTGCGTTGGTGACCTTCATTCTATCCGAGGCGCACTCCTGGCATGGCGCCTTCGGTGGTCTTCAAAGGCCTTCTTGGGGCCTTTGATAGGTCGCTAAGGCCGGTGGGCCGTCCCTACGACACAACGGCAGCAAGCACCTTTCTATTACATTCTCAGGAATGTCAACATTGCCTATAAAAACAGTCATCAGCATGTCATTATCAGGTCAGTGTAAATGCCAGCTATAGCACAAGTAAAATCAGATGACAAAGATTTGGCAATCCACATTAGCAAAACCTTGCAATGCAGCAGGTACTTTCAGAAGCTGTACTAAAAGACACGAATTGCCTACCATAATCATAAGAGTGATTTCAATTGGATTTGTTTTTTCTAGAGAACATTTATCTCACAGTCAACATAAGTTCCATTGAAACAACTCAAACATTTGCAATTCCGATGCAAAGAAGTGGAGATCATGCCTTGATGCTTAGTGTTGTGTACGTGTAGTACTAAAGCAAGCCCCTAATTTTGGAATTAATATGAGTTGGAACTATCAGGTTCTGCAGCTTAAAATAACATCACTAGTTGGTCCAGAGCCAGATTGGAAACTGCATTGGACAGCCCAAAAATAGATAGTGCTTTTGGTACTAGCTATCAGGGTGGCCCGCGCGTTTGCACGGCTAGATTTGTTTCGAAGTTTGTATAAATAAATAAGAATATATTTACATATCTTGTAGGCTATTTAGATTTCTAAGTATCCTAAATATTGAAAATGACAATAGAAGCTTGAAAGAAAACATAACCCAAGGAATGTAATTGAAGTGTGAGCTTTGATGGAAGAAAATTATTAAGCATAATAAGTTGTTGGGGTTCTTAGAAACTAACCACTCTCCGTCATCCATAGATCATGTAGCTGCATATCCCTATTCTTACTCTATTAGTTTTTTTTTCCCAAATTGTATGCATGCACATGTACCTCTATTTAATCTCAAGCAATATGTTGATTATGTGTGCGATAAATTATCTTATTAGTTTACATTGTATTAGAGTACCTTGCTCACGCATACATCAATGAACCATAGCAACCAATCTTGAACTTATCTTCCCTCACATGCTAGCTGCCCCACCGAACCTTGTGTCTTCTATCTCTTCTCGCCGTCATAACTTTTTTTGCTTCAACCTCTAACAGTAAGCTCAAATCTTGATCGATCCCTCTCAGCTGCTATACATTTCAATGTAATATTTTACAACATAGTTATCTTCTACTTCTCCCCAGTTATTGTTTCATGCTAACTATTATGACATCAACACGCATACACATACAACCGTCGTTAATCCCAGGTGGGGACATGTGTCATGCTCTCTCTGGTGACACCGAACATATTTCCTATCGTTGCGTCATCTCTACTCCAAGTTTTTTGCTCCTTTACCTCTGTACACTTGTGCTTCTATCCGTACGGATGCATCCATGTACATATGCATGCATGATGTTATACATGCTCGATGCCGTCTTCTCTCGTGTTGGTCGCTCCTCTTGTTCGACGTTGGCCAACTCAACGTTGTGGCTTCCTTACTAATCACATCAACCTCCTATCTTCCCTGATGCCGACATGTATGCTTTAGTCGTTATCTAATGATATGGAAAATCTCTTCGCCATCACCGGTGACGTCGTGCCCCTCACCAGTGATGGCACGCTCCTAGCTACTCGATAGCCCCATATCGTCAATATCTCATCTTCAATGCAAAGCTTCATCTCGTGTATGCCAGGGCTTCCCCATTATCGAGCTTCTTTGACCTCTAACTTCTTCAATGACGCCGATGCTCAACACTTGTCATCGCGGCCTGTGGCTCCTTCAACTCCGAACTTTCTTTACAATGGCTCTGGCGAGCAGCACGACATTATCCTTGTGGAACGGCGAAGGTGAGCAGCACGACATTGTTCTCATTTTTGTTGCCACCACCTCGACTCTTTGCTTTCCCATGGGTTAATATCTTCTTGCAGCACATATCGATGCCATTGCACTCCTTCGTGGTCTCCACTAACACTATTCATGCTATGCTCGCTATAACCTTTATTTTTATTCAAGATTTCAGTTATTTTTTATTCCATAGGAAGCAACAATAGAAACACGTGATATTGAGAGTGAATGTGGTGGCTTCTTTTGTGTCTCCTCCGACACCATTCGTGCTATCCTCGTTATAACTTTTATTTTTATTCAACATTTTAGTTATTTTTATTAGAGTTTGTATACAAATCAAATTGCTAAATTTCTTAATTTATTCCAAATTTTAGATATTTAGGGATTTTACTTTGGAATTTGTATGGAAACCGAATTACAAATTTCCTTTTATTTTTTATTTCGAAATTCTATTCTTTTTTCTTGGAATCGTATACTGAATCCAACTGCTAATTTTATTTATTTATTATTCCAAATTGCGTTATTTAGGATTTTACTTTGGAATTCATATTGAAATCAAATTGCTAATTTATTTTTATTTTTACTCGAATGTTAGTTATTTTTGTATGTATTTCAGATACAAATCTATTTTTATTCTAGGTTATAATTATTTAGCGATTTTACTTAGGAATTTGTATGGGAATCAAATTGCTTATTTTTATTTTATTTTTATTCTGAAGTTTAGTTTTATTGTACTTTACATGGACTCTTTTACTTAGGAATTAGTATGGAAATAAAATTTCTTATTTTATTTTATTTTATATTTTGAATTTCAGTTTTATTGTACTTAATATGAACTCTTTTAGATCTAGACCATTATAATTTGGACCCACGATGATCGATGGTGTAGATCTTTCTCTTTTTCCATCGATTAATGTGGAGATTTCTAGCCCTTGAGAGTGAACGTGGTGGCTTCTTTTGATTCTGCTTTAATAATTGTCACATCCCCAAGTTAATAAAGATGATTACTATGCATTTCATGAGCATGCATGATTGTTTTCAAGTATTTACATAATTTATTGCACTTGAAAAATCTTAAAACACAATGTTAAACCTACACTTCAAATTTAACTCCATATCAAAACTAAAACAAATGCTACTGAAGTTCCTCTGAAAATAATTTATTAAAATACTATATTAATTATCATGAATTAATATAATATTCCCCAATTTTTTGGGATTGGTTTCAACCCTCAGAAAATTCAAACACAATTCAATGTCACATTTTATGTTTGAATTTAAACTGCACAATATATCATATGAACAATAAGGTCTAATAATTTTTATGGTCATTAGACCTGCCTAGGAACACCTCTGAATTATTTTAGAATTTATAGAATTTTATTTCTATTTTTAGAGCCTTAGTCAAACAGGTTGCTTCTTGGTCAAATCTGGAATTCAAAATCCCTAGCACTGTTCATTCGGTTCAAACCGAGCTCGAGTCCAATCGGGCCTAACCGATTTGGCTGAACCAACTAACCGAACTGGCCAAACCTGAGTCCAACCCCACCGCGTTCTACCTCTAGCACGCTGGGCCCACGCACAGGGTCGTCTTCTTCGTTTTGCTAGCACGCGCGCAGAGTGGCTTCGCTACGTCATGGCCGGGCTCTACCCTCATGCCCAGGGTCGCCGTCAATCCACCGCACGAACCAGCCAACCCAGGGCATCGCCACTCAACAGTGTTCCCATTTTCTTCTTCTTCCTGGGTTAAAACCCCCTCCATGCCCATCTTTTTCCCTCACTTCTCCTCTGTTAACTGAGAGGAGGGAAGCTTGCTCGAGCTCATCTTTTCGGTAAGATCCTTGCCGAAAGATCTCTCAACTCCTACATTCCTTGCTGTCCCCATTTTTGCTAATGCGCGGTCTTATTTCTACTCGTAGCTCACGAGACATGATTGTGCCATTGGAGCTTCTAGAGCGCGCACCGAGCGACCCTTTTTTGGCCATCTTCATCTCCGGTGAGAACCTAAGCTTTTCTTGCGCGTCATTTTGTGTCCATTAACACGACATTACTTTCCCCTCAACCAATTTGGCTTATGCACCATAGGAACACTAGAGTTTGGACCTTGCCCCTTCTTGCTAGCCAAAACCCTATTCATCATCCATTGTTAATCGGGTAGGTCATTTACTGATTCCATGTAATTACACTATCTACTTAGCCTCCTTAATCTTTTCGGCATCCTCATTGCCCTTCGTTTTGTGCCTAGTATCCTACCCTCATGAAGCCGAGCGCCGCCATCGCCATTGCCGTCGACAAACAACCACCGAGCTCCTCCAGTCTCTCCTTCACTTTGGTAAGCTTCAGTGTACCTCTCAGTAGCTCATGCATGCACTAAGTTGCACTTGTCTCGTCGATTTGGCACATGCACAAGTGGCCGTAGAGTAGCTACCGCTCACCACTGACTCGCCGCCATTCTAGGCCGGTTTAGACGTCGCCGCCACTACTAGGAGGTGCGCAAAGCTCTGCGCTTTTCATTTGTGCCCTTGGCCGGCACCGCCATGGCCGGGAACGCTGGCAAGGATCCGGTCAAGCCGAGCTCTTCTTGTCGGATCGTCCGATAATGAAAGCGGCGGCGCCATTAGAGTTAAATGCAATGATTAGTTATTAATGACTCAATCACTGTCGGCAAATCAGCAGTTAAATGGGTTAATAATGATTAGCACTTAATGGCCCCGAGTCTATTACATGTGGGCCTAGCCCCCTTTAAGTGTGCTGAGCACATGAACCGTGAACTAGGTTCATACACCTCAGTCAATGACGTGTTGGGCCCACCAGTCGGTTTTAACCGGAATTTAAAAGGAAAATGAAAAGTAACACTGTGCACTAGACCCCACCTGTCATAGGCTATGGCTAGCTAGCACATGATAAGAAAAAGTAATAAAAGCTTAATAAAATTCGAAATGTATTAATCTGCACACTCAAAATGTGAATAACTTCAAAAATACATAACTAATTCATCTCAACTCCAAAATAGTTGAAACCAATGCTATTAATTTTCATTTTTAATGAAATTTATATTGAAATTGGTTTCAAACATGTCTCTATAGCAGAGAGTATTATTTTGGAAATTGATCCATAACTCTATTATTTTTACAATAGAAAAAGGTGATAATTTTAAAAATGCATAACTAATTCATAAAAACTCCAAATGAGATGAACACAAATGATTTAGACTTGTAATAATATCCCTATTTATCTGTATAATTCTTGTATCCCCAACAGTTTTACAAATTTTCACCAAATAATTAAATTACATGAATTAAGACATATTGGAATCTAAAATTCAAATTGCTATAACTTTCACATAATAACTCCAAATGAAAATTTTCTTTCACCTAAATTCATATGAAATCATGCAATAGCCACTGTAGGAAAATCATGCATTTTTTAGCACTTTGATTTATGAAGTATTTCTTGGTGTTTATTGATATCGTTAATTCTATAGATTCCGAGGCTATTGATATTGACTCCTACGCCACCGAGAGTGAACAACTGAACTATCAGCAAGGCAAGCATTATTTGAACTTTCTTTGCATCATGTTTGATCCCAGTTTTGGTTAAGTTAGTGCAATGATAATTGCTTGCATGCTATTTTGATAATGTCGATATTTTTGTGATGTGTAGAATAGTTATATCCTATTCATTGAGGTTAATCTTGAATTATTCCAGTACCACATGCTTAAGATAGGAATGTGTGAATTATATTGTTCGAGTTTGCTTAGCCATGCAAGTCTAGAAACGGTAGTTTGATTGTCGGGAATAACCCGACAATTATGGGAAGCACTCACTTTCTTATATTCATTTTATTTCAGATCTTCGTATCTATTTTATGAGATAATTTTTGTCCTTTTAAATGAGTTTTGTGGTCTGGACAAGTGATTGCTAGTGAGGGTGCCTTCGTGCACGAGATCGGGTATGTGGATGTCTTGTTCGGACCATTAAGGACCGAACTTTGGTAACATTGTTGATTCAAGTACACTCGTGCTACCACATGCGGGATATGGGTACTGTACGGTCAAGTAGGGGGAATGTTTTATTGGGTGAAGTCTCATGGTGGTGTAAGGGCACTTGTGTTGATCATTTGTCCGTAGGAGCCGATGTAATTTTCTATAGTGTGTAAATGAGTACCATTTCTCATCATTTACATTACATCGGTATTTCCAATACAACTTGTGAGCCCCCTAGCAAGTGCTATCAGTCGCTTGTACTAGGAAAGGAAACATCTCACATGGGGGACCTAACTCAATAGAATTTTCTTGCCAAAAATGACTGTATCTCGATTCTCCCCAGCCGGCATACCAAAGGAAATGTGTCATTATTCCGGAGGCTTACGGGCTAATCGAGTCATGTAGGTAAAGTAGTACACCTATGCAGAGATAAATCTATTCAAATAGCTGTGTCCATGGTTATGGACAACCGCTTGAGTTCGGGAGTTACTATCGTTAGACTTTGTATTTTAATTATGGGTAAAATCGGTATTCGGCATGAATGGGATGTTCATACATTTTGTTGTATCAAAGTGGGCTGACACTTTGGTGTTTGTTTGATTCATTTATCATTCAATTTATCACTTATTCATATGCTTTACTTCTACTTCAAATCTGTTTTTAAAATGGCAATTGATAAACTAGTATGTGTAGGTTGAAAATTGTTGCGTCTTGCGCAAAACTAAGCTAATATGAGCCATCCTTTGGAACAACCTCTAGCATAACTAATTTTTATTTGTGTAAGACTTGCGAGTACATTTGTATTCAACCCAGATGCTGCAATTTCAGGTGAGGAAGACTTTGAGCCCGATGAGCTCGTTAGTGTTGATTTAGGCGATACTGACGAGTAGTGCTATTATTTAACTCTCAGTCGGTTGCCGATGGGTTGTGGGGCATACCATGCTAGACTTTTGGTTTATTTATATTGCTTCCACTGTTACTTCATGATCTTATTTGAATTTGGCCGGTTGGCCACTTGTAATAGTTGTAGACTTGAATTATTATGATGTATGTCTTTTGAACTATGAATGTATGAATGTTGTATGGATGTGATCAATGCTATATGTGAGTTTGGGGCATGTTGTTTGCTGATCTTGGGAGCCAACATGATCTCATGCTCGCTGTCCGTGGCTTCCAATTTAACTCACTAAGTGTAGTGCTTGGACTATTGGAGAACCGATTATCATGTAGTGCTCGCGAGGTGCAACGCGCATGATTGTCAGGGCTCTAGTTTCGGTCAAGCCTCTCGCTTAGAGGGAGTTAAGCTGGAATCCATTCACAGGAGACCCAGAGTTATCTCCATAAGGCTGGGAATGCCTTGGTCTTACGGAAATAACCCAAGGGTCTCCACAATAATTCGAATTATAGTTATTGGAATTTGTATTGAAATCAAATTGCTACTTTTATTTTATTTTTTATTCCAAATTTTAGTTTTTTTGTATTAGTATACAAATCTATTTGCCAAATTTTGTTTTTTTTCCAAATTATAATTATTTGGGGATTTTACTTAAGAATTCGCATGGAAATAAAATTGCTAATTTATTTATTTTT
Source organism: Phyllostachys edulis (assembly GCA_036346405.1). Classification (NCBI taxonomy): domain Eukaryota; kingdom Viridiplantae; phylum Streptophyta; class Magnoliopsida; order Poales; family Poaceae; genus Phyllostachys; species Phyllostachys edulis. The sequence goes on along the minus strand of CM070556.1, from coordinate 23,700,340 downwards.
ATTCTAAATTTCAGTTTTATTGTACTTGACATAGACTATTTTACTTAGGAATTCGTATGGAAATCAAATTTCTTATTTTATTTTATTTTTTATTCCGAATTTTAGTTTTAATCAAATTGATATGGACTCTTTCTTTTAATCTAGACCGTTATAATCTGGACTCACACGATCGATGGTGCAGATCTTTATCTTTTTTTTACTGATTAACGTGAGAATTTCTAGCTCTTGAGAGCGAACGTGGTGGCTTCTTTTAACTCTGTTTTAATAAGATAATAGATTCCCATCTTATTATTGTGCACCTTCTTTTTTTGAACTAATATTTACTATGCGCTGTTGATGCACTGCTTGGTTCAGCTGCATTGGGTTACTAGTAGATAAGCCCAGGCACTGTCCTACTAAATACTGTGACCTGTGCTACTCTGCCAATGAGGTAACTGTGATGAGCTTCTCAATTATAAAATTTGATGAGATAAAAAGCATCCGCAGATTCGCAATAGATGAATATAATGTTCATCTGGAAAGTTGCCGTGCCATTGATCATAAGCAATATTCAAGCTTTAACCTGCTACAGATAGGATGGCCAAGTTGTACCACGAGTCATGAGTCATGTGGCTTATCTTCTGCAATCTTTTGCAAGTTGCCTTGCATGGTTGTCACTCCTACTACAGTTTAATCATCTATAGTTAGAGAGAAAGGGAAGAGTAGCAGGCAGAAAGGAGTCCTTCCTTTTTTTTGCTCTATGGTGGCTGCTTCAGATGTGTAGCTTTCATGGAGAGAATTTACTCGTCAAAAGCCAAGCTGGATCAACAGTGTCTTCTTTGGAAAATCAGCAGGCTACAGAAGGAGTGTCCCAGAATTGAGAGACAGTTCTATTCAGAGATTAGTACCCAGACCACTTTTTCTCCGGTAGCTTAGTAGCTTGTTCCCTCATGACGAATTGCTCGGTTCAACTGTAGTTCTTTGGCTTCACTTGCGTCTTACTGACTGACTGGTGGTATCTACTTCTGCTTTTCTAATAGTACAACACATTTTTGTTGAGTCTGAGTGTGTTATGAATTTCCTTTCGTACTCTAACTTACACAGTTCTACTCTTATACTGAGTCTTTTATATACCACTATAAATGTATCTATATAGTTCATAGAAAAGAGCAAGTGTTTCATTGTAAACATCTCTTCATATAGTGATATTGTCTTCGTGCATCCGTGGTTTTTCTAAAAGAGTTTTCCATGTAAAATTTGTGTCTTCCGTTTCTATTTTTCTGTGCATTATTTACAATAAATGGTATCAGAGTTTAGGAGATTCGATCGGGAAAAAAATCGTCGGATCGGCTCTGCTCGCATCCCACGAGTTGTCCATGTGCAAGGAGGGGACAACCGCCTACGCATGTCAAATCAGATCGGAAACAGTTTACAAGACCAAAGCAAACTCAATCTGTTCATGACTTCCCAAACATGCGTCAAGTCCGAAGCAAAGTTCGAGTCGCGTAATCCCGAAGAGCAGAAGTGGTCGGCCAGTTCGTCTGCCCAGTACCGAGCCGTCCATGACAGCCAAATAGCAAATCCATCCAAAAGTGTTATGTGCACACAGAAGTCTACTAGCAAGCTAGCAAGATCTTCATTGCTTTGAGTGCATGGAAGTGTACCAAGGAAGTCACAATTTATTGCTAGGTACACACATAATTATACCAGCAAATTCTAGATTTCTTCTGTATTGTGACTTTGAAGTATGATCTTCCACAGCTGGATCGAGACACGAGGTTTTCTCTATAGCAATTCAAGATGCAAGCTGTTCTTGCACAACTCGATTTGGATGGCGCTTTATTGGGGATCACTACTACAAAAAGGCTAATACTAGACGTCTCATCACAAACGGTTGACCAAAACCGTCTGTATTACATGCCATCAACCGTCTGTGATAATTGTCGACTTCACAGACCATTTTTAATTTGGAAGAAGTGCATTCTACCTCCTCAAGTATCGACATGCGAACACCTAACCCCCCTGAACTAAAAAATCGTCCCTTTGACACCCCTAAGTTGCAAAACCGGACAACTACCCCCTCTGGCTGTTTCGTGCGGTGGTATTGCTGATGTGTCGTTCGGGTGGCCCGGTTTTGCCACATAGGCCAATGTGTGGGCTAGGTGAGCTGGCAATCATTTTTTATTTATTCTTTGGCGCAAGATCTTGAACATCCCAGCCATCCACGTAACCATCCAACTAAAGAAACTGAGAAAAGTGCGGCGAAAGATGACGGATGGTGCTCGGTCGTGGGGACGACAGCATTGCTAGCTGCGGCCAGCACGGCGTGAGGGTCGAGGTGGAGGGAGGCTGAGGCGGGGTTGGAGGCGATGCGCTCGTAGGAGGGGCACATGAAGAGGGTGGTGGCGGGGAGGTGCATGTAGAAGGGGTGCGCCGTCTTGAGTGCGCACAGCTCAGCGAGCTCCTTGTGCAGCCGGCGGTTCTCCTCTGTAGGACCGGAAAGGCGCCTAGAGGGGGGGGTGTGAATAGACGCTTTCTTTATTTTTCACCTCGATCGAACTCAACACTACTTTCACTCCGATAGCTATAAAAGCTATAAAGATCTGTATACAAGCACAGTGGATGACCTGTGTTGAATCCAATCAAACCCCGAAGCAAAAGACTCAAAACAAGGAGATCAAATCCTCGGGCCTGGTCTGACCGACGGCTATCGCGTGGTCAGACCGGTGGCTTACACGCGGTCTGACCGGACCTGACCAGAAACAGTGTAGACAACCCGAAATCCAAAACGAAAATCGATCTAACTTTTGATCTACACGATAAAACTTGACCAAACTTGAGACACACCTTCCTAAGGATATTAGGAACCTATTGCAAGCAATGATTGTCCAGATCTATGCCAAAGTCCTGACCTTTTCCATTTGAACGAAGGCGGTTTCAAAACCGGGCAAAAACGAAAACGAGATCTAGAAACTTGCTCGTGGTTGAATGATGATCTAGATGATCCTAGATAGGTTTCCACATGTCACAACAAGTAAGATCAAGAGTAGAAACCAAGCAAAAACTCGTGGATCAAAGGATGACTCAGAATGACCAAATAGAGATGAAGAACACAAGAAAACTCATCTTTGAGAAATCATGCACGGATTGATTTGAGATTGAGAGGGTTTACAGCCACTCCATCCATGGAGGACAAGAGCTCAATCCATGAGCACTCACTCAACTCATCTCTCTAAAAAACCCTAAGCCTCTCCTTTCCTCTCTAAGCCCTAAGACAAACTAGGGTTTTGCAAATGAAGTGCTTGGAGGCTACTTGACAACAGTCCCTCCTATTTATAGAGAGGCCTAGCTTCTAGAAGAGTTAACCCTAATGGGCTCCTGTTAAGGCCCAACACAAATGGGTCACACACGCACATATTTTAAAGCGCCATCTTCACTTGTCTTGACCTAATCCGCTTCTCCAACACACCGTCTTGCGCCGCGGGTTTGCAAAAGGTCACTAAGGTAGTACTTGGTGAAATTACCAAAATACCCCTTCTCGATCTTTTTCGAAGACCGGGTCCGAACTGCGTGAGGCACTCCCATGCTTCGCCACGTGTAGGTTAATCCAGCGGCTCTCATCATGTCGGCAACTCTCACCCATCCGGCCCCGCCGAAACCACCAAGACACTTGCACTGACCCCCGTGCCGCTTGATCCAACCCGTCGCACCGAACTGCCCCTTCGGTCACCTTTGTCCAATTTGCGCCATGCTTGAGTCCACTGACCTCACCCAACATCCTTGATCGTTCTGGACCTCAGCTCTCCAAGCTTAGTCCCGATCATCCTTGCCGTTGACCGTCGTTGACCTCCAAGCGTCCTGCACAACAAATAGACAAAGAAATCGAATCCGGCAACAAGTTCTTCACAACTTGACCCACGTTAGTGAAAACATGCTTCATGCAACACATATACACTGAAGCCTAAGTCCTTGACTTAACGAAAAACTCATCGCAACAATTTGGACGATGAATCAGCACAAATTCGGTCAGACTACCACTATTGCCGGTCTGACCGATCCATTGCCAGTCTGACCGTTGACTGAAAGCCGGTCTGACCGCCCCCTGGGACTTAGCCAAAATTCCACTTGAGGCATGGCCGGTCTGACCACCAAAGTGGCCGGTCAGACCGCTAGTGACCTGACAGAACTGACACTTTGCCAAAAACGCTTGATTTGACAAACCGTAAAAGCCATTGCCAATTGTATCATCATCCTAAGATCATGCACATATCCCCGTGATATCCACATCCTCCGTGAGCATCTTGCAGCAGCGCTTCAGGTACAGGCCGTGTGCTGAGAGCTCCAACAGAAAGGAGCCCATGCTGTCGTTGGGTGACGACGATAAGGCCGCCGCGATCGGGTCACCCTGCCCATCCTCCTCCTGTTCCTTCATCCTCGCCACGTCTGCTGCCATCGACGGCGCCCGGTTCACGACAAACTCGCATGCTGACACCTCCGAATGCCTTGCTAGGAAACAAGAACGGCACAGTCACGACACCATTTCACATTGAAAGCAAAAGCAACTAAACACACAAGACCCCACTCACCTCCATCGGAAGGCCACCGGAGTCCAAGGCTTGACACAAGGCTAAGCCGCACCGACGGCTCCGGAGAGGCAGTAGCCGCCAACTCCTCGCTCCCACCCCCTTTTGATTGCTCATGCCACCACACTTGGGGACGACAAGGATGGCGTGTCGACAGTCGCCGGGAATGGATCCGGTCATAGGGATGAAGCGGACGACATCCTCAACATTCGCCAAGAATGGATATGGCCATAGGGACAACACCAAATCCGACCGTAGGAGGACATGAATGGTGTCTCGATGGCTACCAAGACCGAAACCAGCTGCAGGAGGAGGGGGACGGCCGTTGGGATCGGATCCAGCCGTGCGAAGGACATGGATGACATCTGACAGCCGTCGGGACCAGAATCAGCCGTAGGAAGGATAGGGATGGCATCCTCGACGGCCGTCGGGACCAGATCTGGCATCAGAAGGACGAGATGGTGTCTTGCTCGATGGCTTCCTCTACGAGATTCGCCTACCGGAATAGCGCCGTGGACGAAGGAGGAGACGCGGAAGTTGGGTCGGCCCTCTTCGGTGAAGGAGGCCTAGTGGACGAACTCCGCGGTGCCGGCATCGTGGACGCGGTCACAGGAGATGCAGACGAGCCGCCCGAGTTGGGGTCCGATGCCACCGCGCCCTCGCCGCACGACCAGCACATTGACTCCATCGTGCGTGCGGCAAGATTAACTGTAGCTTGAAGATGGGTAGGTAGCGCCTGGGTGGGATGGGATGTGGAGGCGGCGTCAGGTGGGATGGAGAGCGGTCTGGAGGGAGGAGGCGCTATGAGGGAGCTGTCGGCCGAGTGAATGGATAAAGGAAAAGAAATGGCGAGAGTGAAGCAATGGGGAAAAGAAGAAGCCAGCTCACCTAGCTGACCTGGCGAAACCGGACGCCACATCAACAATACTACCGCACAAAACAGCCGAACGGGGTAGGTTGTCCGGCTTTGCAACTTAGGGGTGTCAAAGGACCGATTTTTTAGTTCAGGGGGATAACTGTCCGCATGTCGATACTTGAGGGGGTAAAATGGACTTCTTCCTTTTAATTATAACCACGTATGATAATATCGCTATAGCTCCTCGGTGAGTTTCTTTGTCGCCCGTTGAGTTTCTTCGTCGCTGATGCGTCTCTTCGTCGCATCAATGCCGCTTCGGCTCCCTGATGCATCTCTTCGTCTCACGTGCTGAATTTATTCCTTGTTTTATAAAATGGATCATCCGCCATCGAAGATGATCATCCCCACATATAACTCTAAAGCAGAAATGGCTCCCTCTTCTGTTTCCTTGTCGTCGGCATTGATGGCCTACCTGGCCATACTCTACGAGCACCTCTCCAGCCATACGTTGGCGAATGCTATGGAAGGACACTATTTCAACAATGTCTTCACTCCTCTGTCTGAGGATTTGCTGGAGCAGGTGACAGCCACCTTCCGCCGTCTTGTCATCCTCCTCCACCGCGTCTTCCAAGTGATCTCCCACTTCCGGCGAGTTTACTACGTCATCGACGTGGTCCTCCACAACGACGTTGCATGTCTCCAGGAGGCTTGCTGTCACTTGGACTGCTTAATCGAGGCGGCGGGCGACCGAGTCGACCATGCCGAGACCCTCAAGCAAGGGAAGAGAGCCTATGGGATCAATTCTTCTTGATTCAATAGTTTAAGGGTCTTCGGGAGACACCCGAACGAGCGCGCCAGTAGGTGGATGTATTTTGGGCTTCGTTCGCTGATGATCATGAGCCGTCCGATGCCGACGCCGCCGCCTATGAAGTTTTGAAGACGTGGATGGCAGCCTACCTCCGCCACTAGAAAAACTTTGTTTATTTAGGTTTCTACTTTTTTAATATTTGTAAGAAGCGACTAGCCACGCTGTTTGGCCATATGTAAATTCCAAAATAAAAAAAATCAGCAGTATTTAAATGACAAAATTTCAGCAGTATTTCATAAAAGAACCGTCCGTGATATGGTCTTATATCATAGATAGTTTCATAATAGAACCATCCGTGGTATGGTCACATATCACAGACAGTTCCATAATAGAATCATCTGTAATATGAGACCATGTCACAGACAGTTCTATTATGGAACCGTCTGTGATAAGTATCACTCTTTATTAGTAGGAGCCCGCTAGGGTTTGCACCCTAACTCGTCACTCCCCAGTGCCCTTACTCTCATCTCCCCTCCCTACCCGAGTGCCCCCGACCTCAAAGCCGCCGCCCGACCCCGTCGCCGACGCCACCCTTCTTCCCATCGTCGTCGGTTGTAACACCACAGTGTACTGCACAAGACACTCGTACGATCAAGGTAGTCAGAGTTGAGATCCTAAGTTGGATCGATTTGCCTCCGGTAGGATTGAATAGTAGAATCGGCGATTCTACGGAATTGTAAAAATACACATATTTAACATCTATACTATAAGTTTGTATGATTCTTATATGGTTTACCACTTACTTATAACCGAAAAAGGGACAAAGCACTCTTTATCGCACAGCAGAAAAGCATAATGGTACTGACATAATGGGTGATATAGTTCTAAACTACAGGAGAACAGCCAATGACCATGACTAGTTTACTACAATTACATGAGAAATGTTCACAACTCTAATTGCAACACTTGCATGTTCCTTAAAAGCAGCTAGACATACTCTAGGAACAAAAATAGCTTATCATTATCAAGCTCAAGATTGCTCATGTCATAATATAGATATTTGTACTAGCATTACCACACTGATATTTATAGTTTTATTCTCAGAAATTAATATCAACAAATTTTGCTCTAAAACAAAATATCAGCAAACCCTGGCCTCTAAAAAAATAAAATAAAATAACAAAATTTGCAATTTTTTTTTGCCCAAACGACTCTACCACGATTTTTTTTTCTGCGATTCTACACGATTCTATGCGATTCTACTCTTTGGATCATGACTCTAACACAATTCTACCTGATTCCGATTCACGGTGCGATTTGGATCGACAGGCTGTCGTGGGTTCGTAGAATTGTAAGACTCTAAGAGTAGGACCGCGATTCTAACTACCTTGCATACGATAAGAGTGTCTTGTGCAGTGTTACTATCGTGCCACAACTACGGTGACGCTACCTTCCCCTCTTCCTCCTCCCCCTAGCATGCGCGACCCCGACTACCTCTCTACTCTGACCTTCGCTGGCAACATCTCCACCGACCTCGGCCTCGGCTACCTCACCATCGACACTAGCGATGTCGAGGTAAGTTAGATCTATCACCTATCGGTTTGTGTTGTTCGTACATATTCATGTGAACCGAGCTACAATGTGGGCTACCTTGTCGGTTGATGGTCGGTTTGGACACCCTTGGCCTTGCTGTCTTGCTGTCTTACCCTCTGTGACTGCTGGCTGGTTGGATGGATGGATCTAGAGGTGGGGAATGGGGTTATGTTCGGGTGTGACTGCTGGTGCTGCTAGTGTGGATAGAAATATTTGTATGCCCTGTGTGATTTGTCTATGCCTAGCACTAGGAGGTATTGCAAATTAGTATTTGTATGCTCTGTTGAACTGCTCAATGATGTTAATAGTCTTATGCTGAATTTGAGTTGATAATTAGTTCATATTTGAGCTCTAATGAATTGCTAACTGCTATCACTTTGATCTTCAGTTTATCAGTTTGAGGCCCAGTAGTTTGGGGCTTCCTCCTCCCTGGACTCAATTTAGTTTCATGCTTGAGCCTGTTTTGGTTTACTGATGTGAGTTGATTATTTACTGATGTGGGTTAATTTATTGATTAGGCATGGTAAATAAAATGGATGTGGGTTAATGCATGGTGGAGGTGTTGTCGCTGGTATTGAGTCACACTGAGGTAACTACTCCCCTCTACTCTCTATCGCTTTCCCTCCCCTTGCTCTGTGATGTAAACTGAGGGCTATTGGTGTATGTGCATTATGTGCATCTTGCTTAGTTCATGCTGTGGGTTTGGACGGGGCAAAACATCAGTCTGTACACATAGAAATTTTTGTACATGTAACTAATCTTATGGTATATTCCTATATAGTATTCTGCTTTTGAAAGTTGCAATTAACTTTTCAGATTTGTAAAGGTTAGGCTAATTTGTAAAGCTGCAATTAACATACAAATTTCTGGAATTTTTACCTAGCTTATGCCTCTGATCATCAATTATTTATTACTTGGTGTGTATTCTATTCTAAAACAAGACCAAATGAGTCAAAAACTACTACAACACCTCTTCACCTGTCTCTCGCCATTCATTTTACCTTTGTTTGTGTAACCGTGTTCATGCTGGTTAAGTTCTCCTCCCTTGTGTCCCAGATACGTCCTACTATTCTATTCTTGATCTCTTCTTTATAAAGTCTCCAAGTAGTGGCTACTTGTGCCTTTAAAACCAACTTCATATATGTATATACATATATATTGTTAAATAGTCTGACCACTTTAGGAAGTCGTGAGGAGGATGAGATAGCATGGACAGACAACGTCATCGATGTGCAAGTTTATGAAGCATGCTTCATAAAGGAGGCGCATGGACAGGAGGCCGTGGTGGATGCCTCATCCTCACGCACTCCTAAAGTGGCTAGTTGTATGTATAATATATATATATATATATATATATATATATATATATATATATATATATATATATATATATATATATATATAAAGCCGATTTTAAAGGCACAAGCAGCCACTGCTTGGAGACTTTATAGAGAATATATATCACAGACGGTTTCATCTACAAACCGTTTGTGATAGTCAGCTATCATAGACGGTTCTGAGTTAATAACCGTCTGTGATAGTCTGCATCACAAACGGTTCGAAAACCGTCTGTGATGACCATGGGTCATTACTGACCCATAAACTCAGATGGCTCAGGGAACCATCTGTGATGATGTTTTTGAACCGTCTGTAAAGACCTTTTCTGTAGTAGTGGATCGACAAGATGCCCATTGCATGGTCACTTGAGAAGAAGCAAAGAAAAAATCGTAATTGCTTATCTCAGATTAATCTTTATCTATCAAATAATATTCTGCATGAGGTTTTGAAGAAGAGTATTGCCGCATTATGGTTGAAACTGGAACATATTTTGTAACCAAAGATCTGACCAGTGTGATGCATTTGAAGCAGAAACTTTATTCGCACAAGATGGCGAAAGGAGAGTCATTATTCAACCATCTGATAGCGTTCAAATAAGTAGTCTCAAATCTCGAGTCTATGGGGGTAAAATATGATGATGAAGATTTGGGTCTTACTTTTTATGCTCCCTACCTAGTTCATACTCTACATTTAGAGATACTATTCTATATAGCCGAGATGCTCTTACACTTAATGAAGTCTATGAAGCATTGTATGTGAAGAAAACTATGATTCATGGTTCCAAATGAAAGTTCAAATTCAAATGCAGAAGGCCTGATTGTCCCTTGTAGACACCATGAGAGGAGTTTAAACAACGATTCAAGAGGCAAAAGCTCAAGTAGAAATTACAAAGATGGATCAAAATCTATATACAGGTACAAGTCACGAAAGTTTTGCAAGAAATATTGGCACGACATATCTGAGTGCTGGTGGGTAAAGAAAAAGGAGAAAATGGATAACAATTTCAAGAATGATCAATAAGAGGATGATGCTAAATCCACCGTTGTTACTAAGCAAGAATCTAATAGAGATGTTCTCGTTGCCTTTGTCGGTAATTCTAGAGCTGGTGATGAGTGGATTCTTGATATAGCATGCACTTTCCACATGAGTCCTAACTGAGATTGGTTCATGAATTATGAAGTTACGCTAAGTGGTTCTATGTTGATGGGTGATAATTCACCATGCAAGATTGCAGGTATTCGTTTTATCCATATCAAGACGTTTGATGGCACCATTAGAACTTTGTCGGATGTTCGACACATTCTAGGTTTGAAGAGAAATCTTATCTCGCTGAGTACTATTGATACTAATGGGTACAAGAATTCTGGTGGAGGTGGAGTTCTCAAGTTCTCCAAAGGCTCTCTTGTTGTGATGAAATGTGATATGAAAGCTGTCAACTTATATCATCTGTAATGTACTACAATTTCGAGTAATGCTATTGTTGTCTCAAATAAATCATCCAATTTTGATGCTACTAATCTTTGGCATATGTGTATGGGACATATTGTAATATCCTAATTTTCTGAGCTTTAAAAATCCTTTGAATAGTTAGTAGGATAAAATTCACCATTTGCTTTTATTTGAATTTAATTCAAAAGCTTAAATATGGACTTTGTACACCAAAAAAAATTTAATATGATTAAAATCAACATCAGCAATGTTCAAAACTATTTTATTTGGGTTCTTTGGGCTTGGATATATTTTCCAAATTTTTCTGGAATTTTTCCAAGTTCATTTGCTATTTTCTATTGCTTATTTGGATTTCTGGTATTTTCTTAAAAAGAAAAAGTATTTAAATCTCAGATAATTCCTTTGGGCCGAAACCCAAACCCTTTCCAAGTTGGTCGATCATTTATGCAACCCATTCGTTTTCATTGTCGGATCACCGCATGGCGCCCGTCTTCTTTGTTGTGTGGGCCCGCCGAGGTCATCGTCTCCGTTTCAGTTTCATCCTCGCGGAGCCACGCGCGCCCGTCCGCCATTGTTAAACCTCCAAGCTCCTTACGACAACGGAGGTTTCCAACTGAATTTCTTCTAGAAAACGCGCCGAATCTTATCCCTTATCTCTATCGCGCCCGAATTTGGTAAAATCAAATCCCGTATCGGCCTCTATCTCCAAGAATTTCAGAATTTCCTCTCGTGTTCATCTCGGATACGATTTGGGGATTTCTTATCTCCTACCGCCCGGACCCTATAAATAGGACCCCTGGGTTCGCAATCGTCCCGGCAATCCAAAGCCACCACCCGTTGAGCCCCAATCGCCCTAGCGCCGCCGCGATTCGAGTTTTAGGGTTTTTGCTGCCGTCGGTGAGAACTTGAATTGCGCCGCTGCCAGTGCCGCCGCATCGTCACCGAGGGCACCATCGTGATCGGCATCACGTGGGCTACATCCAGGACCCTTCCCTATCGCCGGAGCCTCACCGGAGGCCTCGTCTGACAACACCTGAACCTCACCGCCGCTTGGAGCTCGCCGCCGGCCACCACCGTCCACCTCAACCACCTGGGAGTGCACCAGGAGGTGCACAATAGCCTCAGCTACGCGCTGGTACCATCCACACCCGCCGGAGCGCCGCCGTTCGCCGTGTCGTGCGTGACCGAGCCCTCGCCGTCGCCGATCTGACGTGGCGAGCCACATCAGCAGCCACCTCAGCCTCCGCGTCTACGTGTCGCATACGTGGCGCCGTGTCAGCAGACACGTGTGCGCCCGCGTGTCGGTTCAGCCAAATCAGATCCAATCGGTTCGGTGGACTCGGTGCACCGTGGACCGTCTCACTGACGTGTGGCTCCCACATGTCAGATTTTATTTTTAATTCTTTAATTCCGAGCGCTGACGTCATCGTTGCGCAATAATCTAATTTTTCTTTTAAGAAATAATTCGGAATAATTCAGTTTTAGGGTTTTCTTTTAGATTCAAACTTCCCAAGCCCATATCTTTTGCATCCGAGCTCTGATTGAGCCCATTCAAATTTCTAAATTCATCTAAATTCAAGATCTATCTATCTAAGATTTTTATTTAATTTTTGGAGTTTGTTTTGCCTCTGTTTTTATTTGTTTTGTTTGTTTGTTTTGCTTGCGAGTAGACGTCGATACTTCGGGAAGGTTTGAAGAAGAAGGAGCACCTCAAGAGCAAGATCAGTACTTAGACCTATTCCAAGGCAAGTTATACCTTTGATCATATTGAACCCAGCTTTTGGGATTAGTTAATATCCAGTTTGTTATGACCTCCTTGTCTAATTGTATGCCATAATCTTTTGTCACCCTAGTTTGGTTCATTTAGTTGGTGCTATTGTATTACCAACGAGGGATGGTTAGATGCGATTAGATTGCTTAGCCATGCTACGAGTCATCATCTCATGTAAGTTGCAAATATAAACTCGTCTAAGTGACTATGGAACTATGTGATAGAAACTGTGTGCTCTATGTGCTATTACTCATTGATGGCATATGTTGTACTTAACCAACAGGGTGGGAAAGGATTTAAACGGAGGCAAGTGGACTGTGTGATATTTTGGTGGAGCTATGTGCGTGGGCTTAATAACCTATGTGCATAGGGATTTGTAGTTTATTTGGAAGTCTTGCCTTGGTCAATTAAGGACTTAACTTTGTGCGCCATTGAACTGAGCCTCTCGTACAACCACATGCCTGGTGTAGGACGGGCCTAACTTAGTAAGTTATGGAGTCTTGACATTGATTACTCAGGTTGTAGGTTAGGCTGTGGGCGTGGGTGGAGGTGTGCTACCAAGTAGTCACATCACGGGGTGGTTCACTGTGTCCCTGTCCAACGGTGTGTGTCGGACTGACTTGACTTCCTGTGTGGGGTTGTCTGGCGGTTTGTAAGCACACTGGGAGTGTCAATGTCGAGATGAAGTTTCTGAACTGTTTTGTTATGGCTAGTGCTAGCTACACTAGTTGTATCTTGTGGGTAAAGTGTACAACCTCTGCAGAGTGTTAAACAATCTATTCGAATAGCCGCGTCCGCGATCATGGACATGCTCGGGGATTTCACACGAGGGGTAGATTTTCATAAAACCTTGGAAAGGGAGCTGTGTGACCTAAGTCATATGGCTATGTGAATAACTTGATTAGGCTATGTGTCTTTGTGAAAACAAATGATAAAACTTATTATTGTCTATTTGTTTTGAATTATGCTTTCAATCTATTACTTGTATTTCAATTGCAAATGCTGCATTTCTGCAAAAGAACCACAGAAGCCATTCCTTTGGAATAAGCCTGCATCTATAATTGCATTTCTATGTTATGACTTGTGAGTATGGTGTGTACTCATGCTTGTTGTAAAACATGCAACAGAAGAGGAGGAGTCTTCACCGCTTTCGAGGAGGAGTTCATCGAAGGTGCTTGATCGTAGGGTCTTGATCGATCGGTTACTGTGGTGAATTGATGGGATTCCGCTGAAGTTTCTTCGTTCAGCTGCTATTTTATTTCTTTGCTAGCCCTGCGTGGCTTAATAATTGTAAACTCGACTATAAGGTCAAAACAACTATTTATTACCAAAATTACTCGTTTATGTTATTAATCGCTTGTGTGGATCGATATTCACCTGTGTTGACACCGTGTGCACTAGCGTGATCCTGGACTGGTGCATTATACACAGAGGGTCCAGAATTGCATATTTTGGGTCCTGACACATATGAGTGAAATTGACATGATGGAGTTATGCAAAAGAGGACTCCTTGATGGTCAAAGTATCGACAAGTTGAGTTTTGTGAACATGTTGACCATCGTTGATGATTATTCAAAAAGAGTTTGGCCATATTTTGTGAAGCACAAATCGGATGTTTTCAAGACATTCAAGGAGTAGAAGAATATGATTGAAAAATAAATTGGAAATCATATCAAGAAGCCATGTACTAATAATGGTTTGGATTTCTGTTATGGAGAATTTGAAGCTCCATGCAGACGAAATGGTATTGTGAGACATTACACTACCCAGGTACTCCTCAGCAAAATGGTGTGGCCGAATGCTTGAACAGAACCATTATGGAGAAGGTACGTTGCATGTTATCTAACTCCGGCTTATCTGGGAGATATTGGGTTGAAGCCACGTCCACTGTTTGTTATTTGATCAATCGGTCACCCAACCTAGCAATTGATAAGAAGACTTGAGGAATAGTCTAGTTCTTTAGCAGATTATTCAAGTTTGAGAATATTTGGTTGTCCTACTTATGCTCATGTTAACAATGGTAATTTGATCCTAGTGTTGCTAAGTGCATTTTCCTTGGTTATAAACCTAGTGTAAAAGGATATAAGTTGTAGAATCCGGGAACTAGAAAGGTGGTTATTAGCAGAAGTGTTACTTTTGATGAATCTATTGTGTTGGACGAGAAACCATTTATTGATGTTCACATTGAGAAGCCATAGAAATAAAGTGTGCATGTGGAGCATGTTATTGATTCATGATCTACACCAGAAGCTAAAAAGGAAAACACACAGGATGTTCATGTTGTCTTTTAACTACCACAATGTTCCATTGTAGCCGACAGACCTAAAAGGAATATTTAAGCTCCCATGAGATTGATTGTAAAAGCTTATGTTGTTGCTTATGCTTTGAATGTGGCAGAAGAGATTGAAGGTACTGCAGAACCTTCCACTTATTCAGAGGCTATCTCTTCGGGTCATTCAGAGAGATGGATGGCTGCCATGCATGATGAGATACAATCTCTTGAGAAGAATGCCACTTGGGAGGTGGTCAAGTTGTCAATTCATAAGAATGCTATTCGCTACATATGGATCTTCAAGAAGAAAGAATTCGCTTCACTAACCAAAGAGGTTAGGTACAAAACAAGGCTCGCTACTAAAGGATACAACCAAATTTCAGGTATTGATTTCACAAGGCTCACTTTACTTAGCATAGTGTTTATGCATTATTATGAGATTGAACAATTGGATGTGAAAATTGCATTCTTACATGTGAAATTGGGGGAAGACATTTATATAGAGCAACCAGAAGATTTTTTCTTTCCAGAATAGGAGAATTATGCTTGCAACTTGAAGAAATCCCTTTATGGTCTGAAGCAATCACCCAGACACTGGTACAAAAGATTTGACTTCTTTATGATCACTTAGGATTTCAAAAGATTTAATTATGATAGTTGTGTTTATTTTAAGACTTTTATGGCTCAGATATTTATTTGCTGCTATATATTGATCATATGACGATTGTTGCAAAAGACAAGGCATAAATTTCAAAGTTGAAGGCACAATTGAGTAGTAAATTTGAGATGAAGGATCTCGGTGTAGCAAAGAAGATTCTTGGTATGGAAATTACCATAAATAGATGGTTTAAAAAATTATACCTATGTCTGAAAGAGTATATTGATAAAGTTCTTCGTCATTTCAACATGCGTAAGGCTAAACCAGTGAATACTCCATTAGCTGCACATTTCAAACTTTTCTTCATTGTCATGTTCACTATCAGATGATGAAGTTGGGTACATGTCTAGAGTTCCATATGCTAGTGTAGTTGGTTCACTTATTGATGCCATGGTATGTTCTCGCTCTGATTTATCTTAAGCATTGAGTGTTGTTAGTAGATACATGGCTACTCCTGACAAAGAGCGTTGGAAAGCAGTTTAATGGATTTTCAGATACTTGTGGGGCACATCTAATACTTGTTTACAATTTGGGAATACTAAAGATAGAATCTTTGGTTATGTGGACTAAGATTTTGCTAAAGAATTGGATAAGAGAAGATCTCTTACTGGTTATGTTCACTGTTGGAGGATGTGTTGTTAGTTGGAAAATAAGCATGCAAGCTATCATTGCCTTGTCCACTATAGAAACACAGTATATGGCTATTTCTAAAGCTTGCAAAGAAGCCATTTAGCTAAGAGGTTTGTTTACTGAGATTTGTGGAAGTACGTCTTGCACTACAATATTTTGCGACAGTCAAAGCACTATTTGTCTTACGAAATATCAGATGTTTCATGAGAGAGCGAAGCACATTGACATCATATATCATTACATCCGAGGTGTCATTGCTCAAGATGACATTAAAGTCAGCAAGATAAGTACTCATGATAATCTAGATGATATGATGACAGTCAGTTCATAGCTCAAACTTAGTTGGTATCATTCAGTAGTTCTATGGACATTCAGCTTACAAGGTGTTCATACTAATCTGTTTCGAGGAGATCATGTTTCGTTTTGGCTACATGAGGAATTCATATCAAGGTGGAGATTGTTGAGTACGAATTCAGTTTGAGTGTGATACAAATTTCGTTTACTACTCCAACTCATAGTTCTACTTCTATATAGAGTCTTTCATGTACCAATATAAATATATCGTTGTAATCTATATGGAAGAGTAAAAGCTTCATTGTACATATCTCCTCATATAGTGATATTATCTTCATGTGCTCGTGGTTTTTCCCGAAATGGTTTTCCACATAAAATTTGTGTCTCCTGTTCCTATTTGTCTATGCATTATTTACAACACCTTTCTTGATTAGGTAGGCCTTTTGTGTTTTTTATGAATCAATGTTAGGCATGGAGCTGAGCTGGTTTAGCAAGCATTCTGATCTTATTGCTTGCATGATTGCATCTGTCATGTAAGTGCTTCTAAAAGGCTACATGTAAGTACTTTATTAACTTACTAGTTGATTGTATTTTGCATAGTTTTGAGTAGATAAGTTTGCCATGTTATGCCTATTGCTCTTGTGTGCGTGCACACGTCTATGATCAAGTTGACAACATTTTCAATTGATGTTTAAGATATATTGATTTGTGTGGCTTAATATATCTAAAATTTCCATAGTTGGTTAACACAGGCATGCCAGCTACTCCTGTAATATCCCGTTTAAACATAAAACAAATAATTGATTAGTACTAAAATTAAATAGAATTAGAGAAGGAATTTGATGTTTTAGAGGGGCGTTTTTGCA
The DNA here is from genome assembly GCA_036346405.1 of Phyllostachys edulis. NCBI lineage: Eukaryota > Viridiplantae > Streptophyta > Magnoliopsida > Poales > Poaceae > Phyllostachys > Phyllostachys edulis. The sequence continues at coordinate 23,683,243 of CM070556.1, read as the reverse complement.
TTTATTGGAGAACCTAGGCTGTGGGCTTTCGGCCCACGGTGTTTAGCCCAAGTGGGAAGCTAGTTTAAGAAAAGGGGCACCAAAGCCTAGAGGCACTGTAGCACCACTGTCACTGTAGCAATGCCTTCTCCTCCAGTGCTCCTCCATTGATGCCGGCCAAGAGAAGGTAAGAGATCCATTCGATTGCCACTGGATAAGGGGAAAAGTGAAGGAGAGGGAGAAGAAAGAGGAGAGAAGCACCTCGCAGGGATTTTAGCGAGCTCACACGTGTCTTCTAGGGTAAATTTCACCTCCTCACTATTTAAGTTAATTAGATCTTTGGTAGTTGCCGTTTATCGAATTGTCGCTACTACTGTGATTGGAATCAGTATATGTACCCTGTTTGTTCGTCTGTTTTTATCTAGTTCAAGGTAGAATTTGAGGTTAGGCTCTCCTAGAGAATTGTGGGGATTATCTTTAGGTTTCTATAGGTTCTAAGATCACTTAATTCGGAGTTGTAGTTTGGGAGATACGTTAGGTTCTTTGCTGCTGTCCAGAAACCCTGACGAATTATAGAAGTCGTTTCATTTAATAAATAAGGTTTTGTTAATGGTCGATTCAGGGAGGTCTCCTGACACGACTTTCGTAGGAAATTCTCTTAGCTTTCCAGATTGTTAAAGATCATAAATTTTGATTCAGCCAATTAAAAGATATAAATTTTCTTGTACTGCTGTTCATTCTGTCTGTCAGATTCTGACTTTAGATTTTTAACTGTATGTTAGATTCAGATAATTTCAGAATTAGAGGATCTTGCCATCTACGTTATTGTAGATAATTTTGTTAGCTTTCCAGAAAATCTGAGAAAGCATTTTTATGATTTACAGAGTGAAAGTTATGTATTTTATAAGGCCACTGTCCAGTTGTAGTTTCCTGCTAGCTTGTCGTCTGATTTGAGTAGATCAAATGATTAAACCTTGGGTTTTGGGAAGGCGTTTGAGAACGTTGCGAATAGCATCATGTTACCATGTTGATCTTATTTTGAGTAACTTAATTGTTGTAGGGGGAGTGGCTTTGGGGTTGTTGGCACCTTCCTTGCCTCCTAACGCATCGCAACGCGAAAGGCAAGTACAGTTTAAATTGTCTTGACTGTTTATTTGTTCAAAGTGATTGATGCTTATGAAATGGCTAAATTCTACGAATTGTGAGTAATTCCAGTATTAGTTGTTTCCTTTCATGGTTGATATCCCATGCTTCTTTGAGAGTATGTTTTTCATTTCAATGTCTTCATTTATTCATTCATGATTCGCCCACAGGAGTGGGTAATGAAGTCTCATCATTCCAATATAGGCAATTAAGACCCATCATTCTAATATGGACAAACTAGATTCCCGTTTGAAAGATTCTTCATACGGGCCTTGAATCCCCGCATTTTGGATAATGCGGGCCTAAGTGAACACCGATGGGTATTCACTGGCTATACCGGTATAAGTAGAAGAAAAGTGGATGCATTTTCATACCTGCATAAAGTGCATATCAGTTCTTATGAATTCTAAATATTGTGAATGATATGTCTTTGATTGAATGTTTTCCATGCTGTTCAATTGTATTTGCTGAGTCGTAGACTCACTCTTGTAATTTTTGGTTTTTAGGTAAACTTTGAAGACGACATGCTATTGGAGGGAGTAGTCACATGGAGAAACACACGCTATCACTTATTTCACAAATTAGATAATAATTCTGTAACTACTTTTTAATTGTGAGCTATGGCTTGTAATAATTAGTCATGATGTTTTCTATTGATCATCTCTAAGTACTATTTACACTAGTTAATGGTTTATATTTACCGATAATATTCTTGATATTATTCCTTTTGAAAGAATTATTGAGATATGAGATTTAGCATGTTTATGCTTGCTGAAATTTATGTTGTTTAATTTAATAGTAACCTTGTGTATTGAAGTTAGTTGTCTATAGTTGTTAAATTGATGGAAATAATTTATTCTGTTGATTCGTGTCAGAAGTCTAAGTAGCATCTTGGCTTCTATATAACCAAAGTGTTACTCCTGCTCAAACTTCTGTACCTCTCCTCTGCTTCCATGAATGCTATTTGGTTGAGTAAGATTACACTGAATGTGAGAGCTAAGAATACACTGAATGTGGGAGTGAGAAATGAGAGCACACTCGTTTTGCTGCTGATACAGTTGCCTTTTTCCTGTACTAGCTTTAACAGTGGTCCTAGTTCCTGTGTCGTTATCCACTTATCCTATCTCTGTTGCTCTTACATCATGTCATTCGGTCCTTGATAAGACGACCCATAATGCAACATGTTAAGTGGTTGTCGGCCTCTTGCATTGCGAGAGAGCGATTGGCTTTCCCAAGTGGGTCTTGTCCCTACTCCCTAGTATAGCTTTCTTCATCTCACAACCAAGCTGTTTCGTTTGAACATTGCTCCTTGATGGCTTGCTGGCTCGGTTTTTGTCAGAGAATAAGCCAAAGTAGCTAATCTTGTCTTCGGAAAATGACTTTGTAGGGCAGTACCTGTACTGCATGTTGGACATCTTTATCGATGTGTGCTTCCAGTTACTGTTGCTGAGTGCAATTGCCACTATACATTATTATGAATGGATGATGTAGCTAATCTTATATTTGGAATACGACTTTATATTTGAGAACACTTTCAATTTGTAGGTTGTCTGGCTGTGTGCTTCAGGTAACTGCTGCTATTGCTGAGTTAGATTGAGCTGTGGCAATGCATTTTAGTGAGTGTTTTTCAAGAACACAACACCAGTACAAGGTTGTTCCCTAACATGTTTACTCCAATCGAATCACATCTCAATCGTAGTGAACAATAAGCATCATGTCGAACTCGGATTCTGAGAATCTAAATCCTCTGTGAAAACACTGTGCTATTCCTTGGATTAGTAGATAGCACTCACAGGCACATTGCTGAATCGACCATACAAGTCGTGTACTAACAACTATATATTACAACACAGAGTAACATAGATCTCATCGGGTCGAATTTTACAAAAGGGGCCGCGCAAGGCCAACTTGACTACATTACATGAAGATAACGAAATCTACAGTGGAAACAAAAGGGGAGGTAGGGCTTATCTCATACAGGCAAGCGACTGGGGTGACCTGTGTACGACGGATATTAACCAAGAGCTGGATAATATCGGTTGTACGCGAGTACCAACGAGTCTACTTATACTGGGCGAGACCTAACTACAGAACTATACTACTTCTCGTCATAGCCTTGTCCATCATCTCCTAGGCCTTCGTAGAAAGCGTAGTCTCCTTCGTCTTCATTATTTGAAGGGTTTGGGGAGAGGAGCGAGAATGAGCACTACTACCATGCTTGCGAACCAACACACAATGCAATAATATACATGCAAGGCTTAACAAGGATGGCTCAGGTTCTTTTATTTGCGAAAGCAAGCTTTTCAAATATCATACTTACAAAGTCCTATCACTTAGTATTTTAACAAATTGCAGTTTAATAAAGAGAGTAAAGTGCAATAATTAATAACAGTAGAGGTTCCATCCATCGGAACTCTACACATGCATCTTTTCAATTGGAGCTGCCTCCAATGACCACACCACTGAGCTCGAAGACTCAGGGAAAATCCACACAGGGCTAGGTGAGCCCTTCCACCATTTTCATACCACCCACAAAGTTTTGAAATAGAACTAACTCAAGTTATGATTCTCATGTCCGCCTTTGACCGTAGGCACGGCTGTTTAAACAGTTTTAGACTCTACAGAGGTTGCACACTTTACTCACAAGAGATAGTCATACCCGTTACCCCACATGATTCCGTAGTCATGTAGTTGGGCGACCGTCACAGTAACCTTTCAAATTACCTTGCCCTTTCCGTAATCTCACCCATATGGGGTTGCGCCCATACGTTGCGCAGGATCGTTGTACACGTAGCGTTGGGTGTAGATTTGGACTACCCACAACGTTGGCAACCTCACCCATTCAAGCTGGATGTACCACACGCTTGCGCATATTTTCCTTTCTCCACCGTGTGAGGCACATTCAGGGTTTAATAATTTTACTAAGCCAAATTGCACTTTGCAGACTTGTGGTTGTACTTGTTTAACACGGGAGGTCGTGACAAGATTAAGTTCTTAGGGTTATCTGGGCGGTTCATTCCACAAACCAACCATCCGTGTGCTCCCCGAGCACCCACCGTCTCACCATCCGCCCAGATAGAACTAGCAATTAGGGTTTTAGAGGAGTAAACCAAATTATTTTCACACCTTTTAGTCAATGGACCACCAATGACTACCCAAAACATTTTATGTTTGAAGAATGATGATTGGGGTATTTAATACCCCGGTACTTAAGCAAGACTAGCATATCGCTTAAGTACAACATATAACTAGTATTACCATATAGTTACTAGGGTGACAAGGATTAATGGATTCAAATTATCATGGAAGGCATATTAATTAATTAATCATCAAATGGGTATTTAACTACCTTAAGCTTTAACATACATTTGATAAAGAATTAAAGCATGCAATTTTGCTAATTTAAATGAATATAATTTGCATAAAATGTAGGATCAATATGGTCAAAGTATTGACTCGCCTTGGTTAAAGGCAAGGGGATCTTGATACTCTTGGTCTTGGTCAACTTGAGGATCTCCGGCGTCTTCAAATCCTAATCAAGCGAAAATACCAGAAAAAGGCACAACGGCAAAGAGAGCAAATAAGTACACAAGAATACACAAATGAGCTCCAAATTAATCAAGTCCTATGCCATTAGCAAGATCTTGATTTAACAAATTTTTAGAAATTTATTTCATAATTTTTGGAGTTATAACGGAGGAGAAATGAATTTACGAATATTAAACTGAATTGAGAGAGAGAGAGAGAGAGAGTTTCGGTTCACAGCACAGTGTGGACCGGGTTCATGCGCACAGGGGGAGGCCGGCTCACGGCACAATGCACCGAGGGACCATGGGGCAGTGACAGCGAAGGGGCTACGGGTTACTGTGTGAAAGGGCCCACGGTTCAGTGAGAGAGAAGGGGGGATTAAGACACAAATTAATGGCTAAGCAATTAATTAGAGCCTTAAGACTCCATTAGAGCCTAATGATAGGGAACAGTGCTGGTCCGAACAGGCACGACGGCGCTTCATGGGAGGCTGTGCTGGCATCCGTCGGCTCGCCGGCGGCCGTGAAGGGTTAGGGAAGCAAGACGACTTGAGCATGGGAATGGCTAGTTGGCGAGGAGACGGTGCTGGTGACGGGGTGGCGGCGTCGGAAAGGGGGACATCACCGGTGACGGGTGGTGAAAAGCGGCGGCGAGAGGCTTGGTGATGGTGGAGAAGATGGTCCAGTGGTTGTTCGGGCCGGGGAGGGTGAGCACGGTGTAGCTCCCGTCGAGGCGAAGCCGTTGGGCTTGACGGGGAGGCCGGGGGAGGCTTGTAGGTGGCGGCGCATGGTGATGAAGGTGGTGGCCGGAGGCGGGGAAGAAAGGCGATTGCGGCGGCTAATCCACAAGGGGGTTTGAGGGGAAAGGTTCCTGGTGGCTGGGGACTCACGGTGACGAGGTCGGCAGTGCCGGAAGATGGCCGGAGTGGCGAGACGTCGGTGGAGGTGGCGGCGGCCGAAAATGAAAACGGGGGCGGCTTTTGCTTGGTGGACTTACCGAAGCTCGGGGGCGACGTGGGGGAGATGTGGGAGCACGGGAGAGGCTTTATAGGCCAGGGGAGGAGGCTTGGAGCCGTTGGCGAGGTGGTCGCGCTGTGTCCTGAGGCGGCGTCGGTGAGGGCGGCTGCACGCGGAGGGAACAGGGCGAGAGAGTGGGGGAGGCGCTGTGAGGACGTGCGGTGGCTCAAGCGTCCACGCTGACGCGGGCGTGTGCGGCGCGGGCGACAAGACAAGGTGAGGGGAGACCGCTTGATCCGGGAGCTCCATGGCGGCGGGGACTGTGGCGACGTGCGCCGCACGGCGCGCTAAGAAGATAGGGCGAGGGGGTGGCAGCTTGGCGCAGGCGGCGATGTCATCCATGGGAGGGAGGGAGGCAGCACCCGGCGCAAGCAGCGTCGTCGTCCACAGGAGGGGAAGAACGAGCGGCACGGCGGTTGACTCGGGGAGAAGACGAGGAAGACGACTCGGGGCGACTCGGGCCAAAAAAGAAGGGGGACCGGGAAAGAAAAGCACCGGGCACGGGTTGGGCCGGAGGAGAAAAAGTGGGCCAGGGGGAGATGGGCTTGGCCTAGGAGGGAAAATGGGCTGAGCCCGAAAGAGGAGGGAGTCCCAACTCAAGATGGCCCAGGGATTTCAAAAGAGATGAGAAACTTCACACTGCGAAATTGAATTTCAAATGTTACGGACATTACATTTAAAACACACACCAGAGAGAAAAGAATGGAAGTTTTGAAATTAGTTTGGTAATTTGAATTACGGCGAAGAACGAAAATTAGAACAGCAATTACTATGCGCCGTCCGAAAACAGGCATTACACATCAGGACAAGATCTCCACATCGTTGCATTGGATAGCACTAGTTTTGATGCGACAATGATTGTCCCGATCTTTTGGTGATATGGATAAATTGATTTGGTGGAGACGACTCTCACGATTCGGCTACCAATCGCACACGACCAATATGCCCGCAAACGTTGAACAAACTCCGTGATTGTTATCGACCTTTCTAGAAGCATGATTGATCTGACCACGAAGGTTTATTTCTGCATGCAATCGAAGAATAAGTAAGAACATGATAAATAAGCAATCTAAAATTGCGAATAGGAAATAGTTTCGTATTGATAAGTGGAGTTCTGAGGTCGATATTGATCTCGTCGTACAAGAGGACAAGGTGTAAAGTAACAAAGCTAAACTTCAATCTAACAAAACCTGCCAAACCCTAAGGGTGGTGGCCACTATGTAAAGGAGGAAGAGAAGGGAGGGACGGCCGTACTGTTCACACGTGAACAATAACCGTGTGAACAGTACGGGCATATGGTGGTCGGCCACCATATGGGCCAAGTTGGACAAATACATTATGTGGATATCATGGGGATATGCCCATGATCTTAGGATGATGAAACAATTGGCAATGTGGCTTTTGGTTTGAAGTTTCACGCGTTTTCGGCAAAGTTAAAAGGCTGATCTTTAGCCATTTTTGGGAATTTGGCTTTGGGATAGATTGAGTTCATAGGCTATAGTGCATATGTGTTGCATATTGCATGTTTTGAGCTAACGTGGGTCAAGTTGTGAAGAACTTGTTCCCGGATTCGTGTTTGCTTGTCTATTGTTGTGCAGGTGGCTTGCAGGTCAACGACGATCAACGGCGAGGAGGATCGGGACTAAGCTTGGAGAGCTGAGGTCCAGAACGATCATGGATGCGGGGTGAGGTCAAGTGACTCAAGCGTGGCGCAGAATGGACAAGGATGACCGAATGGGCAGTTCGGTGCGATTGGTTTGATCAAGCGGTGCGGGGGTCGGTGCAAGTGCCAAGGTGGTCCGGTGGGAACCGGATGGGAGAGACTTGCCGACACGATGAGAGCCATTGGATCAACCTACGTGGCGCAAGACGGTGCGTCAGAAGTGGATTAAGTCAAGAGAATTGAAGACGACGCTTTGAATTCGATGCGTATGTGTTTCAGAATTGTTGGGCCTTAAGAGAGCCCATTAGGTTAAATCTTCTAGAAAGTTTTTTTCTGACTTGTGGTCTGTCATATAAAAGGGTGAGATGGGACATCTTAGGGTTCTTCCAGAGAATAGAAAAGTAGTTGGTGGCGGCGTGCAGAACTCAAGAAAAGAGAGAGATAGATGGCGGCTACCGAGTGCCCGAGGAAAATGGAGATTAGCGGCATGCTCCGAGAGAATGAGAGAGCTCAAGTGCGCCCCAAAACCTTCTGATGGCATACTGTGGAAATCGGAAATCTTGACTGCAGCTTGATTCTTGGCTGAGAGTTTGAGTTGTTGGTTGCAGTCAAAACCAGAGTCATATACACTGTATGTTTTGTTGATTTGACAGAAGTTTTGTTCTTTATTGCTATTTCTTATGCGTGTGGCGGCGCCCTGTGCAAGCAAACACCGGATCCTTGTTACTGTGACCGATCTGTTTTGCTTTTCTTCTTGCGTGTGTTTGTGCTGTCACGGAGAAATCGTTCCTGTGGTGGTGGGTTGAGTTGCAGCCTGACCAGTGGCCGGTGGAGGCTGGGAACCGTGCGATCCGGTGCTCGGGTGTTGCGCTGAGTGTGGCCAAGTTTTGAAAACCAAAAATCGCTTTGTTTTACTTAGAGTTGATCCGATCTGAAGTTTTGCTATCATGGCCTTCTTTATTGCTTTGGATATTTCTGATGCCTTGGCTGAATGTTAATGTGACGGATTTTCTTTTTAAATTTGCTGCCTGCTAAACCAGGAGCTTCGGCTGTTTTGATTGCTGCGGGTGAAGCTTTGGTTAGTCAGCAAGTTGGTGACTTTTATATTGTTTTGAATGTACTTTCGGTGCTGCGGCTCGATGCTGTGTATGTGCTTGGGGTCGGCTTGTAGTGCAGAGTTGAGATGTTGATCTCAAGATCCATCAAGTTGGTGTTTTAGTTTTTATTGCTCCTTGACTGCTAGTTGATGCGTCTCTGCGGTTTGATGCTTGACTTGGTGTGTGTGCAACGCTGCGCTTGCAAGAAACCGGAGTGCCTGTAGCGACCGCAAAACTCGGATGTCCTGGCAGCGGTCTGTTTCGGTTCTCGTTTGATTCTAGTTGTTCACTGGTTCCTACCTCTGTGTATGATTGGATTGATTCTAGCCACACCTGCTGTTTTGCTTGTGGTCTGCCGTGAGAGGATGCTTTGGAGTCTGTGCATGTAGTTGTAAGGTGTTTTCAGTCTTGTGCCTCGGGGCTTGATCAGATTCAACACAGGTCATCCGCTGTACCTGTATACAGATCTTCATAGCTTTTATAGCTATCGAAGTGAAAGTAGTGTTGAGTTTGTTCAAATGGAAAAATAGAGAAAGCGTCTATTCACCTCCCCCCCCATCTAGTCGCCTTTCCGGTCCTACAATTGGTATCAGAGCCCGGTTAGCTCTTCTCATAGATCTTAACCGGTCTTTGGAGCCATGGCGACTGACAAGTATTCGATCAAACCACCTGTTTTTGATGAAGTTGATTTTGCTTACTGGAAGGCACGCATGCATGCCTACATCAAGGCTCAAGGGCACGCTATTTGGCTTAAAGTAAAAAATCCATATGTTGTGCCGACCAATGACGATGTGATTAATCCAGATGTTGAGGCTAATAGCAAAGCTCGCAACTTTCTGATCCAAGGTCTTAGTCGATCCGAGTTTGAGTAGCGTGGCTCATTTGAGGTGCGCTCACGAGATCTGGAGGACCCTTTGTGACTACCACGAGGGTTCGATTGCGATCAAGAAAGTAAGACAGAACCACTCAAGAAAGAATACTCAAAGATCGAGCAAAGACACGTGAGTCTTTAGATGAGTGTGGGGAGATTCTCCAAGATTCTTCATGATCTTCGTCTTTGTTGATCTTGTTTTCACCGAAGTCCGAGAATGCACGCCACTTTTGGGTGCTCTTGATGTGAAGGTGCGGGGATGAAGATCACATCCATCAATGACAATCTTGTCATGAGTGAGCTTACCATGGATAAGCTTTACTCGAGGTTGAAGACGATGAGATTGATTTCATTTCGCGTCTCCCCAAGACGAGTCGATGGCTCTTGTGGTTGACCCATCTAAGGGTAGCTCTTCCGATTCTTGTGATTTTGGCTCATCCGGTTTTTATTGTCCGCCTTGCATTCTTTGGTGATGAGCGACTAGAGAAGTCGCCGAGGATGATTTAGCCCTCCTATCCACCAAATTTTCGAGAGTGTACAACAAAGTGAGGAACAGGAGGAGAGGTGCCCCTATCACGTGCTTTGAGTGTGGTGAGCCAAACCACATTCGTTCCAGATGCCCCAAGCTGAAGGGCAAGGAGGTGAAGGACACTCAGAGGCGTCATCAAGCTAAGGATGCGAAACCCAAGAAGACCAACTATCGCAAGTTCGTCAGCCGGGTCCTTGCCGCTCTAGAGACTGTTGACTTGAGCGATGTGGACTCGGAGACGGAGGACGACGAGGATGACACCCATGGCAAGAAGAAGGCTCAGGACTTTACCGGCATGTGTTTCATGGCTAGGGGTAGCAACGACATCGAGTCCTCCAACGACGACCCTTTCAGTGATCCAGATGAGGTATGTCCCTCACTTGCTGATGTGAAGCGTGCTTTGGTCATTGCTGAACATAATTTGAAGAAGCAAGCTAAATTGATTAAGAGACAGGACAACATGATTGATGATCTGAACTTAGAGGTTGTTAGGCTTAAATCATAGTCTGTTGATATTTGTGACTCTTGCTCTAGCTTGCAAAATGAATTGATCAATCTGAAATCTGCTCATTCCTCTTGTAGAATCAATTGAAAGATGCTCTTGATGAACTAGAATCTCTCAAGTCTAGTCCTCGCTTGCATGAATGCCATTGCTCTTGATGTGACTACAGAGATGCTATTCCTTTACCTTGTTCAAATTATGCTTTACTTGAATTAAAATTGAATAGCACTAAAAGAATTGCGTAAATTTGATCCTAGTCACACTCGCTCTCATTGTGAGAAAAATAAGATTAAAATGAAGGAGATGTCTCGAAATAATTCTTTACTCTAAAAGCGCTTCATGTGAAAACGTGTTAAACTCACACTTGATAATGATGCTTTAAACAAGACACTAGAAGAAAAGGCTAAAATTGAACAATCCATGTCCATGAATGCTTCCAAGAAAGTTGTTGACTCTAATTCTTGTGATCTTTGCATTGAGATTGGGCATAATGTAGATAAGATACAAGAAGCTTTTAGAGTTAAGTTCAGAGAGCAGTTGGATAGGATTAGAGATAATTATTGTGTGTCTTGTGAGGCTTTGAAAGCCGAGGTAGCTCATTATAAGGAAAAATGTGATAGGGCTAGCATGTCAAATGAGTGTGCTTCTTGTTATGATCTAGCCAAACAAAATGACTACCTTAAAGAGACTCTTGAGAGATTTATTGGTGGGAAGAAGAACCTCAACATGATTCTTGACAAATCTAAGGTGAGTGTGAATAATAGAGGCCTAGGATTTGATTCCCTAGAGCATACCAAGAACCATCCACCTAAGGTTATTAGAGCTGTTGAGAGTGGTCTGTTTGAGGTAGAACCCCCTAACCCATCCAAGATAGTCTTCAAATCAGTTGGTTTTGTCCAAACCACTTCTAGCAAGATAGGTGCTTCTACTTCATCAGATCAGACCCTTCAAAAGGTCAAGTACCATTGCACCTTCTGCAAGAAGAATGGCCACATTGTTGAGTTCTGCTTCCGTAGAGCCAAGATTGAGAGGAAGGAGAGGATGAGTAACTTGAGAACCATTAGAGGAGTCCCTTCACCTGCTGTAGTCTCTAGAGCCAGGCAGCCTGTTTCTCCTGCTAGACATAGGCCTAGGTTCGTAGAGGACTTCTTTGACTTCTTTGGTGGTTCTAGGCAGTGCTTTGGGTTAGGACATCGTGAGGAGAGACCACGGGTAGCATCTAGACAGGGGGAGTACCGACCTTTTGGTAGGTCGATTCGGAGAGATCTAGGTGGTTCTCGTGTGCATTCTTATGATTTTGCTCCTAACCATTTTACTGTTGTTTCTACTGTTTTGCCCAAGCATCGTGTGACTCAGTACTGGATTCCCAAGTCTTTTATCACTAACCCTAGTACTGAGGCACAGATGTTTTTTGTTCGTGCTTTGTAGGTCTGTCGTGCGAGGAAGGAGGACATATGGCTCGTTGACTCTAGATGTTCTCGACACATGACTGGAGATTCTAGATGGTTCTCCTCCCTCACACGTGCATTCGGAAATGAATTGATCACATTTGGGGATGCTTCTACCGGGACCGTGACAGCCAAGGGCACAGTGCGCGTCAACAACAAATTCATGCTCAAGGACGTCGCTTTGGTAAGTAAGCTGAGGTATAATCTGCTATCTGTTTCTCAGCTGCTTGATGAGGGTCTAGAGGTGAGATTTAAGAGTGGTGAGTGTAGAGTTCTAGATTCCTCCGGTGAGCTTGTATTTAAGATCTCTAGGTTTGAGAGGATCTTTTGTGCTGATTTCAGTATCTCTTCTGCTTCTAGCCCTAGGTGTCTTGTAGCTTCTGACTCCCATGATCTAGTGTTGTGGCATCGTAGGCTTGGACACATAGGTTTCGATCACTTGACTAGAGTCAGTAGCAAGGATTTGATTAGAGGTTTGCCTAGGCTAAAGGCTGTTAGAGACCTTGTTTGCTCACCCTGTAGACATGGTAAGATGGTTTCTGCTTCTCATCCACCTCTTACCTTAGTGATGACAGATGGACCTGGTCAGCTCCTGCACTTAGACACTGTTGGTCCTTCTAGAGTTCAACAGGTGGGAAATGGTATGTGCTTGTGATTGTGGATGATTACTCCAGGTATTCATGGGTTTACTTTCTGGTGTCTAAGGACGAGGCTTTTGGCTTCTTTAGAGAGTTGGTCCTTAGACTTGTGTTGAGCTTCCTGGAGCTTTGAGAGCTATTAGGAGTGACAATGGGACAGAATTCAAGAATTCTTCCTTTGCCACTTTCTATTCTGATAGGGGGCTAGAGTACCAGTTTTCATCACCTAGAGTTCCCCAGCAGAATGGAGTAGTGGAGAGGAAGAATAGGACCCTTGTAGAGATGGCGAGGACCATGCTAGATGAGCATTCCACACCTAGGAGGTTTTGGGCTGAGGCGATCTCTGCTACATGTTATATTTCTAATAGGGTTTTCTTGAGATCTGTGATTGGTAAGACTTCTTATGAGCTCAGATTTGGTCATAAGCCCAAAGTTTCTCATTTCAAGATTTTTGGTTGCAAATGCTTTATTCTTAAACATGGCAACCTTGATAAATTTGAATCTAGATGTTCTGATGGCATATTTCTTGGATATCCTGCTCATTCTCGTGGCTATCGTGTATTTAATTTTGACACTAACAAAGTTGTTGAGACTTGCGAAGTCACTTTTGATGAGGCTAGTTCTGGTACTAGACCCAATGATGCAGGTACACAGGTTTCTGAGAGCATCTTTGTCGATGATGACTCTGAGGATGAGGACCCAATCCATCCTCAAGTCCCTTCTGACTTGGTTGGAGAGCCTGCTTCCACTACATCAGCTTCAGATGAGCAGCCTCATCCTACCTTCACTGACGATCAGAGTGGATCTGCTCCTACCTCCACAGCCCATGAGGTAGAGGCCACTTCAGCACCAGGAGCTCCTCTTCGCATTCAGCAACAGCATCCACCTGAGCAGATGATTGGGGATCTTCATGAGCGGGTCACTCGCTCCAGGGAGTTCGAGATGAGCATGATGGGCGAATTGACCTTCTTCCTTGGTCTTCAAGTGAAGCAACTGAAAGAAGGCACCTTCATTCATCAAAGTAAGTATACAAAGGACCTTCTTGGCGTTTCGACATGGGAAGTAGTAGACCAATGTCTACTCCCATTGCCACACACTAATCGTCTTTGGACCCAGATGAGGATGGAGAGCCTGTGGACGGTAAGAGTACCATGAGATGATCGGCTCCCTCCTCTACCTCACAGCGTCGAGGCGGACATACTGCTTTGTTGTGTGTGCATGCCGATTTCGAGCTTCCTCATGCTTCTCATCGTCAAGCAGTGCGTCGCATCTTCAGGTATCTCCAGGGCACTCTTGACTTTGGACTTTGGTATTCTTCTTCTTCTGCTCTCTCTATTCGAGCATTTTCTGATGTTGGTTTTGTTGGGTGTAGAGTGGATAGGAAGAGTACTTCTGGCACTTGTTATTTCTTAGGCACATCTCTTATCTCTTGGTCATCTAGGAAGCAGTCCTCTGTTGTATGATCCTTCTTGAGGTCGAGTATGTAGGCAACCGATGAGTTGCTCTCAGGTTCTCTGGATCTTGTCTACTCTGCGGGACTATGGGTTGTCTTTGGGTAGTGTTCCTCTTTTCTGTGATAACACTAGTGCCATTAATATTGCTAAAAACCTAGTGCAACATTCTAGGACTAAGCACATTGACGTTACATATCATTTCCTTAGAGACCATGTTGAGAAGGGTGATGTTGTGCCTCACTTTGTAGAGTCCGAGCAGCAGGTTGCGGATATCTTCACTAAGGCTCTTGATTCTTCTCGTTTTGCTTCTTTGCGGGGAGAGTTGGGGGTTGTTAGTCCTCTTGGCCTGTTTTGAGGGGGAGTTTGCTCTTTTTGCATTCATTGTACCATAATGCATTTTACAATTCAGCAACTTGCATTGTAATATAACCTTGTGGAGCTTTGATTATTATCCATGTATGATATGATTTCATACTTTATATCCTATCATGTCTTGTGCTAGTTTGCTAGACTTCTTTTATGGCCTTTTATGTATAGCTTAGCTTTTGCCATGCTAGCTTTATTATTTGTGAGCAAACTAAATCATAATATGACTTGTTGGATCTTGTGACTAGTTTTGCTTTAGTGATCCTCTCATGATTCATGCCATGTCATATAGGCTTAATTGTGTCTTGAACTTATTTTGAGTTTTAATTTGAGCTATGCTAATTCTTAAGTCAAGCAAATGAAAAATGAGCTTTTTCTGTGCGAAAAAACTGATCTCACCAATTCTTTCTCATGAGACGGCTTGCCATTGCACTAGGAATGAACTCAGGGGGAGTTTTGGATGACCCAGACTATTCTCTTAAGCTTTTGTTGCTTGGGATGGTCGCAGTGAGGCTTGAGATCTAGCACAATGCTAAGAAAACAAATTGGAAATTGGTTGAAGCTTAGAAGGCAGTTGTGGATGGCTCCTAGTTCAGAACTTGCTTTACTAAGATAAAACCAATCATTTTCAGCAAAGTACTCAATGTGCTAAATTCTAAATGCTTGATCAAATTGTTTCAAATCTGAATGCTCAAACTTGACTCTTTTTCTAGGTTCTGGCTCAATCTCGCTTATAGACATGACCTGACTCATTTTTGGATACCTTTAGTTAAACTATGATCTTGAGCACCTTGTCATGTTGTCGATTCATTTAATCTCAGATTAGTGCTATTTTGGCCTTAGCTTTGCTGTACATGTTTTGCCATGATTGAATATAGCTTCTTCACATAATATGGCTTGGTATAATACTTGTACAGTCTTCATGGATAATCTTCATGGCTCCTTTTGCTCAAGTTAAAAACAAAACAAAAAAATGAAAAATTACAAAATTGCAGCCATTTCATTTCATTCATGCTTTATCTTCTTCCATGCACCTTGATGAATCCATTGTCAAAGGGGAAGAAAGATTGGTCAAAAATGTTGTTTTAGAGCTCTTCATCTTGTCGTTTCTTTGGAAATTGAAGCTTTTGTGCTTTCTTTTGCTTTATCTCACTTGCTTATGCTATTCTGAAGCCAGCTTGGTCATTTCCTTTGCTTTTTCTTGCATTTGGACCAAGTTGTGCCTTTGTGCGAAAACTGCAAGTTTTTACTTTTCAATCCACAAAACTACATTTTATGAGAAATTGCCAATGTGTTCATCAAGGGGGAGATTGTGGATATCATGGGGATATGCCCATGATCTTAGAATGATAAAACAATTGGCAATGTGGCTTTTGGTTTGAAGCTTCACGCGTTTTCGGCAAAGTTAAAAGGCTGATCTTTAGCCATTTTTGGGAATTTGGCTTTGGGATAGATTGAGTTCATAGGCTATAGTGCATATGTGTTGCATATTGCATGTTTTGAGCTAACGTGGGTCAAGTTGTGAAGAACTTGTTCCGGATTCGTGTTTGCTTGTCTATTGTCGTGCGGTGGCTTGCGTGTCAACGACGATCAACGGCGAGGAGGATCAGGACTAAGCTTAGAAAGCTGAGGTCCAGAACGATCATGGATGCGGGGTGAGGTCAAGTGACTCAAGCGTGGCGCAGAATGGACAAGGATGACCGAACAGGCGATTGGTCGCGGCTGGTTTGATCAAGCGGTGCGGGGTCGGTGCAAGTGTTAAGGTGGTCCGGTGGGAACCGGATGGGAGAGACTTGCCGACACGATGAGAGCATTGGATCAACCTACACGTGGCGCAAGACGGCAAGGCCAGAAGTGGATTAAGTGAAGAGAATTGAAGACGACGCTTTGAATTGCGTGCGTATGTGTTCTCTGTAATTGTTGGGCCTTAAGAGAGCCCGTTAGGTTAAATCTTCTAGAAAGGTTTTTTAGAGCTTGTGGTGTCATATAAAAGCAATGAGATGGGACATCTTAGGGTTCTTCTTCAGAGAATAGAAAAGTAGTTGGTGGCTACTGTGAACTCAAGAAAAGAAAGAGATAGATGGCGGCGGCCTTGAGTGCCCGAGGAAAATGGAGATTAGCAATGCATGCTCTAGAGAATGAGAGAGCTCAAGTGGCCCCAAAAACCTTCATCTGTGGCATACTGTGGAAATCGGAAATCTTGACCGCAGACTTGATTCTTGGCCGAGAGTTTGAGTTGTTGGTTGCAGTCAAAACCAGAGTCATATACATTGTATGTTTTGTTGATTTGACTGAAGTTTTGTTCTTTATTGCTATTTCTTATGCGTGTGGCGGCGCCCTGTGCAAGCAAACACCGGATCCTTGTTACTATGACCGATCTGTTTTGCTTTTCTTCTTGCGTGTGTTTGTCTTTATCACGAGAAATCGTTCTCGTGGTCAGCTGGGTTGAGTTGCAACGACCAAAGGGGCGGTGGAGGCTGGGAACCGTGCGATCCGGTGCTCGGGTGTTGCGCTGAGTGTGGCCAAGTTTTGAAAACCAAAAATCGCTTTGTTTTACTTAGAGGCGATCCGATCTGAAGTTTTGCTGTCATGGCCTTCTTTATTGCTTTGGATATTTCTGATGCCTTGGCTGAATGTTAATGTGACGGATTTTCTTTTTAAATTTCTTTGCCACTAAACTAGGAGCTTAATTTGTTTTGATTCTCTGCGGTGAAGCTTTAGTTAGTCAGCAAGTTGGTGACTTTTATATTATTTTGAATGTACTTTCGGTGCTGCAGCTCGATGCTGTGTATGTGCTTGGGGTCGGCTTGTAGTGCAGAGTTGAGATGTTGATCTCAAGATCCATCAAGTTGGTGTTTTAGTTTTTATTGCTCCTTATTTGCTAGTTGATCGTCTCTGCGGTTTGATGCTTGACTTGGTGTGTGTGCAATGTCTGCTGCAAGCAAAACCCGGGCGCAGAAGCGACCGCAAAACTCGGATGTCCTGGCAGCAGTCTGTTTCGGTTCTCGTTTGATTCTAGTTGTTCACTGGTTCCTGCCTCTGTGTATGATTGGATTGATTCTGGCCACACCTGCTGTTTTGCTTGTGGTTTGCCGTGAGAGGATGCTTTGGAGTTTGTGCATGCAGTTGTAAGGTGTTTTCAGTCTTGTGCCTCGGGGCTTGATCAGATTCAACAGAGGTCATCCGCTGTACCTGTATACAGATCTTCATAGCTTTTATAGCTATCGAAGTGAAAGTAGTGTTGAGTTTGTTCAAATGGAAAAATAGAGAAAGCGTCTATTCACCCCCCCCCTCTAGTCGCCTTTCCGGTCCTACACATTACATAGCCCGTGGGCCAACAGTAGGTGATGCAGCACCATGGCATGTAGACGTAGTACAACCCTGTGAAGTAAAAGTAGCTCAGCTCGTAGGAGTAGAAGTAGTACGACCGAGGTCCAATTGGAAAATATGGAACTAAAGTAGCCAAAAGTCCAATTGGAGAAGACGTGGTAGAAGTAGTGGTTGCATCCATAGGGTTGATGTCCTCATCATCCTCCCTTTCTTGAGTTTGAGTCGTCCTCAACTAAATCGTTTTTTTCAAGTCATCACTTTCCTACAAAAGGTTAGTAGCAACAAGAGGCATAGAAACACGCATATCTTCTAATGGACACAAAGATTCTTTGCAAATCATAATATAGCATTTAGATTCATGTTTTTCCAAGGCAAAACAATCAGATTTTGTAGCTAACATAACAAGAGCTTTCAATCTAATTTCACTTGGAGCTATAATCTTATGATCGTCTTTTCTCTTCTAAATCATCCTTTAATATGGTAGCAAGGGACATTGGAAGCAAAATGATTTTCTTTTCTGTATATGTGAAAGTACAATGATTAGATCTATCATGATGTTCAGTATATCTATCATATTGCCAAGGTCTACCTAACAATAACGAGCATGCTTTCAGAGGTACGACATTGAAATCAACATAATTATGATATGATCCAATAGAAAAATATACACGCACAAGTTACCTTCAACTTATCACAAGAATTCAGCCATTGAATGTAATAAGGATGAGGGTGTTGAGTTGTGGTCAAGCCAAGCTTCTCGACCATTTCTGTGCTAGCAAGGTTGTTGCAACTTCCAACATCGATGATGACTCTACACGAACGTTCCTTGATGACGAACTTTAATTGATTGAAACAAGGTGTGTCGTTGATTTTGTTCAGCATGCTCCATTTGAGCACTTAGCACACGCTGGACAACTAGGATTTGGAACTTGTCAGATGTCTCATGGCCTAATTGTTCTTCCTCAATTTCATCACTTGCAGTGTTAGCTGCAACCACAACATGTTCTTCCTCAATATCACTAGCTGAAGAGTACTCACCATTGTCCTTGATAAGTAAAGCTCGCTGAGTTGGACAATCATGCATCAAGTGTTCAAATCCTTTGCAACGGTGACATTGTACATCTCTGGATCTCCTTGTAGAAGCAACAGAAGAAGCATTTTTTTTGTGGGAACTTATATCTTTGTTGATTTGCTTGCATCAGGGACATGTGCAGGAGTGAAAGGAGCAGCAGGGGGCGCACGACTTGAGAAGGGTGCATCTCAGCCAGAAGTGGAGGAAGGTGTCATGTGTTGTTGCTAACTTGGCCGACCTGTAAAAGATCCTCCAAAATTGCCCCTCGAGTGAGATTATCGATCCTACACTTATCTTTCAGCTTTGCAAGCAAGATGGAACAAACGGGTGATAGAATTATATTCTTTATAATCAAGTATGTCCCGAAGTTTACGGTTTAAACCACTCAAAAATCTAGCCATCTTAGCATCTTTAGTTTCTACTAAACCACAGCGCAACAAGCTAGTTTGTAATTCTTGATAATAGTCATCTACAGAACTACTATCTTGTCTTAAGCATTGCAATTTATTAAGCAAATCATGAGAAAAATATGAAGGTACAAATTGATGTCTCATTGCTCTCTTTAAAGCATTCCATGTTCTAGGTATGTTCTGAGTAGTACGACAATACTCACTCCACCAAATAGAGGCAAAATCAACAAACTCACTAGTAGCAGCCCTAACTTTCTTCTCTTCAGGGAATTCATGACAAGCAAATTTTTGTTCTACAGTTAACTCCCATGTGAGGTAAGCACCAAGATTATATTTTCCAGCAAAAGAAGGCATAGTGAATTTAATTTTACCTAATGTATCATGATGATCGTGTACCTCTTGCTGATTTCTTCCCATACCTTGTTGATTATGACAAAGCCGACAATGGTTATGATCATTGTGAATGTTGAATCCATCTAGTTCTGTATCATTAGTGTACTTGTTCACGTCTTCGTCTTCCACCTCATTTGCCCAAAAGAGAGTAGCAGATGGTGTGCGGTGAGCAGGAGGATCCTCCACCCTTGGCTCATGATCATGGGTCATGGTTGCAGCAAGTGGCCGATGTTCGAAGTGCTCAACGCATGTGCAGAGCACCGTGAGGTTGTCATTGATATGATCTAAGGCATTGTGAACGCTCTCACCGAGCAAGTGCTCAAAGCATCGCACGATCCCTCTCGTGCGAGGTGCGAGAGAACCTTCGCTCTTGTGCTCTAAAGAGTGGTCGTTGTTGTTTTCACCATGTGTAGATTTGCGTGATCCTACCACTGTTAGTAGAAAATAAAGAACAAATCACAATGTATATGTCCCTATCAACTACTAGGTGCTAGAGGTTCACAAGTCACTCACACTCAAGCTTATACCAAGTTCTTACCAAGCAAAATAGATAATGACCGGCAACTAGTGTAGGTGATTGACAAAGCGATTGCAAGCAAATGGTACTTGTGCAATGCTAGAAGGTGGACCTAGGATAGACTTCAATATGGTAGCAAGGATTAGCAATGATCAAATCAGTAAATGCAAGCTGAAAATTGTTCAAAGTACTAGTCAATGTTGTTGATCCTAGCCTAGAAAAAGCTAGCTAATCAAAGCCTACTAAGAGAAGTGTATGAACACACATGCAAAGATCAATGTGACTTGATGTAAGCAAAGGAAATTCTCACACCAAGTGTTAGGAGAGATGCTAGCCAACTACTCAAACTTCTGTGCAGGGGCACAAGATTGTTCACACGATGTAGAGTACAAAGACAAAATAACATACCAGGTAAACATCCCTCTAGTTTAAGCAGTAAACAATAGCTAGTCTTAAGAGATGAAAAAGCAAAGTTTTATATGGTTTATATGGCTTATATATGCTCTTTTGAAAGGTTTTCACGACATCTACAACTTTTTAGTTGAGGCGAACCCCAAATTCCGAAGGGAAGACCGAAAGAAACGGCAAAAACAGAAACCGAAATCTTGCGACGTGAATTTAGGGCCGAAGATGGCCAATTTTGGGGGTCTTAGAGGGCAACTAAAACAAGCCAGTTAGTTTTTTTATGCGCCTTGTCGCTAGCTTTCCAACAAGTCCAAGAACGTCGAAAACGAACACCGTATGCAAAAATTATGCCCGTTTTACTGAAGGTGTCTCAGAAATAGAATCCACTCAGACTCGAATTCGTCTAGGCTCAAATTGAAACTGCTATATCTTTCAAACCCGTGGGCCAAAGTTACTGAATTTTTTTGTGGAAGCCTGCAGCTATATGTAGAAGGACTCCACCCATTTTCACTAGTTTTGGTGAAAGTTTGATGGCTTTTCAATTTTCAGGAAGGTGGACGCTGATTTTTGTCCTTCTATTTTTTTCTCCCTTTTTTTCTCTCTATTTTTCTTCTTCTCTATTTTTTTCTTCTGTTTTTCCTTCTCTTGAATAAAATTGAAGCCAACTAGGGTTTGAACAACAGATCAATTCGGTTTACAATCTGTCAAACCGAATCCAACTCAAATTGGTTGCCACGACCGCGATTCACAGCGGCGGTAGGGATATTTGTTTACTGCGGCAGCACGATGAAGCGGCGGCAGGGAGCACTGGTGGTTGCGGCAGCAACGCACAGCGACGGCAAGGTGCTGGAGTTGCTGTGGTAGCGAGGGGCGGTGGTGGCCAGATGCAGGGGGTTGCCATAGGAGATGGCAGCGTTGGAGTAGCCGCGACACCAGATGGTAGTGTTGGAGTTGCCGCGATAGGAGATGGCAACGCTGGAGTTGCCATGGTAGCGAGGGGCGGTGGCGGCCAGGTGCTGGGGGTTTCTGCGGCAGGAGATGGATTGTGTTGTGGTTGTCGCGGTAGCGGAAAGGATGAAGATGCAAACTAGACAAAGAAAAACTAGACTCCAACTAGAACTAGAAATCAGTAACTAGACACGACAATGCAACTAAGAATTCAAAAAGGCAAAACCGAAAGAAAAAATTGCAAAGGCACAAATTGGTTTGGACAAGGTGAACTAACCCTGATTTCTTTTATTTTTGTGGACTGTAGGTAAAGAAAAAATCTCACCGATGAACTATAGCTCTGATACCACCTGATGCGACAATGATTGTCCCGATCTTTCAGTGAGATGGATAAATCGATTTGGTGGAGACGACTCTCATGATTCGGCTACCAATTGCACACGACCAATATGCCCGCAATCGTTGAACCAACTCTGTGATTGTTATCGACCTTGCTAGAAGCACGATCGACCTGACCACGAAGGTCTATTCCTGCATGCAATCGAAGAACAAGCAAGAACACGATAAATAAGTAATCTAAAATTGCAAATAGGAAATAGTTTCATATTGATAAGTGGGGTTCTGAAGACAATGTCGATGTTGATCTTGTCGAACAAGAGGACAAAATGTAAAGTAGCAAAGCTAAACTTCAATCTAACAAAACTCGCCAAACCCTAAGGGTAGCGGCCACTATGTAAAGGAGGAAGAGGAGAAGGGAGGGGCGGTGGTACTATTCACACATGAATAATAACCATGTGAACAGTACAGGCCTAGGGTGGCTGGCCACCATATGGGCCAAGTCAGACAAATACATTACATAGCTTGTGGGCCAACAATAGGTGACGCAGCACCATGGCATGTAGACGTAGTACGACCCAGCGAAGTAAAAGTAGCTCAGCTCGTAGGAGTAGAAGTAGCTCGACCGAGGTCCAATTGGAAAATGTGGAACTGAAGTAGCCGAAAGTCCAATTGGAGAAGACTTGGTAGAAGTAGTGGTTGCGTCCTTAGGATTGATGTCCTCATCAAGTTTCACTGGAATTTGTTTTGAGTGTGAGATAAATGTCACATTTGTTGTTAATTGAGGGCTATTTGGTAATTTCTCAATTGAGAAAAGAAAAGAGAGGGGCCCACTAGTCATTGGCTTAGGGAAGGGATATGGTCCTTGACCTTATCTTCATCCAGTGAAGAAGAGGGGATTTGGGGGCTTGGCTGGCACTTTCGGCTGGCGGCCGCATGGGCGATGCAGGCGTTGTGCGTGGCACAGGCAAGAAGCGTGTCATTCGTTGGCGGCATTAGCACGGTTTCTTCTCCTCCTCCTCTTAAAATGGCAGTGCCCTTCCGCTTCTCCTTGGGCTCGATACAAAAATATAGTGAGATTTTCCTCTCCTTTTGGGTTCTTCTTCTCCGATTGGATTTTGTCCTTGGGGTCTTTGGGGCTGCTATATTGCTGTGTTCATCTCAGCACTGATGGAAGCAAGGTCCAGCCCCTTTCCTCCTTGTGCACTTCCCATTCGGTTCCTTGCGGTAGCAGTGAGAAAATTTGGGGATTGTGCCTTTGAGGATTGGATCCAACAAGCTTAGGATTGATTTGGGAAGAGAAGAACTTGCCTTTTTTGGTGCTCGGTGGTGTGCTCTGGCCGACACACCTCTATTGTTCTTGTGCGGCATCTCCTGTACCTCGACTTCACTTTTCGGTGTGTCCCGGATTGCGAAGATTGGCATTGTACCTTTGTCAACCTTGTCTGGTATTCGCGGCACAGCGAGGCAATTGGTTTTCTAAGACAACGCCATTTAGCATGCCTTGCCCAGTTCTTCTTGGTGGCTTTGAGTGCCATCCGCATCGTGAGTATCGTTGATTTCATTTTTGCATTACTGAGCATTGTGTGCTGTGCTCGTCGATTACATTCTGTAATTTATTCTAGTACTGGGAGACTTTGCAAGCAATGTCAGTGGGCTCGGTTAATGCTCAGTGAGAGATTGGGGTCATATTCAGAATTGAATACAACAATTTGTTATAAATTGGTCTTGAGCTTGTAGATTGCTTGTTGTCTAGTTGTTGTGTCATACATACAAGCTTGTCTATCTACTGTGCAATTTATTCAGTCTGTTTCTGTCATTGTTCAGTTCACTGTGTTCCTTTTCAGCTACTGTTATACATTGTTGTTAATTGATATCTTGAGTGGAAGGATCAATTTTACTCTGTCCAGAGAATTCAGACTTGGTGAATTGGCTTAATTGACTAATTAGACTTGCAAGATTTTATTTGAGTTCAAGACCTAATTTATTTCAGATAATTTTTATATTTAATTTGTGATATTAAGTTTGATCCAAGTGGCGAGGAGGCCAGGATTTATCTTGAGCAGCCCGACATTTGAGAGCAATAAACAAACAATTAAATCTGAGCATTATGCTTATTTCAATTGCCCACATGTTTTATGCTTGGAAAAAGTCCGGTTTACTCCCCTGAACTATCAGAAAAGTCTGGTTTACCCCCTGAACTACAAAACCGGTTATTTAACCCCCTGAATTTGTCAAATCCGGTCAAATAACCTCCTGTAGCGGTTTGGAGCGGTGGTTTTGGTGATGTGGCCAAATTCGGCCAACTCAGCGTATGACGTGGCGCACCCAGCCCGTTTTCTCCTCCTCCCCCTCTCTCTGACTCGTAGGCCCCGCCTGTCAGTGCATCTCTCTCTCTATTTCTCCGCTAGCTCTTCTCCTTCCTTCATCTGTTTCTCTATTGATCTCTCAATGCCCCTCCACCGATGCGTGCTTTCCTCCGCCTCCGGCGCCGGCTGCCTCTGCCCCTAAAAGAGAGGCCCTCCTCTGGATCCCACGAGATCCCCACTGTCTACTCCTTCCTCCAGCCTTCCATCTTGCCGCGCCCAAAACCCAACCACCGCCCGCTTCCACCTCCCGCCCGACCCCGCCTAAAGGCACTATCTGTCACCGACGCCGCCGTGCTCGAGGAAGACCTAGTATTGCCGTCGCCGAGGACCGCTTCGGATGACGCCTTTGCTCTCGCGTTCAAGTCCTGGCGGCCTCCCTCTCGCCCTCGCCTCCCGCCGCGGTGAACCACCGCCTCGGCTTGAAGCGCGCCGCGCCGCCGTCTTCTGCTGGAGAGGAGCCCTCATGCTTCCCCCCTCCCGGAGGCCGCGCTCGAGGCCCTCTTCTCATCCCTCGCCGCAGCGGGCTCCGCTGCCCCGCGCTGGGCCACCGCCTCGGCCTCAAGCGCGTCTTCGCCGTCGCCGTCTTCCTGCTGGAGAGGAGCCCTCATGCTTCCCCCCTCCCGGAGACCGCGCTCGAGGCCCTCTTCTCATCCCTCGCTCATACTCAACTCCGTCGTGCTGCTCACCTTCTCGGCCGCGCTCGTCGGCGTGAGCCACAGCTCGGACGAGACCAACAGCAGCGTCCCGGAGGGGATGTTCCCGATAGGGTTCGTCGACGCTTATCGGCGTCCATGGTCTTCTGCGATCTCGTCCTTGATGCGGTGACGTTCGACAAGGTGCTCAAGAGCGACACGTTCACGCCGTCGGCCGAGATGCGATTCGAGCAACATCGCCGCCGCGTGTGTGGTGGTGGGGCATTGTTCATCTCCGGTGAGTGGAGCACACCGATCGAGGAGATGGATGGGTACAGAAGGGCAAGAACTCTAGGAGAGCGGCGGCAAGGACAAGAGCTCGAGAGGCGGCGCTGGCCGAGCAGAGGGCGGCGGGACAAGACTCAGGAGAGCGGCGGCGGGCCTAGTAGCGGCGTTAGGAGCAAGTGGCGGCGACAAGCGGTGAGGCGGCAGAGGCTTTGCCAAGGAGCTCCATGGAGAAGGGAGAGATGAGGTAGAAAGGGAGGTGAGGAGATGAGAGGAAATGGGGAGAAGAAGAACCAGCAAGAAGATGTCGATGTGGATTCTATGTGGATGCTGACTTAGACAATCACTGCCACATCAGCAAAACCGCTCATCCAAACCGCTACGGGGGGTTAAATGACCGGATTTGACAAATTCAGGGGGTTAAATAACCGGTTTTGTAGTTCAGGGGGTAAACCAGACTTTTCTGATAGTTCAGGGGAGTAAACCGGACTTTTTCCTTTATGCTTTAAGCATATTATCCTATTTAAATGACTTGGAAGATTTACATGTTTATATGTTAATTTTTGTCATTTAAGTGCTGCTGGAAATATGCTCTAATTATCTTTAATTGTGCTAGAATTAATTTTGAATATTTGCTAAAATTACTATATTTACAATAATTCATAAAACCAATTTTTCAAGAAATGGCTTCCTTGTCTGATGTCATTAAGACGGAAGTGTTTGATGGTGCCAACTTTAAATGTTGGTAGGCTAAAACCAAGTTATGGATGACTGACCTTAGGCTTTTCTGGGTCATTTCAAATCGTCCAATGTTCCCATTGAAAACAACTAAAATGACGTGATGGGAGGATGCGAACAATTCGGTCTTAGCTCATTTGTTAGCCATCTTATCCAACAGGTTGTTCGATGTATATGTTAACTTCAATAATGCTGAACAACTCTGGGACGAACTCGATGAGAAATATTCCGAAGGGGATAATGGGAAAGAGTCTTTTATTACTGCTACCTACTTGAACTTTAAGGTGGTAGAGGGGCGGTCGGTGATGGAGCAACACCATGAGCTACAACTCCATGTACGTGATTTAAATCAGTACGACTGTCTCCTACCTAAGAATTTTCAAGTAAATGTCATCTTGGCTAAGTTACCATCCTCGTGGCGTGACTTTGTGACCGCTTGTAGACATATAAAGGAGCGCTTCATACTCAATGAGCTGTCAGCTGCTGTTAATATCAAAGAGCGAACAAGAGCCGGTGACGATACAGGACAGGCTCAAGTTCAGGCTCATCAGGTGGAGGTCAAGAGTGGTGGAGGATTTGAGAAACCGAAGTTCAAGAATCATCCCCAAAACAAGCTTCAAGGAAAGAAAATGAAGAAGAAAAAGGAAGAGATTGTCTGCTTTGTTTGTGGAGTGGTTAGTCATAAAGCCAACCACTGCCGTAATCGTAAAGGCAAAGGTCCTTCTCCTGGTCAGCATAAAGGTTGTAACACTAAAGTGAATGTCGCACTGGCTAGTTCTAGTTTAGAAGGGTATGTATCTCAAGTCTTTATGGCAAGTCCATCTATTGATTGGTGGATTGATATAGGTGCTACTAGACATATATGTGCTGATCAATCGTGTTTCTCTTCATTTCAGGGTGAAGGTGGTGGATCTGTCTTGATGGGGAACGGAGCTGCTGCTACAGTACGTGAGATTGGACAGGTTTGCTTGAAGCTCACTTCTGGCAAAACACTCATTCTGAAAGACATGTTGTACATACCTACAATGACTCGCAACATCATGAGTGGGTCTATGTTGTGTAGGCAAGGAAAAAAGCTTGTATTTGAGTCCAATAAGGTCGTGTTGACCAAATTTAGTAATTTTATGGGCAAAGGCTATGACAGCAGAGGCATGTTCCGCTTATGTTTTCTTGATTTCAATAATGTAATTTTTTTTAATATTTCTCATTGCAATAAAATTCATGATGTTTGGCATTCTCAATTATGTCATGTTAACTTTGAAGCCATTGTACGGTTAAGAAAAATGAATTTAATTCCAAGCTACAACTATGAGAAGGGTTCTAAGTGTGAAGTGTGTGTAAGCAAAGAAACCCTGAAAACCTTTTCATAGCGTTGAAGGGCGAAGCACCTCTCCACTTGAGCTAATCCATTTTGATCTTTGTGAAATGAATGGAATATTAACTAAAGGTGGCAAACATTACTTTATATCTCTCATAGATGATGCGACTAAGTATTGCTACATTTATTTACTTAAGCCGAAAGATGAAGCACTAGAACACTTTAAAATCTTTAAAGCCGAAGTGGAAAATCAAATAGGAAAAAAAATCAAACGGTTAAGGTCGGATCGAGGTAGTGAATACGTCTCAAATGAATTCTCTCAATTTTGTGAAGAAAGCGGAATAATTCATGAAATTACTCCACCCTACTCATCCCGATCGAATGGAATAGTTGAAAGGAAGAACTGAACTATTTGTGACTTGGTTAATGCCATGTTACAAAGTTCAGGTATGTCGGACTATTGGTGGGGTGAAGCAGTTCTCACAGCGAACTATGTCCTAAATAGGATTTCGCCATCAAGAGGAAACACCTTATGAAGGATGGAAGGGGAGAAAACCTAACTTATCATTTCTTCGAACTTGGGGATGCCTTACAAAAGTGCATGTGACGTTACCGAAGAAAAGAAAGATTGGTCCTAAGACTGTTGATTGTGTCTTTCTAGGGTATGCTAAAAATAGCACGGCTTATAGATTTCTAGAGGTCAAATTCGAGGTGAGTGACATCGCTACAAATGTAATGATGGAATCTCGTGATGCGATGTTCTTTGAACATGTGTTTCCTATGAGACCAAATGAAGTCATTGACCCTAATGGTTTAAATGAACACTCTATTCTTCTTAGTGTGGATAACACCGCTCCAGAATTGGAGATGAGGTGGAGTAAGAGGCAGAGGACTGAAAAGTCTCTTGGCGATAAATATATCACCTATGTCGTGGATGATGAACCACGAACCCTTTCAGAGGCATACGCATCCCCGGATGTGGATTACTGGAAGGAGGCAATCTGTAGTGAGATGGATTCCATCATAGCTAACGGAACATGGGTGGTTATGGTCCTCCCATCTGGATACAAGCCAGTGGGCTGCAAATTGATCTTTATAAGAAAATGTAGAACTGATGGTACTATAGAAAAGTACAAGACCCATTTAGTGGCTAAGGGTTTCACGCAAAAAGAGGGTGAAGACTATTTTGACACATACTCTCTTGTGGACCGTTTACCCATAATTCGGGTACTTCTAGCACTAGCTGCCGCATATAAACTCCAAGTACATCAAATGGATGTAAAGATCGTTTTCCTAAATGGAGAGTTGGACGAGGAGATTTACATACAACAGCCCGATGGTTTTGTGGTTGAAGGGCATGACAAGAAAGTATGTCGATTGATTAAATCCTTGTATGCCCTAAAGCAAGCTCCCAAGCAATGGCATGAGAAATTTGATAGTATTATGACCTCGGTCGACTTTTGTGTAAACGAAGCCGATAAATGTGTCTACTATCGGTTTAGTGGGGGCAAAGGTATCAACATGGATGACATATTGATTTTTGGGACCAACATGCACTACTACAAAACAGGCTATAGTAGATGCCCCATCACAGACGGTTCCTTTGGAACCGCTACGTGTTGGGTCGGCCCAACCCGGTCAAGGCGGAACAACTATCACAGAGCGGTATTTTTAGAACCGTCGCGGATAGTCAAACTATCCTGAGCGGTTGAAAATAGAACCGTCAGTGAAGTATCATAGACGGTTCTATTCACAAACCGCTCTGTGATAATCTCTAATCACGCAGCGGTTTTACGTTACAAATCGCTGTAGTATCCTGAGCGGTTCTTATTTAGAACCGCTCAGGATCTTGTTATCCTGAGCGGTTCTTATTAAGAACCGCTCGTGATATCCTCTCGCCGCACTACGCTCGTGTTCATCGCCGATCGCCGCCGCGGACGCCGCCTTCGCCATCGCCGCATGGGCCGCCGCCTCTCGCCATCGCCGCGATGGAGCAACCCGGCTGCCCCCGCGGCTGGCTCCAGATCAACATACCTCCACACTTCATGCATCGATGGGATGAGGATCTAGCTCTTACTATGGGCAAATAGATATAGTAACTTCTCCTCCAAACTTTTTTTAATTTTGGAATTTTCATATATATAGCCAAACAACGTGGCAAGAGCTTACAAAAAGATTAAAAACTAGAAACCTATCTAGTCTTTGGAGGTAGGTCGCTATCTCCGTCTTCAATACTCAGAGGGCGGCGCTTGGGCGGACGGTTTAAGATCGAACGAATCTCAAATACGCCCACCCATCGACGCGCTGTTCGAGTGTGTCCCAAGACCCTGATCGTTGAATCAAGTCAAGAGAGCCCATAGGCTCTCTTTGCTTGAGGGTCTCGGCTTTGGTCGAATCGATCGCTTCGCCTTGATTAAGCAAATCAAGTGACGACAAGCCTCCCGAGACGTGCAACCGTTTTGGAGGACCACGTCGACGACACGATAAACTTCGCCGAAAGTGGGAGATCACCGGAAGACACGGCGGAGGAGAATGTCAAGACGGCGGAAGGTGGCGTCACCCGCTCCGCAAATTCTCGGACAGAGGAGTGAAGACATTGTTGATATAGTGTTCTTTCAAGAAGACGACTCAACGACTGTGAGAGAGGTGCGCGTCAAAGGCGTGTCTGTAAGAGGAGGCACCATTTGCTGTTTTTGTGGAGAAAGGGGATCAAGGAGGTTGTGTGAAATACATTGTAGAAGGGACACATCTATATATAGAACAATTTCATCTAAAGCGGAGCGGAGACGAAGAGATATTTGGGGAGTCAGAGCGACGTTGGAAAATGAAGAGATGAAGAAGCCGCCGTGTGATCGTGAGACGAAGAGACACACGCAGGAAAATGAAGACGAAGAGACACGCAGGAAAATGAAGAGTTATCACGAGCGGTTCCGTTGTATAACCGTCAGGAAAAGGAATCCTGACGGTTCTAGTTAAAACCGCTCGTGATACGTTCATATCACGAGCGGTTGTAGTTAAAAACCGTCAGGATTATCCTGCACGTTCGCTTATAGAACCGCTCGTGATATTATTATCACTGAGCGGTTCTCGTTATAAACCGCCTGCGTGATATACTTTTTATAAGGCGGAAGCGCTAGGGTTTTGCTCTCACTTGTCACTTCTCTGTAACACCCTACCAACATTGAGCCCGGAATGCTACTAAACTAACAAAGTAATAAATAAAACTAATCAAAATGTAAGACATAATTCTAATTTCGTGAGAACCTCCTTTGTATAACTAAGTATACTGGGAGGTTCCAACCAATACAAATATCATAATCCATAATCTATCATCCATATTTCATCAAGGCATTCAAAATAAGCTAATCCACTAAAGCTTAATAACGGATATTCAAGATGTACTACTCTCATTATTACAAATATTTCATTGCATCCAAGTATACTCATACTTATCCTTAAAGCAGATTACTTATTAATAAAATACGATCTACATGTTATTCATCTTTAAAGTGATGTGGTAGTGAGTGCTTCCATGACAAGTCTACCCTCCCCCATGTATGTCGTTCTTGCTTGTGGTACCTAAAAACACAACAAAGCAAGGGTGAGCCCAAAGACTCAGCAAGTATCAACAAGGCTAAAGCTAAAATCACAGTCATAGCATCAAAATACCAAGATAAAACATTACACTAAACATAGCCTTCATGCTTATGTAATGTGACCATGCAATGCACCTTTTAAACTTTATCTCTTTTTGCATTTTACCGGTAATGCGGGGTATACAACCGTCGATGTATACCCTTGCCTATGCACTCTGGCATAGGGACCAAGAGCCTATACTCCACAAGTATAGGGACCTTTGCCCATCATCATCATGATGGGGACCTTTACTCATTGCCCACATTCTGCGAATGTGGGGATTTCAAGCCCGTCATTTACATGACGGGACCTCAATAGATTCATACTTGGTCACCTAGTGACCAAGACTCAATCATGCTTTGACATGCATATGCACAATGACATCATCTTCCAAATATATGAACTCAACGTGTACATAATAACATGTAAGCATTAACAATATACAAGGAACTTTAACCATAACTTGCATTCACCAAGATAAATTGAAACTCATCACATTACATCCATGTATGGCTATTACGAGCAAGTCACAAACAATCTTAGCAAACAAGCATAAATCTACTATAACCCGAATACTTGCCTTCGCGATGCGACACGTTAGCCGGCAAAGGTGGTACTCCTAAACCCAAGCTTCACCGCCTAAACAATCAAATAACTGAAATAAGGATATGATGAACACGACTCTACTGATTAACGTTCTACAACGCTTCCCTAGCGATTCAAGATTTTAACTAGAGACCCTAAACTGAAAACCAACGCATTCAGTCAAATAACGCCACTGGACAGCAGCACGGTAAACAGCATATCTTTTGATCTGGAACTCCGAATGAGGTGAGTCTAATTTCTGTGGATTCTTAACTGACAAATCTACAATACTGTAGTTGACAAGATGACCCAATTCGGCCAAATTATTATGATAATAGACAGGTGAACTTTCAGCATAGAAACTGTCTAACAGAATAAACAGCAGTACTAAAACGATCATAACTTTTAATCTATAACTCCGAATTGATCGTTCGTTAACAATCTGGAAAGTTTATCAAATTACCTACAATAACCTAGTTGGGTGAAAACCCAGATTCTTCCGATTACATTTTCATATTTTACGAAATAACAAAACAGTTTAATCTCGTCAGAAATCTGGACAGCAGATACTAAATCTATCATATCTCTTGACTCGAACATCGGAATCAAGTGAACTCGGCGGCCACAGAAACTTCAGAACAAGACCCAGATATCTCTAGGAGATCAACTCCTCTGATTCGGCCTCTAAGACGTCGAAACAGCCCGCGCAACATACTGGACAGACTTGATCTACAGCAAGACGAACTCGATCCAATCAAACTAATCTAATTTCAGCATCTAAACAACATCAAAACAGCGGGAAACGAATTGATACCCTTGGAGATGCATGAAACGCTGAACAAAAACCCACGAAGATGATATTCTTCTTCTCCTCCTTTCTTCTTCTCCCTTTTTCTCCTTCCACCATGGCCGGCGGCACCTCGGAGCTTCTTCCTCATCGTGGTAGAGCAGCAGGGAGGGGGGGCTGCTACAGTACCGCGTGCTACAGTGCGGCGCGGTACTGTAGCAGAGGTTAGGGTTTTGGGGAAGGGCACCCCCCTTCTTGACTCCACTACAAGGTCGGCCCACTTGGCTAGGACGCCTAATAAAGCCCAAGGTCCAATCCTCCCTCAAATCTTGAATTTTCTTTTAATTTTCCTCTAAACTTTAGTGCATTCAAATTTGAATAAATTTCTCTTCCGAATAATATGTTCTCTCTATTTGATATTCGGGGTATTACATTCTACCCCCCTTAACAAAATTCGACCTCGAATTCTAACCATCGAAATAAACGAAAGAACAATTGCCATAGAAAAGAAACATCTATTAACATATGCCCGGAGCAAACATGTCTGGATAGTACTCGCGCATGCGAGACTCCAGCTCCCAAATGGCCTATCTCTCAGACTGACAAGACCACAAGACATTGACGTAAACTACGTCTGACCTAACACTCAATCCGACATTGCCAAGTACATTCATCAGATAAGACTCGAAAGTAAGATACTACTCGGTGGTACACGATGAATACGAAAATCCAAACTCTAGATCTCACAAGTACTCACTCGGCACCAGACATGCCAAAAGTTGCGTACACCGCGTATGGACCCGAGATGGCCATAGCGCCTCATCTACCTCCTAATCTCCACAACTGACGAAAACAAACCAATGTACCTTGGGCCAACTTCCCCCTTGGTACTAAAGCACGCAACATGCGCAACACACATGGAACACTCGTCCCAATTCTCCATCGATTTATTCATTTTAACAAGGAGTACCTCTTTTAACCCAGAACACACAACAGAACTCGCTTTAAACCGCCCCTTAACAAAATAGATCCCAAATGAAAATAACGAATTTTCATCACAACCAAGAAAATCAACTCCACACCAAAGGGTCAAATGCAAAAGTGAAGATTCGTCACGAAATTCCTTCCGCTTTCCAAATAGTTAGTTTACAAATAAACACCCTTAAACCGAAAGAGAAACTTCGCAAATACCCAAATTGAATACTTCCTTTAATATTTCTGAACTTATAAGAACCACACATGCCAAACATAAAGTCAAACTCAATTTGCGAAAGACAACCGTCAACGACACATTGCTCAAACAGGAATAAAACAAAACGTTGCACTACTCGAGAAACAACCGTTTCTCGGGTTCTCCTTTAGAAACAAAATTTCTCTCAAACCTTGAATTCCAATTCATCGCATAACACACTAACTCATCTCTTCTTAACTTGGCATTCTCAACGCTATGCTCAAGTCGAAATATATCACCCACACCTCAGTATAGAGGCTCTATCGACTCCACGTAAACTTTCTCTCAACAACTCCTCTACTAACATAATTAATTTGACAATTGACTCCCAATGTATCTCGTAATAGATCTCACACGTAATCACATCACCTCAATCTTTTAAGAGTAAACAACTTGGAAACCTCAAAGACATACATTCATATACTTCATCAAAAGGGTTATATCAATGATCATCCCAATCGTTCAAATCCACCCTTAATCTACTTCCTCTACACATAATCATTGGGCGACAAAAGTCCTAGCATAAAATGCGAAGCCCAAATTTAACCTCCAAGTCTCCTACCTTGAATTTCGGTATAATTGATAGGAATCCACAATTTAGTTTACTAAGATTTCACATGACTCAACTATAACCTCGATTATTGTTATCAACATTCCTCTCTAATCAATTAACCGCCCCAAAGCGAGTTATTTCATCAATATTAGACCTCCTCTAATCCACACCAATCCAATTCAGGTTACACAACAACAATATACCCATTCGCAATACTCTAACCGATTGACCAAGATTCAAACATACTCAATCACCGACGTTAATAAATAAATACATTCTTGACCAAGTTATCCTTAAAGATAATCTAACTCCCATAGGGTTACTTGATCGAGGCCGAGTAACACTTGACAATAACTCAACAATTCTCGCTATCCCATTAATTAGCACGACGCTTAGGTTTCTCCACACCGCTACTCTCATTTAAATTCACCATCATAATTCTTCTATACAATCTTACCGAGTACCCAATTGCGATTCTCTCATGAGTCGATCAAGATTTCCATACTTGCTGTTTCTAATGTTACATCAAAATGAACACCAAATCTTAGACCACATCTCGCTATAGGTCCTACTAGTTGCAACAATAAAATTTGATAGCTCCAAAGACAAACATCCTTTTTTTAAATCAAATCCTCTTCAAGGATTATTCTAATAAATCGATTTATTATTCAAAGCCTCTCAAACAACTCGACACCTAAAGGTTCACAAAACCATCTACTAAACCACCACTACTAGTTGCCAAAACACAACTGAAAAAACTTTGCAATCTGATTCGGTTAACTCCTTTCTTAGAAGAAGAGGCAAATAGAAATAGATTTCAGCACATCGAAACGTTACCACTTACAAGAAGATTACCAAATCAAGAGAATTAATCAAATAGCAATGATCCCGAAAACAAAGATGAGATCATAGATGTGGGCACACGCCCCACAAGAGAGAATATCAAACTTCAAATGAGCATAAAACATTGCTTTTGGGATTCGAAACTCTGGCGGCAAAAGCAGAAAGTTTAGGCAAAATTCGATAAAGCGCAAGTTACAAAACTTGACTTCAATCTCAAATACTTCTACTTCACTCTTTCCTTTAACAAAGAAAACGACTTCCGTTGGTTCTGAGATCACTATGCCAACTCCAACAAGAAGAGATTTCAAGACCACAACACATAAACCACTTAGGAACTAATAAAACCTCTCAGCACGTCACTTTGCTCAAAACAATTTCAGCTACCACATTAATACGAGGTCTGAAAGATCACAAATGCGAAACTTGAAGCATTTTCATTTAATCAACATCAGGCAAGCGACCCAATTCCTTTATATAAAACATTCAATATCATCTTTATAATCCCTTCATCGACAATCACACTAACAATGAGCTAATACACTATTAACGAGAATCCTCATAGCCTACTATTCCATCGTAAACCTCTCCCAAGGAGACACAAAGCACAAGGTTTAAACAACCCTCTTTTATCTACATCATGCTATCAAATAACAATTTCACAAGGCACACTATCCGAGACCACTTATGCATTCATCCATTCAACCATAAGTGTTGCTCAACACCCACTTCAATTATCATTAACAATTTACAATTGTATTTATCACGTATGCAATTAGAGTCCTCGCTATTTTCAGGTCACATATCCATTTGTCACACAGAGTCAACATTCCACTTTATACTTAGAGTTTAACCACAGATTTAATAACATCGCCTCATTTAATCACGGGTTTCACAAGGTACTACCTCAACATCCATCTAATCTGATTTACATGTTTCAATCTAGCAATTAAGTATAATCATCAAGTAGTCAACTTATGAAAAATTACAGGATAACTATCCTCTAAGCCATCGTTCAATCACATCCTTAACATAACCATCACTATAGATATATTAATCCATTGGGACCTATAACATCGAATTATCCAATAAATTTAACAAATCCCACAATCTTAATGATCAGACCAAATCATCAATATCTTACACTTATAAATAACTTCTTGAACTTCAACTGAGTATAGCCATACCCTTAAACACAGTTCATCAAGAACTACTATAAAACACTTTCAAATTAATCAACTTTCCTTTCAAGGATCTTAGTTAAGATCAAATAAGCACCACTCTACAGACTCAACTTGATAACCCATAACACAACCATTAATTTCTTTGATTATATCCTCTCGATAAACCACAACAAGATGTCGCTAAAGGTTCTAACGTTTTCTTTCATAATAGAGAAACATTCAACTTCAACACTCAAATTATCCAAAAGAGATACCTTGAGTCAAAGATTACACGCATTAAAGGACTTGCAAAAGGAAACTTTCATTATCCAAATCATCAAGCTTAAATAATTGGATCAAGATTTCCAATAAGAAAGACAAACTCCAATACAAATGTCAAACTTGACAATCCCGCAAGAATAACTCATCGGTTGGGAAAACAACGATTGCTTTACGGGACAATTAAGCCAAAGGTAGCAAATTAATCCTTCTCAAAGAAGCCCATCAATCGTAATGAACTAAAAACCCAAGAGAAACTCTTCGAGCCCAACTGGACTAGAGTTTCCCAAATTCAAAGTGAAAGAAGAGGACAACCCTTCTAGAGATATTCACTATCAACGCCTATTCTAAGATATCCGAGGTAACAACCATCCTATTCTCATACCGCGAACAGTGGTGTAACTTGGTACAGCCCAGAGCCACAACCACGACCTCAACCTCTCAACATGGGTTATCCCCACACATAATATCTATAGTATTATAATATAGATATAATATATTATCTCATAACAACAATCATCAATACAACATAACGGAAAGCGTAAATGCAATGCTTCACCCATTCCCATCCTCATGTGCACTGTGTGTCAATTTAATTATTCAATTACCACGGACCTAAAGCCCGCTCGATACCAAACTGTAACACCCCAGCTCAACATTGAGCTTGGAATGCTACTAAACTAACAAAGTAATAAATAAAACTAATCAAAATGTAAGACATAATTCTAATTCTCGGCAGAACCTCCTTTGTATAACTAAGTATACCGGAGGTTCCAACCAATACAAATATCATAATCCATAATCTATCATCCATATTTCATCAAGGCATTCAAAATAAGCTAATCCACTAAAGCTTAATAACGGATATTCAAGATGTACCACTCTCATTATTACAAATATTTCATTGCATCCAGGTATAATCATACTTATCCTTAAACAGATTACTTATTAATAAAATACGATCTACATGTTATTCATCTTTAAAGTGATGTGGTAGTGAGTGCTTCCATGACAAGTCTACCCTCCCCCATGTATGTCCTTCTTGCTTGTGGTACCTAAAAACACAACAAAGCAAGGGTGAGCCCAAAGACTCAACAAGTATCAACAAGGCTAAAGCTAAAATCACAGTCATAGCATCAAAATACCAAGATAAAACATTACACTAAACATAGCCTTCATGCTTATGTAATGTGACCATGCAATGCACCTTTTAAACTTTATCTCTTTTAGATTTTATCGTAATGCGGGGTATACAACCGTCGATGTATACCCTTGCCTATGCACTCGCACAGGGACCAAGAGCCTATACTCCACAAGTATAGGGACCTTTGCCCATCATCATCATGATGGGGACCTCTTTACTCATTGCCCACATTCTGCGAATGTAGGGATTTCAAGCCCGTCATTTACATGACGGGGACCTCAATATTCATACTTGGTCACCTAGTGACTAAGACTCAATCATGCTTTGACATGCATATGCACAATGACATCATCTTCCAAATATATGAACTCAACGTGTACATAATAACATGTAAGCATTAACAATATACAAGGAACTTTAACCATAACTTGCATTCACCAAGATAAATTGAAACTCATCACATTACATCCATGTATGGCTATTACGAGCAAGTCACAAACAATCTTAGCAAACAAGCATAAATCTACTATAACCCGAATACTTGCCTTCGCGATGCGACACGTTAGCCGCAAAGGTGGTACTCCTAAACCCAAGCTTCACCGCCTAAACAATCAAATAACTGAAATAAGGATATGATGAACACGACTCTACTGATTAACGTTCTACAACGCTTCCTAGCGATTCAAGATTTTAACTAGAGACCCTAAACTGAAAACCAACGCATTCAGTCAAATAACGCCACTGGACAGCAGCACGGTAAACAGCATATCTTTTGATCTGGAACTCCAAATGAGGTGAGTCCAATTTCTGTGGATTCTTAACTGACAAATCTACAATACTGTAGTTGACAAGACGACCCAATTCGGCCAAATTATTATGATAATAGACAGGTGAACTTTCAGCATAGAAACTGTCTAACAGAATAAACAGCAGTACTAAAACGATCATAACTTTTAATCTATAACTCCGAATTGATCGTTCGTTAACAATCTGGAAAGGTTATCAAATTACCTACAATAACCTAGTTGGGTGAAAACCCAGATTCTTCCGATTACATTTTCATATTTTACGAAATAACAAAACAGTTTAATCTCGTCAGAAATCTGGACAGCAGATACTAAATCTATCATATCTCTTGACTCGAACATCGGAATCAAGTGAACTCGGCGGCCACAGAAACTTCAGAACAAGACCCAGATATCTCTAGGAGATCAACTCCTCTGATTCGGCCTCTAAGACGTCGAAACAGCCCGCGCAACATACTGGACAGACTTGATCTACAGCAAGACGAACTCGATCCAATCAAACTAATCTAATTTCGCATCTAAACAACATCAAAACAGCGGGGAAACGAATTGATACCCTTGGAGATGCATGAAACGCTGAACAAAAACCCACGAAGATGATATTCTTCTTCTCCTCCTTTCTTCTTCTCCCTTTTTCTCCTTCCACCATGGCCGGCGGCACCTCGGAGCTTCTTCCTCATCGTGGTAGAGCAGCAGGGAGGGGGGGCTGCTACAGTACCGCGTGCTACAGTGCGGCGCGGTACTGTAGCAGAGGTTAGGGTTTTGGGGGAAGGGCACCCCCCTTCTTGACTCCACTACAAGGTCGGCCCACTTGGCTAGGACGCCTTGGGCC
The DNA here is from genome assembly GCA_036346405.1 of Phyllostachys edulis. NCBI lineage: Eukaryota > Viridiplantae > Streptophyta > Magnoliopsida > Poales > Poaceae > Phyllostachys > Phyllostachys edulis. The sequence continues at coordinate 23,644,400 of CM070556.1, read as the reverse complement.
GAAAGCCCAAGGTCCAATCCTCCCTCAAATCTTGAATTTTCTTTTAATTTTCCTCTAAACTTTAGTGCATTCAAATTTGAATAAATTTCTCTTCCGAATAATATGTTCTCTCTATTTGATATTCGGGGTATTACATCCTCTCCCGCGCCCCTTAGGCTCTCGCGCGCTCATTCGCCTCCTCTAGGGTTTAGGGCTCGCCCGTAGTTCACCGCCGACTACGACCTCGGCGCCGCCGCCCGACCTCGGCGCGCCGCCCGACCTCGGTGCCGCCGCCCCAACCTCGGCGCCCCGACCTCGGCGCCTTCAACCTCGGTGCCGCCCAGACCTCGGCGCCGACCTCGGTGCGCCGCACCACCACGGTGGCCCTGTTCACCTCCTGGTCAGAAGCCCGGCGTCGCCGCCTCCGACCTCGACGCCGCCGTCCTCCTCCCCGTGTGGGCCTCCTCCCTCTGCACCGGCCTTCTCCCCGCGCCGTCCTCCTCCCTCTGCACCGGCCTTCTCCCCGCGCCGTCCTCCTCCCCGTGTCGGCCTCCTCCTTGCACCGTGAGTTCTTGTGCGGCATCCTCTCTGTGAGTATTGCTCCTCTGTGGCAGTTCGGCTTTGTTGATCAGTGGGCTTTGTTGACATGCTCTGTGATGAACTATGTCTTATACTGAGATTGAATGTGATAGTTAGTTCATACTTGAGCTCTATTGTATTACTTGCTACTGTCAATATGATCTACTGTTAATTGGTTACTTTCGGTTGAGCTCATCGTTCTGTTGCAAATTGATCAGTGGGCTTTGTTGACATGCTCTGTGATGAACTCTGTCTTATACTGAGATTGAATGTGATAGTTAGTTCATACTTGAGCTCTATTGTATTACTTGCTACTATCAATATGATGTCTTGTTAATTGGTTACTTTGGTTGAAAGCTAGTTATTTCGATTCTTCATGTTCAGCCTCATTGAGAGTATTCAGCTTTTTGTTGGTAATCTAATGACGAGTTTGTGATTCTTCTAGTAGTCTGTATGAGCTCATTCAACTTTTCATTTGCCATCTTGATCTCTGTAGTCAACCTCTGTTTGATCGAAGTTTAATCTGTTGCTAGATTATGCTTGAGATCGTTTGTGATTAAGCAAAGTATTGTTTAGAGCTCATAGTTTGAATTTATATTATCATATTCATTTAATGAAGAGTATAGACAATAGGATTGAGATGGCAAAGACTTGTTCTTTAGCTACTCTCCTTACGAGAGCACATAATATCATCAATCAATATGTTGGAATAGTGTCTGTGCACTGTTAATCTCTAGACCTTTTATTGGCTGAGAATTTAATCCAGACGGTTCTTATTAAGAACCGTCTGTGATTCCTTTGCATTTCCTTAGAGAAGTTGGTGGATTAAGGAGTGTTAAATTCTTTAGAAATTATGCTTTAATGCTAATTAATTTTGTTGGGATTAATTCTGAAATTTTGCTAAAACTGCATTTTTTACAACAATCCAAAAGAAAGTTTTACTTGATTCCATTTTGTTTCTATGTTGGGATTAAACCTTTGCTTAGCATTTCCTTCGTTGATCATTTTACTTGATTCTAGTTCTATGTCTTCATTAAAGGCTAGTCTTACGTACATGAAGCATTAAACCTTTGCTTAGCATTTTCTTCGTCGATCTGACACACTTGAGTGTACCTTTGCTTCGTGCCAATCCTCCACGACAAGACGAAGCAAATGGTACACTCCAAAGGTGTCGAGCTCGATGAAGTAGGCTCGAGCAAAGATTTGTATCACTAGTTTCTATCTATACAAAGATCACAAGAGAAGTGGTGGATTAAGGAGTGTTAGGAGTGTTAGAATAGAAGTGGTGGATTAAGGAGTGTTAGGAATGTTAGTAGTCTGTATGAGCTCATTCAACTTTTCATTTGCCATCTTGATCTCTATAGTCAACCTCTGTATTTCTTCTTGAGATTAATTGTTTCATATTTATGTTGGAATTATTTATGATTATTTGCTATGTCTATTTTACTTGATTCTATTTTGTTTCTATGTCTTCATTAAAGGCTAGTCTTTCGTACATGAAGCATTAAACCTTTGCTTCGTTGATTAAGGAGTGTTAGGAGTGTTAGAATAGGAGCAGGAGGAGGCGAGCCCTACAGATTAAACCTTTGCTTAGCATTTCCTTCGTCGATCTCGACACACTTGAGTGTACCTTTACTTCTTGCCAATCCTCCAAGGCAAGAAGCATATGGTACACTCCAAAGGTGTCGTGGTCGATGAAGAGTATAGACAATAGGATTGAGATGGCAAAGACTTGTTCTTTAGCTACTCTCCTTCCGAGAGCACATAATAGGAGCAGGAGGCGGCGAGCCCTCACAGATTAAACCTTTGCTTAGCATTTCCTTCGTCGATCTGACACACTTGAGTGTGCCTTTGTTTCATGCAGTCCTCCACGGCATGAAACAAATGGCACACTCCAAAGGTGTCGGCCTCGATGAAGTAGGCTTCCTTAGAGAAGCTAGTGGATTAAGGAATGTTAGTACTCTGATGAGCTCATTCAACTTTTCATTTGCCATCTTGATCTCTATAGTCAACCTCTGTACTTCTTCCTGAGATTAATTGTTTCATATTTATGCTGGAATTATTTATGATTATTTGCTAATATTGCACATGTTGAGCATATTATTAAGTTTAAATGTATATGTTAATTTGGGACACTTGCAATCCATTTTATTGCATATGTAACTTATATAGATAGCAAGTAAGCGAGATGGCAGAGACATCGTCTTCGCCACCGTCACCGACGCCGCAGATGGAAGAGGCGCTGACAAGGCCGCCGACACCGACGCCGCAGATGGAAGAGGCGGCGATGAGGCCGCCGTCACCGTCGACGATAATGACACGGAAGCGAGATGGCAGAGGACAATCGAAAATGCCTACGGCCGATGGTCATCACGGAGGTCGGTGACTTTGGGGTCCTCTCGAGTCCCAAGAGATCGTGGCGAGATTCCGGATCATCTGCGGGATACTTGTAAGGAACGGGTCCTCATCACCACACCAACGTGGAAGGACTCGACAAAGAAGCGAAGGCGCTACTGGGATGAACTTTCAGAGAAGTTCACTATTCCGTAGCATATGTGGCACGCGTGCGACGGACGGCGATGCTCACGATGGGTAAATCGTGGAGGACCTTCAAGAGCATTCTTGTCACGGCACGTGAACACGGTCAAACGCCTTCGCAAAGACAAATTCTTGACGCGGGAAGCATGGGACACCTTTGTGGCTATGAAAACGACGGCCGAATTTAAGGAGCAAAGTGCGGCGCACAAAGCTCTCCAGACACGAAACACTCACCCGCACAGACTCGGCACCGTTGGGTATGCGGGTAAATACGAGGAATGGGCGGCGGAGAAGGAGAACCCATTTCCTGAGGTCACAGACCCGCGTTCCCTAAGCTGGTTAAAAGCGAGGGCACAAGTCTCGTCTTCGGGCAGCATCTCCTTCACAAACCCGGCAGACCAGGAAGTGTCCCAACGTGTGGTAAATATGTCGAACTACTAAGTTGTTAATAAGTCCATCACTTCATAGTGCCTATAATAACATGATGACCTCTTGCAGCGTGACTTGACTGCCCAAGCTTCCCAAGGCTCCTTCCATGCAGACAGGGAGAATGATATACTATCTACGGCCTTGGGAAACAAGGAGCACCCGGGTCGCACGCGAGGCTTTGGGGTTAACGTGCCTTGGAGTCATGGATTCGCGGACGACTCATCGCACGATAGGACTAGGAAGAGATCCAAGGTCGAGCACGACAACCGGTTGGTACAGATGATTACTAACCAATTTCAAGTAGAGATGGCAAGATTGCGGAATCAAATGGATATACTCATGAGCCGGTGTCGCAAGCCGCCCCGCTAATCGGGAGGCGTCCTCCTCGACGTCGGAGGCGTCGCGTCACAAGATAATTGTGAACATGACGACGTCCGACACCGATAGATGACATCAAGGTAACGTACATCTATGGATCGCACCAAAGATAGACCTATAGGACGCCTTAGCTAATTGCGATCGCTTTGTAGGAGCCGACGCCAGAAGCTCCAAGTGAGGATGGATGGGTCCTTTGTATTGAGGTCGCAGGGATGGTGTATCCATACGAGGAAGGGCGGGCAAAGACGGTGCCCGGTGGCGCGCAGTTACGCCAGGTCCGTGGATATGGTACATATCAATTTCGAGCCGCCCCGCCAAGATTTGCCCGAACAAAGAGATCACAACACTAGGGATACCGTCCCTCTTTTATCCAAAGGGCCCAAGAAGGACATCACCTCGACCCAAAGAAGTCCGCGATCCGACACGACCATTCCTCTCCAACGGACCTCGATGACTCCACCTCATGTTTAGCCTCATAAGGCCACCTCTTCGATTCCCGTGGAGAAGACGCCAAGGAACAAAGAAAAGCGTGCCGTCAGATCCGCTCCCGAAGTCGTCTCACAAGAAGACGCCGCCAATCGCTAAGGCCAAATCGAAATCCACAAACGTTAAGGCGCCTCCTAAGTCCGGAAGTCCGCGATACAGGAACTACATCATCGAAAAACCATTGTGCTCCGGCGCAAGATAATGCACGTATTTGGATATGCTTGTCGCTTTGCATGCCCGGTACTTGGCGAAGACCCAAAAGAAGGGTGCGACATCGAATCATCGCCGATACGAGGACAAGCATTTCTTCAACAGACGAGGTACTTCGTCGTGGGCTTCAATGACTTATTTCAACTATTCAACCTCGCTGGCCTCGACGCCTCGCTTCTACAATGTTGGACATCGTAAGCGCGCATAATCAAGTTCTACATTCATATAATACCAATAAATATCACAACTCATTGCTTATGTATAGATACATCTTTGAAAAATGTCCGGAATGGAAAGAACCGGTGGGTTTCTCGACCCACATGTGGTATCGCTGCAAACCATCCAACAAGACTCATCCTTCGCCGAGAAATACATAACGAGGTCATTGCTTCGTCAGATTTAACATGAAGTACATAGTGGTGCCCTACAACCGAGGGTAAGTGTCACTACTTGCTATACAAATTTCATTTGTACTTTATACGCAAAGACTAACTTAGGTTTAATGACTATAGCGACATACATGAGTAGGTACCATCGATCCTTTTAGTTATTATACCCAAGAGGAACCATGTGATATACCTTGATTCCCTAAACCGCAACAAGCACGACTTCAAAGACTCTAAGAGGAATACTGAGAGGTATGCTCATTTCCTCCTTACATAACTCTATTGTAGTCTTCATTCGCTTGAAATGGCCGAGGATAACCTTTTCAATCATGTAGGTCGCTCATCAATTATGTTGCCAACAAAGGAATATACAATGGAAAGAGCGCCTAACTAACACACAGTGATGGATTTTCCGAGCGCGCTACAACACTATAATCCTATATCATACTTCATAATAACGCGTCTCGAACTGACTATACCTATATATGTAATTCTATTTTTGCAAAGGCCGCCAGCAAAAAGATGATGAGTTATGTGCAATCTACGTCTGCTATCATATGCAGCTAATCCTTACAGCTAGGAAGAAGGATCCTGAGGTTTGTCAATCTCGAAATAATTATTTCCTAATTATAAATTTAAATATATATATCTTACCACTTTACTCTTGCTAGCGGCAGCCTTGAATTTACAATGTGATTCACTCTATGCGGAAGAGATCAAGGACATTCGAGGGAAGCTCTGCGCCTTTATCAACACAGAAATCATTAACGACAACGGAGAGTTTCACTCCGTCGCCAACCCAGAGCATCACCCCACTAAAACCTCTCAACGCAAACAATTGTAATCTAGTTGTAACTATAGCGACAATACTTGAACAAATGCGGATCTTTTGTAGTTTATTTTGAGTAATGATCACTTTGAGTTGTCATGGCTCCTTGAATCTGTTTCTGTGAATGCTTGAATCTTTTCGCGGAAAGCTTGTTTTCAGAGGGCATGGCTAGCAATTCCCGAGGCTAGCCAGAAAACAAATTGAAATTGTAAGGGGGTACGAGCTATCACGCACGGTTTTGTGTTAAAACCGCTCAGTGAAGGCAAGTATCACGACGGTTTCGATCGCAAACCGCTGCGGATAGCGAGAATATCACGCACGGTTCTACAAAAAATCCGTCGTGATAGGAGAATATCACGACGGTTCTACACAAAAGCCGCTTGTGATATTCGTAAATCACACCGGTTTTTATTTAGAACCGCTCGTGATATTCTCCTATCATCGACGGTTTTATTTAGAACCGCTCGTGATATTCTCATATCACGACGGTTTTCGCTCAAACCGCTCGTGATATTGACTTCGCTGACGGTTTTTAATAAAACCGTCAGTGATATTCGTATCACGACGGTTTTGTACCGCTCGTGATAATATTCTGTTATCACAGCATCAACAAACATAGACGGTTCAAAACCGCCTCGTGATGACGGTTCCAACCGCTCGTGATGTCTGCCTCGTAGTAGTGATGGATGCAATCAACAAAATGAAGTCTTTCCTCTCCCAGAATTTTGATATGAAAGACCTGGGTAAAGCTGATGTTATCTTAAACATCAACCTAATAAAGGGTGAGAATGGGATTATTCTTCCACAATCCCATTATGTGGACAAGGTCCTAATCAGATTTGGATTCATGGACTGTAAGTCAGTGGCCACACTCTATGATCCAAATGTTAAGCTACATAAAAACACTAGACAAGGAAAAGACCAGCTTAAATATTCTCAAATAATTGGATCCTTATTGTATCTAACTAGTGCAACGAGACCTGACATCTCATATGATGTAAGTAGATTGAGTCGTTATAAGTCCAATCTAGGAGATGATCATTGGATAGCACTAGAGAGGGTACTTATGTACCTAGAGGGGGCCACAAACTTGGGAATACACTATTCTGGCCATCTGACAGTCTTAGAAGAATTCAGTGATTCTAACTAGATCAGTGACTCAGATGACATGAAGGCTACGGGTGGCTATGTATTCACTCTAACAGGTGGGGCTGTTTCGTGGAAGTCTTCTAAACAAACTATCCTTACAAGGTCCACCATGGAGGCTGAGCTGGTAGCTCTAGCTTCAGCGGTTGTAGAGGTAGAATGGATTAGAGAATTACTTTCTGACCTACCTATGCTGGAAAAGCCGATTCCAGCTATATTAACCTACTCGATAACCAAACCGTTCTGGTTAAGGCAAAGAGTAGGAAGAACAATATGAAGCCCTCAAAATATATAAAGAGGTGACTTAAGTCGGTAAGGCATGCTAGAGAAGCGAGTGTTATTACTGTAGAATACATCCAGTCTGAAAGGAACTTGGCAGATCCTTTCATCAAAGGATTGGCGTGGAAGGCCATCCTTGCAGCGTCAAAGGGAATGGGGCTCATACCTATATAAAGGCTCACATTGGTGGTAATCTATCCTAGTAGATAAGAGATCCCATGAACTAGGCTCTAGAATAACAAACTGCGTGGGATTATAGAATATATCTAAAGGGTCCTATTAGCTGCAGTGCTCTTTCTGTATGGGAGGTTGAGCAATAGCTCTTAATGAATTCGAGACCTATATGACATCCAAAATCGTCCTACAAGATTCTCTGAAGAATTCACCTACTTAAGTATGATCGTGAGGTTGCGATCAAAGGAAGATAAGGGTATACTTTCTTAAGTACTCATGAGCTAGATATGGGGACATGACCGTAATGTCCCAACTCGAGAGGGAAAAGGGCAAGCCGCCCAGTACAGAATGTAACTTGTGCGAAAATTCTCACACCAAGACATTGAATCAAGACGAAGTCCTTCTTTGTCTGTGCAGAGTCTTAGTCCTTGTTGCTAGGCTTTGGGTTCAAACCCACAAGGTACCCATCATCGAACAGTTGTATATTAAACAAGACTTTGAGCATCTTTTATCAAATTGATAAATTGGTAGGGACTGTTGTTAATTGAGGGCTATTTGGTAATTTCTCAATTGAGAAGAAAAAAAGAAAAAGAGAAGAAAAAGAAAAATAAAAGAGAGGGGCCCACTAGTCATTGGCTTAGGTTAGGGATAAGGTCCTTGACCTTATCTTCATCCGGTGAAGAAGAGGGGATTTGGGGGCTGGGCTGGCGCTCTCGGCTGGTAGCCGCATGGGTGACGCGGTCGTCATGCACGACGCAGGCGAGAAGCGTGCCAGCCGTTAGCGGCATCAGCACGATTTCTTCTCCTCCTCTTAAAATGGCAGTGCCCTTCTGCTTCTCCTTGGGCTCGATACAAAAATACAGTGAGATTTTTCTCTCCTTTTGGGCTCTTCTTCTCCAATTGGATTTTGTCCTTGGGTCTTTGGGGCTGCTATATTGTTGTGTTCGTCTCAGTGCTGACGGCAGTAAGGTCCGGCCCCTTTCCTCCATGTGCACTTCCCGTTCGGTTCCTTGCGCGATCTCTCTGTTGAGGTGGCAGTGAGGAAATTTGGGGATTGTACCTTTGAGGATTGGATCCAGCAGGCTCAGGATCGATTTGGGAAGAGAAAAACTTGGCTTTTTCTGGTGCTCGATGGTGTGCTCTGGCTGGCGCACCCCTGTTGTTCTTGTGCAACATCTCCTGTACCTCAGCTTTACTTTTCGGTGTGTCTCGGATTGCGAAGATTGGCATTGTATCTCCATCAACCTTGTCTGGTATTCGCGGCATAACGAGGCAATTGGTTTTCTAAGACAATGCCATTTGGTGTGCCTTTCCCAGTTCTTCTTGATGGCTTTGAGTGCCATCCGCATCATGAATATCATTGATTTCATTTTTGCATTACTGAGCATTTTGTGATGTGCTAGTCGATTATATTATGTAATTTATTCTAGTACTGGGAGACTTTGCAATTAATGTTAGTGGGCTCGGTTAATGCTCAATGAGGATTTGGGGTCATATTGAGAATTGAATACAACAAAATGTTATAAATTTGTCTTGAGCTTGTAGATTGCTTGTTGTCTAGTTGTTGTGTCATACATACATGCTTGTCTATCTACTGTGCTATTTATTCAATCTGTTTCTGTTATCTTTGATCATTGTTCAGTTCACTATGTTCCTTTTCAGCTACTATTATACATTGTTGTTAGTTGATATCTTGAGTGGAACGATCAATTTTATTCTGTCCAAATAATTTAGACTTGATGAATTGGCTTAATTGACAAATTTAATTTTGCAAGATTTTATTTGAGCTCAAGACCTAATTTATTTCAGATAATTGTTATATTTAATTTGTGGTATTAAGATTGATCTAAGTGGCGAGGAGACCAAGATTTATCTTGAGCAGCCCGGCATCTTATAGCAATAAACAAACAATTAAATCTGAGTATTATGTTGATTTCAATTGCCCACATGTTCTATGCTTTAAGCATATTATCATGTTTAAGTGACTTGGAAGATTTATATGTTTATATGTTAATTTGTCATTTAAATGCTGCTAGAAATATGCTCTAATTATCTTTAATTGTTCTGAAATTAATTTTAAATATTTGCTAAAACTACTATATTTACAACAACATTGATGTGGCTCATGAAGTGATTGCAGATTTGTTGTTGCCGGGTGCATTATATAACTGTCCGGTTTTAAGTAGGACAGCTAAATTGGTACTGTGTTCTCCCTGAAATTTAGGGTGAATGAAATATCTCGATGTCGATAACAAAGCGTAGGAAATCATTTCTTTTACAATGTTTTACAATGACGAGAAAATGTATTGCTACAGCGAAAGTAGTGACTGATGAACCTTGTCGCTCCCAAATGAGCTGCACAGGGAGAAACGATCAGATCGCAGCAAACTAGCCAAGTGATCATTGCAAACTCTCAGCTTTAGTGGAAGAATATGCATGCTGGAAGGTGGGGAGAAAGGGAATTTTTGGCTAATCTAGCATCTTTTCGTGACGTATTTGTGGATCTGATCATGAGCAACTTGCATTTGCACATTTAGCACCGTAGGCGCACGGTAGCCGTGTGTGTCGCCGAGCCGACGCCCAGGCTCGACAACCCGCCCGCCGCCGCCATCGGCCGCCCGCCCGCCCGCCTCCGCCACGCCGGGTCACATGATGGTCACCGGCGCCAACAGCCCGCCCGCCGCCACGTATAGGTGATTAGGTTAGTGGTTAGTTAGGGTTATGGTTAGGCTGAAATTTGAAAGAATTTTAAAATAGATTAAATGAGTCCAAAAAATTAAGAAATTTTTTGTGGTGTCTCCCGACACCGTGTACTTGCATGTGTAAATTTGTCATAATTTTATTCGTTCAGAATTTTTATCGCTATTTCGTATAAGTGTCCTATTTGTAAAAATCAACAGAAAATCGTGCCATGTGTTGTTTGCCCAAACATCTGAATGAGGCCCTCCCCCCATTTGTCTTACTTTTTCACCGAAAGCATCAATTACTTGTCATCCTGTCACCTCCTTGTCTCATCCATCAAATCTTTGTCTCCCCCGAAATGTATGTCTTAATTAGCACACGGGGGATAAGGATTCCCTTCGAGCAGCGGCTATAAATTAGAGCGAGTAAGCACGATTTCATTTCGCAGTCGCTCGCTCGCTCTTCTGCTCGTTCATTTCATTTCGTGGTCGCTCGCTTTCTTGCTCTGTCGATTATATTTTTTGGGACATTTCAGCGTTATTAACCACCGTTGTTCGCAGGTAGTTTGGTCGTAATTTTTTATTTACAGTGTTTATTAGTTATGAAATAATTAGTAGTAATTAATTAATTAAGTAGCATACATTAATTTGTAGTGTTAGTTTGGTCGTAAAGCGAAATCAAATAATAAGAAATGCATTCATCGAAGAATAGAGGAGCATAATCTAATTAAGCTAGCTTATCATGTAGCTTATCTCCCTAGGGAAACTACTCTGCAATTAAAAAGGTAGCATGTTTAATTTACAATCTTTTATGGTCATTAGCCACCTTCTCACTAATATTCCCTCTATCCATGTGTTGCAAGCCATGTCTCTACCAACACTACTGGAACACTTGTACGATGACGACCACTGGTGCAACCTGTGGCTCATCGCTGACGCGGATGGCCCTCTGCCCCTGGCGCTTCGGGCGGGGAGGGACTGTTGGGCGCTGGACGATCGCTATGTCTCGATCCTCCGGGACACGGGCTTGTTGCCCCTTGTGAGGATGGTCTCTGTCGGACCCCAGTTTACCCTAGACGCCAGTCTGCTGCCGACACTTATTGACAGGTGGAGGCCCGAGACGCACACCTTCCACTTTCGGTGGGGTGAGATGACATTTACCCTGCAAGACGTCTCGTTCTTGACTGGTCTCCCGATCCGGGGTGAGCTGCTTGTTCCGGGCCCTCTAGGTGCGGACTGGAAGGCCAGGTTGGAGCAGTGGTTCGGCCAACCTCTCCCGGAGAGTGCATGTGGTGTCCCTCGGGCTTGGCTGAGGCAGTTCAGCAAATGCCCATAGGGTGCACCTCACGAGGTCGTTAGGACGTACCTCGTTGCTTATCTTCTCCAGCTCTTTGATTGGGTCCTGTTTCCAACCACAAAGGGCAATTTTTGTACCCCAGCTTCATCCGCATCGCCGAGTCTTTGGTTGACGTGAGGGCTGGGCCGATGCCTCAAGATCTGTTTGGGATCACCATTTTTGCGCCACATATCGGGTTGTGTGGCCTTCTGTGCTGCTTGCACCGGGTACCAACTCGCCATCTACTACATGCTCCTACAGCTGTGGAGTTGGGAGCACTTTCCTGTTGGGTGGCTGACCATCGAGATAGCGGCGCACCCGTACCCTGTTCCGCATGACCAGGTAGACGGACCCACCATAGGCTTACAGTGGACTGCTGCCCATCTGCGCTGGGCCAGCGGAAGGCCGGCGAGATGCTACTCGTTGTACCACAACGAGTTCGAGTCGTTGCACAAGAGTGACATCATCTCGTGTCCATGGTATCATGATTTCCTACACACGGTAGCGCCGCACGGGCTGTCCGTGCAATACATCCAGGACAGAGGACTGTGGATGACGACCTGCCACCTGGTATTCACACATATGGTGGAGCCTTACGTGCCGTAGTGCCTCCCCACCCCCCTGCCGGACGGCAGGCTCCTGCAGCGAGCCGTACACCTGTGAGTCAAACTTCATTTGAGTAATGTTTACAGTCCTTACGTCTTCTTTTCTAACATCAATCATTCCGGAAATGTAGGCAATCGAGGGTGGGTGGGCATACTCAGGACTGGCGCCCAGTCCAGGAGGAGTGGAGTACTACATGGATGGACAGGGCGCACATGGATGTCTAGAATGAGTCGCGTCCGTACGACCTTGATACGTACAATGCGTACTTGGAGTGGTACGTGCTACGAACGCGCGTAAGACTCACTATTCCTTCACCGGAGCGCTCGGACCGGGTGACATCGCGAACGCACCACGAGAGCCTCCGCCGCATGTACAACCATCACAGTGCTTCACGGTGTGATGACATCGTACGACACTTACAACCTCTGGCCGCTTCATTGACGACATTCGTACTTTTTGTTAATGAACTTGTTACGTATGTCACTACAGTTGGAGCGGGCGCTGTGCGTCCAGAGCGCATCGAAGGCCGCCCTCTGTAGCCTAGATAGAACCCCGGCGGGATATAAAAAAGTTTTGAATCACATCTCGACGGGGATGAAGAAGATAATACAGAACTTGAGCTGCGGTCATTCGACAGACGACGTCCTGCGCATCGGGCACCAAGTGGGGGGGGGCGTGCTCACCCACTAGATCACCACGACCTAGCGAGTTCGGCAGGCATCGTAGTGTTCCCTGTCGGTCATCCACAGGCCAGGTCGGCACGGAGGTAAGTTGGTATGTAGAAATCTATGTTCGGTTTTTTTGGTTATGCCTTACATTTTGCTAACATCATGTTGTTCTCCCGTTGTAGGTCTGTCGGGATGAATCACTTCTACCGTTCGGACCCGGTACACAGACTAGTGCTCTCCCTCAGTCATATGCACTGCACATCCGGGAGGTACGAGGTTCTCAGTTTACGTCCAGAGTGTTTATTTGTACTAACATTGTTCCATCTTGCAGCCTTCAGTTGGCCGTGGGGGTGACGGCCAGTTCACGACGATACGGGCCTCCCAGCTCCTGCCAGGGAGCAGTACACGAAGCCAGGGTATGGACAATGGCAGCCAGGGTTTCTAGTGTACGCAGGGCAGAGCTCCTCCGGGTTTGTTGCCCCACCATACGTTCAAGGGCAGAGCTCCTCTGGGTTCGCTGCCCCACCATACGTTCAAGGCTAGAGCTCCTCCGGGTACGCAGGAACCCCGTACATCCAAGGCCAGAGCTCATTCGTGCAACCGGAGTTGCAGGTATCGTACCACCAGAGTGATTTTATAGCCTCTGTCGTGGATGAATTCTTCGAAGGTGTCCCCCAGGTCGGCATGGCTTATCATGACAACATGTACGCTTACCAGACTCTGCTCTAGAGTCAGCCTACTGGTCCACCTCCGCCTCAATGGTCTCCGTACCCCCTCCGAACCGACACGCACTCTCCGGATCGGTGGATGTATTCCACGGGTCATGCTCAGCGCAAAACAAGGCCGCGCACGCAGACACAACCGCAGCAGGCAGAGAATAGTGGCTCAGACGAGTGAGCCATATAGTATCATGTGTTATGCGATTTTGTTTTGCTATATTTGACATGTATTTTGGTTATTACGTGTGTACTCTAGCGCCATATTGTATATCGGCATCTCCAATGGAGTTGCAATGCAGTTTTTTTATACATTCCAAGTCACATGAAATCATGAAACCCTAATTTCCGAAACCAAAAATCGAAATTTTTGTGACCTAAAATCTAAATTTTTGAGACAATACCAGAACATATATAAAATTGTCAAAATATTACACAATTAAGTCCACTGCGTGAGGAGCCTTCAAAATAAAATTCATAATTTTGTAAGCTCATTTTCTATATTTACAAATTCGTACAAACATGACACTTATACGAAATAGAGATAAAAATTCTGAATGAATAAAATTATGGAAAATTTACACATGCAAGTACACGGTGTCGGGAGGCTCCATAAAAAATTTCATAATTTTTTGGACTAATTTGCTCTATTTTAAAATTCTTCCAAATTTCAGCCTAACCCTAACCCTAACCCTAACCCTAACTAACCACTAACCCTAACCGCTAACCTAATCACCTACACATGGCGGCGGGCGGGTTATTGGTGCACGGTGGTCGTGCGCCAATGGTTGGCGCACGCCCACCGTGCGCCAACGGCCGACGTGGCGGGAGCGGGTGGGCTGGCGGGCACGCGATGTCGGCTCCGGTATTGGCACACAGTTACCGTGCGTCAGCGGTGCTAAATGTGCAAATATGAGTTGCTCGTGATCAGATCTGCAAATACGTCATGAAAAGGTGCTAGATTAGCCAAAAATTCGGGAGAAAGGAGCCAAGAAAGAAAAGGAAGCTGCATGTACTCCCAAAATGGCAAGGCAAATCCATGTTTGGTATACATCCCTTGATGCGTATCTGCATTTCTGGCCTACTGGACAGATCTTAAAATTGTCTCTCTCTGAAGAAATAATAATAATAAGTGCATAAGAGCACCTTTTCCTGTTAGAATGTCCCCATGGATGATCCGGTGAGGCTAGTGGATAGCTAGCACATGATTTTATTTTTGACTGCATCTTATTTTGACACAGACATTTTACCAATAATTTTGCCCGGCCTCAGAATCTAAAGCATTCTATACTGTCTTTGCCCGACTTAAGTACATATCAGTTAGATTATTCTGCATTACATTATTACGAAATTTCTGAAACACATCAATTACAAGAAGCCTTTCGGGCCACTTTGCTATGAAGATATGTCACTCGTCAATCCCTACTGCCGCTTTACTATAATCTCTTTTATGTGCATTTGCTTCCATGCAGATTGCTTCTTACCTATCTCAGTACCTTGCCGAGTTGCAGTGAGCTCGATCTTGTCTCCTATATTCCATGAGTTCATCTTGTAGACAAGAACAACAGAGACAAGTCCAGGATGAGTCTGAAGAAGATATCATCTCCCAAACCATGTCATTCTCATCGCAACCAAGTCTCCCTTCCCTTCATTCCTTAGACTCCTCCCACAACTCGAACTTAAGCCGCCCATGCCTCCACCAATGCGTCGCCACACTCAGAGGCCACTCCTCCTACGTCTCCGGCCTCACCGTCGACGGCGACTCGCTCTACGTCGCCTCGTCGGATGGGCACATCAGGCTGTGGCCACTGGACATGGCCACGGCACTGCAACAGGACGAGCAGTGCAGCTCTACTGTTGCCGTCACCAATAGCTCCATAAAGTGTCTGATCTCCGCAAACGATGGACTCGTCAGCTCGCACCAGGACAGCAAGATCAGGGTGTGGCAGGCCGGCCGGCGGAACGGGAGCCGCCACCTCGCCCTGCGCGCCGTGCTGCCGACCGCCGCCGACTGCCTGCGCACGTTCCTGTTCCCCAAGAACTACGCCGAGGTCCGGCGGCACAAAAAGTGCACCTGGGTGCGCCACGTCGACGCGGTCACCGCGCTCGCGATGTCCCCGGACGGCGCGCACATGTACTCCGTGTCCTGGGACCGGAGCCTCAAGGTGTGGCGGCTGCCCAGCCTCCGCTGCGTCGATTCCGTCGCGCCGGCCCACGACGACGCCATCAACGCCGTAGTCGTCTCGCCCGACGGACACGTGTACACTGGCTCGGCCGATAAGACGATTAAGGCGTGGAGGCACCACCCGGGGCAGAAGAAGCTCGTGCTAGTCGGCACCATGGAGCGCCACTGGTCGGCGGTGAACGCGCTGTCGCTAGGCGTCGGCGGGCAGGTGCTCTACTCCGGCGCGTGCGACCGGTCGGTCATCGTGTGGGAGGGTGCCGGCGGGCGCATGGCGGCCACCGGCACTCTCAGGGGCCACACAAAGGCGATACTGTGCCTGGCCGCCGCCGGGGACGTGGTGTGCAGCGGCTCGGCAGACAGGACGGTGAGGGTGTGGAGGCGGGGATCGAAAGAGGCGTACGCCTGCTTGGCTGTCTTGGACGGCCATGGCGGGGCCGTGAAGAGCTTGGCATTGGTGTTGATGGGTAGACCAGGAGGCGATCAAGACTGCTCGTGCAACGAGGAGAGCTCGCTCTGTGACTGCTCTGCTCTTGTTTGCAGCGGTTCGTTGGACTGTGATGTGAAGATTTGGAGGGTGTCTGTTTCTTGTTTATGAATGCAACCGTGTGAGAGATAAAAGCAAACTAATTAATAGCTTGTGGAGCTAAAGATTCCTTCGTTTTCAGGGTTTATTGAGGGCTTAATTTTGCAAGAATTTCATAGGAACAGGTTCATTTCCTACCAGAATTTGGGAAAATTCCCATGTTCTAGATAGGGCATTAGTAGTTTACTTGGATCGCTAATTTAGGAAAAATCAGATATATGCCACTCCAAAAGATGACCTTTTGAAACATGCCACTCCAAAATATGAAATTGGAATTTTGTCACTCCAAAACTTAGCTATTTGGATTTTTGCCACTATTGGACACTTTTGTTCTTGCTCCTCCCTCTTCCTCCCGGCCGACTGTCACCTCCGTTTCTCCAGCGAGCCCTAGCCAAGTCCTTCTTCGTTGTCCCGTCTTCTTTCACCCCCTTGTGCACCGACAACGACGCAGCCCGACCCCACCACACCAGCTCGTGCGGGCACCACCACCACATCGATGTCCTTGTCGTCCATGTCAAGCTCGAGGCGGAGCAGTGACCTCGGAGTGGACCTTGGCGGCGTCGAGCTCAAGAGGTGGTGGTGGCCTCGGAGTGGAGCTTGGGGACCCAGTGGAGGCGCGCGAGGCGAGGAGCTCAGGGGCGGTGGTGGCCTGGAGCTCATGGGGGAGGTCGTCGCCGCCAGGATGTCGCACCTCCGCCAGATGCTGGGATCCATGTCTCCGGGATGGCTCGCGCGCGGGTGGTTTGGTTGGATTTATAAGATCTCGCCAAAGAAATGGAGAAGACGGTCGGCCGGGAGGAAGGAGAAGCAAGGCCGAAAATGTTAAAAGAGCGGTAAAAATCCAAAGAGCCAAGTTTTGGATTTGCAAATTTCTAATTTAATGTTTTGGAGTAATATTTTTCAAGTGCCATCTTTTATAGTGGTGTGTGTATATATTTTCCAATTTTGCCACTAATTTAATTTTGCCACTAATTTAAGGCAGTTCAACAAGCCAGCTTAATTATGTTTCTTTTTTAGTAAAATGCATGATAGGTCATTTAACTTGTTCGATTACACTTCCTCCGTATTTATTTACTTGACGTCAAGTCTACGTGCTGCATGCTTGGAGACGTCGTGTATTCACGGCCGGAGGGAGTATCATTTTAAGAGTATGTGACACAGACGACGCACATGAACAAGTTCAATATCCCGCAATGCATTTTAGTTTTGCTTTTTTACCTAGGCTTGAAGCCGAGGCAGGCAAGCCTTTCTAGACAGGGCCTTTGTTTTCCTGCTTGTTTGTGTAAATTCTATGGCGCGTTTTGCAAGATCGTACAGAATATGTACTAGTAGTTGGGTTTCGAAGCTTTGTTGACTTGAAGGGAAAGTTGTACGTACGGGAATGTGATGTCTCTATCAAATTTTTGGCCGGCCAGTTTTCAAACCGTATTTACAGTTTTGACAAGATCGAAAACGTATTTGTAAAAATGGCAATACTGATGTACGGCCATCATGCTCGGCGTTGCGGTCGACACGCCAATCATGGCACGCTATGCACCAGGCGCTATCAACCCGGCCCCGCCACCTCAGCACCCCCAAATGGCTTGGCGCATGGTGACCATGCGCCAGCCATTTTAGTGGCTAATTAGGTAGGTTAGTTTAATTAGAGTTAGGTTAGTTAATTAGGTTAGTTAGGTTAGTTTTAGGCTGAAATTTGGAGAAATTTTAAAATATAGTAAATGAGTCTAAAAAATTATGAATTTTTTTGTGGAGCATCCTGATATCGTGTACTTATTTGTATAAATTTTTCATAATTTTATTTGTTCAGAATTGTTATCGCTATTTCGTATAAGTGTCATGTTCGTATGAATCAATAAATGTAGAAAATGAGCTCAAAAAATTATGAATTTTATTTTGTAGGGTCCTCACGTGGTGGACTTGATTGTGTAATATTTTGGCAAATTTATATGTGTTCTGTCGGACTGTTCTGAAAAATTTGGATTTAGGTCGCGAAAATTTCGATTTTAGGTTTCGGAAATTAGGGTTTCATGATTTCATGTGTCTTGGAATGATTAAAAAACCTCGCGGTGGCCATCTTTCCTACCGTCCCTCCTCCACACATCTGTCGCGTCATCCAGAAATTCCGGCGCCAACGCCGCGACTCCTGCTCCGCTCGACTATAAATACCGAACTCTAGCAGTCGCTCTTCGCTCATCTCAATTGCATTTCGATTCTCGTTCTTGCGATTGTTGTTGCGATCGTCGAGAGGTCAAGGGATGTCAAGGGAGGTCTCGGGAGGTCAAAGGAGGTCTCGGGAGGTCTCAGGAGGTCACGAGAGGTCAAGGTAGGTCATAGGAGGTCAAGGGAGGTCCCGGGAGGTCGTCGGAGGTCGCGGGAGGTCTAGGGAGGTCACGAGAGGTCTCGGGAGTTCTAGGGAGGTCACAGGAGGTCTCGGGAGGCCACAGGGTCTCGGGACCTCCCGAGACCTCCCGAAACCTGCCGAGACCTCCCGTGGCCTCCCGAGGCCTCCCGAGACCTCCTGAGACCTCCCTTGACCTCCCGAGACCTCCCAAAAATTCATGGATACTAGTGCTCGGGAGGTCCCGAGACCTCCCGAGACCTCCCTAGACCTCCCAAAAATTCATGGATACTAGTGCTCGGGAGGTCCCGTGACGGCAAGAGGCTATTTCGTCTCAGGAGTTATACGAAATAGAGATAACAATTTTGAACAAATAAAATTATGAAAAATTTACACAAACAAGTACACGGTGTCAGGATGCTCCACAAAAAATTTCATATTTTTTTGGACTCATTTGCTATATTTTAAAATTTCTCCAAATTTCAGCCTAAAACTAACCTAATTAACTAACCTAACTCTAATTAAACTAACCTACCTAATTAGCCACTATTGGCTGGCGCATGGTGGCCATGCGCCAGCCATTTGGGGTGCTGAGGTGGCGGCGCCGGGCTGATGGTCGTGCGCCAACGTTGCTATTTTTGCAAATACGTCTTCGACCTTGTCAAAACTGTAAATACGGTTTGAAAACTGGCCGTATCGGCCAAAAATCCGTCTCTATCCGGCTGTCTCAATTAATTTGGCATTTGTGTTTGCCCATATATCAGTGAATGGATAATATAATGTTAGAAGTTCTTGTTTTTTTTTTCCTCGGAGTGGAAGTTTTTGTAACTCTGCTGAAAAGCTAAGGCTCCATTTGGAACATAGGAATTTCACATGATTTTTAGTGGAATTTCACAGAAAACAGTTCAATTCCCGCAGGAATCGGAAAAAATTCCATCGATCCAAACGGGCCTAAGCATGTTTTGATTCCTTTGATATAAATCATGCAAAATCCTTAAGAACATGTTTTGTCAATGTCCTTCATTCTGCGGCTTGGCCTGGAAAATCACACGAATTTTTTGGGCAAATTGGTCCCTTGCTTTCCCAGCCCCTCACATTGTCACACATTATTAGTCGTGCAAGAAGGCATCGGAGGATGAAGATTGTTAAGAAGCATGAGATGACCATACAAAAGTCATACTACCAGAATCGTCTAATTTCCTAAGTGCTCAGAAGTTTCCCGAGTGTTTTGAATAATACACTCGGGAACTTCCCGAGTGCCTTACGAAACACTCGGGCAGCGAAGAAAAAACTCGGGAAATTAACATTTCCCGAGTGTCTGATCAGACACTCGGGAAACTTTGATGGGAGCAACGGGGAAAAATAATTTCCCGAGTGTCGTTCGTTACAGACACTCAAGAGCTAAAACATCAGGCCGCGCCATTTTTTTCCACACACCACGCGCCTGCTCGCTTCTAACTCCTACCATTCTCCCCAACCCCTGTTGCTCCCTCTCCCCAATCCCCCCCTGCCACAAGATCGCTCTCTCCCCACGACCTGGCCGCTCCTCCCGTCCTCCGCCACCTCCGCCGCCTCCACCTGGCCACACCTCATCCGCCTTGCCTGCCAGACTCCGCCTCCTCCTCCCCCCACTGCGACGGCGCCGCCTCCCCTTGTCTCCTCAACTCACTCAAGGCATTGAGCTCCTTCGGTCCTTCCTCCTCCTCTGGCCAAGGCAAAGCGCTAAACCTAGCGGCGAGCCCATTAACGTGAGGCTGCAGCGCAGGAGGGAAGAGGGCGAGGCCGTGAGGAGGCAACATGGTGACGGCGACCGAGGGCGCGTGCAGGCGGACGGCGCGGGCGAGGTCGCGACCATGAGGCCGTGGAGGCGTTGACTCTCCTCCTCCTCGACACCACCGCCCGACCTCCTCCGGCACTGGCGCCGCCTCGACTCCGCCTCCCCGCTCCCTCCTCCACCGGCGCCCCCGACTCCGCCTCCCGGCCTCCTCGATCGGGCCGCCCACCTTGGTGCTTTGCACATCCTCGGCCCGACGAGGTAAGACTCCACCTCCCCTCTCACATGATATCCAAAAGATAGTAGTGTGAAAGTAACAGGAGGCGACATCAATTAGGTTGAATTGGAATTGAAAGGTCTAGTGATAACTGACAGATGCTTGCCTTATATTTTGCTTGATGTTTTCAACAATCCATTCATTAGAGTTATATGTTATTAAGATTGTATGGTTGTTGCCTCCTCAATTGAAAAAACGCTAGTAAGATTGTTCTACTGAGTTTCCAGTGATTTACTGTTTTACTATTCTGTACGATTGGGAAACTAGTCAAACTAAGGAAGGCAATAATGATTATCTTTTGGGCAGTCTCCATGAATGCAATTCCTGACATGTCTTCTTATGGGTAGTATCTGGCATATCCATTTCTTATTGGTTTTTCTTTTTGATGCAATACAGTGGAGAAGAATGTTTTTGTATTTGACCATGCCCTTGTATGTCTCTATGTAAATTCGTCAAGGGTTTTGTTTCATTGGACACAATACATCCACCACTCTAGTTGTGAATTTGTTTGGCTCTAGTTCTGTAAAAGCTTTCTTTTAGTTGTTATGTTTTGTTTATCATATCCATGGTGTTCCGCGATTGATTATGTAGGTAAGTGTTTGTATTTGAATTGTTTCGTGGGATGTACCGCTTGAAGTATAGAGGCACTAAGTATATCCTGTCAATATTAGAGTTGATATATTGAGTTATAATGGGAATTTGTATATTGGTTCTTAAATTATCACGCATCTGTCTTATCTTGCTCTTGTTCTCTGTCTGACTCTATCATTATGTGTTGGTCTGTATGTGTGGTTACCTGGTTGGTATTGTGACTTCCAAATTACACCTTGGGGCTAGACCAGGAATCACTTATAGGCCAATGGCTGATGTAGTTCTCCAAAATGATCGCTTTGCATGGCATTTCTAACAAATTAACAGACGAGCTTTGCAACTACTCCGGTGTAACATGCTAAAGGATTTGTGATTTTGTTCCATCATGCGCATTTATCATTTCATGATTGTAAATTGGAAACATTTTTGTATTCAAGCTGAGCAGAGTAAAATATGTTGTTGAAATTTCTTGATCTGTGAGAAGAGATTGTTAGTTTGTTACTGTGAAAATCAATACATACTAAGGCCTGATTGTTTTCGGGTACTTGCCTATAGTGCTGCCGCCTCCCCTCGCCGACTGCCTCCATCGACACACAGCTGCAGCCATCTTCCCCACCGCAGCTCCTCGGCCCTCACTCCAAGAAGTATTGAAGGTAATGGATAAGTGGAAAAAGAAATAAAGTTTGCTTATTTTCTTTTGTGTTGTCCATTTATGGTGGATTGATATCTTTGTCATTACTATGCTACATTAACGTATTAATAAATAATGATATTCATTTATAATGGTATTCATATATATTGAAAGAAAGTGTTTTTATTCTCCGTTGATCATGTATATTGTCTTCATGTCAATATGTTTTAGTGTGCATATATAGGGCATGCATCCTATGGTAGCTTCTAGCTAGCTCTGTAGTTGTAATTTATGACATAAATAAAAGTTGGATTAAAATATACATTATGTTTTACACACTAGGATGGCTGAGGATCGTAGTTGGATGTACACTGGGTGTAGAGCGATAGGTGACTGTACTCCAAGAATGGATGGAAAAGTTTATGATTTTGTGGATCGAGCATTTGCTAGGAGTAATGGACGGGGTGTGTTGTGCCCTTGTTCTCGTTGTTCGAACACACGACCACAAATGAGGGCAACAATGATCGTACACCTGTGCAAGTACGGATTTAGGGCAGGCTATACCGTGTGGGTCTATCACGGCGAGTCACAACGAAAGTGATCGAGATGTGCTAAGGGAAGAAACGGACGATGGCGGCCACAATGAGAGTAGGATAGAAGACATGCTAGATGATGTGCGCCATGCATATGGGCCACCCATCGAGGAAGAACCGAGCTCGCAACAAAGGCTTTCTTTGATATGTTGTCCGCAATGAGTCAACCACTTCATGGGCAAACACAGTGTCCCAACTAGATGCCATCACACGACTACTTATTTTCAAGTCTCGATCAAAGACAAGCATTGCTTGCTTTGATGCATTCTTAAGCGTGTTTAGCACCCTTCTCCCGTGATGGTCACAAACCGCCGCCTAACTTGTATGAGGCCAAGAAATTGATAAGCGCACTAAATATGCCATATGAGAAGATAGATGTTTGTCCAAATCATTGCATGCTATTTAGGAATGAGAATGTGGACAAAGATCACTGTGATAAGTGTGGTGAGTCTAGGTTTGTTAAGGTTGACTCCGTGATGGTCAAGAGGCAGCTTCCTATTGGCAGAAAAATACTTCGCTATCTACCATTTGTGCCACTTAATCCAATGGTTATACATGTCTGAGGTTTCTGCCAAACAAATGGTATGGCACAAGTATGGTCATCGGTACCATAATAACAAGATGGTCCACCCATCCGATGGTGAAGCATGGAAGCAATTTGACCGAGATTATGTAGAGTTTGTCATGAGCCTCTAACGCTCAATTGCAATTGCAATCGATGGGTTTAACCCATTTGGTATGGGGTGCGCCATACAAATTGCTGGCATGTGTTTGTCATTCCCTTAACCTCCCACCCAGATTTGCATGCGATAAAGACATATTCCTTTCCTTGATAATCCTCGGTCCCAATACCTGTGGAAGAATATGAGTGTATTCATGGAGCCGGTGGTGGATGAATTGTTACATGCTTGGGAACAAGGCATAGTGACATATGATCGGGCATTGAAACAGAACTTCACCATGCGGGTCGCGTACCACACATCCATGCATGACTTCCCGGCATGTGATATTCTCATGGGTGGTCTCAGACATGGGAAGATGCCATGCCCAATCAGAGGAGACGCTGCGTGGTTGTTGGCTAAAGCATGGCCGCAAGCACTCCTTCTTCGATTGTCATCGTCAATTCCTTCCAATTGACCACTAATTCAGAAGTGACACAACTAGATTTAGGGCCAATATTGCTGTCCACAGTGGACCACCACGTCGTCTGGCAGGTGAGGAGGTTCGTGCACAGCTAGATGCTTTGAAGCCTCTTGATGATGGTGATGGGTTCAAGAAATATGGTGAGGAGCACAATTGGACTCACATTCCAAGTTTGTGGCGGCTGCCATACTTCCATAAGCTCATTCTTTCCCATAACATATATGTAATGCATAATGAGAAGAATGTTGCAGAGGCCATATTTAGCACATTCTTTGACATTCCAGACAAGACGAAGGACAATGTGAAGGCTCGCCTTGATCAGGAGGAGCTTTGCAACAGGCCCTTGCTGAATATGATCCATAAGCCAGCTACTGGCAAGTGGGAGAAGCCAAGAGCTAGTTATTGCCTAACTAGGGTTTAGAGGAAGGAGATTTTGGAATGGTTTCAGATCCTAAAGTTTCCTGATGGGTATGCAGCAAATCTAAGGAGATGAGTGAATTTAGCTACCATGCGCATCAATGGCCTAAAGAGCCATGACTACCACATATTCATGGAACGCCTTTTGCTCGTGATGATCCGTGGCTACGCCCCCAGTGTGTTTGGCAAGTGATGGTGGAGTTGAGCTTTTATCGTGACTATGTGCGAAAGAGATAGATCCCATGGTAATGTCAACTATGGAGCGTGGAGTACTGTGTTGCTTTGCAAGTTGGAAAAGATCTTTCCACCGCTTCTTCAATCTAATGCAACATTTGATTCTCCATCTTCCCTATGAAGCTAGGATGGGAGGACCAGTAAAACCGATGGATGTATCCAATTAAGAGGAACAAAAGGAACTACGAGGCAAAGCAAAAATCGATTGTGTGTTGAAGCATCCATAGCGAGGCGCATATAATTGAGGAAATTTCCCATTTCACATCAATATACTTTGTCGACAATATTCGTGACGGTGCACAATCAAACCTCACGATACAATATTGGCATCCTCAAAATAATTGCTAACTTAGCCTCTTCACCGGAAGAGGTGACACTTCAAGCAAGTGGTACTCCCAAAGTTTTATCGTGGGATGAGTGGTTGACTGTGATGTTGTATATCTTTACCAACCTCTCCAAGTGGATGATTACATTAGGTATGCAACAATTATTTTTCCCAATAATTGATGCATGAGTGTTTTAATCTACTTGTCTTGTTGCCTATAGGGAATTTGTTAGAGCGAGTGGAAGCAACGCCGAGACCCATCCGAAAAACAAGTTGACACCCTTCTTAGGAAGGGTGCCGAATTGTAAACCTAATTTCCGACTTGGTTCTATCGTAAAGTAACTTCTCTATTAGCTAGTCCCCTTGCACATAATATTTACTAAGTAAAGAGGAACTAATACATGAAACCCATTCTATTTATCTTGTAGAGTTTGAAGGACAAGTCTATGAGCAATAATTAAGGCAAGTTGCTCAAGGATGCCACACTCAGTGTTGTCCTATAGTACCTACGATGTGAATGGGTACCGCTTCCGAACATCGACACATGAGAGGGAACGGCCTAATGCAACAACAATTAATAGTGGATTGGTGACTATAGGACAAGATGGGAGCAATACACCGGTTGAATACTATGGAGTAATTGAAGAAATAATTGAACTATATTTCCATGGTAGCAAACCTCTCAAACTTATGTTATTCAAATGTCATTGGTTCTATCCGTTTAGGGGAGTCAGAAGGGATACATCACTTGGGCTGGTTGAAGTTGCACATCAATCAATCCTACCAGCAATGACCCATTTATTGTGGCTCAACAAGCCACCCAAGTATACTACATCCCGCACTCCATGCAAAACTATGAGTAGTCTAGTGGATTGGTGGGTAGTACATAAGGTGCAACCATATGGTAAACTACCTACCCCTAGTGAGTAGGACTACAACATGGAGACCAACAATGGTGTTGACCTATTCTTTCAAGAAGATGGGCTACAGGACTTTTCAAATAATAATTGGGGAAGAGGACGATCACATGGATGATATTCAAATCGATGCCGATGAGGTTGTAAACCAAGAGGACTTGGAACTACTTAATCGCTAGACATTGATGGCACCGAGGGGATGAGGTTGAGTCAACACCTCATGATAGTGACGATGACTTTTAGAGGGCCCATCTCGGAGGATCCCATTGTAGACGACTACTTCTAAGCATGATCTTGTATGTCTTCCATCTATTTGTCTGCATGTTTTAATGTTTTGTATGAGCTTACTTGATTACGTTATATTACATTTTTCTATGAGCTTACTTGATTACGCTTATATTACGTCTTTCTATGAGCTTACTTCATTGCGCTATATTAATTGATTTATTTTATTTCATTTCATTTCAAGACACCAAAAATGAGTGGCGTCGAAGAGGCAAAGATACTCTAGTCGAGGCAGACGCTTATTTTCCACTCGAGGAGGCAGAGGGCACCATGCCACTCGAGGAGGCAGAGGGCAACCGCGGCCCTCCAAGAGGCAGAGGGCAGCCGGCCACTCGAGGAGGCAGAGGGCAGCCATGGCCCCTCGAGGAGGCAGAGAGGCGCGGGGTCTACCTCTAGTAGATCAGGGCTCTGACCTGCCTCGCGTCTTGATGATGTGGAGGATGAGCACCGTGAGGCGGAGGGTGAGGAGGAAGAGCACCCTGAGGCGGAGGGTGAGGAGGATGAGCACCATGAGGCACAAGAATTTTGGTTGCGAGGACCTGCGAACCTGCCACGACGACCAACCCGAGAGGAGGAGAAGACTGTCATCGTTCCTGTTGGCGACACGTAAGTAACTGTTTACACTTTCACTAATTTAGCCCACTTACTTGCATACCTCAAAAAAACTAATATGCAGGCAATGGCGAGAAGAAGGCGGGGGTGAGAAATGTAGACTTCCGAACGGCATAATTGGCGTGTTGATTCGATGGCACTTCCCTGGCTTGGTCACCTACAGAGGAAGGTGAGAGCCTGCATGGACATGGTGCCACTACAAGGCCGCTGAAGATGCCGCCGTTGCTAAAGGAGAGGTTCCATTTGACAACTGTTTGCAGCGGGTGGAGGAAAGTTTTTGGGTAAGTGACTGAATATTCAAATATGCTTCTATGTGTTCCTATGCATGTTAGGGTTGATTTGGTCACAACTCTCGAGTCTCAATTTAGTTACTATACTAACTTACCACACAGTAATTAATATGTTGCATTTTGTAAAGTTTAGGATTTTTTTGTTAATTCGCAAGGATTATCCATGTCATCGCGCATCTGCTAACGACAAATGTTTATTAACCTTCCTGAAGAAACTAATTAGGTTAATTAGTTCGAAAGGATGGATATGAAGTGACTAATATTTGACTAATTATAGGATGCTAAGGTCTACAGTTATCTTGCTCTCAATTGTCACAATTTGTCAAAGCTAATCTCAATCTTTTACCAGCCAAAAACTTCTACAACACTACATTGGTATGCACAAAGGCTAATCTGTTGGGAGGGTAGAAAGATAAACTTTTAAAGATAAACTAGATATTGTTTTATCATCAGATCATCTTCAATATAGATCTGTTGGGAGGGCAGAAAGATAAACTATTCAAGTATAATATACTTTGGCATGTAGTGAACTTAGGCTTTACAAAGTATCAAAATAAAGAGTGTTTGACCCGAAAACTAGATACATCAATATTGGATCAGGATCTTTTGGATGTTTAGTAGCCAAGTAATAAATGTCAACTAACTTAATCATCTTATTCTTTATCAATTCCTTTTCGCTTTCATCAACTAACTTAATCATCTTATTCTTTATCAATTCTTTATTCTTGGATTGTAGTGGTGGTTTCGATGGGCCGAGGGACGAAGTCGATTCTAGGAGAGTGTTGCAGAATTGTGTTAAAAAGTCGATCCCACAGATGATCTACTGAAGCATGCATCCAAGCGTGATCTGTTACCACACACAAGTCCTTGGACAAAGAAATTCAGAGGGCCGAGGCTTGCCAAACGATAACACTTTGGACGAGTACATGCAGGTAACCAACTGTACAAACGATGTCCTTGATTACAATCAATTCTAGTTTATTCATATTTAACACTTGGTTAATTTAGGCAATACCTTGGTGGGCTCTTAAGTGTGAAGATGCATGGCAACAGATTGCCCAAGAGAGGTGGTGCAACGAACGATGGTTAGAGGACTCTTGTGCTTCTAGGGAGCGGAGATTGTTGATGGACGGGACAGCACATCGTCAAGGCAGCTCCTCCATGGCTCGTTACAAGAAGAACCTAGTAGGTCAACATGTTCATATTGATTGTATGTTGCATATACATATTTATTGACCGCCGTGGTTTTTTTGGGTGCAGGAAAAGAAGAAGCAGAGGCATGTCTCCGATATGGAGGCATATTTAGAAGTTAGGAGGGGTGATCAGGAGGGCACCATGTGCAGCCAGCGCGCGACAGAGAACTTGGTACGATTTCTGATCATTTTGTCCCTAATGATTTTCGCTCCCTAATGATTTTGTCCAACAGGCTGCATATACTGACGTTGCTAAGGAGATTCATGGCCCGGACTACGATGTCATGAATTCACCACCAGACGCGACTGCTATGTACAAGGCTGGAAAGGGGAAGAAACATGGTCGTTTCTTCATGGGTGCCGGCTACATTAGCACACTGACAACCCTCTCGGAGGTCCGATCCACGAGTGCTGCATCAATGAATGAAGTACACCTTCAAAGTCGACCGCGACCATCACATGGGATCCAGTCTCAGGTTTCTAATCTTCAAAGCAGCCTCTGCAGAAATTGAGGCTAGGCAATGGTTGGAGCAAATGCTCCTACAAAGTTAGTTGGAGCGTGGTAGTACAATAACAAAGTAATATATATATATATATATATATATATATATATATATATATATATATATATATATATTCGTATTTGGCTAATGTATGGCAATGTGCAAACAAATATGCAGCACTCGACCGGACTCGACTTAATGGCCTCCGCCGAGGGAACCATCGCTCACTTATCTCGCTCCTGTTAGTAATCGCATACTAATTATTATATTGTTAGTCTCTTATGAGTGCTTGATTCGAAGACATTGAAATGACATGCAATGTAATTATTGGTCGCCATCGCAAATTTCTTATAATGCGATTTCTTATGAAAATGTAGGAACGGCGGGATCGGCTTGCTTCTATCGCTAACGTCAAGATGTCGGTGCTAATGTTGAAGATCATGTGAATGCGCCCATCGCCGAGAGGCCACCACCAGTGCTTGCTATTTTCATGATCTACTAAAAGGATACCAATATTAGAAAACATTCACAATCGGTGATTGCTAAAAATGGATAAAAATGGCTACATATATAACTAATTCTCTATATCTATATCATAAATTCTTTTCAAATGTGTCAACATATAATAATTTGTATGTACACTCCTTTCTATGAATTTGATGATAAGTGCTTGAGACATAAATGTTGATCAAGAGTTCACAATGACAAAATATTGAGAGTTGGAGTTTAACATTTTTAGCACTGTGCTTTTCATGTTCTATATTGTTAGGAGCTAATAAGCATGTCAACATATGAATTTGCCAGAGCTTTTAAAAGGTACATCATACAAGTGGATACCATGCATGTAATTATATATCTAACAAAATATCACTCCTCGCACCTCTTAATTAAGTCCATATATAGTTTGACTCATTCCTTTTTACAAGAGTACATCATTATACTAAAATTTCTCTTGCATGTCTTTGTAGATGACATAAGTAAATGATCAATTAGGCCACAAGCTAGTGGCCCACACCCGTGCATGCCCTTAACTCGATTTGCCATGTTATTAGGTTGCTCATCATGATTTAAAGGAATTTTTTGCTTTGTCAATAGTTTGGTTAATTATCTTTTCATGTAATATCAATTCCTAACTTTTGTTGTAAGATGGCACTAATATTAAGTTTTGCTCTATCTGCAGAACTCGTAAACAAAATGATGCTTTTGTGCACAAAAGATTGAAGCAGGAAATTCTGTGCATGCAAATGGTTGTAGTGATACTTGCTTTTGTTTGATGTATATAAGACTATGAAATTACTATTTGGAACTGTTATATGTATAATGCCTTATGCTTACATTTTCAAACTTGAACTTGAATGTTGTGAGCTCTGAAGCTATTATCATGTCTTTTGTTCGATCTATATATATATATATATATATATATATATATATATATATATATATATATATATATATATATATATATATATATACATACATATATATATATATACATACATATATATATATATATATATATACATATATTGTGGAATGGATAGATGGATGGATTATTTGATTGTTGTGGAATGGATGGATGGATTATTTGATTGTGTGGAATGGATGGATGGATTATTTGATTGTGTGGAATGGATTTTTCTTGAATTTGTGAAAATGGGGTTTCGTTGTTTTGTCGATTTCGAGTGTTGACACTGGAAATCGACTCAAAACTTTTCCAGTGTCGACACTCAGGAAAGCGACCAAATCTTTCCCGAGTGTCGACACTCAGGAAAACATGACCCGTGGCAATTTCCTGTGGGATTCGTCGGAAGCTTTCCCAAGTGTCGTTTTCGCCATGCACTCGGGAAAAATAGCCAGGTGTCAATTTTCCCTGGTTTCATCCGTCAAACGTTGGAAACATTCCCGAGTGTTTCTTCAGCGTATTCCCGAGTGTCAACACTCAGTAAAGATTCCCGTTACGGGTAGAGAAGCCATTCAGCAGGGTTTTCTCCCGAGTGTTCGAGTGTCCCGAGTGTATACATGTACACTCGGGAAAATGATTTTATCCTGACTGATCTATCCCGAGTGCTGTTTCCCGAGTGTGACACTCGGGAAAGATCTCTCCCGAGTGTTTGGCCTCATTTCCTGAGTGTTTTTGGCACTCGGGAAAATTCCTGTTTCTGGTAGTTTTCAAAGAAGTCATGCACCAATTTTGAAGGAAATACTAAGGATTTCAAAATTTTCTATAAAATTCATGATGAAAACACGTGAAATTCCTATGTTCGAAATATTGCCTTGCTTCGTCGCTATTGTGGATCAAAACAAATAGTATGATCAGGCCCTTAAGGATTTTAGAGTAATTGGATTTTTTTATGTAAAATCCACGTGGAAAACCTCTGAAATTCATATGCTGCAAATACGACCTTACTCCATTGCTACGGTGGCTTGAAAACAATCTCAGCTACAGCTACATGTAATATATAAGTGGGGCATAATACTGACATGGCATGGACAAAATAGCTCTATTCTAATGTCTTAACATTTGTGCTTGAGCCTTCCAAGCTGGAATTTTAGGCACTATTGGCCTTCTGTTCATCCGAAATTCCAAATCTAGCCCCCCTTATCCGTAAATTCCAAATCTAGCCCCTCTCTGAGCGTAGTTAATCTGGAGTGCTACACGTGCCTCCTGCTGCGTCGTGTGGCCACAGCAAGCCTTCCTATGCCTGGGGCCCGCAGGCCGCAGCAAGGAAGGTGCTACACCCCATGGATGCAGCAGGAAGCCATGTAAATGCGATCCGAGGTCGCGGCGGTGCCACGCCACGCCGCTCGCGCCGCCCAAAGACGATCAGGCGCCAGATGCACTCAGCGCCCCCACGCGCTCGACCATCTTCTTGGCTCGCACGCTTTCCCTCTCCCGTGCGCTATTATTTTCACATCGAGGCAAGAAGGAGAGAACCAAAGAGGAAGAGAAGGAGAAGAGAACCAGAGAGCAGTTGAAGTTCGCGTAGTCGCGGAAGTTGTGCATCATCTTGTGAGCACCAAGAAAAGGTAATTATTATCGACATGCGGCTATAGTTTTAGCAATGTGATTAGCACGTAATTAGCTGAATGGTAGCTTCTTATTGTAGCAAAGCAGTAGTTAGGGTTGTTAGTCGGTGTATGCCACGTCAGCCGCCAAGTGCGCGCACGTGTGGCATGCCAGAGCCAAACCCTAGATCCAAAAGCTGTAGAGCTATTCCACCATGAGCCCAGTCTTTGTCTAGTGGGCCCCCTTGTCAGCCACTATTCCATAGACGCCTGAACCCATAGACCAGAGACCGAGTTTGTGGACCTGGTCCATGGACCATGGGCCCTACTTGTCAGCCTCGCAATCTTTTTCCAGAATTATTTTAATTTGGAAATCCCAGGTCCGACATCATGCTGATGTCATAATCTGATTTTTTTCAATAGAAAAATAATTTGGAAATTCCAAATTAGGTATTTCTTTAGGTTTTAATATTCCAAAGATCATATCTTCTTCATCCGAACTCCGATTGAGCCCATTCAAATTTCTATATTCATCTAAATTTGAGATCTATTTATCTAAGATTTTTATTTAATTTTTGGAGTAGTTTTTCTCTTTGTTATTTATTTTGTTTATTTGCTTCGTTTGCGAGTAGACGTTGATTCTTCGGGGAATTTTGAAGAAGAAGGAGCGCATCAAGATCAAGACCAGTACCCAGATTTATTTCAAGGAAAGTTGTACTTTTGATCATGTTGAACCCGGTTTTCAAAATTACTTTGATTTAAATTAATGCATTTACTTTAAGTATTTATTTAAATGCTTTTGGGTTTAGTTATCAATCCAAATTCTTTATATCCACCTTGTCTATTGTTATGTCACAATCTTTTGTCACCCTAGATTGGTTCATTATTTAGTTGGTATTATCGTAGCACCAACGTGGGTTGGTTAGATACGAGTAGATTGCTTAGCCATGCCACGAGTCATCATTTTATATAAGTTGCAAATATGAATCTGACTAAGTGAATATGGAACTTTGTGATAAAATTATGTGAGTTGTGTGCCATTACTCGTTGATGGCATGTGTTGCAGTTAACCAACAGGGTGGGAAAAGATTTAGAATGAGGCAAGTGGTGGATACTGTGTGATATGGTGGAGCTTTGTGAATAGGAATGATAATCTTTGTGGCACAGTTAGAAATTAGAAGTTTTGCCTTAGTCAATTAAGGACTTAACTTTGTGTGCCATTGAACTAAGCCACAACTATACGACCACATGCCTAGTATGGGACGGGCCTAACTTAGTAAGTTATGGAGTCTCGACATTGACTACTCAGGTTGTAGGTTAGGTGCTCCATGATGGGTGGAAGTGTGGACTACCAGGTAGATCACATCGCGGGACGGTTCGCCGCTTCCCTGTCCAACAGTGTGAGATGGACTAATTTCCTCTGTGGACGTTAGTACTGTTAGTAAAACACATCAGGAGTGTCAATGCTTGAGACAAAGTTTCTGAAAGGTTTTGTTATGGTTAGTGCTTGCAACACTGATTATATCTTGTGGGTAAAGTGTACAACCTCTACAGAGTGTTAAATAAATCTATTCGAATAGTCGTGTCCGCGGTCATGGACATGCTCGGGGATTTCACACAAGGGTTAGATTTTCATAAAAACAATTAGAAACGGAGCTGTGTGATCTAAGTCATATGGCTGTGTGAATAATTTGATTAGACTTTGTGTTCTTTCTGAAAACAATTGTTAAATTAACATTGTCTATTTGTTTTGAATTATGTTTTAATCTATTGTTCGTATTCACTTGCGAATATTGCATTTCTACAAAAGAACCACATAAGCCTTTTCCTTTGGAATGAGCCATCATGTATACATTGCATTCTATTGTATGATTTGCAAGTACGGTTGTGTAATCATGCTTGCTATAATCTGTAGGACCGGAAAGGCGACTAGAGGGGGGTGAATAGACGCTTTCGCTATTTTTCACCTTGATTAGATTCAACATCTATATCACTCCATTAGCTATGGAAGCAATGAAGATCAATATACAAGTACTGTAGAGGACTTGTGTTGAACCCACAACAAAACCCCAAAGCAAAAAACCAAAAACCAAAATTTTAATCAAAAGGCCGGACTGACCTCAGGCAAATGGGCGGTCAGACCTCTCAGGCCGGACTGACCTCAGGCATACGGGCGGTCAGACCTCAGCCGGACCGACCTCGAGCATACAAAGCGGTCGACCTCGTGGTCGATGAACAGACAATCACCAAAGCCAAAACTAAAATTGGTCTAACTTTTGATCCGTAAGGCCAAACACCACGAAATTTGAGACACACCTTCTCTAAGATATTAGGAACCTATTCCAATCAAAGATCACAGAGATCCATACCAAAGTTTCTATCTTTTTCAGTTTTACCAAAGGAGGGTTCAAAACCGAGCAAAACACGAAAACTTGATCCAACACTTGCTCGTGGGAGATTGATGATCTAGATGATCTTAGATATGTTCCCACATGTCCCAGCAAGGAGTAGGAGGGCACAAAATCAACCAAAAACCACAGGATCAAGAAAGCACTCAAAATCATCAAAATAAGGTGCAAGAACAAGAAAAGAACGAAGAGAGCTCATCTCAAAGAACTAGCAAGGATTGATTGATGATTGATGATTCGTGGTTACAGCCACTCCCTCAAGGAGGACAAGAGCTCAATCCATGAGCACACACACCATCCATCTCTCTAGAGCCTAAGCCTTTCTTTTCTTCCCTAAACCCTAACACCAAACTAGGGTTTGCAAATGGAGTGCTTGGGGGCGTGTTACAACAGCCCACGCCTATTTATATGGAGGCTTAGATCTTCTAAAGAGTTAACCCTAATGGGCTCCGTTAAGGCCCAACAACAACGGGTCACACACGCACGCATTTTAAAGCGCCGTCTTCACTTCTCTTGACCTAAACCGCTTCCTTATATTTGTCCCGCCGCGGTTTAGCCAAAAGGTCACAAAGGCGATTTGGTAAAATTACCAAAATACCCTTCTCGATCCTTCTCCATGGACCGAGTCCAATCTGTCGAAGCAATTGCTCGCTTCCGCCGTGTAGGTTGATCAACGGCTCTCATCATGTCGGCAAGTCTCTCCCGTCCGAATCTCATCGAACCACCAAGGCACTTGCACCGACCCCACGCCGCTTGATCCAACCAACAGATCAAACCGCCTGCTCGATCAACCCCGTCCATTCTCGCGCCATGCTTGAGTCACTTGACCTCACCCGGCATCCATGATCGTTCTGGACCTCAGCTCTCCAAGCTTAGTCCCGATCCTCCTCGCCGTTGACCGTCGTTGACCTGCAAGCCACCTACACAGCAATAGACAAAGAAATCGTCTCCGGGAACAAGTTCTTCACAACTTAACCCACGTTAGCTCAAAACATGCAATATGCAACACTTACACAACAATAAACATGGATATGACTTACCCCAAAATCAATTTGCCAATTATCTCAACATTCAGCACAAACTCGGTCGATCAAGAAGATTCATCGGCGGTCGAGACCGCCAGTTTGCTGATCGATAGCTCACATAACCGCGGTTTGACCGCATATGACCTGTCAGCTTTTCTAAGTTCGCCGAAAACACGTGAAACTTCAAACCATCAAAGCCATTGCCAATTGTTTCATCATCCTAAGAACATGAGCATATGCCCATGATATCCACAATCTCCCCCTTGATGAACACATTGGCAATTTCTCAAAAAATGTAGTTTTGGGGTTTGAAAAGTAAAATACTCGCAGTTTTCGCGCAAAGGCACAACTTGGTCCAAATGCAAGAAAAGCAAAGAAAATGACCAAGCTGGCTTCAGAATGGCATAAGCAAGTGAGATAAGGCAAAATAAAGCACAAAAGCTTCAATTTTCAAAGAATAGCCAAAAAACTCACTTAGGTCCATATGGAAGAGCAATTGTTCTATTTGACCTTTGATCATTGTGAGTCTTCAAGAAATACAAATCAAATTCAAAAAAGGCAAATAAGACCAAAAGAATGCAATTGAGATGTTCCCACTCACTATGATCACCAAATTTCCAGAAAAACCAATTTCTCCCTAAGACTCCAAAAAACTCTAAAAACAACATTTTTGACCAATCTTTCTCCCCCTTTGACAATGGATTCATCAAGGTGCATGAAAGAAGATAGAGCATGAATGTAATGGAATGGCTGCAATTTTGTAATTTTTCATTTTTTTCATCATTTTTTTGTTTTGTTTTTAACTTGAGCAAAAGGAGCCATGAAGATTATCCATGAAGACTGTACAAGTATTACACCAAGCTATATTATGTGAAGAAGCTATATTCAATCATGGCAAAACATGTACAGCAAAGCTAAGGCCAAAATAGCAATAATCTGAGATTAAATGAATCAACAGCATGACAAGGTACTCAAGATCATAGTTTAACTAAAGGTATCCAAAAATGAGTCAGGCCATGTCTATAAGCAAAATGGAGCCAGAAGCTAGAAAATGAGTCAATTTTGAGCATTTTGAGATCAATTTTGAATCAATTAGTTCAAGCATTTAGAATTTAGCACATTGAGCACTTTGCTGAAAATGATTGGTTTTATCTTAGTAAAGCAAGTCCTGGACTAGGAGCCATCCACAACTGCCTTCTAAGCTTCAACCAATTGCCAATTTGTTTTCTTAACATTATGCTAGATCTCAAGCCTCACTGCGACCATCCCAAGCAACAAAAGCTTAAGAGAATAGTCTGGGTCATCCAAAACTCCCCCTGAGTTCATGCCTAGTGTAATGGCAAGCTGTCTCATGAGAAAGAATTGGTGAGATCAGTTTTTTCGCATAGAAAAGCCCATTTTTCATTTGCTTGACTTAAGAATGATCATAGCTCAATTTAAAACTCAAAATAAGTTCAAAACTCAATTAAGCCTATATGACATGGCATGAATCATGAGAGGATCACTAAAGCAAAACTAGTCACAAGATTCAACAAGTCATATTATAATTCAGTTTGCTCACAGATAATAAAGCTAGCATGGCAAAAGCTAAGCTATACATAAAAAGCCATAAAAGAAGTCTAGCAAACTAGCACAAGACATGGCAAGGTATAAAGTATGAAAACATGTCATACATGGATAATAATCAAAGCTCCACAAGGTTATATTACAAAGCAAGATCTTTGAATTGTAAAATGCATTATGATACAAATGAATGCAAAAGAACAAACTCCCCTCAAAACAGGCCAAGAGGACTAACAACCCCCAACTCTCCCCGCAAAGAAGCAAAACGAGAAGAATCAAGAGCCTTAGTGAAGATATCCAACTTCTCCTGCTCAGACTCGACAAAGTGAAGCACAACATCACCCTTCTCTACATGGTCTCTAAGGAAATGATATCTAACATCAATGTGCTTAGTCTTAGAATGTTGCTTTGGGTTTTAGAAATATTAATGGCGCTAGTGTTATCACAGAAAAGAGAACACTACCCAAAGACAACCCATAGTCCCGCAGAGTAGACAAGATCCAGAGAACCCGAGAGCAACTCATGGTCTAGACTACATACTCGGCCTCTAAGAAGGATCAGGCAATGTAAGACTGCTTCCTAGAAGACCAAGAGATAAGGGATGTGCCTAAGAAATGACAAGTGCGAAGTACTCTTCCTATCCACTCTACACCCGCAAAATCAGCATCGAGAAAAAGCGCGAATGGAGAGAGCGAAGAAGAAGAATACCAAAGTCCAAAGTCAAGAGTGTCTGAAGGTACTGAATATGTGACGACCGCTTGACGATGAGAAACTCGAGGAAGCTCGAATCGAGCGCATGACACACAAAGAAATCAGTATGTCCCGGCCTCGTATTTGTGAGGTAGAGGAGGAGCCGATCATGTTTGCGGTACTCTTCCGGTCCACGGGCTCTCCATCCTCATCGTGGTCCAAAGACGGTGGTCGTGGCAATGGGAGTAGACATTGGCCCATCGCTTCCCATGTCGGTTACCAAGAAGGTCCTTTGTATACTTACTTTGATGAATGAAGGTGCCTTCTTTCGCTTGCTTGACTTGAAGACCAAGGAAGAAGGTCAATTAGCCCATCATGCTCATCTCAAATCCTTCTCATAGAATCTGAAAATCTAGACACCAAAGCATGAGAAGAACCACCGAATATAATGTCATCCACATAAATCTGAACCATCAAAAAGTCACTGCCATGCTGTGAGACCCTCAAATATTGGAATGTGCCGAATTATAAATTATACTGGTAGCATAATTCTTAATCAAGGAACAGTGTAATGTCCTTAATAAAAATTATACTAGAAGCATAATCATAATAAGTAACAATCCAACATTTAGGTTCCCGGATATATGCCATGCAATAGTTCCTGTGATTAGTGACTATTAGCATATATCCTTAATCAACATTGCATCAATCACATACAAGTCACACATTCACATAATATTATACATCAGTAATTACATCATAATTCGGTTGCTACAGTGTCAGGTCTGCTACAGTACCCGAATTAGCAACAGAACAGATGACCTTGGGTCATTAACAAAAAAGCAACAAATGAAGCAAAATAAGCGATAAAACCACCAATGGCCCCATCATCCCATGAGCTATTGCGTGGAGACTAGAACTAGCATTACTCGTTAGCGTCACCCGGATCGGCGCTAACGGGCATTTCATAAAGAAAACCATCTTCACCGCAACAAAAGGTCATAAAACCACGAGTACGAAAGGTACTCAAAGAAGTCTTACACAAACTAATAAAAGAAAGTGTTTGTTAGAACCTATACAAAGGAATAGAATTTTATATGCATAAGGTTATCAACAGGAGGCTTAATTGGTTCAATTTTGCATAAAGCGATACATCTTAACCTACAATTGCTATGTTTTGACAAAGCAATTTTAATAAATGGATTTGGACTAAAACAGTGAATAAATGTAATTATAAGCATAAACAGTAACAAGAGTAAATAACAACTCACAATTAAATGTGCATGACAACCATCATGCCGAACCAATTCCCAAAACCAAACTTAGAGCAAAATCTACACAGGTGACATTAATTCAAGTGTAAATAGAATAAGTGTGACACGGCTATTCAATAGTTTTATACCTTGCAAGGGTGTACATCTTTACCCACATGACTTAGTTAGCCCGTAAGCCTCGGAATAATAACACACCTTGCCTTTGGTGTGTCGGTAGATAAACTAAGATTTGGTATTTTCAAAAGTTGACATTATTGAGTTGGATGACCCATGTGAGGTGATCCCGCTTAAATAACGATCGATAGCATATATTCAACCGAGGCTCACATGTTGTACAGGAATGCCGACCAGTCAATTAAATGCAAACTCGTGTTAGCCACACATATTACACATGATCGGGGCCTGAAGGAACGTACATGCGATGTAACACATCTACGCCCTTACCCTTCTAAGAACATCGATATCAATATAAGTTCCACATGGCATACGACACGGCCCAAGACTTAAGCATCTATGCCATATGAAATCAATACACATGTCCTTACTCTCAAGATCCAACTCAATAATATTAACCCTTTACTTAACCAAACAGCGCCCATACATGCGTGTGGAAATGCGTTGGGACTTGAATTAAATTGTCGAGTTCGGTCCTTAATCAATCCGCATAAGACATCCACATTTCCCAAATCTAGTGCACAAAGGCACCATCACTAGCATCCACTTGTCCAGATTTGAATTAATTGATAACAGGATTTAGAAGCATTTCCAAATCAAATAAACTGAACAAGGATCAAAGACAAATACAAATTATTTGTTGTTCCTGTGTTTGACAAGTTAAGCTTGTCAAACACTACCGCTCTATGGATTCGCATGGCTAAGCAAAAGTTAAAATTAAATATAATAACATCACAAACTACCTTAGGTTGAGTGTATGGTTAAATTAAAGATAAGCCACAAGTTCAGGTATAACTAACTAGGAACAGGCACAAATAATTTTTTAGAAAGTTGCATGCAGTGTCACCTTTGTATTTTGTAAATCTACAGTTCAAAAGATTAGGCTCAACATGGTGCGAGAGAGGAAGCTTGCCTTGATAGTAGTAAATAACCTCTTGTTCAGTTCGGTGGTTCAACAAAAGGCTCAAAACACTCGGAAGAACCAATATCTAAAAGAGAATAAAAGAATGCCAATGAACACGGGAAAAGCAGAGAACAAAATGTATAAAAAGAATGCATGATCAAAATGGTAATGCATGGGTAGCAATATGCTTAAGCTATATTTAACTTATTAGAGATAATAACCCGTAAATACCATCTAATGGCATCTATTTTTCAGGTTTAAGTTTTAGCTTAAAGCTACGATGTCGAGTTTTATACCTTCGAGCAGACAAAGAACAATTGATTCAATTACCTAGCTTAACTCTATATAAATGAAATACTACGGGATAGCTAAGTGTATTAAACTAGTCTTGTGAGCTAACCAATCATTTAATGCCATTAATAGCAATTCATGACTTTAGATTTTTGTTGTTGGTTTGGCGGTTTGACTAATAACCCAAAAACAAAGAACACTTGATTAACAGTTTTAGGTTGTGTGAAGAACCGTATAAGACAAAAGTTTTAAATGAAGTTATGACCATTAAGGAATACTTATTACTATAACTTGTTAATGCTAGCATGAATTGCCCGGTTTAAAGAAAGAAAGAAAAGGAAGTCTTTGGTCGGTTTAACAAAAACAAAGAAAGGTCTCGCCTGATTTCGCTACTTGAGTAATGCACTAACCAAAGATTCTAAATAGAATTTAAGACTATTTGGAGGGTAGTTGATACCATAGGACTTCATAACTAGCCCTAATCGACCATACTAAAGAAGGAAATGGAGCATTGGTGTTTTGTCGGTTGTGGCCAGACAAAAGGTGACAGAGAGCTACGCTTGTCTTATCAACTAAATTGGTGACTTAGAAAAACAAAAGATGGTCTACTTATGGTATTAGGGTTCACTCAAAACCGCAGGAGCTAGTATTATGACAAGAGAAACCCTAATTCTTGAAAAACGATATGAAAGACCGAAAAGTTATAAAAATAACTTTTCAGTTCAAAGAAGTTTGGAGTATCATATGAACCAGTGAGTGCTATAAGAGGATAACTAAAATTCTTAGAGGGCTTAAGCTAACAGAAGTAAAGGCTAACTCACCACTAGGGTTTAGAGAGAGCAGTCGGTTCTTGGTCAACAAAGAGGTCCATACCCTTTTTCTTGTCTTGACCAAAAGAAAATGATGTACTAAGCTCTAAAGATCATTAGGTATATTCTTGCTAAGGAAAGATGGAATTCAACTCACCCGGTGAGGTTTTCGAAATGAAGCTTCACAGGTCAAGATGACAGAGAGAAGAACCACTCAGTTCAACCTACAAGAAATGACCAACACCACATTAGCATGAGGGTTAGGTCTTCTTGCGGTTGAATAATGGAAGAAAG
This sequence comes from Phyllostachys edulis, assembly GCA_036346405.1. NCBI lineage: Eukaryota > Viridiplantae > Streptophyta > Magnoliopsida > Poales > Poaceae > Phyllostachys > Phyllostachys edulis. The sequence goes on along the minus strand of CM070556.1, from coordinate 23,603,651 downwards.
ACAAGGATGCTTCACTGTGAAGGAGATAAGGATAATGAGCTCCTCCCTGGGTCAACAATGGTAAAAGCTCAGGAGCTAGGGTTTATATAGTGTGGAAGTGCCCAGATCAACCGAGAATTATCTAGAGCTCATGAGGTGGCACTAATGGATAGATATGAAGAGAAAATATCCCCTAAATTACTGTACACCACCTCCTCCCCGGCGAGAAAATTGTTTACGGTGTAAAGCAATAGAGGAAACAGAAATTCCGTCGCTGACACGCGGGCCCCCGGAGCTGTTACAGCCATGCACCGCACGTAGCAAATCTCACTGAACCACAGCTGTTCGATTCTATTTGGGCGGTTGCGATGCGGTGGCTAAAACAAGTTGACGCGGTATCGTGAAACGTGGACCACACGATCTCCAGCGAATGGCCACGATCTAGGGTCCTGTAGCGGTCCGAACGGCCCACTCTGCGAGAGCCCTCCGATTTGGGCTTAACGGTCGCGATGCAATGGGGAACTGTCGCAGTCCGATCGGCCCACTCAACAGGAGCCGTGCGATCGCAAACCAGCGGCCCAAGATGAGGTGCGCGCGGGTGCTCTTCGGCCCAAGGACTCCATCGCCGTTAATTTTCAGGCCAACGGTCAGGATCAAGGCGGCTCCGGGTGGTCCGAACATCACAGCGACTGTGGGCCGTCAGATTTGATTTCAACGGTGGGTATCGAGGAGGTGTAAGGGTGGTCCGAACGTTACAGGAGATCTGGGCCGCACGCTAAGGATCCAACGGTCAATAATGGAAGGGGGATGGAGCGGTCCGGAAGGCCCAACTAATCTGGCTTGTTCGCGCGGAAATGAAGGGCTGAGATGGGCTAGAAGTTTGGACGCTGCTGAGTGGAACGATGCGAGCCGACTGGGCGCGCTGGTTGAACCAAGTCATTTCGGTTGGACCAGGGGTTAGGCGGGTCGCACAAGATTAGACCGAGGGTTAGGCCGGGAGGTTTGACCAGACCTATTTAAATTTTAAAAAGGTTTGACCAGGCCTTTAAATGTAGCAAATAAATTTGTAAAATCTTAAAATTTTGCAGAATGGCTATTGGGATGATATACTACCCAAATAAATTTTAAAACCACTGTTTTTTCTTTAAAAATACATAAATAATTCATTTAAATCAACTAGGGTTTATTTAAAGACAAAGACTTTTCTAAAAAATCAAAATAATTTCTAAAAATTCCACCAAAATTATTTTTTGGCCATAATACTTCATCCGGTTTTCAAATAAAGTATATCCGGTCATAATACCAACAAAGGAATGGTATTTTCGTTTGAAATTTTGATCAAGTTGGAGTTTGCAATAGAAATTTGGGAAAAAGGTTTGTAACAAGTTGCCTAAATTGCTAAAATGAGCAGTAATGACATGAACAGTACTTTATTACTGTATATTAGGGCTGAGGCTGTTACAAACCTACCTCCCTTAAGAAAATCTCGTCCCGAGATTTCTTATAATTCGGAAGTTGGACAAAGACGAAGTTAAAATGATATTCTTTAGAAACATAACATGAGTTGTCTTTATTTCTTTCAAAGATAGAAAAGAAATTTATCACATAACAACATAGTGCTGTTATTACAACTTATGTTACATTGCTTTGTTTAACCTTGCCTTTCTTGATTTAAAGACAAGTATTAAACAGCAAAAAGGTGGGGGTGCTCGATCCTTATCAGATCTTCGCGCTCCCAAGTGGCTTCATCCTCGGAATGATTAGCCCACTGAATTTTTAAGAACTTGACAGTGCGATTCCTTGTCCTACGCTCCATTTCGTCGAGGATACGCACTGGTTGTTCTTGATAAGAAAGGTCTGGTTGAAGATCAAGATTCTCATAAGCAGTGGCCTCGGTAGGAACACGGAGGCACTTCTTTAATTGAGAAACATGAAAGGTATCATGGACTGCCGACAGAGTGTCGGGAAGTTCCAACTGATATGCCACGGCCCCTCGTTTTGCAATGATTCGAAAGGGTCCGATATAGCGAGGTGCTAGCTTTCCTTTCACTTGAAAGCGATGAGTACCTTTCATCGGCGACACTTTAAGATAGACAAAGTCATCTATCTCAAAACTTAGCTCACGACGTCGATGATCGGCATAGCTCTTCTGACGAGACTGGGCAGTTTTCAAACGGTCTCGAATCAGACGAACTTGCTCTTCGGCTTCCAAAACCAAGTCTGGGCCAAAGAATGGTCTTTCACTAGATTCTGACCAATTTAATGGAGTCCTACAAGCTCTTCCATACAAGGCTTCAAAAGGTGACATTTGAATACTTGCTTGGTAGCTATTGTTGTAGGAAAACTCCACATACGGCAAAGATTTCTCCCAATTCTTGCCATATGCTAAAACACAGGCTCTAAAAAGATCCTCTATTATTTGATTCACCCTTTCAGTTTGACCACTGGTCTGAGGATGATAAGCAGTGCTGAAGGATAATTCCGTTCCCATTGCTTGATGAAGACAATTCCAAAATGGGAAGTGAATTGAGATCCACGATGCAAACAATAACTTTAGGAACGCCGTGGAGACAAACAATTCTAGCAATATAGAGTTCTGCCAATTGCTTGCCATTAAAAGTGGTTTTGACAGGGATGAAATGAGCCACTTTTGTTAGACAATCAATTATCACCCAAATGGCATCAAACCCATTCTGAGACTTGGGAAGTCCGGTAACAAAATCCATACCGACTTCTTCCCATTTCCATTGTGGAATAGGTAAAGGCTGAAGGGTACCAGCAGGTTTCAAGTGCTCGGCTTTAACCCTTTGGCAAATATTACATTCAGCAACATACTGAGCAATTTGCCTTTTCATCTTGCTCCACCAAAATGTTTTCTTTAAATCCTGGTACATCTTAGTGCTTCCAGGATGTATAGAAAACTTGGAATTATGAGCCTCTTTAAGAATTAGCTCTCTCATTTGTGGATCGAGGGTACAACGAACGATTGCGATATCGAATGGTACCACGAGCATCTTGTAAAATTCATTGGCTTTACGCCTTCATGTTTTCCTTGATCTCTGCTACCTCAGTATCAGTTTTCTGGACCTCCAGAATCTGATCTTCGAGTGTTGACTTTACTTCTAAGGCAGCAAGAAATCCAACTTCGACCATTTCGAGACTTAAGCGCTGAAAATCAGTACATAAGCTCTTAGTCGAAGGAATTGTTGATAAGCAATTGCATTGTGACTTCTCTTTCGAGCATCAGCCACAACATTGGCTTTGCCAGGATGGTAGTGAATACCCATATCGTAGTCCTTGATCAATTCAAGCCATCTTCTTTGTCTCATATTCAGATCAACTTGCGTGAATATGTATTTCAGACTTTTATGATCAGTATAGATTTCACAACGATTGCCAAGAAGGTAATGTCGCCAAATCTTTAATGCATGGACTACAGCTGCCAATTCCAAATCATGGGTAGGATAATTAACCTCATGAGGTCGCAATTGTCTGGATGCATATGCCACAACTCGGCCCTCTTGCATAAGCACACAGCCAAGTCCATGGCGAGATGCATCACAATAGATATCAAAATTCTTATGGATATCTGGGAGAGTGAGAACAGAGCTTGATCAGAGCTTTCTCAAAAGTCGAAAATTTTCACATTCCTCGACCAAAAGAATTTGTTCTCTTTCTTCAAAAAGTCGAGTCGATGGCACGGAAATCTTGGAAAAGTTTTCAATGAATCTACGGTAATATCCCGCAAGTCCAAGGAAACTTCGAATTTCAGGAACATTTTTGGGTTGCTTCCAGTCTAGCACATCTTGCACTTTACTGGGATCAACAGTAATACCTCCTTCGGATAATACATGTCCCAGAAATGCCACTTGCTTGAGCCAGAAAGCACACTTACTAAATTTAGCATACAGCTGATGCTTGCGAAGTGTATCTAGCACAAGTTTTAAATGATGTTCATGCTCTTCGTCAGACTTGGAGTAGATAAGAATGTCGTCAATGAACACAACAACAAACTTATCCAAGAAATCCATGAACACTGAATTCATTAGATTCATGAAATAAGCAGGAGCATTTGTTAGACCAAAGGACATAACAGTATACTCGTATAATCCATAACGAGTAGAGAATGCTGTTTTAGGAATATCCTCCGTTCTAACCTTGATCTGATGATAGCCCGAACGCAAATCAATCTTAGAAAAGACACGGGCTCCAGTTAACTGGTCAAACAGATCATCAATTCGGGGCAAAGGATACTTATTCTTGATAGTGACTTCATTTAACGGACGGTAATCCACACACATCCGTAAAGTCTGATCTTTCTTTTTGACAAAGATAGCCGGGCATCCCCAAGGTGAGGAACTCGATCGAATGAATCCCTTGTCAAGCAATTCTCCAAGTTGTTTCTTCAACTCAAATAGCTCATTGGAAGGCATGCGATAAGGTCTTCTCGAAATGGGAGCAGTACCAGGAACTAGTTCAATCATGAACTCTACTTCCCGATCGGGTGGCATACCAGGAAGGTCTTCAGGAAAGACATTCGGATATTCACACACTACCGGTACTGACTCCAAAGTAGGAGTGGTATCAGCTTTCAATGCACCAAGGTGAGAATGAACTGTTCTAGACTGAAAAATGACTGAAAGGCCATTTTTGTTAGTAAGGAATATAGTTCGTTGGGCACAATTGATCTGGCCGAAATTCTTGGACAGCCAGTCCATACCCAAAATGACATCTATCCCTTTAGAGTTTGTCACAATCAGATCAGCCCAAAAATCTACCCCTTCAATATTGATATTGACATTAAGGCAGATTTGATCAGTCATAAATACTGACCCAGGCGAGTGAATAATATGAGGTGGATGAAGCAGATGCATATCTAACTAATGTTGAGTAGCAAACTGCCTACTAATAAAAGAATGGGATGCTCCAGAGTCAAATAGAACAATAGCTGAACTGAAATTAACTAGGAGCATACCAAGGATAACCTCAGTGTCTCTTACCGCTTCTTGGTGATCGGTTGATTCACGGTACCGTGGGCGAGGAGAACAGATCAGCTTAACAACCGCCTTTGGGGAAGGTCACGAGAACACACGATGAGTGGAGATGGTGAGCAGTGGTAATCCTTTGCCTTAGCAAAACATTGGTTATAAAATGTCGGCGCCCACAATGATAGCATATCACACCCTACCGACATTGATAGCGATGGGTGGCTGTGTCCACTAGGTCGGGACCGCCCAATGGTGGCGGTGGGCGAAAAGCAAACACCGCATACTGGTGGAACCGAGCGGCGCCGAAAGATCGAGGTTGCCACAGACGCGGTCGATCGAGCGGCCACTATATGTAAATTGGGTGGCCTTCGCCGCTTCGTGAATCTTCAAAGCTTTGCTCTTGGTCTCGGCAATTATGGCTTTGTCCACGGATCTTGAAAATTTCAAGTCTTGTATTGCCAAAGCCAAGCGCAATTCTTGAATGACCCATTCATGAAACGGTTTCGACGACGAGTGTCAGTCGAAACATCGTCAGGGGCGTACCGAGCAAGAAAATTGAACTCATGAAGGTACTCGGTCACTGATTTTCGCCCTTGCTTGAGAGCGAGAAATTCCTGTTGCTTGAGCATCATTACTCCCTCAGGAATATGGGCCTCGCGAAAAGCCTCCATGAACTCAAGCCAGGTGGGAGTATGACCGGTAGGTTGGATGGCCTGATAATTATCCCACCAATTACTAGCTGGTCCGGTCACCGGTAGCTAGCATCTGTAACCTTCGCCCTTTCGAACATTGGAAATTTGGATAGCTTCTTTTCGATCTCTGAAGCCGATCCTCTGCCTCCATTGGATCTGGGAGCTGGAGAACATCGGCGGGTTAGTTCGCTGAAAATCAGCGAGACTACCCTGCCCATGTTGAACTCCTGCTCGACCAGCTGGGGTAGGAGTAGCGAAGGTATTACGCGCAATCTGTTCCAATATGCGCGTCTGATCCATGCGGTTGCGCTCAATTTGCATGAGCACGTCCGCCATAGTGGGTGGTGGAGGAAGCTCCTCTTCCGGTCTACCACCTTGCGGACCATGGGATCCGAAAGGGTCAGTCTATTCCCCCTGAGTATGGAGAACAGGAGTGGAGAACCTCTCCTCTTGTTGTGTTCGCGATCGAGTGGTTTGTCCTGTCATCCTGTTGCCATATAATGGTTAACAACATAACAAGGATACCCTCGGGCTAACACATACAAGATTCTGAGATAGAAAAGAAATAATTACTAAATCTAATTGTGCATCATGCCATGACATGCAGCCAATTAACATCAAAACAACACCAAGCCGAGTACAGCAAAAAGGGGGCGGCTCCCATTTATCATGAAATGTCGGCTGAACAAAGACCATAACAGACTCAAATACAACCAAAAGTCAAGACTCCACTTTATTAAACCAACAGAAACACATTAAGTCCAGTTGACACAAGTCGGCAACCACAAAGTACCAAGTTCCAAAATGCAAAAGTTAGCACACAAGATTTATACGTGAGCAGAGGCTAGGTTATTACACAATATTTAATACAATACTAGCCTATTACACAACTATGGCGAACACATCACACGACCCTTAAGTGTAGAGACAAGGTAGGTAAGAAACCGATCTTGAAAAATCAATAGAAAGGTGGATGAGAATTGATACTAAAAGAAGATAAGAAATAAAAGAGAGCAGACTTAGATCTTTAGAAATTAATTTAAGTTAAAATAATGTCACAGAGACCCACTAAAGGCAACAACCATGCTAATTCTATCCTACTGAGCAAGCGTATGCTCTCGATACCAACATTTGTGAGACCCTCAAATATTGGAATGTGCGAATTATAAATTATTGGTAGCATAATTCTTAATCAAGGAACGATGTAATGTCTTAATAAAAATTATACTAGAAGCATAATCATAATAAGTAACAATCCAACATTTAGGTTCAGGATATATGCCATGCAATAGTTCCTGTGATTAGTGACTATTAGCATATATCCTTAATCAACATTGCATCAATCACATACAAGTCACACATTCACATAATATTATACATCAGTAATTACATCATAATTCGGTTGCTACAGTGTCAGGTCTGCTACAGTACCCGAATTAGCAACAGAACAGATGACCTTGGGTCATTAACAAAAGAGCAACAATGAAGCAAAATAAGCGATAAAACCACCAATGGCCCCATCATCCCATGAGAGCTATTGCGTGGAGACTAGAACTAGCATTACTCGTTAGCGTCACCCGGATCGGCGCTAACGGGCATTTCATAAAAAAACCATCTTCACCGCAACAAAAGGTCATAAAACCCCGAGTACGAAAGGTACTCAGCAAGTCTTACACAAACTAATAAAAGAAAGTGTTTGTTAGAACCTATACAAAGGAATAGAATTTTATATGCATAAGGTTATCAACAGGAGGCTTAATTGGTTCAATTTTGCATAAGCGATACATCTTAACCTACAATTGCTATGTTTTGACAAAGCAATTTTAATAAATGGATTTGGACTAAAGCAGTGAATAAATGTAATTATAAGCATAAGCAAGTAACAAGAGTAAATAACAACTCACAATTAAATGTGCATGACAACCATCATGCCGAACCAATTCCCAAAACCAAACTTAGAGCAAAATCTACACGGTGACATTAATTCAAGTGTAAATCTCAGAATCAGTGGACACGGCTATTGAATAGTTTTATACCTTGCAAGGGTGTACATCTTTACCCACATGACTTAGTTAGCAGTAAGCCTCAGGAATAATAACACTTGCCTTTGGTGTGTCGGTAAGATAAACTAAGATTTGGTATTTTCAAAAGTTGACATTATTGAGTTGGATGACCCATGTGAGACCGATCCCGCTTAAATAACGGTGATAGCATATATTCAACCGAGGCTCACATGTTTATGCAGGAATGCCGACCCAGTCAATTAAATGCAAACTCGTGTTAGCCACACATATTACACATGATCGGGGCCACGAAGGAGCGTACATGCGATGTAACACATCTACGCCTTACCCTTCTAAGAACATCGATATCAATATAAGTTCCACATGGCATACGACACGGCCGAAGACTTAAGCATCTATGCCATATGAAATCAATACACATGTCCTTACTCTCAAATATCCAACTCAATAATATTAACCCTTTACTTAACCAAACAGCGCCCATACCATTGCGTGTGGAAATGCGTTGGGACTTGAATTAAATTGTCGAGTTAGGTCCTTAATCAATCCGGACAAGACATCCACATTTCCCAAATCTAGTGCACAAAGGCACCATCACTAGCATCCACTTGTCCAGATTTGAATTAATTGATAACAGGATTTAGAAGCATTTCCAAATCAAATAAACTGAACAAGGATCAAAGACAAATACAAATTATTTGTTGTTCCTGTGTTTGACAAGTTAAGCTTGTCAAACACTACCGTTCTATGGACTGCATGGCTAAGCAAAAGTTAAAATTAAATATAATAACATCACAAACTACCTTAGGTTGAGTGTATGGTTAAATTAAAGATAAGCCACAAGTTCAGGGTATAACTAACTAGGAACAGGGCACAAATAATTTTTTAGAAAGTTGCATGCACAGTGTCACTGTATTTTGTAAATCTACAGTTCAAAAGATTAGGCTCAACATGGTGCAGAGAGGAAGCTTGCCTTGATAGTAGTAAATAACCTCTTGTTCAGGTTCTGGTGGTTCAACAAAAGGCTCAAAACACTCAGAAGAACCAATATCTAAAAGAGAATAAAAGAATGCCAATGAACACAGGAAAAACAGAGAACAAAATGTATAAAAAGAATGCATGATCAAAATGGTAATGCATGGGTAGCAATATGCTTAAGCTATATTTAACTTATTAGAGATAATAACCCGTAAATACCATCTAATGGCATCTATTTTTCAGGTTTAAGTTTTAGCTTAAAGCTACAAGATGTCGAGTTTTATACCTTTCGAGCAGAATGACAACAATTGATTCAATTACCTAGCTTAACTCTATATAAATGAAATACTACAGATAGCTAAGTGTATTAAACTAGTCTTTGTGAGCTAACCAATCATTTAATGCCATTAATAGCAATTCATGACTTTAGATTTTTGTTGTTGGTTTGGCGGTTTGACTAATAACCCAAAAACAAACAACACTTGATTAACAGCTTTTAGGTTGTGTGAAGAACCGTATAAGACAAAAGTTTTAAATGAAGTTATGACCATTAAGGAATACTTATTACTATAACTTGTTAATGCTAGCATGAATTGCCTGGTTTAAAGAAAGAAAGAAAAGGAAGTCTTTGGTCGGTTTAACAAAAACAAAGAAAGGTCTCTGCTTGATTTGGCTACTTGAGTAATGCACTAACCAAAGATTCTAAATAGAATTTAAGACTATTTGGAGGGTAGTTGATACCATAGGACTTCATAACTAGCCCTAATCGACCATACTAAAGAAGGAAATGGAGCGTGGTTGTTTTGTGGGTTGTGGCCAGACAAAAGGTGACAGAGAACTACGCTTGTCTTATCAACTAAATTGGTGACTTAGAAAAACAAAAGATGGTCTACTTATGGTATTAGGGTTCACTCAAAACCTTGAGGAGCTAGTATTATGACAAGAGAAACCCTAATTCTTGAAAACGATATGAAAGACCGAAAAGTTATAAAAATAACTTTTCAGTTCAAAGAAGTTTGGAGTATCATATGAACCAGTGAGTGCTATAAGAGGATAACTAAAATTCTTAGAGGGCTTAAGCTAACAGAAGTAAAGGCTAACTCACCAGCTAGGGTTTAGAGAGAAACAGATCAGTTCTTGGTCAACAAAAGAGGTCCAGTACCCTTTTTCTTGTGCTGACCAAAAGAAAATGATGTACTAAGCTCTAAAGATCATTAGGTATATTCTTGCTAAGGAAAGATGGAATTCAACTCACCCAGGTGAGGTTTTCGAATGAAGCTTCACAGGTCAAGATGACAGAGAGAAGAATCACACAGTTCAACCTACAAGAAATGACCAACACCACATTAGCATGAGGTTAGGTCTTCTTGCGGTTGAATAATGGAAGAAAGACAAGGATGCTTCCTTTGTGAAGGAGATAAGGATAATGAGCTCCTCCTGGGTCAACAATGGTAAAAGCTCAGGAGCTAGGGTTTATATAGTGTGGAAGTGCCCAGATCAGCGAGAATTATCTAGAGCTCATGAGGTGGCACTAATGGATAGATATGAGAGAAAATATCCCTAAATTCTGTACACCACCTCCTCCCGGCGAGAAAATTGTTTACGGTGTAAAGCAATAGAGGAAGCAGAAATTCCGTCGACACGCGGGCCCTTGAGTATTCTGACCATGCATCGACGTAGCAAATCTCAACGAACCACAAATTATTCGATTCTATTTGGGCGGTTGCGCGCGGTGGCTAAAACAAGTTGACGCGGTATCGTGAAGCGTGGACCACACGATCTCCAAATGAATGGCCACGATCTAGGGTCTGTGGCGGTCGAGCGGCCCACTCTGCGAGAGCCCTCCGATTTGGGCTTAACGGTCGCGATGCAATGGGGAAGCTATCGCGATCCGATCGGCCCACTCAACAGAGCCGCGGCGATCGCAAAACCAATGCCCAAGATGAGGTCTTGTGTGGTGCTCTTCGCCCAAGGACTCCATCGCCGTTAATTTTGAATAGCAAGTCGGGATCAAAGGCGACTCGGGTGGTCCGAACATCACACGGATCGTGGGCCGTCGGTTGATTTCAACGGTGGGTATCGAGGAGGTGTAAGGGTGGTCCGAGCGTTACAGAGATCCGGCCGCACGCTAAGGATCAACGGTCAATAATGGAAGGGGATGGAGCGGTCAGGAAGGCCCAACTAATCTGGCTTGTTCGCGAAATGAAGGGAAATTTGAGATGGGCTAGAAGTTTGGACCTTGTGAAAGTGGAACGTGCGAGCCGGACTGGCGCTGGTTGAACCAAGTCATTTCGGTTGGACCGGGGTTAGGCGGGTCGCTCTGATTACTACCGAGGGTTAGGCGGGAGGTTTGACCAGACCTATTTAAATTTTAAAAAGGTTTGACCAGGCCTTTAAATATAGCAAATAATTTTGTAAAATCTTAAAATTTTGCAGAATGGCTACTGGGATGATATACTACCCAAATAAATTTTAAAACCACTGTTTCTTCTTTAAAAATACATAAATAATTCATTTAAATCAACTAGGGTTTATTTAAAGACAAAGACTTTTCTAAAAAATCAAAATAATTTCTAAAAATTCCACCAAAATTATTTTTTTGGCCATAATACTTCATCTGGTTTTCAAATAAAGTATATCCCAGTCATAATACCAACAGTGAATGGTATTTTCGTTTGAAATTTTGATCAAGTTGGAGTTTGCAATAGAAATTTGGGAAAAAGGTTTGTAACAAGTTGCCTAAATTGCTAAAATGAGCAGTAATGACATGAACAGTACTTTATTACTGTATATTAGGGCTGAGGCTGTTACACATGCCTGAGAGTGAACAAGGTTTTATCAACTATTCCCATTTTAAAATCATTTTTGAGCAAGAAACTCTTAAGCCTATCATACCAAGCTCTAGGGGCTTGCTTCAATCCATACAAGGCTTTGGAGAGTTTAAAAACATGGTTTGGGAACTTAGGATTTTTAAAACCAGGTGGTTGCTTGACATAGACCTCTTCTTCTATGAAGCCATTCAGAAAAACACTTTTGACATCCATTTGAAATAGCTTGAAGCCCTTGGATGCCGCAAATGCTAGCAAAATGCGAATGGCTTCCAATCTAGCTACAGGAGCAAAGGTCTCCTCAAAGTCTAAGCCCTCTACACAGGAATACCCATACGCTACAAGTCTAGTCTTATTGCGAACTACCAACCCATCTTCACTTTGCTTATTTTTGAAAACCCATTTTGTTCCAATTACATTATGATTAGGTGGAGGTTCAACTAAGGTCCAGACTTTGTTTCTTTCAAAATTTTCAAGTTCTTCATGCATGGCATTGAACCAAGAGGCATCGAAAGAGCATGGGTGACATCTCGGGGTTCAAAAGAAGCAACAAAAGCGAGAATGTGCATGGGAATCAAGAGAATGAACTCGAGCGAGTGACTCGCTCATGAAGATCCCCAATCATCTGCTCGGTGGATCTTTGTCATTTGAATCTGAAGAGGAGCTCTGGTCTTTGAAGTGGCCTCTACCTCATGGGCGTGGAGGTAGGAGCAGAGCCACTCGATCGTCGGTGAAGGTAGGATGAAATTGCTCATCTGAAGTCGATGTAGTGGAAGCAGGCTCTCCAACCAAGTCGGAAGGGACTTGAGGATGGATTGGGTCCTCATCCTCGAGTCATCATCGGCGAAGATGCTCTCGTAAACACGTGTACTGCATCATTGGGTCTAGTACCGGGACTAGCCTCATCAAAAGTGACCGCAAGTCTCAACAACTTTGTTAGTGTCAAAATTAAATACACGATAGCCACGAGAATGAGCAGGATATCCAAGAAATATGCCATCGGAACATCTAGATTCAAATTTATCAAGGTTGCCATGTTTAAGAATGAAGCATTTGCAACCAAAAATCTTGAAATGAGAAATTTTAGGCTTATGACCAAATCTGAGCTCATAAGAAGTCTTACCAATCACAGATCTCAAGAAAACCCTATTGGAAATATAACAAGCAGTGGAGATCGCCTCAGCCCAAAACCCCCTAGGTGTGGAATGCTCATCTAGCATGGTCGTGACCATCTCTACAAGGGTCCTATTCTTCCTCTCTACAATGCCATTCTGCTGGGGAACTCTAGGTGATGGCGGTGCTCAAGCCCCCTATCAGAACAAAAAGTGGCAAAGGAAGAATTCTTGAATTCTGTCCCATTGTCACTCCTAATGGCTCTCAATGCTCCAGGAAGCTCAACAAAGCAAGTCTAAGGACCAACTCTCTAAAGAAGCCAAATGCCTCGTCCTTAGAAACCGGAAAATAAACCCATGAACACCGGAGTAATCATCCACAATCACAAGAACATACCATTTCCCACCGGTGATTGAACTCTAGAAGGACCAAGCGAGTGTCTAAGTGCAAAAGTCGACCAGTCCATCTGTCATCACTAAAGTAAGAGGTGGATAAGAAGCGAAACCATCTTACCATGTCTCTGAGGTGTGCACACAAGGTCTCTAATGCCTTGACCTAGGCAAACCTCTAATCAAATCCCACACTCTGACTCTAGTCAAGTGGTCGGGCCTATGTGACCAAGCCTACGATGCCACAACACTAGATCATGAGAGTCGGAAGCTAGAAGACACCTAGGGCTAGAAGCAGAAGAGATACTGAAATCAGCACAAAAGATCCTCTCAAACCTAGAGATCTCAAAGACAAGCTCACCAGAGGAATCTATAACCCTGCACTCACCACTCTTAAATCTCACCTCTAGACCCTCATCAAGCGGTGAGAAGAAAGCGATTATACCTCACTTACTTACCAAAGCGGCGTCCTTGAGCATGAACTTATTGTTGACGCGCAAGGCACTGTGACTGTGCCTGGCTATCACGGTCCCGGTAGAAGCATCCCCAAATGTGATCAATTCATTGCCGGATGCACGTGTGAGGGAGGAGAACCATCTAGAATCCCCGGTCATGTGTCGAGAGCACCCGGAGTCAACAAGCCATATGTCCTCCTTCCTCGCATGACGGACCTACAAGGCACGAGCAGGAAACATCTGTGCCTCAGTAATGGGGTTAGTGATAAAAGACTTGGGAATCCAGTACTGAGTCACACGATGCTTAGGCAAAACAAAGAGAAGCGGCGATAAAATGGTTAGGAGCAAAATCATAAGAATGCACACGAGAACCACCTAGACCTCTCGAATCGACCTACCAAAAGGTCGGTACTCCCCTGTCTAGATGCTACCCGTGGTCTCTCCTCACGATATCCTAAACCAGAATGCTACCTAGAGCCACCAAAGGAGTCAAAGAAGTCCTCTACGAACCTAGGCCTATGTCTAGCAGGAAAAACAGGCTGCCTAGCTCTAGAGACTACAGCAGGTGAAGAAACTCCTCTAATGATTCTCAAGGTACTCATCCTCTCCTTCCTCTCAATTTTGGCTCTACGGAAGCAGAACTCAACAATGTGGCCATTCTTCTTGCAGAAGGTGTAATGGTACTTGACCTTTTGAGGGGTCTGACCTGATGAAGTAGAAGCACCTATCTTTCTAGTAGTGGTTTGGACAAAACCAACAGATTTAAAGACTATCTTGGATGGCTTAGGGGGTTCTACCTCAAACAGGCCACTCTCAACAGCTCTAACAACCTTAGGTGGATGGTTCTTGGTATGCTCTAGGGAATCAAATCCTAGACCTCTATTATTCACACTCACCTTAGATTTGTCTAGAATCATGTTGAGGTTCTTCTTCCCACCAATAAATCTCTCAAGTGTCTCTTTAAGGTAGTTATTTTGTTTGGCTAGTTCATAACAAGAAGCACACTTATTTGACTTGCTAGCCCTATCAGATTTTTCCTTATAATGAGCTACCTCAGCTTTCAAAGCCTCACAAGACACACAATAGTTATCCCTAATCTTATCCAACTGCTCTTTGAACTTAACTCTAAAAGCTTCTTGTATCTTATCTACATTATGCCCAAGTTCAATACAAAGAGTACAAGAATCAGAATCAACAACTTTCTTTGAAGCAGGTCATGGACATGGATTGTTCAATTTTAGCTTTCTCTTCTAGTGTCTTGTTTAAAGCATCATTCTCAATTGTGAGTTTAACACAGTTTTCACAAGAAACAGTTTTAGAATAAAGAACCATTTCAGTCATCTCTTTCATTTTAATCCTACTATCCTCACAATGAGAACACATGTGACTAGCATCAAATTTACGCAATTCTTTCATAGCGCTATCCAATTTTAATTCAAGCAAAGCACAATTTGAGCAAGATAATGGAATAGCATCAACAGTAGTCACATCTAAAGCAATGGCATTCATGCAAGCAGGACTAGACTTGAGAGTTTCTAGTTCATCAAAAGCATCTTTCAGTTGACTAGCAATAGAGGAATGAGCAGATTTCAGATTTGCTAGTTCATTAAGCAAGCTAGAGCAAGAATCACAATCATCAGCAGGATTAATGGATTTGAGCCTATCAACCTCTAAGTTCAAATCATCAATCATGGCATCCTGTTTCCTAATCATTTTTTCTTGCTTATACATTTTCTTTTCAGCATAGGCTAAAGCACGTTTCATACTAGTAAGTGAAGGACGTACCTCATCGGGATCGTTGAAAAGGTTGTCGTCGTTGGAGGAGTCGACGTCATGGCTGTCGCTAGCCATGAAGCACATGCCGGTGAAGTCCTGGGCCTTCTTCTTGCCATGAGAGTCATCGTCGTCGTCCTCCGTCTCCGAGTCCACATCGCTCATGTTAACACTCTCAAGAGCGGCAAGGACTTGGCTGACGAACTTGTGATAGTTTGGCTTCTTGCCTTTCTTGTCTTTGGCTTGATGACGCCTCCGAGAGTCCTTCTCCTCCTTGCCCTTCAGCTTGGGGCACTTGGAGTGAATGTGGTTAGGCTCACCACACTCGAAACAAGTGACATGGCCACCTCTCCTCCTGTTCCTCACTTTGTTGTAAACTCTCAAGAATTTGGTGGATAGGAGGGCTAAATCATCCTCAGGTAGCTTCTCTAGCTGCTCATCGCTCAAAGAATGTAAAGCTGACAAAGAAAAGCCAGATGAGCCAAAGTCAAAGGAATCAGTCGAGCTACCCTTAGATGGGTCGACCACCAAAGCCATCGACTCTGTCTTGAGGAGACGCGAGATAAAGTCAATCTCATGCGTCTTCAACCTCAAGTAGAGCTTATCCATGGTAAGCTCACTCATGACAGTGTTGTCATTGATGGATGTGATCTTCATCCCCCAAACCTTCACATCAAGAGCATCCAAAAGCTGGCGTGCGTTCTCAGACTCGGTGAAAACAAGATCAACAGTGCGAAGGTCATGAAGAATCTTGGAGAACCTCCCCCACAGCTCATCTAAAGACTCACCAGGCCTTTGCTCGATCTTTGAGTATTCTTTCTTGAGCTGGTTCTGTCTCACTTCCTTGATCGCAGTAGAACCCTCGTGGTAGTCACAAAGGGTCCTCCAGATCTCGTGAGCAGACCTCAAATGAGCCACGCTCAAACTCGAGACGACTAAGACCTTGGATCGAAAGTTTCGAGCCTTGCTATTAGCCTCAACATCTGGAGTGATCACATCGTCATTGGCTGGCACAATATATGGATTTTTGACGTTAAGCCAAATAGCGTGCCCTTGAGCCTCGATGTAGGCATGCATGTGTGCCTTCCAGTAAGCAAAATCAACTCCATCGAAAACAGGTGGTTTGGTCGAATACTTGTCAGTCGCCATAGCTCCAAAGACCGGTTAAGATCTATGAGAAGGGCTAACCGGGCTCTGATACCAATTGTAGGACCGGAAAGGCAACTAGAGGGGGGTGAATAGACGCATTCGCTATTTTTCACCTTGATTAGATTCAACATCTATATCACTCCATTAGCTATGGAAGCTATGAAGATCAATATACAAGTACTGTAGAGGACTTGTGTTGAACCCATAACAAAACCCCAAAGCAAAAAACCAAAAACCAAAATTTTAATCAAAAGGCTGGACTGACCTCAGGCAAATGGGCGGTCAAACCTCTCAGGCCGGACTAACCTCAGGCATACGGGCGGTCAGACCTCAGGCCGGACTGACCTCAGGCATACGGGCGGTCAGACCTCAGGGTCGATGAACAGGACAATCAGCTCAAAAGCCAAAACTAAAATTGGTCTAACTTTTGATCCGTAAGGCCAAACACCACGAAATTTGAGACACACCTTCTCAAAGATATTAGGAACCTATTCTAATCAAAGATCACAGAGATCCATACCAAAGTTTCTATCTTTTTCAGTTTTACCGAAGGAGGGTTCAAAACCGAGCAAAACACGAAAACTTGATCCAACACTTGCTCATGGGAGATTGATGATCTAGATGATCTTAGATATGTTCCCACATGTCCCAGCAAGGAGTAGGAGGGCACGAAATCAACCAAAAACCACAGGATCAAGAAAGCACTCAAAATCATCAAAATAAGGTGCAAGAACAAGAAAAGAACGAAGAGAGCTCATCTCAAAGAACTTGCAAGGATTGATTGATGATTGATGATTCGTGGTTACAGCCACTCCCTCAAGGAGGACAAGAGCTCAATCCATGAGCACACACACCATCCATCTCTCTAGAGCCTAAGCCTCTCTTTTCTTCCTTAAACCCTAACACCAAACTAGAGTTTGCAAATGGAGTGCTTGGGGGCTGTGTTACAGCAGCCACCCCTATTTATATGGAGGCTTAGACCTTCTAAAGAATTAACCCTAATGGGCTCCCGTTAAGGCCTAACAACAACGGGTCACACACGCACGCATTTTAAAGCGCCGTCTTCACTTCTCTTGACCTAAACCGCTTCCCTTGCGTCGTCCCGCCCGCGGTTTAGCCAAAAGGTCACAAAGGCGGTATTTGGTAAAATTACCAAAATACCCCTTCTCGATCCTTCTCCATGGACCGAGTCCAATCTGTCAAGCAATTGCTCGCTTCCGCCACGTGTAGGTTGATCAACGGCTCTCATCATGGCGGCAAGTCTCTCCCGTCCGAATCCCATCGAACCACCAAGGCACTTGCACCGACCCCACGCCGCTTGATCCAACCAACAGATCGAATCGCCTGCTCGATCAACCAAATCCATTCTGCGCCATGCTTGAGTCACTTGACCTCACCCGGCATCTATGATCGTTCTGGACCTCAGCTCTCCAAGCTTAGTCCCGATCCTCCTTGCCGTTGACCGTCGTTGACCTAGAAGCCACCTGCACAGCAATAGACAAAGAAATCGTCTCCGGGAACAAGTTCTTCACAACTTAACCCACGTTAGCTCAAAACATGCAATATGCAACACTTACACAACAATAAACATGGATATGACTTACCCCAAAATCAATTTGCCAATTATCTCAACATTCAGCACAAACTCGGTCTGACCGCAGTTCACTGGCCGGTTAGACCGCTTAGCGATCGGCTCTCGCTCACATAGCTGCGATGCGACCGCATATGACCTGTCAACTTTTCTAAGTTCGCTGAAAACACGTGAAACTTCAAACCATCAAAGCCATTGCCAATTGTTTCATCATCCTAAGATCATGAGCATATCCCCATGATATCCACATAATCAATCAACAGAAGTGGAGGAGTCTTCGCCCACTTTTGAGGAGGGGTTCTACGAAGGTGCTGATCGCTAGGTCTTGATCCCAGTCGGTTGTTTGTGGTGAATTAATGGGTTTTCGCTGAAGTTTATTTTGTTCCGCTGCTGCTTATTTCGTTATTGCCAACCCTGCGAGGCTTAATAAATGTAAACTCAACCTTAAGGTCACAACGGTTATTTGTTATCCAAATTACTCATTTATTCTATTATTTCGTCCTGTATGGATCGATATTCATCTATGTTGACATTGTGTACACTAGTGTGATCCTAGACTAGTGCATTATACACAGAGGGTCCAGAATTGCATTTTTTGGGTCCCGAAAGAGGTGGTATCAAAGCTATACTGACTATAGGTCTCGACCTTAGTTAGATCAGCCATCTTAGAGTGTCCAAATTATTTTCTAAAGCAAAATTAACTTGCAAGATTAATTGAACTACTTAATTTCTCTTATGTCTCTCTTGACTCAACTATTGCTGAAATTTTTCCTCTCTCCGCTAATTTTAATTTGGTTCTTACCCTCTTGTCTATCTTAGCAGATGTCGCGTTTCCAGAACTATGGTGAGCGCAAGGGAGAACTTGCTGCAGAACTATGGAAGATGTTGCAAGAGCTCGGAGGTTCGATCGACCGATGTACAAGGGCACTAACTGGGTGGTGAACGGCCGAAGCCGTGGAGTGCTTTATTGTTTAACCATCTATGCTCGGAGGGACACTAAAGCCAGTTGTCCTCTGAATATCTCTATTCGGAGTATGGTCTTTTTAGAAGGAGTTCAGGAGTTCTCACACCATGCTATCTTGAGGATTTGCAACATCTACGCCCACGAGCTTCAGGACACCGTCTTCTGCTATCATCCTCGTGCTTCCGCAGTGGACCTTCTTGCACGATACCCATCTACGGATGGAAAGCGCAACACCAACATGGTTCATCTTGCCCAGTTTGTAGCTGCTTAGGAGGAATCCTTGGAGTTGGCCGCCACAGAGTTGGAATGTGTCTACGAGACTCTGCAGATGGCAGAGGAGAGGATCGCCACACTAGAAGAAGCTCTCTATGGCCAACATGAGCACGAGGAAGATCATGACGAGGAAGACCATAAAGAGGAAGACCCTGAAGAAGAAGATCCAGAAGAGGCTAAGCGTGCAGTAGAATCTAAAGCACTGGAGGAGCCTGTCGTGCTTGCACCCGAGCCTCCTACTCCTGCTGCACTAGTCCCGGGGCACCAGGACCAGTTCGCAAGGATGCTAGCGCAGTTTCAGGTCTATAGTAGGCGGGAGCACCGTAGTGGCTGTGGAGGCTAGCTCATCGAGTAGTTCTCTCAAGTTTAGGTTAAGTTAGTTGATGCTTAGAGTGTTTGAGCCGCATCAATTTAAGATTAGGAGAGTCGACCTTTAGGCGGTAGTTTGTGTGTTAGGATCGTTTTCTTTTTTGTGTGCGAGTATGAGCTGCAAAAGCCCTTAGGCATTTGTTGCAGCCATACTAAGACCCCTATTAATATAAGTATTTTAGTTGATTTCTTGAAGTTGTGTTTGTTGGGTTTAATCTACCCCCTCGATTAGTTCTTAACTTATCTTGTGCTTACTACCTTATCTAACCTATGGAGCATTCGCCGGATGGTTCAGACTCGTCATGTTGCTGCCAGTGGATCCGGAACCCCTGGGTCAAAAGAGAATGAGCAAACACCAGCAGGAGCAGTCCCGCCACAAGCACCTCCAATTGACTTGCAGAATTTTAGAGCATTCATGGCAGCTCAAATGCAGATGATGTACACGATGATGAACTAGATGCAAAATATGAATAATAATCAGAATAACGACAACAACAACGCAGCATCAGTCAACCATAGTCATCATGGACCATCCAAGCTAGCAGAGTTCATGAGAACTCGCCCGCCAACCTTTTCTGGGCATGTCACACCAGTTGAAGCCGATGATTGGCTTCGTGTCATCGAAAGGAATCTGCTGATCACCTAATGTAGTGATCATGAGAAGGTTCTCTATGCCACTCACTAGATGGAGGGGATCACCGCCGAATGGTGGCAAAACTTCTGTACTGCGCATGAGACGCCACAAAATATTACCTAGGAAGAGTTTTCAATGGCTTTTCGCCAGTATCATGTGCCAGAAGGAATTATTGATCTAAAGAAGGATGAATTTTGTGCCCTGAAGCAAGGAGGTATGTCAGTGACCGACTATCTCAATAAATTCTCTCAGCTAGCCCGCTACGCCGTAGAAGATGTCGCCACCGATAAGGCTCGTCAAAGTCATTTTCTAAAGTGATTAAATACTGGATTGCAAGTCAGTTTGATCGCCCATACCTTTCCAGATTTCCAAGAGCTGGTCAACAAAGCCTTGATCCTAGAGGATAAGCGCAAAGAGTTGGAGGACAATCGTAAGCGCAGAATGGCTCCACAAGGGAGTCATCAAGCTCAACAGAAGCCGAGAATAGTTCCCCAACAGTTCACTCGTTTTCCTTCACAAAACTCTTTCAGAATGCCTGCACCAACTTCAGCGCCTCGTCCAACTGCCTAGAACTTCCGCAACCCTGTGACAATCAACCCCAATCCCAGAGGCACTCAGCAGAATGGACCTGGAATTTGCTATACCTGCTGTCAACCAGGACACTTCACCAACCATTACCCTCAGAAGGGAATAATGACTCTAGTATGCTTCAACCTTGGAGCTACACCGGCCAAGATGCCAGCACCAAGCAACAACCAAGGAGTCTCTCAAGCTACTGGTCAATCTGGAGGAGCTCCACAGTCGGTGGTCAGAGGTCGTGTCAACCACGTTACTTTGGAAGGAGCCTAGGAAGCACCCAACGTCATATTGGGTAAGTTTCTGGTTAACTCAGTACCTGCATCAGTTTTGTTTGATTCTGAAGCTTCGCATTCGTTTGTTTCTGGAGTGTTTGCAACCAAGAATAATTTGAAAGTTATGCATCTTAAGCATACTCTGTTAGTCTAGTCGCTTGGAGCAGAGTTAAGTTCTAAACTGGGATGTTTAGGAGCTAAGTTACTCATAACTGGAGTTGAGTTTCTAGCCAACCTTATTGTTTTGGACACCCAAACCTTAGATGTCATTCTTGGCATGGATTGGTTAACTAAGCACAAAGTTGTGCTAGATTGTGGCTGAAGAGCCATAACAATTGAGGATACCAATGGGAAGAAGGTGGAGTTTCTAGCCACCTCACTACGTGATGGACATTTGTCAATCAATAGCCTGAAGACCGTCACCTTGGAAGATGTACCTATTGTTAGAGAATATTCAGATGTATTTCTAGAGGAATTACCAGGGATGCCACCGGACCGTGACATCGAGTTTATCATCGATCTAGTGCCAGGAACAACACCGATCTCTAAGAGACCCTATCGGATGCTAGCCGATGAGCTAGTAGAAATGAAGTAGCAGATAGAAGAACTTCTTGAGAAAGGTTATGTGTGACCTAGTTCGTCGCCGTAGAGAGCGCCAATTTTGTTTGTCAAGAACAAGGATGGAAGTATGAGAATGTGCATTGATTATCGTGCTCTTAATGAAGTCACCATCAAAAACAAGTACCCTGTCGAACCCAGGAGCGAAGGATCCCGAATTCTCTGTATTCATACACTAGTCCAAGATAGCTAGTGTACACAGTCAAACAAAAGTGATAACACAAACATATCATGCATTTTATTATTAATAACTCATAGTTTATTACAAAGGGCCTGAGGCCAAATAAAGTAAAACACAACAGAAGCAAAGCAGTAGTAGTAGGCCACACGACTTGCCATAGGCAATCGTCTGGGGGCGTAGCATAACCGTCTGGGTCCTCACCATCTTGATAGAGATCTTCTCCTGAATAAAGATTATTCAGCAAGAGTGAGCACAACTACCGTGCTCGCAAGTTACACCCAATATTGAATTATGATGCATGCATATGATAAACAAAGGAGATTGGCAGGGTTTATTTGCATAACAGCATTTTTGGTTTAAATACTCATATTAATTTCCAAGGCCATTTTTATATTATAATTAAAATCAGATTTTAAAATGACAGATTTATAGTGTGGATAACCTCCATGATTGAATGGTGAAGGATACCCTCCTATCACATGGCTACCCGTCCAATTTTACCACAAGGATTATCCATCCTAAAATCATTTGTTGAAAACATTTCAAAACCAAAAACAAGGTCTAACTCAGAGTGTCTTTGCTAGCATGTCCATGACCGCGGACGTGGCTATTCGAATAGTTTTCTACTCTGCAGAGTTTGTACAGCTTTACCCACACGAGATAAATTGCTGTTAATGTCGGCCAATACACGCTTCCAAAGACGTGCGACTAAGAAATTATCACGAGGCTGTTACAGAGTTCTACCTTAAAGTATTTATGCCTGCTAAGGTTTCACTTCCATTGGACCGACCGTCCTCCGGGAGCCCCCTCTTGCGCTAGGTGGGACTATTGTCTGACCGACACCCACACAAACAACATGGCACAAATAACGATGAGGTATCACAAATTATTAGGCTAAGTCCTGCCCATACAGGACATGTGGTGGTACGGTAAGGCATAGCAAAATGCGCTCAAAGACCAGTCCTTAATTGACTTGGGCATCTTCTAAATTAAACCCTGGGCCTTAATCTTAACCAGATTAAGCCCGTGCATAAACTTGCACCCACCATTCATCCATTTCGCCCAAGTCCAAACTATTTTTTATTTTATTTTAAGTAAAACCATCTTTAAAAACCCTCTATGGTAAAACAATACCATAGATTCAAATTTAAACCAGTTTGAAAAGATTTGGCTAAATCCTCCCAAAAATCATAATCATGGTCTAAGCATTGACTAAGCATAATTCTCTCAAATATTTTACTAAGGTGACAAGGGCATGGCAAACAATATTCAAATTTGCTATTCCAAAGGGATTGGAGTAACTAAGCATTTAAATAGGGAATTAAAATAATTGATAAAAATATCCATGCAATACTAATTTAAAAACTGAATTAAATAACTTTAAAATATTGGGATCAAAATGGTCAAAATACTGAATTTAAAAACTAAATTAAATATGTGGCCGGATTCAACCGTATATGGAAGCTTTTTGAACTCAGCCATGGAGGACGCGGCGCGAGAAAAAGGAAGGCGCAAGGTGGAAGAAAGGAAGGTGGACGAAGCACAGTAACGGGCGGCCCCACTTGTCGGCGTCGGTAGCAAATAGGAAAGTGGCGGGTGCGTGTGAACCATCCGATGGTAATCCAACGGCCACAGAGGCTTGGGGCGAACACGCGGTGAGAGCGGGCCGTTTCAGCTGCACGCACGTGAAAAGGGGAATTGGGCCGGCTAGATTCGGCCCAATTACTGTTTAAGGAATTCTTTTGTTTTTCTAATTGATTTAATTCAGATAAATCAAAATAGCTTTAGAAAATAGCAAATAAAATCCAAAAATTATGAGAAAATTCATAGAAATTCTCAAAGGTATTTTGGACTTAAATAAAATATTTCTAGCTATTATTTGGTAATAGATTTTGCAAATAAATTTGTTTAGCTTTAAAATAATTAAGTAAAAGTTTTTAAAATTTTAGAAAATCCACAAAAATAATGAAGTTTTAATTTTCTTTGAAATTTGAAATTTTGGGTTGTTACATACCCACTGCCCTGAATCGATGATTTGTTCGATCAGATGAAAGGAACCAGAGTATTCTCAAAGATTGATCTGCGATCAGGTTACCATCAGTTGAAGATTTGCCCGAAGGATATGCCGAAGACCGCTTTCTCGACGTGGTATGGGCATTATGAGTTCTTAGTCATGTCCTTTGGTCTGACCAATGCCCAGCATATTTCATGAACATGATGAACAAGGTATTCATGGAATATTTGGACAAATTTGTAGTTGTATTCATTGATGATATTTTGGCTTATTCCAAGACAGAAGAAGAACACGTTGAACACCTGAGGTTAATCCTAGAGAAACTGAGGGCGCATCAATTGTATGCAAAGTTCAGCAAGTATAATTTTTGGAAAAAGGAAGTTGATTTCCTTGGTCATGTGATGACAGCCGAGGGAGTAGTAGACAACCCTGGTATGATGACAGCCGAGGGAGTAGCAGTCGACCCTGGTAAAGTTAAAACAATATTACATTGGGGATTCACAGTTTCTTGGGAATGGTGGGATATTATCGCTGCTTCATCGAAGGATTCTCAATGATTGCTAAGCCTCTTACGTAGTTGTTGAAGAAGGAGAAAAAGTTCACTTGGATCCCAACCTGTGAAGAAAGTTTTCAAGAATTGAAGAAGTGTTTGACTTCAGCCCTAGTGTTAACTCTACCAGATATCTGAAAAGATTTTGATATCTACTGTGATGCTTCACGTCAAGAATTAGGATTCATCCTGATGCAAGAAGGAAGGGATGTTGCTTATGCGTCAAGACAATTAAGACCTCATGAGGAGAATTATCCTACCCATGATCCGGAACTAGCAACCGTAGTGCATGCTTGATTTAGCGCAATTACCTCATGGGCAATCGCTGTGAGGTATACACAGATCATAAGAGTTTAAAGTACATTTTCACCCAGTCTGACCTGAACATAAGGCAGAGAAGATGGTTAGAATCAATAAAGGATTATAATCTTGGAATCCACTACCATCCCGAAAAAGCCAATGTCGTTGCAGATGCTTTAAGTCATAAGAGCTACTGCAATGTTTTGGAAGTAAAAGAGAATTGCCCAGAACTTCAGGAGGAGTTTCAGAAGCTGAAGCTAGAGGTGGTAGCTGAAGGATTTGTGGCCAGCCTAGAAGTACAGTCCACCTTAGAGAAGAAGATTCGTGAAGCCCAGCCAAATGATCCTAAGATTAAGGACATCAAGCTCAAAATGGAAGAAGATAAATTCAAGGACTTCACCAAAGACGATCAAGATATACTGTAGATTAATGGACAAATGTGTGTGCCAAATGTTGAGGGGTTGAGACAGCTAATTTTGAAGGAAGCTTATGACTCAAAGTATTCTATTCACCCTAGAAGTACTAAGATGTACCAGGATGTTAAGAATAAATTCTGGTGACCAAATCTGAAGCGAAAAGTCACAGAGTTCGTTGCCTTGTGTGACATATATTGTAACACCCTGATTTTCAGAGCCTTTTGAAAAAATTTCAAAATAAAAAGAACCATTTTGTTTTGATGAGAATTCAAAGCTTAACTTGAGATTTTCAGAATTTGGGTGTTTAAAATGATTAAACCGAACTTCAACTAACCCTATAGTTTGGTTCTTTTGGTGTTACTTGAGCTCTCCGAGCTATCCCTTCCTTTCTCTCGTTAGTCCCGCCTCCTCTTAGCTCAGCTTTTCTTTCCGACCTCCTCTCTAGTTTCTTCTTGGTTTTGACCTCTCCTTGGTCACAATTACCCCTGAGATGTCCTAAGTTCAGGTTTGTGTTTCAAATATCTTTGATCTCTAAAATCTAAATTTTGGGATTGAACTCCCCTTTTAGATCTCTCTCTTGTTTGGGCATTCCATTATGCCTAGATCTTCCTCTTGCTAGGCCATCTCCTGGAGCCCAGATCCTCCTGTGTCTGGAACCCTCTTGTGAGTCTAGACCTCTTGTGTGTCTGGACTACCCTTGTATTTGGACCACCTCTTTGTTGGTTTGAATCTCTTCAAGGTTTAGACCTTCTTGTTGCCTAGGCATTTCTTTTATGTCCAGACCCCTCCTTTGCTTGGACACTCCATTATGCCCAGACCTCTCTCGTGTTCATTGGACCTCCCTGTGTCCACTTGAACTTCCCTCTTGTTCACATAGACCTCCTGTGTCCACCTAAACTTTTCGTGTGTTCCTAAGGACCTCCTTGGTCCTTCATCCTAGCAATCAGGACCTCTCCGAGTTTATCCTGATCGTCAAGACCTCCTTTGGAACACTTTCCGTGGATCTCCTCCGTTGGATCCCTCTCCCTTAGAAACCTCTCCGCCTGCACCTCCTTAAATGCTCGATCGATGGTCCAGACCTCCCCTTCATTTGGATCCAAGGGTCCAGACCTCCTTTGTTTCGTCACCCTCTGGTCCAGACCTCCTTGGGTCTAGACCTCCCAAGTGCTTGGACCTCCCTGGGTCCAAACCTCCCTCTTCGGGTCTTCTCTAGCTTAAAACCTTTCCATGCCTACGCCTTCCTCATGTTTATTTGAGTCCCTTCGGAACCCTCTTGAAGTTTTTGTGTTCACTCGGACTCTCTCTTTGCTTTGGTCCATGTAACCCTCTCGGGAAATTCCTTTCTCTGCCAACACGGTGTTACCGCTCCTAACTCATAGTACTACCGTTTCTCGGGATCTCTCTGTGGACCTCCTCGTGTCCTTCAGCCTCCTGGAACTCAATTGGACCTCCCTTGATCAAACCTGACCGCTAAAGACCTCCCCTTAAATCCCCTCCGTTGGATTCCCTTCGGGCTTGGACCTCCTCTGTCTTTTGCGTAGTCCGATCCAGCGTCCCGTGTCCTTCAGGACCTCCCCATGTCCTCTAGGACCTCCCCTTCCCTTATTTGGACCTCCCCGTGTCCTTCAGGACCTCCCTATGTCCTCCAGACCTCCCTCCTTATAGATCTGGCCATTAAGACCTCCCCCTTGGAGATCTTAACCGTCCAGACCTCCCTCCATGTAGATCTGGCCGTTAAGACCTCCCCCTTGGAGATCTTAACCATCCAGACCTCCCTCCTTGTAGATCTGGCCGTTAAGACCTCCTCCTTGGAGGTCTTAACCGTCCAGACCTCCCTCCTTGTAGATCTGGCCGTTAAGACCTCCTCCTTGGAGATCTTAACCGTCCAGACCTCCCTCCTTGTAGATCTAGCCGTTAATACCTCCCCCTTGGAGATCTTAACTGTCCAGACCTCTCTCCTTGTAGATCTGGCCGTTAAGACCTCTCCCTTAGAGATCTTAACCATCCAGACCTCCCTCCTTATAGATATGGCCGTTAAGACCTCCCCCTTGGAGATCTTAACCATCCAGACCTCCCTCCTTGTAGATCTGACCGTTAAGACCTCCCCTTTGGAGATCCTAATCATTCAGACCTCCCCTTTTGAGATCATGACCGTTCAAGACCTCCTCCTTCGATTAGATCCTGACCATCCAGACCTCCCCCATTGGTTCAATCCAACCGTCAGGACCTCCCTAGTGGGTGAGGACCTCCTCTTGACCTCTGCAGACCTCCTCTTTTGCACTTGATCTTGGCTGTTGGACCTCCCTTTCGGAAATCCAACCGTCAGGACCTCCCCTTTTCACTTTGAGCTTGACCTTTGGACCTCCCGTGGGCAGGTATTTTGGACCTCCTGTCCATAGGACCTCCCCATTGTTGAGTCTTGTGGATCTCCTTGATCACAGGACCTCCTCCCTGTCCTTTTTGCAAGGACCTCCCTTGCGGTTTGAGGCCACTTGGTGGCCAGGACCTCTAGTCCTTGCGCATGAGAGTCTCCCCACATGTCATGTCTGTTGTGTCGCATTAAATGCTACCGTCCTTTTTGCAGTAACTGTGCTATCTTTGTATCACTTCTTGTACTAGCTCCCACTTTTCCTCACCTGCTCCCATCTCTTCCTACACCTGCTCTTGACCTCATGTGCCCTTGGACCTCCCAGCAGCTCTGGCAATATAAGCTTGAGCAGCCCTTCCTCCTTCACCTTTTTCCTCGTACTCCACCCTCTAGTTCACTCGACCAGCTCTTAGACCTCTTTCCAAGTTCTCCGGATCCTCTCCCTAGCTGTCGGACCTCCTCCAACCAGCTCTTTGGATCTCCTTTTGGCCATCAACCCTCTCTGTTGGCTCTAGTTTTATGTTTCTCTAAAGTTCTTTTGGTTTTTACTTGGCTTTGGTTTAATTTGCGTTGTTTTAACGTGTAGACCTCGACGTCCTTGGAGAGCCCGAGCTCTGTGAGGCAGTGAACCTGTAAAGCCTTCAAGCAGGAGGCAAGTTACACTCTTGATCATATTGCACCCATTACTTCAAGATACTTATGTTGTTTTCAAAGATATGTGCATGCTTATTTTTACTAAGTTATTTCAATGCCTATCTTTCGGTTCATAGCTATACCTAATTCCTTCGTATGGCCACTGTCTATGTTGAATCAACCACCTTGTCACCTTAGATAAAATCTGGTTTTTACAATAGTAAGGACCAGAGGTTTATGAAAAATGAAAGCTTAGTCTTGCTTAGACCAAATTCTTGATTTGGGAAATGGTTCTTCCAACAGACCAAAAGATCAAATGTTTTCAAGCCATGACATTGGGTTGTCATGGAGGTTTTGATAAATGGATTTGAAAAACGAAAATGGAAAATAGATTTGGACTTGGGCGAAATGGTTGCTTGGTTGGTGTAGTGTTCTTGCACGGGCCCAATCCGGGTATGGTCGTGGTCCAGGGGGTTTGTGGTGGTCGCCCAGGTCAGTTAAGGACCGGTCTTTGAACCACCTCTTGCTATGCCTATAATGGGCTATGCCTCACCGTGCAACCACATGTCCTGTGTGGGCGGGACCTGGCCAAATAATTTGGAAAGTTCCATCGCAATCGTTCCATTTAGATGTGTGGGTTGTCATGTTACGACTATGTTGTCCCACTGGCGCAAGAGGGGGCCCCTAAGCCCAGCAGACTTGTGTCCAAAGGGGGAGGCGAAACCTTAGCGAGGGGGGGCTGTGATGGAACAATGCATTGTAAAGGCTTTGTCATGTGCTCTAGACCTCTCACCAAAGGAAGTGTGAGGTGGTATCGACGGATGCCAAGCAAACTAGAGAATTCATATCATGTGGGTAAAGTGTACAAACTCTGCAGAGTGTAAAACTATTCGAATAGCCGTGTCCGCGGTTATGGATATGCTAGCAATGTCACTCAAAGTTAGATCTCAGTTTTGGGTTTAAAAGGGCTTGTGAAATGGTTTTTGGATTTTATCCAAATTGGGCTTGGGCAGGGAGCCTTGTGACAGGAGGGTATCCTTCACCATCTTGATGATAAATGTTATCCAACTAAAAATGGAATTTACAAAAAAAAAATGAATTTTAGATGTGGTATAACTACCTTGAAACTTAGTACTTGTATTTGAAATAAAATTGGCTTTGTGCAAACCAACCTTAATATGCCTTCCATTGACATATCCTTATGCATGTCATACTGTTATTTGACGGGTGTAACTTGCGAGCACGGTAGTTGTGCTCACTCTTGCTTGATTGATGAATTGAGCAGGTGAAGAATTCTTTGATGATGAAGAGGACCAAATCAATTAGGCTGCGCTCTCCAGCCAATCACCTGTGGTGTAACGGATGGAGTCTGTCTTTTGGTGTTTTCGCTGTGTGTGTTGCTCTTGGTTGCTGGAGCTTATAAGCAACCCCTTGTAATCAACTTCCTTTGTTGTTAATAAAGCCTTTTGTGGATGTTTATGTTATCACTTGCTTGCTGTGAGAACCAGTCATTGATCTCTGGGGGCTGGTTTTGATCACAGAGGACTTGAGGCTTGTCCCCAAGCCCCACGACCTCCTCGGGTTGGTTCCTCTCGGACCTCCCTCGGTTCAGGACGTGGTGCTTGGGGAGGTCTGAGGTCCAACGACCTCCTCGGGTCAGACCCTGACCTCGGGTGGTCCAACCGACCTCTCGAGAGGTGCAGGCGAGCCCCATCGATGCCCACGGGACGCCCCGAGTCCTTACGGACCTCCCAGGAGGTCCCGAGGGACCTCTCGAGACGTCCTGGGAGTCCTTTACGGACCTCCCAGGAGGTCCCGAGGGGCCTCTCGGGTAAGCCCTGGGCCGGGTCGTCACATATATCAGAAAGTAAAAGTAGAACGTCAGAGACCAGCGGATTTGTGGCAACCCCTGAAGATTCCAGAATGGAAATGGGAAGAGATAAAAATAGATTTCATTATCAATTTACCCAAGACTCAATCGGGTTACGATTCAATTTGGGTAATAGTTGATCGTTTGACAAAGGTTGTCCATTTCTTGCCCGTTAAAACCACTTACTCAGGAGATCAACTTGTAGAGTTATATATGGAAAGAATCGTCAGTTTGCATGGTGTGCCTAAGAAGATAGTGTTAGATCGAGGATCTCAGTTCACCTCTTGTTTTTGGCAAAGTCTGCATGAAGCATTGGAAACTCATCTGAATTTCAGTACTGCGTATCACCCTTAGACAGATGGATAGACTGATAGAGTTAATCAAATATTGGAAGATACGTTGAGAGCTTGTGCCCTAGCTAATGCTACCAATTGGGATAAAAGCTTGCCTTATGCAGAATTCTCGTACAACAACAGTTATCAAGCCAGTTTGCAAATATCACTATTTAAAGCTTTGTATGGTCATGCTTGTAGAACCCCTCTGAATTGGTCAGAAACAGCCGAGTGTAAGGTATTCAAACCAGATATTATTCAGGAAGCAAAAGAACAAGTGTCTATTATCAGAGAAAGATTGAAGATAGCTCAGTCGAGGCAAAAAAGTTATGCTGGTATTTGTTGTCGTGACCTTAGCTTTGAACCAGAAGATTTTGTGTATCTTCGAGTCACTCCATTGAGAGGTGTCAAAAGGTTTCATGCCAAAGGGAAACTTGCCCCTAGATATGTTGGTCCGTTCAGGATTGTGAGTCATCGAGGAGAAGTTGCTTATCAGCTTGAACTGCCACAGTCGATAGCAAGAGTGCATAATGTGTTCCATGTCTCTTAGTTGAAGAAG
Source organism: Phyllostachys edulis (assembly GCA_036346405.1). Lineage (NCBI taxonomy): Eukaryota > Viridiplantae > Streptophyta > Magnoliopsida > Poales > Poaceae > Phyllostachys > Phyllostachys edulis. The sequence continues at coordinate 23,572,760 of CM070556.1, read as the reverse complement.
TGTCTCCATGTGTCGACAGAACAGACTCCCTTGGATTCAATCGAGTTAAAAGAAGAACTCACTTATAAGGAACAACCAATCAAAATTTTGGATGTCGTAGAGCGTCGTACCAGAAGCAAGGCCATTTGTTTTTGCAAAGTTCAATGGAGCCACCACTCAGAAGGAGAAGCAACGTGGGAGCGTGAAGAAGAGCTAAAAGCCGAGTTTCCTAGCCTTTTCTCTAGCTAGCCTGAATCTCGGGTCGAGATTCCTTTAAGGGGGGAGGTTTGTAACATCCCAAATTTCTGAGCTTAAAAATCTTTTTGATTAGTTAGTAGTTGGAAAATTCACCCTTGAGATTTATTTGAATTTTATAACAAGCTTAATATGGACTTTTGGTATCAAAACCATTTAATATGATTAAAGTCAACATCAACTATTGTCAAAACTATTTTATTTGGATTCTATGTGCTTGGATATATTTTCTAGATTTTTCTAGAATTTATCTGAGCTCATTTGCTATTTTCTAATTACCATTTGCATTTACTGTATTTTCTAAAATGGAAAACCTATTTAAATCTTAGAAATCCAACTGGGCCGAATCTCTTTGGCCCAGTCTCCTTTTCTCCGGCCCGCATAGCATCCCGTTCATGTGCTTGTGATGGCCGGTCCGCGCGCACGCCGCCGCTAATGCGTGGGCCCCCGTCGTGTCGTCCTCCTCGCGCCCGTTCCCTCGTGCTTCGTCCGCCATTGCCACAGCTCCAAGCCTCGTCCAACAAAAATCCAATCTCCAACCAAATCGTCCCATAGAATCTTGCCAAACTAAATCTCTATCCCTCCCGTATCTTTTTCGGTTAAAATCAAATCCCGAATCATATCCTATCTCTAAGAACCGCCGAGTCTGAAACGAACTCGATTTGGGGATTCCTTATCCCGGTATGCCCTCAGCCTATAAATCGCACCCCAAGGTTCGCCCTCATTCCCTCATCGCGAATCCCCACACCGTTCCACCCCGAAAACCCTAGCGCCACCTTAATTCGGAGTTTTAGGGTTCCAACTGGGGATTTTTTTTTTCTTTGAATTACGCCACCACCATCGCCGCCTCATCGAAACCGACCGCGCCGCTGAGTCCGCCGTCACTAGGGCTCCCTCCTGCACCGGTCTCTGCTGCCGGAGCATCACCGGAGCCTCCGTCCGACAAAACCCGCACCTCTCCATCGCTCAAAGCTCGTCATCGGCCGCCTCTGTCACCTCCGACCACCAGTACGCACCTCTTTGGGTTCACAATAGCATTAGCTATGTACTGGTACCACTCATCGTCGATGACACACTGTCGTTCGTCGTTGTCGTACCAACCCGAGCCCTCGCCGTCATTTAACCGACATGTCAGCCCACGTCAGCTTGCAACCTCAGCCTCTATGCGCATATGTCGCATGCGTGTCGCCACATCAGTCGCCACGTGCGCGCACGCGTGGCACGCCAGAGCTAAACCGTAGGTCCAAAAGTCATAGATCTATCCCACCATGAGCCCAGTCTCTATCTGGTGGGCCCCCTTGTCAGCCACTATTCCATAGACCACTGAACCCATAGACCAGAGACCGAGTTCGTGGACCTGGTCCATGGACCAGGGGCCCCACATGTCAGCCCCTCAATCTTTTCCCGAAATTATTTTAATTTGGAAATCCCAGAACCGACGTCATGTTGATGTCATAATCCAATTTTTCAATAGAAAAATAATTCAGAAATTCCAAATTAGGTATTTCTTTAGGTTTTGATCTTCCAAAGACCATATCTTCTTCATCCGAACTCTGATTGAGCTCATTCAAATTTCTAAATTTATCTAAATTCGAGCTATATTTATCTAAAATTTTTATTTAATTTTTGGACTTTGTTTTCTTTCTATTATTTATTTATTTTGTTTATTCACTTTGTTTGTGAGTAGACGTTGATTCTTTGGGGAATTTTGAAGAAGAAGGAGTGCATCAAAATGAAGACCAATACCCAGATCTATTTCAAGACAAGTTGTACATTTCATCATGTTGAACCCAGTTTTTAAAATTACTTTGATTCAAATTAATGTATTTACTTTAAGTATTTATTTAAATGCTTTTGGGTTTAGTCATCAATCCAAATTATTTATATCCACCTTGTCTGTTGTTATGTCATAATCTTTTGTCACCCTAGATTGGTTTATTATTTAGTTGGTATTATCGTAGCACCAACGTGGGTTGGTTAGATACGAATAGATTGCTTAGCCATGCCACAAGTCAACATTTCATGTAAGTTGCAAATATGAATCTGACTAAGTGATTATGGAACTTTGTGATAAAATTGTGTGCGCTGTGTGCTATTACTCGTTGATGGCATGTGTTGCACTTAACCAACAGGGTGGACAAAGATTTAGACTAAGGCAGGTGGTGAATACTGTGTGATATGGTGGAGTTTTGTGAATTGGAATGATAATCTTTGTGGCATTGTTAGAACTTGAAAGTCTTGCCTTAGTCAATTAAGGACTTAACTTTGTGCGCCATTGAACTAAGCCACAACTGTACGACCACATGCCTGGTATGGGACGGGCCTAACTTAGTAAGTTATGGAGTCTCGACATTGACTACTCAGGTTGTAGGTTAGGTGCTCAGTGATGGGTGGAGGTGTGGACTACCAGGTAGATCATATCGCGAGACAATTCACCGCTTCTCTGTCCAACGGTGTGCGATGAACTAATTTCCTCTGTGGGCATTAGTACTATCAGTAAAACACATTGAGAGTGTCAATGCTTGAGATGAAGTTTCTGAAAGGTTTTGCTATGATTAGTGCTTGCAACACTGATTATATCATGTGGGTAAAGTGTACAACCTCTGTAGAGTGTTAAATAAATCTATTCGAATAGCCGCTCCACGGTCATGGACATGCTCGGGGATTTCACATGAGGGTTAGATTTTCATAAAAATAATTGGGAAGGGAGCTGTGTGATCTAATTCATATGGTTGTGTGAATAATTTGATTAGACTTTGTGTTCTTTGTGAAAACAATTGTTAATTTAATATTGTCTATTTATTTTGAATTATGTTTTAATCTATTATTTGTACTCACTTACGAATATTGCATTTCTGCAAAAGAACCATAGAAGGCTTTTCCTTTTAGAATGAGCCATCATATATAGATTGCATTTTGTGGTATGACTTGTGAGTATGGTTGTGTACTTATGCTTGCTATAATCAATCAACAAAAGTGAAGGAGTCTTCATCTGCTTTTGAGGAGGAGTTCTACAAAGGTGCTGATCACTAACTCTTGGTCTCAGTCGGTTGTCTGTGGTGAATCGATGGGTTTCTGCTGAAGTTTATTTTGTTCCGTTGCTGCTAGAGGTGCTAATGGGCTGAAACCCCACCCAAACCCACCCCAACCCACTTCTAAGTAGCATATCAACCCAACCCAAACCAGCCCACTGCTCTACCTCCAAAAACCCAACCCAACCCAACCCACAAACAACTCCACCCCAAACCAACCCAACCCAATTCTCTCAATTTGGGTTCAACCCATTCCCCAACCCATCAGCCCTGCTACCGGCCAAATTGCCATAGTTCCTCCTTGGCCTCCACGTCGCGCTGCAGAGTGGCCACCTGCTCCCGGTGCTCTGCCTCGATGGCTCGACACGCTCCATGGCCGCCTCCCGCTGCTCCCGCAGTGCCCGCGCCTGAGCCTCGAATAGCCACCTTCTCCTGCAGTGCTCGGCCATCTTCTCCCCCTTGGCCTCCGCATCGCACCGCAGAAAGGCCACCTGCTCCCAGTGCTCCGCCTCAACCGCTCGACACGCTCCATGGCCACCTCCCGCTGCTCCCGCAGGGCCCGCGCCCACCTCATGTCCATCCCGTCTGTGAGCAGAGCAGCAGGCAGCCTGCGGGGCAATGATGATATAGGCGAGCAGGAGGGAGCTAGGGGTGGAGGAGAAAGCGAAGGGCAATGGCGGTCGTGCGCCCAGAAGCCAGCAACCCAGACGCCCAAAAGCATCCTACACGGCTGCACGTGGATGACAACTCCACCCAAAACCAACCCACCAATAAACCCACAGGTTGAACCCATTTGAACCCAAAATTTTTGAACCCACACCAACCCAACCCAATCCGTTTCTTTTGCAAACCCAACCCATCCCAACCCATTAACTGCATCAACCCATTTTAACCCATCCAAAACCAACCCAATTAAAACCCAACCTGTTTAATCCATTTCAACCCAACCCGTTAACACCCCTAGTTGTTGCTTATTTCGTTATTGTCAGCCCTGTGAGGCTTAATAAATGTAAACTCGACCTTAAGGTCACAACAGTTATTTGTTATCCAAATTACTCATTTGTTCTATTATTTTGTCCTATATGGATCAATATTCATCTATGTTGACACTGTGTGCGCTAGCGTGATCCTGGACTAGTACACTATACATAGAGGGTCCAGAATTGTATTTTTGGGTCCCGACACATGTGTCCATATTATTGGTTTGATATCTCCATATCTATGATCCGTGAAATATGGTCGTCAACCAATATATATGCTAGTCTATTCATATGTTTCCGACTGGGGATCGCTTTAGAATAATCATCGCAAAGATAAATATAGAGTTTCACAATCAAGTCACATACTTGATAATAAATATTAACGATATTATTCTTAGAACATGATAACATATTATCTAATAATTTTGAACATAACGAAATATAATCATCTCTATTATTGCCTCTAGGGCATATCTGCAAGAGTCTCACACTTGCACTAGAGTCAATCATTTAAATATCTAATACCAATAACTCTTGTGTGCACCTCATGTTTTGGTTGTGTGAGAGACTTTGTCAACGGATCAGCAACATTTAAATCTGTGTGTACTTTGCATATGTTTACATCTCCTCTATCCACAATATCGCGAGTAAGATGATAGTATCTGAGTATATGCTTGGACGTCTAATGGGATCTAGGCTCCTTAGCCTGTGTAATGGCTTCATTATTATCACAATAGAGATCCATTGGGCTCGAGGCACTCGGGACAATACCCAATTCAGCAATAAAATTTCTTATCCAAACACCTTCCTTCATAGCTTCAGAAGCCGTAATGTACCCAGCCTCTGTCGTAGAATCAGCAACTGTCTCTTGCTTGGAACTTTTTCAGTTCACTGCTCCTCCATTCAAAATGAATACAAAACTAGATTATGAACGATAATCATCTTTGTCGGTTTGAAAGCTTGCATCGGTGTAACCATTTACAACGAGCTCTTTATCACCACCATAAACTAGGAACACATCCTTAGTCCTTCTCAAGTACTTAAAAATATTTTTCACAGCTGTCCAGTGACCTTCACCGAGATTAGCTTGGTATTTTCTTATAACACTTAGAGCATATAATACATCTGGTCGAGTACATATCATGGTGTACATGATAGATCCAATAGCTGAAGCATATGGAATACCATTCATACGGTCTCGCTCATCAGTTGTCGAAGGACACTGACTCATGCTAAGACTTACGTCATGTGACATAGGCAAGAACCCCTTCTTGGCATCCTGCATGTTGAACCGTTTCAACACCTTGTCAATATAAGTACTTTGGATTAATCCAATTAGGCTTCTTGATCTTTCTCTATAGATCTTTATCCCCAAGATATATGTTACCTCTCCTAGGTCCTTCATAGAAAAACTATTTTTTAATGAGGCCTTAATGAATTCCAGCATAGGAATGTCATTCCCCATCAATAATATGTCATCCACATATAAGATTAGGATTACAAGTGCGCTCCCACTAACCTTCATGTAAACACAAGGTTCTTCTTTGTTCTTGACGAAACCAAACCTTTTGACCTCCTCATCAAAATGTATATTCCAACTCTGAGATGCATACTTCAACCCATAAATGGATTTTTGAAGTTTGCATACTTTATTAGCATTCTTTGGATCGACAAACCCTCAGGCTATGTCATGTGCATATGCTCACTTAGGTTTTCATTAAGGAAAGGTGTTTTGATATCCATTTGCCATATCTCATAATCAAAATATACAGCAATAGCTAGAATGATCTGTACAGATTTCAGCATCGCTACCGGCGAGAAAGTCTCATCGTAGTCAACTCCTTGAACTTGTCGAAACCCTTTTGCGACTAATCGAGCTTTATGAATATGAACATTTTCATCCATGTCAATCTTTTTCTTATAGACTCATTTGCACTCAATGGTTTTAACACCATCAAGTGGATTGACTAGGTTCCAAACCTGATTGTCTCCCATATAGTCAATCTCGGATTTCATGGCTCCAAGCCAGATCTTAGAGTCTGGGCCCATCATCGCTTCCTTATAAGTCACAGGCTTATCGCTGTCCAACAACAATATATCACGTGAATATCGAGCAGGTACTTTGCACGTCCTGTTTGACCTTCGTAGATTTGGTGCTTCCCCGACCAGGGTATCTCCGATTGTGGGTTCCCTAACCACATTTTCCCTAATAAGGGCGTCTGCAGCCAGGTCCTTCCCAAGTGGAGTTTCTGAAACCTCTTCGAGATGCACAATTATCCCACTCGCCCTTCTCAAGAGAAACTCTTTCTCTAGAAAGACACCATTTCTAGCAACAAATACTTTGCCCTCTTCTCGGTTGTAGAAGTAATATCCTTTGGTTTCCTTAGGATATCTTATAAAGAAGCATTTATCTGACTTGGGTGTGAGTTTATTAGACCGAGTCCGAACTGCGCGAGGCACTCCCATGCTTCGCCACGTGTAGGTTGATCCAGCGGCTCTCATCATGTCGACAGTCTCTCCCGTCCGGCTCCCGCCGAAACCACCAAGGCACTTGCACCGACCCCCGTGCTGCTTGATCCAACCCGTAGCACCGAACTGCCCGTTCGGTCACCTTTGTCCAATTTGCACCATGCTTGAATCCATTGACCTCACCCGACATCCTTGATCATTCTGGACCTCAGCTCTCCAAGCTTAGTCCTGATCATCCTCGCCGTTGACCGTCGTTGACCTCCAAGCGTCATGCACAATAAATAGACAAAGAAATCGAATCCGAGAACAAATTCTTCACAACTTGACCCACGTTAGTGAAAACATGCATCATGCAACACATATGGACTGAAGCCTAAGTCCTTTACTTAACAAAAAAAACTCATCGCAACAATTTAGACGATGAACAACACAAATCCAGCTAGACTGCCACTCTTGCTGGTCTGACCGATCCATTGCCGGTCTGACCGCTGACTAAAAGCCGGTCTGACCGCCCCCTGGGACTTAGCCAAAATTCCACTCGAGGCATGGCCGGTCTGACCACCAAAGTGGCCGGTCTGACCGCCAGTGACCTGACAGAACTGACACTCTGCCGAAAACGCTTGATTTGACAAACCGCAAAAGCCATTGCCAATTATATCATCATCCTAAGATCATACACATATCCCCACGATATCCACACTATGATTGCCTCTAGGGCTATCTCCAACAGAATCGAGAATCGAAATTTCATAATTTAAATTTAAAATTGTAAATCATTCCTCAATTCAAGTCCAAATTAAATTCAACCATGAACTCGATTCATAATTTAGACATCCAAATTCAATTACCTAGGCAAAAGCGAAAATTCATGCTTTGAAAAAATTTGAATTTAAAAACAAATCCAAACCAAATCCGCACTCAAATTCTAAATTGAATTCAAACTCAAACTAAAAACTCAAATTCAGAATAGAATTAAATTTGAAATACAAATTGACACGTGGGTAGGGTGTTGCAGCCATGGGGAGTGGCAGCTATGCTATCATGGCTCACCGCGCTAGATTGCCATGTTGTTCATGTCACGGGCGTAGCACGAGCTCTGCGTCTCCCAGCAGCAGCAGCCAAAGAAAGTCGGAGAAGGGATCCAAAAGTGGAATTTACAGGTAAAAAAGCTAGATTTAGAATTTTAGATGAACAGGAGACTAATAGTGCCCAAATTTCTCCGTGCTGTGCCCTCTCAAAGTATCTCTCATGATGAACAAGAAAAAAACAGCAAGTTCACATGACATGAGATACAATGGAGCAGAGGAGATGGACACTTTGTCAAATCCCCTCCCGAAATGAACATAGATTGGATGTGATTTACTAACTGCTGGTACTCTTCTTTAAAAAAAACCAGTACAATGCAATCTGAAGTAACATTTACTGTTTTTGCAGTTGAAGTTGGTTGACCTTCATTCATCTGAAGCGGATTTGGCCGAAGCAGCACTTTTCAGAAAACATCCTGAAATGGAGGGTAAAACTAATTTTATCATTTCCTTGGATGTAGGGCCAATGTGAGATTAATAAGGTGATTTTTTTTATCTCAATATTCATCTATTGTTGTTTGATAGGTTGGCCAAAAAACCATCACTTCCAAAATTTCAAGTTGGAAATTGAAAACATATTTTTGATTGATTGATTTGGGGGTCCTAAACCTATATTCCCTTCGGAATATCTTGAATATGGAAGGTGCGGATGTAAGATCCTTACAAATCTGAGTTCACAATATGTATATGCAATATGCTCTATTGCCAATATATTTGCCGTTCCGCATTGCTACGTCAACATTTTCTTTAAGTGCAAATTTCACTTTGCACCATGTAATGTTACCATTTGTTTCGGTTTGCACCAGGGATATGCATTAGCTTGACCAGCTTGGCTCACAAGGCCCTGCAACAATGCGCACAGGCGGCACCGAGGCGACTAGAACTCGAGCACCGTCACTGCCTTCCCACTCACCAGCGTTCACTGCTCCGCTTCCCCGTGGTTCCTTCTTCCCCGCATAGCACTACCCCTTCTCTCCACACCCATTCTTTCTCAACACCGCCGCTGATGCCATTTCCGACGAGGTGAGCTCCATTCATCTCTCTCCCTTCTCTGCAATTTCTCAAAATTTGTCATAAACATCCAATGTATCCCAAAATTGATCGCTCCTCTAGCTTCTTCATCTATCTGAGCATCCGGTGCTACCCTCTTTCCTTCTTCTTCGGTGTCGGTGGGTCTCTGTCATACGTTCTTGCATTGGATCCGCCACCGCGCATGCCTACCTGGCATTTTGGTGCCTCTCCGGCCTCGCCACCCACGTCATGGAGACCGTCTCAATGCCCTGAAGCTCAATGAGCCCGCGCCCAGGCCACTCCATTGTCGGAGCTCACCTCCGACAGTCGCCCCTGCCATGCCATGAGAGGTCGTCATCGCCAGCTCTACGGCCCATCTCCGTGCCGTGGTGAGGTGTTGATTTTGCACCATGGTGAGCTCTTCCTCCAAATTGAGTGTGTCACCTTCCTCGATTCCCCACCGACAAGCCGTCACCTCCGCCCCATATTGTCTGTCGCCTGTCGCCGCGAAGGTGTGACCATGAGTCTCCATTGACGCCACCACTACCTATATCCTCCACTATGTTCCCTCTCTTTATTTTTTGGGTCGCTGCCACCTCACAGTCGTGCCTCGCTGCCAGTGAGCTTCACAGAGGAGCCCGTGCGGCTCCCCTGTTTCCCTCTCACTGATAGGGCGTTCTCCTGGTGCAAAGTGAAACAAAAGTTAAGAAAGAGTGGCGTTAAGTGAGAAGAATTGCAAAGGGTGGTGCGAAGTGAAACCATGATAAGATTACATGGTCCAAAGTGAAATTTTTTAAAAAATAAATTTCACTTTGGACCATGTAATCTTACCATAATTTCACTTTACACTATCCTTAGCAAAAAAAATCATTTTACACCATCTTTCTTACTTTTTGTTTCACTTTGCACCACAGGAATGCCCTGTTAGCGAGAGGGAAACATGGAAGGCATGCGAGGAGTTTGCCGGCAGCAAGGCACAGCCAGCGAGGTGATAGCAACCCGAAAAATAGAGAGAGAGCCGTTTTGTCGTCGCCGCCGTTGTTATGGCTACCGCCGGCGATGATCCGACTATTCTTCTCCGCTTTCGACCCATTTTTTAGCTCCATCTACCTTCCATCTCTCTATCCCATGCCTCGTCGAGGCCTCCCACATCGCCGTTCACCGTCAGCGAGCACCGAAGAAGACGGCCAAATTCTTACTCTAGTGCAAAGTGCAACACATGGTAAAAAGAGGTGGTGTAAAGTGAAAAAAAATTACTAAAGGTTGTGTAAAGTGAAACCTTGGTAAAATTAATAGTTCAAAGTGAAATTTACTCTTTAATTTACGTAGGAACCGGGCATCAGTTCTCTTGATAGGACAATGCTTATGAACACCTTATCCTGTTTGTGTATGCTTTTTAAAAGACAAGCGTCACATTGTACATACTGTAAAGACCTGCGAGTTGGATAAACATAGTATTGTGTTGACATTTTTGTCCCCCGTATCTGCGTGCTCGTGTGCATTCTTGATCTGAAACTTACTATTTCCCCAAATGGGATTTCTCCGAGGTTTTACCCATGAAGTAGCTGCTCTTGACTCCTGGCTCGGATGAGTTAAACTGAACTGATTTAATCGACTTTTACTGTTCATTGCTTGGTTCAGTTGGTTTTTTCCAGTAGTGACTGATCAGATTGAAGCATAAAAGGAAGAGAACACTAAGAATTTGGTCGAACACTAATTTCCTCAAGCCGATGCTTTGTGAAGAAATGTATCTACAAATTTCGACAAAAATGAATAAGCGACCATACATCATCAGGTATGTAACTACCAACAATAGACCATGACCAGATTATGTATTTTTCTTTCACTATTTACAGACCATCAAAACCATTCCTCAACCAAAAGAAGAAAGAAGAGTCAAGCAAATCACACTGGAGTAGTACAAGCAACAAACTGACGCTGGTAGAAGAACTTGCAAGTCAGTCATCGTGCGCCTCCCGGAGCCTGTCGAGCTTCGTGGTCTTCGACCGCTGCGGCCCGGGCTGCAACCCATGCACGTGCTCGAGGAGCCGCCTCCGGAACTGCGGCATCGCCATGGCCTCTGACATGATGCTCACGTCGTCGCCCCATGGCGCCCCGGCGTCATCGTCGTCGTAATAATGCCCGGGATCGACGTTCCCGCTCATCGCCCGCAGCGTCCACCACGCCAAGTCCCGCCTCGCCGCAGCCGGCGAGATTGGCCATGACCATCAGTGCTGGGCGCCTGGGCGCCGCAGCGCCGCCTCCCCGGTCTTCCGAGCCTTGACCGGTTCATCTCGGCGAGGGAGAGGTAGTATTGCGTCATGCCGCCGTCGAGGCGACCGCGGTCGCCGTCAACGGTGCTGGCGAAGAGCTGGAGCAACGGCGGGACCGCGCCGAGCACGCCGATCGGTATCCGGTTCTTCTCTTCTATCGAGAGGCTATATATGGGTCCAGCCGCGTGGTAGCGCAGCTGCCGGGACGCGGCGCCGAGCAGCTTGACGAGCACAGGCACAAACTCTGCGCGCACGAGCTGCACCCGGTTCGCCGGCTCCAGCGAGAGATTGACCACGCACGCGGCGGCGCCGAGCTGCACTCCGCCGTGAGTGGATCCCAGCAGCCGGCGCAGCCCGTCGAGCAGCCTCGGCGTGCAGAGCGCGAGCCGCTGCCCGTTCTTGCCGTCCCTCAGCGTCTGCTTCAGCGCCTCCAGCGCGCCCTCCGATCTGCTCGGCTCGCCGTCGAGCAGCCTTACCAGAACTGCCTCTTCCTGGGTCAACCCCAGCGGCGTGAACTCCTGCGACAACGGCGGCGGCTCGAACCACTCACCGTTGATGCGCGTCGTCCGAGTAGGTTCTTGGACGCCCCTGAGGCGGCGAACAATGCTCTTGGCCTCGGCCTGCGGGAGAGGGAGCAGACGCGGCAGGCCGGAGCGGTCGCAGTAGGAGGAGATGGCCTTCTTGAGGTTAGCGTTCGGTATGAGCGTGGGTGGAGGCGACGCGGCGAGGTCCATGGACGGAGAGAGCGCGGCGGGGGTGCAGGCGAGGGCGACACATGCCTCGACACAGCCACGCTCGAAGGTCTCGCCGTTCGGGACGATCACCGGGTCGCCCATCAGCATGCCGGAGATCGGGCACATGAACTCCGGCGGGGTGGCGCCGCCCACCATGGCGCGTGTTGTTCGGTTTGCTTGGGCGGTTGGAAAGCGTCGTGGGAGTTGGAATTCTGAGATTTCACAGGACAGGGTTGCGGTGTATTGGCGATATAACTTTCCAAAAACTCTTCTGATAATAACACAAGGTATGTAATGTAATAATGTTGTTAAAAATAGATTTCAGTTACGTAATACGTAATCTGTTGATGCGAGATGCTACTTTTAGTTCCCAGTTTTGTTGATGAAAGCATGGATTATGATGTCTAGTTCGTATACAACTAGTAGCATAGGCATATCAAACAGGTTATTTACATAGGTTCGAGCGCTAGCACCGTACGGCCTGAGCACAGTGGCAGAGTTGCAGGGCGAGCCGAGGCGGCCCACGGCAACCAAGCTAGGAAGGAGCACCTTGTCCATAGGCGTTGCATCACCTTGCGCGCCCACAGCCCGAGAGGAGCCGCGGGAGCCAAACATCACCGTGAAAACATCTTCTCAAAGAACATCAGAATCAAAAACAAAGTATTTGAAAAAAAAAAAGGCGCATTGAAAAAAATTGCAACATCATTGTGAATAGTATACAACACTTTTATTCTACAGATACAACACTTTTGTTCTATAGATGAAACATTTTTTCTCTACATATGCAACATCTCAAAGAACACTATACAACATTATTCTCAATAGGATGCAACATTATTCTCAACAGGCCGCAACATTAAAACATTCACAACAACAAAGACATGCAACATCAGAACACCAGAACGGTTGCAACATCAGTGAACACAATCAACATCAGTAAAAACTTGTCCGACCTGCTCGTCGCTCTCAGCACCACCAACGCCTCGCCTTCCTCTCCGACCACCGCTACCAACCACTCCTCTTCCAGCACTTGCTCCTCCTTCAGTGGCATTATTGTAGTTGCAACTGATGAGATCAAAATAAGAAGAATAAGCTTAAGGCGACACAATCAGTGGAGATGCGTGAGCGCTAGCTAACTAGAACATATGACTGGAGAGCAGGAAGAAAAAAAAAGAGATGTGTAGCAGCTAGAGTAAAGGGGAGAAGACTGGCGGCACAAGAAAAAAGATGTGCTGGGAGCTAGCACATATGACTGGAGAGAAGAAGAATGAAGAAGAAAGATATGTGTAGCAGCTAGAGCAAAGGGGAGGAAGTCCGGAGGCGCAAGAAAAAAAGATGTGTTGAGAGGAGCAGGTGGTAGTGGAGGTAGATATATGGGGATATGTGCTGAAGGAAAGACTAGATGGGGAGAGATGTGCTGGAGAAAGACACGCAAAGCGTCCGATGCCAGTAAAAGCATCGGACGTAGGACACGAATCATTTTCCAATTAATCTCCTTAAGTATGCGACATTGTGTTGAACTGTTCGAGCTGGGCTGTAGTGAAGGCATTACCTAGAGTTGACTTGTGATTATTGAACCGGTTTTGTTCTTTGGCAAAGGCAACGAGGCGATGTTTGCGATATGTTCCATTATGTCTCAAGAGAGGGAATGATGTCGCCTTCCCTTATTAGTAGTAGGAGTGTAAACAGAGCAGATAATTCTCGACTATCCGTTCACCTAAATAAATTTAGATCTTATTCAGAGCGTGAAACCGGATATCCAGGTTTTTTCTCTGATTACGGATTCGGAGCCGAATAGTTTTTACCGCATACAGAAACGGATTCGGGAAGGAGGTATCCGTCGGATTCGGAGCTATTCGGATAATTTATCGGATAGTGTCCGTAAACACTGTACTGGATATCCGGCAAACTCTAGGCCCAGTAGGCCAGAGAGAGAAATCGGCCCACAAGGCTTTCCACTATTCAATTGTTTTTTATTTTTAGAAAATACAGGAAATCCAAACAAGCCAAGAAAAATAGCAGATGAATTCGGAAAAATTCCAAAGAATTTATTAAAATAAAATACTTTTGAACATAAGGAACTCAAATAAAATACTTTGAATTAAATGGATGTTTAATTTATTCATATTAAATAATTTTCATTTTCAGTAAATTCTATTTAAGCTTTGTTAAATTATAGACAATCATGAATTTTTTATAAAACCTTATTTTAAATAAAATATTTTGAAAAACTCGAAAACTGGGACACCACAGACTTGTTACTAGTCAACGTTCTATATTTCCCTAACTAGTTATTGCTACTGGTCTATAGGCTTTGTATATATTGTATCTGTCTTGTTATGTAGTTCTTCAGTTACATTTTGGACATCTTTATACCGCTATTACTATGACTTGCTACTACTTCTTTAAATAACCGCTGTGATAGTGTGATGTAATTAAATTTGCTTGTTAAATTGCTAATGTAGTTGCATTTTGGATATGTAATATGGTTGATTGATCTTTATATGTGCGATATATATGGTTTCTGTTTTTGCGCAATATCCGATTAAATATTCGTAACTGAGACAATCCGTATTTGGTTCGGCATGTATTCGCTCCGTATTTATGATCGAGACTATCTGCATTCGTATTTGTATCTGACACTGTCGTGTCCAAATCCAATTCCAAGAAGAAAAAAATGGAATATAAAACAGGATGAGCGATATCCTCCCATATCCGCTCCAATTGCATCCCTACTTAGTAGCTTTTTGGTGAAATTCCCATGAATGCATCGTGCATGTACATGCTCGGTCCGAGGCCCATCACAAATTTTGATTTGCTTCCTTCACATACAGCAGCATCATGTTTGTTATTCAAGGTGTTTGCTTACTTGTACCAAGTTGTACATGTATAGGATAGTTTAGAGAGAAGGTTATCCACGTGTTTAATTGTTTGAACTGAACTACCCTGTCATGAATGGTAGGATACAAATTTAAGTAAGACTCCCTCCTGGTGTTAAACCATCACATTCAACAAAATAATTGAACCACATGGTACAACGATTATCTCATTCCATTTAACTTTATCCTATCAACCAAACACACCCAAAATAAACGAAGACTTTCTCAGTTGAATTCTTGCTCTATTAACAGAGGTCGAAACTGAGACTTTGTCAGTTTGTCCAGAGCGCAAAAAATAGCACTGAAAATTAAGCTCGTTTGAAATTTACAGTAAGCAAATCAGTTTTGGATGGTGTGGGTATATTTTGGGGGTCTAATAGGTGAATGCAGTTTGACAGCTGATCAGCAGCAAAGGATTAACAGATGGAATGCTGTAACCGTTTGACAAGTTCAGTGCTAAAGTTAATTTCTTCATTGGACCTTTATGAATCTTAATAGACAAATGTGTCCATGAATCAGCACAATGCTCAGGCGATAACATCAGCAAAATGCTTACGCAATACGTGTTCATGAAAGGCAGCACAAACCAGCTCATAAAGAATGAACCGGGAGCTAATCAAATACAATCACAGAAGCTAAAACAGATTTTGACCATTATGGCATCAGTAACAGACACAAGCTTAAAGAAAACTAAGAACTGATGCACAAAGCCAAGTTGACATTGGTATCACAAACGCACAATAGTAGTTTTTTCTTCTTCTTTAATCTCAATTACAGTTCTACAGCTCAGTCACAAAGCATTAACATCTGCATAAATCCAATAAAAGTTACACTTCAATTCGAACAAAAGAATTCACCTTGCAGATGAGATACACAACACCAGAAGTACCAACCAATCATACGGGCTATGGCAAATACAGTTCCAAAGACTTCAAGAAACAAGGACAGAAAGGCGTGAAGAAACGAAGACTTCGACTTTTCAGAACTGGGTCGTGTTTGACCCGGATGGCCCGGCGTAGTTGTTCCGGTGTGGCGGCCGCCTGATCGACACGAGCCCCTCCGACACGACGCTCCCGTCGTCCCACTGCCTCCCGAGCAGCCCGGCAGCCATGACGGCCGCCTCGTCGTCCTCCCCGCGCATCGCACGGAGCGTCCGCCGCGCCATATCCCGCCCGACCCCGCCGTCGCCCTCGGCCACCGGCATCAGCGCGGCCTCGACGCCGGCAGCGCGCGCGAGCCCGCGGAAGCGTAGGCTGCCCCGGCTCATCCCGTACAATGCCGATATGCAGTACTCCTCCTCCGCGCTGCCCGGCGCGGCGGAGCCGTTACGCATTAGCCTGACGACAGCGGCCACCGCGCCAACGTCCATCAGAGCGGCTCTCCCTTCCGGGCACCCGGCCAGATTCGCCAGGATCATCACGGCCAGCCTCCGCAACGCAGCGGCGTCAGTCTCCTTCGCGCGGTCCCGCGCCTCCGCCGCGGTGAGCAGCGTCCGCACGACCCCCGGCGTGCGCGCGATCTTGGACCGGTTCATCCCGGAGAGGGAGACGTGGTACAGCGCGATCCCGGCCTCGCGCCGCGCGCGGTGGCCCGCGCCGGCGCTAGCGAACAGTTCCAGCAGCGGTGGGATCGCGCCGAGCACGCCGATGGCGGCGCGGTTCTCGTCCTCCACGGCGAGGCTGTATATCGCGCCGGCGGCGTGGTCGCGCGCCTCCGGGTGGCCGCCCCGGAGCACGTCAATCAGCGGCGACACCGCCCCGGACCGCACGATCCGCACCTTGTTCTCGGCTTCCAGCGACAAATTGACCATGGCTGCTGCCGCATTGACCTGGACGCCGGCGTCCGCGGATAGCAGCATCGGCCGGAGCGCGGCCAGGAGCCGCGGCGTGCAGAGCTGCCTCCGCATCTCCCTGTTCTGCCGCGTCGCCTGCCGCAGCGACGCCATCGCCGCCTCCTGCTCCGCGGGGCCAGCGCCGTCCGCCGCCCCGAGCACGGCCATGATCTCCTCCTCAAAAGAGCCGCTCGCCTGCTTCGGCTGCTCCTGCACAAAGTCGTCGTCACCGTACTGGTTTCTTGTCCGGACGGAGGAGGCCGGAGCGCAGTGTTGCAACTGCGACCTCTGCTCTCGGTGCGGCGGCGGCATGAGGCGGCGGACGATGTCGCGGGCAGTGTTGGGGGAGAGTGGGGAGGGGTGGGGCAGCGCGAGGCGGTCGCACCAGTTGAGGATGGCGGTGCGGAGCGCGACGTTGGGGACGAGCACGAGCGGGGAGGTGGAGGAGGGGAGCGCGGAGAGGTCGGCGGCGACGGCGGGCGGGGAGAATGCGAGCGCGGCGCAGGCCTGGATGCAGGTACGCTCGAAGGTCTGGCCCGGCAGGACGACGACGGGGTCCGCCATGAGCGTGCCGGAGATGGGGCAGAGGAATTCCGCCGGCGGGTCCGCCGTGAACGACGATGACGGCGACGCGGAGGACGGCGGCGAGGAGGAGGCCGTGGACGACGGCCTCCACCGCGGCCGGGCTGTGCCCATGGACTCGGGCGGCTTGGCGTTCGCTGCAGCGTGCCTAGGTGGGCCTCGCGAGTTGAGGGTTTTCAGCGACGGCTACCAGGAGAGGAGAAGCTCGCGAGTCGTCCCTTGCCATCGCTTCTTCCGGACAAGGATGGAAGCCAATAACAAGTAAGCGATAGTACTTAAAGCTGTTCTAGCTGTATGTGATATGGTACTAATAGCCTCTGCTTTCGACTTTCTGTTGTTGTTCTGGACAGTATTTTCTCTGGTTAATATGTGAATTGAATTGTTACCTATAAAACTCTTGCAATGGCGCTGGACGGAGCTTAAGCCAGGCTAAGGTGGGCCATGGCCTCCCTTTCAAATTGATATTATACTGTGAAGTATAATTTGTTACTACTTATATATTAATCAAGTATTAAGTTGGCAAGTGTTTATTAGGATTTAGAGCACAATTAGCTTGATTGGTCTTCTCTAAGTTTGGTTCAAGCTCCGCCAATGGCGTGGAGCGTTTTAAACAGGTCCTGTCAGCAGTGTCGCGAAATTTGTGCTAGCACTTCACTCGGAAGGACGAAAATTGTAGAATTTACCATAGCAGGACCGTGCTCTGCTTGCAGGCTCTGAGCCTTTCAGATTGCTTACTCTAATCTTTGGCTGCTGAACAATCCTGCCAACGAAGACAAATTAACGCTGATCTTATAATAAGGGCTTGTTTGGGAAGCACAAATTTCCAGCCTATTCACGGGATGGATCAGGAATTTGAGCTTGCCAAACAAGGCCTAAAGCATATTTCCCTGGAATCCTTCGAGCAACAGAATGCAACAGCTGTCCATGGACGAATAGATAGAAGAAATTAAGATGCAAAAGCTTGTGGCTTGACTTCGATTACATGATGCATTTTAGTTGGTGCTTTTGTTAACCGGACAGCTCTGTTATTCAGCCGTTAATTAGCTGTTAAGCAGCTGCATTGCACGAGTCCCTGTCATTGCGATGGAATTTGCTCAAAGTTGCAACTGCCTTGCAGTCTGCTGGTGGAATGCAAGCCACATCCAGAGAGAAAAGCATCCATCCAAACTGGTCAAACAATTCTCTTCCGTTTTAAACTAACCCTACTTTCCTCGATCTCCTTTTGGCCTCACTGTGTCGATCGCTGTCATGAGCAAAAGTACACTGACATTTAATCAAATCTTTTCGGCCGGGACAGGATCAGCTGGTCCATTGCGCCAATTGCAATTGCTTCAGGCATAGCGAGCCTAAGCTAAGCAATCTTCTGCCCCAACTTGGCTGTTCAGTTTGTCAGTGTCTCAGTCTGCCTGCCATCCTTCCATGATAACTTCCCTTGCAATGGAGCCATGCTAATGACTTGCTACCTGCAGCACGATGAAGAGCCAAATATCTGAACATGTTGAGGGACGAGTTGTGTCATAATTTGTGCTGGAAAGCGAGGGTGCTCTGAAGATCTGAAATTCTGAACAGCTGTTCTTGGAATAATTTACCTGCATGATTGGTTCAGCAGTGACCTCACCGGCGAACGGTTGCTGTTGTCAGGGCGGATCCGGTCACATGGAGCGTACGTTATCGACAGAGAAAGAAAAGGAATTATAAAATGTGATGTTCGATCATACCATGCAAGTACAGGATCGTTTGGAGGCGTTGTGTATATATTAATATATACGTCGTCTCGAGCTGCTTATCTTTGTTTGGATGAACATCATGTGATCATGTACTTGATCTTTTTCTAATCTTTGCTTGTAATTGACAAAAGTATTGCTAGTTGTTTTATTAAAAAAAACGAATTGGTACTGGTTGTCTGGTACTGCCTTCTCTCTCTCCCCACGGTATTTGTTAATGTCTTGATGATCAACACACAGATTCTGCGCTCTGTCCCTGGCTGGCTCATAAAATAGTCTCTTCTTTTGATCCAACATCTCATCGTGGCGAGATCTACTTGCGTTAACGCTTTCTGATGCTGTCTGTCAGTCACTGGACACATAGGGTTCGCAAAAAAGAAAAAGTTACTGGACATATCTCCAGGTTCCAGAATCTGTGCAAGCTAAAGATATTGATATTAATTTGTTGCAGTAGTGTATATTCAAAGCTAGTAAATTTATATATTGAGATTAATGTGCAAGATAAAGATAAACTCGTTGGTGATATAGCTTCCTTGCAGCAACAGACCCAGCTTTAAAATTCTCTCTTTTTTTAAATAGCAGTAGATCTGCTAATTTCTTTGCAATAGAGTAAAGGAATTTACAAACGAGAGGAGTAATGTAAGCACGTCGTTGTCACTTGTCACTAGAGTAATGTAAGCACAATAATTGGTTATGCCTGGTGTTCTCGGGTTAATTAAGCGCAATGGAGTTCGATAAAAAAAGAAGTGTTTATGAAGTTCTCGACCTTCTGGTGCTACTCACTTGGTTCTTGTTCTCCCTCTTTATTTGAGAGGATTTACAGTACAGTTTCTAGAGTTTGTTGTTAGTTGCTACCAACTTTCTTTCTTTTCTTTTCTTTTTTTTTTGAAGAAAAGTTAGTTGCTGCCAACTGGAGTACATAATTGACATGAATTCAGTTGTGTCTGCTGTGGCCAAAGTAAAAAAGAAAAATGAGGTAGCTAATTATGCTCCTTAGCAGTTTGTACATACAAGAACGAATGCTTAGCCTTAGCTGGCATAAATAATGCGCTTGTTTAGAAAAATTAAGCCGCTATGGCACAGCTGATTGTCCAACATTTCATATTTCTCATCGAAACTGAAGTTCCTAAACTAAGCTGAGTATGTGCAGTTGTGCAAAAGAAAAGCAAAAGCGCGGCAAAGTTCAACTTGCAGAGTTGCAGATATCAATTCTTCTCCTTTTGCCCTCCTTTTTTTTTTCGAGATGAGAAAGGAGAATTTGTTGAGCGGTGCAAAAAAAGTCTTAGCGTGTCCTGTTCCTGCTACAATAATGCAATGCTGCATTATCCTTTCGAGCGCGCTGGAAAGCAGGAAAGGTAAGTCACTACGTATCGACAAAGATGAATAGCTAGCTAGCTGACTGGCAGCCTTCATACCTAAAATTCTCGGGCACCATATTCCTGTTCAAACGCCGGCCGGGCTTCTGGTCTGGTCTAAAATGACCATACTCGAGCCCAGCCCGACACAGACAAAGCCTAAAGCACGAGAAAAGCCCGAAAAATCCCTTTTTTGAATACAAAAATCAAATTATTATTCTGAAATAAACATATTATTTGACTTATTTTCATAATAAAAACACTAATATTTATTATTTTATTACCGCCATCGAGGCTTTTTTCGAGCTTCGATGCAAGCTTACGGGCATAAAAATTGGGACCCAAGTCCGCAAAGTCATGCCAAACTCAGGCCGAGCCATCGAACTAGGCTGTCCATGAGCAGGCCTACATGTTTCTACTACTGTTCAGTATGGGTGACTCATATCCTAGCGTACTAGAACTTAACATGTGTTCTACAATTATTCTTATCATAATCCTATGGTCCTATTAGGATTAAGATTTAGACTTCCTTTTGGAGGAGAACTAGGGAGCACTATATAAATGCATGAGGGGTGGTTATGGAGAACACAAGCCACAAACCAACTCATCCAAAGAAGAGGCGCACGAGAGGATTAGATGCTAGGTTATTCTTTAGCACTAGATTCTTGTATAGAGCAAGAATTCGAGGGTCCTAAAAGGTTCGAGATGGTTGTGAGAGATCGACAATGTGAGGACCCCGGTTTATTAGGCTTGTAATACTTAGTCATCCATTGACCCTAGCATTACAAGCGAAATAACCCGTGTCTTCGAGACATGTATACTTCACAGAAATGCAGTATACACGCCTCTTTACAAAATCATGCATCAAATTCATACAAGACATAGAACCAAAGCACGAACTAGAAATAAATTAAAGACATACATAATATAGAGAGAGTTATTACAAAAGGGGCTGACCAGCCAAATAACAACTAAGAAAGATAACACAGCGGAAGCAAAAGCCATAAGATGGCAATAACAAAAGAAGGCCACAGGGTTTGCCTTTAGCCCACAAGGCAACCAACCATACCACCAGCCTAGTCTTCCCAACCGCAGCACATCTCACAAAAGTAGGGCCCTTTGGGCTCTACCTCCTCTGCAACAAAGTTATTAAGTAAAGCAAATGAGAACAAAAATGTACTCGCAAGACTGACGTGTAGTATAACAGAACTATAGTTAACTACATGCAAGCTTTATTTAAGTGGAGGGCTTTAGGCTCATTTTAGCATAAAGCAAGTTTTCATTTGCAATAAATGTAATAGATTGAAAGCAATTTTGCAATTCATTTTTAATTTGCAATTAACAACGCGACAATAACATAATAACAATAGGTAGAAGACAACAACATTCCTGGAAGTGACTAACCCAATAGCCACCACAACAATAGCATGAATTACCCATTCATACCACCCATGTCAAATTTTAATTAAAGGTTGTAGTCTAATTCTTGCGGAAAATCACCAAGTGTGTCCATAACCTAGGACGAGGCTATTCGAATAGATTTAACCCTGCAGGGGTGTACCAATGTACCCACACGCCAGACCGCCTTTTCGCCACTAGATTAAGCACACTTCCTTTGGTATGCCGGCACGGCTAAGTCCTACGTGGCATTTCCAATGAATGATGCTAATTATGAGTCGCGACAACCCAAGGATAGGAGACACTGCCCACCTAAGCAATCGAGGGTGCTCTTCCCCTTATAAAACAGTTTTAACCACCTGCGACCCACAATTAACACCTCCCAAAGTACTTAGCCAAGAGAGGTCCCATATC
The DNA here is from genome assembly GCA_036346405.1 of Phyllostachys edulis. Classification (NCBI taxonomy): domain Eukaryota; kingdom Viridiplantae; phylum Streptophyta; class Magnoliopsida; order Poales; family Poaceae; genus Phyllostachys; species Phyllostachys edulis. The sequence goes on along the minus strand of CM070556.1, from coordinate 23,550,759 downwards.
CCTCTCGTGTGGTTAGCACGCAAAAGTGCTTGGATCAATGGCGCAAATAATTCGGTCCTTGGGGACTTAGGCACCATTCCGTTCACACCCAACAATCACACCAACATCCATTGTGCCCAAGTCAAACAGTTTTGTTTTCATTTTTATTTATTTACAAAGTAACAAAGCACAAGATGGACATAATGGAATAATAATTTTTGTGTGATCAAGGTCATCAACATAATGTCGACAACCGCCCATTTCTACCGTTATCTAAGCATTTCTAAGCACTATCCAACGTAGCTACTAAGTGATAAGAGTCCATCCAACGAACTCTAAATCACAGCAAGATAATCCTAGGCTTAGTAGTAGAGAATGAGCATTTACCTACAGAGTATGCATCTATAGGCTCAACTAATCAATAATTTAACACAAAGTAAGCATGCATACATACAAGTTAAACAAAGTATTAGACTTTAAAGTAATAGGACATATGGGATATGATCAAACGGCTTGCCTTGCTGGCTATGCTCAGTTTGCTGCAGAGTATCGCTCACGGGATCAACACACTCGTCGACACCTAATCGAAAAGGCGAAAAGAATCAATAAGAACGAAGAAAACTAAAAAGACACCATAGCAAACTTGCTCCAAAAGCTCTGAAATTTCTACAGAAGCTAGAGCATGATTTTTAGAGAATTTAGCAATAAGAACCAATTGATTTGGATTCTCAATGCAAAAGATATGAGCAAAACAATTCTGCTCAGCCTCTAAAAATGCAAACTGCTACTATTCACCAATTAAATTGTTTAGCGAAAATTTCAAGAAAGGTGGTGCAATTGAAATTTTTACAGTAAAACAAGCACCTCATAAGATGAACAACCCAATTGGATTCATCTCATTTGGAGCTATTATGTACTTTCTATAATTTTTCAAAGACATGAAAATGAGCACAACTAAAATGCACCCTCAAATCTTTTGAAAATAGTGACATGCCTAAACCCTATTCTACCATTTAGTGCATTAACAGAGGAAGCCAACAAAGTTGGATTCACTCAAAAATGAGCTATAAGCAATTACTTATGCATTTTACAAGTTAAATACCATTTAAAGGATAACAATTTAAACCTATTTCTAAACTATTTTAGCAAACTCTTTTCTGGAGCCGAACTGAGCCCACAACCATTTTTAGATTAGATCCCAGATCAAACCAGAGCTAATAAAATTGGAATCACCTTATTTGGATTTAAAATGAAATAGTTATGCATTTTACAAGTTCATTACCTTTTTCAGTTTGCAAATAAGACCTCTCGGGATTTTCTAAAAACCAAAAAGACGCGGGAGGACATGAGCCGTTGATGCTGCATCCAACGGTCCAAGACCTCCCAGTGAAAACGCGCACGCGCCCGCAGGATCGAGAACATGGGCCATGGATTCTGGATCCAACAGCTCACGACCTGCGGCATCGCGCGCTCGCGCTCGCGCAGGTCCAGAGAACATGGGCCGTTGATCTTCGATCCAACGATCCATGCCCTCCCGGTAGCGCGCGCGTTTGGATCTCGCGCGCGCGAACGGGGGAGGAGGTCGTGGCCGCTGATCGCGAGATGGACGGCTCGCAATCAACGCGGCACAGGGCACACGCGCGAGCTGGGGCAATCTGAGCCCCAGATCTAAACATGGACGGCTCTAAGGAGGTCATTACAGTTGTCGATTTCGTCCGACAACGACAACGACGGCAAGATCTGGCCATCGCCAGCGTTCTACGGCACGGCGGCGCAATTGGGTGCCAGGTATGGGTGCGCAATAACAGTGCGCACCCACTGGTACCACCCACACCCGTGGGGGTGGACCAGAGCACCAGCGAGCCGGAGAGAGGCGGCGCGGTAGCACATGGCCAGATGCGAAAATGGAAATAGAGCTCCGCAACATCATACAAGCGGGTGCCCAGCATCTAAGGGACTACCAGGAGATTACCTGGAGGTCCTGGAGGTGCTGAGGAGGTCGGAGGAGAGGAGGACCGGCGATGGTGAAGAAAGGGGATGCTCCACGGCCAAAAACTCCAACTCCAATTTAGCCCGCTCCTGAAGAGGTCAACCCAAGATTAAGTTAGGGTTTAAAACTCCAGGAAGTTAGAGGAGCAAAATAGAGCAAGAGGTTGAGTGAGGGAGCCACTGGAGCACTGTGCCACCGAGGAGTTCCAAGCTCGACAATGGCGGTTGGGGGAGGTCTGTGGAGAAGGAGCTCAGCCAAGCACAGTAAGGCAAGGCAAAGCTCAATGACGTGCAAAGGAAGCCAAGGGGGAAACCAAGGGGAGGTCTTAAAGCTCAGGGGGGGCAGAGGTCATGAGCTAGGGTTAAGCTCATGGTGAGCTTAGCCCATGGCTCGATCCATGGCTTGGACAGGATGTGGAGGTGACGGGGGGGTAGGTCTGAGCAGACCTAGGAGCGAAAAGCACTGACCGCATTTAATGCTGGCAGCAAAAGAGCTGTTGGGGACAAGACAGGTCGCTGACCTCCTCCACTGCCATGGCGCACGCGCGCGCCCGAGCTAGGAGAAGAACAGGACCTCATATCAACCGTTGGATGAGAAAGGCTGGGAGGTCACAGCCCTTAGATCTGAAACGGTAAGATTTATATGGAAAGGGAGGAGGTCACAGCCATAGGATTTGGACTGGGGAGGTCGTGACCCTTAGATCGACATCGCGCAGAGGCGCAAAGGAACGGGGAGGTCACAGCCGCACGATCTTCATCGCACGGTTGCGAAAAGGAAAAGGAGATCATGCGCTGAAGGGGATAGGAGGTCCTGGCCGTTGGATTGCGATCCAAGGGCGCGGACCCAATGGGGAGGTCTTAAACGATGCGCGCGATACTGCCAAGGGGATGCGGAGGTCGTGGCCTTTGGATCTACATCCAATGGCACACATTGGAGAGAGGAGGTCGTGGCCTTTGGATTTCAATCCAAGGGCACACAATATGAGGGGAGGTCATGGCCTTAGCGCACAACCCAGCGGGGAGGTCTTGGGTATTTAGACAAGACACAAAAGGAGGTCGTGGCTGTTGGATTTCGATCCAACGGCTACGAGATGGGAAGGGAGGTCGTGGCGGTTGGATTTCAATCCAACGGCGCACAACAAAGGTGGGAGGTCGTGGACGTTAATCACGACACTGAGGAGGTCATGGCCATTAGATCTGGATCTAACGCCTCTTAACCGAGAAAGCGGAGGTCCGGGTGTTGGGCGCATAATCGAGTAGAGAATGGAGGTCGTAGTGGTTGGATCTTTATCCAACGGCTACGAGATGGGAAGGGAGGTCGTGGCCGTGAGATCTCCATCTAACGGCTATGACCTCACGTGGGTGGGAGATCTGGTGCGCTTAACAATGAGGAGAGGTCATGGCGGTTGGATTTGATCCAACGGCACACAACCTCGATGAGGTGGGAGGTCTGATGCGCTTGCTAAAGAAGGGAGGTCATGGCCGTGGATTTTGATCCAACGGTGCAAGACCTCGCGAGGGGGGAGGACTGGGCTAAGCTGGTTGTGGCGGAGGTTGTGGCTATTGGATCTTGATCTAATGGCTACGACCTCGCGCGTGGGAAAGGAGCACGGCTGAGCCTGGGGAGTGGGTTGGGTTCGACCAACTTGGGAATTGGCTCAGGCCCGAGGAACAGCTCCAAGTTTGAATTTAAAATGAAAGCTGAGGTTGGAGGAATTTTTAGAGGCAGCAAATTAACTCCAAAAATTCCGAAATTTTAACTGGAGCTTGCTGACTTTAGGATTAACCTTTCATAAAATTTCCAGAGGTTTTTGTGCACTGCATTTTCATCAGGAAATTCATCAAGGCTGTTCTAGGGTTTGATTTACCTCCAAAAATTATAAAACAAGTTTTACAACTTATGATATTTTTCAGAAGGGTCACACATCATCCCTAGAACCAAGGGAAAACATTTCCAAAGGATTGGCACAAATATTAGTGACAAGTGGAATAAGGGTTGGACTTTTGTCAACAAGAGCTTTGTACTTTTGGATTCCACAACTTTTGGACAAGAATTATAGGTGAGTTCAAGAGTTTCAAGATGTGAGAAATTTTTTTAATTTCTACACATTTTCTTACATTTGAAACACACACATGTTTATACATTTGGGATGTTACAGACAATCCCTAGTACTCTTTTGAGGTTGTGCTTAAAGAATTTGTGGTTGGCTTTGCCAAATGTTTCTCTCTCGTCGTAGTTATTTTGTCGCTGTTATTTGGTTCTCTTTACGGGATTCATCTACTTCATTCTTGATACCATGCGCGCTCGTATGATGTCTTGCAACTCTTATCCGATCTGGGCCTACTACGTATAAAAAGGGGTCTAAGAGTATAACAAGTGGTATCAAAGCCAATGCCAGATTAATCAGATTTACGAGAAAGTCGACAAAGCGTCAGGTGTCACAAATCCAAGTTCAATGTCTACGATGTGGAATCAAGTGGAGAAATTTGACAGCGAAGGAAATTTCAACCTATGGTAACATGTGGTGAAGGATGTCCTTATCCAACAAGGGTTAATCGATGCTTTTGAAGGGGGGAAAATCGGAAAAGACTTCCGATGAAGACTGGAAGATGATGGAGTGGAAGGTTGTCAGTACAATTCATCTATATCTCTCCGATAAGGTAAAGTACTTGGTGATTAAGGAGAATCCGTCAAAAAAATTATGAACTTACTTAGAAGAATTGTATATGGCAAAGTCACTGACAAACCGGTGAGTGCTAAAGCGGCAATTGTTCAGGTTGCGTATGGCGGAAGGCACACATTTCGTTGATCATCTGTAGGATCAAGAATAACCGACTAGAGGGAGTGAATAGACAGTTTTTAAAACTTTAGGCTAAAATCAGATTTTTTTTTAGCAAGTAATGAAATGAAATTCATTTTCACAATTCAATGCATAAATAAACTAAGTCTTTCTAAGTGCACCAACCTCTCTAGACTAAACTAAACAACATAATCAAGAGACAAATAATTGCTATGTAAGTAAATGCACTAAGAGAAGAGCAAAAGGAATAAACCACAATATAAAGACAAGCGGTGTTTTCTTGTGGTATCGGAGACTTGCTGATCTCCCCTAATCCATGTTGACAAAGCTTGAACAAATTAAGCCGGCTCCACATCAGTGGTAGGTACTCAGATCACGTCTTTAGGTATATGCGGAACTACAAAGATAGTTGCAAAATCTAGCAGTTGCAAAGGCAAAAATGCGAGCTATTAGAAGAAGGAAGATGTGGTGGGACCTATCACGTGGTACGAACGAGCAGGTGGAGCTCAGAGGCGGTACAAACCTATGGTATGGAAGGTTGTATGAATAGGAGATGTGATTAATCAAACTACACACCAAAGGAGCTCTCATGTGGAGGGTCTGGATAGGCTAACCTGGACATTGACACATACATTACTATGATGTGTATGGGCCCTTGTGGTGGAAGCACTCCCAAAGGTGGGAGGACAAATAAAAAAATAGAAAAACAAAAATAGCGGAGCTGCCTTGGAGTGAATTATTGGTGGAGCATAGTGAATTAAACAGATAGGAGTCAAGGTGAGTATTGTTGAGTATGAGTAACTTAAATCCTAACATACTGGGACTTGGACATGTGTTCTGCAAGGATTTATATCCTAATCCTGATTAGGATTCCTACTTCTTTTTTAGAAAAACTAGGGGGTACTATATAAAGCCTTAAGGGGTGGCATAGAGAACACAAACCGCAAACCAACTCATCCAAAACAAGAGGCACACGAGAGGATTAGAGCCTAGATTATTCTTTAGCACTAGATTTTTCTATAGGACAGGGATTTGAGGGTCCTAAAAGGTTCGAGATGGTTGTGAGAGAGCGACAATCCCCTGTATTCTTTTAAGGTTGAGCTTAAGGAATTTGCGTCCGGTTTCGCCAAATCTTTCTCTTCATCGTAATTATTTCATCGCTATTATTAGGTTCTTTCTATGAGATTCATCTACTTCGTTTTTGATATTGTGCACGCTCGTGCCGTATCTCGCAACTCTGATCTGATCTGAGGGCTGTTGTGCATAAAAAGGGTATCATAGTATAACAACTACAATAGCCTCAAATCTCCTTTTTTAAGGCTTCCGTAAATCCATATTGACCATATTCAAATCAAATATCCATGAAATACTAACCGTTATTTCCTTTTATAAAAAATCAAAAAATTCCTTATTCTTTGACATAAAGGGCGATCCAATAGATGCCATACAGACCCCAAATAGTCTTGAATTAGAATGCTATTCTCGGAACATGGAAATTTTTTCCGATTCTTACATGAATTGGATCAGTAGTTTTTGGCTCTTTTGCCCTTTTTTTATTTGGTTTTGCACATGTATCCCCTATCGTCCGTAAATAAAAAGGGGGTAATTCGTTATATGGTAATGAAGTCTCACGGACATATGAGTCTTCGGTCCACATACCAACCTCATAATAAGTGACATATTGTAAATTGTATAGTTATTTAGTAGTATATTGTGAATTTTTTTCAAAATAACATCGTGGTAAGTTAGATAAGTAATATGTATCCCTTACAGCGCTCTCGAACCACAACAATAGTATACCACACTTCTAGAGCACTACATGTGCTTTGCCGCGCAGAAGAAGCACCGGAGGCTAGCTAAACCACCACGCATGGGAGCGCAGGAGCAGCGTCAGAGGCAAATAGTGGCGCATAGCAGGGAAAAGCGAGACTAACTGTAGCACCACTGTAGCGCATATATATATTTTGCACTGCACCATTGTACACAGCATCACATCTGGCCGTTGTTTCCAAATTGGACGACTGATGATTGCCCAAAGTCAGGAAATCAGGACAGTATGGAAAGATTAGACCATAACTTTTGATCCGTACGTTGGAATTAAGTGTTCTTAGCAGCTACGGAAAGCTAAGAACAATATCTAAATATCTCTAGGAGATGGAAATCTCCAATTCGGCCTCTAAGAACTCGAAATTGACCACGCAATCTACTGGATAGAACTGAACTACAACAGAAAGAATTCGATCCAATCAATTCTAATCGAATTTGCATCTACTACTAATCAAACAACGAAGAACAACATCCGTTACCCTTGAAGAACTCAGGAAGACGATGAACGATCCTTGAAGAAGATGATCCTCCTTCTCGTCACCCTCTCCTTCCCTCCTTTGGTCGACTCCACTGCTGTCCTCCTCCTCTTTTCCTCAAGGCCAAGATGGAGCTCAGATTAGCGAGACGGGAGGCACCACGGCAGGGATAGCAACCAGGGGTGAAGGGGCGGCACCAAGGGAGGAAGAGATGGGGCGGCACCAAGGGTGATGGCTTGTGACGGCCAAGGGGTGGGAAAGGGGGGAGGAGTGCAGCGGCCTAGGGTTAAGGGGTGTGGGCGCGCATGGGCTTGGGCCTTGGGGCACCTCCCCCCTTCTTGGGCCACACATGGCCGGCCACCAGGCTGATCTAGCCTGGGCCAAAGGCCCAGGTTCCAAAATTCCCCCAAAAACCTTAAATTTTCAATTAATTCTCTCCCTCTCCTGATTAATAATCTCTCTGATTAATATTTAGGGTATTACATTCGATCTGAGGACTATTGCGCATAAGAAATAGTACCAGAGTATAAGAACTACAATAGCCTCAAATCTCCTTTATTTAAGGCTTCCATAAATCCATATTAACCATATTCAAATAAAATATCCATGAAATACTAACCGTTATTTCCTTTTATAAAAAATAAAAAAAATTCCTTATTCTTTAACATAAATGGTGATCCAATAGATGCCATACAGACCCCAAATAGTCTTGAATTAGAATGCTATTCTCGGAACACGAAATTTTTTTCCGATTCTTACAGGGATTGGATAAGTAGTTTTTGGCTCTTCTGACCTCTTTTTTATTTGGTTTTGCACATGTATCCCCTATCGTCTGTAAATAAAAAGGGGTAATTCGTTATATGCTAATGAAGTCTCACAGACATATGAGCCTTCGGTCCATATGTCAATCTCACAATAAGTGATATATTGTGAATCATATAGTTATTCAGTGGTATATTGTGAATTTTTTTAACATGGCATCGTGACAGATTAGACAGATAATACGTGTTCCTTACAGCGTTTCTAGACTATGACCATAACATACCACACTTCTAGAACGTTGCACGTGCTTTGCCGCGCACAAGAAGCGTGGGAGGCTAACTACCGCGCATGGGGAGGCCGGAGGCAGGAGCAACGTCAAGAGGCAAATAGTGGCGCACAGCAGGGAAAAGCGAGAGCAACTGTAGCACTACTGTAGTACATATATATATTTTGAACTGCACCACTGTATACAGCATTGTTTCCAAATTGGACGATTGATGATTGCCCAAAGTCACATAACTGTACATCCCATGACTTTTCTGAACGTCAGAGGATCAAGCCAATCGATTGCTCCCTGCCGCGCTTTGAAAGGGCGCAGGCTACCAGGCCACCTACTGTGGATTCCGTGCGCGACAGTCACATGCACCGTAGCAAGGTACATGTAGCGTTTCGAAGCGTGGTAGGCTGCAGCCACTTTAGGAGCACTAAAGGGACAAATGTCACCTTTTTAACCTATCGCCCTACCGTTTTTGTATTTAGGGACGGTGAAGAGCTGTGCCTGGATAAAAAAGAGACCGAGTAACCAAAAACTCTTGAACCGGTGAGATTCCAGGATTCTAGACTAGACGGACCCCATAAATGCGTTTTGTCACTCGCCAGAGCCCATGCTTCCAAAAACAGTTCGTATAGAAAAAGCCATCCTTACAGCCCGGCCTATAATTCATTACAGCTACAGGCCTCACATTTTTCTCGAACTCCGCAACTTGGAACACAAGCCCGGCCCGCTCCCACCTCTTCCGCTCTTCTCCACCCGCCTCGCCGGCGACCGCCACGGCGCCACCTCCACGACGCAGCACAGCAAGATGACCCGGAAGCCCAAGCGGAAGCCTCCTGCCTTGCCGGTGAGGGGCGAGCCCTCGACGGAACCCTACCCTTCCCACCGCTCTCCCTCCCCAGCCCAATGCCTAGCCGTCCGCGACGCCCTCCTCGCCTTCCACGGCTTCCCCGACGAGTTCGCGCCCTTCCTCCTCCTCCGAAGCGGCCGCTTGCCAGAGAGTAAGGGTGACCTGCAGGCTCCGCCTCCCACCGTCCTCGACGGGCTCGTCACCACCCTCCTCTCCCAGAACACCACCGACGCCATCTCCCGCCGCGCGTTCGCCTCCCTCAAGGCGGCCTTCCCCTCCTGGGACCAGGTAGGGTAGCAGTGAGTCGATGGTTACCCATCAGGCCTTCAGAAAGCTTCTAGAATCTTTCGCTACTAACGGTCTCCTAAATCCGATTTGTTTCGTTTTGGAGGTGGTGGATGAGGAGGGGAAGATGCTGGAGGACGCCATCCGGTGCGGGGGCCTTGCGGCGACGAAGGCGGCGAGGATCCGGACCATGCTGCGGGGCGTGAGGGAGAGGAGGGGCAAGATTTGCCTCGAGTACCTGCGTGAACTGTCAGTGGATGAGGTGAAGAGGGAGCTCTCGCAATTCAAAGGGATCGGGCCAAAGACTGTGAGTTTGATCACCCACTTGTTCTTTCAGTGAATTTGCTGCTCTGGTTGTTGGAGTATAGTTTGGTGCAAGCCATGTTAAAGTAAAGAGAGTAACCATGGTAAAGTAAAGAGAGTACCTTTTGATTTGTTAACTTGTAGAAAGCTAGCGACAAGTGAGAAGTAGTTGTGGTTTACATTATTACATGGCAGTAGTTAGCTCATGAGAGTCACGAGATAGTAATCTAAAGGCAATGCAGATTATTCATAGTTTTTTTTTAAAAAAAAAACTACTTCATATGGTTGTTTTTGTGTAGTATTTATTAGCTTGAACCCAAGCTTTTAGCTAAAGACTGCGAATGTGCGGTGTTCCTAACAGGAGTGATTTTGACGCTATGATATATGAAAGAACTCAAGACATTATGTCTCTTGTGATTGAAATGGTTGCAGTTAAAAAAAAGCGAGTTGGTCTTGCACCTTGATGAGAGAGATTTCTGTTTGCATTGGTTGAGCTTAACTATTTCTGTGGCTGGCAGTAGCCAGCACCCAGCAACAATCAATTTTGGCCTTGCAATGAATTGCTAACAAAAACAGGTGATTGAGAGCTGTCCAGTGATGACATGTAGCTTCTAGGCTTTTATATATTGTGTACAATTATTCCTGTCCTTTTGTTCTTAGTCAATGTTAGGGTCGCCAATTTAAGCCTTTGTAGTTTGTACTCCACAATGGAATTCAAACAGCCTTGTTCAAAAGAATGAACTGTGAATGTTTATGATCCAACTATCTTCTTATGCTATTTAATTACTTGTTTAAGGATTTAATCGCATTTTTTAGTTGTACGATTTTCTGATTACGTTAGGCTGCTGGAGTAAACAGGCATATGACTGATGACTTTTCCTAATTTATGCATGTAACAGGTGGCATGCGTGCTGATGTTCTATCTTCAAAAGGATGATTTTCCAGTAGATACCCATGTACGTGAATCTTTATTTGTCACTTTCCCGCCTCAGGGAAATTGTTTATGTGCGATGACATATATTTCTGCAATAGGTACTCCGCATTACAAAGGCTATTGGTTGGGTTCCTGCAACAGCTACTAGGGAGAAGGCATACATTCATCTGAATAATAAAATTCCTGATGATCTGAAGTTTGACTTGAACTGTCTATTTGTTACTCATGGGAAGCTTTGTCAATCATGTACCAAAAAGTTAGGAGGCCAGAAAACCAAGGGTGCCAATGCTGCTTGTCCCCTAGCAAGTTCATGTTGTATTGAAGAAAAGATGCAGCCATAGCCCAGGTAAGCTATTTGCTCTCATTTCAAACAATATGAGAAATGCTATATACCAAATATAATGTGTTCTGCAGTACCGGTATATTTTTTAGGGGAACAGTAGGGGAGGGGCCTACTAAGTAAATGTATATTAATAAAAAAAAAATTGTACAAAAGGTCCACAAGCCCGAGAAAGAAACTTAATAAAAGGACTAACAAGCCCTAAGATAAGAAGATATTAAAACACATTGTAGCAGAAGTCAAATCCTAGATTTTCACATAATTGAAGCACCAAAGGGACCTTCTCAAGTGAGGCTATTGCTCTGTAACCATGAATTCAGTGCAGGCAACATTTTCTTGGATGTTCTTTCCTTAAGAATAGACATGTCTGCCGCCAAAAATCTTTTCCACCGATAATTGTTGGGAGGTACTTCTTCAAAGATGCACTTATCCCTTTGCAACCAAATATGCCAACATCCCATAATGATAAGCTCCTTGAATATTACTCTAGCCGAAGGCAGTGGGGCAGTGGCCATTTAGCAGCCTCCAATCTGTCTAGAACTTCCAGGGAGAGTATTTGTTGTCTCATTGTTCACTCTCTGATTATTTTGTTTAAATAGTTATTTTCCTTCTAGAGTTTTATCCTGTTCTGGTTGTTCAACTTTAACCTTTTGTAAGTATTACACTTCTGCTGCACATCTGGAAGTTAACATAACCATAAAACTTCGAACTAGAGACGTGGACTCTTGATGCCCATCTGGTATGGTATTCTTTGAAGTAGAGCGATGTGTCGTGTGATGTGAGTAGAGCAACTGGGCAGTTTGCTTCTTGCTTACATGAACTTAGTAAACTGAATCATTTCTTTGATCTTTGATTAGGTTGTACTTGTAATGCACTCTTTCAGGTCAATCTGGGAGCCTTGCGTTAGTGGTAACATCTGGTGTGAAAGTCGAACACTTTTCTGACCTTTCTATGAGAAGTAACCACCACTTTGGAGGACATCTTTAGCTACCCCATGATCGAGTATGATCTTTGCTTCAAGTGTTGAGCATGGCATCAACTGAAGGAGCTCAAGGAAATGTAGTCGCATCATATTTGTATTGATATGATCCAAACTGCTTAAGAATATATAACTGAACTCAACAGTAAGTGCTTGGTAATGTTTGTTTCTTAAGAATCCTTTGATAAAGGCAGGTGCAACCAATGGGAATTGCCAACAATTGAGCGAGCCTCAACCCCAACTGTGGTCACCCAAGTCCCAACTACTGCCTGGTGGGCCTATCTACTAAATCCAAAATATTGGGGCCCACATAGACCTGGGCGGCTCGACCCGAGCCCGGCCCGAATTTTCTAGGCTTAAGCCTTGATTTTTGGCCCAAAGTCTGGAAAAGCATGACAATTGCAATAATAATAATAATAAATTATTTTTATTCTTGAAATAAATTAAACATTATTTTAATTTCAATTTTTTAAAATAATATTATTTTATTGGAAAACATGAGGGAGCTGAGATCAGGCCTGCCGCCTGCCCATTCAGCTTTTCTAAAGCTGACCCAACGCCCAGCTCGGCCTAGGGTTTCAACAGGTCTAGTTCACATGTCATTACTACCTGCGATCTCGACCCTGCAACACCGAAAGGCGCAACGAAAAAAAACATTTTGAGTACGTTACCCTGCAGCTTCTGTACTAGTAGTACTAGTATAAGCTATTGTTTGGCTGAGCTCTCTTAGTGCCTGTTTGGCCAGGTTCTTGCTCCCAGCTTCTGAGGAGAAGTTGGGAGACAGCAGGCCAAACACTCTAGGCTCCACTAATTTTTGAAGTTAGAGCCAGAGAAGCCCAATGTGCATATCAACCTTTGGGCAGCTTCATCGACTTTCTAGCCTCTATTGAAGCTAGCTTCTAGAGCCCAAAATATAGAGTTGGAGGTCGACCAGACAGGGCCTTAGCTTCTGGGGAGCTACCTGGCCAAAACACATTGAGACCGAGCTTTGTAGATTCTCTGGAGCCTTGTTAAAGCCGAGCGTGTGTTGAACGTGGGAATTGAAATTTGGGTGTGTTAGCTTGACAAAGTTACCAAGCTGCCCTAAGCCGCTGGCATCAGAGAATTTACGCACCGTCGTCGCCGCGACTTGTGAATCCACAACGCCGTCGCTGTGAATCCACAATATCGTCGTGTTGTAGAACAAGTGGCACGCTCAAACATCGTTGCCAGCAGTGGTGGGTGGAGGAGAAGAAATCAGGAGATGTGGGGAAGACGAAAAGGTGGCATTGGATTTGGAAGAGAGGCAATACTGCCCATTCGAGATAGTTAGAAGCCGACGCATAACATAGGGCCAACGATATCTATTTTTTGGGATCTAGCTTCTCCTGAAGTTGGCTTTTAGGGCATAGAGCCCTATAAGCTAGAGACGGACTCTCGCCAAATACCACTAGGATCATGGAGCTAGTGTTTATTGGCTTCTCCAACATCTTGAGATGTGGGGGGAGATTCTATTAAGACCTGAAAGCAATACGTAGGCGGCGGCGCCGGGGGGGGGGGGGGTTTGCTAGAATAGCACTTTTTACACACGCAGTAGCAAATCTAGTATTATCTCGACATCAAAGCTAAAAATGGCACCAAAGAGCCGTCGGTGGACGATACGTCGCCGAGGTAACACGCCAGGTGCCAATGTGACCGTCATCTGCGTGCCCCCGGCACAGAGCTGCATCGTCTATACGTCGAGGGCATGAACACAAGATGCGAAGCAAAAGATTAAAGGTGGCGTAAGGACGAGGTAGCTCCGTGCCAGGGGTGGGCGGACAAGGGGCTCCGGACGTCTAGCGTGCGGACTCGGCAACGTGTCATTCACCGACGGTTTCGTGGTGCCATTTTTTGTATTGATCTCTGGAGTAGATTATTTTTGCTATTGTACGTATAAACATTGCTATTTGAGAAAGGAAAAAAAAAACTCCACGTAGGCAGACACTCCTTTTTCTCGCTTCAGTATGATTCTATCCAAGCTAGCCTCCTCCGAATCCCAGAATGTCGAGCTGGAGGTCGGCCAAGCTGTGACAAAACAGCTGACATAGACGGCGCGGCCCCCACCACAGCTACCAGCTGTCTCTGACACGTGTGTCCCACCAAGCCAAGACCCCAACCGCCGTTCACGTGCACGACGACAGCACGAGACCTACTACTGGTAATAACCTCCACGTAGGCCAGTCCGGGCGGAGTCCAGACTCGCACAGCGCACAAGGTCGCGCCTGGTACTGCACCAGTGCACCACCACCGCCCCGACCCGACAGGAGCCAACTAGACCCAGCGGCCAGCGCAGCGGAGGCGCGGGCCCGGGGTCCCACCACGAGGTACACCTATTATGCCACCGCGCCCCCACCTCACTCTCCTCCGCCCCATCTCTCCCTTCCATTTCGCCGGCCTCGCCTCACCTTCCATTCCTCATTCGCAATTCCTAATCCTCAGCACAGCAAACGACTAGGGGAGCACTGCGATGGGGAGTGGGCTGTAACCCTAGCCCCGGCGCCACCCCCTGCCGGCCGCGGCGGCCGCTCGCGGCGCGTCGGGCGGGCGTGACCCGGCTGTCCCGCGAGATCCGAGCTCGCGCGGCTGCTGTGCCTGTGAAAGTGTGAAGGTTTGGGGGTTGGTGGTTGCTGCGGCGGAGGGCGGGGGCCATGGCGGGGTCGAGGTTCGGGTCGTTCAAGTCGGAGAAGGGGGACTCGGCGGCGCAGAGGAGGGACCCGTACGAGGTGCTTGGGGTGGCCCGCAACGCCACCGACCAGGAGATCAAGAGCGCCTTCCGCCGCATGGCACTCAAGTAAGGCCACCGCCTCTCGCTCAGATTCGGGCACTTGCGCTGTTGCTGTTGCCTGTTGGTTTTTCTCCATCCCTCTCCGTGTTTAGGGTGAAGCGTTTCGTTCGAATTTGAGCGAAACAGAGCACATATTGGGAGAATTATGTCACTCACCTATGCTATGTGTGCTTGTCTAGTGAAGTTTTTTTTGCTATGAGCTGTGTTTAGGCACTTTTTTCCCTGCCTCAGTTGCGAGCCATGTTTGTCTGAACATTGGTTGGTCTGTGTAGTGGTAACCTGGTGTAGAAACGAAGCACTGATTTGATTGTTTTTCCCCTGGTAAATTGCGGCAGGTACCATCCAGACAAGAATGGCGATGACCCTGTGGCGTCAGACATGTTCCAGGAAGTCACATTCTCCTACAACATTCTGTCGGATCCCGATAAGAGGCGGCAGTACGACACGTCAGGATTCGAGGTATTTCACTGATGAATTGGTGTGTGCTAACCTTTTAATTTGAACATGTTACGGAAACTTTTGCGCTATGTT
Organism: Phyllostachys edulis; assembly: GCA_036346405.1. Taxonomy (NCBI): domain Eukaryota; kingdom Viridiplantae; phylum Streptophyta; class Magnoliopsida; order Poales; family Poaceae; genus Phyllostachys; species Phyllostachys edulis. The sequence goes on along the minus strand of CM070556.1, from coordinate 23,535,623 downwards.
TCAGGCCATTGAATCCGATAGCCAGGAACTGGAGCTGGACCTATCGAGTCTGAATACCGTAAACACCATGTTTGCGGCTCTTTTCAGGTAAAGCTTGTACACGATGCAATATTTCTTTTCATTATTCGCTAGCTTGTATTATGCTGTTGTTTTGATTGTATGTGCATATATGTAGTAAACTTGGTGTGCCAATTAAGACAACTGTTTCGGCAACAGTTTTGGAGGAAGCATTGAATGGGTCGGTTATGGTTTCTCAGCTCCAGCTTGGAAACTCTGTAAACAGGAAGGTTGGCAACTAGCTCTCCATTATGCAATGTTTTTTTCCCATCTTAGTAAGTAATTGCTTAATTGTTGCATGTGACCAGGTGGAAAAGCAATCAGCTCATTTTTATTCTGTGGACATAACAGAAAAGACAGCTAAAATGGGTCTAGTTTGTCGTGTGCACTCAACTGATAGAAGTAAATTCAAGGTTAGTTCTTGTTCACAATTCTGTTTCCCCATTATTTGCTCTACTTATAACACATTCCATGTGGTCCGATCCTGGTGTTTTCCCATATATGTTTTTGTTTGCTTTCTATTTAGAATAACCTTTTGTAGTTGTATACCTGTATTCTTGCGGAACAAATCCACTCTTGTTTCATAATTAGCAAATTTTTCCTTTAGCTAGTGAAGTTTTGATAGTCTATACACTTTACTATTAACAATTGATGGTAATGATAACCTACCCTCCTTTTGCATTTTCTGTGTGGTCAGCTATTACCGCTAGTCCTTTTCTATAATAGTCAGAATTTATGGTACAGTACGACATTGTTTTTTGTGCATGCCATCTTTTCTGGATGCTTTATTCGAGAGGGCAGCCTCTAACTATCTACTCATGAAATGATTTTGAATTAGCAGTAGCCAAGTTTAATGGTTGCTAGATTGGGATGCAATATTTACATGTTTTTTTGTAATAATTCAACAACAACAACAAAGCATTTGGTCCCAAACAAGTTAGGGTAGATTAGGAATGAAACCTCCTCAAGGTCAAAAGAGACGAGAGCCTTGTAAAAAAAAACCTACAAGGCTAAAACCCTAAGCCGTACATTCTGTCATCTGAGCTGAGAGCCTAAAACACTGCCCCTAAACCTTTTATGGTTCCAGTACGTGGATCACTAACTTCCATACGCTTCTATCCAAAGCTAATTCTTTAGCTACATTCCAATCCCTCAAATCTCTTTTAACTGCTTCCTCCCATGTCGGTCTTGGTCAACCTCTGCCTCTTCTTACATTTTTAGTACGTCTTAAAATTCCACTATGTACCGGTGTCTCAGAAGGCCTCCGTTGGAGATGTCCAAACCATCTCAAGCGATGTTGGACACGCTTCTCTTCAATTGGTGCTACCCCCACACCATCACGTATATCATCATTGCGGATTTGATCCCGCTTTGTGTGGCCACATATCCACCGCAGCATCCCCATCTCCGTTACACTCATCTTCTGTATATGTTGTCTTTTAGTCGCCCAACATTCTGCTCCATATAGCATCGCAGGTCTGATCGCCATCCTATAGAACTTACCCTTCAACTTTTAAGGGACTTTTTTGTCACACAGGACACCCAATGCTGGGCGCCATTTCACCCACCCCGCTCTCATCCTATGGTTCACGTCTTTATCAAGCCCACCGTCCCACTGTAGCATCGATCCCAAATATCAAAACGTGTCCTTCCTAGGCACTACTTGTCCGTCCAGACTAACATCTCCATCATCTGCCCTGGTACCACTGAAATCACACTTCATATACTCAGCTTTAGTCCTACTAAGTCTAAAACCCTTCGATTCTAAGGTCTTCCTCCACATCTCCATATTCCTATTGACACCTATCCTACTCTCATCAACTAACACTACATCATCAGCGAAAAGCATACACCAAGGGATATCTCCTTGTATGTCCTGCGTGACCTCGTCCATCACTAGGGTAAAAATGTATGGGCTCAACGTTGACCCTTGGTGTAGTCCTATCTTAATAGAGAAGTCACTAGTATCACCACCACATGTTCTGACATTAGTCACAACATCTTGGTACATATCCTTAATTAGGGTAACATACTTTGTTGGGACTTTTTTCCTTTAGAGCGCTCACCACACGACCCTTCTTGGCACTTTGTCATAGGCTTTCTCCAAGTCGATAAACACCATGTGAAGATCCTTCTTTTGCTCCCTATACCTCTCCATCAACTTTTGTCTCAAGAAAATCGCCTTTGTGGTCGACCTCCCAGGCATAAAACCAAATTGGTTTGTCATCACGCTAGTCACTCTTCTTAAACGGTGCTCGATCACTCGCTCTCAAAGCTTTATTGTGTTGCTCATGAGCTTAATTCCTCTATAGTTAGTACAACTTTGAATGTCTCCTTTATTTTTGAAAATTGGTACTAATGTGCTCCTCCGCCACTCGTTAGGCATCTTATTCGACCTAAAAATGTTATTGAACAAACTAGTTAGCCAAACGATCACCACTTCTCCCAGGCATTTCCACACCTCGATAGGAATGTTATCAGGCCCCAACATTTCATCCTTTTTAGGGCCTCTCTTACTTCCGACTCTTGGATTCTTCGAACAAACCGCATTTCGGTGTCATCAAAAGCATCATCCAGTTCAATCATACTATCGTCATTGTCATGATTGAACAGCTCGTCAAAATAATCTCTCCACCTATCCTTGATCTCATCGCCTTTCACCAACAGTCTATTAGTGTCATCTTTGATGCATTTAACTTGGTTGAAATCTCTCGTCTTCCTTTCTCGAAGTTTAGCCATCTTGTAGACATCCTTCTCGCCTTCCTTTGTACTTAGCTTCTGGTAAATTTCCTCATAGGCCTTGCCTCGTGCCTCACTCACCGCTTTCTTTGCCTTCTTTTTTGTTGTTTTGTATTTTTGTACGTTGCCGTCGCTCTTGTCATGGTACATATGCTTGTAGCATGTCTTCTTCTCCTCGATAGCCTTTTGCACTTCCTCATTCCACCACCACGTGTCTTTTGGTTCGCATCTTGTCACTCGGGTCACTCCAAGCACCTTTGTAGCCACCTTCCTAATACGAGATACCATCTCTGTCCACATACTATTCGCTTCTCCCACGTTCCATATCCCTTCCGCGATCATCCTCTCCTTAAACGCTTGTGAAGCGTCCTCTTTGAGTTTCCACCACTTCGTCCTCGTGGCTCTGGTGACCTTAGCCTATCGAACCCATGTCCTAAAACGAAAGTTGAAGGCTACCAACTTATGTTGCTGGACAATACACTCTCCAGGTATAACCTTACAGTTTATGCGGGCTCGTTTGTCCTCCCTCCTAACAAGGACAAAATCGATTTGGCTAGAATGCTGCCCACTACTAAAGGTAACTAGATGGGAATGTTTGTTTCTAAAAAAGGTGGTAGCTATCATGAGACCATAGGCTACGGCAAAGTTTAAGATATTTGTCAGTTATTGTTGATCCTTGTATGCACATATTTGATATTTGTACCAACCTTCTTTTAAGGTGTACCTTTTGTTGAACTTATGATTTATATGTCAGTGGAGTAAAATGTATCAAATAATGGATTCGTAACTAGGGATTTCAGGATTTGATTCACCAGTAAGCTCAGCCTTGTTACTTTGAGAGTTGATTGGATTCTTGACGCCTTGCTGTACCTGTCCCCAGAATCATCAAAGTATAAAATTGGGCTCTTATGCAATTATTGGACTGCAACTATATTAGTACCGCCAATTTCTCTTTTCTTTTCAGATTCTTCCTCCTGATTTTCACCTTATTAATTGTAGTGTGCCAAATGTGCAAACCAAGATTGCTTTTGGGTGTTGCAAATGAAAGAAAAAAGTCATACAGAACCTTTTCATTAAATTCGAGTGGCTAGATGGACCATGTGTATTGTCATGTTGGTAGTTTTACTAGTAGGATCTGATTAGTAGTAAGTAGGTCCAATAGTGGGTTCACAACTCTGGGTCCAACTGGAGGGTACTTTAATGGGTTGTTTCATAGCTTGAGACAGATCCTAATAGAAATAGGTCAAGTAGGGCTGAATTATCTAATAATTTGGGTTAGATTAGGTTGCTTCGTACAATCGTATTCAACTCTAACCGAGCAGAGGTACAGAATGGGTTTTCCTACTAGCCTACATACATGTGAATTTAAAGTGCTATTAAATTTCTTGGACTGAAAGTGGCTGAAATGGGTTGGAACTTCAAATGGTGTACTAACCTAGAGAGTTTGGGTCGGCTGTGCTATGTTTCCGGTGGGTTCGTGTTTGGGGTAGGTAATAGGGGTTGCATTGGGTTAATTTTGGAATTCATATTTGGAGCTAAGGTTTGGCTGGGCCTTAAGTTTCAAGTCATCAATAGGCTTGGTGGTAGGTGTTACGTGCATAGTTGTCACGGCGTCGCCTAGTCGACAACATGTTGTCCAGTCGGCCAGCAGCAGACGACATGGCTGCTCGCCTCAATTGGCAGCAGTCTAGGAGAGAGAGGGGCTCAGATCTGGCCTCTAGGTGACTCAGAGAGAGAGAGAGAGGAGAGGGCTCAAGCCTGAGAGGGAACCGTAGCCGCCGCCGCGGGTCATTGATCCTCTCTAGCTCGCATCCGCCGCCGCCACTGCCATCCATAGCATGTCGTCGCCTCGCAAGTACTCTTCCCTTCCTCTCCTTTCTTCTCTGCTCCTCCCTCTCCCCTGATCTGCTCTGCTGCTCGTCTCCCATCGCAGTCCTCTGCTCTGCTGCTCCTTGCTTTGCTGCTCGCGTTTCTGCTCTGCTGCTTGCGATGCTGGTTGTTGCTGCTCGCCCATCTGCAAGGAGAGGATGAGGTGGCGTCCTGGTGGTATTAGGGCACAAGAGGAGGTAGTGAATGACTTTGATGGGCTTTTGGCCCTAGTGGGGATGTGGGTTGGGTGGGTAGTGGCCCATCTCTCATCTATTCTTCATTTTTTTCTGTGTTATATGTGCTGATTTGGCTAATATATGTTATCGTCTAATCACCGTCTAGGCGTGCGCGTAGGCGCCTGGACGTCCTGGTGCCTTGGGGTCGCCGTGACTGGCCAGAGTGCCGTGACAAACTTGGTTACGTGTCAGTATATGGTAGCCTTTTTTCCGCAAAGCTTTTTTTTCCTGCAAGGGCATGAAGACATGAGTTTTCTTGGGACTGGGATGCAGTTCCACAGTACTGTGAGGAAACATAACGATACTGTCGAGAAAGTTCCAATTTTATTCTACTATATCATATTTCGGTGAATGCATTTATTATGTAAACCTGTTCGCTTGAGGTTGTACGGACAGAGAATTTCATAAGATGAGTTTCTTTTGATTAAGTGTGCTATGACTGTCATAAATTTATGCTTGACATATTGAATGGATACTTCAAATGCTTCAAATTTAATGTGTTTTTTTTCTCTCCTTATACATTTATAAAATTTGGCTTTTCTTTCCTTCTATTTCAGTTGCTTTATTTTGAGCTCGAAGAAAATGGTGGGCTGAGCCTTGCACTACAGGTATATATACCAAGCTTTTCCCTTTTTTCCAATGAAAATTGAAAAGGTAGGAAGGAACGTGTCAATCCTATTCTTTGTAAATAATTAAATCAGCTGGATGAATCTGAGCATTTGGAGATTTTGAATGACACATTTACGAAGAAAAGGACACCCCAATGAGATATTACTGCGAGCAAAAATGCAAAACTACTTGTGAATTAGCTTATTCATCTTACGAAAATAGTTTTTTTTTCTTAGTTTCAAGTACAAGACAATATGGCATGGGACGTCATCAGTGTGATTACTACAGCCTCATGAATAAGTTGAGAATTCGTTGTTCTTGTCTAGTAGATTTGCTGTTAGACTGCAAAACCATGCCATGAGTAAAGATGTTTTCTCTTTGACGACCTTCGCTTCATCCAACATGCAAGCAACAATTCTGTTAAGATTTGCAGTGGTTGTGGCTTGAGTAATATATAACGCATGCAACTTGCTGCAGGAAGACAGTGTAAAGACTGGGAAAATTACTTCTGCAGGGATGTATTTTCTTGGATTTCCTATTTATCGTTTCGAGCAAAATAACTCGGTGAGTGTTCAACTGTGGCTTGGTTTCTGTATTCTCCAAGTGTTTCTTTGGCATTCTTTTCCTATATAAGCTCCAAAAACTTTCAGGCAGCTGCCGCAAAGGATCCAGATAGTGCATTCTTTAAAAGATTGGATAGCTTCCAACCATGTGACATAAATGAACTGAAACCAGGAACCCACTTTTTCGCTGTCTATGGTATACCACTTGGTTGCTGCAAGGTTAATTAATTGAGGCGGTATGGAACTATTTTAACTGTATTACTTCATTCAGGTGACAATTTCTTCAGAAGTGCAAGCTATACTATAGAGGTCGTTTGTGGTGAATCTTTCCCTGCTGAAAAGGAGAAGCTACAAAGTGTGGAGGCAAAGATACTCACAAAACGAGCTGAGCTATCTAAATTTGAGACGGAGTATAGGGAAGTATGTTCTCTATTTTTCTGTTAAGTTATTTTCCTTCAGGTTCTTTCTTTGCCATTTCAGTCTCGAAGGGCAACATTTTTTAAACGCTATGATTCGCAGGTTTTGGCAAAGTTCACTGAGATGACCAGCAGATACACGCAAGAAATGCAAACAGTATGTGTGATCCTGATGCATAGTCATTTTTTGCTTCCTACGATGTCCTGAGTCCTCATGGCCTTTTGTAGATCGATGAGCTTCTGAAGGAAAGGAATGAAATCCATGCGTCCTATACCAACAATTTACCTCTAAAACGGAGTTCCAGCAGGAATAAAGCAAAATCGCCTTCCAAAGGGTCCAAAGGTGATGAAGAAAAATATCAGAGAAAGGAAAAGAAAGTGAAGAATCAGCCCACGGAGGGAATTGAGGATCACGATTCTAGTGAAAAGAAAACCAAAGAGCGGTTCCCAAGGAAGAAATGGTTAAACATTCCGTTCAAAGTTGACAGGAGAAAGCCGTGCTAAGCAATGTAATATGTTTTGTAGCTTTGCTATTTTGTTATGATTTTTCCTATGCGGTACTCACCTTTCATCTCTTTTGCTATTTTTGTAGGCAATCCCCTACATATTGGCACTCAACTGAAATACATGGCATTCTTACTCCTTTTTTTTAATGTTAGAAACATTTGTAGCTTGTAAGGTATATATGTTGCCACCATAGTCCATATTCCATATTCTTTCAATCATGTGATAATGTTTAGTTTGTTTTTTTGTTAATAGTGTTGTATATTCTCCATTCTCTCTCTCGTTCCACGTGGCCATGAGGACCATGTCCATATAACAATGACTATATATATACACCCTCAATTAATGAATAAGTTGCACAGTTGTGAATAGCAAAGCCACTCTTAAATTCTAACATGGTATTAGACCCAAGGGTTAGGGTTAAGAATTGATCCCGTCTGGCCGGCCGCCATCTTCTTTGTCACCGGCGAGCCACCACCGGCGTGATACCTCATTTCCTCTCCCTCTCCTGTAGTTTGTTCGGATCCGGGTCCTCTGCCTCTGCCTCTGCTGACCGTCGCCACCGCCTCTACTTCGTCTTCGCCTTGCCCCGAAGACTCCCGGCCGAGCCACTGGTGTCACTTCCTCCGCCCGTGATTACCCTCCAGACCGTCGCTCAAATCTCTGCTCTAGGCAGCCGTGATTTGAGCAGACGGGCCTCCCGCGACGCCGGCCTCCGGCGACGCCTCCCCTGGCCAAAGCTCCTCCCGGTCGGGTCTCCAGTGACGCTGGCTGGTGATCCTTTGCTCCCGGTCGCTCGCACGTTGCTCGATTCGAGCGGACAGGCCTCCAACTGACACCGGCTGCTGATCCTCTGCTCCTAGTCGCTCGTGCGCCCCTGCCTGCTTTCAAGGTGAACGGCGCCCCCATCGTGCTGATCCGACCGGAGATCCCTGCCTACTGTTATCTGTTGTTTTGTACTGATCCTCTGCTCCGGTGATCTCATAACTGGTATTTATCTGTTGTTTGGTACTTGCCACTATTGTTGCCCAGCAGTGTTGTCTGCTGCAATTGATTGCTCGGCTTGAGTGGTGCTTGCTCTTCTTGCTATTGTGCGGTTGTTGTGTGTTAGCTAGTTGTGTTGTGAATCATGATCTCCTGCTATTGCCTATGATGCTGATATTACTGAGATTGTTGCTTGGTGCTAGTGTACTTGATCCTATCATGACTCTTGATGGCATTCTTGGTTCTAGACCTATTCGAGGTGATGCTGCTATTGGTCAGATTCAGGCTCAGAGGAGCAATCTTGAGGCCTAGTTATGTAGACTGCAGGCATCTTGCAGTGTATCCATTGGTTTGACTGCACCATTATGTCCTATGTCTGGTGCTTCTCCAATGGCTGTTGGATTCAGGGGCTTCTTTCCATGTAACATCTGATGCAATTTATCTCACATCATGTCGTCCTATTGCACAAGGTATCACGATTCAGACAGCTGATGGAACGCCATGCACAGTCACTCGTCAGGGGATTCTTTCCACCTCCAACTTTGCAGTTTCAGATGTATCATTTGTCCCCCACACTCTCCATGAATCTCATCTCTATCGGACAGCTCGCAGATATGAACTGCTTTGTTGGGTTCGGTGATAGCTCCTGCTTTATGCAAGATCGTCAAACAAGAGTTGTCATTAGTACAAGTCATGTTCTTAATCGTGTGGGTATCCCTTTATCCTCCATTTCTGGTACTGCTCCTGGCCCTATTCCTTCATCCTCTATTATTGGTTAATCTACCCCTTGTCCTTCTACATCTACTTCTGTTTGCCAATCCTTTCCTCAATGGCACTATCGCTTGGGGCACTTGTGTGGCTCACGCCTCACTATCTTGATTTATCAAGGTGTTCTTGGTCCTGTTTCTGTTGACACAAATTTTCAGTGCAAGGGTTGTAGACTTAGCAAACAAGTACAACTCCTATATCCCTCTAGCATTTCTCGCTCTGATTGTCCTTTTGATTTGATCCATTCGAATGTTTGGAGTCCTCATTTTGCTTCGAAGGGTGGTCACAGTTACTATATCATCTTCATTGATGACCATACTCGATACATTTGGATCTACTTCATGGAACACCATTCACAGTTGATTTCTATCTATCAGTCTTTTACTCAGATGGTTCATACTCAATTCTCTTCTACATTATGTGTTCTTCATTCTGACTCTGAAGGAGAATATCTTTCATCAGCCTTTCGTCAGTTTCTTTCTTCTGAGTGTACTCTTCATCAGCTCTCGTGTCTTGGTGCTCATGCTCATAATAGTGTTGCTGAGCACAAGCACCATCACATCATTGAGACTGTCCGTACTCTTCTCATTTTCTGTTTTGTTCCCTCTCACTTCTCAGGGGAAGCAGTCTCTACAGCAGTCTATCTCATCAACCATCAGCCCTCTTTCAAGCTTTAGGGCAAGTGTCCTGGTGAGGTCCTGTATAGAGCACCTACTCGCTATGCTCATCTTCGTGTTTTTGGTTGTATCTGCTATGTCCTTCTAGCACATCGTGAGCGCACAAAGCGGAGCCCTTAGTCAACAAAGCTGAGCCCTCGTCAGTTGAGTGTGTTTTTCTGGGTTATAGTCCTAAGTATAAGGGCTATCGTTGCTATGATCCCTCAGCACGTTGCATTCGCATCTCTCGTGATGTGACTTTTGATAAGGGTCGACCTTTCTTTTTATCATCCTTCTACACATCCCACTCCTTCTTCCACATATTTCACCTCCTTCTTGTGTCTACCTCCCATTCCTTCACCAGACTTGTCTTCTCTAGATACATCTTCTCCACCAGTTTCACCCTCTAGTGTGCCTCCTCCACCAACTCCACCCGTTTCTGACACTTTCACTTTTTCTTTTCACTATAGTCACCGACAGAGAGTTCCCTTTGATCCTCATACTTCCATTCCTCTTGAACCTTCTGATCCTCAGTCCTCCTTTCCTCCACTTGACCCTCCAGCCAGTACCACAGACTCTGACGATCATTCTACTACATCACGGTATGCTATACGTGATCGTTCCTCACTTTAGGCACCAAAGAGATGGGGTTTTCCTTGTGCTTGTGCAGTATCTGAGCCGAGTATGTATCAGTAGGCTGTTAGTATACCTAAGTGGCAGTTGGCTATGACTGAGGAGCTTATAGCATTAGAGTCTACATGCACTTGGGATCTTGTTCCACTACCATATGGAGCTAAGCCTATAACTTACAAGTGGGTGTACAAAGTAAAGAACAAGTCAGATGGTTCAGTGGAACGATACAAGCTCGTCTTGTTGCAAGAGGTTTTCAGCAGACTTATGGTCGAGATTATGATGAGAATTTTTCTCCAGTTACTCATATGACTACAGTCCGCACTCTCATTGCTGTTGCAGCCGTACACTCATGGACTATATCTCATATTGATGTCAAGAATGTTTTTTTCATGGTGATCTACATGAGGAGGTTTATATGCAGCCACCTCCAGGTGTTGAGGTTCCTATAGGCTATGTTTGTCGTCTTAGGCATGCTCTATGTAGTCTCAAGCAGGCTCCTCGTGCTTGGTTCGAGCGTTTCAGTTCTGTGATTCGAGCTACTGGTTTCACTCCGAGTGAGCATGACCCTACCTTGTTTATTCACACTTCTTAGTAAGGTCGTACTTTGCTTCTGTTGTATGTAGATGATATGCTGATCATAGGAGATGACATGGACTATATGGCTTTTGTCAAGAAGAAACTGAGTGGATAGTTTATGATGTCCGATTTTGGACCATTGAGATATTTTCTAGGGATTAAGGTGAAGGGCTATGGGTAGGCTACGATAGCACAAAACAAAAATTTCTACCGTGCAACCAAGGAACCTCCACTAGTAATAGATCACGAGATTACCACTAGACGCACCGACTCGTAGCGGAAGTAGAGTCGATGTAGCGAGTTGATGCAGTCGTAGTCGTACTCGCCACACATCTTCTCTTCCTACTCCGATGATCGTCACGAGTTGTGGATCATCTTAGTGCTGATGCTTCGCAACAATGGATCGTCCTAGTGTTGATGCTTCGCAACAACACCTCCAAGGTATCCAAACATACGGGGCAGGGATACCACACGCTGGAGTGCTAGCGCCGACGGCGTGGTTGAGGAAGGCGTGGTTATTAGGGTTTCGATATTCTTCAAAAGATTGCTTTACCCCATGCCACTGCCCCCTCTATATATAGGCATCCTTGATGGGTCTCGAACATAAGGCCCATTAGGAACACGCGGCCTACAAGAATTCGGATCACCATCCAAATCAAATCCTAGCCCTTTAAGTGTGTGACCCTATAGATTCATGTGTAATCGGTTATGATTCGGAAAATCTTTTTCGACCACGAGTCGTTAGCGGTACCTAGCAGGACATAACGATTCCCGAACACACATAGAATATATCAAACGAATCTTAATGCAATATGATATACAACTAGGCCCTTATCACTTATGACCAACTCGTACCTAGTCACGACAAGTCCATACTTAGTTACGACCAGTTCGTAACTAGCCACGACCAGTTAGTGATTATGTTCGACCAGTGTACAACCAGCTTCGACCAGTCTACGACCAGCTCGTATCTCAATACGACCAGTTTACGACCAGCTTCGACCAGTCTGCGATCAGCTCGTATCTCCATACGACCAATTTGTGTCTGGTCGAACTAAACGACCTGCTTGTGTATTCTCCCTTTACCTTACGATATCTGGTTGAACTCCAGGTGAGATAATTTGTCATTCATGGATTGTTTAATACTTTCTCGATCAAGTATCGAATAACTTCATGTGATCGACACTTCGACCACTAGTGGCATGGCCATGCATTTTCTTTATTCGACCACAACGAGGGGCCCAGAGACATCTCTCTTGTTATGTTAGGAGGGGCAAATCCCATATCCGACCAGTCACATCCCTCTGCATGTTTCATAGCATACCCAAAATCTACCTTTATAACTACCCAGTTACGAGTAGCGGTTGGCAACCCCTAAGAGTGCTATTACACATGTAGGAAACCATGATGATCTCAGATCTAAGAATTATACATCATCATTGCTTGAGACCAACTAACGACACATAGAATCATAACAATCTCAATAGTGTCTCAAGGTGGGTCTTATCCAACACCATGTTCTCTAACATGTGTCCATATATTGGTTTGATATCTTCATATCTATGACCTGTGAAATATAGTCATCAACCAATACATATGCTAGTCTATTCATATGTGTCCTCATATGTTTCCGACTAGGGAACGTTTAAGAGTAATTATCGCAGAAATATAGAGTTTCACAACCAAGTCACATACTTGATAATAAATATTAACAATATTATTCTAGGAACAAGATAACATATTATCCAATGTTACGAACATAACGAAATATAATCATCTCCATGATTGCCTCTAAGGCATATTCCCAACAGTCTCCCACTTGCACTAGAGTCAATCATTTAAGTATCTAATACCGATAGCTCTTGTATGCGCCTCATGCTTTGGCTGTGTGAGAGGCTTTATCAACGAATCAGCAACATTTAAATCCATATGAATTTTGCATATCTTAACATCTCCTCTATCCACTAATTCGCAAATAAGATGATAATGCCTGAGTATATGCTTAGACTTCTGATGGGATCTAGGATCCTTAGCCTGCGCAATGGCTCCATTATTGTCACAATAGAGATCCATTGGGCTCGAGGCACTCAGAACCACACCCAACTCAGCAATGAAATTTCTTATCCAAACACATTCTTTCGCAGCTTCAGAAGCCGCAATATACTCGGCCTCCGTCGTAGAATCAGCAACCGTCTCTTGCTTGGAACTTTTCTAGCTCACTGCTCCCCCATTCAAAATGAATACAAAACCAGATTGCAAACGATAATCATCTTTGTCGGTTTGGAAGCTTGCATCGGTGTAACCATTTACAACGAGCTCTTCATCACCGCCATAAACTAGGAACACATTCTTAGTCCTTCTCAAGTACTTAAGAATATTTTTCACAACTGTCCAGTGACCTTCATCGGGATCAGCTTGGTATCTACTCGTAACACTTAGAGCATATGATACATCTAGTCGAGTACATATCATGGCATACATGATAGATCCAATAGCTAAAGCATATGGAATACCATTCATACGGTCTCGCTCATCAGTTGTCGAAGGCACTGACTCTTGCTAAGACTTATGCCATGTGACATAGGCAAGAACCCTTTCTTGACCCTTTCTTGGCATCCTTCATGTTGAACTGAATCAACATTTTGTCAATATAAGTACTTTGGCTTAATCCAATTAGCCTTCTCAATCTAGCTCTATAGATCTTTATCCCTAAGATATATGCTGCCTCTCCTAAATCCTTCATAGAAAAACTATTTTTCAATGTTGCCTTAATGGATTCTAGCATAAGAATGTCATTCCTAATCAATAATATGTCATCTACATATAAGATTAGAATTACAGGTGCACTCCCACTAACTTTCAGGTAAACACAAGGTTCTTCTTTGTTTTTGACGAAACCAAACCTTTTGTTCTCCTCATCAAAACATATATTCCAACTCTGAGATGCTTGCTTCAACCCATAAATGGACTTCTGAACTTTGCACACTTTACTAGCATTCTTTGGATCGACAAAACCTTCAGGTTGTGTCATGTACACATCCTTATCTAGGTTTCCATTAAGAAAAGCCGTTTTGACATCCATTTGCCATATCTCATAGTTGAAATATGCAGTAATAGCTAAAATGCTCCGTACAGATTTAAGCATCGCTACCGGTGAAAAAGTCTCATTGTAGTCAACTCCTTGAACTTGTCGAAATCTTTTTGTGACTAGTCGAGCTTTATGAATGTGAACATTTTCATCCATGTCAATCTTTTTCTTATAGATCCATTTGCACTCAATGGTTTTAACACCATCAAGTGGATCAACCAGGTTCCAAACCTGATTGTCTCTCATGGAGTCTATCTCGGATTTCATGACTCCAAACCATTTCTCAAAGTTTGGGTCCATCATCGCTTTCTCATAAGTCTTTGGCTCATCATTATTCAATAATAATACGTCATGCCCATACCTCATAGGCAATTGGCGTGGTCTTTTAGACCTACGTGGGGCTGATGCCTCATTTACAGGTTCAACAATATTTTGTTCATCCTGTAGAGGTTCAGTAGGAGTTGAAACACTTTCAGACGTTTCCCGAATTTCTTCGAGTTGCACCTTTCTCCTACTGACTTCTTTTGAAAAAAACTCTTTCTCCAAAAAGACATCATTTCGGACAACAAAAACTTTGCCTTCTTCTCGGTTGTAGAAATAATATCCTTTGGTTTCCCTAGGATATCCTATAAAGAAGCATTTATCTGACTTGAGTGTGAGTTTATCAGACGTTAAACATTTAACATAGACATTACATCCCTAAATCTTTAGAAAAGACAAGCTAGGACTCTTCCCAGTCCATATCTCATATGGTGTCTTATCTACTAATTTAGATGGTACCATATTTAAAGTGAAAGCGGCAGTTTCTAGAGCGTAACCCCAAAAAGACAATGGCAGATCTGATTGGCTCATCATCAACTGAACTATGTCCAACAAGGTCCGATTACGCCGCTCGAACACCCCATTCTATTGTAGAGTGCCCGGTGGTGTAAGCTGTGGAACAATTCCACATTGTTTCAAATGATCACCAAATTCATGGATCAAAAATTCACCTCTACGATCAGATCGTAAAGATTTGATTGTCTTGCCAAGTTGATTATGTACCTCACTTTGGAACTCCTTGAACTTTTCAAATGATTCCAACTTGTGCCTCATTAAATAGATATATCCATATCTACTATAGTCATTGGTGAAGGTAATGAAGTACTGAAAACCACCTCTAGCTGTCGTGCTCATTGGTCCACACACATCAGTATGTATGAGTGCCAACAAGTCATATGCCTTCTCAGCTCGACTAGTGAAAGGTGTCTTGGTCATCTTTCCGAGTAGGCAAGATTCGCACGTTTTAAATGATTTCAAATCAAATGAGTTTAGAATTCCATCATCATGGAGCTTCTTCGTACGTTTCTTACTTATGCGACCCAAACGACAATGCTGACACACACAATGCTGTCACACCCATGGAGCTCCACCTATAGCTTTGACCTACAAACGGTGTACCACTGACAGATCCTTCTTGCTATCATCAGCTCGTTGGGAGTCTAGCTTGTTTATCCCACTGTCACCAGGGCAGACATTGCTCATGTTGTTCATGTGCTCAGCTAGTTTGTCAATGCTCCCACCTCAGTTCACTATGGTCATGTTTTTCGTGTGCTGAGATACTTGAGGGAGACTGCGTCCAGACGTCTATTCTATGCTAGTTCGAGCCAGCTCCAGCTCCAGCTCCACGCTTACTCTGACCCCACTTGGGCGAGTGATCCTGTTGTTCGCCGATCTATCACTGGCTACTGTATCTCTCTTTGTACTTCACTTATTGCCTAGAAGTCCAAGAAGCAGACTACAATATCACGCTCTAGTGTGGAGGCTGGGCTTGGAGCTCTTGCTACTACCACCTCAGAGATCATTTGGCTTTGATGGCTCTTGATTGATCTCGGCATCCATTGTGACAATCCTACACCTCTCTTTTGTGACAATACAAGTTTCATTCAGATCACTAGTGATCCAGTCAAGCATGAGCTGACAAAGAACATTGGTGTTGATGCATCCTTCACACGATCTCATTGTCAACAGTCAACCATTGTCCTCAAGTATGTTCCCTCAAAGCTTCAAGTTGCAGATTTCTTCACTAAAACTCAGACTCGAGAGCAGCATCGGCTTCATCTACTCAAACTCTGTGCATCAGATCCTGCTGATCCACCTTGAGTTTGAAGGGGGTGTTAAGAGTATTGTATATTCTCTATCTCTCTCTCTCTCTCTCTCTCTCTCTCTCTCTCCATGTGGCCCATGTAGCCCATGAGGCCCATTTAACAATATCTATATATACCCTCGATTAATGAATAAGCTGCACAGTTGTGAATAGCAAAACCACTCAAATTCTAACAGTTTTGACTGCCATTGTAAGTGATACTCATTTCCTTTTCGCTAGTTGTAAATATTTGTTCTTTTCTCCCTTTTGTGTGCTGCACGCATTACATCTTTTTTCTACTCCTGATATGTAAATACAAGATTTCCTCCCTCTTTTGGATTCATGTGCAGATCAGGGCTTTAGTAACTGGCTCTATTTTTTTACCGGGGGTCACCGATAGCACCAGTTATCACGATTTTCAGATGATTTCGGCCGAAAATTTCAAACCAAAATTTTAAATTAAAACAAAAAACGGTGGAAAATCGGTTGAAAATTTGTTGAAAACGTCATACATATATCGGCCAAAAAATTGGTGACAACAAAATGCAAAGAAGTTGATTGTAAGTCCAAACATGCATGGACCACGAAGAGATGCCGCCCGACGACTCGCTTCGCACAATCAATAATCGTCAAGGTCTTTGCAGGCGATGTAAGATTGAGGAGGCCGACTAGGGGGGGGGCGAATAGGCGGTTTTAAAAATTCTTTTTGCTAAAACCGAGTTTTATGCGGAATTGTGAATCAATTCGGTTTTGCTCACTTAAAACCCAAATCAACTAGTTTAGACTAAGTGCACCAACAAGCTAAGGCTAAGACAAAGAATGCAATCCTAGGAAACAAGTAAGCAATTTAATTCTATAAATGTAAATTGCAAGAAGGTAAAGCTCAAGAGAGCAAACCACAAGAATATTTGAACTTTTTCCCGTGGTGATCGAAAACTTGTCGGTTTCACCTAGTCCACATTGAGATAAGCCCAAACTAATTGGACCGGCTCCAAAAATTAAGCCTACACCTCGAATCCACTCGGGGTTACTCTTCCTCTAGTCCGGAGATGGCGAGCACCAAGCCACTCACAACCGCCCAGTCTTCTCACAACCTTTTTTGAGAAGATCACCGGAGCAACTCCTCCAAGCCGTTTAGGTGTTGGCAAACACAAAGAGTAATAAGTCGGAGACGCTTACTTGAACGAATCAAGTGTCTAAGCTCAATGGATACTAAATCCAACACCTAATGCAACACATGCATTAAGATTTTGTTCTCTAAGCTCACTAAGTGCAACACATACACAAAGGAGAGGAGATGGCTTGCTCTTTGTTCAAGGGAAACGAATATGGCACCAGTACTCTCCCACAACCAGCCACGAGGGGTATTTATACACCCACACAAGAAAAACTAGCCATTGGAGGAGAATCTTCAAAAAAAGGAGGGAAACCCAGTCAAACCGCCCTAGCTCTGTTGGACACACACCCGAACTGACCACCCTTACAAGGGTCGATCAACCGGACCAAATCGGTCAGACAGCCAGAGGGGCGGTCAGACCGCTCCACAAAGGAGCCAACCAAAACCAGAGAAACACATCCTTTGGAATAAAGCTAACTGGGGAGGCTGACCGTAGGGCTGGTTAGACCGACCAACACATGGCGGTCAGACTAGTTGCCCACCGGTCAGACTGGTCAACAGGGGCGGTCAGACTGCTAGGAGGTTTGGACTGGCACTCAGCCTGGTCAAACACCTCAAGGGCCGGTCAGATCGCCACACAGCTCCGGTCGAACCGCCACACATTTAGAAGGCTGAAAGATATATTGCACTTTGCTCCAACTCAATTCACAAAACATATTTGCCAAATGATGCGTGATGCAAACAAGGGATGAAAGCGAGATTCTCAACAAGTTGCAAAACATATTTACCGACTTTTAGAACCACGTCACAGGGAATTTGGTACATGGATATAAACCATTTGCAAAACATATTTGCAAACTAAAGTCACATGCTACAATGATTAAGCATGAGCCTCGACTATTTGCAAAACACATTTGCAAATATCGGCAACATGCCAAAGAGAGCGAGAGCAAGCACTAAGAGATATCAGCACATGACATACTCAAGCTACTAGTCAAGACCCCTCTTAATAGTACGACAACCTATATTAGCAATCCGGTCTCCATACCAAACACCGAGACCGATAAAATGATTGAGAAACAAATCCTTAGCCTATGCTAGTCACAGCTTTGCCTTGAGCACCCATCTTGGAGTGATCACTTGCTGACGAACATCTTCACTCCAAGTTCGGGATATTGACTTCAATAACATCAACACATGATGATCTTCTCCACTTCATGATCTTGTCTTGATGTTCATTGACACATGATGACATCATAAGTCTTTATCATCATATGACTCAACCTGTTTTACCAACTCATAGAAAATATTAGTCCACATGACGATTATCATTAATTACCAAAATACTACATTAACTCATAATAGCGGGTCTAGATTCTTTAGCCGGTACGAGCTTGGCTGCGTCTTTGGCCAGGGCGGCTCGTCCAAGGTCTTCCGCGCGCGTGACGTCCGCACTGGTGTCCCTGTCGTCGTCAAGGCCATCCAAAAGCCACACCACCCGTGCTCACTCAAGGTGGCGGCCACGGTGCGTCGGCCTGTGGAGCGGGAGGTCACCGTGTGTAGGGCCACTTGCATGTCGTGCGCCTCCTCGACATCCTGCTCTCCCACTCCACCGTCTACCTCGTTCTCGAACTCTCCTGCGATGGTAGCCTCCACTCGACGACCATGACCGCTCCGACGAGCCCGTCACGCACCGCCTCTTTGCGTAGCTCGCCTCCGCGTCGCGCATGACCGGGACATGTTCCACTGCGCCATCAAGCCGGAGAACCTCCTACTCGACGAGCGCATAGTAGGGAAAACAATTTCGCCATAATTTCACTGAAATTTCGAAAATTTTGGCGATTTCGCCCCCCTCCGAAATTTTTATAATTCGTTCAAAAAAAAATCAGAAATGTTTGAATTTGGACAAATTACATCCTAAATTTGATTTTGGACAAAACTCGGTCAAATTTCGTCCTGTTTGAAAACCCACCGAAATTGCGAACCGAAATTCCAAAATTTTGGTGATTTCATCCCCCAACAAAACTTTTTCAAAAACGAAATAATGTTCCCTGGTGTAGAGACCAGAGAGCAGAGGAGAAAGAAGTCGGGATTTTTTTGAGCCGCCACTGGGAAGGGGAACGATGAAGGAATGGTGTTGTGAGTCTGTGACCTAGGGCAAAGAATAGAGGAGGGCAAGTGGGTTGATTTGGGCCTGGTCTGAATTCAAGATGGGCCAAAAATTTTGAACCCGATTTGGACTCTTACCGGGGTCCAGTAGGCCGGATAGAAAATCGGTCGAATTTCACAGCCCTAGTGTAGATTACTGATGCATGCCAGTTGGCGCTACGGTATTTAGAAATAGTGCATCTAGCTAAGTTGTAGTTTGTACAAAAATTCTGATGTTGACTAATGCTATCTTCACTCGTATGGTAGTTATCCTTTCTTAGAACTTTCCCGAAATGCGAGTTCCAAGCAAAATCTCCTCCACATGATTCACATCTCAAGATTCTTGTTGCAATGAAATGAAGTCGCTTTGTGATTGTCCCAAGTAAATGGACTCTAACTGAAAGAGATTGAATTGAAAGTAGACGTCGCAACATGCCGGTATGCCACCAGCGCGGGTTCAGTTCACATCAGGAGTCTGAACATCGAACGAAACCTCTCATGGTTTCTTCTTGAGCATGGTTAATTAGATCCATCCCATTTCAGTTCCCGTGGAGTTTTCACTGTGACTGAACAATAAATCGTTCCATTCGCGTGTTTCATTAAGTTCTTTACCTCGTCTGTCCCCCTGAATCCCTGATAAAACCATGCAAACCACCCTGGCTAACACCATTCCCGACCATCCCCCATCGCCCCCCCTCCATTGGTGGTCCCTTCGCCTCCAAGAAACGACATCTACTCCTTCCGACTCCCGTCGCCTCCAAGAAACGACATCTACTCCTTCGAAATTTTTACTGTTCTAGCTCTGTAGCTGCGATTAATTTCAAAATAGCTCTCATTCCCCATGATTAGAAAAATGGCCTCAAAAGCAGTGCTCCTACAGCGGGGGCGACGCCCGGTGCGGGTCTTGGCAGGACTGCCCCGGCCCGCGCAGCACTGCTGCCCGATGGCGGCACGCAGCACTGCTGCCCGGCCAGGCGGCAGTCTTGCCCCAGCGTCGCGAATTTTCTCCTCGCTCGCGCGTCGCTTTGTAATCAAAGAATGTTGGCGATCGTTTTTCATTTTGCTTTCTTTACATCGCCTCGCTGTCTTTCATTGTCTTTCTTTACATCACGTCGCTGTCTTTCGATGTCTTTCGCTGTCTACTTTCGCTGCGTATATAAACGAACGCGCGCAGCCGACCGACGAGCTCATAAGCGCAGCGCGCGTTCCGATTAGTGTAGGTAAGTACATGTTTAATTTTTTGCTTATTGCATTTTTTACCGTTAAGTACGTACTTAGATTTCGCTAACTGTTAGTTTTTGTCTATTTGCAGCTATGGCACGTACTCTACCACCCCTACTTGAAGCGGCATGGGACGGCAAGCATCATTGTCACACTTGGATTGATGGCGATGGGCCACCAACTCGTGACACGGGACCGAGGGAGACACGGCACCGATTTGAGCGGTATGTTTCGAGGCTTCGTCAATCCGGGCTGATTGCGTTCGCCCGCATGCTGAACATGGGGCAGAACTTCCTAATTGATGCCTCTCTTCTTTCCGCCTTGGTTGATCGTTGGCATACGGAGACCCACGTCGCCCACTTCCGGTGGGGAGATAGCGGTGACAACGCAAGATGTCAGCTTCATTACCGGCCTTCCGTTGCGAGGCCGTGCAGTTGTTCCCCCTCCGAGGTCGCCAGACTGGAAGGCGCGTCTCCATCATCGTTTCGGGCAGCCTATCCCCGAGAGGTCAAAGGGCATTCCACACGGTTGGCTGCGACGATTCATGCATTGCCCAATTGACGCAACGGAGGAGGTGGTTCGATGCCACCTTATTGCATATTTGTTGTTTATATTCGGGTGGATCATGTTCCCTAGCACGCAGAGGGACATGGTGTACCCGAGTTATATTCACCTTGCAGAGTCTATCGTGGACGCCGACGATGAGGGCGTCTTTGCAAGATGCGATTGGGGTTCATTTGTCAGATCTTGCGCTGACTGCATGACTTTGTCGCGGCGACGCGGCGTCGCTGTCAAGACGGAACAGAGCCCGTGTCTCGGGTTGCCACATCTTTATTCTGGTGTGGTCGTGGGAGCACCAGCGGTCGGACGGCCGATTTCCGCCTGCCCCACCCTTACCCGCACACACAACATTTCTATGGTGAGGCGGACGAGGAGGATCCTGTGGAAGGCCCGACAATGGGATCTCGATGGACTGTGGCAGTACTGGGGTGGTCTAGGGAGAGGGTGCGCCGCATATACCCCGAGTTCCACAATGAATTCGAGACCCTGCACGAGAACGACATAGTATGGGCTCCTTGGACGGATGCCCATGTGCAGGGCACGGCCCCCGACGGCCTGAGCTTGCTATGCCACCAGGATGCGGCGTACTGGAGGACAATTTGTCATCTGGTGTTCTCCCACATGGTTGAGCCGTACAACCCACAACGGGTGATGAGGCAGTTCGAGCTGCACCAGGAGATCCCCCGCCGAGAGGCTACCGCCATGCGGCGTAGTCACCTGTAAGTACATTGCATTGCTTAATAATATTGTAGATCCTTTAGTCATATGTTATGTCGGTACCATAATTTATTTATTTTGTTCTACCTTCAGGCAGACGAAGAAGGGCCGCAAGAGTGATGACTGGCTTCAGACGCAGCAGCCGTGGGTAGATGCATGGCAAATGGCCACTGATTCCATTTTGCAGGAGGCACGCCTTTACAATGAAGGGACTTACGACACGTGCAGGTGGAGCGTACGGCACAGACACGCGACGAGGCGACAGCGCGCCCGGCCCGACATGCAGATCCTAGCCACGCCGTACGCTTGGAGTTGGGGATGGACCCGCACCGTGCAGCACGCCATGACGATTCGGTATGTTGAGCACGTAGTAGATTAAGCACCCTCCGAAATAGGGTCAACTAACAAAATTTTGTTTGTTCGGTAACCATGCAGGTGGACCGTTTGTAAGCGTTATCAAAGCGGCGGCGGCGGAACTCGGCGGGTACGAACAACACAAATAACGCCTTTTTCGGTCATGAAGACGCTTGTTGATGATGTCAAGCGGTCGTTCAGAACATGAGCTGCGGAAGGCCAGCGATGTCGACTCGAAGCATCGGACGGAGCGTCGTCGCGTACCCTCACCCCCTCCATCTTCCCGTCTGGGCGAGTCTACCCAGTGGCGCAGCAGCATGGGCGGCGGATCGTCCGCGCGGTTGCCACGCAGGGACTCTACGCTCATGCCGTCCTCGTCTCGGAGGGACCCTACACTGGAGCCGTCCTCGTCTCGGAGGGACCCTACACTGGAGCCGTCCTCGTCTCGGAGGGACCCTACACTGGAGCCGTCGTCGTCACAGAGGCACGAAGAGGACATTCCGGAGAGCACGGACGTGCAACCCGGAACCGCAGCGGATGTTATCCCAGATTCTCCCTTGCTGCCCCACACTGTTGGACAATTTCCAATGGGTCATACGGCGCCATGGTATTACTCCGGGTACACAATGTACCCTGCGCCTACGCCGTTCACCCCGCAAGGTGAACCGTACCCCGAGCAGTTCTCCCAGTCAATCCCGCAAGCTGAGCCGAGTTGGTGCCCCTCCATGGATCCTACTACGGATCCTGATGCTTGGATCACAAACTTGTTCTCAACGCCGCTTCCACAGGTGATGCCCCCCCTGTATGCCGACACGGCGGTTGAGGAGCCTCGCTATGACTGCGGTAGAACCCACGGTCACCGATAGGTTAGCGTTTCCACAGAGCAGTTAATTCGAGAGACCTTTAGGAGGAACACGGCGGAAGGCGGTCAAGACAGGTACTATGCCCGACAGCGAGTGAGGAGCGGCGTGAGCGATAGTAGCATTAGTAGTCTATTATATGTTGTAACTTGTGCTTCATTAAGTGATTTGTAATCCAAGCGAGTGTGCTAATTGGAATGTAATTGGGCGCTTGTACCGTTATCTATGTCGAGAGAACAATTTTATTCTCATTCATCAAGGATGCGATGCATAGATAACGAGTGGGCATTACAATCTCATTACACACTGACGTTCTACTTGGCAAGAACAAGATATAAAAGAAGAACGACCGCAAAACTAACTATCTTAACTAACTTCTGAAGCGGCTTCTCAACTCTTTCCATCCTCTCATGCGGTGTTTGAAGCCTTTTTCTTCATCTTTGTCGTGGGTTGATCGGACTTCGAGCCTTCGCATTTAATTGCAGTAACACCACGGGAATCTTGCATTGGTTCATCGGACGCTCGAGCCACTGCACGAATTGCGGCAACACCACGGGAGTCTTCTTGGAAGGCAGCAATTTGCATTGCAATATCTTGAAGCACTGGGACAGCTTCGTCAGCCCATTGCCAAAACCGACATGTTGTGTTCTACAAAAGAATTGCAGCTTCAAATGAAAGTAAGAAAACCCGGTATGTACAACGCAATTCATTCGTGCTGATTTTGCAGAAGTTACCGAAAGATTCGAACACTTCATGAAAACTCGGGACGGATTCGTTGGCGTATGAGAGGTAAACACATTAGCCGGATCCCTGCAACGAGGGCAAAGCAGCTACTGTCGTAGTGATTGTAATTCTCTGCTCACTCGAATGTTCGATGAGGCCGAAGACATCTTGTTTTACACTGCAGGAAAGGAGAAGAGGAAGAGAAGAGTGAGGTGAATGGAAGCCAAAGCATCCATATATAGCGTTGGGAGCACGAAGGGGCCACTGTGCGGAAAGGAGGACGTGACCGCGCAGTGTGGAAAGGAGGAAGTGACCACTATCTGGAAAGCTGGACGTGACCACTCTCTGGAAAAGCAGAAGTGACAACACTCTGGAAAGCAGGACGCGACTACTTTCTGCAAAGCACGATGTAACCCAAACGAAGCGGTAATAATAACTCGAAGCGGTAATAATAACTCGAAGCGGTAGTAACAACTTGTTACATCGTAGAAAGCAGGTTACAACGCAAATCATTACAACACTAACATCACTACAACACTGACATGACTCAAATACACCAGATAGCTTACAGATACTAA
Organism: Phyllostachys edulis; assembly: GCA_036346405.1. Lineage (NCBI taxonomy): Eukaryota > Viridiplantae > Streptophyta > Magnoliopsida > Poales > Poaceae > Phyllostachys > Phyllostachys edulis. The sequence goes on along the minus strand of CM070556.1, from coordinate 23,511,521 downwards.
GTGGCGCCGGAGGAAGAAGGTCTACTCGGGCAGTTCATGAATACGTGGGAGCAAGGCTTGTGCAGGAGTTGAGGCTTGTTGCAGGAGCAAACTGCCACATCGCCTATGGTGCAAACATGCTTCTGGTCACCTCTCATGTGGCCGCGAACGTACTTGTCCCGCAAGCGGATCTCGAACTTCCTTCTCACGCCATCCATTGTGATAGCTACATGGGATCGGGCCTTGGTAATTTTCTTCTCCATGTAGGCAAGGGTAACCTCCGAGTACTGTTTCCTTTCATCGAAATGCTGCTTGGCCATCATTACCCGATTCACGAAGTAACCGACCGTACGATTCCATGTCTCGTCTACAACAGCGGTGATGGGAAGGGCACGGACCCCTTTCAACACACCGTTGTAGACCTCGGACATGTTGGTTGTCATGATGCCGTACCGAGCACCATAGGTGTCGTGAAGAAGGGACCATTTCTCATAGTCGGGGGCATGCTCGCTCATCCACTCAGCGAACTCGCTGCGGTAAAGGCGCTGGGCGAGAACCTCCACTTGCACGCCGGGTTTCGACCTCAAGCTCCCGCCACACAAAGATCGAACTTGCGCTTCGGTTACAGAGGCGAGCTTCTTGAACTTCTTCATGAGGTCTTTGCTCGAGCGTGTGTGGAAGTTGGCGACTAGATGCCGCATGCACCAACGCAGCGCATGTCGCTCCATTGAACGGTGCCCTACTATCGTTACGCATGGTGCGCAAAGATGCACAACAACCGGCATGACGGTCGGTTATGACGCACACATTCAGCCGATCCTTACAACATGTTGCTTTATGTTGGCTAGAAACCATAGCCAATCGGCGGTGTTCTCATTCTCCACAATTGCAAAAGGCAGCAGGAGCAATTGGTCGCTGCCATCGGCGGCAATAGCGGTGAGAATGGTGCCCTTGTACTTCCCAAGAAAGAAAGTACCGTCCATACTCGGGACGGGACGGCGGTGGTGGAAGCCTCGATTGCCGCCAAAAGCCCGAAGACTCGATCAAGGATTAGGGAATTTGGGTTGTTCGGCAGTCGGGCCTGTCGTCCCTATTGACGATGTCCCGGATTAGCATCCGCAATTTGCTTCAAAGATGCGGGAACTAGGTAAATGCGCCTCCTTGTAGGTACCGTACAACCCTTCAAGGACCTTCCGCCGCCGCCGGACCTCATCAGTAGCTAACGGCATACCCTATCAGATTCGCCACGTTAACCATCAGAACCTTCGGTAAGCGGTCAAATCGGCGACAATCGCATGGCTTACGATGCTCGCGATGTAGGCCGAGGTTACATTCCTATGCGTTTGCAATGGCTCTGAAGCTCACATGTGTGATCCGTCACGATCGTGATGCGGAAGGCCGTTCCGCCTGAGGAATCTCTGCGACGGACTTTGCGTGGCAAGAGCTAAAACGCACTTAACTATGTAGGTGTCAGGATTAGACCTGCACATAACAGAAGACATATATTAGTTAGTACGACCAAATGTAGATGGTTGAAGATACATCAAACAACGTTCAAACTCACCTGTACACTCGGTAAGTCCGATTGGTCTTCACCGCTAAACTCACGATAGCTTGCTCGGCGGCTGACCTTGTGTGGGAAATGTTGCCCCCAAGCGGTGGTGTCAGATCGAAGCCCACGACGACTCGTGCTCTGGGCCGTAACAAGGAAGAGGCCGCTGGTAATCCAACCGACTTGGAACATAGTCCGTGTCGGTCGAAACAATGCCACCGACGATCCCGCCTCATCGCTTCGCCGTCCTCTTTGGATTGCGAGTCGGTTGTCCTCATCTTCGATGGCGGTGCCCTCGGACATGACACCGATAATCTCGTGACAATCAACACGAGCATCACGCCATCTATCATTGGGTTGGAAACTACGGAATCTCCATCAAGCGGAGCATCTGCGTAACGACGTCGGGCGCTCTCGAAACCTCTCCGTCGTCAACAAACCAAAGAGGGGACAAGAGCGTCGCTAGCTCATGAGCGGCGCCCCGGAGGATTGAGCAGATAAACAAAATGGGCGTACACCATGGGTCGTCCATAGATCGAGTGTGAGGATTGCTAACGATCTCCATGTACTCTGCCCACATGGCTTCGCTGTCACCTTCGCCAGCCCCACAACATCTGCCGTGTGGTGGGACCATGGTGGCGATGACCGCCTATTACTATCTTGTTCCTAGCGATGTGCCTATCAAACAAGCGCCAATGCACCGTCAGAGCTCCAAAGAAATCAACGCGTGCGGGTTGGGAACGTTTAGCAAAGCGCTACCGGCGGTGGACAAATCAACTCCGTCTGGACCGGCGCGACGTTACCATGGAACACATACAAGGTTCCATTTACGACAAAAAAATAAGACAATATTTCAACGAACACACAAAGATAAGAACCATACGTGCGTTCTTTGAAATGAACTTACCGTTCTGACGTTATCAACTCTTAACCTCGGATACTAAGATCGCAAATTGAAACATGCATCGCATTAGTAACGACTAACGAATTCAAACAAAGGACAAGAAAAATGTTAGTTACGGAGAGGAGGCACCTCGAAAGAGGGAGAGATTCCCGAGAGGAACGACGGCGAGTGTGTGGCCGCCCGCTTAAATAGGCGTGAGGGGGGTCCCTACGGCGCTGGCGGAGAAGCGGTCCGTCATCAGGCTGGTGGAGGGCGGCTTTGCACAAATGACAAGACCACATGGGGCAGCTTTGCGCGATGATAAGACCAAAGGAGACAGCTTTGCGCGCAAAGGACAAGACCACACGGGCGCTTTTGCACAATGACAAGACCACACAGGCGGCTTTGCAAAGTGACAAGACCACACAGGCGGCTTTGCGCGATGATAAGACCAAAAGAGACACCTTTCTTGCTAAAGTGACAAGACCACACGGGCGCCTTTGCGCAAAGGACAAGACCACCGCAGGCGCTTTTATGCGCGATGATAAGACCAAAGGAGACGACTTTGCGAATGACAAGACCACACGGGCAGCTTTGCACGGTGACAAGACCACACGGGCGACTTTGCGTAGTGATAAGACCAAAGGAGACGACTTTGCGCGATGACAAGACCACACGGCGGCTTTGCGCGATGATAAGACCAAAGGAGACGGCTTTGTCTTTGTGACAAGACCACACGGGCAGCTTTGCGGTGACAAGACCACACGGGCAGCTTTGCACGGTGACAAGACCACACAGGCGACTTTGCGCGATGATAAGACCAAAGGAGCGACTTTGCGGTGACAAGACCACACGGGCGACTTTGCGCGATGATAAGACCAAAGGAGACGACTTTCTTGCCAGGACAAGACCACACGGGTAGCTTTGCGCGGTGACAAGACCACACGGGCAGCTTTTATGCGATGATAAGACCAAAGGAGACAGCTTTATACTGTGACAAGACCACACGAGGCGGCTTTATGCGATGACAAGACCACGGGACAGCTTTTTTGCGATGATAAGACAGACCAAAGGAGACAGCTTTGCACAGTGACAAGACCACGCGGGGTAGCTTTGCACAGTGAAAAGACCAGATGGACATGACAACAATGTACCTCCTCAGCTTTTCAGAACTAGACATGAAATTAACCACACCATGCCAACCATGGGGCTTATAAAAGGGGGTTGAACCAAACCCAACACTACACAACACTACACAATAGATACCCAGCTATGGACTCTTCGGCAAACTTCTACGCAAGGATGTTGAAGAAGCAAAATTGGCTTAAACAGAAGAGGAAACAGCTACAATACCCAGATAAATCAATGAAACATGCTCCAGTACCACCACGTTTTCTGATCCCAAAATGTGTGTGTGGCGAACCAGCAGAGATCATTCAGTCCACACACCCAGCCACCGCAGCCCGGGCGTACTACATGTGCGGGCACCACCTCGTAACCATTTCTTTCGCACGCATTGATTTTCGTCAACGTTGAATTCCTTAAAGTTTTAACTTATCCCCACGAAATGGCAGCCAGAGATGCGCTGCCACTTCTTCCGATGGATCGGCGGCGGAGATGTACGACAGGGCATTCATCTAGCAGAAGTATATCTTTGAACTACTCGGTGCGGGCGAGAACTTCGTCGCGGTGGAAACCTTACGTCTCGGACCTGTTGAGGGCGCATCAAGGAGCCTACTAGTCGCCCGGCGTAATCCATATCGGCAGCGTGAGTTATGAAGAATTTACATCCTTATTACGTTTTTCACTTACATCATACAATCACGGGACATGGGCGACTTCGACATACCGGCCCGGCGTGGGCGATCCGCGACAAGGGCAAGGAAAGGCTCATGTGGTTGAGCGACGCCACAGCGTGTCTGGTTGCCGGGCGTACTCGTATCACGACGTGAGTTCTGAAGAATTTACATCATTCTTACGATTTTCACTATCGGCCCACTAACATCATGGAATCGCGGGACATGGGCGACTTCGACATACCGGCCCGGCGTGGCGATCTGCGACAAGGGCAAGGAGAGGCTCATGCGGGTGAGCCCGGCCGCCCTGATGTATCCGGTCGTCCGGCGTAATCCGTGTCGATGGCGTGAGTTATGAAGAATTTACATCATTCTTCCGATTTCCACTATCGATGAACTTACATCATAAAATCGCAGGACATGGATGACCCGACATACCCGGCCAGCGTGGACACTCCGCGATAAGGGGAAAGGAAGGCCGATGAGGAGTTCAACGCCGAGCTAGCAAGGAAGGAAAAATGGCCCGGTCCACGATGAGGTCGGTCATTACGTAGTAGTCCCCGTCCTACCCCATGTATTTTACTATCCCTAAAGACATGTGTACTTATATGGTGCGGATGCTTGTGTCGCATGATGTATCGTAGTAGTAGCGGCGATGACTAAAGTAATTAAGCCGGACCATCATGCCATGTCACTCGTGTAGCGATGCTACATCCGTATACTCTAATGTAGTTCTTGTTAGTGTCTCCGCTAAACCTATATTGCAAGTATGTCTCTTCTAGTGAAATCCCATAAAGAACCATTCGCACCGACTTCATCGAGGAGAGACTCCATGTTTTCGGACATCTTCATCATCACAGCGACCGTTCTCAACCCTCCAATCACATTACGTATAAGCTTCATAAAGTACCTCATCATTTGCTGCCTATATATATGCTCAAACGACTTCATCATGGAACACTCCAATAGTCCCGATACCTTTTTATATATGCGATAAAGCGTGATTTAAACCACGATTTGGGATAAAAAAACCCTACTCCTTGCCCTTATTTCTTAATGAAAGTTATTTTTATAAATATCATCACAAGCATATTCTTTTTAAATCAAATATAATGAAATAGTATTTAAAATTTAAAATTTTCAATTTTTTCGTTTATTTTTTAAAAATATAATGAATTTAGCCACATGGCATTGGGAGGGGGACTGCTGCGCGCCGGGCGGGCAGGTGCGCCTTACCGGGGCGGGCAGTCCCTACCACGCCAGGGTCGCTGCCCCCCCCTGTCATGCGGTAGGAGCCTTGTTTTGAGGCCATTTTTGCTAATAATGGGGAATGAGGGCTATTTTCAAAGTGTCGCAGCTCTGAGGCTAGAAACGATAAAATTTCTCCTCCTCCCTACCCAGTCCATGGCAACAAGAGAAATTGAAGCGGCCACTCACATCACATTCACACCTAGTGCATGCATGCTAGCAACTATGGGCACTGATCACCACACTCTACACGCATCTTTGTTGGAAATAATCCAAACTTGGCAGGTAATTGGCCGAGTCTCGTGGCACAGTATGTGTGGGCGTAATGCCCTGTTATCTCGGTTCGTGGATCATGAATCTGCACGATTCCGGAATCCCAGCGTAGTTAGTTTCAGAGTAAACGTTGTTCTATGGTTTTCAGTTGTCGCTTTGTAAGTTGATGAGGGTCAGCTTCGTATTGTTGTCTTTTCTTGAGTTGATTGCAATAGAGAAAATCGCCCTAAGCGAGATTAGTGTAGTACTTGTGTGCCTTTGTATTCCTAATCTCTTTCTGTTCTTGTGTGTGTGATCTGGGATCACTACCCACACGTGGTATCGAGCTGAACACACAAGAACATGCGAGAAGGAGATGGTGCGGCGGCTCAGTGACAAGGCGCCATTGCATCGCCGGTCATGGAAGGGCGGCGGCCAGGGAGGGCTCCATTTCTCTGCAGTATCCCATGCTTTCCGCAACAACTACACAGCTTGGGCCATCAAGATGAGGGTCTATATGGAGGCGCAAGGCATCTGGGACGCCGTCGATCCCGCGGCCAGTGTGGTCGTGGAATTCAGGAGGGATAAAATGGCGTTGGCGGCCATTTATCGAGGATTCTGAGGATCTTGCTCTTTGTTGGTTCTTTGAGAAGAGGACGGCGAAGGAAGCATGAGACACTCTAAGAACCATTCATCTTGGGGCGGACCGAGTGAAGAAAGCAAGAGTACAAACTCTGAAAACTGAGTTTGATTCTCTTCGGATGAAAGACAACGAGAATATCGACCATTTCGGTATGAAACTCATTTCTGTCCTTAACAAGATCCGGTCTCTTGGTGAAAAGATGGAGGAGGCGTATGTTGTGAGCAAGCTACTTTGGGCGGTGCCGGGAAAGTTCTTGCAGGTCGTCTCGACGATCGAGCAGTTCGGAGACATAGACAACATGTCTCTAGAAGAAGCTCTTGGGCGTCTCAAGGCCCATGAGGAACGCATCAACATTCTTAATGATGTTGGTGGCTCGCATCTCCTACTCACTCATGAAGAGTGGACGGCGAAGATGAAGAAAGGAGGAAGTGAATCCTCCTCGGATGCCAAGGTGTGCGACGGGAACAACGGCTCTGGCCGTGGCCACGGCTGGGGATGCGGTCGTGGGTGCGGCAACAACAAGGGAGGCCACCGTGGCAATGCATCTCACCAGGAGGGTGAGGGAAGTCGTGGTCCTTCTGGCGGACGCGACAAAAGCAAAATTAAATGTTACAACTGTGACATTTACGGCCATTATGCCTCCGAGAGTGCATAAGCCCCGCCGCATAGCCGTGAGGAAGCAAATCTCACGCATGCAGGGAGGATGGCGGCATTCTTGATGGCCATCTCGTGCGGAGAGTGCACAAACCGGTCTTGTTGAATGAAGATGATGCTGCACCGGATTTGGTTACTGGCTGCACCGAATCAAGTATATGGTATCTTGACAATGGGGCAAGTAACCACATGACCGGCGAGAAGAACAAGTTTAGCGAACTTGATGAGAGCATCACTGGACAAGTGCATTTCGGTGATGGCTCCACTGTCCAGATAAGGGGAAAAGGATTAGTTCTTCTTAAGTGCAAGAACGGCGAGCAACGTCTATTGCATGAGGTATATTTTATCCCAAGCCTGCGAAGTAATATCATAAGTCTTGGTCAGTTAACTGAGGAAGGGAGCAAAATAGTGCTGCACGGCAATCTGTTGTGGGTCTATGATAGGAGTGGTGTGTTGCTGATCAAGGTGGAGCACTCATGCAACCAGCTATACAAGATATCACTCGAAACTTGCAAACCCATTTGCCTGGCGGCAAGTCTTGTTGATATGACCTGGTTGTGGCATGCGCGACTTGGACACCTCAACCTCCAAGCGCTCAAGTCCATGGCTGAGAAGGAGATGGCATACGGTTTGCCAAAGATAGAGCACCCAACAGGTGTGTGATGGTGCATGATTACCAAAACAAACTAGGCACCCTTCCCTACTCGGACAATGTCCGTGCGATTAAGAACTTGGGCCGGTACACACCGACATTTGTGGTCCAATCACGCATAAGCGAGCGCGAGGTAACAAGTACTTCCTCTTTGTTGGTTGATGACTTTAGCGAGGATGATGTGGATACATGTGTTGAAGCTCAAAAGTGATGCATTAGCTGCATTCAAAAGGTTCAAAACACTGGTGGAGAATCAGAGTGAGAACAAGCTAAAGGTGTTGAGGACAGACCGAGGTGGAGAGTTTCTGTCTGAAGCTTTCACAACCCTGTGTCATGAAGATGACGTTGCAAGGCACTTGACTGACACCATATGAAGCATGGTATGGTAAGAAGCCAAACTTGGAACATGTGAGGGTTTTTGGATGTGTTGGACATGTCAAAATTCCAAGTGCACATACAAAGAAACTTGATGATCGAAGCAGGTTAATGGTGCACTTAGGAGTTGAGGAAGGTAGCAAGGCCTATCGCATGTATGACCCGGCCTCAGGCAAACTGCACGTGAGCCGGGATGTCCTGTTTGAGGAACAAAGGAGATGGGATTGGGGCATAGAAGCGAACTAGGACAAGCAGGGGTGGTTTAACTTCACAATTGTTGATGTTGCGAGGCGAAGGTGTATTGGTGCGATAAGCGAAGCGAAGAGGTCTCACCGGTATGATTTACCATCTGGTGGGGTCACTCCATCAGAGAGCCCAATCTGCAAGAATCGGAGGCGCCGCAGTGTCACCTGCGATAAATCACGTCCTCGTCATCGCGCTTGGTGTCACGACTATCGGAACCAGGATCCTTGATGCAGCCACTGACACGGGGTGGTACCGGTGTTATATCCTACTCCCCAACCACTCTCAGCTCTACCTCAAGTGAAGAAACACCAAAGCGGAGTCGTTCACTGCTTGACATCTACGTAGAGACAGAAGAAATCCAAGTTGAACCAGAGGAGTTGTATCTTACGGTTCTTTGAGAAGCCGCCGTCCTCTACCGAGAGGCAAAGCGATGAGAGGAGTGGAGAAGCGCAATCTGACGAAATCACTACCATAGAGAAGAACAAGACTTGGTCCCTGACCGAGCTGCCGAGTGGGCACAAACCCGTTGGAGTTAAATGGGTCTTCAAACTGAAGAAAGATCCTGATGGCAATGTGATTAAGCACAAGGCTAGACTTGTTGCAAAGGGGTACATTCAACAAAAGGGCATTGATTATGACGAGGTGTTTGCACCTGTGACAAGAATGGAAACGGTGAGACTGTTACTTGCTTTTGTAGCTCAGCATGGATGGATGGTGCATCACTTAGATGTGTTGTCAGCGTTTTTGAACGGTGATTTAAAGGAGGAAGTTTATGTATGCCAGCCAGAAGGGTTTGTTGTGAAGAACCAGGAGCATATGGTGTACAGATTGACCAAAGCCTTATACGGGCTACGACAAGCTCCAAGAGCATGGAACATTCAGCTGGATAACAGTCTAAAGGGACTGGGGTTCAATCGATGCCCGCAAGAACAAGCTGTGTACAAGAGAAGCTCAGGAGCTGAGACACTGGTGATCGGTGTTTATGTTGATGACTTGATCGTCACAGGCACCAGTGCAAAAGAAATAGAAAAATTCAAGCGGCAAATGATGAGTGAGTTTGAAATGAGTGATCTTGGATCATTGTCATTTTACCTCGACATCGAGGTGGAGCAGAAGGGCAATAGCATCACCTTGAAGCAATCTGCATATGCCAAGAAGATCCTCCAGCAAGCTGGGATGAGTGACTGCAACCCCTCCAAATATCCCATGGAGCCAAAGTTAAAGCTTGACAAAGATGAAGGAGGAGAAGAAGTGAATCCTACAGATTTCAGAAGTACTGTAGGGAGCTTGAGGTATTTACTTCATACACGTCCTAATCTAGCTTATGTAGTTGGAATAGTAAGTAGGTACATGGAGAATCCAAAGTGTTCTCATTTGCATGCAGTCAAGCAAATACTGAGATATGTGAAAGGGACACTTACTTATGGTTTGGTGTATATGAGAAGCAAGGAAGAGAAGCTAGTGGGCTATAGTGATAGCAACCTTGCTGGTGATCAGGATGACAGAAAAAGCACTAGTGGAGCGGTGTTCAATTTCTGTGGAAATGTGATGACATGGTCTTCACATAAACAGAAGAGTGTTGCACTTTCCTCTTGTGAAGCAGAGTTCATGGCTGCCACTACAGCAGCGTGTCAAGGAATATGGTTGAGAAGCTTGTTGTGTGAAATCACAGGTTCAAGCCCGGAACCATTCAAGCTTTATGTGGACAACAAGTCAGCTATTGCTTTGATGAAAAATCCAGTTTTTCACGGGAGAAGCAAACATATAGACACAAGATATCATTTCATTCGTGAATGTGTTGAAGAGGGGATGATCATTGTTGAACATGTCAGCACTGATGAGCAACATGCTGATATTCTAACCAAAGCACTCGGAAGAATCAAGTTTACCGAGATGAGAGAACTGCTGGGCGTCAGGGATGTCGAACACAGAAGTCAGGATTAGGGGGTGATGTTGGAAATAATCTGGACTTGGCAGGTAATTGGCCGAGTCTCGTGGCACAGTATGCATGGGCGTAATGCCCTGTTATCTCGGTTCGTGGATCGTGGATCGTGAATCTGCACGATTCCGGAATCCCAGCGTAGTTAGTTTCAGAGTAAACGTTGTTCTATGGTTTTCAGTTGTCGCTTTGTAAGTTCAGTAGGCTGTAGCTCGTATTGTTGTCTTTTCTTTAGAGTTCAGTGCAATAGTGAAAATCTGCCCCAACTAAGAGTCCGTGTAGTACTTGTGTGCCTTTGTATTCCTAATCTCTTTCTGTTCTTATGTGTGTGATCTGGGAGCACTACCCACAATCTTCCCTCCGCCTCCTCGTCCATGCGGCGGCAGCAGCGTTGGCATCAACGACAGAGGCGAAGATGGCGACGACCTACTACAACAAGATGTGCCCGCAGGCGGAGTGGATCATTGCGGACATCATCACGTAGAAGCGGATCTCCAACCCGACCACGGCAGCGGGGGTCCTCCACCCCTCTTCCATGACTGCTTCATCAGCGACTGCGACGCGTCGGTCCTGGTGGTGTCCAATGCGTTCGCGCACTCCGAGCCTCCGAACACGACGCCGAGGCCAACTAGTCCCTCCCGGGGGACGCTTTCGAGGCCGTGGTGCGTGCCAAGACGGTGCTCGAGCTCGAGTGCCCTAGCGTCATTTCCTGCGCCGACCTCCTCGCCATCGCCGCCCGTGACCTCGTCACCATGACCGGGGGGGGGGACCGTTCTACCCGCTTCGCCTTGGCCGCAAGGACATGCTCTCCTCCTCTCCGACTGCGCCCGACGCCGAGCTCCCACACGCCAACCTCACCGTCTCCCACGTCATCACCATGTTCGCCGCCAAGGGCTTCATAGGGCAGGATCTCATCGCGCTCTCCGGCGCCCACACGCTCGGCATCACCCACTGCAAGGAGTTCGCCGACCGCATCTACAACTGCCGCAGGAAGAAGGGCGGCAGTGTTGGAAATATGCTCTAGAGGTAATCATAGAGATGATTATATTTCATTATGTTTATAATATTGGATAATATGTTATCCTGTTCCTTAAATGAATAATTGCTTATGAAGATTAACAAGTATGTGACTTGTTGGTGAAATTCTTAACTTATATGATGTCGTTCTAAATGTATCACTGGTCGGATATCAATGGTCGGAACACCAGTGACTCTATCGACCAACACATTGTATTAATTTATGACCATGTTTCGCCAGTCATGGGTATAGGGATATCGAATCAATAATGTGAACACATGTTAGAGAACATGGGGTTGGATTGACCCACCTTGAGACACTATTGAGATTGTTATGATTATATGTGTCGTTAGTTGGTCTCAAGCAATGATGATGTATAATCCTTAGACCTGAGATCAGCATGATTTTCTACATGTGTAATAGCACTCTTAGGGGTTATCAATCGCTACTCGTAACTAGGTAGCTATAAAGGTAGCTTTCGGGTATGCTATGAAACATACGGAGGAATGTGACTGGTCGGATATGGGATTTGCCCCTCCTAACATAACAGGAGAGATGTCTCTAGGCCCCTCGTTGTGGTTGGATAAAGAAAGTGCATGACCATTGCACTAGTGGTTGAAGTGTTCGACCACGTGAAGTTATCCGACACTCGATTGAGAAAGTATTGAACAGTCTATGGATGACACATCTCACCTAGAGTTCAACCAGACATCGTGAGACAAAGGGAGAATACACGAGTAGGACGCTTAGATTCGATCGATTCTGGTAGTCGTATGGAATCTGAGCTGGTCGTAGACTAGTCGAACGTAATCACAGAGTTGTCGAAACCTGGTCGTAAGGAGTTACAAACTGGTCGTGACCAAATACGAACTGGTCGTAAAGAGATAGGACCTGGTCGTAGATCATATTGCATTAAGGTTTGTCTGATATAATTTGTGTATATTCGGGAATCGTTATATCCTGCTAGGAACCACTAGCAACTTCGTGGTCGGAAAAGGGTTTACGAGTCTGGCCGATTACGCATGAACCTCTGAGGTCACACACTTAACGAGTTGGAACAAACCAAGTATGGATCACGATTAAGTCAAATGTGTTCGGATAGGATCCGTCACGAGCACTATATAATGAGATGCATGAGGCTGTTGGGAGGGTGTGGGTGAACGTAACAGACAAGACACATGAAAGTCGTGAGTTGAGTTGTTCCACCGAAACCCTAGTTGCCATCTTACTGAGAGCTCTGACGTGCAACTTGGTGCTAGCACACCGGCACGCGGTTGTTCCTTCCCTGGACGTATGGATAACATAGAGGCACTACTGCAGTTGTTGTTGCACTTGAGGACGATCGACTACGACCACTACATCGACGAGCTCTTCGTTGGACTAGGCTGCTCCAACTCTTCTTTCGCTGCTCTGCGCGTCTGGTGGTAATGATCTATGATCATCTACTTGCTTAGATTCATAGTTTACATGGTAGAAATTTTTGATTTGTAGCTATCGTAGCCTACCCGTACCCCTACAGGCGACCGCGGCGCGCCCCTGTCGCACGGTCCGTCCATGAACCCGGCCGGCGTACGCCAAGGGCCTGCATGTAGCATCCTGTTTTCCGTGTTTGTAAAGAATTTCAAAGTTTGTTCTTAATTTCAAAATGCAATTCAAAATCCCCCAAAAGTTTTCAAAAAAATTCAAATCCTAAATCCTCTCTTGGGCTCAGCCCTGCCCGACCCCTTTCCCCCGGTCTCGGCCGCATCGAAACACGCCTGCATGGCGCCCTCGCCTCCCTTCTGCATGGCGCAGCTATGCCCTCCCCCGGCTCGCTCCTCCCCCAGACCTTCTCCCCTGTGGCTATAAGAAGCCCAGTGCTCCTCCCTTCTCCCCCTCCCCCACCATTTCTTTTCACCTCCACCGAGAAAAGCCGGAGCCGAGCTCCCTTCTGCCCGAGCGCTGCCAACGTCAAGCCGCCACTCCGGTGAGCCTTTTCTCCAGCCAACCCCATCACCGCACGCCCCCAACCCCCCTCCACTCTTCCCCCACCTCCTTTCTTCTTCTCTCGCCGTAGCTCTTTCTCCTTCGCCCGCCGCCGCCCGCCACTCCGGCCGCCCTAAGCCGCCCAAACCACACCGCTTCCCCATCCTTAGGCGTCGCCGTCTGTGCGTCACCCTCCTCCGTTCCACCGCTCGTCGGCGCTTTGCTGCCTTCGTCTTCATATCGCTTTTGCCCAAGACCGCCGCTCCATAGCGCCTTGATCCCCCGTGCCGGTGTCCCCGTGGCCGCCATCCCCATGGTGTCCCACTCCCGCCTTTGCGCCATGCCGCCCCTCCGTCGCCGGTGGCGAGCTCAAGCCGGGATCACCCGAGAGCCTTCCTCTGTTACCCAAAGTCCACACCACTCCTGTTCATTTGTCATTTAATTAGCAAATCCCTATTTAAGGTTATAGATTGCTTAAATTAGTGATGCTTTAACCACTGCCTGGTCTCTATAGTATGTGGACCCGAGGTGAATCAATGTAGTGCTTGATTTTCGGTTCCTCTGAAACTTTAATGGCGCATGGACCCGGTAGTTAAAACACCAAATCCCTACCTTAAGGGTTGAGCATCGATTACTATCGGATTAGTGCTTAGTTAATTACCGCTTTAACTGCTGATAATCTCTATGACACGAGGGACCAAAGAGAGTTAAGGTAGTAGTTGACTCCGGTTTCTCTGTTGACTCAATGTCAAGTGGGCCCAGTGTACAGTATGCACCTGTGGACCACATGCACAGTGCATGTTGACCTCCGGTCCATGCACTGTACATATGGATCAGGCCACTGTTTAGTAGGCCCCTCATGTTAGTGAAAGATTTTCGCTCTCCCCTTTTTATTTTCTGGTTTTTATTTCAAAACCAAACTTTGGACGTCCCGATCTCCTCCGTTCTAACTCCGATTTAAGTGAAATTTGTTTCTAAATTTGTCTAAATTCAAGATCTTGCTAATGGCAAAGGTTTTGTTTATTTTGGAGTTCACTTGATTTTTCTCTTCTACTTATTTGTTTTTCCGGTCTGTTGTTTCTTTTTTCGGCACGACCGCTTGAGTAGAGTTCGAGAATGCGGAAGGACCTCAGTTTGATCAAGCCCAAGAATATCAAGAACCTCTTGCCTTAGACCCAGGCGAGTCAATACTTTGATCATATTGAACCTATATTTTATGCAAATTTATATTCTTTTAAATAAAAGAAAATTGCATGCTAAATTCATTATGCAAATGTATGTCAAACCCTTAAGGTTGTCAAATACCAACATGATAATTAAATAATTATTATACCATCCTTGAGACTTGAATCATTTAATCCTTTTCACCCTAGATAATTATGTGGTAACTTACTAGCTATAGTCGTACTTAAGCGTCATGCTAGCCTTGCTTAAGTACCGAGGTATTTATTTACCCCAATCATCATCTTTAAAATCCTGAACTTGTTTTGGACAGTCATTATGGGTAAATGACTGTCGTATTTAAGATAATATGGTTTTCCCTTCTCAAAACCCTAATAACTTGCTGTTGCCACATCTATGCGGATGGTATGATGGTGGTGGGTGCTGATGTAGCCCAAAGAATGTTGGTATGTGAAATGGTGGTATGTGGTATGAACCGCCCAGATAACCCCAAGGACTTAATCCTGTGATGACCTCCCAATGTAAAACAGTACAACCACAAGTCTATAATGGTGTCGACCTGTCTAAATAATTTGTATCCATCGGTACGAGTTGCACTAGGTAGATGACCCACGACGCCGTAAGCCTTTGTGGCTACGGGTTAGGGTGCACCGCTTACACATCTGTGTGGGCGTAAGTCATGAAGGCGCAAGAGGGGGTCTGGGTAAGGGTTGACGCAGGTGTGGGAGCGAAACCCTTCTCAGGTGAAACCTTAGCGGGTGTAATAATACCGAGGGATGCTTTGTAAAGGCCTTGTGGTAATCTCCCCTTGATTCACATGTCTAAGGAAATATGTGTATATATCAGAACGATTATCTCTTGTGGGTAAAGTTGTACAATCTTTGCAGAGTATAAACTATCCGAACAGCCGTACCCACGGTCAAGGGCAGGCATGGGAACCTACATGAGTTAGTTCTATTTATAAAACTTTGTGGGTGGGATAAAAAACTTGCCGGGCTGATGTAACCCTGAATTTGGATTTTCCTGGGTGGAAGTACCCCAGTGTTATTAATAGGTGGATGTAACCCCAATCAAAATAAGCATCAGGTAGAGGTAAACTCTACTGTTATAAATATTGCACAATTAATCTCTTTAATAAAATGTGATTTAGTCAAAATGCTAAGTGATAAGAATTTCTATCTATAATAATTAAAAATGTTGCTTTAGCAAATAAAAGAACCCGAGCCATCCTTGATAAAGTCTTGCATGTATAAACATTGCATTGCGTATTGGCTCGCGAGCACAAAAATTGTGCTCACTCTCGCTCTCCCCAAAACCCTTCAAAGCCCTTAGATCAAGGTCATTCTGCATATTACGAGGATCCAGACGTTGAAGGCCAGGGAGCTGATGAAGAGTAGTTTAGTCTGTAGTTGTTTTAGTCTTGCCCCAGTCTTGCTGACTTAGTTGGTACCCGTGTACTACCAATATTACCCAAGTCTTTGGATAATATCAGTCGTACATTGGTTTCCCCAGCCGCTTGTCTGTAGTGAGATGTGCTCTACCCCTTTTGCTTCCGCTACTGCTTCTGTAGTTTTTGTAATGTAATCATTTGGCATTGTTCGGCCCTACTATAAAACTTGACCCGATGCGGTCTATGTAAACTCTGATATTGTTTAACTAATGCATGGTTTAGTCTACGATATGTATGAAATGATTCAGTGATGTATTCTGTGAGCGCTATTTACTGATCCGGGGAATAGCGTAGTATTGTTCACAGTGGATTCTGGATTGTGAAAATTTCTCAAAAAAATTACTACATGTAGTGGAGAATTTTTTTTAAAGTAATACTCTTTTAATAACGAATTATAAAAATAAATAGTCTTTTTTTTTTTACAAAAACAAGCCAAATGACGATAGGGCCAAATCGCTATTTGAAATGGCAACAGTAGCCCTGTAACCTACCTAATAGGCATTCAATGACCCTGTTGCCGGTTCGAGTTCCTGTCGTCATTTCAATTAACAATTAGTCTAGAATTATAGGCAAATCGCCATTTGGAATGACGCTAGGAACCCACACCCCTCTGTCGAATGGCAACAAGGGACACTATAAAATCCGCAAAAAAAATGCCTGAAACTCACTTTAATTCAGAGAAAAAAGAAAGATGGAGGGAAGGGAGAGGAGGTGAGGGGGAGTGACCTAGCGAAGTGCTGCCAGTTCATAACGGAGGAGGGGATAGAGGGAGGAACAGATCCGGTCACCCACCTTGCAGGTAAATGTTCTTGTAACTTTGAATCTAAATTTGAAACCAAGGGTTAGCAAATAAAACTAGCGACATAGAGTTGAATGGATTAGATAGTTTTAGATGTATGGATATGTAGTGTAGTTTGCTGTAATACATCATTTTAGATATGTATAGTTTAGTTTATCGTATAGATGTTATTTATGGTGCAGTACGTGAATGGTTTAGAAAGTTCTAGATGCATTGTTATGCAGTGTATTATCTTGCAGTTCGTCCTTTTAGGTATTTATAGTTTAGTTTCGGATATGTCGTTAATCGTGTAGAATTTTTATTGGTGCAATAATTGAATTAATTAGATAGTTTTAGATGTATTGCTATGTGGTGTAATGGCGTGTAGTACATCATTTTAGTTGCGTGTAGTTTTGTTTCAGATATGTCGTTAATTTTTTTTGTGGTGCCGCTAATTGCAAAGTTAGTTTGTGGTATGCTTCTTATTACTTTTTGTCTATGTTTCATATTATTAATAATGTAAGAATTAAATTTTCGGTATGGCCTTTCAGAGGAGATCTTTGCTTGTGATGGCCTATGAGTTGCTTGACTCGGCCATTGACGCAGGTCACCGTAGCTGCCTTAGTACCATCCACCCCAGCCTGGTGAGGCAACCATTGAGCTTGGCGCGTTGCGGCTACGTCCCAGGTACGTGTACTTGTGACCTTCGTGTACTCAATTTCTGTCCGACTTGTGTAGGTAGACTCACGTATGTTGTTGATCCTTTCGACGCAGGTTGAGAGCGGTAAGCCTGCTTCTGCTAGCGAGGATGGTGGATGTGACATGGGAGGACGACTAGGATGTTTGTACGTCGAGGCGGTTCCCGTACAACTGGTGCCGCCTTTTGGCGCTGGTTGATTGTTGGAGGCCAGAGACGCACACGTTCCACCTTTTGTGCAGAGAGATGGCGCCTACGCTTCAGGATATGGGCTTCCTGACCGGTTGGTCGTGCACGGGCTCCCCTAGCGGCATACGACGTGGTGGACAGACCTCATCACGAGGTTCCAGGGGATGCTGCCGCCCAACGGCGGGTACAAGGAGTCCACTAGTATGCAGGGGCCGACACTAAAGTGGCTTTGCCAATTCTACGTAAGTATCTATAACTCTTATATTTCCGCTTCAATTGTTTTGTTCAACTTACTAATGAGTCATTATATTCTTGCAGCCGCAACATATGACATAGGACGCACCCAACTACACAGTGAGGAGGCACTTCATGGCCTACTTGTTGTGACTGTTCGGGTGGGTCATGTTATGCGGGTCCCACGGCGACAATGTTGACAAGCACATGATCTGCTACGCACGGGAGTTGGCGGACATAAAGCAGGAAGAGATCTAGTCGTACGCCTAGGGCCCGGCGGTGCTATGTGTGACATATTGCGTCCTGTGTGACACATGCTAGAGGTTCGGGATATCTCCATCCTCTTCGGATGCCTGCTCCTTCTTCAGCTATGGTCATTTGAGCGTTTCAAGATCAGGCGACCACAGCTCGACCTCAGAGCCTACACCATCACCATGTACGCTGCCGCCGTCGACGCGGATGGCCTGACCATGGGTATGGTGTGGTGTCATCGACGGGTAAGTTTTTTTGAACCCTTAGTCCGTTTCGTAATGTGCTTTAATTGCATGTGCTCAGGTTTTATTGTTCTATTCCACAAGTCAAGTCCACACTGATCACTACGCACGTGTTCTACCCGAACTATGTTGCGATGTTTAACTAATTAACAGATGACCATGTCATCTGTACACTGTACACACCTGAGAGGGTGCACACGCGCGCACCCCAAGGCTTGTCGAGCTTGTGCCAGCGGGACTCCACGTACTAGCTCACGCGGCGTCATTTGGTGCATGATGTCTTCATGGAGGAGGACCACATGCACTGGGTGATGCGGTAGTTTGGACTATGACAACAGGTCCCAGTGCCCTAGGAGAGCTGTTGCCGCCGAACGTCCATGGGTAAGTTAACATTTAATTTTGTCGTAGCCTTTGCCTTGTGTACTTACAAATTTTTCGTTTTGCTTTCTACAGGTACACCAGGAAGAGAGTATTTGGTAGCACTTCTTGGGCTAACAAGATGGTCCCTTGGGTGACGCAGTAGCTCCATGCCTCAGAGGACGTATGAAGAATCTAGACATGTCATTATGTGTTAATGGAGTATTTTGATAATTAATGATAATCGTCATGTGGACTAATATTTCCATGAGTTGATGAAATATGTTAAGTGACATGATGATGAAGGCAATTAATGTCTCATTGTGTTGGAGGTCATCAAATCAAGTGAGTGGCGTCATGTGTTGATGCTCAAGTCAAGAACCTGATCTTGGAGAAAAGATGTGGATTATCATCCTAAAAGCTCTAAGGGATCGCACAAGGAAAATGTATATCTAGCATAGACTAAGGATATATTTCTTAGTCATTTTATCGGTCTCAATGTTTGGTGTGGAGACCGGATTGCTAGTATAGATTGTCATTGTCGGGACCCAAAAATACAATTCTGGACACTCTGTGTATAATGCACTAGTCCAGGATCAAGCTAGTGCACACAGTGTCAACATAGGTGAATATCGATCCACATAAGCGATTAATAACATAAACGAGTAATTTGATTAACAAATAAGGGTTTTGACCTTATGGTCGAGTTTACAATTATTAAGCCACGTAGGCTGACAAAGAAAATAAATAGCAGCGGAAATAGAAACGGCAGCGGCATCCCATCAATTCACCACAAGCAACCGACTGGGATCATGACCCTACGATCAAGCAGCTTCGATGAACTCCTCCTTGAAAGCAGGTGTAACATCCCAAATGTATAATTAGGGTTATTCAAGCATAATTATATGTGTAGAAATTAAAACTTTTTCTCACATCTTGAAAAACCCTAAAATCTCATGTGATTCTTGTCCAAGAGTTGTGTAATCCAAAACACAAAGCTCTTGTTGACCAAAAGTCAAATTCATATTCCATCCATCTTAAATCTTGTGCCAATCAATTGGAAATATTTTCCTTGGTCCAAAAACTGATGTGGGACCCCTTTGAAAAATATCATGAGTTATAACACTTGTTGATAATTTTTGGAGGAAAAACAATCCTTTAAACAACCTTCATGAATTTCCTGAGAAAAATGCAGTGCATAATAACCTCTGAAAATTTTATGCAAGGTTAAGCTCATTGTCGACAAGCTCCTGCAAAAATTTCATGAATTTTGGAGTTGTAATGCTATCCCAAACAATTCATTAAGTCTCATTTGTTAGAAACTAAATTTAAAAGCCTACTTGTTCCTTGGGCTAGCCATGTTCAAGTGGTCCGGCCCAACCATGTCTGCACCTCAACAGACCTCATCCCCCCTTGATCAGTCGTGGTGTTGGATCTACATCCGCCACGACCTCCTCTCAGTCAACACTGCAAGGACCTCCCAACCTTGTCTGGTCATAGCCCTTGGATTAACATCCAGCCGCCTCGACCTCCCCTCGCTATCAAACCTCAAAACCACCTTCCACCTTGTTGAGGTCTTGGCCCTTGGATTCAAGATCCACGGCCCCGACCTCCCTCCTTGTTAAGCTAAGCAAACATCCCACCTACATGAGGTCACACCGTTGGATCAAAGATCCACGGTCATGACCTCCCGTGTGTCAAACCTCAAAGTCTACATCCCACCTTGATGAGGTCACGACCATTGGATCAAAATCCATGGTCACGACCTCCTCCTCTCAATCTAACTAACAGACCGCCCTTTTAGCATGTTGTTGAGGTCGTGAGCCGCTGGATTGAGATCCAAAGGCCACGACCTCCTCTGGCTTTATCACGGCAAGGTCCTCCGCCTTGGTGAGGTCGTAGCCCTTAGATCTAAATCTAAAGGCCATGACCTCCCTTGTGCGGCGCAAGCTCGGGACCTCCACCTCTTTTGATCGTAGCCCTTAGATCTAAATCTAAAGGTCCTGACCTCCCTTGCCTGTTGCGCATCATATCAGACCTCCGGTCATTGTGTGCCCTTGGATTTAAATCCAAAGGCCATGACCTCCCTCATGTCTTTTTGATCGCGTGCGTTAAGTCCTCATTTGGAGGTCCGCACTGTTGGATGGAGATCAACGCTTTGGACCTTCCGTCCCTTTTCCTCACGTCGTTTTCTCGATTAAGAAATCGGAGGGCCACGACCTCCCACCTTGATCGTGTGGCTGGGACCTCCTCCCAGCCACTTAAAACATAACGGTTCAAAAATTGGATCCGATGGTTAGGACCTCTCCCAGGTCTTATCCAACGGTCACCAAGACCTCCCCTGTTCTTCTCCTTCCTCTGGCGCGCATGCGAGCTCTGAGCAGTGCATTAATGCATGTCTGACCTTGGGGTACATTATATGACTCTTTCTTGACCGCATTTAGATCTGGTCGACTTTCCGCCTCTTTGGTCAGCTCAGCACTGTCACCTTGTCAACCTTTATGTCTTGTCCACCCCATGGACCAACCCGTGGGCTAAGCTCACCATGGAGCTTAGCCCCAGCTCATAACCTTCACCTCAGTCTATAAGTCACCCCTGGGAATCCTCCCTTGGCTTCCTTTGCACACAATTGACCTCAGCCTTGCACTTGTGCGTGGCTGAGCTCCTCATCCCCAAACTCACCTCCCATCTTGGCTGCCATTGTTGATGTCCTTGGAGCTCCTCAGTGAGACAAGGGTTCTAGTGGCTCCTCCTTCAAACCTTGCTCACTTTTGCTCTCGAAAACCTCTTGGAAGTTAACCCTAACTTGAATTGTTTGGGCATTTTTCAGAGGTGGACAAAGTCGAGCTTGGAGCTGGTGCCTTGGGCTGTGAAGCTTCACTGCCTTCCCCAACTCCGGTCATCACCTCCACGACCTCCCCAGCACCTTAGGACCTCCAGGTACACCTCCTGTTAGTCCTTTAGATGCTGGCACCCGCTTGAATGCATGTTGCGGAGCTTAAGTTTTGGCACACGCTTGATTGTCGCATGAGCTCCATTTTGCATTTTCGTATTTTGGCCGTCGGGTTGTGTTTGTCCTCTCGGCTCGCCGGCAATTAAAACCGTCGTCGCCGTCGAGAATGAGTCCATGGTGTGCGCAACACTATTGCGCACACAGGGATGTCCTTAGTTCTCATGGCGAGGTCTACATCGCCGGCGATTACCAAATCTTTGAGCTCGGGTCTTTGTCGGACACGCGGCACCGTTGTCGTTTTAGGGACGAGATTTGCCGTGTTTAATGCGGTCATCAATTGCTCAATCTTGCAATCATTGGTTGGGTCTTGGTGTTCTTAAATCCACCATTTTTGTGCTTGATTAAGACCTCCAGCGGACCTCCTTGTGTCATGGCGCATTAACCTCTTGTCCAAGCTGCGTGCGTGCGCAAGCACGTGGTTGTGAGCTCGACGGGCGTCACCTCCTCCAAGAAATCTGGGCGCCCAAGACCTCCCTTGCATAATCGTGGCCGTGGACCTCCCTAGAGGTCTGTGATGTTAGATCTATCGCTTAGGACCTCCTCGAGGTCATCTCACCGTTGAGGACCTCCCTTTAGATCTGGTCCGTTCCGGACCTCCTTTACGTGTTGTGGTCCGTTGGATCTCCCATCTACGGCCACGACCTCCCCCTCACCTCGCGCATGTGAGTTGCTAAGAGGTCGGGACCTCTGGACTTCACGTCTTGGCGTGTGTGATGTTCTCTGGGAGGTCTTGAGCCGTTGGATCTGAGATCGTGGCTCCGTCCTCCCATACCCTTGTGAGTTTTAGAAATTCGGTGAAGTCTTAGTTATAGATGAAATAAGGTATAGACTTTAGAATTTCATATCTTCTTCGTTTTAAATCCTTTTGAGGTCATTCAAATTGTGTTAGCTCTGTCTTGAACTTAACTTTAATCCAAAAATGATTGTAAGTTGAGTTCAGCTCAGAGCACTGATTAGCCACTAGGTTTTAAAACTCCTTTGAATATACACTCAAAATTTATGTTTAACTTGTAAAACCCATAACTAATGCTCTGTAGGTTATTTGTGAGTAAACCCAATTTTGTTAGCTTCCTCTAATAATGAACTCACTGTGAGAATTAGTTACGAGCATGTTCTGTTATAGAAATGAGGACTTGTGCATTATAATTTTGTTCAAGTTCTTGTTTTTGAAAAATTATAGAAAGTGCATAATAGCTCCAAATGAGATGAACTCAATTGTGTTATTCATCTCATGAGGTGCTGGTTTTACAATAAAAATCTCAGCCTCACCACTTTTCTAGAAAATGTTGCCTCACAATTAAATTAGTGAATAGTGCGGTTTGGTAATTTTTAGAAATTTGAGCAGAATTGTTTTGCTCATATCTTTTGCATTGAGAATCCAAATCCATTGGTTCTTGTTGCAAAATTTCCTAAAAATCATCCTTGCTGCTATAGAAAATTCAGGGTATTTGGAGTTCGTTTGCTGTGCTGTCTTTGTTGCCTTTAAATCGTTCTTATCGGTTCTTTATCGCTTTTCCGTTAGGTTTCGACATTTGTGGTGATCCGAGAGCGACCCTCTGCCACAATTTGAGCAACAGCAACAAGGCAAGCAGTTTGACCATTTCCCATCATGTCCCATTACTTTAGAGCTTAATACTTTGTTTTACTTCTATGTATGCATGCTACTTTGTGTTAAATGTCGTTAGTAATCCTATAGTCGCATAATCTGAGGAATTCTTTATCCTCTACTACCAATGAGCCTAGGTTATTCACTGTGGTTTGAGCTCGTTGGATGAGCTCTTATCACTTAGTAGTTGCGTTTCCTCTTGCTTAGACATGCTTAGCTATCGGTAGTATTGGGCGATCATCGACTTAGTCGATGATCTTGATCACTCAAAAATGATTATTACTCCTATATGTCCAGCACTTGTGCTTTGATTAATTGTAAAATCAAAAGCTGAAAATAAAAGATTGATTTAGACTTGGGCATATTGGATGGATGGTGCGGTTTTGGAATGTGGTGGTATGCCAGGTCCCTAAGGACCGAGTACTTGGGTCACTAAGCCAAGCGCTTTTGCGTACTAACCACTTGAGGGCATATGGAACCCTCTTGACTAAGTACTCTAGGAGGTGTTAATTATGAGCGAGCTCGGTTGGTGTGTTTTCAAAAACAAATGTATATGTATAGTGTGGGAGGGAGCATTAGCTTAGGGTAGGTCGTCTAATGTCTCCTTCTCCCGTGGGTTGTGCACTCGTAATTAGCATTCATCCTTTGGAAAGGTCTCGTAGGACTTAGCTGCCGGCACACCTTGGAAGTGTGCGTAAAGGAAAAGCGATGCGGCGTGTGGATGCAGTGGTACACCTGCGCAGGATAAAACTATTGAATAGCCTCGCCCTAGGTTATGGATATGCTTGGTAAGGTCGTTCAAGACTAGTCTCAAACTTTTAATTAAAACTTGATGGGTTGGTATGAATGGATGTTCATGCTATTGTTGTGGTGACTTGGGTTAGTCACTTCGTGATTGTTCTTGTTGTTGTTATTATGTTATTATCGCGTTGTTATTTCAACAATTAAAAATGCTTTGTCAAATTGCTTTCAATCTACTATGTTATTGCAAATGAAACTTGCTTTATGCTAAAATGAGTCCAAAGCCTCATCCACTTAAATCAAGCTTGTATGTAGCTAAATTATAGTTCTGTTATCTTACGTCGGTCTTATGAGTACAATAAACAAGTTATTGTACTCATTTGCTTTGCTTAACAACTTTGTTGCAGAGGAGGTAGAGCCCAAAGGGCTTTACTTTTATGTTGTCTTGGTGGTTGGGAGAGCGACTAGCTTGGCGGTCGGTCGATTGCCTTGTGGGCTAAAGGCACCTTGGTTGGCTCTTATTTTGGCCATCTTTATGGCACTTTTGCTTCATTGTTATCTTTTTGTAATTATTGTTATTTGGCCTAAGGGCCTCTCTTTTGTAATATCTATTCCATATTAATGTTAACCACGGTTTGTTGCTTATGTACTATGTGTTGTATGGAATTGATGCATTCTTTTGTTGTGAGGTATGTGTCTTGCATTCAGGAAGTATACATCTCTCGAGACCGAGTTTATTTGGTTGATAATACTAGGGTCAATTGGATGACTAAGTATTATGAGCCTAATAAATCCGGGTGCTCACAGCAGGCAATGACTTCTCCTCTTCTGTTGCATGTTTTACAACAAGTATGAGTACACAACCGTACTCGCAAGTCATACCACAGAAATGTAATTATACATGATGGCTTATTCCAAAGGAATGACTTCTATGGTTCTTTTGCAGAAATGCAACATTTGCAGTTTGAATACAAATAATAGATTGAAAGCAATAAGTAAAATAAATAGACAATAATAAGTTTTTTTTTTCACAAAAACACATACCCTAATCAAGTTATTCACACAGCCATATGACTTAGGTCACACAGCTCCCTTCCCAAGGTTTTTATGAAAATCTACCCCTCGTGTGAAATCCCTGAGCATGTCCATGACCGCGGACGCGGCTATTCGAATAGATTGATTTAACACTCTGCAGAGGCTGTACACTTTACCCACACGATACAACTAGTGTTGCAAGCATTAATCATAACAAAACGTTTCAGAAACTTTATCTTAACATTGACACTCCTAGTGTGCTTACAAACCGCCAGACAACCCCACACAGGAAGTCAGTCCGACACACACCGTTGGACAGGGAAGCGACGAACCGTCCCACGATGTGACTACTTGGTAGTACACCTCCACCCATGCAACACAGCCTAACTTACTACCTGAGTAACCAATGTCAAGAATCCATAACTTACTAAGTTAGGCCCGTCCTATCAGGCATGTGGTTGTACGAGAGGCTCAGTTCAATGGAGTACAAAGTTAAGTCCTTAAGTGACCAAGGTAAGACTTCCAATGTACTACAAATCCCTATGCACACAGATTTTTAAGCCTATGCACACAGATCCACCAAAAGTAGCACATAGTATCCACCACTTGCCTCAGTCTAAATCCTTTCCTACCATGTTGGTTAAGTGCATCATATGCCATCAACGAGTAATAGCACATAGTACACACACAGTTTTTATCACATAGTTCCATAGTCACTTATTCAGGTTTATATTTGCAACTTACATGAGATGATAACTCGTAGCATGGCTAAGCAATCTAATCATATCTAACCAACCCACGTTGGTAATGCCATAGCACCAACTAAATATGAACCAATCTAGGGTGACAAAAGATTATGACATAACAATTAATCAAGGTGCGTGTAACAAATTAGACAATAGCTATACCCAAAAGCATTCAAATACATACTTAAAGTAAATGCAATAATATGAATCAAAGTACTTTGAAAACTGGGTTCAATATGATCAAAGGTATAACTTGCCTTGGAAAAGGTATTGGTATTGATCTTGGTCTTGAGATGCTCCTTGTTCTTCAAAACCTCTCGAAGTATCGACGTCTACTCGCAAACAAAACAAACAAAACAAAATAAATAAAAACAGAGGCAAAAAAACTCC
This sequence comes from Phyllostachys edulis, assembly GCA_036346405.1. NCBI lineage: Eukaryota > Viridiplantae > Streptophyta > Magnoliopsida > Poales > Poaceae > Phyllostachys > Phyllostachys edulis. Next base: position 23,485,407 of record CM070556.1, on the reverse strand, counting down.
AAAAATTAAATAAAAATCTCAGATAAATAGATCTTGAATTTAGATGAATTTAGAAATTTGAATGAGCTCAATCGGAGTTCGGATGCAAACGATATGGGCTTTTGAAGTTTGAATCTAAAAGAAAACCCTAATTTGAATTATTTGGAATTAGCCCAAATTATTCTTTAAAAGAAAAATCGGATTATGATGTAGCGCTGACATCATCAAGAAATTTTCTGAAATCAAAGAAATAAAAGCAAACACTGACATGTGGGACCCACATGTCAGTGGCTTGGTTCACGGTGAACTGGGTTCACTGAACCAATGGATATGTGGAGGATGAAGTGTGCCACGCACGCGACACACGGCACACACGTAGGCGCCAACTGGGCTGACACGCACACAAAAGAGGGAGGTGGCGGTGGCGTGGGCAGTACTGCGTTGACATCAGCGCCGCGAGGCTTGGGACGGCAACAACGGCGAATGGCGGTGATCTACCGACAGTGGGTGGTACCAACGGATAGCCCGGGTTATTGTGCACCTCCTGGGCCAACTCCGGGTGGTCGAGGACGTCGGTGGCGGCCGGCGGCGAGCTCGAGGCGGCGGCGAGCTTCGGGTATTGTTGGACAAGGGTTACCGTAGCGCTTCGGCAACGGCGAAGGGCTCTAGAGATGTCTCCGAAGACGGGAAAAATAACGGTGCACTCCCCGGAAGCAATGCGTCACCGGCTGCGAAGGAATTGGAGGTTTTAGGGTTTCGGTGACCGAAACTCAAATTCCAAATGGTGGCGGCGCTCGAGCTCTCGGGGCAAAGAGGGTGGGGGGTTTTGAGATGAAGGGAGTAGGGCGAACCTTGGTGACCTATTTATAGGGCCAGGGCAAATCGGAATTGGAAATCCCCAATTGGAGTCCGAAACGAACACGAGAGAAATCCCAGGATTCTAGGAGATAGAGGCCGACTCGGGATAAGATTTTAGCAAAAACGGGTGTAGGATAGCTAAAGATAAGATTTAGTAATCAAATCCGAGGCGGTTTAGTTGGAGATTTGTTTTTGAAGTCTGAAGCTTGAGGCCGTGACCATGGCAAGCAGACGCCTTGTTGCTGCTTGCTTGAAGACGAAGGCGCGACGAGATTTAAGATCGGGCGGGCCACTGACAATGAGACAAGGAGCGACCCTTACGTCGTGAGACGGAGGGACGCTTGTGAGTGAAATTTGGTGGTGGTGATTGGCGCAAAGCGGGCCTCATGAGAAAAAAGGAAGTTGGGCCGAATAGATTCGGCCCGAATCTATTTATGAGATTTTAGATGATGTTTCCTTTTTAGAAAATACTGAGAATTCAAATAAGCAATAGAAAATAGCAAATGAACTTGGAAAAATTCTAGAAAAATCTAGAAAATATATCCAAGCACATAGAATCCAAATAAAATAGTTTTGACCATTGTTGATGTTGACTTTAATCATATTAAGTTGTTTTGTTATACAACGTCCATATTAAGCTTTTGAATTAAATTCAAATAAAATCAAATGGTGAATTTTCTCCCTACTAACTATTCAAAGAATTTTTAAAGCTCAGAAAATTGGGATGTTACAGTCATACTATTAAGAGGGGCCTTGACTAGTAGCTTGAGTGTGTCATATATTGATAGCTCATTATGCTTGCTCTAGCTCTCCTTGGTATGTTGCCGATATTTGCGAATGTGTTTTGCAAATAGTTGAGGCTCATGCATAATTTTTGTAGCATGTGACTTAAGTTTGCGAATGTATTTTGCAAATGGTTTGAGTCTATGTACCTAATCCTTTTGGCATGATTCTAAAAGTTGGCAAATGCGTTTTGCAACTTGTTGAGAATTTTGCTTTCATTCCTTGTTTGCATCGTACATCAATTGACAAATGTGTTTAGAAAATTGAGTTGAAGTGGATGCAAATTTCTGAAACCAGTTTTCAGCCTTTTCATCAATGGGCGGTATGACCACCGGTGTTGACCGGTCTAACCGGTTGGGTACCGGTATGACCACTGGGTATTGGCTAGTCTGACCGCCCCACGGTCAGACCGCCATGGTAGTTAAGTCTAACCTAAGGTTCTATAAAGTGAAGTGTGAGATAGCAGGATGCCTTTGGTGAGTGCAGACATTCTAGCCTAAGTGGGTCACCTACTAGAAATGCTCTATAGTAATCTCTCACACATGTGTCGTCTCTGAATCAATGCAATCTCACAAGAACCTGTCATCGGGCTTCATTGCGAATGTCATGTACGGCGAGATCGTGGATAACCTGGATTTCGAGCCACGATCCATCATTCGGGCAATAGAGTCAAGGTTCCAGTACACAATTAGTTATGCTAAGGCGTGGAGGGCAAAGTAGAAAGCATTGGAAGCAAGGCTCAGTACATTCGATGACTCCTACCACAACCTGCCCAGACAGCTCCGAGTCATACAGGACAAGAATCTCAGTACTCACATCGACCTTCAAGATTCCATGCATCTACGGTTCGCCGGGAAGAGGGTACTAAAGCGAGCATCCATCACCTTCAGTGCATGCATCAATTCATTTCGGCGTTGTCATCCGATCTTGTGTGTGGATGGATAATTCCTGACTGAGAAGTACAAGGGGCATATACTTACTGCAATTGTGACGGACGGGAACAACTAGGTTCTTCCTATAGCATTTGCATTCGTCGAAAGTGAGAACACCAACACTTGGTTGTGGTTTCTGAGGAACGTGAATATTTCTATTGTACAGGGCAGTCCTAATGTATTCCTCACACATGACTCACATGCAGGCCTGCTGAATGCAATAACCCAACTACAACAGGGGGAACACGAGCCACATCTATGAGTGGATCTGCAGAGTAGGTAGTGCATGGGGTACATGGGTGTAAAGGACTTGATGAACCTTTTCAAGTGGCTATGCAACTAGAACTATCAGAGGAAGTTCGATGCACTCTGGAAAACTCTACATGAGTGGACGAGGACGCATAGAAGGGAGACAGCGAAGAAGCCCACCACAAGTGCTGAAAATCTCCCCGAGTCATTGCCCTAGTTACCCACAGATGGTTCCAATTTGACAAGGAAGACTAACAGGCAGGTGAAATGCTTCTTGGATTGGATCGAGCACGAGCCTAAGATGAAGTGATCATTGCTACATGGCAAGGATGATGGTCGTTATGGTGCCATGACTACAAATCTAGCTAAGGTGTACAATTAGGTCATGCGCAGCACGAGGTGCCTCCCTTTGGTTGGTATTGTGGAGGTAATTCTGCACGCTATCACAAAATACTTTGTTGACTAAAGCAACATCACGTCGCTATCCATGGCAAATGACAGAGTACTTTACTCCGTCATAATCACCAAGTACATGGAGGAGAAGAGCAAGAATGGTGAGATGCATAGTGCATTCAAGATGGACATAAGGGAGCTTCACTTTGAGGTACATTGTAGGGAGAAAGGACGCCGCGAGACGAACCGTGAGAGGATCATCCACGATTGCATGCTTGGACGCACTCGTTGCATATGCACTTGCAACAAGCCACTTCTTCTACATAGGCTATGCTCACATGTGATGGCCGCATGTTCGATGTTGGTGTAGCATCCTGGCCAATACCTTTATGAATATTTCACCAAGGAACATGTGATGCTAATCTAGAGTGCAGAGCTGTATGATTACGACATGGCTGGCCATTTCACCGGCCATTCTACCTAGAAGGAGAAGATCTGGGTTGCTAGCATTGATAGGCTAAAGGGAACGGTTGGCTAGCAGTAGAGAGTGCGTATCAGGAATGATATAGACGAAGTAGAAGTTGGACGTCATACGAAGAAGTGCTTTGTTTACAAGGATCCCGTGCATACATTCAAGTATTGCCATGCGAGAAATGAATAACATGAAGGAGAGGTCGGTAGTTCGGATGACGCCACGGTGACCTCATCTGACTGCCCCACTCGAGGCGGGCACCGTAGAGGTCGACATGACGGACGTGGAGGTGGCAGTCATGGGGATGGTTTATCTTTTTAAAATATGTTGTGATGAATGTTTTGCTTACTATCATCAGTGGTGTAGCTAGCGAGAGGCGTGGCCTCAGGCACGCCCAGCCGGAATACTGGGCCTCGAGCTCATCATGTATAGATGTGGCCTTAGACAGGAAGCAATTTTGAGCTGGGCCTCGGGCCATTGCCCTGGCGGCCCAAGGCCAGCTCCGCCCCTGACTATAATTGTGATTTGCTAAACAACTGTGATGTCGTATGTCCTATTTAGTTGTGTTGTCCGATGTATTGATGTTATGTCGTGTGTAGATTGTTCTGTGTAACCTATGTATTACCGGTAATATTGTTTCTTATAACTTTATGTTTCTGTTTCTTATTATGAACAATGTAAACCTAATTTTCTATCTTCTGTTTACCGATACTTTCATAAAAATTCTAGGTCCTATCACCTCTTGTCGCCAATTCAACTAGCAACTTAGGTGTTTGCCGCCATTCAAAATGATTACGAAGGCATTTCATACTGTTTCCATAGCGATAGAGCTCCTGTCGCCAATCCAAATGGCGACATGACTATTTCTCTATTTGGAATGACGATAAAAACCCATATTTTGTAATTTTATTAAATAGACACTTATTTACGTAATTCTATTAAACAATATATTATTTTAAAAAAATTCGATGTGTAATCATCTGTCATGTAGGCCCACGCTTCCTCTCCATCTCCCAGCCGACACCCTCCGCATCCCATGGAGTCCTTCCTCTCTCCTCCTCCCGCCCCCTCAAGCTGTCCCTCCCCGTCCCTTTCCCCTCCGCTCATCGCCGCCCCGCCTCCCTCCGCGCGAGGCCGCCGCTGCCGCCGCCGTCCCGGCGCCTCCTTCCCTCCTCGCCGCGAGCCGCGCACGACGTGTTCGACGGGATTCGCAGCCAGGACAAGCCACCCGGGGTGGGCCGCGGAGGCTCTCGCCGGAGGGCCTACCGCGAGGCTCAGGGGCCCCCGCCGCGCACCCCGTGGCGGCGGCGGCGGCGGCGGCCAGGGGCGTCGCTCGCTACGTCGTCCCGGCCGGGGCGGTGCTCGCGCTGAGCTTTGGTATGGCCTGACTGTTTCATCCTTATGTGCACCGTTTTTGTACTGCTGAAAATTCCAATAATTCAACAGTCATCATCATCATCATGAGTAGATGCCATGTTCCCTGCTGGTTAGAAAGCACATTTCATAAGAAATGCTCTGATATATGGATTGCATAGTGCTTATTTGTAGAATATGTGTGCAGCGTAGGCTGGATCATATGGATTTATTAGGTACTATTTAGTGTTCTAATTGCGTGTAGACATCACGGTATGCCATACGGGATGCTATGTTCATAATCTGATCACGTGATATAGCGCATGAAAAACTTTGAAAAGTGATTTGTGGAATGGCTACTAATTCTCGGTTTCAGAGGACAGTCTTATGGAGGGTGGTTCAGAATGTCCTTCCCTGGAAGCAGTGGCGGAGGCAGCACCGGTGCGCGCAGGGGCGTGCGCACCGGCTCTGGCCGTCGCGCCCAAGGCAAAGCTCACGGTCGTCCCAGTCCGAGCTTCTATTGTCCCAGTCCAAGACCGAGTTGATGATTCCGAGGTCACAAGAAAGGGAAGACAGATTTCTTGAGCCAACAACCCGTTTGCAGGAGATGAAGAAGAAAGAAAAACATATTTTGGTTGTTGCCCATGACTTGGCCCAGGCAGAGGCACTCCCAGGGAACAACAATGTGCTCGTGGCCCAACGCAAAGAGAGAGAGAGAAGATCGTAGAAGGAATGCGTGTCTAGTAGCACGGGCAGAGGCCAAAAACTCAAAAGCTCAGTTCGTGCAAATCTCCCCCTGCACGCCTAATTGTCCCTTCACCCACTCTTGTATTGTCTCTACCTGTTTTGCCATTGGTAGGTGCAAGTAATGAGTTTTTTTTAGCTTATTTACCCTGTTTTTTCAAACAAAATAGTAAACTAGTGTGGGTGAATGGAATGATAAAAATAGTATCTCTACCGTGAGATTTTGCTACGAAAAGCCACGTGTCGTGCACCCATACCCAATGACAGATCTATCATAGGGGCGTGAGTGGGTTGAATCACCGGTTCCGCTTGTCGCACCCTTAGTACTCTCTTAGCACCCCCTCTATTTTCGTCCTGCGTACGCCACTGCCTGGAAGACAAAGGACCGGACTTCTGGGGAATCAAAGTCTTCTGGGATCATGTGGTCCTTTGCTGCTGGTTCCAATTTATCAACATCTACCAGCCTTAAGGAGTCGAGGAAAAATCTAAACAAGTTCTATCAGGAGCTTCAGACTCTGAAAACCGTTAACATGGCAGGTAACTCGAAGAACTGAAGTTAGAATATAGCAAATGCTGGGCTAAAGCTCCAATCTTTGCATAATAAGTACAACTCAACTGGCATACTATATCGCCTTTCTCTTCACTAGTTCAGTTGTTTGGCAGGCCGTTAATTTGGGGATGACGGTCTATTCTTTCTAGCAGAAAGCCTTGCTTATAACAAGGTCAGAGATCTCATGTAATGGTTGAAGCTAATTTATTTGCATACTTCCATGCATAGCTTGCTTTCTTACTCTTTCAAAATATCCTAGTCTCTTTTTAATACCTTTTGAAAAATGAGTTGTTTTTTTTGTATTCCCAGAGTGCAGAAGAAGTGGAATTTTCTGGCAATGGGATAACAGCTGTGGGGATAGAAGCCTTTGATGGCATTCTTCAGATAAATACAGCTTTAAAAACTCTCAATTTATCCGGAAACGCCATTGGAGATGAAGGAGCTAAGGTCTTCTGAATCTTATTATCCCTATATTCCATTATTTTGTAGTTTGCATGATATGTACTATGCAAATCAATGAAATCATTCATTCTGGTCTGATATTTTTTTTACTCTGAACTTATATGGTTATATAACTGTCTTATTATTACTTTACATTTAGCTTGTTTTCCAAGGTAGGCCAGTGTTGCATGGTAGCACACTGGCACTACAGTCTGAGTTGCATTATTATTGTTTGCTTTTATGCCTAGCTGGAGGTTTTTTCATGATGTTAGTTCAATTATTTGAGTACTCATCTTGCTGATGTGATGATTTCATTGGGAGCAAGTATGGCCCAACCGTAGTCTGCAAAATATGAATAATTTAAAACCTCCCTTAAAGCTATTTTGCTTTACTGCTGACTGAATGTAACACTCATGAATGCTTACAGTGTCTTTCAGATATATTGGTAGAAAACGTAGGTATTCAGAAGCTCCTATTGGACAGTGCCAATATTGGAGATGAGGTGCTATCTCTCTCTCTTTCTCTCTCTTGTGTGTGTGTGTGTGTTGCAATGTAACATGGAATTCTCTTTTCAGGGGGCAAAGGCAATTTCAGATATGCTGAAAAAGAACAAAACAATACGTACTCTACAGCTCAGCAACAATATAATTGAATACAGCGTATGTATAAACATCCACTGAGGCAAAGAGATGTACCTGACTCACGGAAAGAGAAAAGACTTTACCATATAATTGCATCCTTGAAGGGCTATGAGAGATCTTTTTTTCCTGTCCTGGAACAGGGTTTTGCAAGTATTGCAGAAGCACTTCTTGAGAATAATGCACTACAGAGCTTGTATCTCAAGTTAGTCACTCACCACCCAGTGGCTTTTCTTTCATATGGTGTATAGTGAACATGCATATGAAGTTGTGAACAATCGAGACTGTGTGATTGCATGAGTAGTTAAATTTGTGTGACTAACGAATGGTGCACTCTGTTCAATTTATTCTAGTGGCTACTATGGTGGTCCTCTCGGTGCATCCAGCCTAGCAAAAGGAGTTGTAGGGAACAAGTCTTTGAGGGTACTACTCTACATATTTGATTTAATACTTTAAAGAGATGTTATATATTCTGTCCTTTTATCTAGTCTGTATTTCATGTAATTACGTTGTTGGGAATTGAGATGTGTAAAATTGAAAATGTTTACCACTTGCAAGCTAACCAGGAGTTAGGACATTTCTATATAATCACCCCTTTTTTTACTTCTATCTAAGTTAAGAAGAAGTATTTGTTTTGGCTTAGTAAAGTTAAAGGTGTATGTGTATTTTTGGATCTCTAATGCTTGGATTGTGGGTCCAGATTCAATGGAACCAATTTGCTCTCCTACTTTTTTTATCTTTTTTTTTTTGCTATATCTATTTTCTTATTTCTCAAGTTGAAAGTTATAATGCTGACTGGATTTATCCAAAACTTCAAGTTTTAAAATGGACATGCTCAAAGTTAATGGGTGCAAGTCACAATATGGTTAGAACAGCTTTTGTGTTTTTGTTCAAAATACAGTACACCCCCGTAAAAGCATGAAGGATCCCATGTAATGGGGAAATTGGATTAGATAGTCAGAAAATATGTTGCGTGTATCAGGAAGTGAAGGTGTTTTTTTTTCCCTTAAACCGCATTTCACATTTTATTAAGAATGCTGAAATTAAGGAAAAAAATTGGAATTTGTAAGTCATGCTGTCACAATATTGGTAAGCTGATATCCACATAACTCCTTACAATCTTTCATACCATATATGGCCAAAGCAAACAATGTACTAAGAATGTTTAGGACCTTAGGTTTGGTTATAAAATAGGAAATTGTTCCGTAAGCTCTTATTCTACCCAATTTTCTCATTCTATTTGTTGATTGTATGATAATTTTATTTGCTTCTAAAGTTAATTACCAATTCATCTAATAATCATTAGATTGTTGGTTAACCTTAAACATTTGTCAGGAACTTCACTTGCATGGTAACGGGATTGGGAATGAGGGGGCATGAGCATTGACGTCAGCATTATCTGCTCACAAAGGTGTTTTTTCTTGCTAAACATAAAATATCTAGCTTATACTTAGTGAATTGCTTTGTTCCTAATTCGGGATTTGCATGGCTGAATTACAGGGGAGATCACGGTCTTGGATGTTGGCAACAATAACATTAGCTCGGAAGGTTCTCTTCATGTTGCTGAGTTTATCAAAAGCACAAAGTCTTTACTGTGGCTCAGTCTCTACATGAATGACATTGGCGATGAGGTAATTTGGTTGTTACTCCCTCCAGTTCACAAAAAACAAGTCGTTTTGGTATGCATGCAGTCAAACTTTGGAAACTTTGGCTATCAATATCTTTCTAAATATTTAGATTAGATACATGAAATGATGAAAATCATATATATAGATTCATCTTGAAAAGTACTTTCATAATATTATAATTTTATTGGGTTTTACAAATATATTACAATAGTTAATTAGCGGTCAAAGATACATTTTAGGGACCGTGTCGATGTCCGAAATGACTTGTTTTTGTGAACCGGAGGGAGTACTATTTTCACTTGCCTGTTATGTTGGTGGCTTACATTTTGCGATGCCTACATATAATAGGACATATGACCAGGCTAGAGACATTCGCTAATTGCTGCACTGCCACCTTAACTTATCGAACATTTGTTGGTGCATATACTACACTAAATGTAAGTAATGTTGTAGAATTTTGGCTAAACAGAAGTACTGCTACATAACTTTGGCTATTTGTTTCAGTTTTTTCCTGGAACTTACCGATCTTACTCCTGTTTCTTGAAAAGTTGACATATTTGATATCTCTACTTCCTTTTGTAGTTGATAATTTGATACCATCACTTCATATTACATCAAGATTCCAGAAACATGTGATTACTTGTTTTGTTGATGTAATTAGGATCCTTTCTAGAAAGTTAAAATATGCATGCTGGTTGGTACTTGGTAGGGAGCCTGGATCTAAGCCTTGAAACTCTCCTCACTCCTCAGTTGGTTTTTCCTCCAGTATATTTATGCAGAAAAAAGTTGTGCCTTCAAATGATCTGTGCTTACAGCAGCTTGTTTATAGATAACAGCATACATAATTCCTTACTTTGTCACTTGTGTTCCCATGTGGCTTTTTGGAAAAAACATGTGTGCTCATGTATTGAATGTATAAATATGTTGATTTAGTTCTATGCATTGCATTTCTAATTCCTTTTTAACATAGATTAAGATGAATTTCACCAGGGAGCTGAAAAGATTGCAGATGCTCTGAAACAGAACCAAACAATTTCTACTATAGACTTGGTGAGTATTTATTTGACTATAATACGCATAATCTTAGATACCTCTCTGATTATACTACTGTATGATTAGAACCATCAGACGCCCAAGTTGCTTTGCTCTGCTTCATATATACCTTGATTTGCAAACTATTGATTCCCCATATTTTTTGTCCTTAGCACAACTTGTTCTGAAGTCAGGTTAGCACCTAAACATCAGGCCCTGTTTGGAATCCAGGAATTTTGGAGGAAAGGAAACATCCTGTGAAATTCCTGTGACCCAAACAGGCCCTAAGCCATTTAAACAAATATGTATACAGGCTGTAGCCCTGAAGCCTTTCACATTTTCAGGGTGTTAACAACATTCACTCTAAAGGGGTAAGTGCATTAGCTGAAACTTTGATGGATAATGCAGTGCTGACAACGGAAGTCATCTTACCATTCACACTATATTAGCCCACACACACAAGAAAAGGACTTCCGCTGATTAAAAATGTGGCTTTTAGTTGGAGTTGAGCTATAATCCAATGGGGTCAGAGGGGGTAAAGGCTCTGTGTGATGTTCTCAAGTTCCATGGGAACATCCAAACCCTTAAGCTTGGTTGGTGCCAGGTAGTCTTCAGAACTGAATAGAATCATAGATGCAGATTTAAGTGCTCTTGCGCAGATAGGAGTGTCAGGTGCCGAGTTCATCGCTGATTGTTTAAAGTACAACACAACATTGTCAACATTGGATTTGCGAGCAAATGGACTTGGAGATGATGTGTGTGGCTATGTGCAATCTTTGTTACTTGCTTATTATAACCTGCAATTTGATAGATGATCTATTCTCTCTGATTATCTCCTCTTTCTGAAGGGTGCTATCTGCTTGGCACGGAGTTTCAAGATAATCAACGAATCTTTGATGTCACTGGACCTGGGTTTTAATGAGATTAGAGTAAGTAAACACTGTTTTTTTTCCATTAAGCTAGTGGTGGTCTGGTGGATCTATGCAGATCTCCACTATGCTCACTGCTCAGCATCCTTTATATTTCGGACAGGACGATGTAGCATTTTCATTGGCTCAAGCACTTAAGGCCAATGAAGATCTTGCAGTCACATCATTAAATCTGGCAAACAACTTCTTTACTTAATTTGGACAGGTTAGTTGCGTTACCAGTTATCTGTATATGGTTGGCATATTTAAGTTTATGTTTATGCGTTGTTTGAGTCAATACAGGTTGCTCTGACTGAGGCACAGGACCATGTATATGAGATGAGCGAAAAGGAAATTGACATTTATTTTTAGTTATCTCCGTTTTCTCTGTGCACAATAGCTTCCACGAAATGGTTAAGGCATGATTTCTGCACAATTACTGCATAATCAAGGCTTTTTGGGCATTACTCAAGTAGATTGAAGAAGCAAATGGGGAAGAGCATGCTTTATGCTTGCACAGAAAATTTTGGCAAACTAGTCAACTCTGTAGGTTAGTCATTCAACTGTTTATATACAATTTTTCTGGAAGAATTAATCTTGAATTAGTAATTCATACTGGGAATGGAGTATATGGTCAACACTCAACACTCTGCAGTTCTGGATGTCGGCATTTTTTTTTACTACTGGTCTGACTTCTGCTTGTTTATCTTCCATGAGTAGTCTAGTTGTCAACTTGTCATTCATATGATAGCTTACTTATTTTGGAAATATGCAGAGGACATAGTATACTTTGGTACCAAGTAGAGTCTTTTTCATGCCCAAGGAATTCGTTATGTGGTTGACAGTGTTCTACTGTTCTTTAAACCTGTTGTTCACGCCATTCATGTGTATGAGATGATGCTCATACCTCGGACCTGTAGGCATGGGGCATACCGTCCACAACAATAGCGTGCTTTGAATGTCAGCAAAGGTTACACGTTGCATTCCAAATTTGTTTGCAAGATCATCCATGTAGAATGGGATTGGCTGAGCTCATGTTCAATTGTCACATTGTGGTGGAAATGTGAAGCCCTTGCTGGGCATTCATTGGATTTCCTCAATGCGGATAGCCAGATACTTCTTTCTGAAAGGCGGAAACACATTAAAAAAAAAAAGGAACACCTTGCATTCTGTTTGGTGCAGTCGTACTAGCACTCAAATTATGTAGTTTTTTTTTTATCATAAAAAGGAACACCTTGCACTTGCGTGGTTCAAAGTGCAGTTTACTCAAGGAAAAAAAGGGATTCTTTTTCAGTCGAATGCCAATCTGATGCTGAATTGTTGCTGGCCCGGATGATTTTAGCCTTCATCAATGGCCCATGAGTTGACATTTGTATTGGTGATTTATTGGATTTTTATATATGCAAATCTTTTGGGAGGGACAATTTCTGTTTATCAAATCTGCTTCGCATCAGGCACTTGAGCTTAATTCGAACAGCTGTTGCTACCTGTGCATCAAATACGTGAATCTAAGTTTGTCCATATCGATGTAACCATTCATGCTCATGGCTTAGTTTCATGCTCATGGTTTAGTTTAGAGCAAGCCAGTTTGTCGCATAAAATGTACCACTCCCTCCGTTTTGTATTTGTCAACAATCCACCATGCGCATGCGCAAACTAAGGAAGCACGAAGATTAAAAAAAATACTTAATGAAAAATAACCATAAAATATTCCTATTAAATGACATATCACAACCACTTAATATATTCCAAAACATTTGTTGCAACTCGTTAAACCGTGTGATCTTGCTCAAAACAAATCTAACATAGTATTAGTCTAATTTCCTATAAGAAAAGAGGAAATTTGATTTTTTTAGTTGCTTTTAATTAGAAAATTTGTAATAGATTTCTTGGATTATGATAAGGTTTTAATTTCGCAGAAAATATTAAGAACCTTCGTTCTTTAGCATGTCTTAGCCTCCTATAAAACATGCACCAATATGCAATATGCAGTCATTAGTTATTTGAGATTTGCTGATGTTTCAAAGGAGGCCTTATTGTTTATTACTTACTATATCTCCTATTAAATAGCGACAATGGAGAGCTTTTTGGAGACGTGCTTGTATATAAACATCCTGGGTTACATTTTGGTGATATACATGTTTTAACAACAAGGTATATTAGCGGTCTAGAGGAGGTTGTAGGATATTCCAAATATACTATACTTTTCTCTACTTTTGGAAAACGATCTTTGGCTGATGAGATGGCCATTAGTGATTTTGACAGCGACATGTACTGGGTATCGAGAAACTGAAAGGTTAGTTGACTGCTAATCGACTGAAGGTAAAGTACGAGGCACGGAACCAGAACTACATTAGAGTCCGCAGACAGATGAACATTACACATAGTCACATGGTATGATGGTTCTGCTAATTGCTTTAGTCATCCTCGCTACTACTACGGTACACTGTGACACAAGCATCCGGGCCATGTAAGTATGCATGCCTTCAGGAGATAGGAATAACATGGCGGGTAGGACGGGGGACTACTACAGAATGGCCCGACCTACTGCGTGGACCGGGGCCATTTGCCCTTCCTTGCGAGTTCGACGTTATACTCCTCGCCTGTCGCCTTTGCCTCGGCCGCCATTTCCCTCTTTCTCTCGCGCCCCCTCTCGTGAGCCTCGCACTCCTTGTGCCTACACGCCTCAAGATGAGCTTGCGTCTCCTGTCGGATACGCTCGTTGTGCTCTTCGCTGCGGCGCTCCTCCTCTCTCTTCTCGCGGTCCCTCTTGGCATCCCACTTCTCGCAGTTGAGACACCACTGGTCGCATGGGTGGATCCCCTAGTCGATCCACTTGCGGTAGCCACATAGAGGATCCGGGGACTACGGGTAGACAAGACATGTTGTTAGTGCGTACTTTTAAAGAGAAATGGTAGAGAAATATACTGTAACCGCTCCTTACCGGCTGCCGATAGCGGGTCGTGTCCCAATGGCGGTAGGGATAGTCACAGGAGTAGTGCGCGCAACCCCAGTAACGCATGCCCAGGCTGAGCCGCTCCTTGGACTTAAAGAACTTGCATATGTCACTGCACCAGCAGAGGGGCGACGTCTCCTCCTTGGGCGGGTGTTGCGGCGAATGCTCGGTTGAAATGTTCCGGTAGGGGTGGTTACTACTAGTGACGTTATTGTGGGGGAGGTGCCCTCCTAGCACGCTCCCTTTGTTCATCCTGGGTCGCAGCGCGCCTTGCGAGTTTGCGGAGCTCGTCCCATTGGTTCTCCATGTGAGCTAGATTGTGTTGGAGTCTTGATGCAGGAGAACCCGCCGTGGAAGGGGTAGTACTTATATGCTGAGTCGGCCTTTCTTATGCGGCTGAATTGTAATTCGGTTGAAGGAAATTCGCGTCCACGAGGTAGCGGCCCTAAGCAGGTTTCGTGTGGTCTTGTCGTTCTGAAAAGTTAGTATCACAGTGTGTTGTCTTATCGATCTGCAAAAGTGGCAACGTGTGGCGTGACAGGGTGTGGTCTTTTCGGCCTAAAAAGGCCGCGTGGCAGAGTGTGTTCTTGTCAGTCTGAAAATTGGCCACTTGTGGCTTGACAGGGGCCTGTCTTTTCGGTCTGAAAAGGTCGCGGGGCGGAGAGTGGTCTTGTCAGTTTGAAAAGTAGTAAGCGGGGCAGCGTCGCAGTGTGTTTTTATATTTGTATGAAAAGGTGGTGTGGGGGAGTAAGGCTAGAAAGAGGGTGGTGTGGGGAGTCCCGATGTTAACTCCCTCAGGATTTTCACAGTCAACCTTGTTTATGTACGTGTTGGGGTTTGATTCAGCAATCTGGTGAAGTAATCTCGGCATAAGGTTGTACGCCTCTTCGTATGTCTCGTACATGGACTCGATGACCTTCTGCTTGGCTCGTCGGATCTTGCTGTAGCTAACTGGATAACCAACCAGATTGGCGACTTCCGACATCAGCATCTTGGGAGAGACAGACACGTCCGCCTCAACTAGATGCTTGATGAGGCTTGCAACATATGCGGAAGTCACGTTCCAATACTGCCGCAGGGGCTCGCTAAACTCGTAAGTGTAGTCGATTAGCACCTTGATTGTGAAGACCGAGCTGAAGATCTTTTCTCGGTGGGCTCTAACCTTGCCAAAGCAGACTTCCACTATGCACTTCACTGCGTAATGTCCTGGGTTGGACCGATGCACCCGGTACACACGGCTGATGGACATGGCCTACCGTGCTATAGCTCGTTGCATGACCAACATGCTAGGGAAGCGTTACCCAACTAAGAGGGTGTCGGCATCAAACCCCCATTGGGAGCCTTCTTCTTGCGACAGTACGAGTGAACGTACTGCGATATCGTCAAGTCTCAATGCCATGTAAGGCACCTCCAATGACACAATTCCCCCAGATGGACCGCCGACCTAGTGCATGTGCGTCCTCGTCGCTACCATTTGAGCTTAGGTCGGTGTCCTCGTTGCTACCACTAAACTAATTAATTACAAATGAACTCACTAATTAAGACTGATTGATTACCACTAAACTAACTAATTACACCTAATTAATTATCACTAAATAAATTACGAGTAGTTAATTTGCACTAATATAATATGGCAGACTGATAACCACTAAACTAATTATGATTAATTATTTACCACTCAACTAATTAACGACGACTGATTAAATACTACTGAATAAATTACGAGTAGTTAATTTGCACCAGCTTAATATGCCAGACTAATAACCACTAAACTAATTACTACTAATTATTTACCACTAAACTAACTAATTAATTACCAGTAAACTAATTAATGACTAGTAAACTAACTAATTACTAGTAAACTAACTAATTGTGGTAATAACGACAAAAGCATCCGACAAATTACCTGCCCCTCGGGGGTAAGCTATCAAAAAAAGCTGAGCGATGAGCATCAAGCACATACTTAATCTCTAAAAAAAATTAATTATGTTATGTTCTCTGAGTTCTCAGCGAGGAGCGCTAGAACAACAAGCGAAACACAATTGGGATGAGCGAAGAGCGACTACAAGAGTTCGGTATTTATAGCCGAGCAAAGGAGGAGCCATTGCGTTGTGCAAGAATTCGGATCGTTGTCTATCAAAGATCTTGGGCAAGAGGGACAGTAGTGAGAGTCAATAGATGTGCAGAGGAGGGAGAACAGATAGTTGGAAAGGTGGCCACCGCAGGTGGCCGTCTTGAAGAGGTGAGAGGAGAATTTGGCGGGAGGGGCCATCGTGTGGGAGGGAGGGTGATCGTGGTGGGCGGGCCATCGCCACAATGACCATCTTGGGCAGGGCCACGCCCGGCCATGCAACAACGGGGCATGTGGTGGGCGGGGAGGGGCTGCCTCACGGTGGCCGTGCGATAGGGGGCTATTTCTGAAAAAAAAATTCGGGGACGACCATTCCTGTAAATACGAGACGAAAAGGTGCCAATACGACCAAAAAATCCTATTTGCTTGCTGAGTCTGAGACCGTTTGCTTTACCCAGATGGAAGTGCAAGTGCCAAGAGTCTATTTGAATCTACGTACATATGGCAAATCAGCCTAAATAATCAATGCGGGTCAACCGCCACAATTCCACCCCTCATTTCGCACAAAATTATGCACGAGTCTCCCCTCCGAGGCAAACACATTACGTGTTGCCGCTGTCGTCGAACTCATTGCGCTTGCCCTTCAGAGGCCACAGCATCATCATGGTGGCCTGGCACCCTGTGTACAAAATTTACGTACACCATCGATCTCCCGTAAATGGCCGCCTCACGCTGGGAGGCAATCTGCATGTACTGGCTCCATGCTTCACTTCCAGCCACCTTGACGAGCTCCCACACGGCATTCGTGCATGTGATCCCCTCGATCACAACTTTCTTCATCGTTGCCTCTGTGATGTACTCCCTCCGGATGCAGCATTGAAACTCGTGAATGTTCATCGCGTCGAGCCCCTCCGCCCGAATCACCTTGTACTACCATCTCCACAGGCCCAACCCATCGTGTCCGGTCTGTATGAGACCATCGCTATAAAACACTAAGAAGTCTTGTATGTTCAAAATTACCTAGAGCCACAACAACCCCATCCGCAGTACATATATGTAATTAAATACGACAAATTGTATGCAAGTGATGGATTACATATGTGTAATTAAATAGGAATAATTAATTAATTACCAACAATTTCCAAAAATTAATTATGAGTAATTATTTACCGCTAAACTAATTTCTAGTTGTTAATTTTCACTAATTTAATATGCTGGACTGATAACCACTAAACTAACTAGGGCTATTATTTGCCACTAAACTAATTAATTACGAATAAATTCACTAATTATGACTGATTAATCACCACTAAACTAACTAATTACGACTGATTAATTATCACTAAATAAATTACGAGTAGTTAATTTGCACTAATATAATATTATGATGATAACCACTAAACTAATTACGACTAATTATTTACTACTAAACTAATTAACTACGACTAAACTAACTAATTACGACTGATTAATTACTACTAAATAAATTACGAGTAGTTAATTTGCACTAACTTAATATGCTGAACTGGTAACTATTAAACTAATTACGATCAATTATTTACCACTAAACTAACTAATTACTTACTAGTAAACTAACTAATTACTACTAAACTAACTAATTACGAGTAAACTAACTAATTACCACTAAACTAATTAATTACGAGTAAACTAACTAATTACCACTAAAATAATTAATTACGAGTAAACTAACTAATTAATTACCAGTAAACTAATTAATTACAGTAATAACGACAAAAGCATCCGACAAATTACTTGCCCTTCGGGGGTAAGCTATCAAAAAAAAACCGAGCGACGAACAGCAAACAAATACTTAATCTCCAAAAAAATTAATTATGTTAAGTTCTCTGAGTTCTCAGCGACGAGCGCCAGAACAAGAAGCGAAACACAATTGGGATGAGCGAAGAGCGACTGTGAGAGTTCGATATTTATAACCGAGCGAAGGAAGAGCCGCTGCGTTGGCGTCGGGAATTTCGGATACATTGTCTACGCGCAGCACTGCGGACAAAGGGGGACAGCCGTGAGGAGTCAACAGATGTCCGATGGAGGGAGGATGGATGGTTGGAAAGGTGGCCACCACAGGGTGGCCGTGCAGGAGGGGGGAGAGGAGGGCCGTGGCGGGCGGGCCAGCGCACGGCGGCCGTGTGGCAACGGGGCACGTGGCGGGCGGAGAGGGGCTGCTGCACTGTGGCCGTGCTGCAGAGGGTTATTGTTGTAAGAAAAATTCAGGGACAATCATTTATGTAAATACGAGACGAAAATATGTCAATACGGTAAAAAATTCCTATTTGCTTGCTGAGTATGAGACCGATTGCTTTACCCAGATGGAAGTGCAGAAGGCAAGAGTCTGTTTGAATCTACGTACATACGGAAAATCAGCCTAAATAATCTTTTTCGTGGACAGGCTTGGAGTTCTGAACAAATTCTTTCACCGGTACTTGCTACTGCAGTAGAGCAACCACTACCTGCAAACATAGGATAGGAGAATGTTAGGCTGGTGAGTCGGTGGCATCATAGAATTGGGCGTGGGCTTGACTGTGCCTAGCTTGTTCCTCCGTGGAAACTGGAAACTGATCAGGCAACTATAAGGTCATTTGTGAAAGCCTGTACATGTTGCTGTCACGCATCTGAACTGACTGCAATTATTTGGTTAGTTTTTGGAAATGTTTCTAGAAATGAAAGACAGGCCAATTAAGCACTAAACCTTGCCTGACTAGGTCTGTAAAGCACTAATCGTTGCTGAACAAAACAAGCTGACCACATAAAATCTCCCTCTTAATCAAGCTTCTGAGCCAGCCATGTAACACTTATTTAAGCCATCTCAAGCTCGTACGTCCTATTTGTGTCAAACATTTTGGTCCTTCGACTAATTAATAAAAAACCATCCTTGACGACAAGTGTGAACCAATGAATTCAAAAGCACATGCATGCATTACTAGCAATAACCATGCAGTGTTTAGTATGTCAATTAAGCAAGACCCAAATCGAAGACTACATCACTACGACAACGCCTAGATACACGCACGGGCCATGCATGCATGCGTGCCCGAATTAGGTTTAGTTTGCGTGGTTGAGAAGCCGAGGGGCGCGCGGCAGGTAGATGGATCAAACGTGTACACAACACTTCACACTTCCCGATTGCATACATGCAACGAGGGAAGCGAGTTTTTGGCACCGTTGGCGCTTGTTTTAACGGATTGGCCCTCCTCTTCCGATCAAAACTGAAAATAGCATCGTGAAACCGTGAAGACACGCCACGTATCTTAGTCCGGGGCCCAGAGGCTCGGAACAGGTAAGTCCAACCCTAAGGGCACGGCACTGCCCTAGGCCGGCCTCCAGGGGCACGATAACTCCTCTCCCTAAGTGCCATCGTGATTGTAACATCCAAAAAATCTTAATTTTGGGAAAGAATATTGAGAATAAATGAGGGGATAATTTTTAGCATGTTTATATATGAAAAAATATATTTTGAGCATGTTTTTGAACTTTTGCATAAATCAAATGTTGAAATTAAATGCAAACAACAACTTGAAAGAATTTTCGAGAAAAGTACAGAACACATAAAATTCTGGAAAATTTACACAAGAAACCATACTATGTCAAGAGCTTCCACAAATATTTTCATAAATTTTGGATCCCGTTGGCTAAGTTTAAAAATATTAGGAAAACCAATCAGCCTTTATGGGAAATTCAAAACCCCGCTGGACCTTTGGGCTGAAACCCAACTTGGCCCACTTCGCTCACGCTCGCTCCAGCCCACACCAGTGCCCCTCTCCCCTCTCACTGACATGCTGGCCCCACCCATCAGGACCCTTTGTCCAACTCACCTTCATCGTTTCTTGGTTTCGCGGGAATGTGTGTGTCGTTCTCGACGCTGGTGAGCATGCCTCCTTAGCTCCGCTGCTATGGTGAGCTTCGTCGCCCACAATAAGTGTGTCACCTTAATCCTTGAGCTTTACTCATCCTCCCTCTATGCTTAATGCAGCTCCTGGAGCCTCGTAGCACCAACACGATCACCTTTGTCCTCAACTCCGACGCGCACCAGATCTTCACCAACACGTTCTCGTTGCTTCAGTGAGTTCAAGCTCAACCCTAGAGCGTCACAACGTGTTCCATACCTCATTGATGCAATCCCCTCGGTCAACACAAGCAAACTCGCGGTGAAACCAAGCTTCACCACCATCTTCTTCATTCTATGCTGCCACCGCCATTTTCGATCTTCCTCGAAGCTCGGTGAGTCCCAATCCAATTCCTCGCGTCTACACCATCCTCAGGACTCCAGTGAGCTAATGCAACACTTCTTGTGACACCTCCATCAACGTAGAGCGCCTTCACCGAGGAACCTCTATGCACTACTGCTGCTTACTATCGACAAGTTGCTACAGTACATCTCTGACCTCACCATCTTCACCTTCGTGACTGTGGTGAGCTCGTGAACCTCATGCACACTTCAATTTGTAGAGGGCGACTATCTTGCACTGTATTCCCCATAGCCACCCATGGCGCCGCTGCGGCTGCATGTCGCCAACTCGCCTCCGGTGACCCTAGGACCCCATGTCTAGCCCGTTAGCATCGCCTGGACTCACTGAGTCCAGTGCATCCCTCCTTTAGCCCTGGGAAAGCCTCCTACGCGAAGTCTGTTGTAGACCCGAGAGCTTTCTCTGCTCCTTACCGTCATGGCGCCAGCTCCTGCTATCTTTGCCACCGCCGCCACCACCCATAGCCGCCTGCTCCCTCTTTCCATTAATTGCTCACACTACTACAAAACGCTATCTTGGGCGCCTCATCACAGACGGTTGACCAAAAGCGCTCGTATTATATGCAATCACGATCGGTTTTGGTTTAGAGACCGTATGTGTTACTTCTGCGCTAAAACCGCTCGTGAAGAGGTAATATCACGAGCGATTCATGTTAAAACCGTTTGTGAAGTATCACGAGCGGTTCTTGTTAATAACCGTCTATGATAATTCTACATATGATGAGCGGTTTTCAACAAAAACCGTCTGCGAAACATCACGAGCGGTTCTTAACTAATAACCGTTTGTGATATTACCACATATCACGAGGCGGTTTTATTATAACCATCTGTGATAATATTGCTCTGACCCAATGTGCGTGTTTTCTTCTTCGTCGCCATCCACCCGGCTCCCCGTCGTCTCTTCGTCGCATCGATTCGCTTCGGCTCCCGTCGTCTCTTAAATCTCACGCTCGAATTTATATCTTGTTTTATAAAGGATCATCGCCGCCGAAGATGTGATCATCCCACATACTTATAAAAAAGCGAAATGGTGCCTCTTCCTTGTCACCGGCATTGATGGCCTACAGCGCCTTTGTCGAGCACCTCTCTCGTATGACGTTGAACCGTCTTTGCGGAAGAACCTTGTTTCAATAGTGTCTTCACTCCTCGTCGGCCGTGAATTTGCGAGGCGGATGGCGGCCACCTTCGCCGTGTTGACATCCTCCTCTGCCGTGTCTTCGGGTGATCTCCCACTTTCGGCGAGTTTACGCGTCATCGGCGTGGTTCTCCAAAACGGCGTTGCACGTCTTGAGAGGCTTGCGTCACTTGGCTGCGTGTCGAGGTGGCGGTGACCGAGTCGACTAGGCCGAGACCCTCAAGCAAGGAAAGAGAGCCTATGGGCTCAATTCTTTTTAGTTCAACGATCGAGGGTCTTGAGAGACACTTTCGAGCAGCGCGTCGTGAGTGGGCGTATTCGAGCTTCGTTCACGATGATCGGGAACCGTCCGATGCCGACACCGTCGCCTATGAAGTATTGAAGATGGAATAATGACTTACCTCCGCCACTAGAAAAACTTTGTTTAATTATAGGTTTCAACTTTTTTAATATAAACATGTAATTTCTTCATGTCATGTAAGTGTATATACAAGATAAATATACTTGAAAAAACCATTTCTGAGACGGTTCCATAATGGAACCATCTGTGATATGTCCCATATTACTGATGGTTCCATTATGGAACCGTCTGTGATAATTATCAGACGGTTTCATAATAGAACCGTCTATGATAAGTCTCTTTATTAGTAGGAGCCGGCCGGCCGCTAGGGTTTGCGCTCTAACTTCGTCACTCCCAATGACCTTACTCTCGTCCGTTCCCCCCCCTTGAAAGTGACCTGTTGCCGACGCCGCCATTCTTCCGTAAATCGACGGTTCCAGACACCACGGTTCATTGTACAAGATACTCGTATGATAAGAGTGTCTTTTGCGGTGTCACCGTTGTGCAACAACTTCTGATGACGCCTAACTCTCGTCACTCCCGGCTCCGCTAGGTTTGCGCCCGCCCTAACTCGTCACTCCCAGCGCATTTACTCCGTTCCTCCCCACCTCGGCCGCCGCTCGACCCCGTCGCCGTCATTGGCAAGGGCTTTGCTTTCCCCATCCTCCTCTATTCTCCTCTAGATCTGTTAGCTTAATGTCTTTTGTTGAGTTTGATTTTTATGCTTGAGCCTTAAGTTATGTCACGATGTTTGTGTGATTTATGCAAGGTGAAGGAGATAGATGAGGTTGTGTTGGTGGTGGGGTCGCCGCCGTGGTGGTTCTTGCTTGTCTTGGTATCACCCTACCTTACTCTGTGATGTAATGATGTTAATAGTCTTATTTGAAATTGAATTGATAATTAGTTCATATTAATAGTCCCCTTGCTCTGTGATGTAATGATGTTAATAGTCTTATGCTGAAATTGAATTGATAATTAGTTCATATTAATAGTCCCTTTGCTCTATGATGTAAACTGAGGGCTATTGGTGTATGTGCATTCTGTGCATCTTGCTTAGTTCATGCCGTGGGTTGATTGACAAAAATGAATGGGGCAAAATGGTGGGTTTGGTTAATGCTCTCGATGGGTGCGAGGGTTATTGATCTTGATTCTTTGTGCTTAGTTAACTTACATGGGATCGTTGTGGTTCGGATGGGGCTTGGCTGCAATTAACTTTCATATTTGTGTCCTAGGTCAAGTTCTCCTCCTTTGCATCCCAGGTACTTATACGTCCTACCATTCTATTCCTCATCTCTTCTCTATAAAACCTCCAAGCGATTGGTGCTTGTGCCTTTGAAACGGCTTCATACATACATATATATATATATATATATATATATATATATATATATATATATATATATATATATATATATATATATATATATATATATCGTTTGTAGTCCCCAGCCCTTTCGGTGGGTCGTGAGGAGGATGAGACAGCTGCCATGGGCAACCTCTCATCGAGCCCTTGCAGATTCAAGAAGTAGGGCTGCAAGGGAAGGCGCGTGACATTACAATTACCCTGGATGTCGTCGATAGGTAATTGGACTTGACATCAAGAAATGGTTGGTTGCTGATACATGAAGCCAATGGTTGGTTGCTGATACATGAAGCCATGAAGCCACTTGGCTTCATGTATCAGCAACCAGCCATTTCTTGATGTCCAGTCCAATTACCTATCGACGACATCCAGGGTAATTGTATGTCCACACGCCTTCTCTTGCATTTCTCTTCATGAATTTGCGGGCTCGATGAGAGGTTACCCGTGGCACTATGGTCATCCTCCCTCACGACTTCCCAAAGTGGCCGGAGATTACAAACGATGTATATATATATATATATATATATATATATATATATATATATATATATATATATAGCCGATTTTAAAGGCACAAGTAGCCATTGCTTGATGTTTATTTATATATCACGACGGTTAGGTATTACGAACCGTCTGTGATAGATAAATATCTGACGGTTTGAACACGAACCGCTGTGATAAGTCTCTTTATTAGTAGGGGCCCGGCCGCTAGGGTTTGCGCTAGCCCTAACTCGTCACTCCCCAGCACTGCTAGGGTTTGCGCTCGCTCTAACTCGTCACTCCCCAGCGCATTTACTCTCGTCCGTTCCCCACCTCGAGCCGCCGCCGCCGACCGAAATCACCGTCATTTGCTGTCCCTCTCGCCGTCGCCGCAGGTTGTGACACCACTCTGCACTGCACAAGATTGTACGATAGTCGTAGTGTCTTGTGCAGTGTCAAGGTCGTGCCACAACTATGGTGACGCCGTCACCCCGCGTGTCGCCTACGCCGCCATGGCTTGGTTCTCTGCTTTCGACCTCTGCGCTCGGGCCTGGCGGGCTTTGCTTTCCCATCCTCCTCTATTCTCCTCTAGATCTGTTAGCTTAATGTCTTTTGTTGAGTTTGATTTTTATGCTTGAGCCTTAAGTTGTGTCCCGATGTTTGTGTGATTTATGCAAGGTGAAGGAGATGGATGAGGGTTGTGGGGTCGCCACCGTGGTTACCTTTGTCTTGGTGGTGGGGTCGCCACCGTGGTTCTTATTTATCTTGAGGTATCACCCTACCTTACTCCCTCTCTGTCTCTACCCCCCTTGCTCTGTGATGAAAATGGCTAGTGCTCTGCGATCGATGCCGAGGGCTACTACTGGTGTGGTGGGTTTGGACACCCTTGGTCTTGTTCTCTTGGCGATGAAGCGCTCAATGATGTTAATAGTCTTATGCTGAAATTGAATTGATAATAAGTTCATATTAATAGGCCCCCTTGCTCTGTGATGTAATGATGTCGATAGTCTTATGCTGAAATTGAATTGATAATTAGTTCATATTAATAGTCCCCTTGCTCTGTGATGTAATGATGTCAATAGTCTTATGCTGAAATTGAATTGATAATTAGTTCATATTAATAGTCCCCTTGTTCATGCGGTCAAGTTCTCCTACCTCTTGCGTGCAGTCGTCCTACCATTCCATTCATAATCTCTTCTCTATAAAGTCTCCAAGTAGTGGTGCTTGTGCCATTAAACCAGGCATCATATATATATTATTAAGTAGTCTGACCACTTTGGGGGTCATCCACATGACATGAGAAGGATGAGACAGTAGCCACGGGCAACCTCATTGAGCCCCTACAAGTTTAAAAAGTATGGATGCAAGGATAGCGTCAGGACATCCAATTACCTAGATTGGACGTCGCTATGTTCAAAAAGTGACGTTGATGCGCAACTACTCCGACTGGGAAATGGCATCATCTATCAACATCCAACAATTCTTGAGCATGTAATTGTCTTTAAAGCCAACAAGAACACCAAGCAACAAGTTGAGAATTCTTTTGAAATATGAGAATGGTTGCTTGGTGTTCTTGGGTTTAAAACGATATGCTCAAAATTCGATACATGATGCCGATACATGATGCCACTTCAACATATATCATATCCTTGCATCCATACTATTTAATATATAGGGCTCAATGAGGTTGCCCATGGTTACCGCTCATCCTTTGGCGTATATAGATCCCCAAAGCCATGAGATGACTTATATATTATATATATATATATATATATATATATATATATATATATGATGTCAATTTAATGGCACAAGCACCACCGCTGGGGCTTTATAGAGAAAGCGATTTCAACCACAAACCGTGTGATAGTACTTATCATGCATTTATTTCAACCACAAACCGCTCGGTGAAAGTATGCATCACGGTTCAAAACCGTCTATGATGACCTCATGTCATCAACGACCCATAAACTCGGGCGACTCACAAAAGCGAAATGCGTGATGGCGTTTTTGAACCGTCTATGAATACCTTTTACGTAGTAGTGTCAGCGACCATTGCTCATTACTGCCAGATTCATTGTGGCGAGCTCACCATGGCCCTTGGCCGAGCGCAACTCTGCTTCTCTCTCTCCTTCTCTCACTGATAGTAGGTCCCACTCGCATTTAGGATTTGATTAACGCTAATGACAGTGGTTGAGTTTGCTAAGTCACTAACATGTGGGACCGGCTGAAAACTTAATAAAAAATATAATTTAAAACATGTTTAGTAAATGTGTCACTAACATGTGGGACCACCCACTGTCTCCGGTTTTAAAACATGTTTTAAAACCAAGAGACTGACATGTGGACCCCAGCTGTCAGTGGATTAAAATCAAAAATAAGTTTAATCATTTATTTAATAATTAATGAGTCTATGCCATGTGGGACCACCTCTGTTTTTATATATATAATCAAGAAATAAAAATATGAGTCACTGACAAGTAGAGCCCACATGTAAGTTAATAAAATTTTAAAAAAATGTAAAAATAAGAAAAGCCTCTTTCAGTTCAGAGGAAAATATGCTTTCACAGTTAGAAAGCGTAAATCTCAGAAAATACGCTTTCAACATCAACATTTTATTTATTCTCGGGATTTTCAAACAGAGCAAATTTAAAACGTTAATAACTTTTGCGTATGAACTCCAAATTGAATGAATCTTTTTATTCTAAATTCATATAAATCATGCTAAGTCCGAATATGCAAAAATATTTGGGTTTTTGTTGCTGTTGAAATTATTTTTTTCTATTTGTGATTTGTTATCGGCTCTTTTGAATAGACGTCGATACCACGAACGAATTATTCGATGACCCTCCATCCTCATATTTAGAGATACTAGAGCAAGGAAAGCACCTCCTTTGACCATATTGATCCTATTATTTGAAATATTATACTTCTTTTTGTAAAATCTATTATGCATGCGTGTATGTTTGCTTAAAATTGCTATATTTGGGGGATAACGGTAGATAAACTCCTATTCAATGCATGATCCTCCTTACCAAATTTATATCTTTATTGTTGCAGACTTTAGGATATGTGTTAGGCAATAGATTATGTTGGTTTGGGTATTTCAATTACGAATATCACATAGATGCTTAGTCCGGCTGTAGTTTCGCAAAAAACGAATATCGCATAGATGCTTAGTCAGGCTCTCCTTACCAAATTTGAATTGGATTTGGGAGATTTTGAAATGATTTCCAGAGGGGTTTACCTATGTTATTTTGTATAAAAATGAAAAATGACAAACTTAGTTTGTGACGCGGGTGAGATATATTATAATCTGAGGAGTGTGAGGTGTATCTCACAAGTAGATAGGAGGAGATCCTTGCCCAGGTTAATTAAGGACCGAACACCGGTGAATCATATCTAAGCCTAAGCGTACAACCACATATGCTGTTATGGGACGGCCTTAGCTAATTAAGTCATCGAAGACTAGCCTTGCATGTTGGTAGGCAGCAGTACTACGAGCATGACTGGCTAGGCTTGCTCGAAGGAGCTCCCTTCATCGAGGTGTTGGGAACAAAGCCTTTCGATACAATGGTGAATGCCTCACTAAGATGGGGGTGTACCCGGGTGAAGTGAGGGTTTCCATTCGCTGGGCTAGTGTAAGGCTAGGACTAAGTGATGTAAAGGCTTCATTATGAACTCTAGACTGCTTACTAAAATGTTGCGATCCGTGGTATCGACGGATGCCGAACAAACTAAAGACCTCATATACTGTGGGTAAAGTTGTACACCTTTGCAGAGTATAAATCTATTTAAATAGCCATGCTCACGGTCATTAGCGTGCTTAGTGACACATCATCAGGTATAGTCTCTACTTTTGGAAAAAACGGTTTGTTGGGAAATGTTGGTATGATTGATTTGTGTGAGTGTCATGTCTATGGCTAAGAATAAAATGTTGATCGTAGCCGAGGAGGGCTGTGATTTTGCTATTCTGTGAGTTACATACTTGTTATTTCAATATCGGTCAATTGCTCTTTACAAATTCCATTGCAAACTATTACATATCGGTATTGCAAATAAAACTTTCTTAATGCTGAAAATAACTTTTAGAGTAGAGCTTCATCCTTTTTTATCCTTGCATTTATAATTATGTTGTGATACACTACAAGTCTTGTTGAATACAAAATGTACTCAATCTTGCTTAAATTGTTGACTAGAGTATGAGATGAGCCGATTCTGGATGACGCCTTCTTTGCTCCCGATACTGGAGGGTACGTGGACGGGTCTTGCTCTTGTCGGTTGCCTAAGGGTTTGGATGGGTATACTGCTGGACTTTTGGGATTTGTTTAATATGTTTCCGCTGTTTAACTTGCTACTTCTGATACTTGTCGTTTAATTTGGCCGGTCGGCCGTGTATTATACACTTGCGATGTAATCGCTTAAGTTAAGTACCATATTTGTTTCATGTTGTATGTATATTGTGTATGGATGTGTATGCCAATGTTGTGAATGTGTGTACTAGCCACTGATGATGGGACTAGTACGGTACACACATGAGGGTTCGGGTATTCCACGCCTGGGGTCTGATAGTCATTTCATGTGCAGTTTGTCGTCCGTCGTCATTTCATGTCGAACCCAGGATTAACACCCCTAAATTCTCTATGTATTCTACATTAGTCCCTAGAATAGTAGCTAGTGTACATAGTAAACAAATATGGTAACATCCACATCTTGCAACATTTTATTAATAATTATAAGAGTTTATTACAAGAATGGCTTACAAGCCAACCATAAAGAACACATCGAAAGGCAAAGAAGAAGTGGTAGATCCCAATAAATCTGCCACAGGCAATCGACTAGGGTAGCGACCTAGTCATCGAAATCCACACTAGTAGTGAAGCCCTTCTCTTCTGAACGATATTTTATTAAGCAAGGGTGAGTACAAAAATGTACTCCACAAGTTACACCCATAACAGAGTTAATGCATGTATGGATGTTATCAAAGGAAGGCTTATAGGGTTATGTGTGTAAAAGCAACATTTGACATTTTAAATACAATAGCTAAGTTCAAAAACTCAAACATTACAATATCTAAAATTGAATTTTAAAAGAATTAACAAAGCTAGTGTAGGCACCTACCTAACACTAACTTAAACACAAACACCAACCCGAGGCTTCAACCCACAATTTTCTCATGGATACCCATCCATGTCATAAACCATTTTGTAAAACATTTTAAAAATAAAACCAAAGTTATCTTTGAGTGGCTTTTGCTCAGCAAGTCCATGACCGTGGACACAACTATTTGAATAGTTTTACACTCTGTAGAGGTTGTACAACTTTACCCATAAGAGATAATCAGCTTAGACTGTCCGCTTCACACACTTCTATAGGTGTGCGACTAAGTGATTATCACGATGCTTTTACAACGCTTCATCCCAAAGTAGGTATGCGTGCTAAGGTTTTACTTCTATTGGGCTAACCACCCGCTGGAAGCCCCTCTTACGCTAAGTGGGACTACTGTCTAACCGACACCCGCACATCAACATGGCACAACTCACAGTAGAACGTTGCAAATTATTTAGCCCAGTCTGTCCCATACCAAACTTGTGGTAGTACGGAATGGTTTTGCAAGATATGGCTCGAAGACTAGTCCATAACCAACTTGGACGACTTCTAGAAATAACCCCTAGGACTCAACCATTCAATGAATCGAGCCCGTGCATAAACTTGCACTCACCAACTATCCATTTTGCCCAACTCTAAACTAGTTTTTTATATTTTATTTCATTTTTCAAATCATTTGTAAACTTCCATTGCACACCAATGCTATGGATACAATTTAAACCATATTTGTTTTTTGGCTGTAAATTTCCAAATCAAATATTTCAAATCTAAGCGTGGCTAAGCTTAATTTTTCTTCCAAAATGTTTGAGTTCATAGTATTGTACCAACTAGATTTTATCTAGGGTGTCATGGTATGGATATTCAAATGTCAAAGTTTGGCTATACAAATGTTGAGATTAACTAGAATTTCAAAACTTGTATTTAAATTACATTGAATAGAAATAAGCATGCAATAATAATTTAAAATAGAATTTAAATAATTTAAAATACTAGGATTAAACATAATCAAAATATGTTGCCTTGCTCAAATAATTGTTGTTACAAAGCAGCGTAGAAATCTGGTTCTTTGGAGTCATCCAAATTCAAATAAAACTCACATAAAATTAAAATAAACTCAAAATTTA
Source organism: Phyllostachys edulis (assembly GCA_036346405.1). Lineage (NCBI taxonomy): Eukaryota > Viridiplantae > Streptophyta > Magnoliopsida > Poales > Poaceae > Phyllostachys > Phyllostachys edulis. Next base: position 23,455,593 of record CM070556.1, on the reverse strand, counting down.
GCTAGATTAGAATTTTAGATGAATTTAGAAATATGAATCACTGAAATCGGAGCTCGAACAAAGAAGAACGGGCTCTCGGAAGATTCAATTTCACATGAAATGATAGAAATGGAATTTCTTGAATTTGTGGAAATATTTTTCTAAAATAAAATCCACTTATTGCATCAGCGAGGATTTTTTATTTTCGGCCAAATTATTTTTCTTAAGAAAAATTGATTTATGTCACTAATAGGTGGGCCCTCGGTCCATCGGCCGTGTCTGCAGGAATGCCCTGGTCCACCGTGACTAGACGCATGGAATAGTGTGGCTTGCCACGCAAGCAGCCACAAGGGTGCTTGTGCTAAGGTGGCACTGACATGGCACCGAGGTGGCGGCCACGTCAGCTTTGACGGTGGTGGTTGCTTGGTGCGCAAAAGAGAGAGGAGGAGGCGGGGAGTGCGATCATCACCATCACGGCGGTTAGGCACGCAAGAATGGTCAACAACTAGGATGAATTCATTGGCGTAGTTAGACTCGCGGCGGCGATGGTGCTCTGATGATGTTCCTAGAAGACGAGGTGCACATGGTGTTGAACACGAAGAGGTGAAGCTCCCGGTGTAGACAATGTCGCCGGAGATCGTCGAATGGGGTAGCAATTGGTGGTGGAGGTGCTCGGTGGTTAACAGAGAAGAAGCTTCGATTGTGGCTACGAGAGAGGGAGAGAGGATATGAGATTTCGGGGGAAGGTCAAGTGAAGAATTGCGCATCCGGTGCTCCCTTTTGTAGGTCAATGGGAGGAGTGGAGGAGGAGATCATGCGCATGGCATTTCTCAGCGACGCGGGCGGTGGCGCAAATGCACTTTAACGCGAATAAAAGAGGGGGAAATGGCCAAGATTGAGTGCGGTGGAGTGGGGGTCTTGAATGGCATCAAATGCGCACGAAAAGGAAGAAGAAACAGCCAGCATTAAAGAGCTCTCGAGGCAGTAATGGCGGCAGCGAGAGGAAGAAGAAAGGGAGAAAGAAGAAGGGGAGGAGGTGGGTGACAGGTGGGCCTAGATTGGTGGTGAGAGAGAGAGGCGAGGCACTAATGGGTGGGCCCGGCTTGGCAGTGAAAGAGAGAGGGAGGAGGCCGTGTGGGCTGGGCCAGTGGGAATGGGCCACAGGAGAAGTGGGCCAGGCGCGAAAAGGGAGGAGACGGCCCAAAAAGATAATTTTGGGCCGAAAAGGATTTCTAAATTTTTAATTGATTTTTGATTTTCAGAAAAAGCAATAAATCAAATATGTTTTTAGAAAAAAGCAAATAGAGATAATAAAAATTCTAGAAAAATTTATAAAAATTCCTGAATTATTTGGAACTTAATATAATTTTTTCCAACTTAAATTTGACTTTTATTTTTGCACATAAATTACTTTAGATTCATAATAAATAGGAAAACCTTTTAAAATCCTTAAAAAGTCAAGAAATTAATTAAAATATTATTTTAAACTTTAAATCCAAGAAAAACCAAGAAAAGTCTTTTAAACTTTTAGAAGATCAAACAAAATAATAACTTTATTAATTTTATTTGGGTAACAAAACTTTGGGATGTTACATTTCATGTGAAGTTAGGGAATAAAATTTGAAAATTGAAATTGATGAAATTTCAGAATAAAATTTGAGAGACTTCACAATGTAATTTGTGATTTACATGACACGCATGGTTTGGTTACGTGCATTAGAAATGACAGCATGTGCGAATCAACAAATCGAAAAACACCTACGATACACATGCGCCTTTTTGGAATCGAAAAAAAGAGGATCGAAATTAGTCTTGGTGGCCCATCGGTCCCTCCCCTTTGTCAACTAATTGCTCGCGGTGTCGGCCAGTCTCGAAGGCTGCCCTGTTATATGAGATGGGCTGGAAGATTGAATGATATTAGTAGACCGTAAGATTGAATGACAAAGTCGTTCCACTCGCCTCCATCTAAATATTTTCCCACCCTGTTGATTAAGTGCAACACATGCCATCAACAAGTGACAACATACATCACACAATCTTTCCACAAAGGAGTTCCATAATAACTTAGTCAAGTATGATATTAATTTTTCAAAATGACATCAATGACCTGTTGCATGGCTAAGCATACTAATCATATCTAACCAATCCACGTTGGTGCTATGATAACACTAACTAGTAATTAACCAAACTAGGGTGACAAATGACCATGGTAATGCAATTATCAAGGTGGGCATAATAAAATAGGCTGCATAACTAATCACAAAGTAGTAAAGAATTTAATAATTGAATTAGCATGCAATACTTTGAATCAAAGTAATTTTGGAAAACAGGGTGCAATATGATCAAAGGTACAACTTGGCTTGCTATAGCAATGTTTCTATTGTTTTATCTTTGATCTTCTACTTCCTTTAAACTTCAGCTCCTTCGGACGCTTCCAAAACGTCAATGTCTAACGAGAGAGAAAGCGCAAAACCAAACAAAACTCAAAAATACAAATCAAATAAAATCCAAATTGAAATTGAATAGTACTGGAAGGCAGGGCTTGGTTCTAGATGAATTTAAAAACTTGAATGGGTTGAATCGGAGTTCGTATGAGAAATAACGAGCTCTCAGGAGTTTGATCAAGAAGGAAAATGCTGAAAAAGAAAATGAAGAAAGAAACTGACATGTGGGATCCATAGAATATTCCTGGAATATGTTTTTTTAGAATTTTGGAAATATACTGAGTGTATGACATGTGCCCACTAGAATAAAAGGATTTTCAAGAATTAAATTAATTCCCAAAAAAGGAAGAGTGGCTGACAAGTGGGTTATTAGTCCATAGACCAAGTCCACGAAGTTGGGTTCAAGTCCATGGAGAACCAAGTTAATAGAATAGTGCTTAACATGTGAGGTCCACGGTCAAGTGGCTTGGTTCAAGGTGGATTTGGTCTATGCGGGTTTGGGTTTCGGGTTTGGTATGGGTTAGGCCACGTGTGTGATGACGAGGCGACTGAAGCTGAGGTGGCAGGTGACATGGCACTGGCGACATGGCACGGTGGTGCTCGGGCCCCTAGGGCTCATCAGAGTTAGGGTTTGCGACAGCGGCAATGAAGTGGAAAACCGAGATGATGTGGGTGTGATGGCGAGAAATGGTGGCAGTCACAGGCGGCAAGGGAAGAAGCGGTAGTGGGTTGCACAGCGACGATGCGCTACGACGTAGTTCCGGTGATGGAAACACGAGCATCGGGTAGAACATGACGTGAGGAATAAGGTGGATGAAGGTGGAGGACCACCAGTGGTGGTGCAATCGGCTTGTAATGTCCCGTTCAAATATAAAACATATAAGTGACTAGTATTAGAATTAAATATAATTAGAAAGGGAAAATTCAGAATTTTGGAGGAGTTTTAGAACTCGGGCCTTTGGCCCATAGCTCTTTGGGCCCATGTGGGGGGAACTAAACCCTAGCACCTAAGAACTGTAGCACGGGTACTGTAGCGCTACAGTCACTGTAGCACGGCGCTACTGTAACACGCCCCTCCCCTCCGGTGCTTCTCCATTGTTGCCGGTCATAAGGAAGAGGAAGGAGAGGGAAGAAGAGATGAGAGGAAGAAGAAGAAGGTGGGGGTGATCTTCGCGAGGGCTTCACGAAGGTTTCAGCGGCATCTCGCGTCATTCTTGTGGGTAAATTCGTGATCCCAATTAGTTTTGATAGATAATTCGTATGTGATTTGTATTCATTAGCTGTTCTGAGATTTCTGTAGTAGATCGGTTGAATCTGTCTTTTTGTTGATGCGCAGTTTTTGGTTAGATCCACGCAGATTCAGGGATTAGTGTCTCCTGGAGATAGATGGGAATTTTTGTTATCTTTCCAGAAAGTGCTAATTCATAATTTTTGGATAAACTGTTAATTAGTTATGAATTTCACAAGACAGGATGCTAAATCAGTCTCAGGTTTTGTGCAGCGAACATAGATATGTAAATTTGATATGGGAGACGACCGAATTAGGTCAGTTGGTCTCCTTGAGAGTTGTAGGTATTTTCATTGTGATTCCAGAAAGTTAAATTTCATAATTTTTGGAATTTCAGATCAAAAGTTATGAAGTTTAGAAGCTCAGGCTGTAATCTGCCTCTCTGTTGTGGACAGAAGAGTTTTACTTGACTATTTGCAATATTTGTTGCACAATGAAAATATTTGAGATAATTTTATTGAGATAGTTGGTTTCCTTTATTTTCCATAGAGTATTAGAACAATGTGTTTGGTTGAACCAAACAAAAGTTATGAAATTCACAAGTTAATAGTACCGAAGATGGCAGATCGGTCTTCGGGATTACAAACAAAGGCTTAGATGAACTAGTTTGATCTTTCGGTCACCTGAGAAGTTGTAGCTAGGCTTGTGTAGGTTCTAGGAAAATTAGATTCATGGATTTTGGAGTTTTGACTCAAAAGTTATGAATTTTTCCTTAACAGTTGTTCATTTGGACAGATTTGGGAATTTGAGAGTGTTTTGATTAAAAGTTGGGATTGCGAGTAGGGACGCTTGTTCTCTTTTTGTTTCATTGCATTGCTGTACAATTTTGGTTGGTGTACTTAGTATATTGTTTCTGTTGCCGGTGGTGGTGAACCACAGGGCTAGAGCTTTCTATCGTTGACTTCAGTATCACGGTTGAGGCAAGTACAATTGATCTATCTTGTTTGTTGTTTGTTCCACTTGATTGATGAATGTGAAATGGGTAATTTGGGTACTCCTTGTTTTCCTTCATGGTTGATATACCCTGATTCTTCGATAATATGTTTACGTTCAACATATACATTCGTTCTTTCTTTCGTGTTCACCACTGAACTGCGTAGTGAAGTCCCATCATTCCAACATGGGCAAGTACTTTAATATTCTTAAAGCTAATGGATGCTAATTGCTTGTTGTTCGCACTGTGTTTTTCTATGACCTATGATAAAATTCAATGGTTATGTTCCTTTCGTATTCGAGTATTCCATGATTACAGTTGGATGTCTTTCATTATTCATATTTCATTCCATGCATCCATTATTCATGTTTCATCCACGGGAGTGGATTATAAAGACCCATCAATTCGGTATGGGCACGTAAGACCCACCATTCCAATGTGGGCAGATTAGGACACCCGTATGAAACGTTCTTCATACGGGACTTGGATCCGTATTTTGTTAAATACGGGCTTAGGTGAGCACCGGCGGGTGTGTCACTAGCTATATCGGTATATGCATGTGGGCGATCCCTTCATTTCATTCATTCCATTCATTCAAATATTCATTACGTGTTATATTCATATTCTTCAATGATGTTGTCATGATCATGATTGTTGTATGTCCAATTATTCATTGTACTTGCTGAGTCTCGGACTCATTCTTGCTTTATTTGTTTATTTTAGGTGATCATTGATGTTGGCTCATTTGGGAGGGAGTAGACACGCACTACTCATTCACTTTACCATATTCAAGTTCAACCTTACGATTTAGTTTCTATCTTTCATTCGTTATTGATGAACTGTAATAAATAAATTTAGATGGTGAATGATACCTAGTGCTATGTTATGGTTGATTAAGTATTACTTGTGATCTTTGATCATTCCTTCGATATAATTGCTTGGATTCAGACTATATTCATGCCATGGTTCTATTGAATATTGATCTCTTTATGTCATTAGATGAGATAGTGTTCAAATTCTTCCGCATTATGGTTGTATGTTAGATTATTTAGGTGGCATCTTGGCTTCTGAATAGTCAGGGTGTTACACGGCTGACGAAGGGCGGTAGCCGCAGATGGAACAGAAAGGAACAAACTCGGTGCATGGTGATCAAATCAACAAATCGAAAGAGGGGAACTGTAGATCGGGTTCTAGAACACGATATGACGTGGAAGGATTTAACAGGGACTCACCGGAGAAGTGGTGTCGGGGCCCGGATTTACACATCCAAAACCCTCTGTGTATTCTGAACTAGTCTCATATCAATAGCTAGCTCAAACAGGAAACATTGATGAAATACCATCCATTTATCGATTTAACTAAAAAGATCTCAAAATAACAAAGAGTAGTAATAAATAGATCTTATGGTCAATGTTTACTTAACTTGTCATGTAGGGCTAAAGAAACAAATAAACTCTTGCAGCGAAATGGGAAAACTTGGAAATGCCAATCAACATGCCCACAGGCAATCGAGTGGAGAATACATCCTAATTCGTAAAGCCTTCACAAAACTCCTCTTCGTAGAACTCTTGAGCAGGTTGATATTCTTCAACTAAGCAGCAAAGTTTAAAGCCGTGAGTAAATAAAGTACTCAACAAGTCGTAGAGAACAGTATGCGATTAATATTCATGCAAGGCATGGACAAAGGATTAGCTGTATGGTTCTTTTGCAGAAAGTAGTATTGACAGTAAATATGGTAAATAGATTGCAATGCATAATTTAAAAGACAATAAGTAAATAAAGTACATAGTTTATGAAATCAACCAGTGAACCTCCCCGTTCACTACCCAACCAAACCATCTAGTGAACGTCTCATCCACTAAGTGAACATTATATTCACCAAGTGAACTCTCCATTCACCTTTCGACACAAACCACCAAGTGAATTCCCCGTTCACCAAGTGAACATCATATTCACCGAGTGAACTTCTCATTCACACTCCGACACATTTTTATAAAGAAACTCTACATTTTGTGTGAAATCCCCGAGCATGTCCATGACCGCGGAGACGGTTGTTTAAACAATATTAACTCTACAGGGGTTATACAACTTTACCCATAAGAGATAAATCAACTCAAAGTGTATGATCACACTTCTGTAGGTGTGCGACTAAGTGATCATCACAAGACCTTTACAAAGCTCCTCCTTAACCCAATGCTGCCCGCTAAGGTTCTAACACTGAATGTCTTTCCAACCGGACATGACCCCCCCCTCTTGCGCCATTGTATGATCACACTTCTATAGGTGTGCGACTAAGTGATCATCACAAGACCTTTACAAAGCTCCTCCTTAATCCAATTCTGCCCGCTAAGGTTCTAACACTGAATGTCTTTCCAACCGGACATGACCCCCCCCTCTTGCGCCATTGCGTGCATACGTCTATCCCGTAACTCACACTTCCAAGATAGAACCGAAATTGAGATATTGCTAATTAGTTAGCTAGGTCCATCCCATACTGGACAAGTGGTTGTACGAAATGACCCAGTTTAATGGAGCACGAGATTAAGTCCTTGACAATTTACTCAAACGAGTCTACCACAATCCATAATGTGTTACCCGTACCCCCTTTACTTCAAATCGCTCGCCTGAGTGAAAAATTATTTTGTTCAACCAAGACCAATGACATACCCTATCATGGTACACAAATTTTAACAGCAGTGGCTACCTACCACAATTCCATATCTCATTTAGTCAAATTCAACATTATTGAACATGTGATCATGAGCCCATTGTAACTAAGCATGACTAAGCATCTCAACGATACCCATGTTGGTGATACAAATATGTCCAACTAATGTAATTGCCATTCTATGGTGATAAGTGATTCATGGTATTCAAATGTTCAATCAAGCATAATGACAAAGAGATGATTAACTATTCCCAAAAGTAGTTGATATAAACATAGTATGCAATTTGATATAAAACAAGATACTTTTAAAATCATACGATCAACATGATCAAAGGACTACGACTTGCCTTGTCTTTGGCTTTGCTCAGTTACCACACTTGGATCTTCGAAACCTGCTTTTGCCCCTGCTCCTTGAAACAGATCGTCTAACGAGAGAGAAAACAATAGGCGAAGCAAAATAAATCCAAAATAAAATCAAATAAAATCCAAAATCAGTAAAACCAACTCTAAAATAAAGAGCATGATTTTATAAGAATTTAGGAACTTGAATAGATGGGATCAGAGTTCAGACGGTCCCTCGGAAGATTTGCTAGAAAGGAAAAAGGGAGAGAAAAGAATATTCCCTGGAATATTCCTTCGGATTAAAAGAAAAAGGGAAAAGTAAAGGAAAAGGAGCTGACAGGTGGGGTCTACCCGTAAGTGAGTGTCTCTGGCTGACATATGGGACCAAGGTGGCTGGAGAGTGAAGGAACATAGAGAGAGGATGACAACTGGGACCCTTAGGTTAGAGAGAGAAGAGAGAGAGAGAGAGGGAGGAAGAAAGCTAAGGGGCATGGCTAGCGGTGATGGCGCTGGTGGCGACGACAGATGGCGGCGAGGGAGGTGGCGACGATGGACAAAATGGAATGCTGGGGAGGAAAGGGTGCCAAGGGAGGTGGTGGCGCAGTGAGGGCGGCGGTGAGACGGCGGCGGCGGCGATGGCAGCGGAGAGGAACTCATGGAGCACGATGACTTTGGTGAATCAAGGACACCCGGAGTGAAGGGAGGTGAGCATGAGCTCGGTGGTAGCACGAGGAACATGGAGAGCGCCCTGGAGTGGTAGGAGGGTGACAGAGGCGGTGGCGGGATGGAGGTGGCTGGAGAGTAAGAAGAAGGACAATGGCGGGGCATCTCGGCGGTGGAGAGAGAGGGAGAAGGGAGAGGAACAAGAGAGGAGGGTCAGGGATGCGGGATGACGCACTCGGAGGGGCAAGAGGGCTCATCGGTGAGGAGATCGGTGTGGTGGAAGCGAGGCCAATTTTGAGGAGGAAGGGCGTCAACGGCTCGGTGGCACTCGGGCAAAGATGGTGGAAGTACCAGGTAGAACATGGGCACGCAAACTCAACGGCGAAGATGACTCGTGCGGTGGACGTCAGATAGCGGTGGAACGTGGTGGTGAAGGCTTCAGTGGTCGGCGGCCTTTTCAACGAAACTCATGAACTCGGTGGTGAAAACGGAGCGACAACTTGGGGCTTTTGGGGAGGAGCTTGGGGCCATCGTTTTAACACAGGTGGCCACTCTCACAAAGGCCGGGAAGGGTGAGTTCGCAAGGAGACCGTCGGCGAAACATGTCTGGCTCGGACATGTGGGTGAAGCCTTGTGCGAAGAGGAAAGGAGGAAGAAGGCTAGTGATGCTTTCGGGTGGGGGCCACACGTTAGGGAAAGCAGGAGGGTGGAAAGGTGGTGGTCAATTGGGCTTGGCGAGAGGAAAAGGGAAGGAAGCGGTAGGACGAGCGAAGGAAAAAAAAGAAAAGAAAAGGGAGAAAAAGGAAAATGGGCCAGCGACGAAAGAAAAGAAAATGGGCCGGAAGAAAGGGTTTCAACCCGAAAGAAAATTCTAAAAATTAAAAGATTTCTGAATTTTAAAAAATAGATTGAAGAGAATCGAGCTCAAGGAAATAGCAAATAAATTTGAAAAATTCCTAGAAAATTCTTTGGAACTCAAGGAACCCAAATAAAACAACTTTTAATTTAATTGAAGTTTAACTTAATCACATTAAATTGTTTTTATTTCTGATAATTCAAATTAAGCTGGAACTTAACCAAGAAAAATCAAATGGTTATTTTTATTTTTAAAGGCTTCAAAAACATTCCAAAACTTGGGATGTTACAAGTGGGGAATGGAACGGAAGTGTTTCGGTGTCACGGGCACATCAGAGATGAGGAAGATGAAGATGAACTCGGTGATGCAATGCACAGAAGCTTCGGTGGTTGGGAGCAAACGACAGAGGAGGCCGAGGCGGAGCCTATGACGCAGCCAGGATGGCTTGAGGAGCTTCAATGGAGGAGAATGAGTGCGGAAAGGCGGTGGCCGAGTGAAGGCATGGGCTAGAGAAGAAATAAAAATAAATGGGTCGAGTCAAATTCGGTCCACTGAGGTTTAGAATTAAGAAATTGATTTCAAATTTAAAGAAGAGCTGGAAATTCAAATAAGCTCAGATAAATTGCAAAAAAAATTATGAAAGATCCAAGAAAAATTAGGAAAAAACCTTGGAACATTTATCCCATGGCGCCACCGCGGTTGCATGCCGTCGGCTCGCCTCCGCTGACCTAGGTCCCCGTGCCTACTCCGTTAGCATCGCTTGGACTCATTGAGTCTAGTGTGCCTCTCCTTTAGCTCTGAGAACACCTCCTTTGCCAAAGCTATCGTGGACCTGAAGCTTCTAGCTGCCTCTCGCCGTCGCGCCACCGACTCCGTCCACCTCTCTAGCCATCTTAACCTCCCCTATCATCGCCGTGAGTCTATGACACGCGGGACCGCCTCTGTTTTATAAAGAAAATAAAAATATGAGTCACTCATAAGTAGGCCCCACTTGTAAGGTAATAAATTTGAAAAAAAAAAGAGAAAAGCCACTTTTAGTTCAGAGGAAAATACACTTTCTCTGTTGGAAAGCGTAAACCTTAGAAGAACTGAGAGAAAAATGCGCTTTCTCTGTTAGAAAGCGTAAACCTTAGAGAATACGCTTTCAACGTCACCCTTTTTGTTAACTTCAGGATTTTCAAAATCGAAGCAAATTCAAATCTTAATAACTTTGGCATATGAATTCCAAATTGAGTGAATATTTTTTTCTAAGATCATCTAAAATCATGCTCTGTGTGAATATGCAAAAAATATTTTGGTTTTGTTGCTGTTGAAATTATTTTGCTATAATTAATTTGCTATTGGCTCTTTTTTGAATTGACATCGATCCCTCAAATGAAATTTACGACGATCCTCCATCCTCATACTATGCGATACCAGAGCAAGGCAAGCACCTCCTTTGACCATGTTGATCCTAATATTTTAATTATTGTACTTCTTTTTTGTCGGGACCCAAAAATGCAATTCTGGACCCTTTGTGTATAACGCACTAAGCCAGTGCACACAGTGTCAACATAAATGAATATCATTCCACACAAGACAAATATAAGAGTAAACGATTAATTTGGATAACAAATAGCAGTTTTGACCTTATGGTCGAGTTTATAATTATTAAGCCATGCAGGGCTAACAGTAAATAAATAAGCAGTAGCGAAATGAAAGCAACTCTAGTGGATACCCATCGACTAGCCACAGGAAACCGACTAGGATCAAAACCTAACGATCAGCAACCTCAAAAATCCCCTCCTCGAAGGTAGGCGACGATTCCTCCATTTCAGCTGAATAATTGCAGCAAGAACGAGTACTCCGAGTACTCAACAAGTTGTACCACGGAATACAATTATAGATGATGGCTTATTATAAACAAAATGGCTTCTGTGGTTATTTTTGCACTAAAACAACATTTGCAATTGAATACAAATAATATATTGAAAGCATAATTCAAAATAATTAAATAATAATAATTTTAACAATTGTTTTCATAAAGGACACAAAGCCTAATCAATTTCTTTCACACAGCCATATGAGTTTTAACCACACAGTTGTCTCTTCCCAATTATTTTTATGAAAAACTACCCCTCGTGTGAAATCCACGAGCATATCCATGACCGTGAACGTGGTTATTCGAATAGATTGTTTAACACTATGGAGAGATTGTACACTTTACCCACACGATATAACTAGTGTAGCTAGCCCTAATCATAACAAAATCTTTTCGAAACTTCATCTCAACAATTGACACTCCCGTTGTGCTTACTGTCGGCACCAACCTTCACACAGATGGTTAGTCCATCGCACACCGTTGGACCTAGAAGCGGTGAACCGTCCATCGATGTGAATCACCACACAGACAGAAACACACCTCCACCCTGGCACACAACTTAAACTACCTGCCTGAGTAATCAACATCAAGACTCTATAGTTTACTAGGTTTGGTCCGTCCCATCAGGCATGTGGTCATACAGTTATGGCTCAGTTCAATGGCGCACAAAGTTAAGTCCTTGATTGACCAAGGCGAGACTGCCAAATTCTAACTAAGTTATCATGATTTATATTTCCCAATCACACAACCACCATATCATACAGTTCTATCCATTCGCCTCAGTCGAAATCTTTTCCCACCCTGTTGGTTAAGTGCAACACATGCCATCAATGAGTAATAGCACACAACACATAATTTTACACAAAGTTCCATAATCATTTAGTCAAATTTATATTTGCAACTCAAATGATACGAATGACTCGTTGCATGGCTAAGCAGACTATCCGTATCTAACCAACCCACATTGGTGCTATGATAATACCAACTATTAATTAACCAAGCTAGGGTGACAAAAGATCATGATAATACAATAGACAAAGTGGATACAAAAAAATTGGATGAATAGCAAAACCCAATGCATTTAAATAAATATTTAAAGTAAATGCAATAATTGAATCAAAGTAATTTTAGGAAAACTGGGTTCAACATGGTCAAAGGTGCAACTTGCCTTGGAACAAGTCTTGGTACTGGTCTTGGACTTGATCAACTCCTCCTTCCTCAAAATTCCCCAAAGTATCAACGTCTATTCGCAAACGAAAGAAAATAAACAAAAATAAATACAAAGGGCTCAATCGGAGTTCATATGAGGAAGAACGGGCTTTTTGAATATATAACCCTAAGAAAAAGAAAAAGGAATTGCTAATTCGAATTTTTTGAATTAACTTTCTACTGGAAATCTTGATTTAATGCATCAGCATGACGTTAGCCTTGATTTCAGGATTAAAGGAAAAATCAGGAAAATCATAATAGTGAATGACCAAGTCCATGGAATCTGGTCTAAGGTCTACGGCTCATGGGTTCACAGAACAGTAACCCTGATAGGTGGGTCCCACATGGCATAGGCTGGGTCTACGGTGGACTAGATCTACTGAGTTTGGATCTGGGTTTAGGGTTCGGGTGTGCCACGCGTGCGCACACATGGTGCTAAATGGGTTGCTAACGGGGCAACACGAGGGCTCGAGCGCTGATGTGGCTAGTGACGTGGCAGCTGACACGGTGTCCACATTGGCTTTGACGCCTGTGAGGCTGGGAACCAAGGCTTCCAGCGAACCGTGGCTTCTCAATGGTGGTGAGGGTACACAATTGGTAGAGGGTGCGATGGGGATCTCGACGGTATACTCACGGGTGCAAGAGGATGACGATGGTAGTCAGTGGTGAAGTTGAGGCGGTGCTTAGGTTTCGTGCTCTATGGGATTGGGGTTCCAGCGATGCTTCGGCAAAGTGAAGGCGTTTGGGACGTATCTCAGGTCAAGGCGATCTCAACAGCGGTGGTGACGAAGCTCGAGTGGTCCTGGCGGTGGAGCAATAGCTCGTCGGAGCTTGCGGTGGTGGAACTCCTTCTTTGAGCTTTTTTGGCGACTAGGGTTTAGCTCTCGAGCTTTGGCGACTAGGGTTTAGCTCTCGAGCTTTGGCGACTAGGGTTGGGATGCGGGGAACACGCATTACCGCCCCTTTTATATGCGGCGGCCAGGAGGAGTCCAGAGCACGCACGCCCAAAACAGCCACGCGACGGCGCAGCTCGGATCAAAACAGAATTAGAGAAGATATAGTTCTTCGGTGGGTCCCACACGTTAGCGTCACGGGCTCGGGCGAGTTCGCATAGCAAACAAAGACAAACAGGACCTGACGGGTGGGTTAAGCGGCTCATGGCGTGGGAGAGAGAGAATGAAATTGCGGGTGGGAGTTGGACCGAAGATGAATAGGAATGGGCCGAAGCAAAGGGAATTCAGCCCACAGGAATTTCCTGAGATTTAAATAGTTTTCGCATTTTAGAAAGTATAGTAAATCAAAATGGCAAAAGGAAAATTGCAAATGAACTTAGAAAAATTCTAGACATCTAGAAGATATTTCCAAGCATAGAGAACCCAAATAAAATAGTTTTGGAATTAAATGATGTTTAAATTAATCACATTAAATTGTTTTGCTAATTAAAACCCATATTAAGCTTTATGAAAATTCAAATAAAACTTGGGTGAATTTTCCAAAGGGCTAAACTACTCAAACGGATTTTTAAAATTCAGAAAATTAGGATGTTACATTTTTGTAAAATCTATTATGCATGCGTGTATGTTTGCTAAAAATTGCTATATTTGGGGATAATGGTAGGTAAATTCCTAAGTAATGCACGATCATCCTTGAAAAATTGATATCCTTACTATTGTATCCCTTAGGACTTGGGTTTAGACAACAGATTTTGTCAAATTGGGCATTTCAGCTAGGAATGTTGAATGGTTGCTTAGTTGGGCTCTATATTCGCTAAAATGGATTAATTGTTGGAAATGTGAGAGTGGATTTGGGATGATTTTTTAATGTGGTACAGAGGTGTTTACCTCTATTATTTTGTATAAAAATGAAAATAAAAAACTTAGTTTAGGACGCAGACGAGATATATATAATCTAAGGAGTGTGAGAGGTGTATCTCAAACGTAGATAGGGGGAGATCCTCGCCTGGATTAATTAAGGACTGAACGCCAGTGCGACCAATCTAAGCGTAAGCGTACAACAACATGTGCTGGTATGGGACGACCTTAGATAATTAATTCATCGAAGACTAACCTTGCATATTGGTAGGCCGTAGTAGCACGAGCATGTCCGGATAGGTTTGCTCGAAGGGGCTCCCCTCACCGAGGTGTTGGGACCAAAGCCTTCCGACACAACGGTGAATGCCTCACTAAGACGGGGGTGTACCCAGGTGAAGTGAGGGTGTCCATTCATCGGGTTAGTGCAAGGTTAGGACTAGGTGATGTAAAAGCTTTGTTGCATGCTCTAGACTGCATATTATAATGTTGTGTGCGGTGGCATCGACGGATACCAAACAAACTAGATAATTCGTATACTATGGGTAAACTTGTACACTCTGCAGAGTGTAAATCTATTTAAATAGCCATGCTCACAGCCATGAGCGTGCTATGATCAGCCACATCGGGTATATTCTCTACGTTTGCAAAAATGGTTTGTTGGAAAATATTGGGATGATTGGTTTGTGTGAGTGTCATGTCTATGGCTGAGAATGAAATGTTGATCGCAACCGAGGAGGGTTGTGATCTTGTTATTATTGAGTTACATACTTGTTATTCGTTATCTGTGAATTGCTTTTTAAAATTTCCGTTGCAAACTATTACATATGGATATTGAAAATAAAACTTGCTTAATGCTGAAAATAACTTGTAGAGTAGAGCCTTATCGTTTGTTAGCCTTGCATTTATAATTATGTTGTGATACACTACAAGTCTTGCTGAGTACAAAATGTAGTTAATCTTGCTTAAAATTGTTGATCAGAATATGAGGATAAGCGCATGCCAAATGACGCATTCTTTGCACCCGGTACCAGAGGGTTCGGTGATGGGTCTTTCTAGGGTTTAATCCTTGTCGGTTGCTTGAGGTATTGGATGGGCATGCCGCTGGACTTTGCGTTTAATCTATTAAATTTTGGCTGCTACTACTGATATTTGAACTTTTATTTGGCCAGTCGACCCTTGTATTGTAAAGTATGTAATTGCTTAAATTTATGTACCATATATGTTTCATGTTGTTTGTAATTGAGTATGGATATGTATGTCAATATTGTGGATGCGTGTACTAGCCACTAACAATGGGACAAGTACGGTACACACACGAGGATTCAATGCCCGACGTCCGACATGCCTAAACGAAATACGAAAAATAGGTCTAATTAATTAGGATTATTTAATTAAGCATATTTTAATTAATTAGGACTATTGTAATTTCAACTAATAAACTACGAGTAAAAAATTACGACTAACTAACTGCGAGTAAAAAAATACGACTAACTAACTGCGAGTAAAAAATTACAACTAACTAACTACTACTAATTAATTATGACTATATTAATTACAACTAACTAATTTCGAAAATAAATTGTGACTAATTAAATACGACTAATTAATTACAACTATTTTGATCGCGTCTAAATATTTACGACTAACTAACTATGGCTAATTGTTTATGATTGCATAATTTAACACTAACTACACATTTAATAAACATAATGCATATGAGAAAAAAAATACCTCTTCTAGACGATCTTCACTTGATGTAGAACTAACTCTACTAAAATGACCGCTAAACACTTATCTAAACACTCTCAAATTGGCAGAAATCAGAACTAATTTTGGCCGATCGCGTTGCCTCTCGCTTGATCGATCCTCTCTGTCTCTCTACGAAGAGCGGAATGATTTTGGTGTGTAGGAATGAGAGCGCATCGCTGGGTTTTATAGCCGCACGAAGGCCGACCGCGAAGCCACGGGACAGGATCATTAAAACAGAGCCAAAATGTTTAGGAAAAGTCCATAAAACATTATACAAGGAGGTCTTTTGAAAACCCGTTTTAAAACTAGAAAAAATGCCACTTTAGATGGCTCTTTACAAAAAATTTAGAACCTAACTATGTATTGAAAATGATGTAATGTATTAGTCCTTAACCCTTCCTACCTTCATTTTTTGTTGATTTGATTGGGCATTATGGAGATCTATTTATACATAAAGACCAAGGGGTAGTATAACCTGAAAAATAAGCCCTAGGTGTTAGTAAAAATATTGTAGAGAATGAGTAAAAACTTGTTCTACATTCATTTCTTATCTGTGTCTCTCATTATGTGTAGAAATGATCACTAACTCTTCTCTTTTCCTAAAATTGTAGATGACCACCCCTTGGGAACCACAGTCCCGGACCAACGCGGATGAGGAGGGCGCACTGCAACACACCGTGTGGATGATGTTACAGCGTGTCCACTGGCCTCATATGCCACTGTATACTATCTTTAGCACGCCCTCCATTGCAGTGTCCACTTAGTACCTCACCCAGGTGCTCATTCAGGGACATCACTTTGGAGATCCGTCCTTCCACTACTACAAACAGGGCTCCTGTGCCCTGATGCCTAGGGTACGGGGAGGATGTCGTACTAGCACCTGCGAAGGAGTTGCCAGAGCCCACAGTCTGCATCTGACAAGGTACCCAACGTCCTCGTATGTTGGCTATCGGTCGCCGCCGCTGTGTGATGGCCACCTACTCGGATGCGGAGGAGCTGCCGCGAGTGGTGCAGCGACACTGTCTTCTCCACGATGAGCTCGAGATGATTGAGTTCTTCGAAATTTCATCTTTCGCTACACCGGAGTCGCCTCGCGCCGCCGAGCGCAACGACGATGTCTAGATCTAGACTAGCAGTCGAAGAGCTCACTTGTAGGATCTTAGCGTGAGCACTTTTGGGTAGTTTGGTGCACCAAAAATATGTAAGGATCTCTTGTATGATTATTGTAATTTTCTACTTACGATGGTTTAGTTGCTTTTTGTAATGTTTGAACACCGGACATGTGAACCATGTAAAACTTAACTACTATGTTAAAGTTTCATGAGTGCTATCCTTATGGTTTGAAAACTTGCATATTTTAGTTTTAGATGAGTTATATTAGCATGGGATGATGTTACTTGCCGGCCTGCTTAACTTGTGCTTTTTCCCCCTCACCCTGCGCACATTTTGTTAAACTTCACTTTGTATGAACAGGATGCTGGTAACGTGCTCCATTAACCAGCTTATGCCAGTAAGAACCCTATGCAACATTCTAAGACCAAGCACATTGATATTTTCTATCACTTCCTTAGAGACCATGTAGAGAAGGGTGACATTGTGCTGGAGTTTGTGGAGTTCGAGGCTCAGCTAGTTGATATCCTCATCAAGCCTTTAGACGCAACTAAGTTTGCCATCTTGAGGAGTGAGTTAGGGGTAATTTACCCCTATGGGTTGGTTTGAGGGGGAGTTGGTTCTCTTATGAGCTTTCCTTGTTCATATGATCTTTCCTTGATCTTCTTCTGAACTTTCTGATCTTTTTGAGTTTTTCTTGCATCTCATTGTATCATAGTGCATTCATATAAAAATCACAAAAAGATGCATTGTAATATAAGCTTTACTGCTTGTCGTTTAAATTGATGAAGCTTTGCTTATTACCCTCTTGAGCTTTACTATTTCAATTCTTACTCAATTCCTTGTCTAGTTCATTGACTAGCTAGAATTATCATGCTTTCACATGTGTAGCTTAGTCTTTGCTTAATGAGCTAGAACTTTAAGACAACTCGAACTGAAAATTGTAATTTGTGGATCTTTTAGCTAGTTGCACAATTAGTATTTTTTTGTGACACTAGCCATGTCAAAATTGCTTTGTTAGCTCTTGAATCTAGGATTGAACATCATTTGAGCTTTATGTTCCTTTGTGAATCTAAAATTGCTCTTGTGCAAAATAAATGTTTTAAGGCTCTCATGTGGTTAAATTGTGCCAAACTATTCTCACGAGATTGCATATCAAAGACGTGAACTTGGAGATAGTTTGATGATTCAGACGATCTCATGGGGACTGCTTATCAAAATTGACATGAAGCTCAAGATCTGTCGCCCTGGTTGAAGCTTAGATAGAATTTGTGGATGTCTCCTAGTCCAGCATCTTCTTCACTAAGATTGACCTTTAATCAACGTCAACATTCATTGCAAATAAAAACTGTTGTTAAAAATTGGGTGATTGAGATACCTTGAGCAAAATGATTCACTTTAAAACTTTTTATCTCTAGAATGGTCTTTGTTAGATTCTTGATCTCACATTGACATTCTAACATGGCCATTATCACTTTAGGATCTCTTTTGATGAACTTGCTAATTTTGAAGCTTTGCTTAACTTATGAAAAATTCATCGCTTCATTTTGAGCATTCTAGCTTAGCTTTGATATATATGTTTTAACATGATCTTGATAGCACCTTCATGCTTGATGTGTTTTGAGTAGTAGTAGTAGAAATACTAGCTTGTTCTTTTGGGTAATCTTCAAAGCTTCTTGTACTAAAAATTAAAAAATATAAAAATGAAGCCACTCCATTGCATTTTGTGCATGCTCTTTCTTATGCTTCTTCCTCATTTCTGCATTTGCCATCTCTGGATGAGAGGAAGGCGTGATTCCTTGATGACTCTATTATCAAAGGGGGGAAAGATATAGCAAAAATGTTAAAAGGGGAGCTATTTGGAGGAAAAGGGAGAAAATGAAAATTTTGAAACAGTGATGATCATAGTGAGGGGGAGCATCTAATTTGCATTCTTGTGATCTTATTGCCTTTTCTAAACTTGAATTGCAACTCTTGGAACCTCACAATGATCAAAGGTCAAATTGAACAATTGTTCTTTCATATGGACCTTAAGTGAGATTTTTTACTCTTCTCTGGAAAATGAAGCTATGAGGCCTAATCTCACTTGCTTATGCTAATCTGAAGCCAACTTAGTCATTTCCAATGTGTTCTCTTGCTTTTGAACCAAGTTGTGCCTTTGCGCAAAAACGTTGAGTATTTTCGTTTTCAAGCCTCAAACTTCATTTTTTTTCGGAAACTGCTAATGTGTTCATCGAGGGGGAGATTGTGGATATCATGGGGATATTCTCATGATCTTAGGATGATGATGCAATTGGTAATGGTGTTGAGGGTTTGTCGAAACACTCGTTTTCGGTGAAATTCAGGTTTTGTCAAGTAGTAGGCGGTCAGACCGGCCTTGGTGGCGGTTTGGCCAGCCACCTCTGGTGGTCTGACCGGCCATTGGGCAGGTCAAGTGGCTGGCAGTTAGACCGAACATGGGTGGCGGTCTGATCGGACATAAAGGTGACTTTCGAGTTTGGAGCCGTGCCAAAAATAGAGGGTGTAGGCAATAGAGGGGATTCTTCTACACATGGTCTCATATTTTTTAGAGTTTCGAGCAAAAAGTTCTATTCGTTTTAAATTTTCAGAGAGGTTTCATATTTCTAGGGAGGAAATTTGGCTAAGTCCCTATGCTGGGCGGTCAGATCGGCCAAGGGGCAGTTAGACCGGTCATGGGGGCGGTTTGACTGGTTTTACCCTGTTCGCTGTTTGTCTTGGCGGCGATGTTTGTAAGTTAGGTAAATTTCATGGGTTGCACTGCATGTGTATTGCATGATGCATGTTTAGACTAACGTGGGTCAAGCTGCGAAGAACTTGTTCCTAGAATTGATTCCTTGGTCTATTATTGTGTAGGAGGCTTCAAGGTCAACGACTGTCAAGGGTGAGGATGACCGAGACTAGGCTTGGAGAGCTGAGACCCAGAACGATCTAGGATATCGGGTGAAGTCAGTGGACTCAAGCATGGCGCAAAATGGATAAGGATGACCGAACAGAAGTTCGATGCGACAGATTGCATCAAGCGGCGCAGGGGTCGGTGCAAGTGCCATAGCTGTTTTGGTGGGAGCCGAATAGGAGAGACTTGCCAACATAAAGAGAGTCGTTGATCAATCTACACGTGGTGAAGCAGGGATTGCTTCATGAAGATTGGACTTAGTCTTTGGAGAAGGATCGAGAAGGGGTATTTTGGTAACTTCACCAAAATACTGCCTTGATGAACTTTGGCTAAACCGCGACGCAAGACGGCACAAGGAGAGATGATTTAAGTCAAATGAAGATAAAGATCACAAAGAAACAGATTCGGGAAGCCCGGTTCGTCATCCGCTTTGAGAAGCGTGTGTGAGTGTAGACCCATTTGTATGTAGGCTTAATAGTGCCCATTAGGGTTTTCTCTCTCAGCTGTAACATCCCAAAAATTTGGTCTGTTTTAAAGTTTTAAAAGAAAAATAACCATTTGATTTTTCTGGTAAAGTTAAGAGCTTAATTGGAATTTTCAGAGTTCAAAATTTTTTTAATGTGATTAAAGTCAACATCAACTATTATCAAAATTATTTTATTTGGATTCTATGAGCTTGGATATATTTTCCAGAATTTTTCTGAGTTCATTTGCTATTTTTTAAGTTTTATTTGGTGTCCTTGCTATTTTCTAAAAAGAAAAACTATATAAAATCTCAGAATCCTCCTTGGGCCGAAACCCATTCTTATTCAAATCTAGCCCAATCCGATGCAGCCCATTTCCATTGATTCTGGCCCGTTTCCACTGCAGCCGCTTCGTTCCTCTCGCCGCACGCACGCGGGCGTGACCCCACCTGCCAGCCACTACCATGTCGTGCGCGACTTGTCCGCTCCCCAGCCACCGTCGTTGCTAGTGGGACCTGTTGGCCACATCAGCGTCATCCTCGACGCGGACTCGTCGTCTCCGAGTCCGTCCCGCTCAAGGCTTCCTCCACCGCACCGCGTTCCTCGCGTAGCCGCCCTGGACTCTCCCGACCAAGGCTTTAAAAGGGGACCGAGAGCCCGCACCCTCCACATCCCATACCTGGCTGCCTTGACCCCGGAGCAAAGCCCTAGCTGCCAGGTTCCGTCGAAGGAGTTTTGCATCGCCGCGAACTCCGACGAGCTCGTTCTTCGTCATCGAAGCCACTCAAGCCTCGCCGTCGCCTTCTTCTAGTTCGCAAGGTCGAGGGCTACCTCCCGGTGGCCTTGGTTTCGCCAAAAGCCCACCGAAGCCCCAGATCCATCGAGCCCGTGGAGCAATCTCCGCCTAATCATCACCGTTGGCCGTCTTGGTTGTCCCCAAGCACCCGTGAGCCCACCCCTGAGTTCCTCGTCTCGCCCTCTACCTCCTCGTGCCACCCGTCGCCGCCGGCAAGCCGCCGTTCGCTAAGATCGTCAGGATTCGAGAGCCGCTTCCCTTGCCGACGTCCACACCAGCACCGCGTCACCGCCTGGTCACCTCCGCATCAGCCTCAGCGTCGCCGTGTTGCCCACGTGGAGCCACGTCAGTGCTGATGAGGCGGGTCTAGATCTAACCCAATCGCCCGGCTCGGTGAACCAAGTCCACCGTGAGCCATTTGACTTCCAAGTGGGGCCCACCTGTCAGATCTGTTTCCCTCCAGCCAAAAACCCTAGTGACGTCATGCTTGTGTCATAAGTTGATTTTCCAGTAGAAAAATAAATCCAGAAATTAGAGAAAATCCTTTTTAGGGTTATTTCATGGATTTCAATCTTCCAAAGTCCATATCTTTTGCATCCGAACTCCGATTGAGTCCATTCAAATTCCTAAATTCATATAAATTCAAGATCTACTTATTTGAGATTTTTATTTAATTTTTAGAGTTTGTTTTGCCTCTGTTATTTATTTATTTGGTTTATTTGCCTTGTTTGCGATTAGACGTTGATACTTCGGGAAGCTTTGAGCAAGGAGGAGCATACCAAGATCAATCCCAGGATTTATTCTAAGGCAAGCCGTAGTCCTTTGATCATATTGAACCTAAGATTTCAAAAGTATATTATTTTATACCATTGCATGCTATCTTTATATAAATTGTTTTGGGATTAGTTATTACCTGTTGTCATTATGCCTCCATTGATTATTTGATTGCCATGAATCCTTTGTCACCATAGCTGGGATAATTTTAGTTGGACATATTTGTGTCACCAACATGGGTATCGTACATATGCTTAGCTATGCTTAGTTACGATGGGTTCATCATCACATGTGTCATAATAATTAATCTTGACTTAATGAAATATGGAATCGTGGTGGTATGCCACTGTTGTTAAAATTTGTGTACCATGACGAGGTGTGTCATTGGTCTTGGTTATACAAAACTATTTTCGCTCAGGCGAGTGGTTGGTGGATAGTGGTGGTGTTTCTACACGCTGTGGGTTTGTGGTATTCTCGCCTGAGTAACTTGTCAAGGACTTAATCTTGTGCGCTATTGAACTGGGCCTTTCGTATAACCATATGCCTGATGGGACGAGCCTAACCTAGTAGGTTGTTGAGTTTTGGCTTTTGACATCTTAGGTAGTTTGTGGGTGGAGGTGTGTATCCTTTTCTAAGGTCATATCGCGGGACGGTTCGCCGCATCCCTGTCCAACGTTGTACATCAACCACGATGAGGTTTTGGGTGGCTATAGGTACAATAGGAGAGTCAATTGTTGAGATGAAACCTTTGAAAGGTTTTTGTTATGATTGGTGATCGCTACACTAATTATATCTTGTGGGTAAAGTATACAACCTCTGCAGAGTGTTAATTGATCTATTCGAATAGCCGCGTCCTCGGTTATGGACATGTCCGGGGATTTCACACGGGAGATAGAGTTTCTTTAAAATGAGTCGGAGTGTGAATGAGATGTTCGCTGGATGAATATAATGTTTGTTGGTGAACAGGTCATTCACTTGGTAGTTTGTGTTGATTGGTGAATTGGGGATTCACTTATCATTGGTTTGGTTGGGAAGTGAATGGGCAGTTCACTGGTCGTTTCAAAGAAATTGTTTAATTATTTATTATTGTTTTCAACTACGCATTTCAATCTATTTATTGTATTTATCGTAAATGCTGCTTTCTGCAAAAAAAAAAAACCTACAACTAACCTTGTCAAGCCGTGCATGAATACTATTTGCATACATTTCCCTATGGCTTGCTGAGTGCTTTATGTACTCACAGCTCATGCCTTTGTTGATCAGTTGAAGAATATCAAGCTACTTAGGAGTTCTTTCAGAAGGAGGACTATGAAGGTTTTGCAGATTAGGATGCGTTCTCCACTTAATTGCCCGTGGGCATGTTGATTGGCCTTTTCAAGAGTTTCGTTCCGCTGTAAGAGTTTATTTATTTCTTTAGCCCTGCGTGGCAAGTTAAGTAAAACGTTGACCATAAGGTCTAGTTATTATTATTATTTGTACTCTGAGATCTTTTTAGTTAAATCGAATAAATGGATGGTATTTCATCACTGTTTCCTGTGTGAGCTAGCTACTGATCTGGGACTAGTTTAGAATACAAAGAGGGTTCCTGAGATGCATTTAGAAAATAGCAAGAACACCAAATAAAACTTAGAAAATAGCAAATGAACTCAGACAAATTCTATGTTGACTTTAATCACATTAAATTGTTTTTGAACTCTGAAAATTCCAATTAAGCTCTTAACTTCACCAGAAAAATCAAATGGTTGTTTTTCTTTTAAAAATTTAAAATATACCAAATTTTTGGGATGTTACAAACCTCACCCCCTTAAAAGGAATCACGTCTCTGAGATTCGGACTGACTAGAGAATAGGTTCTGACGCAGTTCTAAGTTAAAGACTTACCAGAATGTCATTCGGACTCACCAATGCTCTCGCAAGTTATGCCGCCTCCGAGATACCAGACGAGGGGAGGAAGGTTGCTCTCTTTTGGGAGTGCCTCAATGATGAGATGAAGTGGACACTCACTGCCCACGACATCCCCAACTTCCAGACCTTGGTCAACAAGGCAATCCGGGTTGAAGATAGCACTCGAACGATCGTGGAGAGCCGCAAGCGCAAGTGGCTAGCGTAGAAATCAGCAAGCAGCAGCTCACCGAAACCGCTTGTTTGGAAACTGTCAAACACAGGTCCTTCAGCACCACAACCTCCGAGGTATCAAGCACAAGGCCCCCGCCAACAGCAAGCCGTGGTTCAACCATATAACCGTGGAGGGCCACCATTCGAAAGCCAAAACCAGGCAACGACTGTAACTTGCTACAACTATGGTGAGCGCAGGCATTTCGTGAATGCATGCCCGAAGAAGAAAATTCTAGTGCATCAAACTCAACCTCTTGGCATCTAGTAGTGACCCTAGGGCCTCGCAAGAGGTCGAGGAGGGCAGCAAATCCCCAAATCGGCGCAAGGCTTCAGGCGTGGTCATCTGAACCATATGACCGCCGAGGAAGCCAATGCAGCACCCGATGTGGTAGTGGGTACGCTTCTTGTGCACTCAGTACTTACATTGGCATTGTTTGATTCTGTAGCTTCTCATTCATTCATATCTAAGAAATGTGCCATGCAACAAGACATAAAAACCACCCAACTAGAAAACAACATGGTAGTCTATTCCCCTGGGTCTGTCATGAGGGCAAAACTCAGTTGTTCTGAAGTCCAAATTGAGATTAATGCAGTAGGATTCAAAGCCAACTTCATTATGATAGATACATCTAGGTTAGATGTGATTCTTGGGATGTATTGGTTGCTAGACACAAAGGATTTATTGATTGCGCAGAATGGGACGTTTCTCTTGTTAACTCTGACGGAGAATGGGTCATTTTCTCTCTATATTCCATCAGCCCACGCTCAACTCCATCTATGTTCCAGAGCTTAGTCAGGTGCCCATGGTATGTGAATACCCCGACATATTTCCAGATGAATTGCCGGGAATGCCACAGGATCGTGACATGGAGTTTGTCATCGATTTGCTACCCGGGACAACACCTATATCCAAGTGACCATACGAGTGGCCTATGATGAGTTTGTCGAATTGAAGCATCAACTCAACAAACAATTGGACAAGGGATTTATCTATCCTAGTTCATCACCATGGGGAAGCCCCGCGATGTTCGTGAAGAAGAAGGATGATAGTCTGAGGATGTGTGTCGATTACCGTTCCTTAAATGAAGTCACCATCAAGAACAAATATCCTCTCCTGAGGATTAATGATTTGTTTGATCAAATGAATGGTGCTTATGTATTCTCCAACATTGATATGAGGCTCGGTTATTTCCAACTCAAGATCAAGCTGGACAACATTCTGGAATCTACAATCACCACCTGTTACGGCCTGTACGAGTACACCGTAATGTCATTCGGACTCTCCAATGCTTCCGCAAGTTTCATAAATCTTATGAATAAATTTCTTTTAGAGTATTTGGATTAGTTCGTGGTGATCTTCATCAATGAATTTCTTATATATTCCAAGAGTACAGAGGAACACGAGCAACACTTGTGTATGGTGCTCAACAAGCTACGCGAGCACCAACTGTACGCAAAATTCAACAAGTATGAATTTTGGCTAAAGGAAGTTGGCTTCCCAGGCCATGTTCTTTTTGAAGGAGGTGTGGTCATGGATCCGATCAAAGTACGTGATGTGCTAGCTTGGGAGCAGCCCTGCACTATTTCTGAAGTACGAAGTTTCCTCGGTCTAGCCGGATATTATCGTTGGTTCGTCAAGAACTTCTCCAAGATCGCAAGACTGATGACCAAAATTCTTAAAAAGGATAAGAAATATGCGTGGTTAGTGGCTTGTGATGAGAGCTTAAAAGAATTAAAGAAAAGACTCACAACAGCCTCAGTGCTTACTTTGCCCAACGTACCCAAAAGCTTCGTTGTGTATTGCGATGCATCCCGCCACGGCCTCGGTTGTGTTTTGATGTAAGAAGGCAAATTGGTTGCCTATGCCTCACATCAATTGTGGCATCATGAAGCTAATTATCAAACTCATGACTTGGAATTGACAGCCGTGGTTCATTCTCTCAAGATCTAGAGGCATTACCTCATCGACAATCGATGTGAAATTTACACCAATCACAAAAGTCTGAAGTATTTCTTCATGCCCATATCTGAATTTGAGGCAAAGAATATGGCTCTAGTTGATCAAGGACTATGATCTTGGCATCCATTACAACGCCAGTAAAGCCAACGTAGTAGCCGATGCTCTTAGCTGAAAGCTTCACTGCATAAACATGTTAATCGAAGCAAATCAACCGCCGTTGCATGAAGAGTTCCAAAAGCTCAACTTAGAATAGTTGAGGAGGGTTATGTTGCTGACTTTGTGCTACAAACTACCCTCGAATATCAGATTAAGACTGCTCAACTCGAAGATCAAGCAATCGCCAAAATCAAGCGCGATTTGCAGAACGGCAGAAAATCGGAGTTCACCAAAGGCGCGAGTGGATTGGTTATGCGGGGAAAGCAACTATAAGTCCTAGATAATCATGATATCAAGGAGCTAATCCTCAAAGAAGCTCATGATTTGTCACTCTCTATTCATCCCGGGAGCACAAAGATGTATAGGGACCTCCGGGAGCAGTTCTGGTGGCCCGGTATGAAACGGGACTTGGCCGCACATGTTGCTATGTGCAATGTATGTCAACGCATCAAGGCGGAACACCAGCAACCAGTGGAGTTACTTCAGCCTCTGAAGGTTCCCGAGTGGAAATGGGATGATGTCGGTATGGATTTCATTACTGTCTTGCCAAGAACCCGAAACGGGCATGACTCGACATGGGCTATCATCGACCGCTTGACCAAAGTGCTCATTTCATTCTGGTTGACACCACTTATAAAGGGGCTAAACTTGTGGAACTATACTTGTACAACATCGTCCTCCTGCATGGTGTGCCCAAGACGATAATGTCCGATCGAGGTCCTTAGTTCCCCTCACGGTTTTGGGATAGCTTGCATGAGTTATTTAGGAACCAAGCTATTCTTTATCACGGCTTTCCACCCACAAATGGGAGGCCAAACGGAGAGGACAAATCAGATCCTGGAAGATATGTTGAGAGCTTGTGTGCTGTCCAACAACACGAACTGGGAGAAATGTTTGGCGTTCGCCAAGTTTTCCTACAACAACAGCTTCTAGTCAAGCCTCCAAATGTCCCCGTTCGAAGCACTTTATGGGAGGAGGTGTAGAACACCTCTATTCTACTCCGAAGTCAGTGAGAAACAATTCTTTGGACAGGCCATCATCCAAGAAGTGTAAGAGCACGATGACACGATCAGAAGTCACTTGAAGGAAGCGTAGTCGCGTCAAAAGAGCTATGTCGACCATCACCGTCGCAAGCTGAGCTTTGAGGTGAACAATTATATTCATCTCAAAGTCTCACTACTGTGAGGCATCCACCATTTCCAAGTTCATGGAAAACTGGCACCTCGGTACGTCGGGCCATACTGAATTGTCGAAAGGAAAGGCGAAGTGGCATACCAATTGGAATTGCCACCTCAACTTTCAGATGTGCACAATATCTTCCACATGTTTCATCTCAAGAATTTCCTCCGAACTCTAAACAAGCTCACTCAGTTAGAGAACATCGATCTCCAACCGAATCTTTCATATCAGGAGCAACCAATCCGAATCTTAGACGAAGTCGTGCAACATACTCATAGCCGCACAATCAATATGTTGAAAATTTAGTGGAGCAACCACACTGAAGACAAGGCCATGTGAGAACGATAACAACAACTTAGAGTTGAGTTTCCATATTTGTTGGACCGAAAAGGCGACTAGAGGGGGGGGTGAATAGGAGCACGCTCACTTTTTCACAAAGAATGGATTCAACACCAATTTCACTCTAGTAGCTATGGAAGCTATGAAGATCAATATACAAGTACAGCGGAAGATTTGTATTGAATCCAAACCAAAATCCCCAAAGCAAAAGACCAGCACAAAAAGCTCAAACCCTTAGGGCGGTCAGACCGGCGTATATTGCGTGGTCGGACCGACAGGCGGTCTGACCGGCGGCAAAATCACGGTCTGACCGTTGGGCGGTCTGACTGGCGTTGTAAAATCGTTCTGACCGAACCTGACATAGACAGTGGAAAACAACCCGTGTTCAAAACACAAATCGATCTAACTTTTGATTCACACGGCCAAACTCCACGAAACATGAACCACACCTTCTAAAAGATATTAGGAACCTATTCCAATCAAGGATTGCAGAGATCCATGCCAAAGTTTCTATCTTTTTCAGTTTGAACGAAGTGTGCTCCAAAACCGAGCCAAATACGAAATATGATCTAAAGACTTGCTCGTGGGTGATTGATGATCAAGATGATCCTAGATGGGTTTCCACATGTCACAGCAAGTTAGATCACGGCAAGAAACCAAGCAAAAACTCACGGATCAAAGAAAGACCCCAAATCACCAAATAGAGAGAAAGAAAGCAAATAGACTCATCTTTGAGAGAACTTTCTTTGGATTGATTTGATATGGTATTGGTTTACAGCCACTCCATCAAGGAGGACAAAGACCCAATACATGAGCACGAAATCAAATCCAACTCTCTAGAACCCTAACCTCCAACTATCCTCTCCCTAAGCACAAAAGCAAAACTAGGGTTTTCAACAATGAAAGGGTTGAAGGGGGTGCAGCCACCTCCCTCCTCTATTTATAGTGGAGACCTAGAGCTTCTAGAAGATTGAACCCTAATGGGCTCCCGTTAAGGCCCACACACAAACGGGTCACATACGCACGTATTTTAAAGCGTCGTCTTCATCTCCTCTTGACCTAATCCGCTTCTCCACGCACCGTCTTGTGCCACGAGTTAGCAAAAGGTCACCAAGGCGGTATTTGGTAAAATTACCAAAATACCCCTTCTCGATCTTTTTGCAACGATCGAGTCCCATCTTCGTGAAGCACTTCCATGCTTCGCCACATGTAGGTTGATCCAGCGGCTCTCATCATGTCGGCAAGTCTCTCCCATCTAGCTCTCACTGAAACCACCATGGCACTTGCACCGACCCCCGCGTCGCTTGATCTAACCTGTCGCACCGAACTGCCCGCTCGGTCACCTTTATCCATTTTGCGCCATACTTGAATCCATTGACTTCACCCGGTATCCCCGATTGTTCTAGACCTTAGCTCTCCAAGCCTAGTTCCGATCATCCTCGCCGTTGACCGTCATTGACCTCCAAGCAACCTGCACAACAATAGACCAAGAAATCGTTTTCGGGAACAAGTTCTTCGCAACTTGACCCACGTTAGTCAAAACATGCATCATGCAACACATATGCACTGAAGCCCATAAACTTGACCTAACCAAACAATTATCGCCACCGAGTTGGCCGATGAACAAGCCAAAACCGGTCAGACCACCACTTTGGTCGGTCCTCCGCCACTAACGGTCTGCCGCCCTACCGACTTGGCCAAATTTCCTCCCTGGAAATCCGATACCTACTGGAGTTTTCAAACCAATAGAATTTTTTCCTAGAAGCTCTAAAAATTACGAGACCAAGTGTAGTAGAATCCCCTCTCTTGCCTACACTCTATTTTTGGCCCAACTTCAAAATCCAATATCTCATAATGGCCGGTCGGCCGCCTGGCCGTCTGGCCGACCGCCACTGGGCAGTCGAGACGCCGCTTGCTGACAAACAGTTTGAACTTCGCCGAAAGCGCGTGATTTGACAAACCGTCAACGCCATTGCCAATTGTATCATCATCCTAAGATCGTGAGCATATCCCCATGATATCCACAATATTTCTTTACCGAGCCCACCGAATCTCTGCGACGAGATTCTTTGTAAAGGGTAGGTCTGTAACATCCCAAAAATCCCAATTTTGGGAAAGTATAATCAAAATAAATGGGGAATAATTTTGAGCATGTTTATGTGTGGGAAAAATATTTTGAGCATATTTTTGAACTTTTGTATAAATCAAATAGTGAAATTATATGAAAACAGCAACCTAGAACAATTTTTTGAGAAAATCACAAAATAGATAAAATCCTAAAAAATTTACACAAGGAACCAAACTATGTTACAAGCCTCCACAAATATTTTCATAAATTTTGGAGCATGATTGATAGGTTTCAAAATTTGGCAAATTCTCAGCGTTTTCTGAAAAATTCAAACTTCATTTAAATTTCCAGCTCGCCCGTTGGGCCAAATTTGTGCTAGCTCACTTCGCTTGCACTCATTCTAGCCCACGCTAGTGCCTCGCTCTCCCTCTAGCTTACACGTTGATCCCGCTTGCCAGCACTCATCTTCCACCTCTCGCCCGGGCGCTAGCACACCCGCTCGCCCTCGCGTACTCCGCCGCTCGCCCATGTTTCAAGACCGCAACCCACCGTTTTGGGACCCAACTGCCCCCATCACCTCCACCAACCCTCTCCCATGCTATTTGCCCCGTTGACACACTATTTCCCATGGAGACGGATAAGTCTGAGAGCATCCAAGAGAATCTCACACAACCTTTGGTGTCTTGCCATTCTTCTCGCACAATTAACCCAGCTACTTAAACAACGGAGCACGCATTGACATCCTCAGCTCTCCCACATTCTATTTCATGCAAACCTGAGCTTGATCACTCCTTGGTTTCGCAGGAACGCTTGCGTTGTCTCCGACGCCGGTGAGCGCGTCTCCTCAGCTCCGCCGCTCTGGTGAGCTTCCTCACCCACGACAAGCGTGTCACTTTCACCCTCGAGCTTCACTCATCCTCTCTCTCTCTCTCTCTCTGCTTAATGCAGCTTCTAGAGCCTCGTAGCATGACTATGATCGCCTTCGTCCTTGACTCCAGCACACACTAGATCTTGCCAACACGTTCCCGTCGCTACGGTGAGTTCGAGCTCAACCCTAGTACATCACAACGTGTTCCATACTTCATTGATGCATTCCCCTCACTCAACGTAGGCAAACTCGCAAAGAATTTGAGCTGCATCATCATCTCTCTCACTTATAGCTACCGCTGCCATTTCCGTTCTTCTTCGAATCCCGGTGAGCCTTGATCCAATTGCTTGCGTATACACCATCTCTAGGACATCAGTGAACTAATGCGACACACCTTGTAGCCTCTCCATCGCTGTGAAGAGTGTCGCCATGAACCTCCTCTGCGCCACCACTGCTCGTCAACGATAAGACACTTCAGACCTTCCCCGGCCTCATATTCTTCACCCTTGTGGTCGTGGCGAGCCTCTGGTCCTCCTGTGTGCATCATTTTGTCAAGGGCGAGTTTCTACCACAAGAAAACTGCTCACAGGATTAATCAACAAACACCCCCTAATCCTTGATGCCCTTTCTTGATCCCGCTAATGCAGAGCCTTGTGTGTGGCTCCTAGAACTTGACGCGGTCCAGCGCCTTTGTCAGAATGTTAGTTAGCTGCTCCTCGGTCTCGATGTACTCGGCCTCGCAAGAGGACAACGCCACAATCTTCTGTTTTCATGATTGCTAGCTGATGGGGCTGCGGCCGAGGAAGAAGAAGACGCCCGTCATGCTCTTGCTGTCGTCCATGTCGCTGGCCATGTCGCTATCGTTGTAGCCGACAAACCGTGACTCCTACAACTTCTTCGCGTGATGACAATCATAGCTCCGCGTACCAGCAATGTACCAGAGTATATGCTTGACTGTTGCACGCCGCCTGGTGTCGCACCCTGACCATGGCGGCACCGTGCGTCGTCTTGCGTGCCATCAGCCACTAAGCCGGCGCCATCGTGCACTCCGTCGCGGCCCGGCCGGCCGACGCCGGCGCTGCCCGCGCTGCCCATGCGCGCTTTGCGAGCCGCCACGCCAACCGCATCGCCGCAAGGCCTCAGCGCCGCTTCGTCGCGCCCGCCGTGCGGCTAACGCGCCACTTGTCGCGCTGCTGCCACCGGCCTAACGTCGTGCCATGCGTTTGCGCAGTCGTCGCGCCTCGCACCTGTGCGCGCCCGTGTGCCATGGCTGCCCGCCATGCCTTGTGCGCCACGCCCGCCACACGCGCTTCTGCGCGCCCGCGCTTACACTCTACCCGTCGCCGCGCATCAAGCATCTTCTTGGCTCGCGCCCTAATGCGTGTCGCCACATGCCTCCGGCTCCCGTGTTCGAGCGGCCTCGCCGCCCCATGAACCGTCGACCGCGTTGCGCTAGCTTTCGCACCGCTAGGAAGTTCATGTGTCCGTACCTAGTATGCCATCACCACGTGTCGTCACCACACCACGCGAATAGGCAGACTATTTGTGCAATGCTGAGGGTGAGCACATAGAGCCGGTTGTGAGTGCGATTTACTCGAGCAAGTATGTGATGCTGTCGGTCACGGATCGTGAGCACGCCATCCTGGATGAGCGTCTGATAGCCGTTCTTGTCGAGCTGCTCGAGACTTACTATGTTACTGCACAGTCATGGATGTAGTACACCCCATCAGCGCAAGGTTGGCCAAAACTGCCAAAAACTCGCCTATATAAGGACGAGCTAGGTGAGTGAAACTTGCAGTGCCCTGGCGTGAGATCGACTGAGTTGGTAGCCTGCTTGGTTTAGTAGGAAGCGCGCATAGATCGATCTCTTTGTTGAGCTCGCTAGCAATGGTGGCTTCCAGTGTGCAGCCATGGCTTCTCCTCCCCATCCTCCTCCAGACCGTGGTTACCCTGACGGCGGCGCCGGCGCCGGTGTTCGATGAGAACTACGTGGCTGCGTCGGGTGGAGATGGTCATCACTTTGTCAATCAGGGGACGGAGATTCGTCTCACCATGGACAGAAGCTCCGGTATATATACATTCATCATCGTTCTTCTTCCATTAGTACATAACTATATGTATGTTTGCACTTGATGGACGAAGCTAATGTACACCATATTCTAGATACATATATGGCTGCGCACTTCCACATACAAATATGTATGGATTTGATCAGGGGTGCTATTCCGACGTTTAGTTTGTATTTTTGCTTTCACCTTGTCGTGTGCAGGTGCCGGGTTTCGATCCAAGTTCATGTACGGTTCAGGGTTCTTCCACATGAGGATCAAGATACCCGCCGGCTATACGGCCGGGGTTGTAACAGCCTTCTATGTGAGTAACTAACTAATGTCCATTAATTCTCGAGCGAAACTTATTATTTACTCTTCTGTCTGTGTTTTTGAGTGTGTTGCTGTTTTCGTTTTGAGTCTGTAACCTGTAAGTTCTTGCCATTTCATAATATTAAAAAAAAAATCGATTTATTATATACTAATTAAGTGCTTCTCGTACGTGTAGCTCATTTCGGAACCGGATACGGGTTTCCACGACGAGGTGGACTTCGAGTTCTTGGGCAACGTGGACGGCAAGCCCGTCACCCTCCAGACCAACGTCTTCATCAACGGCAAGGGCGCAAGGGAGCAGAGGATGTACCTGTGGTTCGACCCTGCCGCCGATTTCCATGACTACAAGATACTCTGGAACCCCTACCAACTCGTGTAAGTCCCTAAAACCTAGGTACCTAGCTAGTGCATACTAGTCTGCACCTCCGCTCAAAGAAAACTCTACAGATTTTAAAGTAGGATTTCTGTTATGTACAATTTGCAGGATGTTCGTGGATGAGACGCCTGTACGGGTTTTCAAGAACCTGACGAGCCGCGGGGCGCAGTACGTGTTCCCGGCGAAGCAGATGCTCATCCGGGGCAGCC
The DNA here is from genome assembly GCA_036346405.1 of Phyllostachys edulis. NCBI lineage: Eukaryota > Viridiplantae > Streptophyta > Magnoliopsida > Poales > Poaceae > Phyllostachys > Phyllostachys edulis. The sequence continues at coordinate 23,422,084 of CM070556.1, read as the reverse complement.
TGTGGGACGGCTCGAACTGGGCAACGGACAACGGCAAGACCAAAATCGACTGGAACCACGCGCCCTTCACCGCGGCGTTTCAGGGGTTCAACATCGACGCCTGCGCCAACACCAGCCCGAAGCCGTGCGGCTCGCCGGACCTGTGGTGGAACGCCGGCGCCTACAGGAGCCTCACCGCCGCGCAGCAGGCGGCGTACGAGAACGTCAAGAAGAAGATGACCTACGACTATTGTTACGATAAGGGTAGGTTCAAGAACCAGGTGCCGCCTGAGTGCTCCACCTAGACAGCTTGGATCAGATTAGTTAAGATGATTATTGGATGGAAAGGAAGTACTGATGTAAGTTCATTGGTGTTTAGTGATTGGTGTTATAGAATTGACAATGGGAATATAATATCGAGTTTAAGGTATTATTGTTCTGTGATTGTCATGGGCTTTATGAGTGCTATAAATAAAAAGAATGCAACCCATATTCCTTATGATCTTTAAAAATAAAAACATTTTCTAAAATTACAAGTATTGGAGAATGCAAGATGTAACTAGGATGGTCTGGTACTGGTAGTTAAGTTTACGAATTTTTGGCAGATACAGCGTTTTTTCAGCGCGTATTTGCGGATCTAAATACGACACCGTGGTATTTACAGATATAGCACCACTGGCGCACGGCAACCGTGCGCAAACGCCGGAAACCACGGCACGTGGTGTTGGCGCACGGCCACCGTGCGCCAACGCCACCGCCCAGAAACGATGTGGCCGCCACTGACCCCGAGCCGCCTCCTCGGCGCTAAGCTCAAGGTGGTCATGCGCCAGCCCTTGGCACATGGCCACCATACGTCCGCCACTATTAGTTGCCACTGTTAGGAGTTAGGGGTTAATTAGGTTAATTAGTTAGTTAAGTTAGATAATTAAGTTAGTGTTAGGCTAGTTCGGAGGAATTTTAAAATATAGTAAATAAGTTCAAAAAATTATGAATTTTTTTGTGGAGCCTCCCGACATCGTGTACTTGCTTGTGTAAATTTTTCTTTATTTTATTCGTTCAGAATTATTCTCGCAACACCCTCCCGACTCGCCCCCCCCCCTCTGGCCCTCCCGCCCGCCACACCCACCACACACCGGGACTGTTTTGCAGAGAATTAAAAAACCTCGCGGTGACCATCTTTCCCACCGTCCCTCCTCCCTCCTCTGCACATCTATCGCCTCGTCTAGAAATTCCGGTGCCAACGCTTACGGAATTCCCGGCGCCAACGCCGCGACTCCTTCTCCGCTCGGCTATAAATACCGAACTCTAGCACTCGCTCTTCGCTCATCTCATTTGCATTTCAATTCTCATTCTTGCGCTCGTCGCTGAGAACTTAGAGAACGTAACATAATTAATTTTATTGGGAGGTTAACTGTTTTCTTGCTTCTTGTCGCTCGGCCTTGTTTGATTACTTCCCTCGAATGGCTGATTGATTACTTCCCCCGAAGGGCAGGTAATTTGTGTTATGTTTTTGCCATTATTACCATAGTCGTAATTAGTCAGTCTTAGTCAGCTAGTCATAATTAGATATTTTAGTGGTAATTAATTAGTCGTAATTAGTTAGTTAACTAGTAATAAATTAGTTTAGTGGTAATTAATTAGTCGTAATTAGTTTAGTAGTCATCGTTCTGACATATTAAGTAAGTGGAAATGAAATCTTGGTAATTTTTAGTGGTAATTAATCAATCGTAATTAGTTAGTTTAGAGGTAATTAATTAGTCGTAATTAGTTAGTTTACTAGTAATGAATTAGTTTAGTGGTAATTACTTAGTTATAATTAGTTTAGTAGTCATCATTACGGTATATTGAATAAGTGGAAATGAAGTCTAGGTAATTTTTAGTGGTAATTAATCAATCGTAATTAGTTAGTTTAGAGGTAATTAATTAGTTAGTTCACTAGTAATGAATTAGTTTAGTGGTAATTAATTAGTAAGTAATTAGTTTAGTAGTCATCATTACGGTATATTAAGTAAGTGGAAATGAAATCTTGGTAATTTTGTAGTGGTAATTAATCAATCGTAATTAGTTAGTTTAGAGGTAATTAATTAGTCGTAATTAGTTAGTTCACTAGTAATGAATTAGTTTAGTGGTAATTAATTAGTTGTAATTAGTTTAGTAGTCATCATTACGGTATATTGAATAAGTGGTAATTAATCAGTCGTAATTAGTTAAGTAGGAATTAGTTAGGCATAACTCATTTGTAATTATTTAGTGGTTGTTGTGGCTTTAGGTATTTTTGAACATGCAAGACTTGTTTGTGTTTTACGGCGATGGTCTCGTACAGGCCGGACACGATGGGTTGGACCTGTCGAGATGCCAGTACAAGGTGGTCCGGGTGGAGGGGCTCCACGGGATGAATATTCACGAGCTGCGAAGCTGCATCCGGAGGGAGTTCATCACAGAGCCAACGACAAAGAAAGTTATGAAGGATTGTCCCAACAGACCCAGCTCGTCCGGTTGTCATTCAGTGTTGTAATGTAATATTTTTCCGCCTTGTTTGTTATGTACAGCGTAAAATTCTACGATACCCAGCTATGGACTCTTCGGCAAACTTCTACGCGAGGATGTTGCAGAAGTGCAACCGGCTTGCGCAGAAGAGGAAAAATCTATAATACCCAGATTTTTCAATGAAAGATACTCGAGTACCACCACGTTTTTTGATCCCGCAGTGTGTGTATGGCGAGCCGGCAGAGATTATTCAGTCCACACACCCAGACACCGCCGCCCGGGCGTACTACATGCGCGGGCACCACCTCGTAAGCGTTTCTTTTGCACGCATCGATTTTCCTCTCCCTACGTTGAATTCCTTAAATTTTTAACTTCATCCCCACGTAATGGTAGCCCGAGATGTGCTACCACTTCTTTCAGTGGATCGATGGCCCGGAGATATACGACAGGGCATTCATCCTACAGAAGTATATGTTGAACTACTTGATGCGGGCCAAGACCTTCGTGCGGTGAAAACCTTACATACCGGACCCTGTTGAGGGGGCATCGAAGGAGCCCAGTACTCGCCCGGGCGTAATTGTTGGACTGAAATAGGCGACTAGAGGGGGGTGAATAGGAGCACAAAATCTTTTCAAACTTGATTGGATTCAACTCGCAAATCTCTCCAATAGCTATGAAGATCAATGATTAAGCACAATGGAAGTCTTGTATTGAATCCGCTCCTAAACCCCAAGACACAGCGGCAAAAACCGAAGAAGGTCTGCTGAAGATTCAGGAATTGGTACTACCATAGTGTAACCAGCGGTACTACCTATAATCGGTACTACCGCAGTGTACAGAGCGGTACTACCGCACTGCGGTACTACCGCAAGCAAATGAAAGGTACTACCGATTGTCCTGGAGTTCGTCACGATAGCTGAAAAACCAAAACTAAAATTGGCACAACTTTTGATTCACCCGATCAAACTTGATAAAACTTGAAACACAGCTTCTCTATGAGGTTAGGAATCTATTCCAAATAAGGATCGAATAGATCCACATCAAAGTTCCAACCTTTTTGGATTTGAGTGAAGTCTGTTTCAAGAACCGAGCCAAAACCTAAACTGATCTAGAAACTTGCTCGTGGGTGATTGATGATCAAGATGATCCTAGATGTATTTCCACATGTCATAGCAAGCCAAATCTAGGCCATAAATCAAAAAGAAACTCCCGGATCAAAGAAAGCCCCAAAAACATCAAATAGAGAATAAGAACACAAAGTGGCTCATCTGTGAAGTCTTTGCTTGGATTGATTTCAGATAGATGGATGATTATTGGTTTACAGCCACTCCAACCTGGAGGACAAAGCTCACCACGTGAGCACACACTAAATCCAATCCCTAGAACGCTAGCTCTCCCCCTTCTCTCCAAAAACCCTAACACAAAATAGGGCACACAATGAATGGGGGCTTCGGCTGGCTCAGCCTAAGCACACAGCACCCCTCACTGTTTATATGGAGGCTAGCATCTAGAAAATATTCCATTAGGGCACCCGTTAAGCCCAACACACAAACGGGTTAACACACGTACGCATCTCAAAGTGCCGTCTTTGTCTTCGATTGACCTAAACCGCTTCTCCATGCACTATCCCGCGCCGCGGTTTAGCCAAGGCCAAGAAGGTGGTTTCGCACACCACCACTTACCACTTTTCCGGTATAGGGCAATTTCCCAAAATGCCCCACTACCGACCTTTTGCGATTCCTTCACCTCGAAGTATCTCCCATGCTCCGTCTTCATCCATGTGATCCCAATGACTTCCCGCCAAGCCTCTCACATGTCCGGATGCCACCGAACCATCCTCGCTTGCAACTAGGACCAAGTCACTTGGCGCACCACATGTCTCACTACCGGTAGCTTCCGCTCTAGTTCCTTATCTTCTCAGCTTGTAAGCACTCCGCTAGCCTTAGTCATCTTCCAGCACAACCTCGATCGTTCTGGACCTCGATTCTCCTAACCTAGTCCCGATCTAGTCTGCCTCACCATGACCTAACTCCGGTGTCCTACAACCATCACAAACAAGCAAACCATTACGTAGCACCGCACGATACGCACAATCATCAATTCACATAATTGACGAGGCATGAGCACATACCTTCACAAAGGCCTTTGCTCAAACCTTGCCTTCTATGGTTCTTGTCCATCTTGCACCTTGCTTGAGTCCAACCATCTCACCCGACATCCACGACCATTCTGGACCTTGGTTCTCCTAACCAAGTCCCGGTCCTCCTCGTCGTTGACCATAGTTGACTCGAAGCCACCTGCACAACAATAGAGCAACCATTTCTAGGCACAAGTTCTTCACAACTTGACCCATGTTAGCCAAAACATGCATCATGCAACATCTATGCAATGATAACCATGAACTTGACCTAACCCAAATCAAATTCTCCAAGAAATCAACATTCAGCTCAGTTCATTCCACAAGCAGTACTACCGCCATATATCCACCGGTACTACCGCATTACGGTCATACCGCTCAAAACACTACGGTCGTACCGCCACTTGGAGAAAGCCCAAAATCTCCAAAAACATCTCCTCTGGAAATTCCATACCGCTCTTAAGCGGTCACACCAACATGCGATACTACCGCCAACCAAAGTGCGGTCGTACCACTCCAGAACAAAATCAACACTCAAAATGCACTCATTCTGGAAATTTGCAACTGCCATTTCACAAACGGTCATACCGACGAACGGTACTACCGCAACCTCACCTCCGGTACTACCGCTCCACGAAAACGCACAAAACACTTAGAGCCGAACGCCCTGCCATGTGGACGCTCCGGATTGACTTGGCCGATCGGACCACGTGTTTAAACCGTTAGATCTGGGCACTGTTCGGCGGTCCGAACATCTCCTTGATGTCGACCATTCGATTTCAATTGAATGTCCCAAATAACCCTTCACGTTCGGAGGTCCGAACGTTCACATGATCTGAGCCATACGATTTCAATCGGACGCCTCGCAAAGCCAATCACATTTGGAACCTTGACAAACGGTAATTTCGTTCCCACTGGCGGTTATACCGTTATGCGGTAGTACCATGACTTACAAGCCAGTACTACCGTTACCAGAAAATCTCAAGCGTTCTGTAAAACTCATACCCCCAGAGATCAGAGGTCCTACCAGAACGCGGTAGTACCGCAACTTGCTTGCTGGTACTACCGTTTGTCCTAACACTTGCTGAAAACTCCATATTTCAACAAACCTTCAACACTATTTCCAATTGTCTCATCACCTATGATCGTGAGCATGTCCCCATGACATCCACAGTAATCCATATCGACGACGTGAGTTATGAAGAGTTTACATTCTTATTACGTTTTTCACTATACGATGTACTTACATCATAGAATCGCAGGACATGGACGACTTCGACATATCAGCCCGACGTTGAGAGTCACGCGACAAGGGGAATGGAAAGGCTCATGCGAATGAACCCGACCACCATAGCTTATTCGGTCATCCGGGCGTAATCCATATCGACGACGTGAGTTATGAAGAATTTACATTCTTGTTACGATTTTTACTGTACGGTGCACTTACATCATAGAATAGCAGGACATGGACGACTTCGACACACCAGCCCGACGTGGAGAGTCCGGCAACAAGGGGAAGGGGAAGGCTCCTTCAACTGAGACCGGCCAACATCGAAGCATATCAGGCCGACCGGGTGCACTCCGTATCGAAGACGTGAGTTATATACAATTTGCATCCTTGTTACATTTCTTACTGTACGATCCACTTACATCATGATATCGCAGGACATGGACAACTTCTACACTCATCGCCACCGTGGGCAGCCCCGAGACAAGGGGCACTCGCTATGGCGCCGTGGAGACTAGTTGCACACATCGTTAAATAGGACAATCTTTGTCAAATTATCAGTTTATCGTGGATGATCTGTATTGTACCACAGGCTACATAAGATTGTGAATGAACCAACTAAGGGAAATGCGTGGCGTGCAGATCATATAACGATGTCGTAGCCTTCAAAGCGCTTGCAGTGGAGGTTACAAGACATCGTTATATGATCTGACGCCACGTATTTCGATTGGTTCATGCACAACCTTATCTAGTCTATCGTATAATACAAGATGTTAAAACATCATCCACACTAAACCGATAAATAAACAAAGAGTATCCTAATTGATCGAGTTACATGTGATAATACCCCTCCTCCTTCATCCCGGTTCATGCACAAGCTTATCTAGACTTTGGTATATCCCATGTTATGTGATTATGTTTGGGTATATTTGTATTCATATTTTGTTTTGCTATATTTGTACGCGTATTTTGGTTGTTGCGTGTGTACTCCAGTGCTATATTGTATATTGACATCTCCAATGGAGTTGCAATGTAACTTTTTTTTTATACATTCCAAGTCACATGAAATCTTGAAACCCTAATTTCCGAAACCTAAAATCACTACTACAAAAAGGCTAATACTGGACGCCTCATCACAGATGGTTGACCAAAACTGTCTGTATTACATGCAATCACTGCACGGTTTTTAGTTTAGAGGCCGTCGTATTCTTTAGCTGCGCTAAAACCATCGTGAAGAGGTAATATCACGAGCGGTTCATAGCTAAAACCGTCGTGAAACATCACGAGGCGATTCTTGTTAATAACCGTGCGTGATAATATGACATATCACGAGCGGTTTCAACAAAAACCGTCAGTGAAACATCACGAGCGGTTCTTAACAATAACCGTCGTGATATTACCACATATTACAGAATGTTTTTGTTATAACCGTCGTGATAATATCGCTCTGACTCACGGTGAGTTTCTTAAATCGCCGTCGTCATTCGCCGCCATCGCCCGGCTCCCGATCGTCTCTTCGTCGCATCGATCCGCCCGGCTCCCGATGTGTCTCTTCGTCTCACGCTCGAATTTATTCCTTGTTTTATAAAAGGATCATCCGCCATCAAGATGATCATCCCCCATATTTATAAAAAACGAAATGGCTACCTCTTCCTTATCGCCGGCATTGATGGCCTTCTTGGCGCCTTTGTACAAGCACCTCTCTCGGTGCACGTTGAGCCGTCTTTGAGAGAAGAACTTGTTTGATCAACGATGTCTTCACTCCTCTGCCGGAGAATTTGCGGGAAGCGGTGGTGGCCACCTTCCGCCGTCTTGACATCCTCCTCTGCCGTGTCTTCGGGTGATCTCCACTTTCGGCGAGTTTATTGTGTCATCGGCGTAGTCCTCCAAAACGGCGTTGCACGTCTCTAGGAAGCTTCTTTGTCACTTAATTGCGTAATCAAAGCGGCGGCATCCAAAGTCGACGGTAGAGACCCTCAAGCAAGGGAAGAGAGCCTATGGGCTCAATTCTTCTTAGTTCAATAGTCCGAGGGTCTTGAGAGACACTTGAGCAATGGCGTCGTGAGTGGGCGCATTCGAGCTTCATTCACGATGATCGAGAACCGTCCGATCTTGCCGACGCCGCCTATGAAGTATTGAAGGCAGAGATAGCGACCTACCTCGCCACTAGAAAAACTTTGTTTATTTATAGGTTTCTACTTTTTTTTTAATCTTTTTGTAGCGGTAGTTTTATTTGTTTGGCTATATATATGAAAATTCCAAAATAAAAAAAAGTTTGGAGGTGAAGTTACTATATTAATTATATGTTGAATTATTGCTATATATATATATATATATATATATATATATATATATATATATATATATATATATATATATATAGAGCGGTTTTGTGGAAAAACAAAATCTAGTTTGGAGGTGAAGTTACAATTAATATTAATTATATCGAGAGGCGGTTTAGTGGAACAAAAATTAATTAATTAATTATATATATTTATTTATTTATTTATTTATATATAGTTAAAGCAAATTTTCAATAGTATTTAAATGACAAAATTGACATATAAACATGTAATTTCTTCATGTCATGTAAGTGTATATACAAGATAAATATACTTGATAAAAAACCGTATCACCGACGGTTCCATAATGGGTGATATGGGACATATCACGGATGGTTCTATTATGGAACCGTCTGTGATAATTATCACTGACGGTTCCATAATAGAACCGTCTGTGATAAGTAACTCTCGTCACTTCCCAGCTCCGCTAGGGTTTGCGCCCGCCCTAACTCGTCACTACCCAATGCATTTACTCCGTTCCCCTCCCCACCTCGACGCCACCGCTTGACCCCGTCGCCGTCGCCACCGGTTGTGACACCACTCTACACTGCACAAGACACTCGTACGATAGTAGTGTCTTCTGCAGTGTCAGGGTCGTGCCACAACTACGGTGACGCCGCCACCAACCAGGCTTGGCCTGGCGTGTCGCTTTCTTGCGCCATGGCTTGGTTCTCTGCTCGGCCTCTTGCGATCGGGCCCTGGTCGGTCTTTGCTTTCCCCATGCTCCCTCTATTCTCCTCTAGATCTTTTAGCTTAATGTCTTGTGTTGAGTTTGATTTTTATGCTTGAGCCTTAAGTTGTGTGTAACACCCCGGCCCAACAGTGAGCGCGGAATGCTACCAAAACTACCCCAACTACTAATTTTATCAATAAATAACAATGAATTTCAACAAGCAATTTAATACCAACACCCATCCATGGGTCACAATAACGTATAAATAACGACATGGCAAGCACAGATATTTAAACACTAGATTGTAAGCAGGATAATAGTTTCGAGAATCAAGCAATACCAATCAAGCGAAGGCTATTGAATGGATAAATGAGTTTCAACCAATCATCTAGAATTATTCAATATCTATCATGTCCTCTGAGAATAACCATCATGCTAAGGCAAAGTTTTCTCATGGCAAGTGAGTGTATGCGGTGTACCCTTCCCAAGTGAGCGTCGTCAGCGATCACCTAAAAACAACATTAGAGCAAGGGTGAGTCCATGACTCAGCAAGTACGATAATAAACAATGAACATTGCTTAAACAACGATACACAATATCATCATTAACATCAATTGTTCACTTTTCTTTATTCTCATGCTCAATCATTCAATTCTCTTTCTTTATTCACATACACAATCATCAACTACCTTTCATTCCATGCATTTCTATACTACATGTCCACATGCACTTCTTTTGCGTATACGGTATAGCATGAGTGTTCACCGTCGATGACACACTCTCAAGCCCGTCCTCCTCAAGGATCGGGGACCTCCTCCACTCCGTGGAGTTGTGATCAATATGATCACCTTCTCATATGCAATGATGCTTATAAATGCACAATTATTCATGGCTTCATCGACATTACCATTGTCCAACAATATCACATCCAACCATAAGGAGTAAATAATGATCATTAACATTACTTGCAATTAAATAAGTAAAAAGCACAGCAATATAATGGTAAAGAATCGTTGATCAACCAATGAACACTGGCTACCATGCACTTGCCTCTTTTCCGTGTGACCTTTGGAGAGCGAAGCGGCGACAATGTACACGAGACCGCACTCCCTGGACAACAATTTCAAAACATATCTCAAAACCATCACATTACAGCACCAACACCTTACTCTAACCGTCATCGCATGCCTACGCCAAACCAACCCTTTTTAACTCGAAACTACCGGACACACTACCCACTGTCCCAGTAGTAAAACAGTCATATCTTACTCATCCGAACTCTAAATTCAGCCATCCAAGACTTTCTGGAATCCTCACAAAACAACCTACAATTTCCTAGTTATGAAGAAACTCTGATTCTACCGTTTTCTATTCCGTTCCTTTACCCGAAGACCGTTCCAGATTCTGTCAGAACAGTCCGTTTCACAATTTTGTATCTTTAATTATACAACTTGAACATATATGAATAATATAAGTTCTGAAAACTACACAAGATTTCCTACAATATTCAAGTTGACACAAATATTTAATTTTACCAATTTCTACACGAAATCGACCTAACTACACGAAGTCTGCCAACTTCGTCTAGAATCTGGACAGCGGCCTTCCAGAGGCCATAACTTTTTGCTCGCTACTCCGATTTTAATGATCCAGACCTTTCTGGAAAGCTAACGCGACAATCTACATTTTATATAATTACACCAAACTCTAATTCGGAGATTACATATCCCTAATCATCCCATACGTTCTGTCCTAAACCTGACGAATCTGGACAGAGAAATCGATCTTCCCATTGCCCAAGCGATCTACCGAAAGAACAACGACTAAATTTAGGGGCATCTAGAAGTTTTCAGATCGTTACCCTCGAAGAACACGGAGCCAATCGTGAAATCCGTGAAATCCTTCTCCTCCTCCCTTCTTTTCTTCCTTCTTCCTTCCTCTTCTTGGCGGCGGTGGAGGGAGGTGATGCTACAGTGCCCGGCGTGCTACAGTACCCACGATGCTACAGTGGCGGCGCTACAGTATCCAGTGCTACAGTGCTAGGGTTTAATGCCCCGCCCTCTTAGCGGTCCCCCCTTGGGCCAAAAAGCTATGGGCGAAGGCAGTTCTATTACTCCTCTCAAATTCGGATTTTTATGTTCTAATTCTATTTAAATTCAGTACTAATCACTTATTTCTTTTATTTTTAAGCGGGATATTACATTGTGTCTGATGTTTGTGTGATTTATGCAAGGTGAAGGAGATGGATGAGGGTTGTCTTTGGTGGTGGGGTCGCATGGCAGTGGTTCTTGTTTATCTTGAGGTATCACCCTACCTTACTCCTCTCTGTCTCTACCCCTTGCTCTGTGATGAAAATGGCTAGTGCTCTGCAATGGATCGAGGGCTACTACTAGTGTGGTGGCGGGTTTGGACACCTTTGGTCTTCTTTGTCTTCTTTGTTGAACTCCTCAATGATGTTAATAGTCTTATCTTTGAAATTGAATTGATAATTAGTTCATATTAATAGTCCCCTTGCTCTGTGATGTAATGATGTTAATAGTCTTATGCTGAAATTGAAGTGATAATTAGTTCATATTAATAGTCCCTTGCTCTGTGATGTAATGATGTCAATAGTCTTATCTTTGAAATTGAATTGATAATTAGTTCATATTAATAGTCCCTTGCTCGTGATGTAATGATGTCAATAGTCTTATGCTGAAATTGAATTGATAATTAGTTCATATTAATAGTCCCCTTGTTCATGCGGTCAAGTTCTCCTACTTCTTGCGTGCAGTCGTCCTACCATTCCATTCATAATCTCTTCTCTATAAAGTCTCCAGCGGTGGTTGCTTGTGCCATTAAATCGGCATCATATATATATTATTAAGTAGTCCTGACCACTTTAGAAGTCGTCGAGGCGACATGAGAAGGATGAGACAGTATCCACAGGAAACCTCATTGAGCCCTTGCAAGTTTAAAATTTATGGATGCAAGGAGAGCGTCAGGACATCCAATTACCTAGATTGGACGTCGCTATGTTCAGAAAGTGACGTTGATGCGCAACTACTCCGACTGGGAAGTGGCATCATCTATCAGCAACCAACAATTCTTAAGCATGTAATTGTCTTTAAAGCCAACAAGAACACCAAGCAACAAGTTGAGAATTCTTTTGAAATATGAGAATGGTTGCTTGGTGTTCTTGTTGGGTTTAAAGACGATTACATGCTCAACATGATTGAGTACCAAGATCTATCCACACTTTTCGATATATGATGCCCAATCCTGTAATTGGATTCCCGACTCTCCTTGCATCCATACTTTTTATACTTGTAAGGGCTCAATGAGGTTGCCCGTGGCTACTGTCTCATCCTTCTCATACAAGGTGGACGATCCCCAAAGTGGCCGAGAGATCATTTAACAATATATATATATATATATATATATGATGCCCGATTAATGGCACAAGCGTACCAACGCTGAGACTCTATAGAAAAGTCATCTGAGCGGTTTCAACCACAAACAAATGCGTAATAAGTACTTATCACAGATGGTTTGTGGCTAAAACCGTCGTGATATGTACTATCACGAGCAGTTTGATCACAAACCGTGCGTGAAAGTATGCATCACGAGCGGTTCAAAACCGTGCGTGATGACCTCATGTCATCATCGACCCATAAACTCGGACGGCTCACGAAATAAATGCGTGATGACGTTTTTGAACCGTCTGTGAATACCTTTTCTGTAGTAGTGAATCAAAATTTTCACGACCTAAATCCTAAATTTTCAAGACAATACCAAAATACATATTAATTGCCGAAATATTACACAATCAAGTCCACTGTGTGAGGACCCTTCAAAATAAAATTCATAATTTTTGGTGCTCGCTTTCTATATTTATTGATTCATACGAACATAACACTTATACGAAATAGCGATAATAATTCTAAACGAATAAAATTATAAAAAAATTGCACAATCAAGTACACGGTGTCGGGAAGCTCCATGAAAATTTTTATAATTTTTTGGACTGATTTGCTATATTTTAAAATTCCTACAAATTTCAGCCTAACACTAACTAAACTAACTAATTAACTAACCTAACTAAAACCCCTAACTAATTAACCCTAGCTAATTAGCCCTAATGGTCGGCGCATGGTGGCCATGGGCCAAAGGGGCTGGTGCATAGCCACCATGTGCCAGCGGCTGACGTGGCAGGGATGGCTCCGGTGGCGGCCATGTGTCGACGGTGGCGACGTTGGCGTACGGTGGTCATGCGCCAGCGGTGCCATATTTGTAAATACACTGTGAACGTGGTTAGATAAAAAAAAACGCCGTATCCGCAAAAAATTCTAAGTTTACAGCCCTGCAGGAAGCATCGAAGTACTTTGACAAATGGCAAAACAAAATTTATAAGCCTTTTCTGTGCTCAAGTTTAGCACAAGATTGAAGCTATTTAATGGAAAACTGCGACTAAAGGTCGTTTGTTAAGAACATTTTTTAGACATGGTAATCGGTCGCTTTGAAGTCGCAAGTGTACCAATTAAAACAGTTTGCACTTTGCAGGCACCGGTTATATTTTGCTTTCGATATAAACTGTGAAATCCTTCTAAAAAACAGTTTGCAGGCCGTGGCTTCGAATTCCAGCCTAGGCCGGAGCAAGGGCACCCGACGCCCAATGTCCACCGGGCCCGTATCCGCACGCGTCCGTTTGGTGTTTTCGGGCCGTGCGGACTTCTCCCGTCCCGTGCGGTGCCGTCCCCGGCGAAATGTCAGCCGTGGCCGCGCATCGGTTCGTGTTTTGGGCCGCGCGGAGCGCCTCGGCCGCGCGCCGTGCCACTGCCACCGCTGCTGCTCGGTTGCTCCTCCACCTCCCGCGCTCAGCAAGGGCGCGCCGCGTGCGCGTGAGCTACTTTCACGGCCCGCAAGGGACGTCGTATCGTGCGCGTGCCTAGGCGCGCCTGATGCCGGAGCGCCGGCCCACCGAGCTGCAAAACCGAAGCATCGCTATATATACATGCAGCGATGCGCTCTGTCTGCAGCGGTGGGCCGTCCGGACATCCTCATTCGACCAAAACCGCTGATTAGGATGTACTACAGTACACTCGTGACTCGTCTTCTAAAAAAAGAGGCAGTACGTGCACTCGTTTGTTCTCAGAGAGAGAAAAAAGGCGCTCCCTGTAAAAAAAAAGGGCACCCGTGTGAGCTCGCTTTTGATTACAACCGTGCATGCAACGACATATGCAAGCATCATGATGCGCGGCACTTGCGACGGAATCAACAAAAGAACCCGGCAAGCTGGGTTTCCATCTCAAATTCTCAATATATCGCCAACGGTTCCAGCGAAAAAAGAGGAGCCTTTACAGACGAAAGACGGGCTTGTGTACGTTCGATTAGATTATGCAAAAGCTCACTCCATCGCAGGATTGATTAGGCGCGAGCCAACTCATAACGACGGTTACCCACGAGCCTAGCCTCTAGGCGTGCGTAGAGCTGGGTCTTGGGCCGAGCTTTTCAGGTGGCTCGGCGCGATCAAGACTGCGCGATCTAAGCAAGATCTGACCGACGACAGCGTTCGGGACGGCAAACGCAACGAACGACGTCGGCCGGGCTAAGCTGAAGCGTGGTTGCGTTGAAGACGCACGACGAAAAAAACCCAATCCTCCGATCCTTCCCCCGGCCTGGCCCAATCCTATCCCTCCGACTGGTAGCTGGTCGATCCGTTCTCCGCCGCTTTGGCCCAACCCTAACCCCCATTCCGGCTAATCCATATCCTCAATCCGCACACCGCCTCTAGCCCTCCTCGGTTCCTCCTCCTCTTGACTCTCTCCTCTCCGCCGCCGCCTTCTCCTCTCCCGTGAGAAGAATGAAGATGGCGGTTGTTCTTGCCATCCGCCTCCATTGTCTATAGTTATTTTGGTGTGCAGCACGACCACTCGACGAGGTGGGCAAAGACGCGGCCTGACGACGACGGGGTGGCCATTTGGCCGGCATGTGCAACGACGCGCGAAGGCTGCGGCGGGCTCGGTAGGATCGACGCAACGCGCGCCAATGCCTAGCTTCTGGCGTGCGACACGGTGGCGATGGGGTGAAAACAGGTGGATAATTTTCAAAAATCCATCTGGGATACTATTTTTTTGTTTCGGTCTGTATCTGATATTATCTGTATTCATGTCCAGAAAATCTAATGGAATATGGGTTAGGATATGAGAAGAACAATATCCGACCCGTGTCCGTATTTTACAGGATATCCGATAAATCAACAAAATAAATATCCGATAAACATCAATATTCTTTAATATCCTATATGGTTTTCTAGTCATCGACTAATATATAATACGAATTTACATGTGGTTATGATTATGTTCTTAAGTAGGATAAATAATTCTCTAATACGTAAGTATAATTTGATATTTTCGTTGATAAAATTATATCTTTTATTTATATAAACATTATCCGTCAAGTTACCTGTAACCAGTTTGAATCTGATTCGTATCTGTCCGTGACGTATCCCATAAATCTGTATTTATATTCCTATCTGACTCCTAATCTATGATAAAAATATAGCCAAGAATAAAAAAAACATTTATCCGCTTATATCCCACCTGTTTTTCACTCACGTGCCGAGCCCAGAGATTCCGCGAAAGCTACCCGCCCCATCCCAAGCCGCGAACGGACGGCGGATAGGCGCGGCGCGGCGAGATCAGATCGGCGGGCCGGCGGTGTGGGGCCGCGCCGGTGCTTTCGGCGAATCGGACGTGCGCACTCGTAAGCCCCCATCAATCAGCGGCGGCTAACTCCCAGCCCCCATCGTCTTCAGATCAACTGACAGGTTGGGCTGGTAGAGCTGGGAGTGAGCGTGTCAGTGGAATGGGTCATTTTAAACGTTGTAACATAGATGGAGGGAATGCACGACGGGTTGGGATGGATGGGAAAAAAATCGTCGCGGGCCCGCTGCAGTGGGAAAGGCAGGAAGGAAGGGTACGGTCACTGCATCTTATCTTACCACTCTCCTGTTTATTATTTTGACATGTGAGTGCACAATTTGTGAGCTCAACGTGTTATGCTGGAGACATAGGCTCGCCCTGCAATGGAAGAAGAGCAAATCATGCCCTCTCCCCTAGTAGGTGATAACAATGTTAAAGAGTACCCAGTGGATGTACCTAAGATCTCAAACGTCGATCTTTTTTAACATATCAAACGTTGGATAGAATAATAAAGAAATGCGATGCATCAGGTCTTGAAACACACCGTAAGGTGAAATTATAAAAACGGTTAGGCTAGAGTAGAGCACCTGATCAATCACTAATGTCATTTTGCAAAAAACCCCTAGATGATTGATATTTTGCAAAAACCTTCATCCTTAATCCCAATTCGATTCGAACTTCACCTCAATTCATCCTTACTCCCAATTCGATTCGAACTTCACCTCAACCCTCTCTTGCAAGTGCTAGGGTTGCTCTTTGTAGTTCGTGTTTTTCTCATTGTTGTGCAGTGTCGACCTCGCCACACCGCTCCACTTTGTTACATCACATCTCGTCAACCTACACCATTAACAAGATGGAAAACAATGTTGTCGCTGGCTCACAAGAAGACAGCGGTAGGGAGTACATATATGGAATTAGAGGTGGAAAAAAGCTCGAAACTCGCGAGCCTTCTCGACTCGTTAAGGACTCGGCTCGAACTCGAACCATTAACGAGCTGAGCCGAGCTGGCATTTCTACTCATTATATTAACGAGCCGAATTCAAGCCAGCTCACAAGTAGCTCGTTAGCTCGTTTAGTTGACAAGCCCAGAAAAGAAGCCCAGTAGTGCCAACTGCGCAAGTTGCAACCCTAGTCCACCTGATGGGCTTTCCTTTGTGTTTTATCAAACTTGCTGTTGTTGGTGGACAAGAAGACATTTTGTTTGGTGGCCAAGTTCATTCAAGAATACTCAAGACCTTACGTTTCATGTTTTTACTAGCTCTTCATGAACTACCATGCTAATTGATGGATTAGATGTTAGCGGCGACGTATCGGGTGCACATGGGGCCAAATGTGCACATGTGAACAAACCGCATCAGGGCCGTCCGATCAGAAACGTGCGGCCGATATTGAGGCGGGCTCCCACTTCCGGCTTCTTTGCGATTCCACCCTCCCCGCGCGACGCCTTCTCGTGAGACGCCCCTCCCCGGCTCCCCCCAATCCTCTTCTCGCGGGAGCGCGCTAGGGTTCGAAGGCGTCGTGTGCGCCAGGCGCTCTGCCGCCTGATCCCTCTCCTCCACGCGCCGTTCGCCCTCTGGCGCGAGTCCTCTTCCTCAACAGCCTTTGGCCATGCATGACATATCGAACGCCAGGGGGAAGCGGCCGCCTCATTGTACAAGCTGCGAGATCTGTGACCTGTATTTGCTCAACCCATTAAAACCGCTCCCTCGGATGCAAGGTACCCGCCTACCTTCTTGAATCTTGCTTACTAAAGATTGCGCCTTTAATTCAATTCGTCTCTTTTTTCTTTTGTCTCGACCTAATCATTTCTTGTCGCCCTCTGCGCATGCGATTAGTAGACACCAAGAGGAACGAACGCAGGGCCACCATGTGGCCGTGCAATAACAATGACGCCAAGACCGTGACAATGAGGAGGCGGAGGAGCGAAACGCGACAATTTGGGTACCACAAATATGACCTCGTCGTCGGCGAAGGGGATCTCAACAGCACCGATTGGGTTCGTGAGCAATGTAATGGGAGATGGGGCATTTTCTTTGTGAAGCCAAAATGAGGCATTTGATACATTACATTTCTTGAAACCAAAATTCTGACAACAAAGTCCCCATCGCCCTAAAATTACAGCAACAATGCTACATGAATGCTCCTTGATTTAACTTTTTGTAGCTATGTTTCCTTTTAATGGAAATAGGGGTGCAAACCTATTATCAAAAAAAAAAATGCTCCATTCGCCTTTGAATTGTGGCTTGAATCTTTGTCAGAAATCTAGAATGATTGATTCAAGAATTTATGAATGTCAGTTGTTTCAAGAATGTCGGCTTGTTTCAATAATTTTTGAATGCGATCGAAATCTGGAATCCAAGTGCATATCCATTGTTTCAATGTTACGTGAATGACCGGATGGTTTCAGAATTTGTGCATCTTTGTGTGAAATGCTACTATGATTTCCATTTTGATTCTTGAATGTAAGTGACCTTGAGTTGGATGATTGGAACTAGGCCTTTGGTGAAGCTTATATCTTTGGTGATGGTGGCCATGATCCCAATTTTGGGTGTCAGATTTTGCATGTTTGGGTTACTTATGCAATTCAGTTGGTGAGCAATCTTAGATTAACTGTTTAGATATGTATGCATTCCAAGCTAGGACATCCAAGCGACTTTCAGTGAGATGAGAAGATGCCCTCTAGTGAAAAAGGAATCCTGATGAAAAAATTGCCATATGCACTCAACTGGTATGATGAAAAACTGAAAAGGAATCCAAGGTTTTCTAGAGAAGGAGAACTAACAATTGACCAAACTTTCCAGAAAGACAATGTTCAATTGGATCATGATGCACTTTGTTTTCCAATAAGGTCAGTTTATGAACCCAATCCAGATTATTGCTCTCTGCCTCATTTGTGGTCTCATAAGCCTGAGAATGCACTCAATTTTCATTACACAGAACATAAGAATCTACTGCTGCTTCTCATTGACATCATGTAGGGGCTCATTCAACCTAATATATTCTTAGACCATTGTCATTACACAGAATGCACTGCATTTTTTGAGTTCTGGATGTATGCACTGCTACCAGAACCATGCCTAGTCGAAATTTTCTTCTGTCATTGTATTCGCAATGCATACATCGAATTGAACACTCAATTTTTGAGTTCTCGGTAGTAATTATAGAGCATATTCATGCATTCTATAACCAAGATTTCTCACAGCAATTACATAGCTATAACACGAACCATGCCTTTGCTCGATCGAGGATTCAACACTCAATTTCTCACAACCATTGCATATATATAACACATAGCCAATACAATCGAATTCACAACCATTACTTCTCTATATCGGCATTACATAATTCTTGGACACATTACATAATTCTCTACACTCCATTTCTTAAAAAAATTGGTGAACATCATACGGACCTCCTTCAAGTCTAGACAACAAAATACAAACACAGTGATCTTCTTCAAGCTGATCAATTCAATGGCCTCCTCAATTCCCAACCTTCCTCTAAAAATTGCAAGAGGGATTACCAAGGAATGGAACTGCTGTGACCATAGCATCAATAGATGCCAATTCACAATCGTTTGCTTTCCTCAACGGGGTTTCTCTGATCTTAGCTAGTCCCTCATCTTGCTTTCCCCCAAAAAGGTTGTGTACACAATAGGCTTGAATCAAACTCGGTGTTTACCCAGTCCGATATAGGGTCAACCTTTTCATACCTTTTCTGCGAGACAAAAATAAGTAAGCATAATAAAGGATATTGTTGGAGGCAAATGAGCCAAAGGTATCCGCAATTTAACTAAATGGACTTAAGTAGCTTGAAACACGATTCATTCATATGGACCTCACTCATTGCACCAAATTATGAGAAGAAAAAACTTACCATAAACTCCTTTGGTGAGTTCACTATCGACAAGTGGCGGCAAAATACTAAATCTTGATGAAATTTTTTCATCAAATTGTCAATACTTTCGCTCGTGTCAGCGGAACTCTCTCGAGGCGGTGCAAGCAAGCTTCATAAGAGTATACAAGCGATAATCCGAATTGAGTGAGTTTAGGCGTAGTCTGCCGCGATATCACGATCGAAGCCAACCAAACAAAAGAACAAGAGTAGAGAGAGGCATGGGATCCGGACTGGTACTCCCACTCGGCGGCGGCGGCCATGGCGGCGTCGTGAGGCGGCAATGGCGGCGCGCCATGCGGCGACTTGAGGTCGCGATAGTCGAGCATCACCGAATCCACCCGTTCCGTCGTCGGCCGCCCGCCGCGGTGGCATCGCGGTAGAACGCTTCCCGCCACCGACCCGTCATGAGCGACATCGGCATCGCCACCGAGGTCTCGTCGCGTCGCCACCGTCTGTTGTAGGGGCGCTTCGTTGAGGAAGAGGACCCTAGCTAGAGGGGCGGACGCGACGGTGGGGAGGGGGAGGCGGCGCGGCGTGGCGCCTGGCGGCCTCCGAACCCTAAGCAAGGCTCCGCGAAGAGGATTGAGGGAGCAGGGAGGCGTCTCGCGAAGGCGTCGCGGGGAGGTGGAATCGCAAAAAGCGGAAGTGGAGCCCGCCTCGATCTCGGCCGCACGTTTCTGATCGGACGGCCCGGATGCGGTTTGTTCACATGTGCACATTTGACCCCATGTGCACCCGATACGTCACCGATGTTAGCAGCTTTTAATTGGTCGCATGTTTTGTACACAAAGGGACTATCTAGTGTGCACCATGGACCATTTTAAGTGACATTATGGACTTTTGGTTGTGAACTTGTGATGTTGTGGTTGTGGTGAACTCTTGTGTTGTGATCTTGTGGTTGTGAACTTATGATCTTGAACTCTTGTGTTGGGTAACTTGTGTTTGTGGTGAAATAGAGAAGCATGTTGGCATGTTGCTACCAAAATTCAAGCATAATTTACTAGTTATTGTTATTGTTTCGATGCAATTGAGTTTGGATACAAATTATGAATTGAGTTCCTTTTCGTGTTGTACATTGTACATATAATTAGCACTAGTTGAATTGTTAATAACGAGTCTAATGAGCCGAGCCGAGTTGTTTGAACGAGCCGAGCTTGCTATTATGCTCGTTAGCTTAACGAGCTGAGCTCGTTTCCTTAACGGGCTTCACCAAGTCGAGCCGAACCAGCTCGTTATCCACCCCTACATGGAATAGATGAGCGTCACTGGCTGTGTGAATGGATGACCACCATTGTTGATGGATGGTGCTACCACCACCATCCCTCCCACTCCATTTCTATAGTGACGCCGGAGAGAGGAGATAGACGGGGAGTGACAATTGATTTAACTACACAAGAAGATATTTTCAACAAAAAAAATCCTCAATTAGCCACATGGAGTTTTTGCAAAAAGGATGTCCCAATGAGGTGAGAGGAACCCGTCTAGCTCTGACCGTTGGCAACCAATTGGATGTACTAGAATGGGCGTACCATGATTTTACAATAAGATGAGTTTCCACATGATATATTGCGATATAGAAATAGGATATATGCAATCCTAACACACCTCTCAATACTAACATTTGGACTCGTGTGAATAAAATTGTTCCTTTAGATGCCAAACCAGTTTCCCTTTTATTGTCCTTATTAATTATTTATTTATATCAACTAGTTTAAGGCCCGTGCCCTACTACAGATAAGAAAATTAATATTACCTAGAACATCGAGTCATTGTCGGCGGGCTCGGTCTACTCCACGCCCTCAGCTTCGCCACTGCGCTCTACCGAGCTCCGCCCTAGCCAACATTGTACCTTCACCGTCATGCTCGGCATACACAACACCCTCGATTTCACTGTCACGCCCCTGGTCAAATTTTTGAGAGGAGGGGGAGGTTGTTGGGATAAGTTAATTGTTTGTTGGGGGTGGTTTCTGGTTCTATTTTTTTGTTAGATATTTTTTAGGGTTGCGGAAGGGGAAAATAAGAGGGAGATGATATGATCACCATCATCACCACTTCCTTCTTTTTAAGTAGTAAATATACTATTTTAGCATGTAAACACATGAATATATTCCATATTCCATTAACATCCTTACCACAAAAACACGGGGCATGCTCCTTGAGTTTTCTTTTCCTCTTATATTCCCGTCACTACAACCCAGGCCTAAACTCGTCGGAAAGCTCATGATTTGGAAAGTTTTGCAGCTCATACCTTGTTTAATACTCAAAAGCTTAGAAAAAAATAATGTAAGGTCTTTACCCAAACCTCTAGACTGACCGTAATGATTGAGGAGCGGAAATTTTTCTCATTTGTGCTGGTATCTAAGACAAACTTATCAATATCATTCTGGTACTGGTTGGTATGGCCGGTATGTACTATTCCACCATCTAAAACGGTACAGAGTAGGTATATGTTCCTTACCAGCCTCGATACTGGTCATACTGGCTCGATACCGGTCATACCGGTGGAATTGAAAATACCGTCTATTAAACTCAATGAAGTATATGTTATATTTGATCCTTCTACTATGTATTTAGAGTAATATTACAGGTGAAATCTAGTGTACATATAATTAAAAATATATATACTTATAAATATATATTATTATATTAAACTCCGTAACAGTACACTGGTATAAACGGTACCAGAATATATTATTTCAAAAACCAAATTGGTATGACCTCCGGAATGGTATTAACAAGTATGATCTAAGAGCTTAACGTTTCTTTCACTTGTTTTGAACACTACCTTGGACCTTGTGGCTTATCTTTGTGCAAACACAAGCGTCTTATAGTAGGCAACGTCATTGGTGGCCAATCAAACACTGGACTTCCTGTATAGTTGCTTACAATGTGATTGTTACCATGTCAGTTCAATAATGCTATTGTGCTCTTGGTCTTAAAGAAACTTAAATAGACTTAAAAGAAGGCTATATTTCTCTTGTTTGTAACATCATATATGTTCAGGACAATTACTTATTTTCCATCGAAAACTTATATTATCCTTTATATATCACTCATTGTGTCACTGACACGTAGACATATCCACATATCAAGTGACACAACCAGAGATTTTGAAAATTTCCAGTCATATGTAAGGAATTAAGGGCTTGTTTGGTTGGAGCCCTGGATTTCATGCCTGAGAAAAGTGGTATCTGGATGTAGTCTGAAAAGTAGATGATTTTTGTCTGGCCAGACAAACCTGAAGATGAGTTGTTTGGTTGAAAATCTGTGCCTGAAATTTGTGAATGAAAAATAGACCGTTGGATTAAAGGAATTAACAATGGATAAAGCTGTCTAGGAGGCAGGCTCCCAAGCGCTCATTTTTAGCGCCTAAAAAGGTTCGATCCTAATCAGACACTTTGCCACCAGGACAAAAACTAAATAGACCCTAACCCCGTATGTTCCCTTCGTCCAAAAATAAAATCGGTTGATACTGATACCACCCCACACCCCCCACACACAGAGCAAGTGCCTGATACGGTGGTGGCCGTAGCAATTCCCTCCTTTTTTTTTTTTTATGAAAGTAGGCAGGAGCGCACACCGCACCAACTCCGCTCCCCGTCTGCGCTGTCGTTCGTTATTCGCCGAGCCTCCCCAGTCCCCCTCCCTCCCTCCTTCCCTCCCTCCACAACTCTGAGCTGTGCCCGCCGCATTCACCTTCACTAATCATCCCACCCATCAATCGCCTTCTTCTTTTCTTCTTTCCTCCTCCCTTCCGATTCTTCTCCCACAAGCTATCGCGGGGCGAGAAGAGCGCAGAGCAGGACGGAGGAGCAGGGCGCGGCGCCCGGCGACGGTGGGGAGGGGGAGGGGATGGCTGGGGTGGGGGCGTGGGGCGGCACCACGCAGAAGTGCGCCTCGTGCGGGAGGACGGTGTACCCGGTCGAGGAGCTCGCCGCCGACGGCCGCATCTACCACCGCCCCTGCTTCCGGTGCCGCCACTGCAAGAGCACCCTCCAGGTTCCTCCCTGTTTCCCTTCCTCTGCTCAATTAGTTCTCTTCCTTCCCTCTTGACCAGAATCTTGCGAAGCAAGAGTTCCACTGTTCCTATCTTTTCTTTGTGCGCTCGACTACAGTGGAAGAGGCTAGAAAGTAGGTCGTGTGCTATGATTCTGTTACTATGCTTTTGTGATTCCTGTTAGACGGGCCTTTCTCCTTCCGATGAACGACCTTTGACATTTCTCCTTCCAATGCACGACTTTTGACTGGTGCCTCGGTTTCCTGCATGAATGACGCTTTCTCTTTTGAGGATCACGCGTTCACATGATAGTTGTAATCTATATATATATGTAACTCATGTACTCTGATTTTTTTTTCTGCTATCTTTGATAGCGTAACTTTCCTCGTTTACATGGTATCAGAGGGGGTCGCATCCTACGACTACCGCTTCCGCTAAAACATAGCTCTTTGCTACACATCATCCACCCAAGATCATGGTGATGGCGACACTCTCGCACGCCGGGCGCGAGGAGGAGGCTGCCCGTGACGTGAGGAGGCCGTTGCGTTAAGCGTAGAATTTGAGGCCGCGCTCTCGGCAAGGCGCCGCCGTTACGCCAGAGGCCGACGCGCGTGAAGAGGAACTTCACCACGTGATGCTCTCCACGAGGCCACCGCCATCGCCAAACGCATGCTGCGGCCGTCGCCGTCGAACATCCGAGCCCTTGTGACCGTGGTTCTCGATCTCGTCGCTCCCAACTCTGACAAGTGGTGCGGCCGTTTTCTCACCACCTTGGCAGGTACTCACTCTCCGACCACGTCCTCACTGACACCGTTCGCGTCGACTCCGCCGACTGGTGCCGGATGGATTGTGTCATTTGTGAGTGCCTTTACAACACCATCTCCCCTGATCTCGTCGAGATCGTCATGGCGCCCCGCACCACCGCACGGCGTGTGTGGCTCGGCCTCGAACATCAATTCATCGGCAATCGGGAGACGTGGGCCCTCATCCTCGACGCCGAGTTTCGCTCCTTTGTCCAAGGAGATCTTAACATCACCGACTATTGCAGGAAATTGAAGAGCATGGCTGATGCCCTCGGGAATCTCGACGAGCCTGTCGCTGACCGAACGCTCGTTCTCGCCGTCTTCGCAGCTTTGAGCGACAAGTTCGCATACATGGCGGCCATCCTCAGCGCCGGTAATGGTTCCCCGCCTTCCTCGAGGTCCGATCCGATCTCTGCAGAAATGACCATGGCCTCGCGCCCATCGGACCGATCACCGCCTTCGCCGCTACGCCGATCGCGACAGCCAATCAAGCAAGCCACTGGTGGCGCCACTGCGGATGGCTCACGGGTAGCCCAAACGGTGCCACCGCCCATCTACCCACGCGGGGTAGGTCGACAACTCAGCCGGCGTCGCCGTCGTGGCAAGAATGGCGGCAGCGGCAGCGGCAATGGGGCGGCCTGGCCGCCCTCCTTCTACAATCCATGGGCGGGGACCATTCGGATGTGGCGCCCATACAACAACCAACCCAGGCGGTTTCGAGGCACAACAAAGCGGCCGCAGCGCGTATGATACCAGCAGCAGCCGCCCAAGCATCCTCATGGCGTTCTTCGCGAGACCGCCTCCGATCACTTCTTCACGCCGCCCAACCGGCCTACTCGCCTTTCTGGCGCTTACGCACCACCACTGACTCTGCGCCCACCTCGGCAAGACTGGACTCCATTGGCCGCTCATGGGACCAGCGATCCCTGGCGAACGCGTTCAACACCATGACCCTTGCTCGCTTGACCTCGATCGATTGGTACATGGACTCGGGGCATCCTCGCACATGACATCCGATCTGGGTAACCTATCCTCCACTCATTCGCCATGGTCCTTTACTCCTTCATCAATAATTATCGATAACGGGTCCCTTTTGCCTGTCACCTTTACTGGCTCCACCGCTCTCCCTGGTCCCTTTCATCTTCATAATGTTCTAGTTACTCCTAACATTATTAAGAATCTTATTCGATCCTTGATTTACCATGACAACAATTGCTCTGTTGAGTTTGACCCGTTTGGCCTCTCTGTGAAGGATTTTTCGGTCTCGAGCGTCATCGCCAGTGCAATAGCCGGTCCGCTTTATCCTCTGTCTCACGACGCCGCCCCTTGTCTCTTCTCATGTTGTTGCTCTCGCACCCCTCTGGCATCGCCGTCTCGGCCACCCTGGACACGAAGCCATCTCCAAGCTTGCCAGTATTTCTGCCCTCCCGTGTAACAAACATGCTAATGATCTTATATGCCATGCTTGTCAACTTGATCGTCATGTATGGTTGCCATTTGCCACTTCAAACTCTAGAGCTGCCAACAAGTTTTATCTAATTCATTGTGATCTTTGGACATTGCCCATTGCTAGTGTGTTCGGCTACAAATATTATTTGGTCATTCTTGATGATTGTACTCATTTTGTTTGGACGTTTCCTTTACACCTAAAGTCCAATACTTTTTCCACCATCTCTAATTTTTTCTCTTATGTGGCAACACAGTTCGGCACGACAATAAAGAGCATCCAATGCAATAACAGACGGGAGTTTGACAACTCTTCCGCCCGCACAGTTATCACTCCATTCCGTGCATTTTTACAAAATATAGCTTGAATTTTGTCGTATTCCGGTTAAATATCGCTTGTATATGTGACAAGTTGCTGCTTCACTAATTAAATATAGCGGTCAAGTGCTAACTGATTTGATGAGTAGTGTAGGATTTCCGGAATAATTATGTGTCCCTCTTGGGATCCTCACACCCTTTATTTATAGTGCCAAATATTATAGTCTCACTCTAACACAACTCGCACATGATTTGTGTCCGACTCGCACACGACTTGGACTCTTACCTAAACTTTAATATATCCAACACTCCTTCTCAAGATAAGCATGAGATAACAATCATGGACATCTTGTTATATATTGCAATACCATTGCTAGAATCTACCAAAACCTATCATCGACTCTATAACTAATATCATCACAAAGACCAAAAGGTGCTCACCACCAATACTACCAGGGACGTCACCAAATCCATTTTCGCTATCTACCAGTAGTCTCAACCTTAACCTCATCTTCTACCCTGATGCCCCCAGTAACCCCTGGCCTCCACCACCGCTACCCACACGCTCCCAGTTTCGGCCTCCACCACCTCTACCTCTGCCACAGACCATTACGTTTGACTCCAGGCACAATCCTCTTTCGGACCACTCCAGCAACATCATGTCAAACACCTATACCAACACCACCCCACGACACCAATCGCATCACCATATCCTCCACTGGAGCTACCACCAGCTCCTGCTTCATCATCACTATCGTTGAGCTCATTACCGCCATCGAACTCATCACCACCATTCAATACTTACCGCCACAAACACCTCCCCTACCAGTACCAGTATTAGTACCAAATCCAATGAGCATCTTTGCTACCAATACCAACGTCAACACTGTTATGAATATTGTGTATGTATTCAGAGGCTCAATGAGCAATCTATATAGGGTGTGCAAGGGGTGTATGCCATATACAGATAAGGCAATACAAAAGGCAGATAAGGAATACAAAAGAGTTCCTATCTCTAACAAACACCACCTTTGGTAAAGATGCAAGCAAGCTAGAGCCCTTGCATGCATGCATGCGTGCAACTAGAAAAGAAACGACATGCATGCACGCGTACGTAGAACCGATCCAATCTACTAATCAGAGAATAGAACTGATCTACTAGAGCCATCGGTGCCAAGACCGTATTCGATCTAGCAAGGTTAAAGGGATAGTGGCTCGTCGTCGCCCGCGTCCTCGTCGCATGCCCTCGGCCCCGCCAAGCGTGGACGGGCGGTCGCGGACGCTAAGGCGGCTGATTATAGCCGTGAAGCGTTGATGTAGATGTAGACGCAGACTTCGCCGACGCCGCCGCTCTAGCGCAGAGTGTCGAATCGTGTCTGCATCCAAACACGGCCACAGAGTTCGCCAAGATCGCTCTGGCTCTCTGCATAGGAATCGGCATGGTTATTAAGGCGGTAAGGCGAGGCGAGGCGAGGCGACCCACCCCCCTCACACCTTTTAAGCGATGGGCGTGGCGAGGCGACGCCTTACATCATCATAAAGCGGAGGAAGATCCGGAACAACCAAGCATTGTGTGGAAGAAGAGCCGAGGAAAAGGAGAAAAAAGGAAAAGAAAGCAAAAAGGGGAAAAAAAGGACTCGGTGGCATAATGACCCATCAGCCCAACCGTGACAAATGACCCATCTCAACCCTAAAAAAAGAAGAGCTTGTGGATGTGAATAGGTCACGGTTGGACCTCCCGCCTCACCCCCGCCTGCCTCCTCGCCTCCTCTCTTTCTTCTTGCCGCCTCCTCCTCTCCCGTCCGATGCTGCGCCTCCTCTCTTTCTTGCCACCGCCTCAACCTCGCCTCCTCTCCCGTCCTCTTCCCTTCCCTTCCCTACCCAGTGTGCAGATCCGAGACAACCAAGCGAGCTCAGGCGGAGGAACACCACAGGCGGCAGAGTACCAGGCTAGCAGATCCGTGGCAGCTCTGGCGGTGGAGGATCCACGGTCGGCAGATTATGCGATGAGGTACCTTGTTGTGAACTCCAAGACCAGTGTGCTCTCGGCTCCTCTTCTCTCCTCCGACCTCCTCTCCACCGGAGGCTCAAAGCAGGGCGCATGGCTTGGCGGCGTAAAGGCGGGCGACGCCTTACACCTGGGACCGCCTTACCGCTTAGGCGGCAGCAAGCGTCGCCTAGCGACATTTAATAAGCATGGGAATCGGTCATGCCGGTGAGGAGGCTGTAGCCGGTGACGTCGTGGTCGCCGACGGTGCACAAGGAAAGCCTACGTCTAATGTGGCCGCCCCCGGGAGCGGAGATTGCTCCTCTCGGGGGCAGCGTGTAGCGAAGGCGGATGAAAGCTAGGTTGGAGGCTAGGGTTTGAATCTTCGCTCTGATACCATGTTATGAATATTGTGTATGGATTCAGAGGCCCAATGGGCAATATATATAGGGTGTACAAGGGGTGTATGCTATATACAAATAAGGCAATACAAAAGGCAGATAAGGAATACAAAAGAGTTCCTATCTCTAACATATCTCTAACAAACACCACCTTTGAGACCACCACCAATTCCACCATTAGCACAACCACCAAAGTCACCACCTGAAGTCTTCTCCTCCTATCTTCTATGCCTTCCGTCATAACATTCGATATTGTCACCACCTAAGCTTACTCCACCACCATCACTAACTTCCAACATAGCAATCAGCAAAAACCTAATAGAAAACTCCACCACCAAGCCAACAGCAAGAACACTCAACAAAGTAACACTCAACAAAGTAACAGACACATCATCATCTCTCTCCTTTCCCCAACACAGCACACGTAGCTACACCAGATCCTGCCACACCAGATCAAGGTTATTAAGTCGGCAAGTCGACACTACCCTCCTAGTGGCCGACTTACTGACTAGTCGACATGTACTCTTCATATGACAGTGATACATATGTACACATGTAGCAGCTAGCAAACTCCTCTGCCCGAGCAAACCAGTCGACAGCTAGCAAACATGTAGCAGTTAGCAAACTAGTCGCCTCCACTCCTCTGCCCGAGCTCCCTCTTCGCCCCATCTCCCCCTCCCGATCTCCAGGCGGTGACCCGAGCTCCCCCTCGGCCCCTCCCCCTCTCGGCGGTGACCCGAGCTCCCCCTCCCCCTCCTGGCGGCGATCCGAGCTCCCCTTCTCCCTCCCCAGCCCCCTCCCTCTCGGCCTCCACCTCCCTCCCCTTCTCCCCACCTGGAGGGAGGGGCATATGGGGATCCGGAGCGCCACGACCACGACGAGGATGGAGGCGGGACGGTGGCCAAGGGGCGAGGACGAAAGGCGACGGAGCTGCGACGACTGGATCTGCCTCCGAGGGGAGAGGACGAAGTCCGGCGAAGCGGCGGGAGCTGCCTCCGAGTGCGGCGGCGACTGGATCTAGAGCTCTGGAGCCGTGCGTGAGCGGTGAGCCCCCGACTACCCTCCCTCACTCACCGCCGACGCAAGTTGAGTCGCCACCTCCAGTCGGCACTTCTCCGACGACTTGTCGACTAGTCGACGACTTGATAAGCATGCACCAGATCACCTAACCACACCAGATCCTTTACCGATCTGGATCCACACCAGATACCCCTCGACCACGTAAGATCCTCCACCGATCTGGATTCACACCTAATCCCCTCGGCTACACCAGATCCTCCACCGATTTGGATCCACACCAGATCCCCCTTCTTTCTTTTTCTTCCCTTCCCTTTTTTCTTTTCTCCTTTTTTTCTCCTTGTCTTCTCTTCCCGCACGCACGGCTCTCCTTTCCTCTCTTCAGCTTCTTCCTCCTCCCACCTCCTCATCTCCTCCTCGCTGCTGGATCCCGCCAACGGTCAGTGACCTAGTCAGCACCGGCCCCCACTGGATCTCCTCCTCATGCCGGTCCTCCTAATGCCATGTAGGATTTCGAGAATAATTGTGTGTCCCTCTTGGGATTCTCACACCCTTTATTTATAATGCCAAATATTACAGTCTCACTCTAACACAACTCGCATACGGTTTGAGTCCGACTCACACAGGATTTGGACTCTTACCTAAACTCTAATATTTCCAACAAGTAGACATCTACCCGTTGATTAGTACCTTATGATAACTCTGCCTTCCGAAAATAACATAGAATGATGCCATGGCTTAAATCATGCTGTCCTTAAGGTGTCATGAATATAATATGCATTAAACTATTTTTTCGAGGAATCCATTTTCATAGCATATTGATGTGCCATATTGGTTTAACCGTATGTTGATTTCTTTGTACTTGCCTTGCGTAAACACACAGTACAACACATGTGGGTAACTAATGGTTTGGTGGGGATGGACCCCTTAACCCATCACCTTTTTAGGGCCCGTACAGTTTTTTTCGGAGAACACAAAAACACTTCCTAGCTATCATAATTCGTGAAGGCAGTTGACACAATCAACTAATATTACAGTGCAAGACAAAATTAGGTTCTGATACCGTTTCAGTACCAGATCAGACATGCTTTCCTTACATTATTCCTTGACAGGATATGTTGGTATAGTCTACAGCTCTATTAAGAAACTTATAATTTTGTTGAGAGCAATAATGATCGTACTGATTCTTTCATGCTACATCATACTGGTTGGTACTGGTACTATCTTGTTCTGTTTGCAACTGAAGCTCCATCTGTGAGACCTAATCAAACTAACACTGCAACTAACTTTGTTCTTCTGATTCTTGTTTCTGCAGTTTAGTAACTATTGTTCCATCGAAGGTGTTCTGTACTGCAAACCTCACTATGATCAGATACTAAAATCAACTGGCAGTTTGGACAAAAGTTTTGAAGGTACAGCAAACAAAACTAAATCAATTGGGCTGGATCTCTTTATGTTTTCTAGTAATTTCTAGTGCTGTTCCCTAAATTTGGCAATGTTCCTGCATTATGTCAGGTGTGGCAAACTCAGCTAAATCAGAAAAAACTAATGGACATAAGGTATTCTGAGGTTTTCTGGGACACACCTTTTGTGTGGTTTAAGCATGTGCCTAGTATCTAAATTGTTTGGCTGATGCTGCATGTACACAAAATTTATCCCATTTCCTCCTTTATATTTCTCTAACATGCAGGGCCAGCAAAACAGCAGATTCTCAAGCATGTTTGTCGGCACACAGGATAAGTGTGTAATTTGTAACAAGACCGTGTACCCTCTTGAAAAGGTAAGTATTATGTAGTCTTCCGCTGTGCTACCTTAATAAATGTTATAAACCAGAAACTGCTCAGGAAAATAAGCATTCTGTACATTTGCTTCTATTTATGATAGCCGGCAGTTAATGATGTACCTAAGTGTATGGGGGCATTGTGGTTAGTTTCATTATCTTGCTGAAACTATCATAGTTCATCACAACACTATTACAGTACCAATTGCAAATGTAATATTTTTTTTAATGTTTTTTATTAGAAAATCTCCATAATAATTGCAATCTGCAAGATTGCCTCATCTAATGCAGTTTCCCCCCTTGCAAGTAACATGTAGCAAAAAGTTTATCAAGAATTTTATCTTTTCTCCACAAACCAAAGAGATGGCATGTTAAGCCAAAAGTATATGGTTGAGACTTCAATGGCCTTTTCTAAAATAGGGCATAGCTGTCAAAGTGTCATAGAATCATCTTAATTGGCCTCTTTTTTGGACACCATTTAAGGGTGCATTCATGAAATACCATATTTTTAGCAATATTTGGGTAAGGGTGCATTCACGAAATGCCATATTTTTAACAATATTTGGGCTTTGGATATTTTTTTTCCTTATCCCATTACTCCAGTCACTTTCTGTATTTTTCTTGTTGACACTACAATTTTAGTTCAACTCATTTTTTGTAGGTTGGTCTTAATGGAGGCTCGTATCATAAATCATGCTTCCGTTGCTCCCATGGTGGTTGTACACTCAGCCCATCCAACCATATCACACATGAAGGCAAACTTTATTGCAAGACTCACCATTCTCAATTGTTTATGGTAAAGGGAAATTTCAGTCAGTTTGAGGAGACCACTGTAAATGCAAAAGTGGCTATTGAGAAACAACCCGAAACTGAAGAAGCTGCCGAGAAGCCAGGTCAATGTGATGGACTCAGCGAGAAACCATCAGAAAGTGAGATCACAGCTGAGAAACCATCACAAAATGATGTTGCAGCTGAAAGGCAATCGCAAAGTAGCATTGATATCACAAAACCATCAGAAAACACAGTCCAGAGGTCAGCAGAAAGTGAAAGGGTTACTGAGAGTGAGTCAAAGAGTCATGTAGTCAGCAAGAAGCCATCAGAAAGTAGTGTAGAGAAGCCACAGCAGAGCAGTGTGATTGATGTAAAGCCATCAGGAAGCAGTGCAGCCATAATAAAACCATGGCAACGCAGTCTCCCCACAGATAAGCTGTTGCGGAGTAGTACAACCATTGAAAAGCCATCGCCGAGCGATGCTGCCATTGAGAAGCCATCATCCAGTAATGGGGTTGATGTTAAACCGTTGGAAAGCAGCACAGTGGTTAAAAAGCCTTGGCAACGCAGTGTAGCTACTGAGAATCTACCACAAAGCATTTTACCATCCGATAAGCCGTCATCAACCAGTGCAGAAAATGTGAAGTCATCAGAAAGCAGCAAAGTGGTCAAAAAACCATGGCAACGCATTGTGAATGCTGAGAAGCAAATA
Source organism: Phyllostachys edulis (assembly GCA_036346405.1). NCBI lineage: Eukaryota > Viridiplantae > Streptophyta > Magnoliopsida > Poales > Poaceae > Phyllostachys > Phyllostachys edulis. The sequence goes on along the minus strand of CM070556.1, from coordinate 23,389,426 downwards.
CAGAACAGTGGACCTACTGACAAATCATCACCAACGAGTGAGAAGCCATTAGAAAGCAGCACAACAGTTAAAAGGCCATGGGAACGCAGAGTGGTCAGTGAGAAACCATTGCAGAGCAATGTAGACACTGAGAAGCCATCTGCAAGCAGTGAGGTTGATGACGTGAAGCCAGCAGAAACCAGTACAGTGGTCAAACTGCCACAGCAACACAGTGGAATTACCGAGAAATCTCCGCAGATTGGTACAGATGATTTGAAGCCCTCAGAGAACACTGCAGCAGTAATAAAAAAGCCATGGCAACGTAACATAGGCACTGAGAAGCAACCCCAGAGCAGTGTAGTTGATGCAAGGACAACTGAAAGTAGTGGAATGGTCAAAAGGCTGTGGCAGCGCAATGTGCCAACAGAGAAGCCATCACAAAGCAGTGCGGCAGTTGTGACAACACCACAAAGCAATGTGACCATCACCAAGCCACTCCCGAGCAATATGGCTGTGAAGAAGTCATGGAAAAGAAGTGTGGCTCCAGAAAATCTGCCAGTGAGTGATATGGCTAGCAATAAGGTCTTGCAAAGCAAGACGGTGATCAAGAATACTCAGCAAAGCAGTATGGCTGTGGAGAAAACGTTGCAAAGCAGTGTGGTTGATGAGGAACCACAGCAAATCACTGTGCTGCAAGACAACAAATCGCAGATCAGCAAAGATTCAAAGAACAGTGACGATGCTGCCAAGGATCTATCAGCTACCAGTGAAACTGGCAAAATGCTATCGCTTACTGCAAATATATTGCAAGGTGATATTCCCACAGAAAAACCATCAGAAAGTGGCACGCCTCCCGTGGCACCATCTCAGAGCACTGAACCTGCTGAGACGCCATCGGAAAGCGCTGTTGAAACTGAGAAGCCATCACAGAGCAACATTGCTGCTGAGAAGCTACATAAAAGCAGTATCACCAAGAAGGTTTTAGAAAGTGTAACAGCCACGTCGAAACCATCTCAAATTGATGCAGCCCCTCAGAAAATTTTGGAGAGGACAATGCCGACTGAGAAATTATTGGAAAGTTCCATGGCCGCTGAGAAGGCACCTCAAACCACTATGATCACCGATAAGCCATCACAAGAAGATGCTGTAGAGAAGCCATTACAAATCAATGAACCTTCTGAGCAGCCACTTCAGAGTGAAGAGACTGTTGAGAAGCCACTTCAGAGTGAAGATATTGCTGATGACACACAACAAAGGAGCATGATGCCACAAAACTATATTTCTCTTGAGAAGCCACCTCAAAATGATGACACCGTCGGGAAGCTACCAGAGCCTGAAAGTGATGCCATTCCTGGCAAATCAACCAGGGATGAACATGAAGGGGCAGCATCTGGTGAGAACTTGTCAGACTCTCGAAGCAATCCAACTGCTGAGCAGCCATCAGAACTTCAAGATGTTGTGGCTGCCGAGAATGCAACTGACCAAATATTGGAAGCAAAAAATGACAGAGACACTGAGCAGTCATCAGAATCTGAAAGCATTGCACCTGCTGAGGTTCCAATGGAGCAACCATTAGAATATCAAAAGGCAGCTACAGAGCAGCCATTGGAACCTCAACATGAAGCAGATGGGAAGAATCCATCAGAGCCTAATACTGATGCAATTGCCAAGGAGTCATCTAAGCCTGAAATCGACATGGCTGCTGAGAAGCCATCAGAACCACAAAGAGATGCAGCTGATGATCAGTTGGCTGAGCAGCCATCAGAACCTCAAAGCGACACATCAGTTGAGAAGTCAGCAGTACATCAAAGTGGCACAGCTACTGCGAAGTCATCTGAGCCTCAAAGTGATGCAGCTGCTGATGAATCATCAGGACAGCCATCAGAGCCTCAGAGTGATGCATCTGTCGATAAGCCATCGGTACCTGAGATTGATGCAACTACTAAGGAGCCATCAGAACCTCAAATTGATGCAGCTCCTGATAAGTCAACTGAGCAGCCATTGGAACATCAAAAGGATGCATCTGTTGAGACGGCATTGGAAACTGAGAGTGATGCTGTTTCCGAGCATCCACCAGAAAGAAGCTCAGCTACTGAAACACTGCCTGAAAGCACTCCAAATATCACCGAGGAGCCCGCAGAAGGTGACATTTCTGAGGAGACACCGCCTCAGGGGAGTGCACGTGTAGAAACACCATCAGAAAGCGCCGTAGCTGTTGAGGAATCTAGAGATGTCGGTGAGGCCAGCATGGAGCTATCAGAGGACAGTTCAGCTCTTGAGAAGCCATCAGAGGAAGACAATGGCGCTGCGAAGCCATCAGAGGACAGTGTATCTCTAGAGAAACCATCAGAGGAAGGCAAGGCAAGTGCGGAGCCATCAGAAAATAATGAGGTTCTTGAGAAACCATCAGATGAAGACGAGGCGAGTGCTGAGCCATCAAAGGACAGAGTTGCTCTTGAGAAGCCATCGGAGGAAGAGGATGACGCTGTCAAGCCATCAGAGGAGAGTGTTTCTCCTGAGAAGCCAGCCACTGACAAACCATCAGAGTAAGTGGACGAAGGCGCAGCTAGCGAGAAGCCGTCACACGACGATGGTGTCGTCCAGGCGCCATCACAAGATGACGCGGACTCGGGCACTGACAAGCCCTCACCTGCAACAGACACTGCAGAAATCGCCTGAGCTCACCGAGACAGCAGTTAGCCGATTGCAGTTAGTTAGCAACAGTAAACAGTTTTTAACCGAGATGGGTCGATACTACTGTTGATAGTTTGGTGTGCCATTTTGTTTGTTTTTCTCTGTACAATGCTTGAGTTGTAAAATTTGAGGGAAGAAAAAGAACAACAGGTATTGATTTGATTTGCTCACAAGCAATAAGCCCCTCCCCATGTAGGAGGGCAGCATTGAGGTTACAATAGATTTTGTGTGCGGTTTGATTTGTTTTTGGTGTTGTACATCAGATGATGTAAATGATTTATTGCAAATTACTGTGTGCTTTCTCCTTTTGGTTCTTGTTGAGTTTGAGTGTGATATAAATTGAATTTGAGTGTGATACGAAGTTCGTTTCGTACTCTAACTCAGTTATAATCCTACACGGAGTCTTTCATATACCACTATAAATTTATCTATGTAGTCTATAGGGAAGAACAAAAGCTTTAATGTAAACATTTTCTCACATAATGATATTGGCTTCGTGCGCTCGTGGTTTTTTTCGAAAGGATTTTCTACGTAAAATGCGTGTCTCATGTTCTTATTTTTCTGTGTATTATTTACAACAAGTGGTATCAGAGCACAAGAGATTTGAGGAACAATTCTTCTCACGTCTTGTGAGTTGCAATCTGAATCGGCGTCCAATTCAAGACCGTCCCGTCTCCGTGTTAAAGACAAGGAGTAGTTGTTTCTCCGCACAGAATAAAGCAGGAAATGCACCAAACAGATCACGAGCGTGAGCAAAGCAACATTAGCATTGATTGCAAAGAAAACGTGTCCAGACAGAGATTCTGTCGGCTGAATTCAGTTCTTGAATTCATCCCGATGGAAATTAATACATACACACACCAAGCGATTTGCTAAACGCACATGAGCAAGCATACTAGCAACTCTGGTCTTCATTGCTTCGCGTACATGGATGTGTACCAAAGATTTCAAAAATTCTTTGCACCAGCAAATTTGAGATTTCTTCCGTATGATGAATTTGAAGTATGATCTTCTACTGCTGGATCGAGACATGAGGTTTTCTCTATGGCAAGTCAAGATGCGAGTTGTTCTTACACAGTTTGATTTGAATGACGCTTTATTGGGGATCAACAAGATGCCCGCTGCATGGTCTTTTGAGGAGAAGCAAAGAAAAAATCGTAAGACCTTATCTCATCTTCATCTTCATCTGTCAGATAATATTCTATAGTAGGTTTTGAAGGAGAAGACCGCCATAGCATTATGGTTGAAACTGGAGCAGATTTACACGGCCAAAGATCTGACCAGTATAATGCATTTGAAGTAGAAGCTATATCCGCACAAAATGGCGGAAGGCGGGTCATTATTGAACCATCTGACATAGTTCAAAGAAGTAATCTCGGATCTTCAGTCTATGGAGGTAAAATATAATGATGAAGATTTGGGTTTCATTCTTTTATGCTCGCTGCCTAGTTCATATTCTACGTTCAGAGATACTATTCTATATAGCCGGGATACTCTTGCACTTAATGAAGTCTGAAGCACTGCATACGAAGGAAAAGATGAAACCCATGGTTCTAAACGAAATTTCAAATTCGTATGCAGAAGGCCTGGTTGTCCGTGGCAGACAACAAGAGAGGAGTTCAAACGATGATTCAAGAGGCAAAAGTTCCAGCAGGAATTACAAACGCAGATCGAAATCCAGAGGCAGGTACAAGTCATGCAAGTATCGCAAGAAAGATGAACATGACATATCTGAGTGTTGGTGGGTAAAGAAAAAAAAAGAGAAAATGAACAATAATGTTAAGAAGGGTCAACAGGAGGATGATGCTAAAGCCACCAATGTTACTAAGCAAGAATCTGATGGAGATGTTCTTGTTGCTTTTGTCGGTAATTCTAAAACTGGTGATGAGTGGATTTTTGATATGACCTGCACTTTCCACATGTGTCCGAATCGAGATTGGTTCATGAATTATAAAGCTACGCCAAGTGTTTCTGTGTTGGTGGGTGATAATTCACCATGCAAGATTGCAGACATTGGTTCTATCCAAATCAAGATATTTGATGGCACCATCAAACTTTGTCGGATGTTCAACACATTCTGGGATTGAAGACAAATCTTTTCTCGCTGAGTACTCTTGATGCTAACGATTACAAGTATTCAGGTAGAGGTGAAGTTCTGAAGATCTCCAAAGGCTCTCTTGTTGTGATGAAAGGTCATATGAAAGCTACAAACTTATATTACCCGCAAGGTACTACAATTTCAGGTAATGTTGTTGTTGCCTAAAATAAATCATCTGATTCTGATGCTACTAATCTTTGACATATGTGTCTAGGACATATGAGTGAAATTAACATGATAAAGTTTTGCAAAAGAGGACTCCTTGATGGTCAAAGCATCGATAAGTTGAAGTTTTGTAAACGTTATGTCTTCGCAAAAGAGGGTGAAGTTCAACATAACAATTCACTCTACAAAAAATATGTTGGATTATGTTCACTCTGATTTGTGGGGGGAATCCCGCGTTCTGTCCCTTGGAGGTGTTGGCTACATGTTGACTATCACTAATGATAATTTAAGAAGAGTTTGACCATATTTCGTGAAGCACAAATATGATGTGTTCAAATCATTCAATGAGTAGAGTATTATGATTGAAAAGCAAACTAACAAGCATGTCAAGAAGCTATGTATTGATAATGGCTTGGAATTATGTTATGGAGAATTTGAAGCTTTATGTAGATTAGAGGGTATTGTGAGATATTACACTGTCCTAGGTACTCCTCAGCAAAATGGTGTGGCCGAATGCATGAAGAGAACCATTATGGAGAATGTGTGTTGCATGTTATCTAAATCTGGCTTATCTAGTAGTTATTGGGCTAAAGCCACGACCACTACCTGTTATTTGATCAATCGGTCGTCCAACCTAGCAATTGATAAGAATACTCCAATTGAGGTATGGTCTGGTTCTCCAGCTGAAGAATCTAGGCCCTATTTTAGTTGTTTAGTAATTAAAGACAACCATGTGTTGTACTAACGTGTTTTGTCAAGTGATTGAAAAGGTTAATCTTGGATAAAGATAAAGAGCACCAAAGGTACTAAAGTTTTGGATATCAACATCATCTAGCTCAAGACAAAGGTATCTAGTCGAATATGACCTTTTCATAGTTTTACTGGTCTAGGAGTATGAAGGATAAAAGACCGGATTGTTACTATAGTTAGCCGTATAATGAAGAGGGATCGATGGCTAGTAGCTTGGTAGCAAAGGGTGCCACAATGATCAAACTCACTTGGTTTAATCTTGGATTTCTTTGTGATCGTTTGGCCACAATTCTTCTGTCGTTTATTGCTTGGCCAGATTGACCGCAGTTGAAGGGCCGGACTAACTGGAACCCCAGAACAACTCAGCGGTTAGCTTTTTCCAAAGACTCTCTTTCGCTTCACCTTTTCTCTATTTTGGTATTCGGACTGATTGGACCTCTGGGTCATGTGACCCGGTCAAGTTTTTTTTCCCAAAGAATAGTGTTTTTGGGTTTTGCTACTGAATTCTTCATATTGGACTGACCGCAAGTGTTTCCCCGGACTGACCGGACCCCTGGTCATACAGAGCGGTCATCTTTTTCCAGTAGCATGTTTTCTTGTGATTTTGAATTCTTTGAACCCAGACTGACCAGACCATGAGTGGGCGGACTGACCGGACCTGGCATAACGGATAGTTTCTGTAGAATTTATTACAACAGAAGTTACCATTATATTGTAGTCCGAACTGACCGGCCCTGTGCCTGCAGACTGACCGGACTTACTGATTTCGTGCAGTCTCGAGTGCCAACGGCTAGAAAAGTGGGTGGAGGCTATAAATACCTCATCCACTACAACAAAGGTGTCTTGAAGAACCTCATTGAATACTCTTGAGCCCTTCGCCATTATTTCTACTCTTTGAGAGCATAAATTTCATCTTGCAAAGGTTGTAGAGGTTTTTTCAAGTGCATTGAGTTGAGTTTGATATTTGTAGCACTTGAGCATCTTCAAGCGAAGAATCATTGGTTTATTACTCTTGGAAATTGTCGTCTCCTAGACGACTTAGAGAAGGTGATTTGGTGATCTTCTCAAGAAGTTTTGTGAGAAGACTTGGGCATTTGTGAAGGTTGGAGCTTACCTTTCCGGAGTGGAGAAGAGCTACCTCTATTGATGGGACGTGCTCGTGTGGAGTCGGCTTGACTTGTTCAAGCTTCCTCAACGGAAATTAGTGTCGGGACCCCGGATCTCCAGATCCGAGCCCTCTGTGTATTCTGAACTAGTTCCATGATTAGTATCTAGTCCACACAGTTTGCAACATCGATGAAATCATATCCACATAACAAGGTAGCTAAGAAGTAGACAAATTAATATTACTTAGTAGCATAAAAGGACCTTATGGTTAAGTCTTACAGATTTTGCCACGCAGGGCTTAAGACAACAGAGTAAACTTGCAGCGAAAATACGGTAAACACGTGGTAGCCATCCGACATGCCCACAAGCAATCGAGTGGAGAACGCATCCTAGTTTGCATAGTCTTCGAAGTATTCTTTCTTGTAGAACTCGGTGTTCACTGGTTGTTCTTCGGTGACTGATCAATAAATGACGCAAAGCCGTGAGTACTTAAAGTACTCAGTAGGTCATAGGGAAATGTATGCAAATAGTTTTCATGCAAGGCTTGATAAGGATAGCTTTATGGCTATTTTGCAGAAAGCAGTATTGATAGCAAATACAACAAATATATTGAAAAGCATAATTTAAAAGATTAAATACATAAGTAAACAAGTTCTTTGAAACAACTCGTGAACAACCCTGTTCACTTCCCAACTATCAACCAACTTCCCGATCGCTTCCCAACCAAACCACCAATCCAACATTTTTATGAAAATCTATCACTCATGTGAAATCACCAGGCATTGTCCATAACCCGGGACACAGCTATTTGAATAGTTTTTAACACTCTGCAGAGGTTGTATAGCTTGACCCACAAGAGATAACCATCTTGATAAAAACACACGTTTCCTTATACATGTGAATCAAGGGGAGACTATCACAAGGCTTTTACAAAGTTCTGTTTTAACTCGGTTCTGCCCGCTAAGGATTTGCCATTCTGGGCCCCCTTTTGTGCTTCTCATCAACCCAAACAGAACCGAATCAAAACATTACTAATTAGTTGGCCAGGTCCACCCCATAAATAGACTTGTGGTTGTACGGTATGGCCCAGATCAATGGCGCACAAAGTTAAGTCCTTAGTGATTGCTCAGGTGGGACTACCTCATCCCATGTGCTTCGCGCATTCCCCCTTTACTACACGATCACTTGTCCGATCATAAATCATTTTTTTTAACCTGGCCAAATGACAACCCTTGCAAAACCTGGCCAAATGACAACCCTTGCCATGGCACAACAAATTTTAATAACAGTGGCTTCCGCCATGATTCCATATATCATTACATCAAGATTAATCATTTATGAATATGTGATCATGAATCCCATCGTACAACTAAAGCATGGATAAGCATATTATGCACCCATGTTGGTAATTAAATATGTCCAACTAAGAATAACCCAACCTTTGGTGTCCAAGGATATATATCATCGCAATTTCTTCAAGGTGGCATATCAACAATTGGGTAAATAATTATTCCCAAAAGCAGTTATTATAAAACTAGCAATGCATGTTAATATAAAATAATATAATTTTATAAAATGGGTATGACATGATAAAGGTCCACGACTAGCCTTCGTTGAAGGTTTGAAGAGCTTTGGCAGATGGTTCCAGGAATTCTTCGGAAACGCCAGAATCTACATGAGCGAAAAGAGCCAAATAAATACAACAAATCCAAATAAAATCTAAAAATTACCGAATTAGTAGCGATAGAAAGATATAAAATTTAGATGAATTTAGAAACAAGAATCGATGAAATTCGAGTTCGTATGAGGGAGAACGAACGTTCGAAAGTTTGCACTCACAAAAAATGATAGAAAAAAGGATGGAGAGAGAAAGTTGTCGTAGAGGCGGCACATCGGCCCCCACGACTAGGCAAACAATGAAGTGCATACACCCTGCCACACATCGACGGCATGGTCCGAGCTGCCGGAGCGGCCCAAAGGTGCCCTGAGAAGACCGGAGGGTCCCGAGGGTCACTAGGGCCCAGAGGGTCCCGAGGGGTCCAAAGGGATTATACTACTACTGGGCCAAGCGTCTCAGTGGGATGGACCAAGACCAGGATGGTCCACCATGAGCCAGAAGCTATACCTAGGGGCAGGAAAAGCCCTTGCAGCCCTTATCGGCATAGGGCCCTATAAGGGGTAGACTTGTAATCTCGTATACTCAGTAGAAAGGCTATAAATAGCCACTTCTCCCCATGTAGTAGAGGGAGAGATGTATTTTGATATTTTGGTTTGATAAACTAATTTGCTTTCTGGCAACCAGTCCCCTCTTCGAGGACCCTTCGCGGATACCAGGGGTCCCCCTTCTCTACTATTTAGTCTTTTTAACTACGACAGTTGGCGCCGTCCGTGGGGACCGGCAAGAAAGCTACAAAGCACTAACCCAACACCCTAGCATGGCCCCCCAGACGAGGGCCAGGTCTAAGGTCTCGGCAGCCGAAGCAGCCGCGACACCGACCACCCCGAGGGCAAAGCGAAGTAGAACTTCAGCAGCAGCTGCGCCCCCTGCCTAGGCCTTGGAGGAGGAAGCAAATAACTCTGCGCACGGGGACGCAAGCCAAGGATCATATGAAACACTCCAACAGGAGCTGGTAGTCCTCCGCCGGGAGTAAGCGGACCTCCAGCATCCACCGGAGGCAACCCTCGTGGCCCTGCTTCGACAATCGCCGCAGAACGGAGCGGAGCCTACCCCCACCCCACGCCCCAGTACTCTGAGGCGACCCAAACTCACCACTAAGCGTTGGGCTGGAGACAGCCCGCTGGCCACTGGGCTTCAAGATGCCAGAGGTCACGCCCTTCGAAGGGTGCACGGACCCTCACAATTCCTCTGGGTGTACGAGACCGCCATCGAGGCGGTTGGAGGAGATGACACCACGAAGGCGAAGAGCGTCACCCTCACCCTCAAAGGGGTGGCGTTGACATGGTTCTTCACCATCCCCCTACGCTCCGTGTACGCATGGGAGCATCTGCGGGACCTCCTCCGCAACAATTTCTAGGGAAACTACACAGAACCAAAAGGCCCAGGGCACCTATTCGCTGTAAAACAGGCCCCCGGTGAGTCCCTCCGGAGTTTCTTCAAAAAAAAATGGCAGAGGTGAAGTGCCAGGTGAAGAGCATCAACGAAACAACCGTCATCAACGCGGCAACGTGCGGACTCCAGAGAGGCCCTTTGTCAAAAAGGCTGGCTCGCAAGCCCGTTCGCACGGTGACAAAGCTCTTCGACAAAATAGAAGAGTACGCTCGGGCAGAGGAGGACAGCACCCGGAGAGCCACAGCCCCTGTGGCCCCAACATCCACCGCTGCAGCAGAGGCAACCGCCTAAGCACGCACCGTCAACTACAAACAAAAGGGCCACAACGTCTACCACGTCGACAAGAACCCTACGGTGAAGGTGGAAGGCGCGATGGCGCTGCCAAGCGGCGCTTCGAGCAGCGATCGCCAAATGGACAATCAGACGGCACGGAGGCCCCCACCATTTTGTGACCTCCATGGCGAAGGGTCGCACATGACAATGCAGTGCCACACCATAGCGGCCATGCGGGACTACATGGACTGTGGGCGGCAGCCGGCCGCGCACGGTGAGGATGGGACCAGCAGCCAGCTACCTGCCCCACCATTGATTCTGCACATAGAAGCGGGCCGCGGGGAGCGCCAGCAAAGGATCATTAACATGATCTCCAGAGGATCCTCGCTCGGTATGCCTTCGAAAAGACAGCGACGCGCGTACGCCTGACAAATCCACCACCTCGTAACATAACCTGTGTCTAGCCCACCTCGCTACGCCGAGATACCCATATCTTTGAGCCCCAAGGATGCCCGCGGAGTGTATTTTCCGCACCAGGACCCCCTCATCATTTTCGCCAACATTGCGGATTTCGAGGTGAGGCGCGTCCTTATCGACGGAGGGAGCTCGGCGGACCTCCTATTCGTGGACGCCTTTGACAAGATGATGATTCCCTGGGATCGCTTGACCCCCCCTGGGCATACCCCTCCTAGGCTTCGGAGGAAGACCCGTGACGGCCCTGGGCCAGATTAACCTGGCGGTCACATTCAACGATGACTTCGCATCCCGAACCGAGGTCGTCACGTTTGACGTGGTCCAAATGGCCTACCAGTACAATGCAATTCTTGGCTGGGCCACGCTCAACACCTTCAGCGCAATAGCTCACCACAATAATCTGTGCATAAAGATCCCCGCACCGGAGGGCATCGTCACGGTTCGAGGTGTGAGACCCCGACGTTTATTAGGCTCATAATACTTAGTCATCCAATTGACCCTAGTATTATCAACCAAATAAACCCAGTCTCGAGAGATGTATACTTCCCAGAATGCAGTATACATACCTCACAACAAAAGGATGTATCAATTCCATACAACACATAGTACATAAGCAACAAACCGAAGTTAACATTAATATGGAATAGATATTTCAAAAGAGAGGCCCTTAGGCCAAATAACAATAATTACAAAAGATAACAATGAAGCAAAAGTGCCATAAAGATGGCCCAAAATAAGAGCCAACCAAGGTGCCTTTAGCCCACAAGGCAATCGACCGACCGCCAAGCTAGTCGCTCTCCCAACCACCGACAACTTCAGAAAAGTAAAGCCCTTTGGGCTCTACCTCCTCTGCAACAAAGTTGTTAAGCAAAGCAAATGAGTACAATAAATTGTTTATTGTACTGCAAGACCGACGTAAGATAACAGAACTATAATTTAGCTACATGCAAGCTTTATTTAAGTGGATGAGGCTTTGGACTCATTTTAGCATAAAGCAACATTTATTTGCAATAACATAGTAGATTGAAAGCAATTTGACAAAGCATTTTTAATTGTTGAAATAACAACGCGATAATAACATAGTAACAACAACAAGAATAGTCCTCGAAGTGACTAACCCAAGTCACCACAACAATAGCATGAACTCCCGCTCATACCAACCATGTCAAGTTTTAATTAAAGGTTGTAGTCTAGTCTTGAACGACCTTACCAAGCATGTCCATAACCTAGGACGAGGCTATTCAATAGTTTTATCCTCAGCAGGTGTACCACTGCATCCACACGCCGCATCGCCTTTCCATTAGGCACACTACCTTTGGTATGCCAAGACGGCTAAGTCCTACGAGACATTTCCAATGGACAATGCTAATTCGAGTCGCACAACCCACGGGAGAAGGAGACATCACACAACCTTCCCGAAGCTAATGCTCCCTCCCACATCACACACACATTTTATCTTTAAAACACACCAACCGAAAGCGACCCCAATTAACACCGCCCAAAGTACTTAGTCAAGAGAGGTTCCATATGCCCCTCGTGTGGTTAGTACGCAAAATCGCTTGGCTTAGTGACCCAAGTACTCGGTCCTTAGGGACCCATGCATACCACCACATCCAAAAACCACGCCATCCATCCAATATGCCCAAGTCTAAATCAATCTTTTATTTTCAGTTTTTGATTTTACAAATTAATCAAAGCACAAGTGCTGGACATATAAGAGTAATAATCAGTTTTGAGTGATCAAGACCATCGACTAAGTCGATGATCGCCCATTTCTACCGATAACTAAGCATGTCTAAGCAATTTAAATCGAAACTACTAAGTGATAAGAGCTCATCCAACGAGCTCCCACCACAGCAAATAACCTAGGCTCATGGTAGTAGAGGATAAACAATTCCTACAGATTATGCAACTATAGGCTTGCTAGCTTACATTTAACACAAAGTAGCATGCATACATAGAAGTAAAACGATATATTAAGCTTTAAAGTAATGGGACAATGATGAAAATGATCAAACTGCTTGCCTTGTTGCTGGTGGTCACTTTGTTGCGGAGGGTCACTCTCGGGATCACCACAAATGTCGGCTTCAACGGAAAAGCGAGAAAGAACCGATAAGAACGACGAAACACAACAAAGACAGCACAACAAACGAACTCCAAATTCTCTGAATTTTCTACAGCAGCAAGAGGGTGATTTCTAGGAAATTTTGCAATAAGAACCAATGGATTTGGATTCTCAATGCAAAAGATATGAGCAAAACAATTCTGCTCAGCCTATTAATTAGAAATATGTTACTGTTCATCGCAAAATTTTCTAGAATAGAAGTGAAGCTGAAATTTTTACTGTAAAACCAGCACCTCATGAGATGAATAACACAATTGAGTTCACCTCATTTGGAGCTATATTGCACTTTCTATAATCTTTCAAAAACAAGAACTTGAACAAAATTATAATGCACAAGTCCTCATTTTCCTAACAGCAACATGCTCAAAACTAATTTTCACAGTGAGTTCACTAAGAGAGGAAACCAACAAAGTTGGTCTCACCCAAAAATAATCTATAGAGCATTAGTTATGCCTTTTACAAGTTAAGTATTGTTTTTGAGTGTATATTTAAAGTGAGTTTTAAAACCTGATGGTAAATCAGTGCTCTGGAGCTGAACTCAACTTACAATCATTTTTGGATTAAAGTCAAGTTCAATACAGAGCTAACACAATTTGAATGACCTCATTTGGAATTAAAATGAAAGAGATATGAAATTCTAAAGTCTATACCTTATTTCAGTTTAACTAAGACCTCACTGGAATTTCTAAAACTCACAAGGGTATGGGAGGACGTGAGCCACAGATCTTAAATCCAACGGCTCAAGATCTCCCAGGAGAACATCACACACGCGCACGTGAAGGTCCAGAGGTCCTGGACCTCTTAGCAACTCACATGCGCGAGGTGAGGGGAGGTCGGGCCGTAGATGCAAAATCCAACGGACCACAACATGGAAAGGAGGTCCGGAACGGACCAGATCTAAAGGGGAGGTCCTCAACGGTTGAGATCTTCCAAAGGAAGGTCCAAACTATCAAGATCTCCCTGAGGAAAATCTACATCGTCAGGACCTCACAGGGGAGGTCCTGGACGGTCCAGATGTTCCAAGGGAGGTCCTCGATGGTTCAGATCGTCCGAGGGAGGACCTTGACGGTCAAGATCTACCCGGGGAGGTCATGAACTACCGAGACAACCTAGGGAGGTCTAAGGAGGTCCTAACGCCACTGCACCTCCAGGAGGTCTGGACGGCCACGATTGCGAGGGGAGGTCTTGGACGCCCGATCTCCTCGGAGGAGGTCCGACGCCCTGCACTCAGCGCTTTAACTCGCAAGACGCCGCTTGACATGAATAAATGCGCTGGACATCAAGGAGGTCCACGCTACGGAGGTCTTAAATGCGCACATTAAAGGGTGGATTAAAGGCGTTAAGACATCCAATGATTACAATGATTGGAACACATGATTAGCGATTAAAATGGTGAAGCTTTGTCCTAAAACGACAATGACACGCCGGACGTCCGACAAAATCCCGAAGAAGATGTGGTCATCGCCGCGATGTAGACCTCGCCCGAGATCCAATGGTACCGTTGGGTCCGCAATAACCATGCGCACTCAAAGGACCTCCTCTCAACGGCGGCGACGCTTTTGAACGCCATGAGCCGAGAGGACAACGAAGACAAGCACACAAGCAGAAACCAAAATGCAAAAGGAAGCTCATGCGACAACCCAAACAAGCGTGTGCCCAATTTAAAAGCTCCGCGACCTCATACATGCGTGGTGCCAGCTAAAGGACTATCAGGAGTACCGGAGGTCCTAAGGTGCCGAGGAGGTCGAGGAAGGAGGACCTGTCTTTGGGAGGAAGGGTGCTCCACGGCCAAAGCTTCAACTTCAAGCTCCACTTTGTCCCCTCTCAGAAATGCCCAAACCAAAGCGAAGTTAGGTCTTGGTCCCAGAGGGGATGGTACAAATGGAGTTCGAGAGAAAAGGAGGAAAACTCCAGGACCTTTGTCCACCGAGGAGCTTCAAGCTTCTCAACAATGGCGGCCAAGAGGGGAGGAGAGGAAAGCTCAAATGACACGGTGCAAGCTTAGAGCTTAGAAGTGTGCCAAAGAAGCTAAGGGAGGAACCCAATGGTGACTTATAGCCCGAGTGAAGGTTATGGAACGGGGCTAAGCTCCATGGTGAGCTTAGCCCACGGGTTGGTCCATGGGGTGGACATGACATAAAGTTGACAAGGGGGCGGTGTCTTGACTGACTGGATGAAAGTCGACCAAGATTAAATGCGGTCAAGAAAGAGTCATTAAAGGTGCAGAGGCTCTGGCAGATTAACTCCACTGGCCGTGAGCACGATGCGCGCCGAGGAAGGAGAAGAACAGGGAGGTCCTTATGACCGTTGGATAAGATCTGGGAGGTCCTAACCATCGGATCTCATTTTGAACCGTTATGTTTTAAGTGGATGGGAGGAGGTCCCACCACACGATCAAGGATGGGGAGGTCGTGGGCCTCCGATTTCTTAATCGCAAAAACGCACGTGAGGAAAAGGGACAGAGGTCCAAAGCGTTGGATCTCCATCCAACCTTGGACCTCGGTGAGGACTTAACGCACGCGATCAAAAGACATGAGGGAGGTCATGGCCTTTGGATTTAAATCCAAGGGCACACAATGACCGGGAGGTCTGATATGATGCTAACAGCAAGGGAGGTCAGACCGTTAGATTTAGATCTAAGGGTTCCGATCAAAAGAGGTGGAGGTCCCGAGCTTGCACAACGCACAAGGGAGGTCATGGCCTTTAGATTTAGATCTAAGGGCTACGATCTCACGTCGGCGCCGGGAGGTCTCAGTGCGCATGAGACAAAGGAGGTCGTGGACAGTAGATTTTAATCTAACGGTGCACAACAAAAGATGGGGGAGGTTGTGAGTGCTTGATAACACGGGAGGTCGTGAGTCGTTGGATCTCGATCCAACGGCCACGACCTTGGTTAGGTGGGAGGTTTGTTTAGTTTAGGTTGAGAGGAGGAGGTCGAGGGCCATGGATCTTGGATCCAAGGGCTATGACCTCACGAGGTGGGATGACCTGATCGAGTATGTTGAGGAGGAGGTCGTGGTCATGGATTTGATCCAACGGCCACGACCTCAACAAAGGGGATGACCTCGGCGCGATGGTTTAACAAATGAGGAGGTCTTTGAGGTTTAACACACGGGGAGGTCATGGCCAGTTGATCACGGATCCAACGGCAATGACCTCATGAGGTGGGGAGGTCCTTGCGGTGTTGATCATGAGGAGGTCGTGGCGGTTGGATGTAAATCCAACCACGCGACCGATCAAGGTGGAGATGGGGTCTCACGAGGTGCGAGACATGGTTGGGCTGGACCAACTTTGAATATGGCTAGCCCAAGGAACAAGGTAGGCTTTTAAATTTAGTTTTGACAAATTGAAACTTACCAGAATTATTTGAGATAGCAAATGAACTCCAAATTTGATGAAATTTTAACTGGAGCTTGCTGACAATGAGATCAACCTTGCATAAAATTTCCAGAGGTTATTATGCAATGCATTTTTCTCAGGAAATTCATTAAGGTTGTTTAAAGGATTGTTTTACCTCCAAAATTTATCAAACTAGTTTTACAACTTGTGATATTTTTCAGAGGGGTCCCATATCAGTTTTGGGACCAAGGAAAATATATTCCAAATGTTTGACACAAGATTTAAGATAATTGGAGAATGAGTTTGATTTTTTGTCAACAAGAGCTTTGTGTTTTTGAATTACACAACTCTTGGACAATAATTACATAAGATTTTAGGGTTTTTCAAGATGTGAGAAAAAGTTTTAATTTCTACACATATAATTATACTTGATTAACCCTAATTATACATTTGGGATGTTACACGAGGAGACCAAGACCTCACAAGACATATAGAGCTGGAGGCCCTCTCGCCAGCCCGACACGTCCACATTGTCGGGCCAGACAAGGACCAAGCAGCGCCGATGTCAACAAAGTGGGTGCCAAAGCCCAGACCATAGGGGCAGCTCCGAAGAGTCCCCGTAAGGGACAGCTCACCAGAAAGGACAGTGGCCCTCGGGTCGGAGCTTGGGGCAGAGGCATTCGACGCCATCCTCGAGGTACTCCGCAGCAGCTTGAATGTCTTCGCCTGGGGACCGAAAGACCTCCCCGGCATAGCACATGGAACAATTGAGCACCGTCTAGCCATCCAAAGCGACGCGACGCCCAAGAAACAGAAGCTGCGACGCATGTCCGCAGACCGCCTGCAGGCGGCAAAGAAAGATATTGCGAAGCTGCTAAAAGGGGGAGTCATTCGCGAGATCAAGTACTTGGAGTGGCTAGCCAACTCCGTCCTCATAAAGAAAGAAATGGGTAAATGTCACATGTGCGTCGACTTCACCGACCTCAACAAAGCATGCCCCAAGGATGACTTCCCCCTACCCCGCATCGACCAACTAGTGGACGCCACCTCGGGCTGTGAGCTCATGAGCTTCCTGGACGCCTACTCTGGGTACCACCAGGTGCTCATGGCCAAGGAGGACGAACCAAAGACCGCGTTCATCACGCCCATAGGAACCTACACTCGCATGCCCTTCGGCCTCAGGAACGCGGGGGTAGCCTTCGCCCGCCTCATCACAAAGGTCTTAGCCGACCAACTGGGCCGCAATGTAGAAGCATATGTGGATGACATAGTGATCAAGAGCAAGCTTGCAGGAACACACGCGAAGGACCTGCAAGAAACCTTCGCAAAACCTCCGGGCGGAGGGAATCAAGCTCAATCCAGAGAAGTGCGCCTTCGACGTAAAGGCAGGCAAGCTCCTGGGCTTCCTTGTGTCCGAAAGGGGCATCGAGGCCAACCCTGAGAAAATCAGGGCCATCTAGGAGATGAAGCCCCCTCACAATGCCCACGAGGTGCAAAAATTGGTGGGCCGCCTCATCACCCTCAGCCGATTCCTGTCCCGCTCGGCCGAGAGGGCCCTGCCATTCTTCAAAGCACTCTGGGGAACGGAGCCGTTTCGTTGGACAGACGAGTGCCAGAGAGCATTCGAGGACCTTAAACAGTACCTTGCTTAGCTGCCAAGCCTGACTAGCCTGGAGCAGGGTGTAGATCTTCTACTATACATCGCTGCCACTGCGTCGTCGGTAAGCGCAATGCTTGTCCAAGAACGCAATGGTCAGCGCCCAATATACTATGTCTCGAAGGCCCTGCAGGGGGCCAAAATCCGATACACAGAGCTCGAAAAGCTAGCGTACGCCTTGCTCATGGCCTCGCGGAAGCTTCGGCACTATTTCTTGGCGTACCCCATCATAGTCCGGACATCCTACCCGCTAGCGTTGATGCTATGAAACAAAGATGCCTCAGGCCGGATAGATAAATGGGCAGCTGAGCTGGTGCCCTTCGACGTCACCTTCACCGCAAGAACCGCCATCAAGTCGTAGTCCCTCGTAGACTTCGTGGCCAAGTGGACCCCGCCTACAGAAGATAACCCCTCGGCCACAAGCAAAGCACCGTGGATAATGTACATGGACGGGTCGTGGTGCGCCGTCGGAGCCGGCGCCGTGGCCATCATGGTTTCCCCAGATGGACGGAGCGTGTCACACGCCGCCCACCTGGACTTCCTGATAATAAACAACGCATTGGAGTATGAAGCATTGCTACTCGGCCTTCGCAAAGCAAAAGCCCTGGGAGCAAAACGCGTCATCATCAAAAGCGATTCTCGCCTCGTGGCAGGTCACTTCGACAAGTCGTTCGTGGCGAGGTGCCCCGAGATGACCCGGTAACTGGCTGCGGTGCGAGAAGCGGCAAATCACTTCCTCGACATTACCGTCCAGGCAATCCCCAGGGGTAACAATGAGGCAGCAAACAAATTGGCAAAGATGACAAGTGCCGGCGAAGGGCCTCCGTCGGAGGTTTTCTATGAAACGCTCAGAAAACCGTCCGCCGCACCCGAAGCACAACAGGCTGCGCCTGAAGCACAAGGGGCTACACGCCTAGTGCTTCCGGTGGCAGCGGCGGACCAAGCCAGTGCGGCGGATTGGCGAGACATCATCATCAAGTACCTCGCAGGCGAAGAACCTAACGATACGGCCGAAGCAAAGCGCCTTCGTTGCCTGGCAAGGAACTACTACATGATCGCCGGAGAACTGTACAAGGGAGGCATCTGTGCCCCATTCCTCCGCTGCGTATCACAGAAGGAGGGTCAGTCCCTCCTTAAAGACATCCACGAGGGCCTATGCGGTGCACACCAAGCGCCCGGGGCCTCGTGGGGAGGACGTTTCGCCAAGGATTTTACTGGCCAATAGCGCTCCGGGACGCGTAGGACTTCGTCCAACGCTGCCAGGGATGCCAATGGGCCAGCCGCAATCCGAAGGCGCCCGCACTACCACTACAACCCCTGCCTCCCGTCTAGCCCTTCGTGCGGTGGGGACTGGACGTCATCGGACCGTACCAAGCGGCCAAGAGCAACCTCCGGTTCACGTTCGTCGCCATCGAGTACTTCTCCAGATGGGTTGAAGCGGAGTCAGTCGCCAAGATCACCACTGCAGCTGCACAACGGTTTGCATGGAAGAACCTCATCTGCTGGTACGGTGTGCCGTGAGACATCGTCACTGACAACGGAACACAGTTCGACTCTGAGGCTTTCCGAGCGTTTTGCTAGGACCTGGGCATAACAATATGCTTCGCGTCCGTCGGACACCCTGAGTCCAACGGGGCCGTCGAACGAGCCAATGGCAACCTTCTGGAGGGGTTGAAGAAACGCCTCGTAGGCCTTCCTAAGGGACTATGTCCCGAAGAGCTCCAGAAGGCTTTATGGGCACTCCGAACATCACCTACAAGGGCCACATGCTTCTCCCCATTCAAGCTCCTATTCAGCGATGAAGCCATGATGCCAGCGGAGTTCGCGGTCGGATCCTACAGAACAACAGCCCAGACAAGACGGGACATCTCTCTCGACCTCCTCGAGGAACAACGCATGCAGGCCGTCTCAACCATGACAAGGTATAGCGAAGGGGTCGCCCGGGCATACAACAGAAAGATCAAGGTCCGCCCCCTCGCACCAGGCGATATGGTCCTTAAGCGAGCCACAAACCAGGCTGCAATCGGCAAATTGGAGTCCAAATGGGAAAGGCCGTACATTATTACTGGCACAACCAGGGCTAGCTCCTTCCACATCGCCACACCGAAGGGAAACCAATTGGGCCATACATGGAATGTAAAGAACCTCCGAAAGTTCTACCCTTAGGGACTTTCTGTAAAAACCGGCTGCGCCCGGTAAATAGCCCCACCATTCCCAAACAGAGCTGCCATGTACAAAAATAGCTATAACTTGTTGCATTTTTTGTTACCCTTCAATGAAAAAGCAGCAAGAGGCCACTACGAAAACTAAGCCACCGCGCTTGGCCTTTAGCCCCGGTGCACACTGATGCCTTCCGTGGGCATGAGTGTATAAACAAAGCCACCGCGTATGGCCTTCGGCCCCGGTGCACACCGATGCCCTCCGCGGGCATGAGTGTATAAACAAAGCCATCACAAGATGGCCTTTCGCCCCGGTGCACACCGATGCCTTCCATGCATGAGTGTATAAACAAAGCCATCACAAGATAGCCTTCAAATTTCCAAGATACCAATGCCCTTCGTGGGTATGTGTGTATAAACGAAGCCACCGCGCATGGCCTTCGGCCCCGGTGCACCCCGATGCCCTCCGCTAGCATGAGTATATAAACAAAGCCACCGCACATGGCCTTTGGCCTCGGTGCACACCGATGACCAAAGCCTTCATGCATGCAGCCCCCTCGACCCAGGGGTGCACGACTGCCCCCACAGCAATAAGTATATAGACGAAGACAACACGCAAGGCTAACCCCAACGTGGCACCTAGTCTGCACACCAACACACACCCGGGGGGAGGGGGGGGACGGCGTCGGCTTTGCCTCCCCCTCGCAAAAAAAGTTAGGGCTCCCCGGAGCCCTACCTAAAAAAGTATGAGGGACGGTGTGAGGCTTCGCCTCCCCCTCGCAAAAAGTTAGGGCTCATCGGAGCCCTACCTAAAAACCATGGGGACAGGCGAGGCTCGCCTCCCCCTCCCCAAAGTTAGGGCTCCCGAGCCCTCACCCAAAAAGTATGGGGGACAGTGAGGCGAGGCTCACGCCTCCCAAAAAAAAAGTTAGGGCCCCTGCAGCCCCACATAAAAAAGCACGGGACAGGCGCATGATTCGCCTCCCCTCCCAAAAAAAAGCTGGCTCCTGAGCCCTACCTAAAAAGTATGGGGATGGCGGAGGTTTCACCTCCCCCTCGCAAAAATTTAGCCCTACCTTAAAAAGTATGGGGGACGGCGTGAGGCTTCGCCTCCCCTCCCAAAGAAAAAAAAAGTTAGGGCTCCACGGAGCCCTACCTAAAAAAAGTATGGGGGATGGCGCGAGGCTTCGCCTCCCCCTGGCAAAAAGTTAGGGCTCCCCGGACTTAAAAAAGTATGGGGGATGGCGCGAGGCTTCGCCTCCCCCTCCCAAAGAAAAAAAAAGTTAGGGCTCCCCAGAGCCCTACCTAAAAAAGTATGGGGGACGGCGCGAGGCTACGTCTCCCCCTCGCAAAAAACAAGTTAGGGCTCCTCAGAGCCCTACCTAAAAAGCACGGGACAACAAGCAAGACTCGCCTCCCTCCCAAAGAAACAAAAAGTTAGGGCTCCCTGAGCCTCACCTAAAAAGTATAGGGGACGGCGCGAGGCTTCGCCTCCCCCTTGCAAAAAGTTAGGGCTCCCTGGAGCCCCACCTAAAAAAGTATGGGGGGCGGCGTGTGGCTTCGCCTCCCCATCCCAAAGAAAAAAAAAGTTAGGGCTCCCCGGAGCCCTACCTAAAAAAGTATGGAGGACTGCCATGAGGCTATGTGTCTCCTCAAAAAGCCAGGCTCCCGAGCCCCACCGAAAAATGTATGGGGACGGCGCGAGGCTTCGCTTCCCTCATAAAAGTTAGGCTCCCGAGCCCTCACCTAAAAAGTATGGGGGACGGCGGCAAGTTTAGCCTCCCCATAAAGTTAGGGCTCCCTGAGCCCCACCAAAAAGTATAGGGGACACACGAGGCTCGCCTCCCCTCGAAAAAGTTAGGACTCCCCAGAGCCCTACTTAAAAAAGTATGGAGGACAGCGCGAGGCTTCACCTCCCCCTCGCAAAAAAAAGTTAGGGCTCCCTAGAGCCCTACCTAAAAAAGTATGGGGGACGGCGTGAGGCTTTGCCTCCCCAGAGCCCTACCTAAAAAATAATGAGGGACGGTGCGAGGCTTCACCTCCCCCTCGCAAGAAGAAAAGAGAAGCGGTGGCACCGGAACGACAGCAAGCAACAAGTACATTATTCAATACAATCCAGAGTACACACGCCGTACAAGGGCCACAATAAAGATACGTTACAAATACAGTTAGCCCCGCAGCGGAGTGGATGTAAGACCACATCAACCACATACGGGCGTGAAGTCATCTGCTTCTCGCTCCAGTTGTTCCCGTAGCACCCATTCGAGCAGCTCCTCGTCAGACGGCCACATAGCCATGAACTTTAGGTACTCTCTCTTCGCGGCCCAATCATCCGACACGTCGGAGGAGCTCGACGAAATCGCGGGGACGGCGCGAGGTGGCAGGGGCCCCTCGGGCGTAGTCCCAACCCCGCAACTCAACCAGAAAGACCGTATCTCCTCCCGTGCATTCAAAGCCTGCTGTTCGCACAGGCGGAAAAACCTCTTCATCGGCCCCTCCAGGTTCACCTTCTTCCAGCGCTGCCACTTGGCACCATGGCATACCATACCGCGGTAGCAAACCTTCAAGGTCCACTTGGTGACCAACCCTCGCTCATCCTTCATACCATGCGAGGGGGCACAGACTTTCGTTCACCACCTAGTAGGACAAGGGCCCTACCTGGCAGTGTGGCGAAACAACTTCCGCCCCCCTACGCAAAACAGAAACTTGCATAAAACATAACACTCGCAGCAGCTGGAGAGACTTGAATGCCATTACGACTTCTTTCCATTTCACAAAACATGTCTTTACAAAAGTCAGATCTTCCCTAATTTGGCCCCGGCGCGCGCAGCGACACCAGAGCGAAAAATAAAAACAACAGAGCCCTACGCTAAAGTCGGAACAAAAGAATGCTTCACGAAGAGGAGTGGAGGGTCACACCTGGCCTCCGGTGGTGGCCCCCTGCTCGGTTGCTTCGGCACCCTCCGCCGGGCCCTTCCCCTTCTTCTTCTACTCAATGGCCGCCCGGAGCGACTCCATCATAGCATCCCGACCAGACGGAGCCCAGAAATCCCGGGCCAGAGCATTGTTGGCGCGCTGCACCTGCTTGTGGCCAGTAGCAATCTCCGGAGCAGAAGCCACGGGTGCGGAGCCGGCACCATGCCCGTCAACATGTTCACACCTAGCCTGCTGTAGAGAAACGAGGGCCATTGTCCACGCTGCCTTCACACAATGATTGCCATAGGCACGCGCGGCCGGGAGAAACACTTCCCCGGCATGAAGGAGACGATCTAGAGTGACATCCATCTGCTTGGCAGTGTGACTCCGGGGAGGAGGCACGGGGCCCAGCTCGGTCATAGCACCTTTCATGCGCTCCATTGCCTCCCAAGTAGCCTGAGACACTATGGCCGAAAGCGTCCGCTCCGCCGCAACCTCTACTTCAAGCATGGAGCGGGCACTCCGCAAGGACTCCACCTCCCCCTGGAGAGTGCGTTGCTGCCCTTCTAGCTCAGCAACCCTCGCTTCCAGCCCCTTCGCCTTCTCGACAAGGGCCGAGCACTCTGCGATCAGCGAGGTGTTCCGCGCAAACTTCGTGTCAATCTGCTCCTGGATCTCCTCCACGAAGCCACTTTGGATGTCCGCCTCAAGCACACGTGACACCATCAAGGTCTGCCACAAAAAAAACACTAATTAGCAATAATAATACCATCAATACGGCAACACTACTCCCGAAGGGCGTGTGTATGCACACACCCGCATCGCATTTGCCTCGACGCTCCGAAACATCTGGTCCATGGGCATCCGCCAGAAGAGCTCGGACAAACAAGGCGGGGCGGCAAAACGAGCCACCTCCTCGCTGACGGTAGCTGCCCCGGAACTAATCTTGAAGTCTTGGGTGCATAGGAGACCCACATCTGCCATGCAGACGGCTCCGGAGGCGCCGACAACCTCCCCACCCCGCTCAGAGCTCGAGGCGCCCACCGACGCCCTAGCGTTGGAACCCTCCCGGCGCCCAACGGACCCACCGTCCACGGAGACAACCGCACCGTCACCGCCCCCCTCGATGACCTGCGCTGCCACGCACAAGAGCAGGACAGCCAACAGATAGGGTCGCGGACAACGACGTGCTCCTCCACCCGGGTGTCCTCGGTGCGTCGACCATAAACCTACGAAGGCGTCCCACCGAACACCTCTTCGAGGGCCATGCTCGCTATGCCAAATGAGCTCGCCACCGCCTCCGCAGTGCCAGCATGTGGGGCAACCGCTAGGGACTCCGCCGCCGAGCTAGTTGAGATGCTCGCTTCCTGCGGGCCCTCAGGGTCCCATGACACCTTTTTCAAAGCCGGACCAGTCGCGCCCCCCGCAGTGTGGCCGGAGTGACCCGCTCCCTTTGCCCCAAGAACGCACAAGGGCACCGCGCTGATCGGCCCGAGGCTTTCCAGCTCTTCCGGGCCACATACCCGTTTCTTCTTCCGTGCGTCGGGATCCGGGCGCCCCACCATGCAAACGGCAGGATCCATATACGTGCGATTCAACTGAGGCTCGTGCACCGCAAGCCCTTGCTTCACGTGCTCCTCTCTCGTATAGGGGCCCAAAAGCTGCTCCGCGGCACGCTCAGCCTCTGCAATAGGGAGCACTGCTCAAGTGTCAAAAAAGAAGAAGAAAGAGAGCAACTGCGCAATCGCAAAGCTAATCACCGGAGTACGCACCTGTGCGGTCCCCAAATTTCGGGAGGGGCATCCCATCCTTTGGCTCACTGAGCCCCATGCTCCAGCCCTGTGCTAGCGGCCACAAGCAGAGCGTGTAGAACTCCTCCATGAGGTCCCGAGTCGACATCCTTCGCGCTGCGTTGAGCAGCACTCGTAGCAGTGCATCCTCCTGGGAAGAAAACTCGATGATCGGGGACGGAATAAGTTGAATGGTCCCCCCGCAGGAGCGAAGGCCTATGTCGGGGGCACACTTGTGGTAGAACCACCTGTAGGTCCAGTTGATATCCCACCTGTTCGGTATCCCACTTGTTCCGGGTGGCCGGAGCAGGCAGGTACTGAAGAAGATGTGCCTTCGACTGGAAGTTGATGCTCCTGAAATTCAGCGTCTCCTCGGTGTCCTTCTTCTTATTCGGTTGGCACTGCCCATCATGGAGGTACATGAGGAGTCGCGCCTCACTGCCGCTTACCCCCGCGGAGCGGAGCACCCACTCGAAGAAGCCAAGCTTCACAATTGAGTTGGGCATCAACTAGGCCAAGTCCACCCCGTATAGCTGAAGTACCTGGCTCAATGAGCCAACACATGGCAGACGAAGACCCGCATCCAGGAAGGCCACGAACACGATCGTCTCATCCTCCCGGGGTGTCAGCATAACCTCCGTCCCGGGCACGAATCTCGCCTGTGTTCGCCGGCTTCCCTCGTTTGAGGTCTCGCAGACATGGGACGCCACCATGAGCGCCTAACTCGTCTGTGTAAGCCACGGCACCCCTTTCGTCCTTGTTTCGCTTTGTCATCTCAAGAGCACAGGGCAAGGCACGAGGAAGAGCAACACGGGGGAGAGGGAGAAACAAAGTGCCAGTGCCAGTGCATGTGAGTAGGGGGGAGTGCGGACCAGGCCCCCCTATTTATAGACCAACGGGTGCACACCAGCATAAAGCACAGAAACCGAGGAGCTGCAGACCAAACACAGCCTGAAATGTGGCAAAGCAAAACCACATCACGCAAACAAACATTATGGCATACAAGAACCGAGAAGCCGTATTAAAACAAGCGCCGCGCAACCACCTGGCACGGTGCACGAAGCGACCCAGCAGTCGCAAAAAAATTTATGACACACATAACCCAACAACATCGCACACTATCCAACGGCCAACCGCTTGACCGCCAGCTCGCCCCACACGCATGCAAAGAACGCTTCACCAGGCCGAAGGGGACAGTGTACTTGTACCCTCCGGGAAGAGGCGCGGTTTCAGCCATGACAAAGCAAGACCTCAACCGTGAGGGGCTTGTCGTAGGGGTGGCACACCGCCCCCCCACGACCAGGCGAACAATGAAGTGCATACACCCCGCCACACATCGATGGCATGGTCCGAGCTGCCGGAGCGGCCCGAAGGTGCCCTGAGAAGGCCGGAGGGTCCCAAGGGTCACCAGGGCCTAGAGGGTCCCCACGGTCCCCAGGGTCCGAAGGTGTCCGGAGGATCCCGAGGGGTCCGGAGGGTCCCAAAGGTGCCTCTGAAGCCTGAGGGGTCCGAAGGGAATACAGTATCGCTGGGCCAAGTGTATCAGTGGGATGAACCAAGACCAGGATGGTCCACCATGATGGACCAATACCTAGGGGCAGGAAAAGCCCCTGTAGCCCCTACTGGCATAGGGCCTTGTAAGGGGTAGACTTGTAATCTCGTATACTCAGTAGAAAGGCTATAAATAGCTACTTCTCCCCATGTAGTAGAGGGAGAGATGTATTTTGATATTTTTGTTTGATAAACTCATTTTCTTCCTGGCAACCAGTCCCCTCTTCGAGGACCCTTCGCAGATACCAGGGGTCCCCCCTTCTCTACTGTTTAGTCTTTTTAACTACGACGAGTCCAGAGAGCTCTGTGCTGATTTTTTTGTTTGATTCACAGAGCAAAGCAAAGGAGGGGGATGACACAAGTGGCCCACAAGCAAGTGAGAGGAGGGAGGGGGGAGAGGCTACTGTGTAATACTAGAGGCTCCACATGGAAGACACTCAAGCAAGAAAGAAGAAAGAGGAAGAAACACGCAGAGCATAGAGAACAAGCATAACAAAATAGGAGCTCATACATGGCATGGGCACAAGCGAGGGGAGCGACTGTAGTGGCCGAGAACCGGCAAAATGGAATCCCGGGAGTGAGGTGGACCCAATGGTGGTGGTGGCGACGCCGGAGGAGGTCCGGTGCGATGATGGCGGCGAGAAAGGCGCGCGGCCGATGCGGGTGCAAGGAGGCGACAGAGCTCCAGCGATGGTCCGGCGAGGGGAACGTGAGCACCGTGTAGAATGTCACGAGGCGAACTCAATAGAGTGGACGATGTCGCCAGGGGATCAACGACGGTGGCGGAACGTGAGGAGGAAGGTGGTTCGGCTGGCGACGGGAAAACCTCGATTGCGGAGAAAAGGGGGCGAACTCAGGGAGGTGCAGGAGGAGACCGAGAGGCACACCGTGACGCGGTTGACGCGGCGAAGCAATCACCAGAGAGGGAGAATGGGGGAGGTGGCTCACGGTCGGTTTGGAGAAGAAATGTTGCTCATTGTTTTGGGGGCTTCGGTTTGGAAAAGGAGAAAGGGAGGAGGGGAGGAGGAGGAAGGGAAGGGGAAGGAAGAGAGGGAGCTGCCGGCATTTATAGGAGAGAAAGGGAGGAGGAAGCATAGCACAGGGAGGCACGACACTGTGGCCAAGATGGCTCGGCACGGCGGCAAGGTGTGGGGAAAAGGGATGGGTCGATGGGGAGGGATGGAGGCGGGGGTGGTAGGGCAAGACGGGGCGAAGTGAAAGCAGCCGGGCAGGCATGAGGCAAGATGGGGGTTCCAGGAGAGGACAGAGGACAGAGAAGAAAAGAAAACAACACGGGAGGAAGAAGACCAGTGAAAAAGGAGGAGAGAGAAAATAAAAAAGGAGAAACTAAAAGAAAAATCCAAAAAATAAAATAAATCCAAAAATTTCAATTTTTTTTTATAAAATTCCTTGGAACCTGAATAGATCAAATAAAATAATTTTGGATTTAATTGAATTTTATTTTACTAAATTAAAATGTTTTTCCTTCGTAAATTCAATTTAAGCTTTTAAATTAAACCGATAAAATCCAAATGATTATTTTTATTTTTAAAGCTTCAAAAGAAATCCCCACTTTAAATTAATGTTTCAACAAATGAAATAATAACTTTTGGGAAAACAGAAAAGAAATAAAAAAAATCGGGTTGCAAGAAACAACAAAGAGCTTGAGGAAAATCCAAGAAGTCTAAAAAATCAAATAAACTAGTTTTGAACTTAATTAAGGTTTGATTTATTCATATTAAATTGTTTTTAATTTATAAAGTTTCAAATTAAGCTTTAGCAATTCAGGAAAAATCAAATGGTGTTTTTTATTTTGAAAAAATAATAAAAAAGGCCCGAAAATTGGGATGTTACAAACCTACCCCACTTAAACGGGATCTCGATCCTGAGATTCAGATGAATAGAGAAAAATATAGGGAGACTCGGCTCTTGATTTCCATGTTTTTTCCTTCTCAGATCGATTGCTTCATATTTCTTCGCAGAATCTCAAGGTCTTGCTCCCGGTAGGACTTCCAACTTCTTCAAAATTTCTGATGGGATACTCCTGGTTGGTGAAGTCCTCTAATTCGACTTCCTTTAGTGACATCGGCCCTTTTGGCACCCGAAGGCATTTCTTCTACTGCGGTACGAAGGAAAGATGTTGTGCACCTCTGACAGCTACGGTGGTAGCTCCTGCTTGGTAAACTGATGCCAAATTGCTGGTTCACAACCATGTACTGGAGTGTCAACTAAAAGCTATGAATCTGTCATTCAAATTTTGCTAGATCCAAATCTTACTATTATTGAAATCCACCAATCCACATAACTAGAAGTCACCCAACAAAAAAAATCCAATCATTTAACTAATCTCACATTCTATCGATAAGACAACATAATTCACAATCCTTCTTAGACATATGCTTGAATAATCCAAAAAATTCACCACTTTGATTGCATGATTTCTTCACTACATAATTTCACAAAAAAAATTAGTAGCAATAATCATGCTAAATTTCACTATATCCCCGTTTTGGAACGAAATTTCTCCAACATTATAATCACGCAATTGCTTTCTCCAAAATTCTTAACTAAATCCATCACATCATCCACTTAATTTCTCAAGCATATTTATCAATCGCAACCCTCCAGAATTTCTTTATATAGTTCCAATGTCTTAATTATAGAACTCTCCAAATGACTATTTGTAATCCATAGATTCAAATTTAATCCGCCAAATTATTTTATCACCATCTATTCAACAATTATTTAGACCACTCCAATATCCGTAAGATATCCATCAATATCAGAATCATACTTTCCAATAACAATCCGATATACCTATTGTTCCTTAAATTAATTCCCTACTGACTATAGATCCTCTTGAATACAATAATTCCACCAAACTCACATATTCCGCAAGATTTAACCAACTCTACCAAAATTAGTATCATGAATCGATATGAAAATCCAATTTCTCATAATAATCAAATCAATACTTCATATTCCTATATCCTTCATGGTCAATCAAAATGTTTTCCTTTACAATAATTTTCCTTTCTCCATAATCTATATAATCCACCAATTGCTATTCTTTAAACCATTCATAATCAGGGCATTTTCATCATCATCCCCTTGGATTCACAAGAACTTCTTTTAACATCAGCCAATCGTAGAATTATCTCATCCCCAAAATCAGTCTTATCAATGATTTCCCCAAAGCTACCTAGCTTGGCATCCAAAAACACTGGATAATCCCAACAAGTGTAGCTTCTAAGCGACTTGTATGTTTGAACCGTCTCCAGCAAATCTTCACAGGTTTAATAGATGAGACGAAGAAAGCATAGTAAGTGAGAGGAAAAAGCACAATAGATGAGAGAGAACAAGGGAGAAAGACAGAACAACTTAACTAGGGAAAGTCGGTTAAACCTAAAGAACAAATAGCTGGAAAGCTATTAAGAAGCAACAAACTACGACACTCAAGCAAAAAGATCCTATTACACGGACTAAACGATACTAAAACTAAGAATGGCAACTTTGCTAAAGCACTTCTAACTTATATGGATGGTCGACTAGAAACAATCAGCAGATCTTGAAACTTCCATACCATTCATCGCATTGATCACGGAAACTCGATCCTATAGAGATTGCTGAGGTGAGAAAGATCAATTTAAATTTGAAAGCAGATTTTAGAAAAGATAAGACGTAAGAACCTAAGAATGATATGAGGAAATATTAGAATAAGATGAGAAAAGAATAGAATAAGACGAGAGAAGAATAACTATCAATGTTAATTGGTTGGTTTGATTTATAAAATAAAATTTGAAATTTTTTACTATATGACCATGCTAGCTATGGTTGCGTCCTACAGTCGATATGGCTTTGATACCATCTCTGTCGGGACCCCGGATCTCCGGATCTGAGCCCTATGTGTATTCTGAACTAGTCCCATGATCAGTAGCTAGTACACACAGTTTGCAACATCGATGAAATCATATCCATATAACAAGGTAGCTAAAAAGCAGACAAATTAATATTACTTAGTAGCAAAAGGACCTTATGGTCAAATCTTACAGAGTTTGCCATGCAAGGCTTAAGACAGCAGAGTAAATTTGCAGCGAAAATACGGTAAACTCGTGGTAGCCATCTGACATGCCAACAGGCAATCGAGTGGAGAACGCATCCTAGTTTGCATAGTCTTCGAAGTATTCTTCTTCGTAGAACTCGGTGTCCCCTGGTTCTTCTTTGGTGACTGATCAATAAATGGTGCAAAGTCGTGAGTACTTAAAGTACTCAGCAAGTTGTAGGAAAATGTATGCAAATAGTATTCATGCAAGGCTTGACAAGGATAGCTTTATGGCTATTTTGCATAAAGCAGCATTGATAGTAAATACAGTAAATAGCTTAAAAATCATAATTTAAAAGATTAAATATATAAGTAAACAAGTTCTTTGAAACAACTCGTGAACAACCCTGTTCAGTTTCCAACCATCAACCAACTTCCCAATCGCTTCGCAACCAAACCACCAATCCAATATTTTTATGAGAATCTACCCCTCGTGTGAAATCACTAAGCATTGTCCACAACCGGGGACACGGCTATTCAAATAGTTTTTAACACTCTGTAGAGATTGTACAACTTGACCTACAAGAGATAATTATCTTGATAAAAACACACATTTCCTTAGACATGTTGTCAGGACCCAAAAATGCAATTCTGGACCCTCTGTGTAACACCCTAGCTATTCGAAAGCCAAGATATTACCTAAATAATCTAACATACAACCATAATGCGGAAGAATTGAATAATATATCATCTAATGACATAAAGAGATCAATATTTAAAAGAACCATAGCATGAATATAGTCTAAATTCAAGCAAGTATATCAAAGGAATGATCGAAGATCTCAAGCAGTACTTAATCAACCATGACTTAAAGGAGGTTATCAACCACAGCTAACTTTACTTATTACAGCTCATCAATTAACTAATGAAAGATAGAATCAAGTTCTGTTATTGAAATTGGAGTATGGTGAAGTGAGAGAATAGTGCGTGTCTACTCCCTCCCAATAGAGCCATCATCAACGATCACCTAAAATAAACAAACAAAGCAAGAATGAGTCTGAGACTCAGTAAGTATAGTGAATAATTGAACATACAATAATTATGAACAAGACAACTTCTTTAAAGAATATGAACATCACACCGACTAAATATATGAATGAATGGAATGAATGGATTGAATGAGAGGAATGGACTGCACACGTGCTTATATGGGCAGATAGTGGTGACACACCGTCGGTGTTCACCTAAGCCCGCATTTAACAAAATGCGGGGATCCAAATCCCGTATGAAGAACGTTTCATACGGGTGTCCAAATCTGCCCACATTGGAATGGTGGGTCTTACGTGCCCATAATGCAATTGATGGGTCTTATAATCCACTCCCGTGGAAGGAACATGAAAATGGATGCATGTATTGAAATATGAACTATGAAATACATCATGTCTACACTTGGAATTAACACATAAGAAAGGAACATAAACTTTGAACATTCTCATGGATCACAGAAAAGCACAATACTAACATCAAGCATCCAGCAATCATAATAACATCAAAGTACTTGCCTTTCTCGTTGCGACGCGTTAGTAGGCAATGAAGATGCCCCTAAACCCGAAGCCTCTCCGCCTACACAAGTAAGTACTCGAAATAAGAATAACATGGTACAGGACACTACCAATAGCGTTCTACAATACCTTCCCTAGTCTTGGGATTGTATTTCAAATGTATTAAAAATGTGGGGATTTTAAAACTTTTGAACACGCATTGGTTTTATGGAGTTTTTGCATAATTTGTTGCATTGAAGTTGTTGAAATCAACGAAAACATACAACTCAAATTGAAGTTCCAAAAGAAAGCAAGAGCAAAAACTTGTGATAATCCCTTGGAAATAATTTATTCAAATACTAAGATAATTATCACGAATTAATATAATTTTTCCCAAATTTTTGGAACCAAATTCAACCTCTAGAAAATTCAAACACAAGTCAAAGACCTATTTTATGCTGGAATTTAAATTACACAAAGTAAATCGTGAACAGGAGGTTTTCAAATTTTATTTGGAAACTAGGTTGTCCCAGAAAGACCCCTGAATTATTTCAGGATTTTTAGAAATTTATTTCTATTTTTAAAGCTCTAGTCAAACCTGACTTTTGTTTAGTCAAACTGATTTGAACTCGGGCTCAGTACTGTTCATCGGACCCGAGCCGTTCTACTGTTCAGACCTGAGCCACCCGTCTCGACCTAGCCGCCTAGCCGCCTAGCTGCACCGCATCGAAACCAAACGTCATCAGCCGTCCATTCCTGATCGTGCGGCCCCAAATTGCCCCGAGCCTCCCTCGCGCGCGCGTCGGGTTGTGTCGCTGACGCCGCGGTCCCACTTGTCATCTCCTTCGTCCACCTCCTGCTGCGATGCGCAGAACGTGAGCGCCACGCGACCGCGCCGCTCTGCCGCACCCCTGTCCCCGCCAGGTCACGCCGTTCGCGCACCGCCCTCGTCGACCTATCCGGGAGCGTCCCCGCTTAACGCCGCCTCTTCCTCCGTCCCCTTCCCAGCTCAAAACCCCCTCTTCCCCCTCCTAATTGCTCACTTCTCCTCTCGGTGGCTGAGGAGAGGGAAACTCGGGTGAGCGCTCTTCTCAGGTAAAGTCCCCACCGGCTTGTCCCCCAACACCCATTTCCCTCGCCGTTTCCATTTTAGCTAACCCCAGCTTTTGCTTTGCCGTGTAGCTCTCGGTTCCATTTCGTGCTCTAGAGCACGTCCAAAGCGCGCCCACGACTACCCCGGTTGCCATTTTCACCTCCGGTGTGTTTCTCACTCATGTTTGCGTGTCATTTCATGTCTTAGAGCATAAGCATGGTATCCCCTCAACCAATTTTAACAATGCTTCACAGGAGCTCGCTAATTGGGTGTTCTCCCCTTGTTGTCGGCCGAAGACTCTTTTCTTGGCCATTTGTCGATTTGGTGAGCATTTCTCAATTACTCACGTTTACACCATCTTCACTACCCACTAGTTCTGCCCCAACTCTTATTTGTTGTCTTCATGGCACAGGTTGTCTCCTCAGAATACCCTACCGCCGTCGCCACCATTTCTGCCGCTAGGCCTTCTCCAAGCTCCTCTGGCCGCTCTAGCTCTCTAGTGAGCCTCAGTGACCCTCTTATAGCTTTAGCACACATTGATTAGTTTGTAGCTGCACCGTGTCGTCACATGCATGATGGCCGAAACTCACCGCCGCCCTTCTCCGGTGCACCGCCGCTACAGGCCGCCGTGGAGCTCTCCACCGGGACCATTAGGTGCGCTGGGTTATTAGGGTCCCATCCCGGGCCTTGGACCGCCGCGCCGGCAAGCCGCCATGCATGTGAGCGGAGCGGAGCACCGTTGTCGGATTTTCCCGACAATCACTGTAGCGGCGATTAATTAGGAGTTAATGGCGCTGATTAGGAATTAATGGCGTATCTCTTTCGGCAAATCGGGTTTCACTGCGTTAATGATTGGTTTTTATTAGCTTTGAGTCACTTACTTGTGGGCCCAAAACCTTAAATGCGTAGTAGTTGGACCGTGGACCCATAGACCGGGTGCATGGACTTTAGTCCATGCACTATTTCATGAACCGTGAGTATGACTGTTGGGACCCACATGTCAGTGCTTAATTAAAATTGGAAATAAAATGAAAAACTTCACTGTTTAGTTGACCCCACACGTCATCCTCTGTGGCTAGCTCTAGGCCGGTAAGAAAAGTCTTTAATGCATCTATAATTTCTGAAATGAATTATTTCTGAACTGAATATTTGTTAAACTTCAAAATTGCGTAAGTAATTCATTTTAGCTCCAAAATTGATGATTCAAATTTTGTTAGTTTCATTTTTAAATGTACTTTAATATAAAAATGGTTTGAACCATGTTGCTGTTACAGAAAACACTTTTGGCAAAATTACTTTAGGTTTAGTATTATTGTTGCACTAAAAATTGTTTTAACTTCAAAAATGCATAAGTATTTCTCTGTAACTCCAATTTGAGTAAACTCAACTTTGTTGGAATCCTCTGTTAGTGTAGTTTATTGTAAAATAGGTTGTGAGCATGATACTGTTACTGAAAATCTTATTTTACATATAACTTGTGTACTACTTTCATAACTTTGAAAAATCATAGAAAATTCATCTTAGCTCCAAATGAGGTGAATCAAATTCCATTGTTTATCTCATGTGGTGATATTCATACCATAAAAATTTCAAGTGCACCACTGCTCTGGAAATTGTCACCAAAATAATTATTTCGGATGAACAGTAACCAGTAGCAATTAAATTGGATTTTCTGGAAAACTGACTTTCAAACTGTCATAACTTTTGCATAGAACATCCAAATAAATTGATTTTTGTTGATAAATTCACATAAAATCATGCTCTACCTTCTGTGAATTTTTCATGATGTTTGGTTGACTTTGTATTTTTGGGACTTTTCGGAATTATTCGTTCTTATTGTGCTTTTGAATTCTTTCGGTAGGTTCCGACGATCCTATTGTTTATGAGAGTTCTCCTCTGCAGCAAGAGAGTAATCCCCAACAAGGCAAGCAGTTTGATCATAAATGTCCCATTACTTTCAAGTCTAATACTTTGTTTACAAATTGTATGTATGCATGCTTTTGTGTCAAAGTTTATTTTTCCAATTAGAGGTAGTTATTCCTATTGCATGGTTGCCTTTAAATTGTTATCCCCTGCCACAAAACATAAGTTGTTAATATCGCTGGTGAATTAGAGCCCGGTGATTTAATTATGCTCTTTTATTGTCTTTACGGTGTCATGCTTAGAAATGCTTAGCTACTGGTAGAATTGGGCGATTATCGACTTAGTCGATAACCTTGATCACACAAATTATTTTATTACTCTTGATCAGCACCTTGTGCTAAATTGCTTTGAAAACTAAAAGTGCAAATGAAATGATTTAGACTTGGGCAAGTGGTTGGATGATGTGATATCGGGTGTGTGAATGTCTTGCCCAGGTCAACAAGGATCGAACATCTCGTTTCACCAAAACCAAGCATAATTGCGTGCTAACCACGCGAGAGGGATATGAGACCTCTCTTGACTAAGTACTTTGGGGGGTGTTAATTATGAGCTGGTTGGTGGTGTTAAAAGAAAAAAGTTAGTATGATATGAGGGGAACATTAGCAAATCGGCTTGAGCTGGCTAATGTGTCTTTCTCTTTGTTGGGTTGCAGCTCTTAATTAGCATCATCCATTGGAAATGTCTCGTAGGACTTAGCCGTGCCGGCATACCAAAGGAAATGTGCTAATCTAGTGGCGAAAAGGTGGTCTGGCGTGTGGGTACATTGGTACACCCCTGCAGGGTATAAACTATTCGAATAGCCTCGTCCTAGGTTATGGACACGCTTGGGATTGGATTTGTAGGAGTTAGACTCAACATTTTAGAATTCTTAATTAAAACTTGATGTGGGTGGTATGAATGGGGAATTCATGCTATTGTTGTGGTGGCTATTGGGTTAGCTACTTCCAGGATGTCTTATTATTATTGATACTTGTATCTCGTTGTTTTTGTCAAATAAAATCAGATTGTAAAACTGCTTTCAATCTATTAGATTATTGCGAATGAAAACTTGCTTTATGCTGAAAATGAGTCTAGAGCCTCCTCCACTTAAATAAGCTTGCATGTAGCTATTTATATAGGCCTGTTACTCTACACGTCAGTCTTGCGAGTACATTTTTGTACTTATTTGCTTTGCTTAATAAAATTGTTGCAGAGGAGGAAGTTGAACCCCAAGGGTTCTAGTTTTGCGAGATGTGCGGTGGTTTCGACGACTAGGTTGGTGGCCCGGTTGGTTGCCTTGTGGGTTTAAGGCACACTACTTGGCTTTTGTTTATCGCCATCTTATGGCACCTTACTTCTGCTGTTATTTAAGACTCTTTGGTTGTCATTTGGCCGGTAGGCCCCTTTTGTAATAACTCTATATGGTATGTCTTTTGAATTGTTTAGTTGTACTTTGGATTCTATGTATTGAATGGAATTGATGCATAATTTTTGTATGGGGTATGTGTACTACACTTTTGGGAAGTACATATACGCCGAGAGTCGTGATATTTGATTTGTAATGCTTGAATCATCTTAATGGTTAAGTATTACAAGTTAAATACCCCGGGTTCTCACAAAAGTTGGTATCAGAGCCATACTAACCATAGAAACCACTAGCTTGGTCGTCCTTAGGATATTTTGAAAAACTTAGTTTCAAAATGTCAAATGGTTTATGAAAACTTAAGTAAGCTCTCAGATTTTACTCCTTACCTATCTTAGATTGCTCATCTCACCTTGTTCTTGTTTAGGTTTTGAAAAGTTGTTTCCTCTCATCTTTAATTCAAAAGATAGTTGTTACCGTTTTGTGTATGTCATGAGGACATTGTGGATGTCATGTGGACATGCTCATGATCTGAGGTGATGAGACAATTGGCAATTGCTTTGAAAGTTTGTTGAAATCTGGAGTTTTCAGCAAGTGTTAGGAAAATCGGTAGTACCGAAGTTGAAGCTGCGGTACTACCGGTGTGCAGTATGACCGTTTGTGAGGTGCGGTATTACCGCGAGTCCTTGGCCTCGTTGGTTTTCTTGTGGCGTCCGATCGAGATCGGGCGGGCCAGATGAAAGGGCTTTGTTATGAGGCTTTTGAGCGTTTAAGTGGAGCGGTAGTACCACTGGGGAAGTGGCGGTAGTACCGCGAGCCGGTTGTACCGCAAGGTAAATGGCGGTTGTGACTTTCTAGAGAAGGTGTCTTTGGAGTGTGCATTTTCTCTCGAGCGGTAGTACTGCGTGCTTTAGTTGTTTTAGTACCTGCTAGTATGAATGACCGCGTGTGTGCGGTATGAAAATTCCAGAGAGTTATTTTGGGAGATTTTGGGATTTCTCCGTGGTGCGGTAGTACCATTGTTGGAAGGAACAGATGACTGCGTTATGGTAATACCGGTGGATCGTGTATGTAATACCGCTTGTGATTTGATTTGTGCTTCAATTGTGTTTCAATTGGAGATTTGATTTTGGGTTAGGTCAAGTTCATGTTCATCGCTGCATATGTGTTGCATGATGCATGTTTTGGCTAATGTGGGTCAAGTTGTGAAGAACTTGTTCCTAAATGGTTTCTTGGTCTATTGTCGCAGTGTGGCTTGCGTGTCTATGACGGTCACGGTGAGGTGGATCGACTAAGCTTGGAGAGCCGAGGTCGAAGCAGTCAAGGATGCCGTGAAGTCGAGGACTCAAGCAGGCACAGATGGATAAGGGTGACCGAACAGCGAGCCGGTCTGATGGTTGGATCAAGCGGCGGAGTCGCTGTAAGTGCTCGGTGGTGCGGTGGGATCCGGACGGGAGAGACTTGACGACATGGAGCTGTTGATCAACCTACACGTGGCGAAGCATGAGATTGCTTCACGATCTGTGGACTTGATTCTTGGAGAAGGATCGAGAAGGGGTATTTTGGTAATTTCACCAAATACCGCCTTGGTGACCTTTTGGCTAAACCGCGGCGTGGGTCGGCGCATGGTGAAGCGGTTTAGGCCAATCGAAGATGATGATGATGACGGCGCTTTGAGATGCGTGCGTTGTGTTAACCCATTGTGTGTTAGGGTTTAATGGGTGCCCTAATGGAATATTCCCTAGATGCTTAGCCTCCATATAAATAGAGGGGTGTTGGCTGCTGTGTGGGTTGCTGAAGCCTGGAGAGAGCTAGCCGAACCCATTGAGGTGTGCCCTATTTTGCTTAGGGTTTTGAAAAGAGAAAGGGAGAGCTAGGGTTCTAGAGTGGGATTGAGTGTGTGCTCTTGAATAGAGCTTTGTCCTCCTAGATTGGAGTGGCTGTAACCAACAATCATCCTTCTATTCAAAATCAATCCAAGCAATGATTTCACCAGATCTGTCCCTCTGTGTTCATCTTCTTTATTTCTGTTTTTGGGGCTTTCGTTGATCTGTGCTTTTCTTCTTGTGCTCCTATTGTGTTTTGGCTTGTTGTGACATGGTGGTATACTTCAAAGATCATCTTGTTGATCATCGTCCCATGAGCAAGTCCCAAATCATTTGAATATCGGCCAGATTTTGAGCGCTTCTTGAAACAAACTTCACCAAATCGTTAAAAGGTTGAACTTTTGTGTGGATCTATTCGATCCTTGTTTGGAATAGGTTCCTAACCTCATAGGGAAGCTATGTTTCAAGTTTTATCAAGTTTGCTCGTGTAGAACAAAAGTTGTGCCAATTTTAGATTTGGTTTTCTACTGTCGGGTTCATCCTCCAAGACAATCGGTAGTACCGCAGATTATTAGCCGGTAGTACCTCTACGCGGTAATACCTCACTTAACACAGCGGTAGTACCGGTTGTAGGACTTTTCCAGTTTTAGTTCTGTTCATCGTCAGGATAATCGGTAGTACCTTTTATTTGCCTGCGGTAGTACTTTTCGTTTGCCTGCGGTAGTACCTTTCATTTGCCTGTGGTAGTACCTCAGTGAGGTAGTACCTTTCATTTGCCTGTGGTAGTATCTCAGTGCGGTAGTACCTTTCATTTGCCTGCGGTAGTACCTCAGTGCGGTAGTACCTTTCTTTACACTGTGGTAGTACCGATTCCTGAATTTTCTGCAGACCTTTTTCAGGGAGTTTGCTGTTGTGCCTTTGGGGGTTATGAGAGGATTCAACACAAGACTTCCACTGTGCTTAAGCATTGATCTTCATAGCTCTCATAGCTATTGGAGAGATTTGCGAGTTGAATCCATTCTTTGGGAAAAAGATTTGGTGCTCCTATTCA
The DNA here is from genome assembly GCA_036346405.1 of Phyllostachys edulis. Classification (NCBI taxonomy): domain Eukaryota; kingdom Viridiplantae; phylum Streptophyta; class Magnoliopsida; order Poales; family Poaceae; genus Phyllostachys; species Phyllostachys edulis. Next base: position 23,350,461 of record CM070556.1, on the reverse strand, counting down.
CCCCCCCTCTAGTCGGCTATTCCGGTCCTACACGTTTAAATTCGGTTTTGGGATTCAATGAGTGTTGAGAATATGAAGTGTTGGCTGTCTTTTAGTGAAGATTAGGAGCATTTGAAGTTGGAAAAATCAGCTTGGAGCTTGGGTACAAAATCTGGACAGCAAGTACAAGTTTTGGACAGCAAGCACCTAGTTCTTCGATAGGGCTTAAAATGAGAGGGTAATTCAACTAAGACTTGTGGGGTTTAAAAGGGTAAGATGTGATATTAGACAGCTAGTATCTAACACACCCTAGATGGTTTTTACCATGATCCTTAGATGCGATAAGACTTGAGATGTGTTCTGAAATTTTCTTCTCAAACGATTGCTTGTTCATTCAATACAAGTTAGTCGTACCGAGAAGTTGAATCTTGTGTCTTATGAGTTTTGCATTGGATCTTATGCCTTTTTGCAAATATTTGGAGTTCATTTCCTTGCTGGTTATATGGTTGTAATTGGGTTAGGGTAATATCTTATTTCCCTAGTCGATAGCTTTTCTACTGCTACTTTTCGTCTCTAGTTTTCGGGTTTTTGTTGCTAACCCGCCTCAATGAAACCGAATGGCAGGAAGAACTCGCAGTAGGCAGGGTCAGCCAGCTGGTCAGGATGAGGAGCTCCCACCTCCTCCGACCATGGCTGAGGTTCTCTCTCAGATTGAGCGAAATCGCATGGATCAGACGAGGATCCTAGAGGCGATTGCACGGAACACCTCCAACCTTTTCGGTGCCTCCGGATCAGGGGGAGGTGGCGGTCATCATCAGAGGGGAGGACTCTCGGAGTTCCTTCGCACGCAGCCACCCACCTTCTCGCGGTCCGAGGATCCACTCGACGCGGATGATTGGTTGCGTCTTGTCGAGCGGAAGCTCGATGTCGCCGATGCCGAGGAGCATGAGAAGGCACTCTTTGCCTCCCATCACCGGAGGGGCAAGACTCTCATGGTGGGAGAACTTCCTCGCCATGCAGCCCGAGGGCCGGGCTATCACTTGGGCGGAGTTTCGCACTGCTTTCCGTCGGGCTCATGTTCCCGCCGGATTGATGAAGCTCAAGAAAAAGGAGTTCTCGGCGCTCAAGCAAGGGCGCAAATCAGTGACTGAGTACTTGCATGAATTCAACCATCTATCCCGGTACGCCCCTGAGGACGTGCCCACTGATGAGGCTAAACAGGAGAAGTTCATGGATGGCTTGTCTGAGGAGCTTTAGGACAAGCTGTCTATCGTTGACTTCCCCGACTTCCAGTCATTGGTCAACAAGGCTATTGTCGCCGAGCACAAGGCAAGGGCGCTAGGCGATTCTCGCAAGCGCAAGTGGGAGGCCCAAAAATCAGCAAGGGCCAGCTTTCCTCGCTCTCACGGCGAGCAAGCCCCGGTGCATCTCTCAGACTCCACCACCACCAAGGGCACCGGCGTTTGTACCACGCCCACTGCAGGCTGTGTCTCAACCACGTGCACCTGCGGGATAGCAAGGGGGCCTCCGCAATTCCGCTGCTGAGGTCACTTGTTTCTTCTGCAACAACAAGGGGCATTATGCTAATCAATGCCCTAAGAAGACTAGAGTGGCCCCTCGTCCTAATGGAGGACGCGAGCAAGGAAATGGTCAGGATCAGAAGATTCATCAGAAGGCTCAGAATGTGGGCAGTGGCCGAGTCAACCATATCTCGGCCGAGGAAGCTCAGGAGGCACCCGATGTCGTGTTGGGTACGCTTCTTGTCAACTCTCAACCAGCTACCGTTTTATTCGATTCCGGAGCTTTGCATTCTTTTATATCAAAATCTTTTGCTGCACTTAGTGATCTTCAAATTGCTCCTATGCATGTTCCTTTGATTATTCATTCTCCGGGGTCGGTAATGAGAGCTGAATATGAATGTCGAGATGTTTCTATCGAGATTGGAGGAGTGGGATTTTTGGCAAACCTTATCCTCATCAATTCAGCAAGTTTGGATGTGATACTTGGCATGGATTGGCTGTCCCAACACTTGGGGCAAATTGATTGTGCCAGAAAATTCATCTCCCTCACAAGTCCATCCGGCGAGCTAGTTGGAATTTCTCCAAAGCTGCAAGAACCACATCTTTATGCACTTGAAGCAAAGCCAACTATGGAGATTCATGAAGTCCCTGTGGTATGCGACTTCACTGATGTGTTCCCAAGAATTGCCTCGATGCCTCGGTCCGTGACATTGAGTTAAATCATCGAAGTTGCTGCGTCTCGCCTCGATTTCCAAGAGATCAAGATCGGATGCCTCCAAATGAATTGGAGGAGTTGAAGAAGCAGCTTGGTGAGCTTCAAGAGAAGGGTTTCATCCACCCAAGCTCATCACCGTGGGGCTGTCCTGCAATCTTTGTAAAGAAGAAAGACAAGACTTTGCGCTTGTGTGTTGATTACCGTCCACGAATGCAAAGGATCGGTGAAGAACAAGTACCCGTTGCCTCGGATTGATGACCTTTTCGATCAATTGACCGGCGCTCAGGTATTCTCCAAGATTGATCTGAGGTTGGGCTACCATCAAGTCCGAATCAGGCCTGAAGATATCCCGAAGACGGCTTTCTCTACTCACTATGGATTGTATGAGTGTACAGTCGTGTCTTTCAGCTTGACGAATGCTCTTGCTCTTTTCATGAATATTATGAATATGGTATTCATGGAGTATTTGGACAAGTTTGTGGTGGTCTTTATTGATGATATCCTCATCTACTCAAGAATGATGAAGAGCATGTCAACATCCGGTTAGTGTTGGGAAAATCGCGCGAACATCAACTCTATGCAAAGTTCAAGAAGTGCGAGTTTTGGTTGAAGGAAGTGGCATTCTTGGGCCATGTTCTTTCAGCGGAAGGCATCGCTGCTGATCCCGACAAGGTCGATGATGTGCTCTCATGGGGTCACCAAGTCAATGACCGACGTGAGGAGTTTTCTGCTTAGCGGGATACTATCGTCGCTTTATTGAGAACTTCTCCAAGATTGCGAAGCCAATGACAGAATTGCTCAAGAAGGACAAGAAGTATGTGTGGTCCGCTGATTGTGAGAAGAGTTTTCAGGAACTCAAGAAGAGATTGACCACAGCTCCATTTCTTGTTCTTCCTGACGTCCACCGAAGCTTCAATATCTATTGCGATGCTTCTCGTTAAGGACTCGGTTGTGTTCTTATGCAAGAGGGCAAGGTAGTGGCTTATGCATCAAGACAATTGAGACCTCATGAACTCAATTATCCAACCCATGACTTGGAATTAGCTGCAGTGGTTCATGCACTGAAGATTTGGTGACATTACCTCATCGGTAATCGTTGCGAAGTGTATTCGGATCACAAGAGTTTGAAGTACTTGTTCACCCAAATGAAGAGAGATATTGCAAAATTCGTTGCCGAGTGCGATGTATGTCGCTGAGTGAAGGCCGAACATCAGCGACCAGTGGGCATGTTGCAGCCTCTTCCCATTCCTGAGTGGAAGTGGGACTCCATTGGAATGGATTTCATCACCGGTTTGCCCCGTGCCTCTGCAGGAAAAGATGTCATCTAGGTTATCATTGATCGGTTGACAAAAGTAGCCCATTTTCTTTTCATACGTGCTGATCTCAGTGCGAGTCGTTTGGCGGACCTCTACATATCCCGCATCGTATGCTTGCATGGGGTACCGAAGACCATTATTTCAGATCGCGGTTCCCTTTTCACCGCCCGGTTTTGGAAAAACTTGCATGAAGCTATGGGGACTCGCCTTTCTTTCAGCACTGCATACCACCCGCAAACTGATGGCCAAACTAAAAGAGTAAATCAAGTTTTGGAAGATATGCTCCGCGCTTGTGTTATCTCCTATGGGAAGAATTGGGAGAAATGTTTGCCTTTTGCCGAATTCTCCTACAACAACAGCTTTCAAGCTAGTCTCGGCATGTCACCATTCGAGGCTTTATACGGGAGAAGGTGTAGAACCCCGTTGAATTGGTCTGAGACTGGCGAAAGACCACTCTTTGGCCCGGACTCGATCCAAGAGGCCAAAGATCAAGTTCAGTTGATACAAGACCGTTTGCGCGCGGCTCAATCACAACAAAAGAGCTATGCAGATCGTCATCGTCGTGAGTTGAGCTTTGAACAAAATGATTTTGTATATCTCAAAGTCACTCCTTTGAAGGGCACTCGACGATTCGGCGTCAAAGGCAAATTGGCACCTCGTTATGTCGGACCCTTCCACATCATAGAAAAGAGAGGAGCTGTGGCCTACAAGTTGGACTTACCCGCTGCACTTTTCGGGGTACACAATGTATTCCATGTATCCCAGCTAAAGAAGTGCCTTCGTGTCCCAACCGAACAAGCTCCTTTGGAAGGTCTTGATGTGCAGGAGGATCTGACCTACAGTGAGCGTCCTTTTCGCATCCTTAAAGAAGCTGAGCGAAGGACAAGGAATCGTGCCATTAAGTTCCTTAAAATTCAGTGGACAAATCATTCCAAGGATGAAGCAACTTGGGAACGTGAAGACCTTATGCGAAAGGAATATCCAGATCTTTTTCCTTCTGCTTAAAGTGCCTTCGAATCAAGAAAGGAAAGGTTAAGCAAAGCAATGGAAAGGAAAATGTATTAACCACTCCTTGTAACCTTGTTAAGGATATCCTAGCACTATCTTTAAAGGAAATCAAGACAGCAGATGTTGTGTAATCTTTTAGAACTTTCCTATCCAGCTTTCGACCTAGCCAGATCTCGGGGTCGAGATCTTTTGTAAGGGGGGGGGTGGAGATTTGTAACATCCCTAGTCTTGGGATTGTATTTCAAATGTATTAAAAATGTGGGGATTTTAAAACTTTTGAATATGCATTGGTTTTATGGAGTTTTTGCATAATTTGTTGCATTGAAGTGGTTGAAATCAACGAAAACACACAACTCAAATTGAAGTTCCAAAAGAAAGCAAGAGCAAAAACTTGTGATAATCCTCTGGAAATAATTTATTCAAATACTAAGATAATTATCACGAATTAATATAATTTTTCCCAAATTTTTGGAACCAAATTCAACCTCTAGAAAATTCAAACACAAGTCAAAGACCTATTTTAAGTTGGAATTTAAATTACACAAAGTAAATCGTGAACAGGAGGTTTTCAAATTTTATTTGGAAACTAGGTTGTCCCAGAAAGACCCCTGAATTATTTCAGGATTTTTAGAAATTTATTTCTATTTTTAAAGCTCTAGTCAAACCTGACTTTTGTTTAGTCAAACTGATTTGAACTCTGCTCAAGATCGCTCATCTGACCCGAGCCATTCTAATCGCTCGCACTGAGCCACCCGTCTCGACCTAGCCGCCTAGCTGTACCGCGCCGAAACCAAACGTCATCAGCCATCCATTCCTGATCGTGCGGCCCCAAATCGCCCCGAGCCTCCCTCGCGTGCGCCGGGTTGTGTCGCTGACGCCGCGGCCCCACTTGTCATCTCCTTCGTCCACCTCCTGCTATGACGCGACGTAACATGAGCGCCAGCGCCGCGCCGCCTGTCGCGCTTCGTCCCCGCCAGTCATGCCGTCACAAGACCGCCTCGTCGACCTATCCGGGAGCGTCCCCGCTTAACGGTGCCTCTTCCTCCGTCCCCATCCCCGCTCAAAACCCCCTCTTCCCCCTCCTAATTGCTCACTTCTCCTCTCGGTGGCTGAGGAGAGGGAAACTCGGGTGAGCGCTCTTCTCAGGTAAAGTCCCCACCGGCTTGTCCCCCAGCACCCATTTCCCTCGCCGTTTCCATTTTAGCTAACCCCACTTTTTGCTTTTGCGTGTGGCTTTTGTTCCATTTCGTGTTCTAGAGCACGCCCAGAGAGCGCCCACGACTACCCCGGTTGCCATCTTCGCCTCCGGTGTGTTTCTCACTCATGTTTGCGCGTCATTTCGTGTCTTAGAGCATAAGCCTGGTATCCCCTCAACCAATTTAAACAATGCTTCACAGGAGCTCGCTAATTGGGTGTTCTCCCCTTGTTGTCGGCCGAAGACTCTTTTCTTGGCCATTTGTCGATTTGGTGAGCATTTCTCAATTACTCACGTTTACACCATCTTCACTACCCACTAGTTCTCCCCTAGCTCTTATTTGTTGTCTTCATGGCACAGGTTGTCTCCTCCTCGGAATACCCTACTGCCGCCGCCACCATTTCTGCCGCTAGGCCTTCTCCAAGCTCCTCTGGCCGCTCTAGCTCTCTGGTGAGCCTCAGTGACCCTCTTATAGCTTTAGCACGCATTGATTAGTTTGTAGCTGCACCGTGTCGTCACATGCATGATGGTCAAACTCACCGCCGCTTCTCTCGGTCTGCGGCGCGCTGCCTCAAAGCCGCCGTGGAGCTCTCCACCGGGACCATTAGGTGCGTTGGGTTATTAGGGTCCCATCCCGGGCTTTGGACCGCAGCAGGCCGTGGATCGCTGGCCAAGCAAGTCATGCGTGCATGCGAGCGGAGCGCCGTTGTCGGATTTTCCTGACAATCACTGTAGCGGCGATTAATTAGGAGTTAATGGCGCTGATTAGGAATTAATGGCGTATCTCTGTAGGCAAATCGGGTTTAACTACGTTAATGATTGGTTTTTATTAGCTTTGAGTCACTTACTTGTGGGCCCAAAACCTTAAATGCGCAGTAGTTGGACCGTGGACCCATAGACTGGGTGCATGGAGTTTAGTCCACGCACTATTTCATGAACCGTGAGTATGACTGTTGGGACCCACATGTCCGTGCTTAATTAAAATTGGAAATAAAATGAAAAACGTCACTGTTTAGTTGACCCCACACGTCATCCTCTGTGGCTAGCTCTAGGCCGGTAAGAAATGTCTTTAATGCATGTATAATTTCCGAAATGAATTATTTATGAAATGAAAATTTGTTAAACTTCAAAATTGCATAAGTAATTCATTTTAGCTCCAAAATTGATGATTCAAATTTTGTTAGTTTCATTTTTAAATGTACTTTAATATAAAAATGGTTTGAACCATGTTGCTATTACAGAAAACACTTTTGGAAAAATTACTTTAGGTTTAGTATTATTGTTGCACTAAAAATTGTTTTAACTTCAAAAATGCATAAATATTTCTCTGTAACTCCAATTTGAGTAAACTCAACTTTGTTAGAATCCCCTGTTAGTGCAGTGTATTGTAAAATAGGTTGTGAGCATGATACTGTTACTGAAAATCTTATTTTACATATAACTTGTGTACTACTTTCATAACTTTGAAAAATCATAGAAAATTCATCTTAGCTCCAAATGAGGTGAATCAAATTCCATTGTTTATCTCATGTGGTGCTCTTCATACCATAAAAATTTCAAGTGCACCACTGCTCTGGAAATTTTCACCAAAATAATTATTTCGGATGAACAGTAACCAGTAGCAATTAAATTGGATTTTCTGGAAAACTGACTTTCAAGCTGTCATAACTTTTGCATAGAACATCCAATTAAATTGATTTTTGTTGATAAATTCACCTAAAATCATGCTCTACCTTCTGTGAATTTTTCATGATTTTTGGTTGACTTTGAATTTTTGGGACTTTTCGGAATTATTCGTTCTTATTGTGCTTTTGAATTCTTTCGGTAGGTTCCGACGATCCTATTGTTTACGAGAGTGCTCCTCTGCAGCAAGAGATTAATCCCCAGCAAGGCAAGCAGTTTGATCATAAATGTTCTATTACTTTCAAGTCTAATACTTTGTTTACAAATTGTATGTATGCATGCTTTTGTGTCAAAGTTTATTTTCCCGATTAGAGGTAGTTATTCCTATTGCATGGTTGCCTTTAAATTGTTATCCCCTGCCACAAAACATAAGTTATTAATATCACTGGTGAATTAGAGCCCGGTGATTTAATTATGCTCTTTTATTGTCTTTACGGTGTCATGCTTAGAAATGCTTAGCTAACGGTAGAATTGGGCGGTTATCAACCTAGTCGATAACCTTGATCACACAAATTATTTTATTACTGTTGATCAGCACCTTGTGCTAAATTGCTTTGAAAACTAAAAGTGCAAATGAAATAATTTAGACTTGGGCAAGTGATTGGATGATGTGATATCGGGTGTGTGAATGTCTTGCCCAGGTCAACAAGGACCGAACATCTTGTTTCACCAAAACCAAGCATAATTGCGTGCTAACCACGCGAGAGGGATATGAGACCTCTCTTTACTAAATACTTTGGGGGGTGTTAATTATGAGCTGGTTGGTGGTGCTAAAAGAAAAATGTTACTATGATATGAGGGGAACATTAGCAAATCGGCTTGAGCTGGCTAATGTGTCTTTCTCTTTGTTGGGTTGCAGCTCTTAATTAGCATCATCCATTGGAAATATCTCGTAGGACTTAGCCGTGCCGGCATACCAAAGGAAGTGTGCTAATCTAGTGGCGAAAAGGCGGTCTAGCGTGTGGGTACATTGGTACACCCCGCAGGTATAAACTATTCAATAGCCTCGCCCCAGGTTATGGACACGCTTGGGATTGATTTGCAGTGAGTTAGACTCAACATTTTGGAATTCTTAATTAAAACTTGATGTGGGTGGTATGAATGGGGAATTCATGCTATTGTTGTGGTGGCTATTGGGTTAGCTACTTCCAGGATGTCTTGTTATTATTGATACTTGTATCTCGCTGTTTTTGTCAAATAAAATCAGATTGTAAAACTGCTTTCAATCTATTACATTATTGCGAATGAAAACTTGCTTTATGTCAAAATGAGTCTAGAGCCTCCTTCACTTAAATAAGCTTGCATGTAGTTATTTATATAGGCTCGTTACTCTACATCGTCGGCCTTTGTAGTACATTTTTGTACTCATTTACTTTGCTTAATAAAATTGTTGCAGAGGAGGAAGTTGAACCCCAAGGGTTCCAGCTTTATGTAGATGTGCGGTGGTTTCGACGACTAGGTTGGTGGCCCGGTTGGTTGTATTGTGGGTTTAAGGCACACTACTTGGCTTTTGTTTATCGCCATCTTATGGCACCTTACTTCCGCTGTTATTTAAGACTCTTTGGTTGTCATTTGGCCAGTCGGCCCCTTTTGTAATAACTCTATATTGTATGTCTTTTGAATTGTTTAGTTGTACTTTGGATTCTATGTATTAAATGGAATTGATGCATAATTTTCGTATGGGGTATGTGTACTGCACTTCTGGGAAGTACATATACACCGAGAGTCATGATATTTGATTTGTAATGCTTGAATCATCTTAATGGTTAAGTATTATAAGTTAAATACCCTGGGTTCTCACACCAAATCAGCGCCACCCCCTGAGCCAAACCCCATGGGCCTAGTCCATGTGGACCATGTCTATGACACGTGGGGCCCACCAGTCAGATTTATTTTAAATTCTGAAAACCTCGGGGCTGATGTCAGCATTGCGCAATAATTAGTTTTTCCTTTAGAAAAATATTTCGGGAAATTCTTTTAAAATGCAGATTTAGGTTAAAACTTGTAAAATTCATATCTTTTGCATCCAAACTCCGATGTGGGTGTTTCAAATTGCTAAATTCGTATAAAATTATTATCTTGCTAAATAAAATAAAATAATTTGATTTGGAGTTAGTTTGAAGTGTCTTTTTGAATTTATTTGAATTTCAATTGATTTGTCGTATTTTCGCGTTTAGACTTCGACGATTCCGGAGAGTTCGATCCTTCGGAGGAATTAGAATATCAAGACTTCAACGAAGGTGAGTTATACTATTGATCATTTTGAACCCATTATTTTAAAGTTATTTAATTCAGTTTTAAAATTATTATCGTGCATGCATAATTTTATTCCTTTATTTTAATGCCCTATTTAAATTCATAGTTATACCAAATCCTTTTGTACAACCAATTTGATTGTTGAATGTCATTCCCTTATCACCAATAGATAAAGTATTATGGAAAATATTCACATGCTTAGCAAATGCCTAGACCATGATTATGATTTTTGGGAGGATTTAGCCAAATCATTTCAAATTGGTTTAAATTTGACTCTATGGTATTGTTTTACCATAGAGAGTTGTTAAATATGGTTTTATTCAAATAAAATTAAAAATGGTTTGGACTTGGGCGAAACGGATGAATGGTGGGTGCAGGTTTATGCACGGGTTTAATCTGGTTAGGATTAAAGCCCAGGGTTTGATTTGAAAGACGCCCAAGTCAATTAAGGACCAGCCTTTGAGCGTTCCTTTGCTATGCCTTACCATACCACCACATGGCCTGTATGGGCAGGACCTGGCTTAATAATTTGGGATACCTCATAGATATTCGTGCCATGTTGTATGTGTGGGTGTTGGTTAGACAGTAGTCCCACCTGGCGCAAGAGGGGGTTCCCGGAGGATGGTCAGTCCAATGGAAGCGAAACCTTAGCGGGCATGAGTACTTTGAGGTAGATCATTGTAATGGCCTTGTGATAATTGCTTTATCACACGCCTTAGGAAGCGTGGATTGGCCGACTCAAAGAGCAAATTATCTTGTGTGGGTAAAGCTGTACAAACTCTACAGAATGTAAAACTATTCGAATAGCCGTGTCCACGGTCATGGACATGCTAGCAAAGCCACTCAAAGTTAGACTTAGATTTTGATTTCAAAAGGACTTTGTCAACTAGTTTATCCAAATGGGAATTGGGCGGAAAGCCATGTGATAGGAGGGTATCCTTCACCATTCATGTGTGAATGTTATCTGACTATAAAATTGAGAATTTATAAATTGAATTTTAGTTATTGTATAACTGCTTTGGAACTTAGTACAAGTATTTAAAGAAAATGCTGCTTTATGCAAATCAACCAATAAGCCTTCCTTTGAAATACCCTTATATGCATGCATTCAATCTGTTACTTGACGGGTGTAACTTGCGAGCACGGAAGTTGTGCTCATTCTTGCTTAATGCAAATAATTTCAGAGAAGGACTTTGCCACCAGTGTGGATCTTGACGACTAGGCCGCTACCCCAGTTGATTGCCTGTGGCAGATCAGCTGGACTCCACTACTTCTTCGTCTTCTGCTGTGTTCTTAAATGTTGGCTTGTAAGCCTCTTTTGTAATAAACTCTGTTGTTATTTATTAATATAATTGTGCGATTTATGGATGTTACCATATCTGTTTAACTGTGTGAACTAGCTACTGATCATGGGACTAGTTCAGAAATACACAGAGGATTTGGGGTGTTAATCCCGGGTCCGATAGAAGTGGTATCAAAGCCATATCGACTGTAGGTCGTGACCTAGTTAGAATGGCCGTTAGTTGAAAACTTCAAAACTTATTTTATAAACAAGAAAAATAATGTGTTCTCTCCTCATCTTGGTCATATATCTATAGCTTCTTCATAGCAATGCTTTCTTCCCTAATTCTATCTTCACCATTTTATAATGTTAAATGGATCCTCTTTCCCTTATAAATTTCTATAGATGGTCAACACGATTATTAACCCTTACGTTAAAGACTGCAAGACATGAAGCCGTCAAGAGAGCATTACCATGCAAGAATCATCGAAGACCATGAACTGAAGAGTGCGATGTCAGCCAAGCCATATAATTTAAGTTTGCCAAGACTCATTCTGTGTACTGAGTCGTTTCACCAGATTAAAAGTCTCGATTGAGTAGAACGTTGTAATGTTTCTTAATTTGTATGGTATATTTTCTTTTGGTACATCGTGCGTAGATCTTTTGATCTTGTGTGCAACGTTTGCTTTAAATGGGTAGACTTCTCTCCTCATAGCTTTGTATCTTTCTCATCCTTTGCTTTCTGCTTCTTCTCTAATAATCCATTGGACTTCTAACCTATCGATGCACCAAGGACTTGAAGGACAGATGGATACCTTGAAACCTTGAACAACCCAACACCCTTGGACAAAAAGCCAACTTGAAGATAGACTCTTTCTATCTCTCAATTCATTTATCCTATAGCTATGTTTCTCTCTAGCCTCTCCGAATCTCGGGACGAGATTCCTTTAAGGGGTAGTTTGTAACATTCAAAGTTCTGTTACTAAATTAAAATTAATAAAATTATTATTTTATTGGTTTTTCTAAAATTTGAAAGAGTTTCATTGCTTTATTTGAATTTCTAAAGTTTTAAAAGTCAAAAAATAAAATTTATTAAAGTTTTTGAAGTTTTATTTGAGTATAATTTGAAAAATAAAAATTAATTTAATTTCTAAAATTTTCTCGAATTTTAAAAGCCGTTCTTAATTAATTTAAAGCCAAAGTAAATTTAATTTCAAAATCTATTACCAACTTTATGTTGGAATTATTTTATTTAAGTCCAAAATAATTCTAGAGACTTCGTGAATTTTTCTAGAATTTTTTTGAATTTATTTTTCTATTTTCTAAAGCTTAAACGAATTAATCTGATTATTTAAATTAAGAAATCAATTTAAAATCACCACATCGCTTTGGGCCGAATCTGCAACTATGCATCCCAGCCCCTCTCCCTTTCTGGCCCAAACCAGCCTGCTCTCCCCCCTCTCTCTCTCACACCAGCACGGCCCCACTCGCCAGCCTCTGCACCTTCACCGCCATGTGGGCCCGCGACGGCTTCGTCCCTGCATCCTTCTTCCTCGCCCGCCGCCGCGCGCAACTGCCATTGACGCTTTCTGTGGTTTAATTCAAGGAGAGTCCCCAGCATTCATTCGTAAGATTGATACTAAACCATCGACAGTTGGTGCTATCTGTGGGGATCTTTCGATTTCTCCTTTCCTTTTCGAAAAATTGTCTTCATTTTTCAACTCTGATGCTTTCATGGAAGGAGAGTGGAATGAGGAGATTTGATTCGATTTGGCAGACTATGCAGAAATTGGCATGGATGCTTGCTACGAGAACGAGCATAGCATCATTTCATCTTATGGCAACGCCGTTTCCAGGGATCTTTCACTAGACCTAGGAGACCATGCCATGAACAAGGTTGATGAGGGAGATCTATCCCCCACGACATTACACCCAGATGAGGAACCAGACTCCTCAAAATCCATGATTCCAGGACTCAATAAACACCTGATAACCGTCACCCTTCGGTTACCCCCCACGACGTGCATTGTCGAGTCTGCTTCACCTGCGGATTCGACCACACCCCCGTAGGGTTCACCTTCAGTTGGAGACGGTTATAACCTGGAATTACTCTTCCTGAAGGGGATTGCTCTAAGCTGCGAGGCGTTGTCTATCGACTACTCCTCGAGTCCGGAGGGCTTAGATGTAAGTGGAGATAATAGCACCCAGGAATTCTTTGTCCTCCCCTCAGATCCTGATCTCTCTCCAAGAGGCTGGGCTGGGAATGCCTCCCATCGCACACTCACTTCGGGCTCTCGTGGTGATGGCGAGAACGCCTCTGGTGATGAACAGGATCTCCAGCTTCATGAGTGTGGCCAAAATTCTAGAAATGATCGCTCTGCACTAAGGCATGCTTCGGTTGACTCAGACGTTGATGATCCTGAAACCAGTCAGAGAAGAAGAATTGCTACCTAGAGGTCCTTACCTGGGCGCATCCAATAACAGTCAAAGGAAGCTCAAGAACTTCAATGAATCAATGACCTGATCAAAAACCCGACTCAAGAGCGTGGACAAGCGCCAGGCTATGACCTCTTTGCTCAAGAGATCGCACGAAGACTTCGTGTCCGACAACACCGTCCTGATAGTCATCCTTGGACAACTCCACTGAACGTCAGTTGTTCAAATGACTCTCCTCATGGAGAACGACAAGACAACGGGTCTGGTTAGTCTTCTAACCACGACTCTAGTCGGAGAAGAGTCTCTCAAACAATTGGTGATCGACAATCTCCTAGAGTCTTACATCCCAATTTTCCGAGTTTCAAAAACCTTTTGAGTGGTTCAGTCATGTAGGAAAATTGACCAAATTTTTATTTGATTTAATGAAGCTTAAATGGACTCTCAAATATCAAAAAAAATTAATGTTATTAATCTAAACATCAACTAATTCCAAAACTATTTTATTTGAGTTCTTTGTGCTTGGAAATATTTTCCAGATTTTTTTGGAATTTTTCTGAGTTCATTTGCTTTTTGTCTTTTGCTATTTGGATTTAGTGGTATTTTCTAAAATGCAAAACCTAATTAAAATCTTAGAAATACCTTTGGGCTTGGTCCAATCCCACGCAGCCCATCTCCTCTCTCTCCCCGCTCACCCGTGCACCTAGTCCCACTTGTTGGCCGCACATGCGTCGTTTGCTACGCAGCTTCACCCGAGCCACACTCACTGATTTGTGGGTCCCACCTTGAATCACTGTTTATTGTCTTTTCCGTGCACGCCCTGGACTCCGCCTCTGTGTCGCCCTCGGACTCATTCGTGGCTCCACTGCTGCATGCTATATAAAGCCTCGGCGTGCGTGTCAAAATCTTCACCCAGACCCCACCGCCTTTTCCCTAAAGCCCAGAACCCTAGATCGCTACCTCTTCGCCAGAATCATAGTTGCATCCCCAGCTCCGCCAGTGCTGTTCTTTGTCGATTTCACCACCGTCAGTGAGCTCCTGTCGTCATTGACTACACCATCGGATTCGCCTTCTCGTGTTCCAACTGTTGCGCACCTTCTCGTCACTAGAGGATCACCGTGGCACCGTCTCATTGTCAAAGCCCTCGTTGCCATTCTGCTTCTCTATCGCCGCCGCGTTCAAGTTGCCATCGATGATCACTAGGTCTTGCGCATGACCCAGTCGCATCGCCTTGTCTCTGCGATTCGTTTGCGCACACCCAAAACCCCGCTGGAGCCCTTCGCCGACGTTTAGCCATCAACCCTAATCACCGCCTTCGCCCTCATCACCGTTGTAGCCTTTGCTGTCCTACATCGCCACATCAAAGCCGTTGGATGAGTTCGCCGGAGTGTCAGCATGTCGGTGATGATCACCTTTCACCGCCGGTTATCGCCGTTCGTCGTTGCCATCGTCGAGTCGTAGCAGCCATCTATCCTTGTCGATGTGGCCGACTACGTGCCATCCCCGTCACTACCACGTGTGTAAACCAGTTGCGTCAGCGCCGCCCATACTCAAACCCGCACCCAAAACCTAGATAGATCTAGTTCACTGTGAGCCTAGCCTATGCCATGTGGACCCCACATGTCAGATCTACAGTGCCGTAGACCCGTGAGCCAACTACGTGGACCTGGTCCATTGACCAGAGGTCCTACCTGTCAGCCACTGTTTGGGATTTTCTGGATTTTCTTTAATTCTAAAATCTGTTGCTGACGTCAGGATGACAAAATAATTCGGAATTTCCAGCAGAAACATAATTCGGGAAATTCGAAACAGTAATTCCTTTATCTTTTTCTCAGGGTTAGATCTTCCAAAAGTCCGTTCTTCCTCACACGAACTCCGATTGGATCCATTCAAATTTCTAAATTTATCTAAATTCAAGATCTACCTTTTTGAGATATTTACTTAATTTTTAGAGTTTTTTATTGCTCTATTTTGTATTTATTTGTTTATTTGCTTCGTTTGCGAGTAGACATTGATACTTCGGGAGCTTTTGAGGAATGATGAGTTGATCAAGCTCAAGACCAGTAGCAAGATTTGTTGCAAGGAAAATTGTACCTTCGACTATGTTGAACCTAGTTTTCCAAAATTACCTTGATTCAAATTATTGCATTATTACTTTAAGTGTTTATTTCAATGTTTTGGGATTAGCTACACACCATTTGATTATATATACTTTGTCTATTGTAATATCATGATATTTAGTCACCCTAGCTTGGTTAATTATTAGTTGGTAATATCATTGCAGCAACATGGGTTGGTTAGATGCAAATAACCTGCTTAGCCATGCAACGAGTCATTTATATCATTTGAGCTGCAAATATGAACTTGACTAAGTAATTATGGAATATGTATAAAACTGTGTGCAGTATGTTATTAGTCGTTGATGGCATGTATTGCACTTAACCAACAGGGTGGCAAAAGATTTAGACTGAGGTGAGTGGATGGAATTGTATGATATGGTGGAACTGTGTGATGGGAAAATAAAAAAATCTTGGTAATGTAGTTAGAAATTGGTAGTCACGCCTTGGTCAATTAAGGATTTAACTTTGTGCGCCATTGAACTGAGCTACAACTGTACAACCACATACCTGATGGGGTGGACCTAACTTAGTAAGCTATGGAATCTTGACATTGACTACTTAGGCATGTAGGATAGACTGTGTGCCAAGGTGGAGATGTGTACCTGTCGGGACCCCAGATCACTGAATCCGAGCCCTCTGTGTATTCTGAACTAGTCCCATGATCAGAAGCTAGTTCACATAGTTGCACCATCGATGAAATCATATCCATACAACAAAATATCAAAGAAGCAGACAAATTAATATTACTTAGTAGCAATAGAGCTTATGGTCAAGGTTTACACAGTTGCCACACATGGCTTAAAGACAAAAGAGTAAACTTGCAATAGAAGTACAGTAACCTCGTGGTAGCCATCCGACATAGCCACAGACAATCAAGTGGAGAACGTGGCCTAGTTCACATGGTCTTCAAGGTATTCCTCATCATAGAACTTTGTGTTCCCTAGCTCTTCCTTGGAGACTGATCAACAATGGTGTAAAGCCGTGAGTACATAAAGTACTCAGCAAGTCGTAGGGAAATATATGCAAATAGTATTCATACAAGGCTTGATCAAGGATAGCTTTATGGCTATTTTGCAGAAAGCAGTATTGATAGTAAATACAATAAATAGATTGGAGAGCACAGTTTAAAAGATTAAATACATAAGTAAACAAGTTCTTTGAAACAACTAGTGAACAACCTCGTTCACTTCCCAACCGTCAACCAGATCTGACTACTCGAATACCAACCAAACCATTTCAATATTTTTGAGAAAATCTACCCCTCATGTGAAATCACCAGGCATTATCCATAACCAAGGATATGGCAATTCGAATAGTTTATAACACTCTACAGAGGTTGTACAGCTTGACCCACAAGAGATAATCAGTTTGTAATGTCCGTCTAACACACTTCCGAAGGTGTACGACTAAATGATTATCACAAGACTTTTACAAAGCTCTTGTCGGTGTTTTAGAACCAAACTTACGTAAATGTTGTTTTATTCGAGGGGTCTCTAACAACCCTACTCCTGTGTGTATGTATTGAGTATGCTGAATTACAAGATCAAGAGAAAGACTCGAGTGAGGCGTCTTGTGCTCCTCATTCCTCTCTCCCTCTCCTTCTGATGATTCTGCCTTTTATACAGTACTCAGAGCGTGTTGCTGTTCCTCCAGTCCAAAGGGCACCTTAATGCTTCAGATGATGGAGCCGTTTCTGGAGATTATGGTGGGAGTAGTAACATTTCCACGTCGCGATGCAGTTATCACCATGACAGGGAGTTAAATCGTGCCATTATTCCAGGGAATAACAGCGTAGTTTACTGCCCATATCTTTAGATATGATGCGAAAGATTCCCTGGTCAACTAGGCCCGTAGTTTACTGCCCATATCTTTAGATATGATGTGGAAGATTCCCTGGTCGACTAGGCCCACATGTTTGTAAACCCCATCGACTAGAGACTGGTCGTAGAAGAGCTTACGACCAGGTGGTGGTCGTAGGAGAGCTTACGACCACAGACTGATCATAGAAGAACTTACGATCAGGGCATAGTCGTAGAAAGTCTTACGACTATGGGGTAGTCATAGAAGAACTTACGACTATGGGGTGGTCGTAGAGGAACTTACGACCTCCAGCTTCTCTCTTTTGAATATTAAGGGGTATACTCAAGGACTATATGATGTCATTATTATCTATAATATGAATTACAGATAAATAATTAAATGAGAATTAGTAGATCCTCGTCATCTAGCCCCCCAGCTTCAAGTGAAAATAACTTACTTGAAAAAGGAGCTGTAGATGATCTTACGACCAGTAGATGATCGTAGAATGGTGGTTGAAGGAAAAACTTTTCGACCGGTCTTTCATTTGGCCAGAAATTGACTTGGTCAAGAAGGCTGTAGAAAACCTTACGACTTACAAGGTGGTTGCAGGAGATCTTACGATCACCAAGTGGTTGCAGTACTGTAGTCGGAAGCAAAACCTTTCCGATTGCTGTTGCATTTGACTAGAAAAAGACTTGGTCAAGAAGGTAATTTCGCTTGAGGTGTAAAGACAGACTCGGTTTTCTCAAGCAGACAAATTTAAGAATCTGAATCGACTCTCACAGACCTATCTGTTGGAGCGGTTCCCGAAGTGATGGCAACTGTTGGGTCTCCACGTCTTTAACTCAGGCGTGTGGTTATAAATACTTACCGTGGGTGAGACTTAGGTTTTTTACCTTTCCCCAAATCGCTCCCACTGTTCATCAAGCTCTCGTGCTCTCCGCCACCGACCAAATCGAGCGTTCTCTTGGAATCTTTCCAAATCCAAATCTCCGACCCTTGATAAAGATGGCTGGAGCCAATTCTCAGTGGGCCGAATCGGAGATAGATGCGACCAAGATTAAGGCTTTGGTCGTCGCCGAGAAGATCCCGAAGAGCAAGTTCGTGAAGTGGATCGAGGCTGCTGGGCAGCATTGGCCGTCGGGGGAGATTGGGCAAATTCCCGTCTTCTAGGCGTTCTATGAGTGTGGCCTTCAATTGCCTACTCACCCTTTCCTCACTCTCGTACTCGAACACTTCGGTGTGGAGTTGGTGAACCTTGTTCCCAATTCTATCACAATGTTGGGTGTATTCGTTTACTTGTGCGAGGCCTACCTGGGGATTCCGGCCGACTTGGAGTTGTTCCAGTACTTCTATGGAATGACCAGGCTAGATGGAGTCGTCGGTAGTTGTAGTCTGAAGCTCCACAACGGGAAGTCGAAGGAGTACATTCAGATGTTCACCCAGCCATCGTGGCCAGGATGGAAGAATATGTGGTTCTACTGGGAGACGACCAGTGAGGACAACCTCTCCTTCGCCGGAAGTCCGGCTGAGAAGATTTCTTCCTAGGATTAGACTCCCAAGAATCTCGGCCGGATCGCCCCCTACATTCAAGCCATCAAAGACTTGAAGGAAGAGGGGCTTACAGGTTGGCACGTGGTGAAAGACTTCATCACGCACCGCATTAGCCCTCTGAAGAAGGGAGCTCATCCCATGTGGAGGTATTCAGGGCCACAAGACCCGACCAGAGACTATGGGGAGGGTAAGTAAACTTGCATTCTTAGTCTTCTTTCTGTTAATTTTGGACTTGGCTTATTGAAAGTTTACTTGCTCCCGCAGACCTCTCACAAGAGGAAATTGATGCTCGGGTCAAGCTCATTTGTGAGAAATCCCCGCCATCGAATGTGGTGGCTCCTCAAATCTTGGTGGTCCTGTCTGCAAAGGACAAGATGGAGCGCCTAAAGGTAATCAAGAATTGATTTCATCTTTAGGATCTTGTAGTCATAGAAAAACTTAGGACTATGTACTAGTCGTAGAAAAGCTTACGACCAGGGGGTTGTCATAGAAAAGCTTATGACAAGATGATGGTCGTGGAAAAACTTACGACTGCTTTGTAATATCTCTTTTTCTGATTTTTGTAGAAAGTAGGTATGGAGAACCATCGGGACGACGAAGAAGTCATACTGATGGTTGTTGGCGTGGCAGCAGAGCAATTTGATACTCCTTCGGCCAAAAAGTGTCGGCTCGTGCAAGTCGCCGACAAGGGAGGCGCAAGTGCGAGCTCTACTACTTCGACCGCGCCCTTTGCGAAATTTGCTGCAGACATGGTCGCCGTAGAAGAGGCAAGGGCGATGAAGCAAACATCAATGCTCTCAAACCCAAAGCCCCCAAGATCAAGGTACTCTTCTACTATGACAATAAGACTTCTGTAGTTTCTGCCTCCCGTGGCTTTGTTAAGCGACTAGAAAAGGAGAACTGGAAGAGTTTTATGTCTTTTGTGAAGGAAACTGCTGCACCAGCAGTGCCTGTGGTCGAGGGCAGTGCTGCCCTTGAGGTGGTTGAGACAGGTTTCGACCATCCAGAGAGCCAGGAGGCTCAAGGAGCGGTGGTGCTTGTTCAAGACCCACGACCAGACATGGTCGTGGCTACTCCCATTCCTCAACTCGAGTCTCGACCAGACGTGGTTGATAAGAAGTTGAAGAAATCTTCCTTAGGGAAGGTTTCTTCCAAATTCAAGATCAGATCTGGCACACGAAGGTATGTAGAAAGACATAAGTGTAAGAACAGCATTTACCTTTTGCTTTTTAACATCTAATGTGTTTCCCTTTTTATGATCTTAGCCCGACTCCTCTAACCATCAAGGACATTCCTGTCGAGGAACCCACTGCTGTTTCTCTGACAGCCGGAGAAATGACAGTGGCGGTGGTCGAAGGGTCGTCCACCGTCCGAGTGGTGAAAGGTGCCATTTTTTTCTGAAGCGGCTGAGGTGGTCGTAGAGGCCGAGGTGAAAACGACGTATGATGCTGCGGAGGCATCAGGCCAAGGCAATGGATCATTAGGCCATCGCGCCGGGAAGGAAGTCGTCGTAGATGTTACTCCAGGTCCCCAAGGAGGAGCTGGCGTTACCGAATCAGAAGATGAAGAATATGCCAACTTCTCTTCTGAGTTCTTTGGCCCATCTTCCGTCGTAGGATCTTCTGCCTTCAGATCTCGTGCCCGGGTTCCTCACCCTAATGGCATTCCCGACAGAGGGGATGTTTTCGACGACGAACGTCTCGAAAAGGTGTGGTGGGATCGAGTTCAAGAGATCGACAAGCTAAAGAACTCCACGAGGGTATTATCTTCATTTGCTCGAACAACAATGAATGTAAGTACCTACTGTTCGGTATTCACATATATGTCTTTTCTAGCTTCTTACTGTCTTTCTTTATGCAGAAAGCTTTGGAACAAATTTTCACTGTTGCTGAGTACAACAGACAACTTGTTCAACTGCGACAGGAGAAGGCGGTACTCTGCGAGCAGGCAGAGAGATGGTAAGTAACTGGTATTCATAGTCGTTTTATGTTTCAACCACTTACACAGTACTTATAAGGATTGTCGTAGAACATCTTACGACTAGGTACTGGTCGTAGGAAAACTTATGACCAGGGTATTGTCGAAGAAAAACTTACGACTAGGTACTGAGCGTAGGAGGACTTACGACCAGGGTATTATCGTAGAAAAACTTACGACTAGGTACTGATCGTAGGAGGACTTACGGCCAGGGTATTATCGTAGAAAAACTTACGACTAGGTTCTTGTCGTAGAAGAACTTACGACCACTTGTTTTATGCTAATGTCTACTCTTTTCCTCTGTAGGTTCAAGAGCAACGAGAAGACCTTAGCTAATTCGCTCGACTTTGAGAAAGCCGAGACGAAAAAGCTAAGCGAGAAGAATAAATACCTCCTGAATAAGCTTCAGGTGGCAAACTCTGTAATCCAAAGGTTGCAGGGACAAATAAGTAGTAAGTGCTGAGCTTCAAACCGCTTACGACCTTCTTTTCTTTTTCTAACTCTTATTCCTTTTCAGAAAAAGAGGTCGAAGTGGGGAAGCTCGAAACCGAGGTAAAAAAAAAGACCTTGGTTCTTCACGAGATTACCCGCATCGCCAAAGAAAAAGATCGAGAGGTCCAATCATGGGAGGAGCGCTACATAAAGAGCACTGCCTCTCACCACGATGAAGTCAAGAAGTTAGATTCCCGACTAGCAGGTAAGCAAGTCTTTACCTGTGATCGGTTTTGTTTTCCTTTCAAGGTCATTTTATCTGACTGGTTTTATTCTTTTCAGAGCAAGCAGTCGAAATAAAACGACTCTGTGAGGCTTCGACGCGTAATCAGGATGAGATGAAGTCGATGAAGGTCAACCTTCAAGATAACATTTCCCTCCTGAACAATGTACTCGGTGGGCTTCATGCTGAGGGGATCACTCCTCGTGAAGACACGATGATTGCTCACTCGAGTACCATTGGTGATCAAGTCGGAACTTTGCAAGAGTTGGTGACCACTCTGAAGACGAACCAAGCTGATTCGACAAAGCAGGCGGTCAAAGAGGGAATAAGTTTTGTTTTGGCAAAACTTAAAGCTCATGACCCTAGCCTTAATCTGCAACCCATCAAAGCCGACTTCGACTACTATGAAGTAGAAGCAGAGCGGTTGATGAAGGAAATGTGGTCGATTGGTGAGGAAATCACGGAGGAGATGCAAATAGGATCTCCCTCATCAGAGTAGTCTGTACTTGAATCCTGTAAAGACAAGTTTTTTGCTGTTGATATATATAATCATTTCTTCTTCTTGCAAATCATCTTGTCGAGTAGTTTGTAACTCATAAGATAATGAATGGAAAAAGAGATTAAGACTAAGAATTGAAATCATATTAATAACTTTATCCTAGCCCCCGATTATTTGCTTGGTTTATTTAGATAAACCAAG
The DNA here is from genome assembly GCA_036346405.1 of Phyllostachys edulis. NCBI lineage: Eukaryota > Viridiplantae > Streptophyta > Magnoliopsida > Poales > Poaceae > Phyllostachys > Phyllostachys edulis. The sequence continues at coordinate 23,328,208 of CM070556.1, read as the reverse complement.
TAAATAGTGTGAAATGGGCTTTCTTAAAAAGAGAGGTTTATCAAACTTGTAGTTTTTTTATCTTGATTGTCTCACATTGGTCGAAAGTGTAGGAACGAGTCGACACTAGAAAATTCCTTTTAGTAGGCAGGACCACGTGCAGAAAGGAAAAGCTTCGACTAGGTGATGTTACCTTTTCCAACAAGTTTAATCAAATCAAGAACGGTCAACTTGAGTTAGACAAACGTCTGGAGTACCTTAAAAATTCGTTCAACTTATTCCAGTGCACTCGGTAGGTTCGCTCTAGTAGCAAGAGTTAGAAACAAGACGACGTTAGGAAGTTCCTTCTAGTGGGCAGGACCACGTGCAGAGACGAAAGACTTCGACTAGGTGTTGTCTCTTCCTCCGACCAGTTGAAACAAAACGAGTTTACCAAAAGTAATCGAGCAAATTGGAAAAGTGTACTCTGCTTAGTTTATTTATCAAAAATGAATGAAGAAATAATTTGAGATACTAAGAGTTGGCTTGAAAATATTTCGACCATGTGTATTGAACCCAAGTCCTTTGTATTGGCAGCAAAAGGGAGGAACGAGTCGACACTAGAAAGTTCCTTCTAGTGGGCATAATCACGTGCAGAAAGGAAAGACTTCGACTAGGTGATGTCACATCCTTTCGACCAGTGTAAAGAAAGTTTGGGTACTAGTCGTAGAAGAACTTACAACCAGGTAATGATCGAAAAATTATCAATGCGCTACTCAAAGTAAGACAATAAAGATAGAAAGAACCTGATACTTTATTGTAGGGTTGATCAGTTTACACATAAAATTTGCGTAACTAGTCGATGTTCCAGGAATTGAAGAGAATTCTGCCATCTTCCATTGCTAATCGTACCGAACCTAGTAACATAACTTCAACCACTATGTAAGAACCTTTCCACTTGGGGGAAAGCTTGTTCCGATTAGACTGGGATTGAATTTTCCTCAATACCAAGTCACCTACAGCAAGACTGCGAGGTTGGACCTTACGATCGTAGTATTTGCATAGGGCTTGCTGGTAGACTGCTGAACAGATTAAGGCTTGATTTCTTTTCTCTTCGAGTAGGTTAATGTCATCCACTCGAATCTGTTCTTAGATTGACTCGTTGAAAGTTTCGACTCTTGTTGACCTGATCTTTAGTTCTGGTGGAAGCATGGCTTCGACACCGAAAACTTGAAAAAAAAAGGTGTTTCACTTGTAGCCCGACTAGCAGTCGTATGAGCTGCCCATAGTACTGAGGGTAATTCTTGTACCCAAGCCCCTCGAGCGCTTCACAAGCTGGTCGAAGACTCGAGTTTTAATTCTCTACATTATTTGGCCATTCGCTCTTTCGACTGCCCCATTGGTTTGGTGAAGAATCTAGACCCGTTATTATGTGTTAATGGAGTTTTGGTTATTAATGACAAATCTATTTTTGAGACTAACACTCTTATTGATATATCTATTGTTTAGTCTCAGCTTGGATATAAAAGGAAAAATCCAAACAGGTATGCATTCATTTTGATAAATCTAATTGTGAGACTAACATGTTTATTGATATACTTATTGCTTAGTCTCAAACTGGTTATAAAGGTGAAAATCAAAGAGGTATGTATTCTACATTATATTTCTATATATTGTTGCATTCATCGGATCCAAAATATAGGATGAATTCCACCAAAAGTCTAAATTGAATATGTGCATATGTTCTTATTACACGTTTGTATATGCACACATTTAGGGGGAGTTCACACTATGTTTTGTGGTTTCATTAGTATTGATCCATATTCCCGTTTCCACATATATTAAGGATCTTTACTTTGAAACATATCCTTGAGTATATATAACTTGTGTAGTTAATATATTCATATAAATATATGAGACTTGTGTAGCTCATACATGCTCATATATCCTTTGAGTATATACAACTTGTGTAGTTCATATATACTCATACCAATCTACATTCAATTATTTGTAATTGAAGTGGTTGTCATCAATTACCAAAGAGGAAAGATTGTGGTATCTTGTCCCACCATTATGAGTTAATGGTATGTTGTGGTAATTAATGACAATCACATTGTGGAACTAACATTTTCCATGAGTTGGATGAATAGGTTGTGTTCCATGAGGATGGAGACTTTGGATGACATCATGAGTTGATTGTCATCAAGTCAAGACTCGGGATGAAGGAAATTATCATGTGTTGATGATGTTCAAGTCAGGATACCGAAGTGAAGAAAAACATCATGTGTTGATGATATTGAAGAGCTTGGAGTAAAGGATGCATCATGTGTTGATGTGTATCAAGTTCAAGAAGAGGAGATGATCATGAGTTGATCATCAAGTCAAAAGAAGACCCATCATGTGTTGATGGAAGTCAAGTGAAGGATGCATCATGAGTTGATGCATATCAAGTCAATGACCTAGACTTGAAGCGAAGATTTGCGTCATCAAGCTTCAAGTGGTTGCACAAGGCAAAGGTATAACTAGCTAGGGCTAAGAATGTGTTCCTAGTCTTTTACCGGTCTCGGTGTTTGGTTGGGAGACCGGGTTGCTAGTATAGGTTGCCGTACTATTAAGAGGGGTCCTGTCTAGTAGCTTGAGTCTCATCATGTGTTGATAGCTCAATCTCACTTGCTCTAGCTCTCCGAGGCATGATGCTATTATTTACAAATGTGTTTTGCAAATGGTCGAGGCTCATGCATTTAATCCTTGTAGCATGTGACTATACTTTGCAAATGTGTTTTGCAAATGGTTGAAGTCCATGTACCTACTCCTTGTGGCATGATCTAAGTTTGTAAATTGTTGGGATTCATGTATTTTTCCTTGGCATGGTCTAAGATTGCTTATTGCTAATACTTTGGACTTAGACCATGGTAGTGGCTCTTTGGAGTTGTGCTTTTTGATTTGATAAAATATGTTTGAGATCAAATCAAATAGGTGGGTTGTGTAGCCCTCTGAATAAGCTTTCCATAGAGTCCAAGATCACTCAATTCCGACATCGGAGTCAAAAGTTATGACCGTTTTTTCGAGTGTCGCCTGTGCTGAAATCCAAGGCCAGACTGACCGCCCACATGCCTGAGGTTTGACCGCCCACATGCCTGCGGACTGACCGCCCTTATAAGGCAGGTCAACATTTTCCAGAGGGCATGTTTTTCGATTTTCTTGCACCCGGAAGGCCCGAACTGACCGGGGGTCTGGTCAGACCAGACCCTATGAGGGCAGACTGACCGGGAATTGCATGTAACGACTATTTTTATAGCCGTTAATCAGAGGCCGGACCGACCGCCCTATGCTCATGGCCCCGACAGGTTTCCCGATTTTCAGTAGATTCTCCTCCAACGGCTAGTTTTTGTGTGTGGGCTATAAATACTCACCTTGGCCGGTTGGAGGGCAATCTTTGGCATCCTATTTCACTCACTTGAGCTAGTGTGAGCTTCTCCTCTCCATTGTGCATGTGTTGCACCTTGTGAGCAAGGAGAGAGGTCTCTAGTTGCATGTGTTGCATCTAGAGGTGGATTTCGTATCCACTTGAGCTTGTGCATTCGTTGCACGTGGTGAGAGTCAAGCAAGGGGCTTGGCTTATTACTTTTGGTGTTTGCCGACACCTAGACGGCGTGGAGGCGTCGTGGACCGGTGATCTTCTCAAGAAGCTTGTGAGAAGGCCGGCGTGTTGTGAAGGTTGAGCTCACCTACGGGAGCGGGAAAGAGCTACCACTAGTGGAATCGAGGTGTTTGGCTTAATTCGTGGAGCCGGTCCAATTAGTTTGGGCTTACCTCAACGTGGATTAGGGGAGACCGGCAAGTCTCCGAACACCACGGTAAAACGTCATTGTGTCATTGTGGTTTGCTCTCAGTGATTTAGTTTGTACAATTTACATTCCTATAATTAAATTGCTTACATGTCTTTGTATGATTGATATCATTATCAATAGACTTATATTGTTGGTGCACTTAGTAAAGACTAGTTGATTTAGACTTTAATTGTGCAAAACGAATTGATTTATAATTCCACATTAAAACTCGGTTTTAGCCAAAAGATTTTAAAACCGCCTATTCACCCCCTCTAGTCGGCCTCCTTGATCTTACATTTGGGGATGGGCAACAGAGACGTAATATAACTTGGTACCCAACTCGTTGCAAAATTCTTGAAATTTTGCGCTCGAAAATTGCTTACCATTATCTGTGATTATTCGACTTGGGACCCCAAACCGAGTGATCACACTTCTCATCATGAACCATTTTGCCACTTTCATTGTTATCCTAGTCACAGGTTCGGCTTCGATCTACTTAGTTTTGAATTTTTTTAGCTAAGAGATTTTTGTTCACAAGCAGCCCCCGGAGGAGTATATTAGTACTGGAGCTACATTTGTATTACACTCTATCAAGTATCAAAACATTTGGGCCTAGTTTGGAAAATATAAACCCTAATTACCAGAAACACGGTTTGTCCGAGTCACGGTACGGGATTCGGGTTCGTAGTTCACCACTTTTTCTTCCAATTTCCACTACGAACACGAGCCCCGTACCCTAAACCGGTTTGTGATTCATGGGGTTTTATAGCGAATCCGATAACTGGGGTTTTATAGTGAACCCGGTAACTACGATATAACCTGTACAGTTTGCAATAAATATGTGAAGATCGTATCTTCCAGATAGGGCCGTAAGGTATAAATGTCGAGCTTGCGATGGTAAGAAGACTTGAATCTTTTTTAGATTTGGCCCTCTAGCGCCATGCAAATGCAAAAATAACCCTCTTGCCACCGTTTTTGCAAAACTAGCCCCCAAACGAGCGCGGAATCATCGTGGAATCGACCGTATTCTTCGCGCTCGGTGATCATGAAGGTAGTCGGCCCAGCGACATTTTCTCTAAGCGTGGCATTGAGCGGCAGCGGAAGGGCGTGTCGGCCGCTTCCGCGCCCAAAGGATCATGGAAGTGGCCCTTCCGCACTCCTCCACCGCGGAAGGTGGCCCTTCCGCGCTCCGCCACACGCCACTGGCTTTGGTCCCACACGGCACACTTGCCGCGCTCGGCGACCGCGAAATGGCACTCGGCGACCGCGGAACGGTGATTCCGCACTCGTTTGGGGGTCAGTTTCGCAAAAACGGTGATAAGAGGGCTATTTTTGCATTTGCATGGTGCTAGGGGTCCAAATCAAAAAAAAAATCAGAAGACTTTGGCTTATATATCGGATAAAACCAGAAAGATCAATTCGTATTTTGTTAGGATTTCATTAGAAAATTCATCCTCCTTACAAAACATAAAATAAAAATATTTTTTGAATGAAAAAACCCGGTAAGAGAGATGCCCGTTTTATATTAATAGAGAAGAAGCGGAAAGAAACCGCACAGAGCCAGAGTTAAGGAGAAAAAAACAAGACCTTAATTACAAAGAACAAAAAAACTCCAAAGATTTAGCCCCTGCCAAGAACCAGGCTCGGCCCTCCTCCTTGATCTTAGCCAGGAGATCAAGGGGGGCTAAGGCGGAGTTGTTAAAGATTCGCACGTTACGCTCCTTCCAAAGCTCCCAAGTGATTAAAATGACGGTCGTCGAACCGGTCTTCCTGGGGGAACCTGTCGCCGCTGCCACGTTGGACCACCAATCGAGGATGTTCGTGCAAGAGGGCCAGGAGCAGGGTTGAAGGCTCTGAATTCCTGACCAGTCCGCCATGAGCTTCCAAATACGGCCCGAGAATCGGCATTGTGCGAAGAGGTGCAAGGCAGATTCAGGGGTGTGTCTGCAGAGGGGACAAAACCGCTGGTTTGGCCATCCCCTTGCAGCCAGCCTGTCTGAGGTCCAGAGTTTGTTTTGAATGGCTAGCCAAGCAAAGAGTTTTCCTTTTGGTGGGGCTTGAGATCGCCAAATTAAAGGTTTGAAGTTGGTCGCCGTGGAGCCCAAAAAATGAAGCGCATAGGCTGACCTGGAAGAGTAGGATCCATTGGGGGTTTGTTTCTAGGAGATTGCATCAGGGGTTCCCAGAGTCAGGTGAAATTGGTTGATTTTTGTCCACAGGCGAACGAATTGATCGATGTGAAGGACTGAGAAACCCGAACTGAGGTTGATGTCCTGCACCCATCGTCCGTTCTGCAAGGCGGAGAACACGGTCTGATTTTTGTGGGAAGAAGAGGCGAAGATCAAGGGGGCTAAGTCTTTGGGAGCCTCTCCAAATAACCACGCCAAAGCGAATTTGGCGCTTTTCCGCCTCCAGGGATATCCCAGTTCGCCAGCAAAAGGTTTCGATCCGAGTCGTTGCAGGGGAGCTCCATACCCACCCAAGGTTTGGAAGGGTACTGCCATTCTTGCCACAACCAGCGCAGTCGAATTGCCGAGGAGAAATGTGGTAGGCAGAGGATGCCTAAGCCACCCAGTGGGTTGACAAAGAACTCGCCCAGATTGATCTTGCACTTTGCACCTGAAAGGTTGTCGTGACCAGACCAGAGAAAACGTCTCCTCAGTTTATCTATGGAATGGAGAATCGCTTTGGGGATTTTGAAAACTATGAGGAAGAAGATTGGGATCGAGGTGAGGACCGATTTAACCAAGGTGGCCCTCCCTGCTGGAGTTAGGAGGCGTCCCTGCCAACCAGCGAGCCTACCAGCCACCTTGTCAAGAAGCGGTTGAAAATCCACTCTACGAAGCCTTCTGTAGGTGAGCGGGAGTCCCAGGTACTTAATCGGGAAGGTAGAACGGATAGCCTAGCAGTCAAGGAGGACCGAGTTGAGGTCTAAGTGGTCACGGTGATGGGGAGCACCGTGCTTTTTCTCGAAGTTGGTTTGCGCACGCTGGCCTTTCCAAAGTTGAGTATTATCTGCGTGGTAATGGACACTTCACTTGGGTTAGGATTGATAAAATTGCGCGATCGTCTGCAGAAATTGAAGTCCCGATTGTGGCAAGACTGTCGTAGAGGGGCCAGAAGCCCAAATCAGAGCCTTCTCAAGGAGACTTTGTATAGGGTCGATGGCGGGATAAAAAGAAAGGGTGAGAGGGTCTCCTTGTCTCAATCCTCGCCCATGGATAATAGCATTGCCAGGGATGCCATTGATAAGAACTTTCGATGAGGCGAACTGTAAGAGGGCTGCCACCCAGTTTGTCCATCTAAGGGGAAAGCCTCTCTTGTGCAGCAGATCCAGAAGGTAGTCCCAGCGAACAGAGTCAAAAGCTTTTGCTATGTCTAATTTGAGAAAAAGCGAGGGGGTTTTTGGAGCGGTGGAGTATTGTGATCAAATTGCGGACGTAAAGGAAATTGTCATGAATGCTCCGTGTCTTGATGAAGGCACTCTGGGCGCGTGAGACCAAGCTATTAAGGAAGGGCGCCAGCCGCTGTGCTAGCGTTTTAGCGATCCACTTGCCAATTCCGTGAATGAGACTGATAGGTCTGTAGTCATGAACTTTGTCGGCTCCCTCCTTTTTTGGAATCAGTACGATGTTAGCTGTATTGAGGAGGTGAAGGTGCGACGTGCGGAGGGAGTGGAAACTAAAGAAAACTGCCATAATATCTTCTTTAATGATTGACCAGCCGGATTTGTAGAAGTTTGTTGAGAACCCTTCCGGTCCCGGAGCTTTATCTCCGGCAGATGGTCGAGAGCGAGGCGCACTTCGGATTCCGTGAAGGCTTCTGCGGGATGTGCGATCCAGGGCGAGGGTGAAGGACTCCCGATTAAGGTCCACCACGTGGAGCGGGCCGGCCGCTTCTTGAAGTCTTTGGAGGATGAGGGCTTTTTCTCCGAAAGCGAGATCCCCGGTAGTGGCCATTATGGAGTTTAAGGATGTAGTTCTTCCTTTTGCGGCCGTTGGCTTTAATGTGGAAGTATTTAGTGTTAGCGCCACTTACTCGAGGTTGGTGAGCACGAGCACCGGGCGTTTCTGGTTCGCTCAATCACCGCAAGTCCTGTGACTCTCTTCTTAAGGCCGGTTTCGAGAATCGGGCCAGGAGGAGACAGTCCTGCACTCTTGGGCCACGTCGAGCCGGAGGATGAGTTCTAAGGCCATATAGAGAAAAAGCTTTGGCCGAGGAAAAAGGGACGAGCTCCACGATTGAAGGGCGACGGCCGTAGAAGCTAGCTTGTGGTGCAGTCTATGCATGGGTTCGGTGTGCATGCAGGTGCTAGCTGCGTTTTTGACAAATCTCAAGGTAGCTAAGATCTTGATCCAAAAGTTTTCGAAGCGGAAAGTTTTGGGGTGAGCGGGTCTGGAGAGGTTTGAAAGGAGAAGGGGGCAGTGATCGGAGACCGAAGAAGACAGAGCCTGTAGAGAGTGGTTGTCGAAGAGGGTGTCCCAGCCTGCATTTGAGAAGACTCTGTCCAGCCTGACCAGGGTGGGTTTGTGACGTTCACTGCTCCAAGTGAATTTTCTGTTTTGAAGGTGGATTTCTTTTAGCTCGCAGGCGTTGAGAGTGTTGCGGAAAAGCGCCATACGACGGGGGTTGATGTTGGAGTTGTTTTTGTCTTGCGCACGGTAGATGAGGTTGAAATCTCCTAAGACTAGCCAATTGGTGCCGAAGGCTGGCTTTAAGGAGGTGATTTCTTGTAGGAAAAGCACCTTGCTGTTGTTTTGGGACGGGCCGTAAACTATTGTGAGGCGGAAGGAAGAGAGGCCCTCTTTAAGTAGAACTATCGCCGTCAAGCTGAAGGCCGAGTTGAGCACCTCGGCTACCTCGACGTACTCGCTGTTCCAGAGCAGGAGAATGCCTCCCCTTGTGCCCTCCGCAGGGTTAAAGGCGAAGTTCCGCAGGTTGAATCCCCCTAGGGAGAAAGCAAGACTTTGGTCTACTGTTGCGAGTTTGGTTTCCTGCAGGTAGACAAGATGGCACGTGGTGGAGGAGAGGGTCTCCTGGACAACCAATTGCCTGGCCCGGTTGTTGAGGCCCCGAACGTTCCAACAAAGGATGTTAAGGTTTGGTGAAGACATTATAGGGGGCAGCGGACACTGGGGTGGCCTGGTCGATAACTTTGGCCTGTTCGAATCCCCTGGAGAGCAAAGGGAGGGTGCTGGCTGCTGGTGAGATGTGCTGAGCTTGCTGCAGTTGGTTTGGGCATTTCGTCCGCGGCGTCGGCGTCCAGTAGTGGAGAGCGGGGTTGTGGCGATCGGCGTCGGCCATAGTGCAGAGTGGACCCTGGCGGCTGGAAAGGAAACCAGCAAAGCAACGGGCAAGCCGAGGTGGAGAAAAGAGGTAAGTGTCGGAGGTAGCAAGCTCGGTCCACCGCCTCCCAATTCCCGCAATCCCTTGCCGCCGCAGGCCACCGGAGAGCACCCCGCGCAGAGGGGGCGAGGGGGAGGGGCACAGGGGGTGGACTTGAGACGAGCAGAAGAGCAGCTAGCCCCCTCCTGACTGTGAAGTCTTTACTTGCGAAACACGAGCACGAGCAAAAACTCCCTCAGATTGCCTCCTCTCGCAGCAGAAAAAACCGAGTGTCCTCACCGCCCCCTCAACTTGGTACATCCAAAGGATGAAACGTAAATGGCTTCCAAACAATCGATCCATCTCACAGAGACTAGCTGCTTTGACAACAAAAGCAATGCTCCTGATTGAAGCTTCAAAGCAGAAGGGAAAGCACGTTGCAGTGCTCCTGATTGAAGCTTCATGGCAGGAGGGAAAGCACGTTGGTTTCCAGCACAGGAGACGACAGCCATACCCTTCAAGAGTCAGGTGACAAAACGACAATCGTGGAGTACAAACCAGCAGCCGTGGGCTAGAGGCAAACCACTTGAACTGGGGCGGCGACAAAGTAGCAGGACAAGAAGAAAACAACAAGAACTGGAGACGCGACAAATAAACAAAAGGGGCAGGATCCGCAGGATCTTCAACAGACAATGGGAAAAACTACATGGTCCTGAATTGTCTTGTCTTCTAAGGAGGTCGTGACAACCTTCTAGGCCGCCGCCGCCTGGGCGCCCTGCACAGCTGAGGAAGGGGCTTGGATGGGCGGTTCCGAGAACTCTTGACTGTCCGGGAGGAGAAGGCCTCCCATCTCGACGAGGGTGGCGTCCGCTCGTTGAGTAAGCTGGCAGTCGACCTTGAAGAGCTGCTCCAGGGCTGAGATGGTGTCTTCCGGAAGGGGGGCTTCGAAGGTTGCGAGGTATTCTTTGAGAGTTGAATCCGTGAGCTGGCGATTCTTTGGCAGAGTGCTCAGCTTGTGGGCAAGAGCTTCTTGGGCGCGACGCATCATTGAGCCTGGCCTCCTCTTGGCCGCTAGGCATACACTCCGACGTAGGTTTACCCCTGCAGTTGAGTGCTTGAAAAGAGGGGAGACCGGATTAGCGAGGATGGAGGAAGGTGGGCTGGAGAACAGGGCAGCCTTAAGATCTGCCCACTGTTCCGTTCCCTGTGCTTCGGCCTGAGCGGTAGGGTTTGGAAGGTGCAGTGGCCTGAGGGTAGCCCTCTCCCGAGCAGGATGAACTGGGAGGAGCGGCGGGCTCTCCAGGAGGTTTTCCAGGAGAAAACCAGGCTGAGAGATCTCCTGGGGGGTCGCGTCGTGGCTCGGCAAGCGCAGAGGTGGTCGCAGACGGCCAGGATGACTCACAGCAGCCTTGCTCTGGGAGGCGCGATCGCCTGTGGGCGGCGGCGCAAAGTATTGTTGGTCGCAAGGGTGGCGATCACTTCAATGATGGCGGACAACAGTGTGTCATGAGGGTAGAGGCGTCGACCCGGAGTGGAGCTGTAGGGGTTCAGAGGGAGGAACCAGGTTGTTCAAAAGGGGGGGGGGGAGATTGGGCAGAACCTGAAGGATTGTGGTCGACTGCAGTGCCGAGGCCCCACACAGGGGGACCTTTGGGGCGAGAACGAGGATGAACTGTGGGGCGGTGTCTGGCACTGGGTGCAGTGGGGCACAACCGCTGGCCAGCCTCAGAGACCGGCAAGAAGAGTACGGAAGGCCTTGGGAGCCCCCCTGGGACCGTCTCGGCCTTGTCGCAGGTGTTTGAACCCTTGCTGGCACTGGAGGAGTGGGGGTCCAGGTCAAGAGGACCCCTCTGAAGGACTGTGGCCGGCTCCTGAACACTCCACGGCTTCTTCAGTGGCTCAGCTTGGGGCGACCTAAACTGCACCCCCTCCAAGCTGTTGACGGTGGAGAGGGAAGGGGCCTCAGCCAGAGAAAGTCTCTTACCAAAGAAGCTTGTTGATGACGTCCTGTCCCGAGTGAGCAAAGGATGCCGGTGGTGCAGCAAGGTGGCCCGCCGCCTGGAGAAAGGACGCCCAGCTTGGCTTGGCCTGCAATGTTGACGAGCTGCTTGGGGCAAGGCCAAGCTGAATGGCAGCCGCCGATGCCGCCTTGACGTACTCCTCAGCTTTGCGCAGCCAATCTCCACGCAGATCCTCCTGGGCAGGGGGTGAAGGTTGGGTGTTGTCGAAATGCTCCTGCAATGCATCACGCAAGGACTTGGCGTAGGACGCAAAGAGATCTTGCAGCCTCCTATCCACTGAGACCTGATCCTGCTCCAGTGGGGAGGGGGAAGACCAGGAGGAGGCTGGGCGGGGTCCCCTGCTGCCACAGCCCTGCGGCGACCACCTTTGTTGCTGCCATGGTGATGCCCCCTGGGGGATCTATCGCGGTCCCGACCATCAGCCGGGCGGGTTTTGGGCATGGGGGCAAGGAGCCTGAGACTCCGGTGAATGTGGCGACCCGTGCCGTCGTCACTGTCGTCGTGGTCATTGCGCCTCCAGTGTGCGGAGGAGGGATGATCATCGCGGGCAGAGCGTCGGGGGGGGGGGATGGCGCTGGTCCCGGGGGTTGCGACGATCAGCCATGATGTCCTCGACTGGGCTCGCCCCCACCTCCTTACCCTGCCGCTGCAAGTGCTAGGGGCGTGGCTTGGCCCCCCCCTTGGATTTTGGGGTTCCATCCACAGCCCCCAGGTTCCAGGGGAGGTGAGTAGTGATGGGCTCATACGGGGCAACTTCGGCAGCTGAGAGGAAATCGTCGAGGGGGGCCGCCGTGTGATCCTCGACGTAGTCGAGATGCAGGATCACCCGGTGCGTGAGTCCCCGTCTCCATTTGTCCGGTAGGCGGGAGTTCCCCTCAGGCCTGCATGGGTTCTCCCCTCCATGCATGAAAGTGATCCAAGCCACCTTAGGAATGGAGCTCGGGTTGGCTGTCCACGCCCAAAGATTGAACGTCCTCGTGTCTTCCCAACTCGCCGAGACGCTTCAACAAATTTTGCGTGAGCATTTTACGCCCACAAGGCGCTCGGCAATTCCGCGCCTGCGAACACCGGAGCCCCTCCAGCAAAGTCGGACCGGAAGAACATAGCAGCTCAAAGGCATGGCCGATGACTTTCCAAGGCCGGACATGGATCTCCAAGTCTTCGTGGTGGAACTTTTTAGCTTCCCGCACTCTGTCCCTAGAGTACTTGGTGTTGAACCTGAGAAGAAAGGTCTCCGGATGGTGGAGGGAGACCAAGACTTCTTCCCTGCGGAGGCCGAAGCGACGATTTAATCGCTTCCGCCACCTTGACTGTCGTCGTTGTTGGCGTCGCCTTGGAGCACCCAAGCGACGAGGGCGGTGTCTTCCCAGTCTTGGCGGGCATGGTCGAGCTGAGTGGAGGCGTTGACGACGCAGTAGTCTTCGTCTGGCCTGGTGTCGGGAGCGCCCAAGAATGCCATGACCGAGGCACTCTTGGAAGAGGGAGCCGAACGGAAGGTAGCCAGGCGCGGAGGGGCCTGGGGCGAGACTTGGCGCCATGAGTGGGATGGTGGAGCTGGGCCTGCGTCAAGACTCTCTACTGTGTGACCAGATGGAAGCAGAGGATGCAGCGAAGAGGGTCTCGGCAGTTAGCAACTTGATGGTCTCTAGAGAGGCAGCGAAAGCATCTGCCTGCGGTTTTAAGGAGGAAAGGAGCCGAGGGGGAGCTGAAGGGCTTGCGTCTGTCAGCGCGCCACCACCGAGGCCGCCGAATCACTGCCACCCTCTGTCTGCGCCGGCCGAAAGCGGACTTGGGAGGCGAGACAACCATCATTGTTTAGAGGATTTGTTGTCTCGAGGTTGCTTTAAGAGATGGGGCGCCGAGCTAGAGCCGTAGCTCTATGCCTCTCTTGAATGACAGAAGGGCTTTCTTGAATCTTGTGCAAGGCGGTGGGTGGAGCGGGAGCAAGACGCAATGAATGAGGGATGGGAGGGGGAAAAGGGTCTGTTGGGTGATCTGGGCGAGGAGGTGGGGGCCATCCACTGGAGGGGCTGCGGTTATGCAGGAGACCACCGGCGGTGGGGAGGCCAAGCCAGATCTCGATCCGCCTCGGAGAGGTTTTAAAAGGGAAGGAGGGGCATGGGAGGGCAAGTGAGGTGGAGGCGGGGGCAAGCAGTGAGGCGGCGGGACGAAGGATGCTGCGTGGCAAAGGCAGTGGGCGCGGAAAGGAAAGGAGGCGGCGGCAGTGAGGCGGGAGTGGGGGAGGGCGCCATGCAGATGGGGAGGAGGGCCCTTTGAGGGAGGGAGACCAGCCGCCGGGTGCGGAGTGGCTCCGGCGCGGCGGGCGGAGGAGGCCCAGATCGCCTAAGGCACCGCCATAGGAGTCGCCTCACTAGGTGTATCTTGGATTTTGGGATCGTGTTCGGTCCAGCACAGCACATTAGGAGCTCTATTGAAAAAAAAAATCTTTCATTTCTAGCCCTTGCTCTTTTCCTCGTAAGAAGTACAGGAAAATGCCCTTTACATTTGAATTTTATTTTCAAAATCCCTTTTCTCATATTTCCCCCCGTAAATACTCCCCTTACAAACGGGCCTACGGCAAGTCCTAAAACTCAACTCAGCCTTCAGCTTCGACGATAAGACGCGAAGAGGCTCTCGACAAGAAATGCTGCCATGGGCGGCCACGGCCTCCTCTCCCACCGCAACCGCCTCCTTAGCCCCTCTTCTCCATGCCTCCCCGCCTGCCGCCTCTCTCCGCTCTGCACCGCCACTCCGCCACCCGTCTCCGCCGCTCTCAATTGGCCTCCGGGCCCCGCCACGCGCCCTCTCTTCCGTCGACGGCGACGTCTTCTGGGAGGAGCCGGACGACGGCTCCGGCAGCGACTACGAGGACGAGGGTGAGGAAGCAACCGAGCTAAGAAGCTCCCCTTTTCCTCCCCCCTCACCGTTCTCTAGGCTCGCGGCGGCACGGCAGCAAGAACAACTAGAACAGGAGCTTCGGAGAGGTATCGATTGATTTGCCAAGGCAAATTTACTCCTTTACCGTTTCTTGATCTACTTCCATTCTTCTGTTCTTTCGTTTTGCACTTGAGATTCTCTTGTCGCAATACACATAGATTAGTATGTTGGGCTGTGTGCACCTGCAGAGTTCGGGAGAGTTTTTTTCTTCCATTATCCAAAAAAACGTAGATTAGTATGTGCAGCTGCTTTTTTTTTTTGTTGAGAAATTGTTGCGCTGTTTATGCTTCTCATTTCAGTATTTCGCTGTACTGACATAATTTTGTCATTTTTATTTATTTGCCTAGAAATCGAGCTCCTCTTAACGCCTGAAGAAAAGGCTATCTTGGATCAGAACGAAACCCCTGATGTCACCAAAATATCATCAGTTAAGTGTCTCACAGACAATCTTTTGGTGTATGATACATTTCTTACATTGTTACAGCATCGAAATGTGTCAAACTTAAATGAATGTGTGGACGGTGGACCGTTTCTTCTCGTAAATGTTGGATACTGATTCTAACTCCTGAAATTGCATTGATTGGTGCAGCCGAAATGGCACCCACTTCATAGTTACGCGTTGGCGCTGCAGATACCTCTCATGGACAAGCTTCTGGACAGTGGTGTTGATATCAATTTAGTTGACAAAGTAGGTTATGTGCTCATGATTTTCCATTTTCATGTATGTGCAAAAAAACCATCTAGGACGGCATAGTTAATTTTGGGAGTGTTGCTGATACAGGATGGCTTCACCCCTCTTCACAAGGCGGTGATCGGCAAAAAGGAGGCTGTCATTAGCCATCTCCTGAGAAAAGGGGCAAATCCTTATGTTAGAGACAGGGTAACTAACACTGTCTTTTTTTTCTGAATTATCTGTTCCATAGTTCCATATAATGGTAAAGTCCAGTTGAAATTTACAAAACTTTGTGAAGCGTCATTTGCAGTTGTCACACTGGTTTAGTTCCTCAGTAGCAACAGGGCAATTGTCATCTAATTCTGAGACTTTCCTTTATCCTCGCACTTGAATTAAGCCTGCCCGATTTGCAGGATGGAGCCACACCATTACATTATGCAGTTCAAGTTGGTGCCCTGCAAACTGTGAAGTTACTGATTAAGTACAGGGTTGATGTCAACGTTGCTGATAATGTAAGTTGAAAGGGCACACTTTTCTTGTCAGCTCAACCCTTCTCAGGATCAGTGTTTTCTCTTTTATAATATTTCCTTTCTTGCAGGATGGATGGGCGCCGCTACATTTAGCCATACAGAGTAGAAATAGAGATATAGCAAAGGTCTTGCTTGTCAATGGTGCAGATAAGACAAGAAGAACCAAGGTATGCCCCTATGGTTTAATGTTTTTTTACCAACAGTATAATTCCAAATAAAATCTACCTATGATCATTGCTGCTTATGCACTCAGATTCTATTTTGCGTACATTTTCATGTCATTTTCTGTGGCTTCACAAAATTTTAATGGTTGCCTTCAGAAATGTTAATCTGTTGGACAACTTCTTGATCTTCTAGAGTTCTACACGACTATTCCTCTCAATGCATGTTCTTGCTCTTCTAGCTACATGGATGAATGCTTTATGTTACCCAAGGACCGAAATTGATGTCTATACTCAGAAGTTGTTTATGTGTACACATTACAGGATGGAAGGACTCCGTTGGATCTAAGCTTATATTTTGGAAGGGATTTCAAGTCATATGATCTGGCAAAGCTTGTCAAACTTGTTCCAGCAAATAGAGATGTGTGAGATTTTGCTCCGGCCATAAATTTGAGACAAAGAAAGAACCAATGTTAGCAACTGTGGCTTCCGGCAATTCTTCCAATCGTTTGTGGGCTGTTGGTTGTTCCCTTCAGCTTTTGAGTTTTGGCCCCATTCATTTTGGCCATTCTTCTAATCCTGAATCCTGAATAACTTATGTAGAAGGGACCGGAAACAGCTAAAAGGTGCAAGAAATAATCATCGTGAGATGAATTTATCATATTTGTGAACTCCTGGCAACCTGACAGATCATGTGATGGAAAGATGATTTGTGCCAAAAGCGGTATTCAAAGTTCTGCCTGTTAGGTTTCAGCTGTGTCCGGAGAGTAGTCTGGCCAAACAGGGTACCTCAATCGAGTGATCTCACTGTAAATACATCAGACTGGCCACAGATTGTAATTGGATAAGCAACATTCGAATACAAGTTGGAGTTACCAGAAACTTGCAAATGTTATAAAGGTGAGCGTCTATTATGTTGAAACTGGAGCTGGGGCTCAGAATAAAGCCAGTTTTCATTTTTTTTATGAGACATACCCATATTATAAATAATTATCTTGTGGTTCCTGAATTGTTAATACTTAATTTGAAATTTCATAAATTAAAAACAATTTAATGTGAGTAAATCAAACTTCAATTAAATAAAAAAAAATTATTTGATTTTACGGTTTTATCTTGGATTTCCTTTTTCCAAGACCTTGTTATTATTTCTTTTGGGTTCTCTTTATTTCTTTTCAATTTTCCTGTTTTTGAGTATGTTGGAAGCTTTAAAAATAAAATAAACCATTTGCATTTTTAAAATTAATTTAGAGTTTAATTTGAAATTTCAGAAAATGAAAATATTTTAAATGATTAAAATAAACTTCCATTAAATCTAAAATTATTTTATTCGATCTGTTTCGTGTTCCAAGAAATTTTATGAAATTTTCTTGAGTTTTTCGAATTTATTTTATTTTTGGATTTTCTTTCTTTTTCTCCTTTTTATTTCTTTCTTTTATCCTTTATCCTTCTTCCTTCTTTTTTCTCTCTCTCTTTCTCTTCCCCTTTTATCTATCGTCGTTGCCTTTGGCTTGCCCGAAACTCGACGACCTTGCCGCCTCCTCGCGCTCGGCGAGCCTTGCACCCATCTGCTTATCCTGCCGCCTCACGCTGCCTTGCATCTCCATGCGTGTTTTGCCCTTTAGCGCCCGCTTTGCGTCGTCTCCACACCTTGCGCGCTTGGGCCACCGGCTCCGCTTGCACGTGCGTGCCCCTTTCCTCTATAAAACCCAAGAAGACCTTCCACTCCTTCCTCTCCTCTCCTCCCTCCCTCCCTCCCTAGAGCCCGCGCCACAAGCCCTCCTCTTTCTTCCCCAACGCCGGCCGCGCCACCTCCTCCCACAAACCCCACTCCGGCCACCCTTTCACCATGCCACCTGCGTCACGGTGTGCCCCCAAAGGTCCTCCTCCCATCCCCCGAGTCTCCCTTCCCCTCCCCCTCCACCCCGCCGGATTTTGAGCTTTACCGTCACCGGCCGAAGCTCCTTCCTCCTCACGTTTTGTTGTTGTCATTAATCTTCCGACAACATCGCCTCCACCATTGGATTCGCCGCTTCGTGTTCTACGTGATTCTCCACACCGCCACCCCCGTGAGCCACTTTTGCATTGTGGCGCTTCCTCTCGCCACTGCCGCTTTACTTTGATACCGGGCGACGCCTTGGCTTCCTCGACCCCATGGGGCCCCATTTTGGCCCTGCCCGTCGGCCACGATCCTCCCCTTCGCCGACACCGCCGCCTGCTCTGCTGCCTCCCTCTGCTGCCTGTCTCTCTGTTACTTCTTCTTTCTTTGTTCCACTTCCATGTGGGGCCCACATGCCATACACACCTCCCTCCTCTCTATCCATCTCACTCTCTAGTAAAAGGGGCCCACAAATCAGCCTTTCTTTAATCCCCTAAATTCTGAAATTGAATATTCCAGAATATTTCTCTTTTCTATCATTTCATGTGATGTCAAATTTCCGGACGTTCGTTCTCCCTCATACGAACTCTGATTCTATCAATTCTCATTCCTAAATTCATCTAAATTCAATACCTTTCTTTTGGTTCTAATTTGATAATTTTTGGATTTTATTTGGAATTGTTGTATTTATTTGGCTCTTTTCGCGCGTATAGATTCTGGTGTTTCCGAAGAATTCCTAGACCCATCGGCCGAAGCAACTCTAACCTTCAACGAAGGCAAGTCGTAGATCTTTGATCATGTCGTACCCATTTTTATAAAGTTATATTGATTTATATCAACATACATTGCTAGTTTTATAATAACTGCTTTCGGGACTAGTTAAAGTCCTATTCGACATTATGCCACCTTGAATAATTGCTACTGATACGTATCCTTGAACATCATAGGTTGGATAATTCCAGTTGGGCATATTTTAGTACCAACATAGGTATCATATTATGCTTAACCATGCTTTAGTTGCGATGGGATTTATGATCACATGCTCAAAGAATGGAAATATTGACTAAATGAAGTATGGAATTGTGGCGTGGCCACTGTTAATAAAATTTGTTGTGCGATGACAAGGGTTTCCATGGGACTTGGTTAAACCAAAATTGGTTTCATACTCAGGCGAGTGATCGTGCAGTAAAATGGATGAATTTGGGATGTGGTTGTCTCGCCTGAGTAGTCACTAAGGATTTAACTTTGTGCGTTATTGATTTTGGTCATACCGTACAACCACAGGTCTATTTATTTGGTGTACTTGACCAACTAATTAGCAATGTTTTGATTTGGTTCTGTTTTGGGTTGATAAGTGGCGCAAGAGGGGGTTCTGAATAGCGAAACCATTGCGAGCAGAACTAGGTCAAAAGAGAGTTCTGTAAAAGCCTTGTGATAATCACTTAGTCGCACGCCTACGGAAGCGTGTCATGTCTGACATTATAAGTTGATTATCTCTTGGGGGGGGGTCAAGCTATATAACCTTTGCAGAGTGTAAAACTATTCGAATAACCGTATCCCCGATTATGGACAATGCCTACTGATTTCACACGAGGAGTAGATCTTATCAAAAATGTTGAAATGGTTTGGTTGGGATTTAAGTAGTTAGTTCTGATTGATGGTTGGGAAGTGAACGGGTCGTTCATTATTTGTTTCAAAGAACTTGTTTACTTATGTATTTAATCTTTCTAATTGTGTTTTTCAATCTATTTATTGTATTTACTGTCAATACCGCTTTCTGCAAAATAGCTATAAAGTTATCCCTGTTCAAGCCTTTCATGAATACTATTTGCATACATTTTCTTACGACTTGCTGAGTACTTTATATACTTATGGCTTTACACCACTGTTTATCAATCACCGAGGAAGAACCAGAGAACCATGAGTTCTACAAGAAGTACTTCGAAGACTATGCGAATTAGGCTGCATTCTCCACTCGATTGCCCGTGGACATGTCGGATGGCTACCACGAGTTATTTTGTTCCGCTGCAAGTTTATTTTTTGTCGTTAAACCCTGTAAAGCAAACTCTATAAAACTTGACAATAATGTCCATTGCTACTAAGTAATATTAATTTGTTTGCTTTTTAGATATTTTGTTGTATAGATATGATTTTATCGATGTTGCAACTGTATGAACTAGCTACTGATCATGGGACTAGTTCAGAATACACAGAGAGATCGGATTCAGTGATCTGGGGTCCCGACAGAGAGCTTAAACTCATTCCAATCTTCCTGAAAGAAGTTTGTAAAGTAGAGCCAAACATTTGGGAGAATAGAACCATGGTAAGTACTACTCACTTACTCAGTACACCTTTAACAACAAAAATTCTGTTACACAAATGTATAGAAATGACAGAAATCCATGTAATGCAGTCTAGGGAAGTGCACTAGTACTAGGAGCTAGTAACCTCCAAAGTAGCATATTCCTCTTGTATGGAGATGCGCATGAAGATGGCCAGGAAAGTTGGCAACATATTAGGTGCACATGGGGCATTTGATGCACATGTGCACATGGATGATCCGGACCATTCCTTCCAGCATCCACGACCGAGATGCATTGCCCTCTCCCACTTGCGGAAATTTGCAAAACGCCCCCCGCCCAAAACCATTTCCTCTCACTTCAATCCACGGCATCCTCCTGCGTCGAGCCACGAGCGAGCTAGGGTTCCCTGCGCGCGCTCCTTGTTCTTCCTCCGCGAGCCCATGCGTCTCCCCCCCCCCCCAATTCTCCTCCAGGCGAGCTAGGGTTGGGGGTTCTCCTGCGCCGTGTGCCCCCTGCGCCCACCGGAGCCCCGTGCCGCCGCCTCCCCGAATCCCCCCATTCTCCACCAAGGCGCGCCTCGATTCCTCCTCCTCCTGGCACCTCGCCATCGCGGCCCACGCCCGCCTTGTCCGTGGTGACCACCTCCCTTCACCTCCTCCCCGCCGACCCCGCTGTCGGTGCCGTGGTTCATGACCAAGTGCTGACTAGCGACGAGTGGGCCTCGTGGCGACCTCCACCGTCGCGTCCTCTATGGCTCCCACTCTGTCGTGGCAGCGTCCCGTGCTCCCACCGCGGCGCTAGCTACTACAACTATCGCCCCGGCACCCAGGCCAACCCTTACCACCGCGACTGCTCGCGCCTCACCCGGTGCCACGGCTGAGGCCTTAACTTGGTGTTTGGTAACCACTACGATGGATTCTTGCCATCCAGAGAAAAAGAAAAAGATTCAATCTTCAATCTTTACTTGGCACGTTCTCGGGTGTTGCAGTGTGCTGCTACTACCTATTGTTCCTTTGTTGTTGTACTATTGGGATCTTAAATGTTGTAATGTAAGAGATCTTTGTTGCTTATTATGAAGAAATAGTCTTATTAGTTTTCAATTCAAGGTGTTCTTTACCTTGATCTGTCATGTAGAACAAGCAAGATTGATCAAAGCACTAATGAGATTAAACAAATACTTGAAAAAAATTAGCAAGGTTGTGAAGACCAATGCCGCATTTTCTTTTTTGATGTCAGGAATTGATGTGTTATTTTCAAGTATGCTCACTTGCTCATACATATGTGTGTGTTTGTTTGAGGCTTCCATGATATACTTCTTGGTGATATTGCAGAAATTAAGTTGAATGTACTGAATGGAATGAGATTATT
This sequence comes from Phyllostachys edulis, assembly GCA_036346405.1. Lineage (NCBI taxonomy): Eukaryota > Viridiplantae > Streptophyta > Magnoliopsida > Poales > Poaceae > Phyllostachys > Phyllostachys edulis. The sequence goes on along the minus strand of CM070556.1, from coordinate 23,307,226 downwards.
GTATAAATTAAGTTGAGTGCTCTTGTGTAATCAGAATTACCATGATTAGCATTTTTCATGTTTTTTTAAAGAAGTGTCGTGGCTACATTTTCAATACAAAAGCATGATTGATGTGAACCTAGGGGAGCTTGAAAGGGTGTGCAAGGTTGCTTGTTGGTGCGTTGAAGACAGTGAGAGCTCCAGGCCAACAATGGGGGAAATTGTCCAGATTCTAGAAGGATTGGTTGGTATTGAAATATATCTGTATTGTCTATATGAGCACATGAGCCATCCTGGTGTTCCTGCAATCTGGAGTGTTGTCTCAATGTATTATACAAATCTGAATCAATTTGTAGTATGAATTGTTTTCTCAATGTATTATACAAATCAATATGAATTCTTATACAAATGTAAATTGTTGTGCGGATTGACAAGTTCTCACAACTCTAAAATGTTGTATGGATTCACAAATCTCGCATAGCTTTGTTCATACATTTCGACATCTTGTAGCATTGCTATATCATGTTGCATTTTCGATTGATACTTCAAGGCCATCAATCGAACTAAATTTTACGATTGCATACATCAAGGCCATCACCCGTAACTAAATTTTCTGATTGCATACATCAAGGCCATCAGTGCATTCAAGAAAAGAATTTTCATCCCAACTTCAACATTTCAAGAACAGAATAGTGCATAGAAAGATATTGTAGAGAAAGACACTGTTGTATTCAAAGGTGTCGCTAAGGAGCAACATTTCAAGAACAGAATAGTGCATAGAAAGATACTAGCAGCATCCATCACATGCTTAGGGGTACAACAAACAAACTATTCGACTTCCTAACCAAAGATCCGAGTTGAAAAGCTACTTCCTAAACCGCAAAAACTACTTATCTTACAAACATTGTTCTATTTAAATCACGATCTTACAAACTTTCACTAGTTGAGTCTTAGTCTCTATTCTAGAGCTCATGGCGATTTTACTAGGTGAGTGCGTTAGTCGGCCCCTAACAACATTCCATGGATGTGAATTATTCTTTTGGTCCATGAACTTTGCACGATGACCCAGGTTTTGCATCCAGTAATCCAACATCCACCTCCCATGAGCCATCACGATCATCTGCATTAAGGCAGCTCGCTTGCTGTAGTTCTACCTTCACGGATGGAACCACCTACAAAACCATGTGATGTGAACAAATTAGAATATATTCGTAAAAAGATGAGCATTGAACAGCAATAGAACACAATTAAAAGGTCAAGACAGATCTTTCCGTTACTTGATCATCCATCGTATCATCAGCAGACTTTGGTCGCTTTTTGGTGCATCGACTTCTTGATTCTCTGTTTCCTTTCGTCTCCGCATCAGTGAAGTTCTGATCTGACCTCTCTGAGGAAATGCACGAGTAGTCACTCAAGTAAATGAACTTTGACTAACTCTTGCCAATTTTGCTGGTCACAAGTTGCTGCGACAGAGCGGGAGCCGTAGAGGACACGGCGGTGGACGTTGCTACCGAGGCCCAGCTCGTCGCTAGCTGTGCACTCTCGTATGGCTGGTTACAAAGACCGACAATTTGGTCGTGCGAGAAGAGGTGAAGGAGTGGTCGCCACGGACAAGGTGGACACGGTTGCGAGGGTGCCGAGGAGGAGGAGGAATCTGGCGTGTTCTTCGGTGGAGAATGGGATTTGGTGGGGGGGCGGCCCGACGGCGCAGGCGAAGGCGTGGCGAGGAGCACCTCAACCCTAGCTCGCTTGGAGGAGAAAGGGGGGGGGGGACGCGGGGGCTCGTGGAGGAAGAACGAGGAGCGGCGCAGGGAACCCTAGCTCGCTCGTGGCTCGGTGCAGGAGGATGCCGTGGATTGAAGTGAGAGGAAATGGTTTTGGGCGGGAAATTTTGCAAATTTCTGCAAGTGGGAGAGGGTAGTGCATCTCGACCGTGGATGCTAGAAGGAATGGTCCGGATCATCCATGTGCACATGTGCATCAAATGCCCCATGTGCACCTGATACGTTGCCTGGAAAGTTTGCCCTCCATTTCTGGCCACCTTCTGGCCTTCTCAGTGGCAGTAGACAGTAACTTGACAACTAGATTGGCTTTATCACTTCCTCCGGAACAGCTTCAAATAGTGGGTGTTTCTCCAGACACGACCGCATCCATATACCAAGCTCCTCTACATCGGTAATAGTATATATGATTCCTCCAACTTCCATCACATAAGCATACTCATCTAGCAACTGCATGCTAATCACCCTTCGCCGGTGATTCTTTTCCTTGGGGAGAATTGATTATTTGCCACTATAAAGAAGAGCCTTTTACTATTTGCCACTGCTAATATTGTAATTGATAATTTGCCACTCTAAAGATTTGTTGATTAATAATTTGCCATTTTGGCCTTTTAATTATATTTTCTCTCATTTCTCCCCTTTTTCCCTAAATGAAATGTCCTTCGCCTCGCTTTATTAACACAAACCTTGACCCATCTCACCCCACTCGCCGTCGTCTCCTCCTGCGGCCTCTTCTCTTCTCGAGGGCGGCGTCTCTCTCAGCGGTGGCGGCGTTCTCGAGGCGACAGCGGCCTCCTCCTCACTGCCTTCTCGAGCGGCGGCGTCTCCTCAGCGGCGCCTTCTCCAGGCGATGGCGGCGGCCTCTCCCTCAGCGCCTTCTCCTCAGCATCTCCTTCTTCCTCGCTCCATGGACCCCAGAAGATCCCCGCAGGTATGTTGACATCCCTTGAGCATGTATCGCTTTGTTCGCGATTCGGTCATAGAGCAAGGACGAGTAATTTTTATTTTTTTTCCCGACATTAGATAGGATTGACCTTGAGTTTGGCATTGCCGCCTCGAGAACACCGCCGTCCGCTTGAGGGAGACGCCGCCGCCCCTGGAGAAGAGGGAGGCCGCAGGAGGAGACGTATCGGGCGAGTGGGGTGAGATGGGCTACGTGCTGTGTTAATAAAGCGAGGGCAGTAAGGACATTTCATTTGGGTAAAAGGGGAGAAATTAGAGAAAATATAATTAAAATGCCAAAATGGCAAATTATTAATCAACCAATCTTTAGAGTGGCAAATTATCAATTATAATGTTAGTAGTGGCAAATAGTAAAAGGCTCTTCTTTGTAGTGGCAAATAATAAATTCTCCCTTTTCCTTGAAGTGAGGATCAGGGAACAGGAAGAACATTTTGGAGAGTTGGGCCGACCTGAAGTAGTTCGGGATGTATTTCATTGAATTGGTGCGCACAACAGATATGTTGTCATACTGTCCTGGATTTGATGCCCTTAAAGCTAAAATCCTCTCTTTGACATACTCAGTCACCTGTACCGAAATACATGACAAGCGAAACAATAAATCGTATGTTACCCCCTGAACTCTGAACTAAGCTACTAAAATATATAAATAGTCTGAAAAAAAAAGAGAACCTCTTACATCCTTTGCTAAGTAGAAATCCAAGTTCATTATACTATCATAAACTCGATTACACATGCATTGTGAAGGTGAAGCAAAATCATTCTTTTAAAGAAGTTTCTGAAGCAGAATCTTAAGTTAGTATATCAAAAACTCAAATGGAAACAATCACAATCCTTCGTCTACTAAAAATTCACTATGCAAAGCACAAATGTTCTCTATGAGTTATGTGCATGGCCTTTCACATACCATGTGGTAATAGTTTTGAGTTCTTTCTAGTGTCCACCATGTGTTGTTACTTGTTACACATGGTCTATACCTTACTACATTTCTTGAAACTACAACTCTACAAGGCAGCGAAATACGAATAAATTGAAGAAAACATGAAGATTACCTTGTCCCTCAGCTCCATGCCGATCATGAGCGTGTCAGGGAATAGCGGCGAGAGGCCGACGAGCATCCCACCAAACCCACACCCCACATCCGCGAAGCGGATCCGGGGCGCCGCCACCTCGCCGTCGCCCTGCTCGCCACCACCTTTGTTGGCCGGGAAGTAGCGCGGGTAGTGCTGCGAGAGGTCGACGTCCTCCAGCGATATCGGGATCGGGAAGTGCGAGTCGCTGAGCGGGTGCAGTGCGCGCGCGCCCGGTAGAAGCGCTTCCGCGGGAGCTTCCCCGCCGCCTGCTGCTGGCCACCGCCGCCGCTGATCGCGCCGTTGCTCCTCGTCATCGGGCCAAGCCGAACGGAGTCACCCTCACCCCCGTCTGTTCCGTCTGGGAGAGGCATTACATCAAACACTTGGTGAGCAGAATTCGACGAGAGCGTGAAGCGATGGAAGGCGAATATTATTTGGGAGCCAAGCGAAGGGACGAGACGAACCGGAGAGCCGCCGCGAGGACGAGAGCAGAGGAGTTGCAGGAGGCGCCGCCGCCGCGCGTGGTGAGGGTGTGCGCGTCCGGCCGGTGCGCGCACGTGCGGCGGTGGGAGCGGTTTCGGGACGGACTGTGACTGCGACTGCGAGTTGAGCGTCGCGCGTTTAGGGCTTGGGCATTGCTGCATTGGAGCGGTGGCGAGAAGCCGGGCCGCGCGAGTGGGAGACGTTTTGGGCCATGAGCCGCGACTCGGCCCAGGGGGAACAAACTAGGCCAAGTTTTTGACGCGTAGATTGGGCCCTAGAACTGGCGGGCAGCCGCTGAGCACGTACGGGACGGCGCGGATAGGCTCGATTCCGTATGGCGGCAGCTGGGGCGCTATACTCCGCGCGCGCGGGCCGTAGCAATGCGCCGCACACCTGGGCCGTCGGCTCCGCGCGAGGAAATGGAAGGCTGCCCGGGAGAAGATTGGGGCCACGCTGCGGAAATGGGAGGCAGTCAGGTACTCAGGTGGGCTGTGAACCGTACTTTTTGGAATGAAGGCTCGCGCTCTTTTTTTAAATCTTAAAACACGCACTTTTGTTTAATCCAAAAACTCGAATGATCATATCAATTAAACCGAGCGTTCAATTCGTGATCATTTGAACCTCCGTATTCCTTACGATGAGATATTCAAAACATGACCTCACTTGCATTTATTTTGGCTCAGTAATAACATCATATATCATATGTTGTGATGCGGCAATGGGTGTCCTGATCTTTTTATGAAAATGATAACTCGATTTGGTGGAGATGACTCTCAAGATTCGACTACCAATTATACACGACCAACATGCCGGCAATCGCTGAACCAACTCCGTGATTGTTATCAATCTTGCTAGAAGCACAATCAATCTGATCACGAAGGTCTATTCCTGTATGCAATTGAAGAACAAGCAAGAACACGATATATAAGCAATTTGAAATTACGAATAGGGATTAAGATTTGTATTGAAAAGTGGGGTTCCGAAGGACAATGTCGTTGTTGAACTTGTCGAACAAGAAGACAAAATATAAAGTAGCAAAGCTAAACTTCAATCTAATAAAACCCAAACCCTATAGTGTCACACATGAAAATATATGAGGGTGATGGCCAGGGGGTGGGCGCACGCCCCTAGGGTTACAAGGCCCAAGGGCCCAAGTGGAGGTGGCGCAACACCCGTTTGACTCGGTCTCAGAATTAGCGCCGGGTTATTTTGATGATTGCGGTGCGCTCAAAAGGAATTTGGAGGTGGGGCCAGATCCGTTGGAAAGAACTCGTCGTAAGATTTCCATGAAGTACTCGTGCACCTCCAACAGACTCTGTATGTGAAAGTTATGCATGTTTTAAGTCGTTGCTGTTAGGCTGACTCCGAATTGATCTGGAATTGAAACTAGTTCGGCCTGGACTTGTTGTAGTAGTAGTGCTGCTCCCTTGCCTTGGTTCCTGAGTAGAATAACATCACAAGACTTAAGTAGCAATCCATCCTCAATAGGACAATTATGAATTCCTAGAAACGAAGTTACCTGATAATTTAGTTGACGAGCACGTGCTCTCGTAATTGGTTCTTGCGTATCAAGTTGAGGAGTAGCAGTAGTAGGTATGGTTGTATCAGTGGAAGGGATGTCGTCATCATGTTCCAGTATATAAAACAGATGTTTCACACATTACTTTGTAATGTTCCATTAGTTCATGACGATGTTCCAGTTTGCATATTCTGAATTGGGGTAGGGAGAATGAACTGGGTGGATGTTGGATGTTCCATTAGGTAAAATGAAATGTTTGACGTGTTTGGTTTTAATGTTCCAACAGTTCATCGATGATGTTCCATGCATTAAATTATAAGGGTGTATTGGCCAATGTTCCATGCATTAAGTTATAAGAGTGTATTGGCCAATGTTCCACCGTGTGCAACGCATAGAATTTCCGGGTGGCAGCTAGAAGGCAGGCAAGCAGCGTGGTGTGGCGACCATGATAGGCGTTGCACGGTCGGTCGATCCAGGGGGGTGACTGGTGGCCGCCTGGTGGGGCGTGGCGTGGTGGTCATCTACTCATGGCCACGCGCGAGATCGGACGAGGATTTTACTATTAAGAAACCGGGCCCAGGCCAGAAGTCCTGGCCTAGGTGGGATCCTCATCCATCCAGTAGCCTATATAAAGGAGAGGGGACCCCTCATTGTAAACACCATTTTTGTGAAGAGCAATATATAAAGAGAAGTCTGAAGTCCCCTCATATCTCTGTATTCAATCTATTATTCTGTTTTTGTGTTCTTGCATTGTTCTTTCAATTCTGAGTTTGTCTACGAGGTAATCGCTCGGACTGGACTCGCTAGTGATGGTTCCTCAACATGTTATCAGCATGATTGACTCTCCTTGGATCGAAAGGTAACCGTCGAAGAACGACACTCATAGATTGGATCCTTTTTTCTAGATTGCTTTCGATTCTGCAAATTTGGTTTTCTAGATTGTAACCTACGGTGCAAATCCACTCTAATCTACCGTGAGCCGACTTGAAGTCGCCAGCACAATGTCGATCGGTAGATTACACGAAAGATTGGATGTCGATTGTACTGTAGATTGGAAATATGATGTTAACAACTTCTTCAATCTTTGCTGACATTTGTACTCAAGTTCTCAACTTGAGATAGACCGCAACTTCTACAGAGTAGTAAATGTTGCATCTATCGAAAGAATCAAAATTGAAAGAACTAAATCGGTTAGATAGGGAATTAAACATTGTTCTACGCCCAGATCTACTGACACCATCTTCACCAAGATTTGGATGTGGCCTGATTTCTAGGGTTTTTTTTGGTTGGTTTGTTTGTTTGTTTGTTTTTAGTGCACTAAAGACGTCTGCCATAACACCCCAATATTCACTTTCAGCTTAGTTATTTAAAAATGTAGGGTTTTTTTAAAAAAATATTGCACTTCGTCAACGTTCGGATTTTTGAGTCATTAATTGAAACCTCAACCCGAAAAACCGAAAATCGAATTCAAACCTAAGTTTAAAAAGAAAAGAAAAAGAATATAAATCAAAACCTCAAGAGTGCGATCTGAGCCAAAAGCCACCCGGCCCTACCTGACTTCTTCTTTATCTTTTCTTTTCTTTTCTTTTCTTTTCCTTTCCTTTCTTTCCTTTCTTCCCTTTTCTCCTGTTCCTCTCGGCCCACCCACCAGTCCCTTCTTCTTCTTTCTCCTTCCTCTACTCCTTCTCTTGGTGGCACCTGCCGTGCCACCTACTTCCATCGCCCGCACCACCTGCTCGCCTCCCTTCCTCCCCTGCCCATTTCCCTGGCGACATGCCTCTGCTGGCATCACACGCCACGTGCGCCTCGCCGCTTGCATTAGCACCACGCCACACCTGCCGCCATCTCAATCAACGCCACTGCAGCCGCGTCACTGCTCACATTCGTGCCGCTGCTCCCATCATCGCCATTGGTGCAATGCTGCCTCCCACGTCACCTGCGTCCTCGCCAAGCGCTCGTCCTCGTCCTTAAAACCATGCTGCAGCCCCTCCCCTTTGCTCCTCTTGCTCCCTCGCCACCCCCCACTCTGCCCCAGACGCCGCGCCTCGGCAAGTCTCGCTGCCACCCCAGTGATCTCTTGTTGTCCCTTCCATGAACCTCTGCACTACCTCGGCCCTCCCAACCCATTCCACACCTTCCTCCCCTCTTCCCTGCTCAGAAACACCTGGAACGGTCGCACCTCCATCACGCTACCTGCGTCGGCTGCAGCTTTCGTCTCCACACCCCAGCCGCTGCCTTCATCTCCAAGCCCTGGCCATCCCGGTGGTTCTCCCCCTCGGTCGACCGCTTCACGTGGTGTTCCACGACATCCCAGGTATTTCCCCCCAACCAGTCGTGAGCTTCCACCGCTAGAGCACCGCACCATCGTGGTTTTTCTCAATTTCGGCCAAAACCGCCGCCGTGACCGCCATTTCTTCCCGTGAGTCCCAATTCCCTCTACTAGAGCACCCCCCACACCCCTCTAGCCTCCCCCACCACTCACACCCTTTCTCCCTTACCCGATCGCACCCCCCGGTGAACCGCCACGGCTCGTCGCCGCCCCCATCGACCACTCCAGCAAGTTTCCCTCAGCTCGCTCTTGCTCGTTATTCCCCTATTCTGCTCCCTCTCGCACCCAAGCACCGTCGCCCCCGTTCCTCCCCCAGCTCCAGTAGCCGCATGCCATCGCCTGGCCGCCATCGTCCACCTCCGGCCGCACCACCACACCTCCTAGAACCGTCGTCCATCCCCAGTTCCATTTTGCCCATCCTAGCCAGCCGTTGGTGCCACTCTTGCCACCGAGCCACCTCTGCCTTCTTTGTTCCTTGCTCTGCTTCCCTTTCTTTGCTACTCTGTGTGTGAGGTATAGGAGTGACTGACTAGTGGTCTCATCCGGTTAGTGCTCCCTCTCTTTCATTCTCTCTGTCTCACTGTGTATGAGTATATATACGATAGGTGGTCCCCACGGTGATTAGATTAAGGATAATGGTGAGGGTAATTGAGATGGTTAAAACTGATTGGTGTGTTAAGATTAATTAATTAAAATATACTAATATAATTAGCACACTCTAGCCAAATATGGTTCCGTGACTCCGTGAAGAAGGATGTATATGTGTAGTTTTGACCTAAGTCGAAGTGATCAGTAAACCTTAGTCCAATCTAACAATAATAAGGATGGGATAATCAAATGGTTGATTTAGGACTTTCAAGGTCAACAAGAAATGAACAGTGAACTATTATCGTCTAAGTTGCAAAGGCGAAGTTAAAAAGCAAGAACTATACCCAAGTAATAATAGCGATAAATCAATGTATCATTATATGAAGATGTCAATAAATAATACCCCATAGTTAATGATCAATAGACTATACCCAATAGGACCTAGGTTAAAAATCGTTAACCTTGTCACTGTTTTAACAAGCGATAGGTCAAACCCTAAACAAGAGATCGCGTAGTAAGTAAACTAACTATAGTGATCAACTTTAGTAGTTAGAACCTAAGATGGTATAGACATGTTTATGTGTATACATACACACGTGACCGAGTGACTAGTAGGCCATAATAATAATAATAATGGGGCGACCAAAAGGTTAATCAAGGAATAAGTCCAATGAATAGGGAATTGATAGAAATGATTAGTGCTTAACAAAGTAATTGATTTAGTTAACATAACAGTGGATCATACCAAATGTTTAGGCCAACAACTTTAGTTAAAAGATAAACCTGGGATGGTTACTAGGTCATGACACATAGGGTATGGACAATGGTTGATGAATAGTACTGACTAGTTAGATACCAAGATTATGAATAAGAAGATCTAAACTACCCCTGACCCTAGGTCATTAATATTGTCCGAGTGAGGGATTAGATTCTTCAACAAGCACAAATTTACTCAAAACCTGATAGGACAGTTACCCCTCACACATAACTAGGTTTTACTTAAAACTGGAAGCTAAAATATAAACTTCGTAATATATAAGATTACTAGTACTATTAGATAGTTGTGAAGGTTAGCGTTAGTTGTGACCTAGCTTCCTACTAGTAATAGTAGTCAAGGTAATAGGTGTAACATCCCAAAAAATTTCAAATGCAAAATTTCAGGATTATTATTATTTTTTTAACTTTTTACATGATACTTGTTATTACCTTGATTGCATAAATTTTGAGAGTTGTTTGATTTGCATTTTTCCTCTTTTGTCTGCACAAGGCGTGTAAGGCATAAGACCCTGAAGACATAAATCTTAAAGTCGAAGACTTATTCAAAACCCTAAAAAGACAATGTTATAAAAGTAAAATTTAACTAAAATACCCTATGTCATGAATCTCCTAAGTAGAATATTCGACATAAAAACACAAAATAAAATCTTGCTTCAGGATTTGATCTACTAAAATTTGTTCTTTTCCCCATTTCTTTATCTTATACCTTCTTTTACTGTTCCTTGGGCTCAACCCGTTCTAGCTGGTTCAATCAGACCACCCCCCCGACCGAGCCAGCCTGCTCACCTTCTTCTCTCCCGCTCTCGCTTTTCTCGCTCTCTCTCTCTCCTCATTCTCAGTTCCATCACCAGCAATTGCCACGTCGTGGCCTACCCATCCGGATGCCCAGTGATCCCGCTCGTCGTCTGCTCTTTCACACCCCCACACGTCACCACACGTCATCCATGCACAACCGAAGCGGGCGCATCACCTCTACGTCACCGCGCTACAAGGAGCTTGCCACCCATGCCCGCCCATGTGTTGCCCATACCACCATGCCGAGGGCATCGCTAGTGCCTTGCATGTAATACTCCGAAATGCTTTAGAGAGAGAACGAAAAGGTTTAGTGTGGTATTATGAAAATAACCTTCTTAAGTATTTGTGCATAAATAGATAAAAGGGGATATGTGAAAATAGAATATTTTGAATTTTAGAGGAGAGTTGTTTTAGGGGATCCAAAACCACAAAACCAAACCCTAGCAGCGCTTCTGTTTTTTTCTCGTGCATAGCCGCCGCCAGTCGCCAGCGTTCCCGTCGCCTCTTCGCTCGCCATCGCCAGTGTGCCAACGCGTGAAAGCCATCGTCGGTTCTCGTTGGCCAACGCGCCGTTTTTTTTTCTGCTCGATCGCCAGCGCCATCTGTTTCACTTGCCTGCCGCGCGCGTGAGCGCCAGCCGTCGGTGCCCGCTTCGCTGCTGCAGCGCCTGCCCGCGCGTGATGCCAGCACCTGCCCGCGCGTGCATTGCCCTGCCCTGTTGCCGCTCGGCTCCAACCTTCTGCCCGTGCGTGAGGACTCGGTCACCTGCCCACCTAGTGAACCGCCACCCTTGTTGCATGTGCGTGGGTGCGTGCTTGTCTTTTTGTCATACGCAGGTTTTGGTCTTTTTTTTGGTTTCACGTGTGCTGCTAGGTAATGTTTCATTGTTTGCACTTGTCATCAATGTTACAACAGTAGGGAGAATGAGACCGCTAGCTAGTTGGTTTCAATAGATTTTTCTGCTGCTGCCGCGAGGAAGCCAGCAAGAAGAGGAAAGGAGAAAGTGAAAGAAGGGAAGAGAAGAGAAGAGAAGAGAAAAATTACGAGGTAGAAGTCGAGATCTGGATTTTCGTCATGTGGGTAACGATCAAGTTTTCCTTTATGTTGTTTTGTTTTGTCTAAATATTAAAAAAAGATATTAGAACAAATAATTAGCATGTTTCTAGTCGGAGAAAATTCGAACAGTAGATTGGTTTAGTCTGCTGTTTTGTTGTACTATTATTTCGGGTACTGTAAGGGTGTAATTTGAGGATTTCATCTACTAGAGAGTTGTAGATAATTTTGATAGTTTTCGGTAGAATTTTTATTCATGTCAATCTGATGCATAGATTGTGAGATATGAATTTTATAGTTCTACTGTCCAGTAGAGTTTGTCATGTGTTGACAGATCTGCCTTCGAGTAATTAAACGGGGTAGAGAATGGTAGAATTAGATTTTCATCATAACTAAGAAAATGTAGGTTGCTTCGTGAGGATTCTAGAAAGTCTTGGTTGGTAGCATTTTGGAGTTCGGATGAACAAGTTAGAGTCGTTTTACTACTGGGATAGCGGGTAGTGCATCTAGTAGTTTTGAGTTAATTTGGTCGGTATGGTGTAAACATGCGAGGTCGATTAGTGTGACGGGTTGGTGCTGTGATGATGTGATATTGATGATGTTTTTGAGTGTGTGTTATTACTTGCTTGTTCAGGGACTGTTGTCTCATGCGCCGTGCCACAATTTCGTCAACCGGCTTCGAAAGGCTAAGAGGCAAGTACATGGTAGAGTGGTGAACAACGGGTTGTTCGCCACTGTCATTGATATTACTTATCATGCTATTTATTATACTTTCGTTAAGCTTATTCTTATGCATGATATTGATGACATTGAGTGAATGGGATTACGATATGAAGTTAATGAGAATGATATATCGAGTTAATGAGATGAATTATGTTGATGAATAATTAAAGATATTGCATCATTACATTCATCATGACAGGAGTTGCATGAGCCTCGGTGAGAAAGTCATGTAACTATTCCGGTAAGGTCGGTGAGAAAGATACATGACTAGTCCGGAGTGCTCTAGATAAAATCCTACTTCGGTGGGGACTCATGGGAGTGAAGGATAGAGTTTGTCATCGACGGGTGAACACTTCGCTATACCAGTATCAGCTGATGAGATGCATATGAGTATGAGCATGATGGTGCATTCGCATATATGAGTAACTTGTTAAGATGTGGAACTTTACCTATATGGAATATGGCTTGATTGTTTGAGTATGAGAATGGCATTAATTATATAGATGATGATGATAGCCTTGATTATGGTTTATAAACTGTTGTTTATGGCTTTATTATGTATTTGCTGAGTCTTGGACTCATTCTTGCTCTATTGTTGTTTTTAGGTGATCGTTGATGACGTTTCACTTGGGAAGGGCTAGCGCACTTGGAATCACAACCTACACCCAATTATTTGATTCATTGGTTATGATAAAATTTTATTATAGCATGATGAATTACATTTAGGACATGATGGTGTTGAATAACCTTAGATGATAAGTTAGAGTTGCTTATTCATTCAATAGACTTAATCGATTAGTTTGCGTTAATCTTGGTTTATTACCTTGCTATGCTCCTAGGAGTAAATTATCTATGGTTGTCATATCATTATGCTTATGTTATTGTGACCCGTGGATGGGTTTTATCATGATACACTTGCTGTAATTTAATATAAAATGACATTAAAATTGATAGTTAGTGGCATTCTAGGCTTCGTGTTGGGCCAGGGTGTTACGGTTGGTATCAGAGCGGGTTTTAGGTCCGTGGTGAATAGATTAACAACTTAGGTAAACTTAATTTGCTAAAATTTGGTTTAGGACTAGTAAAATAAACTAAAATTTACTAATGGCTAATTAATTTAAAATTTGACACACTGGTGCACAGTTGGATGGTGTAGGATCAAGGATAACCGACTAGAGGGGGTGAATAGGAGGTTTTTAAACTTTTTAACAATTTAAGAATTTAAGCCAATTAATAACTTAGTCTAAACAAGTTATACTTCTAGCTAGGAACTTTAAACACAATAATCAAGCTAGAAATATAAATGTGGAAATGTAAAGACTAGGAGTAACCACAATGAGACAACGATGTTTTCCCGTGGTATCGAAGACTTGCCGGTCTTCACTAGTCCACATTGAGGAAGCTTGACGACTCAAGCCGCCTCCACGAATTAAGCCTTCCCTCGATCACTATGATTGTTCTTCCTCCGCTCCGGAGATGGTGAACACCAAACCACTCACAAACTTGTACCGGGCCTCTTCACAATCTCCTTGAAGAGATCACCGTGCTCCACCGCTAAGGCCGTCTAGGAGTTCGGTAAAACTCCAAGAGTAATAAACCAAGACCTTCGCTTGACAATGCTCAAGTGCAATAAGGATCAACTAGGATGTTTTGATGCACTTGAATGAACTCAACTACCAAACAATGAATGCACAAGACAATTTAGGTGTTGAGTGAATTACTTGGCTCCCATGGCTCTAAGGATGTTAAATGTTCACTAGCAACTTGTCCAAAAGTAGTTGGGGGGGGTATTTATAGCCCCCACCAACAATTATGACCGTTGGGGACCAAATCCCCAACTTTCAGCCAGATTCGGTACAACCAGCGTTAAGAGTTCAGTTGAACCGCACTTGTGTCAGGAGTCCGTAACGGCTAGAACGGCGGCATTAATTACTTTGACATAGCCGTTGGAATTTGCCGTCTGGTACAACCGCCAAGTAACTTGTGGTACAACCGCATCACCCGGTTGAACCGCATTGAAGCGCGGTACAACCGATCGTAGGGTTTCCAAATCTGCTGAAACGACAAGCTCTCTGGAAAATATAAACCGCCTTATAAGAATCGGTACAACCGCAGCGCGGTTCAACCGCTTCCCAAATGCGGTTCAACCGAAAATCACAGAGAGCTCCAGGTCGAAATTACATTTGTTCTGGTTTTCTTGAACCGCCATATAAAAATCGGTTCAACCGAAAATCGGTACAGCCGATTCTCAGCGCGGTTCAACCGAAAACCAAAAAGAGGTTCTGAGCCAAAATGCACTGGTTCTGTTTTTATTCAATCGCCAACTAAATATCGGAACGACCGTAATGCGGTTGCACCGCTCCAAGAGCCGGTCGTACCGCATTAACGCTCAGTTGGCTTCAGTCTACAAAATTCGGTACTACCGCCAAGTAAATCTTGGTCATATCGCACAGAGCGGTACAACTGCAGTAATAACTGCAGTATTACCGATTTTAGACAAAAAGTGCTCAAGGCTTTCAAATTAAAAGAGAATTCAAATGCATGCATGATCCTAAATTGATCCATATGGCACAAGAACATGCTATCAAGCTACTAGCCAAGATTCCTCTTAATAGTACGGCATTTAACCTATAATCCGGTCTTCCAACCAAACTCCTAAGACCGGTAAAATGTAAAAGGATCCTAGACTACTTGTACCTTGTCTTCAAGCCATGTAGATCTTCATGTTATCCTTTGGCATGCATCTTTACGTCATTAATTTCACCAATGAGACTTAACCTTGTAAATACTCAATAAACATGTTAATCCCATATTCACATATTATCATTAATTACCAAAATAATTTTTAGGGGCCTAGATGCTTTCAGATGGGAATGGGCAAAGTATTACATTTGTGTTTCTGTTATTTCGTATTATTGATTTATGTTATGAGGTGATTTTGTATGCTTATGATTTGATGACATGATTGGAATGTGCGATGATAGTCGATGTTGAGGGGTAGCGATATTGGTTGTGGCCATGGGCATGGCTAGGTTGAACCACCGTTCGTGGTATGGGAATGGTGAAGGGTTTTCTCAGGTAACTTAGTTACAAAGGTTGGGAATGAATTTCTTTGGTAAGGTTCTTGTCTTCCTTGAGTTTGGATTGGTTATTCTGGTTACAATGTAGTTGATGGGTTCTCATTGGACTTTATTGGTTCCATAAAACAATCATTTGTTCTTCTGACTAGCGAGTTGTTTTGCTGCTTGTAACCGTGGTTGATTTACAAGATTGATGTTTTATCGAGGAGTTCCACTTCTCTTGTTGGGAAATATCTCGTTTAATCGCTTGGTACCTTAGTTAATGGAAGTTGTCTTTTGCAAAATCTTAAACGTGAGGAAGCTTTGGCGCCATGTATTTCTTTTGAGCTTAATTTGAGTATGGAGTTTAATACTCCTCTTTTGAGGGTAATTTGTTTTCATATAGTAGCATTCAGTAGGCCTATTAGTTAGGGTTAGCAAGGAGTTCTTCAATATAGTGAATCAGTATATGTACATTTTAATTAGGATGATTAGGGTTAATTTAAGTAATTAGTCTAAGGATGTTAAGAGAGTAATCAGTTGTAGATTTTCAACTAGCAGACTGCATTTTCAGATAATGTTAGTGGGATAATTAGTTAGTTAACCTCAGTGTATGAATGTGTCACTAGCAAATTACAACATCTAACCCTAAGCCAATATCAATTGTCTAGTTGGGAGATTAGTATATTCAACAAACCATAATCAGAGTGAAACATGATATAGAAATTATATTTCGCACATAATTAGGTTTTAATTGTAATCGGGAGTTAAGGAAACTAGAGTTAATTACTAAGATAATAACTAATTAGGAGGCAATTAGCAGCTAAAGTTTAAGAGCAAGTTTAAATAAGAAGCCATATTAAAAAGAGATATAGTTACCTTAGTTAGCATAATGGTCCCTAGACTGCTGTTATGACTAATAACCAGAAATGATAATAGATGTGCACACAATCACCATCAAAGTCTGCCGAAAAAGGAGAACCTATAAGAGGATTGATTTTGACTGTATGATCATCGTGATTATATACATAGAATGCTTGGAGAGAGTGCTTGTGAGTACTAGGTGGCATGTTAAGGAAAACAACATCACCTATGTTCTAGGTATCGTCTGTCGTCACCCGTTCTCAATAGTAGACCTCTTCATGATCTGAAATCAGATCTGAGAGTATTACCTAACCAGGTAATATCTCCTATCTAGGTAACCAGTGAGGAATGTTCCTATGAACATTCTCTCTCTCTTCCTGTTAGATTTATCTACTTATGTCTGTAGTATTTCCTTCATTAGTTTCCTTTGATTATACTTTTGTCTACAGTATTTCTTTTATCAACTCATTTGGATGTAACTCCTCTGAAGTATTTCTTTCATCAGCTCCACTAGGTACGATTAGTTTCATCTGGAATACTTCCATCCTTCAAGGTGTTGTTAGATATGTTTATTTTCGTCCGAAGTGTTTCCTTTATTTGAAAGTATTTGAATTTGGCTTGTTTTCGTGTATAGATTTCGACGACTCCGGGGAAACTTGAATTATTTGAAGAATCAGATTTCGATGCCGTTTAAAAACGACAACTAAATAAGTAAGGCAAGTTACATCCTTCGATCATATTTGAATCCTAATATTTTAAATTATTTATTCTTCCGTTTTAAATTATTATTGCATGCGTATTTCTATTCAAGTAATTTAAATTCCTGTTTTAAGCTTCATAGTTATTCCCAATTTCCTTGTATGTCCAATTATTGTGTTGGACCGAAAAGGCAACTAGAGGGGGGGTGGTTGAATAGGAGCACACTCACTTTTTCACTTTGATCAAATTCAACACAAATTTCACTCCAATAACTATGGAAGTTATGAAGATTAATATACCAGTACAACGGAAGACTAGTATTGAATCTAATCCAAAATCCCCAAAGCAAAAGACCAAAACAGAAAATCACAAACCCTAATCTAGAGGGTAGGACTAGCAAGCGGCAAAAGTGGTGACCTCTCTGGCGGACCGACCTCGGGCCAAAGTGTGGATCGACCTCTCTTCTTTGGGTGACCTCAGGCAAAAGTGCAAACTGACCTCAGGCCGAACTAACCTCAGGCAAAAATGCGGATTGACCTCAGGCACGATGAACAGCACAAACAGCCTGAAAACCAAAACTCAAATCGGTCTAACTTTTGATCCGTAAGGCCAAACTCCACAAAATTTGAGACACACCTTCTCTAAGATATTAAGAACCTATTCCAATCAAAGATCACAGAGATCCATGCCAAAGTTTCTATCTTTTTTAGTTTGAACGAAGAGTGCTCCAAAACTGAGCCAAAATCGAAATATGATCTAGAGACTTGCTCGTGGGTGATTGATGATCAAGATGACCCTAGATGGGTTCCCATATGTCATAGCAAGTTAGATCACGGCAAGAAACCAAGCAAAAACTCGCGGATCAAAGAATGACTCAAAATCACCAAATAGAGAGAAAGAAAGCAAATATACTCATCTTTGAGAGAACTTTCTTTGGATTGATTTGATATGTGGTATTGGTTTACAGCCACTCCATCAATAGAGGACAAAGACTCAACACATGAGCACGAAATCAAATCCAACTCTCTAGAACCCTAACCTCCTAATCCTCTCCCTAAGTAAACTAGGGTTTCAAAACAATGAAAGGGTTGAAGTGGGTGCAGCCACCTCCCTCCTCTATTTATAGTGGAGGCTAAACCTTCTAGAAGAGTTAACCCTAATGGGCTCCCGTTAAGGCCCACAACAAACGGGTTACATACACACGCATTTTAAAGCGTCGTCTTCATCTCCTCTTAACCTAATCCACTTCTCCACGCACTGTCTTGTGCCGAGGGTTGGCAAAAGGTCACCAAGATGGTATTTGGTAAAATTACCAAAATACCCCTTCTCGATCTTTTTGCAAAGATCGAGTCCCATCTTCGTGAAGCACTTCCATGCTTCGCCACGTGTAGGTTGATCCAATCGGCTCTCATCATGTCGGCAAGTCTCTCCCATCCAGCTCCCACCGAAACCACCATGGCACTTGCACCAACCCTCGCGCCGCTTGATCCAACCCGTCGCACCGAACTGCCCGTTCGGTCACCTTTGTCCCTTTTGCGCCATGCTTGACTCCATTTACCTCACCTGGCTTCCCTGATCGTTCTGGACCTCAGCTCTCCAAGCTTAGTCCCGATCATCCTCGCCGTTGACCGTCAATGACCTCCAAGCAACCTGCACAACAATAGACAAAGAAATCGATTCCGGGAACAAGTTCTTCACAACTTGACACACGTTAGTCAAAACATGCATCATGCAACACATATGCCATGAAACCCATGAACTTGACCTAACCCAACACTCATCGCCACCGATTGGCCGATGATTAGCAATCCACACTTTGACGAAAACACGTGTTTCGATAAACCGTTAACGACATTGCCAATTGTAACATTATCCTAAGATCATGCACATATCCCCACGATATCCACAATCTCCCCCTCGATGAACACATTGGCAATTTCCCACAAATACAAATTTTGAGGTTTGAAAAGAAAAAACTTGACGTTTTCGCACAAAGGCACAACTTGGTCCAAATGCAAGAGAAAGCAATGGAAATGACCAAGTTGGTTTCAGAATAGCATATGCAAGTGAGATAAGGCAAAAGAAGGCGAGAAAGCTTCATTTTCCAGAAATACGTCAAAATCTCACTTAAGGTCCATATGAAAGAACAATTGTTCGATGTGACCTTTGATCATTATGAGGATCAAGAATTGCAATTCAAGTTCAGAAAAAACAATAAGACCACAAGAAAGCAATAAGAAACTCCCCCTCACTATGATCCCTAGATTTCAGAAAATTTCAAAAAGTCCAAATTTCTCCAAAAGGCTCCCCTTTTAACATTTTTATATCTTCTCCCCTTTATACCATTTGATATATCTTCTCCCCCTTTGACAATAGAGTCATCAAGGAATCATGCCTTCCTCTCGTCCAGAGAATTGGTTATATTGGATTATTGGAACATATTAATGCTGGATTATAGGAGTAGATTGTTGTTGAATATTGGACTATAAGATTACATGATTACTGGATTATAGCCTTATATGACTGTTGGATAATAGATATACATGATTGTTGGATAATAGGAATATATTATCATCAGATGTTGGATTGTAGAAATAGAATATTGTTGGAGAATGGATGGTCAATGTCGGATTATAGAGATAGGTGATTGGTGGATATTCGATTACTGGAAGTTGGATTATAGGAATACAATATTGGAGGTTGACCTACTGACCTTGGAATTGACAATTCTTGAATATTAATCCATCATACCTTGTCGCCCAACATAAAACTCTGGTTAATACAATAGTATTGACAAGATACTTTTTATTGAAATTTTTTATGCTTAGTCATGCTTAGACCAAAAATATTGAATTTAGGGAATTTAGCCAAATGTTTAAATAAGATTTAATTGAGCCTATGGTATGGCTTTACCATAGGACTTTTGCAAATGATTTTTGAAAAGCAAAAAAAAATGAAAATTGGTTTGGACTTGGGCGAAATAGATGTTTGGATGGGTGCATGTCTATGCACAGGATCGATTCATTTCTATGATCAAGGCCCAGTGTTTTTGTGGATATCGTGGGGATATGCGCACGATCTTAGGATGATGTTACAATTGGCAATGTCGTTAAAGGTTTGTCGAATCACGAGTTTTCGTCGAAGTTTGGAATGTTCTTGCTGATCATCGGCCAGTCGTGGCGATGAGTGTTGGGTTAGGTCAAGTTCATGGGTTTCATGGCATATGTGTTGCATGATGCATGTTTTGACAAACGTGGGTCAAGTTGTGAAGAACTTGTTCCCGGATTCGATTTCTTTGTCTATTGTTGTGCAGGTTGCTTTGAGGTCAATGATGGTCAACAGCGAGGATGATCGGGACTAAGCTTGGAGAGCTGAGGTCTAGAACGATCGGGGATGCCGGGTGAGGTCAATGGAGTCAAGCATGGCGCAAAAGGGATAAAGGTGACCGAACGGGCAGTTCGGTGCGACGGGTTTGATCAAGCGGCGCGGGGGTCGGTGCAAGTGCTATGGTGGTTTCGGTGGGAGCCGGATGGGAGAGACTTGCCGACATAATGAGAGCCACGGGATCAACCTATACGTGGCGAAGCATGGGAGGTGCTTCACGAAGATGGGACTCGGTCTTTGCAAAAAGATCGAGAAGGGGTATTTTGGTAATTTTACCAAATATCGCCTTGGTGACCTTTTCCCAACCCGCGACGCAAGACGGTGTGTGGAGAAGCGGATTAGGTCAAGAGGAGATGAAGACGACGCTTTAAAAGGCGTGCGTGTGTGACCCGTTTGTGTTGGGCCTTAACGGGAGCCCATTAGGGTTCAATCTTCTATAAGGTTTAGCCTCTACTATAAATAGGAGAGGGTGCTAGCCAGCACCTCTCAACCCTTTCATTACTTGCAAACCCTACTTTTGCTTTTGTGCTTAGGGAGTTGATAGTTGGAGGTTAGGGTTCTAGAGAGTTGGATTTGATTTCGTGCTCATGTATTGAGTCTTTGTCCACCATTGATGGAGTGGCTGTAAACCAATACCATATCAAATCAATCCAAAGAAAGTTCTCTCAAAGATGAGTTCATTTGCTTTCTTTCTCTCTATTTGGTGATTTGGGGTCTTTATTTGATCCGCGAGTTTTTGCTTGGTTTCTTGCCATGATCTAACTTGCTGTGATATGTGGGAACCCATCTAGGATCATCTTGGTCATCAACCACCCACAAGCAAGTCTCTAGATCATATCTTGCATTTGGCTCGATTTTTGAACCACCTTCGTTCAAATTGAAAAAGATAGGAACTTTGGTATGGACCTCTATGATCTTTGATTGGAATAGGTTCCTAATATCTTTAGAAAGGTGTGGTTCAAATTTCGTGGAGTTTGGCCAAGTGGATCAAAAGTTGTGCCACTTTTAGTTTTCGTCGTCGCGCTGTTCCAGGGAAATTGGTTCAACCACCCTTATAACTGTGGTTGAACCGATCATTGGTTGAACGGCTCGTTTGCCTGCGGTTGTACCGATCATTGGTACAACCGCCCATATAACTGTGGTTGAACCGATTTTGGTTTCTTCAGCCTATCTTTGTGTCTGTTGATTACTATGCTTGGGGTTTTTTTATTAGGATTCAATACATGGCTTCCGCTATACTTGTAGATTGATCTTCATAGCTTTCATAGCTATCAGAGTGACATTGGTGTTGAATCCAAATCAAAGTGAAAAAGTGAGTGTGCTCCTATTCACCCCCCTCTAGTCGCCTTTCCGGTCCAACAAGTGGTATCAGAGCCCGGTTAGTTCAATCTTGATCTTAACCGGTCACTGAACTTGGTGATGGATAAGTACTCGACCAAGCCACATGTCTTCGATGGGCTCGACTATGCCTATTGGAACAATTGCATGCGAGTTTTCCTTGAGAGCGAAGGACAAGCTATATGGGAGGTTGTTCGAGCCCCGCTCGTTTTGCCCAAAGTTGCTTCGCTGGCTTCAGCAGCCCTCTTGGCAAACAACAACAAGGCAAAGAACCTTCTATATGCTGGGCTTGGTAAACAGGAGTACGATTGGATTTGCAACCTTGAGATCGCACATGAGATTTGGCACACCCTCGAAACTTACCATGAGGGATCGTCCCAGATCAAGCAAGTGCGCCAGACGGTCTACAAGCGAGAGTATAAAAAATTCGAGATGCGTTCTGGTGAGAGCATCGATGACGTTTTT
This sequence comes from Phyllostachys edulis, assembly GCA_036346405.1. Lineage (NCBI taxonomy): Eukaryota > Viridiplantae > Streptophyta > Magnoliopsida > Poales > Poaceae > Phyllostachys > Phyllostachys edulis. The sequence continues at coordinate 23,285,357 of CM070556.1, read as the reverse complement.
ACTCATTTAACAAGGTGATCAATCAGATGAGAGCTGTTGACATTGAGTACTCTCAATCTGAGAATGCCACCCACCTCTTGGCTGCAATCAACACCAAGGAGTGGGAGATCAAGGCTACTGCTATTGAGGAAAACATCGATCTCTCTACTCTCACTTTGGAGCTGCTTTATAGCAAGCTCAAAACTCATGAGATCAAGAGAGGTAGCCTTCCTAAGAAGGATAACATGGCTTTGGTGGCTGATCCCCTCAAAGGGACTCCTGATGGTTCTTCTGAGTCTTCTTCTGGTTTTTCTCTTGCTTGTTTATTTGCTGTTCAAGGAGAAGAGTTTGAGAGTCCTCTTAAGGCTGATTTATCTCTTTTAGTCAAGAAAGTCACACGGGCATATAACAATATTAGAAACAAGAAGAGATATGGCCCTGTGACGTGCTATGAGTGTGGAGAGCTATATCATATCCGGGTAAACTGTCCCAAGCTGAAAGGTAAGAGCAACCACAAGGAGGAAAAGCTAGCTTGGAAGAAGTCTCAATGGAACAAGCCCAAGTACAATGCTGTCAAGCTCATGAAGGCCGCTCACCGGGTCCTTGCCGCTTTTGGAGAGCAATCCATGAGCGATGTGGACTCCGGGAGAGAGGAGGACAAGGAGGAGGAGCTCCCTCAAGACAAGAAAGGGAAGGCCAAGGACTTCACCGGCATGTACTTCATGGCCGACTCCGTCAACGCCAATGACAACGATGAGGTACCTCTCTCCTATGATGTTCTTTCTGCTAGATGCGATAACATGTATGAGCAACTGCTTAGTCAGGATAAGGCTTTAGAGTTTACCATGGCTAGGAACAAGGATCTAGAGTCACAAGTCGAGAATTTGACATTAGAGTTTGTGAATGCTAAGAGTCTAGATGTTGATGAATGTTCATCCTGCCATGCTTTGCACTCAAGCTGCCTAAAGCAGAATCTGCTCATAATATTGCTTTGCATCAACTTCAAAATGCTAGGACTGAGCTAATTGATGTTAAATCTGCTCCATGTGAAAAATGCTTAGAGTCTAGCAAGTTGGATGCTTCTGGTAATGTTAAATCTAGCTTTTGCTCCTTCTGCTTAGAACACGAACATGAAGTTAAAGATATTCTAGAAGCAGTTAGAGCTAAATATGCCAAGGTTAAGGACACAATTGAGTCTACACCTTGTGCCTCTTGTGCTGCCTATAAGCTTGGAGTTGCTTGTCTTAAGGAGAAACATGCTAGAGCCATTAAGGCCAAGACTTGTGATTCATGTGCTAATTTTAGAAAAAAAAATACTTACCTTAAGGACACATTAGAAAAATTCTCTAAAGATAAGAAACAATTGAACATGATTCTGGACACGTCTAAGTCTCCTTTTAAGAAGTAAGGTTTAGGATACAACTCTGCCCAAGACAAATCCAAGCCTAATGTCATTCAGGTCTTGGAAAATGGCTTAGTTGAATTCAAAACCCAACCTGCAAAAACTATTTTTAAATCTGCAAGGTTTGTTCAACCTTCTTTTGAGACAAAAGGTGCTTCTCCCAGTGGTACAAAATACCATTGCACCTATTGCAAGAAGAGTGGACATTTGGTTGAGTTCTATTGGCGTAGGTTGAAGAACGCTAAGAAAAATATTGCTAGAATGTCATCTAATCAACCTAGAGCTTTTATGAGACATGGTCACGTAGAAAAGAAGAAACATGGTCTAGGATTTGTTGCACATGCTCATCACCGTGTTCCTAGACAGGATGCATCTCATGTTCTTGTTACCATTGCTCATAATAGAACTGCAAATAATATCAAGGATTGCACATCTGCTTTGCATACTACTTTCATGAGCGTGTGTCTCAAGATCTTTGGGTTCCCAAATTGCTTTTAACTAACCCGAGATTGAGACACAACGTTCTTCATTCTTTGATTTTAGGATTGTTGCGGAAGGGGAAGAACACATGGTTAAATCGACTCGAAAGTGTTCACGCCACATGACCGGCGACTCAAGATGGTTCACCTCCTTCACGCAGTCAACAGGTGATGACTTCATCACCTTCAGAGATGATACACAAGGGCACATTGAAGGAACTGGATTGATCAGGGTGAACGACAAGTTCATTCTCAAGGACGTCGCGCTTGTGTCTAAGCTAAGGTACAATCTCCTTTCTGTCTCATAGCTTCTCGATGATGGCTATGAGACTCGTTTTAGGAAGAATGCCTGTCATGTGCTTGATTCTTTTGGTGAGCTCGTTTTTGGGATTTCTAGAGTTGGTAGAATTTTTGGAGCTAATTTTTCTGAATCTCTTGCCGAATCCCTTAAGTGCTTAATTGCTTCTTCTTCTGATATCTGGCTTTGGCACTGACGTTTGGGGCACATTGGTTTTGATCATCTAACACGAGTTAGCGGCCTTGATCTCATGAGAGGTTTGCCTAAACTCAAAGCTCTCAAGGATGCTGTATGTGCGCCCTGTAGGCATGGCAAGCAAGTTGCCGCCTCACACCCTTCATTGACTATGGTCATGATTGACGGACCGGGATAGTTGCTTCAAATGGATACTGTTGGTCCTACTAGGGTTCGGTCAGTCGGTGGGAAATGGTACATTCTTGTCATAGTCGATGATTTTTTTGAGATACTCTTGGGTGTTCTTTCTTGCTTCGAAGGATGAGGCTTTTGATCATTATCATGATCTTGTTCTTCGTTTAGGTTCTGAACTTCCTAGTGCCTTGCGAGCGATCCGCAGTGACAATGGTACGGAGTTCAAGAATACTTCTTTTGCCTCTTTTTGTGTTGAGCACGGTATTAAGCATCAGTTCTCTTCTCCACACATCCCTCAAAAAAATAGCATTGTGGAAAGGAAGAACAGGATCCTAGTCGAGATGGCTAGGATGATGCTAGATGAGTATAGCACACCGAGGAGGTTTGGGTTAAAGCTATTGCTACAGCTTGCCATATTTCAAACCGTGTCTTTTTGAGACTGTCTTTGGGTAAGACTTCTTTTGAGCTTCGATTTGGCAGAAAACCCTCTGTTTCGCATTTTCGAGTCTTTGGATCGAAGTGTTTTGTTTTGAAAATAGAAAACCTAGATAAATTTGAATCAAGGACTTGTGATGGTTTATTTCTGGGTTATCCTGCTCATTCGAGGGGTTTTTGGGTTTTTAATGTTGAAGCTAACATTGTCCAGGAGACATGCAATGTCATTTTTGATGAGACTAGCTCTGGAGCTAGATACGATGTTTCAGGTGACTTACAGATGACAGAGAGCATTTTTGTTGAAGAAGATGAGGATGAAATTGATACTACTCCTCCACCTGTTGCTAATGTTCCTGTGCAAGCTGCCCAAGCTCAAGAACCTGCTACGACTGCTTCACCTCCAATTGAGGCTCCTGCTATGACTTCTTCATCAGCAGTACCTGCGAAGGTTGATGAGACGCTATCTCCCCCAGGCGCTCCTTTGCACATTCAGAAGAAACACCCCTCCGGATTAGATGATTGGTAATCTCCATGAGCGAGTCACTCGCTCCAGGTATCATGATCCGAGTCTTTTCTCTCACTCTGCATTTGTAGCTTCTTTTGAACCCCGTGATATATCACATGCTTTATCTGATGCTAGTTGGGTCAATGCCATGCATGAGGAGTTAGAGAATTTCGAAAGAAATAAAGTCTGGAACTTTGTAGAACCTCCTAGTGGTCATATTGTTATTGGCACACATTGGGTGTTTAAAAATAAACAAAATGAGGATGGTTCTGTGGTTAGAAACAAGGCTAGGTTGGTAGCTCAGGGCTTTAGCCAAGTTGAGGGGTTAGATTTTGATGAGACCTTCGCTCCTGTTGCTAGACTAGAAGTCATTCGCATTTTACTTGCATTTGCTACATCTAAAGGTTTTAGGTTGCATCAAATGGATGATAAGAGTGCCTTTTTGAATAGTTTTATAGAGGAGGAAGTGTGTTGTAGACAACCCCCTAGCTTTGAGAATCCCAAGCACCCTGATCATGTTTTTAAGTTATCCAAAGTCTTGTATGGTCTTAAGCAAGCCCCTAGAGCCTGGTATGATAGACTTAAGACCTTTCTGCTTAAGAATGATTTTGAAATGGGAAAAGTTGATAAGACTCTTTTCATTCTTAGGCATGGCAATGACTTCCTGCTTGTTCAGATTTACGTTGATTATATTATCTTTGGTGGTTCCTCTCATGCTCTTGTTTATAGTTTTCCTGAGACCATGTCCAGGGAATTTGAGATGAGTATGATGGGCGAGCTCAACTACTTTTTGGGGCTACAAATCAAGTAGTGCAAGGAAGGGATCTTCATCCATCAAACGAAGTACACCAAGGATTTGCTCAAACGTTTTGAGATGGGTGACTGCAAGCCGATTGCCACTCCCATGTCGACTTCAACTGCTTTGGATCCAAATGAGGAAGGAGAAGCCGTGGATCAACGCGAGTACCACAGCATGATCGGCTCCCTCCTGTACCTAACGGCCTCAAGACCGGACATCCACTTCGCGGTCTGCCTCTGCGCGAGGTTTCAGGCGTCACCGAGGACTTCACATCGCCAAGCCGTTAAGCGCATCTTCAGGTATTTACACTCTACCCTTCAGTATGGCATTTGGTTTTCTTACTCGTCTTCTTTATCCATTCGGGGGTTTTCTGATTCTGATTTTGCGGGCTGCCGGCTAGATAGGAAGAGTACCTCTGGCACGTGTCATTTCTTAGGCACTTCTCTTGTCTCTTGGTCATCTAGGAAGCGGTCTTACATTGCACAATCCATCTTTGGTTTGAACATGTAGTTCTTTGCTAGTTGTCAGTAGTCGATTTTGTGGATGGTGTCCACTCTTAAAGACTTTGGGTTAAACTTTGATAGTGTTCCTCTTTTCTGTGATAACACTTCTGCTATTAACATTGCTAAGAACCCTGTGCAACATTCTAGGACCAAGCACATAGACATTCACTATTACTTCCTTAGAGACCATGTTGAGAAGGGTGATATTGTGTTGCATTTTGTGGAGTCCGAGGCTCAGTTGGCTGATATCCTCACCAAGCCTTTAAACCCAACAAAGTTTGCCACCTTGAGGAGCGAGTTAGGGGTAATTTATCCCTATGGCTTGGTTTGAGGGGGAGTTTGATCTTTTCTGATCTCACCTTGTTCATTTGATATTTTCTTGATTTTCTTTTGAATTTGTTGATCTTTTTGATCTTTTTGATCTTTTTAGGCTTTTTAAGCCTTTTTAGCTTTTCTTGCATCTCATTGTATCATATTGCATTCACATGAAAAATACAAAAAGATGCATTGTAATATAAGCTTTTCTGCTTATCTTTTAATTGATGAAGCTTTGCTTATTACCCTTTGGAGCTTTAGTATTTCAATTCTTGCTCAATGCCATGTCTAGTTCCTTGACTTGCTAGAATTATCATGCTTTCACATGTGTAGCTAAGTCTTTGCTGTATGAGCTAGAACTTTAAGACAACTCGAACTAACAACTGCAATTTGTGGATGTTTTAGTTAGTTGCGCAATAGTGCTCCTTTTGTGACATTGGCCTTGTCAAAATTGCTGTGTTAGCTCTTGAATCTAAAATTGATCATTACTTGAGCTTCTTGTGTCTTGAGAATCGAAAACTGCTCTTGTGCAAAATGAAAAATGAAAAATCAATTTCAAGATTGTCTTATGCTTAAATTGTGCCAAACTACTCTTACGAGACTGCATGTCATAAACATGAACTTGGAGATAGTTTGATGATCCAAACGATCTCATAGGGACTGCTTGTCAAAACTGACATGAACCTCAAGATTTGTCGCCCTGGTAGAAGCTTAGGAAGAGTTTGTGGATGGCTTCTAGTCCAGGATCTTTTTCACTAAGATATACCTTTAATCAACTTCCGGTCGAAGCTTAGGAAGAGTTTATGGATGGCTCCTAGTCCAAAATCTTTTCACTAAGTTAGACCATTAGTCAAATTCAATATTCATTGCAAATGAAAAACTGTTGAAAAATGGGCGTTTGATAAAATTGAGCAAAATGATTCATTTCAGGACATGTTTGTCTCTTAATGTGGTCATTGTTAGCTTTTTGATCTCACATTGACATTTTGACATGGCCAGTATCAGTTTAGGATCTCTGTTGATGAACTTGCTAGATTTGAAGCTACTACTACAGGAAGCCACATCACAGACGGTTCGGAACCGTCATCACAGACAGTTTCCGAACCGTCTATGTTTGTTGGTCTGTGATAACAGGATATTATCACAGACGGTAAAAACCGCTCAGGATACGTAAATATCACAGACGGTTTTACTAAAAAACCATCTGTGAAGGCTAGTATCACAGACAGTTTGGACTAAAAACCGTCTGTGATCCGAGAATATCACAGACGGTTCTAAATAAAAACCGTATGTGATTTGTAGCAGTGAGCGTCTACTATAGCCTGTTTTGTAGTAGTGAGCGTTGCTTAAAATGCTAAAATTCATTGCTTTACTTTGAGTCTTCGAGCTTAGCTTTGATATATATGTTTTATCATGATCTTTCTAGCGCTGTTAGGCTTGATATGTTGTTTGTGCAATATTAGAAATGCTAGCTGGTTCTTTTGGGTAATCTCCAAAGCTTCTTGTAATCAAAAATTGAAAAATATAAAAAAATGAAGCAACTCCATTGCATTTCATGCATGCTCCTTCTTATGCTTTTTCCTCATTCTGCATTTGTTATCTCTGGACGAGATGAAGGCGTGATTCCTTGATGACTTCAGTGTCAATGGTGGAGAAGATGGTTGAAAAAGGGGAGTTACGAAAAAAGGGGGAGCTACTTGAAGAAGAATTGAAAATTTGAGATTTTCTAAAATTTGAGGATCATAGTGAGAGAGAGTTTCTTATTTGCATTCTTATGGTCTTATTGCTACTTCTAAACTTGAATTGCAATTGTTGATCCTCACAATGATCAAAGGTAATATCGAACAATTATTCTTTCATATGGACCTTAAGTGAGATTTTGCTCTTTTCTGGAAATCGAAGCTTTCTCGCTTTCTTTTGCCGTATCTCACTTGCCTATGCTATTCTGAAGCCAACTTGGTCATTTCCTGTGCTTTCTCTTGCATTTGGACTAAGTTGTGTCTTTGTGCGAAAACGTCGAGTTCTTACTTTTCAAAATCTCAAAATTTGCATTTGTGAGAAATTGCCAATGTGTTCATCAAGGGAGAGATTGTGGATATCATGGGGATATGCGCACGATCTTAGGATGATGTTACAATTGGCAATGTCGTTAAAGGTTTGTCGAATCACGAGTTTTCGTCGAAGTTTGGAATGTTCTTGCTGATCATCGGCTAGTCGTGGCGATGAGTGTTGGGTTAGGTCAAGTTCATGGGTTTCATGGCATGTGTTGCATGATGCATGTTTTGACTAACGTGGGTCAAGTTGTGAAGAACTTGTTCTCGGAATCGATTTCTTTGTCTATTGTTGTGCAAATTGCTTTGAGGTCAATGACGGTCAACGACGAGGATGATCGGGACTAAGCTTGGAGAGCTGAGGTCCAGAACGATCGGGGATGCCAGGTGAGGTCAATGGAGTCAAGCATGGCGCAAAAGGGATAAAGGTGACCGAACGGGTAGTTCGGTGCGACGGGTTTGATCAAGCGGCGCGGGGAGTCAGTGCAAGTGCCATGGTTGTTTCGGTGGGAGCCGGATGGGAGAGACTCACCGACATGATGAGAGCCACTGGATCAACTTACACGTGGCGAAGCATGGGAGGTGCTTCACGAAGATGGGACTTGGTCTTTGCAAAAAGGTCGAGAAGGGGTATTTTGGTAATTTTACCAAATATCACCTTGTTGACCTTTTTCCAACCCGCGACGTAAGACGGTGCGTGGAGAAGCGGATTAGGTCAAGAGGATATGAAGATGGCGCTTTAAAAGGCGTGCGTGTGTGACCCGTTTGTGTTGAGCTTTAACAGGAGCCCATTAGGGTTCAATCTTCTAGAAGATTTAGCCTCCACTATAAATAGGAGAGGGTGTTGGCCAGCACCTCTCAACCCTTTCATTACTTGTAAACCTTAGTTTTGCTTTTGTGCTTAGGGAGTTGATAGTTGGAGGTTAGGGTTCTAGAGAGTTGGATTTGATTTTGTGCTCATGTATTGAGTCTTTATCTTCCATTAATGGAGTGGCTGTAAACCAATACCATATCAAATCAATCCAAAGAAAGTTCTCTCAAAGATGAGTTCATTTGCTTTCTTTCTCTCTATTTGGTGATTTGGGGTCTTTCTTTGATTCACGAGTTTTTGCTTGGTTTCTTGCCGTGATCTAACTTGCTGTGACATGTGGGAACCCATCTAGGATCATCTTAATCATCAACCACCCACGAGCAAGTTTCTAGATCATATCTTGCATTTGGCTCGGTTTTTGAACCAGCTTCATTCAAATTGAAAAATATAGGAACTTTGGCATGGATCTCTGTGATCTTTGATTGGAATAGGTTCCTAATATCTTTAGGAAGGTGTGGTTCAAATTTCGTGGAGTTTGGCCAAGTAGATCAAAAGTTGTGCTACTTTTAGTTTTCGTCGTCGGGCTGTTCCAGGAAAATCGGTTCAACCACCCTTATAACTGTGGTTGAACCACTCGTTTGCCTGCGGTTGTACCGATCATTGGTACAACCGCCCATATAACTGTGGTTGAACCGATTTTGGTTTCTTCAGCCTATCTTTGTGTCTGCTGATTGCTATGCTTGGGGTTTTTTTTATTAGGATTCAATACAAGGCTTCCGCTCTACTTGTAGATTGATCTTCATAGCTTTCATAGCTTTCGGAGTGACATTGGTGTTGAATCCAAATCAAAGTGAAAAAGTGAGCGTGCTCCTATTCACCCCCCTCTAGTCGCCTTTCCGGTCCAACAGTTTTATTGGAAAGTCACCTAAGTCAGTTAAGGACCGGTCTTCGAGCCGTATCTTGCTAAGCCCCATCGTACTACCACAAGTCTGAAGTGGGTAGGACTAGGCCAACTAATTTGCAATATTTCACTGTAGTTGTACCATCCGGTTACGTGGGTGTCTTTTATGATCTACTTTTATATATTCCCAGATGGCACAAGAGGGGGCTTAAATTTGGCGGATGGTTCAATCCAAAGGAAGCAAAATCTTAGCGAGGAGGGACTACGGTGGGATAGTGCATTGTAAAGGCCTTGTGATAATCTCTTAGTCGCACACCTTCGGAAGTGTGTGAGCGGACAGTACGAGTGATTATCTCTTGTGGGTAAAGCTGTACAACCTTTGCAAAGTGTAATACTATTCGAATAGCCGTGTCCACGGTCAAGGACATGCTAGCAAAGCCACTCAAAGTTAGACTTTGATTTTGTTTTCAAAAGACTTTGTCAAATCATTTATCCAAATGGAAAATTGGGCAGGTAGTCATGTGATAGGAGGGTATCCTTCACCACTCTTGTGTGAATGTTATATGACTATAAAACTGAGAATTTAGAAAATGAATTTTAGTTATAGAATATCTGTCTTGGAACTTAGTACAAGTATTTAAAAGAAAGCATTGCTTTATGCAAAATAAACCCTATAAGCCATCATTTGTTATACTCTCATGCATTATAATCTATTATTGGGTGTAACTTGCGGAGTACATTCATTTGTATTCACCTTGCTCAATAAAATGTTGATCAGAGGAGAAGGACTTCGCAATTGTTGAAGATCTCGACGACTAGGCCGCTACCCTAGTTGATTGCCTGTGGCAGATTAGCTGGGCTCTACTACTTTTTTCTTCATCTTCCATTGTGTTCATCATTGTTGGCTCGTAAGCCTTTTTAGTAATAAAACTCTATTTATTATTCATTAAATGCGTGATATGGATTGTTATCATTTTGTTTAATTGTGTACACTAGCTACTGATCACGGGACTAGTGGAGAATACATAGAGGATTTGGGAGTGTTAATCCCGAGTCCTTACAATAGGGTGGATCGCTAAACGGACTAGTAGGTAAGAGCTCATAGACCTTGTATCATAGTTGTCTACTTAACTGGGAATAGTCTCTAGCAGGTGCGGGAGCTAAGGGTCAACCTAGTGTGATAGGTTTACTATAGTATATGCCAAGCCACGTAAGTAGTCAGACTAAATTTAGATCACCTCAAAGATAAAACCCCAAACCCATAGACACCCCTGATCAAGTTATAAGGTTGATGTCTAGCTAATACTGGGAAGTTCCACCTGACTGTCATGGAATTTCCTCGATAAATAGGAAAGTAATAACTAAAGGAATCATTAGAGCAGCTAGGCGTCGTGTATGGATAGCAGTCATATGTCCCTAGGTGGATGATAGTAGTCCAACCACCAAACGACATCATATGGACTCCAGCTATCATCCATCGTTATTTGTTTCTAATAGTAGGACACTTCATGACCCGAAGGTGGATCAAAGAACCCTACCTACCAAGGTGATCTCTCCCATCTAGGTAACCAATGCGAAATGTTCCTATGAATATTCTCTCCCTCTCGCTGGAGTCCTAACTCCTTGCACCAGCGGACTTCCCAAGAGCCTGATCTCTCTCACCCTCACTCCGAATCAAACGGTTACCTGACCCTAAGTATAACTAGCAACCCCCAATCCCCACTACTAGACCAAACGAATAGAGTTTGGATTTATCTACTCCAGTCTGAAGTATTTCCTTCATTCCAAATATCCTTGGATGTACTTCATTCTGTCTGAAGTATTTCCTTCATCAACTTCCTTGAATATACTTCGTTTGAAGTATTTTCGTCATCAACTCCACTAAGTATGATAAGTTTCATCTAGAGTACTTCCTCCTTTCAAGATGTTGTTAGATATATTTACTTTCATTTGAAGTGTTTCCTTTTGTTTGAATGTCTTTGGATTTATTGGATTTCATTTGGATGCTTTCAGAAGTTCTTAGGTTCAATTGTATCCTGCGTAGTTAGAATCTGAAGCCATGGTAGAACATTAGTCCCAACAAGAATGAGGTCGAGACCAAGATTATCAAAACATTGAGCAAGACGATTATCAGAACATTGAACAAGGCGATTCAACTCTTTGATCATGTTGCACCTTCTTTTGAAATGCAATTATATTGTTTTAAATTATGAAATTGCATTGCTATGATTTATACAACTATGTTGGCCTAGCTTATAGTTAATACTTTAATGATAATTGAGTATAACCTTCACATCCTTGAACTTGGACACTATCCTTTGTCGCCCTAGAAATAATGGTGTACATACTAGTTAATAAGTTCGTATCTAAGTGTCATGCTTACTCTTGCTTAGATACATTGATATGTGAGCAATGATTTGCCCTAACAACTTTCAAAACTCAAAACTAGATTTAGGCAGTTGAGGCTGAAGCCTGGCTGGTATGTTGAAAAGAGAGAGATTTCAAAAGAGAAAACCTTAAAACTATTTTTAGACTTAGACGGGTGGAAAGAGTGGTGGATGCGTAAGGGAGTACGCTAGAATGGGTATGGGGAAGATTGCCAAGTCGATTAAGGACCGGTTCTTGTGATGACCTCTCGTGCACTAACAGTGCAACCACAAGTCTACCATTTGTAGGACTTGGCTCACTAATTTGCTTCACCTCATCGCTACTTCATCATCCCACAAAAATGGTGTTGTTATAGTCACAGGAAAACCACCTAGAGGGTGGCGTGGCTGTAAGGCACATAAAAACCACTACGGTGCAAGAGGGGTCCTCCGGGGTTATCACCTTCGGTAGAAAAACCTTAGCGGGTGGGGTGGCATTGAGGTGGGGCATTGTAAAGGCCTTAGGAAGATTTTCTTAGGTCCCACGCATACGACAACATGATGACATTATAAGATAATCAGCTCTTGCGGGTAAAGATGTGTGACCTTTGCAGAGTGTAAAACTATCTGGATAGCCGTGCCCACGGTCATAGGTGATGCCGAAAACTTGCTTGATTAGATTTTAAGTTTTACAAAACAATTTGTGGATAGGATGAAAAGTTAGGTTGGAACCCGAGGATTTGAGTTGTCCTAGTTGGAGCCAATGGAAAGTATTGTGTGCATGCAGCCGCGAGATTCACAAGGTGGATGCGGTTCGAGATTCGCGAATGGGTACAACCTGGAAATTGGCGGGGGGATGCGCCCTAGGGCTCAAGGGTGGTGCAACCACGGGATTCGAGAGTTTGGTCGCCTGGGATTCGAGGGTGGTCCAGCCTACGGGAGTCAAGGGGATTGCAACCTAAGTTTCGCTAGGGGGTGCAGCCTAAGTTTCGCTGGTTGGTGCAGCCGGAGAGTCACTAGAGGCATTCAGCCCGGAATTTCAGGGGTAGTCCGGCCGGAATTGCTGAATGGTTGTAGCCTTGGGATCGCCGGGTGGATGTAGCTTTGAAAAATGATATAGCACGAGGTGAATGGAACTAATATCTATGTGTGAATGGATGGAACCTTCGGGTACTATTCTCTACTAGAGGTAGATGGAACATTTGCTACTATTATACAAAACATTGGATTTCATCTAAACCTATGTTTGTTAAAATGCCAGGTCTCAGGATTTGCTACTACATAATCTATTTCAATAAGTGACTTTATGCAAACAAAATAACCACAAGCCATTCCTTTGATCAGCCTTGTATATTATATAACTGCATTCTATGTGTTGACTCGCGTGTATGGTTGTGTACTCATGCTCGCTCAATATTATTATTCAGTAAGTATAAAAGGAGAAGGCTATATGGACACTCATGCACGCTTGTCAAGACTGGAAGACAAGAAAGCCAAGGACTAAGTCACGGGCCCCACTCGATTGTCTGTGGGTATATCATGAGGGTTCCACGTGGTGTGCTTTTCTTTTGCTTTCGCTACTGTTCTTTGATAGGTATTTGGCCTATCCAGCCATTATGCAAGTCAAAAGCCGTAAAGTATATTTATGCTTTGTTTATTATTATGCAATAGCCTTACATATTCGTGACATATGATTGATATTCAATGATGTAACTGTGGGCACTAGCTATTGATCTAGGGATTAGTGCTGTGAACACAGAAGATTCCAAATTTCAAATTTGGGGTCTGACATATGCCCTAGTTGTGATAATGTATCTGTTATATTCGTACTCTTGGGGGACAACATGTATATATCGTAACAATACATGTACTAGTGGTTAGCCAATCGTACGCGATATTATGGGCATGTTTGGCATGGCTCTGACTTTTAAAGCGACTTTAATTTGGTCAAAGGTGAAATTTGAACAAGACGATCAATGAATCGAAATTTGGTGAAGCGGTTTGGTGTTTGATTGTCTGGCTTTTAAGTATGTTGGCTACAGTTTCTGAGATGGGAAAAGTCTGAAATGCCCCTGAGGCAAATGATGGCATGTTTGATGCCGTTTAACGGCAATTGATAACAACTAACGATAATTAATGACACTTTACGACAACTAACGATAATCAACGTAATTAATGACAATTAATGAAATTGACAATAATTAACAACATTTAACGCAATAGACCGCAATTAACGCAAATTAACGATAATTAAGGAAATTGATCGCAATTAACGATATTTAACGCAAATTAACGATAATTAAGGAAATTGATCGCAATTAATGATATTTAACACAATAGACCGCAATTAACAATAATTACCGATATTTAATGCAATAAACTACAATTAATGCAAATTAACGATAATTAAAGAAATTGACCACAATTAATGACATTTAACGCAATAGACCCTTAAAACATCTGACTATAACATGATGACGTTGTTTGGACTACAAGACACTTAAAACATTTGCACTGGACGATATGTTCTTCATTTCTTGTTTTAATCTAGGTGAACGTACCAACAAGCAACAATATAGATTTGCTTCATGCAGACTAATGTTGAGGAACATATGCAATTTATATACCAACACTAAATCAAAAAAAGAATAAGAGGACTGCTATATGGAAAATGTCAATTGAATATAAATTTTTACCAAATGTTCTACAAAGATCTGCAGTCTACCCTTCATAGGTCATACCCAATCAAAGAAACACAGAAAATAGCAACACATCGTAAGAGCCTCTCAACATTTCAAGATTATCAGTAGTTTTCGTCGATAAATGACAACAGTAAAATCTAATTTTATTTGGATGATAACATCTCTCTACATATACTAACCTACATCATATTGAGCATAATATTTTACAGCTGTGATTGCTATACAAAGCTGGCATACTTTTATCCATTTGGAACAAAATAAACCAAAACACTTATTACATGAACCAAGAGTGTTTTGACACCCAGGCTTGTCTTCTAACTACACAACCTTTCCATATAAACTTATAGCCAGCTAACATCTGAGTTATATGTTGTATTGCTATTTTTTTTAATCTATTATTGCATGAGCAGAAGATTATTCACAGTGGCATTCACATTATTCGTTCTCATAAAATCCTACAATGAGATTCAAAAAGAAAAGGTATTAGTGTATGCTAGTGTCTCAACAAATAACTACAACTAGAGATGAGCAAAAACAGATGTGTACCTTGATAATTAGTTCGTCAGGGATATGGGGTAAAATTTCTCGTACTCTATCTACCATGGAGATAACCTCTGACATACTTCCATTAATTGTTCCTGCAGTGCCTCGGAACCACAAGCCAATAGCAGAAGCATCATCAGGCCTCGAGGAAGAGGATGGAACAATTGAAGACCCTGCAATTGGCTCGGGCCATAGATTCCAGGTGGCATCTGTATGCCCATAATTGTCAGTCACAGAAGCCAACTGCCTCATCACCATCTGAACTCCACTAAGCCCCACTGATCTCACCGCACTAGACGAACCGGGAAGGATCATCCATCCTAGGGCTCGACCAGTGACCACGGTGGTGCCCAGCTAGAATCAAGACCAGCACCTCTGCACCACCCAAAACAAACAGATTAAGGAATCAAAGATTGGCATCGCTGTCATCACCACAAATAGGCAGATTATATGATGTAAAATTGCGCTTCTGGAATCATTGGTACAAAATCAACCATATATTCGTGGACTTTTGAGTGAACATGTTAACAAAAGCAGTTATAGAGTTTTAGGCCTAGTGTTGTATTACAAGATTTGGAACAAAAATTTGTAGTTCTTGTTGTGAAATGTACAGTTTTAGCAAATAATCATAAATAAACCCAGCATTCATTATCAGTAATAAGTCATAATACCAACATGTATTAAATGACCATAATAACATGTGTCCATGAAATTCTTTCAAGTCATTTAAATACAATATTATGCTCAACATTAAAAGCAAGAAAACATCAATAAGTAGCATAAAACACAGAAGATTGGTGATAGAGTGTGCTCTCAGAAGGAGAGTTGCAAAAGAATGAGTCTTTGCCATCTCAACCCTATTGTCTATACTCTTCATTAATTGAACATGATAATATAGTTTCACACTTTGAGCTCTAATCAAAACTTTACCAAGCTGTCAAAAGATGTCAAAAGTAATAGTCCACAGACTCAATTTCAGTCAAACAGGTGATTAAAAGTATCACAAGACTAAAATCTCTATTACTAATAGAACTTGACTAACTTCAGTATACACTGATAGTGAAATCACAAGTCCAGCAGTAATCAAACTGAATTGCTATATATCAACATAACCAAGGGACACAGTACAGCTAGTAATATCAAGAGCAACAGATGATGACAGATCAAGAGACAGTAGCAAGTAATACAATAGAGCTCAAGTATGAACTAATAATCAAGTCAATTTAAGTATATGACATCTATCATCATAGAGCATAAAACCGAATAACTCATATCTTTGCAATATCTCCTAGAGCTGGTCTCGGTGATCAATTCTAATCATAGATAAAATATTTCAACTAGCACACACACACACACACACACACACACAACCTAGTGCCCTACCGTGGTACAGTGAAGGACTAGGTCAACGGAGATACAGTGTCGAACTCCACCCACGGGTCACACCAAGGGCGAAGATGAGGAATAGGAATGATGACGCACAAGATCACCACTAGATGCTTCAGCCGAAGCACCAACAGAGCATCAGAACTTAATAATCAAAGGCCTTCTTCCTCCTCAAGATCAGATTAGAGAGTCCACTGAAAATCAATCTCCACAAGCGCACAACCAAAGGCACCAACCGAAACTCGATAGAGTAATCCGGACACCAGAGGAAGCCGAAGAGATGTGCAAGGAGAAGGGATTCAATCTCACCACCAACAAAACCGAGGAAAAACACGGAGTTGCCGAGGATCAACTCCAAAACTCCAATCGAAATCAAGAAGAACCCCTCTAAAAACCAGTCACCTTGCAAAGGAGAGCCTGCAACTTCTTACGAGGAAGATGAAGGGATGCGCCCGGCTCCTACGAACTGCCCCCGAGCAAAGCGCCGGGTCAGCCGCTACCTCCAGAGACGCACCCTCCCTCATCTCCTCCTCTCACGCTCAAGCAGTAGAGAAATAGGAGATCCAAAGAGAAAAGGAAAAACACCGTGCGTAAGAGACTGAGTAGATAAGGCTGAAGCAAAGACTCCAGAACTATCTCCTCCTTACCTCTTACAAGTGGACCCATCCACCTCAATCCTTTTCTCTTTTATTTTCCTCATTTTCTGCCTTTTTCTTAAATTGAGAAATTACTAAAAGAGGCCCTAAAAAACAATAGTCCCCAACAATTTATCAATTTGATTGAAGATGCTCAAAATCTTGTTTAATATATAGCTGTTCGACGATGGGTACCTTTCGGGTTTGAACCCAAAGTCTAGCAACAAGGACTACGACTCTGCACAGACAAAGGAGGACTGCACCATGATCCAATGCCTTGGTGTGAGAATTTTCACCCAAGTTACAATCTGTACTGGGCAGCTTGCCCTTTTCCCTCTCGAGTTGGGATGTTATGGTCATGTCCTCGTATCTAGCTCATGAGTACTTAAGAAAGTATACCATTATCTTCCTCTGATCGTGACCTCACGAACATACTCAAGTAGGTGAATTCTTTAGGGAATCCTGTAGGACGATTCTCGATACCATATAGGTCTTGAATTCATTAAGAGTTATTGCTCAACCTTCCATACAGAAAGAGCATAGCAGCTAATAGGACCCTTATGATGTGCTCTATAATCCCACACAGTTTTGGTGCCCTAGAGCCTAGTTCACGGTATCTCTGATCTCCTAGGATAGGTTATCACTGATGTCAGCCTTCACATGGGTATGAGCCTCATTCCCTTTGATGCTGCAAGGATGGCCTTCCACGCCAATCCTTTAGTGAAAGGATCTGCCAAGTTCCTTTCAGACTGGATGTATTCTATAGTAATAACACTTGTCTCTCTAGCATGCCTTACCTACTTAAGTCGTCTTTTAATATGTTTTGAGGACTTCATATTGTCCTTCCTACTCTTCGCCTTAACCAGAACAGTTTGGTTATCGTAGTAGGTTAACACGGCTGGAATTGGCTTTTCCAGCACAGGTAGGTCAGAAAGGAGTTTTCTAATCCATTCTGTCTCTACAGCTGCTAATTCCAGAGCTACTAGCTCAGCCTCCATGGTGGATCGTGTAAGGATAGTCTGTTTAGAAGACTTCCATGAAACAGGTCCACCTGCTAGAGTGAATATATAGCCACTCGTAGCCTTCATGTCATCCAAGTCATCGATCCGATTAGAATCTTGAATACTTCCAAGGCACGGATGGGCTGAATAATGTATTCCCAAGTTAGAGGTCCCCTTTGGGTACCTAAGTACCATCTCTAGTGCTATCCAATGATCATCTCCTGGATTGGACGTATAACGACTCAATCTGCTTACAACATATGAGATGTGAGGCCTCGTTGCACTAGTTAAATACATTAAGGATCCTATAATTTGAGAATATTTAAGCTAGTCTTTTCCATGTCTAGTGTTTTTATGAAGCTTAGCATTTGGATCATATGGTGTGGTTGCTGATTTGCAGTCCATGAATCCAAATCTGGATAGGAGCTTGTCCACATAATGGGATTGTGAAAGAGTAATCATATTCTCACCCTTAATAAGTTTGATGTTTAAGATAACATCAGCTTCAGCCAGATCTTTCATATCAAAGTTCTAGGAGAGAAAAGACTTTGTTCTATTGATTGCATCTATGTTGGTCCCAAAAAACAATATATTATCTACGTAAAGACATAGAATGACACTTTCGCCCCCACTAAATCGATAGTAGACACATTTATCGGCTTCGTTTACACAAAAGCCGACCGAAGTCATAGTACTATCGAATTTCTCATGCCATTGCTTGGGAGCTTGCTTTAGACCATACAAGGATTTAATCAAACATCATACTTTCCTCTCATGTCCTTCAACCACAAAACCATCAGGCTGTTGCATATAAATCTCCTCATCCAACTCTCCATTTAGGAAAGCGGTCTTTACATCCATTTGATGTACTTGGAGTTTATACGCGGCAGCTAGTGCTATAAGCACTCGAATTGTGGGTAAACGAGCCATAGGAGAGTATGTATCGAAATAGTCTTTGCCCTTTTTTGCGTGAAACCCTTAGCCACTAAACGGGCCTTGTACTTTTCTATAGTACCATCAGGTCTACGCTTCCTTTTAAAGATCCATTTGCAGTCAACTGGCTTGAATCCACATGGGAGGTCCGTAACCTCTCATGTTCCGTTAGCTACGATGGAATCCATCTCGCTACGGACTGCTTCCTTCCAGTAATCCACATCCGGGGATGCGTATGCCTCTGAAAGGGTTCGTGGTTCATCAACCACAACATAGGTGACAAAGTCATCGCCTAAAGACTTTTCAGTCCTCTGTCTCTTACTCCTCCTCAACTCTAATTCTGGAGCAGTGTTATCACCCTAGGAAGAATAGAGTGTTCACTTGAACCAATAGGATCAATTACTTCATTTGGTCTCGTAGGAAACACATGCTCAAAGAATGTCGTATCACGGGATTCCATCACTATATTAGTAGAGATGTCACTTACCTCAGATTTGACCTCTAAAAATTTATAAGCCGTGTTATTTTTAGCATTCCCTAGAAAAACACAATCAACGGTCTACGGTCCATGCTTCCTTTTCTTCGGTAATGGCACATGCACTTTTGCAAGGCATCCCCAGGTCTGGAGAAAAGATAAGTTGGGTTTTCTCCCCTTCCATCCTTCATAAGGTGTTTCCTCCTAATTGTGAGGTGGTACCCTATTGAGGACATAATTAGCTGTGAGAACTGCTTCACCCCACCAATAGTCCGACATACCTGAACTTTGTAACATGGCATTAACAGGTCACATAGAGTTTGGTTCTTCCTTTCAGCTATTC
This sequence comes from Phyllostachys edulis, assembly GCA_036346405.1. Lineage (NCBI taxonomy): Eukaryota > Viridiplantae > Streptophyta > Magnoliopsida > Poales > Poaceae > Phyllostachys > Phyllostachys edulis. Next base: position 23,266,126 of record CM070556.1, on the reverse strand, counting down.
CATTCGATTGGGGTGAGTATGGTGGAGTAACTTCATGAATTATTCCACTTTCTTCACAAAATTGAGAGAAATCATAAGAGACATATCCACCGCCTCGGTCCGACCTTAACCGTTTGATTTTCTTTTCTAGTTGGTTTTTCACTTCAGCTTTAAAGATTTTAAAGTGTTCTAGTGCTTCATCTTTCGACTTAAGTAGGTAGATATAACAATACTTAGTCGCATCATCTATGAGAGTTAAGAAATATCTTTTGCCACCTTTAGTTAATATTCCATTCATCTCACAAAGATCAGAATGGATTAGCTCAAGTGGAGAGGTGCTTCGCCCTTCAATGCTGTGAAAAGGTTTTTGGGGTTGCTTAGCTTGCATACACACTTCACACTTTGAACCCTTCTCATAATTATAGCTGGGAATTAAATCCATTTTGCTTAACTGCACAATAGCTTCAAAGTTAACATGACACAAACGAGAATGCCAAATATCATGTAATTTATTGCAATGGGAAACATTAAAAATATTTACATTATTTGAATCAAGAATAGATAAGAGGAACATGCCTCCGCTATCATAGCCTTTGCCCACAAAGGAACTAAATTTGGTCAACACGACCTTATTAGACTCAAAAACAAGCTTTATTCCTTGCCTACAAAGCATTGACCCGCTAATGAGATTGCGAGTCATTGCAGGCAAATACAGTACGCCTTTCAGAATGAGTGTTTTGTCTGAAGTAAGCTTCAAGCAAACCTGTCCAATCCCACGTACTGTAGTAGTGGCTCCGTTGCCCATCAGGACGGATCCACCACCTTCACCCTGAAAAGAAGAGAAACATGATCGATCAGCACAAATATGTCTAGTAGCACCTGTATCAATCCACCAATCAATAGATGGACTTGCCATAAAGGCCTTAGGTACATACCCTTCAGAACTGGTATTATCCAGAACGACATTCACCTTGGCCTTTCGGCCCTAATACTGAGCTGGAGAAGGACCCTTGCCTTTACGATTGCGGCAATGGTTGGCTTTATGGCCAGCCACTCCGCACACAAAGCAGACAATGTTCTCCTTCTTCTTCTTCTTCTTCTTCATATTCTTTCCTTGAAACTTGATTTTGGGTTGATTCTTGAATTTTTGATTCCCAAAGCCACCAGCACTCTTGACCTCTACTAGATGAGCTTGGACTTGAGCCTTACCTTTGCTATCATCGGCTTTTGCCCGCTCTTCGACATTGATAGTTGCTGACAACTCATTGAGTATCAAGTGCTCCTTTATATGGCGTCGAGCGGTCACAAAGTCACACCACGAGGACGGTAACTTAGCCAAGATGACATTAATTTGAAAACTCTCAGGTAGGATACAACAAACTTTATTTTTGCAATCTGCCTGATTTTCAGTATTTCTAAAAATCTGAAACTGTAGCTCTAACTGCACCTCAATTCCTATTAATTAGTAATGTGAAATGTTAAGTTAGCCTTTTAGTTTTACTCACTTAACTGTAGCAAACAAAAATGAGTTTTGCTCATAATATAATATAGCAGCAAGTTTTATAATCCGTCCTAAATTCAGTTTTTCCAAAATCTGAAGCTATAACTTTAACTTAAACCCTAATTTTTGTCAATTAGTGGCTATAGAAATTAATATGGGTTATTATCTTTATTGGGTTAGTATAGCTTAAGCATGTTGCTAACCGTGCATTACAATCTTGATCATGCATTCTTTTTCAATACTTTGCTCTCTGTCGATTTTCTTGTGTTTATTGGATTTTATTTGTCTTTTAGATTCTGGTTCTTCTGAAGTGGTTGACTCTGTTGTTGAGCAACAAGAACCTGAACAAGAGGTTTACTATTACCAAGGCAAGCATCCTCTTTGCACCATGTTGATCCCAGAATTTTTGAACTGTAGCTTTCCAAAATACAGAGATACCGTTGCATGCTAATTTTCTAAAATTTATTTGTGATCTATCTCTAGATAGTTACAACCTAACACTTGAGGCTTATCTTTAATCTGATCATACACTCAAACTTAAGTTAGTGCTTCTATACTTAAATACTTGTTTTTCGTTATTGCTTAGCCATGCAGTCCATAGAACGTTAGTGTTTGACAAGCTTATCTTGTCACACATGGGAACAATAAATGAATTTAATTTATTTTGATTCTTTGTTCAGTTTATTTAAATCAAAAATGAATTTAAATATTGTTTAATAAACCGATTTAAAATATAGACAAGTGGATGCTAGTGATGGTGCCTTAGTGCACGAGAATTGGGAAATGTGGTTGTCTTGTTTGGATTGATTAAGGACTGAACATCGGTTGGATGATTCAAGCCCCAACGTACTTCCACACGCAGTGTATGGGCGCTGTTTGGTTAAGTAAAGGGTTAATACTATTGAGTTGGAAAACAGGAAAGTAAGGACATATGTGTTTGATCTCATATCTGTATCATATGTTCTTAGGAGGGTGAGGCCATACATGTGTTCCATTGCATGTACGTACCTTAAGGGCTCCGATTGCGATGTAATATGTGCAGTGAGCACAGTTTGCATTCTGTTGATTGGGTCGGCATTCCCGGCACAACATGTGGGCCCCGGTTGGCAGGTTCTATTAGTAACTTGAACTGAGCGGGATCAGTCACACATGGGTATTCCAACTTAATAGTGTCAACTTGTTGAAAAACACCAAATCTTAGTTTACCCGGCCGGCATACCAAAGGCAGTGTGCTATTATTTCAAAGGCTTACGGGCTAACTAAGTCGTGTGGGTAAAGATGTACACCCCTACAGGGTTTAAAACTATTCGAATAGCCGTGTCCACGGTTACGGATAACGCTTGAATTTGAATAGCGCTTTGTATAGACTTTGGAAATAAAATTTTGGTTATGGGTGAACTCGGCATGAGAGGCAATCATGCAATAATTTTTGGATGGTGGTGAATAGCCACTTTAATGATGTTACTGTTTATGATTATGTCTCATTTACTTATTGTTTTAGTCCAAATTGATTTATAAAATTGCTTTGTCAAAACTTAGCAAGTGTAGGTTAAGATGTATTGCTTTATGCAAAATTGAACCATTATGACCTTCCTGTTGTTAACCTTATGCATGTATAAATTCTAATCCTTTGTGTAGGTTCTATCAAACACTTTCTTTTATTAGTTTGTGTAAGTCTTGCTGAGTACCTTCTGTACTCAGGTGCTATAACCTCTTGTTGCAGGTAAAGATGATTATTTGTATGAGATGCTCGTTAGTGCCGATCAGGGTGACGCTAACGAGTGAAGCTATTTCTTTCCTCCACGCAATATCCTGAGGGTGATGAGGGCCATTGGTGGTTTTTGCTGTTTAGTTTTGCTTCCGCTGTTAAATCTTTGTTGTGACCCAAGGTCACTTGGCATTGTAGAACCATACCGAAATGTATAGTTTTGTGTATAATTATGTGTATGTATGCCTTGTATGTATGATGCAATATTGTTTAAGGATATATGTGCAATAGTCACTGATCCTGGGAATTATTGCAAGATATATATCCGGGAACCTGAATATTGGAATTGTTACTTGTTAATATTATGCTTCTAGTATGATTTCTAATGAGGGAATTGAACTGTTCCTTAATTAAGAATCATGCTACCAGTATAATTTTAATTTGGCACATTTCCAATATTTGAGGGTCCTAACAGCGTTGGTATCAGAGCATACGTTGCCTGTAGGTTAGAAATAGCATGGTCATTAGCATTAGAGTTTTCTGTGAAATTATTTTAACTTATCAAAATAATTTCAGAAAAGTTTAAGTTATGTGAATCTTTTATTCCTTACCCATCTTATCCTCTAATTCTTACCTCACTATTCTTTGGATTTGTGTAAAATATTTTCCTTTGCTCATCTCTCGTTTCCAAAGATAGACATGTTAGTATTCACCCAGAAGAGTAATGGCGAAGGGACGAGAAGGCAATATCGTAACTACGAAATTAGGATTAAATTAGGGATTATTATTAGATTATATTCACCCCACTTATTTTGCATATCTTGTAGAAGTTATATTTTGTTGTTGATCTTTTGTTCTCTTTTGATTCCAAGTAATTGCGCATCGCCTACGGGCAGTATGTATAGCAATTATGTCGGAAATCTATGATTTGCTTTACTGAATCTTATGCTGGCCTTTGCGCCTTTGCATCTTCTTTTGGTGTTAAATTTTGGTGCATTTCATATCATTATGCATGTTAAGTTTAGTACTTCCCTTTTTGTTGCCAAAAACATTTTTCGCACTCAATTGAGTGTATCCTTAGTCTATCGTCTAACCATCCGTATGACAATAGGATAACAGAACTTAGTACTCCTTTAAGCACTCAACCCGGGGAATCAAGACGGGCAATCATGAAGGTTAAGGTATGTCGACGCTGTGGTGAAGAGGGACACTACATCAACCAGGGCACTACAAATTGTCCCAACTGTGACGAAGACCATCCACTGGGAAGCTGTCCAACTATCAAGATCACTTGTTTTCTCTGCGAAGGACACGATCACTGTCCCAAGGAGTGTCATCTACATAAGATGATCACCAAGTCAATTGAATTACAATAACAAATTTTCCACGCAGCCACCTTTGAGAAAAGCAAAAGTAAGGCTGTGGAGGAGTCGCGTAAGCGATAGAAGGTTACCCAGTTTGCAGCTATTAGTCGTTCAGTAAGACCGTGTTTGTGGTTGCCTCAACCCCCTTGAGCACCAGCTCCAACTTTACCGAGGCTACCAGTGTTTGTACCTTATCCACCTCCATCTTCTGGCCAGCTTAGAGCTGTTGTGAATCATCCTATGATTGCCAACAATGTTAAGCCAGGAGTGATCTGCTTTCACTGTGGTCGTTCCGGGGATTTTGCAAATCAATACTGCACAAAGGCTCGTGGTCTACCTCCTATTCGGCCACCCATCATCAGCAATGTCAGACCTGGTGTGATTTGTTTTCATTGTGGACGTCCTGGACATTTCGCAAGCCAGTGCTTTGCTAAGAAACGTGGGTTGTCTCCTATCCAACCTTTCCCAGCTGTTGTTCGTCCAGCACCATCTCCAAAGGCATCTGTCAAACCTGGTCCAGTTCCAGTCCGAGGTCGGGTGAACCAGATTACTGCTGAGAGATCGTCTGATGCATCTACCGTTGTTCTTGGTATGCTCCTAGTTAATTTCAGTTCAGCTTCTATTTCATTTGATTCTGGAGCATCCCATTCTTTTGTTAATAGTCAATTTGTGGTTCAACATCAGTTGAGCATGCATCATCTTCATCTACGTAGTTTCTCGTAGACAATAAACATACGTGTGACCATTTCGAGAAAGCATTGATGAGCATCATAAAGTACCTAAATGGACCTGACAGGGATTGTATAGGACTGCAAATGTCTCCCTGGATTCGGTCCAGGAATGCAGAGATTTCATCCTTCACTTTCAGAGCAGAATGTCTAGTAATTAATTTTCCGGTAGCACATGCAGAGCACACAAAATCTTCTTGATTCGGGAAATTCTTTACCTTGACATTATGTCTCTATGAATTTTTACTTATATTTCTCATCATCCTAAGACCTAGGTGGCATTATCTATCATGCTAGAGATAGAAAAGGTTCAGAGCTTCTAAATACGGTTTTTAGGGCAGTATACGCTGCAGATGTCTTAATATTAGTGTAGTATAACCCAGTTTCAAATGAAGGAAGTCATTCTAATACCATTTTTTATACTTTCTTCACACTTTGTAATGAGCAGGTATTCCTTACCATACTCTTCTTCAGTCTCTACATGGAAACCGTTAGCGCGAATATCCTTGAGTGTTCTAGTCGATTTTGGGTACAACAAGGCTTCTTTAATGACCAAAGTTCTGCCCATCAGGAGTATAATTGTGGCTCTTCCTGAGCCTATTATACAAGTATCGCTGCCCGCGATTGTCATAAGACTACCAACATTCTTGCTGATCGACTGAAAGATTTTCGTCTCTCTCAAGATGGTATTCATTGTGCCGCTATCCTGCTAAGCACACTTCCTCTATAGGGCACCACACATGTTCTAATATAATGTACTTTATTAATATGCAACAGAAAGCAAATAACATATAAATAAAATACTTCAGATATCAGAACATAACTTGCTATTATAAATACATGAATAAGTCTTGCAGGACTCATCATAAGAATTTAACGCTTTGCTCTCCTAGATCTTACAACCATTATTCAAAAAATAAAATAATTCAATGTTCTGCTTCAATTACAAACTGCAAGTTACTATAAAAGATCCAAGTGCAATGCGTGCACTAGATCGAATCAGCGAAGTATTCAGAAACTTCTGCCCTAATCTGCTCCATGGCAATCTTCTCCTCGGGCAACTACGGTTGTGGCCACTGCGATGTCCAAAGGAGGGATGATGGGGGGCTGCTACTAGGCTATCCACACCCATGAGTGCAACTAATGGATGTGGATCCTCCGTACCTACAATGGTGAGGTGTGCCTCATGCTGTTCTATGCCCTTCTTCTTAGACTAGAAAGCATCAATAACGTGCGACCCACGACCTTACCCTTCTTGCCCCTCGCCTTTGTGAGAGGCTTCCTCACCTTGTAGCTGCTAGCATTGGCTTCATGGCTAATATTGCTACTAGGAGGCTGTGAGATGTAGTTCGTTCTTAGAACATCATCTTGAGCTTCCGCAACTTGCATGATATCAATCAATTCGGTATACTTCTTATAGCCGTCTTGACGATAGTTGCGTGCGGATTGCACCGCATTCGGGTGAAAGGTAGAGATAGTCTTCTCAATCTTCTGCTCATCCGTGGTTATCTTACCACAGAATTGAAGACTGGTACAAATTTCGTACAAATTCTGGCTATGCTGGGTCAGTTCTTCGAACTCCTAGTTCGTGATGCCAGTCATGTTCATATCCATGCAAAGAGTTCATAAGATTACTACTGGTAATTTGCATAAAATGGTTGCAAAATTCTCGTAATGCTCTTCGAACTTTCGGTTCGAGATCCTGTATTCTTCTATGCATTTATCATGATTTATGTTAATTTAAGTGATTAAAAGTAATATAAACAATCACAGATAATCAAAACAGTAAATACAATAAATAAATTTCATAGAAATAACAATAACAAAGTTAAACATGCTTCAAATGCAAAAATTGATTCAAAATTAAATTCTCGAGGCCCTTTTTTGCTGGAAAAATGAATTTTCGACGAATTCTGTAATTTTCAGGGGTTAAATCGCGAAATTTCAGTTCTGAGAAAAATGTTCGCGTAATTTTCCAATTTCTAGGGGGTTTCCCGCAAAATTTTCTTATTCATGAAACTTTCATAATTTTTGGAATTCCGAGGGTTAATTTGCAAGATTTCGGGATTTTCTACCACGCCCCTCCTTTTTTTGTTTGTTTGTCCGGCCGGGTCATATTTCAAAAAGGCTATTGGGCCTCTTATTGGTATCTGATACTGGTAAACCCACTGACCCATTCTTGGGTCAAAAGGGCAAGGGGCTTAGGTTTTCTTGCCCGTGTAAGGAGGCGGCGGCGGCATCGTCTTGGCGGGGCCTTGCGCGTCTTGAGGGGAAAGTCAAGGCGGCGCAGCGTGTGGGCGGCATGGGTGGAGGCGGCTCCGTCGCGGTGGTGGCGCCGTCTTCTTCTGTATGAGTGCCGTCTTGGCGTTGTCGCGAGGAAGCGGTCGAGGCGGCATCTTGCGGCGAAAGTGGCCGAGGGCGGCATGGGGCTTCATGCGGAGGCGGCCGTGTGTGGCGCCTGGCCTTGAAGTCATGGCGCGTGGCGGCGGTGCCGGGTGCTCTGGCCTTGAGGGCACGGCGACCGAGTGGCGGTGCGGCGCATCCGTCTTGGCGCCGGCGCCCTCATCCCCCATTTTGTTTTCTTTCTATTTCTTTCGGGCGGTGCGGTGCGATCTTTGCCATCTGGTGCGTGCTTTCGAGCCATCGGTGGCGGCGCCATGTGGGGCGGCCATGCGAGGCGGTCGGGCCGGCCATGCGAGGCGGCCGGGGTGGCGCCGTGCGGGAAGGGCGGCACTTCGGCCGGCCATGTGCGGCTATGGAGGCCGGTGATGTCCTGGCTTCAGCCAGCGACAGTGTTGGGGGGAGTCCAGTCCGAGCGATCACCTGGTAGACAAACTCAGAATCATAAGAACAATGCAAGAACACAATAACAGAATAGTAGATTGAACACAGAGATATAGGGGGCTTCTTGCTTCTCTTTATTCTTTTATCAATCGATCAACCTTTACAATGAATAGCACCCACTATTTATAGGCTAGAGACTCTGCTAGGGTTTAGGATGGGGTGCCTATACATGGACCAGTTGCTGGGCTAAGCCCATGGTTTCCAACAACTATGACCACCATTCTTTTATTTTCTTTTTTTGACACCGAACTATGACAACCATAAAGTGGCACACCAAACAACAAAATAGGAAGGTCATCCAATTACAGAATATCACAGTATCTAGCATAAAGAGCAACCATCAGAATAGCAGATACTTTGATAGAGTATATCTTGGAAGAGGAACAATGCAGGAAAAATGAAAATTCCCCAAATTACACCACTGATATGAATGCATCTAGCAAAGTATGTTTACTGAGGCAATCTCTCTAGGGCTAATTTCAAATGAAGAGATCATATCAGACATTTGTCTACGACTTTTAAAAATCATAGTAACTTAGTAAGTTACATTTTGTGGTATGCTCTGGTGAAGTAACTGCTACAGCCTAAAGGCAAATAGCTTCCATTCACATCATTATCAAGGTGAATACAGTGAACAACGCAAACACAGGACAATAGAACCTTCTGAGTTTTTTTTTAATATATACCTCCAAACAGCATCTGAAGGATTCTGCTGTTCAACAGGATAATCATGACCAGGAACCCTTTGCTGATTCAACCCCGTATTAAGCTGTTCCGCAATTAGCTGAACATTTGCTATCTCTGCTGTTGTAGACCTTGTATGTCCTTGAGATGACAGAAAGAGTGGTCTTCGACAAGTTGGACAAGAGTAACCATCCATTAGTCCTTGATCCCACCTACACATAGCAATTTATGTCGAAAAATTAACAAGACAATGCAATTTTCTGTAGATACATTTGATGGTAAGGCATGAAGTTCTTCATGTAATTTACAGAGCAGATAAACAGAAGGGCACTCCACCAAGCCTTCACTCAATGTTCTTTTCTTGAGAGGGACAATTTGCCGTGTTTTCTGTGTTAAAACACCAAACTCACTTTGATATAGATCAAACTAACTTATTCTCCAGTATGCGCTACTCAGCAATGTAAAAAAAATTCCTTCTTCGCAGATCCCATTATAGAAACTAGAAAGTTTAAGTTGACAACAAAATCAGGACATTGGTCCCATAAGTTAATTTGGAATTCACAAGATCAAGTAACCAATTAATATCGGCATATGGAGCATATTCGCAACTATAGCCTGTACTTCCTCACACAGACAGTAGGAGCACCATTTCCAGAGCACACAAATGAACGATTCAAAAGGTTTTCTTCATAGGAAAATACCAGCTATAAACTGTACTGCAGACTGTCAAGTATCAATTGCAACTTAGTAAAAAGAGCTCCGGGCATACCAAGATCATAAGCAAGCTAGATGAAATAAATGGTTGCAGGGCAACTTTTTAGCTCAAGCCATTGGTCCCTAAGAGTTGCAAGAGCAATAAAAAAAATCAGATACACAAGCATTCAAACACCCTAGAGCTTCTGACAATCTAGGAAATTATTTACCCTACATATCGCACACTCATCATCATATTCGCAAATTTCATCATATGTAGCATCTGTAAATGCTCCATCGACTGAACTAAGTGCCTTTCGTAACTTGATGTAAGTCTTAATCCGCTTCAAAGATGGCTGGTCATAGATTGCAGCTACTGTGTATTTCATGCACCCAAACATACAATGAGCATGAAAAAAATAGTTCATTACTTCATTACAAGAACAACTGAAACCTGAATCAATATCAACTCTAAGGATGCCTCGCCAATCAAATTTTAGCGCTGCACAAGGTTCAGAAATAAAAATGAGAAACTTTGCCAGTCATGAAATTTGAGTAACGCCGAAAACATTCTACACTATATCAATCACCATGCAATTCAGACATCTATTTGTAAGAACAACAAAGTAATACCTATAATCTACTCAAAATTTAACAAATGATTGTCATAATGCAATTCATCAATTCAAAGAATAACTAGATGATACCTATAATCTAATCAAAATTTAACAAATGGTTGTAAGAATACAATTCATCAATTCAAAGAATAATGAGACGCAAGAATAGCAACAACTATTGACATTCAGTTAGAATGCAGAGGCGGCGGTGAGTAGGATTTAAATTGCTGCTTGCCGTCGGGAGAGGAGGGCATGCCACGCCGAGGGGGACCGAGGCGAAGGAGATGGGTGTTAGGGTAGGAGGAGGAGGAGGCGCCCGGCGTTGGGGAGGACGGCAGCAGCCACATGGGTTGGAGGAGGAGGGTGGCGGCGGCAGGAGGAGGGAGGAGGACCGCGGTGGCTCGGCGGAGGAGGAGGTTAGCATTGGGGGAGGAGGACGGCGGCGGCGCGAGCCAGTGGAGGAGGAGGAGGGAGCCAAAGGCAAGGTGGAGGTGCCGAGGAGGAGGGCGACAGGGGAGGGAGGAGAGCGGCAACATCTAGATCTGAGCGGGTGGAGGAGGACATGGTGGGGCGCCGGCGCTAGAGGAGGATGTGGCGGCACGGGAGCGGGAGGAGATGGGCGCCGAGGGAGGGAGGAGGGAGCCGGGCGGGGAGGGGGGTTGTTGAATGGCAAATGGTGGGTAATTACCCTAACTTCAGGGGTAAATGTGGAATGGGGCCTGCGGGAAGCATGGAAGCTCCGTGGGTGACTTCGGCCCATGAAGTTTGTAACAGCGGCTTGGGGAAGCAGAGGATAAAAGTTAGGTGTTTGGAACGGCCGAAGTCATTTCAAACATGTCCTATGTTATGTACCATAGCTTCCGACCAAATTAGTGTGCTTAGTTAGAATAGTTTGCTTCGAAACTACCAATACCACAGTTAACATTGTACACATCAGCTAGACCAGATCTTTAAGATCTTCAGGAAACTTTTACAACACTCACTAGTCGGCATCATAAGGGCTCTACGGATTCATCCCCAGCTTGACGCTACTGTTACGTGTTATGAATAGCGCTTGTATTCATTATGGGGCTAATGGGCCAATATATACAAGTACAGGTGTGACATATATCCATGTAACCCCATACACAACGGGGAAAATACATATACATCTAAAACATCTAACACCCCCCTCAAACTTATGGTGGATCAACAACATTAAGTTTGGAGAGATAGAAGTTGTGCTAAGCTCTGGTCTGCGCCTTTGTGAAGAAGTCTACCACCTGAAGTTCTGAAGGCACATCTTGAAAAACAACAATGCAGTCGTGTACACGTGTCCGCATGTAGGAAGCATCAACACCAATATGCTTTGTAAGCTCATGCTTCACGGATTTGTAGCAATGCTAATAGCCCTCAGACTATCGGACAAAAGAGGTGGGTCTTTCAAAGCAGAAACACCAAAATCCTCAAGTAACAACTGTAGCCAAGTAACCTCCGCAGTCAACAAAGCCATAGCTCGCAACTCAGCCTCAGCACTCGAATGAAAAACTGCTGCCTGCTTCTTAGTCTTCCAAGTAATGAGAGAACCACCAAGAAAAACACAATAAGCAGAGAGAAACCGGCGATCAGAGTGATCACTAGCCCAGGTGACATCAGAATATGCCTGGAGCTGTAAAGAGCTGGAGCGAGGAAAAAACAGACGACGAGTGATGGTTCCACGAAGATATCGTAGAACACGAAGAAGATGACTATAGTGGAGCTGAGTGGGAGAGGCTCACCATCAGTGGGCTGAAGATGAACATTAAGCTCCATAGGAGTCTCAGTGGTGCGTTGATCAGTAAGAGAAGCACGATCAAGAAGATCCTGAATATAATTTTTTTGGGACAGATAGAAGCCCCCAGGTGTAGAAATGACCTCAACCCCAAAAAATATCGAAGAGGACCCAGACTAGACATGAGAAACTGCTCATTAAGACGCTCCTTCACAAAGCTGATGTACTGAGAATCATCTCCAGTAATGATCATATCATCAACATATAAAAGGAGAAGCGTCAAACCACGAGGCGAAGTGTGAATAAAGATAGCAGGATCATGAGCATTGGCAAAAAAAACCAGCTGCAGTGACAACAAAAAAGAAACGATCAAACCAGGTACAAGGAGCTTGCTTGAGGCCGTAAAGAGATTGGCGAAGGCGACAAACCATACCCTCAGGAACAGAATACCCCAGTGGTGGCTGCATATAAACCTCTTCACGCAGCTCACCATTGAGAAAGGCATTCTTGACATCAAGCTGAGAGATGGACCATGCCTGAACAGATGCCACAACAAGAAGAGTGCGAATGGTGGTCATGTGAGCCACAGAAGCAAATATCTCATCATAATCATGACCATGCTCCTACTGAAAACCACGTGCTACAAGATGAGCCTTGTAGTGCTTAAGAGAACCATTAGAGCGGATCTTAATCTTGTAGACCCACTTGCACGTGATAGGAGTAACACGCACGGGAAGAGGGACAAGATCCCACATGCCAGTACTCTTAAGGGCAGCAATCTTCTCTGCCATCGCATGCTGCCACTCCTAATGAACAACATCATCACGATAAGAAGTCAGTTCGGCAAGAGCTGCTAAACAAAAGCGCGCAGTAGGGCGAATAGACTAGCGATCACGAAGAGCATATCGAGGAGAGGTCGAAGAAGATGAACCATCAGAAGAAGATGGCACATTAGAAGAATCCTCAACTCACGGACGACGAGTGTAGTAGAGAGGATAAGAAGGACAAAGGCTAGGAAGAGCCTCTAGAGAGGGTGGCGGTGGCGAAGGAGATGGTCACTACTACAGAAAAGGCCTTCACAGATGGTTCAAAAACGCCATCATAGACGGTTTAGTGAGCCGTTTGAGTTTGTGGGTCAGTAATGACATGAGGTCATCACAAACGGTTTTTGAACCGTTTGTAATACATAATATCAGATACGGTTATTAACTCAAAACCGTCTGTGATAGTCGAAAATCACAGACGATTTTATCTACAAACCGTCTGTGATATTTTTTTGCATTGCTAAATCTATTTCTGTTTATTGGCTAGACTCAGGAAATGCTAGCCATGCCCTCTGAAACAAGCACATCCAATTCGCATTCATTTCAGAAGCACATCAAATTTGCATTCATTTCAGAAACAGGCACATCCAATTCACAAATCAATTAACTAAAATTAACCATTAATGTACATTTACACACATCATTGAGGTTTTTCATTTGTAAAATAAGTTTTGAAGTTTTCCTTAAAAACGGTCATTCTAACTAAGGTCACGACCTACAGTCGATATAGCTCTGATACCACCTCTGTCGGGACCCAAAAATACAATTCTGGACCCTCTGTGTATACTGCACTAGTCCAGGATCACGCTAGTGCACACAGTGACAACATCAGTAAAATATCAATTCCATATACAAAGATGACTAATAAATAGGCAAATAAAATAAATATCAGAGTAAAGACCTTAAGGTCAAAGCTTACAATTAATGCCTCAGAAGGCGAAAAGCTCAAAGAAGTTGCAACGGAACGTAACGGAATAACTTCAGTGAAGCCCGTCCATATGCCCACAGGCAATCGGCTGGGGTGCGCGACCTATTTCTCCACGATCCTTGAAGTAGACCTCGTTGATTGATGATTCCTTCACTTCTGCTTGATTTAATAAAACAAGCATGAGTACACAACCGTACTCGCAAGTCACACCACAGAAATGCAATTATAAATGCAGGCTTATTCCAAAGGAATGGCAATATGTGGTTCTTTTGCAGAAATGCAACATTTGCGATTGAATACAAATAATAGATTGAAAGCATAAATAAAACAAATAAACAATAATAAGTTTTACAGTTTGATTTCACAAAGACACTGTAACAGCCCAAATTTTCAATTTCTGAGAAAATTTAAAACTTATTTATTTTGGTGGATTTTCTGAAATTTTCTAAAGCTCTTATTATTAACCTTAAAGCTAAAACAAATTTAATTACAAAAACTATTACCAAGTTTAAGTTGGAATTATTTTATTTAAGTTCAAAATCCTTCTAGGAATTTCTGTGAAGTTTTCTAGAATTTTTGGAACTTATTTGCTAATTTCTAAAGCCTCTTTTAATTATCAGAATTAAAACAATTAAGAAAGCAAAAGAAAATCCCTCAAAAGTGGTTGGGCCGAAACTTGCCCGGCCCAAACCCTCCTCACGCGCGCGGCCCCGGGCGGCCCAGCTAATCCCGCACCCCCTCCCTTCTTCAGGACCGTTAGATCAGCATCGGACGATTCATAAGCCCAGCCGTGTGTACCTTCCGATTAAAATCTAACGCGCCCGCGTCATCTTCTTCCTTTCCTTCTTCCTCCTCGCCGCTTTCCTTCTTCGCGCACGCGGCCGCCATTAACACGAATTCGAAAACCTTCCAAACGCGTCCGAATCCGGCCGCATCTCCATGTTTGTCTCGCGCAATAAATTCCCTGATTCCCTCCGCCCCCGACACGGTCCTCTCTTGCCTTTCCCTCACTACGAATCCCTGAAATTGCTCCGCCGTGCCGCACGGACCCTCTTGGGCGATACGCCGCTCCGGCCATGCCCTCGCTCCTATAAATAGAGCCTTGGGTGCGCCCTCCTCTTCTCATCCCAACGCCGCCACCCACATCCCTCCTCCTCACCCGTAGCGCCCGGAATTTGAAGTTCATCGCCGACGACCGAAGCTCGGGTTTTCCTCAATTCCGTAGTCCCGTCGGCGCTCGCCCAGCATCTTCACCGGCTGACTCATGACGTCACCGCGAACACATTGCGCCCAACCACTCCCTCGGAGAACCCCGGAGCCCCTTCGCCGCCGTCGACCCCGCGCTGTCGCCGCCAAATCTCACCGGCGACGACCAATTAGCCTCACCCCGCCGCTCCAAGGTAGCACATCAAGACCCTCACCTCGCCCTCTCTCTATTGCTACCATCGCGTGACTCGCGTGGCGTAGAACGCCAGCGAGCTTCGCCGCCGTGTGCGCACTCGTCAGACCTCGTCGCTCGCCGCCACGTCGTGGCGGTCGGCGCCACCTAGGCATAGATCTGATGTGGCTGCCTACGTGGCGCCACGTCAACTCACACAACCCGCACGCACCCCTCCTTCGCACTATAGCGTGCACCGGGTCCATCATGGACCATTGACTGGCCGTGGGCGTGGTCCATTGACCACGAGCCCACCGTCGAGACGCAACCCGGCGCTGACGTCATGTTGCTATGATAATTCAGAATTTCCTTCGGGAAAAGAAATCGGAAAATTCATTTAAATTGCAGATTTGGGTTTAAAATTTGTAAAATTCATAACTTTTGCATCCAATCTCCAAATTGGGTGTTCCAAATTTCTAAATTCATATAAAATCATTATCTAGTCAACTAAACCAAAATTATTTAATTTGAAGCTATTTTGAATCTGTATTTAAATTTAGAAATTCTTTTAAATATCAAATTTAGACTAAAACTTGTAAAATGCATATCTTTTGAACCTCAACTTCAAATTGAGTGATTCAAATTGCTAAAATCTTAGAAAATTATTATCTAGCTAAATAAAATAAAATTATTTCATTTGTAGTTAATTTGTTTTGTCTTTTTGGATTTATTTGAATTTCATTTGAATTTGTCGTACTTTTCGTATAGACTTTGACGATTAGAGAGGTAGATCTTTCAGAGGGTTTAGAATCTCAAGACTTCAACGAAGGCAAGTTACATTCTTGACCATTTTGATCCCAGTATTTCAAAGTTAATTAATTCTGTTTTAAAAGTTATTATTGCATGCATATTTTTATCCCCGTATTTTAAATTCCTGTTTTAATTCTTAGTTATGCCAATTCCTTCGTATAGCCAATATTGATGTTTGGAATGCCATGCCCTTGTCACCTTAGTAAAATAATTAAGGTAATTATGCTTAGTCCTTGCTTAGACCAAAAGTTGATTTGGGGAATTTTGCCAAAATACAAAGTTGTTTTGAAAATGAATCTATGGTATTGCTTTTACCATAGATGTTTGGAAAACGTTTTACCAAAGAAAAATAAATGAAATTGGTTTAGATTTGGGTGAATTGGATTGTTGGTGGGTGCAAGTTCATGCACGGGCTCAATACAGCGAATGGTTGAGACCCAGGGTTTGTTTTGGAAGTCACCCAGTCATGTAAGGACCGGTCTGCGGGCCGCGGATGTTAAGCCAAACTCGTACCACCACAAGTCTGGAATGGGACAGACTTGGCCAAATAAGCTATATTATCACACCATGTTTATGTCTTGAAAAGATGTGGGAGTCGTGAAGACTTATTGATGATACCCACATGGCGCAAGAGGGGGTAGTCGTTTGGTGCGAAGCCTTCGATTACGAAACCTTAGCGGGCATAATTATGTTGAAATAATGTAGGGTAAAGGCCTCGTGATAGCTGCTTAGTCATGCGCCTACTAAGGCGTGTATTGGCCGACATAATAAGCAAACTATCTCTTGTGGGTAAAGCTGTACCAACTCTGCAGAGTATTAATCTATTCGAATAGCCGTGTCCACGGTCATGGACATGCTTAACAAAAGCCACTTGAAGTTAGTCTCTGGTTTTGTTTGAAAAGACTTTATCACCTGGTTTATGAAAATGGGATTGGGCAGAAGCCTGGTGTAAGGGGGGAAGTCCTTCACCATTTGTGTATGGAGGTTCATCCTACACTTGACATTGAGAAATCGAAATATGATTTTGACCTTACTAAATTCTAAAAATGGCCTTGGAAATTACTAAGAGTATTTAAAGCTGAAAATCTTGTCTTATGCAAATAAACCACTGCCATTACCCTTTGCTCACTTTATGCATGCATTCAATCATTACTTCTGGGTGTAACTTGCAAGCACGATGGTAGTGCTTACTCTTCTTTGAATAATCTTTATTAGAGAAGACTTCTATCAAGGCGGTGAGGACATCGATGCTTAGGCCACGCTACCCAGACGATTGCTCGTGGCGAATCGTTGGGTCTACTACTACTATTTTATTTCGCTATGTTTTACTTTATTTGGCCTCAGGCCGATTGTAATAAACTCGAATAATTATTAATAAAATCGTGATATGTTTTGATTATCACTTTTGTTTAGCGTGTACACTAGAAATCCTAGACTAGTGTATGAACACAGAGAATCGGGATCCTTCGCTCCCGGGTTCGACAGACACACAGCCTAAATAGATTATTCACATAGCCATATGATTTAGATCACACAGCTCCCTTCCCAATTGTTTTATGAAAACTACCCCTCGTGTGAAATCCCTGAGCATGTCCATGACCGCGGACGTGGCTATTCGAATAGATTGTTTAACACTTTGCAGAGGTTGTACACTTTACCCACAAGATGCAATCAACCGGATCAGAGCTGATCACAACAAAACCTTTCAGAAACTTCATCTCAAGCATTGACACTCCCAGTGTGCTTACGAACCGTCATACCAAACTATACAAAGTGGATGGTACGACACACACCGTTGGACAGGGAAGCGGCGAACCGTCCCACGATGCGACTACATGGTAGCACACACCACCACCCTTTTCACATAGCCTAACCTACTACCTGAGCAATCAATGTCAAGAATTCATATCTTACTAAGCTAGGCTTATCCCATAACAGGCATGTGGTCGTATAGTAGGGCTCAGTTCAATGGCACAAAGTTCAGTCCTTAATTGACCAAGGTAAGACTTCCAATTTCTAACTAAGCCACACAGATTATTATGACACACAGATTAATATTCCCATATCACATAGCCACCATGTCACACAGTATCCACCACTTGCCTCAGTCTAAACCTTTTACCACCCAGTTGGTTAAGTGCAACACATGCCATAATAGCACATAGTACACACAGATTATCACAAAGTTCCATAGTCACTTAGTCAAGTTGATAATTGCAACTTTACATGAGCAGATGATTAAGTGGCATGGCTAAGCAATCTAATCGCATCTAACCAACCCACGTTGGTGCTACAATATTACCAACTAAATAAATAACCAAGCTAGGGTGATAAAAGATTATGACATATCAATATAGACAAGGAGGATATAACAAATTGGATTAATAACTAAACCCAAAAGCATTTAAATAAATACTTAAAGTAAATGCAATAATTTGAATCAATATAACTTTTGAAAACTGGGATTCAATATGATCAAAGGTATGACTTGCCTTGCTAGCAATGATGATCTTATTTAGACTTTAATCTTCTACTTCCTTGATCTTCAGCTCCTTCTTGATCAGCACTTCTCGCAGTATCGATGTCTACGCACAAACAAGTAAATAAACCAAATAAATAAATAACAGAGAGTAGACAAACTCCAAAAAATAAATAATAATCTTAGAATAAAAGATATTGAATTCAGATGAATTTAGGAATTTGAACGAACTCAATCAGAGCTCGGATTCGAAAGATATGAGCTTTGGAAGATCACATAAAATGATGAAAGGAATATTCCAAGAATATTCTTTCAGATTAAATAATTAAACAGAATTAGAGACTTACAAGTGGGGTCCACTGGTAAGTGAGAGAGAGAACAAAGACAGTGAATGATATGTGGGACCAATTGGATAATTGAAGTTCAGAAATCGGATTAATTTCCGAAAAGGAATAGTGGATGACAGGTGGGACCCACTGGATAAAAGGGTTTTCCAGAATTAAATTAATTCTAGAAAAGATTGAGACGAATGGCAAGAGGGCCACTGGTCCATACACCAAGTCCGCGGGCTAGGGTTTAGGTTCATGGTGGATGAGGTCCACAGAACAGTGCACTGATATGCGAGGCCCGTTTGGCATAGGTGGGCGCACTGTGAACCAAGTTCACGATCTAGGGTTTAGGTTATGGTGGCAGCCTAGGTGGCATACACACGACATCCACGTGTACACGGGTGTTTGGGTTTTAGGGTTACGGGTATGCCACGTGGGCGGCTTAGGTGGCAGTGATGCCTGCGTGGCGTGCAAGGTGGCGGCTACGTGGCGCAACGAGGCGGTGAGGCTGCCGATGTGGCGGGTAGTGCTATCATAGCACCGACAAGGCTGCCACGTAGGACGAAACGACAACACGGTGGTGACATGGCGTATATGGGGCCCATGTGGCAAGTGACTCAGGCGATGTGGCACGACCATGCTGAGGTGGATGCTGTGTCGGTTGACCCGATCAACATAGGCAAAAGATAGAGGAGAAAAGGGGGAGAAAGGACTACGGCCATGCTTCCTCGGGTGATTCACGGCGGTGACGAATGGCGACGTAGCGGGCATTCATGGAATCCATGGTGGCGATGACAGTGCAAAGGGCACGGGCACGGTCCTGTTTCAGATTTGGGACACCCGATCATCACAGAGTCCTACAAGGGAGAGAGAGGGAGAGAGAAAGGGGGCAGGGCCCACATGGAAGGGACAGAGGGAGCGGCAGCCATGGCACTGGAGCACAGAGCACAAGCATGGTGGCGCTCGGCCATGTCGGCTCGCCGGAGCTGCGGGTCGCGGCGGTGCAAGTGGGTGACCAAGACGGGACGAGGAGGCGCAGGTGGCCTTGGTGACGCGGTCGTGGTGGCAAGGGACGGCCACCATCGCCGGCGGCGAGCCATGGAGCGGCGGCGGAGTCGGCTTACTCATCGGTCAACGAGCTACGGCGAGGCTCCGGGGAAACGGACGAGAGCACCGGGTTGGGCGACGAACGACGATCACCCTGGTGGGGTCCATGTCGTCGAGGATCAGCAGAGACAGCCTGTCGGCAAAGCGGCGGGCGGGAGTTAACAAAGAAAGATAGATTTCGGGTGCACAAAGGATAAAACACGAAATTGAAAGCATAGGAGTGTAGATCGGAAGGTGAGGCGCGTGGTGACGCGATCGGTTTTGAGAGGACCTTACCGAGGAATGAGGGATGCGGCAGAGACGTGCTCAGGTGCACGGGTGCGGCCAGAGGCAAAGGGGATGAAGCGGCGCCGGCGATAGAAGGCGAGGGAGCTCCGAGTGATGCGCGCAATCGGTGGAGGAGACCGAGGCGATTGCGGTGACGCAGACGCGGCGGCTCGGGAACCCTTGACGGCGGAGATCGGAGACGGTCGGTGCCGGCTTCGGAGAAGAAGGCCACGGGCGGTAGCTTTGGCGGCTATCCAAGCGGCGGCGTGGCAAAGGGAGCACGGATCGAGAGACGGCACTATTTATGGCGGCTGAGGAGGCGCTAGGTCCTGTCTGACGCCAAAGGGTGGGCGTGGCGCTCAAGATATACGACGTCGCAGCAAAGGTGGTGGCGTGGAGCTGGTCGATGACTAGGCTCGGCGAGTTGCTAGGGTTGGCGGCAAGCACAAGCCATTGGACCAAGCAATGAAAGCGGGGACGGGCTAGCGAATTGGGCTGGCTTCAATGCGCGAGGCGAGAGGGAAGGCCACGGCGGGCTGGGCCGAAAGGGAGGAGATGGGCCAAATGAAGAGGGAATTCAGCCCAAAAGAGAAACTGAGATTTTAATTTAGGTTTTCTATTTTGGAAATAGTAGTAAATCCAAATGGCAAATAGAAAATAGCAAATGCACTCGGAAAAATTCTAGAAAATATCTAGAAAATATCTCCAAGCACATAGAATCCAAATAAAATAGTTCATATTAAATTGTTTTTGATAAATGAAATTCCCATTCAAGCTTTATTAATTCAAATAAAATTGGTGAAATTTTCCAGGGACCTAAACTACTCAAAAGATTTTTGAAAAGCCAAATTTTAGGACGTTACATGATCCAAACATCCGGCCGCTCCAGATTCTATTGCCAAAGCACGTCCTTGTGTTGGTCGATATACGGGGATACTTCAGTCATGTGTTGCAAGACCGTGAAATGGGCTTAAGCATACGCATCCATATCTGGAGTGATTGCTTTCCTTCCGATGGTCCCGATACCCTCGAGCCTCCCCTCATGGCGATATCGAGGCACACCTATCGGTTCGACCTGAGCCATGTAATCGACGCAGAACTCAATGACCTCTTCGGTTGCATAACCTTCAACGATGCTGCCCTCCGGCCGAGATTGATTCCGTACATAGGATTTGAGAATTCCCATGAACCTCTCGAACGGGTACATGCTACGTAGGAACACGGGCCCGCACATCTTTATCTCCCTCACAATGTGAACAATGAGATGGACCATGATATCAAAAAACGACGGAGGGAAATATATCTCAAGATCACATAGAGTCGTCACCACCTCGTCCTGCAGAGCATCTAGTCTTTCACGATCGATGACCTTCTGAGCAATTGTGTTAAAGAAATAACACAACCTTATGATTGTCTCTCGGACCTTGATCGACAAAATACTTCTAATTGCAACAGGAAGCATTTGTGTCATTAGCACATGACAATCATGAGACTTCATGCTAATTAACTTTAAATCTTCCATCGAAACAAGTTTCTTCATGTTGGCGAAGTAACCGGACAGAACTTTCACACCATGCAACCACCGGCACAGTTCAGTTCTCTCGGCCTTGGAGGTCCTTTCTTCACCTTGATTTCCTTGTCGTCATCTGATTGATTCTTACGCTTGTATCGGGATGCGTTGTACGCTGGACATACATGCATGTTTGTATACTCATTACGGTAAAGGATACAGTCGTTCGGACATGCATGTATTCTTTCTACTTCCATTCCCAATGGACAAAGAACCTTCTTGGCTTTGTAGGTGGTTTTGGGCAACTCGTTTCCCGCCAAATGCATGTCTGCTAAGAGACCTAACAGCCCCGTGAAACTCTTGTTGGACTAACCGTTGCTTGCCTTCAATTTCAGTAGTTCAAGCACGGATGACAACCTTGTGCATTCCGGCTTGCAGCTCGGGAACAAAGGTTTCTCCGAGTCCTCCATCAAGCCCCGGAATTGAACATACTCCTTCTCATCATAGTTCCCTTCTGCATCGCGAAGCATCTGATCTAGATTATCATCGTGTAGCCTATCCGAATCGGAACCATAATCGACATCATCCGGTGGCATATCGTTGACTTCCTGTATAATATGCTCTTCACCGTGACTGGTCCAACGTGTATAACCATTTTTGAAACCCCTTCGAATCAAGTGTGTTTCGATTTGCGCTCGGTTCTTAAACATCTTCAGATTCTCGCAGTCAATGCATGGATAATACATATATTCCGCCCCTTATTCAACATATCCTCCTCGGCAGCTCTTGTAAAACCACACACGCCATTAATGTACTCTTCACTCACACGGTTCTCGGGTACATCGGCTTCGGTCCATCACACGGTTCATATTAAAAACCACGAAATAAATAAAGGGTGACTTGGCGTATTTTACGAGGCTTAATTACACTTTCCAGCAGAGAAAGAGTATTTTTCTCTGAACTAAAGGTGGCTTTTTTCAAAAAAAAATTTCATTTTTTCAGATTTTATTAACTTACAAGTGGGCCCTACTTGTCAGTGACTCATTTTTTATTTCATGATTTTATTTATAAAATCTATGGCGATCCCACATGTCATAGACTCGTTAGTTTATTAACTAAATGATTAAAAACTGTAGGATTTTAAGCTCAAATTAGGCTTAGGGTGGCATCGCATTGCTAATAGTCGCGGCTCGGGGCCTAAGGTGCTTTGAGGCGAACCGCGGTGATGTCGTGGCGGCGCCATGGGCTTCACTAGCGATTTCGGCGTGCGCTGAAACTACTCAAATTAAATGATGCTTATGCTCAAAGAGCTCACCTCGATCACGAGGAAGGTGTCAATGAAGTCGGGGAAGGTCTAAGGTGGTGGTCGTCGATCGGTGAATAGAGGCGACAGCCGCAAGCTCCTCGGCGACAATAGTGAAATGGACCACACGAAGGCTCGGTGAGGTGAGCGATACTCAAACCAAGACACAGTGGCGATGGACTCACCGGGCTTGGAGATCTCCTTGATTATCAGAAGCGCCAGAGATGGAGATCAAGAAGACTCTGTTGGGGAGCTATGTACACTGCACCGTCTATGATGAGTTAATTATTACGGACGGTTTTCAACAAAAACCGTCTGTGATATGTAGTGATATCATAGATGGTTCATGTTTAAAACCGTCTGTGATATTACCTAATATCACAGACGGTTTTTTATCAGAACCATCTGTGATACTTCACAGACGGTTTTAAACATGAACCGTTTGTGATATGACATCTTCATAGACAGTTTTTAGTGCGAAAAATAACACAGACGGTCGGTAAACAAAAACCGTCTGAGATTGTGTTTAATACAGACGGTTTCGATGAACTGTCTATGATCAAGCGTCCAGTATTAGCATTTTTGTAGTAGTGGGTGAAGGAGGAACCGAAAAGGCCAAAGGTTGTGATGGAGGAGTGGTGACTATAGGGGTGGCAGGAAAAATCAGGAAAGATAGCGGCTCGACAAGAGATGCTGGAGTGGTGGAAGGAGAAGGACGAGGGTAGAAAGGACGAGACTCATCAAAAGTGACGTCCCGAGAAACCCGCATCCGTTGGCCAACAAGATCCTAACAATGATATCTCTTATGCTCAGCGCTATAGCCCAGAAAAACGCACTCCACGAACTAAGTAGTCAGCTTGGTGCGCTCACGAGGGGCAAGAACAACATAGCACACACACCCAAAGAGGCAAAGACTTGAATAGTCAGGAGTCTTATCACAGAGATGCTCAACTAGGATCCCACCCTGAAGAACAGAAGAAGGCTGAATATTAATCAGGAAAGTGGCAGTAGAAATAGCCTCAGCTCAGAAGTGTGGCGGGACAGCAGAAGCAAGCATAAGAGCACCTTGTCTCAAGAAGATAACAACCCTTCCGTTCAGCCACACCGTTCTGGGCATGAGCACCAGGGCAGGAAAACTAAGAGAGAGTGCCCTGCTCAGCAAGAAAACCACGAAGGACTCCTGACAAGTATTCCCTAGGAGAGTCTGCACGAAAGACACAAATAGGAGAATCAAACTGAGTACGGATCATTGTGGCGAAAGTCTTGTAGATGGATGAAACCTCACTACGAGATAATATAAAGTACATCCATGTGTGGCGCGAAAAATCATCAATAAAAATTATATAATATCGATGACTTCCTTTCGAAATGAAAGGAGTCGGACCTCATACATCAGAATGAACAAGATCAAAAGGACGTTGTGACACGGACTCACTTGAAGGATAAGGAAGTTGAAGTTGTTTACCAAGCTTACAACCCTGACAATTTAGAGAAACATCACTAGACACAGACCCTAAAAGACCACAGCGAAATAAAGAAGATAGAAGCGAGCCACAAAGATGTCTCAAACGATGATGCCACTGAGCAAAAGACGCAGTGGAGGATGCAGCAGAAGTGGCGGCGACGGTGGAGGCGGCAAGACTGGTAGGGGCAGCGGAAGGAAGATGAAGCCAGTCAAGCTCCCAGAGACACTGTGAGTCACGGCGGCGAGGGCCAGTACGAACCAGAGTCCCCGTGCGTCGATCCTGAACACAACAAGAATCAGAATTGATAATAACACGACAATCATGATCAGTGAGCTGACCGGCGGATATGAGCTACATGGTTAGTTTAGGAACATGAGAAACAACAGGAATTCGAAAGAGTGCCTCGTCCTGCGATAGAAAGAGGGGTAACATCTCTTTGTCACGAGCGATGATAGGAGCGACTAAGGGCGAATGGAAGTGAGACTGGTGGAATCAGATGTCATATGAAAGGAAGCACCAGAGTCAAGAATCCAAAGTGATATATCTAAGGAAGAAGTAGAAGGTGATCTCTCACTAGAAGACTGTGCAGTAGAACTAACAGAACCGGACGGTGCAAGAGCAGCCATGCGACGCGGCAATGTGAGAAACTCTTAAGAATCAGAAGCACTAGAGCTCCTCTGAGAGGAGGAACCACCAGTTCCCTATGGAGGACGGCCACCATGACGTAGATCCTTCTTCTTCTTGTAGCAGGTCTGCTGTACATGTCCATCCTTGTTCCAGTAAGTGCAGTGTAGTCCCCTACCAATAGCAGTTATCACTAGTGAAGGCACTACTGGTGAAGGAGTAGCTGGGGGTGTAGCGGGTGTAGAAACTGGAGGAGCTGCCAGAATCGAAGGAAACGACGGTGACGATAGCCGACCCGCAACATGAAGGAGAATCTCCTCAGCACAAACAGAGGCAAGGGTCTCCAACAAGGTCACACGAGGGATGCGTGCCAGCAACTGAGCACGAATCTGCTCATACTCAGTCCGGAGACAGGTCAAGAAGTCGTAGATATGACGAAGCTCCAGGTGAGACTGCTAACGTTAACATCACTGACACGTGTGGCAAACATCCGGTCCCAAAGAGTTAATCTGACGCCAAACTGCGGACAATTGGGCATATAACTCATCCACAGAGACATCTCCCTGCTGCAGCGATTGCTCCTAACGCACAACAGAAAGATACAACGAATCACCAGACGACCCGTAGCGTTTGCGCAGATGTGTCCGCATCAACTGTGCTGAAGCCAAACCAACCACATCCCTAGTGAATTGCACCTCCATGCTAACAACCAGAATAACAGAGGCACGAACATCCCCATCAATCCATATCTTGTAGGTAGCATACTGAGTCTGCAAAGTCTGCATGGCATCTTCAAAAACCTCAAATGCCTTTCTATGAGCATCTTCAAAAGCATCCTTCAGGACTACAGGCTCAGCAAGTGGAGCAAGGCGAGGCAGACAAGGCAACTCGCCAGTAAGAAACTCCCAAAGACGCTGACCATGCATGTGGAGGCACATATGCTGAAACCAGTCTCGATAATAGAGTCCATTGAAGATCATCGGGCAGCGAGGAACAAAAACAATGTCCATTGGTAGGCGGCGCTGGACAGCACGGCGACCAAGGCAACGAAGTCCAACAGGCGACCACTACTATAGAAAAGGCTTTCACAGACGGTTCAAAAACGTCATCACAGACGGTTTCATGAGCCGTCTGAGTTTATGGGTCAGTAATGACATAGGTCATCACAGACGGTTTTCGAACCGTCTGTAATACATAATATCACAGACGGTTATTAACTCAAAACCGTCTGTGATTACTATCACAGACGGTTTCATCTACAAACTGTCTGTAATATTCTTTTGCATTGCTAAATCTATTTCTGTTTATTGGCTAGCCTCAGGAAATGGTAGCCATGCCCTCTGAAACAAGCACATCCAATTCGCATTCATTTCAGAAGCACATCAAATTTGCATTCATTTCAGAAATAAGCACATCCAATTCACAAATCAATTAACTAAAATTAACCATTAATGTACATTAATTTACACACATGTACTGTTAAGTTCAATCTACACTGTGGAAACTCCCATCTTGATTTATGACCTGATTGTTCAGGAATGACGCAAGGTGTGATCGAACTTTTATGAGCTCGCTCTGTTCCAACGTAGTTTCAGCGATGGTCACAACCTGTTGATAGGAAGATTAAATTCATACTTATATAAATTGGTAAGTATATATGAAATAATTGTTGCAAGATTGACAAACCTGAGGATCATTGGTGATCGCGGAACCGATGAGTAGTTCTATGTTGTGGCAAACATAGTATCCACAGACGTTATGACGGTAATTTCTTTGGTGGCACTACAAAAATAGAATTGGTTAGTTCGAGAGGCATTACTACGAAGTGTTATATAGGATTAATGTGTGCTAGATAGCCATTGCAAAGGAAGGAAAGACTACAATAGAGTTTCTATTGAGGAAATGTGTTTACCTGTTGATTAAATTCCGGATAACTATGAAGTTGTGAGTGGAACTCTTTAGGGAATTTAGGTATATTACCCATTTCCATTTTGGTATAATTACAATTAGAACCCAGTGGAAGCTACACAGGTATGTCAGCATGGTCATTAAACCTAAGTTCGTGTTGGTTATAAAGTACAAATCAACAAGTATAGCCAGTAGTGCAACACTTACTCCTGGTTGTAGGGCAAAAGTATGTATTCCTTGTTGCGGCGAACCAGGAAAAACTCTATAACGTAATTCTTGACGAATATTGCATTCGCCTTGATGGTTTGCTCGAAGACCACGTGTGGGTCGAGGAAACCTACCGGTGAATTCCTTTCGGCTTCAAACATCATGTATCTATATACAAAAGCAAGGAGTTATATATAACATTTATCGGTATTACACGAACATTGACCGTGATTGTACACACTTACAGTGTCCAGCATCGTATGAGTGAGACGTCGAGCTCGTTGAGGTTGAAGAGACAGAACAAGTCCTCAAAGGTCACCGTGAAGACACAGTCTTGATACACGTTGTTAAAATGATCCTCCTTGAACTTGACGGTGACACCCGAGCGTCATTGTTTAGCCGGCTTGTTAGCCTGTTCCATGTACCATGTATGCAATGTTGTGCAAGCCAGTCCTAGGGTAGGGCTGTCTAACCTCTCGACCAATGGCTCGCCTAGCATGAATTTTCGGACCAACGGCAAGAAGGGGATATCAGAACAGGAGCCGATCATCTTCGATTTGCCCTTGCTGCCTCGCTTTGTATAGGTCGACTTCACAAGAGTTGACTAAGCACGAGATGTAGATGCATCTGATGCACCGGGCCCTTGCCACTTTGGTGTAGGTAGCTTTGGTGCAGTCAGCTCCCGTGGACTTGATACCGTTGCAGGACATTCCCGTGAAGTTAACACCAGAGCAGGTAGCTCCAGGCAGATGTCCCCTTTGGGCCACTGGATGAATGTTCCAACGGCTTGCTCTAGAATCATGACCTCATCGTTTGGGGGAATATGCAGTGGGACGGCCCTGAAATTGGCACAAACACCATCCACATTCACTTTTGCGAAACCCGACGCTAGATTTTTGCCGTGCACCAAAGCCCCGACACTAGATGGATACACCTAGCCCTAAGCAGCATCTAGGGCAACAGAGGCATATCTCACTTGGAGCTTGCACTTCATAGCCGCCTACACGACGATACAAAATTAGCTACTCCAACAGGCCTATCAATGGATCGGACATTCCAGAGATAATAATTATTACCTGGATGTCATTGACAGGAAATCTGCCGTCGCCTATTGGGGTAGGGTTAGACGCGCAGCTACTTGGATGTTTTGGGGGGGGGGCTGGCTAGCACAATAGGAGTAAGGGCTTGCAACTGATTTGAGATTTGCAATTCCTTAATCCTTTCCTCAAACTGTTGCGACACAACTCTGACGCGATCCTCGATCTCATCTCTGATGGATTCAGTGATCTCATCTTTGAGGGATTCACGAATCTCCTCTCGTAGCTTTGCATCGCGGTCGGCTTTGGCTCTCTTCCTACTCCGGTACGATCCGGAGTCCGCTTGGAACCATTCTGCGCCTCTCGTGCGACCAAGATGCTCATTGTTTCCTAGGGCCACGGAGAGTATATCTCTATCCCTGTCTGCCTAGAATGAGCCTTGGGAAGATTGTGCACTCAGCGTTACCTGGAATAGCCCGACATGTCATTTCACTTCCTATGAAGTTATGGAGTAATTACAAACTAGGTAGTTTGATATCTTACTAGTATTTGGGACACTTCACAGTGCGGGGTTTGGAAAGGAGACTTCCCTCGTAGGTAGGGTATGTAACCTCCCAAATAACCACTGTCGGGCGCGCAGATTAGTGATCTCGGGAAATGGCGGAGAGACATTCGAATGGCTTGCCTGCTGGTTCTGACCCCTCCATATCGGGATTTTACCCGCATATCCAGCGGTGCCGAGTCTGTGGGGGTGCTTGTTTTTTTGCCTGGAGGGCTGTGTGCGCCGCACTTTCACTTCTAAATTCATCTGTCGTCTTCTTCGCCACAAACTCGGCCCAGGACTCTTCCAAGAATGGATACTTGTGGAAGGGCGTCAAATCCTTCTCCACGTAGTTCTTGACAAGCGTGCTCTTGAAGTTCTTCCACGCTTTGCATGCCTGTAGCAATGCGTGTCGTTGCACGGAGTCCAGGTGTTGTTCTGGGATCTCGAACGATTTGAGAATATCCGTCAGCAGCGCAGCTTTCAATTCTTTCGGCAACTCCTTCCACGAATCGTAGGTGACGTTGTCCCGTTGCCGTGCAACTATTCTGACCGTTCTCCGAAATACGGACGCTGCTCCGCGATGATTGATAGGGGTCCCAGACTGATCGACCTCCGTGATGGTATATCGGCCCACGGGCCTTTTCGATATTCCTCTTCTTCTACCGAGGTTGGATATTCCAGAGGATGGTGCATCATCGGACACATGAGGCGGCGATGATGAAGAATGAGCGGAAGACATCTTCACAAGAAATAGAAGTTCTGACACGCATAAACATATTATCATAAGATTCGATCTCTATGTGTATGGGTATATACACCAATTAATAATAATTGGGATAATTGACATAGACATGTAAATCCTCCAAGTCATTTAAAAGGAATAATATGTTCAACACAAACATCATCTGAACAAATGAAATCAGCATAAAGCTAAGATTTAATATTTTGATATTGCTATCAGATGTAGAGTAAGCATTCCAATTAGAGCTCAAGTTCAAACCTGATTATCAAAACAATTTCAGTACAAGACTATTATGACATCACAGAGCATTCATCTCAAGCCCACCACACCACATTGCAATATATTCCAGTAGCAGTATCGATCAAAATAAATACCATATAAATAACTGACTAGAACAAATACAAATTCCTAAAACATCATGACAGATTATTGATAGAAAGAGTGAGGGAAAGGCGCTGAAATTAGAACAACTCGGCATTGGTTACCTTTTGGCGTCGAGGAGAAGGACGAGTAGGAGTAGTACTAGAGCAAAGAGGCGTCGAAGGAGGCCTGTTGGGCTCGGAGGAGGCGTGGCGAGGCTGGGAGGAGGCTGGCCGAGGAGGAGGCGGCGTCGAGGACGGCGTCGACGAGCTCGGGGGAGGAGTCGTGCCAGGCTTGAGCAGGAGGCGGCGTCGACGGGCTCGGGGGAGGAGTCGCGCCGGGCTCGGGGAAGGAGGGAGCGAGGAGTTGAGAAACTTAATCGTTTTAGTGGGCACGGGAAAACCCTAGAGTCCGAATATAAATAGGGATGGACATCACAGATGATTCTAAAGTAGAACTATCTGTGATATGTGATGTATTACAGACGGTTCTGACCAACAACCGTCTGTGATATGTGATGTATTACAGACGGTTCTGACCAACAACCGTCTGTGATATATTGTATCACAGACAGTTTTTACCAAGGAACCGTCTGTGATATAGAATCACAGATGTTTTGATCTATAAACTGTCTATGATATTATTTTGTATTGGTTAATCTAGTTCTGTTTATTGGCTAGCCTCAGGAAATGCTAGCCATGCCCTCTGAAACGAGCAGAAAACACAACAAGTACATGTATATACATCCAATTCACATTCATTTCAGAAACAATCACATCCATTTCACGGTACAAATCAATTAACTAAAATTAACCATTCATCGAGCGTACATATACACACATTGTTCAATTAATCTTTAAAATTAGCCCTTCATGATGATCGACGCGTATGTTGCTAGTTTAAATCACGTTCTTCTTCCTCGACCCTTATGCCGTTTCGAAAGGAGGCAACTCGTCAAATTGATTGTATTCTTCCTCGTCCACTACATTCTCAACTCCGACAATCCTCCTTTTTCCATGAAGAACTACATGACGCTTCTTATTTGCCGGGTCGGTTACATAGAAGACTTGAACAACTTGGTTAGCCAGTACGAATGGTTCGTCTTTGTATCCGACACGTTCGAGGTCCACTATAGTGATGCCGTACTTCACCTGTGGGAGATGGACCCAACGGCACCGAAATAGGGGGATCTTGAAAAGCACGTAGTCGAGTTCCCATATCTCCTCTATTTGCCCATAGTAGAAGCTCCTCAGCCCATCGGTACTGAATGCATCTATACGGACACCGCTATTCTGGTTAGTGCTCTTTATATCCTGAGCCTGCGTATAGAATGTGTACCCATTTATGTCGTATCCTCGCCATGTCACAACTATAAATGTTGGCCCTTTTGACAACCATGTCAGCATATCACTTGACGAGCTCCTAGCGAGTCGCTCCTTCAACCATTGGTTGAACCGTCTGTTGTCTTATCTCGTGATCCAAACATTGGACATACGGATTACATTCTTTGAAGCACGTCCTTGTCTTTGGTCGATATCTGAGGACACTTGGTCATCTGTTGTAAGACCGTGAAATAGGCTTGAGCATACGCATCCATATCTTGAGTGATTGCTTTCCTTCCGATGGTCCCGATACCCTCGAGCCTCTCCTCATGGCGAGATCGAGGCACACCTATCGGTTCGACCTGAGCCATGTAATCGACGTAGAACTTAATGACCTCTTGGGTTGCATAACCTTTGACAATGCTGCCCTCCGGCCGAGATCGATTCCATACATAGGACTTGAGAATTCCCATGAACCTCTCGAACGGGTACATGCTATGTAGGAACACGGGCTCGCACATCTTTATCTCGCTCACAATGTGAACAATGAGATGGACCATGATATCGAAAAATGACAAAGGGAAATACATCTCAAGATCACATAGAGTCGTCACCACCTCGTCTTGCAGAGCATCTAGTCCTTCGGGATCGATGACCTTCTGAGCAATTATGTTAAAGAAATAACATAGCCTCATGATTGTCTCTCGGACCATGATTGGCAAAATACTTCTAATTGCAACAGGGAGCATTTGTGTCATCAGCACATGACAATCATGAGACTTCATGCCAATTAACTTTAAATATTCCATCGAAACAAGTTTCTTCATGTTGGCGAGTGTAGGACGGAACTTTCACACCATGCAAGCAGCAGCACGATTCATTCTCTCGGCCTTGGGCAGAGTGTAACAAGCGGGGAAAATACGTTCGTCCTTTATCGGTCTTTGTTGGTGCTAACTCAGGTCTGATGTCCATATCAACCAAGTCAAGCCGTACGTTGACACCATCCTTTGTTTTGTCATGAATGTTCAGTAAGAGACCAATCAAGCTGTCACAGATATTTTTCTCTACGTGCATAATGTCGATGCAGTGGTGAACTTCTAGGTGCCCCCAATAAGGTAAATCCCAAAATATTGATCTCTTCTTCCACATGTTCTTCTTACGGGTCCTCGATTTACATCTCTTTCCAAGCACAACATCTAAATCCTTAACCATATCATAGACCTCTTTTCCGTTTAAATGCCTTGGAGCTGAACTGTCCTCCTTCTCTCTGTCGAATTGTTTCTTCATCTTGCGGTATGGGTGAGCCCTTCGAAGGAACCTACGATGACGCATGTACATGGTTTTGCGCGAGTGATTCAGCCACACACTCTCGGTATCATCTAAGTAGTGAGTACAGGCTTTGGCCCCTTTTGTATTCTGGCCCGACAGATTAGCAAGGGCAGGATAATCATTTATGGTGCAGAACAACAAGGAACGTAAAGTGAAGTTCTCTCATTTGTACGCATCCTATACCTGTACCCCTTCAATCCACAGTATTTTTAGATCTTACATCAATGGTGCTAGGTATACATCAATATCATTCCCATATTGCTTCGGCCCTTAGATAAGTATCGAAAGCAAAATATACTTCCGCTTCATACACAACCAAGGAGGAAGGTTGTAGATCTGAGGCGTCACAGGCCAAGTGCTATGTCATTTGCTCATGTTACCGAAAGGATTCATTCCATCTGTACTCAATCCAAACCTTATATTCTTCGGTTCCGCACCGAAGTCTGCAAACCTCCTATCGATGTTTCTCCACTAGGCGGAATCAGTAGGGTGTCTTAGTTTTCCGTCATTCTTACGCTCCTCTGAGTGTCAATGCAGCAGTTTTGCATTCTTTGGGTTCGCAAAAAACCGCTTCAAACAGGGAATTACAGGAAGATATTACGCCACTTTAGTAGGAGGTGCTTTCTTGACCTCGATTCCCTCGTCGTCATCTGACTGATTCTTACGCTTGTATCGGGATGCGTTGCACACCGGACATACATGCATGTTTGTATACTCGTTACGGTAGATGATCTGATCGTTAGGACAGCATGTATTCTTTCTACTTCCATTCCCAATGGACAAAGAACCTTCTTGGCTTTGTAGGTGGTTTTGGGCAACTCGTTTCCCTCCGAAAGCATGTTCGCTAAGAGACCTAATAGCCCTGTGAAACTCTTGTCGGACCAACCGTTGCTTGCCTTCAATTTCAGTAGTTCAAGCACGGATGACAACCTTGTGTATTCCGGCTTGCAGCCCGGGAACAATGGTTTCTCCAAGTCCTCCATCAAGCCCCGGAATTGAACATACTCCCTCTCACCACAGTTCCCTTCTGCATCGCGAAGTATCTGATCTAGATTGTCATCGTGCGGCCTATCCGAATCGTAACCACAATCGACATCATCCGTGACATATTGATATAAATCGACTTCTGTATAATATGCTCTTCACCGTGGTGGTCCAACGTGTATAACCCTTTTGAAACCCATTGAATCAAGTGTGCCGATTTGCGCTCGGTTCTTAAACATCTTTAGATTCTCGCAGTTAATGCATGGACAGTACATATATTCGCCCCTTATTCAACATATCCTCCTCGGCAGCTCTTGTAAAAGCACATACACCATTAATGTACTCTTCACACATACGGTTCTCAGCGTACATCCAGCTTCGGTCCATCACACGGTTCGTATTGAAAACCCTGGAAATAAATAAAAGGGTGACTTCGAAAGTGTATTTTTTGAGGCTTAATTACGCTTTCCAACAGAGAAAGAGTATTTTTCTCTGAACTAGAGGTGGCTTTTTTCATTTTTTTTTATTTTTTCGGATATTATTAACTTACATGTGGGCCCTACTTATCAGTGACTCATTTTTTATTTCATGATTTTATTTATAAAATCTATGGCGGTCCCACATGTCATATACTCGTTAGTTTATTAACTAAATGATTAAAAACTGTAGAATTTTAAGCTCAAATTAGGCTTAGGGTGGCATCGCATTGCTAATAGTCGTGGCTCGGGGCCCTAAGGTCGCCTGAGGCGAATCGACTGTGATGTCCCGTGGCGGCGCCATGGGCTTCACTAGCGATTTCGGTGTAAACACCTTAAACTACTCAAATTAAATGATGCTTATGCTCCAGTAGCTCACCTCGATCACGAGGAATGTTTCAATGAAGTCGGGGAAGGTCCAAGGCGGCTGGTCGTCGATCGGTGAACAGAGGCGACGGTAGCAAGCTCCTCGGTGACAATAGCTGAAATGGACCACACCAGCGGGCTCAGTGAGGTGAGGCGATACTCAAACCGGGCACGGAGTGGCGATGGACTCACCGAGCTTGGAGATCTCCTTGATCACCGAAGCGCCAGAGATGGAGATCAAGAAGACTCTGTTGGGGAGCTATATATGTATATTGCACCGTCTGTGATGAGTTAATTATCACAGACGGTTTTCAACAAAAACCGTCTGTGAAGAGGTCATATCACAGATGGTTCATGTTTAAAACCGTCTGTGAAGTATCACGACGGTTACGACAAAAACCGCTCGTGATATTGGGTAGTATCACGAGCGGTTCGACTAATATCACGAGCGGTTTTGGTGAAGCATGCGTGATACTTCTGACGGTTTTAACATGAACCGTCGTGGTATGACCTCTTCTGAGCGGTTTTAGCGCATGTAATAACACGCAGCGGTGGGTAAACAAAACCGTCTAAGATTGTGTTTATCTGAGCGGTTTCGATGAACAAATGCGTGATCAGCGTCGATATTAGCATTTACGTAGTAGTGAACTTATTTGGACGGCGCGGCGGTTAGAACGATGTACTCTTTTTTTTTTTTTCTTTTGGTGAACGGCCCACTTAAAACAAAGCCAAGGCCCACTCACTGCTAGAAAAACATCGCCTGGGGAACAAGGGTTCCCGGGCGGGCGGCGGTGGCCCGAAGGCCGACAGATGGCGATGGCGGTGGCGGCGCTTGATCGTCGGATCGGCGGTGGTGCTGGGCGGCGGCGGCGGCGGCAGTGCAAGAAGTGAGCTCGGGACCTCACGGCTGATCGGCTAATGCAAGAGCGAGGCGGCGGCGTGGCGTGGCGGATCCGATTGCAACCGGCGGCTGAGGAGGCCAGCGTTAGTCACGTGAGAAAAACCCTAATCCTAGTTTGGCTCTGATACCATGTTATGAATAGCGCTTGTATTCATTATGGGGCCAATGGGCCAATATATATACAATTATAGGTGTGTCAGTCATATATACAAGTAACCCCTTACACAACCGAAAAATACATATACATCTAACATGTCGCACTACGCACGCCAGCTCTCCCTCTCTGCAGATCCACGAAGACAACAAAGAAACTTTTACAACACTCACTGGTGAATTTTTTTTTGAAATAATACATTTTTAAAACAAATTACAAAACTAGGTTATCATCTCAAAAATTGCAAAAATAGGTTCTGTCGCCATTTCATCTAGCAGCAGGAACCTATCGCCGAATGAAATGGCGGCAGGAACCTGTGCCTTTGAGGCGGGTTCTGTCGCCATTTCAAATGGCGACAGAATATATGAATTTTAAATATAGCAAATAAACTCAAAAATTATAAATTTTTTAGAGTATCAGATAGAGTGTTCTTACTTGTGTAATTTTTCATAATTTTATCCATTATGAATTTGTCTCTAAAATTCATTTAAGTATACTATTTGTAGAATTTTTAAATATACCAAATAAGGTCCAAACATTATGAAAGTTTTTGGTTTCTCCTTACATAGTGATATTGTTTGTGTAATTTTTCAGAATTTTATATGCTATGAAATTATCTCAAAAATTAAGGGTACACAATTAAGTAGACTCATATCGGAAACCTAAATTCAGAATTTTAGAGACAATTTCATAGCATATAAAATTCTGAAAAATTACACAAACAAGTACACTATGTAAGGAGCGTTCACAAAAATTTCATAATTTTTGGACCTCATTTAGTATATTTACAAATTCTACAAATAGTATACTTAAATGAATTTTAGAGACAAATTCATAATGGATAAAATTATGATAAAAATTACACAAGAAAGAACACTCTATCTGGATACTCCACAAAAAATTTATAATTTGTTCAGTTTATTTGCTATAGTTAAAAATTCATATATTCCTGTCGCCATTTGAAATGGCGGCAGAACCCTGATGTCTGGGGTTCTGCCGCCATTTCATCTGGCGATAGGTTTCTCGCCAGATGAAATGGCTAGTGAACCTATTTTTGTAATTTTGAGATGATAACCTAGTTTTGTAATTTGTTTTAAAAAATGTATTATTTCAAAAAAAAAAATTCCTCACTGGCCGGCATCGTAAGGGCTCTACGGATTCATCCCCGGCTTGACGCTACTGTTACGCACGCCGGCTCTCCCTCTCTGCATATCCATGAAGACAACAAAGACGCCATGCTAGCGGGCTAAACGAACGTACCAATGATCGAGCTGAGATACATACCTCTGCCGACACTGGTCTTGACAGCCTGACCCGCCTCTAGCGTCGCACGCAGTTAAACGCGCACGAGAGACGCTCCAAAGGATCCAAAGGTCGAATTAAGTAGATAGACTTCACATGGTTGCCAGACTTTTCTACCGGCTACACGCACGCATGCATGCAATGCCAGTTCGTTCTCCCTCATTTCCAACAGTATTTCCATCAGTGTTGCTGGCCATGCGTGCCAGTTCGTTCTCCCTCATTTCCAACAGTATTTCCATCAGTGTTGCTGGCTGGCCAGCAACACTCTCACAACACTACTGGATGATTGAGCTGAAGAAGCAGAGAGAGGGGGGCGGCCTAGGGGTGGACCCGGGTCAAAAAATGAGTGAGAGCATTAGTATTTCCATCAGTGTTGCTTGCTGGCCAGCAACACTCTCACAACACTACTGTATGATTGAGCTGGAGAAGCGGAGAAATGTGCGGGAGCATTAGTAGACTACCGGAACATCTCCGTTGGATTGAGCAAGGGTAGTCAGACACTGTAATACTTCACTGAAAACTAAAATTTGAGTGAGAGCCTTCTTTAAGTCCACCCTTAGGATGGCTTGAGTTTGAACAAGACAAGGAGACCCTGGCCGGAGCTGGGTGCAAGCTACTAGCTTGCTTAGCTAGAGGCCAAGATGTGCCCTGGACCATGCATGGATGCATTGATGTGTCTTTAGTGGGCCGGCGGGTTCGTTTGGCTGGCACTGGCCGCGGGTGTGTTGTGAGCGGCAGCGTCGATTTCGGCGCCTCTTTGCCTAGCTTGGCAGTGCACTCGGTCCTCCATGCATGCTATGCTAGCACTGAGCTGCCTGCTGCCGGTGCCAGCCTATGTGTGGTGCGTGCGTGTGCGTGTACATTACTGTCTGGAATCAGAGCTCGCATGTACAGATTCATGCGTGAATTAGCGTGATGTGGAGAACACGAGATAAGGAGGTGTTTAGGCAAAACTTGAGTGCTGGTTCTAGCTTAATTTTGAGCTACGTACAGGAATTAACTTGAGTCAGAAGTTGCTAGCTGCTATCTGAGCCCTTTTG
Source organism: Phyllostachys edulis (assembly GCA_036346405.1). Lineage (NCBI taxonomy): Eukaryota > Viridiplantae > Streptophyta > Magnoliopsida > Poales > Poaceae > Phyllostachys > Phyllostachys edulis. The sequence continues at coordinate 23,228,561 of CM070556.1, read as the reverse complement.
CACGAGACTGCAATTCATTGCTTCGGTACAGGTGGGTACAAGGATATGTTGTGGTCCGTTATTTACTGTACTAGCATCTTAAAGCCGTGACACTTGTATTTCACCGTTGCCAAGGCCAACCTAATTACTGGAGTACCTGCGTGCCAGCAGTTGGTGGAGCCAGAATTTTTTTAAATCCTGGACAAACCACAATTATACATCATGCAAATCCATAATAGTTTTAAAGTAAAAGAACAGATACGATATATCACACATATAAAAGTTCATAGATGAAAATAAAAACAAGATACGATAACAAACAACTCACTAGACACTATTAAAGTTGTGACGAGTCGACAATAAAAGTCCAAATATCCAATCGCACAACCAAAAGATAGTAAGAGACTCTACAAGATAAAAAAATATGAATTAGTAAGTCATATAACTTTAACTTGAAAATATATTCACATCGGAGAGAATGAAAGGCATAGGCCTACGAGGCAAATGTCTTTTCTTTTTCTTCATGGCTTGAAACCGTCGGGCAATAACATCATCATCAAGTTGTTTAAATATGTCCCGCTCGGTGTAGCATATCATCAAGTCATTGAACCAATCATTGTTGATCTTGTTGCGCAATTTAGACTTGATAATCTTCATTGCCGAAAAAGCCCTTTCAACCGATGCCGTTGACACCGGCAATAACAAAGCCAACTCAATGAGTTTGTAGACCAATGGAAAAACCAAATATTTCTCGGTTTCAACCATCTTTGTAGCCAAACTTTCAAGATATTTACAAGTAGAAAACGAAACATGCCTTCTCACATGATAGATGTAAGTCTCAAGTTGGTGACTTATGATTGCACGATCACCACTAGAGAAATCCGCATGATAAATTGTAGTGAGGCAAGCAAGCTTGTCAACATCAAACTTGGAAAAAGAATTCTTTGGATCAAGGCATAAGAAGCACACTAATATCTCTGTAGATGCTTCACTAAAGCGATGATTCATCTCAGTACATATCTTGTCAAGGGCAACATAGAAAACCTCAACTCGGTAAGAATGAAGATTAGTGTAAGTCTTCCCATCACGACTCGAACGACCCCTAACTGGTATTTGTTCATCCATATTTGGCACCGGAATATCTTTGACAACACAAAATTGTTGGACCTCACCAAACAAGTCCTCCCAACCACTTTCTCTCATGGAGGTCAACCTAGCTTTGACATCATGAACTAATTCCATAGCATGAACAATATTTATATCCTTCCTTTGCAAGACTTGTGAGAGCTCATTTGTGATGGCAAACAACTTTAACATAAGCTTCAAAATGAAAGCAAATTTGAAACTCTCCATTTTTTTCTATCAAACCCGCCGCTTGAGACGGTCCACGCCCATCCTCATCTACTGCATTAAGCACATATAACATCGACATCCACAATTGATCCAAACGAAGCAAAGTTGTATGATGTGAACCCCATCTACTATCCCCGAGTCTAGCGAGACTTGTTTGTTGACTCAAGCCTCTTCCACTAAATATCTCACCTCTCTCAAGCATATCCAAAATATTTTGATGATGTTCTTCCATCAATGCATCCCTCCTCTTGCAAGATACACTTGTTGTAGTCACAATCAAGGTGACATACTCAAAGAAATCATGAATGGATGAGCAACAACTAGCAACGGAAACAACAACCAATTGCAAACGGTGGGCAAAGCAATAGACATAGGAAGTATAAGGGTTTTCATCTAGAATCTTTCTTTGCAAGCCATTAAATTCACCTCTCATATTTGAAGCCCCATCGTATCCTTTCCCCCGTAGCCTATGAATGGATAACTTGTAACGATCTAGAATATCAACAAGAGCTACCTTTAGTGCCTCCGATGTAGTCTCATAGACATGATGTAGAGCAAAAAAATCGTTCCACAACCTTCCCTTCATTGTTCACATACCTATAACAAAACAATTGCAACAAGGTTAAATTGAAGTATGGAACAACAATGGAATAATAGGTAAATAGAATAATGAGCCACTACTAACCTCAACATTACCGCCATTTATTCTTTCACGGATATGTCGCGCGACTCATTGATAAGTACGGAGAATTGTCTATCACTAATCTCTCGCATAATCACATCGGTGACTTCTTGTGCGCAACATTTTGAAATATCCTTTTGAATTTCGGGAGCAAGCATCTTGTAATTTTTTGGGCCACGATCAAAAGCATGCCTCACTTGTTACCCTTGTTCAATGAAGTAGAAGATTCATCATGGCCACGAAAAGTCATGACTTAACCAATGAGAAATCTTGTGCACTCTAGAGAAGAAGTCAAACGGATTTTATATTGTTCTTCAGATTCCTTGGTTGCACAAGAGAGTTCACTTGACACACTTTGTCTTTGGTTATGAAAATCATCACAATGCAATCTTGCCTTGTTGTGGTCACTTCTTACACCACCAATATGGTCGGACAATGCTTTTGTAGGCATGCTTCCAATCACTAAACCTGGTTTTGGCGAAGACTTCGGAACCAAAGCGTTGATTATTTCCCGGATTCTTAAAAAAAAGCAATAGAAACAATATGCCGCATCTTGAGACTCGCTATATTCTATCCAATCATACTTCTTATACCAGTCTTTTGAAAATGCCCTCCACAAACATCCAAATTGTTTGCGAGGAAAATTCACAATTGGTTGGGTTGGACCCTTCAAAATATACGCTCTTCTCACTTGGTCTTGAACATCCGGATGGTAATCATCTATCTGTTTCCTAAGAGCGGGATCACACACAATTTCATCCGGATTAAACACATCCACCTCATCTTAGCCATATTTGGTTCATTTTCATCACTTGGTTGTGGATCTTGTGGTTGCGGTTGTGGTAAGCTTCTCGAGTCAACCAAAAACCACCTCATTTCTGAAATTTTAACAATTCTCATCATCTCAATGCTTAAGGATTGTGCATTTGCTACTGGAACAACAAAGTCATCCACTGATCCACTCATGAGTCATGACTCATCCTACATTCCTACTAGCACTAAAGAAATTATGAAATTGGTAGAAATTGGGCTCACTGTCATTGCTCACTTAGCCGGCTGCCGCTTAGTGCTCACAGTCGCAGTCAGAGGTCGCCTGACCACTAATAGCCCGCCGCTTGTCTTTCTCTTTGCTCCGAGTCCCTTGTGCCGCTCATGCTTCTCCCACGGTTGCCACTCGCTCAGTGCCGCCCGCTCCTCCTTGGCCGTCGCTTCCTTTCGCTTCGGGCTGTTCCCATCGGCCGTCGGTCACGCTCACGCTTGCTCTGCCGCTGCCGCTCGCCTTCAGGCTGCTCCGTCGGCCGCCTTCGTTCGTGCCTATTGCCTCCCCGCTGCAAGCCTGCCGGCTGGCCGCCTTTGCTGCCCGCTTGGGAGTTGGCCAGTTGGGGTTGGATTTGGCCAGGTTGGGGAATGGGGATTGGGGAGGGGAATGGGGATTTGGGGAAGAACCGAGAGGAGCCCAACTGCCCAAGTGCACTCAGCTGAGGGAGGCATGGGGTAAAGCCGAGCCTGAGGCGGGATGGGCGACCAACAATGCTGTCAGGCGGTGGCCCATTGGCGCGGCGAGCAAAGCCCGAGCAGCTACCCGGGCTGGAGGGGTGCTGCATCCACCACTACGTGCCAGTCATATATCTTTTGATATTACTAATCCGGCCAGACTAATCATGCCACCCTCAAACCAGATTGGTGGAAAATCTTATCGTCATGCACTAGTCGTACCAACAATTCAACATACGTGGATTAATGGAGCTAGCTAGATCATTCGATTGGGACTTCCCATTTTTGTATGGTTCTAATGAAAATTAAAGATCATTTTTTTTGCCTTGGTTCATTCCAAGTTAAAAAATGGAAGGCAAACTAGGTTTTAAAAAGATATTTGGTTAGGAGACTCTTCACTGAAAAGACAATATCCACTCCTATATAATGTGGTGAGGAGAAAGGATGATACAGTGGCAAATATTCTGAGATCGGCTCCTTTAAATATTTCTTTTCGAAGACGTATTATTGGGCCTAATTTACATGCTTGGAATGAGTTAATTTTGATAATTGCTAATTTACAATTGAGCTCTCAAAAAGATGTTTTCAGGGGGAATTTGAATAAGTCTGGATTTTTTTGGGTACAGTCTTTATATGTGGCACTAATTGGAAATTACCGAGCCCCCATTAGAGATTTTTTTCTAGTTAATTAAAATTCCATTAAAAGTGAAAATATTCCTATGGTATCTCAAAAGAGGGGTAGCATTAACTAAAGATAACTTGCTCAAAAGAAATCGGAGGGGAAGTAAAAAGTGTTATTTCTGTATTAAAGATGAAACAATTCAGCATCTTTTTATTAACTACCCCTTTGCACATCTTGCATGGTGGGCTGTTCAATGTGTATTCAATTTATCTCCTCCTATGAGTATAGCAAACAAATTTGGAAATTGGTTAGCTGATATTCCAAAAATTTTAAAGACACAACTCCTAGTGGAAGCTAGTGCCTTATGTTGGTCTATTTGGTTATGTCAGAATGATGTTGTTTCTAAAAAAAGATTATCACTAATCCCTTACAAGTTATCTTATTGAGTGGGCATTAGCTAAGAGCTTGGGAAAATCTGCAGAAATCGGCTCAGAAGGAATCCATGTTGGCAGGAAGTGCCAGGTTGGAGTTTGTGGCATAGCAAATTTTCAACATTCATGGGTGGTGGTTTAGTCACATGATTTGTAATGATTGAGTTTAATTTTCAGTCATCTTTTGGTTGTAAGGCTTCAAGCCACCTTAAACCTTTTTGGTTATTTTGGTACTTCAAACTCTTTAATAAAATGGGCTATGTGCATCCTTGATGCTGAGGCCAGGAGAATTTTCTCTTCCATTATCGAAAAAGCTAGATCATCCGATTATTCTGGTATGCATGCAGTAGCTAGCAAATGCCTTGATTTTCTCACCTCTAGATCTTCATCAAGATTCGTGCTCCACCTTCATCTCCACCGACGGTGTGGCCCCTTCGGTGACTAATCCTGGTGATTTAAGGTTTGGGTGAAGGGATACGGGTGGGCTACACTAGCTGGCAATTTCAAAAAATTCTACCACGTAAACCAGGAAGCCATGCAAGCAAGAGATCATAGATTGTTACCACTAGACACGCAATACAACAGAAGAAGAGTTGAAGCAGCTTGATCCAACATCGAGCGCGTCGATGTAGTGGTCATAGTCAATCGTCCAACGTCCTCGACACTGATCGTCTCCTCTAGCAACCTATCATGTTCCTTACATAGGTCATGGATCGTCCTCGTCAGCGCAACAGCAACCGCAGCAGCGTCTCTATAGTATCCACACATCCAAGGGTGAAACGCCATACGTCGGTGTGCTAGCACCAACACGCACGGTAGGGCCTTTGGAAAAAGGACGGCTAGGATTTTGGTGGAGCAACTCTTACGTACCAACAGCCCCATGCATTCCCTTATAAAGAGCCCATAACCGATCTTATCTGAACTTGTTTGTTCTAACCCGTTAAGTGTGTGACCCTATAGGTTCATGCATAATCGGTTGCGACTTGGAAACTCCTTTCCGACCATGACTCATTAGTGGTTCCTAGCAAGACATAACAATTCCCGAACATACATAAATATTATATCGGACGAACCTTACGCAATATGATCTGCGACCAAGTCCTTATCATTTATGACCATCTCGTATCTCCATAAGACTAGTTCATATTTAGTTATGACCAGTTCGTAACTCCTTACGACCTGTTCGCTGACCAGTTAGTGATCATGTTTGACCAGTTTACAACCAGTCCATATCTCCATACGACCAGTTCGTATCTAGTCGGACTGAATGACCTATTTGCATATTCTCCCTTTGCCTCACGATATCTAGTTGAACTCTAGCTGAGATATTTTGTCATCCATAGACTGTTCAATACTTTCTCGATCAAGTGACAGATAACTTCATGTGGTCGACTCTTCGACCACTAGTGGCACGGCCATGCACTTTCTTTATCCAACCACACCAAGGGGCTCAGAGATATCTCTCATGTTATGTTAGGAGGGGCAAATCCCATATTCGACCAGTCACATCCCTATCATGTTTCATAGCATACCCGAAAGCTACCTTTATAAATACCTAGTTACGAAGTAGCATTTGGCAACCCCTAAGTGTACTATTACACATATTGGAAACCATGTTGATCTTAGGTCTAAGGATTATGCATCATCATTGCTTCAGACCAACTGATGACACGTAAAATCATAATAATCTAAATAGTGTCTTAAGGTGGGTCAATCCAACACCATGTTGTCTAACATGTGTTTTCACATTATTTATTCGATATCCCCATGTCCATGACTGGTGAAACATGATCATCAATCAATACATGTGTTGGTCGATAAGTCACTATTATTCCGACTAGTGACATCCGACCAGGGATATATTTAGAATGATATCATATAAGTTAAAGAGCTTACTAACAAGTCACATACCTGTTAATATTTATAAATGATAATTCATCCAAGGGGCGTAATAAAATTTATTTTATAACTCATAAACATAGACATGATACAGTCATCTCTATGATTGCCTTTAGAGCATGTCACCAACATCGGGTTCACCCGGGTTAGGGTTTAGGTTCACAGGAACCCCGGATTTAGAGGGAGGGGCAGGAGGCGGTAGACCGATGGTGGGAGCCAGGGTGGCGAGGCGGCGGTGGCACTGCTGGTCGTAGGTGTGGGGAAGGACGATGGGCGTCACCGGTGGGGCCCTTGCCATTGGCAACAGTGTTGGGAGACAGAAATGGTGGCGGGTAGGGCTCGCTAGCATGCCAGGGTCGATGACGGTGTGGCAGAAACGATGTGGCATGACAGTGGTGGGGGTCGGGATCGAGATTGGGAAGGAGATGCGCTTTGCGTCGGGAGGGAAGGGCGTATAGGAGGTGGACGCTGGTGGGGCTCATTGGCATTGACGGTGACGCTGGTGAGGCGGGGAGGGAGGTATCTAGTAGTGACGAGGATTAAAATCTCTATGTATTATTCTAATACATAATAAAAGACCATATATCTTCGTGGTCGTAACCCCTAAGGCTAACGACCCCTGTGGTCGTAAGGATTCCAGAGGTTACATAATAAAGTATCCTGGTCGGATGAGGTCCTGTACCCAGTCCCCGCCCAGATGACCGCTCATAGAAGTCATGATTTGGCATTCGGATCTAACTCCGAGTATATTCCTTACCGTGTGATGAATGAAACACATGTTATATTTGTTCCATACCACGTGATGTTTCATGGTCCTAAGATACCAACAACAACCACCCTATGGTTAAGCGTCTCTCAGACACACAACCGTCGAACGGTTGGTACTTCGTCAACTGCTGCTTCCCTCCGATCGGACGCATCACTTCTCAACAGGCGTCTTCTCCAGGAGTAACTGACACCCCTTCGACAGTTATTTAAAGATGGAGCGTGGAGCAGATCAGGGGCATCGAATTAAAGCACAGAAATTAATATTAGATTCACGTTTCAACTCTAATTTCACCACATAGCAAGCATTACGCTCAGTGTAATTAGGATTAGTCCACTGCCTCGTCGAGGGCACCCCTTGTAATAGCTAGTTCATAGCAATAAAAGAGCAGTCTCATTCTCTCCCAAGAACTGTTTGCCATTTTTCTCTGTTTATTTCGTAAGATCGGCACTCCATCGTCGACAGCTAGCGCCGTCCGGGGGTAAGAAGGCATTGAGTTCTTGAATATTACTTCGCTCAAGCATTCCTCATCCACTTCCTTTGCTCCTTCATCGCTCATGCGAACATGGCAGGGACATGGGATGAGGAAAATGGTTCGACCTGGCGGACTACTCCAATCTTGACATGGACGCATGCATCTGCACCATGGAAGAAAACGGGATGTCATCATCCTCCTCCTCTATCATCTCGCCAGTCGTAGAGATTGATGAAATCAACCGGATAGATGAGGATACACCGCCACCAACAATGGTGCTCTCAAAGGAACCGCTCGTTCCGACTAGTTCAGAACGTCTGAATACCTCTACAATCCCGGTCGACCTGACCGGCAAAAGCGACAATGGAAGCCCAGTGCCGTAATCAAAGAGTCCATGTACTCTTGATATTGTCATGGACGACTAGTATTCACCAACGGCTCCTATGCATTCCGAGGGCCAAGCGGCATCTAGTAAGGGTATCAATGAAGTTATCACCGATCGTAGACCAAGTGGACATGGTGAAACTCAGCATACGATCAATAATCCACCAGATCAGGCTAAGTCCACCATAAAGCCCACCAGAGGTGGTAATCTCCAATCGCTCTCCGTCGTGGAGGCTCCTTACAGAAGCATAGGAAGGCTCTCCCTTGGCTACAACAGGAGTTCCTCAGAAGATCACTGTTGGCGCTACGAAGTTAACATAATCAGAGATACTAATCCGGATGCCATGCACGATCCTCCACGGGTTAACTCGCCACCACTTGTTGGTGGAGATGGTACGGGTGCTCAAGCACCAACTATCAGAGGCAACCGAGTTGATGGACGTGCATCAGTTAATTCACCTGTTCCTACCGCATCGTGGGTAAGGAATTAGGCAGGGCTAACCAGAAGGTCGGGGAAAACTCGACTCATTGGACGCCCACTACAAACGAAAATCCGCCATGACCTTCAGTAATGATACAAAACCTGCAACGAGTTTGGGACATTCTGAATAATCCAGACCCTACTTTAGCAGGAACTTCAGGTTATGCTCAGCTTGCAGGTCATGTGTCAGAAATCCTCCAACAAATCATGCAGCATACATAAATGTACCGGGAGCAGAAGAATTCACAATGTCAAACGGTGACCTTGCCCAGCGCTCCTCTCTTAGTAGAGAACAACATGGTCGATCAGAGGATCGATCAGCACCAAGACCCCCTCGCAGGTTCCGACTAAGGAATCCCGAGGGAAGACGGCTCTTCACAGTAGCCACTCCTCCTCCTCGCCAAGAGGAACGACCACATGATTCACGCATCATCTGAACCAGGTAGGTGGTCAAAGATGTTATCATAACGTCGACAACCAAATTGGGACACCAGATCCTAGATATGCAGATCTAAGGAACCAATCCCCGATTGACTATAACCTGGCTTCTTTTTAGAGAAGGCGCTACAACTCCATTATGGGCTGCCGAGTGTTTTTGACATGACTCCAAGCTGTTTGTTGGCCGAACAGGTTTCGACCAGCCAACGTAGATAAGTTCAATGGGACTCAGAACCCATTGGAATTTCTTCAAATTTATTCTACCGCCATCAAGGCCGCTGAGGGTAATGATAACATGATGGCAAATTATTTGCCCACGGTCCTTGAAGGGTTTGCCTGGTCGTGGTTGCTTAACCTATTGGTTGGATCTATCTATACTTGGGAGTAGCTCTGTGATACTCTGATCACCAATTTTCAAGGGACGTATGACCATCCCGGGAAGGAGGATGACCTTCATCGGATGAAGCAAAAAACTAACGAAACTCTTCGACAATATATCAAGAGATTCAGTCAGGTTCGAGATTCCATCCTAGAGATCACAAAATCTTCTGTCATCCAAGATTTTAAAGCAAACTAAGGAATCGCCGGTTTATAGAGGATATTGTAATAAATCCTCCACGAACAACTGTCAAACTTTTTGCATGTCAGACAAGCAAGTGGCCACTAGTGAAGCGGTCGAATGGTATGAAGCCCTTGATCGGAAGGAAAAAAAATCCTCGGTCGGGTCTGGAGAAGCAAGAGAAAAAGAGCAAGAAGTCTCTCAAGAATAAAAAGAATCGCAATCCTGACAACAAGGAAGTCCTTGTGATTCTAGAAAAGTATATCAAGGGCAAGAAAGATTTCATTGGTCGGAACAAAGCTAAGGCTCCGACTAGTGACTTCAAGAAAACTAAGAAGTGGTGTCCACTTCACAAAGTGGCAGGGCACGATCTATGCACCTGTCGGGCTTGGTAAAGTAAACTGGAGGATTACTACTTGTGTACAGAACTCGGAGAATCAAGTTTCAAAAAGGACAAAGACGGTGACGAAGAGATGGATTACCAGGAGCCGCAGCATACGGTGGATGTGATCTTCGGAGAATCCTCCTCGTACGATTTGAGACATCATCTAAAGGTCGTAGAGCGAGAGGTCAACCTTGCCGAGTCTCCGACCACCGTCAAGCCATCCAAGTGGTTGGAAATTGTAATCTCCTTCTACAAAGAAGACTGCCCTATCCCGTCAACTCGACCAGGTAGGTTTCCTATCGTAGTTGAACCTACCATTAACAATTGTAAAGTTAATCAAATCTTAATAGATGGAGGTAGTTCTTTAAATATTTTATTTGCGGGGCATGGGAAGAGATGCATATCCCCAGATCAAAGGTAAAACCCGTGAAATATGCCTTCCACGGCATAGTTCCTGGTTCTACCGCTAAACTAATAGGACAGCTATCCCTACCGGTTACGTTCGGAAGACCCAACAACTTCCGAACAAAAAAAAATTCTATTTGATGTGGTGGATTTCGAAACCGCATACAATGGAATCCTGGGTCGTTTGGCTCTAGTGAAATTCCTAATAGCCACGCATTACAGTTATGAGAGTCTAAAGTTGCTTGGACCGAAAGGTGTCACCATGGTTCGAGGAGATCGAAAAATAGCTTATGCATGTGAACGGAAGTCCTTAGAACTGGTCGATGAGCTTCCGACCAGGGAAACTAATCCACCTACCATGCAAGTCAAGCACTCGAGGCCAGAGATGGCATCAAAGCCTTCCGACCAGAACAAGGAGGTACCACTCGGCAAAGGCGCTCCTCTAAAAAGTGCCAACACTCCGTCTGGGTCAAGAAACACTAATGTGTCTACCCAAAAGGTACTGGTCAGAGCAGGACTCGACCTCAAATAGGAAGAGTTGCTCATCTCCTTCCTTTGAGCCAATCAGGACGTATTCGCCTAGCAGGCATTCGACATGCCCGGAGTCCCTAGGGAGGTGATTGAGCACATGCTAGCTCTCCAGCCTGACAAAAAACCGGTCAAGCAGCAGCTAAGATGTTTCGCACCTGATCGAAAGGAGGCAATCCAGTCAGAGATCGACAAGCTCCTCAAGACTGGGTTTATTCGTGAAGTCGACCACCCAGAGTGGCTCGCCAACCCTGTAATGGTTAGAAAAAGCAATGAAAAATGACGAATGTGTATTGACTTCACAGATCTTAATAAATCTTATCTAATGGATGACTTTCCCCTTTCACACATTGATCAACTTGTAGACTCTACTTCTGGGTGTGAGTTGCTAAGTTTTTTAGATGCATACTCAGGGTACCACCAGATTAATATGAGTAAAGACGAAGAAGAGAAAACTTCCTTCATCACTCCATATGGCACTTACTGCTATGTTAAGATGCTATTTGGTCTAAAAAATGCTGGTGCGACTTTCCAAAGGTTAATGCAGAAAACCTTTAATCCTTAGATAGGTCGAAATCTAGAAGCCTATGTTGATGACTTGGTCATGAAAAGAATAAACGCTGGTGATCATATTTCTGACCTACACAAGACTTTCAATAACTTAAGAAGGCAAAACCTTAAGTTAAATCTAGAGAAGTGTGTGTTCAGAGTTTCTTCTAGGAAGCTTCTTGGGTTCCTAATTTCAGAAAGAGGAATTGAAGCAAACCCAGCAAAAATTTCAGCCATCGACCAAATGCGCCCTCCGACCATAAAGAAGGAAGTTCAAAAACTAACCGGCTGTATGGCAGTGCTAAGTCATTTCATAGCACGGTTAGGTGAAAAAGGACTCCCTTTCTTCAAATTTCTTTAGAAACACAAAAGTTTCGTGTGGACTAAAGAGGCAGACGATGCCTTTGAAGAACTTAAGAAGTACCTTACGAGTGCCCCGATCTTAGTCTCTCTGAGATCGGGAGAAACATTGCCAATTTACATGGCTGCAATGCTGCAAACAGTCAGCGGTGTACTGGTCGTTGAGCGTGAGAACTTCCAACGACCAGTATATTACGTAAGCGAAATCTTACCTGGACCCAAGGAAAGATACCCATAGGTACAAAAGTTGCTCTATGGCCTCCTTATGGCTTCAAGAAAACTAAGACATTACTTTCAGGCCTACAAAGTGGTCGTACCAACTGGATATCCCTTAGGTCAAGTTCTTGGAAACAGGGAATCATTAGGACGAATAGCAAAATGGGCAGTTGAGCTTGGGACGTTCGACCTCCATTTCATCTCACGAATAGCAATCAAGTCCCAAGCAATAGTAGAATTCATTGCCGAATGGACAAACCTTGAACCCACCTAAGGGCCCGAGTACGCACACCACAATGAGTGGACAATGTACTTTGACGGTTCCTTGATGCTCAAAGGCTCGGGGCTGGAGTTGTCTTGATATCCCCTATTGGCAAACACATCAAGTGCGCCATCTAGTTAAACTTTCTTGCTACAAATAATGTGGCAGAATATGAAGGTTTACTGGCAGGACTCCGAGCAGCTCGTGCGCTCGGGATTCGCAGATTACTAGTGAAAGACGATTCTCAACTAGCAGCGAATCAAGTCGGAAAAGAGTATCAATGCTCAAGTACCAAGATGTCGTCTTATCTGGCGGAAGTACGGAAACTTGAAAAGCACTTCTTCGTTTTCCAGATCCAACACATTCCTAGAAAGGAAAACTTTCTAGCAGACCAGTTGACACGGATGGCCTCCACCAAGTCACTTGTCCCGCTCGGAGTTTTTCTTGAGCAACTCGATTCACCCTCAGTGGTCGAGCTTACCAAGGACATAGATGTTCCACTAGAGGTCGTACAAATTGATCCTGTGAACATGGTTGCTCCACAGGTCGTACAACATGATCACGGTAGAGATTGGATGACGTCGATCTATAATTATCTTCAGTATGATATTATTCCTGAAGATGATGTAGAAGCTGATCGTATAGCTCGAAAAGCCAAATCATACACTCTGATTGAAAGTACCTTGTATAAACGAGGATCTCACGGAGTGTTGATGAGATGCATATCTCAAACAGATGGCATTAGCCTGCTATTCGATATTCATGGAGGAGTCTGTGGAGCACATCATTCCTACAAAAACATTGGTCTGTAAAGCCTTTAGGCAAGGATACTACTGGTCAACTACCCTTCATGATGCAAAAGAGCTCGTAACGAAATGCGTATAGTATCAATTTCATAGTCGATAAGTACATCAGCTGGCACAAGCTTTGCAAACCATACCTCTTTCTTGGCCTTTTGCAACCTAGGGATTAGGCATTCTGGGACCTTTCCCAAGAGCACTTGGGGGCTTCGAATTCCTTTTTGTCATGATTGATATATTTACAAAATGGATAGAAGCCGAGCCAGTTGTTAAAACAACAACTGAAGCCGCTAAGAGGTTCCTTACAAAAAAACATGATCACATGATTTGGCATACCCAATCGTATAATCACAGCCAACGGTACCCAATTTTCTAACAGAAATTTTCAGAAATTCTGCAAGGATCTCGGTATCAAGATACATTTCGCTTCTATCGCTCATCCACAGAGCAATGAAGCAGTTGAGCGAGCCAATGGTATCATAATGCAAGGAGTGAAACGCCGAGTGTTCGACTAGTTAATCAAACGGTCAGGAGCTTGGGTTCAAGAACTTCCTTCTGTGTTATGGGCCGTTCGAACCACGACCAGTCGTACAACTGATGAAACTCTATTTTTTCTGGTTTACGATGCTGAAGCCATGCTACCTCTAGAATTGAAAATCGGCTCTTCTCGAACTGATTGTTTCAATGAAAACAATCAGATATAACGAATACTCGAAGATGTCAATTTCCTTGAAGAATGATGAAACCAAGCCCTCATACGATCGGCGGTAAAGCCAATATTGTTGCTGATGCTTTAAGCCACAAGAGCTACTGCAATGCTTTCGAAGTAAAAGAGAATTACCCGGAACTTAATGAGGAATTTCAGAAGTTAAAGTTGGTGGTTGTGTCTGAAGAATTTGTAGCCAGTTTGGAAGTACAATCTACTTTGGAAAAACAGATTCGTGATGCCCAACCAAATGACCCGGAGATTAAGGACATTAAACTCAAGATGGAAGAAGGAAAATTCAAGGATTTCACCAAGGATGACCAAGGTATCCTTTGAAATAATGGCCGTATTTGCGTACTAGATGTTGATGGTTTAAGACAGTTAATCTTAAAGGAAGCTCATGACTCGAATTATTCTATTCACCCTAGGGGCACTAAGATGTATCAAGATGTCAATAATAAATTTTGGTGGCCAAATTTGAAGCGAGAAGTCGCAGAGTTTGTTGCCTTATGTGACGTATGTTAGAAAGTAAAGGCAGAACATCAAAGACCAGTAGGCCTTTTGCAACCCCTAAAGATTCCAGAGTGGAAATGGGAAGAAATCAGAATAGATTTCATTACCGGTTTGCCCAGGACTCAATCGGGTTACGATTCAATTTGGGTAATACTTGATCGTTTGACTAAAGTTGCCAATTTCTTGCTAATCAAAACCACTTACTCAGGAGATCGCCTTGCAGAGTTATATATGTCAAGGATTGTCAGTTTACATGGTGTGCCCAAGAAGATAGTGTCAGATCGAGGATTTTAGTTCACCTCTCGTTTTTTGCAAAGTCTGCATGAACCCTTGGGGACTCACCTTAATTTCAATACTGCTTATCACCCTCAAACAGATGGTCAGACTGAGAGAGTAAATCAAATATTGAAAGATATGTTGAGAGCTTGTGCTCTAGCTAATGCTACCAGTTGGGATAAAAGTTTGTTGTATTTAGAATTCTCGTACAACAATAGTTACCAAGTCAGTTTGCAGATGTCACTATTTGAAGCTTTGTATGGTCGTGCATGTAGAACCCCTCTTAATTGGCCAAAAACAGTTGAGCGGAAGGTATTTGGACCAGATATTATTCAGGAAGCAAAACAGCATGTGTCTATGATCAGAGAAAGATTAAAGATAGCTCAGTCCAGACAGAAGAGCTATGCTGACAATCATCGTCGTGACTTTAGCTATGAACCAGAAGATTTCATTTATCTTCAGGTTACTCCACTTAGAGGTGTCAGAAGGTTCCATACCAAAGGGAAGCTTGCCCCTAGGTATGTTGGTCCGTTCAGGATTTTGGACCGCCATGGAGAAGTTGCATACCAGCTGGAGTTACCGCAGTTGCTAGCAGGAGTACATGATGTCTTCCATGTCTCTCAGTTGAAGAAGTGTCTTTGTGTGCCAACAAAACAGGCTCCTTTGGATTCAATTGAGTTAAAAGAAGATCTCAATTATAAAGAGCAACCAATCATGATTTTGGATGTCATAGAGCGTTGGACCAGAAGCAAGACTATTCATTTTTGTAAAGTTTAGTGGAGCAACCACTCAAAAGGAGAAGCAATGTGGGAGCGTGAAAAGGAGCTAAAAGCCGAGTTTCCTAGCCTTTTCTCTAGCTTGCCTGAATCTTGGGGTTGAGATTCCTTTAAGGGGAGGTTTGTAACATCCCAATTTTCTGAATTTTTTTTAAAAAAACATTTTTAATAGTTTAGCCTTTCCGAAAATTCACCCAAGAGATTTCATTTGAATTTTAATAAAGCTTAACATGGTCTTTCAATAGCAAAACAATTTAACATGATTAATGTCAACAACAATTATTGTTAAAACTATTTTATTTGGATTCTATGTGCTTGGATATATTTTCTAGATTTTTCTAAAATTTTTTCGAGTGCATTTGCTATTTTCTATTTGCCATTTGGATTTATAGTATTTTCTAAATATAAAACCTATTTATAATTCAGTAAAGGTCTTGGGCCAAAACCCAATCCTTCGGCCCATCTCCCTTGCTTTTCGGCCTGAACCAGCTGTAGCCCAACCTTCTCTTTCCTTTGCTCGTGTGCGCTCATGGCCCCACTAGTTAGCCACACTTGCATCGTGGGTGACGCGAGCTCACTTGAGCTGCAGCCACTGACAAGTGGGCCCCACCGAATCATGTTCATCGTTCTCAAATCTGTTGGGGATTTGGTTTCCGCCGTCACGTGGTCGTTCTTGGTGTGAGCGCTCCGGACTCCTCTGGGCCCCCGCATATAAAAGGGACGGGAGCCTTTGACGTTCGTACCTCAACCCTAGCCGCCAAGACACAGGAGCGAAACCCTAGCCATTGCTTTAGCTCGAAGAAGCCAAGGTAGCTGCCGCCACTCCAACGTGGGATTCTGCCGCAACTGGAGCCACTTGAGCTGCATTGTCTACACCGTCGGCATCGTAGGGACGAGGGCTACATCCTGGTTGCCTTGGTCCCATCGAAGCGCCACCAGAGACTAGATCCCGACGAGCCAGAGATGACCTCGCCGTCGGTCGCCTTAGTCATCCTCGTGCACCCGTGAGCACATCTTCAGGATCCCCGCGTCACCTTCTACACGTTGCGCACATCCACCATCATTGGAGAGCCACCGTTCGCCAGTAGCCTTTGGGACTTGAGCACCGCCTACCTCGTCGTCATCCACGTCACATGCCACCTCAGCCCCATGCGTGCGTGTCATCTTGCATGGCACCGCGTCAGCCACCACGTGTGCGCACACATGGTACAACATCCAAACCCTAGATCTAAACTCTTGTGAACCCAATCAACCGTGAGCCTAGTCTCTGTCAGTGGGTCCCCTGTGTGAGTTGACTGTTCCATAGACCAGTGAGCCCACAGACCTGTGTGCCAAGTTTGTGGACCCAGTCCATGGACTGAGGGCCCACCTGCCAGCATGCGTCATAATCCGGAATTTCCAATAGGAAAATAATTTGTAATATTCCATAAATTCCTTTTTGATTAATTCTTTAGGTTTAGATCTTCATCCGAACTTCGATTGAGCCCATTCAAATGTCTAAATTCAGATATGACGAGGATTAAAACCTCTATGTATTAATTTAAATACATAGAAAGACCATCGTCTCCATGGTCGTAACCCATAAAACTAGCGACCCTAATTGGTCGTAAGTATTTCGAGAGGTTACACGATGGGTATCTGGTCGGACTAGGTTCACCGGTGGTCGCTTCGAAATGCTATGAGCAGTACCAATAACCGTATGATGAATGGAACCGTGCTAAACATCCCATAACTTACGATGACATACAAGACTCGACGATAAATCACCTTGCGGTTAAATATCTCACAAATACTTAACCGCAAGGCACTTAGCACATTGTTAACTACCTTGAACCTCCAACCGGTTGTAACGTTTCGCCGAGCGTCTTCTCGTGGGTAATCGCCGTCCCTTCGGGAGTTGTTTAATGGTGAAGCGCAGAAGACGAGGAGGGAGATAACAGCAAACAACAGAAGGCAACACAGAAGCCGAAGCAGTAGTATTCAGTACATTCAGTGTAATTGGAGATAGTCCCTAGTCAAGTCTTGTAAACCCAGTTCATATAAATAAAGAGCACCCCATTCTCTTGAAGATACTCTCGTCATTTTCCTCCTTTTATTTTCATAAGATCGGCGATTTGATCGCCGACGGTGGCGCCGTCCGTGGGGAAGAAGGCGTAAGTTTTTGAAGAAACTTTTCTTTCGTACAAATCCTCACCCAAATTCGGCAATCGCCAATGCGAGTATGCCGGAGTTTGGGGCGAGGAGAATTGTTTCGACTTGGCGGACTCGCCGACCTCGACATGGAAGGATGCATTCGTGCTATGGAGAAAATGGCGATCATCCTCATCTTCCTCCTCCGCCGGCTCGCATATCGCCGGCGATAGCGAGATCGGTCGGATGGGCGAGATGCGCCACCGTTACGATGGCGCATCGGAGGAACCCGCCATTCGATCGATTCGAATGTCGGGGATCTCTTCAAGCCCGCCTTCGGCCAAGCAAAAGCGGTGAAGAAATTTCAGCACCTTCACTCGAGAATCTCTATACCCTCGATGAAATTATGGTGAAAGATACTCTCCTACAACTTCGGCGATTCGAGTCAATCGACATCTGTAGCGGTGTCGATGAAGCCTCCATCGGTCATAAACCACGTGGGGATAATCACTTCGACACGATCGGCAATATGCGAATCAGCCGTGAAACCTCGAGGTGCTCATCTCCGACCGCTCTCCGTCGTGGAAACTTCGCGAAGCCACGATAAGCTCTCCATTAGTTACGATGGAAGCTCATCGGAAGATCAATCTTTGGAGGCACGAGGTCAACGCGATCGGAGATGAGAATCAAGATGCCTTGCGGTCCTACACTCTACCACGCCATCACGTGTTATTAGAGATGATCCGGGCCGTCAAGCACCAACTGCCGGAGGCCAAGGAACTGATTGATGTCCATCAACTAATTCGCCTAGCACTGCCCCACCTAGAATAGTTGATAGGGCAGATCAAATCCAAGGGTCGGGTGAGGGTTCAGGTTTGCGTACACCTACTACCAGTCTGAACCTCCCGAGACCTTGAATCATACAAAACTTGCAAGCGTTCAAGATATATTAAATAATTACGATCCTACTTTAGCGAAACTCGTGTTTTGTACAGCTTGTAGGCCAGGTATCCGAAATTCTCCAACAGACCATGCAGCGAACTGAGGCATATCGGGAACAAAGGGTTTCAGGGAGTCAAACTATGACTTCATCTCAACGTTCCTCCTCGATCGGGGACAGCATGGTCATACTGGAGCAATCGATGCCAAGGCTTTCTCGGCGATTCGACCAAGGAGTCATGAGGGAGAAGGTTATTTCACGGCCACTCCCCCATCACGTCGAGAAGAACCATCGCTCGGACCAGACGATCTTGACATCGTCTCAATCAAGTAAGCGGTCGTAGACATCATACCAATGTCCACGACCGGATCGGCACACCGGAGTTCCAGCGTTCCAACCTTAGGAACCGGTCTCCTACCGATTACAATCCGGCACCTTCCCAGAGAAGGTGTCATGAATCAATCACAAGTTGTAGGGCTTTCTCTGCAGGGCTCCAAGCTGTGCGTTGGCCTAACGGTTCCGACCGCCAATTTGGACAAGTTTAAGCGGAACTCAAAATCCGTTGGAATTTCTCCAAATCTATACCACCGCCATCGAGCTGCTTTGGAGGCGGCGAGAATGTGATGGCCAACTATTTACCCACCGTGCTCGAAGGATCGCCGGCCGTGGTTGTTGAACCAACGGTCGGAACAATCTATACTTGGGAGCAACTCTGTGACCTTCGATTGCGAATTTCGAGTGCGACGATGCGCAGAAAGGAGGATGATCTCCACGAATTCGGCAAGGCTCGATGAGACTCTACATCAATACATCAAGAGGTTTAGCCAAGTTCGCAACTCTATTCCCGAGGTCGAATCTTACATTATTCAGCCTTCAAAATAGGTTCGAGGAATTGACGGTTTCACGGAGGACATAGCAATGAACCCCCAAAGACAACCGTTGAGCTTTTTGATATGGCCGACAAGTATGCCACCGCCGGTAAGCAATCGAGTGGTCTTGAAGCCATTGATCGCAAAGACAAGATTCCTCGGCCGGCCTAGACAAATCAGAGAAAAGAACAAGAAATCTCTCAAGAAAAAGAAGAACCGCAGATCCGGCGACAAGGAGGTCCTAGCTGATCCGGATAAATTCATGAAGGGCAAAAAGGACTACACCGGTCGGGGCAAAACGAAAGTCTAGGCGAAGGATCTGAAAAAAGAAGAAGTGGTGTCCACTTCACGGTGACGAGGGCATGATCTACGACTGTCGAGTTTGGCAAAAGAAATTGGAAGATTATTATGCGGTGATGGACCATTTCCGCAATACCGAACCCGGGAAGCGAGCTCCAAAAAGGACAAGGATGGCGGCGAAGAGATGGAGTACCGGGATCCCCAACACACGATCAACATGATTTTGGAGGATCTTCTTCATCTGAATCCAAGAGTCATCGAAGGCCGTGGAGCGGAGATCAACCTCGTCGAATCCCCAAACACTATCAAGCCATCGAAGTGGTGGGACATTGCAATTTCCTTCAAAAAGATGATTGCCCCATTCCTTCGACTCGACCGGTAGGTTCCTATTGTTGTTGAACCAACCATTAATAATTGTAGGGTTAATCGAGTCTTGGTAGATGGAGGTAGTTCTTTGAATATATTATTTTCGGAGCTTTAGAAGAAATGGAGGTCCCCATGTCAAAGGTGAAACGGTGAAATATGCTTTTCACGGCATAGTTCTGGCTCCACCGCTAAGCCGATAGGACAAGTTTCCTTACGTTACGTTAGGAAGGCGGATAACTTCGAGCGGAAAAAATTTCGTTTGATGTAGTAAACTTTGAATCCGATACAGCGGAATTCTTGGTCGACCGGCGTTAGCAAAATTCTTGATAGCCACGCATTACGGTTATCAAAGTTTGAAAATGCGGGGCCTAAAGGAGTCATCACCGCTCGGGGTGATCGTAAAATGGCTTATGCATGTGATCGAAAATCCTAGAGGCGGTCGATGAACTCCCGACCGAGAGGCTAATTCATCGCCATGCGAGCCAAGCACACAAGACCGAAGATGACACCAAAACCCTCCGACCAAACAAAAGAGGTATACCTCGACAAAGGCACTTCTCCGGACAGCGCCAAGTCGTTACTCGACCGAAGATCTGGCCCACCGCCGCAAGATTACGGTGAGCAAGGCTCGATCCTAAATAGGAAGAGTCGCTCGTCTCCTTCCTCCGAGCAAATCGGGGCGTATTCTTTGGGCGGCGTCCGATATGCCCGGAGTCCCCCGGGAGGTGATCGAGCACAAGCTAGCTCTCGGCGATAAAAACCGATCAAGCAGAAGCTGCGGCGTTTTGCACCTGATCGGAAGGAGGCAATCCAGTCAGAGATTGACAAGCTCCTCAAAATTTGGATTCATTCGTGAAGTCAACCACCCTTAGTGGCTTGCTAATCCTGTAATGGTTAAAAAGAATAATGGGAAATGGCGAATGTGTATTGACTTTACAGATCTTAATAAAGCTTGTCCGAAGGACGATTTTCCCCTTCCACGCATTGATCGGCTAGTAGATTCTACCTCAGGTGCGAATTACTAAGTTTTTTAGATGCGTATTCAGGATACCACCAGATTAGTATGTGTAAAAAGGATGAAGAGAAAACTTCCTTCATCACTCCATATGGCACTTATTGTTATGTTAAGATGTCGTTCGGTCTCAAAAATGCTGGTGCAACTTTTCAAAGGTTAATGCAAAAAAACCTTTAGTCCGCAAATAGGTCAGAATTTAGAAGCTTACGTTGATGATCTGGTCGTAAAGACCACCAACGCTAGCAATCACATCTCTAACTTACAAGAAACTTTCAGCAACCTGAGAAGGCATAACCTCAAGCTTAATCCGAAAAAGTGTGTGTTCGGAGTTTCTGTTGGAAAATTGCTTGGTTTCCTAGTCTCGGCTAGAGGTATCGAAGCGAATCCAGTAAAGATAGCAGCCATCGACCAGATGCGACCTCCGACCACAAAGAGGGAAGTCCAAAAACTAACCGGCTGTATGGCAGCGCTAAGTCGTTTCATAGCAAGGTTAGGAGAAAAAGGGTTACCTTTCTTTAAGCTTCTCCAGAAACATGGGAGTTTTGAATGGACTAGAGAGGCAAACGATGCCTTTGAAGAACTGAAAAAGTACCTTACAAGTGCCCCGGTTTTAGTCTCTCCGAGATCAGGAGAAACACTACTAATGTATGTGGCAGCAACTCCACAAACAGTGAGTGGTGTCTTGGTCGTGGAAAGAGATAATATTCAACGACCGGTTTATTACGTGGCGAGGTCTTACATGGACCAAAGGAAAGGTACCCACAGTACAAAAGTTGCTCTATGGTCTCCTTATGTCTTCAAGGAAGCTAAGGCATTACTTTCGAGCCCACAAAGTGGTCATTACCAACAGATATCCCTTGGTCAAGTCCTTGGAAATAGGGAATCATCAGACGAATAGCAAAATGGGCGGTTGAGCTAGGGCGTTCGACCTCCATTTCATTTCACTTAACAATGATAAAATCGAGCGAGCGTAATTCATTGCGAATGGACAAACCTGAACCCACCCAAGGGCCCGTCTATGAGCACCACGAGGAGTGGACAATGTACTTTAGCGGTTCTTTGATGTGAAAAGGGTCTGGGTGGAGTGATCTGATATCCCTCTTGGCGAACACATCAATCGCCATCGTTAAATTTTCCCGCCACAAATAATATGGCGAATATGAAGGTTTCTTGGCGGGACTTCGAGCACTCGTTCGCTCGGGATTCGCAGATTGCTAGTGAAAGGCGATTCTCAACTAGTAGCGAATCAAATAGGGAAAGAGTATCAATGCTCAAGTACCAAGATGTCATCTTATCTGGCGGAAATACGAAAACTCAAAAGCACTTCTTGGTTTTCGGATCCAACATATTCCTAGAAAGGAAAACTTTCTGGCAGACCAGTTGGCACGGATGGCCTCCACAAGGTCAACCGTCCCGCCCGGAGTTTTTCTCGAGCAACTCGATTCACCCTCGGTAGTCGAGCCTTCCGAGAACATACATGATTCTTTACAGATCGAACAAACCGATCAAAAGGACATGGATGCTCCATGTGTCGTTGACGGTTGGCGCCACATCACGATCAAGGTAGAGATTGGATGACATCGATCTACAATTATCTTGACATGACATAATTAGGAAGATGATGTAGAGGCCGATCGTATAGCACGAAAAGCCAAATCATACACTCTAATTGAGCGTACCTTGTACAAGCGAGGATCTCATGGAGTGTTGATGAGATGCATATCTCAAGCGGATGGCATTAAGTTGCTAACCAAATCCATGAAGGAGTCTCGTGGAGTACATCATTCTCTACGAACTCGGTCGGTAAAGCCTTGAGCAAGGATACTCTTCGCCAACCGCCTTCATGATGCAAAAGAACTTGTGACGGCGCGCATACAATGTCAGTTTCATAGCAGACTAGTACATCAGCCGGCACAAGCCTTACAAACAATTCCTCTTTCTTGGCCTTTTGCAACCTGGGGACTGGACATTCTGGGACCTTTCCCAAGAGCACCCGGGGGCTTCGAATTCCTTTTCGTCATGATTGATACATTTACAAAATGGATCGAGGCCAAGCCGGTTGTTAAAATAACAACTGAGGCCGCTAAGAGATTCCTAATGAAAAATGTGATCACACGATTAGGTGTACCTAGTCGTATAATCACAGATAATGGCGCCCAGTTCACTAGCAGTCAATTTCAAGAATTCTACGATGAACTTGGTGTAAAAGTTCATTTTGCTTCTATTGCTCATCCACGAGCAGCAGGCGATTGAGCGGCTAATGGTATCATTATGCAAGGGATCAAACGCCGAGTATTCGACCGATTAATCAAATGGTCGAGCTTGGGTTCAAGAACTCCCGCTCAGTATTATGGGCGTTCGAACCATTTACGACCGTCGTGCGACCGTGAAACACCATTCTTTTTGTTTACTGGTGAAGCCATGCTTCCTCCGAACTCAAAATTGGCTCTGCTCGAATTGATCACTTTAACGAAAACGATCGAGAATGAGCGAAGACTCGGCGGCGTCAATTTCCTTGAAGAACAGCGAAACCAAGCCCTTATACGATCGGCGGTCTACCAACAAGCCATGCGAAGGTACCATAGTCGTAAGGTGCAACCTCGCTGACCTTCATCAGAGGTGATCTGGTTCTCGGAAAAATTGAGCGTGCAAATCGCAATAAACTTTCCCCAAATGGGAAGGTCCTTACACCGTGGTCGAAGTTACAGACCGGGTTCCGTCTGTTGGCTATGTCGATGGGCAAATTTTGTCAAGTTCTTGGAACATTGATGAATTGCGTAAGTTCTATGTTTAATTATTGCTTTCATTTCTTTCAATTTCAATAAATTCATTTACTTTCTACAAATAATAATAAGTAACATTGCTTATATATATATATACCTATAAATTTGGTCGTATATGGTTGTCAATTTAAACGGTTAGAGAAGACAATTTTTTCTCTCTAATATCCTTTCTAAAGGATCTCTATTACTCTCGCAGCGATTTCTAAGTAAATGCGCCGTATTTGTCCTAGACGTGAGCATTTTACCACGCATACGACAACATTCTTTTCTTCAAGAAATATATGAGTAATCAGAGCATTGTACAAATAACTTTCCATCTTGAGCGATATGCTTAAAGATTTTGGAGGTTATATTTCACTATTTCAAGATTCTCGCTCGCTAATATCGCTCTTGGTGGGACACGGAAAGCCTCCTAGTCGAAGTCTCTCCTTTTTCGCACGTGGTCACCTTAATGGAAGGAGCTTCCTAGCGACGGTCCTTTTCTTCGATCCTTGCTACGATCGGATAGAGAGTCTGAACACGTTTCGCGAAATATGATATATGAATTCAGATCTAAAGCATTCCTTCCGACCAGACTTTAGGATAATAGATATGAACAAAGTTCACTTATAATATTTGCTGCATTCATTTTTGCATTTCTCTTTATGTCGCAATACAAGGTCTTTTATCCAACCATATATAACTTTTTGCTTGGTATTTCGATCATGGCAAACAAGGATCTCTAACTAAGCGAAGTCATAAGCTAGTTCCGACCACAATGATTTCCTAATGTTGGTACGATCAGTTTTGACTTCATATCGGTACATACCTTCAAAATTATGGTTTCAACGTTTTATTCTCTTTCTTGGCTACCTACTTGCATAGTAATGTTCTTCTACTATGAAGCAGTCGGGGGCTAGGAGGTATGTGAGAATTTATAAAATAGTCAAACAGGATAAAACAAAGGCATTGTTAACTGACATAAAAGGAAGTCTTACACATATTCAATATTTTTACACCCTTTTTGCAGAATCTACTCTAGAAATATTCCCGGACTAATTATCGCTTGATGGAGATCCGATTTCCATTTCCTCTACTACTTTATCTCCAAGTGGCTTGAGTTCTTCCATGAACTTGGTTGCCTCCTCGAGGGCGATTGAAGTCATCTTGACGACTTGGAAATCAATAGAGGGTTTGAAGCTTTCAGTTTTGCCAAAGCAAAACTAACTCCACTAGCAACGCTTTGTTTTCATGGCTCGGGCATAGTTCTTCCGAGTAGTCTTGAGCAAAGTTGTTAAGATCCTTTAGAAGTTGACCAAAATAGTTCATTTTCTCTCTTGGATCTCTTAAGGTAGGCGTGCTTGATCCCGATCTCATATCAAAAATCATCTTGTTCAAAAATATAGTCTTTTCATCTAGACTTTGAATGAGAGCGCCTCCTTGTCTTGCTCAAATTTGAGTTTTCTCTACTCGACCAAAATTTGTTTTTGCTCGCAAGAGTAAAATGGGTGATAAGCAAAAATAATTGGCGGAAAATAATAAGTCAAGTCTACGACCTATTACCTTCAATTCTTTTGTTAAGATTTTCCTTGCTGATCGTAGCCTCGGCGATCGACCGGTCCTTAGCTTTGATTTTTTCTTCAAGTAGGGCAGTCTTGGCTCTCTCAGCCAAGATCTCTTCTTTATTTTCTCCAAATCTATCAAATACGATAAGGAGAATAATTAACAAAGGACGAAGCATTGGAGAAAGAAAAGGCTAAGGGAAAATTCTTACTTTCTAATTCAAGTGTTTCGCTCCAAATCTTTAATCCACTGGTCATCCTCCGACCACAAAGAAAGTTCTCGACCATATCTTCGCTCAAATAGCATTTTCCTCTTTAAAAAATCCTCATCTAAAAGACTTTTTAGGAGAGATTATGAAACCGGTCGAGAGACTTACCCGGATTGCCAAATCATTGTATCCACCAAAAATGGAGTCGGGATGCATTTTGATTTGATGGTCCGATATCTTTCCCCACGCCTCGTCAAGCTCCTTATCCTCAATAATCGGGGCGAAAAGGAACTTGTCGTTGAGGAGAGTTACCAACAATGGTCGGAACTCGTTGAGGGCCTTTAGGGGCATCTACCTCCCAGAAGGAGTTAGGACCACCAATGGATCCAACTCAAGCTGTTGGCCTTTGCCGCCGCCGGGGGCTTTCCGACCACCTTTTCTCGGGAACTTTTTCTGGGAAGTGGTCTGCTCATGGACCTCTTTCGTATTGGGTCCTAGAAGGAACACAGTGGAAACAACTTAGGAACTCCAGAGGACCTATACCAAGCAAATAAGGGAAGTAAAAAGAGAAGGGAGAGATGCATCAAATCAAAGAAATTATTAAAGGTATGTTCTTATATGACCACGTTCATTTGGGCGTACCTAGTTAATTTCCGGATTTAACTTTGAAACGCGCAGAGTAAAATCTGCAGTCTCCTTCCTTTTCTTTTCTTCGACCTGCCGGTTCTAAACCGCAGATTGGCCAAGTCTGTT
This sequence comes from Phyllostachys edulis, assembly GCA_036346405.1. Classification (NCBI taxonomy): domain Eukaryota; kingdom Viridiplantae; phylum Streptophyta; class Magnoliopsida; order Poales; family Poaceae; genus Phyllostachys; species Phyllostachys edulis. Next base: position 23,202,316 of record CM070556.1, on the reverse strand, counting down.
GTATTATCCAACAGAATATCAGATGCGATGTTTTCGATCATCTCGTCAAAATCAACGTCCTTGATGACCTGGTCGGACGGAGTAGTTTGACTCGCCTCCATATCGCTTGTTCCGGCAACAATATTCAGTCGTTAACGACGACCAGGGTCGGCAACCTCCGTGGTCGCGTCTTTGGTGGCCTTGACCTTCTCCACCTAAACCAACAAATGAATTTGGTTAAGTGATGAAATCTTTTATCTAAACTATATGTATATTTCTTTTGAAATGTTCTGTTACCTCGGGAGATCCATCCTCTTCCAGTGCATCTGGGCATGAGTCGGATGGAACAACGGTGGGATGTTTATCCTCACCAGTGTGTGCAATTCGCAACCCGACCAGCTACAAAAACAAAGCATGATCAAAAAACCCGATCGGAGAATATATATATGTGTGTGCATGATAAAAGATTTGTTACCTTAAGCCTTGTTATTCTCTCTTCAACAGAGACTATGGCCAAGATCTCAGGAAATCCAACCTTTTCTCCAGGCTCTCCTGCGCAGATCAGCCTGATCCTTTCTCTAACTTCCTCGGAGGAAAGAACTTCAAAAGAAGAGAGAAAATAAGACAAGAACATGTTTTAAGGTAATACATTAATCCAATGAAAATACTAGTTGGAGTTATCTCAAAGACTTACCACCTCCTGAGATAGCTTCATCACGACCAATGGACCAGATCAGGGAGTGAGTCCGAAGCTTTAATGGGCTTATTTGACGTTTGGTGAAATCCCTCACCACATGCCAAGAGGTCAAGCCCTTGACTCGTAGGTCGTAGATGGCATCCACCTATCGCCCGACCACTCCTGTCTTCTCCACGGTCTTTCTCCATTTGGGATTTTCCGTTGCTCTCATTCTGGCGAAATAGAGGCCGTCGTCCCTCGTAACCGTCATATAGAACCAGTTTTTCATCCATGACGACCATGAGGATTTTGAGTACATATGAATGTACTCATCGGCCTTTCCGTCATGAAGACGCAATGTACATTCCCCGGGAGTCTCCGTAGATCTCCCCATCACCATTCGGTAAAAATACCTAAAGAGCCTCAAACTTGGAGGCAATCCTGTATACTTCACACAAATATGTGAAGATCTTGATGTTGGCGATGGAGTTTAAATAAATTCACTAATTCCACTCCATAGAATTCAAGAACACGGAGAAGGAATTTGTGTACCGGCAATCTCAGCCCACATTCGATGTAGGCGAGGAAAACGAGAATTTCCTCATCTTCGCGACTTGGGAAATGCTCTCCAAAAGCTGATCTCCATCTGATCAAATTATTGTCCGGAAGCATTCCGATCTTCTCCAAAGCTTCAAGCTTTTTCTTGCTCAACTCCGACGGCAACCACTTTGTGATTTGCTCCGACATGATGAAAATCCTTGAGGATGAGCAGAACTCGCAGGAGATTTTTGTGGTCGGAAGAACAAGAAAAGGAAGGACGAAGATTTTTGTCTGGATGAAAGAGATCAGAAAAGGGGATCTGGAAGCATAAGGAATCCAAAAAGTCTAGCGATGGGGATTTTATAGCCTCGGGTCTTTCGAATTACGATCGGAGTTTATCCATAAAAGTCTGAACGGCAAAAAGCTTCTTTTTTGCCCAACGGACAGAGAAATTTTTCGGTTCCCAAGGCAAGTTCTCAACTTTAAAATGAACACAAAATCACCTCGGATGTCACGACATTAAATGGTGGTCTGCCCGATATGAATTCATCGTGGGAAGGCGTTCACACGACCTGTTCATTTAAAGTTCGGGGGCTAGCTGACGAGGATTAAAACCTCTATGTATTAATTTAAATACATAGAAAGACCATACGTCTCCATGGTCGTAACCCATAAAACTAGCGACCCCACTGGTCGTAAGTATTTCAGAGGTTACACGATGGGTATCCTGGTCGGACTAGGTTCCGACCAGGTGGCTGCTCGGAAATGCTATGAACAGGTACCAATAACCGTATGATGAATGGAACACGTGCTAAACATCCCATAACTTACGATGACATACAAGACTCTAACGATAAATCACCTTATGTTAAATGTCTCACAAATACTTAACCGCAAGGCACTTAGCACATTGTTAACTACCTTGAACCTCCAACCAGTTGTAACGTTTCATCAGAGACGCCTTCTCCAGGGGTAACTGCCGTCCCTTCGGGAGTTATTTAATGGTGAAGCGCAGAAGACGAGGAGGAAGACAACAGCAAACAACAGAAGGCAACACAGAAGCCGAAGCAGTAGTATTTAGTACATTCAGTGTAATTGGAGATAGTCCCTAGTCAAGTCTTGTAAACCCAGTTCATATAAATAAAGAGCAGCCCCCATTCTCTTTGAAGATACTCTACGTCATTTTCCTCCTTTTATTTTCATAAGATCGACGATTTGATCGTCGACAAGATAAATTCGAGATCTATTTTACTAAGATTTTTATTTAATTTTTGGAGTTTGTTTTATCTCTGTTATTTATTTATTTTGTTTATTTGCTTCGTTTGCGAGTAGACGTTGATACTTTGGGGAATTTTGAAGAAGAAGGATTTCACCAAGACCAAGACCCGTACTAAGATCTATTCCAAGGCAAGTTGTACTTTTAACCATGTTGAACCCAGTTTTCAAATTTTACTTTGATTCAATTATTGCATCCTACTTTAAGTATTTATTTAAATGTTTTGGGATTAGTTATTTATCTTAATTGTTTATATCCACCTTGTTTATTGTTATGTCATGATCTTTTGTCACCCTAGTTTGGTTAAATACTTAGTTGGTATTATCATAGTGCCAACGTGGGTTGGTTAGATACAAATAGTCTGCTTAGCCATGCAATGAGTCATCAGAATCATTTGAGTTGCAAATATAAATTTGACTAAGTGATTATGTAACATTGTGATAAAACTATGTGTCATTACTCGTTGGTGGCATATGTTGCACTTAATCAACATGGTGGGAAAGGATTTAGAGTAAGACAAGTGGTGGAAACTGTGTGATATGGTGAAGCTTTGTGATTGGGAATGACAATCTTCGTGGCATAGTTAGAAATTGGATCTCTTGCTTTGGCCAATTAAGGACTTAACTTTATGCGCCATTGAACTAAGCCATCACCGTACGACCACATGCCTGGTATGGGGCAGGCCTAACTTAGTAAGTTATGGATTCTCGACATTGACTACTCAAGTGGTAGCTTAAGAGCTTGGTGATGGGCGGAGGTGTGAACTACCAGGTAGATCACATTTGTGAGCGGTTCGCTGTCTTCAGGTCTAACAGTGTGTGTCGTGCCAAAGTGTTGTGTTAGGGTTGGTACAACGGTAAAGCACATCGGAAGTGTCAATGGTTGAGATGAAGTTTCGGAAAAGTTTTGTTATGACTAGTGCTTGCTACACTGGTTATATCATGTAGGTAAAGTGTACAACCTCTGCAGAGTGTTAAATCAATCCATTCAAATAGCCACGTCCGCGGTTATGGACATGCTCGGGGATTTCACATGAGGGGTAGATTTTCATAAAATGATTGGGAAGGGAGCCATGTGATTTAAGTCATATGACTATGTGAAGAATTTGATTAAACTTTGTGTCCTTTATTTGTTTTGAGTTATGTTTCAATCTATTATTTGTATTCAATTGCAAATGTTGCTTTTATGCAAAAGAACCACAGAAGCCATTCCGTTGGAATAAGTCATTATCTATATTTGCAATCTGTGGTACGACTTGCGAGTACGATTGTGTACTCATGCTTGCTGAAATCATTCAACAGAAGTGGAGGAGTCATCGCCCGCTTTTGAGGAGGAGTTCTACGAAGGTGTTGATCGTTAGATCTTTATCCCAATCGGTTGCCTGTGGTGAATCGATGGGTTTCCGCTGAAGTTTATTTTGTTCCATTGCTGCTATTTATTCGATGTCAACCTTGCGTGGCTAAATAAGTGTAAACTTGACCATAAGGTCAAAAGAGTTATTTGTTATTCAAAGTACTCGTTTCTTATAATATTCGTCTTGTGTGGATCGATTTTCACCTATGTTGACCCTGTGTGCACTAGTGTGATCCTGGACTAGTGCATTACACACAGAGGGTCCAAAACTGTATTTTTGGGTCCCGACACACAACAAGCACTGTAGCAACAACGAAATATTTACTGCAGCGATTTTACTATAGCTAGGATCTTGACCTTTGTTTTTTTGATCGGCCGGTGAAGATTGCTTCCTAATGCCATGCACTTTAGATCGTGCATTGAATCCTTTAATGTAGAGGATCCATTTCCGTGGATAGACGAGGGAGAGAGATAGATGGGAAGGGGAGAGTGGGTGAGGGGAAGAAGAAGCTCTGACTCACCTTGCTGAGCCAAGTTGGACGCCACGTAAGCACAAAACCACTGTCCAGGCTAGCTAGGGGGAGGGGAGGGTTGATCTGGTGTTGCAAGTATAGGTGCTCAATAACTGGTTTGGTAGTACAGGGTCCAAATTGAACCAATTGCAAACTATAGGTACCAAAAGTGGACCTTTTCCTTTATATGATTGAGGGGGGTGATGAGAACTGTTGGATCTAAATCCAAGAGCTTAAAATTTGAGCACTCTTAAACAAAACAACACTCATGTTTTGCCTAGACACCTCAATCAATTTGCGGCAGCCCCCGGGTTATTTCCGTAAGATCGAGACCTGCCCCATCTTAAGGAGATAACTCTGGGCTTCCAGGTAAATGGATTCTAAGTTAACTCCACCTAAATGAGAGGTTTTTACTGAAACTAGAGCCCCGGTGATCATGCATACCACTCCCCTGCGAGTACTGCATGATTATCGGTTCTCTAAACAATCAAAGATCACATTTAGTGAGTTAAAATGGAATCCATGAACAGCGAGCATGGGGTCATGTTGGCTCCCAAGATCAGCAACCAACATACCCAAACTTGCATACAACATTCATACATTGATAGTTCAAAAGACATACATCATAATATTTCAAGTCTTCAACTATTACAAGTGGTCGATCGGCTAAATTCAAATGAGATCATAAAGTAGCAGCGGAAACAAGTAAATAAACCAAAAGTCCAGCATGGTATGCCCCATAACCCATCGGCAACTGACTGGGAGTTAAATGATAGCACTATTCGTTAGTATCGCCTAAATCGACACTCACAAGCTCAACGGGCTCATAGTCTTCTATACCTAAAATTGCAGCATCCGGGTTGAGTACAAAGTTATACTTGCAAGTCTTACACAAAGAAAAATTAGTTATGCTAGAGGTTGTTCCAAAGGATGGCATTAGTGGCTTTAGTTTTGCAAAAAGATGCAACAATTTTCCAACCTACACATACTAGTTTATCAATTGCCATTTTGAAATCAGATTTGAAGTAGAAGTAAAGCATGTGATAAAGTAGTATGAAGATAAATAAATGAATCAAACAATCATCAAAGTGGTAGCCCACTTTGATACACTAAAATGCATGAACACCCGTTCATACCGAATACCAAGTTGTACCCACAAATTTTAATTCAAAGTCTAACAATTAGCAGCCAGATACTGAAGCGATCGTCCATAACCGCGGGCATGGCTATTCGAATAGATTTATCTCTACAGAGGTGTACTACTTTACCCACACGACTCGATTAGCCCATAAGCCTCCAGATGCCTCCGAAAATAGCACACTTCATTAGGTATACTGGCCAGGGAGAATCGAGATACAGTTGTCTTTGGCAAGAAAATCCTATTGGGCTAAGTCCCCCTTGCAAGATGTTCCCTTAGTACAAGCGACCGATAGCATTTGCTAAGCGGCTCACAAGTTGTATTGGAAATACCGATGCAATGCACAGATTAAAAATTGGTGCTCCCTTGCACACTATAGAACATTACATCGGCTCCTACGGACAAATGATCAACATGTTGGACTGAAAAGGTGACTAGAGGGGGGTGAATAGGAGCACACTCACTTTTTCACTTTGATTAGATTCAACACAAATTTCACTCCAATAGCTATGGAAGCTATGAAGATCAATATACCAGTACAGCGGAAGACTAGTATTGAATCCAATCCAAAATCCCTCAAGCAAAAGACCAAAACAGAAAAACACAAACCCTAATCCAGAGGGCTGGACTAACCGACAGCAAAAGTGTGGACTGACCTCTCTGGCTGGACTGACCTCAGGCAAAAGTGTGGACTGACCTCTCTGGCCGGACTAACCTTAGGCAAAAGTGCGGACTGACCTCTCAGGCCGGACTAACCTTAGGCAAAAGCTCGGACTAACCTCAGGCACGATAAACAGCACAAACAGCCTGAAAACCAAAACTCAAATCGGTCTAACTTTTGATCCGTAAGGCCAAACTCCACGAAATTTGAGACACACCTTCTCTAAGATATTTGGAACCTATTCTAATCAAAGATCGCAGAGATCCATGCCAAAGTTCCTATCTTTTTCAGTTTGAACGAAGTGTGCTCCAAAACTGAGTCAAAATCGAAATATGATCTAGAGACTTGCTCGTGGGTGATTGATGATCAAGATGACCCTAGATGGGTTCCCACATGTCATAGAAATTTAGATCACGACAAAAACCAAACAAAAACTCACAAGTCAAAGAGAGACTCAAAATCATCAAATAGAGAGAAGGAAAGCAAAAAGGCACATCTTTGAGAAACTTTCCTTGGATTGATTTGATATGGTATTGGTTTACAGCCACTCCATCAATGGAGGACAAGGACTCAATACATGAGCACGAAATCGAATCCAACTCTCTAGAACCCTAACCTCCACTAATCCTCTCCCTAAGCAAACTAGGGTTTCAAAAACAAATGAAAGGGTTGAAGGGGGTGCAGCCACCTCCCTCCTCTATTTATAGTGGAGGCTTAGACCTTCTAGAAGCATTAACCCTAATGGGCTCCCGTTAAGGCCCACACACAAACGGGTCACACACACACGCATTTTAAAGTGCCGTCTTCATCTCCTCTTGACCTAATCCACTTCATCATGCGCCGTCTTGCGCCGCGGGTTGGCAAAAGGTCACCAAGGCGGTATTTGGTAAAATTACCAAAATACCCCTTCTCGATCTTTTTGCAAAGACCGAGTCCCATCTTCGTAAAGCACTTCCATGATTCTCCACGTGTAGGTTGATCCAACGGCTCTCATCATGTCGGCAAGTCTCTCCCATCCGGCTCCCACCGAAACCACCATGGCACTTGCACCGACCCCCGCGTCGCTTGAACCAACCCGTCGCACCAAACTGCCCGTTTGGTCACCTTTGTCCAATTTGCATCATGCTTGACTCCATTGACCTCAACTGGCATCCCCGATCGTTCTGGACCTTAGCTCTCCAAGCCTAGTCCCGATCATCCTCGCCGTTGACCGTCGTTGACCTCCAAGCAACCTGAACAACAATAGACAAAGAAATTGATTCCAGGAACAAGTTCTTCACAACTTGACCCACGTTAGTCAAAACATGCATCATGCAACACATATGCCATGAAACCCATGAACTTCAGCTAACCCAACACTCATCGCCACCGATTGGCCGATGATCAGCAAGAAATCTGTCAGACCGCCATTGAATGGCGGTCGACAGAGCTTCGATCGACCGCCATTTACAGTTTGGTCGATCAAGACAAGCCCCGACAAAGATTTTAACCTTCGATTTAAAATGCGTGTTTCGACAAACCGATAATGACATTGCCAATTGTAATATCATCCTAAGATCATGAGCATATCCCCATGATATCCACAATCTCCCCCTTGTTGAACACATTGGCAATTTCCAACAAATGCAAATTTTAAGGTTTGGAAAGTAAAAAGTCGACGTTTTTGCACAAAGGCACAACTTGGTCCAAATGCAAGAGAAAGCAATGGAATGACCAAGTTGGCTTCATAATAGCATAGGCAGGTGAGATAAGGCAAAAGAAAGCGAGAAAGCTTCATTTTCCAGAAAAGTGTCAAAATCTCACATAAGGTCCATATGAAAGAACAATTGTTCAAATTGACCTTCGATCATTGTGAGGTTGCAAGAATTGCAATTCAAGTTCAGAAATGGAAATAAGACCATAAGAATGCAAATAAGAAACTCCCCCTCACTATGATCCTCAGATTGAAGAAAATTTCAAATTCTCCAAAATTCTCCAAAAGGCTCCCCTTTTAACATTTTTATATCCTTTTAACATTTTTATATATTCTCCCCTTTATACCTTTTGATAAATCTTCTCCCCCTTTGACAATGGAGTCATCAAGGAATCACACATTCCTCTCGTCCAGAGATAACAAAGACAGAATGAGGAAAAAGCATAAGAAGGAGCATGCATGAAATGCAATGGAATGGCTTCATTTTTTGTATTTTTCAATTTTTGATTACAAGAAGCTTTGGAGATTACCCAAAAGAACAAGCTAGCATTTCTAATATTGCACAAACAACATATCAAGCCTAACAGCGCTAGCAAGATTATGATAAAACATATATATCAAAGCTAAGCTCGAAGGCTCAATATAAAGCAATAAATTTGATCAATATAAGCAAAGCTTCAAATTTAGCAAGTTCATCAACAGGGATCCTAAAATGATACTGGCCATGTCAAAATGTTAATGTGAGATCAAAAAGCTAACAAAGGCCACATTAAGAGACAAACAGGTCCTGAATTGAATCATTTTGCTCAATTTCCTCAAACGCCCATTTTTCAACAATTTTTCATTTGCAATGAATATTGAAGTTGACTAATGGTCTAACTTAGTGAAGAAGATCCTGGACTAAGAGCCATCCACAAACTCTTCCTAAGCTTCTACTAGGGCGACAAATCTTGAGGTTCATATCAGTTTTGACAAGCAGTCCTCATGAGATCGTTTGGATCATCAAATTATCTCCAAGTTCATCTCTATGACATGCAGTCTCGTAAGAATAGTTTGGCACAATTTAAGCATAAGACAATCTTGAAATTGATTTTTCATTTTTTATTTTCACAAGAGTAGTTTTAGATTCTCAGAAGAACAAGAAACTCAAGTAATGATCAATTTTAGATTCAAGAGCTAACAAAGCAATTTTGACAGGGTCAATGTCACAAAAGGAGCACTAATTGCGCAACTAGTTAAAACATCCACAAATTGCAGTTCTAGTTCAAGTTGTTTTTAGAGTTCTAGCTCATTCAGCAAAGACTTAGCTACACATGTGAAAGCATGATAATTCCGGCAAGTCAAAGAACTAGACATGGCATTGAGCAAGAATTGAAATACTAAAGCTCCAAAGGGTAATAAGCAAAGCTTCATCAATTTTAAAAGATAAGGATAAAAGCTTACATTACAATGCATCTTTTTGGATTTTCATATGAATGCAATATGATACAATGAGATATAAAAAAGCTCAAAAAGGCTAAAAAGATAAAAAAAGATCAAAAAGTTCAAAAGAAGATCAAGAAAAGATCAGATGAACAAGATGAGATCAGAAAAGATCCAATTCTCCCTCAAACCAACCTATAGGGATAAATTACCCTAACTCGCTTCTCAAGGTGGCAAACCTTGTTGGGTCTAAAGGCTTGGTCAGGAAATCGGCCAACTGAGCCTCGGACTCCACAAAATGCAGCACAATATCACCCTTCTCAACATGGTCTCTAAGGAAGTGATAGCGAATGTCTATGTGCTTGGTCCTAGAATGTTGCACTGGGTTTTTAGCAATGTTAATAGCAGAAGTGTAATCACAGAAAAGAGGAACACTAGCAAAACTTAACCCAAAGTCCTTAAGAGTGGACACCATCCACAAAATCTGACTACAGCAAATAGCAGCAGCTACATATTTAGCTTCGGCAGTGGATTGTGCAACACAAGACTACTTCCTAGAAGACCAAGAGACAAGAGAAGTACCTAAGAACTGACAAGAGCCTGAGGTACTCGACAGCCCACAAAATCAAAATCAGAAAACCCCCGAATGGACAACAAAGAAGAGCAAGAATACCAAATGCCATACTGGAGGGTAGAGTGTAAATACCTGAAGATGTGCTTAATGGCTTGGCGATGTGAAGTCCTCGGAGACGCTTGAAAACTCGCACAGAGGCAGACCGCGAAGTGGATGTCCGGCCTTGAGGCCGTTTGGTACAGAATGGAGCCGATCATGCCGCGGTACTCGCGTTGATCCACGGCTTCTCCTTCCTTATCTGGATCCAAAGCAGTCGAAGTCGCCATGGGAGTGGCGATCGGCTTGTAGTCACCCATCTCGAAGCGCTTGAGCAGATCCTTGGTGTACTTCGTCTGATGGATAAAGTTCCCTTCCTTGCATTGCTTGATTTGAAGCCCCAAAAAGTAGTTGAGCTCTCCCATCATACTCATCTTGAATTCCCTGGACATGGTCTCAGAAAAACTGGAAACAAGAGCATGAGAAGAACCACCAAAGATAATATCATCAACGTAAACCTGAACAAGCAGGAAGTCATTGCCATGCCTAAGAATGAAAAGAGTCTTATCTACCTTTCCCATTTCGAAATCATTCTTAAGCAAGAAGGTCTAAGTCTATCATACCAGGCACTAGGGGCTTGCTTAAGACCATACAAGGCATTGGATAGCTTAAAAACACGATCAGAGTACTTGGGATTCTCACAGCTAGGGGTGTGTCTAACATACACTTCCTCATCTATAAAACCATTCAAAAAGGCACTCTTAACATCCATTTAATGCAACCTAAAACCTTTAGATGCAGCAAATGCAAGCAAGATGCGAATGTCTTCTAGTCTAGCAACAGGAGCGAAGGTCTCATCAAAATCTAACCCGTCAACCTGGCTAAAGCCCTGAGCTACCAATCTAGCCTTGTTTCTAACCACAGAACCATCCTCATTTTGTTTATTTTTTAACACTCAACGGGTTCCTACAACATTATGACCACTAAGAGGTTCTACAAGGTTCCAGACTTTATTTCTTTTAAAATTCTCTAACTCCTCAAGCATGGCATCGACCCAGCTAGCATCAGATAAAGCATATGATATATCGCGGGATTCAAAAGAAGCTACAAATGCAGAGTGAGAGAAAAGACTCGGATCATGATACCTGGAGCGAGTGACTCGCTCATAAAAATTACCAATCATCCGATCCGGAGGGTGTTGCTTCTGAATGTGCAATGGAGCGCCTGGGGGAGATAGCATCTCCTCAACCTTCGCAAGTACTACTGATGATGAAGACACAGCAGGAGCCTCAATTGGAGGTGAAGCAGTCATAGCAGGTTCTGGAGCTTGGACAGGAATATCAGCAGCAGGTAAAGGAGCAATACCGAAATCATCCTCATCTTCTTCAACAAAAATGCTCTCTATGACCTGTAAGTCACCTGAAACATCGGATCTAGCTCCAGAGCTAGACTCATCAAAAGTGACATTGCATGTCTCCTGGACAATGTTAGTTTCAATATTAAAAACCCAAAAACCCCTCGAATGAGCAGGATAACCCAGAAATAAACCATCACAAGTCCTTGATTCAAATTTATCTAGGTTTCCTGTCTTGAGAATAAAACACTTTGATCCAAAGACTCGAAAGTGGGAAACATAGGGTTTTCTGCCAAATCGAAGCTCATAAGAAGTCTTGCCCAAAGATGGTCCAAAAAAGACACGGTTTGAAATATGGCAAGCTGTAGCAATAGCTTCGGCCCAAAACTTTCTCGATGTGCTATACTCATCTAGCATCGTCCTAGCCATCTCGACTAAGGTTCTGTTCTTCTTTTCCACAACGCCATTTTGTTGAGGGACGTGTGGAGAAGAGAACTGATGCTCAATACCGCGCTTAGCACAAAAAAAAGGCAAAAGAAGCATTCTTGAACTCTATGCCATTGTCACTGCAAATCGCTCTCAAGGCACCAGGAAGTTCAGAAGCCAAACGAAGAACAAGATCATGATAGTGATCAAAAGCCTCATCCTTCAAAGCAAGAAAGAACACCCAAGAGTATCTTGAAAAATCATCAACTATGACAAGGATATACCATTTGCCATCGACTGACCGAACCCTAGCAGGACCAACAGTATCCATGTGAAGCAACGGTCCTGGTCCGTCAGTCATGACCATAGTCAATGAAGGGTGTGAGGCGGTAACTTGCATGCCATGCCTACAGGGCGCACATACAGCATCCTTGACGGCTTTGAGTTTAGGCAAACCTTTTATGAGATCAAGGCTGCTAACTCGTGTTAGATGATCGAAACCAATGTGCCCCAAACGTTGGTGCCAAAGCCAGATATCAAAAGAAGATGCAATTAAACATTTGAGAGATCCAGCAAGAGATTTAGAAAAATCAGCTCCAAAGATTCTACCAACTCTAGAAATCCCACAAACAAGCTCACCAGCAGAATCAAGCACACGACAGGTATTTTTCTTAAAACGAGTTTCGTAGCCATCATCAAGAAGCTGCGAAATAGAAAGCAAGTTGTACCTTAGCTTGTCCACAAGGGCGATGTCCTTCAAGATGGATCTGTCATTCACCTTGATTGATCCCGTTCCTTCAATACGCCCTTGAGTATCATCTCCAAAGGTGATGAAGTCATCACCCGTTGACCGCGTGAAGGAAGTGAACCATCTTGAGTCTCCGGTCATGTGGCGTGAATAGCCGGAGTCGACGAGCCACATGTTCTTCCTCCTTCCGTGGCGATCCTGAAAAATCAAGGCACAAAAAAATGATGTGTCTCAATACTGGGGTTAGTTAAAAGCGACTTGGGAACCCAGTACTGAGACACACGTTTGCGAGTAGTATGCAAAGTAGAAGTGCTATCCTTGATTTTATTAGGAGTTCTATTATGAGCAATGGTTACTTTAACACGAGAAGCATCATGTCTAGGAACATGATGAGCATGTGAAAGAAATCATAGTCCAGGTTTCTTATTTTCTAAGTGATCATGTCTCATAAAAGCTCTAGGTTGATGAGATGAAATTCTAGCAATATTTCTCCTAGCATTTTTCAACCTACGCCAACAGAACTCTACCAAATGTCTACTCTTCTTGCAATAGGTGCAATGGTATTTGGTACCACTGGGAGAAGCACCTTTTGCCTCAAAAGAAAGTTGGACAAACCCTGCAGATTTAAAAACAGTTTTTGCAGGTTGGGTTTTGAATTCAACTAAGCCATTTTCCAAGACCTGAATGACATTAGGCTTGGATGTGTCCTGGGCAGAGTTGTATCGTAAACCTTGCTTCTTATAAGGAGTTTTAGACGTGTCGAGAATCATGTTTAACTGTTTCTTACTTTTAGAAAAAATTTCTAGTGTGTCCTTAAGGTAAACATTTTCTTTTCCAAAGTTAACACATGATTCACAAGTCTTGGCCTTAATGGCTCTAGCATGTTTCTCCTTAAGATGAGCAACTTCAAGCTTATAGGCTGCACATGAGGCACAAGGTGTAGACTTAATTGTGTCATTAAGCTTGGCATATTTAGCTCTAACTGCTTCTAAACTGTCCTTAACTTCATGTTCATGTTTTATGCAGAAAGAGCAAAAACTTGATTTAACATTACCAGAAACATCCAACTTGCTAGACTCTAAGCATTTTTCACAGGGAGCAGATTTAACATCAATTAGCTCAGTCCTAGCATTTTCAAGTTGATGCAAAGCAATATCATGAGCAGATTGCAGTTTAGCAAATTCAGAATGTAAAGCATGGCAAGAGGAACATTCATCAGATTCAAGAGTCTTAGCATTTGTAAGTTCTAATGTCAAATTATCTACTTGTGACTCTAAGTCCTTGTTCCTAGCCATGGTAAACTCTAAGGCCTTATCCTGACTCATGAGTTGCTCAAACATGTCATCGCATCTAGCAGAAAGAACATCATAGGAGGGAGGTACCTCATCGTTGTCATTGATGTCGGCCATAAAGCACATGCTGGTGAAGTCTTTGGCCTTCCTTTTCTTGTCTTGAGGGAGCTCCTCCTCCTTGTCCTCCTCGCTCCCGAAGTCCACATCGCTCATGGATTGCTCTCCAAAAGCGGCAAGGACCCGGTGAGTGGCCTTCATGAGCTTGGCAGCATTGTACTTGGGCTTGTTCCTTTGAGGCTTCTTCCAAGCTGGCTTTTCCTCCATGTGGTTGCTCTTAACTTTCAGCTTGGGGTAGTTTGCCCAGATATGATATAGCTCTCCACACTCATAGCACGTCACAGGGCCACCTCTCTTCTTGTTTCTAACATTGTTATACGCCCGTATGACTTTCTTGACTAAAAGAGCTAAATCAGCCTCAGGAAGACTCTCAAACTCTTCTCCTTGAACAGCAGATAAACACGCAAGAGAAAAGCTAGAAGAAGACTCAGAAGAACCATCAAGAGTCCTTTTGAGAGGATCAGCCACCGAAGCCATGTTATCCTTCTTAGGAAGACTACCTCTCTTGATCTCATGAGTTTTGAGCTTGCTATAAAGCAGCTCCAAAGTGAGACTAGAGAGATCGACGTTCTCCTCAATAGTAGTAGTCTTTATATCCCACTCCTTGGTGTTGATTGTAGCCAAGAGGTGGGTGGCATTCTCAGATTGAGAGTACTCAATATCAACAGCTCTCATCTGATTGATTACCTTGTTAAAGCGAGTAAAAACGTCATCGATGCTCTCACTAGGACGCATCTCGAATTTGTTATACTCTCACTTCTAGATCGTCTGACGCACTTGCTTGATCTGGGACGATCCCTCATGGTAATTTTCGAGGGTGTGCCAAATCTCATGTGCGGTCTCAAGGTTGCAAATCCTATCGTACTCCTGTGTACCAAGCCCAGCATATAAGAGATTCTTTGCTTTATAGTTATTTGCCAGGAGGGTTGCTAAAGCCGGTGAAGCAACCTCGGGCAAAACGAGCGAAGCTCGAATAATCTCCCATATAGCTTGTCCTTCGCTTTGAAGGAAGACTCGCATGCGATTCTTCCAATAGGCATAGTCGAGCTCATCGAAGATATGCGTCTTGGTCGATTACTTATCCATCGCCAAGTTCAGTGATCGGTTAAGATCAAGATTGAACTAACCGGGCTCTGATACCACTTGTTGGACCGAAAAGGCAACTAGAGGGGGGTGAATAGGAGCACGCTCACTTTTTCACTTTGATCATATTCAACACAAATTTCACTCCAATAGCTATGGAAGCTATGAAAATCAATATACCAGTACAGCAGAAGACTAGTATTGAATCCAGTCCAAAATCCTCAAAGCAAAAGACCAAAACAGAAAAACACAAACCATAATCCAAAGGGCCGCACTAACCTCAGGCAAAAGTGCGGACTGACCTCTCTGGCCGGACTGACCTCAGGAAAAAGTGCGGACTGACCTCTCTGGCCGGACTGACCTCAGGAAAAAGCTCGGACTAACCTCAGGCACGATGAACAGCACAAACAGCCCGAAAACCAAAACTCAAATCGGTCTAACTTTTGATCCGTAAGGGCAAACTCTACGAAATTTGAGACACACCTTCTCTAAGATATCAGGAACCTATTCCAATCAAACATCGTAGATATCCATGCCAAAGTTTCTATCATTTTCAGTTTGAACGAAGTGTGTTCCAAAACCGAGTCAAAATTAAAATATGATCTAGAGACTTGCTCGTGGGTGATTGATGATCAAGATGACCCTAGATGGGTTCCCACATGTCACAGCAAGTTAGATCACGGCAAGAAACCAAACAAAAACTCGCGAATCAAAGAGAGACTCAAAATCATCAAATAGAGAGAAGGAATGCAAAGAGACACATCTTTGAGAAACTTTCCTTGGATTGATTTGATATGGTATTAGTTTACAGCCACTCCATCAATGGAGGATAAGGACTCAATACATGAGCACGAAATCGAATCAAACTCTCTAGAACCCTAACCTCCACTAATCCTCTCCCTAAGAAAACTAGGGTTTCAAAAACAAATGAAAGGGTTGAAGGGGGTGCAGCCACCTCCCTTCTCTATTTATAGTGGAGGCTTAGACCTTCTAGAAGCATTAACCCTAATGGGCTTCTGTTAAGGCCCACACACAAACGGGTCACACATGCACGCATTTTAAAGCGTCGTCTTCATCTCCTCTTGACCTAATCTGCTTCATCATGCGCCGTCTTGCGCCGCGGGTTGGCAAAAGGTCACCAAGGTGGTATTTGGTAAAATTACCAAAATACCCCTTCTTGATCTTTTTACAAAGATCGAGTCCCATCTTCGTGAAGCACTTCCATGCTTCGCCACGTGTAGGTTGATCCAACGGCTCTCATCATGTCGGTAGGTCTCTCCCATCCGGCTCCCACCGAAACCACCATGGCACTTGCACCGACCCCAGCACCGCTTCAACCAACTCGTCGCAACGAACTGCCCGTTTGGCCACCTTTGTCCAATTTGCGCCATTCTTGACTCCATTGACCTCAACTGGCATCCCCGATCGTTCTGAACCTCAGCTCTCCAAGCCTAGTCCCGATCATCCTCGCCGTTGACCGTCGTTAACCTCTAAGCAACCTACACAATAATAGGCAAAGAAATCGATTTCGGGAACATGTTCTTCACAACTTGACCCACGTTAGTCAAAACATGCATCATGCAACACATATGCCATGAAACCCATGAACTTGACCTAACCCAACACTCATTGCCATCGATTGGCCGATGATCAGTAAGAATTCGGTCAGACCGCCATTGAATGGCGGGCCCGACCGCAGCCTTGGCTCGACCGCCATTTACAGTTCGTTTAACCGCTATGCCAACGCCGGCCCGATCAAGACAAGCCTTGATAGCATTTTAACCTTCGATGAAAACACGTGTTTCGACAAACCGATAATGACATTGCCAATTGTAACATCATCCTAAGATCATGAGCATATCCCTATGATATCCACACAACACAAGTGCCCTTACACCACCATGGGACGTAACACAATAAAACCTCCCCCCTACTTAACCGTACAGGACCCATATACCGCGTGTGATAGCATGAGCTTTACTTGAATAGTAGGTACCAAAGTTCGGTCCTTAATAGTCCGGACAAGACAACCACATACCCAATCTTGTGCACGAAGGCACCCTCACTAGCAATCACTTGTCCAGACCTCAAAACTCATTTAAAATGACGACATTTAACTCATAAAACAGATATGAAGATCTGAAATGAAAATGATATAAGAAAGTGTGTTTCCCCCATAATCGTCGGGTTAATCCCGACAATCAACTACCGTTCTAGACTTGCATAGCTAAGCAAAAATGTACATTAATTCGCACAACCTATCTTAAGCATGTGGTACTGGAATAATTCAAGATTAACCTCAATGAATAGGATATAACTAACTACACATCACAAAAATAGCGACATAGCAAAATAGGCATGCAAGTAATTAGCATTGCACTATCTTATCAAAACTGGGATCAAATATGATGCAGAAGAAAGTTTAAATGATGCTTGCCTTGCTGGTAGATCAATTGCTCACTCTCAGTAGCGTAGGAGTCAATATCAATCGCTTCGGAATCTAAAGAAATAACGATATCGATAAATACCGAGAAATACCTCAAAAATCAAAATGCTAAAAAAATATGATTTTTCTACAGTGGCTAGTGTATGATTTTAGATGAATTTAGGTGAAATAATTATTCTCTTTGGAGTCATTATGTGAAAGTTATAGCAATTTGAATTTCAGGTTTCAATATCGAAGTTCATGCAATTTAATTATTTGACCAAAATTTGCATAGTAGTGGGGGATACAAGGATTATATAGATAAATAGAGAATATTAATACAAGTTCAAAATATCTGGGTTCATCTCATTTGGAGTTTTTATGAATTAGTTATGTATTTTCTAATTTATCAGCCTTTTTCTATTGTAAAAATAATAGGGTTATGGATAATTTCCAAAATAATACTCTTTGCTACAGAGACAAGTTTGGAACCAATTTTAAACTAAAGTTCATTAAAAATAAAAATTATCAGCACTGGTTTCATCCATTTTGGAGTTGAGATGAATTAGTTATGTATTTTTTAAAAAATTATTCATATTTTTCAGTGTGTAAATAAATGGATTTCAAATTTCCTAAAGCTTTTCTTACTTTTCTCACCGAGGGCTGCGCTAGCCTCAATCACTGAACAGTGGGCCCGGTGAATAGCGCATTTTTCTTTTAACTTCCGATTTAAACCGCGCACTGACAGGTGGGGTCCACCCGTCAACGACTCGGTCCAGTGGACTTGGTCCACGCGTGCATGTGCACTGCGCGTGCGCTTAAGTGGCGTTGGGCCCACTTGTTAGCCACTCAACGGCTTTGTTTATCCCCGCTGTTTTCTGTGCGTGGGGCCTCCATGTAAATGACACATTAACACGTTAAGACAACGTTTAAATGATAATCATCACTATTAACCGTTAACGATCTTGCTACAATACGTGTCCAAGTACGACAACATGCCCGCTTGCATGCCTGGCGGCTCGTCGGCGCTACGTGCCGCGGCGGAGCCAGCCAAGGCTCGGGACAGCTGCGCAATAGCGATGCGCACCGAATGGAAGTGGTGGTGACATTTGAGGTGGCCTGTACCGGCGACTAGCTGGAGCTAAGTAGCGGCGCTCAATACGACAAACAAGTATACATCAATGTGAAGCTCCGCAGCACAAACAAGCAGGTGCCTGAGGTCCTAGGGACTATTAGTGAGCTACCTAAGTGACGGGGAAGCTCGGGGAAGCTTGGGAGAGGTTGGAGCTGTGTTGGCACCGGAGAAGACGACGGCGGAGGCACGGCTTCGCGTGGAGAAGTGACCCTGAGAAGATCTAGGATGAGTGAATGCTCAGGATAGCTCAAGGACCTTAAGAGCATGCTATAGGAGCAAGGAATCGGACAATGGCTTACTGAATCAAGTGGGAGATGAAAAGTAAGTTCCACGGCCGAAAAGGGTCCAATCTTCAATCACACGAAATCCTGTTGTGCATTGCTCAAATTATTTGAGGAGAAATACTTAGTAGACCTAAGCATGCATGGTGATGCACAAGAGGGAGGATAATACCTTCCAGAGGCTAGTAATGGCACAAGGGTGTCCACGGGTACACGCTTTGGAGCTGGCGATGGCACGACAGTGAACTGAATGCTACAAGCAAAGACAAGGGCTGAGCTTAGCTAAAATGGATACGACATCGAACAAGAAAGGGAATGGCATCACCCGGTTGAAGCTTACTCGAGCGTTGAGCTTCTCTTTCCTCAAACCCGAGAGGAAAGATGAGGAGAAATGGAGACGAAGGGGTGGTATTATGCTCAAGGGATAACAGAGATGGAAGCGGCGTTAGATGACGAAGGTCGGGGTTGGTTGAAACGGGCGGTGGATTGACGCCGTCGACGGAGCTTCTCAGGGCGTTGCGGCCACGTGGCGAAGGAGCTCTGCGAGCGCGCCTGCGAGAGGAGGGAGAAGGGTCCAACAGGTGGGCCTGGCGTGGCAGCGACTCAACGTGCGCGTGCGAGTCTGGGTTAAGTGGGTCCATGTGGACCGTTGGATCAAGATCAAACGGTGGACAACACGCGTGATCGTTCGGACTGGGCCGAAGGGTTACAAGATCTGGGCCGTCGAGTTGTAATCGAACGGCTCACACGCGGTGCAATTAGGTCGTTGGGTCGAGTCGGTGGCTGGGTTGGACTTGAGCCTGAGGAACAGTAGCGGCTGGTTAGGTTTAGGGTTTGACTGGGATTGAAATTGTTTCCTCCACTTTGACCAAGGCCTTACAAATATAAATAAATTTCCTAAAAATATGAAATAAATCAGAGAGGTTTCTGGGAAGGTCTAGTGTCCATAAAAATTATTAAATCTTACTGTTCATGATATATTTTGTTCAGTTTAAATCCAAACTTAAAATGAGTCATTGAAATGTCTTTGAATTTTCTGAGGGTTAAAACTATTCCAAAAAATTTAGAAAAAATTATATTAATTCAAGATAATTATTATAGTATTTGAATAAATTATTTCTAGGGGAACTTCAGTAGCATTTGTTTCAGTTTTCTATTTGAGTTTACTTCTTTAAGTGTAAGTTCACTATTTGAACAAGATTTTCGAAGTACAATAAATATGCAAATGCTTTAAAACATGATGTATGTTGATGAGATGCATCGTAATTATTTTTTATTATCCTGAGGATGTGACACAATTATAGTTGTTTCATATCTTTATATATAAAAGAGGGCAGACTTGAGGAGAGAAGAGAGTGGCCACATCGATAAGATTTTCATAGCCGTCGGATCAGCGCTCCACGCATCTGCGTCTGTCGGATCACAGCTGCCTCGCGTTCCACGTCTACTCCCTTTGGCTTTCTCCGTCGCCGCTGCCCGTGCTCGCTGTTTCCTTCCCCGCTTCTTCGCCGCCGCTCCTCCTCGAGGGCGCCAACCGTGATCCTCCCTATGGGGCTCTTCGTCTGCGTCCCCACCACTGCGCTGCGCGACGACGGTGTCCACAAGTCCGTCTCCGTCGCTCACGCCGCTAGGCCGCCGACACGCCGCCACTGCGCCGACGGCGTTTTCATGGGCTCAGATCCGCCGACCAGATCCGCGAACGCTAACGACTCGCTTCAAGGACTTCGACGCCGCCGACGCCGGCCAAGAATGGTCGATCACGCTCAAGATTCGCTTCCTCCTCCGACAACAATCGCCCGCCGTGTACCTCTCCTACGCCATGCGGTCGGGGACATCGTGCTCCGCCATCGCCACCAGCCTACGAGACCACCGCCACGGATATCATGAATGTGAACGCCATGGGGCCCCGTGCCGCCACGGCGACATTCTCGCGATCCCATTGGCGGTATAAGTAATATCATATCGCCTTTTCTTCTACTAGACGCATGTTCTAAGGACGCTTAGTTGTTTCTCTGTCAAGAATACAAGAATAGTGATCTCGGTTACTAGATCGCCTTGTCTGCATCTGCTTTGCTCGATCTACTGTAGCCTAAACGCCAATGTCTCGTGCTTGGTTTTGGAAAGGAATGTAGTATGAAAATGAGCTCAATTTTCACAGAGAGCTACAATGTCGCCCTGGTCCCTCCGGGAGTTCTTAAATGATGGCATTGTTGGACACAACAGAGTTTCTATTTGGTACTTTCTGGTACTGTCACAGTGTGGGGAAGGCATGCATTCAGGTATTAGTTGGATATATGATGTGGTTGATTGCAATTGATGGTTTTGAGTTAAAGCTTTGCACATGAGCTTAGTCGTTGTCCAGCTATTCTTTTGGTTGTCAAGTCGACCTGGCCAGTGTGTTATGTTCTGAAGAACTAATTAACTAATATAGTGGTAGTAGTAGTAGCATGTTAGTGGAAGGCGGCTGTTTTACTGACTATTTGATTGATTCAGGCCGTGAATAGTACCATATGCCGCTTGTTTTCCTTGTTTTTTTAAATCAAGCAACTTAGCTTTTTGTTTTGATATTGAGTTGTACTCAGTAAGCTAGCATAGCTAGCATAATCTTGTCAGTATGTTGAACCGCTCACTATTCCTTTTATTCATCTTTTGAGTTTCAAAATTGTGTATCCAAGAAAACAAAGTAAGTAGCATATTGGACCTCTGATTCTATGGGCTCTATCTTTTATCGATTGCTAATTCTGTGAAGCCACAACTGAATAGCATTTTTTAATTCTTTTCTAAACATCAAGATTTGCCTAAAATTTTCTCGATGATGGTGTTTTTATTTCTATGTCTAGCATATGCATCTACATTTCCGAGTCCGCTTTAGACCATGAATTGCTTGTGGCAAATGGGACCTATGCCATTATCACGCTAACTGTGTGCTGTGTAGTCGGGCCCGTACATTCTCAAGTAAAATTCGCCTCTTACCTTTTCTATTTAAAGCAAGATATTGTTGGAGTTATTCTCGGATCATAATCCTCGCCCTCTGTTTCGCACTAGTTTATATTGCACACCAAGCTTCATTATCGTGGATCATGCCCAAGCATGCAAAGTGTCAGAATAAAAGAATGTGATGCTTGCCAATGTGAGCACCCATCCCACTAGTGCAGTCGCAATGTTTCTTCTTGCAATTGTGGAGGTTTTGTTAATGGAATTATTACCACTTTGTAAGCAACATGCTAACCAGCGTCTTTGATTTTGTTCTCGCTTTCTAGAATCAAGATTTTCACATCTTACTTTTTCATTGCAGATAAACACGTGTCTTCAACCCGATGCCCAAGTAATTATTGTTCTTGTAATCCTCTCTCGCATGATTGGCTTCAAGGCGTAATAGCACTCCATTCCTTTGTTCCAGATTCCAGAACCTGCATGAACTATAAGTGTTGTAGGTTTTCTATTAGGAAAAACATACATTTTTCATTTTGAACGTAAGTGCTCCATCAATCTGTCACTGCCTGCAATGTACATCGCACATATTTACATTTCATGTACCTCAGCCCTGGTCTCTGGTATGTTGCTTAGTCTGCTTACTTCCATTGCTCTATGCCTGCATTATTGGTTATGTAGTACATTTCCTTGTTAGATTTTACAATACATTTAATCTTATGTGCTACCAATACTCTGCATTCTGTTTGTATCCTTTCCTGTGTTCTGTACAGACATAATGAAAGTCCTATGATTATGTGTGTTTCTGCTAGGAACTAATATATATTAACTCTACTGTGTTACCTATTTCGTCTCTTCACTAATTAGTGCCTCTTAGTTACCTACACTGTACAGCTGGTGGTGGTGGTAATCTGCAAAACAAATAAAGTGGTTGCCATTTCCCAATCCTCTCTTTTCGTTCTTCTTCGGTGCTATTAGATTTATATCACCATGTACACCGCCTACCTCTGAGTCCTTCGCTTTTGTGTTTTAATGGATAGATGGCGATAATTCATTAGCATAAATCAACCCATCTAGCAAGCAATCGAAGATATGTGTAAGGGTGTCCCGATTATGGGAGTATTGTGGTATTGTCGACAATGGTAGTATCCAACATCTAGACCTTGTCTCGTTGATTAACAGTGCTACATGTTATAGCTTTGTACTGCTTGACCTTGTGTTTTTCCCTTCCTAATACAACCTTCCAACATAAAATCTATCGCGGATGTTGTAGATCATCGCTATGTACGCTGAGCTACCCGGGGAACATGTTCATCAGAAGAAAGGGCAGCTGCAAGAAGGTCATGTCTATGTCCTTACCTGCTTTTTAGTGGCTGCTAACAAGGAAAACTACAGATCTATCCATCATCGGTATATGGTTGAGCTTATTACACCAAAATAGAAGAAAGGCTCGATGTTCCCCCAAACTTTCCGATATTCGCATACAGTCTTGTATCATTTCCTGAACTATCTAATTGTGTAGATGAAACTAGATCTTTCCTTGGTAGGTACGTTGCACACGTACTTTCATACCTAGCTTTGTATACTTTTGTTCAGATGTTCTCCTACACAATGAATGTAAAACGTCTCTATGTTGCGATGTTATCCTTGTTATTGTTGGTGTTTCAAATGTTGCGTCGTCTGTGGTGCAATCAAAAAATCAACAATGAAAAGCATTGTTGTCTTAAGAGATGCTAGGTAAATCAACGAAATCTCAGCTCTATTTTGTAAACTATTAATGTACTCGAGTGGAGGATTTAAACTATGTATTTGATGTCGCAACCATAAGATCTGCCGATTCTAATATCGCTTGATGTTAGAACCGATTTTGCTTCTAACTTAGAAAATAGTTCTGAAATTTCGCTCAATTTTGTAAGCTATGTAGCACATTTTGCTTCTAACTTAGAAAACCGCCTTTTGTACTCCCTGCTACATCCACCACTGTTCTTTCCTTTATGTAATCAAGTCTGAAAAACATTAAGTGTGTTTTATATTTGTCCTGTAATATTATGAACATCCTATATATGCTACTGGAGTGTCCGATATCATAGTTCTCTATGCTTGTTTGATAAAGGCTATTCTCAATTTCGGTATAGTAGTTTGAGCTGTGACCTGCGACAGAACTGCCGATAGAGAGTAGAGACTGCCCGACTATTCTCTTAGCTTATTCTTGCATATAGTCCTGCCTTAGTATGCTCATATTAAACCTGTTTTATCCTCTCTTTGTTTGCTCCAAACCATATATCATACTATATGTGTGTACAACTAACTTCACAATCCCATCTATTTACGCACATGCTGCATCGTCTTTCTTTGCCTAAGGTTAGCTCCGGTGTAATCCTGTAATCCAATACGTACCTTACCTTACGCTGC
This sequence comes from Phyllostachys edulis, assembly GCA_036346405.1. Lineage (NCBI taxonomy): Eukaryota > Viridiplantae > Streptophyta > Magnoliopsida > Poales > Poaceae > Phyllostachys > Phyllostachys edulis. Next base: position 23,178,252 of record CM070556.1, on the reverse strand, counting down.
TCCCAATGGACAATATCTTAGTGCAGTTTCTTAGTGCATGAGAAGTGTTAGGATACTATCTTTCAAATGCATGGTTTTTTATGGTGTAGTATTTTAGGCTGTTTCATTTAATTACATGCATGAGTATCCTCTCTCTTCACAATAAATTTTATGGGTTGGATTTCGAGACTGAACCGGTATCCAGATTAGATACTAGAGTATCATCTCTCTTCATTAACTATGGTGCTACATCATCATTTTGCCTACATAACAGGCTTAAGATACCAGTCAGGGTGGAGCACTGGGAGCAGCCTTATAAGTCTGCAATAGTTACCGATATGCTACTAGATCTACAATAGTTAATGATATAACCGTAACATTTCGCAGACGCGCGCTAACAAGACATTTCCGTGGTCACGTATGATGCTACTGCAACACACACACACACACACACACACACACACACACACACACACACACACATATATATATATATATATATATATATATATATATATATATATATATATATATATATATATATATATATATAGACACACACACACATGAAACTCCCAAGTCATGTAGCCATACATGGATTTATTTTTTTGCCCGCGGCAACGCGCGGGTTTACCGCTAGTAAACATAACTATCTGCTACGATCTAGCTAGCTAATGCGAGCTAGCTAGGTACAGTACAGGCAGGCGTGGCAGACTTGACTGGGCGGGTCAAGCAGGGCCCAAACGAGCAGCCAGTTTAGGAGTTAAGGTGTCTGGTCAGGACCCAGGACATGATCGATCTCTTTTATGACAGTGCGTGATATGCATCAGATCTATCTACGATCTAGCCAAGCATGCATGGCCCAAATATACCTGGCCATTTAATCGTCAAGAAGGTACGTACATGCGTGAACATCCTCTACATGTGCATATATAGCCTGTTAATTCCACTGAGAGGATGGTGGTACTGATTTAGCTGGGTAGTAGCGATGATAACCAGTATTATTCCGTGATGATTGAGATTCGATGGTCCTTGAAGAGGTACAACCAGGCATGCATGAGCTATGTCCCAAAATGTAAGTGGTTTTTTATTTTTCACGGTTTCTAACGTAAGACTTTGCCTATGGTTTTTATTACATATACTAGCAATCTACTCCCTCCGTTCGCATATATATTTCATTTTTACCACTTTATTTGTTCATAAATACTTGTCACTTCACATTTTCCAATGCAAACTTTCCCACTTTGCCCTCATGAAATATCTCACCTTCCCCACCTGTAGGTGGGCCTATGGTCTATTTGATTGGTTATAAAGGGCAATTTGGTCACTTTGATTTAAAAAAGATATTGTTTTCCTTGGTTACTGTGCCACGGTCACAAGTGACAAGTAAACGCGAATGGAGAGAGCATCTATCTACACATATACTAATTACATACTATGAGGAAATTCCCCATGTAATCAGGAACAAAAAGGAAAAGTTCTAGTCGTCCATCTAGCGTACCCGAATAATAATGGATTAGATTTAAAGAAAGAGTTCAGAATTAAAGATAAATGAAAATTAGCAACCATAATGGATAAGATTTTTATTGTCAAGTACAATAAAAAATGTTAAAATTAGGCATAGAAATAAGAGAAGAATATAATTTGATTTTCATACTGAATTCCAAAGTAAAATCCCTAATTAGCTAAAATTCATAATAAAAAAATAGCAACCACATTTGTAAACGAATTCCAACATAAAACTAAAATTTGGAATAAAAATAGATATTTAATTTTCATTCAAAATCCAAAGTAAAATATATAAATAGCTAAATTAGGAAATAAATTAATGAAAATTATCAAACAGATTTGTATAAAAATTACAACTTAAAATTGAAAAAGAAACTCCATGTCAAGTACAATAAAAATAAAATAAAATAAATCAATTTGATTTCGGATGAATTCTAAAGTAAAATCCCTAAATATCTAAAATTCGAAATAAAGATTAAATGAAAATTAACAATTGGATTTGTATATGAAATTCAACCTAAAATTGGTAAAGAAAAACTTCACGTAAGGTACAATTCAGAAATAGGAAAATTCGAATAAAAAAGAAAGGAAAACTAGCAATTTGATTTTTATATAAATTCATAACTAAAATTCAAAAACAATTAAATTTTGCAAGAAGAACTACATGGTTTGGTTTTTTATTCAGAATTAAACATCTATAATGAAATAAGGTAAGGAGTTTGATTATACACACACGCACACACACACACACACACACATACATACATACATACATATAGGAAAATGGTATGGTACTTCCGGGAGTACGTACTCCCACTTTGAATTGGTTGGTCAATGAAGTCGTATTGGAGCATCTTATAATATATTAGGAAGCAAAATTTAGACTAAAAGAAGACTCGATGTCAAGTACTTTCTGAAATTCAGACTAAAAAATGAAACAAAATTAGCAATTTGATTTTCATATGAATTCCAAAATTAAATCTCAAAATATCTGCATGCATCACCTTTGTGTTAGTCATGAGAAAAGGAAAATAGTTAACACATATATGGTAATTAGAAATATGTAGAGGAATAAAATGATGTTTAGAAATTACTATGTTAACTATTTGTAAGCCACATTAAGCCAGCACCTTTTTCTTTCTTAATTAATCATAACAAAGTAGCTTTTCTACCATGTCTCTCAACGATGATTTTGTTTCTTCGATTTGACGTGGTGTATATCGCGCGATTCGTCATTTTGGGAGCACATTATGTCATTTGTAAAATTTGGACACGTTCTCAACACAATTGGATGTTAAAGTTATGATCGAAATTAGATTGCCCTTTCTACTCTCAAGAACTTTTACATTAAGCACTATTTTCATAATATAAAACTTTGAATTTAATCATTTTATCTTTCGAGACGGAGATTAAGTACTTTATCTAAGAAGCTATAGCCCATGCAAATGCACGGGTTGACGACTAGTAATAATCATTATATACTATGAAAGTATTTTGCAGGACGAATTCAATAACATTATTTTCATGTAGTCAGTTTATATACTTTAACATATGTTAGTAGTTCAAAGCTTCAAAATCTTGAACGCATGGATTCCACGAAGACTTACATTTTGCGACGGAGGACGGATAAACACAAAATTGTAGCACTCGTTCCTAGTAACTAATCACAATGCTCACTAGCTACAAAGCCTACCAACACCAGAGCTAGAGCTGGCTAGGCGCACACAGTACACGACAAGAATTAAGCAAACCCTCTCTATTGTATAGAGTCGAGACAAGAGTACTTTTTTTTTTAGAACTTTTGTTTTTTGGAGAACTGAGACAAGAAGAAACCAAGCATCTAATACATTATACAACACCACCCTCACGCCTCACCACCTCATATACATACACGTTCTAGCCATAGTCCACTCTGCTGCTCTACCACACTACATACACCACGCCACTACACGTTCTAGGCTTCTAGCTCGTGCCACTGCAAGTTTGCAACCAACAAGATTTTGCAGTAGCTAGCTAGCACTGGCCGGCGAGACGGGCAATGGTGCAAGCTAGCTCGGCTCCAAGATTTGCGGTGATGGAAAGGGAATGAGGGACGCGGGGCGCTCGATCGATCCCGGCGCGCGCCGACGATGCCGTTCTGCGTTGACGACGTTCTCCTCCTGTGCGGCGAGGACGCGGGGGAGCTGGAGCATGAGGGCGACTCGGGGTCGTGCGCCGCCGTCGCCGGCCGTGAGGTGCTTATGGTGCCGGAGGACTACTCCGACGTGTCAACCATCGCGGAGTTCCTAGCAGGGGAGGCCACGTGCACGCCGGCGGCGGCGGAGTGTCCGGGCCGGCCGAGGAGCGGCGACCGCCCCGGCTGGTCGGAGTCCGTCTCCTGGATCCTCAAGGTGAAGCAGCTCGAGCTCCATTGGTTGGGTTGGGCATGCAACGTGTTGTGTTCTTGCGTTAACCAATACTATTTCTTCTTCCACTCATTTTAGTGTGCCTAATGTGTAGCAGTGGGTTTCGTTTCCAGGTCCGGTGGTACCACGGCTTCCAACCGGCGACGGCCTATCTTTCCGTGAGCTACATGGACCGGTTCCTGTCCTCCCGTAGCCTGCCGGTAAGTGGCCCCGCCTTCTCTACCTCTGTCCAGCTATTGGCATTAGGAGGCAGGTGATTAAGAATTAATCAAAGTGCAGTGCTTACATTAACGTGCCGATGACATGTGGGCCATGGTACTATCACGAGCTGAGCGATGGGGTGACTGATAGCTAGCTGGCTGGGACACAACAAGTCTGAGGAATGTTTTAGGGACAGGTGCAACATGCAAAGGACTCTAGGCTGAATCTAGGTTAGCTAGGACATTAATCTGTCAGAGAGGATGTGTGTTGAACAGGAAACTTTGCCGTTAGTAGACAAATCATGCATGTGATTGTAATGCTGTTTTCTGTTCAGATGTGCTAGGTTATGAGTCATGATTGGCAGGTTCACTATTGAGATTTGGACTTGGGCTCAATGTCTGATCCGTACATTGAGTGAGTGGATTATATTGTTGGTCAAGTATCTGTCTATACTGTTCAGCAAAGTGGAGATTCTACATATGATTCTGATCCAGACGATCGAATCACAAGTTTATGATTTAAAAATGAACTGCAGATAAGCTTGTTCAATCTGAAAATAACATTGCACACTGCATTTACAATTGTTACACGTATGGTAACGCTATCTTTCATTAATAACATAGATTGTGCTTACTGTCATGGATAAAGGTAAGGTTGAACTTCTGATGCAGGCTAGTATTAGTTACACATAAGCTATACATTGCAAATGGAGTTTTAATCACACCGTTCAACTGATTTTTCTTCTTGCAATTTAATTCCATCCAGGACCATGGATGGGCATTCCAATTGCTATCTGTGGCTTGCTTGTCTCTGGCTGCCAAGATGGAGGAAACCTCTGTACCATCCCTCCTGGACCTTCAGGTAACTTGATCAATCTATCTTCAGATAACATTTTTGCTGGGCTGCTGCACTTACCAATGTCAACAGATTGAAGGCACAAGATTCATTTTCGAACCACGGACGATTCAAAGGATGGAGCTCCTCGTCCTCGCGGAGTTGGATTGGAGGCTCCGGTCCCTGACGCCTTTCGCCTTCATCGATTTCTTCGCTTGTAAGGCCGATTCCTCCGGGAGATGCACGAGGAGCCTGGTCTTGCACGCACGCCAAATGACTCTCAATGCAATTCATGGTATGGCTATATGAGAAAACAAATAAGTACTGTTGCTAGCTTCTTGTAAGTATGACATAATGCGAGTAAATTGCATGCAACATGAAATGGATTGGTTGGCTTTATACCTAAACAATGCTATCGTTGCGTCTTTATGTTCCTTTTCCCTCCTTTGATTGAAAGATGACTCCGTAGAGGCAGGGTGTCAGTACTCAGTAGTACGGTCTGGCTGTCTGCATCAGGATTAATTGTCAAGCCCTGTCCTACGTAGGAAGGAAATATTGGGTTTCCATTGCCGTTGGCCAATTAAACTAACTGATCATTTACAATCAGGAACAATCCAAACGTATCTTGTAACATTTGCAACTAAGTATACAGTAGCCTCTTGGTGACAGTTCAATATAGCAAGAGTCAGATGTTTCCTGCTACTAATACTTGCACCATTTTGTACAAAATATGAGTCGCAAGACCATTACATCTCGGCAAAAAGCTGCTAATAATTCTCTCTTATGTTGTTGATATGCAATGGAGGCACTAGTACTGTCACAGCCCAACCAATACTAAACTTCTCTCCTTGAATTTCTGCATTGCATGTTAATCCAAGAATCTTCTTGTCATGGAGCAGAAACCGAGTTCCTGAACCACTGCCCCTCATCAATGGCGGCAGCGGCCGTGCTTTGCGCAGTAAATGAGACACCAGCCATGTCATGCATTAGCATCAGCCCAGAAACAGCTGCTTCATGGTGCATTGGCCTGACGGAGGTAGGTAACTGACTAGTCCATGACACGATCAGTCAATTACTAAAGATCTTGTAATTAAGTTGTAACCTTGTCAGTAATGTGAAAAAAATTTACAGGAAGGGATAAGCAGTTCCTACCAACTACTGCAGCAGCAAGCCCTGACTACAACGACAAAGAGGAAGCATTCAATGATCCTTCCACCGCAGCTGAGATCAATGACTTCATCAATAAGTTCATCTTCCCCGAGCAAAAGGCGCAAGCTGAATGGCCATTTCGGAGAAGAGTGACGACTGACGAGAATTCAATTCTTTTTTCTTAATTCCTCGGCATTTTCTGTTCCTGGATGAGTTCTTTCTCTCTCTTTTTTCAATCAGGAATCCTATTGTTACTGTGCTTCAAGCCCTAAACGGCTTAATATAATTTTTGAAGTTTATTCAGAAAAGGGAACATATTTGAACATAAATTTGAGGAGAGCAGAATTAAAAGAGAAGCACCTGACTGTATGATGAATTGAGGGGACCATAAAACCAACAACTGGTGCATTTCTTTCAGGAAAGCGATGCAAAAGTGGAGCAAGGATGCATTCAATACGACACATTTAGACACAAAGTGTTGGGTAGGCTTCAGGGGTGATCAAGTTAGCTACCACTAGGCACAGCCGAGCAATAGCCAATAGCATCCTCCCCATTTGTCTCTTGCAAACTGAGCTTTGTGTGTTTGTTTAGCCAAACCTGATTACTTTTTCACCGCTTTAGTTGAGTAGATTAGGACTTTATATTAGATAAGAACGGCATGTATGTGTTGGGACCTGCACCAGTGTGATATACCTGGCCTATCGATACATTGATTCCATCAACATCGACATTGTGCCGTGTCAGGCAAAATGAGTAATTGTAGAACTCTGGATTGCTTAGGAGCTTTTCCAATAGGAGCAGAATTTTATTTTCATCTCAAGCAAAGAGGCGAGCTTCAGATTGATCAATAGGCTTCTGAAGTTTTTCAGTTGCTCGGAGATCACAAGGAGAAATGTCATGCAACTGACACTGCTCATGACAACACGACAATCGCTTGTTATTTTCAGGACAACATGCCCCTTAAATTTGTCCTACCTTTATGTAAAGCAGCGTCACAACAAAATCATTTGCTCGCCAGCTCGATGCGCATTTCGAACTGTTGCCAGCTTCGCGTCGTATAAATGATGACATGAAAGATTTGAGCGATCGACGAGACCCGTATCCCAAAAATGCCCAGCCAAGAAGAAATGCTCTCGCACAAACTCTGAAGATGGTTAGTGTAAACAACCTAATCTAAACTAAAATGTTAAAGCATGCAATGATTGTTGATAGTGAGACCCAAAGGCCTTGATGAATCCTGACAAGGTGATCTTGCATAATCGGTTAGTTTAATTTTGGGGTTTGTAGATGGTATTAGAGTATTATTATTGTTTGTGGCGTGTATTTTCTGATGATGGCTAATTATACAATAGACAACTAAGCATGTACAATGCACGTGCTTAAAGAGATGTTTGATATATAAGGTGCTTATTTTGTAGCATCGATACTTAAGTAGGCACCAGTGCTTATATGTATATAGATAATATAGCATCTAAGCACCCACAAAAGAGATGCTTGCATTGGAGGAAATAATTTTTACAATGACGCTTGATGGCATGACTATATTATCTCTTTAAGCATATATGTAAGCATCTTACATTGTAGGTGCCCTTAGAAATGTTGTACTACTAGAATTAACTGAAGGCACCCATTTGTTTAATTGGTAAAGTTAGTTAAAGCACAATAAGTTAGTTGTCAAGTGTTCCATTTTGCGTTAATGAGCTGGCTTTTTTATTTCTTTAACATTTTACTATAGGGGATGTTTAATTATAAGGTGACTTAATGCTTTCTTAAGTATAAATAACTTTTTAACCATTGGAGCAATCTAGAATCAAGCACGTACAGAGAGCTAATCTGAAGATCAAGAAAATCGGTTTAGAGTTAACAAAAAAAAACCTAGACAACTTAAAAATAGCAAACCAGTTTACTATAACACTGAATATGTTTTTAGATAATGAAAGAGAAAGACTCTCCCGGCCTCTGCATCAAGGATGCACATAGCACAATTTATTACAGAGTTGATAGTACCAAAACAACCCAAGCGTTTAAAAGTAGTTTGAAGCGTTACAACCAAAAGATGACTGAAAATTAAACTCAATCATTACAAATCCTGTGACTAAACCGCCACCCATGAATGTTTAAGATTTGCTTCGCCACAAACTTCAACCTGACGCTTTCGGCCAACATGGCCTCCTTCTGTGCCGACTTCTGCAAAATTGCCCACGCATTCAGCCAGTACCTACTCAATAAGATAGCCTGCAAAGGATTAGTGGTAATCTTTTTGTCAAAAACCACTTCATTTTGACATAACCAAATAGACCAACATAAGGCACTAGCTCCCACTAGGAGTTGTGACTTTAAAATTTTTAGAATACCGGCTAACTAATTCCCAAACATGTGTGCTATACTCATAGGAGGAGATAAATTAAACACATATTGAACTGCCCATCATGCAAGACGTGCAAAGGGACAGTCAATAAAAAGATACTGAATTATTTCATCTTTAATACAAAAACAACACTTTTTGCTCCCCCTCCAATTTCTTTTAAGCATGGTATCTTTAGTTAATACAACCCCTCTTTTGAAATACCATAAAATATTTTTCACTTTTAATGGAATTTTAATGAATAAAAAAAAATCCTAATTGAGGCTCCACTAGTTCCAAGTAGTGCTATATAGAAAGATTGTACTGAGAAAAGTCCAGATTTATTTAAATTCCACCTGAAAACATCTTTGTGAGAGCTCAATTGAAAATTAGCAATTCTCAGAAGTAACTCATTCCAAGCATGTAACTTAGGCCCAATAATAGGTCTTCGAAAGGAAATATGTAAAGGAGCCGATCTGTAACAGACTGTTTTCGGTCGGCAATAGTGTTTACAATTTGGTTCTTGGTTTTCAGAATTTAATTCAAATTAGCATATTTTCTCAAATCCTCTAGCTTATATCTAAGCTCTAGTTTGTGTTTCAAACCTCCTTGAAATTCTTGAATTCAAAATTCGAATTTGAATTCCTCTTTTCAGATTTTGGGCCCCCTTCTCTTTTGCCTCTCCTCCTTTTTCTTTGTGCTCAGCCCGTATTCTTTCTTGGGCGCGGCCCTTTTTCCTTCTTGGCCCACCCAGCCCACTCCCCTTACCCTTCCTGGCCCAGCTCCACTTGGCCCAGCTCCCTTCTTTCTTCCTTCTTCCCCACTTGGCTGTGCTGCCCACGCCAGCCATGAGTGCTCTCGTGCGCCTGCCACCACCACGAGCGCCCACGCCTTCCTCTGCCGCTGCGCATGACGCTTCGCCTGCAACCTCTGTGCTGCAACTACTCCCTCTACTGCCTGCAACTTCGACGCCCTCCTCGTCGCCTTGTTGCATCAACCCGTCATCGTGACGCCATGCCAACCCGCGCGCCTACCCATCTCACTCACCCGCTCGTCACCACGCCATGTGCATCCGCTCCCGGAGTCCCGTTGTCCACCTGCCCTTGACCTCCGGCGCCCAGCTCTCACCCAAGTCCTCACCACCCCATGCTGCCCTCGTCAGCAAGGCATGCCCAGTCGCGTCTCCACCCATGCTAGCCACCTCGGGACCATGCGAGCCTCAACGGCCATCCCCATCCCAGCTATAAGAAGCCCCAGTGCCCTTGCCCCGTTCTTCACCGCGTGCACAAGCCACCGCTCCCGCCTTTGGCCTCGCCGCCATTCGGCCTCTCCGGTGAGCCCTTACCCTGGGCGACCCCATCACGAGGTGCCCCCGGCGCCGAAGAAGCCATCCTCCACCTCCATGCTCCCTCCCCACCGCCGAGGAACCCCGCCACCGGAGCTCCCTTCTTCGCGGTGCCCCGGCCGCCGCCGCCCCACCACCACGGCCGCCCGAGCCGCTCCGACCCGTCGCCACTTCTCGCCCGGGCGCAACCGGCAAGACGCCATCTTCCCCAGCCTTGTTGGCTTTCCCGCACCTCCACGCCCGTGCGCCCGCCGCAGCCTTTTGCCTCGCCACTGTCGCACCCATTCCTCTTCTAAGGCTGTCGCCTCGCCCACGGGTCCCAGTCCTCGGGAAACCATTTCACGGCAGCCCACCGACCAGCGCCTCCTTTGGTTGGCACCGCCACCGCTCCCAAGCCGCAACGCCTCTGTCTGCCCCCCTTTTCTCTATGGCCGAAGGAATAGAATGGTGATGGGTTTTTCTTTGAGTGGGCCCCCCATGTCATTGGCCCTAATCCTTCTCCCTCTCTCTTTGACAAGTGGGCCCACAACAGTAAACCCCCTAGACCGGTGTGCACAGACTTGGTCCATGTACTGTAGGGTGCACCAAATCTCTCTCCTCTCTTTATTCTTTTGATTTAATTCCAAGTTCAACTTCTGAAGCTCCATTCTCCTCTGTTATAGCTCCAAAAATTATGAAATTTATTTCTAAAATTTTGTAAATTCAAGATCTTGCTAATGGCACTGGTCTTATTTCATTTGGAGTTCATTTATTATTATTTTAGTATTTATTTGCTCTCTTTACTTGTTTGTGCCTTTTTCCTAAGACGTTCGTAGAATAGGATTCAAGACGCGGGAGATCTCCAACTTGATCAAGCACAAGATTGTCAAGACTTTCTTACCTTTAATCCAGGCGAGTCGATACTTTGATCATTTTGAGACTACATTTTATGTAAATTATATTCGTTTAAATTACCAGAATTGCTTGCTTTAATTTGTTAATCAAATATATATTAAATCTTAAGGTAATTAAGTACCCATTTAATAAATAAATAATTATTATGCCATCCTTTGACAATTGAATCCATTATTCCATATCACCCTAGTAACTATACGGTAATTACTAGTTATAGGTTGTACTTAAGCGACATGCTAGTCTTGCTTAAGTACTGGGACATTAAATGTCCTAATCATCATCTTTTAAACATGAAAGTGGTTTTGGGCAGTCATTGTGGGTAAATGACTGAGATGGTTGGGTTGATGTATTTTGCTCCTCAAAAACCCAAATAACTTGCAGTTACCATCTGGGCGGATGGTAGGATGGATGGTATGTTGATGGGTGCTAATGTAGCCCAAGAAATGTATGGTATGTGGAATGAACCGCCCAAATGACCCTAATGACTTAATCTTGTCATGACCTCCTGTGTAAAACAAGTACAACCACAAGTCTGCAAAGTGCAACTTGGCCTAATAAATTTATTAAACCGTGAATGTCATCTCGTTGGATGGATAATAGGAACGTGCAAGCGCGTGATACATCCGACTTGAATGGGACACCAATACCAGGTGAAGTTGCGAGTCACTATGGTGTAGTCCAACTACTCTAGATCGCCGAGGTAAATATCTTGCACAACGTATGGGCGTAACCCCATATGGGTGAAATGACGAAAGGGGCGAGATATCTAGAAAGGTTACTGTGATTATCGCTCAACTACATGACTACGAAATCATGTGGGGTAACGAGTATGATTGTCTCTTGTGGGTATAGTGTACAACCTCTACTGGGTCTAAATTGTTTAAACAGCCACGCCTACGGTCAAAGGCGGACATGGGAACTTAACTAGAGTTAGTTCTATTTCAAAAACCTTCGTGGTGGGATGAAAAATGTGGTAGACTCACCTAGCCCTGAGATTGGATTTTTACTGGGTCGTCGGACTCAGTGGTGTTAATAATTGGAGGTAGCTCCAAATCAAAGAAGCATAAGGTAGAGTTTTCGACGGAGAAAACCTCTGCTGTTATTTAATATTGTACAATTACTCTCTTTAATAAAATGCAATTAGGTTAAAATGCTAAGTGATAGGAATTTGTAATTATGATAATTGAAAACCTTGCTTTAGCAAATAAAAGAACCTGAGCCATCCTTGTTAAGCCTTGCATGTATTATTACTGCATCTTGTGTGTTGGCTCGCGAGCATGGAAGTTGTGCTCATTCTCGCTTTTCCCCCCAAACCCTCAGAAGTAGGAAATCTGGGATATTACGACTACTATGAGGATCTAGAAGTTGGAGGCCCAGAAGATGAAGAGGAGTAGTTTAATTCTTTTAGTCTAGGTCTCGCCTCAGTCCAGCTGACTCCGTCGATGCTTGCGTGCATCCTATATTATCTGAGTTTTCGGGTAATATCGGACGCACATGGGTTTCCCCAGTCGCTTGCCTGTGGAGAGATGTGCTCTTACCCTTTTGCTTCCGTTGTCACTTCCGCTACTTTTGTAATGTAATCTTTGGCCTGTTCGGCCCTTATTGTAAAATCTGATCCTATGCGGTCTATGTAAACTCTGATGTGTTAAATTAATGAATTATATGGTTTTACGCCATGTATGAAATGATTCAGCAATGTGTCTGTGAGTGCTATCTACTGATCCAAGGAATAGCACAGTAATTGTATAGAGGATTTGGATTTGCGAAATCTGGGTCTGACAGGGCTGGTATTAGAGCATACGACTGTAGGAGCCTTAGTTAGATTGGGCGTGCCTAAGGACCCGAGTCCTATTTTCAAAACTTAAGAAAAGCTTTGGCAAAATATAGCGTACTTACTGCTCTTACTCATCTCTTTTAGTTCTTTACTTGTCTCCACCTCACTTGAGTTTTTACTCAGTTCTGACTCCCTTTCTCATTTCAAAAAAATTGTAGATGGCTGCACCGTTGTCCGATGGCCCATGGGACTTTTTCTCTCACGGAGAGAACGACGGTGAGTTCGTGGACATTCTTCGCCAACTCATGCAATACCTGGACTACCGTCACTAGCCTATCTTTAGGGGCCGGATGACTTAGGTCCTAGACCTTGAATCTTGGTCTATGGAGGTGTACCTCTATCTGAGGGAAGGCGAGTTCATTACCCACACCTTCAGAGCCGAGTATTCCAGGAGCCGTTGTTCTGATGTAGTTCAGGACACAGCTCGTTTCGCCTCAGCTCGCCTGTGCCAGATGCACGAGGATGACCTGCTGGGATCTCTGTTCCGCTTCTATCCGTCTCTTCAGGAAGAATTGCGCTACCCTGAGAACTTCGAAATTAGAGCAGACGACCCCCGCCTGACTCACCAAGTGCAGCTCACGCAGGCGATGATAGCTTCCCTCACCAGCACCATGTATGAAATTGGACAGCTTTGGATGCTACTCACTTCTAGCTACCACCACTCCGACACCCTCTGCAAACGGCTGATCAGATGGAATGCATCCCTCTCTGAGGTGAAGTAGGAAAGGGATGCTGCCGTTGCAGAGTTAGCACGGATCACGGCAGCCATGGCGATCTCTGCCCCAGCTCCTACTGCACCTATCGTCATCCCCCGCAACTCGGCGCTAGCCCGACGTTCAGGACCCCGCATCAGGATCACTACACACAAGAGCGTGTGATGCCCTAGTCCGCCGCCCATCATCGACCTTGGAGAGTCCAGCCGTGGACATAGTCTCAGCCGTTCCCGCTCCTGTTCTCACTCGCCGAGCTTCGGTCAGAGCCATTCTCGCTCCCGCTCCCCAGGCAACTACACCGCTTGTAGTGGTCAACTCCCGTTGGAGTAGTCAGACTAGTCTATATTAGCTAGCTATGCTTGCTAGGCAATCTTTTAGTTGCAAGCACTTTCTGTTTCCTTCTTTTGTAGACGATGTGGTTGTATCATGTGTCGTGGCTTAGCATGGCTTATATGCTGTGTTTCAGGAGTCATGTAACACCTAACCCCCTTAATATAATGCAGTCATTCTAGGCTTTGTATTGTATTTGATCGTTTCTCCTTGTTGGGTTGAAGTTCTTCTATTGTGCTCAAGAGGACCAGTAAACCCTCATATATCTCCTCTAGTTCTAAGCTGAGTTGCTCCCTCAGATGGCACCAAAGAGAACAGCAGCCCAAGGAAGTGGTGCTAGTCGCAACAAGATGATAGCGTAGAGTCCACAAGACAGCTACCCCTAACAGTCAGCATTTCTTGGCAGCTCATCATTCAACCAGTCAGTAGCCCAACCACCAAGAGCTCCAACTCCAGCTCCGTGTTCCAGTTGAAATGGTCTCCGCACTCTTCACTCCGCTAGACAGCATGCAGCAATCAACCCAGCAGCTAACCTTCACTGCTACAGCTATGGAGAAAAGGGGCACTTCACCAATAGATGCCCCTAGAAGAAGCTTTGCCTTACACATTGTGCAGAAGACGACAAAGCAGACCATGCCACCCATCTACTTAAAGAATTACCTGAAAGAAGTTGTCACATTAAAGACAACAGTGCCGCTACACCAGGAAGACCCCTGAAGGTTATCACTTGCTTCCATTATGGAAATACCGGACACCTCGCCAACAAATGCCCCCAGAAGGAGCAAGGCCAAGAGATCAGATGTTTCTATTGCGGCAACCTAGGACACCATGTAAACCGATGTCCCCAATGGAATCTTGAAGAACCAGCAAGGAATGTCATCACCACCAACCTCAGCATTAGCAACAAAGAACTTATCAAGAGCTCCAGCAAAAAGCAAGTTGTGCCTGTCGAAGTTCTACCATCAGACCCAGAAGCTCTGCCAAATGCTTGCTTTGAATGTAGCAAGACAGGACATGTCACCCAATTATGTCCTCTAATACGACAAGATGTAAGAGGAGCATGTTTCACATGTGGGCAATATGGACACTATTGCTACACGTGCCCAGTTCCCTACTGTCCTTGCTGTGAGTAACACCATCAATCATAAGATTGCCCTATGAACCAAGTAGCGTGCACGTGTTGTGGAGCAAAAGGACATCAGACAGACCAATGCTGTGTAAATTGCCCCAACTGCGATGAGGACCACCAGCCAGGTGAATGCCCGATGCGTAAGGTTACGTGCTTCCTCTGCGAAGGACAAGACCACTGCCTCAAAGACTGCTTCCTACGCCCGTTGCTGACTAAGCCAGTTGAGTTACAAAGGACAAGTTTTCAAGTCGCTACAAGACTTGTCGTAAATAAAGTTGGCAAAGACAACCAATATCAGACACCCTTCATTTTAAAAGAGAATAGCCAGATTGCACTGAAGTGTCAGAGTACCTCAGTGAAAATGGGAAGAAATGGGAATGTTCTCCGCGCTCACCGCCCCGCGAGACCATATGCAGCCGCTAATCCGATGGCTCATCTTCGTTGTTTCAACTGTGGTGAAAAAGGACATTTTGCTAAAAAGTGCCCTCAACTAGCCACCCCGGTGAGGTTCAACTTCAAAGACACACCAACTTGAGGCCAGACTTCAGCTCCAAGCAAAAGACATCAGACCTCGCAGGCATCCAGAGCCACTTCCACGCCAAGCCAAAGCCAAGGCCATGTGAATCATATCACCGCCGCTAAAGAAGCCCAAGCAGCTTCAGGAATAATAAGAGGTATGTTCTCTGTCTAATCCGAGTAGCTCGAATCTCGAGGTTGAGATTCCATTTAAGGTGGGTAGGATTTGTAACAGACCATTTTTCATCAGCAATAGTGTTTACAATTCGGTTCTTGGTTTTCAAAATTTAATTCAAATTAGCATATTTTCTCAAATCTTCTAGCTTCTATCTAAGATCGAGTTTGTGTTTCAAACCTCTTTGAAATTCTCGAATTCAAAATTCGAATTTGAATTCCTCTTTTCAGATTTTGGCCCCCCTTCTCTTTTGATTCTCCTCCTTTTTCCTTAGGCTCAGCCCGTATTCTTTCTTGGGCTAGCCCTTTTTCCTTCTTGGCCCACCAGGCCTAGCATCTCCCCGACCCACTCCCCTTCCCTTTCCTAGCCCAGCTCCACTTGGCCCGGCTCCCTTCCTTCTTCCTTCTTCCCCACCCAGCTGTGCTGCCCACGCCAGCCACGAGTGCTCCCATGCGCCTACCACCACCACGATCGCCCATGCCTTCCTCTACCGCCACGCATGACGCTCCGCCTGCAACCTTTGCGCCACACCTACTCCCTCTGCCGCCTGTGACTTCGGTACCCTCCTCCTCGCCTTGTCGCATCAACTCGTCACCATGATGCCATGCCGAGGCGCGTGCCTGTCCTGCTCCTGCTCTGCCCACGTGCGCTTGCCCATCTCACTCACCTGCTCGTCACCACGCCATGTGCATCCTCACCGCCCCACGCTGCCCTCGTCAGCAAGGCCTGCCTAGTCGTGTCTCCACCCATGTCGGCCACCTCGGGAACATGCGAGCCTCAACGGCCATCTCCCTCCCGGCTATAAGAAGCCCCAGCGCCCTTGCCCCTTTCTGCACCACGTGCACAAGCCGCCGCTCCCGCCTTTGGCCTCGCCGCCTCACCGCTGTTCGGCCGCTTCAGTGAGCCCTTGCCCTGGGCGACCCCATCATGAGGTGCCCCTAGCGTCGAAGAAGCCATCCCCCCACCTCCATGCTCCCTCCCCGCTGCCGAGGAACCCCGCCGCTAGAGCTCCCTTCTTCGCCACCATGGCCGCTGTCACCCCGCCACCACGGCCACCCTCGAGCTGCTCCGACCCCGCCACTGGCTTCCTCACCCCCGAGCACAGCCAGTGCACGTGCCATCTCCCCCCCAGTGCCGTCGGCTTGCCCGCACCTCCATGCCCATGCGCCCACCGCCGCCTTTTGCCTCGCCATCGCCACGCCCATTCCTCTCCGGCACCACCGCCTCCGCCCACGGGGTCCCCGTCCTCGGGGGAAACCATTTCACTGGTGTGCCTGCCGCCACTGCTCCCAAGCCGCAGCACCTTTCTCTGCTCCCCCTTTCCTCTATGGCTGAAGGAATAGAATGGGGATTGGTTTTGCTTTGAGTGGCCCCCCATGTCATTGGCCCTAATCCTTCTCCCTCTCTCTTTGACAAGTGGGCCCGCAACAGTAAACCCCCCTGGACTGGTGCGCATAGACTTGGTCCATGTACTGTGGGGTGCACCAAATCTCACTCCTCTCTTTATTCTTTTGATTTAATTCCAAGTTCAACTTCGGAAGCTCTGTTCTCCTCCATTATAGCTCCAAAAATTATGAAATTTGTTTCTAAAATTTTGTAAATTTAAGATCTTGCTAATGGCACTGGTCTTATTTCATTTGGAGTTCATTTATTATTCGTTTAGTATTTATTTGCTCTCTTTGCTTGTTTGTGCCTTTTTTCGGTACGTTCGTCCGAATAGGATTCGAAGACGCGGGAGATCTCCAACTTGATCAAGCACAAGATTGTCAAGACTCTCTTACCTTTAATCTAGGCGAGTCGATACTTTGATCATTTTGAGCCTACATTTTATGTAAATTATATTCGTTTAAATTACTAAAATTGCATGCTTTAATATGCTAATCAAATGTATATTAAATATTAAGGTATTTAAGTACCCATTTGATGATTAATTAATTATTATGCCATCCTTTGAGAATTGAATCCATTATTCCATGTCACCCTAGTAACTATATGGTAATTACTAGTTATAGGTTGTACTTAAGCGACATGCTAGTCTTGCTTAAGTACCGGGACATTAAATATCCTAATCATCATCTTTTAAACATGAAAGTGGTATTGGGCAGTCATTGTGGGTAAATGACTGAGATGGTTGAGTTGATGTATTTTGCTCCTCAAAAACCCTAATAACTTGCTGTTACCGTCTAGGCGGATTGTAGGATGGATGGTATGTTGATGGGTGCTAATGCAGCCCAAGGAATGTATGGTATGTGGAATGAACCACCTAGATGACCCGAAGGACTTAATCTTGTCATGACCTCCCGTGTAAAACAAATACAGCCACAAGTCTGCAAAGTGCAACTTGGCCTAGTAAATTTATTAAACCGTGAATGTCATCTCACTGGATGGATAACGGGATTGTGCAAGTGCGTGATACATCTGGCTTGAATGGGACACTGATACCATGTGAAGTTGCCAGTCGCTGTGGTGTAGTCCAATTACTCCAGATCACCGAGGTAAACATCTCGCACAATGTATGGGCGTAACCCCATATGGGTGAAATGACGAAAGGGGTGAGATATCTAGAAAGGTTACTGTGATGACCGCTCAACTACATGACTACGGAATCATGTGGGGTAACGGGTATGATTGTCTCTTGTGGGTACAGTGTACAACCTCTGGTGAGTCTAAACTGTTTAAACAGTCGTGCCTACGGTCAAAGGCGGACATGGGAACTTAACTAGAGTTAGTTCTATTTCAAAAACCTTTGTGGTGGGATGAAAACTATGGTGGGCTCACCTAGCCCTGAGATAGGATTTTTCTTGGGTCGTCGGACTCAGTGGTGTTAATAATTGGAGGTAGCTCCAAATCAAAAGAAGCATAAGGTAGAGTTTCCGATGGAGGGAACCTCTGCTGTTATTTAATATTGCACAATTACTCTCTTTAATAAAATGCAATTTGGTTAAAATGCTAACTGATAGGAATTTGTAATTATGATAATTGAAAACATTGCTTTAGCAAATAAAAGAACCCGAGCCATCCTTGTTAAGCCTTGCATGTATTATTATTGCATCTTGTGTGTTGGCTCCCGAGCACGGAAGTTGTGCTCATTCTCGCTCTTTCCCCCCAAACCCTCAAAAGCAGGAAATCCGGGAGATTACGACTACTACGAGGATCTAGAAGTTGGAGGCCTAGAAGATGAAGAGTAGTTTAATTCTTTTAGTCTAGGTCTCTGCTCTATCCGGCTGACTCCGTCGGTGCTTGCGTGCATCCTATATTATCTGAGTTTTCGGGTAATATCAGAAGCACACGGGTTTCCCCAGTCGCTTGCATGTGGAGAGATGTGCTCTAACCCTTTTGCTTCCGTTGTCGCTTCTACTACTTTTGCAATGTAATCTTTGGCCTGGTCAGCCCTTATTGTAAAACTTGACCCGATGCGGTCTATATAAACTCTGATGTGTTAAATTAATGAATGGTATGCTTTTACGCCATGTATGAAATGATTCAGCAATGTGTCTGTGAGTGCTATCTACTGATCCAAGAAATAGCACAATAATTGCAAAGAGGATTTGGATTTGCGAAATTCGGGTCCGACACGATCAAAGTATATAAGCCACTATATCACCTTTTCTCCGCACCACATTATAAAGTAGTGGATATTGACCTTTTAGTGGAGAGTCTCCTAACCAAATATCTTCCTAAAACCTAGTTGGCATTCCATTTTTAACCTGGAATGAACCAAAGTGAAAAAATTGATCTTTAATTTTCATTAGACCTGACAAAAAATGTGCAGTCCCAAATTTGTTAACCACCTGCGAAAGACTCTTCTCACCCAAATATTTCCTTGTTAGTAGAGATTGCCACACCCCTTCTTCATTAAGTAACTTAAACAACCATTTTCCTAGTAAACTTTTGTATTTTGTGTCTAAGTTCTGAACGCTTAAACCACCCTGCTCTTTGGGTGTGCACACTAAACTCCTTTAGCAAGCCTATATTTTCGTTTATGACTGTCACTCTACTAGTAAAATCTAGATCGAAAAAAATCAAGTCTTTTGAGAACCTCTCGCAGAACGTCAAAGAAAGATAACATAAACATTGACATACTACTTAGCACCGAGTTAGTAAGGACTAATCGTATACCAACAGACATATTCTTTCCTTTCCAACTGCTAAGTTTTTTTTCCACTCTATCCTCAATCCTTTTCCAATCACAATTCCTTAATTTTCTGAAGTGAATTGGAATACCTAAGTACCCGAAAGGAAAGGCACCCACTTCATAACCAAATAACTAAGTATATTGCAGTTCAACTTCTTTGGCATTACCAAAACAAAAAAAATCTCACTGTTGTGGAAATTAATCTTTAAACCTGATAATTGTTCAAAGACACATAAAATAAGTTTGAGATTTTTTTGCTTATTCTAAATCATTATTCAAGAAGATGATAGTGTCATCAGCATACTATAAAATTGACAACCCATCATCAATCAAGTGACAAACTACTCCCAATAAAAGACCTTCTTCTTTAGCTCTAGAAATAAAGATGGCAAGCATGTCGACAACAAGATTAAAAAGCATTGGAGACATAGGATCACCTTGCCTAAGACCCTTTTGAGTTTGAAAAAAAAGACTCAATATCATCATTAACTTTTATTCGAACACTCCCTCCCTTAACGAAACTTTCCACCCAAGAACACAGATGAAAAACATTTCATCCTCAAGGTTTGAAGTAAAAACGACCATTTTACTTTGTCATAAGCTTTCTCGAAATCGACCTTGAAAACCATTCCATCCAAATTTTGTTTATGTAGCTCATGGATTATTTCATGAAGGATAATAACTCCATCAAGAATAAATATCCCTTGCATGAACGCTGACTAGAATGATCTAACAACCTTTTGAGAGACCCCAATAATTCTATTAGTAGCCACTTTAGTAAACACTTTAAAACTAACATTTAGAAGACATATAGGCCAATACTGTTGTATTTGTTTAGCATCCATTTTTTGGGAAACAGTGTAATGATTCCAAAATTCAAGCTAAAAAGGACTTCGGATGGTCCAAATAGACTTTTATAATAATTGGCGATATACTTTTGTAATCGTACATCACCCCAAATTATCCCCTCCTCTTGTTCAAGCTAAAAAATTCGTTGTTTACTATTTGCAATCAAGTGATAAAAACATGTATTTCTATCTCCCTCCAAAAGAAAATTCACTTTGGACCTTTGGTACCATTTAACTTCTTCTCTTAAAAGTTGTGCCAATCTCTTATTTGCAGATTTTTTTAAAAAAAAGATTAAGGTCTTCATTAGACAACCTCAAAAACTCAGTTTTTTTATCTAGTTCATCAATTATCAAATTGAGTTCTATCTTTTCCTTTTTATAAGACCAACTGCAATTTTTAGCCCAATCGTGAAGATATTGTCTAAGAGCTCTAATCTTACATTGCCAAATTTGTAAGGCAGAATGACCTTTATTTTTATTTTTCCACACATCAACCACCATTTCCTTAAACCTCTCCCTATAGAACCAGCCTAATTCAAATTTAAATAAAAGTTGATTTCCTCGAAAAGAAGCCTCTCTCGTATTTAAAAGCAAAGGCGTGTGATCGGACAAAGATCTTTCAAGAACATTGACTGTGACCAACGAAAATTTCTGTTCCCAATCTGTACTCGTTAAAACTCTATCCAGCTTTTCAAAGGTTAGATTAGCTAACGAATTGGCCCAAGTATATTGTCTACCAGATAAATTAATTTCCCTTAAGTCCAAATTATTAATCACAGCATTAAACAAAAAAGACCATCTATACTCAAAGTTATCACTATTTTTTCACTCGAATGTCTAATAATATTAAAATCACCCCCAACTAAAATGGGAAGTGGTTCTTTCCTACATGCATGGACAAATTCATTAAGAAACTTTTCCTTGAATTGAGTTTGAGCTACACCGTAAACAGCTACAAGAACCTATTGTAAATCATCCTCTCGATTTTTTAAATGAAACTTTACATAAAAATCACCAACATCTATAGAACCAATATCGTATACCCGAGGGTCCACCTCTAAAAGGATACCCCCCGACCAGCCTTGTGGTGGAGAAAAATGCCATAAAAACTCTCATCCACCACAGAGATGATTAAGACTAGTCACTGAAAAGTCTTTTTTTACTAGTTTTAAGAATGGTCACAAAATCTAAATGCTGCTCCTTAACCGTTTCACAAATATAACGATGTTTAGCCAAGTCTACTATACCTCTGCTATTCCAAAAAAGACCTTTCATTTTAACTATAGTTTGATTGACAGATTATGAGAACTTTTTCCTTTCTTCTTCCCAGAGCTGGATGACCTTTTTTTATTAGTTACCAAAGTAAAATCGTCCTCCAATAAAACATCATCTAAATCACTACAAAAATGATTGAGGACTGAGATATCACAACAATCCTGATTCTCATCCTCCAACTCCTCAACATCTATTGTTCCTTTATTTTTTAATCTTCATAATTCAATATTCTTAATACTTTTAATAGAACTAACAATATCAGCATTATCATCTCCTAAAGAAATTCATATGCTAGTAACTTCTTCAATAACTTGTTCATAAGAAAAAGACAAGAATGAAAATTTATTACCAGACTTACTTGGATCAAGTTCAAGGTTACGAACTTTCGCATGCCGCGTAGCCTTCTGGACCACGTCTTCATCACTAGACTACTGCCTCTTGATGGGTTCACTTTGTCTAGGCTCCACCGGATCAACCATGGTGACCAAAGTCGGCCGAAAACCCCCAGTTGATCTTGAACCTCATGAGGCCCCCTTGCTATGTACTGTATCAACCACCTCCTCCCGTCGGTTAGCCGCGAGATCAACCAACCGAGGTATCGCCACGGCTACCTTCGCTGCAACAGAATCCTCAAAGCCCACCTCTACATTTACCACATCGGTAACAATGTCATCAGCCAACTTGGTAATACTGCCCATTACCACTGCCGCAGGTGAGGTGATGACTTTGTCCACCTTGATAGAGTTGCCCAACCCCATGGTCTGCCTCATAGGACTGACCTCAGTAGCATCCGGCACTTCCTGCTCCACTAGTCTATCTTCCACCACCATATAGTCACCCGACTCCTTGAGATCTATTGGTAAACCAGCCATGTCAACATCCGAACTCTACCCCTGAATGCTCAAAACAAACACACCATCCCTTTGTGCATTAGTCTCAAACTCCTTTCTAACCGCCCTTGGTGTCACCCAAATGGTATCCAAAAGCGAAAGCCCCAAAGTAGTCCCCTTAGTAAATGAGGTACACTGTCCCTCGTGGTTCTCAAGAGCATGAGATTTAACATTCGAATTATTCTTCAATCTCTTAGTATCTCTATCTTTCATGTCAACATCTTTGCCTCTGCCCGATTTGTCCTCACCCTTGTGAGCCTCTCACTGAATAATTCCTTCATCAGCAATATCCATCTCCGCAACTTCAGGTTTGAAAAAAATATTATAGACATATTCTCCCACCACAATCTCAATGCTTGAAGGTATGGCATCTATGTCCAGAACTCCCACCAGCAGCTGAACCAAATCGTTCTTGCGGATCTTTTCCATGTCCACTCTCATTGTTATACCAATGATCGATCCTATAGCACAAAGACTCTGAAAATCACGAACTTCAAAAGGCACTCCTAAAACCTGAACCCAAACCTTCTGAAGTTGGTACTTAGGTGTAGACCTCAAATTCCATTCCACAAATTGCAACACCACCTTATGCTCCTTCACATGTATGTCACCAATAGCCGCCATACGAAGCATATCGAGTCTAATTGAAAAATGAACCAAAAATGCATGTTCCCCCTAAATCTCCACCTTTGGCTGCCAATTCATTGGAATTAATCTTCTCAGCTAGGCAATCAGAAGATCTTCAGATAGTGGATCACCAATGATCCGAACAAGCCCCGTATTATTGTTTTCTTTCTTCAACTTCTTCATCCCAGATGTTGGGATGTGATAAAACCCCAATCCATCAGTACCGAATCCACACAAATTGATAATAGGTCTCGGCATCAGTGTCAACGGGCACTTATTTGCCAAATGATCATCGCCCTCACAGATATCGCACATTAAAATTGTTTTGCAATTAGCAATTCCATGCCCTTCCCTTTGCAATGAAAGCAAACTATGTTAGAAACAGCACCTGTGAAACTGGTGTTGACCAGATGATTGCCCCCACCGAACCGTCCATGACACCAGCCTCTATTGCCGTCTCTGAACCTCCCATGGCCATTGCTAGGCGCTTGAGCCTAACGCTGATTAGGGAGTGAGTTAATGCCGCCTAAACCAACGACTGGGAAACCTCCCTGCCCGCCAATAACACCGCCAAGCCTAGCAGCCTAGCCTCCAGCACCACCATTGACAGAAAACTACCCAGAACCTTCGTTGCCCTAGAGTTGCCCACCACCAAAACCAACAGCGTCGTTGCCCGAGAGTTGCCCACTGCCACATCCAACAGCGCCAAGTCCCAGAGCCAGGCTGCGAGCAATCTAGCTGCCCACACCTCCGCTGATTGGGAACTGACCAACGCCTCTGTTGCCCAAGGATTGTTCACCACCGAAGCCGGTAGCGCCATCAGGCCAAGCAACATGGTTGCCAGTGCCACCATTGACGGAGAACCGTCCATCGCCAACAAGATCGTTTCCCTAACCGCTTGCACGTCCCTGTCCAAACTCCATGTCGCTTGGATGACAGAGAACTTCTGCAAACGACCGCCGATCACCGATGTTCGTCCCCGACCAGCCGCCGGAAGATATTGAAGGGTTTTGCCGTTTTCGAGTTACGTCGAAAAAATTTACGCAGCTAGGGTAAGCTTGTCTTGTGGGCTTGTTCTGATTTGTTTATAGGCAAACAAGGCACTCATGAGCGTCAAATCCGGAGAAGCAGCCGAGCCATACGAAATTTGATTGGCCTCCCATGCTGGCGTAACTTCTGCACATTTAACGCTGCACACCGGTTCTGATTTGTTTAACGACAAACAAGGTACTGATGAGCCTGGCCCAATAGCCACATCTCTAGCCGAATTTTGAATTAGCGTCAAATCTGGCAAAGCATCCCAGCCATACGAAATCTGAGTGGCCTCCAAAGCTGGCGTAATTGATGCACATTTAACGTGGCACACCGGCTAGGTCAGATGAGATTTACGAGCTCTTTCAATGGCGTCACCTACCGTCATCGGCGGCGACTTGCGAGGAGTCGGTATAGGCCCCTTCCAGGGCTGACTACCACCCACACCCTGCTTGCTCCGGCCCGGCAATATCCCCACCTCATGGAGCTCCGCTGGCGAGTACCCCGCAGCAATGGCATCTCTATAAACCAAATCATTTGCAATCTTCAAAGACGACCCTTGGTCATTGTCCCCCCTTACCTCCAACCTGCAAAGGTCTGTGAAAACTAGGTGAGATAGAAGATTGAACTCCATTACCTTGATAAGATTTTGAAACGTTGTTGGAAAAATCTGTTGGCCGATTGTCAACCTTCGTTTCAACAGCCACTTCCGCCAAGATGATCTCTTCATCATCGGAAGAATCACCCTCTTGCAACTGCCAAAACCTTGATCCAATCGCAATGCTAACTACACGATGAACCTTCGAAAACGGAACAAGGACCTCTCCGGTGTCAGCAACACCTCCGACACTGGCTTCCACCACCTCCAACGCCGGCTTCGAGTCCAAATCTGCGGCCTCATATTTGCCCTGATCGCCTACCGGAGTAACAACCACGCCTGCCGCAGCCACAAGCTGGTCCAGAACACCTGGCGCGGCAGCCTCCTCGCTAGACATCGGCATATGTGAAGTGGGAGCTAGTTGTTCTTTTTCTTCTCTACGTTAGTTCATGCATGGTGAGAGATATTGTTCCCTCTAACACTGAATATGTAACACAAGGGTTTGTGACTTCTGAGAAGTGAGAACCTTTCTGTGCTTAAGTGGCGTCTCTACCCATTTGGGCTGTAGTTGTATTCTCTTCTTCCTTCACGAAATGAGATCGAGCTTCTGCCCTGGTTAGAACAAGTGAGAGAAGCGAAAACCTTGTTTTGTGCACCATTGAAGATGTTACTAATCTCGACTGTGAAATGTTTACATTCAGTTCAGTGTACTGACTATGGACCATTGAAGACACATGCTACTAATCTCGAGCTAGAAACTGCACGCACATGCCATGACAGCTTTGTCAATTGTCATGAATTCCGCGTGCATGCCGACTATCCTCTTTTGTCCGCACCACCATCCTTCACTCTGAACCAAGGAAACAAAAGGGTGAGGCGAGAAAGACGAATCCAACATCCCGATGCCATGCCACCTCTGGCCACTTTACTCACTCGTCCCTTTCGTCCCTGGCTAAGGCAACCTGGGCGAACGGGCCCTTCCCTTCACCATCGCTTCGTATCTCTCCGCATCGTGCATGCATGCAGTGCAGGCAGCATGCATGCGGTTCCTTTCGGCCAAAGCCAAAGGCACACATCAAAAGCGCCGAGGCGCTGGAACAACGCCGCGTGAATCATTGATCGTCGTAGGAGTAAAAAAGGCTGGAATGATACGGTGTTGGTAAGGAGGATTCAGGAGCGCAACAAAGTCGCAAACGCATGTGGGGAAGTAGCGGCGTAGTGGGGAGCAGTGCATCTGTGACCTGTGCGTGCCATACTGCCATGCCCCACACACACACACTCGTGGTTTCTGAAGAAAGAAAGCCTTTGTCTTTTGGGTGCAGAAGCGCCTCTCGGATCTCGGTACGTTTCTAACGTGTTGTGTGCGTCGCGCTGCGCCTATTGCAGCCGTCAGAAAAGTGAAAGCGACTTTGGTTGGTCAATGTGGCGAGCACTAGTGATCGATCCATCCTCTTTTACCTTTGTACAGCTCACATGCAAGAAAATTGGGAGACTTTTCTGAATTCTGAGTGATAGTTCTTGCACATTCTGCCATCCGAAATTAGGAAGAGCTATTGTTGTCTTCTGACATCTTGTAATCAGCAGTGGACCGCTTGCGGTATGATACAGAAATTTACAAGAAAAATATTCAGATTAGGGTACTGCCGTCCAACGGAGTACATTTGCAGGTCTGCCATAGCTGAAACAATTATTTCAAGTACCCCCATGTTCATCACATAGGCATTCAGTTCAGGTGTTGCACCTAATTTGGATACCTTTAGCACATGTCTCATTAGCAACTACATCTGCAGAAACAATATACAAATGTGCAGGCCTAATAGGTGGCGCCAAGGACGAATCTGCAGTACATATAGTTTGCTTCCAACACATTAAGTGTGGATTCCAGCTCCTGATCTATCATTGCAGTGAGACTGAGATTGTGATTGCACATTCGGCACCAAGAACTATACAGTACACACAAGAAGATCCTCAAAAGCTATCTGCAAAGAGAAGTACTTTGCATCTTAACTGAATATACTAGTACATCACACTGCTTGTTTAACATTTCTATGTGTCCCAACTCCAAGATCATGCAAAGGTACCAAGCGAGCGACAATCTTAATCTCACTAAAATGGCCTGAGTAAGATCGGCAATTTCTTACATGGGCTTGGTAATAACTCTGAGTCCAGTCCATGCAGAACAAGAACCCAGCATTCAACTGATCATCGCATCAGCTACTATTCCTCTGCAGCCTAACGTCTGATGAACACGAACTCTAAAATACAGATTCATTCACCGGCTACTGATGATCACATCAGCTACTGACTTCGGCGATGCTGTACAGAGAAGGGCGCCAGTGGCGATGCCTAGAATGTGTCCCCGAGTTGCTCCGGTGGCTGTCCCTGTCTTGCTGAGCCAACAGCAACCAGATGGACGGCAGTAGAGTAATCAGAACATAACACTAAATCATGTTACTCTAGTTTTAAAGATCAAATGACGATTGATTCTTACAGACCATTAGTTAGTAGTTGTTAAGACTAGACTATTGCATGACCGGTAGCATATTGGCCTTTCTGCTATCACTGTTTTGGTAGGCTCCATATTCTTCTTGTATCTGACATTTTGGTTGGAGAATGTCAAACTTGTAGGTTTTTTGTTTAGGAGGTAGCAGAATATTAAGTATCCATCCCAACCTTTTTCCATGTGGTGTGATGAAAGCAAGATATGACTTAAAGTATAGTTTAGTTCGGTTTGAGAATAATCTATCCAGTATTTATATATAAGCAGCTATCATATCATGTTTAGAGTACGTCATTCAGCTTATTCCTTGTATCTTGATCAGGCATTATATGATATCCTTACTAATCAAATTGGTTAGGTACTAGTGTGTCATAAGGTACACAATTAGGAGGGTGGCCAACTAAACATAGAAATAACAGTTGGAATGAGCTATGGCCTAAGTTACCTCTATAATATACTGCAAGACTACAAGGTTAAAAACTAGGTGCTTACTGCTTACCTGCTCCTATTTTCTATTCAAACTAAAACTTATTGGATACAAATTACCCTTGTGAACTCAATGTAACAACCTCATTTTAAATAAATGGTAATTATATGCATTTCATGAGCATACATGACTTTTTGAATCATTTGCACAATTGGTTGCATTTAAAAGTTTAAATTCAAGTCAAATATAAAACTTGAAAAGAAACTCCATAAGAAAAACTGAAGTTAATGCTTGTAAACAACCCTGGGAAATAATTTAATTAAATACTAGATTAATTATCATGACTAATTATTATTTTTGTCAAATTTTTGGAGATTAGTTTGACCTAAAGGAAAATCTATGTTCTTTATTTAAACCTATTCAGTTAAGAATTTAAAATTAGGTATTTTAATCATGAGCAATGTGTTTTCAAAAATTTATATGGGATCTATATCATCCCAGTATCATCTCTGAAAAATTTCAGATTTTTATAAATTTATTTGCTATTTTTAGTGACCTGATCAAAGTAGGTTTTCGATTTTGATTCCTAGTCAAACCCTAAACCCAACACTAGCCCTGTTGGACTCGGGTGCGACCGACCAAACCCACGTTCTTTTGGTTCAGCCCAACCCTCTGAGCTACATGCGGGCCGTCCGATTTGAAACGAACTGTCCAGATCAATTGTGCCGTTCGGATCGTCCGAACGACCCACGCGATCTACACCGTTAGTTTTCAATCGGACCGCACCGTTTTATTTTGGTTGAACCCAACATGTGTGGACCGTCTGATTTGAATCGGGCTGTCCAGATTAATTGGGCCGTTCGGACTGTCCGAACGACCCACACGATCTACACCGTTAATTTTCAATCGGACTGTGCCGCTTTCATTCGGTTGAAGCCAACGCGCGTGGGCCGTTTGATTTGATTTCAACCGTCAGATTGAATGTGGTCTTTCGAACTAAATGCACAGTGCCTCGGGACTGTTAGATCTTAATCGGACCGTCCATATGGATTGGGCCGTTCGGATCATCCGAACGCCCCACTCAATCAGGACCGTCAATTTCTGATTGGACCATCCACATTTACCGACAACGTGTGCTTCAGTACTGGGTCCAACCAAACTGATTCGCTCACACCAGACCCAACTGCATCAATTAGCTGCTGAGGTTGACAGCCCTGGCCCACATGTCAGTCTCATCTCTCTCGTCTTCTCCGCGCCATGCTAGCTCCATGCAAAGCCATGGGCGAGGTGGCGTCGTGCCCGCGTTTTTCGGTGCATACATTGCCACTTGGCCTCACCGTGATGACATTGCTTGCTCTGGTGCTGCCACGAGTGGCCATCATCGTTTTCTCCGGCGAAAAGCACCATCAAAACCACCACGCCATTCTTTCGACCGAATCAGGGCGGTCATTGTTCTTCCTCTTCGCTCAGCCATTCCTAAGCATTCTTACACCCTTGCTCTTCTATCACCATACCTTAATCCCTGTGCTAACTTAAGATCTTGGAATTTCTTGTAGCCTCGGGAATTCGAGCGTGCCATTTGGATTGTCCAGAGCGCGCCCTGAACGCCATTCCTGTGTCATCTTCGTGCTCGGTGAGATATCTCCAATCTTTTGCGCGCCATATCATGTTCTAGGATATGCTTAGTAAAACCCCTCAATCAATTCATCATTTGATTCATAGGAACAATAGGATTTTGGATTTTCTCTATCTCTGGTCAACTTCGGGTATTGCATTTTCATCTCCGGCTTGGTGAGTTAATCGTCGATTCCTTCCAGTATTAGCATCCATTGTGCCTATGCATCCTATCCCGACCACCCATTGTTTATTTCCTTGCTCAGGTTGTTGTGTCAACGTGGAGCTCTCTTTGCAGCTTTTTAGTCACACGTCACCTCCTGAGCTCAGGTAGCCTCTTTATGTCTCATAGGAGCTTAAGCAAGTATTTAGATGCGCTTTGTGCCGTCGAATCGGCGGTTTCGTTTGAACTGTAGTAGCGCCGCGGCATCTCATTGTCGCGCTGCTGCTAGGGCTCACCGCAGGCCAAACTCCGGCCACCATTAGATTCAGCAAGCTATTGTGCATCCATTTTGTGCATTATCTTGCGTGGCCGTGGACTACCGCACTAGCGAGCCGCCGAGCAAGCTTGCGGAAGCGGAATGCCCTATTGTCGGATTTCTGACCGGCTACTGTAGCTCATGGTTAACCCTAACCGCTGTCTATTTTGCATTAAAGTGTCATTTAGTTTTTAGTTTATCAGTGTAACCTTTCACTGACATGTGGACCCAAGCGTGAGGTGAAGTATTTGAGTAAAGTGGAGTAATATATTTTCTATTAAGGAAGATGTATTTCTTACACACCAAAATCCGGAAATATGTCTTTAGATTTGAAAAACGTATTTCTGTAGAAATATGCTTTCAACGTCCTTGGCTGGGGCTAAGTCGTCACCGACTGAGTCGAACCCTGTTCTTAGAACCCGCATGTCAGCGCCCGGAACTAGATGAGTTTCGGTATATAAAGTTTTGATTACGTTTTGAAATCCCGAAATGGTTTATTTCTACACTGGAAATATTTTAAACTTCAAAAATTCATAAGTATTTCATTTTAACTTCAAATCGAATGAACTTAGTTCTGTTATTTTTCATTTTTACTGTACTTTAATCTGGAACAACTTTGAAACATGTTTCTGTTACAGAAAAATTTGATAATTAAATTAATTGTACATTAAGAACTTTAACCTTATACCATTCACAGAAAATTCAATTGAACTCCAACTGAACTAAAATGTTCACCTAATTTCACTTAGAAACAGAACCTTACTACTGTGAAATTATCATGCATTTTTCAGCAATTTGGTATTTGGATATTTTTCTCGATGTTCATTTGCTATCACTCTTTTTAGATTCTGAATTACCCGACACGAGTTATTATATTCCTGAGACTCCTGAGATCGAACAAGTGGAATATCATCAAGACAAGCATCCTCTTGCATCATTTTGATCCCAGTTTTGTTAAATTAGTATTTTGAAATGCAATGATAATTGCGTGTATGCTATTTTAGTGTATCAATAATTTGTGAGTCTAGTTAGTTATATCCTAATCATTGTGGCCCACCCTTAATTATTTCATATACTTATGCTTAAGATAGAAATCATGTGATGAAATATATAGTCCTTATGTGAATGCTTAGCCTTGCAAATTAGTAGATCGGTAGATTAGTTGACAAGATTAACTTGTCAATCATGGGCGACACTGAATCTATTTTAATTTTGTTTCATTGTTCAAATTCTTGAAACTGAAGTTTAAGTCTAAATTTTGTCTATTAAAAACATGGTTTAGATCTGGACAAGTGGTTGCTAGTGAGGGTGCATTTGGGCACAAGATTTGGGTAATGTGGTAGTCTTGTCCTGATCACTAAGGACCAAACTTTGGTCTGTCATACCAAGAACTACTCGTACTTCCACACGCTGGATTAGGGTCAGTTGGTCAAGTAGGGGGAGGATTTTATTGGATTGGAACATAGGTGGTGTGAGGATATATGTGTTTGATCATATGTTCATAGGGGTCTGATTGCAATTTAATATGTGCGAGTGCGCATAGTTTTAGATTTTTGTTCATTGGGTCAGCATTTCCAACACAACTTGCGTGCCCCGATTAGCAGGTTCTATTAGTTGCTTGTACTAAGCGGGATTCGTCGTGCATAGGTGTTTCCA
This sequence comes from Phyllostachys edulis, assembly GCA_036346405.1. NCBI lineage: Eukaryota > Viridiplantae > Streptophyta > Magnoliopsida > Poales > Poaceae > Phyllostachys > Phyllostachys edulis. The sequence continues at coordinate 23,146,814 of CM070556.1, read as the reverse complement.
ACTCAATAAAGTGTTCTTGCTAAAAAGTACCAAATCTCGATCTACCCGGCTGATATACCAAAGGAAGTGTGTCATTATCCAAAGGCTTACGGGCTAGTCGAGTCGTGTGGGTAAAGATGTACACCCCTGCAGGGTTAAAACTATTCAAATAGCCGTGTCCCCGATTACGGACAATACTTGGTTTTAATAGACGTCATCATTAGACTCTGAAATAAAGATTGACTTGGGTAATACTAGTTGTCGGCATGGATGGGTGTCCATGCGGCTTGGTTTATCAAAGTGAGCAGTCACTTTGATATGTTCGACATTATGATGATAACATTATTACTTATTGTCTTTTGGTCCAAACTTTGTTTACAAAATGGCCTTTGCAAAAATTAGAAAGTGTAGGAATAAAACTTGTTGCTTTATGCAAAACTAATGCCATTACAGCATTCCTTTGGACAGCCTTTAATGTATATAATTTCTAATCCTTTGGATAGGTTCTATTAAACACTTTCTTTTATTAGTTTGTGTAAGTCTTGTGAGTATCTTCTATACTCAGTTGAATTAACCACTTGTTGTAGGTGAGGACGATTATATTTACGATCCATCCGTTAGCGCCGATTATGGCGACGCTAATGAATGATGTTGTTTCTACCTCCATTCAGTTGCCTTCGGGTGTTGGGCACACTTAGTGGTATCTTTGGTGTTTATAGTTGTTTCCACTGCAAACTCTTGTTTTTAATTAACCATTGGTCACATGTGTAATTTATGTACTAAAACACTAGTCTTGTGAAATATTGTTATGAATATATGACTTGTATATGATTGTGTAAAATATTGTTCAGGATATGCGCACATTAGTCATTGATCTTGGGAACTAATGTGAGACACATATCCAGGAACTTAAAATTAGGCTCATTCCCTGTTAAAAATTATGTATCTGATATAATCTTTTAACTTGAAACGAACCCAATTCCAAGGGTCCCGACACTCAGAGAGAACATTACAAATAATAAATAGTCGCAAAGCAGAGAGGGCGTGAGCAATACTTTCTGTCTTTTTTTTTTGTTGGAAAAAGATTCGATACAAATTCCTATTGAGAATGATAATATATTTGCAGATAACACTATATCTTACTCAAATCCATGTACACGCTAATCAAGTTGAGTAGTAGTAAAGACAGCTGCGATGAACACGAAAACAGGGGAGGAAATTAAACAGCAATGGATGATCAAGAAGCTATATACCTGATCAAGGCTCTCATCCAGCTGCGCCTGGTCATCACCAGTAGTATTGATCCTCGCTCCGGCCTGCTTCGATTCCAGCTGCTGCTGCTGCGCCCTCCTGGTCTTCTCTTCCTTCCTCGCCTGCAGCGCCTTGGTGACCTCGGCGACGGCGATGAGGCGATAGGCGTGACCGAGCAGCAGCGTGTCCTTGGGTTTGAGCAGCTTCACCCGCGTCAGCCGCACCGTGCCGCGCCGCTGCTGCTCGCCCTGGTTGCTACCCTCTTGCTGCTGAGGGTGCGTCTGCTTCTCCTCGGCGACGCGGAGGGTGACGAGCGCGACGTAGTGGCCCGGGTTGGCGCGCATGACCTCGGCGGCGCTGGTGGCCCAGTGGAGCCGCTCCACCCGCCCGCCCGGGTGCTGCACCACCACCGTCGCCGCCTCCGCCGCCTGGCAGTTCCCCATCAGCCCCGCTAGATATGAGCGGCCAGACGTACAGGGGAGATCGACGAGACGGTACGACGAGTTGGTGGTGGTGGCGGCGGGTAGTATTATGATTTATGACGCGGCGGTGGCCACGCCGGTGGGTGTTGGTGGGGGTGGTACTAACGACCAAGAAGGCTATGCTGCATGGACGGAGTGGTATTAATCAGTTAACCGCCCGCCCACTATCTCTGCTCGGTTTCCGCGGTCTCGTCGTCTACTACTCGATCTGCCGTTGGCGTTTGGCCGAGCGGGCAGCGTGTTATATCTGCCGCGCCCGCGTGAGGCGTGCCGCGTGGCTCGGAGAGCGGACGAGCGGTGGTACATTTACGCTGCGGTAACGGTGGTGCCACTTACGAATTACGAACCAACTCCTGGACCCTGTGAGGGCTGTGGCTGACGGAAGCATATCCCCTGCCGTCGTAATTGTAACGGCGTGAGTGTGCCGTAGCCCATCCAAGCCTCTCGTTTCGGAACAACGCACAAGATCTAAGCTTATACAGTTTCTACTCCATCTCAGGATCTCTTAATCTCTATTATTTAAAAATTAGAATTGGTGATGGTTCATCCTCTTTACCTTTTCTGACGTCTGTTAGATCGACGAGCAGAACATCAACAACTCAGATCATATCGCTGAGCATGGTAACTATGATTTTTTTTTTACCGATAACAAAGCGTGAGCATTAAACTAGTCAGTATAAAGATCTCCGATTTCTCGTCTCTCGATGCAATGTCCCCTCGTGATTTTCTTGTCTCTTAATGCAAGATCTCTCGTGATTTGATCTTACCGTCTCTTAATTCATTGTACGTAGAACTAATTACAAAAGGAGCCCAATGTATCCTCACGGAGCAGCACAATGGCAGCCATGGCAGCTGCTTGAAACCTGCTACCTAATCATGGTGGGAGTGTCGATTCATGGCAGATGGTGTTCGTCCTCTGCGATTGCACGAGCTTGCAGCGCATCTTTGATGGTGGCGAAGATCTCTCAGCCGGCTTGCCGTGGAGTTCAACTGGATTTTGTGATACTGTTTAAGCGGTGCCGCGGTGGCAAAATGGCCGGATTGCGGTGGCCTTTGGTGGTTGGCCGCCCTGGCTCGGCGAACACAGCTCCTTGGAGTCTTGGATAGATAGAAGCGAACAAGAAGAGAACTCAGACGACAGGATTTCAGGTAACGTGAGCCTTAGATGGGCTTCACCGATCATGGCCGTTTATATGGTTTGAAGGGCTGCGATTTGGCTACGGTACGCTAGTACCGTAACAGTTAGGACGGCAGAGGATTTGCTTCCGTGGTCGTGGGAGCTTAGACTGTACAATGCATGGTAACTCTAAGTGGTAGTTTTATTCTCCACCTAGCCATAAGCCACTCAAAACATCATCCAAGCTCTCACTCACCAATACACGGTAGCTTTAAATGGACTCACAAATAATTTTGTTTTTCATCCCTTCAGTTTTTCATTTCAGATCGGACTTTCTTTCTATTTATTAGTCTAACCCAAAAATTTACACAAAGAACCCTAGAAACAGAAAAACTATTACATATACACCCATGCCCCCACATGTCAGCCATTTAACCTCTCACGACCTCATCCTCTCCCACTCTGTCCTTCATCTTCCCGGCCTCAACAAGTGTTGCTACCACCCGCTGACCGTACCACGCCTGGATCCGAACTCTGCCACCCTCGCCTTGCCCGAATCTAGCCGCCACCGGCCTCGCCTCGCCAACTCATCTTCGACATATTCGGCGGTGGGTAGAGATGGCCAAATGGGTCGTGCCTCCTAGGCTGGCCCGTAGCATGGCACTGTTGGCCCGACCCAAGCATGGCATGACTCAAGCACGGCACGACCCACACTATAGCTAGGTCGAGCCGACACGGCCCGAGCGCCCGTCTTTGACTTGTGTCCGTGCCACAAGCGATGGGGTGGCTGCAACAAATGAGGTGGTGTAGCGATCAAAGGCGTGGAGGAGGAGGTGGCACGGTGGTGCCGGGCACAAAGGAGGAGGAGGCCGGGCGCCGAGACCGGCGTGAGGAGGCGGAGGAGGCTGGGCGACGGGTGTGGTGGCAGGGTGAGGCCGGTGCCGAGGAGGAGGAGGAGGCGAGGTGCAGGACGGGTGAGGAAGGCGACAGGATGGGCGCGGAGATGGCAAGGTCGGCGTGGAGCGACGGAGGCCAGGGCGGCGGGTGTGGCCACGCGGGGGGAGAAAAGAGAGGCAACGGGAGGATTGGAGGAGGGAGGAGGTGAAAAATAAGAGAAAGATGAAGAAAGAAGAAGGAAGGCACCAGCACATGGGTGGGATAAAAGCAAAAAAAGAGAAAAGGAAGTAAAAGGAAACAGAGGAAAAATGGGAAAAGAAAAGGAGGAAAGATAAAGAGAAATAAAATAAAATAAAACAAGTAAAAAGAGATGGGTTTTCGAATTGTACACGTTTTTCTTTTTTTTTTTTCAGGCAAAGACTCTGTGAGGGCGAAGCACGGCTGTCGGTAGATGGCATGACCCGATTAGCTCCGTGCCTAATCGGGCCATCTGCAAGACTGAGCCCAGTGTGCCTTCTTTGAAATTGCCCATCTGGCCATGACTAGTGGCGGGTGTCTTTGTGACATCCCAAAATTTTGAAGTTTCAAAACCTTTTTGAGTAGTTTAGTCCATTGGAAAATTTCACCAAATTTTATTAGATTTTAATAAAGTTTAAATGAGACTTTCAAAGTCAAAATAATTTAATATGACAATTATGTACTTCAATTAATTCTAAAACTATTTTATTTGAGTTCTTTGCGCTTGGGAGTATTTTCCAGATTTTTCTGGAATTTTTCCGAGTTTATTTGCTATTTTTAATTTGCCATTTAGATTTTTGGGGATTTTCTAAAATAGAGAACCTATTAAAAATCTCAGGAAAATCCAACGGGCTGAATTCTTTCTCATGGCCCATCTCCTTTCTCTCTCTAGCCCAATCCACTCGACCCATTCCACGCGCGGGCGCCACACGTCCCGCGCTTGAGCCGCTGACGGGTGGGTCCCACCTGTTAGGTCCATCTTCGTTGTCCCCGACTTGGACTCTCTCTCTCTCTCTCTCTCTCTCTCCTGTCATGCCACCACCGTAGCCAATCCGGACTCCGCCTCCCGGGGCTATTTAATGCCCTGAGGATCTCCGTTTTCTGCACCCCGAGTCGCGTCGCAGCTTTTGCCCTAGCCGCCCTCGCTTGAGTCGCCGCCTAGCGCCCTCGCTGGCGTCATCTTCTTCAATGCCGGCCGAAGTTCTCTGTCTTCACCACCATCGTTCCGGTGAGCCTCATCGTCGTTCGTCGCCACAGTCGGGATCGCCTCAACGACCGCATCCCAGGCCTGCCCTCACCTTCGTCGGAGTGCCACCCTAGCCCCATCGCTGATGAGCCTGGCCGTAGCCTTCGCTTCTACCTCGCCGCCATCCATCTCCGTCCACCTCCGGCCGTCGCGTGTACCTCACCAAGCTCGCCGTCGCCTTAGCTACCCACCGCAGCCCTCCGTTTGCACCGTCGTGGCCCTAATCGCTGGCGACCTTGGTTTCCTGAGCCGCCACCATCATCGAGCCTGCGTGTCAGCCTTAGCCCTAGTGCTTACATGGCAGTCGCATCAGCGCTGAGTCATCCCACCCTCGCGCTCACACCAGATCCAGTTCCACGTGGACTTGGTCCATGGTGAGCCAATTCGCTGACGTGTGGACCCCACATGTGAGTACACTATGATGTAGACTCGTGAGCCATAGACCAGTAGACTAAATTCCATGGACCCGGTCCATAGACTGTGGGTCCCCCTTGTCATTCTCTATTTTCTATTTTTGGGATTTCTTTTAATTTCAAAATTCATTGCTAATATCATGCTAACGCAATATTTTGGAATTTCCTTTAGAAAGAAAATTCCAAAAATCCGAGATAGTGTTTTCTTTCTCTTTTTCTTGGATTTAAATCTTTTGAGAGCTCGTTCTTCCTCATACAAACTCCGATCGAGCCCATTCAAGTTTCTAAATTTATCTAAATTCAAGCTCTACTTTCCTGTGATTTGTATTTAATTTTTAGAGTTTATTTTTTGCTATATTTTGTATTTATTTAGGTTTTCACTTTCGTTTAAGAGTAGATGTTGATACTTTGGGACTTTTCGAGGAAGGAGGAGTTGATCAAGTTAAGACTAGTACCAAGTATTGTTTCAAGGTAAGTTGTACCTTTGACCATGTTGAACCTAGTTTTTCCAAAATTACTTTGGTTCAAATTATTGCAAATTATTTCATTTATTTAATTCTTTAAATGTTTTGGGATTAGCTATACACGTATTTGAATATATCCACGTTGCTCATTGTATTATCATGATCTTTTGTCACCCTAGCTTGGTTAATTATTAGTTGGTATTACTATAGCACCATCGTGGGTTGGTTAGACACGAATAGTTTGCATAGCCATGCAACGGGTTATTGATATCATTCTGAGTTGCAAATCTAAACTTGATTAAGTGATTATGAACAACTTTGTGCTTTGTGGAAAGACTGTATGTTGTCGTTTGTTGATGGCATGTGTTGCACTTAACCAACAGGGTGGGGAAAGATTTAGACTGAGGCGAGTGGAAAGACTTTATGAAATGGTGGAGCTTTGTGATTGGGAAATGTGAATTGTGGTGACTTAGTTAGAAATTGGCAGTCTCGCCTTGGTCATGTAAGATCTTAACTTTGTACGTCATTGAACTGAGCCTTACTGTACGACCACATGCCTAGTATGGGACAGGCCTAACTTAGTAAGTTATGGAGTCTCGATATTGACTACTCAGGTAATAGGTTAAGTGCTATGTGATGGGTAGAGGTGTGAACTACTTTGTAGGGTCACATTGATGAGCGGTTTGCTGTGTCCAGGTCCAACGGTGTGTGTCGGCCCAAAGCACTATGTATGGGCTGGTGCCGACGGTATGCATATCAAGAAGGTCAATTGTTGAGATGAAGTTTCAGGAAGGTTTTGTTATAATTGGTACTAGCTACACTGGTTATATCTTATGGGTAACGTGTACAAACCTCTACAGAGTGTAATCAATCTATTCGAACAGTTGCATCTACGGCCATGGACATGCTCGGGGATTTCACATGAGGATAGATTTTCATAAAAGCAAGTGGGAAAGGGACAACTGTGTGGTTTAACTCATGTGGCTGTGTGAAAGAAATTGTTTATGCTTTGTGGTCTTTGTGAAAATACTAGTTAAACTATTATTGTTTATTCATTTTACATTACGCTTTCAATCTATTATTTGTATTCGAATAAAAAAGATGCTTTTTGCACACAAAAAAAAACTATGGAAGTCATTTCCTTTTAAATAAGCCATCATCTATAATTGCATTATGTGGTACAACTTGCTGAGTACTCAGAGTATTCATTCTTACTGCAATCATTCAGCTGAAGTAGAGGAGTCTTCGCCTGCTTTTGAGAAGGAGTTTTATGAGGAGGGTGATCGCTAGGTCTTGATCCCAGTTGGTTGCATGTGGCAATTCGATGGGTTCCCACTAGAGTTGTTTCCATTCCGATGCTGTCTCTTTACTTAGTGGTAGCCCTGCGTGGCTTAATAAGTGTAAACTCGATCATAAGGTCACAACAGTTATTTATTCATCAAATTAGTTGTTTATCTTTTTATTCACCTTATGTGGAATGATATTCATCTATGTTGACACTGTGTGCACTAGCTTGATCCTAGACTAGTGCATTATACACAGGGGGTCCAGATTTGCATATTTTGGTCTCTATAGTCTCCTTCAGCACGACGAACGCGCGTGCCTCCCCAAGCTCGGCCATGGCTACGCATGGATCGGAAGCCGCAATGAGTGGATGAAGCCCACCAACTCAGCTTATTTGCACCTCTCTCTCTCTCTCTCTCTCTCTCTCTCTCTCTCTCTCTCTCTCCCCTACCCCTTTCTTCACATTGGACCACACCCGAAGCACCCAAAGCACCCACAGCTTGCACAAACTCCTCCGACACCCTGTAAGAACCCACTTTGCCTCCATGGTGGCATCCGAGCCTAGCTAGCCCTACGAGGCACCTAGCCGGATTATGCGTTGTTCATGCCCTTAGCCGACTATGCCGCAGGAGTCATTGATAGTGCTGCTCTATTTTGCAAAACTAGTATGTTATGCTTGATACCTTTCCTTATGCGAAGCAGCCTCTAGATGCGTAGTTGTGTGGATTATGTCACTTTTTTATATGTTTTTGTTACCACTACGAGTCATTTTCTACCCCTTATATATTCCCTTGTAGCTGCATGTGATTGAGTTAATGACTCATTGTAAAATATCCTCATATAGTGATTATCACTAGTTGTGCACCCATGGTTTTTCCTCGCAAGGTTTTTCCACATTAAAATATGTGTCTCTTATTCTTTGATTATCTCTGTTATTTTCCTTGTCGTTTCTAACAATGAGATTGCGTACGAGCGTGCACGGCATCACGAATGAAGTAGATGGATCTCGTAGAGAGAACCGAAATAACGACGATGAAACAATCATGACGAGAGTGAAAGATTTGGCGAAGCTGGCCGCAAATTTCTTAAGCACGACCTTATAAGAGTACAAGGAATTATCACTCTCTCACAATCCTCTCGAACCTTTTAGGACTCTCGGATCCTTTCCCTATACAATAATCTAGTGCTAAAGAATAGACAAACCTCTAATCCTCTCAAATGCCTCTTACATTGGATGAGTTCTTTTGCTTGACATGTGGCTTGGTTTTATATAGTCCCTAGTCCTCCAAAGTGAAGTGGGGAATCCTTGTAGCACACTTCTCCAAGTTCTAGTATGTTAGGATATGAGTCATCTGCATCTAAAAAGAGAGAGGACATGAGTCACATTAGTCAACGTAGTACAACGAGACATACTGTCTGCAACAGTGCATCGACTCTTCAACCCTCTTTCTTACCGTCGTAGCAACAGGACCAGACAGTAAGGAAAAGGGGACTCCAGTCACCATGAGGGGGATCCTCGAGAGAGGGGACCGGTGCCAAGAGAAGTTAGTGTGTACTAATGGCCTTGAAAAAAGTCCTCCCTGATTACATGGGAGATGCGGCTATTTATAGCCTTCTGACTAGGTACATGAGATTACGGATCTACCCCTAAAAATACCCTATGCCAATAGGGACCGTAGGGACTTTTCCTTCCGCCACGCATAGCCTCCGGTCTATGGTGGACCCTCCTGGTCCTGGTCCATCCGGTCAGTGCGTGTGGTCCACTGATATCCCTCTCCCTTCACACTGTGCGGGGTGCTCCCGGGCCGAGGGGCCCCAGTCAACCTTCGATGCCCCCGAGGTGGCCTCAAGCAGGGGTCCTGGGGTCCTCCTCGCTCCTGGGTGTGGTGCTCGACTGTCTCCTCACACCCTCCAGCACTTTCGAAGGCACACACGGTACTGTTCGAGGAAGGGGCGGCGATGTGTGCCTTCGGCCTGTGGCCCTCGGGGCCTCCCGGTGGCCTTCGCACACCCTTCAGGCCCCCCTAAAGGAGTAGTTGGTACCCTCAGGGGGCCCATCGTGCCACTAGCTCTCGGCCCTCATGGGCCTCTTAGTAGCCTTCGTGCGCCCTTCGGGGCCCTCCCGAAGGTGTACTAGGTAACCTTGGGCCCCCCTCGTCGCACCTCTAGCTCTCGGCCCTCATGGTCCTCTTGGTGGCCTTTGCGCGCCCTTCGGGTCCCTCCCGATGGTGTACTAGGTACCCTCGGGGGGCCCTTGCCATGCCTCCGGTTCTTGGCCCTTGGGGGGCCCTTGCCATGCCTCCGGTTCTTGGCCCTCGGGGGGCCCTTGCCATGCCTCCGGTTCTTGGCCCTCGGGGGGCCTTCTTACGGTCTTTGTCGGGTCGCTGGGGCTGGTGGGCCACCCCTACAACAAGCTCCTCGCGGTCGAGGTCCTGCTTCATCTTGGCTAAAACCACGTCTTTTCCCCGCATGGTCTAGGCACACCGTCTCCTTCATCTTGGCGAAGCTTGTTTCGTGCGGGTCCCTCAAGCGGTGCGCGGGCTGCCCCTGTTGCCATTATGGTGTGTTGGGTGCTGTTGTGCCATGGTGGTGGTTGGCACTAATGGTACTCCTTCGAACCACATAGGCTGCCGTGGGTTGGCGTGCGCCATAATGCCGGTGGTTGGCAATAATGGCACCCCCTCGAATCACGTGGTAGTTGAGGAGATGTTGTGTGCATGCAACGTGTCACCGGGTAACTGGCTCGTGTCTCTTCGGCTTCCACGCCTTGTCCCCTTGCAGTCCTAATGCCTCTAAAAGGGGGGTCACCCCCAGTAATTTCCTTATCTCGTGCTTAAAAACCCTAGCTCCCCTCCTTCATTGCTTTGTGCTTTTTGTCCTTTGAGGTTGAGTTAGATCTTCGAGGCTCGGGTAGTGCGACCCTCGGAGCTTCGATATGATGAAGCGCAACAAAGAGGGAGGCAGCAACATGGTCTACACCAGTGACCTCGACCGGTCTACCGTGACGGAGCGGGTTCTCCAGACCCTCGTGGATGAGGGGAAGCTAGATAGCCTTGAGAAGGTCCGGGTCCCTAGGGTGGAGATGGTGCCGACGCCTCGGTCGATCGAGGCCGTGGTGTTCATCTCCTTCTTAGATGTCGGCCTTCAGATTCTGTGTGTGCTGCTGGTCACGCGGGTCCTTCGGCTATACGCGGTAGAGTTGGCACAGCTGATGCCCAACTCCCTAGTTAAGCTAGCTGTCTTCGAGTGTATTATGCAATACGCTGGGACGAGTGGGGAGGGGCTCCTGTTCTCGTATATGCACGACGGGCGTTGCCAATTGAAGAAGAAGAAGAGCGCCGATGAGAACTAAACTTCGGTAGTGTCAACTTCCAAACGAAGGTGCGGTGCCAGATATACGCGCCTTCTTTGACGACGCGGAATCAGTGGAACACAGATTGGACCCGGAGGTGGTTTTACCACCTCTCTCTGGTAGACAACGGTCTTCGCTCCACCAGAGGCTGATCCACCTTATCGCCAACCTAGATATCTCGCTCAGGTGGATCAACTAAGTTCCAAACTTGATTGACATGCATGGATTTTATCTCGGATCTCATGGCTTCAAGCATGACTTAGAGTCTGGGTCCATCATCGCTTCTTTATAAGTCTTAGGATCATCATTATTCAATAATAAAACATCATGCACATACCTTATAGGCAATTGATGTGGGCATTTAGATCTACGTGGGGCTGATGCCTCATATACAGGTTCTACAACATTTTGTTCATCCTGTAGAGGTTCAATAGGAGTTGAAACATTTTCAGATGTTTCTCAAATTTCTTCGAGCTGCACCTTGCTCCCACTGACTCCTTTGGAAAGAAACTCTTTCTCCAAGAAGACACCATTTCGGGCAACAAACACTTTGTCATCATCCTGCTTATAAAAGTAATATCCTTTAGTTTCCGTATGATACCCCGCAAAGAAGCACTTATCCAACTTGGGTGTGAGTTTATCAGACGTCAAATGTTTTACATATATCTCACAACCCCATATCCTAAGAAAAGACAATCCAGGACACTTTCTGGTCTATATCTCGTATGGTGTCTCCTCTACTGTTTTTGATGGAACCCTATTTAAAGTGAAAGCCATTGTTTCTAGAGTGTATCCCCAAAAATACAATTGAAGATCAGATTGGATCATCATTGACCGAACCATCTCTAACCATGTTCGATTCCATCGTTCAAACACCCCATTCCATTGAGGCGTTCCTGACGGAGTAAGTTGTGAAACAATTCTACATTGCTTTAGATGATCACTAAACTCATGGCTCAAATATTCACCTCCACGATCTGATCGTATATATTTAATTGTCTTGCCAAGTTGATTATGTACCTCATTCTGGAATCCTTTGAACTTTTTAAAGGATTCAGACTTATGCCTCAATAATTAGATGTAACCATATCTACTAAAGTCATCCGTAAAAGTTATGAAGTACTGAAAACCACCTCTGACTGAAGTGCTCATTGGTCCACACATCTGTATGTACAAGGGCCAAGAAGTCACTTGCCCTCTCACCTATACCTGTGAAAGGCGCATTTGTCATTTTGCCAAGTAAACAAGATTCACATGTTTAAAATGATTCAAAATCAAATGAGTTTAGAAGACCATCTTTATGGACCTTCATCATGCACTTCTCATTTATATGACCAAGATGACAATGCCAAATAAAAGTGGGATTCAAACCATTGGATCGAAGTTTCTTAGCATTAATATTATAGACAAGCACATCCTCAAGATTCAAAACATATAATCCATTCACCAATGGAGCATGGTCATAAAGCATATCTTCAAAATAAATTAAACAACAATTATTTTTTATTTTGAATTCATAACCTTCTGCTCCTAAACATGAAGCAGAAATAATATTTTTGCTTAAGGCAGGAACATAATAACAATTATTTAATTCCATAACTAATCCTGAGGGTAAAACTAATGGTAAAGTGTCAATAGCTAATGCAGCAACTCTTGTTCCATTGCCCACGCGAAGATTAACCTCGCCTCTTGCTATAACTTCTACTCCCTATTAGTCCCTGCATTGAATTGCAAATATGAGCAACCGATCCGGTATCAAATACCCAAGAACATGTAGGATAAGTGGAAATATTAATTTCTATAATATTTATACATGAATAGGAAGTCTTACTTCTTTTGTTCTTTTTCGTCTCTGTCAAGTACTTCTTACAATTTCTCTTCCAATGCCTACTCTCATGACAATGGTAGCATTCTGTATTAGGCTTAGGACCTAGCTTAAGCTTCTTAAGTATAGCCTTGAGACTCTCGATCTCATCTTGAGTCTTTCCTTTGCCTTTTCCCTTTCCCCAAGACTTACCCTTCTTCTTAAAGCTAGTAGACTTTTGAACCACCATCACATGATTAGAACATTTCTTGATGCTTTCCTCGACACCTTTAAGCATGCTATGCAACTCAATCATTGACTTCTCCGTGCCATTCATATAAAAATTTAATATGACGAGCTCAAAGCTCGTAGGGAGTGATTGGAGAATCACAACAGTAGCCAACTCTTGGCTAAGAGGAAAACCAAGCTTTTCCAAGCTCTCAATGTGATCAATCATCTTGATCACATGAGGACTGACCGAGCTACCTTCTAATAGCCTACAAGAAAACAATGCCTTAGAGGTATTGTACATTTCTGTCCTTGCTTGGTCTTGAAACACGCCTTTCAGACCCACAATCATATTGTAAGCGTCTATGGTCTCATATTGCTTCTGAAACTCAGAGTTCATAGTGGCAAGCATAAGGCAGTGTACATCGACTGCGTCATTGCAATGCTTCTCATAAGCATTCTTTTCAGCATGTGTAGCATCTGCATTTGGTTCCTCAGGCCTTCTCCGGAGGGAATAACAACCCTACTCCTGTGCTAGTGTATTAAGTGTACTGTTTACAATCAAGAGGAAGACTAAAGCCTAATGTCTTGTGCTCCTGATCGATTCATCTCTCTTTGCCTACTGACTTCAGCCTTTATATAGCGTACGAAGAGGTGGCAGTTCCTCTAGATGAAGAGGCACCTTAGCATTCCAAATGATGAACCGCTTGATGGAGGTTGTTGTAAGGGACCTGGCACCCCCACGTCGCCAAGCAGTTACTGTCAAAGACAGAGTTGATTCATGTGGTTATTCACAGAGAGTGATAGTGTATATTAAATACCCCATGTGTTAATCACAGCGGATAAGACTTCCTTACCAACTGGGCCCACATGTCTGTAGACTCCACTGACATAGGATAGTCGTAACCGACTAGGTTGTGGAGATACTTACGACCACAAGGTGCTCATAGAGGAGATTCACAACCTAATGCTAGTCGTAGGAAAGCTTACGACTAAAGACTAGTCGTAGAAGAGGCTTATGACTAAAGACTAGTCGTAGAGGAGGCCATAGCAGGACTTACGACCACTTGATTAAGCTTCTCTTTAACTAATGGTAAGGGGTATACCTACGGGTAATATAAAGATATTGCTATCTATAATATGAATTAAAAATAAATAATTAAATGAGGATTATTAGATCCTTGTCATCTAGCCCCCCAGTCTCAAGTGAAAATAACTTACTTGGTAAAGGAGTCGTTGAATAGTGGTTGGAAGCAGAATCTTTCTGACTGGTATTTCATTTGATCAAAAATTGACTTGGTAAAGGAGGTCATTTCTCTTGAGTTGTAAAGACGTAATGGTTTATCTCGAATAGACACATTAAAGAATCTCAAACGACTCTCACGGACCTATTTGTTGGTGCAGTTCCCGAAGAGGTAGTAACCATTGAGTTCCCACAATCTCTAACTCAAGCTGTTAGACCTTGTGGCTTGGTCTAGTATATTTTAGTTGATGAATAATTGACAATGTTGGATACTGATATTATTTGAGGCATGTGGTGTGTGTGGACTAATGTCGGTCAAGTTAGGAAAAACTTGTGAGGGGAAAATATGTTGTTTTGGTCTTGCATGCGCAGGGTAACTCGGAGGTGATCGTGGTCTACGGCGGTGACCGGGAGATGGCTTGGTGCGAAGTCATGGTCCAGAGGGTCGAGGATGTTGGAGGAGACGGTCGAGCTTGAGTTGGGGCGCGTGGAGATCAAAGGTGGTTAATACGTGTTGGAGCTACGGAGGGGCGATCCGGAGGCTACAGCACGTGATAATTTTGGGGTGTCTGAAATTGAAAGGCTGGAGAGTTTGTGCGAGTAGCGGCATGAGGAATTGATGGGCTGGCGTTGCATGCATGTGGGCTGGAGATGCATGTAGTAGATATGCTGACGTGTATGAAGTGATTAGGTGCTAATCGTTTCATGCATGATGGGTCGGGCTAGAAGGCTTTAGTGCTTATGGCTGTAGACGTGTACAAGTAGGCGCTGGGCTTGTATAAAAGACCTGGCGGCTGTTAGGGTTATCAATTGAGGAGAATAGACAATGCAATTTTGTTTCTGGTGGCGGCCGTGCATGTTGTATCGGGCAGAAGAAATAAAAAAGGCGACCGTGGCTGTTTGATGCCGACGTGAGGTGCTTGTGGCGGCTTGAGTCTTTCTGACGTGAGATTGTTTTTTCTTCTTCACATGCGTGTGTTGCTTGTTTCCATCGGCTCCATCGCTTTGGATCTGTGTTCTGCATATGTGCATGTGCTTTGTCTTGGATTGACTAGCAAGGCAAAGCAAAGACTAGTAATCCATCACCTACATGCACGTGTTGTTGCTTTGGATCGGCTTCTAGCATGTACATGAACATCCAGTGTAAGGATTAGATCCATGCAAGCAGCCAGGTGACCAAAAGTGGCGTCTTCGATTCTTTAATCTGCTACAGTGCACATGACGTTTTGCTACAGTACCAGAAAAATTATTTTTCCCTTTTTGCTACCTTTTGTTTTTGCGTTCTTACTGTGTTGACAGGTAGCCCAATCAGAAAACAACAGGATTTTAAGAAAAAGCTTCTACTGTGGATTACAATCATTCACCCCCCTCTGATTGTCATTAACGATCCTACACAAGCGTGTGACTTTAAAAACTTACCGTGGGTGTGATTTTAGGGTTATTACTTTTCCCAATTCGCTTCAACTATTCCTCGAGCCCTTGCTGTCTTCGCCACCAAGCAAATCAAACTCTTTCTAAATCCAAATCACTCGCACTCAAAGAAGATGGCCAGAACCACTTCTAAGTGGGCAATATCGAAGATGGATAAAGCAAAGATGAAGGCTTTGGTTGCGGCCGAGAAGATCCCGAAGAAGGAATTCGTGAAGTAGATTAAAGTTGTTGGACAACATTGGCCGTTAGGAGAAATCGGCCAGATCCCAGTCTTCCAAGCGTACTGTGAGTGTGTCCTCTGATTGCCTGCTCACCCCTTTCTCACACTTGTACTCGAACACTTTGGGGTGGAGTTGGTGAACCTTGTTCCCAATTTCATCACAATGCTGAGTGTGTTCGTGTACTTGTGTGAGGCTTATCTAGGTATTCTACCAGACCTAGAATTCTTCTAGTACTACTATGGGATGAGCAGATAGGCTGGGATCACGGGAAGCTGTGGTCTGAAGCTCCATGACGGGAAGACAAAGGAATACATCCAGATGTTTACCCGATCATTATGGCTGGGATGGAAGAAGCACTACTACAAAATAAGCTATACAAGACGCCTCATCACAGACGGTTCCATCACAGACGGTTCCTTTGGAACCATCTGTGTTATACTTATCACAGACGGTTCCATCACAGACGGTTCCTTTGGAACCGTCTGTGTTATACTTATCACAGACGGTTTAAAAGGAACCGTCTATGATATGTAACTATCACAGAAGGTTTATAACTAGAACTGTCTGTGATAATCTCCTCAACATTAGTGGGAAAAACTTATTGGAGTGCCTTAAAAATTCGTTCAACCTTTTCCAGTAAACTCAATTGGTGGCATTGATAGCAAGAGTTAGAAACAGTACGACGCTAGGAAATTCCTTCTAGTGGGAAAGACCACATGCAGAGAGGAAATACTTCGACTAGGTGTTGTGTCTTTCTTCGACCAGTTTGAACATATTGAGTGTACTAAAAGCAGTCAAACAAACTATAAAAGTATACTCCACTTAGAGAATTTTTCAAAGGTTATGAAGAAATAAACTAAGGTTAAAAGAGCAGGCTTGAGAATATTTGGACCAGATTTGTTGAACCTAGTCTCTTTGTGTTGGCAGCAAAAGTTAGGAACAAGTCGACATTAGCAAGTTCTTTCTAGTTGGCAGGACCACGTGCAGAAAGGAAAGACTTCGACTAGGTGATGTTACCTTCCTTTGACCAGTGTAAAGAAAAACTAAGTGTGCAAAACTAATCGAAAAACCATCGAAGCGCTACTTAATATAAAACAATAAAGATTGAAGAAAACTGAAACTTTATTGAGAGAGTAAGAAGTTACACATAAAATTTGTGTAATTGGTCGATATTCCAAGAATTAGAGAGATTCTGCCGTCTTCCATTGCTAGTCGTACCGAACCTGGTCGTGTAACTTCGACCACTGTGTAAGGATCTTCCTACTTGGGGGAAAGTTTATTCCGATTAGATTGGGATTGAATCTTTTTCAATACTAAGTCACCTACAACAAGGTTATGAGGTTGGACCCTACGATCATAGTATGTGCGCAGGGCTTGTTGGTAGACCGCTGAACGTATTAAGGCTTGATTCCTAGTCTCTTCGAGTAGGTTGACGTCATCTGCTCGAAATTGTTATTGGGTAGAGTCGTTGAAGTTTTCGACCCTTGTCGATCGGATCTTTAGTTCTGGTGGAAGCATGGCTTCGGCTCCAAAAAACTAGGAAAAAAGTGTCTCACCCATAGCTCGACTAGCAGCCGTACGAACTACCCATAATACTGAGAGTAATTCTTGTACCCAAGCCCCCATGCACTTGACAAGTTGGTCGAAGACTCGAGTTTTGATTCCCTACATAATTTGGCCATTCGCTCTTTCGGTTGCCTCATTGCTTTGTGGGTGAGCGACAGAAGCATAACACAACTTGGTACCTAATTCTTTGCAAAATTCTTGAAATTTGGTGCTTGAAAATTATTTACCATTATCTGTAATTGTTCGACTTGAAACACTAAATCGAGTAATCATGCTTCTCATCATGAACCTTTTAGTGGCTTCCATTGTTATCCCAGTCATAGGTTCGATGTTGATCCATTTTTTGAACATATCAATAGCCACAAAAAGGAACTCGAAACCCCCTGGTGCTTTTGGGAACGGTACGTCCTAGGATGTCGAGACCCCAGGTCGCAAAAGGCCAAGATAGAGGTATAGTTTGTAATGTCTAAACCAGTTGGTGTATTTGCTTACTATGAAACTAGCATTGTATACACTTTTTAACCAACTTTTAGCATCATGAAGGGTGGTTGGCCAGTAAAAACCTTATCGAAAGGCTTTACCGACCAGCGTTCTATAAAAAGCATGAGTTGCATAGATACCCTCATGTATGTCGTGAAGGAGATTTAATTCTTCTCTCTATGATATGCATCGCATGAGCACCCCATGAGTACCTCTTTTATAGAGGTCTCCTTCGACCAAAGTATACATTTTGGCCTTACGGGAAAAACGATATACCTCAAGATCATCGTCGGGTACTGTACCCTTCTAAAGATACTCGTAGATGAGATTCATCCAGGTATCCTCGTATTCTAGAGAGGTTGTCTCAATAGGAGATTTCTCTGGTGTTTCGACCATAGACGGCTTCTGGAGCTGCACCAAGAAGACCCCTTTTGGCACTTGAGATCGGGAAGAAGCCATTCGAGCTAACTAGTCAATGAGAAAATTATCCTTTCGAGGGATATATTGTAACTCAAAACTGAAAAAAAAAATGCTTTTTAAGCTTTTTGACTTCCGATAAGTACCGAGACATGGTAGGATTAGAGCACTGGTACTCTTTTCCGACCTGATTCATAACTAGTTGAGAGTCTCCTCTCACAAGTAGTCGTCAAATCTTGAGCGCTTTTATTGCTCGTATGCCAGCCAACAAACCTTCATATTATGCTACGTTATTAGTGGCAGGAAGTGTAATTAAATAGTATACTTTAAGGTCTCTTTTGTAGGAGATTCCAGGACCACCCTAGCCCATGAGCCACTTAACGTAAGTGACCCATTAAAGTACATCATCCACTGGTCATGGGTATCGTACGGGGGATCCTGAACAAGTTCAAGATTTGTCCATTCGGCGATAAAGTCTGCCAAGATCTGAGATTTAATGGCCGTTTGGGACACAAAATGGAGGTCGAATTCTCCAAGTTCTATTGACTATTTTGCCATGCGCCCCACTGCTTCCCTGTTATAGAGGACCCCTCCTAAGGGAAACTCAGACGACACAATTATCTTGTGGGCCTAAAAATAATGCAGTAGTTTCCTGAAAGTCTTGAGGAGGGCATATAAAAGTTTTTAGACTTGAGGGTAGCGCTCCTTAGGCCTATGTAACACTTCACTTATGCGATGGCGGTCATTAAACGTTCTCACGTTACGCAACGATCTTGCGCTCACATCGCCTATGGCATGGCAGCTAGATATATTAAGAGCGTCTCTTCTGGTTTCAAAGAAACCAGAGCAGGAGCACTCATAAGATACCTCTTGACATCCTCAAAGGCAGTGTTTGCCTCTTCTGACCACTTGAAACCCTCATACTTCCTGAAAAGCTTGAAGAAAGGAAGTCCTTTTTCTCCAAGTCATGCGATGAAATGACTTAGAGCCGCCATGCACCTTGTGAGTTTATGGACTTCTTTCTTCGTGGTCGGAGGGTGCATTTGTTCACTGGCCTTTATCTTTTCAAGATTTGCTTTGATACCTCGTGCAGATACAAGGAATCTAAGCAATTTTCCTGACGAGACTCCGAACACATACTTCTCATGATTGAGTTTCAAACGGTGTTTTCTGAGGTTGTCGAATATTCTTGCAAGTTAGAAATATGATTAAGTCGCTTGATGCTTTTTATGACTAGATCGTCAACATAGGCTTCCAAGTTTTGGCTTAGTTGAGGTGAAAAAGTCATTTGCATCAAGCGTTGAAAAGAAACACCAGCATTTTTAGACCAAATGATATTTTAACATAGCAAAATATTCCAAATGATGTAATAAATACGGTCTTTTCTTCATCATCTAAACAAATACGAATCTAATGATAACCAGAATATGCATCTAGAAAACTTAATATTTCACAACCAGTAGTAGAATCAACCAACTAATCAATACAGGGGAGTGGAAAATCATCTTTTGGACAAGCTTTATTGAGATTAGTAAAGTCTACACACATACACCACTTACCATTAGACTTCCTAACTATTATAGAGTTAGCCAACCACTCTGGGTGGTCGACTTCTCTTATAAAGCCTGCTCGAAGTAGCTTGTCCAACTCTGATCTAATAGCCTTCCATCGATTAGGTGCAAATCTCCGTAATTTCTTTAACTTGATCATTCGGCTTCAGCGTAGCTTTTGTCTTCGATTACTTGGTAGAAGGCTTCCCCTTGCTTGCTTCTCGAGTTGGTATCTGGCCAAACATTTGAACATTCGGACCGTCCGAACGTCTATTCGATCTGAGCCGTTCATCTCCAGATCAGTGGCTAAGATTCGCGGGATCTTTCGCGCGCGCGCGTTCAAACGTGGCCGCATCAGATTCAGTTGGGGCCGTTGGATTCAATCTCAGCGGTCCACGTCGCGTGGTTTCGCACGGGCACGCGCGCGTTCGTCCAGTTGGCTTGGGCCGTCTGATTCAAGATCAACGGCCCACGTTTTTCCGCGTTGAATTGGTTTAAGAAATTCCCGAGAGCTTTATTTGTAAACTAAAAACGGTATTAAACTTCAAAATTGCTTAACTAATTCGTTTTAGCTCCGTTTGAGTTGATTCAAATTTTTTTAGCTCTGGTTTGAACTAAGCTTTAATCTAAAAATGGTTGGAGGCTTGGTTTGGCTCCAGAAAATGTGTTGGTAAATTTGTTTAGGTATAGGCTTTAATTGTTGCCCTAAGAATGCATTTAACTTGAAAATTGCATAAGTAATTCTCTGTAGATCCTTTTTGAGTGAAACCAATTTTTTTGGCTTCCTATGAAAGTGTGCTTAATTTTAGAATAGGATTTAGGCATGCTACTATTTTAAAGCCCTTGTGGTTGCATTTGTTTTGTGCTCTTTTTCATGTCTTTGAAAAATCATAGAAAATGCATCCTAGCTCCAAATGAGGTGAATCAAATTGTATTGTTCATCTCATGAGGTGCTTTGCTTACCATAAACATTTTAGGTGCAACACATATTTGGAAAATTATGCTAAAGAATTTAATTCAGATGAACAGTAACCGATTTGAATTTTTCATCATTTTTCCAGCCGGCTAAAATTGTTTTGGCCATAACTTTAGCATCGAGCATCCAAATCAATTGGTTCTTGTTGCTAAGTTCCTTAAAAAGCATTCTCTACCTTCTGTGTAAATTTCATGGATTTTGGTTGACTTTGGTTTTTAAGTCTTTTCGGTGTTTTTCGTTCTTATCGGTTCTTTTCGATTAGGTGCCGATGAGTTCGTTGATAACGAAAGTGCTCCTCTGTAGCAAACTGAGCAACTCCAACAAGGCAAGCAGTTTGATCATAATAATCCCATTACTTTTAAAGTCTAATACTTTGTTTACAAATTGTATGTATGCATGCTTTTGTGTCAAAGTTTATTTTTCCGATTAGAGGTAGTTATTCCTATTGCATGGTTGCCCTTAAATTATTATTCCCTGCCACTAAACATAAGGTATTAATCTCGCCGGTGAATTAGAGCCCGGTGGTTGAATTATGCTATTTATTGTCTTGACTGGAATGGTGCCCGGGTCAACAAGGACCGAGTTACTTGTGTCACTAAGCCAAGCGATTGTTGCGTTCTAACCACACGAGGGGGATATGGGACCTCTCTTGACTTAGTACTTTGGCGTATGTTAGCTTCGAGTTGCAGGAGGTTGTGTGTGGTGTTGTGTTGAAAAAGAAACTTGTGTTTATGTGTGGGGGAGCGGGAGTGGAATCCTGTTTAGGTTCTCCACACTGAAGGGCATTGTAGTTGTCCAAGAGCTTTACCCTATAGTGGTAGTTGACTTTCGGCTTTACAATGACTTTGTCTTAATGTATGGGTTTCTATCCATACGGGCGACTCGTAGTTAATACACAATATTAGAAATGTCTTGTAGGACTTAGTCTTGCCGGCATACCTTTAGAAGTATGCTTGATCTAGTGGCAACAAAGGCGGTCTGACGTATGGGTACATTAGTACACCCCTGTAGGGTTCAAACTATTCGAATAGCCTCGTCCTACGTTATGGACATGCTTGGTAAGGTCGTGCAAGAACTAGACTATAACATTTAATTAAAACTTGATGTGGGTGGTATGAATGGGGAATTCATGCTATTGTTGTGGTGGCTATTGGGTTAGCCACTTCCAGGATGTCTTGTTATTATTGTTACTTGTATCTCGCTGTTTTATCAAATAAAAACAGATTGTAAAACTGCTTTAAATCTATTACATTATTGCAAATAAAAACTTGCTTTATGTTGAAAATGAGTCTAAAGCCTCCTCCACTTAAATAAGCTTGCATGTAGCTATGTATAGGCTGTTACACTACACGTAAGTCTTGCGAGTACATTTTTGTACTCATTTGCTTTGCTTAACTAAATGTTGCAGAGGAGGAAGCTGATCCCCAAGGGATCCACTTTTCTGAGCTGTGCGGTGGGTTTGACGACTAGGTTGGCGGCCCGGTTGGTTGCCTTGTGGGTTAAAGGCACACTAATTGGCTCTTGTTTATCGCCATCTTATGGCTTTTGCTTCCGCTGTTTATTTATCTCTTTAGCTATTATTTGGCCTGTCGGCCCCTTTTGTAATAACTCTATATTGTATGTCTTTCGATTTACTTAGTTGTGCTTCGGTTCTATGTGTTGAATGGAATTGATGCATAATTTTGTAAAAGGGTATGTGTACTACAAGTTCTTGGGAAGTACATGTATCTCGAGGCACGGGATATTTTGTTTGCGATGCTAGGACCAAGTGGATGGTTAAGCATTACAAGCCAAATTTCCCGGGTCCTCACATATATCTGAAGGAATTCCGAGGAGTCTGTGTTTCCCTTGTATGGCTTGATGTCCGACATTTTGAAGCCCATCAAGCAACGAGTCATCTTTAGTCCTACACTTAGTGGGGAATTCGGGTCCTCCCGGAACACTAGTCACAGTGGCACCGCTGGTGGCGCTGAGGCTATCCCACCTCTAGTGGCATGTCCTTATGTGATGATCGCAAGCTGGGGCGGGGCCATGGGGGCCATCGCTACCGGCTATCGGAGGCTCAACACTTCCTGGCGGAGGTCCGCCAATTCCTTTTGAAAGGCCTCGTATGCTTCCCTAATCATGCTCATTGCCACGGGCGGATTTGGGCCCAATAGGTGATTTTCGGGAAGGGACGCCTCGGTAGGCTAGGTGTCACTCCTGATGATGTCTCTGAGTGTGGAGTTATTGGCCTCCTCCTCCGCACACTACTGGAGAACCAATCTTTCCTGTCGGGGTTTTATTTTCCCGACGGGCGTGTAGTGAACCGACAGTAATGATTTAGCTACCGTCGGTTTGGATGCACCGACAAGGATGCAAGAATTTTTCATGACAGTTTGATATATAACCGTCAGGAAAATTATCATTCGCGTCAGTTTGGATGTACCGACAAGGATGCAAGACGTTTTGGTGATGGTTTGATATATAACCGTCAGGAAAATTATCATTCGCGTCGTTTTGTGCGTACCCACAGGAATTTCGTTGCCGTGCCCCATTTTCGTTGCCGCACCCCATATTTGGTTGCTATCATTCGCGTCGGTT
The DNA here is from genome assembly GCA_036346405.1 of Phyllostachys edulis. NCBI lineage: Eukaryota > Viridiplantae > Streptophyta > Magnoliopsida > Poales > Poaceae > Phyllostachys > Phyllostachys edulis. Next base: position 23,123,812 of record CM070556.1, on the reverse strand, counting down.
TACGCGTACTCACAGGAATTTCGTTGCCGTGCCCCATTTTCGTTGTATGTCCTTATTTAAACCTAATCGGTTAAGAATTATAAATTAAGTATTCTAGTCATGAATAGTATGTTTTTAAAATTTATATTTGATCTATATCATCCTAGTAGCTTCTCTGAAATTTTTTATATTTTTATAATTTTATTTGCTATTTTTAACTCCCTACTTAAATGTGAATCATCTGAGTTGCACGCGAGCCGTTGGATACGAATTGGACTGTCCAGATCGATTGGGCCGTTCGGACTGTCCAAACGGCCAACGCGATCTGGACCGTTAGATCTTAATCGGGCCGTCCGTATTGATTAGGCCGTTCGGACCATCCGAACAACTCACTCAATCAGGACCGTGGAATCGCTATCGGACGGTCCAAAATAGAATAACTTCATAAATGCATAACTAATTCAAAGTAACTCCAAATCAAGTGAAACCAATTTTGATAAAACCGAATGTTTTGTACACTACAAAATGCTTTTAACTTTGGAAATTCATAAGTAACTCATGTGAAATGTAATTGAGGTGAACCAAGTTATTTTGGTCTTATAATTTTATTTTCTATTTATGTATGTAATCCTTATCTCCCAACATGATGAGAAGGGATTCATTCTCATTTGAAAAGAAACTCCAAAACTAAAACTAAAGTAAATGCTTGTAAACAACCTTGGAAAATAATTTAATCAAATACTAGATTAATTATCTTGAATTAAAATATTTCTTGTCAAATTCATAGAAATCAGTTTGACCTTAACAAATTTGTATGTCCTTATTTAAACCTAGTCGGTTAAGAATATTAAATTAAGTATTCTATTCATGAACAGTAAGTTTTCAAAATTTATATTTGATGTATATCATCCCAGTAGCTTCTCTGAAAAATTTCATATTTTTATAATTTTATTTGCTATTTTTAACTCCCTACTTAAACGTGAATCATCTGAGTTGTACGCGAGCCGTTGGATTCGAATTGGACTGTCCAGATCGATAGGGCCGTTCAGACCATCCGAACGGCCAACGTGATCTGGACCGTTAGATCTTAATCAGGCCATCCGCATCGATTGGGTCGTTCGGACCGTCCGAACAGCTCACTCAATTAGGATCGTGGAATTGCGATCGGACGATCCAAAATAGAATAACTTCAAAAATGCATAACTAATTCAAAGTAACTCCAAATCAAGTGAAACCAATTTTGATAATTTTCTTTTTAAGTGAACTTTAATTTGGAATAGGTTTCAAACTTATATCTACCCAAAAATTATAGTTTTTGCAAATTAATCCAAAACCGAATGTTTTGTACACTACAAAATGCTTTTAACTTTGGAAATTCATAACTAGCTCATGTGAACTCCAATTGAGGTGAACCAAGTTATTTTGGTCTTACAATTTTATTTTCTATTTATGTATGCAATCCTTATCTCCAAACATAATGAGAAGGGATTCATTCTCACTTGAAAAGAAACTCCAAAACAAAAACTGAAGTAAATACTTGTAGACAACCTTGGGAAATAATTTAATCAAATACTAGATTAATTATCTTGAATTAAAATATTTCTTGTCAAATTTATAGAAATCAGTTTGACCTTAACAAATTTGTATGTTCTTATTTAAACCTAGTCGGTTAAGAATTTTAAATTAAGTATTCTAATCATGAATAGTATGTTTTCAAAATTTATATTTGATCTATATCATTCGAGTAGCTTCTCCGAAAAATTTCATATTTTTATAATTTTATTTGCTATTTTTAACTCCCTACTTAAATGTGAATCATCTGAGTTGCACGCGAGCCATTGGATTCGAATTGGACTATCCAAATCGATTGGGCCGTTCAGACCATCCGAACGGCCAACGCGATTTGGACCGTTAGATCTTAATCGGACCATCTATATCGATTGGGCCGTTCGGACCATTCGAATAGCTCACTCAATCAGGACCGTGGAATCGTGATCGGACGGTCCAAAATAGAATAACTTCGAAAATGCATAACTAATTCAAAGTAACTCCAAATCAAGTGAAACCAATTTTGATAATTTTCTTTTTAAGTGAAATTTAATTTGGAATTGGTTTCAAACTTATCTCTACCCCAGAAATTATAGTTTTGCAAATTAATTCAAAACCAAATGTTTTGTGCACTACAAAATGCTTTTAACTTTGAAAATTCATAACTAGCTCATGTGAACTCCAATTAAGGTGAAAGAAGTTATTTTAGTCTTACAATTTTATTTTCTATTTATGTATGTAATCTTTATCTCCAAACATGATGAGAAGGGATTCATTCTCACTTGAAAAGAAACTCCAAAACAAAAACTGAAGTAAATGCTTCTAAACAACCCTGAGAAATAATTTAATCAAATACTAGATTAATTATCTTGAATTAAAATAATTCTTGTCAAATTTATAGAAATCAGTTTGACCTTAACAAATTTGTATGTCCTTATTTAAACCTAGTCAGTTTAAATATTTTAAATTAAGTATTTTAGCCGTGAACAATTTGTTTTCAAAATTTATATGATATCCATATTATCCTAGTAGCTTCTCTGAAAAATTTTATATTTTTATAATTTTATTTGCTATTTTTAACTTCCTAGGCAAACCTGAATCATCCGAGTTGCACGCGAGCCGCTAGATTCAAATTGGACTGTCCAGATCGATTGGGCCATTCGGACCGTCCGACAGCCAACGCAATCTGTACTGTTAGATCTTAATCGGGCTGTCCGTATCAATTGGGCTGTTCGGACCATCCGAACAGCTCACTGAATCAGGACCGTGGAATCGCGATCGGACGATCCAAAATAGAATAACTTCAAAAATGCATAACTAATTCAAAGTAACTCCAAATTAAGTAAAACCAATTTTGATAATTTTCTTTTTAAGTGAACTTTAATTTGGAATAGTTTTTAAACTTATCTCTACCACAGAAATTATAGTTTTCACAAATTAATCCAAAACCGAATGTTTTTTACACTACAAAATGCTTTTAACTTTGGAAATTCATAACTAGCTCATGTGAACTCCAATTTAGGTGAACCAAGTTATTTTGGTCTTAGAATTTTATTTTCTATTTATGTATGTAATCCTTATCTCCAAACATGATGAGAAGGGATTCATTCTCACTTGAAAAGAAACTCCAAAACAAAAACTGAAGTAAATGCTTCTAAACAACCCTGGGAAATAATTTAATCAAATACTAGATTAATTATCTTGAATTAAAATATTTCTTGTCAAATTTATAGAAATCAGTTTGACCTTAAAAAATTTGTATGTCCATATTTAAACCTAGTCGGCTAAGAATTTAATCGTGAACAGTACGTTTTCAAAATTTATATTTGATCTATATCATCTCAGTAGCTTCTCTAAAAAATTTCGTCATAGGACTGTCTCCTTTGGCCTTATCATTGCGCAACGCTGCCCTGTCTGGTCTTCTCATTGCGCAAAACTGCCCCGTCTGGTCTTGTCACTGCGAAAAGTTGTCCCGTTTGGTCTTGTCTCTGTGCAAAGCAGCCAGTCCCGTTTGGTCTTGTCATCTACAAGCTAACACATTACCCGCTTTGTTAGCCTCCCCCGTAGGCTATAAAATAGGACCACTGGACCCTTGAAACCGTATCAAGAAGAACCTTCTCCATCGTACAATAACATACTATGGCAGACGCCGAGGGACCAGTCCAACCGGGGTCGCCAAAGCAAGACCTTCCCCTCGAAAGGAGGGAGGACTTCGGCCTTAACTACCGGTTGATGCCGAACACGCGTGCTCAATCGGTATGGCCGAAATGCAAACACAGAGAGGACGCTGTCGTGCAGGTCACGGATGACCCTTTTGATGGCGGACGATGTTTCTTCCGATGCCCACACTTTAGGGTACAATTAGCAAATAGTTTTCATGTTACTGCTAATACATCATCTATGCTAACCGTTCCTTGCAGCAGATGGCGAAATGCGACTTTGTCCGCTGGATCGATCCTCCCCATGAACGACATGTTGTGGTGTACATGGATAGATTGTGAAACCGAATCTTTGAGTTGGAGGCGCGGATTGACAATCTCAATGAGCAAAATGATGACCTCCGCCAACAGATGCAGCGCGAGAGGGGCAACGAGGAGGTTGTGAACATAGGAAGTTCCTATAGTCCCACATGCTGCTACGCGAACCCTAGCTCCATATGTGCGTGCCACTACAATGACGGCCAGCCACGTTCGAGGCGCCCCCCTATAGAACACTATATATGGGTAGTGTAAGGCACCTTCTACCATTAGGCACCGGCGGAGAAGCTTGTACGTCGGTAGTCTCCCCTTCTGTACGCAATTATGTTCAATCTCACAAAGCATGTAACTAAATGGTGTTATGTGTTATGTGTGTAAATTATGTGTTACTATAAAACTTTGGTTGTTGTAGTAAAGTTTGACCTGAAGTTTTCAAATTTTCAATTTGATTTCAAAGATTTATTATGATTTAGAACTTTGTTTGATTAAAAGTAGTTGGAAATAATGCATTTAAATACTATATTATTTATAATGAATTAATATATTTTTATAAAAATTTTAGGAATTATTTGGATCTCACCAAAATTCAAACCATTTCTCTATTACGCTTTTGAAAATAATTTATTTCTGATAAATTTTAGTATGAACAATACTAAAAATTATTTTCCCAAGTCCTATTTGACTCTCTTAACACCCACAAAAAATTTCAGAATTTTGCAAATTTATTTTCAGTTTTATCTTGCTCGGTCAAATCTACTACTTGTTGGTCAAACCAATTTTAACTCAACCCAACCCCAACCGGACTGTTCCGACCGAACCAGTCTTCTTGGCTTGATTGCACCGCCTCCTCGCGCCAATTTTCATGTGGACCGTCTGATGCGGATCGCACGGTTCACAGCGTTTGGGCCGTTCGGACCGTCCGAACTCGCCAATGCATCTGGACCGTCCATTGTTGATTGCATGGTTCATACCATCGATGTACGTGGATAGATTGTGACCGGTCTATATGAAGCATCAGGAAAATTGTAAAATTTTCCCTCCCAGCCCGCCCGCTGAATTCTTGCAACGCGCCACGGGACCCTAAAACCCTAAGTCCCAAAATTCTCCCCAAATTAAATGAACACAGCAGCAGCCGCCACACCCATCGATCCGCTTCCTCCCATCGCCCACCTCCTCCGCCCCATCCCCTCACCCACCTCCTCCAGCCCACCCCCTCGCCCTCATCTCCGGCAACCTCATGTCCCCCACCATCTTAGGTTGCCCCCGTGCATCCCCGCCGCCCCGACGCACCAGGCTCCGCCCTGCCGTCCCAAAGCCCCAGCTCTGCCCTGCCTCCCCAGGTTCGCCCCGCCTCCCCAGGTCCACCACGTAGCCCCGACGCCCTAGCTCCAGCCCGCCGTCCCGCCGCCCCAAATCTACCCCGCATTTGTCTTTTCATTGTTTCAGTGAGTTTTTTATTTGGATCCCCCATCGGTTCTTGATTTGGTTTTGGATTTTGCCTTTGATCTTCTCTCGTAGATGAGACGGCCAAGTGTGAGAAGATCACCTACATTGGGATCGTGACGTGCACCCTCCTGGCAGCGTACACCCTCGTGAATTCTCCTCGCAGCTCTGTGGATACATTATTCGGTTAGTAGATGAAGACAATCATGAAGATGAAGAAGTGGATGAAGACGATGAGCTTCAACCCCCTCACTATGATCCAGATGATTTCTGACTTTGTGTTGCTTGCATTGTCAAATTTGTCAAACTATATTATTTCATTTTGTTGTATGTAGTATGTTGTACTCCACCTAAGTGAAAATAGTTGTACAGACACTAAGTTCCTGATGTCATTTTATGTCTTTGTTATGTGGTGTTGTATGAAATGTTAACTCTTCCCTGTAGTTATGACACAAAGTCACTGATGATAACTGAATATGTCTTTGCTATGCAGGTGATGAATGACCTTTGTCACAGTGGTCTAGTGGCAAGACAACGTGCAGCCAGTCGGTCCTCGAACAATAGCAATCATGGTGGTGACACCTCTCGAAGAACCGTGACTTCTAGTGCTGCGGAGCAGTCTGCACAAAGAGAGACGAAGAAGAAGTCACGAACCCAATTGAGAGTACCTCCTCAAGGTCGGAAGGTTGGCCTTGAACCTAAGGGTGATGAGTAAGTATCGCAGCTCATGAATTATATGTATGACTTCCACTGCAATGAATTATATAGTGCTTCTGAAATATTTGGAGAACCATGCATAAATTCTATATAGTTACTGATGACTTCCACTGCAATGAAACAAAAGGGTATTGTTTATGAGCAAGATACAAATCAAGAAAATCTTCTAAACTAGAGTATCCAAATACTCATTCACTATGGTATAATTTTTCACCTTACAATCATTCATGTCGAGTAAAGGTTTGATGCAGACATATGTATATGTACATACTAAGCTGCAATTGATGCTAGGTTTTAATTAAGGATTTTTAGTTTGCAAAAGTGATATTACCTCACCATCAGTGGGCACATTTTCCTTGAAATACACTAATATACTTGTGTACCGCTTACTCGTTTTGTTTTAATTATGTATAGGCAATTCAACTATGTAAATTACCACCCCCAAAGACAACAAGTACAGCACACAACTTGGAGTTATTCTCAACGAGAATACCCAGGCACCGTGAAGGACTTGGATCACGAAGGTGATCCCATTAATATCCGGCCAGCGACCACGTGTGCAGATTATTATCTGGATGAAAATGACATTGGAGAGAGAAATGCAGATAGAGTGAAGCAAGAGTTATGAGTAAGATTGGTACTCCTAGTTTACATACAATCGACTGTTACATTTTTTATCTAACTATGCATTTCCTACATAAATATACATGCTTTGTTTTCTGTGGGTGATGAGGACAAGGAAGAGGCTGACCGTGTTTTTGAACGGTATGCAGCGAAACGAGTACGAGATATGATGTACCAGGCTCATGTGGATACAGTCAAGAAGTACTACGAGAACCATTGAGAAACTTGATGACGCTCTAGCCCATCGAAGAGAGCTTTCAAAAGAACAATACTTGTAGGCCAGGCTTGATTGGTGCAAAGAGGAAGATTGGCCTAACCTCTGCCATTATTGGGTCACCGAGCATTTCAAGGAAAAGTGAAGGAAAGGCCAACAATCACGGTTGGAATCTAAAGATGTTGCTCAAAATAGAGGAGGGTCACGACCATTTGCAGAGACACAGCAATTTCTAGTATGAAATCTATCCATTACTTAAGCATTTATTACACGTTTTATCATATTTTATGCAGAGAGCTATAAACTAGGCCTAGGTAGAATTCTCATAGAATATTCAATATTCTCATACCATGGCCTTGACTACCGGAATCAGCTATCCTCTATAGAGATCAAATACATACATACATACATACATACATACATACATACATACATACATACATATATATATATATATATATATATATATATATCATGTTTTGCTAAACTCTCTAGCCCAACACAGATGTCATTTCCAATATTAGATGAACCTAAACTGGTCACTGACAACCATGTGTTATTTTGTTGGGTACAACACAATATGCAAACCATAGATTCCACCACCAAATCAAATCTTTTCATCTTTGCCTAACAACCCACTATATCCTAGAGTCTAGTAACAACCCACTATATCCTAGAATTGGAATATAATCCACTAGTGAAATACAATGTGCTTAATGAATTCCTAATTCTTGTAGGAACAGAAGTTTGGCCCTGACAAGGCTACTGGATTAAACACATATGCCGTAATGAAGTCAGGAATAAAAAATGTGGATAGCAGCGGAAGTAGTGCTGCAGTCACAAGCCAAAAAGCACAACAATACATGGTAAGCATTATTCTAGCTGTGGCTGTCTGTGGCCTAGCCCCTCCTTGCCCTGATGACATGAATTTTACCTGTCTGTGGCTTTGTTTCTTCTTTGGTAGCATGTAGCCCTGTCTCTTTGTTGGTTGTGTTTTTGTTAAGATACCTATTCTTTTGTACTTACCATTGTTTCTTTAAGCAATGTTTATAAGTTATAACTACATGTCCTTATTTATGGTAAGAGCATGTATTGCTGATTTTCTTATTGCTATTCTCCTAAGTTGTTTCCATTGTGTTTCGACAAACTTAAATATTTCAATTGACTTGTAGAATAACTACCAAGCAGCACTAAATAGCTCTAAACACCAAGAAGATTGAGCAAAGACGACTTGGATGGAAAAGTTACAGACACTATTGGTGGGGCCTACCCCATGGCCGCCTACCTATAGCTAATGGTGCTGTGAAGAAGGCTGACGTTATAGCAGCTGTTAAAGGAAGAAACATTAGGCCATCCAACACCCCATCTTATCGAGCTTTGCTCCAAGAGAATGCACAGCATCACCAGCGACAAGAAATGCAATGGTGGATGATAATGGTAACAACTTTAACTGAAGATATATCAATGAATTTGTCATGTATAATCAATCTTCAATTTGTTGTCTTCGAAATGCAGATGCTTTTCGAGAAGCTCGGAGAAGAACCACCCGCCGAGATGATGTGTCATCAACCATCAAGTCAAGTTTAGGTTAGAAGACTTACTACATTTTAAGAATATTTTATTGTCTCCAGACCAATATTCCAACAAACAATCTTCCATCTTTTGTCGTTTGGATGAAATGTTCATCTAGAGAACTAATTATTTTTGGTATGGTAGAATGCCACCAAGCAGTGCAGCAGTTCACAAGCTTCGTGTTGATTAATGTAACACCTAGGCATAACCACATTCTTAGTTCTATTTTCATGGTAAGGTACCAAGGAATGCCACCTGGGCATAACCTCCTAGCTTATAGAAATTGGACAATTACATAAAGAATTATATTAAGTGTCAACTTCACAATTACATAAAGAAATATATTAAGTGTCAACTTGACAATTACATAAAGAAATATATTTTTGTTTACATCACTATTATGATTGACAATTCATCACTGTTTGTTTATATTTAATGCTTAAGAGCTATGATTGGAGACATGAAAAAGAAGAGTGGATAGAAATGAAGCAAGGGATGGTGGATTCTTCTACTTGTTTTCGGTTTTTGTCATTTCATAAGGACATGAGTCATGCATGGTAGCTTTTTACTAATTGTACATATGGCTCACTACAGGGAACTGGTTCTTCGCATGTGGGCTCACAAGTAGCCCATAAAATCCTCGACGAGGAGATTGGGGGCACACAAGCAGTTGATGCCAATGTGGGCGGCAAGGACAATGGCAACACCATCTCTCATGTGCCCAACAACGACGCAGCCGACAATGCGGGCGCAAACCAAGCTAACAATGGAACTTCCTAAGAAACATGCCACTAGTGCCATCAGACTTGCAGCCACAACTTGACTCTCTTTTTGCTTTATGGCTTTTGGACTTATCTTTTGGTCTTTTAATATGGTAGCAACTTTGTAGATGAAAGACTTGTCTCTTGGCTCAACATGAGGCCTATTGTGCAACCTAGCTTGTACTGTGAACCTACTTCTGCATGCAAACTTATCGACGAATGGTTGCTTTGTAATTTGCTAGCAGCTTTGTAATTTACTATTACTAGTTGATTGTATGATAAAATTTGGTTCTAATGGAAGAATGGTTTATATTGAATTATGAATGTGTTATGTGCCTGGTTGATTTATATTTCATTGTGTGAGATTGGTTATGTTTACTGTAAATGCTAGAGGTTGCTTCTGATATAGAATTTATTGTTATCAGCTATTTCCATTTTTCCTGATGGTTCAATATTTTTCCGGACGCTGATGCAGTATTGGCTATGCTAACCAGCAGTTACTGTTCACCAATTTTCCTGACGGTTTAACATTTCTCCGGACGCTGATGCAACCACTAGCTACACAAAGCAGTGATTATTGTTTAAGATTTTTCCTGTCGGTTTAGACCGTCACTAAACATTGACTTTTACTGTTGGTTTAAAAGCCCGTCGCGAATTATATCCGCGACGATATTTCCCCGTCGGGTCACTGAAACGGATTACGGGTCGGGACTAACGGCCAACCCCGACGACGGGGTTGGTTCCCTATGGGTCACCGTCGGGAATTACCGTCGCGAATAATTTTCCTGTCGGGTGGCCGTCAGGCATTTCAGATATCCTTTTCAGAGGACTCCTGATGGCGAATGCCTGACGGTTACCCGTCGGGAAAATTATTCACGATGGTTATTCACCTTTTCCTGACGGTTTTACACCATCGTGAAAAGTGCAGCCTGGAGTAGTGGCAGCTTCACTAGTGGCTGCTGCTACTGCGGAGGTCCCACTGCACTTGGCCCTTGGGGTGCTATGGGCAACGGCCGCTGCTATCACCTCGGTTGCGGAGACCTTAGGTGTGCCCTTCCTCCGAGGGGCCATACCGGCGCTCCAAGACTATGTTTTGTGACTCTCTTGTCGCTCCCCACGGACAACGCCAACTATCATAGCAACAGGACCAGACAGTAAAGAAAAAGGGACTCCGGTCACCACGAGGGGGACCAGGGAATCCCCGAGAGAGGGGACCAATACCAACACAGGGCTAGGTGAGCCCTTCCACCATTTTCATACCACCCACAAAGTTTTGAAATAGAACTAACTCAAGTTATGATTCCCATGTCCGCCTTTGACCGTAGGCACGGCTGTTTAAACAGTTTAGACTCTGCAGAGGTTGTATACTTTACCCACAAGAGATAGTCATACCTGTTACCCCACATGATTCCATAGTCATGTAGTTGGGCGACCGTCACAGTAACCTTTCTAGATATCTCACCCCTTCTGTCATTTCACCTATATGGGGTTACGCCCATATGTTGTACGGGATATTCACCACAACGACTAGTGCAGCTGGCCCCGACCACAACGACTAGCGCAGCTGGCAACTTCACCTTACGTCGGTGTCCTTTTCAAGCCAGAGTACCTCCGCCACTTGTACATCCTCGACCCCCACCAATGAGATGACTTTCAGGGTTCAATAACTTTACTAAGCCAAGTTGCACTTTGCAGACTTGTGGTTGTACTTGTTTAACACGGGAGGTCGTGACGAGATTAAGTCCTTAGGGTTATCTGAGCGGTTCATTCCACAAACCAACCATCCTCGTGCTCCCTGAGCACCCACCGCCTCACCATCCACCCAAATAGAACTAGCAATTAGGGTTTTGAGGAGTAAGACCAAATTATTCCATTCCGTTTAGTCAATGGGCCACCAATGACCACCCAAATCATTTTATGTTTGAAGAATGATGATTGGGGTATTTTAATACCCCGATGCTTAAGCAAGACTAGCATGTCGCTCAAGTACAACCAATAACTAGTATTACCATATAGTTACTAGGGTGACAAGGATTAATGGATTCAAATTATCAAGGATGGCATATTAATTAATTAATCAACAAGTGGGTGTTTAACTGCCTTAAGCTTTAACATATATTTGATTAAAGAATTAAAGCATGCAATTTTGGTTAATTTAAATGAATATAATTTGCATAAAATGTAGGATCAATATGATCAAAGTATTGACTCGCCTGGGTCTATTTACCGCGGCCTTGATCTTACTCAAAGCCGTCTCAGTCAATAGTATTGAATTCTTGATCCGCGTCTCTATCCGAATCTTGATCCTGCTCGAGTTGTTTTTTTCTTTGGGACTCCAACTTCTAATTACACAATAACGACCGAGAAACCAAATAAATCCAAAGAATTTCAAAAGACCAAATAAATTCAATTGAGCTTGAATAAGATTTGCGATGATTGAGATTATGAGAGAAGATTTAGCGAACGGGAGATGCTTGACAAAGTCAAACGACTATTTGAGCGGAAAGGGAAATGGTGGAGAAACTCTGCCGGGAGGAGAAATAAGGGAGGATCAAGGTCGAAGGAACATTTGCAGGGAGATTAACTTTGGATTCGAAAGATGGCAAGATATTGCCGATCGAGGAAAAAGAGACATAGCTTGATCTTTTAAATTCAAGAGTTTCTATAATTATTGGATAATTAGCAAGGGAGTCTCATGAATTGGGTTAGACTTATGATAGACATGAGTATGAAGGAATACTGAGCATTATTTGAGGAGTGTTGAACATTAGAGATTAGGGTGCACTACTACAGAAAGGCTAATACTGGACGCCTCATCACAGACGGTTGACCAAAACCGTCGGTATTACATTCAATCACAGACGGTTTTGGTTTAGAGACCGTCTGTGCTACTGGCTGCGCTAAAAAACCGTCTGTGAAGAGGCAATATCACAGACGGTTCATTTTGAAAACCGTCTGTGAAGTATCACAGACGGTTCTGAACACGAACCGTCTGTGATATTAATCAGTATCACAGACGGTTTTTAAACACAACCGTCTGTGAAGTATCACAGACGGTTCTGAACAAGAACCGTCTGTGATATTAATTAGTATCACAGACGGTTCTTAACAATAACCGTCTGTGATAATATCGCTACAGCTCCACGGTCGTCGCCATCGCTTCGGCTCCCCGATGCGTCTCTTCATCGCCGATGCGCGCGTCTGTTCGTCGCCAATCCGCTTCGGCTCCCGATGCGTCTCTTCGTCTCACGCCCGAATTTATTCCTTGTTTGATATAAAAGGATCATCCGCCATCCAAGATGATCATCCCACATACTTATAAAATTAAAAATGTAAATGGCTGCCTCTTCCTCGCCGCCGCACCGATGGCCTTCCCTGGCCTCACTGCACGAGCACCTCTCTCGGTGTAGGTTGAACCGTCTTTGAAAAGAACACTGCTTGATCAACAAGTGTCTTCACTCCTCTGCCGGCGGAGAATTTGCGGGAGCGGTGACGCCACCTTCCGCCGTCTTGACATCCTCCTCCACCGTGTCTTCGGGTGATCTCCCACTTTGGTAGCGTTCTGGCGTCATCGACGTAGTCCTCCAAAACGACGTTGCACGTCTCCAGGAGGCTTGCCGTCACTTGGACTGTGAAATCGAGGCGGCAAGCGACCGATACGACCAGGCCGATACCCCTCAAGCAAGGGAAGAGAGCCTATGGGCTCAATTCTTCTTGGTTCAACAGTCTGAGGGTCTTCGGGAGACACTTGAACAAGCGTCGTGAGTGGACGATTTCGAGCTTCATTCGCCGATGATCGTGAACCGCCCAATGCCGACGCTGCCGCTTATGAAGTATTGAAGACGGAGATAGCACCTACCTCCGCCACTAGAAAAACTTTGTTTTATTTATAGGTTTTACTTTTTAAATCTTTTTTGTTTAACGCCCATATTTGTTTGGCCATATATATGAAAATTCCAAAATGAAAAAAAAGTTTGGAGGTGAAGTTACTATATTTAATTATATGTTGAATTATTGCGCTCTCTCTCTCTATATATATATATATATATCAGAGACGGTTTTGTGGAAAAACAAAATCTAGTTTGGAGGTGAAGTTACAATTAATATTAATTATATCGTAACGCAGCGCGTCAACGGGCCGGTGGGCGCATTTGAGCTTCGTCACGATCGAGAACCGTCCGATGCCGACACCGCCGCCTATGAAGTATTGCAGATGGAGATAGCAACCTACCTTCGCCACTAGAAAAACCTTGTTTAATTATAGGTTTCGCTTTTTAATATAAACATGTAATTTCTTCACATGTCATGTAAGTGTATATACTTGAGAAAAAACATTTACTGACGGTTCCATAATGGAACCGTCGTGATATAGAGAACATATCACAGACGGCTCCATAATGGAACCGCTCAGTGATATATCTATATCACGACGGTTCCATTATGGAACTGTCGTGATGATATCACCGACGGTTCCATAATAGAACCGTCTCGATAAGTCTTTATAAGTAGGAGCTAGCATAGCTTGCCGCTAGGGTTTGCGCCTAACTCGTCACTCCCAGTGCCGCCTTACTCTCGTCCGTTCCTCCTCGTCGCCGCTTGGCGCCGCCATTCTTCCGTGCCGCCAAGCGGTTGTGGCATACGGTGACACCGCAAAAGACACTCGTGCGATAAGAGTGTCTTTTGCGGCGTCACCATAATAGCCACAACCACGGTGACGCCCAAACTCGTCACTCCCGGCTCCGGCCGCTAGGGTTTGCGCCCGCCCTAACTCCGTTCCTCCCCACCTCGACGCCGCCGACCTCGTCGCTGCCGCCGCCCGACCCCTTTGCGCCCGCTAGGGCTCTGGCCGGCTTTGCTTTCCCATCCTCCTCTATTCTCCTCTAGATCTGTTAGCTTAATGTCTTTTGTTGAGTTTGATTTTTATGCATGAGCCTTAAGTTGTGTCGATGTTTGTGTGATTTATGCAAGGTAAAGGAAATGGATGAGGGTTGTCTTTGGTGGTGGGGTCGCCACCGTGGTTGCGCTGTACTAAGGTCCTCTCTGTCTCTACCCTCCTTGCTCTGTGATGAAAATGGCTAGCTAGTGCTCTGCGATGGATGCCGAGGGCTACTACTGGTGTGGTGGGTTTGGACACCCTTGGTCTTGTTCTCTTGTCGATGAACCGCTCAATGATGTTAATAGTCTTATGCTGAAATTGAATTGATAATTAGTTCATATTAATAGTCCCTTGCTCTGTGATGTAATGATGTAAATAGTCCTATGCTGAAATTGAATTGATAATTAGTTCATATTAATAGTCCCTTGCTCGTGATGTAATGATGTAAATAGTCCTATGCTGAAATTGAATTGATAATTAGTTCATATTAATAGTCCTCTTCTTTGTGTGATGTAATAATGTCAATAGTCTTATGCTGAAATTGAATTGATAATTAGTTCATATTAATAGTCCCTTGCTCGTGATGTAATGGTGTCAATAGTCTTATGCTGAAATTGAATTGATAATTAGTTCATATTAATAGTCCCCTTGTTCATGCGGTCAAGTTCTCCTACCTCTTGCGTGCAGTCGTCCTACCATTCCATTCATAATCTCTTCTCTATAAAGTCTCCAGCGGTGGTGCTTGTGCCATTAAAACGGCATCATATATATTATATATATATATTATTAAATGATCCTCGACCACTTTAGGAAATTAGATCCACATGACATGAGAAGAATGAGGCGGTATCCACGGGCAATCTCATTGAGCCCTTGCAACTATAAAGTATGGATGCAAAGAAGCGGTCGGACATCCAATTACTGGATTGGGCGTCGCTATGTTCGAAAGTGGCGTTGATCTTGTAACTACTCATTTGAAAGTGGCATCATGTATTAGCAACCAACAATTCTTGAGCATGTAATTGTCTTTAAAGCCAACAAGAACACCAAGCAACAAGTTGAGAATTCTTTTGAAATATGAGAATGGTTGCTTTGTGTTCTTGTTGGGTTTAAAGACGATTACATGCTCAAGAATGGTTAGTTGCTAATATATGATGCCACTTCCTACCGGAGTACTCACAAGATCAACGATATTTCTTCAACATAGCGACGCCCAATCCTGTAATTGGATGTCCGACCGCTCTTTGCATCCATATTTTTATATTTGCATGGGCTCAATGAGGTTGCCCGTGGCTACCGCCTCATCCTTCTCATGTCATGCGGACGATCCCCAAAGTGGCCGAGAGATTCACGTAACAATATATATGTAATATATATATGATGCCGATTTAATGGTACAAGCACCAACGCTGGGCCTTTATAGAGAAATATCACAGATGAAGCAAACCACAAACTGTCAGGATATCACATATCACGACGGTTTTAGCCACAAACCGTGCGTGATATGTGATTATCTGCACGGTTTGTGGCTAAAACCGCTCGTGATATGATTATCTGCACGGTTTGTGGTCAAAACCGCTCGTGATATGATTATCCTGACGGTTTGTGGATGAAACCGTCGTGATATATGATATCGCAGACGGTTTGAACCACAAACCGCTCGTGAAAGATACATCACGAGCGGTTCAAAACCGCTCGTGATGACCTCATGTCATCATCGACCCATAAACTCGAGCGGCTCACGTAAACCGCTGCGTGATGATGTTTTTGAACCGTCAGTGAAAGCCTTTTACGTAGTAGTGGTGTGAGTTTTTCATATGAGTATAATTTTAATTCATCGAGTTAAACTTGGAGTCCAAAGTTACCGGAGTTCTTGATTAAGGTCAGATATAACCATGCATGAGTTATATTTAAGATAAGGATTAGGGACTTAAGATTTAGATAATTCTATTTCTTTGATTAAAACTTACCAAATTAGGGGTCTTCAAGATTTTGGGGCATGGAGAGGATATTTGACCTTTTTGCTGGGCTTATCTTTTACATTGATTATTTTTAATTAACATGATAACTTTAGATCGGGGGATAAAGATGTGATGGTTAATATTTGGACCAAGAATATTGGATGGGATTTGCAATTATAATTCAAGTTTCTAGAGCAAATATTTGAGATCAACATAACTTATTCTTGAATAGCTTTAAACTCAATTTCCCGATATTTGCAAATCAATTCTTACATCTCATAGTTTTTACATATTAGTGAAAGATTAATTAAATTAATTCCATTAACCAACTAGCCATGAATTACAAAGGGGTCATCAGCAAATTAGAAACTTAACAATTGATCTTCAATTAGTAGATGAATTAATAAGAGCTCAGTGCCCTCACTAGCTCTTAAGGAAGGGGCCCACTATCATAAGAAAGAAAAGAGGGGGAGACAGAAATCAACGCACAAAACAGAGGGGCTCTCATTTAAGCGAGGAAGCTGGGGCGCGACGGCCGGCCGGTTTGGCAAGAAGTGAGGCCGGGAGGCGGGGATCGAGAAAGGGAACGCCGGGGAGTGGAGGAGGCCGAGGGAAGCAGCGGCGTCGCCGAGACGGCACGGAAGAGGAGCCGACGGCGGTGGGAGCGGATGGGCACGGCGGCCAAACAAGGCGCCAGCGGCCGAAGCGAGGGGAGGCGAAGGGGAGGCGAGCAGGGGCACGAGAAAGGTGTTAGGAAGCTCACCGAGCAGCTTGTGGAGGCGAATGAGTACTGCAGCGGGCCAGCGGCGAGAGCCTGGGGCGGCGCTGGGTGGTTCACGACGGCGGCGGCCTAGGGTGGCGGGGAGGCGTGGCCACCAGTTGGGGAAGGTTCGAGGCATCGAGGTGGAGCTCTAGGCGTCGGTACTTGGGCCGAGGTGCTTCGAGGAGGCGATGGTGGCGGTGGGAGCTCAGTTCGGCCGGCAAAGAAGATGAATGGCGCTTCGGCGTAAACCTGCGGCCATTGGAGAAATTGAGAAGGGGAAGGGGTTCCTCGTGTGCTAGGACACACGGTGACGCTGCCGGAGCGAAGGAACGGCAAGAGGGCGCGGCGGCGGCACAGGGGAGCTTCCTCTTTCTTCGGTTCTTCTCAGTGGAAGGGAGGTGGCAACGTGGGGGAGGGGAATGGGGGAGACAATGGGGTACTCAGGGCTCTCTTGTAGCCGATGGAGGGGTGGAAGGAGCCGTTGGGGTTGGAGATGGCACACGGGGTGTCGGCGGGAGCAGCGGGCCTGCGGGATGGGCGCCAGAGCAGCGAGGACGAGTAGATGGCATGGGGCTCTGGCGTGCGCACGTCGTGAGGACGAGCGGCATGGCGCGGGGGGCGAGTAGATGAGGCTGTGACGGTGACTTGACATGGCCTTGCTGATGCAAGCATGACTTGCGCGCCGGGTGGCAGGGCGCCGGGTGGTACGACGCGACAAAGGCAGTCTGGTGTGAGGACGACCATGGCGTCACGGGCACAGGTGCTTGATGTGACGAGGCAAGGAGAAAGCGTCGGGTCTTGAGCGGTCAGAGGAGTAGGCGGGAGTGGGTGCGGCGCCAGAGAGCAGACAGCACGAGGAAGAGAGAGAGGGAGGTGCCTGGGTGTGGCTTGACCAAGGGGAGAAGAAGACCCAGGCGCAGGGGCTGGGCCAAAGGAGGTGGCCAGAGGCAGTTGGGCCAACAGGCTAAGAAGGAATGGGCAGGGGGGATTTGGGCCGGGGTAGGCCGAACCAAAAAAGGGCCCGGGTGGCTGGGCCGAACGGGTCGAGAAAGGAAAATGGACTTGGCCCAAAAGGAGATGGGCTGAGCCCGAAAAAAAAAGGAGGTCAAAAACGAAAAGGCTCGAGAAATTCAAAAGAGAGGAGAAACTCCAAACCGGAATTTGAATTTCAAATGTTATGGACATTACATTTGAAACACGAACCGGAGAGAAAGAAAGGAAGTTTTCGCAATTAGTTTGGTAATTTGACATACGAATGAAAAACGAAAACCGAAAATAATTACTATTAACCGTCCGAAAAATAGGATGTTACAGAAATAGAGTCCTCCTTTTTTTTTATGTCACCCTCTTGCAAGTGGTTCTGGTGTTCAGCTTAAAGCAAAAAAACAAAGAGAGCTTTATTAGTACTAGTTTGTCTTGAAGTTGCAATTTGTAAATCATTTTCGTTGCTGACATTAGAAAAGATCATTTGCATTGCTCTCTTGAAATGCTGTGATTTGTTTTAGACATTGAAATGATGTGAATGGATATGCATGTCGAAGGAGTTGTTGTGCTTGTCGCTTTATCAGAAAGAATGAAAAAGGCACAGCAAGGAAATGAGAAAGTTATTGACCACTGACGTGTCCAAGCACTGGCTAACTAAATTTCTATATATCGTTTTCCTTGTACACAAAAAAAACATCGTGTGACAATTTGCCATAGTATATTAAAAGAACCTTTATAAAGATTCTTTTGCTTAATTTAAATATAAAAAGGCGTTTTATCAGTAACTTTTTTTGCACAAAACAAGCTGTCACAAGGCATTGTAACAACTCATATTCTAGACTTGTAATTGTAATATCCCGTTTAAATATTTAAGTACTTAACAAATTAGAAAAAGTAATTAAAAAAAATTAATTTAGAAATTAGAGAGGGAAATAGAGGTGGGCCTTCGGCCCATGACCCAAAAGGGAGGGAGCCGTACCTCTCAAATCCTATTCGGCCGCACCCACTGCTGCCCTCCCAGCCGCCGCCAGCCATCTGCAAGCCCCTTGCCGCATCCCCTCCTGCCACATGCATGCCTGCTGACCCTTGCTTTTTCCCTGCAAAGCCTACTTTCTACAGCATTTGCAACCTATGCAATTTGCTAGCAGCTAGCCTTGTCATGCCCCTTGCGTGAGGTTTTGGCTGCATGCAGCATGCTGCATGCTGGCAGGTGCGCTGCTGCCCTTGCATATTACGGAGAGAGAGAAACAATGAAAAAGGTAGGTTTGTGTTACGTGTATTGCTGCTGCTATCTTGCTGCATTTTTTTGTAATGCATATGTTCGGTTGCAACAGTGATAGAGAGAAAGAAAAGGAGAGAGAAGAAAAGTCGGTTGCTGTTGATTGCTTTGCACTAGATGGTCTTGTGCATACACGTGTACTAGCAATGCACTAGATGGTCTTGTGCATGCACGTGTACAAGCAAGTTCATTAGGCTGTCCAGTACCTTGTGTGGTAGATTTCGAATTCCTAGAGGCTGAATTTGAGATGTCCGTCTCCTAGAGTTATTTAGATCCTGTTCTTAGCTTTCCGTGGCCGCCAAGAACACCTAATTCCGATGTACAGGTCAAAAGTTATGATAGTTTTCGTGCCTGCTGTTCAGAATTCTGACGTGAATGATCTGATTAATTGTCTCCTAAGTTATGAGTATGATAATGGAAGAATCAGGGTTTTCACCCAACTAAGTTATTTTAGAAAATTTCATAAACTTTTCAGAATGTTAAAGAACGTCTTAATCGGAGTTGTAGATCAATAGTTGTGTTATTTTCTTTACTGCTGTACGTTTCGTTGGGACAGAATCTGTCTTTTATGTTCAGCTGCTTGTTAGCATATTTCTTTGGCCGATTTGGGTTATCTCCCCAACTAGGTTTTCGTAGATATGGTTGTTAAGTTTCCATAGGATCTGGGCTCACCTCGTTCCGAGTCCCAGACCGTTAGATATGAGTGTTTCAGAGCTGCTGTCCAGAGTCAGTTCTATGATCGTGTCATCTGTTTTCAGATTAGAACTAACTAGTTAATTGTGGGTTGTCGGGAAGGCGTTGTAGAACGTTAATGGAAGCGTCCTGTTATATGTTGTTCTTATTTCGAGTATATCTTGTGTAGGCGGAGAGGCTTCAGGTTTAGGAGCACCGCCATTGCCTACTAACGCGTCGCATCGCGGAAGGCAAGTACTTTGATGCTTTTATGATTAGAAAATGTTGTATGCTTGATGTTCTTATTGTGTTTTCTGTGATCCATGAGAATAGTTAATGTTCATGTTCTTTCCATATGTGTTATCTCCATGAGTAGAGATGTTGTCTTTCAATATTCATATTCCATTCCATGCATTCATTATTCATGTTTCATCCACGGGAGTGGATTAAAAAGACCCATCAATTTCAGTATAGGCACGTAAGACCCACCATTCCAATGTGGGCAGTTTGGGACAACCGTATGAAACGTTCTTCATACGGGCTTGGATTCCGCATTTCGTTAAATGCGGGCTTATGAACATCGACGGTGTGTCACTAGCTATACCGGTATATGCATGTGTGTGGTCCTTCATTTCATTCAATCCATTCATTCCATTCATTCAAATATTAGATTCGTGATTTATTCATATTCTTCAATGTTCTTTGTCATGATCATGTTTGTAGTATGTTCATTTAATCATCAGACTTGCCGAGTCTCGGACTCATTCTTGTTTTGTTTGTTTAATTTAGGTGATCACCGATGATTGTTCTATCGGGAGGAGTAGACACGCACTAATCATGCAATTCACCATATTCAAGTTCAACAATATGATTTAGTTTCTATCTTTGATCGTTAAATTGATGAACTGTAATAAAAGAATTTAAATGGTGAAGGAAGGATACCTTCTCCATGTTATGGTTGATTTATTCCGCTGCGAACTTTGATTAACGATGAACCGTAATAAATAAATTTAGATGGTGAAGGAAGGATACCTTCTCCGAGTTATGGTTGATTTATTACTGCTTGTGAACTTTGATCATCTCTTTTGATATAATTATTGGAGTCAGATTCTTTTCGTGCCATGGTCCTGTTAATTATTGATCTGTTTATGCCATTAGATGATAAATTATTCAAATTCTTCCACATTGTGGTTGTATGTTAGATTATTTAGATGACATCTTGGCTTTCAAATAGCCAAGATGTTACAGTAATAGTGTGTGTGACATATTTAAGTGCTATCATTGTCTTTTCTTTTTCTGTATATATATATGGCTGTTGTTGCAGCTTGCATATATTTTTGTTGATTAAGTCGCTTTCCTAGCAGTGATTACTAAAATGCATGAATTATGAGTAATTCATTGTCAGCACTATAACTTTTTTAATTATTTAACCCTTTTTAAATTTTTATTTTAAAGTTAACCTCTGGCGTATTTTATTTCTAATTCTGACAACTTTGGTCACGTCACCACCCATGATGTGACAATACAACGCTGTCACGCCATAGGATAAATCCGTTAAATAGCACTTTTGGTCACGCCACTGATCGTGGCGTGGCGTGACAAAAACTTGCCCTAGATACGGGCTGACGTGACAGCGTTGTTTTGTCATGCCACGAGTGGTGGTGTGATCAAAGGGGTCAGGATTAGAAATAAAGTGCGCCAAGGGTTAACTTTAAAATAAAATTAATAAATGATTAATTAATAAAAAAATTCTCAGCACTAGCTAACCCTAATCTTTTTATTAGGCTCATGTATCCACATTAATGGCATTTCTCGTAGCCACACATGTTTCCATCAGAAATGAGGCGAGTGTCAATGGTTCTCTGTGAAATTTTTGGCAGTCACTGGCACGCGAGCCTGAGCGCACGCATATATCACACGCTCAAGCTCAAGCTCAAGCTTGTGGAAGAACTTGCCTTCTCGAAGTAGCCGGTTATGTCAGGTGTAGGCTGGGTTCTGTTCAAACCACGCGGTCGGCGGCAGCAACATTCCACGTACTGCAGGGGATGGCAAATTGGCAACAGTGATCACCTATCAAGGGTTCCCTAAAATCATATGTCTTCATCTTGGACGTGATCATGAATCACAGCCATGTAAATCCACGGTGCTTATTCAATGCTAAATTTATGAGGCCATGTGCAGGTGTTTCATGTTTGGCCAACCTTAATTTGGCGTTGCGTCACATTCGCATAGGGTCTGATATTCAATGTCACCCTCGTGCGTGGGGTGTTTATCAAAATAAGAATGAGAGAAAAGTCAATATATCCATTGCATTCTGGATCTTAATTTGCTTAACCCTGTAAGTGAATTTCACGTCCATAATGATTTGCAAGCATAATTAAGGTCGACAAATTGAGGGCAAGAATTTTTTTTTTTTGAAATTTCTAGCATATTTCTCTCTTTTTTTCTTAGCGCATCCAATGGTTATGGCTTACAAAATTATAATTAGGATCCAACAAAATGATGGTCGGATGTTTTTTTGCGAAAATTTATAGCATATTTCTCCTTTTCTTATCAACTATGTCGATTTTTATTACACAATTAGATATTGTGTAGACAGTCGGAACTAACTCTCTTCTACGAGACCCAAAATTCAACTAAATGAAACCAAACCTATCGCCTCCCACGTGACAGTGGATGGTTTTAATCACCGAGATACCACTTTATTATGTGATGTTTGCGACCTTTCTATATTCCAACTTAATACGTTTTGCATTGCAGTGGATTATGATAATCTTGTTTGTTTGGGCCGCTTTAGATGTCTGGGTGTTTGGGTGCTTTTTTTTCTTAATCAAGTTGCAAACAATAATATCATTCCACTTCAGAACATCTTAACTAATAAAAGAAGAGGTTTCACTACTACAAAACAGATAATAGTAGACGCCTCATCACAAACGGTTCAAAAGGAACCGTCTGTGTTGGGTCTGTCGTGACCAGACATTTGCAGTGCTAGCCTACCACAAACGGTTCTTATTACGAACCGTCTGTGATAGGTACCGGTTTTTATTACGAACCGTCTGTAATACGTATCTATCACATACGGTTTTTGAATAGAACCATCTGTGATAATTCACAGACTGTTCTATTAACGAACAGTCTGTGATAATGATGGTATCACCAGCGGTTCTCAACAAAGACCGTCTGTGAATTATCACAGATAGTTGTATTAAAAGACTGTCTGTAATACGTTTCACTGCTCATTTTTAAGAGCCCGGGCTGTTCGGACCGTCCGATAGGATAGGAATCGGACGGTCCAGATCGGAGGAGACGTTCGGACCGTCCGAAAGTCGTTCGGACCGTCCGAACGTCTCCTTCGATCGGGACCGTCCGATTCCGATCGAACGGTCTGATCAGACCCAGGGTCTATAAAATAGCAAAAAAAATCCTAAAATCCTAAAATAATTCAAGGAGGTTCCTGGGATGTGTTAATACTCAAATAAAATTTGAAACCTCACTTTTCAAGTGTTATTTGTTTAACTAAATTTAAACCTAACTTAGGTTGTTGAATAGAGTTTGAATAGATGTCCAATTCTTTTTACACTAGAAAATGCTTATAATTTTGGTATTATAATTTTATTTGGCCAGCATCGGCCTCCTCCCCTGCACCGGCCTCCTCCTTGCACTGTGAGTTCTTGTGCATCACTTTGGCTATATATTTATGTGCTGGATTGGCTTCAAATTCTATATTTGATTGTGCATTGAGAGATAGCAAAGTGGTTATGTGGGCTCGGTTGATCAGCTCTGTGATGAATGTCAAATCTGAAATCTATTTGATAATTAGAAACAATCTTGAGCTAAAACTATTGCTTTCTATTGTTAGGTTTAATCTATAGCTTTATTCCTTTTGGTTGTCAGTTCTGCATAGTTCAGATTATCCTTGCATGAGCTAGTTGATATTTGTGAGATACTTACATAGTTATTCTCAATCTGTGGATAAGGCTTATTGCTGAAATGATATTGTGATTATCTTGATATCATTCAATCTGTGAACTGAAAGTTTATTTTGCTACCGTGAGATAAATTTGACATTCAACAGGAAAGTTTTAGGTTCAGCTCAAGATCTGTTTGATAATTGTAAAATTTGATTATTGCATCTAGCATACTGAGAGCACTCTTTAACATCAATACTCTGAGCTTTTTGCTGAGTTCTTTAATATACATGTGGTATATGTTGAGCATATTATTCATTTTAAATGACATGGAGATACTTCATATGTATATGTTGATTTGGTCATTTAAATGCTTGCAACAATCCTTTAGTAGTATGATTGATCTGTGCCTACAAAAAGATTTCTTTTGGGCAAGTGTACAGATAGTGTTTTTATCTATTCTCTTGATTGTGTGCCCAGTATGTTTTAATGATGCTTATGCCTTGACATGTGCAATTATGTATCTGTCTAGAACTCTTCACATGTGCAATTATGTATTTGTCGAGTTAGGATTTAAATTGCCTTAAGTTTTTAGAGCTCAAGGCTTATATTGTTTTGTCAAAGTCAATTAGTGAAGAGTATAGACTGGTTGAGATGGCAAAGACTTGTTCTTTTGCAACTCTCCTTTTGAGAGCACAAACTATCATCAATCTTCTGTGTTTTATACTGCTTATTGCAGATTTACTACTTGCTGGTATTATGCTTGTTGCATAATTATTTTTGTTGTGATGAATGTCAAATCTTGCAATCCATTTTATTGCGTATGTGACTTATATAGATAGCAAGTAAGCGAGATGGCAGAAGCACCGTCTTCGCCGCCGTCGCCGAATGCGTCTGGATGTCCGACGATAGTGATACGTAAGCGAGATGGCAGAGGAAAATCGAAATTGCCTGCGGGCCGACTAATCATCACGGAGGTCAGTGACGTTGGGATCCCTCTGAGTCCCTAGAGATCAGCGACGTGATTCCGGACCATCTGCGGGATACTTGCATGGAACGGGTCCCCATCACCACACCAAGCTGGAAGTCTTTGACGGCCGTAGAGAGAGGCGCGCTGTGGATAGAACTTTCAGCCTCGTTCACTATCCCAGAAGCAGACATGGCACGCGTGGAATGGCAGGCGTTGCTCGCGATGTGTCATGCGTGGAGGACCTTCAAGAGCAAGCTTGTCACAAAGTACGTGAACACGGGTCGGACGCCCTTCACGAAGTATCCATTCTTGACGCGGGATATATGGGACGCCTTTGTGGCTATGAAGTCGACGGCCGAATTTAAGGAGCAAAGTGCGGCGCACAAAGCTCTCCAGACATGAAACACTCACCCCCACAGACTTGGCACAGCTGGGTACGCGGGTAAATCCGCGGAATGGGCGGTGGAGGACAAAAACGCAACCGGACCATTTCCTGATATCACAGACCCACGTGCCTTAAGCTGGTTAAAAGCGAGGGCAAAAGTATCGCCTTCGGGTAGCATCTCTTTCACAAACCCAACAGACCAGGAAGTGTCCCAACGTTTGGTAAACATGTCAAACTACCTAGTTGTTAATAAGTCCATAACTTCATAGTATTTATAATAACATGATGACCTCTTGCAGCATGAATTGACTGCCGAAACTTCCGAAGGCTCCTTCCAAGCAGACAGGGAGAAGGATATGCTATCTATGGCCCTGGCAAATAAGGAGCACCCGGGTCGCACGCGAGGCCTTGGGGTTACCGTACCTTGGAGTTATGGATTCCGAGGCAACTACGACACGTATAGGAGTAGGAAGAGATCCAAGGCCAAGCACGAGGACCAGTTGGTATAGATGCTTACTGGAAAATTTCAAGGACAGATAACACAATTGCAGGATCAAATGAATCAACTCCTGAACTAGTCGCAAGCCGCCCCTATTATTTTGGGAGCCAGTCCTCCTCAACATCGGAGTAGCGTCACGTCCACGCATAATTCTGAACATAATGACGTCTAATTACCTATTGACGACATCAAGGTAATGTATATCTCTGGATTACTCCAAAGATAGGCCTATAGGATGCCTTAGCTAATTGTGTATCGTTTTGTAGGATCCGACGCCCTACAAGCTCCAAGTGAGGATGGTTGGGTTTATTTCTATTGAGGCTGGACGGAGGATGGCGTATCTATGCTAGGAAGGGACAGTGCAGTACGGTGCCCAGCTGGCGCAGGGTTACACCAGGGTCTAGGTGGATACGGTACACGATAATTTCATAGGCGTCCCATTGGAGATTCGCCCGAACAAAAACATCAAAACACTAGGGGATGCAATACACACTTTTATCCAGTAGCCCAAGAAGTTCATTGCTCTGGACCCAGCAGTGCCGCGATCTCAACACGACCATTCCTTTCCAACGGGACCCTTGATGACTCCACCTCATCCTTCGCCTCAGAAGGTCACCTCATCGGTTCCTGTGGAGAAGACGCCGAAGGAACAAGAAAAACATGCCGCCATATCGGTTTCCGAGTCGTCTCGTAGGAAGACGTGTAGCGGGCAAGTCGTTAAGGCCAAATCAAAATCGATGAACATTAAGGCGCCTCCCAATCCCTCGAAATACTCCATCGGAAAACCGTCGTGTTCGACCACAAGATAATTAACCATTTGGATTAGGTTGTCAAGCTTTGCATCTCTAGTACATGCGAAAGACCGAAAAGAAGGGATGCGATATTGGAATCACCGTCAGATACAAAGATGAGCATTTCTTTAACGGGCCGGGCCACTTCGTCATGAGCTTCAGCGACTTATATGACCTATTCAACCTCATTGCCCTCGACGCCTCACTTCTACGATGTTGGACACTGTAAGTGCGTACAATCAAGTTCTACATTCACGTAATACCGATAAATATCACAACTCATTGCTTATGTACAGATACATGATGAAAAAAGCCAAGGAATGGTCCGAACCGGTGGGTTTCCTCGACCCACACGTGGTCTCTATGCAAACCATCGAAACAGACGCATCCTTCGTCGAGAAATACATAACAGCGGGATTGCTTCATCAGAACAACAAGGACTACATACTAGTGCCCTACAACTAGGGGTAAGTGCTTCACTACTTGCTATGTAAATTTCATTTGTACTTTATGCGCAGCACGAATTTAGGTTTAATGACTATAGTGATATACATGAGTAGGTACCACTGGATCCTTTTAGTCATTATACCAAAGAGGAGCAAGGTAATATACCTTGATTCCCTAATCAGCAAACATCACAACTTTAGCATTCTGACAGAAATACTCGACATGTATGCTCATTTCCTCCATACATAACTCTATTGTAGTCTTCCTTCATTTGAAATGGTCGAGGATAACTTTTTGGAATCATATAGGTCGTTCACCGCTTATGTTGATGGGGGAGGACTATACAAGGGGGGATCGAACGACACACTAACACACAGGACGCAATTTCCGGTACGCGCTACAACACAATAATGCTATATTATACTTCCTAATAATGCATCTCGAACTGACTATATCTATTTATGTAATTCTATTTTTGCAGTGCCGCCACCAAAAAAATGATGAGCTATGTGCATTCTACGTTTGCCATCATATGCACTAAATCATTAGTGCTAAGACGAAGGATCCCGAGGTTTGTCAATCTCGAAATAATTATTTCCAAATTATAAAATTAAATATATATGCTTACCACTTTACTCTTGCTAGCGACAGGAATTGATGATAGAACTAGATGCACTCGTTGCGAGAGAGATCGTGGACGTTCGAGGGAAGCTCTGCGCCTTCATTAAGAAAGATATCATTAACCCCAACGGAGACTTTCACTCCGTCGCTGACCCAAAGTTTCACCCCGCCGACACCTCTCCACCACGTGCAAACAATTGATTCAATTGTAATCCAATTGTAACTATAGCGAGAATACTTGAACAATTTCTTTTGTAATTTATTTTGAGTAATGATCACTTTGAGTTGTCAACAATTGATTATCTGTGATGTATCTGTTTTCTGCATACTTGTTTTCAGAGGGCATGGCTAGCAACTCCTAAGGCTAGCCAAAAATAATAATAATAAAGTAGTTAGGGTAATGAGCTATCACAGACGGTTTTTCGTTGAAACTGTCTGTAAAGGCATGGTTTCACATATGGTTTCTAGTAAAAATCATCTGTGATACGTAGCATATCACATACGGTTCTATTTACAAACCGTATGTGATATTTGAGAATATCACAGACGGTTTGTAAATAGAATCGTCTGTAATATGCTACGTATCACAGATAGTTTCAACAAAAAACCATCTGTGTTATTACATATCACAGATGGTTTTTGAACCGTCTGTGATAACCGACGTTATCATAGACGTACAAATTCAGACGGTTCAAAAACCGTCTGTGATGACGGTTTCGAACCGTCTATGATGAGGTTGTATGTAGTAGTGTTTACCCCCGCGTAGCGGGACGATCGTCTCACCTCTTATACGAAAACAAATCCAACAAATCCGAACTACTCACGAGTCTCTCATCCACCCCAACCGCTCCTCTCCCCTTCTAACCGCCCACCACATCCCCTCCCCATCAACCATCGCCCCCCACCCCACCCCCCATCTCACTTTCGCTCTATATTTCCGGTCGGCCACCACCGTTGACGCGAAGAGGTGTAATTAGGATCCAACAAAATGATGGTCGGATGTTTTTTTTTTTGCGAAAATTTATAGCATATTTCTTCTTTTCTTATCAACTATGTCGATTTTTATTATATAATTAGATATTGTGTAGACAGCCGGAACTAACTCTCTTTTACAAGACCCAAAATTCAACTAAATGAAACCAAACATATCGCCTCCCACGTGACAGTGGATGGTTTTAATCACCGAGATACCATTTTATTATGTGATGTTTGCGACCTTTCTATGTTCCAACTTAATACGTTTTGCATTGCAGTGGATTATGATAATCTTGTTTGTTTGAGCCGCTTTAGATGTCTGGGTGTTTGGGTGCTTTTTTTTCTTAATCAAGTTGCAAACAATAATATCATTCCACTTTAGAATATCTTAACTAATAAAAGAAGAGGTTTACTCTCACGCACGAGTCGCTCATCCACCCCAACCGCTCCTCTCCCCTTCTAACCGCCCACCACTTTCCCTCCCCATTAACCATCGCCCCCCACCCCACCCTATCTCACCTTTGCTCCACATTTTCGGTCGGCCACCACTGTTTACGCACGGAGGCGCCTGTGGGGAAGGGAGATGGAGGAGTCTGGTGGAGAGTGCGCCGGGGGAGGGGGGGGGGTGACAGAGTCGAGAGGGTGACAATGGAGAGAGGGGAGGAGAGGCAGAGGCAGAGGCTCATCGAGCCGGCCTGCATCGGCAGTGGCTCGAGCCCCGACCTCGCTTCTGCTCCACATCTTCGGTCGGCCACCATCGTCGCTATCGACACACTAGCCAGAAATTGATATTACTGCACGGTTTATGATCTTGTCTACTAGTACATATATCTCATCCTCTTTTATGACTCTGTTGCAATGCACAGATACTCTACTAGTATGAGATGAAATGTGAGATGACAACCATTTACTTAACAAAGTACTAGATTTTTAACTTACACCAGCTTAAAAAAATAAGCATAACACACCACAACAAACCTGAGCCTTCATGCCCAACGCTGTTTTTTTACAACTGATTATAAGTGGGTAATATCTATTCTATTGCCATATATCCCAACTCGCTCCATGTACACGCCATATGCACACACGTCAACACAAGACTTGACTTGACACGCACAAAAAATTGAAGGGGATATTCGAACCTTTTTTTTTCAGACGATTCGAACTTTTTTTAGAGGAAGTTGAGATTCAAATTTTTGCTGATGTTTTTCGAGGAAGTTTTCAGAGTTCTGATCTGCCACTCCGACTGGCCCACTCGTCTTTTGGGCCCAAAAAAAAAGAGCTTCTGCGAGCCTGCGAGCGACCAAAAGCCCGCCTAGATTTATTCCGAGTTCAATCACCACCCAAGGAGGGCCCCATATATATTTGGCTTTTGCTAGCTTTCAACCACCTGAAATTTTCTTAAAACTTAGTCACCTACAGTTATATAATACTAAGTCTAAAATTGTATTACCAAGCGACGTGCAATTTTAGCACAGCTTTACGGTAACTTGTAGTTCTATTTGTTTTTTTGTATTTGTAGGGTTCACCTAGATTTACTCTTGTCTAGTTTAGATTTTTTTTTGTTTTCTTTTTGTATTTGTAGGGTTCACCTAGATTTACTCTTGTCTAGTTTAGAATTTTTCAATATAAAAAAACATAAACCATTGGATGGTGATGCAACGTACTGAAGAAAGTGACTGGGTTTTAAGAAAATTTCAAACGACTGTAGCTTAGTCGGCCCCCTATATATTTTGGGGAGTTTTGCGAGGTCATGTAATCTCCTGGGCCTCCACACCGATAGTCCTCAGAAGTTAGAAAACAACAACTAAACACGGGAATAGCCCCTCCTGAACCTACGGGAAGCTCCTAGAACTCAACAATATTCCCTGGTACTCATGGCTTCATCAGCGTCTGCAGTGGTGGACCCTCCCTTTGGGCATGATCGGACGGCCGCCCTAGCTCCCCTTCAGGCGCCAGCCACCCCCGCCCGCGTAGTGGAGGTTAAAAAGGAGGCTGCTTCGTGGTCTTTGTTCAATTGGGATTGGCTTGGCCAGGCCGGCCAGCCCATTAGAAGACATTGCCTACAGCAACACTCCACTTTTCTCACAGGCTCACGGCCTCCTCTGCTCCTCAGCCACTCACTCATGCCTCCTTAGTCCTTTTCTCTCCTAACCCTAACCCTAACCAAGCGGCGAGTGACGGTTGGCGAGATGAGGCGTGGGCGCGCGGTGGCCAGGGGCGAGGCGACGCCGTGAGGGCACGCGACGGCTAATGGGCGAGGTGAGGGCGCATGGGTTGCAATGGCCTGGGCCAGTGGTAGGCACGCCAGGGCGCATGGGCCGCGACTACCAGGGCCAGAGCCAAGGAGTGTGGCGGTCAAGATGAGCAAGCAAGACGACAATGTGGATTGTAGTTGTTGATTCTATTTAGTATCATATACTTTTATTAGTGTAATTGCAATATAATTTGTGTATAATTTCTTTTGATTTTAGATAATTATCTTTGGTCTACGTTTGTGCCTCCTCCCTGCCTAAAGATTACTCCTGGATCCGCTCCTGCGCGTCGGTGGCGGGCGACGAGTGCGATGAGCAGTTCCTCTACCTCATCTGTGACTTCGCTGCCGAGAAATCTCACGATGGTAAGAACCCCGGCACCCCGCGACCTCACTGCGCCTAGGGTTTCGCGTCCTCGGCAGATCCGATGCGTCTCCGCTTGGCATGCAGAGTGGAGGGTGTTGGATTTGGAGCGGTGGCTCGACGACTTGCGCGCGGCGGCCGAGGTTGTCGTGAGGAAGCGCACGCAAGAAGCAGCGGAGGCAGAGATGAGCGGGATCCAGGAGCAGGTCGCCATCGCCGCCGCATCCATCCAGGCACTCGAGGTCTCTCCTATCTCTCACCTCGAATCGGTTAATTATCTCACCGATCGTGCCCAATTTGTGTGGTTTGATTTGACGTATTTGGTGCGTTTAGGCGACCGTCTCGTATCTCCAGCCTCCCAGCCCGAACGGCTCCCGCAGGGCATCCTCCTCGTACGCATCGAGCGTCCTCCACCGAGATCGCCATCTCCATAGCCGCGGCTAGCTAGAGCTGGCTAAACGTAGCGTGCCTGCCAGGCCGGCCGAAGCATGGCATGGTACGGCACGGCACGTTATGGTGATCTAGATCGTCACTCTAGCACGACGGGCCGACCTGATACAGTTCGAACAGTGCCGAGTCATGCCAGACACGACATGAGCATGACGAGTCTGACACAGCCCATCTGACCCGCTATGCATAAACTGATGAACATTAGCTCAGAAGTCAGAGAAACAAGCACATAATCGTTTCATCAAAAATTAAATTATGAAAGCAAACAAACCAAAAATTGATATATAAGATAAAAATATGCAATCATCATAATCAATCATAATTAACACCATTCATTTACACATTTCATTCACAGTTCACAGTAGCACACCATTCATTTACATCACAAAATATGCAATCATGAAGAGGCGGTGCAGAGGGAGAGGGAGAGCTAGAGTCCGAAGAGGAAGAGGGGTAGGGGAGGCGACACGACGTGGCCCGGTGCTGAGGAGGAGGCGGTGCGACGGGCGGCGCTAAGAGGACGAGGAGGCCGTGCTAGTGCGGCACGGCCGGGTGAAACAGTGATTGCGGAGGGAGAAGGACCCAAGGAGGTGAGGAGGTGGTGTGACGGGCTGGCACTGAGAGAGGAGGACCCGAGGAGGTGATGCGGCAAGGCGACATGAGTGAGGAAGCAGAGTGGAGGCGACGAGGAGGCGCTGAGAGAGGAAGAGTAGTGCGGGCAAGGTAGGCTAGCAGGGGGAAGGAAGAAGAAATGGGGTGAGCAGGCGGGGCAGTCCGAGCAAGGGGCGGGGCAGACAGGGCTGGGGACGGGGCAGGCGGGCAATGGGCAACGGGCAGGCCAAGCATGGGGCAGGGCAGGGCAGGCAATAGGCATGACATGGCACGAATGGCCGAAGGGTTGAGTCTGGGCCGCCTCTTGGCACGTGGGCCGGCACAGCACGACCCATCTAATAGTTGGGCCAAAATGGTCCGTACCTAGATAGGTCGTGCCGACATAGACCTGTGTTAGACCGGACCTTCTATTTGACCAGCTCTAGCTGCGGCCATCTCTTTCTCTCTTCTCCCCAGAGTATTTACAGGACCTGGCCAGTCCGAACCCGAAACAGACCTCAAGTCGGTTCTTCGCTGAGACTGCTGAGTCTGAGTCGGTGCCCAGTTCCGCAGACGCGCCCACCCACCTTAGGCTTTCCCGTGATTATTCAACACCGAATGTTGCAATCTTTTTCTTCTCTCTCACTAAAACCAACACCGAATGCATTGATACGTCTAATGTTGCTTACAGTGTTACAATCAAATGGGCTAGGAGATTTTAACAATCTGAGTTTAAGCACCGCTCCCTTCATGTTTTCTTTGGTGTATTTGTTTTGTATTTGGCGGATGTCCGATTTGCCCTCTCCCATTTTTTTTTTTTTTTGGTATTTGGCCCTTAGCCACCACCTCAATAGCAAAAATAACCCCCATCGTACCGTATTTTCAAATCTAACCCCATCCTGACCGCGGAAGAGCGCGACACCGACACCTGCCTCATCCCGCAGTCGGTGAGCGTGGCAAGTTAGGGCCGTACGCGGCAACGTGGCCGAGCGCGGGACCAAAGCCACTAGCGTGGGAGACGGGACTGCCGGCCACTTGCATGATCGCCGAAGCGAAGCCACTTACATGATCGCGGCGTGGGAAGAGGCGAGCCACTTGCTACGGTGGCGGCGCGGAAAAGGCGGTTAGGGTTTCACTAGATTAGGGTTTCTCCAATTAGGGTTTTGTTCGGTCTGATTAGGGTTTCTCTGATTACGAAATTTTTCCAACCATTCCAATTAGGGTTTCAGTGATCAGGGAGAAATATCGGCACCGAGATTTGTAAAAAAAAAATTCATTAAGAAATATGAGCACCGAGGTTTGTAAATTAGAGTTTCTTTTTCTCTGAAATCAGGGTTTCATCGTGGTTTCAGTGTTGTTTGTAGTAATTTCAAAATATAGCAAATGAGTTAAGAAAATTACGAAACTTTTTATGGAGCCTCCTGACATAGTGTTGTTGCTTCTGTAATTTTTATATTATTTATTCGTTCAAATTTTTTTTCGCATTTTCATATAAGTGTACTGTTTGTAGGATTTTGTAAATGTATAAAATGAGATCGAAAAATTATGAATTTTGTTTTCAAGGCTCCTCACGTAGTGGACTTGATTGTGTAATGTTTCGATAATTTTATATGTGTTCTGTAATTGTCTCGGCGGGACTGTTGTCTTCCACGGCCGGCCTCCTTGAGTGTGTCATTCGTCACCTACTTCACTTGTCCTGGCCAGAGGTCTCTGTAATGCATGTCCAGCCCGTATGAATTGAACTCGGCGCTCTAAGTGCCGTACAGGTGGTGCATGTCGTAGAACTCAGAGACGTATTGCGCCGAGACGTGGCACCACGCTGCGCACGCCGCATACACATGGGAGCATGGTATGTGAAGAAGTTGCGGCTTATTGCAGGTGCAGGATGCTTCACCATCGATCGAGCCGACTTGTTTGCGATCACCCCTAGCTTGACCCGTGACATACTTCTACCTTAGACGGATCTCGAACTTCTTGATGCCATCCATCATCCTAGCAGTGTGCGAACGATCCTTTTGGATCTTCTTGTCCATGTAGGCTTGCGCCACCTCCGAAAATTGCTTGCCTTCGTCCATATGTTTCTTGGGCATCATGTCTCTGTTGACGAAGTACCCCACGGTACGGTTCCAGCTCTCCTCAACAATTGCGGTGATCAGGAGGGATCAAACACCCTTGAAGATACCGTTGTACACCTTCGACATGTTGGTCGTCATGATTCCATACCGTGCACCACTGGTGCCATGCAGCAAAGACCATTTCTCTAAGTCGGGAGCATGCGAGTTTACCCACTGCGCGAACTCCCCAACTCTGGCGGAGCCTCTTGCCGCTGCCCCTGCCTCGGTGTCCTGGGAATTCCTTACATGCTTGCTAGTCTCCTCGTCCAACTGTCTCCACACGGCGTCGAACTTCCATCTTTGGTTCTGCATGCATAGCTTCTTGAAGGTCTTCATCAAGTCCTTGTTTCGGAACCTTCTGTGGAAGTTTGCCGTGAGATGCCTCATGCACCATTGGTTCGTTAGGTCGTTCCACTGAAAGGGCGGTTGTGTCCCATTTTGCATCGTGGTAAACACGGACAGTAACCCAACATTGCGGTCCGAGATGACACACACACCTAGGCAGTCTTGAACAACTGCCCGCTTCATGTTTGCAAGGAACCACAACCAACTATTCGTGTTCTCGCTCTCAACAATCACGAAGGCCACGGGGAGTAACTGGTCGTTTACGTCGGCTGCAACCGCGGTGAGAATGGTGCCCTTGTACTTGCTAGTGGGGAAGGTGTAGTTCATCGACAGCACAGGACAACAGCATTGGAACCCTCCGCTCGCCTGGGGGAAGGCCCAGAATACTCTGTCAAGGATAAAACAATTCGGCCATGTACCCAGTCCAACTTGTTAATGTATGTTCTGGGATTTGATTATGCAATCTGATAGAGCATTCTTGGGACAAAGTCATAGGCCTCTTCATATGTGCCGAACATACGCTCTAGGACCTTCCGTTTCGCCCATCACACCTTGCTGTAGCCAATCAGGAAGCCCACCGAATTGACAACATTTGCCAAAAGCAGCTTCGGTGAGACAGATACATCAGCTACAACGAGGTGGCTTATCAGCTCCACAACATATGATGACGTCAGGTTGCGGTGCCTATGAAGTGTCTCTGCAAGCTCGCATCGGCACCGTTATGCGGAAGTCCATGGCGACACTCCTGAATAGCTGCGCACGAACCTTGCCAGGGCAAGATCTATTCAAACACTTGACGATGTAGGTGTCAGGGTTGGACCTATGCACCCGATACGTCTGGCTAATATTGACAGCGTATCTAGCAATAGCCTGTTGGACAGTGCTCTTGTTGGGGAAGCGCTGCCCTAAGAGTAGAGTGTCTTCATTGAACCCCCACTCCGCCTTCTCTAGCTGCAGCAGAACCAGGGATGTCGCTGCGATGTCGTAATACACCTCCCATGCAACTTCTCCATTAGGCTCCTCTCCAGAACTAGCTGTATTCACAGCCTCCTCCTCGCTTTCCATTACATCCACCTACTCGACAAGGTATTCGTGGCAATTAATACGGGCTGTCCGTCACCTCTCCACGCCTTCGTTCGGCTCGAAAGCCTCCGCACGCCTCCTCAAGTCTCCATCACCCACTTCCTCGCCCACATCTCCGCCAACAGTAGAGTCTGCAATAGCGCCGTAGATCAACACAGGCACTTCAGCTCCACCAACTCCACCAGAACCACCCATGGCAGATGATTCTGTCCTCTCCACAAATTGGACATACACCTTCGCCTTGGCGTATATTGCAGTGACGGGGTTGCACACAACCTCCATGTATTTCGTCCACAAAGCATCACTGCTCATCTTCATAAGTTGCCAAAAGGTCTCCCCTACACCACCCACCGCCGAGGTATACAATGCTTCCATGCATAGCTTCTTCCTTCCGGTGTCCCGATCGAACGCGGAATGCACACACCTCCTTAGCTCGCATAGGCTCATGTCCTTTAGGCTTGTGCCCAGATCTGGGTCCGGTCACAATTTGATAGGTCCGCCCCGTACGGCCCGTCGCGTACGAGACCATCATCATAGAACACGAACAAATCTTGAATCGATATGTTTAAGGAAGACTTGCCTTCTGTGGCTGGGTCTCTTCTTGTTGGTTGAGAAGATTTCTGACGGCGTTCGGTTCTACGCACAAAATGAGAAAAACAAATAAATACATAAAATACAAATAAAATCACAAAAGTATAAAATAAATACTGGAAGGAATATTAGGATTTTAAATGAATTTAGAAACTTGAACACTGTATTCGGAGTTCGGACGATCTATTGGACATAAAATGCGGGAAATTGCAAAACAGAGGAATATCCTATGGAATCTTCTTTCTGGGCTAGTTTTGCATTACGTAATGTACATGCCGAATAGTGTGTGTACTGCCAGCTAATAATGTTTCGGATTCCCGAAATTCTTTACATGTCAAAATTAACACCCTACACATTGTGTAGTATTTTTTCCCCTAATGCACTAAGTATTTTAATTTCGTGATGTATATGACGAATAGTCTGCGTACGAGGGAAATAATGCACAACGTCCTCGGTTCAAATAATTTGTCCATTAACATAGTTTCAAAATGGACATTTCTACTGCATGAAGGATTACTATATTAATCCCTACGTGCTAATTAACTAACAATGATATCCACATAAGCTAAACATTTACATCAACTAAGCATGGTTACTTAACACATTCTACACAATCAAGAAACCATTACGATAATAAAAAATAACTACATTACTTACATGTATAATTACGTAACAATGACATGACCACTAAGCTAATTACATGCTAATCAACTAGCTAAACATATAGTCACATGTCCATGAAAAATACCTTTTCTTCATGCTTGCAAGCCGATCTACAACTTATGCAATTGCGAAACCTCCAGATTCAGATTGAAAACCTCCCAAAATGCAACTCAAAATCACCTTCTCTTCCTCCCTCTTGGTCTCTCTTGCGTGGCTCAAAGGAATGCAAATGAAGAAGCGGCTGGGTGGGCGATGGTATTGCATTTTATGCCCACAGTCTGGGGCGGGACACGTGGGCCGGCGGGCGCAGGTGGAGAGGACAGCGATGCTGGGAGGCGCGTGTAGGCGAACTCTTTGCGTCGAGGGGAGAACGCAGGCGGGAGTGCACAGGCCAAATGTTGGCCCCTACCTCCTGCGCTCGGCGACCACGGCATGTCGCCCAGATCCTACACTCGGCGACTGCGAAAACTCCTCACTACTCCTGCACTTCGCGACCGCAGAACATGGTCGGGCCCACCACCTCCTGCGTCAGTCATCTCGCTCTCGTGCTCAGCCGCCCTCCTGCGCGCGTCGCTTGCCTCTCACGCTCACCGACCGTGCGGTCAGGACGGGGCTAGATTTGAAAACACGGTACGATGGGGGCTATTTTTGCTATTGAGGTGGCGGTAGGGGGCCAAATACAAAAAAAAAATTCGCCCTCCCCATGTTGTAATAGAACGGTATACTTTCTCTTCTTCTACCAATACAAGGTGCGCACGTCTTTTGTGTTCTTGAGAAAAAAAAGTTAGGCTTGCACAAAACGAGGCCAAACTACATGGTCTACAGTACACTTGTTTCAAATAGGCATGATTGGACTTGGCCCACTGATCAACATGGATGAAATTCGGCTCATATAGCCTTTTTTTTATGCGAAATAGCAAAAATAATCTCCCAAAAACGAAACAACAAAAATGACCCCTATCACGAGAAAACACCACGGCAGAGGACCTACCGTGCACCCAGTCAATGTTAGGTGCCGCGCGTCCTGCCGCACTCTGGTTCAGTGACATATGGTCTGTTGTGGATTTTTCGTGTGATAGAGTGCCATTTTTGACATTTCATTCGTCCGGGGTTATTTTTGCTATTTCGTTTAAAAAACGTACTAAATGAGAAAAAAAACCAACATGGACATGCAGGGCAGTTCTCGTCTCGAATGGATTTTTCTTGCTAATGCATTGAAAAAAGAAATCATCATTAATTTCTTTTTTATAAGAATATTTTTTTAGGGGAATTTAGTTTTGCAACAGCTGCGTATGGCGCTACTTATTATATGAAGGGGAATTGATATGATGAGGACGTTTGATTCTAACGTCTCCCATCGTACGCTTTTATCCTGTCATCAATCCATCCAATGCATCCGATCATCAACACAACACACCCACTCGATCACTCTAGACATAGTGGTGGCTCGTTCTAGTCCACGTGACCACATCCAACTCTGCTCACAACTCTAGTCTCCAACTATCTCTACTCCCTACTCCAACTATCTACACATATTAGAGCTCTCTCCCCCTCTCTTTCCTTCTCCCTGCTACTTCCCACACGCCCTCTCTCTTACTGCACATGGCCAACTAGATGGAGCTCACGCTCCTTCTCCTTCCCTCAACTCCATACCTCTCTCGCTGCAACGAAGCCCCAGGAGAAGGCCTCCACTTCTAAGGCCACCGTCGCTTGTGCTCGAAGGCTGATGCATTGTTGGTGTAAAATCCACAAGTGCTACAGGAAAACAATGTATGAGGGATCCAATGAGGGCCGGTGACAAGGTAGTGATGTGGGCAAGTGACAAGCCACCGACTGGCCTTGGCCCTGCTAGATCTAGGCCTATTGGCGACAAGGCTCTGAGCTAGCTGCCTCCTTTACCTCCGGCGATCCCGGCCATCACGGCAACTAGTATCAATCTGCGCTTCGCTGCGGGATGCAAGCCGGCATAGAAAATCAAGAACACGAGCCGCGCGCGAAGCGAAGCACCTGAAGGAATCCGGAGGACTCACGGGCGTTGGTGAGCGGCAGGAAACGGCCGAGAAATGCGGGCAGGCGAGAGATCTGTCGGCGCTAGAATGAGCGCTCCATCGAACGGCCGAGCTGCGTGCGAGCCGACGCAGGCAAGAAAATTTGCGAGGAGTGCGGCGATGTGTGATTGGCCGGAGACGGCCAGGAAACATGGGGAGGGCAGCAATTTACTCTGCTATAATAAGAGGCTTATGGGCATTGTCAACAATCGAGTCGCCGATATTACGAAATAAAATAGAGGAAAATGGCACAGATTTCTTGGGAGAGAATGGGACTGTTGTTTATTGATATGAACTGGCTATTACAGGGGGTGCCTATGACTAGGCGGAGGACTAATTCTAATTACACTAAGTATGATGCTTGCTATGCTATCTTATCAGACTTTAAGCATGAATCTAATGATGATTGCGCTATTATCTTCTGATGCCAGATGATCCTTTTTCTCATCCGCGCTCCATCCTTATATAACTTCCGAAGAGGTGGCAGTTGCTTTTGGAGAAGGCATCCGTTGTGAAGCGTTGCGGTTGGTCGGAGCGAGGCGATGGTTGATAAAGTATCAACCGCTTTACAGTTGAGCGTCTGCGAGAGACTCAACCATTCGGTGGTTGTTTGTCAATGTTTTAAGATTATATTGTTGGGCCACGGGGTAGGCTACGATAGCTACAAATCAAAATTTCTACCACGCAAACCAGGAAGCCAAGCAAGTAGATGATCATAGATCGTTACCACCAGACGCGCAGAGCAGCAGAAGAAAGGTTGAAGCAGCCTGGTCCAGCGTCGAGCAAGTCGATGTAGTGGTCATAGTCGATCGTCAAGCATCGAGCAAGTCGATGCAGTGGTCGTAGTCAATCGTCCAGCGTCCTTGCGAGTCGATCGTCTCCTGCAGCAACCTCTGCAGTTCCTTGTGAAGGTCGCGGATCATCCTCAAGCGCAACAGTCGCAGTAGCGCCTCTACGGTATCCACACGTCCAAGGAAGGAACAACCATGCGCAGGTGTGCTAGCACCAAGTCGCACGGTAGAGCTCTCAAGAAGATGGTTGCTAGGGTTTCGGTGGTGATTCACGCGTACCTCCCAACAGTCTCATGCATCTCCTTATATAGTGCTCGTGACGGATCCTATCTGAACATGTTTGTCGAATCATATTCGTACTGGTTTGTTCCAACCCGTTAAGTGTGTGACCCTGTAGGTTGATGCGTAATCGGTTGTGACTTGGAAACCCTTTCCGATCACGAGTCGTAGCTGCTCCTAGCAGAACATAGCGATTTCCGAATACACACAAATTATATCAGACGAACCTTAATGCAATATGACCTACGACTAGGTCCTCATCACTTACGACCAGGTCCTATCTCTACACGACCAGTTCGTATTTGGTCACAACCAGTTCGTAATTCCTTACGATCAGGTTACGACCACCTGCGACTACGCTTGACCAGTCTACAACTAGCTCGTATCTCTATACGACCAGTACGTAACTGTTCGAACTAAGCGACCTACTCGTGTGTACTCCCTTTGCCTCACGATATCTGGTTGAACTCCAGGTGAGATGTGTCATCCATGGACTGTTCAATACTTTCTCGATCGAGTGTCGGATTACTTCATGTGGTCGAACACTTCGACTACTAGTGGCATGGCCATGCACTTTCTTTATCCGGCCACAACGAGGGGCCCAGAGACATCTCTCCTGTTATGTTAGGAGGGGCAAATCCCATATCCAACCAGTCACATTCCTCTGCATGTTTCATAGCATACCCGAAAGC
Source organism: Phyllostachys edulis (assembly GCA_036346405.1). Classification (NCBI taxonomy): domain Eukaryota; kingdom Viridiplantae; phylum Streptophyta; class Magnoliopsida; order Poales; family Poaceae; genus Phyllostachys; species Phyllostachys edulis. The sequence continues at coordinate 23,083,081 of CM070556.1, read as the reverse complement.
TACCTTTATAACTACCAAGTTACAGTGTAGCGTTTGGCAACCCCTAGGAGTGCTATTACATATGTGGGAAACCATGCTGATCTTAGGTCTAAGGATTATATATCAACATTGCTTGAGACCAACTAACGACACATAGAATCATAACAATCTCAATAGTGTCTCAAGGTGGGTCTAATCGAACATCATGTTCTCTAACATGTGTCTATATTATTGGTTTGATACCTCCATATCCATGACCCGTGAAACATAGTCATCAACCAATATATATGCTAGTCTATTCATATGTGTACTCATATGTTTTCGACCAGGGATCGTATAAGAATAATTATCGCAGAAATATAGAGTTTCACAATTAAGTCACATACTTGATAATCAATATTAACAATATTATTCTTGGAACCAGATAACATTTTATCCAATATTATGAACATAAGCAAATATAATCATTTCTATGATTGCCTCTAGGGCATATTTCCAACAGTCTCCCACTTGCACTAGAGTCAATCATCATGGTATCTAATACCGATAGCTCTTGTGTGTTCCTCATGCTTTGGCTGTGTGAGAGGCTTTGTCAACGGATCGGCAACATTCAAATCCATATGAATTTTGCATATCTTAACATCTCCTCTATCCACCAATTCGCGAATAAGATGATAGCGCCTGAGTATATACTTGGACTTCTGATGGGATCTAGGCTCCTTAGCCTGCGCAATGGCTCCATTGTTGTCACAATAGAGATCCATTGGGCTTGAGGCACTTGGAACCACACCCAACTCAGCAATAAAATTTCTTATCCAAACACCTTCTTTCGCAGCTTCAAAAGCCTCAATGTACGCGGCCTCCGTCATGGAATCAGCAACCGTCACTTGCTTGGAACTTTTCCAGCTCACTGCTCCTCCATTCAAAATGAATACAAAACCAAATTGTGAACGATAATCATCTTTGTCGGTTTGAAAGCTTGCATCGGTGTAACCATTTACAACGAGCTCTTCATCACCGCCATAAACTAGAACACATCCTTAGTCCTTCTTAAGTACTTAAGAATGTTTTTCACGGTTGTCGATGACCTTCACGGGATCGACTTAGTATCTGCTAAGTAACACTTAGAGCATATGATACATCTGTCGTGTACATAGCATGGCGTACATGATAGATCAATGGTGAAGCATATGGAATATCACTCATTTTGTCTAGCTCATCAGTGGTCGTAGGACACTGATTCTTGCTAAGATTAATGCCATGTGCCATGGACAAGAATCCTCTCTTCGAATCTTGCATGTTGAACCGATTCAACACTTTATCTATGTACTTATCCTGGCTTAATCCAATTAGCCTCTTAGATCTATCTCTAGAGATCCTTATTCCCAAGATATATGCTGCCTCCCCTAGGTCCTTCATGGAAAAACTATTTTTCAACGAAGACTTAATGGATTCTAGCATAGGAATGTCATTTCCGACCAGTAGTATGTCATCTACATACAAGATCAGAATAGTAAGCGTGTTCCCACTAACCTTCATGTAAACACAAGGTTCTTCTTTGTTCTTGACGAAACCAAACCTTTTGATCTCCTCATCAAAACGTAAATTCCAACTCCGAGATGCTTGCTTCAACCCATAAATGGACTTTTGAAGTTTGCATACTTTACTAGCATTCTTTGGATCGATAAAACCTTTAGGTTGTGTCATGTACACATCTTCATCTAGGTTTCCATTAAGGAAAGCTGTTTTGACATCCATTTGCCATATCTCATAGTCGAAATATGCAGCAATTGCTAGAATGATCCGAATAGATTTAAGCATCGCAACCGGTGAGAAAGTCTCATCGTAGTCAACTCCTTGAACTTGTCGAAACCCTTTTGTGACTAGTCGAGCCTTATGAATGTGAACATTTTCATCGATATCAATCTTTTTCTTATAGATCCATTTGCACTCAATGGTTTTAACACCATCAAGTGGATCGACCAGGTTCTAAACCTGATTTTCTCTCAAGAAGTCTATCTCAGATTTCATGGCTCCAAGCCATTTCTCAGAGTCTGGGTCCATCATCGCTTCCTCATAAGTCTTAGGCTCATCATTATTCAATAATAATCGTCATGCCCATACCTTGTAGGCAATTGACGCCTTTTAGATCTCATTAAATTTGGTGCCTCATTTACATGTTCAACAACATTTTGTTCATCCGAAGAGAGGTTCAAGAGGAGTTGAAACACTTTCGGATGTTTTCGAATTTCTTGAGTTGCACCTTTCTCCCACCAACTCCTTTTGAAAGAAACTCTTTCTCCAAAAAGACACCATTTCGGGCAACAAAAACTTTGCCTTCTTCCTGGTTATAAAAATAATTTCCTTTGGTTTCAATAGGATACCCTATAAAGAAGCATTTATCTGATTTGGGTGTGAGTTTATCAGACGTCAAACGTTTAAAATAGACATCACATCCCCAAATCCTTAGAAAAGACAAACTAGGAATTTTCCCAATCCACATCTCATATGGTGTCTTATCTACTGATTTAGATGGTACCTTATTTAAAATGAAAGCGGCAGTTTCTAGAGCGTAACCCCAAAAATACAATGGCAGATCTGATTGGCTCATCATTGATCCAATATTATGAACATAAGGAAATATAATCATCTCTATGATTGCCTCTAGGGCATATTTCCAACATATATAACGTCGCGTGGTGTGGAGTATACAACACATGCTATATTCATCACATGGTAAAGAATATACCTAGAATAGATCCAGATGCTAGTTCATAGTTCTTAGAGCAGTTATCTGGTCGGAGACTAGGTACAATACCTTATCCGACCAGGGTACCCATTATGTAACCTCTGGAATCCTTACAACCAGTGAGGTTGTTAGCCTTAGGGGTTATGACCATGAAAACATATGGTCTTTCATTGTGTATTAAAGTAATACATAGAGATTTTAATCCTTGTCAGCTAGCCCCCGAACTTTAAATGAACAGGTCATGTGAATACCTTCTTCCGATGAAGTCGTATCGGGTAGACCCTCATTTAATGTCGTGACATACGAGGTGGTCTGTGTTCACTTTAAAGTTGAGAACTTGCCTTGGAAACTGAAGAGTTTTTTCTGTCCGTTGAACAAAAAAGTTTTCTCCGTTGGACTTTTGGGTAACTCCGATTGTGGTTAAAAGATAGTAGCTTAAAAATCCCTTAGCATAGGGCTTTAGGACTTTTACGCCTTTTGTTTTCCCCTTTTCATCTTCTGAAAAGAAAATCGCGTCTGACCTCTTGTGATCTTTTCTTCCAAAAAACTCCACCATGTCAGATCAAATCACCAACTGGTTGGTTTCTGATCTGAGCGACAAGAAACTTGAGAGCTTGGAGTAGATCGGGTTGTTTCCCGATAAGAATCTGATTTCTTGGAGATCACCGGTTGGGGAACATTCTCCGAGCGGTGAAGATGAGGAAATTCCTGTTTTCCTCGCATACATCGAATGCGGAATCAGGCTCCCAATTCATTCCTTCCTTCCTAAAGTTTTGGAGCATTATGGAGTTGAACTGGTCAATCTGGCTCCTAATGCTATTGCCAATCTCAGCATCTTCATCTACATCTGTGAAGCGTACTTAAGTATTCCCGCAACTCTAGATCTATTCAAATACTACTATAGAATGACGAGGTATGGGAAGGTGATCGGAACGCCGAGAGAGTGCACCTTACGCCTCCACGATGGAAAAGCTGATGAGTATATTCCTATATACTCAAAGTCTTCATGGTCGTCATGGAGGAAAAGCTGGTTCTACATGACGGTCACTAAGAATGACAGCCTTTACTATAGTGGTAAGAAAGCGGTTGAGAACCCGCAATGGCGCTCCTCCACAAAGAAGGGAAAAGTAGGGAGATGGGTTGAAGCCATCCAACTCCTTAATGTCAAGGGTTTAACCTCCTGGCATGTGGTGAAGGACTTTTCCATGCGTCGGATTAGTCCTTTGAAGGCCCGAGCATATCCGATGCTCTGGTATATTGGTCGTGACGATGCGACCAAAGACTCCAAGGAGGGTAAGTCCTGAAGGATTCCGACTAGTTTTCCGTTATTAGTTGACTATTTTTGTGATCCTAAAATCTCTTGTTTACCCTTACAGCCAATTCCAACCTCTGTCGGTAATTCTTCTCAAACTAACAAGTTCCCTTTTTCCCCTCGATTTATCAAGGATAAGGAGTTTGACGAGGTTTGGGGAAAGATATCAGACTGTCAGGCCAAGACAGGCCTTGATGTGATTTTCGCCGAATATAATGACGTGACGATTCAGGTAAGTATCTATGACCATTTTTATAGTTTCTCTAAAAGTTTATAAGAAACTCAAAAAAGAATGCTTATTTGTGTAGCATATGGTCGAGAATTATGCTGTGGTCGAAGGATTGACCCAGCGAATAAAGGACCTAGAGCAAAAACATTCCGAACTAAAAAGTATGGACTTTCTTCTTAACTTGTCTTCTTCTTCTCTTCTTTGTTCTTCTTCTGTTAATTACTCTCCCTTATCATATTTGATAGATCTGAAAAAAAAAGAAGTCGTGGCTAAAGAAGCCAAAATAACGAAGCTTGAAGAAGAAATCATGGCTAAAGAAGCTAGAATAACCAAGCTTGAAGAAGAAGGCCAAACTAAGGATCGGTCGATCGCATATACGACGACCAGGCTCAAAGAAGTCACTGAGACTTTTGAAAAGGAGATTAAATGTAACTGGTCGTAAACTTGACCAATGTATTACCTCTTTTAATCATAAATATTTACCACTTGGTTTACTTGCAGAGAAAACTCAAACGGTAACAAGAGCAGAAAAAGCTCTAGAATTTGAGCAAGATAAGAGGGCAGCTCTTGTGCAGAACCTTGATGGAAAAGTCCACGCACTTAACAAAATGATCTTTGATATGGGATCAGGATCGAGTCTGCCTACCTTAAGAGATCTAACAGAGAAAATGAACTATTTAGGCCAACTTCTGGAAGATCTCAATGGCCTGCTCAAGACTACTAGAGAAAACTATGCTCGGACAATGAAAGAAGCTGTGGCCAACGGAGTTAGTTTTGTTTTGGCAAAACTGAAGGCTTCCGACCTCTCTACCAATCTCCAAGATGTTGAAGAAGATTTCAACTACTTGCTTGATGAGGTGACCAGGTTTCTCGAGGAAGTAAAGCCTCTCGGAGACAAGGTTGCAGAGGAAATAGAGGTCGGATCTCCGTCAAGCAGCAACTAGTCGGGAGATCTCTAGAAGTAGGCAATTGTAATATAAGAATTATGAAATGTATAAAACTTACCTTTCTGTCATCAACAAGTCTCTTCTTTTGTTTATCATGTCGACTTATGAAGTTCTTATATATTCTCTAGCCCCCGACTGCTTTATAGTAGAAGGACTTTACTAAATAAGAAGTAAGCCAAGAAGGAGAACTAAAGTCGCAACCATTGTTTGAAAGCAGATATTGATTATGTGATAAAACTGATCGCAGTAATACTAGGAAACCAAATTGGTCGGAACCAGTGTCTGATTTCGACTAGTTATAGATCTGTTTGTCATAATCGTAATGCCAAACAAAATAGTGTATGGTGGGAAGCAAAAGACTTGTTTTGATGAGAAAGAAAATATGCAAAAATGTATGCAATAAACGATAAGTGGTCTTATTTATATGTAGTACCCAAAACTGGTCAGAAGAACTTGTTAAGAGCTGAAGACATGAAATGACATTTCGTGAAACATGCTCATGCTCAAGTCCGACTGGCAGCGAGGATCGTAAGAAAAGAACTATCACTAGGAAGCTCCTTCCAGTGGGCAGGACCACGTGCGGAGAAGGAGAGACTTAGACTAGGAGGCTTTTCGTGTCCCGACCAGTAGCCAAACGAGAGTAGAACAAAATTTTGAAATGAAGATAGATAGTCTTCGCAATCCTAAGCATATGAGTCACTATATAAAGTTGTTTGTGTTATGCTCTAGTTACTCGTATATTTTCTTTGAGAAAAGTGTGTGGTCGCGCGTGAGAATCATTCATGGAATGATCATGACTAGGACCCATACAGTGTGTGACTAAGAAGTCGTTGCCAAAGAGTAATAGAAATCCTTATAAAGGATATCAGAGAGAATAAGATATTCTCCAACCAATTTAGACAACAATAGTGCACGACCAGAATAGAGGTACAAATATATAAACAATAGGAAAAAGTCCGGTTTACTCCCTCAAACTATCAGAAAAGTCTGGTTTACCCCCTGAACTACAAAACCGGTTATTTAACCCCCTAAATTTGCGAAATCCGGTCAAATAACACCCCGTAGCAGTTTGGAGTGGTGGTTTTGCTAACGTGGCAGTAGTTTTGCTGACTAGGAGAGAGAGAGAGACTGACTGGGAGAGAGAGACCTGAAAGCCATCATCTTCATTTGCTTTCTTTTTTTCCCAATCTCTTCTCATTCCCATGGTTCTCTCTCTCCCTCATAAACTCCCTCTCACCAATTCGTCGGCGTACTTCTCTTGACCTTGCATCTTGCTCTCTCGAGCTCTGGCCATTGGGGACTCTGAGGCGGTCAGAGGCTCCCCTTGAGATGCTAGCGACGCAGCTGGCGTCCCATGGGGCGATCTGAGGCCTTGATTCACCACCGAAGCGAGGGATCAGGAGCTCCTCGGGTGGTGCCTGTAGAAACATGATGAGGCCATTGTCGACGAGTGGTGCCGCTACATTGGCGTCGGCAAGGGCGTCTTCAAGGTCGCATACTGCTTGGCGTCAGTGGCCTTCCTCGTCCACCGTCTCGATCGCCACATACCGCCATTGCACCTCCATGGTTGCCTGCACCCTCCACCCTCCGCCCGCCACCGCCCCTGCCGCCCCTGCTGCCGCTGCACCCCTCCACTCCTCCTCCGCCGCCCTACCACCATTCAACCCCTTCCCCACCCCTCTCCTCCCACCCACAAACCTCCCCTCCCACCGCCATCGTCACCGACTTCAACATCAACGGCGCCGCCTCTACCGCCGTCCCCTCCGCCCGCCCACCTTGCATGCACCCTCCACTCCTCCACCGCCGCCCAACCACCATTCAACCCCTCCACCACCTCCCCTCCCACCCACACACCTCCCCCTCACACCGCCACCGTCACCAACTTCAACATCATCGGCGCCGCCTCTATCGCCGCCCCCTCCGCCACTGCCGGCCACCCAGAGAACGGAGCCTCGTTGCCGTAGTCCGCATAATCTCCTCTCATTCCCATGGTTCTCTCTCTCCCTCATAAACTCCCAATGCAGTGACAGCTCCCGATGTGGTGGACGCGCTCTAGCTCCGACAGCGGCTGAGGTGGGCAGAGCCGGCTGAGGTGGGCGGGGTGGGCGCGCCGAGTGACAACCCAGACGAGGATGTAGACGACGGCGCAGAGGACGGCGGGAGCGGCAGCGGCACGGCGAGGGAGGAAGAAGCAAAGGAGGAAGGCCATGGCTCACAGGCGGGGGCCATGAGTCAGAGAGAGGGGGAGGAGGAAAACAATTGGGCGCGCCCGTCATATCTTGAGTTGGCGAATTTGGCCACGTCAAGAAAAAACCAACTTCCAAACCGCTACGGGGTGTTATTTGATCGGATTTCGCAAATTCAGGGGGGTTAAATAACCGGTTTTGTAGTTCAGGGGGTAAACCAGACTTTTCTGATAGTTTGAGGGAGTAAACCGGACTTTTTCCTAAACAATATCACTCGTCTAAAGAAATAAAGGAATGACTAATCTTTATTAAAATTTAAATAATGGAAATAATAATTAAACAAAGAACTTACGGAGTTGATCAATGTTCCAAGAATTAGACAAAACATGCCCATCAAACATTGCAAGTTATACTAAACCTGGTCAGGTGACTTCAACCACAGTGTAAGGACCTTCCCCACTTGGGAGAAAGCTTGTTGCGATTTGATTGGTTCTGAATTTTTCTAAGAACCAGATCACCTACAGCAAGGCTACGAGGTTGCACCTTGCGACTGTGGTACCTTCGCATGACTTGTTGGTAGACTGCTGATCGTATCAAGGCTTGGTTTCATCGTTCTTCAAGAAAATTGATGTTGTCAAGTCGCCGTTCATTCTAATTGTTTTCGTTGAAACAATCAGTCCGAGTAGAGCCAAGTTTTAGTTTTGAAGGAAGCATGGCTTCGGCACCATAAACCAAGAAGAATGATGTTTCACTGGTCGCACGACTGGTCATGGTTCGAACGACCCATAATACTAAAGGAAGTTCTTGAACCCAAGCTCCTGACCGTTTTATTAACTGGTCGAAAACTCGGCATTTAATCCCCTGCATTATGATACCATTGGCTCGCTCAACTGCTCCGTTGCTCTGTGGGTGAGCAACAAAAGCAAAGTGTAGCTTGATACCAAGTTCTTCGCAGAATTCATCGAATTTACCGCTTGAGAACTGGGCACCATTGTTTGTGATTATACGACTTAGTACACCAAATCGTGTGATCATATTTTTTGTGAGAAACCTCTTATCGGCCTTAGTTGTTGTTTTAACAACAAGCTTAGCTTCGATCCATTTTGTGAACATGTCAATCATGACAAAAAGGAATTCAAAGTCCCCAGGTGCTCGGGAAAGATCCCAGAATGTCTAGTCCCCAGGTTGCAAAAGGCTAAGAAAGAGGAATGGTTTACAAAGCTTGTGCCGGCTGATGTACTTGTCGGCTATGAAACTGACATTGTACGCACTTCGTCACGAGCTCTTTTGTGTCATGAAGGGCAGTTGGCCAATAGTATCCTTGCCTGAAGGCTTTACCAACCAGTGTTCTGTAGGAATGATGTGCTCCACAGACTACTTCATGAATTTCAGTTAGCAATTTAATGCCATCCGTTTAAGATATGCATATTATTAACACTCCGTGAGATCCTCGTTTTTACAAGGTACTTTTGATCAATGTATGATTTGGCTTTTCGAGCTATACGATTAGCCTCTACAACATCATCTGGAATTGTGTCATGCTGAAGATAATTTTAGATCGACGTCATCCAATCTGTACCTTGATCGTGACAGCGCCAACCATCAACGACCTGTGGAGCATCCATGTTCTCAGGATCGGTTTGTACAACCCGTAGAGAAACATATATGTCCTCGGAAAGCTCGACCACCGAGGGTGAATCGAGTTGCTCGAAGAAAACTCTGGGTGGGATGGGTGACCTCGTGGAGGCCATCCATGCCAACTAGTCTGCTAGAAAGTTTTCCTTTCTAGGAATGTGTTGGATCTGGAAACCGAAGAAGTGCTTTTCGAGTTTCCGTACTTCCGCCAGATAAGATGACATCTTTGTACTTGAGCATTGATGCTCTTTCCCGACTTGATTCGCTACTAGTTGAGAATCGCCTTTCACTAGTAATCTGCGAATCCCGAGTGAACTAGTTGCTCGGAGTCCTACCAGTAAACCTTCATATTCTGCCACATTGTTTGTAGTAGGAAAATTTAACTAGATGTCGTACTTGATGTGTTCGCCAGTAGGGGATATCAAGACAACTCCAGCCCCCGAACCTTTGAGCATCAAGGAGCCGTTAAAGTACATTGTCCACTTGTCGTGGTGTTCGTACTCGGGCCCTTGGGTGGGTTCAGGGTTTGTCCATTCGGCAATGAATTCTGCTATTGCTTGGGACTTGATTGCTGTTTGTGAGATGAAATGGAGGTCGAGCGCCCCTAGTTCAACCGCCCATTTTGCTACACGTCCTAATGATTCCCTGTTTCCAAGGACTTGACCAAGGGGATACCCGGTTGGTACGACCACTTTGTGGGCCTGAAAGTAATGGCTTAGTTTCCTTAAAGCCATGGAGACCATAAAGCAGCTTTTATACCTGTGGGTATCTTTCTTTTGGTTTATGTAAGACTTCGCTTACGTAATATACTAGTTGTTGGACGTTATCACGTTCCACAACCGGTACACCGCTGACTGTTTGTGGCGTTGTAGCCACGTATATCAGCAATGTTTCTTCCGATCTCGGAGAAACTAAGACCGGGGTACTCGTAAGGTACTTCTTAAGTTCTTCAAAGGCATCGTTCGTCTCTTTAGTCTGCTTGAAACTTCCATGTTTCTGGAGAAGCTTAAAGAAAGGTAATCCTTTTTTACCCAACCGTGCTATTGTAATACTCCAAATTAAATTAATTGAGAAGAAATAAATTAGAGAGAAGAACCAATTAGCAAAGCGATTTAACAGGGGAATTGAGGGGGGTTTCTGCAGTATCTTGGCAACCTGGGCCTAGGCCTTGGCCCATTAGGCCTTGTGGTGGCCGGCCAAAGGGTGGGGGGCGCCACCCTCCCCCAAAGCCCTAGCCGCCACCCCCGAGTCCCCTCTCCTCCCATTGTGGCCGCCACCCTCTCACCTCCCTTGGCCACCCCTTGTGTCTCCTCCTAGTGGTGCCTCCTCCCTACAGCAGTGCTTCCTCCTCCGGTGAGACCTCCCGCTACCGGTGAAGAAAGCCTTGGAGCTGCCGGCCACGTAGAGGAAGAAGGAGGATCTACCTTTTGGTGCTCAGCCAAGAAAGAGGAAGAGGGAGAAGGGAGAAGGGGAGGGGAGGGATTGTGGGCTGGTGTTCGTGTTCTTCAGCGGTTCTCCAAGGGTAATCCCGATCCCATTCGATTAGAAATGTAATCTTGTATTTAGGTGATGTCAGTATTAGATCGGTATTCTGGCAATTTGTAGTGTTCGTCTGATTTAGGGCTGTTAGTTACAAAATCCAGTCAAGCCATCTCCTAGAGAGTTGTAGATAATGTCAATAGATTTCCGTAGGTTCTTGGATCACATCGTTTGGATGAGCGGATTAGGAGATATGATTTTCATAGCATAGCTGTTTTGTGGTTCTGTCATAATTTTGACAGTTAATGTTAATCGGTATTTAGAGAATAGTTAATGAATTATTTAGAAGATCTCACCATAACAAAAGTTGTAGGTACTTTGATAAGCTTTCCATAGAGGTAAAGAACGTAAATTTTGGTTATGTGTACTGAAAGATACGTGATTTTTAGTCTCGCCATCCAAAACCCCTAACGAGATTTAGTTGTTCTATTAATCTGTTTGGTAAGGATAGAAGATGGCCGAATCTGGAATGCTCACCAACTAGGTTTATGTAGATAAATTAATAAGATTTCTAGTGAATCAGGGAACACCCCTTTTGGATCTCTGGACAAAAAGTTATGAATTTTAGAAGATGACTATCTATTTTGGAGTTTTGGGTTGCGCTAGAGAGCGTACTGAGTTATATATTTTCTTCTAGCAATGTTTAGTCTAGAATTATTATCTTAGAGTGTTTGTTAAAATTATTCAGGTGGAGGTTTGGTTCCGGGGGCAGCACTCTCTTCGCGTCTTCCACCTTCGCACGGTTGAGGCAAGTACGGTTAGTAATATAATAATTAAGGGTGATTGTTCATGTTTGCTGGAATTATGTGTATATTCTCTACTCATGGATGCTAGAATGATGTGCATGTCGCTGTTGATGAATGCTAGAAGTATGGGTATGCTCTTAATTCATGTATGTTGCTGCTAGCTAATACATGTTTATGTTGGATAAAAGTATTGATTCATATGCATGATGTTATCATCTTTGAGGCTTGGTCACGTGGTGACTAAGCATTGATTTGAGCTCCTCGTCATGTATTGGACAGGCTTGTGGTCCCCACACTCGTGGAGTGTAGGCTTATGGTCCCTATGCTAGAAGGCACATGCATGGGTATGTATCGATGGATGCATACTCCGCATTACTGGTATATGTAAAGAGAAAAGAAAAGATGCATTTGTGAATTTGCATTGCATGAGCATGTGAATTGGTTATTTATAGAGAATTGTGGTTGGATGATGATGATATAGTTTTGTATTATATTGTCTTATTAATTGTACTTTGCTGAGTCTTAGACTCACTCTTGCTATTGTTTGTATTTTTAGGTACCACTTACATGAACGGCATGCATGGGAGGGAATAGTCATAAGTTTTGTTGCACACTGCCATGAACTATTCACCATTGGTTAAATTTGGATTATGCTTTAATAATTGAGCAAACTGCTTAAAGGAATCTCTTTTGGTTATGCCTTATGCATTGGATATTGTGTAATAGAGTTGATTAGCGTTTTATGGATGTCTTTATGATTATATTTTAAATTAGATGTTTGGATTTTTTATTATTGTTATTAGTAACTGTGCGAACCTCCGGTATGGTTAACTATACAAATGAGGTTCTACTGAAATTTAGTAAAATACCTTAGTTTTAATTTGTTACTCTGTTATTTTAGTAGCATTCCAGGCTCATGTGGGCTGGGGTGTTATAGTTGGTATCAGAGCGGGCTATAGGTCCGTGGTGACTAGATTAATTAAAATTTGCTAATTGCTAATCAACTTAAAAATTTGACACATTGGTGCACAGTAGGATGGGAATGGGTAAAACATTGCATTTACGTTTCCGTTATATCGTATTGATGATTGCTGATATGCATTGAGTATGATTGCTTATTAATTGATTATATCATTGTTATGTGTGGAAATAATCGAGGTTGAGAGGTTGAGATCGTGGTTGTGGCCCTGGACTTTACCAGGTTACACCACTGTTCGTGGAATGGGAATAGTGAAGTGTTACCTCAGATATCTTAGTACAGGCATTGATAGTGAGTATCTTTAGAAAAGTCGTTCTCTTCCTTGAATTTGAATTTGGTCAACTTTTATCCAGATGTGGTTGACAAATTTCTCTTGGGTTAGTAGTTCAGTCCAGTTGAAGAGATTCTTTGAGAAAGGTTGATGTGTTTTCATTGGCTTAAATTGTCCCTTATGGCAATTACTGTTTTCTTAATTGCTGAGATATTCTTGTGGCCGGTGAACCTGGTTAATTTTCATGATTGACCTTTGTATTGGAGTTTTGTCCTTCTTATTGAAAAATTTGACTTATTAATTGCTTGATGTTTCGGATAATGCAAATTTCCTTTTGCAAGTTCTTTAGCATGTGAAAGCTTGACCCAATGTATCTCTTTTGGGTATTTTGAGTATTGAAGTTGAATGCTTCTCTTTTATGAAAGAAAATGTTAAACCCTTTAGCGATATCCTGCTGTGGTTAAGTGAGGGGTTATAATAAGAGAAATTAATGGATATGATATGAGTCATCAAGTTGGGCCTGCAGCGTGGTGCATAGTCGATCTTATCCAAGATCATTGGAAGTAAATTTGATTAAATTGTTGTTGTCATAGAATAATTATATGATGAACTTGTTTAATGGTATGACCATTCATACTAGGAATCCAAGATTTATTAAGAAGTGTGAGATATTGACGATTTAGTCAGATCATTAAGATTGTGGAATTTGATAAATTTATCGGATAATTCGAGGTAATATGTCCCAATGGATTAGTCTACCCATTAGTGATGGTTATGTTAAGGATGTGTTTGAACGTTGCCTTAGAGGATATTAATCCGAAAATGTTCATAAACTGGCTACTTGATGTTCATACATAATTGCTAGAGTGAAACATGTATATCGGATTAGATGAATGTGGAGGTAGTACCTTGTGAAACCCTGTTTTACAGGAGATGATGTTATTAAATCTTTAATTATATTTTGCCCTAAACTCTTAGCATAAAGTGGAATGTTGACTCTCTATTTATAAATGGTTATGTGACTGCAAATAGAAGTAGGACCCTATTTGCATACGTGATAAATACAATTGTCAATTGTTAATAATAGTTGAAGTGGGTGTTGAACAACACTAACGGTTGAGTGGATGAATGAATAAATGGTCTTTGATAGCGAGCCTTGCGAAATTGTTATTTGATAGCATGATTTTGTTGAAAGAGGTTTGTTTCAACCTTGTGGCTTGTGTTTCTTTTGGAGAGGTTTATGATAGGATAGGAGGCTATGATGATTCTCGCTAAGAGTGTATTATTTTATTGTTAGTGTGATTGCCAGTAAGGGATTATGATGATAATATTGAATGTTTTGTATAAAAGAATTTGATTGCTCGCGTGATATTGATTAAATGAAAATGTTTCTAGTATTGTGTTTGTGAACTTTTGGATCTCATGTTGATGTGGTAGCTGAAATTGTTTCGAGCAAAATGACGTGTTGAAAGGTTTTATTAGTTCCTAAGTGATTCATGTGTTGTGGTTTTCAAATCTCTTCTTGTTGGAGTTGGCATGGTGGTGTTGTAATCAAAGGAAGTCGCTTTTTTTGTTAAAGGAAAGAGTAAAGTAGAAGTATTTGAGATTTAAGTCAAGTTTTGTAACTTGCAGTTTATTGAAATTTGCCTAAACTTTCTATTCTTGCCCATAAGAGTTTCCCGGATTTCAAAAGTACCGTTTTATTCTCGTTTGAGGTTTGAAATTCTCTTCTTGTGGGACGTGTGCCCTCAACTATGATCTCATCTTTTGTTTGTCGAGATCATTACTATTTGAGTATTTCCCTTGATCTTGTATCTACTGTAAGTGGTAACGTTTTCCTATGTGCTGAAATTTATTTCTATTTGCCTCTTCTTCTAAGAAAGGGTTAACCTATTTGTGTTGCAAAGTCTTTTCAGATATGTAATGGCAACTAGATAGTGGTGGTCTAGTAGATGATTTGTTGAGCCTTTAGGTGTCAAGTTGTTGAGATAAATTGATTCTCTGGAAAGAAATCCTTGAAGAGGATTTGATTTAATAGAATGGTGGTCCTTGGAGTTAACTGATTACGATGTTGCAATTAGTAGAACCTATAGTGATGTGTGGTCCAAGATTTTTGTTCAATTGATGGAACATTAGAATTAAAAAGTATGGAAATCTTGATCAATTTATTAGAGTATCGCAATTGGGTACTCGGTAAGATTGTGTAAAAGAATTATGATGGTGTAGTTTAATAAGAGTAGTAGTGTGGAGAAATTTAATCGTTGTGTTAATTAATAGGATAGCAGGGATTGTCGAGTTATTGTCAAGTATAACTCGGCCTCAGTGAGTAACCCTCTGGGAGTTAGATTATCTCTAAGGATAACTTGGTCAAGAATATATTTATTTGTTGACGTTAGTGATTGAGTATGTTTGAATCTTAGTCAATTAGTTAGGGTATTGTGAATGGGTATATTGTGGTCGTATAGCTGAATTTGATTGGAGTGGATTAAAGAAGGTCTAAGATTGGTGAAATGAATCGCCTTGGGAAGTTACTTGATTAGTGAGAAATGTTGATATTAATGACTGAGGTTATTGTTGAGCTATGTGAAATTTTTAGTAAACGAATTTGAGGATTTCCTATCAATTATACCAGAAATTCATAGAAGGAGACTTGGAGGTTGAATTTGGGCTTTGCATTTTTATGCTAGGACTTTGGAGGCCCAATATTATGTGTAGAAATAGAAGAACAAAAGCAAATTCTGAATAGTGTGTTGATCTTTGATAGAATACTTTAGGTATAGTAAATGAGTATGTGTGCTGAGGATTTCAAGTTGATTATCTTTAACAGAATGAGGTGATATGATTGTTGGTGAAAAATCTTTATTGCAGTGTTGGGGAATTATTTGTCAAAATAATTCCTTTGGTATAGGAGTGGGCTAGAGGATCCTTTTTGTGGATTAGTAGAGTCTCTCAAAATAAGTATGGTTGTTCTTTCGGTTTGAGGATCGTTTTGGGGTTGTCAGTTAAGAGGAAGGAGTTAGTGTGATGTTTTGAGAACCCATGATTTGGGAGAATGTTTATTTCTTAGAAGAACATCTGAGAAAAGAATGTTTTCTTGAGTAGAGAAGTGCTCTCTTGATTCTTGTTTGAGCTGGGTTTTTATGACGGAGATCATGTACAATTTGAGTTGACTCTATGTTGGCAAAGTGGTTCTTTCCAGTTTAGGAAAATAATTGAAGGGTTTGATTTGGGCATTTGAGTGATTCTCTTTTGGCTATGTCGTGTTTATTTGCAAACTGCCTAGTTGGAATGTTGGAAGGTTTTTGTGATAAATCTCCGATTTTGGATTTGAGTGTTTTGGTTGGAAGTTGGTTATGAGTGGGTTGGATTGTGAATCCTTTGTTTTCAGTTGAGTTCTGATTATTAAAGTTTGTTTAAAATAAGTTGTGTTGCACGTCCTTGGTTAACGAAGGTTCTACTCATTATGATGAAGAGATCGACTGAGAGCTGGAACAAGAGTTCTATATGTTTATGTGCAAGTTCTGTGGTTTGGTCCCAAAGGGATTGATAGCCCAAATTATATTTGGTTTGTTCTGGAAGTTACAAAGATTTTAGAAGATAGCAATTCGCTAGAACCGTCTCGAGTCCCGGAGTGGGGTATATAACGATTGGTATGACCCGGTGTTGGGAGAATGCTTGAGGAATTTGGAGTGTGAGGTTTCGTAAGAGCCGTTGACCAGTGTATAATACCGCATCTTCGAGTCCTATCCGTTGAGTGGTTCTGGTTAGGTTGGTACGAGTGATGAGGCGTAATACATCAGTTGCATCAAGGTGCAGTAGTCCCATAAGTCCGAGAGGAAAACGACTTGGGAATTGGAGTCTCATATGCGCGAGCAATATCTGGAGGTATTCACAGTGGGTATGTGGGAATGAGTGGTAAATTTTAGCCGCGATAGTTCCTTGACGTTAAGCATGGTTAGAATTCGGGGTCGAATTCTGTTTAAGGGGGTAGAATGGAATACTCCAAATTAAATTAATTAAGAAGAAATAAATTAGAGAGAATGACTAATTAGCAAAGCGATTTAATAGGGGAATGGAGGGGGGGGGTTTCTGCAGTATCTTGGCAACCCGGGCCTGGGCCTTGGGCCATTAGGCCTTGTGGTGGTTGGCCAAAGGGGGGAGGCGCCACCCTCCCCCAAAACCCTAGCCGCCACCCCCTAGTCCCCTCTCCTCCCATTGTGGCCGCCACCCCCTCACCTCCCTTGGCCGCCCCTTGTGTCTCCTCCTTCGGTGAGACCTCCTGTTGCCGGTGAAGAAAGCCTTGGTGTTGCCGGCCACGTGGAGGAAGAAGGAGGATCTACCTTTTGGTGCTCGGCCAAAAAGGAGGAAGAGCGAGAAGGGAGAAGGGAAGGGGAGGGATTGTGGGCTGGTGTTCGTGTTCTTTAGCGGTTCTCTAAGGGTAATCCCGATCCCATTCAATTAGTAGTGTAATATTGTATTTAGGCGATGTCGGTATTATATCGGTATTCTGGAAGTTTGTAGTGTTCGTCTGATTTAGGGCTATTAGCTACGAAATCCGGTTTGGCCATCTCCTAGAGAGTTGTAGATAACGTCAGTAGCTTTCCGTAGGTTCTTGGATCACGTCGTTTGGATGAGCGGATTAGGACATATGATTTTCATAGCATGGTTGTTCTGTGGTTCTATCATAATTCTGACAGTTAATGTTAATCGATCTTGAGCGAATAGTTAATAAATTATTTAAAAGATCTCACCATAACGAAAGTTGTAGGTATTTTGATAAGATTTCCATAAAGCTAAAGAACGTAAATTTTGGTTATGTGTACTGAAAGATACGTGAGTTTTAGTCTTGCTGTCCAGAACCCCTGACAAGATTTAGTTGTTCTATTAATCTGTTTGGTAAGGATGGAAGATGGCCGAATCCGGAAAGCTCACCAACTAGGTTTATGTATATGAGACCAAACGGCATCTTAACATAACAGTAAGTGCCATATGGGGTGATGAAGGAAGTTTTCTCTTCATCTTCTTTACTCATATTAATCTGGTGGTACCCTAAATACGCATCTAAAAAACTTAGTCTACAAGTTGGTCAATGCGTGGAAAGGGAAAGTCATCCTTCAGACAAGCTTTATTAAGATCTGTGAAGTCAATACACATCCGCCACTTCCCATTATTTTTCCTAACCATTATAGGATTGGCTAGCCACTAAGGGTGGTCGACTTCATAAATAAATCTAGCTTTGAGGAGCTTGTCAATTTCCAACTAGATAGCTTCCTTCCGATCAAGTGCAAAGCGCCTTAGCTTCTGTTTGATCAGTTTTTTGTCAGGCTGGAGAGCTAGCCTATGCTTGATCACCTCCCTGGGGACTCCGGGCATGTCAGACGCCTGCAAGGCGAATACGTCCTGATTTGCTCGAAGGAAGGAGATGAACAACTCTTCCTATTTGCGGTCGAGGCTTGCCCCGACTAGTACTTTTCGAGTAGATGCGTCAGTGTTTCCTGACACAAGAAACTTGGTGCCTTCCGGAGAAGTGCCCTTGTCAAGTAGTACCTTTTTTGTCTGGTTGGAAGGCTTTGGCGTCATCTTTGGCCTCGAGTGCTTGACCTGCATAGTAGGTGGATTAGCCTCTCTGGTCATAAGTTCATCGACCCGTTCTAAGGATTTCCTATCACATGCGTAAGCTATTTTTTGATCTCCTCGAACCATGATGACCCCTTTTGGGACTAGCATTTTCAAACTCTGATAACCGTAGTGCGTGGCTATCAAGAATTTTGCTAAAGCCGGACGACCAAGAATTCCATTGTATGTGGATTTGAAATCCACCATATCAAATGGAATTTTTTCTGTTCGGAAGTTGTCAGGTGTTCTAAACGTAACCGGTAGGGAAAGCTGTCCTATCGGTTTGGTAGTGGAACTAGGAACTATACCATGGAAGACATACTTCACAGGTTTCACCCTTAACTTGGGAACTTGCGTCTCTTTCAATGCCCCCGCAAATAAAATGTTTAAAGAACTACCTCCATCTATTAGGACTCGATTAACTCTAAAGTTATTAATAGCTAGTTCAACCACAATAGGGAACCTACCTGGTCGAGTCGAAGGGATGCCCGTTTCCGACCACCTAGATAGCTTGATGGTGATCGGAGGCTCGACAAGGTTGACCTCCCACTCCATGGCCTTCAGATGATGCCTTGATTCGTACGAAGATGGCCCACCAAAGATCATGTTGACCGTATACTGAGGCTCCTAGTACTCCATTTCTTCGTCACCATCTTTGTCATTTTTGGAGCTTGTTTCCCCAAATTCCTGTATTGAGGGTGTGGATATCATGGGGATATGCTCATGATCTTAGGTGATGAGACAATTGGCAATTGGTTTAAAGGTTTGTTGAATCTCCTGTTTTTCAGCAAAGTTAAGCAAAGTGTCAGGTTTTTCGGTAGTACCGGCTTTGTATTATGGTATTACTGCAGTGTGGTATGACCACTTGTGTTCAGCGGTATTACCGTTGAGCGATATGACTGCAAGTTTCATGGCGGTAATACCAAATTCTAGCGGTATGAACATTCCAGAGGAGGTGTGTTCGGGGATTTTTGGGTTTTCCCTGGTAGCGGTATGACCGTAGTGTTGGAAGCGGTACTACC
Organism: Phyllostachys edulis; assembly: GCA_036346405.1. Classification (NCBI taxonomy): domain Eukaryota; kingdom Viridiplantae; phylum Streptophyta; class Magnoliopsida; order Poales; family Poaceae; genus Phyllostachys; species Phyllostachys edulis. The sequence goes on along the minus strand of CM070556.1, from coordinate 23,063,871 downwards.
GCGATGCGGTAATACCGGATTTTACTTGGCGGTATTACCGCTCTTGCGCTAAAATACTGATTTAACTTGAGACTTGTATATGTGATAGGTCATATCCTTGTTTATCAGTGCATATGTGTTGTATATTGCATGTTTTGGCTAACGTGGGTTAAGTTGTGAAGAACTTATTCTCGGAATCGATTTCTTGGTCTATTGCTGTGCAGGTTGCTTGGAGGTCAACGACGGTGAACGGTGAGGATGGTCGGGACTAAGCTTGGAGAGCTGAGGTCCAGAACGATCAAAGATGATGGGTAAGGTCAGGAGACTCAAGCGTGCCGCAGAATGGACAAGGGTGATCGAACGGGCAGTTCGATGCGATTGGTTGGATCAAGCGGCGCGGGGGTCGGTGCAAGTGCCTTGGTGGTTTCGGTGGGAGCCGGACGGGAGAGACTTGCCGACATGATGAGAGCCGTTGATCAACCAACACGTGGCGAAGCAGGCGATTGCTTCACCAAGATTGGACTCGGTCTTCGGAGAAGGATCGAGAAGGGGTATTTTGGTAATTTCACCTAAATACCACCTTGGTGACCTTTTTGGCTAAACCACGGCACAAGACGACGCAAGGAGAAGCGGTTTAGGTCAAGAGAAGATGAAGACGACGCTTTAAAATATGTGCGTGAGTTAAACCCGTTTGTGTGTGGGCTTAACGGGTGCCCAAATTGAAATATTCCCTAGATGCTAGCCTCTAGTATAAATAGAAGGGGGTGTTGTCCAGCAGCCCCCAAGCACTTCATTGAGAGAAACCCTAGTTGGTTTTAGGGTTTTAGAGAGAAAGAGGAGAGTTTGGGTTCTAGGGGTTGATTGATTGAGTGCTCATGTATTGAGTTGTGTCCTCCAAAATGGAGTGGCTGTAAACATCAATCTCAAATCTCAAATCAATCCAAGCAAGTTCCGAAAGATGAGTCTCTTTTGTTCTTGCCTTCTATTTTGATGATTTGGAGTTTTTGTTGATCCATCGCTTTTCTCTTGAATCTTTGTGATGTTCTAGCTTGCTGTAACATGTGGGAGTGCATCTAAGTCCATCTTGGTCATTCTTTTCCCACGAGCAAGATTCAGATCATGTTTTGCTTTTTGACTCGGTTTTGAAGCAAACTTCGTTCAAATGGAAAAATATTGAAACTTTGTCGTGGATCTTCTCAATCCTTGATTGGAATAGGTTCTCAACCTCCTAGAGAAGTTATGTGTCAAGTTTCATAGACTTTGGCCGAGTAGATCAAAAGTTGTGTCGATTTTGGTTTCGTTCGGGCTGAGCTCCAGCAGAATCGGTAATACCGCCCATGAACTGAGGTATTACCGATTTCCGGTAATACCGCCCATATACAAAGGTATTACCGATTTTCCTGTCTTCAGCACATCTTTGTATTTTTGATTGCTGTGTTTGGGGGTTTTGATTAGGATTCAATACAAGGCTTCCGCTATACTTGTATATTGATTTTCATAGCTCTTGTAGCTATTGGAGTGAAAATAGAATTGAATCTGATCTTTTCGAAAAAGAGTTCGTGCTTCTATTCACCCCCCTCTAGTCGCCTATTTCGGTCCTACAAGTGGTATCAGAGCCCGCTTAGCTCTTCTCATAGATCTTAACCGGTCTGAGGAGCCATGGCGTCTGACAAGTATTCCACCAAACCACCTATGTTTGATGGAGTCGATTTTGCTTACTAGAAGGCTCGCATGCATGCCTACATCGAGGCTCAATGGCACGCAATTTGGCTTAAAGTAAAAAATCCTTATGTTGTGCCAGCCAATGACGATGTGATCACTCCAAATGTGGAGGCAAATATCAAGGCTCGAAACTTCTTGATTCAAGGGCTTAGTCAATCTGAGTTTGAGCGTGTCGCTCATTTGAGGTATGCTCATGAGATCTGGAAGACCCTCTGTAATTACCACGAGGGATCTACTGCGATCAAGGAAGTGAGACAGAACCAGCTTAAGAAAGAATACTCAAAGATCGAACAAAGGCCTGGTGAATCTTTGGATGAGTTGTGGGGAAGGTTTTTCGAAATCCTTCATGACTTGCGTGCTGTGGATCTAGTGTTTACTGAGTCTGAGAATGCATGTCAGCTCTTGAGTGCACTTGACGTGAGAGTTTGGGCGATGAAAATCACTTCCATCAATGACAACACTGTCATGAGTGAGCTTACCATGGATAAGCTCTACTCAAGGTTAAAGACACATGAGATTGACTTCATCTCGCGTCTTCCCAAGATAGAGTCGATGACTCTAGTGGTTGACCCATCTAAGGGTAGCTCTTCATATTCTTTGGATTTTGGCTCATCTAGGTTTTCATTGTCCGCTTTACACTCGTTGAGCGATGAGCAGCTAGAGAAACTACCTGAGGATGATTTAACCCTCCTATCCACAAAATTTTCGAGAGTCTACAACAAGGTGATGAGCAGAAGGAGAGGTGGCCCTGTCACTTGCTTTGAGTGTGGTGAGCTAAACTACATTCGTGCCAGGTGCCCCAAGCTGAAGGGCAAGGAGGAGAAGGACTCCCGGAGGCGTCCTCAAGCTAGGGATACAAAAGCCAAGAAGCCCAACTATCACAAGTTCGTCAGCCGGGTTCTTGCCGCTCTTGAGAGTGTTGATATGAGCGATGTGGACTCGGGGACAGAGGACGACGACGATGATTTTCATGGCAAGAAGAAGACCCAGGATTTCACCGGTATGTGCTTCATGGCCAAGGACATGCACGACGTCGACTCCTCCAACGACGACGACCTTTTCAGCGATCCTGATGAGGTATATCCCTCACTTAATGAAATGAAATGTGCTTTGGTCGTTGCTGAACAAAAACTGAAAAAGCAAGCTAAAATGATTAAGAGACAGGACAACATGATTGATAACTTAAACCTAGAAGTTGTTAGGCTAAAATCCATTAATCCTGTTGATGTTTGTGATTCTTGCTCTAGCTTGCATAATGAATTGACTAATCTGAAATCTGCTCATTCCTCTATTGTGAATCAACTTAAAGATGCTCTTGATGAACTAGAATCTCTCAAGTCTAGTCCTGTGTGCATGGATACTATTGCTCTAGATGTGACTGCTGTAGATGCTATTCCTTCACCTTACTCAAATTGTGCCTTGCTTAAGTTGAAATTGGATAGTGCTACTAAGGAATTGCTGAAATTTGATCCTAGTTGGCCGGTCGGAACCTGTTTGGCCAACGTACAGCTTGGAGCCCTGCGGAGAAAGCTTGACAACCTGTAATTGATTCATGGCGCCTTCTTTGGAAAGGTGCCGGATTGTAATCGGTTGGAGACCGGTTTCTAAATTTAGAGTACCGGAGCTCCGGTGTCCCGATTCGGTTGTGGTTGTTAGTATGACACCTACGACCGCCTGCTTGGTTTAGATGATGCCGGAGATCATCAGGGCCAAGCGATCTCTCCTCTCGGAGAGGTGAGGGAGTGGCTGCTTAAAATAGCCTTCTTCCGTCATGACTCTTTGGTTGGAATCATCGAGGAGGTCTTGGCATCGGTTGGCTTTCAATCCGACCATGCTGTCCTCTACTAAGGGAGGAACGCTGGGATGAAGTCATGGTTTGACTTCATGAATTCCTTTATTCTCGGTATGCTTCCGTTCGTTGCATGGTCTGCTGGAGAATTTGTGATACCTGACCTACAAATTGTACAAAACCTAGGGTCTCTGCTAGAACAAGGTTAGAATTATTTAAAATATCATGAACACGCTGCAGATTTTGTACCGTTACTGAAGGTCTCGGAGGATTCATGCTGGTAGTAGGTATTCGAAGATCTAAACTTTCCCCCGACCTTCTGGCTGGTTCCGTCTAATGCATTACCCTTGGTGGGGCAGAGCTAGGCGAATTAACTCATGGATGTCTATCAGTTCTATTACCTCTGGCATTTGGTGCTTGATGGCTCGTGTCATTTCCACTAGCACGTGGTGGCGTGGCAAATCGTGCAGGACCGAACATGACATTTTGATCTATATCTCTAATCACATTGACCTCGTGCCTCCAGTAGCGATCTTCTGACGAGTTTCCATCGTAACTAATGGAGAGCATTCCAATACTTCTGTGAGGAGTTTCCATGATGGAGAGCGGTCGGAGACTAGCACCTCCTGAGGTTTTTGTGGTGGGCTTAGCCTGATCCTATGGGTTGCTGATCGTATGCTGAGCCTTATCATTCCCACTTGGCCCACAACCAATGGGAGCTTCATCGACACCGTTACTTGGTCGGAGACTACGTATATGACTTTGTCCGACCAAAGTACCCATTATGTAACCTCTGGAATCCTTACGACCAGTGAGGTCGTTAGCCTTAGGGGTTACGACCACGAAGACGTATGATCTTTCATTATGTATTAAAGTAATACATAGAGATTTTAATCCTCATCAGGCATGGCCACCTCCTACAGGAGGCTTTTGTTGCAACACCTTTCTTATCGATTGTTGTAACCTTTTTTATTGATTGTTGCACGCATTGTTGCAATTGTGTTTTTGATTTGTTGCACCGGAGTAGTGTTTTTTTTAATAAGTATTTTCATTTGTTGCACTGTCGCCAAAGTTTGTTGTCGATGGGCTCCCAGTTTGGAACAAAATTTGTTGCAATAATCGCCGACGATGGTCGCACAAATGGACTATTTGGTTTGTGGATTCTCGATTCTTCTGACCAGTCATCCTCATTATGAAACCGAGCTGCAGGAGATGCTCATGGGGCGAGGTGAGTCGATGACCCACGGCGGCACGGGCCACGAGCGAGCACAGGAGGAAGAATCAACGAGGCGGGGTGTTTTTGTTTGCACACGGGATGAGACGGACAATGGAGATCGAGTCGCATATTGATCCAACGACTAATGAGGTGTACGGAGCTAACGCCGGTTAGATGTCCGAGCGCTAGTCCCCTATCTGAAGTCTAAACACCATGAGGCTGGTCCCAATGCTTCACCTTGGCAAGTTTTTTAAGGCTGCCACATAGGCAAAGGTCTGATGTGGCACTATAATTAAGGAAGAGAGAGAGCAGACTGGTATCTTATTTAGATACCACTCATACACAGTATCCTAGGTAGAAATACTAGTAAATACTCTATATCAAAGGCCTAGGATACCACACTTTAGGATACCATGCATTGGGAAGGTGGTATCTAAATGCTTTTCATACAATAAGAAACTGTAGTAAGAAACCACCCATTGGGACCAGCCTGAGGCTGTAGAGCACGGATGCAACTTAAAAGAAGATTTTTAAAAAAAAGAATATTATTTTAAAAGATAATTACAAAAATAAATATCCGCTCCAAATAATTACAAAAATGGCTCTCTGTCGCCAGTTCAAACTGGCGACAGCTACCTATTAACGCCCTGTTGTCGGTCTAGCTCCCTGTCGCCAGTTTAACTGGCGATAGGAAGTGAATAGTCTTCCTGTCACCAGTTGAACTAGCAACAGTTGTCCCTGAAAAATCACTTTAAAGCTCATTTTAATTTCAGAAAAAACCAGAAGAGAGGAGGAGAGGGAGAGAAGAAAGGTAGCAAAGCTCTGCTAGTTCCTCGCAGAGGAGACAGCTCGACAGGGCATTAGATTCGGCCGGCCATCTTGCAAGTACATTTTTTTTTGCAACTTTGTATATTATGTCAAATTTTGTAGAATTAAGCACATCATTTGAGCTGTAGCGAGTAGAATTAAGTAGAATAGCGAGTAGAATTATGTAGAATTAAGTATATAGAATTCAGTAGAATAACACATAGAATTCAATAGAATAGCGAGTAGAATTTAGTAGATTAGATAATTGTAGTCAAATTATGTATTACATTATTTGAGCTGTGTATAGTGTAGTTCGTCGTACACATGTTATGAATGTTACCGCACTCGAACGATTTAGGATAAATCTGCAGAAATAGGAAGATGCCTATTATAAATATATAAAAAATAATCTCAGCTTCATTTAGCTTCCCATTTGTGCGTGGTAATTATATTGTTAATATCCAAAATTAATTTAAAACTACAAAATTAGGAAAATAGGAAAAACTTTTTTATTGTTTATATTTGCACTTGAAAAATATTTAAAAATATCGTCGAAATTGGAAGACCTGTAACATCCCTATTTTCTGGCTTTTTTGAAAATTTTGAAAACTTTAAAAATTAACCAGTTGATTTTATTAATTCGCCAAAGCTTAATTTGTAATTTAGAATTTCAAAAGCAATTTAATATGAATTAATTAAAACTTCAACTAATTCAAGTTGGTTTAATTGAGTTTTCTAGATCTTAATTGGATTTAAAAATCAAAAGTGTTGTTTTAAGCCTTTCCTTGGTTTTTGTTGGTTTTTAAAAGAGGTTTGCCTTTGTCCCTAAGTTAAAAATAATTAATTACAAAAATTAAAAGCAATAGTTAAGATGAAAATACTTTTATTAAGTTCTAAATAATTCAAGAGATTTCTATGTATTTTTCTTGAATTTTTGGATGGCTTTAGCTATTTTCTAAAAAGGTTTTTGTTTTTCTGGTATTTTCTAAATTCGAAAACCCTCAAAAATCCTTCCTATTCATCTTGGGCGGAATTCCTTCGGCCCATTCTCCCGTTCCTTCGCGCGGCCCAGCGCGCCGGCCCGCTTCCGCCGCACAGAGCCGTGCCCTCCTCTTTTGCACCGTCCGATCGAGATCGCACGGCTCGCGACCCTTGCACGTTTGCCCATTCCGCTCCTCTCTCTCTCGCTGATCAGCGGGCCCACCCTGTCAGCCGCAGCTACTGCTGTTTGTCGTCTTCCTCGCGTGCGCCCGCGTCAGCGCCCGTGCCGCTCGCGTCCGCCCATGTCAACGCCGGTGCCTTGTTCCGCACCGGCCGCACCTGCTCCCGTTGCGCGCATTCAATGCGCGGACGACTTCCGCACCCACTGCCACCACCCACGCCATCGCCCTTGCCCTGGTTGTCTCCTTCCCCAAGCCATTTCCCTCGTCGCCGTGTCGGCACCAGCAGCGTGCCGCGTTCGCTCATGGCGCACCGCCTGTCGCGTCGCATTGAAGGCGACGTGCTCGTCCGCACCCGCTGCCGCCACCCACTCCCCCTCCCACGCCCTGTCGCCTCCCCGTGCCCCTCGACTGCCACGCCACCATGGACCCGGAGCTTGGCCGTGAAAGTCTCGTTGCCCATCCCTCTCTCGTGGGCTCCTCGGGCCTATTTAAGGCGAGCATCGTGAAGCCCCCAGCCCCCTCTTCCCTTCCCCCCCCCACTCACTCTCCCTCTCCCCCTCTGAGCTCGCCGTATTTCACGATTGCACCGCCGCCGCTGAGCTTCACTCCGCCGCATCCGCCACCGCCGTCGAGCCTCCTCCAGCGCCATCGACCTCGCCTCCGGCATCGCCAGAGCATGGTCCTCCCCGTGCGCACCTCCCCAGCCCTAGAAGCCCCTCGGACCACCTTCGCCGCTTTCCGCCACCGCTCTTCGTCTTCGCCGCCGGCCTTCCCTTGTCGTCGCGTCCTCAAGACCGCACACACCAGCTTTGCCGTGACGCCCTCTTCTCGTAGGTGCCCTCGACGGCCGCCAAGACCCCGCCGTTCGTCAGCGACCATCAGGCCGTGAGCGCCGCTGGCTCGGGTCCGACGTGGCCGCCACCATGGCACCTAGTGAGCGGCCACCTTAGCCCTTTGCTGACGTGGCTGCCTCGTCAGCAAGCCGCGTGGATTTTCTCGGTTTTCCTTTAGAACAATAAATAAAAAAATCAGGAAAATCCCGATTTCATCATTTTATGTAAAATTCAAACTTCCAAAGGCCATAACTTTGTAACATCCCAAAGTGCTGTTACCAAATTAAAATTAATAAAGTTATTATTTTGTTGGATTTTCTGAAATTTAAGAGAGTTTGATTGCTTCATTTGAATTTCTAAAGTTTTAAAAGCCAAAAATAAAATTTATTTGAAGTCTTTGAAGTTTTGTTTGAGTTAATTTTGAAAAATAAAATTTTAATTAATTTCTAGAATTTTTGGAATTTTAAAATCCTTTTCCTAATTATTTCAAAGCTAAACACAAATTATGTGCAAAAACTATTACCAATTATAAGTTGGAATTATTTTATTTATGTCCAAAATAACTCTAGAAATTTCTGTGAATTTTTCTAGAATTTTTGGATTTTATTTGCTATTTTCTAAACCCTTTTTGAATTAACCAAATTATTTAAAATCCTAAATCATTTTAAATCTCCAAAACCCTCTTGGGCCGAAACCTTCTGGCCCATTCTTGCACGCACGTGCGTGTGGCCCGCTTGTCCATTCGGCCTCCCACCTCGCGTAGCCATCGGATTAAGATACGACGGCCAGCCATCTCCCAACAATTTTGGTCAAGACAATGCCCCATCCTGCCGTTGGATCACGAATCCAGCGCCACCGCCCCCTCTCACCGCCACGACGGTGAGCGCCCCTCCTCCCTACCCCTTTCTTCTTCGCGCGGACAAGCCGAACCCGCCGCCATTAGCGGCCGCGTTAAGCTCGCCGCCGCTGTGATTTACGCATTCTTTTCCTCATGCGTTGCGCGCATTCAATGCTCCCTTCAATCTCGCGCCCATATCGGCCTCGCCCCTTTCCTTCTTCGCCCGAATCTCCCAATCACCACCGGTAATGTCGCTCGGCTTCTTGCACCACACGCCGTCTCCACCCCTCCCCGGCCCCTATAAATGGGAGCATTGGGAGCGCCTCTCTCCACTCGTCCTCTCCCCCTCACTCATTCTTCCTCTCTCCCCGTGAGTTCGTCGGATTTCGAGTTTTCTTCACCGCCGGCCACAAGCGCCCCGCCACCTCTAGCGCCGCCACCGTCGACGCCTCCACCTCGTTGCCGCAACCATCGACATCACCATCCCCAGGGCTGCCCCGTGCGCACGTCATCTCGCCTTGAAAGCCACGGGAGCGCCGCCGCCGCCACGACCCGAACCGCGCCATCGCCCTTCATGTCGCCGCTGGCTATTTGCTGCCTCTTCAGGTGACCAAAACGTGAGCATCGTAATCCCCATGTTCCCCTCTTTCCCTTGCCGCCCTCGCCAGAGCTCGCCATGGCACTCTGCGCCGGTGAGCTCAACGCGAGCCGCTGCCGGCCTTGTGCCACCATGACCCGCCACCAGGCGCTGGCGTGGTAGCCACCTCGGCGCCACGTGGGCACCACATCGGCCAAATTGCCCCGTCACCACCCACATGTCACGCTGACTAAGCTAAAATTATTTAATTTGGATTTCATTTGAATCCTCATTTGAATTTTGTTTGAATTTAGCTTATTTTCGCGTATAGATTTCAACGACTTCGGAGAGTCAGATTTCGACACCGTTTGAGAGTAGTTAATTGAGCAAGGCAAGTTATACCTTTGATCATATTTGAGCCCATTATTTAAATATATTTAAATTCTGTTTTAAATTAATATTGCATGCTTATTTCTATATAGTCTAATTTAAATCCCTGTTTTAAATTATAGTTATGCCTAAATCCTTTGTACTGCCAATCTTGCCATTGAAATAAACCTACCTTCTCACCCTAGATGAAAATCTAGTTCATGCAATAGTATGAACTAGAACACTTTGGAAAAATTGATGCTTAGTCATGCTTAGACCAAAAATATTTGATTTGGGGGATTTCAGCCAAAATTCAAATGTTGTTTAATTTGTACCCTTGGCATTGGTGTGTCATGGGAGTTTACAAATGTTTTAAAAAATGAAATAAAATTAAATGATGGTTTGGACTTTGGCAAAAATGCATGGTTGGTGAGTGCAGATTTATGCACGGGCTTAATTTGGGTAGGATTAAGACCCATGGGGTTTTTGGAAGTTGCCCAAGTCAGTTAAGGACCGGTCTTCGAGCAGCATCTTGCTAAGCCACATCGTACCACCACATGTCCTGTATGGGCAGGACCTGGCTAACTAATTTGCAATGTTTCACCGTGGTCGTTCTCTTCAGATGCGGTGGGCAGTCATGTTATAACCTACGTTAGTCCCACCTGGTGCAAGAGGGGGCTTAGATCCTGCGGGTTGTAGCCCAAAGGGAGCGAAACCTTAGCAAGGGGAGATTATAGTGGAATAGCGCTTTGTAAAGGCCTTGACACCTGCTCTAGACTGCTTATCTAAGGTAGTGAGTGGTGGTATCGACAGATGCTGGACAAACTAGAGAATTCATATCATGTGGGTAAAGCTGTACAACCTCTGCAGAGTGTCAATCTATTCGAATAGCCGTGTCCATGGTCATGGACATGGACATGCTAGCAAATCCGCTCAAAGTTAGACTTTGGTTTTGATTTCAAAATGTTTTTGTAAAACAGTTTTGACATGGATGGGTGTCCATGAGAAAAGTTATGGGTTGAAGCCCCGGGTTGGTGCCCGTGTTTATGTTAGTGTTAGGTTGGTGCCTACACTAGCTGTATTAATTCAGTTAAAACTCAATTTTAATTATTGTAAAAATTGAGCCTTTGAACTTAGTACTGTATTTAAAATGCCAAATAGTGCTTTTGCGCAAATCAACCATATTAAGCCTTCCTTTGAGATATCCATGTATGTATGTCATTCTGTATTTGACGGGTGTAACTTGCGACCACGGTAGTTGTGCTCATACTTGCTTTATGCAAACAAATTTCAGAGGAGAAGGACTTCGCTACCGGTGTGGATCTTGACGACTAGGCGCTACCCCGATCGATTACTGTGGCGGTCATCACCGACTCCACTACTTCTTCGCCTTCCACTGTGTTCTTTACTGTTGGCTTGTAAGCCTCTTTTGTAATAAACTCTGTTGATTATTAATAAAGTGTTATGATTTATGGATGTTACCATATCTGTTTACTGTGTGAACTAGCTACTGATCATGGGACTAGTTCAGAAATGCACAGAGGATTTGGGGTGTTAATCCTGGGTCTGACAAACTTCCTCATTCGAACTCCGATTCGAGTGATTCAAATTTTTAAATTCATCTAAATTCCTTGTCTTCCTATTAGTATTTATTTAGTATTTATTTGAATTTTATTTGGAGTTGTTTTATTTATTTAGCTTGTTTCGCAAGTATAGATTCTGGTGTTTCGGACGAATTCGTGGACCCGACGACCGAAGCATCTCTACTCTTCAACAAAGGCAAGTCGTAGACCTTTGATCATATTGAACCCATCACATGGTTCCTCTTTGGTATAATGACTAAAAGGATCCAGTGGTACCTACTCATGTATGTTGCTATAGTCATTAAATCTAAGTTCGTGCTACGTATAAAGTACAAATGAAATTCGTATAGCAAGTAGTGACACTTACCCCAAGTTGTAGGACACCACTATGTACTTCTTCTTCTGCTGATGAAGCAATGCCGCCATTATGTATTCCTAGATGGAGGACGAGTCTGTTTCGATGGTTTGCATAGATACCACGTGTGGGTCGAGGAAACCCACTGGTTATCGCCATGCCTGGGCATTTTTCATAATGTATCTATAAATAAGCAATGAGTTGTGATATTTATCGGTATTATATCGGTATTACGTGAATGTAGAACTTGATTGTACACACTTACAGTGTCCAACATCGTAGAAGCGAGGCGTCGAGGCCAACGAGGTTGAACAAGTCATATAAGTCGTTGAAGCCCACGACAAAGTTGCCCACCCCGTTGAAGAAATGTTCATCCTTGTATGCGACGGGGATTCCAGTATCGCAACCCTTCTTTTTGATCTTCTGCATGTACCAGGCATGCAAAGCCTGATAAGCATATCCAGCGCGGAGTAATACTGTGTCGGAGCACAATAGTTTCCCGATGGAGTAATTCTCGGACGTCCTGGGCTTCCCGGACCTGGGAGGCGCCTTAATGTTCATTGATTTCGATTTGGCCTTCATGATTGGCAGCGTCTTCCTGTGAGACGACTCGAACCGTCTGGCAAAGACGCTTTTCTTTTTCCTTCGGCGTCTTCTCCACGGGAACCGATGAGGTGGCCTTCTGAAGTGAAATATGAGGTGGAGTCATTGAGGGTCCCGTTGGAGAGGAATGGTCGTGTCAAGATCGCGGCACTGCTGGGTCCAGGGTGATGTCCTTCTTGGGCCATTGGATAAAAGTGTGCACGGCATCCCCTAGTGTTCTGATGTCTTTGTTCGGGTGAATCTCCAGCGGGACGGCCATGAAATTGTCATGTACCATATCCACCTGGACCCTGGCGTAACCCTACGCCAGCTGGGCACTGCCCCTTCCTGGTTTGGGTACACCATCCCCTGCCTAACCTCAATAGAAATGGACCCAACCATCCTCACTTGGAGCTTGCAGGGCATCGGCCCCTACAAAACAATACGCGATTAGCTAAGGCGTCCTATAGGTCTATCTTTGGTGCATTCCATAGATGTACATTACCTTGATGTCGTCTATCGGTAATTGGACATCGTCATGTTCAGAATTATGCGTGGAGGAAACGCTACTCCGATGTCGAGCAGGACTGGCTCCCAAATTAACAGGGGCAGCTTGCGACTAGCTCAGGAGTTGATTCATTTGATCCTACAATGCTGCTAGCTTTCCTTCAAATTTTTCAGTAATCATCTGTACCAACCGGTCCTCGTGCTCGGCCTTGGATCTCTTCCTACTCCTATACGTGCAGTAGTCGTCTACGAATCCATGACTCCAAGGTGCGTGAACCCCAAGGCCTCGTGTGCGACTTGGGTGCTCCTTGTTTCCCAAGGTCATAGATAGTATATCCTTCTCCTTGTCTGCTTGGAAGGAGCCTTGGGACGTTTGGGCAGTCAATTCACGCTGCAAGAGATCATCATGTTATTATAGACACTATAAAGTTATGGACTTATTAACAACTAGGTAGTTCGACATATTTACCACATGTTGGGACACTTCCTGGTCTGCCGGGTTTGTGAAAGAGATGCTGCCCGAAGACGAGACTTTTGCCCTCGCTTTTAACCAGCTTAGGGAACGCGAGTCTGTGATATCAGGAAATGGCCTGGTTGTGTTCTCCTCCTCCGTCGCCCGTTCCTCGTATTTACCCGCATACCCAGCGGTGCCGAGTCTATGAGGGTGAGTGTTTCGTGTCTGGAGAGCTTTGTGCGCCACACTTTGCTCCTTAAATTCGGTCGTCATCTTCGTAGCCACAAAGGCGTCCCATGTTTCCTGCATCAAGAATCCATACTTCACAAAGGGCGTCTCACTTGTGTTCATATACTTCGTGACAAGAATGCTCTTGAAGGTCCTCCACGATTTATCCATCGAGAGCAACGCCGTCCGTTCCACGCGTGCCATGTCTGCTTTTGAGATAGTGAACTTGCTTGAAAGTTCTGTCCACAGCGCAACTCTTTGTTCTTTCGTCAGAGACTTCCAGCTTGGTGTGGTGATGGGGACCCGTTCCCTTGCAAGTATCCCGCAGATGGTCCACAATCTCGCCGCTGATCTCTTCGGACGCAGTGGGACGCCAAAGTCACTGACCTCCGTGATGATCAGTCGGCTCGCAGGTATTTTCGATTTTTCTCTGCCATCTTGCTTACGTATCATTGTCGTCGACGGAAATCCAGATGCATTAGGCGGCGGCGATGACGGCGGCGAAGACAGCGCCTCTGCCATCTGCGGCGTCGGTGATGGCGGCGAAGATGGTGCCTCTGCCATCTCGCTTACTTGCTATCTATATACGTTACATATGCAATAAAATGGATTGCAAGTGTTCCAAATTACTCCCTCCTTTTTTTTTATTTGACATCAAGTAAGTTGGAAATACACAGTCTAGCGTCAAGTATTTGCATCCGAAGGGAGTAACATATACATATGAAGTATCTCCATGTCATTTAAAATGAATAATATGCTCAACATGTGCAATATTATCAAATAATCATAATTAATTCCAGCATAAATATGAAACAATAAAGCATTAATCCAATAGCATTTAAATGACCAAATTAACATAATCAAATGTAAATCATTCAAGTCGCTTAAATTGATTGAAATGCTAAACATATACCACATGTATATGAATGAAATTAGCATAGAGCACAAAATTTTGAAATTAATGTGAGCTCTCATATGGAGTTGCACAAGAAAATCAATCAAGTCATTTAGAAGGAACAATATGCTCATCAATCACAATAAGTGTACACTTAAAATCAGCATAAAGCTAAGATTTGATTGTATGATTATTGCTCTCAGAAAGCTAGTTGCACAAGATTTAACCTTGGCCATCACAGCACTTATGTCCAATGTAATCATGAATTGAATATGACAATTTATAGATTAGGCCTTGAGTTCAATTTACAACTTGCTATTCAAATCAACTAGATTCAAGCAAATTTACTCAACTTAACCTATGCTGGACCACAGGAGTAGAGATCAACAATATTCTTCGATACACCAGACAATCCAGAGACTTACTAAATACACGGATAACAAAAATAAGGCACTGAAAAGATACAGAACAGCAAGAAGAATTGAATGATAGAGCTACAGGAACAATAGGTATAACAGGTTGAAATAAATTGCTCAAAGTTATAGGAATCAGCTAGACAATCTACAACTCAAGGCTTAATCTATATACCAATTCACATTCAATTTTATTTTCTATGACAATTCATCACCGAGCAGATCAAAGAACTCACCAATCACAGATCACATATTTCAACTAGCACATCACACACACACACACACACACACACACACACACATATATGTATATGTATATGTATATGTATATGTATATGCAAAGAGATAGTGCACGATATGTTGAAATACTCACAACGGCGATGGTACTCAAAACCACCGAGAAGATCAACAGACAAGGCATGAGGGAGGACCAAATTAACATAATCAAATGTAAATCAGTCAAGTCATTTAAATTGATTGAAATGCTAATATTTCCAACTTCAGATATTCACTCAATTCTCAGCTAACTAATTTGCCATGTAGAACAAGGAATATCTTAGTCCAAACTAAAATTGGAGAATGACATGTATGATCAATTATAAAATCTGAATGTAATTGTTATTCCGATTGAATATTTCTGTAAAGATCATATAATTACTTTGCATAGAAAACATCAAAACAAGTAATCATAGACATACTATATTCACAGTGGAGGATTACTTGCCTAACATAGATTCATCAGAACATTGCCATTCCAACTATGAATAATTCCATATATATGCATGAACCATCAGTCAAATTCGTGGACAGGCAATGAAAAAAATGTTCAAGAACCATCTGGCATTAATCACAATAGCACCGAGTCCTACACATACTCGTGCATTCCATACAAAGAATTTCAGATCTGTGCAAATCCAAAATATTACCGAATCCTAACAAATCACAACCAAAATACTACATATTATCCTACACATTTTCATCTAATTAGCAAATCCACGCGCATCTACACATTACAAATAAAAAGGGGATGAGGGAGGACAAGGTGGAAGGGTGGCACCGAGCTCTTAGCCTCTTACCTCCACGGTTCTGAGGGAAGAAGCGATGAGGGGAGAGTGAGGCCGCTGGAGGGGAAATTCGACGACGAGGGCACACGAGGAGGAGGCCGTGCATCAAGGACGACGACGTCGTCGATGTCAGGGGCGGTGGCGCCGAGGTCGGAGGCAGCGGTGTCGGCCGGGGATTAAGGGGAGTGAACGTGCGAGCCCTAGAGGAGGCCGATGCAGAGGGAGGATGCCGACAGGGGGAGGAGGCCGTGCGTCGAGGCGGCGGCAACGTCGGCGAGGTCAGGGGGCAGTGGCGTCGGGGCTTATGGTGAGGTAAACGGGCAAACCCTAGAGGAGGCGAAGGAGCGCGCGAGAGCTGAGCAGGCTAAGGACTGGGGAGATGAATGGGTGGCACTGGGGAGATGAATGGGCGAGCCCTAGGGTTATAAGGCCTTTCACAGACGCTTCTATTATGGAACCGTCTGTGAAAAGCAATCACAGACGGTTCTATTTACAAACTGTTTGACGTTCTATTAAAGAACCATCTATGATATGGAACGTATCACAGACGGTTCTTTAATAGAACCGTCTGTGATAAACATATCACATACGGTTCCTTATTAGAACCGTCTGTGATTCCTTATCATAGACGGTTTCATAATAGAACCGTCTATGATAACCTGACATCCTGGTGACGAATGAATAAGTCTCTTCATTTTCCCACGTGTGTCTCTTCGTCTCACGATCGCACGGCTTCGTCTCTTCATTTTCCAACGTCGCTACAGCTCCCAAATATCTCTTCGTCTCCCGCTCCGACTTTAGTACTTGTTCTATAAATAGATATCCCCTTCTACAATGGATTTCACACAACCTCCTTGATCCCCTTTCTCCACAAACTCCAAATGGCTTCCCCTCTCGTGCTAGCTGTATTGGCCTACATTGTGCTTCTTTACTCGCACCTCTCTGGTCGCAACCTAGCCCAAGCTGCGGACAAGCCTTCCGTTTGCAATGTCATCCGTTGTAGGTCCTCCGATCTACCGGAGACCATAGCGGCCATCGTTTGTCGACTGGAGCTCCTCCTCAGACAGACCAATGCGAGGGTTCGTGGCATCCAGCGAGTAAACCTCATCATGGAGATCGTCCCATGGAACTACTTGGTCCGCACCGAGGATGCAGCCCAGAGAGTCGAGGATGACATCCGAATTGCAGGAGAGCAGGTCGACCTCACCGAGACGGAGGAGACCAGGGCTGATGGCCTCTAGGCTATATGGGGCTTGGTTGCGGAGTCCAAACGGCTACAAGCATGAATCGGCGTGCAAGGTCACAGTGTGGGCGTTTGATCGGCGATCAGCGATCTCGCCACCACCGGGAAGCGACGAGAAGGCTTATGAAGATTTGAAGGCTAAGATAGGATCGCTAATCCTTTTTTTTATCGTCTGTGATGTAAAAAGGATATGGCCTTTTATCGTCTGTTTATTACAAGCGCATAATATTATATTATCATTCCACGTTACAATGAAGTCCACATTGACATCAAAATCAGAGATGACAATTCCATGTTGACATCAAAATATATAAGAGATTACAAGTCCAAAACACATGGCAAGTCCACATTGACATGTCTCATATTATGGAATAAATTAATTACAATGGAGTAAATTCTTAATTAAAATATAGCCCTTCATGATGATCGACGCATATAGCTAGCTTCCTCTTTGGGTTTTTCGTCGAGCGATCTTTGTCTCGAAAGGAGGCAACTCGTCAAATTGATTGTATTCTTCCTCGTCCACTACATTCTCAACTCTGACAATCCTCCTTTTTTTATGAAGAACTACGTGGCGATTCTTATTTACCAGGTCGGTTACATAGAAGACTTGAACAACTTGGTTAGCCAGTATGAATGGTTCATCTTTGTATCTGACACATTCAAGGTCCACAGTGGTGACGATGTACTTGTCGACCTTCACCTGTTGGAGGTGGACCCAACGGCACCGAAATAGGGGGATCTTGAAAAGCACGTAGTCGAGCCCCCATATCTCCTCTATTTGCCCATAGTAGGAGCTCCTTAGCCCATCGGTACTAAATACATCTATGCAGACACCGTTGTTCTGGACTGTGCTCTTCCTATCCTGAGCTGCCATATAAAATGTGTACCCATTTATATCATATCCTTGCCATATAACAATTGTAACTTGTGGCCCTTTTGCCAACCATAGCAGTGTATCATCACTTGAAGACCTCCCAGTGATTCGCACCATTAACCATTCGTTGAACCGGCGGTTGTGCTCTTTCGTGATCCAAACCTCCGACCGGTCTGGATTCTGTTGGCGTACCATGTCTTTGTGCTCGTCGATGTACGGGGACACTTGGGTCATGCGTTGCAAGATCGTGAAATAGGCTTGAGCGTATGTATCCAGATTGGGAGTGATTGATTTCCTTCCGATGGTACTGATACCATCTAGTCTCCCCTCATGACGAGATAGAGGCACACCTATCGGTTCCACCTGAGCCATGTAGTCGACGCAGAACTCAATGACCTCTTCGGTTGCATAACCTTTGATGCTGCTGCCCTCTGGTCGAAATCGATTCCGTACGTAGGACTTGACAATTCCCATATACCTCTCGAACGGGTACATGTGACGTAGGAACACAGGGCCGCATATCTTTATCTCTTTCACAAGGTGAACAATGAGATGGACCATGATATCAAAAAATGACGGAGGGAAATACATCTCAAGATGACATAGAGTCGTCACCACCTCGGCCTGCAGAGCATCTAGTCCTTGGGGATCGATAACCTTCTAAGCAATTGAGTTGAAGAAAAAACACAGCATCAAGATTGCCACTCGGACCTTGTTCAGTAAGATACTCCTAATTGCAACAGGAAGCATTTGTGTCATCAGCACATGACAATCATGAGACTTTATACCAATTAATTTCAAATCTTCTATAGAAACAAGTTTCTTAATGTTAGCGGAGTAACCAGATGGGAGTTTCACACCATGCAAGCTCTGGCATAGTTCATTTCTCTCGGCCTTGGATAGAGTGTAGCAAGCTGGGGGAAGGTACGTCCGTCCTGTATCGGTCTCTTTCGGTGCTAACTCGGTCCTTATGTTCATATCAACCAAGTCACGCCGTGCGTTAACACCATCCTTTATTTTGCCACTAATGTTCAGTACGAGACCAATCAATCTATCACATACATTCTTCTCCACGTGCATGATGTCCATGCAGTGGCGAACTTCTAAGTGCTCCCAATAAGGCAAGTCCCAAAAAATTGATAGCTTCTTCCAGATGTTCTTCTGACGGGTTCTTAATTTGCGTCCCTTCCCAAGCACAACATCGATATCCTTAACTATATCATAGACCTCTTTCCCTTTAAAAGCCCTCAGAGCTAAACCGTCCTCCTTGTTTCCATCGAATTGTTTCTTTATCTTGCGGTATGGGTGACTCCTGGGAAGGAACCTACGGTGGCGATATATACGATTTCTTATGAGTTGTTGACCATACACTCTCCGTAGCATCTAAGCAGTGTGGACAGGCTTTGGCTCCTTTTGTACTGAAGCCCGACAGGTTACCAAGGGCAGGAAAATCATTGATGGTATAGAACAACATGGCGCGTAAAGTAAAGTTCTCTTATTTGTATGCAACCCATACATGTACCCCTTCGTTCCACAGTGTCACAAGATCTTCCAGCAATGGTGCTAGGTACACATCAATATCATTCCCAGGTTGCTTCGGCCCTTGGATAAGTAGTGACATCAAAATGTACTTTCGCTCCATACACAGCCAAGGAGGAAGGTTGTACATACATAGATTCACGGGCCAGGTGCTATGTCGACTGCTCATGTTACCGAACAAATTCATTCCATCTATACTCAACCCTAACCTTATATTCCTCAGTTCTGCACCGAACTCTTTGAAGCTCCGATCGAAGTTTCTCCACTGGGCAGAATTAGTAGGGTGTCTTAGCTTTCCATCTTTTTTTCAGTACTCCGAGTGCCAACGCAGTAATCTTGCCTCCTTTGGGTTCGCAAATAAACGCTTCAAACGTGGGATCACAGGCAGATACCACAACATCTTAGCAGGAGGTCCTTGATTCACCTTAGCAGTATTCTGACGCTTGTATCAGGATGCTTTGCACACGGGACAAACATGCATGTCTGCATACTCTTTACGGTAGAGGATATAATCATTCGGACATGCATGTATTCTTTCTACTTCCATTTCTAATGGACAAAGAACCTTCTTTGCTTGGTAGGTGGTGCTGGGCAACACGTTTCCCTCCGGAAGGATGTCCGCTAGGAGACCTAACAACGCCGTGAAACTCTTATCAGACCAACCATTGCTTGCCTTCAATTTAAGCAGTTCAATCACGGTTGACAACCTTGTGTATTCCGGCTTGCAGCCAGGGAACAAAGGTCTCACCAAGTCCTCCATTAAGCCTCAAATTTACAAAACTCTCTCTCACTGTAGTTCGGTTCTGCATCACGTAGCATGTGATCCAGATTGTCATCGTGCAACCTATCCTCATCAAAAGCACAGTCCACATCCGGCATATCGTTGACTTCCTCGGCGATGTCGTCATTATTAACTTCCGGTATAATCTGCTATTCACCGTGACTGGTCCAATATGTATACCCTTTTTTGAAACCCCTTCGAATCAAGTGCGCTTCGATATGCGCCAGGTTGTTAAACATCTTCTTATTACCGCAGTTAATGAATGGACAGTACATAAAATTTATCCCCTTCTTCAACATATCCTGCTCGGCGGCTCTTCTAAAAGCAACCACACCATTAATGTACTCTTGACTCACACGGTTCACACCGTACATCCAGTTTTGGTCCATCTACGCTACGCATGTAACAAATTAGTGTCAAATTAGATTAATAAACCGCAAGTACGTACTCTTCCTATTTACCAAACATACTTAAATTGATTAGCGATTAATTTATAGCAAACATAAAGGGTTATAGTTCGTTACCCTCGGAGCTCACGAACACTACTACAGGAAGCCACATCACAAACGGTTCGGAACCGTCATCACAGACGGTTTCCGAACCGTCTATATTTGTTGATGCGTGATATGAGTAGATATCCTGAGCGGTTTTTGTTAAAACCGTGCATGAAAGCTAATATCACGAGCGGTTTCCACTAAAACCGTCGTGATACGCCAATATCCTGAGCGATTCTAAAGAAAACCGTGCGTGATATGCCAATATCATGAGCGGTTTTATTTAGAACCGTATGTGATATTCACGTATCGCAGACGATTTTTATTTAGAATCGTATGTGATATTCAGAGGGCATGGCTAGCAATTCCTGAGGCTAGCCAAAAAAAATAGCAAAAATGTAGTCAGGAGGAAGAACTATCACAGACGGTTTTTTTGTTAAAGCCGTCTGTGAAGACATAGTATCACAGACGGTTTTTATTTAGAACCGTATGTGATATTCACGTATCATAGACGATTTTTGTTGAGAACCGTCTGTGATATTGGCGTATCACATACGGTTTTAGTGGAAACCGTCTGTGATACTATGTCTTCACAGACGGCTTTAACAAAAAAACCGTCTGTGATAGTTCTTCCTCCTGACTACATTTTTGCTATTTTTTTGGCTAGCCATGCCCTCTGAAAACAAGCATGCACAAAAACAGATTCATCAGAGATAATCAATCGTTGACAACTCAAA
This sequence comes from Phyllostachys edulis, assembly GCA_036346405.1. Taxonomy (NCBI): domain Eukaryota; kingdom Viridiplantae; phylum Streptophyta; class Magnoliopsida; order Poales; family Poaceae; genus Phyllostachys; species Phyllostachys edulis. The sequence goes on along the minus strand of CM070556.1, from coordinate 23,042,826 downwards.
GTGATCATTACTCAAAATAAATTACAAAAGATCGCATTTGTTCAAATATTGTCGCTATAGTTACAACTGGATTACAATTGAGTCAATTGTTTACGTTGAGAGGTGTCGGCGGGGTGATGCTCTAGGTCGGCGATGGAGTGAAACTCTCAGTCGTCGTTAATGATTTCTGACATGATAAAGGTACAGAGCTTCCCTCAAATGTCCTTGATCTCTTCCGCAACGAGTCCATCACATTGTAAATCCAAGGCCTGTCGCTAGCAAGAGTAAAGTGGTAAGCTATATATATTTAAATTTATAATTAGGAAATAATTATTTCAAGATTGACAAACCTCGGGATCCTTCTTCCTAGCTCTAAGGATTAGGCGCATATGATAGCGAGGCGTAGATTGCACATAACTCATCATCTTTTTCTTTGGCAAAGCAAAAATAGAATTACATATATAGGTATAGTCGGTTCGAGACGCGTTATTATGAAGTATGATATAGGATTATCGTGTTGTAGCGCGTACCGAAAAATCCATCCAGTGTGTTAGTTGGGTGCTCTTTCCATTGTATATTTCTTTGTTGGCAACATAATCGATGAACGACCTACATGATTCCAAAAAGTTATCCTCAGCCATTTCAAATGAATGAAGACTACAATAGAGTTATGTAAGGAGGAAATGAGCATACCTCTCGAGTATTCCTCTTAGAACGCTGAAGTCGTGCTTGTTGCGGATTAGGGAATCAAGGTATATCACATGGTTCCTCTTGGGTATAATAACTAAAAGGATCCAGTGGTACCTACTCATGTATGTTGCTATAGTCATTAAACCTAAGTTCGTGCTGCGTATAAAGTACAAATAAAATTTGTATAGCAAGTAGTGACACTTACCCCTGGTTGTAGGGCACCACTATGTACTTCATGTTCTTCTGACAAAGCAATGACCTCGTTATGTATTTCTCAACGAAGGACAAGTCTGCTTAGATGGTTTGCAACGATACCACATGTGGGTCGAGGAAACCCACCGGTTCTTTCCATTCCCGGACAGTTTTCATCATGTATCTATACATAAGCAATGAGTTGTGATATTTATCGGTATTACATGAATGTAGAACTTGATTGTATGCACTTACAGTGTCCAACATCGTAGAAGCGAGGCGTCGAGGCCAACGAGGTTGAATAGGTCATATAAGTCGTTCAAGCCCACGACGAAGTACCTCGTCCCGTTGAAGAAATGCTTCTCCTCGATTCGGCGGTGATTCGATGATCGCACCCTTCTTTTGGGTCTTCTCCAAGTACCGAGCATGCAAAGCGACAAGCATATCGGCGTGCATTATCTTGCGTCGGAGCACTGCGTTTTTCGATGATGTAGTTCTCGGATATCGCGGACTTCCGGACTTGGGAGGCGCCTTTATGCGTTAAATCGATTTCGATTTGGCCTTAGCGATTGGCGTCTTCTTGTGAGACGACTCGGGAACCGTCTGGCGGCACGCTTTTCTTTGTTCCTTGGCGTCTTCTCCACAGGAATCGAAGAGGTGGCCTTCTGAGGAGAAACATGAGGTGGAGTCATCGAGAGTCCCGTTGGAGAGGAATGGTCGTGTCCAGATCGTGACACTGCTGGGTCCAGGGCGATGTCCTTGGGCCACTAGATAAAAGAGTGGACGGCATCCCCTAGTGTTATGATCTCTTCGTTCGGGCGAATCTTCAGCGGGACGGCTAGGAAATTGCCATGTAACATATCCACCTGGACCCTGGCGTAACCCTACGCCAGCTGGGCACCGTGCTTGCACTGCCCCTTCCTCGTATGGATACACCATCCCCCGCACAGCCTCAATAAAAAGGGACCCATCCATCCTCACTTGGAGCTTGCAGGGCGTCGGCTCCTACAAAACGATACGCAATTAGCTAAAGCGTCCTATAGGTCTATCTTTGGTGCATTCTATAGATATACATTACCTTGATGTCGTCTATCGGTAATCGGACATCGTCATGTTGAATTATCTTGTGACGCCGCGCTACTCCGATGTTGGCGGGGTGGCTCCCAAATTAACGAGGCGACTTTGCATTCTTGGCTCAGAGTTGATTCATTTGATCCTACAATCTTGCTATCTTTTCTTCAAATTTGTTAGTAATCATCTGTACCAACCGGCCGTCGTGTTTCGGCCTTGGATCTCTTCCTACTCCTATCGTGCAGATGTCGTCCATGCGAATCCATGACTCCAAGGCACGTTAACCCCAAGGCCTCGCGTGCGACCGGGTGCTCCTTGTTTCCCAAGGCCGTAGATAGTATATCCTTCTCCCTGTCTACATGGAAGGAGCCTTGGGAAGCTTGGGCAGTTAAGTCACGCTGTAAGAGGTCATCATGTTATTATAGGCACTATGAAGTTATGGACTTATTAACAACTAGATAGTTTGACATATTTACCACACGTTGGGACACTTCCTAGTCTGCCGGGTTTGTGAAAGAGATGCTGCCCGAAGACGAGACTTTTGCCCTCGCTTTTAATCAGCTTAGGGAACGCGAGTCTGTGATATCAGGAAATGGCCCGGTTGTGTTCTCCTCCTCCGTCGCCCGTTCCTCGTATTTACCCGCGTACCCAGCGGTGCCGAGTCTGTGAGGGTGAGTGTTTCGTGTCTGGAGAGCTTTATGCGCCGCACTTTGCTGCTTAAATTCGGCCGTCGTTTGCATAGCCACAAAGGTGTCCCAAGCTTCCCGCATCAAGAATCTATACTTCACGAAGGGCATCTGACCCGTGTTCACGTACTTCGTGACAAGAATGCTCTTGAAGGTCCTCCACGATTTATCCATCGTGAGCATCGTCGTCCGTCGCGCGCGTGCGACGTTTGCTTCTGGAATAGTGAACTTCTCTGAATGTTCTATCCACAGCGCGCCTTTCGCTTGTTTCGTCAGGTCCTTCCATGTTGGTGTGGTGATGGGGACTCGTTCCCTTCCAAGTATCCCGCAGATGGTCCGGAATCTCACCGCTGATCTCTTGGGACTCAGAGGGACCCCAAAGTCATTGACCTCCATGATGACCAGTCGGCCCGCATGCATTTTCGATTGTCCTCTGCCATCTCGCTTCCATGTCATTATCGTCGACGGTGACGGCGGCCTCGTCGGCGCCTCTTCCATCTGCGGCATCGGTGACGGCGGCCTCGTCGGCGCCTCTTCCATCTGCGGTGTTGGTGATGGCGGCGAAGACGGTGCCTCTACCATCTCGCTTACTTGCTATCTATATAAGTTACATATGCAATAAAATAGATTGCAAGTGTCCCAAATTAACATATACATTTAAACTTAATAATATGCTCAACATGTGCAATATTAGCAAATAATCATAATTAATTCTAGCATAAATATGAAACAATTAAGCATTAATCCAACGGCATTTAAATTTAAAACAAAATAGAATCAAGTAAAACGATCGACGAAGAAAATGCTAAGCAAAGGTTTAATCCTCTAGGGCTCGCCGCCTCCCTACTCCTATTCTAACACTCCTAACACTCCTTAATCCACCAGCTTCTCTTATGATCTTTGTATAGATAGAAACTAGTGATACAAATCTTTTGCCCGAGCCTATCTTTGCTCGAGCCTACTTCATCGAGCCCGACACCTTTGGAGTGTACCATTTGCTTCGTCTTGGTGGAGGATTGGCATGAAGCAAGCGGTACACTCAAGTGTGTCAGATCGACGAAGAAAATGCTAAGCAAAGGTTTAATGCTTCATGTCAGAAGACTAGCCTTTAATGAAGATATAGAAACAAAATAGAATCAAGTAAAACTTTCTTTTTGGATTGTTGTAAAAAATGCGTTTTAGCAAAATTTCAGAAATTAATCCCAACAACATTAATTAGCATTAAAGCATAATTCCTAAAGAACTTAACACTCCTTAATCCACCAGCTTCTCTAAGGAAATGCAAAGGAATCCTGAGCGGTTCTTAATAAGAACAAATGCGGATTAAACTCTCGACCAATAAAAGGTCTAGAGATTAACGGCATGCAGACACTATTCCAACATATTGATTGATGATATTATGTGCTCTCAGAAGGAGAGTAGCTAAAGAACAAGTGTTTGCCATCTCAATCATATTGTCTATACTCTTCATTAAATGAATATGATAATATAAATTTAAACTATGAGCTCTAAACAATACTTTGTAATTGTCAAATGATCTCAGCTATTCTAAAACAGATTAAACTTCCAGTCAAACAGAGGTTGACTATAGAGATCAAGATGGCAAATGAAAAGTTGAATGAGCTCATACAGACTACTAGAAGAATCACAAACTGAAGAATCACAAACTAGTCATTAGATTTCCAACAAAAACTGAATACTCTCAATAGAACTGAACATGAAGACACAGGTTCAGTGATAAAGCCGATTGGCTGACATAACAGTATCTACTTCAAATACTAGAGATCAAATGAACCAGAAGAATCAGAATAACTAGCTTTCAACCAAAAGTAACCAATTAACAGTACATCATATTGACAGTAGCAAGTAATACAATAGAGCTCAAGTATGAACTAACTATCACATTCAATCTCATTATAAGGCGAGTTCATCACGAGCATGTCAACAAAGCCCATCGATCAATTTGCAATATCTTGAGACTAGATTGTAAATCGAACTAATATAGATCAAGGTATCAACTAGCACCGCAAATATATATATGTGCAAAGATCAACCGAACTGCCACAGAGGAGCAATATTCATAGAGAGGATGCCGCACAAGAACTCACGGTGCAAGGAGGAGGCGGCAGGGAGGAGGCCGACGCGGGAGGAGGAAGTGCAGGAGAGGAGGCCGACGGGGAGGAGGACGGCGGGTTGAAGGCAGTCTGAGAGGAGGAGGCCGACACGGGAGGAGGGGCGGGAGGAGGCCGGTCAGAGGCAAGATGCCGACAGGGGAGGAGGCGGTCTGGCGTCGTCGATGTTGGGGCGGCGCCGAGGTCGGGAGGCGGCGACGGGGCTTCTGATCGGGAGGTGAGCAGGCGTCGAGGTCGAGGGCGCCAAGGTTGGGGGCGGCGGCACCGAGGTCGAAGGCACCGAGGTCGAGGGCACCAAGGTCGGCGGCAGCGGCGCCGAGGTCGTAGTCGGCGGTGAACGGGCGAGCCCTAAACCCTAGAGGAGGCGAACGAGCGCGCGAGAGCCTAAGGGGTGCGGGAGAGGTAGTGACGAGTGAGAGCAAAACCCTAGCGGTTCCCGCCTTATAAAAAGTATATCACAGATGGTTATATTAAAGAACCTTCTATGATAAGGCTATCACAGACGGTTCCCTAATAGAACCGTCTATGATATGGAACATATCACAGACGGTTCTCGTAGGGAACCGTCTGTGATATCCTTATCATAGACGGTTCTATTCGAAAACCGTTTGTGATATATCTCCTGGTGAGAAATGAACAACAAGTCTATTCATTTTCCCGCGTGTGTCTCTTCGTCTCACGATCACATGGCTTCGTCTCTTCATTTTCCAACGTCGCTACAGCTCCCCAAATATCTCTTCGTCTCCCGCTCCGGCTTTAGAACTTGTTCTATAAATAGATGTCCCCTTCTATAATGTATTTCACACAACCTCCTTGATCCCCTTTCTCCACAAAAACAGAAATGGTTGCCTCTTTTGTTTCCTTGTCGCCGGCATTGATGGCCTACCTGGCCGCACTGTACACGCACCTCTCTCGTTGTATGTTGGACCGTGCTGCGGAAGAACACTATTTCAACAATGTCTTCACTCCTCTGTCCGAGAATTTGCCGAAGCGGGTGACGGCCACCTTCCGCCGTCTTGACATCCTCCTCCGCCATGTCTTCCGGGTGATCTCCCACTTTTGGCGAGTTTACCGTGTCGTCGACGTGGTCCTCCAAAATGACATTGCACGTCTCCAGGAGGCTTGCCGTCACTTCGACTACTTAATCGAGGCAGCAGGCGACCGAGTCGACTAGGCTGAGACCCCTCAAGCAAGAGAAGAGAGCCTATGGGCTCAATTCTTCTTGGTTCAACAGTTCGAGGGTCTTTGGGAGACACTCGAACGAGCACGTCAGTGGGTGGACACATTTCAGGCTTCGTTCGATCACGAACCGTCCGCCCCCGACGCCGCCGCCTACGAAGTATTGAAGACGGAGATAGCAGCCTACCTCCGCCACTAGAAAAACTTTCTTTATTTATAGGTTTCTAGTTTTTTAATCTTTTTTAGCGTTTAGCGCCATTTGTTTAGCCATATATATGAAAATTCCAAAATGAAAAAAAAAAGTTTGGAGGTGAAGTTACTATATTAATTATATGTTGAAATATATATATCGAGACGGTTTAGTGGAACAAATTAATTAATTATATGTTGAAGGCTAAGATAGGATCGCTAATCCTTTTTTTATTGTTTGTGATGTAAAAAGGATATGGTCTTTTTATCGTCTGCTTATTACAAGCGTATAATATTATCTGGTCGGTCGGTTGGTCTCCTCTATGACTGGCTATCAATATCAAAGATGACAAGTCCATAACCCATCAACACATGACAATTTCACGTTGACATCAAAATATATGAGAGATTACAAGTCCATAACACATGATGTTATGGAATAAATTAATTACATTGGAGTAAATTCTTAATTAAAATATGGGCCTTCCTAATGATCGACACGCATATAGCTAGCTTCCTCACTGGGTTCTTCCTTGAGCCTAATATCGTTTCCGAAAGGAGGCAACTCGTCAAATTGATTGTATTCTTCCTCTTCCACTACATTCTCAACTCCGACAATCCTCCTTTTTCCATGAAGAACTACGTGGCGCTTCTTATTTGCCGGGTCGGTTACATAGAAGACTTGAACAACTTGGTTAGCCAGTACGAATGGTTCGTCTTTGTATCCGACACGTTCGAGGTCCACGGTAGTGACGCCGTACTTGTCGACCTTCACCTGTGGGAGATGGACCCAACGGCACCGAAATAGGAGGATCTTGAAAAGCACGTAGTCGAGCTCCCATATCTCCTCTATTTGCCCATAGTAGGAGCTCCTCAGCCCATCGGTAGTGAATGCATCTATCACGGACACATTTGTTACGGGCAGTGCTCTTCCTATCCTGAGCTGCTGTATAAAATGTGTACCTATTTATGTCGTATCCTTGCCATGCGACAATTGTAAATTGTGGCCCTCGTGCCAACCATAGCAGCGTATCATCACTTGATGACCTCCTAGTGATTTGCACCTTTAACCATTCGTTGAACCGACGGTTGTGCTCTCTCGTGATCCAAACCTTCGACCGTGCGGATTACATTGGCGTACCATGTCTTTGTGCTCGTCGATGTACGGGGACACTTGGGTCATGTGTTGCAAGACTGTGAAATGGGCTTGAGCGTACGTATCCAGATCAGGAGTGATTAATTTCCTTTCGATGGTCCCGATACCATTCAGTCTCCCATCATCGCGAGATAGAGGCACACCTATCGGTTCCAACTGAGCCATGTAGTCGACGCAGAACTCAATGACCTCTTCGGTTGCATAACCTTCGATGATGCTGCCCTCCAGTCGAGATCGATTCCGTACATAGAACTTGAGAATTCCCATGTACCTCTCGAACGGGTACATATGACGCAAGAACACAGGGCCGCATATCTTTATCTCTTTCACAAGGTGAATAATGAGATGGACCATGATATCGAAAAATGACGGAGGAAATACATCTCAAGATGACATAGAGTCGTCACCACCTCGACTGCAGAGCATCTAGTCCTTGGGGATCAATGATCTTCCGAGCAATTAAGTTGAAAAATAACACTGACCTCAAGATTGCCACTCGGACCTTGTTCGGCAAGATACTTCTAATTGCAACAGGAAGCATTTGTGTCATCCGCACATGACAATCATGAGACTTCATACCAATTAATTTCAAATCTTGCATAGAAACAAGTTTCTTAATGTTAGCGGAGTAACCAGACGGGACTTTCACACCATGCAAGCTCTGGCACAGTTCATTTCTCTGTTTTGCCACTAATGTTCAGTAAGAGACCAATCAAGCTATCACATACATTCTTCTCCACGTGCATGATGTCCATGCAGTGGCGAACTTCTAAGTGCTCCCAATAAGGCAAGTCCCAAAAAATTGATAGCTTCTTCCAGATGTTCTTCTGACGGGTTCTTAATTTACGTCCCTTTCCAAGCACAACATCGATATCCTTAACCATATCATAGACCACTTTCCCTCTAAAAGCTCTTGGAGCTGAATCGTTCTCCTTATTTCCATCGAATTGTTTTTTCATCTTGCGGTATGGGTGACTCACGAGGAAGGAACCTACGGTGGCGATATATACAGCAGTTTTTTTGCGAGTTGTTCAGCCATACACTCTCCGTAGCATCTAAGCAGTGCGGACAGGCTTTGGCTCCTTTTGTACTAAAGCCCGACAGGTTACCAAGGGCAGGAAAATCATTGATGGTGCAGAACAACATGGCGCGTAAAGTGAAGTTCTCTCGTTTGTACGCATTCCATACCTATACCCCTTCCTTCCACAGTGTCACAAGATCTTCCAGCAATGGTGCTAGGTACACATCAATATCATTCCCAGGTTGCTTCGGCCCTTGGATAAGTAGTGACATCAAAATGTACTTTCGCTTCATACACAGCCAAGGAGGAAGGTTGTACATACATAGATTCACGGGCCAGGTGCTATGTCGGTTGCTCATGTTACCAAAAGGATTCATTCCATCCGTACTCAACCCTAACCTTATGTTCCTCGGTTCGTGCATCAACACTTCAACTCCGATCGAAGTTTCTCCACCGCGTAATCGGCAGGTGTCTTAGCTTCCCATCTCTTTTACGCTCCTCTGAGTGCCAACGCAGCAATCTTGCCTCCTTTGGGTTCGCAAATAAACGCTTCAAATGTGGGATCACAGGCAGATACCACAATATCTTAGCAGGAGGTCCTTGATTCACCTTAGCGAGATTCGACACTTGTATCGGGATGCTTTACACAGGACATACATGCATGTCGCATACTCTTTCTGAGAGAGGATACAATCATTAGGACATGCATGTATTCTTTCTACTTCCATTCCCAATGGACAAATAACCTTCTTTGCTTGATAGGTGGTCTTTGGACAACACGTTTCCCTTGGAAGGCTGTCCGCTAGGAGACCTAACAACGCCGTGAAACTCTTATCGGACCATCCATTGCTTGCCTTCAATTTCAGCAGTTCAAGCACGGTTGACAACCTTGTGTATTCCGGCTTGCAGCCAGGGAACAAAGGTCTCACGGAGTCCTCCCTTAAGCCCTCGAATTTACAAAGCTCTCTCTCACTGTAGTTCTCTTCTGCATCGCGTAGCATCTGATCCAGATTGTCATCGTGCCACCTATCCTCATCAAAAGCACAGTCCACATCTGGCAAATCGTTGACTTCCTCGGCGATGTCGTCATTATTAACTTCTAGGATAATCTACTCTTCACCGTGATTGGTCCAACATGTATACCCTTTTTTGAAACCCCTTCGAATCAAGTGCGCTTCGATCTGTGTCGCGTTATTAAACATCTTCAGATTACCACAATCAATGCATGGACAGTACATAAAATTTATCCCATTCTTCAACATATCACCTTTCGGTGGCTCTTCTAAAAGCAACCACGTCATTAATGTACTCTTGACTCACACGGTTCACCGTACATCCGATTCGATCCATCTACACTACGCATGTAACAAATTAGTGTCAAATTTATTAGCGATTAATTTATAGCAAACATGAATTTAAATATGCAAGTGAAGCTTCATAACGAAGTTTTCTTTCTTGCTTTAGGCATCGATATGCTCATAGGAAGAGAGAATTGTACCAATTCCAAATTTCAACATTTTCACAAAACATCTAGTCATAGATAACTATTGCATCGACAAACATCTAAGACCATACCAAATAGGATTAGAGTAATCTTGAGCATCTAATCCTCAATTAGCTACAATGTATTGTAGAAGGCAGACGTTTCACATGACAAAAGAACGACCCTATTTGCATCCCATCTACTTGAATTTATAGTGATATGCTGATATTACTTTGGACTAATTAATTTGACCTACACCAAGGTTGTTATTTGCCTACAAAACTACATATGCCTTTTCATAGACATTATAAAGAAAATAATCATATGCAATCACCTAGTGGTCTGCATATCAAATTTCATCACCAAGTATAATGGCAATAACATATGGCGCTTATTTAGTATTCTGTTGCTATGCCTCAAAATTCTAAACAAAGACTGAGCAAATCCAAGTTGGACTTTTTTGTGCCAATAATCTTCAACCGCACCTCACTATCTTTTTGAATTTTCACCTGAGTCGGACAAACAAGCAGCTCCCAGTTAGAACAAGAAGGAGTAGGTTGGAGGAGCTAGGGCAGGGAAGTGGCGCATGGGAGAGGAGAGCAGATCTAAGTGGAGCCAGCGGTAGGGTTGCTCTAGAGCGGTAGAGGCGATGTGAGGCGGCGATGCGGCGATGAAGACACAGGCCTCGAGCGGCGGTCTTGGTAGAAGAGGCAAGTAGTGGCGAAGAGGATGTGTCGGCGTAATTTATATGATGGAGGATATCACGAGCGATTCTTAATTAGAACCGTCAGTGATAACTAATTATCACTGAGCGGTTTCATTCGTAACTGTCAGGTACTATCCTGAGCATTCTTATTGAGAACCGTCAGTGATATCGAAGCAGCGATCTTGGCGGCGGCGGGCGTGCGGCGAGAGGGATGGCGGCGAAGAAGATATCACAAACGGTTCTTATTGAGAACCGCTCAGGATATATACGACGTTCTCGTAACCGTCTGTGATTATCGGATTATCGCGAGCGGTTTGTGAATAGAATCATCAGGATAATTCACGATGGCTCTGATAATGAACCGTCTGTGATAGATGACTATCACAGACGGTTCTAAATAAGTACCATCTGTGATAGGCTGGCAGCGCCAAATGCAGGTCCGGACAGACCCAACACAGACGATTCCAAAGGAACCATCTGTGATGGGGCGTCTACTATAGCCTGTTTTGTAGTAGTGGAAGAAAATACCAAATATCTCTCGAGAATCCTCTCCTTCTCCTCCCTTCCTCCTCTCCTTCTCCTCCCTTCCCTCTCTGTTGGCGGTGCAATGGGCTTCCTATTTACCAAACATACTTAAATTGATTAGCAATTAATTTATGGCAACATAAGAGCATCTCCAGTGTATTGAACCAATGTCGATTCAAAGAGATGCCACGTAAGCATTCAAAGAACTACTCATTTTTCCTCCAATGTATTGATCCGATTCTTACTCTTAAGTGGGACCGATATCTTATTAAAAAAATCATAAAAGAAATAAAATCTCTCTCAACCGCTCTCTCTCTCCATTTCCTTCCCCCTCACAGAACTTAATGCAAATGCTAACCACCCGATGAAAAATATTATTCTATTCACTTGCATCCGGATGCAAAGTTTGCATCGGTTTCTAGAGTTTTGCTTTGGAATCAACAGCTTCCAACGTGTGGAATCGGTTCCTAGCATTAAATCTAGCCATTTGAACCGGCTAATTAAGCACGTACATTGCAGATGCTCTAAAGAGTTATAGATTGTTACCACAAAAATACCAAACCTCTCGAGAATCCTCTCCTTCTCCTCCCTTCCCTCTCTGTCGGCGGCGCAGTGGGCAAACACCTGGGTGGCGGCTCAAATAGGAATGGGTAGGGGATTTGATCTAGAAATTTATAGTGCGAGGATATCACAGACGGTTCTTATTATGAACCGTCTGTGATATACAACTATCATCGACGGTTTTTCAATAGAACCGTCGGTGATAGTTCACAACCGGTCGTTATTGACAACCGTCTGTGGTACAGGAGATTATCACAGATGGTTATTTAATAGAACCGTCGGTGATATTTCATAGACGATGCGTGTTGACAAGCGAAATGCGTGGTGCAGAGATTATCACGCAGCGGTTATTTAATAGAACCGTCAGTGATAGATCGCGAGCGGTTCTATTAATGAACCGTCTGTGATAGATGCCTATCATGAGCGGTTATTAATAAGAACCGTCTGTGATAGGCTAGCACGGCAAATACCTGGCCCAGACAGACCCAACACAGACGGTTCCATTTTAACCGTCTGTGATGAGGCGTCTACTATTGCTTGTTTTGTAGTAGTGCTAAGATTTTCGAAAGATGAGCAAGGCATCATGTGGTTCGATAAGCGTATCTGTGTACCGGATCAGAAGGAACTTAAACAGTTAATACTCAAAGAAGCGCATGAAACTTTGTATTCAATTCACCCTGGAAGCACTAAAATGTATCAAGATCTCAAGGAAATGTATTGGTGGCCTGGAAGCACTAAAATGTATCAAGATCTCAAGGAAATGTATTGGTGGCCTAGCATGAAACGTGAGATTGCAGAATATGTAGCTCAGTGTGACACTTGCCAACAGGTTAAAGCCGTGCATCAAAGGCCTGCTGGACTCTTGCAACCTTTGAACGTACCTGAATGGAAATGGGAAGAAATTGGCATAGACTTTATTACCGGATTGCCAAGAACCAAAGCTGGTTATGATTCTATTTGGATAATTGTAGATCACCTAACAAAAGTGGCTCACTTTATCCGAGTCAAGACTACCTACTCAGGAGATCAACTTGCAGAATTGTACATGGCAAGCATAGTATGTCAGCATGGAATACCAAAGAAGATCGTGTCAGATCGGGGATCTCAGTTCACCTGAAGGTTCTGGCAGATGTTGCACAGTGTCATGGGCACTAATCTGAATTTCAGTACAGCCTACCATCCCCAGACAGATGGTCAAACAGAAAGGGTAAATCAAATCATAGAAGATATGTTGAGAGCCTGTGCTCTAGAGAACCAGACCAGTTGGGATCAAATGCTACCTTATGTAGAGTTTTCGTACAACAACAGTCATCAATCAAGTTTGCAAATGTCCCCGTTCGAGGCCCTTTATGGAAGAAAGTGCAGAACACCTTTGTATTGGACTGAATCAGGCAAAGGGCAAGTGCTTGGACCAGATATCCTAAAGGAGGCCGAAGATCAAGTTTGATCAATCAGAGAAAAGCTGAAAACAGCGCAAACTCGATAGAAAAGTTATGCTGATAACCGTCGCCGGGATTTAGCCTTTGCACCTGGGGATCATGTATACTTGAAGGTCTCACCTCTAAAAGGAATGCGTCGCTTCAGAATAAGCGAGAAGCTCGCACCATGATACATCGGACCCTTTCCAGTCTCAGCCAAAAGAGGAGAAGTTGCTTACAAGTTAAAGCTCCCACCTCAGTTGTTAGGGGTGCATGATGTCTTTCATGTGTCTCAATTGAAGAAGTGTCTGCATGTGCTAGAAGAGCAGATGCCGTTAGAAGCAGTTGACCTGTAAGAAGATCTAACCTACAAGGAGCAACCCATCAAAATCTTGGAAGTGTCCGAGCGTGTGACAAGAAGTAAGATCCTCCGTTTCTACAAAGTCCAGTGGAGCAATCACACTGAAGAAGAAGAAGGCACCTGGGAGCGTCAAGAGGACCTGAAGGCCGAGTTCCCGCACCTATTCTCTAGTCACCCTGAAACTCGAGGTCAAGATTCCCTTTAAGGGGTATAGGTTTGTAACATCCCTATTTTCTGGGCTTTTTGACAATTTTGAAAACTTTAAAAATTAACCATTTGGTTTTATTAATTCGCCAAAGCTAAATTTGTAATTTAGAATTTTAAAAGCAATTTAATTTGAATTAATTAAAACTTCAACTAATTCAAGTTGGTTTAATTGAGTTTTCTAGATCTTAATTGGATTTAAAAATCAAAAGTGTTGTTTTAAGCCTTTTCTTGGTTTTTGTTGGTTTTTAAAAGAGGTTTTCCCTTTGTCCCTAAGTTAAAAATAATTAATTGCAAAAATTAAAAGCAATAGTTAAGCTGAAAATATTTTTATTTTGTTCTAAATAATTCAAGAGATTTCTGTGTATTTTTCTTGAATTTTTGGACGGTTTTAGCTATTTTCTAAAAAGGTTTTTGCTTTTCTGGTATTTTCTAAATTCGAAAACCCTCAAAAATCCTTCTTATTCATCTTGGGCCCTCCCATTCCTTACGTCTTGACCTAGCCTTGCCGCCGGCTTCGTCATGCATATCCGCCCTCCTCTTTTGCACCGTCTGATCGAGATCGGATGGCTCGCGACCCTCGCACGTTTCCCCGTTCCGCTCCTCTCTCTCGCTGATTAGTGGGCTCGCCCTATCATCGTACTTGTCATCATTGTTCGTCGTCTTCCTCGCGTCGCTCGCGTCATCATCATGCTTCGCATCCGCCTGTCAACGCCAAAGATCAGTGTTCACACGGCCGACCAGACTCTGTCACGCGCATTCAATGCGTGGGCGACTTCAGACCTTGCCGCCACCACCCACGCCATCGCCTCGCCATGCTGGTCGTCTCATACTTATATGGTTTTATTTTGTAGTTTTAAAATTTTATATAGTTCATTTTATGAGTATATATAAAATTATTTTGGTTTTTTTAAAATTATATATATTTTCTAGGATTGTTTACATGTTTTTTCAATTTTCTATGTTTTATGAGCTAAATGACAAATGTTTTAACGTGATAGCCATTTGAACATTAATAAAATTCTTTATTCCATTTTCAATATGCTTATCTCATTTTTTTTAAACAATTTTCATATGTATTTATGAACTCTACACATTTTTATGATTTTTTTTATTTTTTATTTTTTTGAATTTTTAACCTAACGAGCTAAGTGGGCCGGCATTGGCCCAGCGGGCTAAACGGGCTCGAGCCGGCACGCCGGCACAGCACAGCCCGAAAGGCCGTCTGGTCTGCCTAGTATGCATCCCAGACACATAGGTCGACGCGACATAACCCGTTTAGTTCGTGGGTTAGAATAGGCTGCGCCTAAATGGGCCTTACCGGCACCGGCCGGGCCACGCCGTCCGTTTAGTCAGCTCTAAAGCCTTGGTAGAAAAAGTATTTTATTCCCAACCTTTCCCCTCTGCCGGTCTGCCCTCCCCTGACCCCTTCTGCCTCCTCGTGCCTTCCTCCTCTTTGCCATGGTTTCCTCCTGTGCACAAACATAGCAGCTTGCAGCCATGGTCACAAATTTCCCACAGAACCACCACATCCAGAACAGCCAGTTCCTGCTCCTCAAGAAGCAATTCGTCACCTATGCTCTCTATGCCCTCATCCCTCTCGCCCTCCTCCATTACCTGCTCTTCTACCCGGTGGCCACAGCCAAGAAGCCGGTTCTGGTGCCGCAGGTACCGGAGGAGGCAGCAATCATCATCTCAGCCCAGCATGAGCATGTGCAGGTGAATGCGCATGCGCACAATCTGCCCCCACCCCCTCCTTACGAAGGAGATGAAGTATTGAAGAATGCACAAGGTACAAGATTAGGTTTTCCAATTGATTTCTCGTAGTAGTTGTTGCATTGTGTTGTAGAAATTTGTCTATGTAAAGATTGAGGTAGCCAATTGAGTTTGTCCATAAGCACATTCCATTTCCTATGGATACTAGTTCTTAGCTTTGTGTTGATTTCTCAGAGGATTTTCACGATCGAGGGAAGCATAAAGTGTTCTCGTGTTGAGCAATAGTGGCCATTTCTTGGTACTTTTAGCTATCTTATTGCGAATTTAACCCTTGGAACTCACTTTTTTTAGTTATTTGGGGGGAAGAAATGGCATTCCTGTAGCACTAATCTTGCATTCTTGTGTTGCCTCTGAGTAGCCGGAGAAGTGTCGGCGTCGTCGCCGTGCGACTATTCCGACGGCGAGTGGTTGCCGGACGCGCGCCCGCCTCTCTACAACGGCACGAGCTGCGGCACGATCAAGGACGGCCAGAACTGCATGGCGCACGGCCGGCCGGACACCGGCTACCTCTACTGGCGCTGGCGGCCGCGGCGGTGCGAGCTACCGGCCTTCTCCCCGGCGGCATTCCTTCGCTGGCTCCGCAACAAGCACCTTTCCTTCGTCGGCGACTCCCTCGCGCGCAACCAGGCGGAGTCGCTGCTCTGCCTCCTGGCGTCCCACTCCCCGCCGGAGCTCGTGTACCGGGACGGCGAGGAGAACAAGTTCCGGCGGTGGGTGTTCCGCGAGTACAACGCCACCGTGTCTATCTTCTGGTCGCCGTTCCTGGTGAAGGTCACCGAGAAGGCGGAGCACGCCGGCGTGCGGCACAACAACGTGTTCCTGGACTCGTTCGACGAGCGGTGGATGTCGCAGCTGGGCGCGCTCGACGCGGCCGTGCTGTCCATCGGGCACTGGTTCTTGATCCCCGGCATCTACCACGACGGCGGCAAGGTTGTGGGCTGCCACGACTGCGCCGAGTTCAACCACACCGATATATCCTTCTTCGGCGTGTTCAAGGACGCAGTCCACCGGACGCTCGCCGAGGTCAAGAGGCGGCATGGCGCGCACAAGAAGGTGATCGCGTTCACCACGTTCTCGCCGGCGCACTTCGAGGGGGACTGGGACAAGGCCGGCGCGTGCCCCAAGAAACAGCCGTACAAGGTGGGCGAGAAGGAGCTGGGGTACACCGAGACGGAGATGAGGAAGACTGTCGTGGAGGCGGTGGCCGCGGCCAACACCGGCAGGGCCGCGCTGCGGTTCGCGGCGCTGGACGTGACGAAGCTGGCTAACATGCGGCCGGACAGCCACCCCGGGCCGTACATGCGCGACGACCCGTTCGCCGGCGGCGCGGACGCGCGGGTGCAGAACGACTGCGTGCACTGGTGCATGCCCGGCCCGATCGACACGTTCAACGAGATCCTGCTCCAGACCATCGCGAGGTGACCACGGCGATCGAGACATCTCTGATCATGTGTTCAGTTCTATTTCTGTTCTAGGAACTGAGATTTGGCTGTGTGTGTGCATCGACGACTCTTTTGCTTATCGACCAGATGGTTAGGATACGAGATAGCTAGTGCGAACGAATTGGCGCAATACGGATGGGGACTGTTGATTCCGTATTTTGGATGAGCTCTAGCGCGCCGCGGGGGAGAGGGGGGCGAATTAATCCCTCATAAGCTATTAACAAAGTGCATAATTCCTTATACGCCGCTCAGTGTGAAGCTGATATGTGGATCATGTATCTATATGTTAGTGAGATCAGTGACATATAAAGGACATACAAAGTTATTTAATGGCATATAAAGAAGGGTTAAGTTCATTTTTCAACCTTGAACTTTTCAAAAAGTATGGAAAACAACTTTGAAGTCGAAAACCAGACATCGTATGACCTCCACGTTTGTAAACTGGACAAAATGGGCTCTGCGCCTCATCCACCCTGGTTTCACCCTGGTTTTGTGCTTGCGTGGCGGTCCACTTGGCACCTCAGATAACACGCGTATGCCCAAATTTCTTTGCAGCAGAAGCCTCTCTCTCTCTCGCTCGCTCATTGCCGTCTGAACTGGGTCTGGTGGCGGCGCGGCTCGGGAGGCGCCGACTGGAGTTGCGCTAAGGGCGACGACGGTCGATTGGAGGGAGTTTCCTTGATGATTCAATAGCGCAAGGCCATTGCAGATCTGCGGCAAAATCGTGAAGGTGAGTGTTGATGCATTTCGGGATTTAGGGATTTTAGGGTTCTGGGGATTTGGGGATTTTAGGGTTCGTGGGGATTTGGCGATTTAGGGATTTTAGGGTTTGTGGGCATGTCGGGATTTAGGGATTTTATGGTTAGTGGGGATTGAGGGATTGAGGGATTTTAGGGTTCATGGCGATTTGGGTATTTACAGCATTATGCAGTCGGCAGTTACTATACTAGATTAGAGATTTCGAATGGATCTTACTAATTTGCTAGTTGCATGCATGTAGGGATGGATGTTGTGGGCACTCTCCCGTTTCGATTTCACTTCAATGGCGAGTTTATGCATGATGGTAAAGACTTGCATTACTACGGTGGGTCAGAGGGAATGTCTTACATAGAACGTGATAAGATGTCATTACCAGAGATCAATGGACACCTCAAGGACCACTACGATGTTGTTGAAGGGATGTTACTGCATTGGTTGTTCCCAGGGAAAGAGTTGGGCAATGGGTTGAGGGTTTTGGTGGACGACAAGGCATGCCAGACAATGTCTGATTGTATTGTGGAAGGAGGTGTTGCCGAGATATATGTGGAAGCACCAACAGCTGCAGAGGATTCTGAAGATGAAGCTGAGACTGAGAAGGCAGATAGTGACTACGAGGATGAGTCTGAGGCAATGACTCCAGGAGCAGAAGATGACGATGAGGCAATGACTCCAGGAGCAGAGGATGACGATGACTGCACCATTGCTGGCTCTAAGGAAGTGAGCATTGTGACTTCAACACCAGAGCAGAGAAGGAAGGAATTAGAAGCAGTGGAGAGGTTTTACAGCCCTCTCAGGAGTCAGAGCAAGAGCAATCAAGATGGTCAAGGTTGTGGGAATGATAAAGTAGTAGAGATGATGCAGAGGCAAGAGGATGGTGAGAGCTCTGACAGTGACTACATTCCTGGTGACTATTGTACATCAGAGGAAGATGAGGAAGCATTACTTATCATGAAGCAATTCAAAGAGTTCAAGAAGAAGATGAAGGCTGGTGAAATACCTAATCTTGATGATATGCCATTCGATGGTCCCCCTATACAGTCAAGATGTGCATATGGGGGAGAAGTAGAAGAGGAGGGTAATGGAACTCCTTATGCTGACAGCAGTCAAGATGATGACTCAATTGCTGAGGTAGACAGTGGAGGAGAGTTGGTGAGGAAGGACTCTAAGTACCCTAGGTTTGACCCAAAGAGGGTTGTGCCCACATTCTCCCTAGGAATGAAATTTGGAGACAAGCGCTTGTTCAAGGAAGCAATCATCAAATATGGCTTGGCCCACAGGAAGTTAATTAAGTTTGTGAAGGATGAGGGTGACAGAGTAAGGGCAAAGTGTGACTGGGACCAATGTCCCTGGTTTTGTCTGTTGGCCACTAACACCAGAAATACTAGCTGGCAAATCACTAGCTTCAATGATGTGCACAAATGTCCTCCAAGAAGAGACAACAAGCTTGTAACTGCAGGAAGGATTGCTGACAAATTTGAGAATTTGATTAGAGCAAACCCTACATGGAAACTGCAGAGCATGAAAGCCACAGTACAAGAGGAAATGTTTGCAGATGTCAGCATCCCAAAATGCAAAAGAGCCAAGAAGATAGTGATGCAAAGGATCCTGGATGCAACCAAAGATGAATACTCTAGAGTGTTTGACTACCAGCTAGAACTATTGAGGAGCAACCCAGGCAGTACAGTAGTGGTGAAGCTTGTCAATGAGGGTGCTGAGAAACCCACATTCCAAAGATTGTACATCTGTCTTGAAGCATGCAAGAAGGGCTTTATAGCCGGGTGTAGGAAGGTTATTGGGCTAGATGGTTGCTTCTTCAAAGGAGGTACCAATGGTGAACTCCTTTGTGCTATTGGAAGGGATGCAAACAACCAAATGTATCCCATAGCCTGGGCAGTTGTGGAGAAGGAGACGAATGATAGTTGGGACTAGTTTTGTTATCTCCTTTTCAAAGATGTAAGGGTTCTGGATGGTGAGGGATGGGTCATCATGTCTGATCAGCAAAAGGTTAGTGAAATTGCATGTTCATTACTTATTGATGTGTTGCTAACTAACTAATTGCATGTTCACTACTTATGCAGGGACTTTTGAATGCTGTTCATACCTGGGCTCCTAATGTCGAGAACAGGAACTGTGCTAGACATGTCTATGCGAACTGGAGGAAGAAATTCAAGGATAGGGAGTGGCAGAAAAAGTTCTGAAGATGTGCCAAGTCACCTTGCATAAGCCTTTTCAACCTGGCCAGGCAAAATTGGCCCAAAGCACGCGTGAAGGGGCTCAGCGTTGATGAACACCGACCCACACCATTGGAGCAGGCTTGGTTCAAAGTTAGGTTCTAATTGTGATTACATTGATAACAACATGTGTGAATCTTTCAACAAATGGATAGTTGAGGCAAGGTATCGCCAATTATTAGTATGCTAGAGGCCATTAGGTGTAAGGTCATGGTTAGAATCCAATTGAATAGAGAAAAGGCAGAGAAGTGGCAAGGCATCATATGCCCCAACATTTTGAAGAAACTCAATGCATATATAATGAATCGGGTATTGCCATGCAATATTCAATGGAAAGGATTCATTTGAAGTCAAGCATCGTGATCAAAGATTTCTGATAAACCTTCAAAACAAAACATGCTCTTGTAGATATTGGCAATTGTCGATTGCCATGTTGTCATGTCATATCATGCATATACTACAACACCAACAAAGCTAGATGATTACATAGCCTCCTGTTACTCGATTAATGAGTTCAACAACACATATAAGCACCTTACACTGTCGAGGGTATGCATAGTTGGCCCACATCAGAGAAGCCACAACCACAAGCACCAAAATATGTTAGGATGCCAGGCAGGCCTAAGAAGGAAAGGAAAAGAGAGCCTCATAAGAAGCCCAAGGCCACAAGAGTCTCAAAAGTGGGAACTATCATTAGGTGCACATTTTGCAAAGGGACAGGCCACAACAAAGCTTCTTGCTCAAAGAGGAAAGAAACATTGGGTGCACCTGAAGATATCCCTCCTGCAGCACCATCTGCCATGGTAATGTGTCACTCTTGCTTCACTAATGCACCACAACAGATTTTGTTCTCACATTGTTAATTTTCCTCAGGTAATGATGCAAGGATCACAACAGAGCTCTGCAAGTGTTGGTAAAAAAAGGGCAAGCCTACCTGCCAACTCAAAGGGCAAGAAGAAGTGCCGTGGGGTTGTGTACTCACAAAATTCTGCAACTACAATCCAGCATGTAAGCATATTCCAGTTTACTACATATATTTGACCCTACTCAGTTGTAAGACTTAGCATTGTTCATTTGTTGTTGCAGTCTGGTGTGTCAAACGAAATGATCATCAACTCATCTGCTAAGGCTAGTGTGACAACAGCAAAAGGTGGTTCTGCATCTATAAGGCTAGAGGCTACTGTCCCTACTTCTTAGGCCAGTTCATGTGCCACAATTCAACTCTCCTCTAGTCATGCTTCAGCTAATGTCAGTGCTAGAGAACCACTAAGGAAGAAACCTCCAAAAAAGAGGACAACAACTCATCCGAAGCTCCTCATGGCCATCAGTGATGTCAATGACAAGCAGCAGTGAAAGTTTGTGTTGGCAATATGTGTACCCGTTTGTTTTTGTATGAACTTTTATGCATTTGCAACTTGTCTGTAACCGGTAATGGCAGTGAACTTGACTGTATTGTCAGTTTGAATCCTTGTAAGTTTCAGTCTACCAGACGCATTGCGATGCCACTGAATTTGACTGTACCAAACTTCCAACTTTCTATTGCAAATTTCAGTCTACAAAATCTTGCAGTGCTATTTCAATTCAACTCAGTTATCATGAGCCTGGAGATTCTAATCTTGCAATGAAGACAAGAATCGTAATGTTGCATGACTTGTTTGCAAAATTCTTTGAGTCACTAGTATATCACGGGAAACAAAATGAGCACGAGCTTCGCCCTCCCAAAATGCTGGGGAAACCAGCTATTACAAGATGAGAGCAACTAATATATCCACATCGAAAATGACTCCAGTAAACAAAATGAACATATTACAGATCCAACAGCAATCTTATTTCTTGATTTTTAGCAACAGATCCAACAGCAACAACATTTTTGCTTCTCTTCTTCTGTTCTGCAAGTTCATATGATGGTTCCAAACCTACAACAACAAACATTTTTGCTTCTCTTCTTCTATTAAGCATTAATTCATCACTGATGAGGTTACCTGACAATTCAAAGCATCATAGCTTCAGGTATTACACATATCACAACATTTCATTCCGGAAAATTCACCAAAACGGCGACCGAATTCACCAAAATGAAATTTCCATTCCAAAGATGAGCATTGGTTTCACAACTTACATCAACAAACTAAGAACATTTCTACGTAACATGAACCCAACTACAACAAAGAGAGTACATGCAAACACCGAGATGATCAAGATTCTATTATTTTCTACCATTTTCACCCTATCACTAAGATGAACAATTGCAGCCTCATTTTGGACTACAATTCTCCTCAACTCAGCACACTCATTTGATTTTGCAACCAGCAATCTCCTCAGTTCAGCACACGCCCCTTCCTTAGCCTGTTCATCGCTAGCCGAGGCCTTCAATTCCTTGTTTTCCTTCCTCAAAGCCCTTACACAGTCGCGCAAATCCAGCAAGGTCTGGTTAACAAAATCACTGGCTTCCGGATCATACCATCTCCAAAAATTGCAACCACCCACCTACACAAATTGAGAACAAATCAAACAAATGGCAGGACGACCGCAATGGCCCCAAATTGAGAACAAATCGAATAGCCCGCAGAAGAACATAAACCCACAAGAACACCGACCACAAGAACACTCACCCGAGCCTTCGCGCAGGTAATGTACCTCCTCCCAGGGTTCGCATCACTCCAAGAGACCCATCTAGCTGACTTCTGCCCACAATTGCAACGGACGGCCGGCTCATAATCAAGCGGACCCTCCCTGTACCTTACCGGGGAGGAAAACTTCCCATCGCCGACGCCGACCGCTGAGGAATCAACCGACCACCGCGACGTGCTTGAGCTCCCGGAGGTTGCCATGCACAGCGCCGATGCAATTTCATCACCTAGGGTTTCTCGGGAGGACAAGGGGATTTCCGTTTCCACAAACGCTTAAGCGAATGGGAAAGGTGACCGGCCCCGTGTTAATAAACGTCAGCAACAGGGAAATAACCATTTTTTTGTGAACTCTGAATTGCTTTGATGAAGTTGTGACCGTAACTTTGGGAACTACTTCCTCCGTTCATAAATATATGATACTTTAGAAAACGTGCTAGCAAACTTATCTAACATTGATTAATAATATATGAAAACCTATTTAGTTTTGTCATGCGTAAATAGTATTATTAGATTTGGGGTTGTTTGGATTGATGCCCTAGTGAGCCAAACCAAATTTTGGTAATACTAAAATCTAGGCAATGCCAAAATATGAACAAAAAAAAGTAATTGGCTAGTATTTGGTTTGGCATCAATATCTGGGCAATGCCAAAATATAGACAAAAAAAGTAGTTGGTAGTGTTTGGTTTGGCATTGCCTAGATTTTGGTATTACCAAAATTTGGTAATATTGATATTAATTGTATTGTTATATTGATTTATCTGTTTGAAATGATCATATTTCGTAAATCGAGTATCCGATTTGCGATCCGTTTGAACCGTTGTGCTCCTCGTCATTTTATCAATAAAACAAGACCCAAGTTGACATATTTTGGAATAAAAGAAAACTAATGTCATATGGGACTCACGGGCAATACCGATATTGACTAATATGTCTTTATTCACATCCAACGAAATGATGCCATCTAGCAAACTCATGGGCTAGTTGCCCTACCAATTATTTGGTTAGCTTTTTGGCCACCCAAACTTTGCCTAAAAATTGTAAAGAAAAAATTGATTTTACCAAATTTTCGTTGGTAGTACCAAAATTTGGCAACAAACCAAATTGTAGCCAAATTTTATGGCCATTACCAATATTTGGCGTGGCCAAATTTTTTAAGAATATACCATATATTAGAATCAATCCAAATGCTAGCCAAATTTTATGGATATTACAAAAATTTGGTAAGATTTGTTCCAATCCAAACAGGCCCTAAGTTTGCCACTGAAAATCTGAGGTGCCGTACTGATGCGCTGTTGAATCAAGAGTAAACGGTGAAATTTTACTAGCAGTCCTGCTATTGTTATGGGATACGGTTGCCATCAATACGGCGATACTGCTGCCGATGTTCCCATGTACCGGGTCGTCGGTGCCGCTTTACTCGATGTTCGGTGTCTCGATTGCTGCGAGCATCCGATCTGAAGGAACCGTGGTCCGTGGACCTGGCTCTTCTTGGACGTGTTACTTGGTCTGATCTGCACAGAGGACATGATATATCCGTCAATTCGTGTGTTAATACTTGCAGCGATGTCGCATGCAGCCTGTCTGCTCCGGGGGACTTGTGCCTAGCCTCCTCTGCAAGTTTTGCTTTGGTTGTTTACTTTATTGACAAGAGCACTGGCCGTTTTGACTTTGGATTTCGGGGACTGCTGCTCGGGAGCTGATGGCATCTTCAGTGGAAAAAAATCCTATAGATCTGGTTCATAATTCTATTTCAGTAAATCAATTTTATTATATGATAAGTGTATTTGTCAATCTCAAAACACACAGCCCTATATGTACTCAAAGGAATTAATAGTAGATACAGCTGGCTCTTTGGAATTTGATGCAAGACAGGAGTCATGGGGTTGTACGTTTTGAGATTGGCAAATACACATGTCACGCGGTGGAGTTGGTCTACTGAGATGGAGTTATGGACCAGGTCCTATAGGATTTTTTTTTCCGTCTTCAGTGGTTGTTTGGATATTAGAAATAAGAAATGGCCTTTAAGAAAACTAGTTTTAGGAGAAGTTTTAGCAAAACTGGTTTTAAAGTTGTTATTCTGTTAGGATGAATTTATGGATTATTTTGTTTGGATCTGAAAAATTAAAACAAGATTTCACCAATTTCGTGTTTGGCTAAAGATATACTTGTGCCTATTGCTGCCACAGCCTTGCTTTCCCTTTCACCGATTAACTCACTCACCTCTCTCTTACTTTCCCCTTCACCTCCTCTCTCCACCCTTTTCGAGTTCCTCACCCCTCACCTTCCATGCCACATACAATTCATCGCCGTTGCCGACGGATCTCATCTTCGAGCTCTCGTGTGGACGTGGGCTGATCTCCACACCACCTTCTGCCCATAGATTTCGCTGTTCGCCCGCTCGCCCTCCGTCCGGCCATGGCTGAGCTCCACACCCCCCTCTGGTCATGGATTCCGTCGTCTGCCAACCCGCTCACCCGCCCGCCCGCCGTCCGGCCATGGCTGAGCTAGATGAGCTCCACACCTCCCTCCAGCCATGATCCACAGCCTCAACAGCTTCGGCGACATCCAGGCTACCTCCTCCTCCTCGTCATGTATGTAGGTGAGCCCTAGCCACTAGTCTTACCTCCGAATCTACATTGATTTTGGGCGTTTGATGCTTCGAGTTTCAAATTTGAAACTAGACACTAGTTAGAGCTTGCCCACACTAAAAATATAGAACAAATGTCTAAAAAATATCAATAATAGAACACTGACAAATTGCAAATATTTGAATCTAGAACAAAAGTCTGTAAAGATTAAATGATAATCATCATTTGTAGTCGTCCAAACAAAATCAAAGCACATAATATAATGATTAATCATCTTGGCTTAGTTGAGTGGTACGCCGTTGATGATTACTCCACAATTGTTGACCAATGCTTGATCGAATTTGCTCACCGGCAGCTCGTTCATCATCTCGTATATTTGTTTGACTTCTTACTTGTTGATCACCACGGTCACCATCTGCTTGTGATCCCTCATGCTCATAAAGCCCAAACAACTCATCATTTCGTTCAACCTTCCTTATGAAGTTATGGATTATGCAGCAAACCATAGCGATTTTTACTTGAGCCTCAAATGGATAAGGAATCCCACCTTTTACTTTTAAAATTGGGAAACGAGCTTTCCAAACACCAAAAGTGCGTTCAACCGCATTCCGTAGCTGTGCATGACAATGATTAAATAAATCTTTCTCACCAGAATATCACCAATTGCTTCCTCGGAAAGAACCAATATGATAGCGATCCCCACGATACGGTACAATAAATTTTAGAGTATTAGCGTAGCTGGAATCAACTAGATAATATTTACCTACAAAAATAAATATTTATCACCTCAACAATATCTCCATAAATAATAGGCACTCCAATATTTCACTCGTTTTGTCCTTTTACCTTCTGGAACAGAAAAACCTACATTCATAATAGCCCATCTAAGAATGGCTTGATCCAGTGCAGAACCTTCCCATCCGGCAGCAACATATGAAAATGTCATGTCAAATGAAACTGCTGCCATTACATTTTGAGAGGGAAAACCATACCTATTTCTGAAAGGAGTTTGTTCTTCAAGCTTGATTTTTGCCTCAATATGCGTCCCATCAATTGCTCCAACACAATTCTGTAGGGAAATTTTTGTTAATTAGAATATAAATATATAAGCTTTTGTTCCGTGAATTTTTATGAAAGAAATGTAAAATGGACAAAGCAATCGACCTAGAAAATTTACCTTGAAATGTGGGTAGAACCTTGGATCGCCTCTAATTTTCAGTGGAACCTCATTGGGTGGGTCTGTTATGTAAACATCATACAGACTATTAATGGTATCTAAAACTTTATTGAAGTGTCGACTAATTGTCTCTCCTGAATGTTGATATCTATCCTGCATAACACGATTCCTAACACTGTGACCAATTGTATCCAAGAACATCACTAGTTGCTCATCCACTGCCATCCGTAGTGTATCTTTAAGTAAATTTTTCTCACACAATTCATCACATAACAAGTGGTATGTGTGCTTATCAACATGAAGTTGATCAAAAAATCTGGTTAGATATCCTTCCAACAATTCTCTTGTTCATTGAGCACTAGTTAACTCAGAAGTGTTACGACAGGTTTTGAATACTCTTGTGAAAAACATGTCACGAAACAATGACACTGCAGAAATATTGCTAATAAGCATTTGCTCAGAATCAGAAAATTCCTCATTTGACATTTCCTACACAATTTAAAACTAATGATTGTATGAAACAAAGATATTTTGATGTGACCAAAGTGAAATAATCAATAATGAAGCACCAGCACATGAAGCATTTAAAGCTGAAAGTAACATCAAACGTTGTATGACAATCTGAAAACAACTGAATGGAAACTGTTTTCTTAATTTCTAAAACGCCAAAGATAACTGAAATTAATAACTAAGCTTATTGTTGTACTACAAGCAACTAAAGATCGAGTATCCATTCAGTCCGCATCTCATCATCCATCTCAATGAAAATTGCCCTTTGATTGGCATCTGAAAATGCTTTTGTCGTGTTGTATTTTTCTTCATTTCAACCATGCCCATTGATGCATGCGCAAGACGATCCATTGCGAGTATGGCATCATCAGCTGTGCGCTTTTGCCCTTTAGGATTATCGGGGGCTCCACCTCTATTAGCATCAAAGCACCTCATCTTTTTCTCTGGAAATTTTGGGGGTTTTTAGTTTTCTGGGGATGAACAACAGGGCTAACATGTTTTTCAGGTGAATCAATGTCGTGTACTTCAACATCCTCATTTAGATCAATTAGTTTAGATTTGCTTGTAGCCACTGCACCCTTTCCTTTGCTAGATATAGCATTAAATCCAGATGTTGTTGAACTAGCATATATCTCTTGAAGATCTATCCAACTAGGCCACACTTTTTCGCGATATTCTTGAATTGAGCTATCTCTCTGTAATTAGTAAATGTATTGTTTAAAAATGTGCATTATTTCCAAATCTTATGCAACTACAAGAATATATTATTATTAAGATTCGGATATACTGTAATAAGATCCACCCAATGTTCGTTAGAAGCTTTGATCATTTTTTTCATTGTCATCCCAACCAAACCCTATGTGTGCCAAAAGTTTGCTCATGGTAGCATAGCAACTCCGGAAGTACTTATGACGATTTTTCAATTGCTGCAATTCAAGCTTGTGAACTCTAGAATCATTGAACTTAACTAATATTTCATGCCATGCTTTCTTTGTGTAGCCTGTTCCTTCCTTCCCACCATTTAAGGTTTGATCCTTTAGTATATTGAGGAGGAGTTTGTCCTCAAAAGATTTCCAAATGTGCCGCTTTATGGATGTTTTTTCTACATTCTCCTTCTTAACTTTTTTTGGCACCTGGTCACCTATATTTCTCTAAAATAAACCAATATATCAAATTCCTTCATGTAGCAAGAGAATGTTGACACAACATGGGTGGACTGACATGTAATGTAAGATCTAGAACTGCAGTTATTAGCATGGAGTGAAAACATAAAGCTATAATACTGTCATCCAAGTAATAAATCTGGTTAGCCAAAAATTACTTGATCTAAAGGTTGTGGCTACTAGAACCAACTTGTTAAGATGGTTAGGAAATTGTCATCAACCTGACAAAATCTAGCGATTTCATCCTTAGAAACTTGCAACAAGAGCAAAGAACACAACTAATATTACTGAAATCTGGTTTGGTAACTTTGTAGTTACATGTGCATGCTATCATCCAAGTAATAAATCTGGTTTGGCAGCATTTTGATCGCTGAAAAACCTAACCTATGTCCACATTATCTAAATTCCTTGCAGGTGACCAGATAAGATGTGGTATCTAATCAAGATGAGGCCATTGGTGCATGCATGCATGTCCGATGTTCAATGTACGTAAATACTTTGGCATTGAATTGGATGTGCAAGAAGATATCTTACCTGTAGGCAGATTGAAGGGCACGACAGACACGTCTAGGATCACGGCTGGCGGCAGCTGCCTTCTCCCCGATGTGAATTCTCTCTCATCTGAATGTATTAGTTCGGCAACAATACGCCAGAATAGCGGTGGCCTTCTGTTCCTTCTTATAAACATGTGTTAATGTGTAAAGTGAGAGTAGGAGATGAATACGCGCGCACGCAACAGAATAGCGAGGTCGAATGTTTCTTTTCGCATGTAGAATAGCGAGTTTGTTGGTGTCACAAAAACGTGTGTATCTAAAATTGGTTTTCTTAAAAACGATGGGCCCTCGTTTTTTGGAAAACACAATATATTAGATTTATGAGAAACTAGTTTTACTTATCTCAAGAGTTAGTTACCCAATCCGAACAGAGTTTTCCTAAAACGATGCTAAAAATGATCTTGGGAAAATCGGTTTTCACAAAACGTATGATCCAAACAAGGCCTAGGGTATAGGGCTTGTGTTCATAGTAGAAATTGGAAGAAAAAGTGGCGAACTACAAACCCGAATCCTATACCGCGACTCGGACAAACCATGTTTCTGGTAACTACGGTTTATATTTTCCAAACTAGGCCCAAATGTTTTGCTACTTGATAGAGTGTAATACAAATGTAGCTCCAGTACTAATGTACTCCTCCGGGGGCTGCTTGTGATACAAAAACCTCTTAGCTAAAAAAATTCAAAACTTCTCCCCTATTTCTCATATGTGACATGTTTGGTTGGAGTGAATGTGTAGTATGGCCACTTAGGGTGTGTTTGGATGGATGAATCTTATGGTACTTGTATCGGATGGTTTGGAATATACCATTGTCCATGTGTTTGGTTGGAGGAACGAAACGAAGCCGTCCAAGACGAGGTGGTTCGAATTTAGGGAATATTCCACGAAGATGCTGAACCTACTCGTTCACCAAAATTGGTTGGACCACGCAGTCCAGGACGCCCTCGCGCTGCTTCCGCTGCATGCATTTACCGCGCCTCGTCCGCTATGCCTCGCCGAGCTGTGTCGTCGCCCCGGCGCGCTCCAGTCGTCCCCTCCATGCACACTAGCACCGCCTGGGTCCCCTCCGCCCCGCGGTCATCATCTTCTCCCCTTCCCCGCTTAGAATCGCTTGGAACGGCTGTGCCTCTGTCACACTCCCCGTGCTAGCCGCCGCCTTTGTCCCAACGCTCCGGCCAGTCCGGAGGTTCTCCCCCACGGCTGTTCGCTTCACACCGTGTTCTAGAACACCACAAGTATTTCCCTCAATCAATTTTGGGATCCCCCCACGGGATCTCACGCCGTGGTCATCTTCTCCCGCTCCAGCCGAAAACCGCCACCGCCGCAACCGCTTGCACTCCGGTGAGCTTCCCTTCGATTGCCTTCTCTAGGAGCATCCCCTCACCTCCCCCGACCTCCTCCCACCACTCACACTGGCCCTCCCACTTCCACAACGTCACCGCCACGTGAGCTCAGCCGCGCCGCCTCGGGTCCTTGTCGCCGGGCCACCTCAGTCCATTCCCGTCTTCACCAACCAGTTAGGCAAGCTCCCCATCACCCACAGATGCTCGTGTGCGTGCCAACTTCCCTGTTTAGCCACCGCTAAACCACCACCACTGTCAGCACGCATGCCGCCGCCGCCGCGCATGTGGGCCCTATCGCCCCGAGCTACGACACCGCCTCTACTAGCTCCTTCATGCCTCCTGCAACCCATTTTTGTGGTTAACGTAGACTCCCTACCGTCCTACCGCCATCAGCGAGCAAGCCTTGCTACCGCCATGCCCCTCCTATGTTCTTCTCTTCTATCTGTCCCTCTTTGTTCTTTGTTGTGTGTGTGGAGATGATTCCATAACAGGTGGGCCCAAAAGGAGGTAATTTCACCGAGAGCAGTAGAGGAGGTAACCAAACATAACTTATTCAACTTCATCTCTCAAACCAAACACTATCTTGAACCATCATGTGCCATCTTATTCAAGCAACCAAACAAAATCGTATATCATATTATCCTACCAACCAAACACACTACTTGTACCATCCTATTCAGGATTATTCCATCTACCATGTACCATCTCATCTTAATCACCCTAGTTCACTCAACCAAACGCATCATCTTGAACCCTGGTTCAAGTGAATTTTAAGTGTCTACATCCATAATTTTAAACATATTTCACAATGGCTTTCGGATACACATTATTTTTTTTTTGGAGTTTTGATAGAATACCATGGTTTCTCAAATATATCATGATATCTAAAAATATGAGGTGTTTAGATACAA
The DNA here is from genome assembly GCA_036346405.1 of Phyllostachys edulis. NCBI lineage: Eukaryota > Viridiplantae > Streptophyta > Magnoliopsida > Poales > Poaceae > Phyllostachys > Phyllostachys edulis. Next base: position 23,012,191 of record CM070556.1, on the reverse strand, counting down.
CAAACATTGTAGTTTTTTTAACTGTAGTATTGCAAATACTATAGAATTTTCAGAGTTCTAAAAAAATCCACTCAAGACCATTTTAAAAAAACAAACAAACGCGCTCGCACGACGCCTGGCTGAGTTGTCTCGTAGCCACCTGGACTTCCCTTTTCTTCGTATCTACAACAGTGCAGGTATGACGTAGTTTTCCCTGACCATTTGATCTGCAGTATGTTTCCTACGTACAAATTAATAAACTTCTTTGTGGTATTTTCCTACGCGTACTTTAATATCTTGATCATATTTTTTAGTTAATGGAGCTCTAGTTGATGAGATTTGGGTGTCAGATCTTTTGAATATAGCTACAACTAATCGAAATTTAGGTTAATTAGCTCCCACACGGGTATACAACTTTAGTCATTTTTCTATAGAAATGGCTAGTTATCCTAACAACGGAGTATGTTTTAAATCAAAATATTACATTGCAAGCTGCAATAGTAAACACACCTTGTTTTTTCTCAATGCTCTAAATATTGTGGTAATCATGTTGGGCCGAAAAAAGGACTAGAGGAGTGAATAGGAGTCCACTCTTTTTCTCACTGAACTTGTTTTTTTTAATGTATTGATCCAATTCCTACTAATAATCGAGACCCACGTTACAATAAAAAACCCACAAAAAATAATATCCTCTCTCAACTACACTCTCACTCTTTCATAAATGAGCTCATATGAGTTGTTTAATGTTTTGAATTGACTTCTATGTAGAGTCTGGTTCCAGGAAATTTTTTTGTTGGGATCGACACCTCCAATGTATTTGTAAGGACCCCAAGTATTGGATACATTCCAAGTTAAGCATTACACCCGAAAGTAAAATTGTTAATAAGGAATGAATCCAATGCCAGGTTTCCAAATATATGTCTTGCAATAGTTCCCAAGATCAAAAACTATTGTACATATATCATAAACAACAATGTACCATGTCATACAAGGCATACAGTATACATACATAACAAAACTTTACAAGCTGGGTTCGGTTCAACAGAAACAACTGGCCAGCAGCATTCAACAGAAATTTTAGCAGCGGAAACAAGAATATAAACAACAAAAGTTCCAACTAGTTTTCCCATCACCCAATGGCAACTGAGTGGAGGATAGAAGTAACTTCACTCGTTAGCGTCACCCTGATCGGCACTAACGGGTAGTTCGTACACGTACCCGTCCTCACCTGCAACAAGTGGTTAAAGCACCTGAGTACAAAAGGTACTCGCAAGACTTACACAAAACTACTAAAAGAAAGTGTTTACTAGCACCTATCCTAGGGATTAGAATCTGTACATGCTTAAGGCTGACAACAAGAAGGTTGTAATGGTATTAATTTTTGCATAAAGCAACAATTTTACACCTATACTTACCAAGTTTTGATAAGACAGTTTTATAAACAAGTTTGGACTAAAACAGTAAGTAAAAGAGAATTTAATCACAAACAAGAACAACATCAAAGTGGCTGTCTACTTTGACCAATTAACATGCATGAATACCCTTCATGTCGAAACCAGTAAACCCATGACACAAAAAAATATATTTCAAAGTCTATACTGAGTTGTCCATCAAAACAAGTGTTGTCCGTAACCATGGACACGGCTATTCGAATAGTTTTAACCCTACAGGGGTGTACATCTTTACCCACACGACCTAGTCAGCCCGTAAGCCTCCAGATGCCTCCGAATGATGGCATACTTCCTTTGGTATGCCGGCCGGGTAAACTAAGATTCGGTATTTTTTAGCAAGTTGACATTATTGAGTTGAATCACCCATGTGCGACTAATCCCGCTTAGTACAAACGACGGATAGCGCTTGCTAACCGGGGGGCACATGTTGTGTCGGGAATACCGATTCAATGAACTGAAAGTAAAATTATGCTCCCCTGCACATATAGAATTGAAATCGGAGACCTACAAACACGTGAACTTCACAAATGTCCTCACTCCAGCAGTTCCTCAACTCAATAACATCAGCCCCTTACTTAACCAAGCAGCGCCCATACACCGCATGTGAAAGTATGTAAGGTACTTGAATTGACACGTCAAAGTTCGGTCCTTATTGATCCGAATAAGACTATCACATTTCCCAAATCTCGTGTACAAAGGCACTATCACTAGCATCCACTTGTCCAGATCTAAATCAAAATTTTATCAAATAAAAAATTTTTACTCAACTTTCAGTTTTAACCAAACTGACAAAGAAATCAAAGATAGAAATCAAAAAGGTGTCTCCCAGGTCTGACAAGATAAGCTTGTCAAACATCTAACGTTCTACAGACTTGCAAGGCTAAGAAAAAATCTACATAATACTATACTAACATCATATTTCTATCTTAAGCACAAGCGTATAAGTTTGATTCAGGATAAGCCGCAAGGATGGGGGTATAGCTAACTAGTTCACAAAGTACTGATACTTCAAAAATAGCACGCAAACAGTTATCACTGCATTTCAAAACACTTAATTATCAAAACTGGGATCAACATGGTGTAAGAGGATGCTTGCCTTGGTAATAAACCACTTGTTCACTTTCTAGCTGCTCAGCAAGATTTTCACTCATGTCGGTTAAGTCAGGACCTAAAAGATGAAAGCAAATGAACATCTAGAAAAATACCAAAGAACAAAATGCTGAAAAGATGCATGATCAAAGTATTGATGCGCAAACTAACCAAATGCTTAGCTAACAAACTATTTTTAGAAACGGTAATAACCCAGATTAACACCTACTAGCAATAACCGACAAGGATTAGCAGCTAATGCCCTGCTACAGTGTTTGTCGGGCTATCCGACAACAACAGAACAGCTGGGATTGCGATCTTTGTCGATTTGAACGCACATTAAGCAAAAAGACTTTTGCTTAAGCTACTAGGGTGCCTAGGGAAGCTACCTGAGCTTAGATGATGGTCGGAGAAGCTCTAGAGCTCGTCGGCGATATGAAAGACCGAAAACGACAATATAGAGAACCACAACGACAAGATGATCTGAGCAAGGAATCAACAAGTGAGTGATTGAGATAGGTTAAATGGGTCCATAAGAAGCTCATAATGGACGGAATTGAGAAATGGCTCACCTGCCAGAGTTAGAGACGAAAGGGGCAAAATTTGGCCGAAATAGGAGATTCTCAAAATTCCACCAACCTATTTGACCAAATATGAAATTAATTGAGGGGTTTTGCTCCTTAGATCATAAGACACGATATGACATGAATGGAACTACCAAAATCTTACCGAATGCAAGATTTAACCAACGCTGGCATTCAGTGCGCGCTCTAGTTGCTCAAAAGGCAACTATGAGGTTCTCGATTTACAAGAAATGCCAAAAGCTTCCATTAACACGATGAACCTGGCATTAAGAGATGAAAAAATGTGTGAAAAAGAGAGGATACGCCGGAGATGAGGAAGGAACTCAGTGCGGCATCAAAATTGGCCGGGTGTGATAGCTAGGGTTTAAATAGCCATCTTGTCGGAGTAAACGAGGAGGTTCGTGCGTGGCACAAATGGCAGCGAAGCGGTGACAAATGGCAATTGCATGCAGATAAACGCATGGCACAACACCACCTTGCCTGCGAAGTGCTCGGAGATGGCGCAAAGGCGCGGAGGAGAAGAAGATGAGCCACTGACATGCGGGCCCCACTGTCAGTCTCAGCGAAGATACAAAACAGCGAGCTCAAACAAATGAGGACGGTCCAATAAAAAATGAACGGCCCTGATTGAGTGGGGCGTTCGGGTGGTCCAAACGGCCCAACTCATTTTGATCGTGCGATTGAAAATGAACGGCTTAGATTGAATGGGATGTTCGGATGGTCTGAATGGCCCAACTCATCTTGACCATGCGGTCAAAATCCAACGATCGCGAAAAGGGTTGCACTTAAGCGTTTCAAGCAAATAGAAGGGGCACCGTTGGATTGGAATTTAACGGTTGAGATTGAAGTGGGGTTCGGACGGTCCGAACGGCCCACTCAACGAGGATGGTATGATCAAGATCCAACGGCTCAAAATCAAGGCGCGTTCGGACAGTCCGAACGGCCCAATTGATCCTGGCTGTTGATTTTGAATCCAATGGCGCGCGCGCTTTGGTTTAAACCAAATTAAGACGGCGTGGTTGGATTGAACATGGACGGTGTAGATCGCATGGGACGTTAGGATGGTCCGAACGGCCCAATGCATCCGGACGGTCCATTTGAAAATCGGTGGTGGAGATTGCGTGGATGGTTCAAATGGTCCGAACGTCACAACGCATCTGGTTCGTTCGTTCAAAATCAAACAGCTCGCGTTCAAAGAGGTTGGCTGTGCCCTTTGCACGTGACAGGGTTGGTCCGATTGGCACAAGGTTGGGTTTAACCCAACTGGTTTGAGTCGCAACAATGCCACAAGGATTGGGACTGGGTCTAAGGTTGACTAGACCCAAGAATTAAACTTCAAAAGTTTGACCGGAGGTATAAAATACCAAATAAATTTATAAAAAATACGAATTTTTTTAGAGAAGCTACTGTGATGATATAGATCCCAAATAAAATTTGAAAACCACTATTCTCACTTTAAAATACTTAATTAAATACTTTGACTGAATAGGTTTAACTAGAGAACAAAGATTTTTCAAAAGGTCAAAATAATCTCTAAAAATTTGATTAAAAAACTATTTTTATTCAAGATAATTTATCTAGTGTTCGATAAAAATACTTCCCCGGTCTCAATACAAGCATTGACTTGCATTTTCTTTTGAAGCTTTAAAACAAGTCTCTGATTTGGGTTGAAATGGAAATTTTTAAATTGTAACAAGATGCTCATGTTTTAAAAATGACCAGAAATGCTATGAAAAGCATTTTATTACTGTTCATTAAAACTGAGGCTGTTACAAACCTCCCCCCTTAAGAGAATCACGTCCCGAGATTCTAGGTAGTTTAGAAGTTGGAATAGAATGAAGCTGAACAGATCTTTTCTAGAAACACAATTTATGTTGTCTTTATTTCCTTCAAAGATAGAAAGATAGATAACAACATCTATTGTTTTGATTTCTTTCAAAGATAGAAAATAAATATTACAACATCAGTTGTTTTGATTTCCTTCAAAGCTAGAAAATAAGGATAATAAAGAACAACATGGTGTTGTTATTACATCTTCTTTTTACATTGCTTTGTTTAACCTTGCCTTTCTTGATTTGAAGGCACTTCAATCATGGAAAAGGTAGGGGTGCTCAATCCTCATCAGGTCTTCACGTTCCCAAGTGGCTTCCTCTTCTGAGTGATTGCTCCATTGGATTTTCAAGAACTTGACGGTGCGATTTCTTGTCCTACATTCCATTTCATCGAGGATACGTACTGGTTGTTCTTGGTAGGAAAGATCTGGTTGGAGATCAAGATTCTCATAGGCAATTGCTTCGATAGGAACATGAAGGCATTTCTTTAATTGAGAGACATGAAATGTATCATGTACTACTAAAAGAGAGTCTGGTAATTCCAGTTGTTATGCTACAGCTCCTCGTTTTGCAAGGATTCGGAAAGGTCTGATAAAACGAGGTGCTAGCTTTCCTTTCACCTGAAATCGATGAGTGCCCTTCATTGGTGACACTTTAAGATAGACATGGTCATCTACCTCAAAGCTCAACTCTCAGCGATGATGATCAGCATAGCTCTTCAGACGAGATTGTGCAGTGCGCAGCCGGTCTCAAATCAGACGAACTTGCTCTTCGGCTTCTACCACCAAGTCTGGACCATAGAATGGTCTTTCTCCAGCCTTGGACCAGTTCAACGGAGTCCTACAAGCTCTTCCATCGAATGCTTCAAAAGGTGACATCTGAATGCTTGCTTAGTAACTATTGTTGTAGGAAAACTCCACATACAGCAAGCACTTCTCCCAGTTCTTGCTATATGATAGCACACAGGCTCTGAGAAGGTCTTCCATAACTTGATTCACCCTCTCGGTCTGACCACTGGTTTGAGGATGATAAGCAGTGCTGAAAGAGAGTTCAGTCCCCATTGCTTGATGAAGACAACTCCAGAAGTAGGAAATGAACTGAGGGCCATGATCAAAGATAATGACCTTTGGTACACCATGGAGACAAACAATTCTGGAAATGTAGAGCTCGGCTAGCTGATGGCAATTGAAGGTGGTTTTGATAGGAATAAAATGAGTGACCTTCGTCAGACGATCAATGATCACCCAAATGGCATTGGATCCACTCCGAGTCTTTGAAAGACCGGTAAAAAAAATCCATACTGATTTCCTCCCATTTCCACTGGGGAATAGGCAGCGGTTGAAGGGTACCAGCTGTCTTCAAGTGTTCGGCTTTGACCATTTGGCAAATGTCACATTCAGCAACATACTATGCAATTTGCCTTTTCATTTTGCTCCACCAGAATATCTTCTTCAAATCCTGGTACATTTTGGTACTCCCAGGATGTATAGAAAATTTAGAGTTATGAGCCTCTTTAAGAATTAGTTCTCTCAACTGGGGATCTGAGGGTACCACTAATCGGTTGCCGTACCGAATGATACCTTGGGCGTCTTTAGAGAATTCCTTGGCTTTACTTGCATTCAAATTTTTCCTGATTTCAGCTACCTCAGCATCAGTTTTCTGAGCCTCAAGGATCTGATCCTCAAGTGTGGATTTCACTTCTAAGGTAGATAGAAATCCTTCTTCAACCATCTCAAGACTTAGGCGCTAAAATTCTGCACACAAGCCTTTAGTAAGAGGTGTTACCGATAAGCAGTTACACTGCAACTTTCTGCTCAAAGCGTCGGCCACTACGTTGGCTTTCCCTGGGTGATAATGAACACCCATATCGTAGTCCTTGATCAGCTCAAGCCATCTTCTTTGACGCATATTCAAATCAGCTTGAGTGAATATGTACTTCAGGCTCTTATGATCAGTGTAGATCTCGCAACGGTTACCAATGAGGTAATGTCGCCAAATCTTCAAAGCATGGACTACAGCTGCTAATTCTAAGTCATGAGTAGAATAATTTACTTCATGAGGCCTCAACTGCTTGGACGCATATGCCACAACTCGGCCCTGTTGCACGAGGACACAACCAAGTCTATGGCGAGATGCATCGCAATAGATATCAAAGCTTTTGTGAATATCTGGCAGAGTGAGAACTGGAGCTTTGGTCAAGAGTTCTCTCAAAAGTTGAAAACTTTCTTCACACTCGGCTGACCATTCAAACTTGTTCTCCTTCTTCAAAAGCTGAGTCAAGGATCTTGCAATTTTGGAGAAATTTTCAATGAACCTACAGTAATAACTCGTAAGTCCAAGAAAACTTCGGATGTCAGAAACATTTTTGGGCTGACCCCAGTCTAGTACATCTTGTACTTTGCTTGGATCAACAGTGATACCACCTTTGGATAACACATGTCCCAAAAATTTGACTTTTCTTGAGCCAGAACTCACACTTGCTAAATTTTGCATACAGCTGATGCTTACGAAGTGTTTCCAACACAAGCCTCAAATGCTGTTCATGCTCTTCATCAGACTTGGAGTATATGAGAATGTCATCGATGAACACGACAACAAATTTGTCCAAGTAATCCATGAATACCCAATTCATGAGATTCATGAAGTATGCTGGAGCATTTGTTAGACCAAAGGACATGATAGTATACTCGTACAAACCGTAGCGAGTAAAGAATGTTGTCTTAGGAATGTCCTCAGCCCTGACTTTGATCTGATGATAACCCGACTGCAGATCAATCTTGGAAAAGACTCGGGCCCCAGTCAATTGGTCAAAAAGATCATCGATGCAAGGAAGAGGATACTTGTTTTTGACAGTGACTTCATGTAACGGACTGTAGTCCACACACATCCGCAATGTCTTGTCTTTCTTCTTGACAAAGATGGTCGGGCATCCCCAAGGCGAGGAGCTCGATCGGATAAATCCCTTGTCAAGCAATCAAGCAATTCCCCAAGCTGTTTCTTCAATTCTACCAGCTCATTGGGAGGCATCCGATAAGGTCTTCTGGATACTGGAGCAGTACTGGGTACTAGCTCGATTACGAACTCCACTTCACGATCCAAGGGCATGTCTGGAAGATCTTTAGGAAAGACATCTGGATACTCACGAACTAACTACTGGTACCATCTCCAAAGGAGGTGCGGTATCAGCTTTTAGAGCACAAAAAAGAGATTCGGCTGTCTTGGAATGAAAAACAACTTGAGTGTCGTTTTCATTTGTCACAGAAATGGATCGTTGAGCACAATTAATTTGCCCTTGATGCTTGGACAGCCAGTCCATTCCCAAGATGACATCCAACCCTTTAGAATCTATCACAATCAGGTTTGCCAAAAAATTTACCCCAAGGATTTCTATGTTGATGTCACAACAGATCTGATCGGTTCTAAAAACCAATCCAGGGGATTGAATAATAAAGGGTGGCTGGAGTGTATGCATGTTTAACTAATGTTGAACAGAAAACTGACTCCTAACAAAAGAATGAGATGCTCTAGAATGAAATAAAACAGTAGCTGGACTGAAATTAACAAGGAGCATACCAAGAACGACATTGGGAGCATCAGTCGCCTCTTCTGCAGAAATCTGGTTCACATGACCTCGGGCATGAGCCGGATCAACCTTGATAGGTGGCCTCTAAGGTGGTGCTGGTCATGCTGATGTTGGAGGAGGACAAACAGGAGGCAAACCACGTTGCCTCGCCAAACAATTATTGGCATAATGTCCTGGACGACCACAGTGAAAACAGATAACACTAGGTTTGACGTTGTTGATATGCTGAGGCTGATTCCCAACAGCTCTTGGCTAGCCGGTAGGTGGAGGTGGACGAGGTGCAAACACTGGCGGCCTCAGAGGAGTTGGAGCTGGTGCACGAGGAGGTTGAGGCTACCACATGCGCGGCATCGGTAAGCTGCCACTAGCTACAACCTGTGCAGTTCTCTTCCGCTTTCGTGCCTCATCCAAGGCCTTGCTCTTACTTTCAGAGATGATGGCTTTATTGACCAGATGCTGAAAATTTCTAAAGTCATGAACTGCTAATGACATCTATAGCTCCTCAATCAAGCAATTCATGAATCGGTTTCAACGACAAAGGTCCGTCAAAACGTCATCGGGTGCATACCGGGCAAGAAAATTGAATTCATGGAGATATTCAGTCACAGTTTTCTACCCTTGCTTAAGAGCGAGAAATTCCTGCTGCTTGATCATAACAACTCCTTCTGGAATGTGGGCTTCGCGAAAAGCTTCCTTGAACTCGTCCCAAGTTGGGACGTGTCCAGCAGGCTGGATGGCAAAGAAGTTGTCTCACTAAGCACTAGCTGCTCCATCCAATTGATAACTAGCAAACAACATCTTCTCCCTCTCATAACATTGAGCAATCAACATCTTCTTCTCAATATTCCTAAGCCAATCTTCGACTTCCATTGGGTCCTCGGAGCTGGAGAATACCGGCGGGTTGGTCCACTGAAAATTAGCAAGACCTCCCTGAGCACGATGTCCTCCGACTTCTCTAGCTGGTGCAGGAGCTGAAGACATATTACGCGCAATATGCTCAGGGATGCACGTCTGGTCCATTCTATTGCGCTCTATTTGCGAGAGCACCTCAGTCATGGTGGGCGGAGGAGGAAGCTGTTCCTTATGCCGACCACCCTGTTGACCATGACGACTAGACGGTTCTGCCTGGTCTCCCTGAGGGTAAAGATCAGTAACAGAAGCAAATCGGGATCTCGGGGGTGAGGATCCCTCTTCTTGTTGTGCTCGCGAGCGAGTGGTAGGTCCTATCATTTTGTTGCCATACAACTGTTAGCAACACAATAAGAGTACACTCGAACAAGCACAAACAAGGTTTTGGACAGCAAGGGAAAAATACTAAACTTATCATGCATGATGATATGAAATGCACCAGAATTAACATCAAACAAACACAAGACCCATTAAATAGCAACAGCAAGTTTCAGTACAATGCAACCATATATGTCGGCAGACAACATGGCTAGGGTCCGAAACAAAGTCTTATAACACAGCAACATAATAATACGAAAGCTATCCTATTATATTTATTTAAAGGACAGCTACAAGTGGACTACAACTCTATACCGCAAGTCTTCAACATTCAAGGCCTAAGCAAAGTCATCCCTGTTGAAGTTCATTGGAAACTCATCTAAAAGTTGAGCTTCAGGTGAACCCATGTCTATAGGGTTCAAAGGACTGATGAGATGCCTCGAAGAACCTAGTAAAAGATTATGACCTCCTGGGTGCAATTTGCTTGACCGCCGAAAAGTGCGAGGAAACATCGACATCCCAAGCGATCTTGTCCATAGACAGGTACAAGCCCCGCCACTTTCGGAAGTCGATAATATGGTGGCGTAGCAGCAGCTGGGGAGGTCTCGTTGTTACCATAAAGCATGTTACGAGGAACGCGATTCATACTAACACCGATCCTGAGGTACTCTTGAGCTTCTCTCAGACGGTGGTGGGTCTCCCACAGCTCGTACACCTGGCAGCGATGAACTTGGTCCATAATGTGAACGAATCTCGCCAACTGGCGCACTTGTGGGTCTTCCCCAAACTGAATCCTATCGAACGTGTTCACTTCTGCGCCAGGACCTTGCTTAGGAAAATGATAGTAAGGTGGTTGAGACAACTCCGTCAAATCATGACGAAGAAGGCTCATCACCCCACTAGCAGCTTCCTGGATAGCCATGGCTTCAGAAGTGGCATGTGATTGGATACAGTAGGGAATGCTACCCGTCACTTGTCTGGCAATAACGTTGACGACATCCTGATACTCTTCCATCCCGGGTCCTCGGTCTCGGCGATAGATGGCGTACTCCAGCTGGTAGGCAAAGTTAGACTGCCACATCATATCCCGCAGCAACGCAGGTTATCCATCCATGTCTTCAGCACGAGTCTCCTTAACCAAATACCACCCACTCATCTATAGACAAAAGACAAGGTAAGTGAGCAAAATAGTTTGTAAATCCAACTGAAAGTTGGGGTAAGAAAGGACACTAAGATAGGCAAGAACTAAAAGATATCATACTTGAATTTGTAGAAACTAATTTGTTATCAAAATAATTTTATAGAAGACTTATCAGTACTAACGACCATGCTATTTCTAACCTATAGTCAATATGGCTCTGATACCAACGTTGTGAGGACCCCAAGTATTGGATACATTCTAAGTTAAGGATTACACCCGAAAGTATAATTGTTAACAAGGAATGAATCCAATACCAAGTTCCTGGATATATGTCTTACAATAGTTCCCAAGATCAAAGACTATTGTACATATATCCTAAAAAATATTGTACCATGTCATACAAGGCATACAGTATGCATACATAACAAAACTTTACAAACTGATTCGGTTCAACAGAAACAACCGACCAGCAGCATCCAACAGAAATTTTAGCAGCGGAAACAAGAATATAAACAACAAAAGTTCCAACTAGTCTGCCCATCACCAAATGGCAACTGAGTGGAGGATAGAAATAGCTTCACTCGTTAGCGTCGCCCTGATCGACGCTAACGGGTAGTTCGTACACGTACCCGTCCTCACTTGTAACAAGTGGTTAAAGCACCTGAGTACAAAAGGTACTCGCAAGACTTACACAAAACTACTAAAAGAAAGTGTTTAGTAGCACCTATCCAAAGGATTAAAATCTGTACATGCTTAAGGTTGACAACAAGAAGGTTGTAATGGTATTAATTTTTGCATAAAGCAACAGTTTTACACCTATACTTACCAAGTTTTGATAAGGCAGTTTTATAAACAGGTTTGGACTAAAACAGTAAGTAAAAGAGAATTTAATCACAAACAAGAACAAAATCAAAGTGGCTGTCCACTTTGACCAATTAACATGCATGAATACCCTTCATGTCGAAACCAGTAAACCCATGACACAAAAAAATATTTCAAAGTCTATACTGAGTTGTCCATCAAAACAAGTGTTGTCCGTAACCGTGGACACGACTATTCGAATAGTTTTAACCCTGCAGGGGTGTACATCTTTACTCACACGACCTAGTCAGCCTGTAAGCCTCCGGATGCCTTCGAACGATGACATACTTCCTTTGGTATGCCGGCCGGGTAAACTAAGATTCGGTATTTTTCAGCAAGTTAACATTATTGAGTTGAATCACCCATGTGCGACTAATCCAGCTTAGTACAAACGACGGATAGCGCTTGCTAACCGGGGCACACATGTTGTGTCGGGAATGCCGATTCAATGAACTGAAAGTAAAATTGTGCTCCCCTGCACATATAGAATTGAAATCGGAACCCTACGAACACGTGAACTTCACAAATGTCCTCACTCCACCAGTTCCTCAACTCAATAACATCAGCCCCTTACTTAACCAAGCAGCGCCCATACACCGCATGTGAAAGTATGTAAGGTACTTGAATTGACATGTCAAAGTTCGGTCCTTATTGATCCGAACAAGACTATCATATTTCCCAAATCTCGTGTACAAAGGCACCATCACTAGCATCCACTTGTCCAGATCTAAATCAAAATTTTATCAAATAAAAAATTTTTACTCAACTTTCAGTTTTAACCAAACTGACAAAGAAATCAAAGATAGAAATCAAAAAGGTGTCTCCCAGGTCTGACAAGATAAGCTTGTCAAACATCTAACGTTCTACAGACTTGCAAGGCTAAGCAAAAATCTACAAAACACTCTACTAACACCAGATTTCTATCTTAAGCATAAATGTAGGAGTTTGATTTAGGATAAGCCGCAAGGATTGGGGTATAACTAACTAGTTCACAAAGTACTGATACTTCAAAAATAGCATGCAAATAGTTATCACTGCATTTCAAAACACTTAATTATCAAAACTGGGATCAACATGGTGCAAGAAGATGCTTGCCTTGGTAATAGACCACTTGTTCACTTTCTGGTTGCTCAGCAAGATTTTCACCCACGTCGGTTAAGTCAGGACCTAAAAGATGAAAGCAAATGAACATCCAGAAAATACCAGGGAACAAAATGCTGAAAAGATGCATGATCAAAGTATTGATGTGCAAACTAACAAAATGCTTAGCTTACAAACTATTTTTAGCAACGATAATAACCCAGATTAACACCTACTAGCGATAACCGACAAGGATTCGCAGCTAATGCCCTGCTACAGTGTTTGTCGAGCTGTCTGACAACAACAGAACAACTGGGATTGTGATCTTTGTCGATTTGAACGGACATTAAGCAAAAAGACTTTTGCTTAAGTTACTAGGGTGCCTAGGGAAGCTATCTGAGCTTAGATGATGGTCGGAGAAGCTCTAGAGCTCGCCGGCGATATGAAAGACCGAAAACAACAATATAGACAACCATGACGACAAGATGATCTGAGCAAGGAATCAACAAGTGAGTGATTGAGATAGGTTAAATAGGTCCATAAGAAGCTCATAATGGACGGAATTGAGAAATGGCTTACCCTGCCGGAGTTGAAGATGAAAGGGGCAAAATTTGGCCGAAACAGGAGATTCTCAAAATTCCACCAACCTATTTGACCAAATATGAAATTAATTGAGGGGCTTTGCTCCTTAGATCATAAGACACGATATGATGTGAATGGAACTACCAAAATCTTACCGAATGCAAGATTTAACCAACGCTGGCATTCGGTGCACGCTCCAGTTGCTCAAAAGAAAACTCTGAGGTTCTCGATCTACAAGAAATGCCAAAAGCTTCCATTAACAGGATGAACCAGGCATTAAGAGATGAACAAATGTGTGAGAAAGAGAGGATACGCCGGAGATGAGGAAGGAACTCAGTGCAGCATCAAAATTGGCCGAGAGTGATAGCTAGGGTTTAAATAGCCATCTCGCCGGAGTGAACGAGGAGGTTCGTGCGTGGCACAAATGGCAGCAAAATGGTGACAAATGGCAATTGCATGCAGTTAAACGCACGGCGCAACACCACCTTGCCTGCGATGTGCTCGAAGATGGTGCAAAGGCACGGAAGAGAAGAAGATGAGCCACTGACATGCAGGCCCCACTGTCAGTCTCAGTGAAGATACAAAACAGTGAGCTCAAACAAATGTGGACGGTCCGATCAAAAATGAATGGCCCTGATTGAGTGCGGTGTTCGGGTGGTCCGAACGGCCCAACTCATCTTGACTGTGAGATTGAAAATGAACGGCTTAGATTGGGTGGGATGTTCGGATGGTCCGAATGACCCAACTCATCTTGACCGTGCGATCAAAATCCAACGATCGCGAAAAGGGGCGCGCTTAAGCGTTTCAAGCGAATAGAAGGAGCACCGTTGGATTGGAATTTAACGGTTGAGATTGAAGTGGGGTTCGGACGGTCTGAACGGCCCACTCAACGAGGATGGTACGATCAAGATCTAACGGCTCAAAATCAAGGCGCGTTCGGATAGTCCGAACGGCCCAATTGATCCTGGCTGTTGATTTTGAATCCAATGGTGCGCACGCTTTGGTTTAAACCAAATTAAGATGGCGCTGTTGGATTGAACATGGACGTTGTAGATCGCATGGGACGTTAGGATGGTCCAAACGTCACAATGCATCTGGTTCGTTCGTTCAAAATTGGATGGCTCGCGTTCAAAGAGGTTGGCTGAGCCCTTTGCACGTGACAGGGTTGGTCCGATTGGCACATGGTTGGGTTTAACCCAACTGGTGTGAATCGCAACAGTGCCACAAGGATTGGGACTGGGTCTAAGGTTGACTAGACCCAAGAATTAAACTTCAAAAGTTTGACCAGAGGTTTAAAAATACCAAATAAATTTATAAAACTACGAAATTTTTTAGAGAAGCTACTGGGATGATATAGATCCCAAATAAATTTTGAAAACCACTGTTCTCGCTTTAAAATACTTAATTAAATACTTTGACCGAATAGATTTAACTAGAGAACAAAGATTTTTCAAAAGGTCAGAATAATCTCTAAAAATTGGATTAAAAAAACTATTTTTATTCAAGATAATTTATCTAGTGTTCGATAAAAATACTTCCCCGGTCTCAATACAAGCATTGACTTGCATTTTCTTTTGAAGCTTCAAAACTAGTCTCAGATTTGGGTTGAAATAGAAGTTTTTAAATTGTAACAAGATGCTCATGTTTTAAAAATGACCAGAAATGCTATGAAATGCATTTTATTACTGTTCATTAAAACTGAGGCTGTTACAGTATTGAATTGATTCAATATCTTCTCTCTTCTTCTTTGAACTGGCTAAAACAATACATTGGAGTTGGTCTCGGCGACCGATTCGGGCCCTCTGTATAGTGAATAGTGTTTTTGAATTACTATAGCATAACGTTGTAACGGTTTTCGATCGAACGGTGAGAGTCACTGCTAATGCATGGCACTATAGATTCTTTGTATTTAATACTTCAATGCAGAGGATCTCAATCCAGTGACCAGGTATCTAACTCCTTAGCTAGATTCACATCCTCTGCCATTACATTAGAAGTGTCGCTACAATGCTTTGCACAATGCATTTGTTGCCGTATTCTTTGCTGGAGAGCGTTGGTACAGTGCTTGGGCACGATCTCAGCCTTCGATTTTTGATCCAACATGTACGAATCAATGTCATGATACTGTTGTACAGTGACATTGATTTGCAATGTAGGATGCGTTTCTGGATTGGCTGGGGGCCTGGGGCTGAGTTCGGTTCCAGGCACTGTGCCGCCGGAACCGAAACGGCAGTTTAGGTGGTGATTTTCCTATCTAACAACTTCGGAAGAAAAATGAACAGCGGCGCGTCGCGTGCGGCAGGACATTATGCCGGCCGAGCAGAAGCGCATGTGCCATCGGCAGGCGAAACACGCGGGCATTGGAGCCCAGGAGAGCCCGCCGCACGCATCGCGAGCACTATCCGTTCCCGCCCGGGCCACCCCTCGTTGCACTGCACTGGCCGTGGGCCGCCTCCACCCTTCCTGCCGCTGTGGCCCGAGCGGACGGCTGTTCAGACCAAGACAAGGAAAGCTTTGATCGGACCGCACGCCCTCACCAGTAGTAGGCTCGGTTGTTCTTTCGGGGTGACGAATCCGGTGGGCTTTGGCAGCGTTTGAGCACCAAGAAGAAATACCATATGATGAAATGGTAGAATTTTTTTTTAAATAATCTATTTTTTATTCCGAAGTACAGAAATAATACCGCTTAATTTTTTTTTACAGAAATAATCGCGTGTCGCCGTACGGTCGGGCGATTTTCTCAAGTCGCCCAACCGCCAGGCGACAATCCCCAAGTCGCCTTCCCATTGGGCGACTACAGATAAGTCGCGCATTTGGTGGGCGACTTAGTTCAAGTCGCCCAACCAGTGGGCGATTGAAGCTGCTAAACCTGAAATTATGTAAATCCAATTGGAATATTTGTGTTAAAATAGATATTATATTTTGTAGGTATTGTATTTAGCAAATCGTATAATATGATGTTATTTTTTGTAAAGATAAAAGTGTGGTGACAACGTTGGTTGGTCTGCTTATTTTAAGAGAATATGAAGGGTACGAAATATGTCAGACTCGCAATAACATTTTGTGATCGTCGTATATTGTTGTAGTGCGTTAAATTTCTGTAGAATTTTGTGAGGACGATTGAGATAGTAATGAATGGTACGTAGATAGGTAAGTGATATTACAATGCGTCCGGGAGTCTCTCCTGAATGAAGTCGTCTGAACGTATATTTGTATATTGGCAGATAGTCGATGAAGTACTTTATAAAGCTTATATAGAACCTGAAGGATTCGATGGCGGTGCGAATGGTTCTTTTTGGGATTTCAGTAGAAGAGGCATACTTGCAATATAGGCTTGCTTTGCAGAGTGCTGTCTTATCGGTCTGAAAAGCTGGCGAGGCAGAGTGTTGTCACGTCTTTCTCTGCAGAGTCTTGTCTTTTCGGTCTTAAAAGCTGGGAAGGTGGTCAGGGTAGTCAAGTCGATCTGAAAAGCCTAACCCTATACCTAAACCCCGAATCGCGCAAAGTCGTCTCGTTTGGTCTTGTCCTTTGCGCAAAGCTGCCCGTGTGGTCTTATCACTACGTAAAGTCGTCTCCTTTGTTCTTATCATCGCGCAAAGCTGCCCGTGTTGTCTTGTCACCGCAGAAAAGTCTCTCGTTGGTCTTATCATCGCGCAAAGTCGCCCGTGTTGTCTTGTCACCGCAGTAAAGTCGCCTTTGGTCTTATCATCGCGCAAAGTCGCCCGTGAGGTCTTGTCACCGCAGTAATCTGTCTCCTTTGGTCTTAGCATCGCGCAATGCCGCCCGTGTGGTCTTATCACCGCAGAAAAGTCGCCTCGTCTGGTCTTGTCATCGCAAGCTAATACATTACCCGCTTTGTTAGTCTCCCGGGCTATAAAATGCACGCCCACGCCCGGGTTAGGACCATCGACCCTTCAAACCGTAGGAAGAAGAACCTTCTCCGCCTTACAAGATAATATACGATGGCGGACGCCGAGGACCAAGATAACCGGGTCGCCGGCGAGACCTTCCCTAGAAAGGAGGGAGGACTTGGCCCTAACTACCGGTTGATGCCGAACAAGCGTGCTCAACCCGGTATGGCGAAATGCGACACGGGACGACGCTTATCGCAGCGAGTCATAGACGGCCCTTTCGATGGTGGACGGCGTTTCTTCCGATGCCCATACTCTGGGGTAAATAGTTTTATTTATGTTACTGCTAATACATCCTGCATACTAACCGTCACTTGTAGCAGATGGCGAAATGCAACTTCACCCGCTGGATCGATCCTCCCTATGAACGACATGTTGTGCGTTACCTGGATGTATTGTGGGACCGAATCTTTTATTTGGAGGCGCAAATTGACGATCTCAAGGAGCAAAATGATGACCTCCGCCAACAGATGCAGCGCGAGAGGGGCAATGAGGAGGTCGTGAACATAGGAAGTTCCTATGATCCCACATGCTGCTGTGCCAACCCTAGCTGCATATGTGCGTGCCACTATAACGACGACCGACCACGCCCGAGGCGCCCAACCGAGAACACTCTATGTGGGTAGCGAGAGGCACCTTCTACAATTAGGCACGGTAGTGTCCCCTTCTACAATTAGGGACGGTAGTGTCCCTTTCTCTACGCACTTATGTTCAATCTCCTAAAGCATGTAACGAAATGGTGGACGCGTTATTGCGGTTGCCTTTTATTGAGTTGGCATGTTGTATTGATGTGTCGCGTGCTTTAAGTTATATGCATCGAACAAATATGCATTGTATGAACGAGTTCTGAAAACCAAGCTATTCCATAGCAGATATTGTCCGCTAGAATTACGATACAACATACTAGTAGTTCGGTAGTTGCTTACAAGAACCAAAGTACAATTACGACACAATTAGTTCGGCAGTTGCTTACAAAACCAAAGTACTGTGAACTACAAGTTACAACATAGTAGCAGTTGTAATACAAGTTCCTAAGTGTCAGCAGGCGCCTTGCAAGTTCTCACAGTGTGCCCTTCCTGGCGGCAATGCCAGAACGCCTACCTGGCCCGCAGCTTCCCTTCGTCCATATCGTTCGAATGCGACTCTTACTCAGACGGCCCCCCCCTCAATAGGTCTAGATCCGGAACCCAAGTCCTATTTGCAATATCTAATGTGGAGAAGTTACCGACAACCCTGAAGCCTCTTAGCTCGCCGCACCACACCTGCTGCACCCTTTCCTTCATGAAGTACTCTGATACGAAGTTCAATGGGTCCATGCGGATGGTCCCACACGCGGCGAGGACATGAGAGCATGGCTTGTGAAGGAGCTTTAGCTTGTTGCATGTGCAACTAGGTTCATTCACATGGTCTCCAAGGCATACCTCATGGGTAACAAGAGACCGAGCCGTTCCGAATCCAGCTCTGTCTCGGAGGATCACGTCGAATCGATGCTCCGTATTGCCCATTACGAAGACCGTGTGCGACTGAGCCTTCTCGGTCTTGGCCTGCATGTATGTAGTAATCTTGGAGCAATATGGGGTCTATGGGTTGGCTGCATGAAGTGCCACATTTGCATGTCTTTCCCTGAAATATCCGATTGTACCATGCAGAACGCCTTCAACAATGGCGACAAGAGGCTGACAACGGAGGCCCCTAATAACCCAGTTGTACACCTCTGCAAGGTTAGTGGTCATTATGCCATACCTTGCGCCGTCCGTGTCGTGAAGTAAGGACCACTTTTCCAATGGCTCGGCCTCAATCCAATGAGAGAAACATCCGATGTCCCTCGAGGTCCTCCGCGTCAAATGGGGAGGGTCGAGCTCCTTGATGGTGTGAGGCGCTCCTCATTGTGCCTCCCCAGGAATGAGGGGACGCTTGTTTCTCTCGACGACATGCTTCTTGGTGTGCTCGTCCAACATCTGCCACAATGCATCAAATTTACGTTGCTGGTTCTGCATGGCAAGCCTCTTGAACAGTTTCATCAAAGGTTGCTGCCTGAACTGTTTGAAGAAGTTGGCCCCCAGATGGCGAATGCACCATCTGTTCCTCAGGTCTGGCCAGGGGAACGGCTCATTGGGGTCTTGCTGAAGTTGTCGGATGGCCTTCATCATCCCGGAGTGGCGATCATGGATTATGCAGACATTAGGACGTGCCCCAACTACTCCCTCCTTCAGATGACGAAGGAACCACAACCAGCTGTCGTAATTCTCACTTTCCACGAAAAGCGATGGCTAAGGGCGAATCTGATTGTTGCCATCAACGCCAATTCTTTGTCGAGATCATGCCCTTGTATTTCCCGATTAGAAATGTCCCGCCCATCGAGATCACGGGCAACATGTGTCCGAATGCATTGATGCATGGACGAATGCTAAGAAGGTCCTCTGCAAGACCATAAAACCTAGCGGCGGTCTTTTGGTGGCGGTCCTTCACAAAGAATGTATGTGCCGGGTTCTGTCTTGCAAAGACTGGAGCATACGAGGAAGGTTGTCGAAGATGTCTCGAAAGAACCGAACCTCCTTTCCAAAGCCTTCTGCTTAGCACGCCATGCCTTCGCGTAGCTAATCTTGTACTTGAATTTCTGCTCGATAGCCACCATGATGTGCTTGGCCTCCAGGTCCGGCTTCTTCACTATCTCTCCGTACATGACATTGGGTATGAAGGTGGATGTCAGGTTGCGATGTTTCGGCAAAACACTACTGAGCAAGCAGGAGTGCGGCTCCACCTTCGAGACAATCCAGTGAGTCTCGTACTTGGGTCTCCTTGCGCACACGCCAAGGACACCAAACTGCTTTCGCATACCACGGTGTCTTGCTCTCGTTGGATTTGAGTACACGAACGCCGTTGCATTGACAAGGCCCACAGCCTTAATGGCATCTGCAGTGATCCCTTGTCAGCAAACATTGCACGAAGTCGAACCTCCGTCCCATTGTACTCCCACGGTGATTCGTGCGCGTCGTGCACAGCAAGACCCTCAACGTCCACCCTATTCCATTCTTGTGGGATGGGACCTTCGTCCTCCTCGGAAGAGTTATCACCATCCTCTTGTAAAGCTTCCTCCTCGCCGATTTGTCAAGTCATCAATCTCCATCTCGATGTACTATCTTGTGGACATGCTCCTCGTGCATCTGCATGGGCACCGCTCGCTCGCACGATATTCTGCCTCCGCTTCCTCTTCTGCCTCAGCCTCCTCTTCTGCCTTAGCCTCCTCTTACGCCTCAAGAACATCGCCACCGCGTGTTTGTCATGAACCACACGCATCAAGGCCCGAGCTGCTCCCTCCCACCAACACGACGGAGCCGTCGGAAGGGCCTGCGAGGAGTTCCTTCGGACATGCCTGCACGAGTAGCACACAGTCGTAGCCACGGCGCCTACAGCCTTCCAGATATGCCTTCCATGCAACCGTGCGCATCACTCTGCTCAACTCCCACCGAATGTGCGTGGGAGACCTACTCCAAACCCCTTGTATCACGACACTCCACACCTCGGGGTCCAATGAGAAGGTTTTGGTGAGCCAGTCTAGGACATCTCCGATTCGGGCATTCTCCAGATTCGGGTGTACCAAATCGACTTGCTGGAAATCACTTAGGTCAACACCGTACGGACCTTCACGAACCGTACCAACACCGTAATGCACTTTCAATCTTGTGGCCTCCGACATGACTACAAATATTACAAATGTTGCAACCAGTGATTTCTCAACATACATTCCCCATACACTTGCTAAACAAACAAGTAGCCGAGAACAAGAACAAACACCAGTATTACCTTCACGCGGAGACCTTGTCTTCGTATGAACAAGCTCCTCTCCTCCTCTCTTCTTGTCTCCCTCACTCGAGCTCCTCACTGTGTACCTCTCCCAACCTCCTCTCCTCCTCAACCAGATCTGCTATGCTTGTCCGCCGAGAGAAATGGTGAAACAAACAATGAGGAGACCTGAGCTGGCTTTCTATATGACCGTGTAGTCGCTCAACCGTTGGACGACTTGGCAGGAAGTGCTGGGCCAACGGTTGAGCGACACGTGGACTAGTCGTTCAACCGTTGCACGACTTGGCAGTAAGTACTGGCCCAACGGTTGAGCGACACGTGGACTAGTCGATTAATAAGTAATAGAACAATGCTAGAGGGAATGCATAGACAACCATGTCATAGTAGTTACGAAGGAGAATACGTCAACACATAATACAAGTTATAGAACAATGGTATAGATAACCATGTCATAGTACCTACGAAAGACAATACGTAAACACAGATGATGTAAACCCCCTACTGGCCACCCGCAGCACCTCCTCCGTCGTCGCCACGTCCCACACCCGGTCCGCGCCCAGCAATACGCCCCCGTTTGGGCTTTCGAAGCGCGGGGTGCCTAGGCCGGGGCCCAGACAGGAAAGGCGCCAGAGCCCTCTTTGGTCCGTGGTCCTAGGGGGGTCGACTCCACCTGTGGCTGCGTGAACACTGGGGGCCCGCTAAGCTGCTCAACAGATCACGAGCTCGACAGTGAGCTCACCGCCCCTAGGCCTCCCGGTGCTTCCGCAAGTAAAGATCCACGTCGTCGTCTTGGGGAGAAGGCACGCAGCCATAAACAAGACACGCATGGCAAGTAATGTTAATCTCTACAATATATCGACGATCGCCAACTTTGAAGAGAGGAAACGACTGACCGGTATGCATAGTGCGGCCGTCATACCCACCATCCGTCTCGGACGGGTCGGCGATGAAAACATATCGCCTCGAGGCTCTTCGTACGTGTCTCGAACGACGCAGCGTGGCGGTGGTGGTGGCGGTGGGGGTGTGTACCGACGCGTGCCCACCCGGACCCTCCGGCTGCCAGCGCAGCGCAGCGAGAGGCAAAGGCGTAAGCGCAGGCGGGGCACGTGGACGTGCCCCTCCTGAGCCTGCTGACCTATGCACCGACGAGGCCACCTCCCGGACCGACGAGCCCACCTCCTGCACCGACGAGGCCACCTCCTGTACTGTCCTGCATGACGTCAGCGCCACGCATCGCCTCGCCGCACTGTAGGCCCGACGAACAAACTGCACTAGCTCGTCGCGCGTGACCTCCGCACCAATGCCGATCTGTCCAGGATCGACCGTCCGTCCGCCGCAACCCCGACGCGATGATGTGCATCGCAAGGAGTATGTCAAAGCGCCAAACCTATAATTCGGGTAATAGTACGAAGACATTTGCAAATACGATTTACGTACCACGAGGTGCACATTCGCGCTAAGTGCAGAGGGTAGGCGCGGTCGGTCTTGCACGCGAGCGGGGAGGGTCGACGACATGCACCACCTGGTGCGTGTCTTCGCGGGTGTACCAATAAGGTACTGTCATGCGCATTGGGGTCGACGGGCCGCCCTTCCGCACGCATCCTCATGGGCGTTCGCCACCTTTGCTACCCACGGCTCCATCTTGCCCGCCATCTGCGTCCTAGTGCCACCCTCCTACTATGCTCGCTAAACGAACCATTGCAATTGGAAGTCATCGTTACGGAAATGTCAAAACATATGTTAACTAAATGTGTTGCATGAACTCACGTGTGGGTCGACTCAGCACCCTCGCCCCAACGGAATGGAACAACTCGACGGAGGTCAATCGGCGATCACCTCGCGGAATGCGTAGTCCTCAACGAACACGTCGAAGACGAGCTTCCTCTGCGTCCGCCAGTACGCCCGGTCGCGCCAGCACAGTGAAGATAGCCCCGCGGGAGCACGGGCCTCCGTCTCCTGATCGGAGTACGGCTCCCAGCGCCGTCATCGGCGGTGAGACGGTCGGTTGCTCCACAAAGTGCTCAGAGGGCAGCGTGACTGCTGCGTGTGCATACCGTGCTCGCGAGCCAAAACAATGGTTACAAAGGATTACATGAATACGATCAGAGAAAATATATAGGGAAATATGTACCCGCTCACGGCACCAAAGGGACCCTACGATTCGGCGGTCCACCGCGTCCCCATGGTACATGTCCGCGCCAGACGGTCCGGAGTCTATCGGCATGGGCCGTCCAGAGAAGCGCCGAACGACCACATGCTGCCGCAGATGGGGGCGACTGTGAGGATAGATGCGGCCGGCCCTACAAGACGCATCGCACATGCCGCGGTATGTCGCGGCAAGTACGGCTGAGCCCCAACTGATCTCTAGCTCCTCGCCGTCGGCGATGGCCCTCGCGTACCCCACGAGGCGGGCGTCGACGGAGTCACCGTGGCTGCTGGTAAACAATACCCAGCCGAAGAGCCACAACAGGTACGCCTCCAGGTGCCGCGACACCTGGTCGACGGTGGGCTGTGGGACCATCCGCTCGACCTACGCAGAAACGAATAATTAGTAAGCCCGTCATATGGCTAGGCCTCAATGAATCGCTAAACATGGAAAGTAGGTACTATACTTACCCGGAACTGCGAAAGCCACCGCAGGGGCGGGCCATGCCGCTGTCGCTCCGAGAAGTCGAAGTACGGAGGCGCGGCCTCCGCCCCAAGAACGCGAAACGCCTAACAGGCGTCGCGCGATCCACACCGCGTCGGTGAGAATGCGAGTGCTCCGCGATAGGCAGCTACAAGCGACATCGCGACATCCTGCAGAAGTCGGAGCCATCTCCCGAAAGGAGGTGGAAGGTGTGCGTCTCGCCGCATAACGGTCCACGAGGCGGTCGGGAGCGACGGTCGAATGGGAATCGTCGTGACCGCCCGGACCGGCCTGAACCTCCCCATCGTCGTCGACCAGACCGCCGTCCTCTTCGGTGGCCTCTACCATCCGTGCGAGTGGTAGAAGGCCGGAACGGCTCAGCCTACAAAGCACGAAGAAGTAAGTACATAGTGGACATACGATACAAAAAAGTGACAAATTTGCGGACAAATCTCTCTACCCAAAGATGGGTCTAGTCTCCAAGCCCGTCGGGGTGTCCGCGTACGAACCACCCCCAACTCAGCCGCGTCGTCCCCGCCAACCGGATCGCGGCACACGACGGCTCGCGCGGTGCTGCACGTCGACCAACCGGTCCAGCAGACTAAAATGCCAATCCGAACCACCAGGGTCTTGAGCCATACCTGCAAATTAAGAAATTAAAAGCATTCATATTACTTACACATTTGAATTATACTCCAATGGCATTACACTTTGCCCCAACACAATGACATTATTTTTCCTATGAAAGGATATATTACGTTAACGCCTATACCGACTGCTATGGATTGCGAAATATTTAATACATCATCGTTACTATGCATATTTATAATGGGTGAAGCTTTAGGGAAAAACAAAATTTGACATGTTTGATAATCCAACGTGTTTGGAACCATGTATCGTGTATTTAACATTCTATAAACTAGCATTTGCGAATGCACGCGTTATCGACATGTTTATCATTATATAAACAAGCATTTAGAAAAGTAACATATACGCAATTAGTGCAGCACGCACAATAGTACACTATGTCACTATACATAAAATTGCTAACACTATATGCCATCTTTATATAATTGCTAACACTATGTCACTATACATAAAATTGGTAACACTATATGTCATCTCTAAATAATTGCTAACACTATGTCACTATACATAAAATTGCTAACACTATATGCCATCTCTATATAATTGCTAACACTATGTCACTATACCTAAAATTGCTAACACTATATGCCATCTCTAAATAATTGCTAACACTATGTCACTATACATAAAATTGCTAACACTATATGACATCTCTAAATAATTGCTAACACTATGTCACTATACATAAAATTGCTAACACTATATGCCATCTCTATATAATTGCTAACACTATGTCACTATACATAAAATTGCTAACACTATATGCCATCTCTAAATAATTGCTAACACTATGTCACTATACATAAAATTACTAACACTATATGCCATCTCTAAATAATTGCTAACACTATGTCACTATACATAAAATTGCTAACACTATTTGCTAACCTACCATGGTTTCAAATATAAACTTGTACAAATTAATACTATAAACTTACCGTCTTAATAAATCGTCTAAACTGAATAACTCTTTTTCCTCCTCTTCTTCTTCCCCTACTTTTCTTTCTCTCTTTCTCCTCTTTTCCTCTCGTCTCGGTTGGCTCTGGCGTCTCAAGCGTTCGAATGGCGGCAGTTCGGCCATGTAGATTTATAGTCGCCCAAGTCGCCATACGGTTGGGCGACTTGGGTACAGCTCACACCAAGTCGCCAATCCACAAAGCGACAACACCTCGGAACTTTAAATCGCTATACTATTAGGCGACTTGAGTGATTGTCGCCCGGCGGTTGGGCGATTTTGAGAAAATCGCCCAACCGCTGACGAAAGCGATTATTCTGTAAAAAAATTTAAGCGGTATTATTTCTGTACTTCGGAATAAAAAATAGATTATTTAAAAAAAAATTCCCGAAAGAGTATGGAGGTATGGGGTTTCTGGATTGCAAAGTTACGGATAAATGCTTGTTAAGCAAATGGGTTTTAAAACTCGAAAATGGTGACTAGCCCATTCTGCCAGTTGTTGAGGAATAAATATTTAGGAGATAAAGGTTTCTTCCAGAGTAGCAGCTCTCAATTTTGGAAAGTGTTAGAAAAAAAAAGACAAAGGAGACACAAATTTTTACGTATAAAATATTTGCGGGAAAAATCACAGACGCTAATCGGCGATGATTACTATATGAGGAGTGTTTTAAAAAACGCAGGGAAATTATAATGATGCGCCAACTCTCCCCATCCGGCTTACAAGAGGTATATAAAGGGGGTAAAAGAACTTGGAGTCTAAGTAATAAACTAATCCGCTAATATGGCAACTAATCCGCTAATATAGCATGTTTGGATTCAACCATATTAGAAATTTGGATCACATACAGATCACATATTTCAACAATCTCCACCTTGAGACGAATTTCCTCTTGTAGCAAAATAAAGAATCATCAATTACCAAATAACTCCTTGATAAGATAAAAAAAATCACAGTGCGTCAACTAGCCTCTAGGAATAAAATGTAACACCAACTAAGCTTGAGCAGAGCTCAAACTTAGTAACAGGAACTGGATTTGTTATCATATCAGCTGGATTATCATGGGTACTTATCTTGCACACCTTGACATCACCTTGAGCAATAACACTTCGAATAAAGTGATATCTCACATCAATGTGCTTTGTTCTCTTATGGAACATCTGATTCTTTGTAAGGCATATAGCACTCTGACTATTATAAAATATAGTAATGCAAGAATTATCTCCACAAAGCACAGTGTACAAACCTCTCAACCAAATAGCTTCTTTACAAGCTTCAGAAATAGCCATATATTCTGCTTCAGTGGTAGATAAAACAATAGTAGCTTGCAAACTTGTCTTCCAACTAACAGCACAATCACCAATGGTGAAAACATAACCTATGAGAAGCATCATCTTGTCTAAATCACCAGCATAATCAGAGTCAACATAACCAACAAGTTCATCTTTAGAATTCCCGAACTGCAAACGAGCATTAGAAGTGCCACGCAAATATATAAAAATCCACTGAACTGCTTTCCAATGCTCTTTTCCAGGATTAGCAATGTATCTACTAACAACACTCAGTGTATAAGATAAATCAGGATGAGAACAAACCATAGCATACATAAGAGAACCAACTGCACTAGAATATGGAATTCTAGACATGTACTCAATATCATAATCTAACTCAGGACATAAGGTTGAAGATAATTTGAAATGCGAAGCTAATGGAGTACTCACTGGTTTTGCATCATACATATTAAAACGACGAAGGACCTTCTCAATATAACCTTGTTGATTAAGGTATAACTTGACAGATTGCATCTCTCTAATAATCTCCATGCCAAAAATTTTCTTTGTTGCACCTAGGTCCTTCATCTCAAATTCATTACTCAATTGTGCTTTCAGTTTTGCTATTTTTTGACTTATCTTTTGTAGCAATCAACATATCATCAACATAGAGAAGCAAATAAATAGCTGAACCATTAGTAGTTTTCAAATAAACACAACTATCATAATCAGACCACTTAAAATCATGAGAAAGCATAAAGGAGTCAAATCTCTTGTACCATTGCCTAGGAGATTGTTTCAAACCATAAAGACATTTCTTTAATCTACAAACAAGGTGTTCTTTTCCAGGAATAACAAAACCCTCAGGTTAGTCCATATAAATGTCTTCTTCCAACTCCCCATGTAAGAATGCAGTTTTAACATCTAATTGCTCAAGTTCATAATCATGTATAGCAACAATTTTGAGTAAAGTGCGAATAGAACTATGCTTCACAACTAGGAAAAAGACATCATTAAAATCAATACCTGGAATCTAACTATAACATTTAGCAACCAACCTTGCTTTATACATTGTTGGTTCAATAGGAGAAACACCTTCTTTTCTTTTGAAAATCCACTTGCAACGAACAAACTTCTTCTCTTTTGGCAATTTCACTAATTCCCAAGTGCCATTCTTTTCAAGTGACTCCATCTCATCATGCATAGCAGTTATCCACTTATTACAATCAGTGGAGTTAATAGCCTCAGAGTATGATGAAGGTTCTGTATTACCTTCAATTTCTTCTGCCACACTCAAAGCATAAGTAACAATATTAGCTTCTTCAATCAACCTCTTGAGTGGATTAATCTCTCTCCTAGGTCTGTCAACTGCAATGAACCATTATGGTGGCTGCTCAACAATAGGTGCATCATGAACAACAATATTTTTCCTTATCTGATGTGTCATTTGAACCAACAAAATGGTCCACCTGAACACTTGAATTATTCTCACTCTCAACATGAACATTAGTGGGCAATTTATCATGAAGCATAGCAGATTCATTAAAGACAACGTTTCTGCTAATCACAACCATATTTGTTTCAGGATTCCACAACTTATATCCTTTAACATTAGATTTATAACCAAGAAAAATGCACTTAACAGCCCTAGGCTCTAATTTTCCATTATCAACATGAGCATAAGCAGTACAACAAAAAACTCTCAATTCTGAATAATTTGCTGGGGAACCAAACCATACCTTAGTTGGAGTCTTCTTTTCAATTGCAATAGAGAGTGACCAATTAATAAGGTAGCAAGCAGTGGAAATGGCTTCAGCCTAAAAACGCCTATGCAAACCTGCATTTGACAACATACAACGGGCCTTGAAAATGATGGTCTTGTTTATACACTCGACTACACCGTTTTGTTGAGGAGTATGAGGAACGATGTAGTACCTAACAATGCCTTCAGTCTTGCAATATGATTCAAATTCATTATAATAGAATTCCATCTCATTATCAGTGCGAAGTTTTTTTACCTTCTTTTCAGTTTGCCTTTCAACCATTGTCTTCCATTCTTTAAATACTGAAATGCTTCTGATTTATGCTTCAAGAAATAAGTCCACACTCTTCTAGAGTAATAATCAATAATTGTTAATATATAATGAGCACCTCCTAGCGTTGTCTTGCGAGATAGCCCCCATAAATCAGAATGCACATAATCCAAAATACCTTCTGTAGTATGAACTTCATCCTCTTGTGTTTGCCAAACACACAATGCTCACAAAATTTCAGCTTGCCGATGCTATGTCCATCAAGAAATCCTCTTTTGCTCAATTCTGCCAAACCAATTTCACTCATATGCCCAAGACGCATATACCAAAGTTTAGTAGCATCAGAATCAGACTGTGATCTTGAAATTACAGAAACATTACCTAATATTATAGTACCTTGTAGATGATACAGATTGGCAGATTTAATATCTACTTTCATCACAACAAGAGAGCCTTTTGATACCTTCAAAACTCTACCTTCACCGGAATACTTGTACCCTTTAGTATCAAGAGTACTTGAAGATGTGAGGTTCCTTTTCAAATCTGAAATCTGCCTCACATCTGTCAAAGTTCTGACAATACCATCAAACATCTTGATCTGAACTGAACCAATTTCTTCAACCTTACAAGATGAGTTATCACCCATCAACACAGTACCACCTTCAACAGGTTCATAAGTGGCAAACCAATCCCTATAAGGATACATATGAAAGGTACAGGCAGAAGGAAGAATCCATTCATCATTGGTCTTAGCACATCTAACAAAGGCAATAAGAACTTCTCCATTAGAACTATTATCAACAGCAAGGGAGTCTTTACCTTCATCATCTGGTTTACCTTTTAACTTATAATAGCCAGTTTTCTTTTCTTTATTCTGTAGCTTCCTGCATTTAGAGATGTCGTGTCCACTTTTTTTGCAATATTTGCATGACTTGTACTTCCTCCAGATTTTGACCAATTCTTGTAGCCATTCGCACTTTTACCTCAAGATCCATTGTTTGAGTTCTTCTCCTTTTGCCTGCCATGAACAAACAAGCCTTTTCCTTTTGAACTTGAATCTTCAGAAGGTACCATCTGTTTCATCTTCTCTTTGGCATGCAAAGCTTAAACTTCATTAAGAGTGAGAGTATCTCTACTATATAATATGGTATCTTTGAAATTTGCAAAAGAACTAGGTAGGGAACACAAAAGAATAAGACCCAAATTCTCATCATCATATTTTACCTCCATCGACTCTAGGTTGGCAACGATCTCCTTAAACACTGAAAGATGATCAAGTACGGATCAACTTCTTGCAATTTGTGAGAGTACAACTTCTGCTTGAGATGCATCTTACTGGTGAGATCCTTTGTCATGCAAATTTGTTCCAGCTTTAGCCATAATGCAACAGTTGTCTTCTCCTTCAAAACCTCCAGCAAAATATTATTTGATAGATGAAAGTGAATTTGAGATAAAGCTTTACAGTCTTTACGCTTCTCATCTGCGGTCCATGTGGTAGGTTGTCTCTCAAATCCTTCCAATACATCATCCAAATCCATCTGTGCTAGCACATCTCTCATCTTAACTTGCCACAGTGAAAATCTTGTGTCTCAACCCAGGAGTGGAAGATCATACTTCAAAGTTGCCATGAGGAATAAATCCTGAAATTGCTGGTACTGTATGAGTAAACCTAGTAAAAACCACGATATCTTTGGTACACGTTTTGTGTACACGAATCAAAGATCTTCGAAACACCTAGTACACTTATTAGGTGGCCATAGCAAAAAAATCTCCAAAAAAGGAGCACTTTACGTGAATCCACATGACCTTGCTTGGTGATTTATTAAACAAAAAATAATTGTCTTGGGACCTATGCTCTGTTGGAGAACGGATTTTTGCTATTACATGCACACGGCTTTGGGGCTTCACCACTGCTACGTCCATTTGCACGCGCGCTGGTCCGAAGGGAGAAGCGATGAAGGACGATGGATGCATCGAAAGGACCGAAGCTGGCGCCGAGGGACCGAAGGCTGACGCGTACACAAGACCAGCGCCGGGCTGGAGGCAGCAGACCAGGAGATGCGCTCGCGAGACGGCGGCGCCACAATAGATCTGATAATTTTTTTTACATATCTCTTAAAATCCTAATCTCCTATGTTTTGATATCACTTGTTAGAAAAATAGAGATAAAGGAGATACGAATTTTTACGTGGAAAACCATTGTAAGAAAAAATAACAGACACCAAACGGCGATAATACTATATGAGGAGTGTTTACAAATGCAAGGGAATTACAATAAGACGTCAACTCTCTCCGTGCGGTTTACAAGAGGTATATAAAAAGGTAAAAGGATTTGGAGTTCAAGTAAGAAACTAATCCGCTAATATGGCAACTGATCCGTTAATATGATATGTTTGGATTCGACTATATTAGAAATTTGGATCACATATTTCCACAGAAAGGACTACATAGTTAAGTGTTGGTTTGCTAGAGGTGCTGTATATTAGGTGGGGAATGGTAGAGGTATATCATTTTGGCATGATACTTGGCTAGGGAACTGTCCCCTAAGAATTCAATTCTACAGACTGTACCAGATTTGTGAACAATAGGAGATGTATGTGAGATTTTCCAAGATGGGAGAGGGGGGCTAAGCTTTAGGAGATGGTTTGGACAACAGGAAATGAAGGAATGGGAGATGCTGCAAGAAATGCAATGTGGAGTGGAGCTAACAGAAGAGAGAGATCGAGTGAAATGGGCTCTAGATAAGAAGGGGAAGTTTACTACGAGTTCGTTATATAGAGCTATTACTGATGGTGGTGTAACTATCATAACATAAGATCACAAGAGATCTGGAAAGCTAGCTTGCCTCTTAAAGTGAGAATCTTCCTATGGATGCTGTTTCATGACAGGATTCCATTGGCAGAGCAACTGATTCATAGAAATTGGCAAGGTGATGAGTTCTGTAAACTCTGTGGCGAGTTCGAAACATCTATATGATCATATTATATTTGGATGCATGCTGGCTAAGTTTCTTTGGGGGGGTTCCGAGAGATATTTTGAATTGGAGGTTGATCCCAATATGTTTCCAGGATTTCTGGGACATTGCGCTTGATAAAGGGGGGACTAGGAAAAACCGAGTCAAAATCCATATATTGGGACCAGTGTGCTGGACCTTTTGGCTTACTAGAAATGATATGTTCTTTAGAGATATCTATCTACTTATCATCGCCCATAGTTGTGGTAATGAAGCTTGTATCTTATATTTAGAGGTGCATGATACTGGAGAGGCAAGAGGACTGGAGAAGCTGCTGCTTGAAGTCAAGAGAAAAAGAGATGGGAGCGGGCGCGGAGACGGGAAGGAAATCTGCTGATCAAGAGGAGGAGATGCTACTACCTGAGAACGATGATCTAGCTATGTTTGGAGTACTTAGTTTGTCGGCTTTTATTTCCGTTTTACCTCTATTTTAGTTGCTTTTGTCTGAACTTTGTAGTTTGGGAACCTTAGTTTGTAAACTGGAGTCCCCAGTATATGAACTTCCTTTTTCTGTTTTCAATCAAAGCAGGACCGCTTTCGGTCTCTGGTAAATTAAAAAAAAAATACGGTGGGCTTTGCACACCACGATTTTCTAACAAAATTATCCCAAGTAGTTACACAAATTCTTCTCTTAGAAAAACAAGAGTTATACAAACGCTTCATCAGTAATAACAAATTATTTTCTATTTTTACATGTTACTCCCACTGTATTGAAATATACTCCCTTTCTTAAAAACAAGTGACGGCCAACTATTAAGAAAAGAAGTAAAAAGTGAAGCCTAGAATGCGTGCAGTAAAAAATAAAATAAAAATTAACCAAACTTAGATAACCGTATAAAAACGATACAAATATATTTCTATCAAAAAATAATTTCATTAGGTTTACAAATATATTTCAATAGGAATTGGTAGTCAAAGTTAAGTTTTTGTGGCATCCCAATTTTTGTCTTTTGAAAAATAATATCGAAAAAATATTTTACTTCAAAATATTTGGAGTTAATTGGCAATTGGTTCTTCTTGAATTCAAATTCTAATTCGAATCAAATTCATTCAAAACTTAAATTCAAATTCAAGTTCTTCCCTCCAAATCTTTCTTGGGAGGAAGCCCATCTACCTTTTCACTGGCACGAAGTCACGAACGCGTTCTTTCACTCCATCTTCCCATCCCCTTTGCCCAGGACGCGCTCTCGGCAGCGGCCTGCCGCGCCGTGCTCACACCTGAGCCGTCGTACCAGCAATCGCTCGCGCCGCCCCAGCCGAGTTGTCTAGCCTCGCCCGTTTGGAAACAGCTGCAATCAAGACCGCCATCTTCGCGCGCCATCAAACCTTCCGTTTTCGCCACCGCCTTAACTCGAAGCCGAAACTGACGCCACCATCCCGGCGAGCCCGCGCCCTATCCCCTGCCTCTCTCTGCCCTATAAAAGGAGCACCAGCACCGTCTCAGTTCTCTTTATTCGGCACCAAACCCCATTCGTTATCTCTCTGCCGTTTCATCGAAACGCGCCGCGCCATTGTCTTCTTCCCGAACTCCGGCCGCCGCTCCGCCACCATGTTCCGCCGTCTCCGGTAAGTTTCTCGTGAAAATGATCGGTTCATATCGTGTTCCCGAATCTCTTGAATGCCACCCTCTGTGATCAAGTTCGCAATTACTCTCGCCAATAGCAGCTCATCCCCTTAGGCCCTTACTAAATCTCATTCACAAACCAATTCGGACACCCCGCAGCTGTAGCACCGTCTCATCAACGCTGACCACTTCCGTGTCAAGAAATCACCCCAGAGGAATCCCCTTGATGTCTGCTTGTTTATGACCGCGCCATATTCCAAATAAAACTGCCGGAACGTCGTCGCTGCCGTCCGCCTCCGCCAACGGCCGCCCCTGCTCGCCGCCGACGCGCTTTAGTGTCGTATAGCCCGAGACACCGCCACCCATCGCCTCCCCGAGGTGCCGACGACCCGTTTTGGCCATCCCCATGCTGCCAGAGCACCTCTCGTAGTCACTAGTCACTACCGCTGTCCAGAGCCGCCGTCGAGCTCCTCTGTTCTCTTTCTCAGTGCCGAGTAGACCCCGCGCGTCAGGCTTCTCTGGAAAACCGAGGAAAAACCAAACGGTTCGTTAAAGGTGGGTCCCAGCCTTTTCAGAACAAATTTATAAAATTCATTTAATCTCTGGACCACATGTCACGGCCACTATACCATGAACCCGGTTCACTGTGAACCAGATAAGATCCATGAACCTGATTCATAGACCAGGGCCGACATATTAAGGGCCTATTTGGTTGATGCCCTGGATTCTATGTCTGAAAAAAGTAGTGTCTGAACGTAGCCTGGAAAGTAGATGGTTTTTGTCTGGCCAGGCAAACCTGAAGATTAGTTGTTTGGTTGGAAGCCTGAGCTTGAAACTGATGAATGAAAAATAGACCGTTAGATCAAACAATGCATAGTGGATCGAGTCTCCCAGGCAGCTGGCTCTCAGGCGCTCATTTCCTACGTCTGGGAGCCAGGCATCGAAGCATGCACGACGCTGGCAGCGCTCAGGACAGCTCCTGGCCAGGCAAGTCACCACCAGGTAATGATCCAAGCAGGCCCTAAGTCTCTGTTTGGTTTAATTACTTTGTCGAGAGGGCGTATTCCAAGGAATATTCTTATTTCTCTCTCAATTTCCAATATTTTCATGTCTCATAAGTCTTTCGAGAGTTCGCCGAACTTCAAATCGACTGATTCCAATATCTAAATTCACCTAAATGAATTATGCACCTTTCAATACCAAGTTTTCAAATTTTGAATTTATTTGTATTAGTGTCTTCACGTGTCGGAATGGTTCACCATTGATTCAAAAGTAATCATCGCGACTAAGCTCAAGACTAAAGATCTTGTTGAGCCAGGCAAGTCTTTCCTTAAACATGTTGATCTGAAAGTTTTAAATTATTTGTATTGGTTTGAAAACTATTATACATTGTTATTTTACATAAAATGATGAATTCAATGGCTAGGAATGTTAGTTAATCCTACTTTGAATTTACCTCCTTGATAATCATATTTATGTACCTTGTCACCCTATAATAGATCCACGGTAATGATTATATTATTGATTGATTAGTTTAGAACGATAAACTGCTTAATTAGATAAACTAGATTTGTAGCATCCTATCGGTGATAATTACTATAGAACCTTACACACATCGTTTTGAGAATTGTATGGCACTTGGGTTGTGGTTGATTTCCATAATGAAATAAATGATGAAAACTTGTTTTAGACTAACGCGAGTGGATGTTGATTGTCTCGCCTCATTCAATTAAAGATCGATGTTTGTGACTATCCAAATCGAGTACTATCATACAACCAAAAGTCTAAATGAGTACAACCTGACTAATTAACTTGCAACGCCCCAACATTGATTTTGTCATTCGGTTTAATGTGGGCGTCGGGTAGACAGTTATTCCTACAGTGCAAGAGGGGGCTTCTGATTGGGTGGCTAGAACCCTTCCGAAGTGAAACCTTAGCGGGTGAAGTTAATACGATTTATGTATTATAAAGGCCTCGTGATAATCACTTAATCGCTCATCTAGCAAAGCATGTCTTGGCCAACATTATAAGTTGATTATCTAATGTGGATAATGTTACAAATTTTTCATAGTAGAAAACAATTTAAATAGTCGTGCATGCGGTCAAGGGCGAGCGGGGGATGTTTTCACATGGCTGATCTTTGGTTTTGTTTCCAAAACAAACATATTGGGAAACCGAGAGTGGCTAGAACTCTTGGGAAGTTATGTGGCGACTACAAGTTGGGTGGTTAGAACCCGATTCATCAAACCTAGGTGGTTGGAGCCTTAGTACTAGTGAATGTTGGTTAGAACCTTCACTAAATAAATAATTAGTTAAAATTATTGCAACTACTTTGTCAAGTGAATGTTTTGGAAAAACTACAATCTATATTGAAACTTAAATTGTTGCTTTACACAAAAGAACCATAATAAACCATCTTGCATTTGATTCAATGACTTGCTAAGTACGATATGTACTCATTGCTCCGTATAATGTTGCTTAGTTGATGGAAAGTACACCGACATCAACCAAATGTTTGCGGACTACTACGAGGATCATGAGAGCTAGGTCACGCTATCGCATTTGATTGTCTATGGGCAAATAGACGAGCCATGACTTGGAGTTATCTTCTCCCACCATTTTTTATTCGAGTTGTTTAACATGAAAGGGTAGTAATTGTAAGCTTCGACAATATGATCATTACTCTTTTGTTTAATAATATTGTTACCTCCTTATGTTGAATTGTTATATTGTTGTGTCGATAATCGGGAGACTGGGTCCCCTATCGAGCTTATCCAGGAAAATGATATGAGATCACAATCTAAGTGAAGATATTTTATTGTTGTGAACACAATGAATGTATGAGAATACAATATAGATGTTACATAATAGATTGATCAAATGATCGTAGTGTTATGATATTGTTGAATGAACTTGTTATTACAGAATACGTGGGCTACCCCCTTTATAGCTACTGAAGGGATGACAGTTAATGCCGCTAAAGATGCCTCTTATCTTCACGCACGTTCCTCTGTTGAGTCTTGAACCGTTATGTCTCTTAGTCAACTGTCATAAGTTACCAGATGCGTCAATAACCGCTCTCACGTTAGTTATATGGGAAACTGCCATGTGTCTTGACCAATTTGTTGGTTGGGGATAGCCCAAAACCGTATGGTTGGTCGTCTAGTGTCCATGACTAGTCGTCTCTTGACTTAAACTGGTTTGCGACAAGTTTGGTCGTAGTAAAGGGAATTGAACTTCCTTTAAATACTGGCTGTAGGTTCATAATCGTTATAAAGTGAGCCTCGAATATGTGGGTTTGTTTTGACAGACTCTGACTTTGACCGCAAAGGTTGACCTAGTCAAGATTCCTTGTCAGGTTGCTTTATCGTCAATGTAAAAACTGTGTGCATCTTGGACTATACCACTGCAGAAATACACAAAAGGTTCTTATTCATAAATTCGATCCCAATAGTTTTGAAAATCGTGTAAATATCCAAAATGTCACTTGTGAATGGATGTAGTAAGCCACATGGTTTTTCCAATATTGTTATGGAATTCATTGAAAATGGTATTCTTTTCCTTTTCCGTGCATATATCCTTTCTACCCTCTCCGGCGTTTATTAATGAACCTTCACAATATCTATTTTCTCCCTTATTCCTGGTATATTAAAACCACAACCACCGTGGTGACCATTTACCATTATCTTGATTTTTATAGCATCTTTAACTTGCATGTGCCTATCAAGATGCATATTAATAATGTTAGAAATGTTCAAAGGTCAGGCCGCTCCCGGGCTCCAACAAGGTCAAGTATGAAACCCAGGCCCGTAAAAATCATCACTCACTCCATTTCCTCGATAGATGTTATTTTAGGATTTTGTACTACAACCAATATATGTATACAAAAAACCATATCACCTTTATTGATTGGCTTATTGCTCTTGGATAGTGTGTTTTACTCATCCATAGTAATATTGAGAATAATGAATGAGAGTGGTATGCAAACTAAAAAAGAGTAAAATGTTGACTCGAATTGTAGAATGACATGTATTTCAAAACAAAATTTAAAAGCTAGAATAACATATATTTGAAAACAGAGAGCGTACCTATTTATTTTCAAAGTGAAATCTATAGGTCAGGTCTCTGGACCCGAGCCCCGAAAATCGGGCCAGGACGGGCCAACCAGGTCGTACTGACCAGCAAGAGGTCAGTTTTTTATAATAAAAAAATTGAACTCATGAACAGGTCAGTTGACGTATGGATCACATGACAATAGTAGGTTAAAAATGCTTACGAAGGCCACTGCAGCATTGATAAACAAGATCTTGGTTAACAGAGAAAGTCAGAACTCCTCGACGTTGAAATCAACGGCCAGGGTTCGCCCCAAGCATGGCCTAGGCACATTTACTACGTCGCCACAGTCTACAACGCTGTTCACTTCACCTGGAGATCTGTAACGTGTTCGAGGGCCGAGCTCGATCCTCCAGCCATTCACCAGACTATGAATACCCCGATTTCCGAGGCACGTTGAGCAAAATATGCCATTGACAATATCCACTTGCGTGGATTCGGTTTCTTTCTTCCAAATCTCGAGAATTATTAAGATTCTGTAAATTCCGAGATTGACCGCGGGCAATCTGAAAGGTAGACCAATTCAAAGTTTCCAAACAAAAAAATCAGATCAATTTACACCTTAAAAGGTTAAAGGGTATACTTATTAGTAGGTGAAAATACGGCCAGTGGAGTGATTAACACGAAGGACTTCCGTTTCAGAAACAAACTTCTGGTGTTAGAGACACGGAGAAAAGCTTCAATTCAGTGCTTCTCTTCTGTTCCCGTGCATGCAGGGGGTCCAGGAACACATGCAATTTATACATTGCTGGCTGGAGCCTGGAACTCCTAGTATTTTTCTAAATTACATATTAGCGCACGATCGGATGATCCAATTAAAACACATGCAATCGCCCACCGAAATGGTGGCTGAAGTGCGTGCAACCAGTCGTCACTCACTAGTCCGAAGGTCAACTCCCCTTGTGCTGGCTACCTTCAAAGATCCCCTTGTGATGGCTTAATTAATCGCTCCCAAGTAACCTGATTTCCTTTTATCTAGCTTGATGGAGGATTGTAAACTCTATTCATGATTACTGAAAGGGAATTGCCAGTATTTCTTCACCTTGAGAGTACTCGAATTTTCATCCCTCCGATTTGCCTCGAGATTCGTGCTCCAACTTCGTCTCCGGCGAGTTAGGGTTTGGGATCACGGGAACCCCGGATTTAGAGGGAGGGGGAAGGGGGTGGTAGACCAGCGGTGGGAGGTAGGGCGCTGCTGGCCACAGGCACAGAGGAGGGCGTTGGGCGGGGGAAGATATGCTTGAGCGGTTAGGAGGCGGTCGATCTAGCAGCGGTAGCCGCTGGAGATGAGGAAGGATGGCGGCATTGGGGGGGGGGGTGTCTCGCCGGAAAGGAGGAAGAGGGAGGGGGAGCAGTGCCGGCTCGCTGGAGAGGACGAAGCAGGCCATGAAGCGGGGAAGGTGCGGCAGGGGAGGGAGGAGGCGGCTGTGGCTCATCGTTACGTTGACAGCACGGCAGCGGCTAGGGTTCGGAGGTGGGGAATTTGTATGGATTGGGGGAAATGTGGGAGCCTTTGGATCTAGATCCTGTCATGTAGGGTGACACAAGGCGAAGGGGCAGTCGGCCTTCGACGTAGAAGCAATCTGTGCCTTGGCGGTTGATTTGATTTTGTTTTATTTTTTTAGGAAGTTCAATTATGTTTTATCTCTTTAGGAAGTTGTAATTATGAAGGTTTAAATTAAGAAAGTCCCCTTTAGGGATGAGTGCTAGCTAAGGAAGGATAATACCTTCTATTCTAAATCAAGTGTACTACTACACATAGAGGATATGCAGTTAATAGAAAATCAGCAAAAGGATTGGGTTGTTACCTGATCCCTTGCGCCATCCATTGTCTCCTCCTGCCGGCTACACCCTCAACCAAGCTCCTCCTAGCGGCTAGGGTTCCCCTAGCCTCACTTCACCACGATGTCCAAATGCAATCCACATCCACCCGAGCTAATCCTTCCCTTCCACCTTCTCTCCCAATGTGCTTCTCATGACATCTTGGTATCATAGCCAACTGTTGCTACATCCATCATGTTGGGCAACGGTGGTAATGAGGATTTCCAACAGGTGATGCGCAAATTTGCCAAGGATACGACAAAATCCCTTACGAATATCAACAACCAATTCGCTCGGCACGCTGGCTTGATTGAAGCCAGCATCAGCTGGCTATCACGTCATGATCGGCGCCTGGCGTGCATGGAGGGACATCCCACCAACGAGGAGGATGGCGACGATGAAGAGGCAGCCATACGTCGCTCCAGTGAGGGCTCGGGCGTTGCCTCCGTGGCGCTTCCCTCGCTTTCCGCTACCGCACCCCCTGCTCCAGGAGCAGGACACCAACGGAACCCGCCCCACTACATCAAGCTCAATTTTCCGGTCTTCGACGGCAAGGAGGATCCAATACCATGGATTAACAACTGTGAGCAATTCTTTCACACACAGCAAACACCCATGGAGGATAGTGTGTGGCTCGCTACGTACCACATGTCCGGCATAGCGCACTTGTGGTACATGCGGGTGGAGGGCATGGATGGCATGCCCAATTGGTGAAACTTCACAGACCTCGTCAATCGTCAATTTGGGACTCCCACGCATCACAACCTGTTGGGTGCATTGATGGGCCTTTGGCGCACAGCTTCGGTGGCAAAATTCACCGAAAACTTCCTGACTTTGCTAGCTCGTTGTGGCCACCTCGATGGGGAACAACAGATGATGTTGTTCATGGTCGGGCTTGATGAGCCCCTGCAGACTCACGTCGAGCTCCAGCGGTCGACCGGCCTGGAAGTCGCCATGGACTTGGCCCGAGCCTACGAACGCTTGCTTTTGTTTCCAAAGGTCTCAGCGACTTCAACCACATCCTCCAAGGCAGCAAGCATCAAGCCGTTTATACCTAGGGCAGCAGCCTCCGGGGTGGCGTCATCTGGCTCAGCAGCGCCCTCCCCGGTCACCACGGGGGCGTCAGGCGCGCTAAGCTGTTCAGGAAACTCACGCTGACTGAGATGGAGGAACGCTGCGGCAAGGGACCCTGCTACAACTGCGACGAGAAGTTCGTGCCAGGCCACCAGCATTTTTATGAATGCATCTTTATGTTGCAGGTTGAGCCAAACGGTGATGACCTTGAGGAGGAGGACACGGACGCCACCATCTCCCTCCTCACCCTCACTGGGATTCACAAGTCCCAAACGATGCAGCTTCCAGTGATGATCCACGGCATCCAATTGATGGCCCTAATCGACTCTAGTTCCACCCATAACTTCATCGCCACAGAGCTCATCAATCAGGTTGGATTGACACTAGCGCCACGCACAGGCCTCTCCATGGCCGTGGCCAATGGTGACAAGGTGACGAACGGTGGGGTGTGTTACACGATACCCCTCTCCATCGACCAGGAACACTTCATCCTTGACTTGCTCACCATACTGTTGGGCGGCTTCGACATTGCCCTTGGGGTCTAGTGGCTCCGCTCCTTAGGACCGATTGTCTGGGATTTCAACCTCCTGACGATGCACTTCCAACATCAGGACTGAGTGATCATTTAGCACGGCGTGGCCTTATCCCGACCAGCGCTGCATCTCCACTTCGCCTCGGCCACGGGAGAACTCATGGAGTAGCTACTCGCAGAATTCACGCTGGTTTTCGACGTGCCTCATAGCCTTCCACCTCCATGGGGCCATGATCACCGCATCCACCTCCTCCTCGGCACCAGTGCCGTAGTGGTTCAGCCATACCGATACCCGGCTACTCAAAAGGACAAGCTGGAGCGTCAATGCACCACAATGTTGGAGCAGGGCATCATTCAGCGTAGCAACTCGGTTTTTTCGGCGCCCGTGCTCCTGGTCAAGAAGAAAGATGGATATTGGCATTTCTGCATTGACTACCGTGCCTTGAATGATAAAACCATCAAGGAAAAATTCCCCATTCTGGTGGTCGAGGAACTCCTTAATGAGATCAAGGGAGCACAGTTCTTCACCAAGCTGGACCTCTGCTCAAGTTATCACCAAGTTCGGATGGCTTCGAAAGACGTGGAGAAGACCGCTTTTTGATCTCATGAGGCCTTATTTGAATTTTTGGTTATGGCTTTCGAGTTAACCAACACCCCGGCAACCTTTCAAGCTCTCATGAACGAGGTTCTTCGGCCATACCTATGCTGTTTTGTACTTGTGTTCTTTGATGATATCTTGATTTATAGTTCATCATGGGCGGATCATCTGCGGCATGTGCGGGCAGTGCTCCAATATCGCCAACAACAATAGCTTTTCCTCAAAAGGTCTAAGTGCCTTTTTGGGGATACCTCAGTGACATACCTTGGCCATGTCATCCGGGCTGAGGGCGTCACCATGGATCCATCCAAGATGGTCGGCGTCATGGACTGGCCGTGCCCCCATTCTGTGTGTGCTCTCCACAGTTTCCTTGGGTTGACTGGTTACTATCGTCATTTCATCAAGGATTACAACACCATTGCGGCGCCCCTGACACGCATCCTTCGCAAGGAGGGCTTCATTTGGTCTGTATAGGCATACTCAGCGTTCACCGCACTCAAGGGGGCGCTAACCACAACGCCGGTACTCCAGTTGACGGACTTTGATGCCTAGTTCATGGTTGAGTACGATGCCTCGGGCATGGGTTTCGGTGCCGTGCTGCATCAATGCACGGGCACCATCGCCTTCTTCAGTCGACCGATTGCCGCACGCCATGCCAAGCTAGCGGCGTATGAGTGCGAG
Source organism: Phyllostachys edulis (assembly GCA_036346405.1). Lineage (NCBI taxonomy): Eukaryota > Viridiplantae > Streptophyta > Magnoliopsida > Poales > Poaceae > Phyllostachys > Phyllostachys edulis. The sequence continues at coordinate 22,970,137 of CM070556.1, read as the reverse complement.
CTAATCGGCCTTTGTCCAGGCCGTGCAACATTGGCAACCATACCTGTGGGGCGTCCATTAAGGTCTGCACGGATCATTACGCCCTCAAGTTCCTACTCGATCAACGGCTTTCCACTATACCGCAACATTAATGGGTGAGCAAATTGTTCGGCTTCGATTTTGCTATTGAGTTTAAGCCAGGACGCCTGAACATCGTGGCCGATGCACTCTCTCGAAGAGACGTAGAACCGGGGCTTGCCTTCGCCCCCATCGCCCCTAGTTCACATTATTCGACGAGCTCTAACAGGCTGCGCTCACGGAGCCTGAGCTCTCGGCGTTGCGCAGTTGCATCGAGGCTAGCGAGCTCACTGAGCCGTGGTCACAGGTGGATGACATCGTGTGCTTACACCGGTGTGCCCACATTTTGGCCACCTCCACTCCACCCGGTAGTTCTGGTTGTAGTCCATGATGGACCACATGACGGTATTCAGAAAACCCTTCACCGCCTGTGCTAGAATTTCCATCTCCTTCAGGATTGGGTGGTGGTACAGGCATTCATCAAGGCCTGCACCGTGTGTCAGTGCAACACAACTGAACAGCTTCAGTCGGCAGGGCTATTGCGCCCTTTGGAGGTACCATGTCGTATTTGGTCCGACATATCCATGGATTTCATTGAAGGATTGCCAAAGGTGGGCGGGAAATCCGTCATCTTAACTGTGGTGGATTGCTTCTCGGAGTATGCTCACTTTCTTCCCTTGGCACACCCTTATTCAGCGTCTTCCGTCGCCCGCGTGTTCTTCGCTGAGATTGTTCGACTGCATGGCATATGGGCCTCTATTGTTTCAGACAAAGATCCGGTATTCACCTCCAACTTTTGGAAAGATCTATTTACCCAGTGTGGCACCACCTTGAATATGTGCACGACATTTCACCCCCAATCTGATGGGCAATCCAAGGTGGTCAATACGGTCATCATGATGTATCTCCGTTGTATGACAGGTGATCGTCCTCGACAGTGGATCCATTGGTTGCCTTGGGCGGAATTTATCTACAATACCGCATACCATTTCTCCCTGCACACTACTCTGTTCTGGGTCATGTATGGGTGGGATCCACCATCATTTCAGGATTATGAGCCTGGCGAGGCACGCACGTTGACCGTTGATCAAGAGCTTCAGGACCACGACCTCTTTTTGTCTGATGTTCGCAATCGTTTACAGCATGCTCAAGAGTTTTACAAAAAATTCTATGACCGCAAGCATCGCAGCATCGACTTCGCTGTGGGCGCATTCATGTGGCTTCGTCTTCATCATCAGGCGGCTGCCACTTTGCCAGACACGTGGCGCGGGAATCTCGGGCCTAAGTACTATGGGCCGTATCGCATTCTTTCCAAGATCAATGAGGTTGCTTATCAATTGGACTTGCCCAAGTCAGCTCGCTTACCTGATGTCTTTCATGTGAATCTCCTCAAGAAGTATGAAGGCATTCCTCCTGACGTTCCACCACCTTTGCTGCCTCTTCTACATGGTCAGGTTGTTCCAACGCCGGCCACGGTGCTCCGTGCACGCCTGTCTCGGGATATGTAGCAAATTCTGGTTCAATGGGAAGGACTGTTCGCTGCTGATGCTTCTTAGGAAGATGTTTTGGCATTTAAGGCATCTTATCCGTCTTTTCAGCTCGAGGATGAGCTGTTTGTCAACGGAGGGAGAGATGTCATGTGGGATCGCGTCTATGGCTGGCGATACAAGGCAAAGGGACAGCCTACCCTGGGCGCAGAAGCAATCAACCCGGCGGCTGATTTGATTCTATTTTACTTCTTTAGGAAGTTTGATTATGTTTTATCTCTTTAGGAAGTTTGATTATGTTTTCTCTCTTTAGGAATTTGTAGTTAGGAAGGTTTAAATTAAGAAAGTCCCCTTTAGGGAAGAGTGCTAGCTAAGGAAGAATAATACCTTCTATTCTAAATCAAGTGTACTACTATATACAGAGGATATGCAGTTAATAGAAAATCAGCAAAATGATTTGGTTGTTACCTGATCCCTTGCGCCATCCATTGTCTCCTCCTGCCAGCTCTGCCCTCAACCAAGCTCCTCCTGGCGGCTAGGGTTGCCCTAGCCGCACTTCACCACAGCGTTCAAACGCAATCCACATCTACCCGAGTTAATCATTCCCTTCCGCCTTCGCTGCCAACATGCTTCTCCTGACAGATCCAATGGCTGAAAATTTGAGTGCTCCTAACAAAAAAAAAACGTGAGTTTTGACTAGGCACCACTTGAATGAAATTCTCTATCTGGCCTAAAAAAAGTCACCTGACCACCATCTCCTATATACATAGACCTATCTGCAACTGCAAGACAGATCTCCCTTTGAAGCATCCTCCACTGATTCGATCGGTCGTGCAAGTCAAAAACGTCGCATGCATGTACATACCCGTAATAAACGTTATACTGGTTGCTGCAGCGTCGCCATCTAGGTAGCGATGGGAGCGTACCGGCCACAGCATCATGACCACAAGCCTAACAGCGTCGGTCCCGGCTATTTCCTCTCCAAAGCCGTCTTCACGTGGCTCGTCTGCGCCGTTCTCTGCTTGGCTCTTCTCCACCTCCTCTGCTGCTCCCCTCGCGGCGCACTGGAAAATGTGGTCGCGGATATGCTCCAGTACACCACCATTACCTCTAATCAAGGTATGCATATGTATATATTTGATATACGAATTAGCCCTCGTGAGATGCTAGCTTTTGCTTTCGCATGCACGGACACAGTATCATCTCCTCTTGTGTGTGTTTTATGCTTGTTGGATACAGGAGGGAGCAGGTGCGACTACTCGGAGGGCCAGTGGGTGCGGGCGGCTGGGCACGCGCGGCGGTACAACGGCACGGAGTGCAACGTCAAGGACAGCGAGAACTGCGTCCGCAACGGGCGTCCGGACACCGGTTACCTCGACTGGCAGTGGCAGCCTGCGGGGTGCCACCTCCCGGCCTTCGACGCCGCGGCGTTCCTCGCCGCGGCTCGCGGCAGGCACGTCGCCTTCGTCGGCGACTCGATGGCGCGCAACCAGGCCGAGTCGCTGGTCTGCCTCCTAGGCTCGTCGTTCCGTTACCGCCTCGTGTACCGCGACGCGGAGCCCCGGACACGCAAGTTCTGGCGCTGGGCCTTCCCGTCGCACAACGTGACGGTGTCCGTGTACTGGGCGCCGTTCCTGGTGCGGGCCACGGGCAAGTCGGAGAACTACAGCCTGACCTACAACTCGGTGTTCCTCGACGCGCTCGCCGAGCGGTGGTCGGCCGACGCCGACACCATGGACGTGGCGGTGATCAGCACCGGCCACTGGTTCTGGAACCCGAGCATTTTCTACAACGGCAGCGAGGTGCTCGGGGTGCACCTCCTCCCAAAGTTCAACCACACCGAGATCGGCTTCTTCTCGCCGTACAGGGAGGCCATCCGGATGTCGGTCGAGCGGCTCAGCTCCGGCGGCTGGAGCAGCCGCACCGTTGTGGTGGTCACATTCTCGCCAGCGCATTTCGAGAAGGCGTGGGACGACCCCACGACGTGCGAGAGGAAGCAGCCGTACAGGGAGGGGGAGAAGGAGGTGGGGAGCATGGACGCGGAGATGAGGAGAATCGTCAGAGAGGAGACGTCGGCGGCAGCGGCGAGGAACGGTGGGGGCGGCGGGGCGACGAGGGTTGAGGTACTGGACGTCACGAAGCTGGCGACGATGCGGCCGGACGGGCACCCCGGCGTGTACATGCACCGCGACCCGTTCGCGAGCGGCGTGCCGGAGCGGCTTCCGAGCGACTGCCTCCACTTCTGCCTGCCTGGGCCGGTCGACACGTTCAACGAGATTTTGCTGCAGATCCTCCGAAGAGGCGGTGATACCGATCTATAAGTGCGAACGTGGCGTACGTGCATGCGCGACAATCCGAATAGTTATATCTTCGGTTTTGCTGAACAATATTCCGCTGTTTCCTTTTATAAAAATAGTCGAATTTTCATTCTTTTAATACACTTTGAGATTTACACTTAATTCTCATATAATAAATTGGGTCAGAATTTATTATGATTTTTTCATTGTAGCATAACAGGTTCATCAAATTGTTGTATTTTGTTGATATAGAATTTTATTTTTTTGTCTTTCTTTTTGCTCAATCTCTCAAAGCATATGTTAGATTTTGAATCGTGTGATGGAAATATAAGTTATTAAAACTTTCAAGAATAATTACAGTGACCAAGAACAAAAATTACATAAATAAATTACTATAACTTATGTATAATGAAATTATAAGTGAACTAAAATTTGACTGTTTTAGGCTAAGAAAATAGTCGAATCTTATATAAATGGGCCCTTATAACTTAGGTCTTAGGAAACCCAGATTCTCGGCCCATCCTCGTGGATGGCCGAGAATATAGACTTCCCAAACAAGCCTTTAGGGACTACAAGCACCCAAGCCATGATTTTGATTCCTGGCTATTTCTTATTTTAACTAATAAAAGAAAGAGTTTACTCCTGCGCAGCGTGACGATCGTCCCGACCTGGAACAAAAATTTCGCGCCAACTCCTCCGACCCCTCCCGTGCGCGCCCCACACCCTCCCGGCCTCCAAAAAAGACCGCTAACGAATTAACTAATAAAAGAATGAGTTTACTCCCGCGTAGCGGGATGATCGTCCCACCCTGAAAAAAATCATGCCGACTCCTCCCACCCCTCTCATGTGCGCCCCACACCCTCCCGGCCTGCAAAAAAACCGATAAGGAAAGACAGAAGAAAACAGCTAAACAAAACTCCGCGACGTCTGCAACCACTACTACAAAACATGCAATAGTAGACGTCTCATCACAGACGGTTCAAAAGGAACCGTCTGTGTTGGTCTGTCGGGACCAGGTATTTGTAATGCCAGCCTATCCCAAATGGTTTTTATTACGAACCATCTGTGATACGCACCTATCACAGAAGGTTTTTTAATAGAACCATCTGCGATAATTCACAGACGGTTCTTACAAAGAACCGTCTGTGATAATCTCCGGTATCACAGACGGTTCTTAACAAAAGACCGTTTGTGAATTATCGCCGACGGTTCTATTAAAAAACCATCTGTGATAGGTGCGTATCACAGACGGTTCGTAATAAGAACCGTCTGTGATAAGCTGGCATTACAAATACCTGGTCCTGATAGACCTCCCTACCCATTCCCATTTAAGCCGCCACCAGGTCCTCTCCCATTGCGCCGCCGACAGAGAGGAGAAGGAAGGGAAGGAAGGAGGAAGGGAGGAGAAGGAAAGGAGTAAGGGAGGAGAAGGAGAATGAGAGGATTCTCGAGGGATATTTGTTATTTTCGTCGTGAGCTCCGAGGGTAACGATCTATAACCCTTTATGTTTGCTATAAGTTAATCGCTAATCAATTTAAGTATGTTTGGTCAATAGGAAGAATACGTACTTGCGGTTTATTAATATAATTTGACACTAATTTGTTATATGCATGCGTAGCGTAGATGGACCAAAACTGGATGTACGGTGTGAACCGTGTGAGTCAAGAGTACATGGTGTGTTTGCTTTTAGAAGAGCCGCCGAACAAGATATGTTGAAGAAGGGGATAAAATTTATGTACTGTCTATGCATTGATTGCAATAATCTGAAGATGTTTAATAACCCGGCGCAGATCGAAGCGCACTTGATTCGAAGGGGTTTCAAAAAGGGTATACATGTTGGACCAGTCACGGTGAAGAGCAGATTATACAAGAAGTTAATAATGAAGACATCGCGGAGGAAGTTAACGATGTGCCGGATGTGGACTGTGCTTTTGATGAGGATAGGTCGCACGATGACAATCTGGATTAGATGCTACGCGATGCAGAAGAGAACTACAATGAGAGTGAGTTTTGTAAATTTGAGGGCTTAATGGAGGATTCGGTGAGACCTTTATTCCCTGGCTGCAAGCCGGAATACACAAGGTTGTCGACCGTGCTTGAACTGCTGAAATTGAAGGCAACCAATAGTTGGTTCGACAAGAGTTTCACGGCGTTGTTAGGTCTCCTAGCGGACATCTTTTCGGAGGGAAATGTGTTGCCCAGCACCACTTACCAAGCAATGAAGGTTCTTCGTCCATTTGGAATGGAAGTAGAAAGAATACATGTATGTCTAAACGATTGTATTCTCTACCATAAAGAGTATGCAGACGTGCATGTATGTCCCATGTGCAAAGCATCCCGATACAAGAGTAAGAATACTGATAAGGTGAAGCAAGGACCTCCTGCTAAGATGTTATAGTATCTGCCTATGATCCCACGTTCGAAGTGTTTATTTCGAACCCAAAGGAGGCAAGATTGTTGTGTTGGCACTCGGAGCGTAAGAAAGATGGAAAGCTAAGACACCCTACTAATTCTACCCAGTGGAGAAACTTCGATCAGAGCTTCGAAGAGTTCGGTGTGGAACCGAGGAACATAAGGTTAGGGTTGAGTACAGATGGAATGAATCCTTTCGGTAACATGAGCAGCCGACATAGCACCTGGCCCGTCAATCTATATATGTACAACCTTCCTCCTTAGCTGTGTATGAAGCGGAAGTACATTTTGATGTCATTACTTATCCAAGGGACAAAGCAACCTGGGAATGATATTGATGTATACCTAGCACCATTGCTGGAAGATCTTTTGACACTATGGAATGAAGTTATGAAGGGGACAAGTATGGGATGCGTACAAATGAGAGAACTTCACTTTATGCGCCATGTTGTTCTGCACCATCAATGATTTTTCTACCCTTGGTAACCTGTTGGGGTTCAGTACAAAAGGAGCCAAAGCCTATCCGCACTACTTAGATGGTACGGAGAGTGTTTGGCTGACCAACTTGCGCAAAACTGTGTATATGCGTTACCGTAGGTTCCTTCTCAGGATTCATCCATACTGCAGGATGAAGAAACAATTTGACGGAAATAAGGAGGACAGTTCAACTCCAAAGACTTTTAGAGGGAAAGAGGTCTATGATATGGTTAAGGATATCGATGTTGTGCTTGGGAAGGGACGTAAATTAAGAACCCGTCAGAAGAACATCTGGAAGAAGCGGTCAATTTTTTTGGACTTGCCTTATTGGGAGCACTTAGAAGTTCGCCACTGCATTGACGTCATGCATGTGGAGAAGAATGTATGTGATAGCTTGATTGGTCTCTTACTGAACATTAGTGGTAAAACAAAGGATGGTGTTAACGCACGGTGTGATTTGGTTGATATGAACATAAGGACCGTGTTAGCACCGAAAGAGACCGATAAAGGACGAACGCACCTTCCCCCAGCTTGCTACACTCTATCCAAGGCTGAGAGAAATAAACTATGCCAGAGCTTGCATGGTGTGCAAGTTCCGTCCGGTTAATCCGCTAACATTAAGAAACTTGTTTCTATGGAAGATTTAAAATTAATGGGTATAAAGTTTCATGATTGTCTCGTGCCGATGACACAAATGCTTCCTGTTATAATTAGGAGTATCTTGCCGAACAAGGTCCGAGTGACAATCTTGAGGATGTGTTATTTCTTTAACTCAATTGCTCAGAAGGTCATCGATCCCCAAGGATTAGATGCTCTGCAGGCCGAGGTGGTGATGACTCTATGTCATCTTGAGATGTATTTCCCTCCGTCATTTTTCTATATCATGGTCCATCTCATTGTTCACCTTGTGAAAGAGATAAAGATATGCAGCCTTGTGTTCCTACGTCATATGTACCCGTTCGAGAGATACATGGGAATTCTCAAGTCCTACGTACGGAATCGATCTCGACCGGAGGGCAGCATCATCGAAGGTTATGCAACCGAAGAGGTCATTGAGTTCTGCGTCGATTACATGACTCAGGTGGAACCAATAGGTGTGCCTATATCTTGTCATGAGGGGAGACTGGTGGGTATCGGGACCATCGGAAGGAAATCAATCACTCCTGATCTGGATACGTACGGTCAAGCCCATTTCACGGTCTTGCAACACTTGGTCCAAGTGTCCCCGTACATCAATGAGCACAAAGACATGGTACGCCAACAGAATCCAGACTGGTCGAAGGTTTGGATCACGAGAGAGCACAACCGTCAGTTCAACGAATGGTTAAAGGTGCGATTCACTAGGAGGTCATCAAGTGATGATACGCTGCTATGGTTGGCAAAAGGGCCAAAATTTACAATTGTGACATGGCAAGGATACGATATAAATGGGTACATATTTTATACGACAGCTCAGGATAGGAAGAGCACAGTCCAGAATAGCGGTGTCCGCATAGATACGTTTCACGAGCAGTTCAATACCGCCGGTCCTACTATGGGTTCATAGAGGAGATTTGGGAGCTCGACTACGTACTTTTCAAGATTCCCCTGTTTCGATGCCATTGGGTTAAACTTCTGCAATGTGTGAAGGTCGACAAGTATGGCATCATGTAACATCCCAATTTTCAGAACCTTAAAAATCATTTGAATAGTTGGTAAGGAGAAAATTCACCATTTGGATTTATTTGCATTTAGTTCAAAAGCTTAAACTTGGACTTTAGTAACAAAACAATTTAATATGAATAATTCCAACATGAACAATAGTCAAAACTATTTTATTTGGATTCTATGAGCTTGGATATATTTTCTAGAATTTTCGGAATTTTTCCAAGATCATTTGCTATTTTCAATGCTTATTTGAATTTACGGTATTTTCTTAAAAAGAAAAAGCTAATTTAAATCTCCAAATAGTGTTGGGCGAATCTCTCGGCCCAACTTCCTTTTTTTTCATGCTGAAGCCAGCCCGTCTTTCCTTGGCGTCCGTCGCGGCGGGTGACGATCAGATCTCGCCTTGTAGCCTTCGCCTCCCGTCTCATTGCCAGGTGGGCCCGCCTTGTCGAGCCGTCTTCCTCGCCGCTTTCTTCTCCATGGACGCCTTGCTGCACGAACCGCCATGGCGGTCAACGCTGAAGCTTCACGCGCTGGCGCCTCAACCTCCCGTTCCTCGCGTGTGCGCCACGACCTCCACGACCACGCCGCCACCCCCAACCCCTCTCATCCTCCCGGCGGTTGCGCCACGTTCCAGCTGCCGCCGCCACGACCTCCACGTAGCCACGCCTCGGAGCTCCGGCCCCTATAAAAGGCACCCCGGATCGCACCGCCTCCTTTTCCCAAACCCCAACTCACTCCTCCTCCGAGCCCTTGAGCCGCCGTAGAAGCTTGAGGACCTAATCTCGCCGCCGCTTGCTCGACGAGGAATTGCGCCGCCTCCGTTGCCCCAGCGTTGTCGTCGCCGCCACCGTTGGACTCGCCGTGTCGCCCATGGTGGTGCTCGCCTCGCCGCCGGGAGGAACCCTCTAGCATTGTCGCCGTCGAGCCCGTACCACCTCCTCCGCTCCGACCTACATGGCCGGTCGCCACCATCGTCTTCTCGCACCGGTGAGCACACCCTCGAGATCCCGTGTTCCCTCTATCTCCTGTACCACCCATTCTTGCCGGCGAGCCGCCGTTCACGACCCTTGGTTCCGTCTTGCGCGCCCTCGCGGCCCACGTCGGCGTCGGCTCGGCCCGTGCTTGCGTGTCGCCCATGTGGCGCCGTGTCGGCGCCAGCGTGTCGCGCACGTGAGTGCCCACGTGGCGATCGAGCGGCCGGATCGATGGCTCGGTGGACTTGGTCACGCGTGGCGAATCCGACATGTGGGTCCCACATGTCGATTAATTCTTTAATTCTTTTAAATTCCGGAAATCCTTCACGGCGTCACCTTGCGCAATAATTAGAATTTCCTTTAGAAAAACAATTCGGGAAAATTGTTAAATAATGATTTAGGTTTAAATTTGTAAAATTCATAACTTTTGCATCCAAACTCCAAATTGGGTGTTTCAAATTTCTAAATTCATATAAAATTAAGATCTAGCTAATCAAACCAAAATTATTTAAATTTGATTTTGTTTAAATTTAGAAATTCATTTAAATTTCAAGAGTTAGGTTAAAACTTGTAAAATTCATATCTTTTGAATCCTAACTCCAAATCCATCCATTCAAATTCCTAAATTCGTCTAAAATCCAGATCTATCTATTGGAGCTTTTTATTTATTTTATTGGAGTTATTTGCTTCTGGTTTTCATTTAGTTTGTTTGTTTGTGTGGTTTGCGAGTAGACTTGACGCTCTTTGGAAGAGTTGAAGAAGAAGGACCTTTCCAAGACCAAGATCAATTCCTAGATCCTTTTCAAGGCAAGCTATGCCCTTGACCATTTTGCTTCCCAGTTTTATAAAAGTATTTTAATTCAAATTCTGCATCTTAATTCAAGTATTTATTTAAAAGCTTTTGGGTGCGATAGTTAAATCCAAATTGGTATGCCTCCTTGTGTAATTGTTATGCCTTGATTCCTTGTCACCCTAGTTGATAATTAGTTGGTTAATATTGTAGAACCAACGTGGATTGGTTAATACGATTAGGCGCTTAGCCATGCCACGAATCATTTGTCATGTAGATTGCTATATAAATTTGACTAAGTGAATATGCAACTATGTGATAAAAGTGTGTGTACTATGTGTCTTTGTGGCATGTGTTGCACTTAAAACCAATGGGGTGGTAAAAGGATTTGAGCTGAGGCAAGTGGTGGGAAGCTGTGTGAAAGGGTGGGTGTGTGGCTGTGTGGACTATGTGAACTATAATAATCTGTGTGTTTGTGTGATTTGGTTAGCTTGTGGAAGTCTTGCCTTGGTCAATTAAGGACCTCACCATGTGCTCTTTTGGTGAGCTCTCTCACGACCACATGTCATTTTGAGGCAGGCCTAGCATAGTAAGATAAGGTATCTGAAATGCTTTGTTATGATTAGTGTTAGCTACACTAATTGTATCCTGTGGGTAAAGTGTACAAACCTCTGCGAGTGTAACTTAATCTATTCGAATAGCCGCGTCCGCGGTCATGGACAATGCTCGGGGATTTGACACTAGGGGTAGATTTTCATAAAACTGTGTGGGAAGGGAGCTATGTGAACAAATCATCTAGCTATGTGAATAACTTTGTTAAATTTGTTTGTGTCTTTGTGAAATAACTTGTTAAAATTATTATTGTCTATTTGTGTTACCTGTCTTTAATCTATTGAATTGTATTCAATTGCAAAAGTTGCATTTATGCAAAAGAGCCACAGAATGCCTTCCTTTGTAAAAAGCCAGCATATGTATATATTTGCATTTCTGTGGTGTGGCTTGCGAGTACGGTGTGTACTCACGCTTGTTTTGACGAATCAAGCAGAGGAGGAGTCTTCACCGACATTTGAGGGCGAGTACATCGAAGGTGCTGATCGTGAGGTCTTGATCGATCGGTTGCTGTGGCGAATCGATGGGGTGCCACTACCGTTTATGTTTCATTGCCGTTTATTTCCTATGTTAGCCTGCGTGGCTCGATTTGTAAACTTCGACCTTGAGGTCAAAACCATTATTTGTTAATCAAAGTTAACCGTTTATGTTATTATTAAGCTTGTATGGAATGATTGCCATCTTTGTTGACCTTTGTGTGCACTAGCATGATCTGGGCTAGTGCATTAAACCTGAAGGTCCCGAACCATAGTTTTGGGTCCCGACAAAAGTGGTATCGAGCCATCTTGTTGTAAGTCTAGACCTTAGTTAGATTGGCCGTTCGAGTGTCCAAATTATTTTCTAAAAGAAAATTAACCTACAAGACTAAATGAATTGCTTAACTCCTCTTATATATCTCTTGACTCATCTATTGCTACAATTTCTTTCCTCTCCCATTTGTTTTAACGTGGTTCTTACCTCTTATGCATCTTGACAGATGCCTTACCTTGAGACCTTTGGAGATTGCAGCGGAGGACTTGCCGCAGAGTGTGGAAGCTGCTGCGAGACACTTGGAGGCTTCGGCGCCCAATGTATCGTGGCGGCAAGTACATAGTCAGCAGACGAGATCGTGGTGTGGTCTGCTGACGGTCTCGCCGGGAGGAACACTAGAGGTAGCCGACCTTTGGACATCTCGGTCGGGAGGATCACCTTCACGCAAGGAATCCGAGTCATCACGCTTGGCCATACTTGAGTGCGCCACATCTACGCGAAGAAGCTGCAGAACACCGTCTTCGCTACCATCCCGAGCGCCGGGGAGCTATCCGCGCACTTTCCGTCTACAAGCGGGAAGGTAATGCCGCGATGGTGCATCGCACGATTCACGGTTGCTTTCGGGAGGTCGCTGGAGATGGCCGCCACCGAGTGAGGTCGCCTATCGAACTGGGAAGAAGCGAGAAAGGATCGCCGTGCTAGAACACGCTCTCTACGGTCGGCATGAGCTAGAGGGCGATCAAGAGGAAGATCTAGAAGAACCGAAGAAGTCGAAGAAGATCCGAAGAGATTCGGAGGATCGGTAGAACTGCCTGACCCGGAGGAGCGGTGCACTGCGCCCGGCCGCGCTGCTCTGCTTGCACGATCCCGGCATCGAACCGATTCGCGAGGATGCGGCTCACTTGAGTATACACCAGCGGGGGCGTCACCGTGGCTTTGGAGGCTTTCTCGAGGAGTAGTTAGTTTAGGTTCGATCTAGTCGAGGCTTAGCGGTTTCCCTTTTGAGTCGCCCTTTAGGCGGTAGCTTGTGTGCTTAGGTTAGCTTTATTTCCTGTGTGCAAGTGTGAGTTGCAAAACCCTTAGGCATTTGTTGCGACCATGCTATTAAGCTATTAATGAAGATTATTTCATTGAAGTTCTTGGTTTGTGTTTGTTGGGTTTAATCTACTTCCCGTCTAGTTCTTAACTCATCTTGTGCTCTCTACCTTATCTCGACCCATGGAACCTCACGGATGGTTCGGACTCGCCATCTGCCGCAAGTGGATCCGGAGCCCAAGGATCGGCGGGCAATGAGCAAACCCCTACGGGGAGTAGTGCCACCCCAAGCACCTCCTATTGACTTGCAGAACTTCGGAGCTTTCATGGCAGCACAAACTCAGATGATGTATACGATGATGAACCGGATCGAGACCATGAACAACAACAACAACATTAACAACAATCGTCGGAGGAGCCCCGATCGCTCATGGTCATCGAGGACCATTCAAGTTGGTGAATTCATGAGGACCCGTCCGCCAACTTTCTCTGGACATATCACGCCCGATAGAGGCGATGATTGGCCAGCGTGATTGAGAGGAAGCTGCGATCACCCAATGCGGCGATCATGAGAAGGTTTTGTATGCCACCCATCGGATGGGCGTAGGCTGGCGAGTGGTGGGAGAACCTGCTGACACATGGAGCACCATGAGAATATCACTTGGGAAGAATTCTCATGACTTTTCGCCGATATCATGTACTGAAGGCATTATGGATCGAAGAAGGATGAGTTCAAGCTCTCAAGCAAGGGACCATGTCGATGTTGACTATCTGAATAAGTTCTCCCAACTAGCTCGCTATGCTCGAGAGGATGTCGCTTAAGCGGGTCTCGCCAGAGTCGCTTCTTGAAGGATTGAACTTCGAGGTACGCAAGTCGATCTGCTTGCCCACACCTTCCGGACTTTCAGAGTTGGTTAACAAGGCATTGGTTATGGAAGACAAGCGCAAGGAATTGGAGGACCACCGCATAGCGTAGGATGATTGACGAGGAAGCCATCGGCCACAACGAGAGGGCAAGAGTAGTGCCACAGCGGTTTAATCGTGTCAAACCGCAGAGTTCTTCGGGACACTGCACCGCCTTGACACCTCGTCCTTTTGTTGAAATTCTTGCAACCCTACACCAATCAACCCCACCCGAGGAACAACAACCGCAGAGTGAACCAAGAGTGTGTTACAATTGCCGTCGGCGGGGCATTTTGCTAATCGGTGTCCTCGAAGGAACTATCACTCGGTCGCTTCAACCTTGGAGCAACACCGCCAAGACCCCAACGCAGAACAACCAAGGAGTTTCTCAGGAACGATCAACAGAGGAGGCGCCTCGGTCCGTTGTCGAGGTCGTGTTAATCCGTCACTTTGGAAGGAGCCTCAGGAAGCACCGGGCGTCGTCTTGGGTAAGTTCCTAGTGAATTCGACTACCTTAGATTACGTTTGATTACGGAGCTTCGCATTCGTTTGTTTTCGAGGTTTTGCAACCAAGAATAAATTGGAAGTTATGCATCTTAAGCGTACTCTGTTAGTCCGATGCTTTGGAAGCGAGCTAAGTTCTAATGTGGGTTGTTTAGGGGCTAAGTTACTCATAGCTGGAGTTGAGTTTCTAGCTAACCTAATTATTCTAGACACCCAAACCATAGATGTCATCCTTGGCATGGATTGGTTAACCAAGCACAAAGCCGTGCTAGATTGTGGCCGAAGAGCCGTTACAATCGAGGATACCAAAGGAAACAAAGTGGAGTTCCTAGCTACCTCAGTGCGTAATGGGCATTTGATAGTCAACAGCCTGAAGACCGTCGCGCTGGAAGATGTGCCAGTCGTCAAGGAGTATCCAGATGTATTCCCAGAAGAGTTACCAGGAATGCCACCGGATCGTGACATTGAGTTTGTCATCGATCTAGTGCCAGGAACAGCACCCATCTCGAAGAGACCTTATCGGATGCCGGTAGATGAGTTAGTGGAAATGAAGAAGCAAATAGAAGAACTCTTGGAGAAAGGTTTTGTGAGGCCTAGTTAGCGCCATGGGGAGCACCGGTCTTGTTTGTCAAGAAAAGGATGGAAGCATGAGGATGTGCATCGACTCCGGTCTCTCAATGAAGTCACTATTAAGAATAAGTACCCATTGCCTCGGATAGATGATCTGTTTGATCAAATGAAGGAGCCGAGTGTTCTCGAAGATCGACTTGCGATCGAGGTTACCATCGATTGAATATCTGTCCCAAGGATATACCTAAGACCGCTTTCTCAGCGGTATGGACATTATGAGTTCTTGGTCATGTCCTTTGGTGCGACTAATGCCCTGCCTATTTCATGAACATGATGAATAAGGTATTCATGGAGTATTTGGACAAATTTGTAGTTGTATTCATCGGCGACATTTTGGTTTACTCCAAGTCGGAAGAAGAACATCTTGAACACCGAGATTAATCTGAGAAGCTCGGGGAGCATCGGTTGTATGCTAAGTTTAGCAAGTGTGATTTACGGAAGAAGGAAGTGGATTTCCTTGGTCATGTAATGGCAATTTGAGGAGAATGTGATTGACTGATGAGGTAAAAGCTATATTACATTGGGAACAACCCAAGATCATCACTCGATTCGCGATTTCTTGGGATTAGCGAGGATATTATCGCCGTTTCATTGAAGGATTTTCATCAATTGCTAAACCTCTTACGCAATTGTTGAAGAAAGAAAAAAGTTTACTGGACTGACTTGTGAAGGAAGTTTTCAAGAATTGAAGAAGCGTTTGACTTGACCCGATCTTGATTTCGCGGATATTCGCAAGGATTTTGATATCTATTGTGATGCTTGGCGTCAAGGATTAGGATGTGTCTGATGCAAGAAGGAAGAGGCGTAAACTACGCGTCAAGGCGATTAAGACCGCCTGAAGA
Organism: Phyllostachys edulis; assembly: GCA_036346405.1. Lineage (NCBI taxonomy): Eukaryota > Viridiplantae > Streptophyta > Magnoliopsida > Poales > Poaceae > Phyllostachys > Phyllostachys edulis. The sequence goes on along the minus strand of CM070556.1, from coordinate 22,954,719 downwards.
AAATTACCCTACCCATGATCTAGAATTAGGCTGCCGTGGTACATGCTTTGAAGATTTGGCGTCATTACCTCATCGATGTCATTTGTGAGGTATACAGAGACCACAAGAGCTTGAAATATATTTTCACTCGATCGAGATCTGAATATGAGGCAGAGGAGATGGCTAGAGGCGATAAAGGATTATAATCTTGGAATCCATTACCATCTGGTAAGGCCAATGTAGATTCTGAGATGCTTTGGTAGTAAGAGTCCTTTGTAATGCTCTGGAAGTGAAAGAGCCTTGTTCGAACTACAAGAAGAATTCGAAGTGAAGCTAGAAGTAGTGTCGAAGGATTAAGTAGCAAACTTGGAAGTGCGTCTACTTTGGAGAAGCGGATTCAATGGCTTCGGTAGAAAGACTTCGAGTTCTCCGACATTAAGAAGAAGATGGCGAAGGGAAGTTCAAGGACTTCACGGTGGATGATCAGGATATACTATGGATCAATGGACGTATCTGCGTTCCAGATATTGATGGATTGAGATAGCTAATTTTGAAGGAGGCCCATGACTCAAAGTATTCGATTCACCCTGGTAGTACTAAGATGTATCAGGATGTTAAGAATAGGTTTTGGTGGCGAATCTGAAGCGAGACGTCGCGAGTTAAATGCGCCTTGTGCGGCGTGTGTCAAAAGTTAAGCGAGCATCGAGGCGGCAGGTCTGTTGCAACCCTTGAAGATTCGAGAATGGAAGTGGGAAGAAATCGGAATGGATTTCATTACGGTTTACCCAAGACTCACTCGGGTTCGATTCGATTTGGGTAATAGTGGATCGTTTGACTAAAGTTGCCCATTTCTTACAGTCAAAACCACATTACTCGGGAGATCGTCTGGCGAGCTGTACATGTCAAAGATTGTCGGTTTGCATGGTGTACCTAAGAAGATAGTGTCGGATCGAGGATCTCGGTTCACCTCCGATTTTGGCGAGTTTGCACGAAGCCTTAGGGACTCACCGAATTCGATCTGCGTATCACCCCAGACAGATGGGCCGACCGAAAGGGTTAACGGATATTGGAAGATATGTTGAGAGCACGTGCTCTAGCAAATGCTACCGTTGGGATAAGAGCTTACCATATGCGAAATTCTCGTACAACAACGATTATCAACCCGGTTTGCAAATGTCACCGTTTGAAGCTTTGTATGGTCGTGCTTGCGAACCCGTTGAACGGTGAAAGCAAATTGAGCGTCTGATCTTTGGTCGGATATTATTCAAGAAGCAGAAGAGCAAGTGTCCATGATCAGAGAGAGACTAAAGATAGCTCAGTCGAGGCAAAAGAGTTATGCCGATAATCGTCGTCGTGATCTCAGTTTCGAGCCAGAAGATTTTGTGTATCTCCGAGTTACGCCCCTCAGGGGTGTGAAAAGGTTCCATGCCAAAGGGAAGCTTGCCCCTCGGTATGTTGGTCCGTTCAAGATTTTGGATCGCCGTGGAGAAGTAGCTTATCAGTTGGAGCTATCGCAGTCGCTAGCGGGAGTCCATGATGTCTTTCATGTCTCTCAGTTGAAGAAATGTCTTCGTGTGCCGGAAGAACAAGCACCGTTAGAGTCAATTGAACTAAAAAAGACCTCACCTACAAAGAGCAACGGTCAAGATTACGGATGTCACGAGCGTCGAACCGAAGCAAGGCGGTTCGTTTTTGCAAGGTGCGATGGAGTCACCACTCAGAAGGTGAAGCAACGTGGGAGCGCAAAGAAGAGTTGAAAGACGAGTTCCCTAGCCTTTTCTCCAGCTAGCCTGAATCTCGGGGTCGAGATTCCTTTAAGGGGGGGAGGTTTGTAACATCCCAATTTTCAGAACCTTAAAAATCATTTGAATAGTTGGTAAGGAGAAAATTCACCATTTGGATTTATTTGCATTTAGTTCAAAAGCTTAAACTTGGACTTTAGTAACAAAACAATTTAATATGAATAATTCCAACATGAACAATAGTCAAAACTATTTTATTTGGATTCTATGAGCTTGGATATATTTTCTAGAATTTTACGGAATTTTTCCAAGATCATTTGCTATTTTCAATGCTTATTTGAATTTACGGTATTTTCTTAAAAAGAAAAAGCTAATTTAAATCTCCAAATAGTGTTGGGCGAATCTCTCGGCCCAACTTCCTTTTCATGTGAAGCCAGTGCCCGTCTTCCTTGGCCGTCCGTCGCGAAGGACGATCAGATCTCGCTTGCAGCCTCGGCCTCCCGTCTCATTGCCGGGTGGGCCCGCCTTGTCGAAGCCGTCTTCTCGCCGCTTTCTTCTCATGGACAGCCTTGACTGCATAACCGCCATGGCGGTCAACGCGAAGCTTCGCAGCGGGCGCCTCAACCTCCCGTTCCTCGCGTGTGCGCACGACCTCCACGACCACGCCGCCACCCATAACCCCTCTCATCCCGCGGCGGTTGCGCCACGTTCATAGCTGCCGCCACGACCTCCACGTAGCGCCGCCTCGGAGCTCCGGCCCCTATAAAGGCACCCCGGATCGCACCGCCCTCCTTTTCCCAAACCCCAACTCACTCCTCCTCCGAGCCCTTGAGCGCCGTAGAAGCTTGAGGACCTAATCTCGCCGCCGCTTGCTCGAGCGAGGAATTGCGCGCCTCCGTTGCCCCAGCGTCGTCGTCGCCGCCACCGTTGGACTCGCCAGTGTCGCCCATGGTGGTGCTCGCCTCGCCGCCGGAGGAGCCCTCTATGTTGTCATTGTCGAGCCGTACCACCTCCTCGCTCCGACCCTCGCCGCGGCCGCCACCGTCGTCTTCTCGCACCGATGAGCACACCCTCGAGATCCCGTGTTCCCTCTATCTCCTGTACCACCCATTCTCATGGCGAGCCATCGTTCATGGGACCCTTGGTTCCGTCGTGGCGCCGCCGCCGCCGCCGTCCCGTCGGCGTCGGCTCGGCCCCATGCTTGCGTGTCGCCCATGTGGCGCGCGTCGGCGCCAGCGTGTGCGCCCACGTGAGTGCCTGCGTGGCGATCGAGCGGCCGGATCGATGGCTCGGTGGACTTGGTCCACGTGGCGGGTCCCGACATGTGGGTCCCACATGTCGATTAATTCTTTAATTCTTTTAAATTCCGAAATCCTTCACGGCGTCACCTTGCGCAATAATTAGAATTTCCTTTAGAAAAACAATTCGGGAAAATTGTTAAATAATGATTTAGGTTTAAATTTGTAAAATTCATAACTTTTGCATCAAACTCCAAATTGGGTGTTTCAAATTTCTAAATTCATATAAAACTAAGATCTAGCTAATCAAACCAAAATTATTTAAATTTGATTTTGTTTAAATTTAGAAATTCATTTAAATTTCAAGAGTTAGGTTAAAACTTGTAAAATTCATATCTTTTGAATCCTAACTCCAAATCCATCCATTCAAATTCCTAAATTCGTCTAAAATCCAGATCTATCTATTGGAGCTTTTTATTTATTTTATTGGAGTTATTTGCTTCTGGTTTTCATTTAGTTTGTTTGTTTGTGTCGTTTGCGAGTAGACTTGATTATTTCTTTGGAAGAGTTGAAGAAGAAGGACCTTTCAAGACCAAGATCAATTCCTAGATCCTTTTCAAGGCAAGCTATGCCCTTGACCATTTTGCTTCCCAGTTTTATAAAAGTATTTTAATTCAAATTACTGCATCTTAATTCAAGTATTTATTTAAAAGCTTTTGGGTGCAGTAGTTAAATCCAAATTGGTATGCCTCCCTTGTGTAATTGTTATGCCTTGATTCCTTGTCACCCTAGTTGATAATTAGTTGGTTAATATTGTAGAACCAACATGGGTTGGTTAATACGATTAGGCGCTTAGCCATGCCACGAATCATTTGTCATGTAGATTGCTATATAAATTTGACTAAGTGAATATGCAACTATGTGATAAAAAGCTGTGTGTACTATGTGTCTTTGTGGCATGTGTTGCACTTAAAACCAATGGGGTGGTAAAAGGATTTGAGCTGAGGCAAGTGGTGGGAAGCTGTGTGAAAGGGTGGGTGTGTGAACTGTGTGGACTATGTGAACTATAATAATCTGTGTGTCTGTGTGATTTGGTTAGCTTGTGGAAGTCTTGCCTTGGTCAATTAAGGACCTCACCATGTGCTCTTTTGAATGAGCTCTGTGCGACCACATATACTGTTTTGAGGCAGGCCTAGCATAGTAAGATAAGGTATCTGAAATGCTTTGTTATGATTAGTGTTAGCTACACTAATTGTATCACTGTGGGTAAAGTGTACAAACCTCTGCGAGTGTAACTTAATCTATTGAATAGCGCGTCATGATCATGGACAATGCTCGGGATTTGACACTAGGGGTAGATTTTCATAAAAGCGTGTGGGAAGGGAGCTATGTGAACAAATCATCTAGCTATGTGAATAACTTTGTTAGAAATTTGTTTGTGTCTTTGTGAAATAACTTGTTAAAATTATTATTGTCTATTTGTGTTACTGTCTTTAATCTATTGAATTGTATTCAATTGCAAAAGTTGCATTTATGCAAAAGAGCCCTGAGAATGCCTTCCTTTGTAAAAAGCCAACATATGTATATATTTGCATTTACGTGGTGTGGCTGCGAGTGCGGTGTGTACTCACGCTTGTTTTGATGAATCAAGCGGAGGAGGAGTCTTCACCAAACATTTGAGGGCGAGTACATCGAAGGTGCTGATCGTGAGGTCTTGATCGATCGGTTGCTGTGGCGAATCGATGGGGTGCCACTACCGTTTATGTTTCTGCCGTTTATTTCCTATGTTAGCCTGCGTGGCTCAAGTGTTGTAAACTTCGACCTTGAGGTCAAAACCATTATTTGTTAATCAAAGTTAACCGTTTATGTTATTATTAAGCTTGTATGGAATGATTGCCATCTTTGTTAACTTGTGTGCACTAGCATGATCTGGGCTAGTGCATTAAACCTGAAGGGTCCCGAACCGTAGTTTTGGGTCCCGACACATCACTACTGTGGACCTCAATCGTATCGGATATAAGGACAAACCATTCATACTAGCTAAGCAAGTTGTTCAAGTTTTTTATGTAACAGACCTAGCAAATAAGAACTGACACGTAGTTCTTCATGGAAAAAGAAGGATTATCGGAGTTGAGAATGTCGTAGATGAGAAAGAGTACAATCAATTTGACGAGTTGCCTCCTTTCGGAGATGGCATCAGGCTCGAGGAAGAACCCAGTGAGGAAGCTAGTGATATGCGCGTCGATCATCATGAAGGGCTATATTTTAATTGAGAATTTACTCCATTGTAATTTATTCCATAACATGAGATATGTCAATGTGGACTTGCCATGTGTTATGGACTTGTAATCTCTTATATATTTTGATGTCAACGTGGAATTGTCATGTGTTATGAATTTTTCATCTCTGATTTTGATGTCAATGTGGACTTCATTGTAATGTGGAATAATAATATTATGCACTTATAATAAACAGACGATAAAAAGACTATATCCTTTTTTACATCACAGACGATAAAAAAGGATTAGCGATCCTATCTTAGCCTTCAAATCTTCGTAAGCCTTCTCGTCGGCTTTAGTTGTGGTGGGATCAGCGACTGTCAGATCAAACGCCTCCACTTGCGACCTTGCACGCTCGATTCGCGCTTGTAGCCGTTCGGACTCCGAAACTAAGCCCCATATAGCCCAGAGGCCATCAACCCTAGTCTCCTCCATCTCAGTGAGGTCGACCCGCTCTCCTACAATTCGGATGTCATCCTCGACTCTCCGGGTTGCATCCTCGATACGGACCAAGTAGTTCCATAGGACGATCTCCACGATGAGGTTTACTCGCTAGATGCCGCAGACCCTCGCATTAGTCTGTCTGAGGAGGAGATCCAGTCGACAGATGATGGCCGCTGTGGTCTCTGGTAGATCAGGGGGCCTACAACGGATGACATTGCGAATGGAAGGCTTGTCCGCAGCTTGGGCCAGGTTGCGACCAGAGAGGTGCGAGTAAACAAGCATAATGTAGGCCAATACAGCCGACACGAGAGGGGAAGCCATTTGGAGTTTGTGGAGAAAGGGGATCAAGGAGGTTCGTGAGAAATCCCTTTTAAAAGGGGATATCTATTTATAAAACAAGTACTAAAGTCGGAGCGGGAGACAAAGATATACTTTGGGAGCCGTAGCGACGTTGGTGCGATCGTGAGACGAAGAGACACATGCATTGCGCAAGAAAACGAAGAGACTTGTCACCAGATTCATGTGGATAGGAATTTTCATTAGGTTATCATAGACGGTTCTATTATGGAACCGTCTGTGATTACTTATCACAGACGGTTCCATAATAGAACTGTCTATGATTTCCCTTCATAACCCTAGGGCTCGCCCGTTCACCTCCCTAGTGCCCTTAGACCCTTAAGCTCTCGACGGTTCTTTAAGCTCTTGCTCATTCGCCTCCTCTAGGGTTCGCCCATTCACCTCCTCTTAAGCCCCGACACCGCCGCCCCCGACATCGACGCCGCCGCCGTCCCCGACATCGACGATGCAGCCGCCGCCTCAACGCGCGGCCTCCTCCTCGTGTCAGCGTCCTCCCTCTACCGGTCTCCTCCCTGTGCTGTCCTCCTCCCCGTGTCGGCCTCCTCCCCTGCACCGGCCTCCTCCCCACGGCCCCCTCCCCTACACCAGCCTCCTCCCTCGCGCTGTCCTCCTCCCCGCGTCGGCCTCCTCCCCTGCATTGGCCTCCTCCCTTGCACCAGCCTCCTCCTTGCACTGTGATTATTGCAACCTTTCTTGTAGTTTTAGCTTCTTATTTTTCTTTACTACATTGATTCCATGTATGCTTTGTTTAAGGTTCTTGTGCGGCAATCCTCTATGTGAGTATTCCTATATTACGTCTGTGCATCACTTTGGCTATATACTTATGTGCTGGATTGGCTTCAAATTCCGAAATGATATTGTGATTATCTTGTTATCATTGCTCTGTTCTGGTGGTTACTAGCAGTCCTGATGTACTAAGATTGCAAAGGTTAAATCCTTTGCATTCATCATATTATTCATTTTAAATGACATGTAGATACTTCATATGTATATGCTGTTTATATTTGCTTGAATGAACAAAATAATGTTAATTATATATAGCACTTCTATTTTTACAAGGCAATTTTAGTTAATTGGTTGGGTAACTTCTATTTTTTTTTGTATAAAATATGTTTCCATATTATGTGCAAATTCTTCAATATTAATGGTATTTGTGCTAGATATGATGAGATTATGGCCATGGTGGGTGTTCTTGGGCATTGAGGGTGATGGTGGGTCTTCTGCTCTATGATGAAGATGGTCAAATACTGAAATTGAACTGATAATCAATTCATATTTGAGCTCTACTTTGTTACTTACTGCTGTCATCTTGAACTAATTATAAAGCATTTTGGCTCTGGTGGTTACTAGCAGTCCTGTGGTTAGACCTTCTGTTGTACAGGTAGCAGGCTTGCTGATCTTGTGTTTTGTATTCAGTTGCACTAAGGCTTTTCAAGTCTTATTGGTAATATGAAGTTCTGTGTATAATCAACATTGGTTCCCTGTTTGACCGAAAGTTTACTCTGTGATCTTTTGATTTTGTGGTCATTTGTGATCCGAAGAAAGTATTATTTAGAGCTCAAATTTTGAATCTGTATTGTCATGTTTACTTTATGAAGAGTATAGACAATAGGGTTGAGATGGCAAAGACTTGTTCTTTTGCAACTCTCTTTCTGAGGGCACACACTATCATCAATCATCTGTGCTTTATGCTATTTATTGATGCATTTCTGATGTTAATGTTGAGGCTTTCGGCCGTGACTCTTTGCCTTGCCCTGTGCATGACCATACTACCCTCCCCTTATCCCCTTCACTCTCACAACTCACTATTTGGGTAACTTCTATTTTCCTTACTACGTATTATATATTTAAGTTCAATGGGTAACTTCTATTTGTTTATATAATTAATGTGTTTATAAGGCAATTTTAGTTAATTGGTTGGGTAACTTATATAGATAGCAAGTAAGCGAGATGACGTCTATACTGTCTTCGCCGTCGGCATCGACGTGGCCGAATGCGTCTGGATGTCCGACAGAAGTGATACATAGGCGAGATGGCAGAGGAATATCAAAATTGTCTATGGGCCGACTGACCATCATGGAGGTTAGTGCCTCTAGGGTCCCTCTGAGTCCAAAGATAGTAGCGACGAGATTCCCAACCATCTGTGGGATACTTGCAAGGGAACGGGTCCTCATCACCACACCAAGCTGGAAGTCTTTGACAGACGTATAGAGAAGCCAGCTGTGGAAAGATCTTTCAGCCTCGTTCACTATCCCAGAAGCAGACCAGGCACGCGTGGAATGGCAGGCGTTGCTCGCGATGTGTCACGCGTGGAGGACCTTCAAGAGCACGCTTGTCACGAAGTACATGAACACGGGTCGGACGCCCTTCACGAAGTATCAATTCTTGTCACGGGAAATATGGGACGCCTTTGTGGCTATGAAGACGACGACCGAATTTTAGGAGCAAAGTGCGGCGCACAAAGCTCTCTAGGCACAAAATACTCACCCCCACAGACTCGGCACCGCTGGGTACGCGGGTAAAGCCATGGAATGGATGACGGAGGACCAGAACGCAATCGTGCCATTTGCTGGGATCACAGACGAGCGTAACCTAAGCTGGTTAAAAGCGATGGCAAATGTCTCTTCTTCAAGCAGCATCTCTTTCACAAACTTGGCAGACGAGGCAGTGTCCCGACATCTGGTAAATATGTTGAACTACCTAGTTGTTAATAAGTCCATAACTTCATAGTGTCTATAATAACATGATGACCTCTTGTAGCATACATTGACTACCGAATCTTCTCAAGGCTCCTTCCAAGAAAACAGGGAGAAAGATATACCATCTACGACCCTAGGAAACAAGGAGCACCCAGGTCGTACGTGAGGCATGGGGGTTTACGTACCTTGGGGTGATGGATTTTGACACGACTCTGACATAGGAGTAGGAAGAGATCCAAGGCCAAGCACGACGCCCGGTTGGAACAGGTGCTTATTGCAAAATTTCAGGGACATATAACAAGATTGCAGGATCAAATGAATCAACTCATCAGCCAGTTGCAAGCCGCCCCTGTTATTTTGGGAGCCAGTCCTCCTCAACATCGGAGTAGCGTCGTGTCCACTCCAAATTCTGAACATGATGATGTCCAATTACCTATTGATGACATCAAGGTAATGTACATCTCTGGAATGCACCAAAGATAGACCTATAGGACGCCTTAGCTAATTGTGTATCGTTTTGTAGGAGCCGACGTCCTGCAAGTTCCAAGTGAGGATGGTTGGGTCCATTTCTATTGAGGTTGGACGTGGTGTACCCATACCAGGAAGGGACAGTGCAGCACGGTGCCCAGCTGGCACAGGGTTACGCCAGGGTCCAGGTGGACATGGTACATGACAATATCATGGCTGTCCCGCTGGAGATTCGCCCGAATGAAGACATCAGAACACTAGGGGATGGCATACACACTTTTATCCAATTGCCCAAGAACGACATCACCTTGGACCTAGCAGTACCGCGATCTTGACACGACCATTCCTCTCCAACGGGACCCTCGATGACTCTACCTCATCCTTCACCTCAGAAGGCCACTTCATCGGTTCCCATGGAGAAGACGCCAAAGGAACAAGAAAAGCGTGCCGCTGTATCGGTTCTTGAGTCGTCTCGTAGAAAGACGTGTAGCGAGCTAGTCGTTAAGGCCAAATCGAAATCGATGAACATTAAGGTGCCTCCCAAGCCCTCGAAATACTCCATCAGAAGTCCGTTGGCAACCGACACAGTATTAGCCCACGCTGGAGTAGGTTGTCATGCTTTGCATGTCTAGTACACACGGAAGGCCAAATGGAAGGGGTGTGATATTGGAATCACCGTCAGATACAAGGATGAGCATTTCTTCGACGGGCCGGACCACTTCGTCATGGGCTTCAACGATTTATACGACCTATTCAACATCACTGCCCTCGACGCCTCGCTTCTACGATGCTGGACACTGTAAGTGTGTACGATGTTGGACACTGTAAGTGTGTACAATCAAGTTCTACATTCACGTAATACCGATAAATATCACAACTCATTGCTTATGTATAGATACATGATGAAAAAAGCCCGGGAATTTTCTGAACCGGTGGGTTTCCTCGACCCACATGTGGTCTCTATGCAAACCATCGAACAAGACGCATCCTTCGTCGAGAAATACATAACGACAGGATTGCTTCATCAGGACAACAAGGAATACATAGTGGTGCCCTACAACTAGGGGTAAGTGCTCCACTACTTGCTATATAAATTTTATTTGTACTTTATATGCAGCATGAACTTAGGTTTAATGACTATAGCGACATACATAAATAGGTTCCACTGGCTCCTTTTAGTCATTGTACCAAAGAGGAACAAGGTAATATACCTTGATTCCCTAATCAGCAAAAAGCACGACTTCAACATTGTGACAGGAATACTCAACGGGTATGCTCATTTCCTTCATACATAACTCTATTGTAGTCTTCCTTCGTTTGAAATGGCCGAGAATAACTTTTTGGAATCATGTAGGTCGTTCATCGCCTATGTTGGCGACGGAGGACCATACAAGGGATCGAACGCCACACTGCAACACAGGACACGATTTTCGGTACGCGCTACAACACAATAATGCTATATCATACTTCATAATAATGCGTCTCGAACTAACTATACCTATATATGTAATTCTATTTTTGCAGTGTCGCCAGCAAAAACAAGATCAGCTATGTGCATTCTACGTTTGCCATTATATGCAGCAAATCATTTGTGCTAAGATGAAGGATCTTGAGGTTTGTCAATCTCGAAATAATTATTTCCTCATTGTAAATTTAAATATATATGCTTACCACTTTACTCTTCCTAGCGACATGACTTGATCATAGATTTAGATGCATTCGTTGCGAAAGAGCTCGCGAACTGCGCCTTCATCAAGACAGAGATCATTAACGCCAAAGGAGAGTTTCACTCCGTCACCGACACAGAGTTTCACCCCATCAACACCTCTCAACCACCTTCAAACAATTGATTCAATTGTAATCCAATTGTAACTATAGCGACAATACTTGAACAAATTCTTTTGTAATTTATTTTGAGTAATGATCACTTTGAGTTTTCAACAATTGATTATCTGTGATGTAAATCAAAAAAATATAGTTAGGTATAATGAACTATCACAGATAGTTTTTTGTTGAAACCATCTGTGAAGGTATGTCGGTTCTATTTACAAACCGTAAAATTAGTTAGGTATAAAGACCTATCACAGACGGTTTTTTTTTGTTGAAACCATCTGTGAAGGTATAGTATCACAGACAGTTTCCATTAAAAACCGTCTGTGATGTTCTCATATCATAGACAGTTCTTTCCAAACCGTCTGTGAAATGAGAATAACACAGACGGTTTTTAATGGAAACCGTCTATGATACTATACCTTCACGGATGGTTTCAACAAAAAACTGTCTGTGTTATATCGTATCACAGACAATTTTTGAACTGTCTGTGATAACCGCCTATTATCATAGACATACAAATTCAGACGGTTCAAAACCGTCTGTGATGACGGTTCTGAACCATCTGTGACGAGCCTATATGTACTAGTGAACGCCGCATGCAATGGCACCGACCAGGTGCGCCGTTGGGAGCGCCTCGCTAGCATCGCATCATCCGTGCTGCTTGTGCCTGGGGAGATCCACGCGGACCAACTCCGCCGCGTGCGGAAGATGCACTCAGATCTCTTGGTCCTCCTCATCGATGACAACATGACTGTTGGGGGAGGAGTCGCCTCCTTCCTCGCCTCCCACATAACCGCTCTTTTGGTCACGCGTGTGCGTCCCCCTCCCGTGTCGCGGTTCTCAGCTCCTGATCCTCCTCCCACTTTTGCTCACTCTCGTGGAGCGTGTCCCATCTCATGCACTATTCCTTTTAGCCATTGCAATGCATGAGTATCTAGCTAGGACACGATGATATGGGAAATTAATTCATTTATGGACATGTTATGGTTGATTTACCTAAAAAACATCATTGGTTCTAAGTTCTGGCTGCAAATGTGTGCATGACTTAAGCTATTACAATTGTTTGGTCTAACTTCAAATGTGTGCCGACAATTTTTCAATATAAATATTTGTTTTTTTCTTGCTTTGAACAACAGTTTGAGATTTTGTTCAAACAAATTATGAGCCATGGAATGTAATGCGGAATTGTTTTGTATTCCCGACTACTAAAAATTTTCAGTGGGAGTTGATTCAGAAAGCTCCATCTTTGTACGTACGCTTCACATGATATGAATATTGTTTCATTCAAAATATGGAATTCCGTTGCAACGCACAGACACCCTACTAGTATTTTCCTATATAGGTTTTGTGTTGGTGTGTATAAGGTATGTGTGGCATGAGTTGAGGGTCTGTGTGTTGCCAACAGAATAGATACTAACGAACTATATAATTGTTCATATATGATCAACTAGCATGGTGTCTCGCATATTTTAGTTTTATTACATATCATTCACATATTCAATATTGGTATTTGTTGGTGTCGGTTGTTCGATTTCCCCCCTAATTATAAGTCGATTCTATTAACCAATTCTGTTTTTTTGCTTTAACCTTCAATAGCAAGCCCAATTCTTAATCGATCTCTCTCAACTGCTTCCACTTCCAATGCAATACTCTACTACATAGTTATTTTTTACTTCTCTCAAATTATTGCTTAATGTTGATCGTTGCGGCATCAAACATGCATACACGTGCAACTATCACTGAACTTTGCCAGGGACACCCATTATGCTCTCTCCAGTGGCCCTGAGCCTATTCCCTACTGTTGTGTTATCTGTACTATGAGCTCTTTGCTCCTCTACTTTTGTATGCCTATGCATGCATGTATATACACATGCATGATATTATATGTGCTTGATGTCCACTTCTCCCGTGTAGGCCGTTCCTCTTCTTCCACGTTGGCCAACTCAACGTTGTGGGTTTCTCATTAACCGCGGCAACCTCTTATCTTCGCTAATGCCGACATGTTTCCTTTATCTCTATCTAACGACATGGAAAATCATCTTGCCATCGTTGATGATGTCGTGCCCCTCACCAACGATAGCACGCTCATAGCTACCTGATGGCCTTATATCTTCCATAGCTCATTTTCATTGCAAAGTTTAATCTCCTCTCTACCAGGTATTTTACATCATCAAGCTTTTTTGACAATTGACTTCTTTAACAACGTCGACGCTCACTACTCATCATCGTGGTCCTTGGCTCCTTTGACTTTGGCATTTCTCTTTGACAGCTCTATCGAACAACATGACATTGTTCTCATTTAACAGCACAAGTGAGCAGCACAACATTCACCAAATCTCTATCGCCGCTACCTCGGCTCTTCGCTTCCCCGTGGGTCAATGTCTTCTTGCAGGACAGATTGACCCTATTGTACTCTTTCATGGTCTCTTTCAACAACATTCATGCTATCCTCGTTATAACTTCTATTTTCATTCAAAATTTCAGTTATTTTTATTGGAGTTCATATACAAATCATTTTTGTAATTTTAATTTAATCTATTTTGAATTTTTGATATTTAGGGATTTTATAGTGGAATTCATATGGAAATAAATTTCCTTTTATTTTTATTCCATATTGCAATTTATTTTTTGTTGGAATTCCTATACAAACCAAAATGCTAATTTTCTTTCATTTTTATTCTGAATTACACTTATTTACAAAAATATTACAATTATTTAGGGATTTTACTTGTCAGACCCTCGAGAGTGAAATACCCGAAGACCTTATGTGTGTACCATACTAGTCCCATAATCAGTAGCTAGTACACACATTCACAACATTGACATTCACATCCATACATTCACATATACAAAGTAAAGAAAAATGATACTTAACTTAAGTGATTACAATAATTACATCAACGGCCGACTGGCCAAATAAAGATAAGTACGAACAGAGTATCAAAATAGCAGCGGAAGTAAAGGTGATGAAAAATAAACAAGTTCTAGTGGCATGCCCGTCTGAAACCCAAAGGCAATCGACAATGAACAAATCCTAGATAGACCCGGCCCGTCACTGAACCCTCCTGTTCCAGGTGCGAAGAAAGTGTCGTCTAGCGTTTGCTCTTCCTCATACTCTGAACAACAATGTAAGCAGGACTTAGTACAATGCGTACTCAGCAAGACTTGTAGTGTATCGCAAAGTTTATATAAATGCAAGGCTAATCAAGAAGGAGGCTCTATACAACAAGTTAATTTGCATTAAGCCGATTTTATTTGCAATATTCATAAGTACTACTTTGTAATGGAATTTGAAAGAGCAGTTAAATAGACACATGACGGTAAGTAAGTTTCTGAATGGATAATAATAACAACAACTTGCAACCCTCCTCAGCTGCGAGCAACATTTCTTTTTCAACCATAAACATGGCAATTAACTCAAATATGAGCATCAACCATTCCCTTATTTTCCAATAAGAGACATTTTTTTTGTGTGAAAATCAAGACTGTACCCATTAAATCGACAATTTAAGCAAGGTCATGACCGTGAGCACGGCTGTTTAAATAGATTTACACTCTACAGAGGTGTACAACTTTACCCACAGCACACGAAATCTCTAGTTTATGTGGCATCCGTCGATACCACTCCTCACTACCTTAGGTAAGCAGTCTAGAGTACATGTCGAAGCCTTTACATCATCTAGCCCTACCCTTGCACTAGCTCAGTGAATGAATACCCTCAATTCACCTAGGTTTATGGCCCTATCTCAGTGAGGCATTCGCAGTTGTGTCAAAAGGCTTTGTTCCCAACGCCTCGGTGAAAGGAGCCCCTTCAGACATGCCAGTCGTTCGGTCATGCCCGCTGTAACACCACGGCTTAACAAAAGCCCGAAATGTCACATACAACTACTATCACTACAAAATTTAACCATTAAACAAGAATCATTATCAGCTAGACCCAAATAATAATCATTCGACCAAATGACAAGTCATAAATTTCAGCAACCTAAATTCTAAAAAAAATTTTGAATGTAATAATTAAAACATAACTACTTACCACTATCAACACTAGCAAAACTATCTAGTCAACAGATAATCTTAACATCTAAGCATGTAACCAAGAGTTAAATAGGTAATACAACCTCCATAATAAGCAGAACCATGTGAAAACAGAAATTCCACAAGTTAACCATTTATTACATCTAAATTTGCAAACTGAACTTTGGCCAAAGGAAATAAATATCTAGTGATGTGAAGTGCCCAAAATTGCTATCATTCCATGATCTATTTCCACCCAATGCATGCTGTCTTCAACGATCACCTAAAACGACAAACAACAAAAGTGAGTCCAAGACTCAGCAAGTACAAGTGAGAATAGCCATACACAAGCATCATTTCATCAACAATAAGTTCTCATTATAAAACATATAATTCCTTTCTCATGAGTGCAATGCAATGCAAATCATGCTCATGCCACAACATCTCTTCTGCATATACCGGTATAGCGGAGTGTTACACCCATCGGTATTCACTCATGCCCGCATTATCAAATGCGGGGACTTATTGCCCATCCTTTTTAGATGGGGACCCATTGTCCATATCATAAATATGGGGATCTCAATGCCTACTCCCGTGGGTATATCATGCCAACATGCATGCTTGATATGAAATGAAATGAACAATCCACAATATGTTCTCATAAGAATTATCAATTATCGATCATCATATAAACAATATGAAATAAACATTTTTATCATGCTTAATCATATTAAGCACACATCAAATCAACAATACTGCCCAACACACAATATCATACTAAAATTGTACTTGTCTCAACCGTGTGATGAGTCATGATGAGTAGAGGGCTCTAACCCCGGTCTCACGCCACCACCCAACATTCGTAAAACATACTAAGAATACCATCCAAAAGCACACCACATTTCAATAAAACTAAATACACAAATCCGGTCCTAATCGCAACCCAAAACGATACCATTCCTTCCCGAACACCATTCTATCCAAAACAAGATAGTCACCTTAGAAGAATCATAACTTTTAATCTATAGTTCCAAAAATCATGAAATCAGACTTTCTGGAATCTACACACATATTCCCACAATTTCTCAGGTGATCAAAACATCATATTATTTCATCTAAACCCTTGTTTGTAACTCCGAAAACATATCTATCATCTTCGGTAATACCGACTTAGAAATTCCATAACTTTTAATTGGTTCATTCAAAAACAGTGATCTAAGACATTATAGAATCCAAAAGGAATTATCTACCATAATAAGTTTAGGACAAATTTTCTATTCTACATTTAATTTTGCAAACTTAACATTTTTACCGACTATTCCCAACAGAAAGTCAGAACTGAAATGTATATTTCAAAATTTCATAACTCCTATTTTACTTGTCCAAAAATTGTGTTGTTGGTCTCTTTGGAATCATCACAAAGTTATCAATCTATTTCATGTAGATTGAAATCCCAAATTTGTCCATTTTGCAATTTTAATCTATATAACCATGCCTGCTGCTAGAAACCAAAGAACTGAACAGACAATTGGATTGAAAAACATCATAACTTTCAATCTATCCATCCAATAATTGTGATCTGGAACTATATAGAAAGCTAATCTAATCATCTAAAAATATATAGGATATGAAAAATTCAAATTTCGCAATTACGGAACCCAAAACTACAGCGCAATACTATCTGTAGAAAGCCGATTTGCTACCCGAAACTACAGTTCTATCTCCTTCGGTTATTAAATCAGATCTCACAAACCACAGCTAATAATTGGATGAAAATTGGTAGGAATATATATATACAAAAGTTCTGTATAATTTGTAAAAATTTCAGCCCATGCCGTGATCGTTTCACCACTCAAACAAATCACCTACCAACACAGCTTTGTGTTAAAACTGCAGTAGTCTGGGCTGACAAAATCCCTCTCAAAACTAGAGCACCTCTCAACTAATCCTCAATCCAACCGTAAAAATCGAATACCAACAAGTCAAAAACACACTGACAAAGTTTGAGTCCGATCGGATGTCGTTTGATACTCCGATCGACATCTTGATGAGGACTGCGCAGGAGGAGAGGCGTTGGACAGGGGGAGGAGAAGGGGGTGGCGGCTGGAATGTGGGGGAGAAGGGGAGTGGCGCATGGGAGGGGAGGGATCATGATTGGCTACCCCCTCCTGTATGGCTAGCTCCCTACTTGGGCTAGACACCGTGGGCCGAAAGCCCATGGTCTAGGTTCTGTTGATTACGCAAAATTCCCCCGAAACAACTGTTAAATCCATTTTTTTTTCTAAATCCATCCTCCTTTCTAATACACTCTTCTCTCTTAAATATAATCGGGATATTACATTCTACCCCCTTAAAATATTTTGATGCCGAATTCTACTCTCATCATTCTTTTAGAAGAACAACCAAAATTCGAAATCGACAACAATTAACACATACCTGTTGAACAACTCCATGTACTTTTCACGCATACGAGACTCCAACTCCCATGTCGCTTGCTGCTCAGTTTGATGTGACCACAACACTATGACATACTTCAAGGTCTTACGCCTCAACACCCTTTTCCTAATCCTCCAGTACACGCCAGACGGAACTCGAAGGTAAGGTCTTACTCGTCGGTCATCGACTGTACCAAATCCTCAAACTCTGAATCTCTCAGGTTCTCACTCAGCATCGGAACATACCAGACATTATGCACCCCGCGCATGATCCGAGACGGTCTTAGCGATATGCTACCTTCAAAAATCCTCGCAATTATCGGAAATGATCCAACACAGCTTGGGCTAAACCTCCCTTTGGAACCAAACTACAAAACTCGCACAAGACACATAGAACTCTTGACCATCTCTCAATCGATCTCTTCACCTTAACAAGAAGTACCTCCTTTAACCAGGGATGCACAATAGATCTTGTTTTAAACGAACTCTTTTACGAACAGAGTCCAACTGAAAACAAAGGATTCTCATCGCGACCACGCATTACCGACTCCCCACCAAAGGAGTCAAATCCAAAATTGAATATTCGTCATGAAATTTTTTTCACTTTCTAAGTAGGCAGTTTGCAAATAAACACTATGTAAGCCAAAGAAAAATTCACTCGAATTCCCAAATCAATCATCTCCTTTATTCTTTTTGAATCGGAAAGAACCATACATTTCAACATAAAGCCAACTCAAATTGTAAATGACCTCTGTCATAAACACACAACTCAAACAAGAATGAAGAGAGCATTTCACTACTCAAGAAAACATTCTTTTCTCAATCCTTTCTTTTAAGAATTTAACTTCTCTTAAACCATGGGATTGCAAACCACCGCATAACACACTAATCCATTTCTCTTAAATTGGCATCCTCAATGCTATGCTCAAACCAAATACATCATCCACACCTTTGTAGGGAGACTCTACTGACCCCACAAAATATACTCTAGCCAAGTCCTCCACCAACGGATTTACTTAGACAGATAATTCCCAATGCACCTCAAAACAGATTTCACACGCAATCGCATCATCTCAATCCTTTAAGGAGAATCAACTCGGACTTCACAGCACACACACACACACACACACACACACACTCATTTACTACACCTAAAGGATGCTATCCACGATCATCACACAATTTGAAATCCATTTTGTTCCACTATTTCTACACAACATCATTGGGTCTCCAAAGTTCTAGCATAAACATGCAAAGCCCAAATTCCACCTCCAAGTCCCCTTCAATGAATTTCTAGTATAACTAATATGAAATCCTCAAATTTGATTACTAAAATTCACACAACTCAAACAATAACCCTAGTCATTAACATCAACATATAAACATATTCCTGACCAAATTATCTTTATAAAGATTCTAACTCCCAAAGGGTTACTCACTGTAGCCAAGTCATATCTAACAATAACTCAACATTCCTTACTATCCCAATAATTGTCATAACGATTAGATTTCTTCACAATTCTACTCTCATTAAACTATACTACATAATTCACCTACACAACCTTACAAATTACTCAACTGCGATACTCTAATAAATTGATTAAGATTCCCACACTTTTAATGATCCCAACATTCCAACATGAACTAAGTTTCTTGGATTACAATTTACTATATGTTCTACTAATTGCAACATCATAATCAGTTAGCTCCAAAGACAAACATGCTATTTAAATCAAATCCTCTCTAAGGATTATTTCAATAAATCAATTTATCACTCAATGCATCTCAAACAACTTGACACCCAAAGTCTAACAAAGTCATTCACTTGACCATCATCAACCAGTTGCCACTATACATTCTATAAGGTTTTGTAAAACAAATCCATTATTCCTTTATCAAAATAAGAGGCAAATGGAAGCAATTTTCAGCATATAGAAAAACGTTTACCACTCGTAGTAAACACAGGACTAAGGAAAATAGTCAAATAGCAATGATCTCTGAAAACAAAAGACGAGACCACAGTTGAGGGCACAAGTCCCAAAAAAAGAGATTACCAAACCTTAACCAATAGAGTAAATCATTGCTTTTTGAAACTGGCGGAACTCTTATGCGGCAACGACAGAAGAGTTAAACGCACTCTAATAAGTTGCAAGTTACAAAACTTAACTCCAACCTCAAATACTTCTACTACACTATTTCATTTAACAAAGAAAATAATTTTCTTTGATTACAACATCACTTTGCCACCTCAAACAAGAAGAGCTTTTTAAAACCAAATCACATTAATCACTTAACAATCAATAGAACTTTACAACATGTCGCTTTACTCAACAAATTTCAATTACCACATGAATCATGAACTCCAAAAGTTCACAAACACAAAAACTTGAAATATTTCCTTTTAAGCGATATCACGAAAGACAATCAAATTAATTCCTCTATAAAGGAATCAACATCACTGTCACATTACTGATAATTTTATTAACATCAAAATCATACATTCTTACCAAGAATCATCAAACTTTATTACCACATCCTAAAACTTCTCAAAAGGAACACAATACGATACTTCATAATTTTTCTATTATCTCAATAAAACTTCATCAACTACTCAATCTAGGGAAAACCTAGTACACAAAACACAAGGTTGAAAGAAATCTCTGTTAACAAGATCATACTATCAAATAACAATTTCGCAAGGCACACTATCAATGATCACCTATTAAATTCATCCATTCAATTATTAGTGTTGCTCAACACCAACTTCAACTATCATTATCAATTGACAACTGTATTAATCATGTATGCAAATAGGGTCCTACTTCTATTTGAGTCATATAACCATTTATAAATACAGATTCAACATTCCATTTATGCTCAGAGTTTAGGGAAAAATATAATTAAAGATTTAATAACATAATCACATGTAAAACAGGGTTCCACAAATTACTACCTCAATGTTCATCTTATCCGATATACATGTTTCAACAATTTAGCATGTTAGGAATTAGGTAAATCTAGCAATTATGTAAGATCATCAAATAACCAATTTATGATAGTTTCTGGATTAATATCCTCTAAGGCAACGTTCAAACACACCCTTAACATAACCATCACTAATGGTTAAATTAATCCATTGAGACCCATTAATCCAAATTATCCAAGAAATTTACCAAATTCCACAATCTTAATGATCAGACTAATTCATCAATATCTCACACTTCTTAATAAATCTCGGATTCCTAGTAGGTATAAACATACCTTTAATCAAGTTCATCATGAAATTATTCTAAGACAACAACAAACTAATCACCTTTACTTCCAAGGATCTTGATTAATATCGATTATGCACCACGCTACAGACCCTAGTTGATAACTCATACATTATCCGTTATCTTCCATGCTTACAACCTCTCACTTAACTTAACAAAACGTTACAAAAGAATTTTGACACTTTCTTTCCTAAAGAAGAAGTATTAAACTTCAACACTCAATTTACTCCCAAAAGAAGTAAATGGGCCAAAGCTCCACATGATAAAGAGCTTACAATAGGAAATTTTTCATTATCCAAAATACCAAGTGAATAAATGAGTAATGCTTTTTCCAATAAGAAAGATAGAACTCCTAGGAAAAGATCAATGTCGCTGATTACCGACGTTCACGAGAATCAACAACAGATCAACAGTTAGGAGAACAAATAATTGCTTTATAGAACCAATAAGGACCAACAAAAACCCATCAGCTGTATTGTAAACACTAACTCAAGAAGAATTCATCAACCACAACTATAATGAGAATAACCAAATTCAAACTCAAGGAAGGCAACAACTTCTCCAAAGAACTTAGCCTCAACGCATGTAACTAAGTTACCCAAGGTAAACACTTCACTATAACCATACCACGAACGAAGGTACAATATGGCCATGCTCATGGCCACAACCGATCTCTACCTCTCGACATCGTCTATCATCATACATAATAATAATGTAATCATATCATAAGCATTTATAATCAATTCATATCAGCAGTCATCAATGCGACATAACAAAAGCGTAAATGCAATGCTTTGCCCATTCCCATCCTACTGTGCACTAGTGTGAAAAATTTTAAGTTGTTTAACCATTAGAAAATTTCAGTTAAGTTTACTAATCCTAGAGCAAATTTTAGCAAATGAAGTTTACCTAAATTATCAATCTATTCACCACGGACCTAAAGCCCGCTCTGATTGTAACACCCCAGCCCGACAAAGGCCTGGAATGCTACTAAACTAACAGTTCAATCAATTTAAACTAAAAACTTCTTAATAAATTTCGGCAGAACCTCCTTTGTATAGTTAACTACACCAAAGGCTCCAACAGATAATTATAACATATCTAAATAATCCAACATCCAGCATGTAATCAAGAGACATCCAAAATTGAGTTAATCAATACTATATCATCCATAGCAAGATAAACAACTAAAAATATAATCCAAAGGGCAATTCATAATCAACTAGTCAACCCTATTACAATTTATTCCAAGCAAAGGAATTAACCATAAAGAATACTCTAAGCAAATTACTCAACTATTATATTATTGTTCTATCAATTTAACTGTGAGTAGTTTGTGCCATTGTGCAACCACTCTAATCTTTATTCCCCCCCCCCATGCATGCCGTTCTTGTAAAGAATACCTAAAAACACAACAATAGCAAGAGTGAGCCAAAAGACTCAGCAAGTACATTAAATGATAGCAATAACTTAAACATATGTAATCAACAGTAACCATCCACACATCTCTATATCAGACATATAATGTGATCATGCTATGCAAGATGCTCAAATGCACTTTCTCTTTCTCTTTTGCATTTTACTAGTAATGCAGAGTATGCATCCGTCGATGCATACCCATATCTGTGCCATCTAGCACAGGGACCATTGTTCATACTCCACAAGTATGGGGACTTAAGCCCATGCTCCACGAGAGTGGGGGACCAAAAGCCCGTCATTTTTATGACGGGATCTCAATCAATGCTTGGTCACCACGTGACCAAGTCTTCAATATATCAGCATGATGCATATGAACAAAACCTTAACTATCAAAATCATGCATTCGCAACAACATCGCACATGGATCAACTTATTCATACTACTAGCATTCATGAATAACACACATTTCATAATACTAGTAAACATGATCATTAACATTCATAATAACTAGCATCCATGAATAGCACATATACTCACAATACTAGCAAACAAGATCATCCATTCATATTAAATCTGTCAAATAAGGTACTTGCCTTAACCTTGCGAGAACGGAGGACGTGAAGAGGGCGCTGCCCCCAGGACCAATCCCCCAACTGAATATATTTAAAAGCACGCTAAGACAACAGTACTGGACCAAACAAACTATATAAGCAAACACGGACTCGCAATATTTTCTAGCGCGATCTCAACTCCAATTCCTAAATGTCGATCTGTCCCCTTTGTGGACTGTCATAATAAAAAATTCACAACTTTTGATATAGAGGTTCAAATGGGGTGTTCTTGGACTTTCTGGAAAGCTTAACAAATTATCCAACTAAACCTAGTTGGTGAGACATCCTGATTCGGCCATCCACTACCCCTACCAAGCTAATTAACAGAACATCGAATTCGTGTCAGATTTCTGGACAGTAATACTAAAACTATCATATCTTTCAGTATTTTTATCCAAATCTCATGATCTTTATCTTTCTATAAAGCTAAGACAAATCTACATCTTTCGTTATAGCGAGATCTCCTAAATATTCCCTTAACTAATCGCTACAGTTCAATTATCATTAACTGTCAGGAATACTACCGAATCGCAGAACAGCAGTGCTAAACAAATCAGAACTTTTGAACTGCTTGTCCAAATGACATGATCTAGCACTTCACGGAAATATATCGACGTCACCTACAATTCTCTAGAAGGTGTCCAGGACAGAATCTGCCCTTAATCACATCAAAAACATCGACCAACCCTCTCTGCTCTAACAGATCTAAATACCGACATTGATTAACTATTTAATTACACATCTAAACCAAGGAGAATTGAGGTTACCCTTGAAGAACCTGTTGATGAGCACGAAGAACACCCGCCTGCAATCTCTCCCCTTCCTTTCACCCTTCTTCCCTTCCTCTTCTTCTTCCTCTTGGCCGATCTACTCCCGGGCGTTCCTCCTCGACGTCGGCAGCAGGAGGCACCTCCCTTGGCCGGCAGCAGGGAAGATACCATAGGGAGGAGGCGCAGGGGAGCAGGGGTGGCGGCTAAAAGTGTGGGGGAGAGGGGGCTGCCAAGGGTGAGGGACAATGGGGGCGACTAGGGTTTGGGGGAGAAAAGGGTGCCTCCTGGCCGGCCACTTAGAGGCCTCATGGGCCTAAGCCTGTGCCCAAGTTGTCTTAAATCACTGATTTTTCCCTTGTTTAACTGCTTAATCAACTATTCTCAATAGGATCCTTCTCCTAAATCAATTTCTAAATAGTCCTTCTCTTAATTCAATTTAATTCTCTCCTGATAATCCTTTCGAATGCTTTTGGGGTATTACACTAATACCAACTGTAACACCCCGGCTTAACAAAAGCTCGAAATATCACCTACTATCACTACTAAATTTAACCATTAAACAAGAATTATTATCAGCTAGACTCAAATAATAATCATCCTATCAAATGACAAGTCATAAATTTCAGCAACCTAAATTCTAAAAAAAAAACCGACTAGAATAATTAACACATAACTACTTACCACTAGCAAAACTATCTAGTCAACAGATAAGCTTAACATCTAAGCATGTAACCAAGAGTTAAATAGGTAATACAACCTCCATAATAAGCAGAACCATGTGAAAATAGAAATTCCACAAGTTAACCATTTATTACATCTAAATTTGCTAAATGAACTTTAGCCAAAGGAAATAAATGTCTAGGGATGTGAAGTGCCCAAAATTGCTATCAATCCATGATCTATTTCCACTCGATGCATGCATGCCATCTTCAATGATCACCTAAAACGACAAACAATAAGAGTGAGTCCAAGACTCAACAAGTACAAGTGAGAATAGCCATACACAAGCATAATTTCATCAACAATACGTTCTCATTATAAAATATACAATTCCTTTCTCATGAGTGCAATGCCATGCAAATCATGCTCATGCCACAACTTCTCTTCTGCATATACCGGTATAGCGGAGTGTTATACCCGTCGGTGTTCACTCATGCCCGTATTATCAAATGCGGGGACCTATCTCCCATCCTTTTTAGATAGGGACCCATTATCCATATCTTAAATATGGAGACCCATTGCCCATATCTTAAAAATGGGGATCTCAATGCCCACTCCCGTGGGTATATTATGCCAACATGCATGCTTGATATGAAATGAAATGAACAATCCACAATATGTTCTCATAAGAATTATCAATTATCGATCATCATATAAACAATGTGAAATAAACATTTTTATCATGCTTAATCATATTAAGCACGCATCAAATCAACAATACTACCCAACACACAATATTGTACTAAAATTGTATTTGTCTCAACCATGTGATGAGTGACGACGAGTAGTGGGCTCTAACCCCGGTCTCACACCATCACCTGACATTCGTAAAATATACTAAGAATACCATCCAAAAGCACACCACATTGCAATAAAACTAAATAGACAAATTAGCTCCTAATCGCAACCCAAAACGATACCATTCCTTCCCGAACACCATTCTGTCCAAAACAAGATAGTCACCTTAGAAGAATCATAACTTTTGATATATAGCTCCAAAAGTCACGAACTCAGACTTTCTGGAATCTACACACATATTCCCACAATTTATCAGGTGATCGAAACATGATATTATTTCGTCTAAACCCTTGTTTTTAACTCCGAAGATAGATTTGTCATCTTTAGTAATACCGACTTATAAATTCCATAACTTTTAATTGGTTCATCCAAAAACAGTGATCTAAGACATTATAGAATCCAAAAGGAATTATCTACCATAATAAGTTTAGGCCAATTTTTCTATTCTGCATTAATTTTGCAAACTTAACATTTTTCCCATCGTTCGAGTAAAGTCGAACTGAAATGCATAATTCAAATTTTCATAACTCGTATTTTACTTGTCCAAAAATTGTGTTTTTGGTCTCTCTGGAACCATCATAAAGTTATCAATATATTTCATGCATATTGCAATTCCAAATTCGTCCATTTTATAATTTTAATCTATATAACCATGCATACTACCAGAAACCAAAGAACTGAACAGACAGTCGGATTGCAAAAATCATAACTTCCAATCTATCTATCCAAAAATTATGATCTAGAACTCTATAGAAAGCTAATAAAATTATCTAAAAATCTATAGCATATGAAAAATCCAAATATCGCAATTCGGAACCCAAAATGACAGTGCAATACTATCAGTAGAAAGCCAATCTACTACTTGAAACTACAGTTCTTTCCCATTTGGTTATTAAATCAGATCTCACAAACCATTGCTAAGAATTGCTTGAAAATTGGTAGGAATATATATATACAAGTTCTCTACAATCTAAAAATATTTCAGCCCATGCTGTGATGGTTTCACCACTCAAATAGATCACCTTCCAACACTGCTTTTTGCTAAAACTACAGTAGTCTAGGCTGACAAAAAGCCCTCTCAAAATAGGTGCTCCTCTCAACTAATACACAATGCAACCGTACAAATCGAAGACCAAGAAGTCTAAAACATGCTGACAAAGTTTGAGTCCAATCGGATGATGTTTGATGCTTCGATCGATATCTTGATGAAGACTACGCAGGAGGAGAGGCGTTGGACAGGGGGAGGAGATGGGGGTGGCGGCTGGAATGTGGGGGAGAAGGGGGGGGTGGTGCATGGGAGGGGAGGGATTAGGGTTGGCTGCCCCCTCCCATATGGCTGGCTCCCCACTTGGGCCAGACACCGTGGGCCGAAAGCCCATGGTCTAGGTTTTGTTGATTACGCAAAATTCCCCCGAAATAACTGCTAAATCCACCCTCCTTTCTAATATACTCTTCTCTCTTAAATATAATCAGGATATTACATTCTACCCCCTTAAAAGAATTTGACCCTGAATTCTACTCTCGTCATTCTATTAGAAGAACAACCAAAATCCAAAATCGACAACAATTAACACATACCCGTTGAACAACTCCATGTACTTTTCATGCATGCGAGACTCCAACTCCCATGTCGCTTGCTGCTCGGTTTGATGTGACCATATCACTTTGACATACTTCAAAGTCTTATGCCTCAGCACCCTTTTCCGAATCCTCTAGTACACACACCAGACGGAACTTGAAGGTACGGTCTTACTCGTCGATCATCGACTATACCAAATCCTCAAACTCCTAATCTGTCAGGTTCTCACTCAGCATCGGAACATACCAGACATTGTGTACCCTACACATGGATCTGAGGCTATCCTAGAGATACGCCATCTTCCAAAATCCCCTCAACTATCGAAAATGATCCAACACACCTTGTGCTAATCCTCCCTTTGGAACCAAACTACAAAACCCGCACAAGACACACAGAACTCTTGACCATATCTCAATCGATCTCTTCACCTTAACAAGAAGCACCTCCTTTAACCAGGGACACACAATAGATCTCGTTTTAAACAAACTCTTTTACGAACAGAGTCCAACTGAAAATGAAGGATTCTCATCGCAACTACGCATTACCGACTCCCCACCAAACGAGTCAAATTCAAAATCAAATATTCATTATGAAAATCTTTCCACTTTCCAAGTAGACAGTTTGCAAATAAATAGCATGTAAGCCAAATGAGAATTCACTCGAATGCCCAAATCAATCATTTCCTGTATTCTTTTTGAACCGAAAAGAACCACACATGCCAACATAAAGCTCGATGAAAGGATAACCCTTCGTCTAGTCAATTATTAGCGGCCCAGGGTCTGGTGGTCACATAGACACCTTAACCGTACTTGGCTATATTTTATTAAGGGTATATGATTTTATGGTTAACGTACACTATTTCTAGTTGACCTCTATTTTAACCTAGACATTATTGTCACACTAAAATAGTCTTCCATTACGGTTCACCACCATTTTCACTTTGACTGGTAATTTAATAGATTAACCTTATATTTAAGGGCCTTATGACTTGTCATCATTTCATGTTGCGCTAGTTTTTCCCCAGTTAACATTTGATGCTAGGTTTTTGGACAAACATCTATTTGGGTAGATTCTAGTTGTATTGTATCTATCTTATCAATTTAATGATGGCTAACTTAGTCATACCCCTAGTGTTTAACTTAGTTGGTACCATTACTAGTTATTATCTAGGTTCACTTGGCATTATTGGTGTGGATAATCTAATAACATAATTTGTGTGGAACCTATCCTCTTATACCATCATGTTATTATTATGGTGAATTATTATTTACTTGCATCATCATTACTGACCTTTGCCTAGGGACTACTTCCATTATCAAGACATTAGCGATATAGGCAATTTTACTTGATTTTCAACTTGGAGCAGTATCTTATGAATTTATTTTAAGTGCATACTGATATGAGTTGATATCTAATCATTTTACTCATTTTTATTAGCCTTCTCATTTACTTAAATCAAATACTTTTAATCTAACCCTTCATTATTTTTAACTAGAGTGCAATCGCTAACTACGGTATTAACTCTAACAATTCTTAGTTCATTATATCATGGGGTGGGAGTCCACTGATTACTTTAAATAACCGTATTTCAATCCTTGAATCCAAGTTGAATTGCTCTTTAAGCTTAAATTACTCTTGGCTAAACAAATCTACAAAACTCCTAATAACTTTTCCCCTGTATCTGATGTGGCATCTACTTACTATTATCTCCAATTGTTCTCTAATTACCTTCTCTATTCATACATTCTTTTAAAGGAAATTGTTTGAGCTGAGGTGTTATTAACTAATCTCCTCACAAATTCAAATATTTATCTGTTAAATAACTTGTGGTTCAACAGTCAGTCAAAAGGCTTACTAGCAATTGTAATTGGTCTCCCTACAGACAGGTCCACTGTCAGCCATTCATAGAGAGATAGAAAGATAGAGAGCAAACTCACAGAGACCACAGAGTAGGGGAAGAATAGAGGCCCTTGGGGCGATGTTGGTCGACAGCGAGTGAGGGGGACGGTGGTGGCTGGAAAGGCGGAAAATGGAATTGAGGAGAGGAGGCGGTTCCAGTGGGGGCAACGTCATGGTGGGTGGTGGACGGCAGTGGCTGGGAGAGGGAGCATGGTCGTCGGTTGTGGAGGGGAAGACTGGGCGGCGACACTCCGGTGGAAGAGAGGTGAGAACCTGGGGAGCATGTGTAACACCCTGGCTATTCGGAAGCCAAGATGTCACCTAAATTATCTAACATACAACCATAATGCGGAAGAATTTAAATAATATATCATCTATTGACATAAAGAGATCAATATTTAATAGAACAATGGCAGGAATATCTGAATCCAAATAAGTATATCAAAGGGGTGATCAAGGATCACAAGCAGAACTTAATCAACCATAACATGGAGAGAGATATCAACCACATCTAACTTTATTTATTACAGTTCATCAATTAACGAATGAAAGACAGAACCAAGTCCTATTATTGAAACTAGAGTATGGTGAGATGAATAATTAGTGCATGTCTACTCCCTCCCAATAGAGCCATCATCAATGATCACCTAAAATAAACAAACAAAGCAAGAATGAGTCCGAGACTCAGCAAGTACAGTGAATAATTGGACATACAACAACTATGAACAAGACAACATCTTTAAAGAATATGAACATAACACCAAATGAATATATGAATGAATGGATTGAATGAAATGAAAGGACTGCACACATGCTTATACCGGTATAGTTAGTGACACACTCGTCGGTGTTCACCTAAGCCAGCATTTAACAAAATACGGGGATCCAAATCCCGTATGAAGAACGTTTCATACGGGTGTCCAAATCTGCCCACATTGGAATGGTGGGTCTTACGTGCACATACTGGAATTGATGGGTCTTTATAATCCATTCCCGTGGATGGAACATGACAATGGATGCATGTAATGAACTATGAATTATGAAAAACATCATCTCTAAACATGGAAATAACACATATGAAAAGAACATACACATTTAATCTTCTCATGGATCATTGAAAAACACAGTATGAACATTAAGCATTCTGCATTTCACAAATCTTAAGAACATTAAAGTACTTGCCTTCCGCATTGCGACGCGTTAGTAGGCAACGAAGGTGCCCCTAAACCCAAAGTCTCTCCGCCTACACAAGTAAGTACTCAAAATAAGAACAATATGGTACAGGACACTACCAGCAACGTTCTACAATACCTTCCCGACAACCCAAGAATTAACCAATAGACCTATTCTGAAAACAGACAACACCATCACAGAAACACATCTGGACAGCAGCACGGAATAACTCATAACTATTGATCTGGGACTCGAAACGAGGTGATCCCAGATCCTACGAAAACTTAACAAACATATCTACAAAATTCTAGTTGATAAGATCTCCCAATTCGGCCAAAATAAAATGCTAACAGGTAGATGAAAGTACCAGACAGATTCTGTCTAGACGAAAAGGATATCAGTAAAGAACAGATCACAACTTTTGATATACAACTCCGATTGGGGCGTTCTTTATCATTCTGGAAATTTTATAAAAATTTATACAATAACCTAGTTGGGTGAAAACTATGAATCTTCCATTATCATAATCATAATTTAAAAGGCAACTTGACAGTTCATTCTCGTCAGAAATTCAGAACAGCGGGAAAGATCATACCATAACTTTTGATCCGTATGTCGGAATTAGGTGTTCTTAGCGGCTACGAAAAGCTAAGAACATTATATAAATATCTCTAGGATATGGAAATCTCCAATTCGGCCTCTAAGAACCCGATAGTTGCCACGCAATCTACTGGATAGGTTTGGAATTCTAACAGCATAGCTTCGATCCAATCCAACTAATCTAATTTCACATCTAAACATCATCAAACAGCAGGGAAAGCATCTCTTTACCCTTGAAGACCCTTAGCAAGACGATGATCAATCTCCCGAAGAACCTCCCCTTCCACCTTCTTCCTTCCTTCCTTTGGTCGGCCACCAAGATAGCAGCTCCAATGGGAGGATCAGTTGGAGATGATGGCAGGAGGAGGCGGCTTGGTGATGACCTTGGAGGGCGGCACCAAGGAAAGGAGGCGCCAGGGAGGGAGAGGAAAGGAGGGGCGCTGCCCTTGGGGAGAAGGAGGCGCAAGAGGTGAGGAGGGGGGGGGAGTTTGTGGTGGCTAGGGTTGGGAGGGGGAAAGGGTGGCGCCCCCACTCCCATATGGCCGGCCTCCCCCTCTTGGGCCTTCTGGGCTACGGCCCATGGCCCAAGTTGGCAGAATTTCACCGAAAAGACCCTATGTTACTTCCATTAATCGCTGGTTAACTACTTCTTTGTTAGGAGAAATTCGAAATTGAATAAAGTTCTCTCTAATCGACTTTCGGGATATTACAACATGAGCAATAGGGAGGGGTAGGAGCTCACTGGAGTAGTTTTTGGTTGAGGGGAGTAGCTGAGGCGGACCAGCGGCGGGAGTCCATGGCGGCATGGCAGGCACGTCGTGACGGCGACGCTAGGAATGGGGAGAGCCCAAGCGAGAGGCGGTGGAAGCTTGGGAGAGGTGAGGAGGCACTCCCACTCAGAGGAGTTGGTTCGTGACTTGCCGAGGCGACCACGGCGACGGCGGCGGCTAATTTCGGCAAGAAGCGGGGAAGAAGCCGGCGCGCGGTGTTCCCGTGGATGAATGGAGAGATTAGTAGAGGGCTTTTGCTTGCGGAGTCATGGAACACGGTGTGACGTGGACAGGGTTGGCTGGGGTTCGCTGATGCGACCGAAACAACAAGGAGAAGCTTTGGCAGCACAACGGTTCGAAGCAAAAACTACGCTCCCTTGACCTTGGCGCTCGGTAGAGAAGAAGACGAGGAAAGGGATAATGGCAGGGAGGGCGAGGGTGGTTCGGGAGCACCCATTTATAGGTGAAAGGGGGTGGAGGAAGTAATGTGGTGGGTGACAACACAGTGTGGGAGCAGCGCATGGATGTGACCCAAGCGAGCCTGAGCGATGGGTGAAGTGATGGGGCGGCACGGGCACAGGAGAAACTGTGGGTGGCTTGGCCAAAAACCGGCGACGAGCTACTGCGTTGGCGCAAGCAAGCGGCCGCGTGGCCATGGCAGCGAGGTGGGAAGGCGCTGTGTCGTGGATGAAAGACCCTACTGGTGGGGTCCACCGGTCAGCGAGAAGAGGAAAAAGGGAAATGCGTTTCGAGATTTTTATTTTCTAAAAGGCTGATTTCTTAGGGAATTTTTAGATATGGTAATATAACTCCGAAAATTATGAAAAAATTAGGGCAGGTTCCTAACATAGTGTAGATTATTATATAATTTTTCTAGGGTTTTTTTTGTAATATATTTTTCTCTAAAAATCTTTTAAAGTTTCTATTTGTATGCATTTGTTTGACTTGAGGAAAGTTTCATGTGTAAATATTTCCCATTTTATTGACACATAATTACACTAAGTTTGGATTTTTAATTATCATATTTTGTTTCAATTCATTTTGATCCTTAATTAATTTTGTATTTCCATAATTTGATTCTTAAATTTTCTTAAGTAGACAAAAAGTCTTTCAATAAAATCGAGCGAATGTCAACAAAATCCATCAAAAGTTTTAAAAGTTGACATTTTTGTTATAAATTATATTTATTTAGGGATTTTACTTCAGAATCCACAGGGGAATCAAATTGCTAATTTTATTTTATTATTTTATTCTGAATTTTAGTTCTTTCTGTATTGCACTTGACATAAACTCTTTCTTTTAATCCACGCCGTTATAATCTAGATCCACCACAATCGATGGTGTAGTTTATTCTGTATTTTAGTTATTTCAGGATTTTACTGTGGAGTTGATATGGAAATCAAATTGTAATTTTTTTATTCTGAATTTCAATTGTATATGCTTGAAATACTAGTACAATTTGAAAATGCATTGAACTTGTTTCAGAAAATGACGATACAACCATGCAGCATCTTGAACTTCTAGTGCAACAAATGGCAAACACATTTGCAACAAAACTAAAAGAGGTATATCAAATTCTCCCGTGCAACAAGCAGACATCGCGACTGCCACAAAAATATTATTTCTTGCAAAAAGATAAAATGCTAATTACAACAAATACCGCTCGTGGCAAAAATTTGAGAGGAAATATTGCAACAAAATCAAACAACTTATTGGATTTACTAAGGCTGCTCCTAATGCTCCACCTTGGCTGGTATCTTAGGCTTATCATGTAGACAAATTGATGATGTGACACCTTAGTTAATGAGGATAGATAGTACTCTAGTATCTTATTTGGATATCAGTTTGGGCTCAGAATCCAACGCGTTTAGGCTGCTTCCAATGCTCAAATACTAGTAAAGATCATGCATGTAATTAAATGAAACAGACTAAGATACTACACTATAAGAAATTATGTATTGGAAATATAGTATCCTAACACTTCTCATACACTAAAAAACTGCACTAAAATATTATCCATTGGAGCAGCCTAAACAACACTTGGGTAAATTTTTTCGGTTTTCAGTCGAATTTCCGACCGATTGATTTTTCTCCTAGATTCGTGTGCCGCCCTCTCCACATTCGTCTCTATCGATGACGTCTTCACCCGCGTTGGCAGGGTTATGGATTGGGTTCTGCTTCTCTCCTCATCTTTGTTGGGATCAAGGCCTACACACAAAAGCAATTTCTGTGTGGACTAACACACACACAAGCTATCACAGTTGGAGACGATGAACTGGCCAAGATTTTTCTGGCGTCGCAACTGCCTTCGGCCTTTTCTGTGTTTTCTCATTATTAACTCATCAACGTAGAACATGCATCTAAGTGCAAGTACAGAATGCAAAGCAATTTGCCACCAACTAACTGGAGTCTGAACTCACGCCACGATCCCGATTACTCGCTCCACAATGCGACTAGGTATCGTGCTACTACATGCATCACACAAACAAACATGTACACACGTACAAATACATGTATACGTGCACAGTACCTTGCAACTACAGATTAACATGAAACAAAATGCATGCAACCCAACAAGATTAACTTAACAATTTCCCCCTTAATCTTGTGATCTTCACTGCATCTCCTTCAACCCGAGCCTGTTTCGCAAATCAACAAACTTCTGTCGCCCAAGAGGTTTTGTCAGGATATCAGTCAACTGGAACTCCGTGCTAACATGCTCAACTTCAATGTCCCCCTTCTGAATTCAATCACGGATGAAGTGAAATTTTGTGTCAATATGTTTACTTCTTTCGTGATGAACTGGGTTCTTGGTGAGGGCTATGGACGACCTGTTGTTGATCTTGAGCACGGCTCCTTTGTACTCGCTGCTTCTCATTTTTGTGAGCAATCTCCGAGCCAAACGCCTTGACAAGCTCCGGCTGTAGCTGCAACGTACTCAGCTTCGCAGGATGACAATGCCACTACTCGTTGCTTCTGCGAAACCCACGTAATCGGCCTAGCACCAGGGAAATAGATTACTCCAGTGGTGCTCTTCTGGTCATCTGTGTCTCCAACCCACGTCACAGGTCACTGTACCCGACTAGCATTGCTTCTTCTTGCTCTTTCCTCTTGTAGCAACAGCCAAGGTTGATAGTTCCTCTTATGTACCTCAAAATTTGTTTCACAGCAGCCATGTGGGTTGTGGTTTGTGTCTCCATGTATCGACTCATAATGCCAGCAGAATAGCCAATATCTGGTCTCGTGTTGTTGGATCCGGATTTTCTAATTCCGAATCCTCTGTGAAAGACACTGTGTTATTCCCTAAATCAGTAGATAGCACTCAGACACATTTCTGAATCATTTCATACATAGCGTAAAACCATACCATTCATTAATTTAACACATCAGAGTTTACATAGACCGTATCGGGTGAAGTTTTACAATAAGGGCCGAACAGGCCAAACTGAATACAATACAAAAGCGAAGTGACAACGGAAGCAAAAGGGTGAGGGCACATCTCGCCGTAGGCAAGCGACTGGGGAAACCTGTGTGCGTCCGATATTACCCGAAAACTCAGATAATATAGGATGCACGTAAGCACCGACGGAGTCAGCTGGACTGAGGTGAGATCTAGACTAAAAGAACTAAACTATTCCTCTTTATCTTCTGGGCCTCCAACTTCTGGATCATCGTAGTATACGTAATCTTCAGGATTTTCTGCTTCTGATGGTTTTGGGGGAAAGAGCGAGAATGGGCACAACTTCCGTGCTCACGAGCCAACACACAATATGCAATAATATACATGCAAGACTAAACAAGGATGGCTCGGGTTATTTTATTTGCTAAAGCAATGTTTTCAATTATCATAATTACAAATTCCTATCACTTAGCATTTTAACCAAATTGCATTTTATTAGACAGAGTAATTGTGCAATATTTATACCAGCAGAGGTTACCTCCACCTTTATGCTTATTTTGATTGGAGCTACCTCCACTCATTAACACCACTGAGTCCGACGACCTAGGAAAAAAATCCAATCTTAGGGCTAGGTGAGCCCACCACATTTTTTATACCACCCACAAAGGTTTTTGAAATAGAACTAACTCTAGTTAAGTTCTCATGTCCGTCTTTGACCGTAGGCGCGGCTGTTTAAATAGTTTAGACTCTGTAGAGGTTGTACACTGTACCCACAAGAGATAATTATACTCGTTACCTCATATGATTTCGTAGTCATGTAGCTGAGCGATCGTCACAGTAAACTTTCAAATTACCTCGCCCCTTCCGTCATCTCACCCACACAAGGTGTTCCCATTTGCGTTAGGCCCCATAAGTTGTGCGGGATGTATACCACCACGACTAGTGTAGCTGGCAACTTCACCAACGGTGTCCCTTCTCAGCTCACGCATGCACTTCCTCACTCCTCCATCAGTGAGATGACTTCTAGGGTCTAATAAATTTACTAAGCCAAGTTGCACTTTGCAAACTTGTGGTTGTACTTGTTTTACACGGAAGGTCATGACAAGATTAAGTCCTTAGGGGTCACTACTACAAAAAGGCTAATACTGGATGCCTCATCACAGACGGTTGACCAAAACCATCTGTATTAAATACAATCACAGACGGTTTTGGTTTAGGGACCGTCTGTGTTACTGGCAGGGCTAAAAACCATCTGTGAAAAAGTAATATCACAGGCGGTTCGTGTTGAAAACCGTCTGTGAAGTATCACAGACGGTTCTGAACAAGAACCGTCGTTGATACTACTAAATATCACAGACGGTTCTTGTTTAGAACCGTCTATGATACTTCACAGACGGTTTTCAACACGAACCATCTGTGACTTCCCGTCCTCATCACTGATGGTTCATATTAAAAACCGTCTATGATAAGTATTTTTGATTTTACCATGACTTGAAATCACTAACACACCGATTTGGCATGGTAAAATCGGAGTGTTAGTGATTTCAAGGCATGGTAAAATTGGAGTGTTAGTGATTTCAAGGCATGATAAATTTGCGGAGTAAGGAAAATTCAAGCCATGGTAATATTAGAGAGTAAGGAATATTCCAAGTTATAGACGGTTTTTTATATGAACCGTCTATGATAAGATACATATCACAGACGGTTTGATTCGCAGCGCGGGAGTTCAAAAAATTTTGAACGCATGCGCGGGAGGCAAAATATTTTAGCGTTGTTCTTATATATTATAGCCACCCCAGCCTTGTCTTACATCAGTCTCTCCCTCTCCCATCCCCACACCTAGCTTCGGCGACCACCCTCGATTCCCCGACGCAGTTCAGAGAGGAGACATAGCCGACGATGACGACGAGGAGGGATGCGGAGGAGCTCCTTGTCTGCCGCAGGAGGTAGACTGCTGGAAGGTACATGTACATCCCCATAACATACACAATTTGTTGGCTGTTTGTTGTAAAGAAAATTATCTTAATTTTGTGTTACCTAAGGTCGGAGCACCGTTGGAGGTTTTCAGTCGTCTCTCCTTATCGACGAGCTTGAGTCGAACTCGATGACATGAAGAATATCTTGTGATATGCTGGTGAGGTACAGAGAGGAGCTCACAAGACCAATCCAAGAAGCCGATGAGTTCTTCAGGAGCTTGGAGGCATAGATGGTTTCTAGCTAGTTTAACTTTGTAAATTTATTCTTTTTTCCCATTTGGAGGAGACGTTGTGAAACCTTTTGGTTTCCCTTTTCTATAATGTGTTTGCCATCAGAATTTTAATTGGATTTTAGTTGTCTTGCTAGAGGTTGCATATGGAAACTACTGTCTAGCAATTGATTGGTTTGGCTTAAAATCCGATTTTTTTTTGCAATAGAAAAAACTATCACTGAACCGTCTGTGATAGCTTTTTCACAAACGGTTCAAAAACCGTTTGTGATGATCTCATGTCATCACTGACCCATAAACTCAGACGGCTCACGAAACCGTCTGTGATGACGTGTTTGAACCGTCTGTAAAGACCTTTTCTGTAGTAGTGGGTTATCTGGGCGGTTTATTTCACATACTAACATTCCTTGGGCTGCATTAGCACCCATCAACATATCATCCGTCATATCACCCGCCCAGATAGTAACATCAAGTTATTAGGGTTTTTGAGGAGTAAAATGCATCAACTCAACCATCTCAGTCATTTACCCACAATGACTGCCCAAAACCACTTTCATGTTTAAAAGATGATGATTAGGACATTTAATGTCCCAGTACTTAAGCAAGACTAGCATGTCGCTTAAGTACAACCTATAACTAGTATTTACCATATGGTTACTAGGGTGACATGGAATAATGGATTCAATTGTCAAAGGATGGCATTAGAATTAATTATTCATCAAATGAGTGTTTAACTACCTTAAGTTTTAACATATATTTGATTAAAGAATTAAAGCATGCAATTTTGGTAATTTAAATGAATATAATTTACATAAAATGTAGGATCAATATGATCAAAGCATTGACTCGCCTTGAGTAAAGGTAAGAGAGTCTTGATATTCTTGTGCTTGATCAAGTTGGAGATCTCATGTGTCTTCGAATCCTACTCGAACGAACGTACCACAAAAAGGAACAACAAGCAAAAGAAAATAAATAAATACAAAAGAATAAACAAATGAACTCTAAATTAAACAAGACCTATTCCATTAGCAAGATCTTGAATTTACAAAATTTTAGAAACAAATTTCATAACTTTTGGAGTTACGATGAGGGAGAAATGAATTTTTGAAGTTTCTCCTTTTGAATAAAACTCAAGAAATAAAAGAAAGGAGAGAGAGCGTGCCTTGCTGGTGGGTGGGTCCCATGGCGCAGTGGCACGGCTCACGGGGAAACCGCATGTGCCGAGTCCACTTGCAAGCATGCACTGGTAGCGTGGACCCGGGCCCACCTGGCGATCAAGGAAGGGGGTCAAAAGGCCACGAGGTCGGGTCCACTTGGGCCAGCAGGAGGCTGGAGAGGCGCCGGGCGCGGGAGTGGAGGTGGCGACGGAGCGGGGAGGCCAGCAAGTAGCCGGATTGGGTTCCCCTGAGGTCGGGGATCCCGTAGGCGGAGGCGGTGGCGTCGGAGAGGGGTGGGCGTGGTGGTGGCAAAGCAAGAAGGCGGTGGCGGGTGCACGGGCGTGGAAGCACGGGCAAGCCAGCGGTGTGGAGATGAGGGCAGGGCACGCATGGGCTACGCGCAGCCACGAGGGAGGTGTAGAGCTGGGCGGGGAGGTTAGAGACGGCTCGAGGCGGTTCGGCGGCGGCGGTTGGGGGCGGAGGAGAAGGGGCACCGATGGTGGAGGTCCTCGGCGGCGGGGAAGGAGAGGGGAGGTTGGGAATAGAATCCTCGGCTCTAGTGGCACCTCATGACGGGGGCGGTCGGGGCAGTGGCTCACCGGAGTGGCCAAACAGCGGCGAAGCGTTGCGGCCAAAGGATGGGAGTGTGGCTTCGGTTTTGGCTTGCTTGGTGAAGAAGAATGGTGGGGAGGGGAGGTAAGAGGAGGTGGCCAGGGGAACTTCTTATAGCCTGGGATGAGGGTGACGGCCGTTGGAGGGCGCGGGGATGGGCGCTTGGTCTTGAGGCGGCCAAGGAATGGGCGAACACGTGTGTAGCGAGGGGAATGATGATGGCGACGACTTGCGCGGGGCGGAGCTGGTGGGGACGGCAGAGCGATGGGACAAGGCAATGGAGGGGAGCCAGAGGCAAGGGAGCGGGTGCGGTGTCAGGGCGCCGGGTGTGGCGCTGGCGCTTGTGTAGAGCGCACAGGGAAGAGGTACGGCGACTTTAGAGGCCGAAGCAGGTGGCCGAGGTGACACAGTAGGGGGAGGGGCAGGCGTGGGCGCTTGTGGGTGCTGCTAAGAGGTGGCGTCACATGGTGTCGGTGGCTGGCAGTGCGCACGAGGGAGAGAAGAAAGGGGGAGAGTGGCTTGGGTGGGGAAGAAGCAAGAGGGGAGGTGGGTTGGCCTGGGCCAAAAGGGAGTGAATGGGCCGGCCAAAAAGGAAAGGAGGTGGGCTGGCCAAGGGAGAAAGGGGAATGGGCCAGTGGCCCAAGGGAGATGAGTTGAGGCTAAGCCCAGGAGAAAAGGGGGGAAAGCTGAAAGGGGCATTCAAATTTGAAAATGTAAATTCAAATTCAAAATTTGAATTCGAGAAATGCAAGGAGGTTTGAAACACAAACCCGAGCTTAGATAGAAGCTAGAATGTTTGAGAAAATATGCTAATTTGAAATAAGGTTTACAAATCAAGAACCAATTGAAATTACTATTCGTCGTTTGAAAACAGGACGTTACACGTGTTTACCAGGTATCTTAGGCTGCCTATCACACTCCTGTATGTAGTGGCATCAACAGATGCACCGGCACTAACTTTGCTCAGCTACGTTCTTGCTTCCATTGGGATTTGACAGGGGTTACACTCTGCCATTCCAAGTTTCTAAAAAATCTTCATCGCATAGCTGGCCTAACACAATGTTATATCTTTCTTCTCCTGTCTCACCTCAATCCCAAGATAGTAATTGAGCAGACCCAAGTCGCTCATATCAAATAGCTGGCTCATTTGAGATTTGTGCTTCATGATATCCTCCACCTTAGTGCCAGTAATAATGAGATCATCTACGTAAACACCCACAATCTGAACGGCTTCTCCCTCATTCCTCTTGTATACAACATGTTCAAGAGGGCACCTCTCAAAATGGAGTGACTGAAGACACTTGTCTAGCTTTGAGTTCCAAGCTCTTGCTGCTTGACGTAGCCCGTAGAGTGCTTTTCTCAGTCTCAACACTTTCCTGTCGTGTGCCTTATCTTCAAAACCTACTGATTGAGCCACATACAACTCTTCCTCTAATTCTCCATTTAGAAAAACAGATTTAACATCCATATAGTGTATTTCCCAGCCTTCTTGAGCAGCCAATGCAATCAACAGTCTCACTGTCTCAAATCTTGCCACTGGTGTGAACACTTCTTCATAGTCCACAACTTGTCGTTGCACATACCCCTTGACCACTAAACGTGCCTTGTGCTTCATGTTGGACTAAAATGGCGACTGGGTGGGGGGGGGGGTTGAATAGAAGCGTTATCTCTTTTTCATCTTGATTGGATTCAATTCAATTTTCACTCCGATAGCTATAAAAACTATGAAGATTAATTGACAAACATAGCGGAAGACTTGTGTTGAATCCAATCAAAACTCCAAAGCAAATCAACAAAAAACTCAAATTAAAATGAGTCGGGCGGTAGTACTGGTGAATAGGAAAAACAGCTTGATGAACAATAAAAAAGCCTGAACCAAAACCAAAATTGGCTCAACTTTTGATTCGGTGATCCAAACTTCATGAAACTTGAAACAAACCTTCTCTAGGATATCAGGAACCTATTCCAATTAAATATCATGTAGATCATTGCCAAAGTTCCTACCTTTTTCCCGTTTGAGTGAAGGTTGCTCTAAAAACTGGCCAAAATCAAACTTTGATCCAAAAACTTGCTCGTGGGTAAAGGATGATCAAGATGATCTTAGATACATTTTCACATGTCACAGCAAGTAATATCACCATAAGAAACCAAAGGAAAACCAAGAAATCATCACAAACTCAAAATCACTAAAGAGAGAGCAAGGACAAGGAGAGATTCATCTTGAAGAATCTTGCTTAGATTGATTAGAGATTGAAATTGATTTACAGCCACTCCACCATGGAGGACAAAAGCTCAACACTTGAGTACTCAATCAATCCACCTCTCAAGAACCCTAACCTCTCCACTTTCTTCTCCTATTTGTAAAACACAAACTAGGGTTTCTAGATACAAGGGGTGGGAGGTGCATAACCAGCACCCTCCCCTTTTATAGTGGAGGCTAGGCTATGAGTGGAAACCCTAATGGGTACCCGTTAAGCCCACACATAAACGGGTCTAACTTACGCACGCTTCTCAAAGCGTCGTCTTCATCTTCAATTGACATAAACCACCTCTCCTTGCGCCATCTTGCACCGCGATTTAGCCAAAGGCCATCAAGGCAGTATTTAGATGAAGTTACCAAAATACCCCTTCTCGATCCTTCTTCAAAGACCGAGTCCAATCTTCATGAAGCAATCCCATGCTTCGCCACATGTAGGTTGATCAATGGCTCTCTTCATGTCGGCAAGTCTCTCCCATCCGGCTCCCACCGAAACCACCTTGGTACTTGCACCGACTCCTGTGTCGCTTGATGCAACCCGTCACACTGAACTTCCTGTTTGGTCGTCCTTATCCATTTTGCGCCATTCTTGAGTCCACTGATTTCACCTGACATCCTCGATTGTTCTGAACCTCGGCTCTCCAAGCCTAGTCCCGATCATCCTCGCCGTTGTCCGTCATTGACCTTCAAAATTTGTGCACAACAATAGACAAAGAAATCGATTTCGGGAACAAATTCTTCGCAACTTGACCCACGTTAGTCAAAATATGCATCATGCAATACATATGTATTAAAACCCATGAGAATGACCTAACCAACAAACATCGCCGCCAAGTTGGCTAGCGAACAAAGCAAAACCAGTCATACCACCATGTAAACATTGGTACTACCGCACTGCAGTAGTACCGCTCCCAAAATGCGGTCATACCGATTTCCAGGAGAGAAGAAGCTCCCAAAAACATGTTCTTTAGAAAAACATTCCGCCAAGAAAAATCCGGTCCTGCCGCACTGCGGTAGTACCACTCCTCAATTGCGGTTATACCACGCTGCGGTAGTACCACTCCTCTATTGCGGTCACACCGCGCTATAGTAGTACCGCTCCTCTATTGCGGCAATACCAATTTTCCTGAACTTCGCCGAAAACGAGTGTTTCGACAAGCCCTCAACACTGTTGCCAATTGTATCATCATCCTAAGATCATGAGCATATCCCTATAATATCCACAATCCCCCCCCCTTGCTGAACACATTGGCAATTTCTCAAAAATGAAAGTTTAAGGTTTGAAAAAAAGAAAAACTCAACGTTTTTGCGCGAAGGCACAACTTGGTTCATAAAAAAGATAATGCAATGGAAATAACCAAGATGGCTTCGGATTAGCATAGGCAAGCAAGATAAGGCTAAATAAAGCAAGAA
This sequence comes from Phyllostachys edulis, assembly GCA_036346405.1. Taxonomy (NCBI): domain Eukaryota; kingdom Viridiplantae; phylum Streptophyta; class Magnoliopsida; order Poales; family Poaceae; genus Phyllostachys; species Phyllostachys edulis. The sequence goes on along the minus strand of CM070556.1, from coordinate 22,912,572 downwards.
AACTTCAATTTCCATAGAAGAGTAAAAAAACTCACTTAAGGTCCATATGAAAGAACAATTATTCAATTTGACCTTTGATCATTGTGAGGTTCCAAGAATTGTAATTCAAGTTCAGAAATGACAATAAGATCATTAGAATACAAATTGGATACTCTCCCTCACTATGATCATCATTTTTCAAAAGATTTCATTTTCTCCCTTTTTCTCCAAATAGCTGCCCCTTTTTACACTTTAGCCGTATCTTCTCCCCCTTTAACAATGGAGTCATCAAGAAATTATGCCTTCCTCTCATCCAAAGATGATAAATGCAGAAATGAGGAAGAAACATAAGAAAGAGCATGCATGAAATGCAATGGAGTGACCTCATTTTTGTATTTTTCATTTTTTTTTGTATAAGGAGCTTTGAAGATTATCCAAAAGAACAAGCTAGCATTTCTACTATTACTCAATACACATCAAGCTTGAAAGTGCTAGCAAGATCATGTTAAGACATATATATCAAAGTTAAGCTAAAAGGCTCAAGATAAAGCGATGAATTGTAACAATTTAAGCAAAGCTTCAAAATTAGCAAGTTCATCAACATAGATCCTAAAGTGATAATGGCCATGTTAGAATGTCAATGTGAGATCAAGAAGCTAACAACGACCATCCTAGAGATAAAAAGTCCTAAATTTGAATTATTTTGCTCAAAGTACCTAAATCACCCAAAAAAATTTTACAACAGTTTTCATTTGCAATGAGTATTGATGTTGATTAAAGGTCTATCTTAGTGAAGAAGATCCTAGACCAGGAGCCATCCACAAGCTCTTTCTAATATTCAACCAGGGTGACAAATCTTAAGGTTCAAGTCAATTTTGACAAACAGTCCCCATAAGATCGTTTGGATCATCAAACTATCTCCAAGTTCATGTCTTTGACATGCAGTCTTGTGAGAATAGTTTGGCACAATTTAACCACGTGATAATCTTGAAATTTGATTTTTCATTTTGCACAAGAGCAATTTTAGATTCTTAAAGGAACAAGAAGCTCAAGAAATGTTCAATCCTAGATTCAAGAGCTAACAAAGCAATTTTAACAGGACCAGTGTCACAAAAAAAATCATTAATTGTGCAACTAGCTAAGAGATTCGCAAATTGCAATTTTTTGTTCAAGTTGTCTTAAAGGTCTAGCTCATTAAGCAAAGACTAAGCTATATATGTGAAAGTATGATAATTCTAGCAAGTCAAGGAACTAGACATGTAACTAAGCAAGAATTAAAATACTAAAGCTCAAAAGGGTAATAAGCAAAGCTTCATCAATTTAAAAGACAAACAGTAAAGCTTATATTACAATGCATCTTTTTGTGATTTTCATATGAATGCAAAATGATACAATAAGATGCAAGAAAAGATTAAAAATCCTAAAAAGATCAAAAAGATCAGTAAGTTCAGAAGAAGATCAAGAAAAGATCAGATGAACAAGAAAAGCTCAGAAGGGAACCAACTCCCCCTCAAACCAACCCATAGGGGTAAATTGCCCCTAACTCACTCCTCAAGGTGGCAAACCTAGTTGGGTCTAAAGGCTTGGTGAGAATATCAGCTAACTGAGCCTCGGACTCCACAAATTCTAGCACAATATCACCCTTCTCTACATGGACTCTAAGAAAGTGATAGCGAATGTCTTTGTGTTTGGTTCTAGAATGTTGTACAGGTGTAAGGACCCGGAATATTGGAGGTTTATACCGAATTAAAAATCATACCACCAGCATGATTCTTAATCAAGAACAACCTGTCCTTAATTAAAATCATACTAGAAGCATAATTCTTAATTAGATACAAATCCAACATTCAAGTCCCCGGATATGCGCCTTATGTTAGCTCCCAGGACGAGCTGCTAACATGCACATATCATTACAACATTATATCACAAGCATACACGATTAGAATATATCAAGAAAATTTACTGAAGGAAACATTAAGTAAACAAGAAACAGAAGATGAAATAATAAAATAAACTTTCCAGTGGAGCGCCACAACCCAAGGGCAACTTGACTGGGATTAAAGCCGAAGTACCAACGTATTCGTCTCAACTTGAAACATTAATTAGGACGTTCTTTACCTGCAACAAGTGGACAATTTCCACTGAGTACAGAAGGTACTCAGCAAGACTTACACAAACTAATGAAAGAAAGTGTTTGATAGAACCTATACAAAGGATTGGAATTGGTACATGCATAAGGTTAACAAGAGGAAGGTTATAATGGTTAAATTTTTGCGTAAAGCAATACATCTTAACCTACGATTGCTAAATTTTTACAAAGCAATTTAATAAATCAATTTGAACTAAAACAGTAAGTAAAAGAGAGCAAAATCATAATTAATGACAGCAATAAAGTGGCTATCCAAAATTATCAAAAACATTGCAAGAATGTCTCTCATGTCGAAATAGTACCCATAACCAAGTTTTGACAAAGCAATTTTAGAAATCAATTTTGGACTAAAGCTTTGCATAAGAGGAAATGTAATCAGGATTAATAGCAAGATTTAAGTGGCTGCCGGCCACACCAAGTATTGCATGAACACAATTATGCCAAATTAGTCTCCATACCAAAGTTGTAATTAAAAAAAATCAATACAAAGATTAGTAATTCAAAAATCTATGCAAAGGTTTGCAATTCACAATCTATACAAAGATCTATTCAACTCAAGCGTTGTCCGTAACCGTGGACACGGCTATTCGAATAGTTTTAAACCCTGTAGGGGTGTACATCTTTACCCACACGACTTAGCTAGCCCGTAAGCCGTCTAGAATAATAGCACACTGCCTTTGGTATGCCGGCCAGGTAAACTAAGATTTGGTATTTTTCAACAAGTTAACACTATTGAGCTGGAATACTCATGTGTGACTAATCCCGCTCAGTTCAAGTTACTAATAGAACCTACCAACCGGGGGTCCACATGTTGTGCCGGGAATGCCGACCCAATCAACAAAATGCAAACTGTGCTCACTGCACATATTACATCGCAATCGGAGCCCTTAAGGTATGTACATGTGATGGAACACATGTACGTCCTCACCCTTTTAAGAACATATGATATAGATATGAGATCAACCACATATGTCCTTACTTTCCTATATTCCAACCCAATAACACTAACCCTTTACTTAACCAAACAGTGCCCATACACTGCGCGTGGAAGTACGTTGGGGCTTGAATCGTCCAGTCAATGTTCAGTCCTTAATCAATCCAGACAAGACATCCACATTTCCCAATCTCGTGCACAAAGGCACCATCACTAGCATCCACTTGTCCAGATTTGAAATCAGTAAACATACAAAATTTGTTTTCATTTCAGATTTACATAGGTTGAACCAAGAATCAAAATAGCTAAAATTCATTTAGTGCTTCCAGGTTTGGTAAAATAATTTGGCTACACTACAGACTGCATGGCTAAGCATTTCCTGGAATAGTAATTAAGTATTGAAGCACTACCTTAAGTTTGAGTGTATGATCAGATTCAGGGTAAACCTCAAGTGTTGGGTGATAACTAATCATTAACAGATCACAAATAAACTCTTAGGAAAATAGCATGCAACAGTGTCACTGGTTTTTATAAATCTACAGTTCCAAAATTAGGATCAACATGGTGCAGAGAGGATGCTTGCCTTGGTAGAAGTCCACTTGTTCACTCTTGTAGGCGTAATTATTCACTCCGCGCAATTCATAATCTAGAGAGAAAATGCGATAGCGAATAAACACCAATAAAATCGAGAAATCCAAAATGCTCAAAAATACATGATAATTACATATTAATGAGGTTATGATTCTAGATGCATTTAGGTATAGATTTTAGTTTAATTGAAGTTCAATTTCTTATGAACTTCTTGAAGTTAATTCAATTTCTGGGGTAATTATAACAACTGACGATACCTAGAGTTTAGGTGATATTGTTTTCCTTAACAGGACACCTAGTACTCACAAACACTCTCTCTAGGCATTCTATGTATACATTTACGATGATCATACAGTCAAAATCAATCCTCTTATATATTTTCTTCTCAATTAGTCTTTTAAAATCTTAACAAGTATTCAAAAGAATAGCTTATTTCATTATCTTACTAACTACTAAGACACTATTCACACAAATGGAAAGACAACAGCGTCCTGAGTTTTAACTTGGCTAAACTTGTTTTGGTTAACCAAATTAATGCTTATTCTTTAGATGATTAGCCTTTGTTAGTTTAAGGGCTAAAGTTCAAATGGACCAAAAAGCTACTACTATCAAAATTTTAGAAATGCTTTATGCCTACTGTCATTTGACCAAAAGTCAGACAACAAGATTAATTTTAGCTAAGCCCCAATTATCTAGCTGGTTTAAATACCTTAAACGATTTACTAATCATTAAGCTATTTAGCTTCCTAATTTGACTATATTTCAGATTAGAATGCTGTTTGCTAGGTGATGACCAAAAAGACCAATTAAAATTATTAACTCCTCTAGCTACTGCACTTACTAATTCATGAGTTCAAAGATGAATCTAATTATTTTCAGAAACTGTTCATTTATCTACAACACACATTCTCTCTGAGTAGAAAAGCTAGAACTAAAGACTCTTTAATTCAAACTTTTAAATTGGCTAACTCACTGAAAATGACCTAATGGATATTTACAAGACTTAGAAGCAATCAGACAGAGGTTAAACAGGAAGGTTACATTGACATTTCTAGTTTTCTTCTAACTCTTTCTCTTCTCTGTTCATTTATTTCAATCAAAGTGCTGCTACAGTTCTGATAATTAGCTATTCTATTAAATCAAACATTATTTGTTAATTATCTGCAGGTTACTGTTCAAGCACTAAAATGCCAATCTAGACTCCTATCAACTCAAACTTCTAGTAGCTGATTTAATTATCTATTTGTTAATTGAATTTTTAGTGATCAAATAATTAAGCACAATACTTAGCAAAAAGGATTAGTCATTTTACAGAAACTATAGGTTTTGTCAGTTCATGCATCCTATAACAGGACAATTTCTAAATTGAACAGCTACCTTCTCATTCATACTAATTCAATCCTCCAACTTTTTGCTAGATTATTTAGGTGAAAAGTTTAGGCCAATTGGAGTTCCTTTCAATTAGTTACGACTTTATGAAGCTGAAATTATAGCAAAATAGTCTACTGTTACTGAAATTCACCTCTTGAAAAACAAGTGACTCCCTTAATGGAACAACTTGACAATATGTAGCGTGCTGACAATGGATGATGTACTTCATATTCAGATGAAACCCGGATCCTGAATAGGTTTCCCCAGATATTGACACACACAAAATGGAAGGATCATCGAAATTAGTTATGAATTGAGAAACCAAGGGTAACTGTCCTCAGATATTGAGACTCGCCAAATGGAAGGGTGAGATGATGCGGAGCAAGGAATTGACTAGACCATTCACCTCACCAATAGTCCCTGCATGAGCAAAACCCACCTTCCAATTGATGTATAAATGTGAGAGAGCAAGACATATGGTCCGGTACGCCCAGGTTCTAGCTCTAACAGCTTCTTAGCGGCAACCTCGGCAATCTCAGCATTCTTGTGCATCCTACAGGCACCCATCAGAGCTCCCCAGATGGCAGCATCTGGTTCAATTGGCATGTTCTTTATCAAATCCAATGCTTCCTCCACAAGTCCAGCTCGACCAAGCAAATCAACCATGCAAGAATAATGCTCAATTCCAGGTCTGATGGCAGAACTCAGAGAGAATGGCAGTCCTCGCAACGACGTCCTTGTCGAACATTTCATCGAACAAATTGCGGCCTCGTTGACCCGGCCAGTGTCAAGGAAGCCACCAAGCAGCACCGTGTAGGAGACGTGGTTGCGCTCGGGTATCTGGTGGAACAGGCGGATGGCGTCGGTCAGTAGGCCGTGGCGCACGTACCCGCGCAGGAAAGAGGTGAAGGAGACGACCGAGGGGGGAAAGGGGATGGAGGCGATCAGCGCGGCGGCGTCAGGGAGGGTGTGGCGGCGGAGGGAGAGTCGGGAGATGAGGGCGTTGTAGGAGGCGAGGGGTGCGGATTGGGCGACGGCCAGCAGCAGCAAGGAGAGTGGGCAGGGGAAGGTCGGGGTGGCGGCGCACGGGCCAAGGCGTATCGGCGCGAGGGGGAAGCGAGGAGGCGGCCGGGGTGAGTCGGCGGCGGAGGCACATGGAGGCGCGGAGGGCTCAGCACGGCGGCGGCGGTGTAGGAGTGGAGGCCGGGGAAGGGGAGTTGGGGAAGGAAACACCGCGGAGCAGATGGAGAAGGCGCTTGTGGAGGTGGATCATGGTGCCGGCGGTGGTATGGAAAAGCGGGCCGGAGAGACGGCGGGGAAGTGGAGGCCGGGGAGGACGGGTCGGGAGGCGGCCGGACGGCACTGAGGAGGGCGGCAGAGCTGAGGACGAGCGGCTGGAGGTGCGGCGTCGGCGACCTGGGGAGGTGGCGCCAGGGAGAAGGGCGGCGGCGCCATGGATTAAGAGGAGAGGAAGAAGGCAGATTTGGGGGAGAAGAATGAGCTGGCCCTGGTGGTGTTGACCAAATGGAGAGAGAGATTTGAGGGGAGAAGCTACGAGATGGGAGATGGCGTGGCGTGCCGTGCGTGCTTGCCTCGGCAGAGACGCGGCGCGTGTCCCAGGCGCTGCAGTGGAGAAGAAGACAAGCCAGCGATCAAGTGGGAAAAAGAAATGGGAGATCCAGACTTTCAGACAAATAACTGATGACTGATGGATAAGTGGATTGTTAAATAAAGTTATCAGGCTCCAAAAATTATAAAATTTTCAGAGCAGGTTTCTGATATATTGTAAATTTTTATGCTATTGTTTGAGGATTTTATGTTCTATGTATAATTTTCTAAAAATTCTGTTCATGATTTATTTATTTGTTTAAAATTCACTTAGAGAAGATGTTTATTAATTAAGTTTGAATTTTTATCAAGGTTAAATTGAGTTCCTAAATTTGATAAAATTCATTTTTATTTATGGTAATTATTCTAGCATTTAAATAAATTGTTTTCCAGAGATTTTCATGAGCTTTTATTTAAAATTTCTTTTGTGGCTTAAGTTTGAGTTAGAGGTTTACATTTGGTTTACAAATTTTCAAATGCATAATTTACGCACATGCTCCAGAAATAATATGATATGCATATAATTACTATTTATTAAAGTTGGGCTGTTACAACAGGGTTCTTAGCTATATTAATGGCAGAAGTGTTATCACTGAGAAGAGCAACACTAACAAATGTTAACCCAAAGTCCATAAGGGTAGACATCATCCACAGAATCTGACTACATCAACTAGCGGTAGCTACATATTCAGCTTCTGCAGTGGATTATGCAACAAGGGACTGCTTCCTAGAGGACCAAGAGACAAAAGAAGTACCTAAGAAGTGACAAGTGCCTGAGGTACTCTTCCTATCTAGCTGATAGCCCACAAAATCAGAATCAGAAAACCCCCGAATGGACAAGGAAGAAGTGCAGGAATACCAAATGCCATACTGGAGGGTAGAGTGAAGGTACCTAAAAATGTGCTTGACGGCTTGGCGATGGGAAGACCTCGGAGACGCCTGAAACCTCGCACAGAGGCAGACCGCGAAGTGGATGTCCGGTCTTGAGGCCGTCAGGTAAAGGAGGGAGCTGATCATGCTGCGGTACTCGCGTTGATCCACGGCTTCTCCTTCATCATCTGGATCCAAAGTAGTCGAAGTCGCCATAGGAGTAGTGATCGGTTTGCAGTCACCCATCTCGAGGCGTTTGAGCAGATCCTTGGTGTACTTCGTTTGATGGATGAAGATCCCTTCCTTGCATTGCTTGATCTCCCATCAAACTCATCTCAAATTCCCTGGATATGGTATAAGAAAAACTGGAAACAATAGAATCAGAAGAACCACCGAAGATAATATCATCTATGTAAATCTGAACAAGCAAGAAGTCATTACCATGCCTAAGAATAAATAGAGTCTTGTCTACCTTACCCATCTCAAATTTATTCTTAAGTAAAAAAGCCTTAAGTCTATCATACCAGGCTCTAGAGGCTTGCTTAAGACCACACAAGGCTTTGGATAGCTTCAAAACATGTTGTGGATGCTTGGGATTCTCAAAACTTGGGGGTTGCCAAACATACACTTCCTCTATGTAATCATTCAGAAATGCACTCTTGACATTCATCTGGTGTAGCCTAAAGCCCTTATATGCAGCAAATGCAAGCAGAATGCAAATAGCTTCTAATCTAGCAATAGGAGCAAAGGTTTTATCAAAGTCTAACCCCTCAACTTGGCTAAAACCCTAAGTTACCAATCTAGCCTTGTTTCTAACCACAGAGCCATCCTCACTTTGTTTGTTTTTGAAACGGGTTCCTATCATATTATGACAACTAGGAGGCTCTACTAGGTTCCAATCCTTGTTCCTCTCAAAGTTCTCTAACTCCTCATGCATGGCATTAACCCAGCTCGAATCAGATAAAGCATGTGATATATCGCAGGGTTCGAAAGAAGCAACAAATGTAGAATGAGAGTAGAGACTCGGATCGTAATACCTAGAGCGAGTAACTCGTTCATGAAGATGACTAATCATCTGATTTGGAGGATGACACCTCTGAATGTGAAGTGGAGCGCCCGGGGGAGATAGCATCTCTTCGACCTCCGCAGGTACTGCTGATGATGAAGATGCAGTAGGAGCCTCAACTGAAGGTGAAGTAGTCGAAGCAGGTTCTTCAATTGGTTCAGTAGGTGTAGCAGCAGCAGGCGGGAGACAAACATCAGCTTCATCCTCATCTTCCTCCACAAAGATACTCTCTGCCGCCTGTGTGTCACCTGAACATCTGATCTAGCTCTAGAGCTAGTCTCATCAAAGGTGACATTGCATGTCTCCTGGATAATGTTAGTCTCAATATTAAGAACCCGAAAACCCCTCAAATGTGCAGGATAACCTAGAAATAAACCATCAGAAGTTATTGACTCTTGGATAATGTTATCTAGGTTTCTTGTCTTGAGAATGAAACACTTGGCTCTAAAAACTCGAAAATGAGAAACAGAAGGTTTTCTACCAAACCGAATCTCATATGATGTCTTGCCCAAGGACGGTCTCAAGAAGGCACGATTGGCAATATGGCAAGCTATAGCAATAGCTTCGGCCCAGAACTTCCTCGGAGTGCTATACTCATCTAGCATCATCCTAGCCATCTCGACTAAGATTCTGTTCTTCCTTTCCACCATGTCATTTTGTTGAGGGACGTGAGGAGAAGAGAACTGATGCTCAATACCATGCTCAGCACAAAAAGAGGCAAATAAGGCATTCTTGAATTCCGTACCATTGTCACTGTGAATCACTCTTAGGGCACCAGGGAATTCAAAAGCCAAGCAAAGAATAAGATCATGAAAATGATCAAAAGCTTCATTCTTCGAAGCAAGCAAGAACACCTAAGAATATATCAAGAAATCATCAACTATGATAAGAATATACCATTTGCCACCGGCTGATCGAATCCTAGCAGGACCAACAGTATCCATGTGAAGTAACTATTCCGGTTCGTCAGTCATGACCATAGTCAATGAAGAATGTGAGGCAACAACTTGCTTGCCATGCCTACACCCGCACATACAGTATCCTTGACGGCTTTGAGTTTAGACAAACCTCTCAAGAGATCAAGGCTGCTAACTCGTGTCAGATGATCAAAATCAATGTGCCCCAAACGATGGTGACAAAGCCAGAACTCAGAAGAAGATGCAATCAAACACTTGAGAGACCCAGCAAGAGATTCAAAAAAAAGTCAGCTCTAAAGATTCTACCAACTCTAGAAATCCCAAAAACAAGCTCACCAGCTGAATCAAGCACACGACAAGCATTTTTCTTAAATATAGTCTCATAGCCATCATGAAGAAGCTGCGAGATAGAAAACAAGTTGTACCTTAGCTTGTCCACAAGGGCGATGTCCTTCAGGATGAACTTGTCGTTCACCCTGATTGATCTTGTTTCTTCAATCCGCCCTTGTGTATCATCTCCAAAGGTGATGAAGTCATCACCTATCAACCGCGTGAAGGAGGTGAACCATCTTGAGTCTCTGGTCATATGGTGTGAACCCCCAGAGTCGATGAACCACGTGTTCTTTCCCCTTCCGCGGTGATCCTGAAAATCAAGGCATAGAAGATCGACGTGTCTCAATAATGGGATTAGTTAAACATGACTTGGGAACCCAATAATAAGACACATGTCTGCGAGCAGTGTGTAAAGCAGAATTGCTAGCCTTGATTCTACTTGAGGTTCTATTATAAGCAATGGTTACAAGAACATGAGATGCATCCTGTCTAGGAACATTATGATGATGAGCATGTAGAACAATTCCTAGCCCAGGTTTCTTGTTTTCTAGATGACCATGTCTCATGAAGGTTCTAGGTTGATGAGATGAAATTCTAACAAGATTTTTCTTAACATTTTTCAACCTACGCCAACAGAACTCAAGTAAATGCACATCCTTCTTTCAATAGGTGCAATGATACTTGGTACTACTGGGAGAAGCACCTTTTGACTCAACAGATGGTTGGGCAAAACCTATAGATTTGAAAATGGTTTTTGCAGGTTGGGTTTTGAACTCAACTAAGTAATTTTTCAAGACTTGAATGACATTTGGCTTGGACTTGTCTTGGGAAAAGTTGTATCCTAACTCTTGATTCTTATAAGGAGTTTTGTACTTGTCAAGGATCATGTTTACTATTTCTCACTCTTAGAGACTTTTTCTAATGTATTCTTAAGATAAGCATTCTCTTTTCTAAGGTTAAGACATAATTAACAAATTTTAGCCTTAATGACTCTAGCATGCTTCTCCTTATGAATAGCAACTTCAAGCTCAAGGGCTTCACATGAAGCACAAAGAGCAGAATTAATTTTGTCCTTAAACTTGGCATACTTAACTCTAACTACTTCTAATATGTCTTTTACTTCATGTTCACGTTCTAAATAGAAAGAGCAAGTGCTAGACCCAGCCTTACTAGAAACGACCAACTTGCTAGATTCTATGAATTTTTCACATGGAGTAGATTTAACTTCAATTAACTCAGTCCTAACATTTTCTAGTTGGTGCAAGGCAACATCATGAGCATTTTGTAATTTAGCAAGTTCAAAGTGTAAAGCATGGCAGGATGAATGTTCATCAGTAGCAAGATTCTTAGAATTCACAAGTTCTAGTGTGAGATTATCAACTTGTGACTCTAAGTCCTTATTCCTAACTATAGTGAACTCTAATGCCTTATCCTGGCTAAGCAGTTGCTCAAAGATGGTATGTCATCAATGTTGACGGAGTCAGCCTTGAAGTACATGCCGGTGAAGTCTTTTGCCTTCCCTTTCTTCTTGTTTTGAGGGAGCTCCTCCTCCTTGTCCTCCTCGCTCCCGGAGTCCACATCGTTCATGGATTGCTCTCCAAAAGTGGCAAGGACCTGGTGAGCGGCCTTCATGAGCTTGGCAGCATCAAACTTGGGCTTGTTCCCTTGAGGCTTCCTCCAAGCTGCCTTCTCTTCCTTGTGGTTGCCCTTCCCTTTTAGGTTGGAATAGTTCACCCAGATATGGTAGAGCTCTCCACACTCACAGCATGTCATAGGGCCGCCTCTCTTCTTGTTTCTCACATTGTTATAGGCCCGTGTGAATTTTTTGGCTAGGAGGGCTAACTCGGGCTCAGGGATACTCTCAAGTTCCTCTTCATGGATTGCAGATAAACAAGCAAATGAAAATATGGAGAAAGGCTCAGAAGAGCCATCAGAAGTTCTCTTGAGAGGGTCTGCTACCAAAGCCACGTTCTCCTTCTTAGGATGATCAACTCTCTTGATCTCATGGGTCTTGAGCTTGCTATAGAGAAACTCCAAAGTGAGATAAGCGAGATTGAAATTCTCCTCAATGGCATTAGCCTTCATCTCCCACTCCTTGGTGTTGATTGCAGCCAAGAGATGTGTTGCATTCTCAAACTGAGAATACTCGATGTCGACCACTCTCAGCTGATTGAGCACCTTGTTGAGGTGAGTGAATACATCATCAATGCTCTCTCCAGGACGCATCTCGAACTTATTGTATTCTCACTTGAAGACCGTTTGGCGTACTTTGTTGATTTGGGATGAACCCTCATGGTATGTTTCGTAAGTGTTTCAAATCTCGTGCGCTGTCTCAAGGTGACAAATCATGTCATACTCCTGTCTACCAAGCCCGGTATATAGAAGGTTCTTTCCCTTGTGGTTGTTAGCCAAGAGGGCTACTGAAGCCGGCGTAGCAACCTCGGGCAAAACGAGCAGGGCTCGAACAACCTCCTATACAACTTGTCCTTCGCTCTGAAGGTAGACACGCATACGATTCTTCCAATAGGCATAGTCGAGCCCATCGAAGACATACTACTTGGTGGAGTACTTCTCCATCGCCAAGTTTAGTGACCGGTTAAGATCAAGATGAACAGTAAAAACAGCCAGATAAACAGTAAAAACAGCCCGAACCAAAACAAAAATTGGCACAACTTTTGATCCGGTGATCCAAACTCCATGAAACTTGAAACAAGCCTTCTCTAAGATATCAGGAACCTATTACAATCAAATATCATGTAGATCATTGCCAAAGTTTTGACCTTTTTCTATTTGTGTGAAGGTTGCTCCAAAAATGGGCCAAAATCAAACTTTGATCCAAAAGCTTGCCCACGGGTAAAAGATGATCAATATTATCTTAGATGCATTTCCACATGTCACAACAAGTAAGATCACCATAAGAAACCAAAGGAAAACTAAGGTATCATCAAAAACCCAAAATCACCAAAGAGAGAGTAAGAACAAGGACAGATTAATCTTGAAGAATCTTGCTTGGATTGATTGGAGATTGAAGTTGGTTTACAGCCACTCGACCATGGAAGATAAAAGCTCAACACTTGAGTACTCAATCAATCTACCTCTTAAGAACCATAACCTCTCCACTTTCCTCTCCTATCCCTAAAACACAAACTAGAGTTTCTAGATATAAGGGTTGGGAGGTGCACAACCAGCACCCTCCCCTTTTATAGTGGAGGCCACGTTATGAGAGGAAACCCTAATGGGCACCTGTTAAGCCCAAACACATACGGGATGAAAATTCATGAGACTTGAGATGAAACTTCATGAAACTTGATGAAATACAATGAAATTTGGGATAAAACTTCAGGAAACTTAATAAAACTTCATGAGACTTAGGATGACACTTCATGAAACTTAATAAAACTACATCTCCGCCAGCCAACCACGAGGCTGTCACACAACTTCATGAGACTTGGGATGAAACTTAATAAAACTATATGAAACTTAATGAAACATGATGAAACTTGATGAAAGTCATTAAACAAATTGAAAAGAAATATTACAAAATTTCAAGTTCCAAACACACATATGTCATGGGATCTAACCTCTCGGAGCACAACGCGACGGTCACTACTCACAACAAGATGATGGTAGCGCACTACCTCAGCACGCTTGATCGCGGGGTGTGCTTGAAGACGACGGTGCTATCGTGGGTGTAGGCAAGGTGGACTCTAGCGTTTGGCTGTGGCTAAAGCTGTAGTGGGCTCTTCTTCATGCCCACGCTCTACGCTGCCTCACTTGTAGCCGCAGCCGACATGACTCCTCCTTGCATCCAACCCGCAAGCATGGCACCACCAACAAAAAACAAGATTCCTTCTTTCGATTTTTCCTGTAAGCAAAAACCCAAGAATCACCAACCTACGCCTCTGTACATGATTCCCACGAGCTTAAAATTTTGAGTTCTATCGTCTCGGTGTGAAATTCAGTGAGATCAAGAAGCATACTGGAGAGAATGTACTACTTCGGGCGCTAGTGATGATCTCCACAACATTTGCTCGATTCACCTCTCCAATGTCACTGAGGGATCATGCCCTGTTAACTCCATGGAGGTGCAGAGAGAGATAGTGAGAGAAGGAGGAAGAGGATGGGGAATAGAGGAGGAAATGGTTGGTTTGTATGAGGGGTGGATTGGATTAGACTGGGGAGAGAGAGACAAGGACAATTGATGAGGGGAGGTGCATACAGGGGAGGTGGGATGTGGTCTGATCATATGTATGGGCTGTTGGATTTTGTTGGATTAGACGGTACCACCCTATCCCGTTGGATGGGCTTTTGGCACTATAGCGTTGTTTAGCTTTTCCCTACTTAAAATACATGTTTCAATGGTGCCTCCCCGATTCAGCTCGCCACACTCTCCAGCTCTATCCGTCCGAGCGGCCCACTTGGTCAAGCTGCCCCACGCCACCAACCCACCACGGCCCAACTCCAAGCAAGCGACCTAGCCGCAGCCAGCACTCGGTAGAGCCCAAGCGTCGAGCGCGTGCCCAACCCCATCTCCTCCCTACTCCTCACACTCACACGGCTGAGAGAGCTAACCTTGTCCCTTTCCTCTCCTTTCTCGCTATGTGGCGGCAACGACAGCGCAAGGATGCGCGGCGAGTGGCGGGGCAGGGGTGAGTGTTGAGTTGGAGTCGGGGATAGAGGGTGCAGCGAGCAGCAAGGGGAGGGAAGCCCTGCGATGCGCGGCAGCGCCGAGGCCGAGGCCGAGCACGAGCAGGAGCAGCCATCGACACCGGCACAACGAGCAAGTCGTCCCCCAAGTCCGGTCGTCGCGTGCTACACATCTGAGCTTCTTCCATGGTGGTGGCGCACTCCCTCACCCTCCTCTCGTCTGCCTCGGCGGTCAGCAACTCGGCATCCCTCGCCCTCAGGCACGCCTAGTCTCACGTTCCGCAGTCCCGCGACTACTCCTCCTTTGCTGCCACCGCCACCGTGATGGGGAAGGCCAGCACCGTCGACGTCGAAGCGGGGATGGATGCCGTCCAGCGCCGGCTCTCGTCAACTTTCCCCAACTCTGATTTTGTGGAATTGTGGTGGGGTGCTTGACTCCTCTCGTCCGCCTCGCACTCTGGCCATATAGGCCTCCCCCTCAGGTATGTCCCACCTCGGTTGATTCATCTTCTTGGAGTCGTTGTTAGATTCATGTTTGATTTGGTGACGCATGTGTGTCTGTGTGAGGCGCTGGTGAGGAACCACCCGCTGATGCTGCTATCGGGAGTCGGGACGAACGGCATCGGATTCAACCTCTCCCTGGGGTGAGTAGAAATTTCTTTTTTGCTCCTCTTTTCTTAGAAAAAGTTCCTTCTCTGAAATGAAAATGGCGGTTAGAAGCTTTGAATGTGATCATCATGTATTGTTTAGCTCGAGTGTTCGGAATCTGATTTGGAATGAGGAGAGTAATGGTGTTTGATCAAGTTAGTTTAGTTTGAAATTTCTCTGAAAACGATGAATTCAGGTGCAATTTGGCTATCATAGTGTCATGTGCTAGGTTGGATGTATATGGCATGATACATAATGGACGATATGGCTATATGTGTTGCAAAAGTTGGAAATTAGGCATATCTTTCTAACTTAAACATTAGTTGCACATATCCAACTATGAAGTGATGAAATTAGTATGATCCGTTACTTACGAACTATAGTTTCATAGGTTAACACCAAAAGTCGATAACATTACAAAATAATTCCACGAAGTTCCGGACAACAAGAGAACACAAGGTCAAACCAAGAAAGCCATAGATATGTTTGCATCTTGATGTTTGCTTGGTCCTAGTCTCCTAGATCACCACATTATTTTTTTTTTGTGGAGCCTCCCGACACAGTTTAATTGCTTGTGTATTTTTTTTTTCAAAACTTGATACGTTCTGATTTTGTCTCTAAAATTCATTTAAGTATATTGTTTGTAGGAATTTTCTAATATAGAAAATGAGATCCAAACATTATGATTTTTTTCAGGCTCCTTATATAGTGGAATTGATTGTGTAAATTTTCTAGAATTTTTACAAAATTAATTTATGCAATTTCATAATGTCCTTACATTATGAAATATTAGACTCCTCACATAGTGGACATTATGAAATTGCATTACTTAATTTTGTAAAATTCTGGAAAAATTATACAATCAAGTCCACTATGTAAGGAGCTTGAAAAAAAATTCATAATGTTTGGACCTCATTTTGTATATTAGAAAATTTCTACAAATAGTATACTTAAATGAATTTTAGAGACAAAATCAAAACGTATCAAGTTTTGAAAAAAAATATACAAGCAATTAAACTATGTCAGGAGACTCCACAAAACAATTGATAATTTTTTGAGCTCATTTTCTATATTTAAAAAATTCTGGAAACAGAAGTAATTGCTACGATGTCATTCATCTAATTTTTTGGTGTTCGCGATGTTATTTTTCAGTGCGTCACAAATGGGGTGTCGTTCCTCTGATTACGCTCTAATACAATGTCACTGAGCTAATTTTCCCTTGAAGTATTGGAGCACAGGATAGAACACTGCTTCTTGAGCGCCGGGAGGGGAGCAGCAGAGGATGTGGAGGATTGCCAAGTAGAGGAAGGCGCAGACAACAAAAGTACAGACGATTTTGGGAAGGAAATAGCCAGGATTGGTGTTGTTGGAAGATGACGGCTTATGGCTATGGTGATGCAGTGGCTGGTAGGGATGGAAAAGGATCGAATACGAATCGAATAGTCCCGAATATGAATACGAATCCATATTTTTAAAACAAATACGAATTGAATGTCGTAACGAATACGAATTGAAATCGAATATGTACTCAATTTGGCCGAATGCGAATATCCTACAACTTTTGCGATAAATCTCGGTAGAAAAAAATTATGTAACATGACTACACGTCTACAATCTACACGAGTCATAGCAACACCCAACAACCACATATTCGACACCGAATCAAGACCCCGTCGAAACATAAACGCTCCAGGAAAAATTCGGATAGTATTTGTATTCGAATCTGGGAAAAAACGGATAGTATTCATATTCTTATCCGGGAAAAAAAAACGGATAGTATTCGTATTCGTATCCGGGAAAAAACAGATAGTATTCGTATTCGTTTTTCCCGAATAGTATTTGTTTTTTCGGATACTATCTGGTTTTTTCCCTGGATACGAATAACACCGAATACGGATACGAATACTATTCAAATACGGATTTTACTTACCATATTTGTGTTTTCTCAAATATAAATATCAAATAAAACAGGTTATCTTTTACCATTTCCATCCCTAGTGGCTGGTACGCTCCCATCTCGAGCTAGTAAAGGTCGCTTCTTCTAATTATAGAGTTAGTCTTGTTTTGCAGGTAGCTAGACATATATAGCCAGGATTCTGCCAAAGAAAGGATGTACAAGCAAGAGATCAGTTGACCTCGGACGTCGTTTTCTTGTTTTTTTTTACGAGGTCTTCGCCTGTCGAATTAATGAAGGTACTGATGATTTCGTTGTTTTCTTGTTTTTTTACGAGGGCTTCGGACGTCGAATTGCTGAAGGTACTGATGATGCCCGAGGTCAACTGATCTCCTATATACGTACAACTTTTTTTTTGGCAGAAAACTACTGGAGTACTATATTTATCTAGCTGCAGCCTACAGAACAAGACTAACTCTGTACTTTGAAGAAGCAACCTTCAGTGAACAGTGACTCGGCAGTGCTAGAGGTAGCTCGATATGGGAGTGTACCAGCCACTGCATCACCAGAGCCACAAGCCTTCATGCCCCCAGATTAGCACCAATCCTGGCTATTTCCTTCCCAAAACTGTTTTCACTTGGCTTGTGTGCGCCTTCCTCTCATTGGCTCTCCTCCACCTCCTCCGCTGTTCCCCTCCCAGCGCCAGGGTTTTTTTTTTATCCGTCATGTTTTTTTACCGGGACCTCCCGATACAGCTGATAATCAGAAATTTTCGGCCAATTTCGGCTGAAAATTTCAATTTTTTTTTGAATTTTTCGGATTTTAAATTCAAAAAAGAGTCAAATTTGAACAAAAATCATCAACTGAGCTAGTTAGCATGGTAGCAAGATTCAGATAGGCTTGTATTACTTCACTCATTCATCAACTAAACAAAATTCAAGAAATTTGATTTTTTTTTTGATAAAATTCATCCAAACTTCAAATTTCGGAACCGGTTTGAATATCAACCGGGGAGGGAGGGGGGGGGGGGCATAGAAATGATTATCGGTGATAATCAGCCGATAGAATGAACCCTGCCCGGCGCTCAAGAAGCAGTGTTCTATCCTATGCTCCAATACTTCAATGACACTTACTCCTACTTCTCATCAGGGTATGTAATTGCTAAACCTTCGTGAGTTGCTCTTGCATTTGCATTTGCATGCGCAGACACAGTCAATGTGTGGTGTTTACATATGTGCGCAGGATCAGAGGGCAGGGCTGTGACTATTCGCAGGGGCGGTGGGTGTGGGCGCCGGGGCACGCGCGGCGGTACAACGGCACGGAGTGCAACGTCGAGGAAGGCCAGGACTGCATCCGCAACGGGCGCCCCGACACGGGCTATCTCGACTGGCGGTCAGGGGCGGATTTAGTATAGGGACATAGGTGTATAGATGTACACCTATTTTTTTTGGAAAAAAATCTAATATTTATTAGGTATATTTGGTATATATACTGGTAAGTATAATTAAAATACGTATTTGAACTGTGCGGGCGCAACGACTCCATCCGAATGCCTGATCGCGATTCGCCCCACGCACCACCAGCAAAGCCGAGCAAAGCCCACCACGGCCCAAGTGCCTCATGCGCCCACGCGGTCACGGCAGCCCCATTGTGCCAACCCAAGCGGCAACCTAGCCCCATCCCCTCCGTGAATTATTTCCTCCCCTTTCTCTTCTCGGCTTCTCGCTCTGTGGTGGCGGCGGCGGCGCAATCGCAAGGAGTCAAGGACATACGGCGAACCGGCGAGCGGCAGGGCAGGGGTGAGCCGTGAGCGCCAAGCCGCCGATGCTGGAGCCGGGGATGGAGGGTGCCTCAAAGCGGCGAGCGCCGAGGCCGAGGCCGAGCAGGACCAGCCACCGGCACCGGCTCAAGGAGCGGCGGCGCCACGTGGCGAGGTCAAGGTGAAGGTGAGCTCCTCCTCCTCGGTTCCTACTCGGGCCGGCTCCATCACTTTCCCATGAGTAGTCACTAGTCAACAAGCAATAAAATCCAAAAACGAATCAGGCTCAACTCTGAAAATCGAAATAATGAGAAAGGGGTGGGGAGGAAATTAAATCCAAGGAGGAGCAGCCACCAGCAAGATACGCCGAGGAGGCGCAATGAGGCCAGTGAGCCAAGACAAAGAAAGGCCTTGTGCTGAGGAGCGGGCGCGGCCACGCCAGGCACAGGCGGCACGGGCGGGCACGGAGGCGGCGGGAGGCCACGGAGGCGACGGGCCGAGCCAAGGCCCAGGGAAAGGCGAAGGCAGCCGACTGGTGGCAGCTGGAGGCGAGCGGTGCAGCCGACCCGGGCGAGCTGGAGGCGAGCGGCGCGGGCCGAGCGGCATGGGAGAGGCGGCACCGGGCCGGCGACCCCATGAGTAAGCTTCGGCCGAAGGAAGCCTCAGGGAAAAAGAAGGGGGAAGTGAGGAAAAGGAAAGCAAGGAAGAAGAACCAGAGGGGAGAGGCCGAGAGGGCATTTGTCTGTGAGGGGAGATAAGAAGCAAAGAGGTAGACCTGTAGTTGAGTTAGTCTTAAGAAGTAAACTGGACAGTGATTGTGCATTGTATAGTTGTAATGTTGTATGTATATGTCAATGAATCATATATTTATATTGGCATTAAATCACTGAGCGATACTTCGAACACCCATTCTGAAAATTCTAGATCCGCCAGGCAGCCGGCGGAGTGCCGCCTCCCGGCGTTCGACGCCGCGGCGTTCCTCTCGGCGGTGCGCGGCAAGCACGTGGCCTTTGTCGGCGACTCCATGGCGCGGAACCAGGCCGAGTCCCTCGTCTGCCTCCTCAGCGCGGCGTTCGCGTACCGCCTCGTGTACCGGGACCCCGAGCCCTACAAGCGCCAGTTCTGGCGCTGGGCCTTCCCGTCGCACGACGTGACGGTGTCCGTGTACTGGGCGCCGTTCCTCGCCAGGGCCACGGGCAAACCGGAGGACTACAGCATGCCCTACAACATGGTGTACCTCGACGCGCTCGGCGACCGGTGGGAGGCCGACGCCAACACGATGGACGTGGTGGTGCTCGCCGCCGGCCACTGGTTCTGGAACCAGGCGGTCTACCACAACAACAGCGAGGTGATCGGCGTTCACCTCCACCCCGAGCTCAACCACACCGACATCGGTTTCGTAACCGTGGTGTTGGTCACCTTCTCGCCGACTCACTTTGAAGGCAAGCCCATCGACGATCCCACGGCGTGCACGAAGAAGGAACCGTACAAGGAGGGGGAGAAGGAGCTGGGCAGCCTTGAGAAGGAGTTGAGGAGCATCATCTTCCAGGAGGCGGCGGCGAGGAACGGCGGTGGGGTGAGGTTCGAGGTGCTAGACGTGACGAACCTGGCGGCGATGCGGCCAGACAGGCACCCCGGGCCGTATATGCACCACGACCCGTTCGCGAACGGCGTGCCGGAGAGGATGCAGACTGACTGCCTCCACTTCTGCCTGCCCGGGCCGGTCGACACGTTCAACGAGATTTTGCTGCAGATCCTCGCGAAGAGGCGGTGAAATTCATCTGTGCGTATCTAGCCTAGGTGCCATGCAAGCGTGCACGGCATGAACCACCGGTTCGGGTGCCACGCTTCGCCTTCCCCTGTGTGTTATAAGTGAATTATCTGTCTTTCCTTATAAGCTAAACTTTTTAGGTGAATTGATTGGTGCATGCAATTTAATATAGTATCCGAGCCAAATGGTCTTGAGTTCAAGACCCGATTGACGCAATTAAAAAAAATGATAATTGTAGCCTACTTCTATTCCACGCGTTAGGCCTGAGTGAGCCTACACATGAGGAGAGTGTTGAAGTATAGGTGAATTGTCCGCTTTTTCTCATAAGCTTAAGCTTTTTGGTGAATTGGTTGGTGCATACAACTCAATACATGTTGTTGCTAATTTAGCGTCCATCTACCAGGGTTTTGATAACCGGTTTTGAAATTTTGCCGGGGCCACCGATAGAATCGATTTTAGCGATTTTCGGCCCTAAATTTGAAACCAAAATTTGAAATTCAAATAAATTTTGGCGGAAATCAGCTAAAATTCATTAAAAAAGATCAATACACCTCATCAACAAAGTCCATCACTGGTCTATCCATGATTCATCAATAGAGCTGTCACTGATGCCGATTCTCCAATAAATTCCATGATTCATCAATAGAGCTAATCAACAAAATGTTAGTAAATTCTTTGATTCCATCAACAAAAGTCACAAACTAACATTATCCCTTCTAAATGCTGAAGAACAAGAAAATGAAAGTAACAAAAGCAACTAACCAACATGGAATTTTTTTTATTTGACCCCCTAGCGCCATGCAAATGCAAAAATAGCCCTCTTACCACCGTTTTTGCGAAGCTGACCCCCAAACGACCGCAGAATCACCGTTCCGCGGTCGCCCAACGTGATTCCGCGCTCGCCGAGCGTGGCAAGTGTGGCGTGCGGGACCGGAGCCAGTGGCGCGTGGCGGAGCGCGGAAGGTGGCGGAAGGGCCACCTTCCGCGGTGGGGGAGCGCGGAAGGGCCTCTTCTCGCGGTCACCAGCGCGGAAAGCCACCGGGACACGCGCCCTTCCACGGCCGCCGCTCAATGCCGCGCCTGAAGAAAAATGCCGCGCTGGCCGACTGCCTTCCGCGGTCACCGAGCGCGGAAGGGCCACGTGTCGGCTCCACGGTGATTCCGCGCTCGTTTGGGGGCTAGTTTTGTAAAAACTGTGGCAAGGAGGTTATTTTTGCATTTGCATGGCGCTAGGGGGCCAAATAAAAAAAAAGAGTCACCAACATGGTGTAGTACCTCCGGTCGCTGATGCCAATTCTCTAGTAGGCGTACCACTGTCGCACTCGTCGTCATCCTGGCCTCTGCCCCTGCCGTCGTTTCCCATGGCTGAGCCGCCAATGCCCTCCATGCAAGGAGCTAAGGAGGATCTTGAGAGCTTGGGAGGAGCCGGAGGAGGAGCTCGAGATGTCGTGGAGAAGCCGGAGGAGGAGCTTGAGACCATAGGGAGGAACCGGAGAAGGAGCTCGGGATGGGTCGTCGTGGCTAGTTTTGGTCGAAGAAGAAGGCGGGGAGGAGCAGAGAACGAACAGAGGCGCCACCGCCAGTGCACAAGAGAAGACAAAGGGGATGGAGTCGCTCGCAGCGCAGTCGCCGTGACCTAGGGAAAGGCATAGCATGCCAACTGGGCTCATTTGGACTGGGCTGAATTCAAAACGGGCCGAAATATTCAAACCCGGTTTGTATTCCTACCCGTATAACTGGTAAATCCTATTTCGGCCGGAAAAAAAAATCCCTGCCATCTACCTGCCATCCGATATACATCGTGTGGTTGGTGTGCCCCCAAACAACCTCATCGGAGGTGGATTTGTAGCTCTTTAAGGGGATATCCCCTGTTTCATCCGTCGTTCAATATGTCCTCTTTTACCTTGATATTTGTGCATATATATTTTGGGAAATAAATAATAAAGTAAGAAAATTGTTTAACTTTACCATGAGCAGATGGATGAATGAGAGTATGCTCTTAATTTACACGTTGATCAGGCTACGTACACGCCTACACATCAATGCAAGCATACACACGTATGTGCTGGCCGAAAGTTGCTTGGTGCTCCTTTCCCCGACATATAGTTTTGGTTTGTTTCTAAGGGCAAGACCAAATTAAACTATCAGACAATGCTGCAATATGATTCCGTTCTTGTAATGGAAATCCAAGTAATCGTTTTTTTTTTAGAAAAATGCAAGCATACACTGATACACACATCTGTGGAGTAACTTGGTACTCCCTCCATTCTTAAATACATGACGTTTGATTAAACGTACAGTCAAATTTATATAACTTTGACCATTACTTTTCATATGATTTTGTTAGTAAAAAATTACAAAATTATTATATTATGAAAATATTTATCATGACAAATCTAATGATAATATTCACTCATAATCAATCTAAATAGTTTTTCATATATTATTAGTCAAAGTTAGATAAGTTTGACTGCACGCTTAGTCAAACGTCATATATTTAAGAACGGAAGGAGTACTCGAGATTGATTACAAATGGTTGACCTCAAACATGACCAGTTAGATATCCCATGTTGTGGCTAATTGAGATTCTTGGCGCACAAGACGGATCGATCTTACTTTTACTGGTTTTATATTCTGTTTAAGTAGATCTCCACGCGTCTCGTATATATTTTTTTCCAGTTAGCTCTAGATATCAAGATTTTGGGATAAAGAAGACCAGATTGCAGTACCAACATTTAATTTGGTAGTGAATTTGAGGTCAAATAATATGAAAGCAGAACGAGTGAAGGAAATTTTAGTATGAGAATTGACTTTCAAGCCTTGAAGAGAGATATAACTGGCACGCAATTTCTTGTCTCGAATTTTTTCTTTTCTGAACGTTGTATTACTCCCTCCCTCCCTCCATCACTAAACGTTGGTCACTCGGGATCCACACGGTCAAAGATCTGAAGCTTTGGAAGCTGACATGTAGCAGATGGCTAGTGTGCTGGTGTGCACCTAGCCTACCAGGTTTCAAGTCGCACACTTGGTGCTAGTGTCCATCAAATTTAATAGTACATACGTGTGTGCGTCTTCAATGGAAAAGCACGTGCTCGCGTTCCGTAAGACTTTAGACATCTTCGATAAATTCCAAACATGCGTAGGGACATGCACACATATGTGTGCGTGGGTGGTGAGTGTGTTGTGTGTTGCGTGTGCGGTCCGCCTTGTACTCTAAAAAGCCGAAGTTCTAACCACTAATAAATGTAAAAGTTGCCCATATGAAAATGGTGTAACTAGGTTTGTTATGGAAAATACTTTCATAACAAAGGGAAAAATAGAGAAACCATTGTTAAATTGCTGAAAATTTAATAACCTATTTCTCTCTCTTGCTCTCGTTGATCTTCTCTTCCGCCAGCTCTAGCATTTACGAGTAAATTAATATTCACACGAACTATTTTCTATCTTATTCCCAAGACAATAATACATGCATATATATTATGGTCGTTTCCATCTGCCATTCTATCTTATAACCCGCTTAATCCATGTGGCTAGTCAAAATAAGCCTTATAAAGACATAAATGGAGGGATATCGGAGGCTCGATATTAATCGCAGAAGAAGAAAAATCCTAGATGTATTTGAACTAAGCAAGAAAATATGAAAAGTAGAAGTTTTCACATTAGTCAATTAAAAACTGAATAATCTAATCCATCAATTAATTACTCCATCCGTTTTTTTACTTGACGTTTTTTACTTTTCACAGTCTCCAAGATACAACTTTGACCATTACTTTTTATAACTTTACATTAATAAAATTGTAATTTTATAAAAATATTCTTAACGGCAAATCTAATGATATAATTTTCTTATAGCTAGTCTACATAGTTTTAAATATGTTGACAACCAAACTTTAAAAAGTTTGACGGCATATATTTTAGTATGTCAAATAAAAAAACGGAGGGAGTAGATGGTAGTACAACCCAATAAAAAATGATATTTATTATTGGGGAAAAAGCCCATATGATAATATCCTCAATGATTTATGAGTATGTTTAGGTTGGAAAGGAAATCATGTAAGAAATAAACTCTAAACGTTGACTGAAAAAGGAATAGACGTATTGCACATGTAGAAACTAATTGTAACTACCAATTGGCGAAAAAAACTAGCCGTGCAATTACAGGGTCGAGAAACAAGCATGAGTAACGAAGTACTCCCTTCGGTCAAAAAAAAAATCATTTTGGATAAAACGAAACAATCCTCAAAATACAACTTTGACTACTAATTTCTATTATAATAGATTTATAACACCTAACAAAATTATACAGATCTATATAGACCATTTTCATATGTTCAGTCTAAATATTGAAAATGATATCGATAGCTAAAGTTTAGAAAATTTGACTGTATTCCAAAACTATGCACTTTTGTGATTAATTTAATTCCTAAAACGGTGATTAAACAAAAGCAACATGTATGCTAGGTATATTAAACAACAAGGTTACTAAATCATATATACTATCTCAGATATATGCATAAACATGGCAAAGCCTAGAATAATAATACTATTAGTAATAGTGAAAACATCACCATGAAAGATAAGGTTCCAGAGACACTGCTCTCCCCACGAATGGTGCATGCCATTACAGGGATGGAGCAGTCGTAGCAGCGCAGCGCAAGAGAGGAAGAAGGCAATGACATTTCTCTTGTGTGTCTAGGCAGAGAGGACGTCTCCTTCTCTTATAGACGCCTAAAGGTTTGGAAGGAAACCTCATTAATGTGTGACAAAAATTAGAAACCACATTAATTGCAATTAATTAGTGCCATAAACGGCTTCGCGGGATTAATGCTTTCGAACGTTCAAATTTGAATCGTCCTCATCCGATCCATGTACGCATAGAGATGGTGCCACATCATCAGTTTTGTGGTGTAAAAAGAAGATACAACCTGTAGCTCCGCATACAACCGGATCCGAAATCGCCTCACCATGCCGCACACAAGCCCGCGATGGTGTGACGTGGCAAGGCGTGCAGGCCATGCGAACTCACACGTGCAATTATCTTTTGTTTGCTTAAGCTAGGCATGCTCGTACTTATAAATGAGTGTCCCTCCACTTAGAGCAGAAATACGGTACTAATGTTCCTACATTCCACCATACCTAAGTGGACCTTTAGGATTTGTCGGAATTTCTAGAAAATTTTATTTGGTCCAAGCTCAATAGCTCAAATTCTCCAACAAGTAGGCCATAGCCATAGATACGTAACGAAAGGAAATTCTGTACCGTGAATGGACGGTAAAAGAAGTGCTAGCTAGCCGCCCACTCGGCAAGATGTACACCGTTTGACAATCCCACCAATCTATCACGACGATAGGCAATGAAAATCTTTCTGTTGACTCTTGGGTTTGCAACCGGATGACCTGGGGAAAAAATCCTATAACACCTAGTCTTTTCTATCATCAAGTTGCACCTCTTTCAAAGCATGCCACGTGTTACCATCTCAAAAAAGATGGCTAAGCCATCTCAAGTTTGGTTCGGCTTCGGTTTTTCACCCGAAAAAGCTAGAAGCTAAACTAAACGAATGGCTTTTTTCTCTCTGTTTTTCCTCAAAGCCGCTTTCTCATACAACATGCGGAAGCCACCTGCGGGGAGCTTTCGTGGCTTCTCATAGTCTCCCTTCCCAATTTTCTCCCGAAGTTCGGGGGTAATTACCCGCCGAATGCCATCGATTAAAATCCCCACTCGACGCCCCCCGCCCCCGAGCCCCTGCCACCCTATGTGTCATATCCCCAAGTTAATTAATGAAAATTAGCATCTATCTCATTAGCATGCATTTTGTTTTTGAAGTAATTGCATCATTTATTGCACTTGGAAAATTTTATTCAAAGATTAAACTATAACAGAAATCAACTCCTCAAAAGAAAAAAAAAGTCCTTACAAAGACCTCTGTAAAATAATTTATTCAAATACTATAATATTTATCATGAATTAATATGAATTTTCCCAATTTTTAAGACACTAAGTTGACTTTGAGAAAATTCAAAACCTATGTCTAATGAACCTTCTGTTAAAGAATTAAATATTGGTGAATAATTCTTGAACTGTAGGTCAGAAATTTTTTAGTGTGAACTAGGTTATCCCAGGAGCCTCTCTGAATAATTTTACAATTTTAGGATTTTATTTGCTATTTTATCTAGCTCAATCAAAGTAGAAATGTTTGATTTAAGATCCAGTCAACTGTTGGGTTCAAACCCGACCGAGCCAAACCTTTCGACTCGAGTCCGACGCAAGCCACTCGTTTCGATCAAGCCAACTTAAAGCACCCGGTTGCACCAGAGCTCAGGCAGAGTTGCTTTGACTCATCGACCGTGGGCTCCATCGGCGCTCTTTCTTCCCCATGCTTGCTTGGCGTGCTTTCGGGCATCTGTGCCACCTGCACCATGCCACTCTATACCGTCCAGCTAATGTTGTGGATCTGCCGGCCAGATCCACCACTCCTGTGCATTGTTGTTTCGTCCTGTTGCCATTTCTGTCATCGCCAGGATAATACCTCCTCTCCCTCCTCCATTCCGCCCATTCTTCCTCTCGGGGCTGAGGAAGAAGGTGCGTGTACTTGCGCTATCCTAAGGAGCAGTGCACATGATCATCGGGGCTCTAGTTTCAGCCGGGTCCTCTCACTTAGATAGAGTTACTTGAGGCCCAGAGTTATTTACATAAGACCGGGAAGGCCTTGGTCTTATGGAAATAGCTCGGGGGTCCTCACACCATGCGCCCCCGATCCCCTATCTCACCCACCGCTAGAGCAGGGCGAACCCTACAGCTGCCGCCTTGGGAGCCCATCGCCGTCGGCCGGGAGCCCATCACCGCCTGCCGGGAGCCCAACGCCGCCATCCTGGAGTACCTCACCGTCGGTTTCACTCGCCATCTCCGCCGCGTACATACTCCCTCGCCCTCGATTTCCTCCTAGGCTGTCGCCGGTCCCTGATTTCCTCCCAGCCAGCCACCTGTCCCCTACTCCCTCACTACCATGTCAATCGCTGCTAGCCCACGTCCTGTGAAGGTAAGTATGAACTTGCAGACCCTCCTCTTGCCCTCCCTCATCGTCGGCGGCCCCCACCGCGACGACCGACGACCTCCACCATGCTTGGTCACTCGTCACCATCTCCTGCTAGATTCATCCCCATTTTGTTGAAATGTGTAGGATTTGCTTAGATCTGGAATTTTTTTTGCCTTTGGGACCAGTGCTTGTACTTTTGTAATTCATGGAAGAAATTGGGAAAATTGCAACTGGGTTTTGATTGCTATCTTTAGTGCAAAGTAGATCAATTAATGGAAAATTCTCTCCATGAACCGATGATGTTGTACATGCCATATTACTTGTGCTAGCTAGTACTTGTTGTTAAATGCAGTCTTGGTGTAAGCCTACCATCTCCTCTAAGTATTTTTTTTATGTGGAGTTGTGGACTAATACAGAAGGACATCTTTTTTCTGAAGCTTGCATGGCTTATGGTTCTTTGTTGCCGTTCTTGCTGGCAGGTGACACACACATGACAATTCAGAGGAGTTGAATGGCTTATGGTTCCTTGCTGTCGTTCTTGCTGGCAGGTGACACACACATGACAATTAAGAGGAGTTGCATCAGGTTCAGTGTAAGATTTTTTATCCATGAATCCATGAAAATGTTGACTTGTGCTTGCTATAACTTGTCTGCTTGTCCATGGAAATGTTGGCAGTGTATTTGTGCATGAACCGAAATCTCAAACTAGTACATCATTTCTTGAGTAGCTTTGTTAGACTCATTAATACCATTTTGTATTAGTCTGTGTAGTTCGCATTAATATTTAACTAGATGTGTCAACTTGGGAAAATGATCCTAAATTCTAATTTGAACATGTTCACAAGCATAAATGCACAATGTTATTTTAGTTAGCTAACTTTGTTTGTCATAATATCAAGTATATCTAATAGACTCCATTTTGAAACTATGTTTGCATTTCAGTTGGTTGAAAGCATAGCTGTCTTCCCTAACGTGAGCTATCTGTCATTCATTTTTTTCCTCAAAAATATTTATGTCATAATTTGAAAATAAGCTTTGTTTTGTTCTCTTAATTATTATCCTATAAATTTACATGGGGGGGGGGGCAGGGGTAATTCAATGTACATACATTGATATGTTTTTGGTTATATACCATCAATGAATTTTGCATTATGCAGAATGACTGATAGTTATTCTGTCAAGCACTAACTTTGTTATATGAATATAGAATAGAAGTAAACATGGGACAATTAAATGTTGTATATATGGAAACTGAGGACATACATAGAGCTTGTGGTGGTTTCATTGTCCAAATGAATGAAAGAATTGAGTTTTAACTCTTTTTTTTTCCATCTGTTTCCATATATTCTTTCATTTGTCTACTAGGTGCAAATTTTAGTTTTATTTCTAGGGGTACGTGTGAGGGTGGGGGTGCCTAACACTGCCGATGCCAGTCCCAAGCCTGAAAAAAAGTGGAGGGGACATGAATTATTTATGTAATAATTGTTTCAATAAATATTTATTGTAATATTTATTCATTGTAATAATTATTTTTAATAATTATTTGTTGTAATAAATGTTTATTGTAATAATTATCGTTAAATACACTAATTGTCATTAGTTATCATTACTTGTCGTTAACTATCGTTAGTTGTCATCAAATGTCATTAGTTATTGTCACTTATCGGTAACTACAGTTAGTCATCGTTAATAGTTGTCAATTGTCATTAAATATTGTTAATTGTGTTTAACGACATCAAATAAGCCATTACTGTCCTTAGGAGCATTTTAGACATTTCCTATCTTGAAAGCTGCAGCCAGCGTACCTAAAAGCTAGGCAGCCAAACAACAAATCTCTTCAGCCTAGTTGTTGAGCCCGCAGCCGTCCAGCCCTGTAGCACAATTGGGAGCCTCTTTTCAGGAAAGCCACAACCGTTCCAAATAGGCCCTATATAATTAGTTGGGCTTTTTTTTTTCCCAATCAATTGACTAATTTGCACATTTAGTTGTGAAAACAAGTTAATTTTATGGAGTGGTGATGATAACAATTACTAACATTGATAAATAAGTTTTAAATGTGCAAACATATTATTAAAATGTGTAGTCATTCTGTAATTTTTTATTGGTACACCACATGGCCCGCATGACAGTTCACGTACCCTACTACTCGAAAAACATGTATGGTTTTAGTACATCTATACTTAGTGCGTCAGCATTGATGCGGCCTACTTACGTCGCACATGTCTTCAAAATTTGTAAGCAAAATATCTATTAGTTTTGAATCATTGCACTCATTGTGATGGTCGTAATGGTGCAAACAAATAGAGTATTGGACACTTGATTTTTGAGTTAGAAACTAAAGAAGTTCATAAGAGCTAAATAAAATAAAACACTTTTGTACTATTCACAAGGAGTCACATAGGTAGAGAAAAAATGTGTGAGTCTGTCTACAAAATCTGAAAAAAGGGCATGGAATACAATTTGCATATAATTCTCTTAAGTATTATCAAATTGCAATCGAGTCCAATTTGAATTGAACCTATAGCAAAAAAAAAGTATATAAGATAATTTTTTAAAAAAAAATTTGGGTTGAGCTGGCTCCGCCCATGGGCAGCTTGATCTCACTAAGCCGAACTCATTTGGCCAGCTTGGTTGCAATGCGACTATAGCGACGGGAGGTGGGTGTGGGATGACGGCCGTTAGTAATAATCTTGGACTTTGTATTTCAGTTTGTGTTTCCAGTACTGAGTCTTATGCTGACTGTGATCAGCTAGTGGGTCAATAAGTTGTGCGGGTTGTGCGCTGCATGATTCAGCTTGCGCGTAGTATGTGTGCGTGAAAATCGGATCAAGCTTCAATTGCGGATCTGAAGTTAGTTTAGATATTAAGCTAGTTTCTTCTTTAGTTGTGAGTAGAGACAGAGAGTCTTTATTGTACTGTGCCCCGTCTGAAAAGTTCAGACGACATATAGCATTGACTTCAGAGTTCTTTGTGTGTGCTCTACTGTATGTTCTGTTTTCAGTCTATCCACTCTTCGCGTGAGTAAACAATTGTGTGTGTGATTTTTTGATCTTAGTGTAGGCAAAATCGATTCTCTCGATTCTGAAACCAACACTCGGTACATGCCTAAGTGTATGTCACTCACTGAGGTCATGGAAGCATCGAAGAAGGAAGGCTCAATGTCGCTGCAGTACCCGATGCTGACGAAGAACAACTACTCCGCGTAGGCCATGAAGCTGAAGGTCTGCAAGCAAGCTCAGGGCATTTGGGTTGCCATCAAGCCCACGAATGCCAAGGCTATCGTGGAAGAAAGGAAGGATAAGATGGCCATGGAGGCCACCTATCAAGGGATTCCTGAGGAGTTGTTGTTGCTGCTAGTTGAGAAGAAAACTACCAATGAGGCGTGGGAGTTTCTCCAGACCATTCATCTGGGAGCAGATCGGGTGAAGAATGCAAAGGTACAAACCTTGAAAACTGATTATGAGGTATTTTGCATGAAGGATTCAGGGAGCATTGATGAGTTCGCACTGAAGATGTCAGCAATCGTTAGTAAAATCCGAACCTTAGGCGAAAAAATGGAAGAGACATACATTGTGAGGAAGTTTCTCCAGTCCATGCTGGCAAGATTCTTGCCAATTGTCTCTAACATTGAGCAGTTTGGGGATATTGAGAACATGTCCCTGGAAGAAGCAATTGGGCGGCTGAAGATGCACGAAGAGACGATTATAAGAGGGCAAAACTCAGGTGAGCAGGAAGGTGATCATCTGTTACTCACTCATGCTGAGTGGATTGCTCGGCAAAAGAAGGGTGGCCAATCCTCTTCCACGTCAAAGGCAAATGGCAGCCATGATGGAGAAGGTGGTCGCGGGTGTAGACGATCTCATGACCAAGGTCGCTGGCGCGGCAAGGGAGGCCGTGGTAGTGCAAGATCATCGCGCAAGGAGGGCGATGATGGGCACACTTCAGGAGGAGGTCGTGACAAAAGCAAGGTAAAATGCTTGAATTGTTCATAGTATGGCCATTACACTTCTAAATGCCAAAGCAAGCGATAAGATGAGGAGGTACATCTCACTCGAGCGCGTGATGATGAGGAAGCTCTCCTATTGGCGGTGTCTAGCAAAGAGGTGTCACCCAACATGGTGATGCTCAATGAGGAGGGAGTCATGCCATCCTTATTTGCAGCAGAAGAAACAAGAGTTGACACTGATGTGTGGTATCTAGATAATGGGGCTAGTAACCACATGACAGGGCATCGAGCAAAGTTCAGAGAACTTGATGAGAATACCACTGGCCATGTGAAGTTTGGAGATGGTTCAACCGTGCTGATCAAGGGCAAGGGAACAATTCTGTTCCAATGTAAGAATGGAGATCAATGCCTTCTCTAGGAGGTGTATTGCATTCCAAGTCTGTGTAGCAATATCATCAGTCTTGGACAGCTGACCGAAGGTGGGAGCGAGGTGGTGCTGACCAGAGCATATCTGATAGTATTTGACAAAAGTGGCTCTCCTTTGATGAATGTAAAATGATCCCCTAATCGTTTATACAAGATACTCTTGGAAACATGTAGGCCCATCTGGATGATCCGGCCTGGCTGTGGCATGCCAGACTCGATCATGTGAACTTCTATGCTCTGAAGATGATGGCAGGCAAGGAAATGGCATACGAGATCCCAAAAGTGCATTATCCCAATCAATTGTGCCAAGATTGTCTCATCGCCAAGCAAACACGACTGCCTTTTCCAGCTCAAGCTAGCTATAGAGCCAAGGTGCCCCTGGAATTGATTCATGCTGATTTGTGTGGACCAATTTCCCCTAAAACTCCTGTAGGTAACAAGTACTTTCTCCTCATTGTTGATGACTATAGCCGTTGGATGTGACTCTATGTACTGAAGGCAAAGAGAGATGCACTAAATGCATTCAAGAAATTCAAGGCTCTTGTGGAGAATGGGTCTGAACACAAGGTCAGGACCTTGAGGATAGACCAGGGAGGTGAGTTCTTATCAAAAGAATTCACAGGTTTCTGCGAGGAAGGAGGAATTGAGTGCCATGTCACTGCACCATACACCCCTCAGCAAAATGGTGTAGCCGAGAGGAGAAACCATACGGTTATGGCCATGGCAAGGAGCTTGCTTAAGAGCATACCCAGCTGGTTGTGGGGGGAGGTAGTGAGACACGCGATCAATTTGATTAACTGTGTGCCAACTAAAGGTCTAGCAGCATCCACACCATATGAAGCTTGGAGTGGAAAGAAGACACACTTTGAGCACTTGAGGGTGTTTGGGTGCACTGCATATGTGAAGATAGCTGGAACTCACACAAGAAAGCTAGATGATCGCAACATGGCTATGATCTATCTTGGAGTTGAAACATGTAGCAAGGCACATCGGTTATTTGATCCGAAGTCTGGTTAGGTTCATGTAAGCCGTGATGTTGTATTTGAGGAAGACAAGAAGTGGGAATGGAGTGTTTCCGAGAGCCAAGACACTCAGAGCTGGGTGTAGTTCACAGTTGATGAAGACTCAGTGCAGGTTCAGCTTCCAACTGGGACTAAAGGTGCCCCACTTCTTGAAACACCAATGACACAAGAGATGGTAACACCAGGTTAAGGCAATGATACAAGCCAGATGACTCCTTCTATGAGTGGAGCCAAGAGTGGAGTTGCTGCACCCTTAACTCCTCCATCACAGATGTCTCCTGGAAGCTCGAGTTCCTCCACACAAGATGGTAGGCAGGTAAAGTATCGCTCTCTCAATGATGTTTATGCCATGATTGAAATGGTACCCCTCAGCGAGGACTTGCTACTACTTGAAGAACCAAACTCCTATCAAGAAGCTGCAATTGAGAAGGAGTGGAAGGAAGCCATGATGAGAGAACTAGAGGCAATGGAAAGAAATCAGACTTGGGAACTCATTGAACTGTTGATTGGACACAGGCCTATTGGTTTGAAGTGGGTTTATAAGTTGAAAAAGGATAGTGATGGGTGGATTCTCAAATACAAAGCAAGGCTTGTAGCCAAAGGGTATGTGCAACAACAAGGTGTGGACTTTGAGGATGCATTCGCCCCAGTGGCCAGACTGGAGACTATCAGACTGATCCTTGCACTATCTTCCCAATATGGATGGGAGGTACACCACTTAGATGTCCAGTCTGCATTTTTGAATGGTGACCTCCAAGAAGAAGTCTACGTGGTCCAGCCGGAAGGTTTTATCATAAAGGGCCATGAGCACAAGGTGTACAGGCTTTTCAAGGCTTTGTATGGACTTCAACAAGCCCCGAGAGCAAGGAACACAAAATTGGACAGAACACTAGTAGGCCTCGGCTTCAAGAGATGCACACAAGACCAGGCTATGTACACTCGCACTAGAGCTGCAACACTCATTGTTGGGGTCTATGTGGATGATTTGATCGTCACCGGCAAGACCACAAGAGTGTGAGTGAGATTGCAAAGTTCAAGCAACAGATGATGGAAGAATTTGAGATGACTGATCTTGGGATACTTTCGTACTATCTTGGAATTGAAGTGCATCAGAAGCAAGGCCATATCATCTTGAAGCAATCTGCCTATGCAAAGAAATTATTTCTGCAATTTGGAATGAGTGAGTGTAATCCAACAAAGTACCCCATGGAGTCAAAGCTACAGCTTGGGAAAGATGAGAATGGTGCGGCTGTGAATCCCACTGAGTATAGATGTGTTGTCGGGAGCTTGAGGTATTTGACCCACACATGCCCTAACAATTGCTATTCTGTTGGGATAGTGAGTTGGTTCTTAGAAAGACCCACTACTATGCACCATCAAGCCGTGAAACGGATCCTCAGGTATCTGAGAGGTACAGAAGACTATGGGCTTGAGTATGTCTCAGATCATGGAGAAGAAGAACAATTAGTTGGGTTTACTGATAGTAATTTGGCAGGAGACATTGATGATCGAAGGAGCACTGGAGGTATGGCCTACTACCTCAACCATAATCTGATTACATGGGGATCACAAAAATAGAAGTTAGTTGCCTTGTCTTCTTGCAAAGTAGAATTTATGGCTGCAACTACATCTGCATGTCAAGGGCTGTGGCTGAGGAGTCTCTTGAGTGAGCTAGCAGATCAAGAACTGAAGCCAGTCACTCTCTTTGTAGACAATAAGTTTGCAATAGCCCTCATGAAAAACCTAGTGTTCCATGGCCAAAGCAAACACATCAACACTCGCTATCACCTCATTCACGAGTGCATGGAGAGAAGACAAATTCAGGTTGAGTATGTCTACACTAATGAACAACATGCTGACATTCTTACAAAGGCCCTTCCCAGGAACAAGTTTACAGAGATGCGGGAGCTAATCAGCATGAAACAAGTCTAGATTATGGAGGAGAGTGTTAGTAATAATCTAGGACTTTGTATTTTAGTTTGTGTTTCCAGTACCAAGTCTTGTGCTGACTATGATTAGCTAGTGGGTCAATAAGTTGTGCGGGTCCTGCGCTGCATGATTCAGCTTGTGCGTAGTATGCGTGCGTGAAAATCGGATTGTAACGTCCCAAAATTTGTCTTTTCAAAAATCTTTTGAGTAGTTTTGGCCCATGGAAAATTTCACCAATTTTATTTGAATTAATAAAGCGTAATATGGATTTTTAATAGCAAAACCATTTAATGTGATTAATATCAACATCAACTAATTTCAAAACTATTTTATTTGGGTTCTATGTGCTTGGAAATATTTTTCAGATTTTTCTAGAATTTTTCCGGGTTCATTTGCTATTTGGATTTATTGTATTTTCTAAAATGCAAAACTATTAAAAATCTCGGAAATTCCTTCGGGCCAAATCTCCCTGAACCTGGCCCAACCCTATTCCTTTTGACCCATTTCCGTGCGGTCCATCACTTTTTCTCTCTGCACGTGCGCCCGTACCCGGTCCCACTCGTTAGTCTCACCCCCACCATTTGCTACGTGAGTGCACCCGAGCCACCCTCGCTAACTTGTGGACCCCACCCAAGCACTGTTCATCGTCTTCAACTGTGCATGCTCAGGACTCCGCCTCCATGCCGTGTTCAGACTCCTTTGTGGCCCCGCCGCTGCAGCCTATTTAAGGCCTTGGCGTGTGCGTCACGAGCATTGCCCAAACCCTCTTCGCCTTTTCCCTGAAGCTTAGAACCCTAAATAGCCACCTCTTCGCTGGAATCGAAGAAATAGCCCTAGCGCCGCTGCCGCTGTTCTTCGTCAAATTCGCCGCCATCGGTGAGCTCCGGTTGCCATTGAGCACATCTCCGAGTTCGCCATGTTGTGTTCTACCTGGTGCGCACCTCCTCGT
Organism: Phyllostachys edulis; assembly: GCA_036346405.1. Taxonomy (NCBI): domain Eukaryota; kingdom Viridiplantae; phylum Streptophyta; class Magnoliopsida; order Poales; family Poaceae; genus Phyllostachys; species Phyllostachys edulis. The sequence continues at coordinate 22,876,730 of CM070556.1, read as the reverse complement.
TGCCCGGGGATCATCATAGCGCCACCATACCATAGAAGCCCTAATCGTCGCGCCACCACCCCGTCGCTGTCGCGTTCCGGTCACCGTCGATGACCATTGGGTCTCATGCGTGGTTCAGAAGCATCGCCTGGTCTTTGTGATCCCGATGCGCGCACCCAAAATCCCACTGGAGCCCTTCGCCGCCGTTTAGCCATCGACCCGAACCATTGCATTTGTCCTCGTCGACATTGAAGCCTGTGCCACCACCCACTACCATATCGGAGCTGTCAGATGTGTTCGCCTGAGCACCAGCATCCCGCGTGATGACCACCGTGCGCCGCCAGTCACTACCGTTCGCCATTGCCGATGTTGAGCCGTCTTGGCCATTGATCTTTGTCAATGTGGCAAGCCACCTCACCTGCCACCTCAGCACCCTTGCCTGCGTGTCGCCTCGTCAGCATCACGTGTGCGCAAGCGTGGCACACCCGAGCCCTAAACCCAGATCCAATCTCAAATAAACCCAATTCACCATGAGCCGATCCTATGCTTTGTAGGACCCATGTGTTAGGAGCACTGTTCCATAGACTCGTGAGCCGTAGACCCATGAATCCAACTTGTGGACTAGGTCTATAGACCGTGGCCCACTTGTTAGCCTCTGAGTCTATTTTCTGAATTCCTTTTTAATTCTGATTTTATGTGCTGATGTCATGTTGGCTCATTAAATCAGAATTATGAGTAGAAAAATTAATTCAGGAAATAGAAACAGTAATCCTTTTCTTTTTCTTTAGGGTTAGAACTTCCAAAAGCCCGTTCTTCCTCACACGAACTCCGATTGAGCCCATTCAAATTTCTAAATTTATGCTCTATTTTCATGATATTTTTATTTAATTTTTGGAGGTTTTTTCTCTCTATTTTGTATTTATTTTGTTTATTTGCTTTATTTGTGAGTAGACGTTGATACTTCGGGGAATTTCGAGGAAGGAAGAGTTGATCAAGATAAAAACCAGTACCGAGACTTGTAGCAAGGCAAGTTATACCTTTGACCATGTTGAATCCAATTTTCCAAAATTACTTTGATTCAAATTACTACATTCTACTTTAAGTATTCATTTAAATGTTTTGGGATTAGTTATATACCATTTGATTACATCCACCTTGCCATTGTAATATCATGATCTTTGTTACCATAGCTTGGTTAATTACTTAGTTGGTATTATTATAGCACCAACGTGGGTTGGTTAGATACGAGTAGTTTGCTTAGCCATGCAATGAGTCATTCATTCAATTGAGTTGCAAATATAAACTTGATTAAATGATTATGAAAGTTTGTGTAAAACTGTGTACTATGTGCTATTACTCATTGATAACATGTGTTGCACTTAACCAACAGGGTGAGAAAAGATTTAGACTGGGGCGAGTGGTGGAAACTGTGTGATATGGTGGATATGAGACTGGGAAAAAGTGAATGGTGATTACTTAGTTAGAGAATACTAGAAGTTTCGCCTTGGTCAATTAAGGACTTAACTTTGTGTGCCATTGAACTGAGCCACAACTGTCCAACCGCATGCTTGGTATGGGACGGGTTTAACCTAGTAAGTTATGGAGTTTTGATGTTGATTACTCAAGCAGATAGGTTAAGTTGTGTGCTAGAGTGGAGGTGTGTTTCTGCCTTTGTGGCGATTCACATCGATGGACGGTTCGCCGCTTCTAGGTCCAACGGTGTGCGACGGGCTAATTTTCTGTATGGACGTTGGTGCCGTTAGTAAAACACATCGCGAGTGTCAACTATTGAGATGAAATTTCGGAAAGGTTTTGTTGTGATCAGCCCCGTACAAGTTGATTGCATCTTGTGGGTAAAGTGTATAACCTCTGCAGAGTGTTAAACAATCTATTCGAATAGCCGCATCCGTGGTCATAGGCATACTCGGGGATTTCACACGAGGGGTAGATTTTCATAAAACAGTTGGGAAGGGACAGCCGTGTGATTTAATTCATATGGTTATGTGAAACAAATTGATTAGGCTTTATGTCCTTTGTGAAAACAACTGTTAAACTATGATTGTTTATTTGTTTTGAATTACATTTTCAATCTATTATTTGCATTCAATTGCAAATGCAGCTTTATTGCAAAATAACCACAAAAGCCATTTTCTTTTAGAATAAACCATCACCTATAAATTTCATTCAGTGGTGCAACTTGTTGAGTACTTGGAGTACTCATTCTTGCTGCAATTATTCAGATAAAATAGAGGAATCATCGGTCAACAAGGTCTACTTCAAGGATCGTAGAGAACTAGGTCACGCTACCCCAGTCGATTACTTGTGGGCATATGAATGAGCTTCACTAAAGTTATTCCATTACCTTCTGATGAAGTTTAATTGAGCTATTCGTCTTCTTAGGCATTAATTGTAAGCTTTGACCTTAAAATCGTTACTATGATAATGATTGTTATTTGTCTATTTATTAGTCATTTTTGCATATGAAATGATATTTCATCGATGTTGTCACTATGTGTATTAGTATGATCTTGAACTAGTACAATATACATAGAGAGTCTAGAATTGCATTTTTAGATTCCGACACGGATCAAGCTTCAATTGCCGATCTGAAGTTAGTGTAGTTATTAAGCTAGTTTCTTCTTCAGTTGTGACTAGAGACCGAGAGTCTTTACTGTACTGCGCCCCGCCCAAAAAGTTCAGACGACATATAGCATTGAGTTCAGAGTACTTTGTGTGCGCTCTGCTGTGTGCTGTCTTCAGTCTATCCTCTCTTGCTTGAGTAAACAATTGTGTGCGTGATTCTTTGATCTTCGTGGAGGCAAAATCGATTCTCCCGGTCCTGAAACCAACAAAGGCGTCGCCGGCCCACGGTACGACAGCGAGAACTGCAACATGAAGAGCAACGGAGAAGTGCGTCATCAACGGCAAGCCGGACAATGGCTACCTGCACTGGCAGTGACCGCCGGCGGGGTGCAATCTCTCGGCGTTTGACCAGGCGGAGTTCCTCCGGCTGGTCCGAGGCAAGCGCCTAGCTTTCGTCGGCGACTCCACGGCATGCAACATGGCCGAGTCCCTCGTGTGCTTCCTCTGCACCGTGTCGCGGCCTGAAACGGTGCACCGGTACGAGGAGCGCCTTGGGCGCAAGTTCTGGCGGTGGGTGAGCCGTGGACGGTGGACGTCGACGCCATGGACATCACGGTGATCTCGGCGGGGCACTGGTTCCCGCACCCAGACATCTACTACGAACACGACTAGATCGTTGGCCTGTACTCCCGTCTGGACGAGAGCAAGACCGACATCGGCTACCTAGGCGTGTACCGCAAGGCTGAAACTACCCTATTTTTCAAACAGGACAGAAATGGTATCATACCTGCTCAAGAGTATTTAAAAGACATTAATTTAATTAACATATGGCCTATCGGCTAATTTGCAATAGTTACATGATGCAATCTGTAACACCCAAAAAGTTCTCGATTACAAAAATACAGGATTTTTTTTTAAAAAAAAATTGTATGTTATCCGTTATTGCCTTGGGTGCGTACTTTTTGGGAGATATTTGATCTGCATTTTCCTTTTTGCCAACACAAGTGGTGAAAAACATAAACCCTAGAAACAAAAAAATCTAGAAATGAAAACCCTCGAAATAGAAATTGTAAAAGCAAATTAAACTTAAGGTATTATCCTTCTAAATATTACATGTAATGTAAACCCTAAAATCGAAAACGTGTTCAAAAGTCCAATTAGAATTCTTTAGCAAATATCAGATCTTATCTATCACCACAGGAGAATTTTTTTTATAGCAAATAACAGAATTTTAGCAAACCTGGAATTCTATTCTTTTTCCTTTTTCCCAAGTTTTCCCCTGATCTTTTCTTCTTCCCTTTCTACTGTTCCTCTGGCCGAACACATTGAGCCACTCGTTGCAGCCGAACCAGCTTCTTCGGTCAACCAGTGCAGTGAAGCCTTCTCCCTCCTGGCAACATCGCCATCTCTCTCTCTCTCTCTCTCTCAACGTCAACCATTCCGGAGCAAGCACGCCACGTAGCAACCATGCAGCCGCGCGCTATCGCTCATCGTCCCTCAAGCCGTCGCTCGGCGTCGCCTGACCGTCACTGTGCTGCCCAACCCATCATTTCATCGCCCACTCCTTCACGAGATCAGAGCCGAGCTTGCGTCAAATGCACCGCCGGTCTCATGGTGATCTCTGCCCCTTGGCTATAAACTAGTCGCTAGAGCCTCTCTATCTCCTCTCCTCGCCACCCTAGTCCTTCTTCCACTTTCTCCATTCTTCCACCGAGTCGAGCGCAAGGTAAAGCTTGAGCTCCGGTTTTGGGCCGCCAAGCCACCTCATTGCTGCCGACACTCCGGTGACCCCCACGCCTCAACAACCCTATCACCCAAAGTTCTGGCCCCCAATCAATAGTTCACCTTGACTAATTTCGCTTTTCATGCACAAGAGCCCGCTGAAATCTCCTTCTTCCTTGGTTCCGGCCTGAAGAGCCAAAGCAACCGAATCATCCTCTCCGATGAAATATACTTCGACAAATTCCTTCCTAACCATCTCCTTACCTCCTTTGATCTTCCCCAGGGGTTGATTTTTCACCATTTTGTGCAGAACACCGCCGCCGCTTGGAGCTCCCCTCGCTGCCGCTGGTCGTCGTCGCTAGCCCATCTTCGACTACCTCCTTAACTCCTCTCCGCTCTGGTAACCTTCTTACCACTCGTAGATTCTCATGCGTGCTTTGGTTGGTTAGAAGCATTGCCGGAGTAGCAAAGTTGCCAAAGCTCCAAGCGCGTCTGCCGCTAAAGTTGGCTGCGCCACCACTATAGGCCACCGGAGCCTCGCCGCCGATACCAGTAGGGTTGCCTAGACCTAGGGGTTCCATTTTTGTCCTTGGTGCTATTGTGCCCCCTATCACCAGCGACAAGCATGAGCCGCGAGATCCCTAGTGCATCTCTGCTTGTCTGATGCCGACACCTACTGTAGCTCCATCATTAAATATCAAATATGTGTCTTAGCGTTAATTACTGTGTAGTCGCTGGTTCAAATGTCGCTTTGTTTCGCTGACACGCGGACACACGAATAGAAATCCAGGGCATTAATGCTCTGAGTTTTGCGTCGGGTCACTAACGCACGAGCCCAAAGGCAATTCGTGCGGTGAGCTCTGGTCGATAGACCGGTGGACCGAGCGCGTACATGCTAGTCCATACACTATTTCCTAAGGTGTGTCTATGATAGTGGGTCCCACACGTCAGTAAATGTTTTCTTTAGAAATTAAAAGAACATAAATATTGTACATTGTCCCACTTGTCATTCACTAAATAATTCCGGTTAGAAAATAAATCAAAAGAAAAAGGAAAGGGAGCAGGTCCCACGTGTTAGTGAGAGAGTTTCTCTCTCTTTTCTTTTTCCAGGATTTAAATTAGGTTTAGACTTCAGAGAGCTCGTTCTCCCTCGTTTCAACTCCGAATCAAACAATATTTATTTATAAATTTGTGTAAATTCAAACCCTACCTAATCAACCAAAAAAACATCCATTTTGGAGTTCATTTGAGTTTTCAAATGACATTTGAATTCCATGATGTGTGTTCGAACCCTGGGCTGTAAACCCTAGGGCAAGGCTAAGGTGATAAGAGCATAAAGAATACTTAGGTTAATCAGTAGATGTTAAATGAATATGTTAACCTTGTGTCCCTATTATTACAAAGTTAGGCACATAAAAGTCAAACGACAGGTAGGCCCTAGGCCGTTGCTATAATAAGGGTAATAGATCTTAATTGGGACTAGTTAATAAAACATGGTATGGCAAGTAAGACTCACGCGTAATTAGGTTTTACCTAGAACTAGAAGCTAAAACATAAACTTCATAATATATAATATTACTGGTACTACTCGGCAATCTCGAAGATTAGCAGTAGCTATGTCATGACCCTGGGCTAGTCAATTGGAACCAAAGCCGATAGGGGTAATCACTAAACAAGAAGTAGGTAGATAGAAACACATAAGTCTGTATGTAGCAGTAACCTACTTAACTAGAAGTAGGCATTAGCAAATATCAGACCTAAGGATCAACCTAGTGTGATAGGTTTACTTTAGTGTGTGCCAAGCCACGTAGGTAGTAAGACATAGTAAAGGTCACCTCGTAGATGAACCCAAACCTGTAGATACCCTGATTAAGCTGTAAGGCTGATGTCTAGCCAATGCTTAGAAGTTTCACCTAAGGCTCGTGGAACTTCCTTGATAAATATGAATCGATAGAAAAAACCATTAAATGAACTAGGTCCCATGTGTTAGTAAGACTTAAGTCTACCCTATGCGAACCCCGCACTTATGCATAGGTCTCATCTGACCATCATGGAACTTCCTTGGCAAATAGGAAGTAATAACTAAAAGAATCATTAGAGTAGCTAGGCGTCGCGTGAGCAACACTGGTATGTTCCCAAGTGGATGATAGAAGTTCATCCACCAAACAACATCACCTAGGCTCTAGCTATTATCCATCGCTATCACTCCCGGTAGAAGTACAATTCATGATCCAAAGGAGGATCAAAGGATCCTATCTAACTGGATGATCTCTCCCATCTAGGTAACTATTAAGGAATGTTCCTATGGACATTCTCTCTCTCTCCTTTAGATTCATCACTTTCTACACCAGCGGACTTCCTAAGAGCCCGATGCCTCTCGCCCTCACTTCAGATCAAACAGTTGCCTAACCCTAAGTCTGACTATGTCTGACTATCAACCCAAAGCCATAACACTAGACCAAACGGATAGAGTTTGGATTTATCTATTTTGGTTCGAATTATTTCCTTCATCAACTAGTTTGGTTATACTTCATCTGCAGTATTTCCTTCATCAACTTCTTTGGTTATACTTCGTCTGAAGTGTTTCCTTCGTCAACTTCCTTGGATGTACTTCGTCTGCAATATTTCCTTCATCAACTCCAGATGAGTGTGTTTTGGTCTCAGCTGAAGTACTCCCTTCTTTCAAGATGTCGTTAGATATGTTTATTATCATTCGAAGTATTTCCTTTTGTTTCAATATATTTGGATTTATTGGATTTCATTTGAATGCTTTCAGACATTCTTGGGTTCAATCATATTTTGCGTAGATAGAATCTGAAGCTACAATGGAACAGCATTCCAAGATAAAGCAAGGACAAGATTGCCAGAACATTGAACCTGATGATTATCAGCACATTGATAATGATTTGCCAGAACATTGAACTAAGTGTCATGCTGTGACGCCCCGTGTCATTACCCCAAGGGTAATCACACTTAGGCATACGGATTACTATTCGTTTGCTCAGTAGAACACTGCTCCAACGAGAATGATAGCTAGAGACTGGTGCTGTGAACGCAGAGGATTCCAAATTACAAATTTTGGGTCCGACACAATCCAAGCCTAGAACTTTAACTTATAATTAGAAGAGCCAAAGAACTCTTACAGGAAAACTTGAGTGTGGTTGTAACTCTAACACATTCTCCAATGTGTTCATTCCTCTGATGCACGTTCTGATGAAAATTAAGCAAGTTTGAGTACATGATGTACTCAGCAAGCCACATGGAATAGCTATTTAACTATTTGCCAAAATTTCAAATGATTGTTGAGGGATTATCATAGTAAGGAAGAACAGTGCCCGCATCATGTGCGTAAACTTGACAAGGCGTTATATGGACTAAAGCAAGCACCTAGGGCATGATACTCTAGGTTAAGTTCCAAATTGCAAGAGCTAGGGTTTACTCCTCCCCGAGCTGACACAACATTATTTATTTATAATAATAATGGTGTAACAGTGTACATGTTTATCTATGTTGATGATATTGTTGTCACGAGCTCATCGTATTCAGCTGTTACACGGCTTCTTTAGAAATTGTATGAAGATTTTAACTTGAAGGATCTTGGAGAGCTAAATTTCTTCCTTGGTATTGAGGTTCGGAAAATAAAGGATGCGGTGCTGCTTACACAGTACATCCAAATACATCTCTGATTTGTTGAAGCGGATGGAAACGGATCGAATACAAATCGAATAGTCCTGAATACGAATACGAATCCCTATTTTTAAAACGAATACAAATCTTTATTTTTAAAAGCGAATCTGAATCTGAAAGCGAATGTAAATAGCGAATCTTAATTGAATCGAATATGTACTCAATTCGGTCGAATGCGAATATCCTACAACTTTTGCGACAAATCTCGGTAGAACAAATAGTATTCGTATTCGTATCCGGGAAAAACGGATAGTATTCGCATTCATTTTTCCCGGATAGTATTTGTTTTTTCGGATACCATCCGGGTTTTTTTTCCCGAATACGAACAATACCGAATATGGATACGAATACTATCCATTTTTTTTCGGATACGAATAACACCGAATATGGATATGAATACTATTTGAATACAGATTTTACTTACCACATTTGCATTTTCTCGGATACAAATATCGGATAAAATGGATTATCCTTTACCATTTCCCATCCCTAGGTATGGAACGATGCAAGTCTGTTGCTACTGCATTGTCGACTGCAGAGAAGCTGTTAGTCGCAGAGGGACATGTCTTGATTGGTAATGAAGCAACCAAGTAGTGTAGCATGATGGGCGTCTTGCAATAGTGACAATCACAAGACCGGATATTGTTTTTTCTGTAAATCCATTATCTACACGCTCCGACATCTGTACACTGGATAGGAGTCAAGTGGATACTACGGTCACTACTACAGAAAAGGCTTTCACAGACGGTTCAAAAACGTCATCATAGACGGTTTCATGAGCCGTCTGAGTTTATGGGTCAGTGATGACATGAGGTCATCATAGACGGTTTTGAACCATTTGTGATGTATACTTTCACAGACGGTTTGTGGTTCAAACCGTCTGCGATAAGTAATATCACAGACGGTTTCATCCACAAACCGTCTGCGATAAGTAATATCACAGACGGTTTCAACCACAAACCGTCTGTGATAATCACATATCACAGACGGTTTCAGCCACAAACCGTCGTGATAAGTACATATCCGAGCGGTTTGTGTTTGGAACCGTCTGTGATGACTTTTCTCTATAAAGGCCCAGCGGTGGTGCTTGTACCATTAAATCGGCATCATATATATATATATTATATATATTGTTACGTGATCTCTCGGCCACTTTGAGGGATCGTCACATGACATGAGAAGGATGAGGCGGTAGCCACGGGCAACCTCATTGAGCCCTGCAAGTTTAAAGCGTATGGTTGCAAGGAGATAGTCAGGACATCCAATTACTGAATTGGACGTCATTATGTTTAGAAAGTGTAATAAATCGACGCAAGTACTTCCATTGGGAAGTGGCATCATGTATTAGCAAACTAACCATTCTTGAGCATGTAATCGTCTTTAAACCCAACAAGAATACCAAGCAACCATTCTCATATTTCAAAAGAATTCTCAACTTGTTCTTTGGGTGTTCTTGTTGGATTTAAAGACAATTACATGCTCAAGAATTATTGGTTGCTAATAGATGATGCCACTTTCGAGTCGGAGTAGTTGCGCATCGACGTCACTTTCCGAACATAGCGACGTTCAATCGAGTAATTGGATGTCTGACGCCTCCTTGCATCCATACTTTTTAAACTTACAAGGGCTCAATAAGGTTGCCCGTGGATCTTATGCCTCATTCTTCTCATGTCATGTGGACTAATTCCCAAAGTGGTGGGGACTCTGAATAATATATATATAATATATATATGATGCCGGTTTAATGGCACAAGCGACCACGCTGGAGACTTTATAGAGAAGAGATTATGAATGGAATGGTAGGGCGTGCACAGTGCGAAAGAGGTAGGAGAACTTGACCGGCATGAACAAGGGGACTATTAATATGAACTAATTATCAATTCAATTTCAGCATAAGACTATTGACACCATTACATCACGAGCAAGGGACTATTAATATGAACTAATTATCAATTCAATTTCAGCATAAGACTATTGACACCATTACATCACGAGCAAGGGACTATTAATATGAACTAATTATCAATTCAATTTCAGCATAAGACTATTGACATCATTACATCACACAAACAAGAGGACTATTAATATGAACTAATTATCAATTCAATTTCAGCATAAGACTATTGACATCATTACGGGACTATTAATATGAACTAATTATCAATTCAATTTCAGCATAAGACTATTAACATCATTGAAGCGGTTCATCGACAAGAGAACAAGACTAAGGGTGTCCAAACCCACCACACGATAGTAGCCCTCGGCATCCATCGCAGAGCACTAGCTAGCCATTTTCATCACAGAGCAAGGGGGGTAGAGATAGAGAGGGACCTTAGTACAGCGCAACCACGGTGGCGACCCCACCACCAGCACAACCCTCATCCATTTCCTTTACCTTGCATAAATCACACAAACAACAGGACACAACTTAAGGCTCATGCATAAAAATCAAACTCAACAAGACATTAAGCTAACAGATCTAGAGGAGAATAGAGGGAGGATGGGAAAGCAAAGCCCGGCCAGGGCCAGCTAGCGGGGCGCAATGGGGTCGGGCGGCGTCGGCGACAGGTCGGCGGCGTCGAGGTGGGGAGGAGCGGAGTTAGAGGCGGCGCAAACCCTAGCGGAGCTGAGGAGTGACGAGTTTGGGCGTCACCGTGGTTGTGGCTGCGGTGGCGCTGCAAAAGACACTCTTATCGTGCAGTGTCTTTTGCGGTCCACCATGTCTACAACCGTCGGCGACAGGAAGAATGGCGGTGTCGGCGGCGACGGGAGGAGAGCGGACGAGAGTAAGGCGGCTGGGAGTGACGAGTTAGGCGCAAACCCTAGCGGCAAGCCGGGCTAGCTCCTACTTATAAGCAGACTTATCGAGCGGTTCTATTATGGAACCGTCGGTGATAATATCACGACGGTTCCATAATAGAACCGTGCGTGATATGAACATATCGCAGACGGTTCCATTATAGAACCGTCCGTGATATATCCCATATCCTGACGGTTCCATAATGGAACCGTCAGAAATAATTTTTCTCAAGTATATACACTTACATGACATGAAGAAATTACATGTTTATATTAAAAAGCGAAACCTATAATTAAACAAGGTTTTTCTAGTGGCGAAGGTAATTTGCTATCTCCATCGCAATACTTCATAAACAGCGGTGTCGACATCGGACGGTTCACGATCATCGTGACGAAGCTGAAATCGTCCACCGTTGAGCCTGCTCGAAAGTGTCTCCGAAGACCCTCGGGCCGTTGAACCAAGAAGAATTGAGCCCATAGGCTCTCTTCCCTTGCTTGAGGGTCTCGGCTGGTCGACTTCGATGCTTCTGCCGCCTCGATTACCGAGTCAAGTGGCGGCAAGCCTCACGGAGGCGTGCAGCGTCGTTTTGGAGGACTACGTCGATGACGCTATAAACTTCGCCGAAAGTGGGAGATCACCGGAAGACACGACGGAGGAGGATGTCAAGGCGGCGGAAGGTGGCCGTCACTGCTCGGCAAATTCTCCGCGGCGAGAGAGTGAAGACACTGTTGATCAAGCAGTGTTCTTCGCAAGACGATTCAACTTACACGAGAGAGGTGCTCGTGCAGTCTTGGCGGGGAAGGCCATCGATCTGCGGCGACAAGGAAGAGGCGACCATTTACGTTTTTTATAAGTATGTGGGGATGATCATCTTGGATGGCGGATGATCCTTTTATAAAACAAAGAATAAATTCGGGCGTGAGGCGAAGAGAGCGCATCGAGGCCGGCGGATGGCGGCGAACGAGCGCGCCGGTGATGAAGAAACTCACGCCGGGCGATATTATCACGAGCGGTTATTTTTAAGAACCGTCGTGATACTAATTAATATCACTGAGCGGTTCTTGTTGAGAACCGCTGCGTGATACTTCATAAACGGTTGTGTTTTAAAACCGTGCGTGATCTTGATTAATATCACGAGCGGTTCTGTTGAACCGTCGTGATACTTCCTGAGCGGTTTTCAACATGAACCGTCGTGATATTGCCTCTTCCTGAGCGGTTTTTAAGCGCGGCCCGATGCCTGAGCGATCTCTAAACCAAAACCGTCTGTGATTGAATGTAATACCGACGGTTTTGGTCAACTGTCTGTGATGAGACGTCCAGTATTAGCCTTTTTGTAGTAGTGGGTATCTCAAGCATACCTCCACTGATGGTTTGGCGATCAGAAAATAGGCTTCAACACTTGTGAGTGCTTTTTGAGATGATAATTGGGCCGGCTGTCCCGATGATCAGAGATTCACAGAAGGTTTTGCTGTGCTCTACGGTGATAATTGTCAGACCCGGGCATAGAATACCCGAAACCCTTTTATGTGTATCGTACTAGTTCTATGATCAGTGGCTAGTACACACATCCATAACATTAGCATACAAATCCATACACAATATACGTACAACATGAAACAAATATGTACTTAACTTAAGCGATTACATCACAAGTATATATTACATGGCCGAGCGGCCAAATTAAAAGACAAGTATCAGAAGTAGCAAGTTAAACAACGGAAGCATATTAAATAAATCCCAAAAGTCCAGTGGTATGCCCATCTAAACCCTTAGGCAACCGGCAAGGACAACACCCTAGCAAGACCAGTCCATGTACCCTTCGGTACCGAGAGGAAAAAGGCGTCATCCGGAATAGGCTCATCCTCATACTTTGATCAACAATTTAAGCAAGATTGAGTATATCTTATACTCAGCAAAACTTGTAGTGTATCGTAACATAATTATATATGCAAGGCTAGCAAAGGATAAGGCTCTACTCTACAAGCTATTTTCAGCATTAAGTAGGTTTTATTTGCAATAACATTATGCAGTAGTTTGCAATTGAATTTATAAAGAGCAGTTGACTGATATTGGAATAACAAGTATGTAACTTAATAATAGCAAAATCACAACCATCCTCAGCTGCGATCAACAATTTAATCTGTCATAAACATGACACCCACACAAACCAATCATCCCAACACTTTTCAACAAACCATTTTTGCAAAAGTTTAGACTATACCCGATGTGACTGCACTAAGCATGCTCATGACTACAAGCATGGCTATTTAAATAGATTTATACTCTATAGAGGTGTACAACTTTATCCATAGTATATGAGGTGTACAATTAATCCATTTTACCAAATTTAGATCCCGGCTAAGCAACTATTCAACATTCCTAGCCGAAGTACCTAATTTGACATAATTCATTGTCTAACCCAAGTCCTAAAGGCTACAAAAGTAAGGATATCAATTTTTCAAGGATGATCATGTATTAAATAGGAATTTATCAACCGTTATCCCCAAATATAGCAATTTTTAGCCAAACATACATTCATGCATAATAGACTTTTCAAAATGAAATACAATATTTGAAATAATTGGATCAACATGGTCAAAGGAGGTTCTTGCCTTGCTCTGGTATCTCTGAAGATGAGGATGGAGGGTCGTCGAATCGAATAATTCATTCGTGGTATCGACATTTATTCAAAAGAGCTGATAACATCACAAATAGAAAAATTATTTCAACAGCAAAACAAAATCCAAATATTTTTGTATATTCAGATAGGACATGATTTTATATGAATTTAGAAAAATATTCATTCAATTTGGAGTTCATATGCAAAAGTTATTAATATTTTAAATTTGCTCGATTTGAAAAATGCTGAAATAATAAAAAGGTGATGTAGAAAGCGTATTTTCTGAGGTTTACGCTTTCCAACGGAGAAAGTGAATTTCCTCTAAATTGAAAGCAGCTTTTATCATTTTTACATTTTTTTGGGTTTTATTAACTTACAAGTGGGCCCTAATTTTCAGTGACTCATGTTTTTATTTCTAGATTTTATTTTTAAAATGGGGGCAGTCCCACGTGTCATAGACGCATTAGTTCATTAATTAAATGAATAAATCCTAATTTGATTTAACCTACTGACCGTTGGGATCCACATGTCAATCTCGGTTTTAAAACCATGTTTTCAAACCGGGAATAGTGAGTGGTCCCACACATCAGTGACTTATACACTAAATATGTTTAAAAATATATTTATGATTATCTTTTCAACCGGTCCCACTTTTCATAGACTTAAAAACTTTAGCCTCTGTTAATCATCTCCTAATTATATGGGTCCCACCGGTGAGAGAGAGAGAGAGAGAGAGAGAGAAGAGAGAAGAGAGAGCCATGGCGAGCTTGCGGTGGACGAGCTTGCGCAATAATGAGTGACGTTAAGCGGTGGGATGGAAAGAGGGAAGTAAGGCGAAGCTTTGGGTGGTGGTGGCAGTGACAGAGACGGCCGAAGGTGGCATTACGGTGGCGAGAGCTTTGGGCCCGCGACGGCTTTTGCGAAAGAGGCATTCTCCGGGCTGAAGGAAGGGTGCGCTGGACTTAGTGAGTCCAGGTGATGTTAACGGGTTAGACACTAGGACCTAGGTTCACCAGAGGCGAGCCGACGGTGGTTTCCGCAACGGTGCCATGGATGGCTACGGGGGAAATGGGTGCTAGTGACTTGCCCTTGGCAAATCGAAGCGCGCATGAGGTTTAGAGGCTCACCGCGATCATGAGGAAGGTGTCAATCAAGTCAGGGAAGGTCCAAGGCAGCTTAACATCGATGATCAACAGTGGCGCATAGATGTCCATCGGTGAAGGTGCTCTACGTTGATGGAGATGCTAGAAGTAGTGTCGCATTAGCTCACTAGTGTGCTAGGGATGGTGTAGACGTGAAGAATTGAATGGGGACTCACCGTGTTGGGATACTGGTAGGCTACGGTAGCTAACAATTCAAAAATTCTACCATGTAAATCAGGAAACCATGCAAGTAGAAGATCATAGATTGTTACCACTAAACGCGCAGAGCAGCGGAAGAAGAGTTGGAGCAGTCTGGTCCAACGTAAAGCGCGTCGATGTAGTGGTCGTAGTCGATCGTCCAGCGTCAAGCAAGTCAATGCAGTGGTCATAGTCGATCGTCCAGCGTCCACCAAGTCGATGCAGTGGTCGTAGTCGATCGGCCAACGTCCTTGCGAGTCGATCGTCTCCTCCAGCAATCTCTGTAGTTCCTTGTGAAGATCGCAGATCGTCCTCAAGCGCAATAGCAACCGTAGTAGTGTCTCTACGGTATCCACACATCCAGGGAAGGAACAACCGTACGTTGGTGTGCTAGTACCAAGTCGCACGACAGAGCTCTCAGGAAGATGGCGGCTAGGGTTTCGGTGGAGCAACTCTCGTCTCCTCGTCTATATACCAATAGCCTCATGCATCTCCTTATATAGTGCCCATGACGGATCCTATCCAAACACGTTTTAAGAATCGTATTCGTACTGGTTTGTTCCAACCCGTTAAGTGTGTGACCTATTAGGTTTATGCGTATTCGGTTGTGACTCGGAAACCCTTTCTGACCACGAGTCGTCAGCGGTTCCTAGCAGAACATAGCGATTCCTGAATACACACAAGTTATATCGGATGAACCTTAATGCAATATGATCTATGACCAGGTCCTCATCACTTACGGCCAGGTCCTATCTCTATACGAGCAGTTCGTATTTGGTCATGACCAGTTCGTAACTCCTTACGACCAGGTTACGACCACTCTGTGATTACGTTCGACTAGTCTACGACCAGCTTGTATCTCCATACGACCAGTTCGTAACTGATAGAACTAAGCGACCTACTCGTGTATTCTTCCTTTGCCTCACGATATCTGGTTGAACTCCAGGTGAGATGTTGTGTCATCCATGGATTGTTCAATACTTTCTCGATCGAGTGTCGGATAACTTCACATGGTCGAACACTTCGACTACTAGCGGCATGGCCATGCACTTTCTATATCCGACCAAAACGAGAGGCCCAGAGACATCTCTCCTGTTATGTTAGGAGGGGCAAATCCCATATCCGACCAGTCACATTCCTCTACATGTTTCATAGCATACCCGAAAGCTACCTTTATAACTACCCAGTTACAAGCAGCATTTGGAAACCCCTAAGAGTGCTACTACACATGTAGGAAACTATGTTAATCTTAGGTCTAAGGATTATACATCATCATTGTTTGAGACCAACTAACGACACATAGAATCATAACAATCTCAATAGTGTCTCAAGGTGGGTCTTATCCAACATCATGTTCTCTAACATGTGTCCATATTATTGGTTTGGTATCTTCATATCCATGACCTGTGAAACATAGTCATCAACTAATACATATGCTAGTCTATTCATATGTGTCCTCATATGTTTCCGACCAGGGAACATTTAAGAATAATCATCGTAGAAATATAGAGTTTCACAATCAAATCACATACTTGATAATAAATATTAACGATATTATTCTAGGAATAAGATAACATATTATCTAATATTATGAACATAATGAAATATAATCATCCCTATGATTGCCTCTAGGGTATACTTCCAACAGACTGGTGTGCTAGGGATGGTGTAGATGTCAAGAATTGAACGGGGACTCACCAAGCTTCGAGGAAGGTCAAAAATGACAGTGGCGGCCAAGGATGAAGAAGATGATGGTGAAGCTCGGATCACAGTGAGTTGGCCTACGTTAAGTGAGGGGATTTCATCACTACGGTACTGAACACGTTGTGACGCGCTCGAGTTGAGCTCGAAGTCACCAGAGTGACGAGATCGTGTTGGCGAAGATCTGGTGCACGCTGGAGTCGAGGACGAAGGCGATCGTGTTCGTGCTATGAGGCTTCAAAAGCTGCATTAAGTAGAGAGGGAGGATGAGTGAAGGTCAAGGATTAAAGTGACACGCTTGTCATGGGTGAGGAAGCTCACTAGAGCGGTGGAGCTGCGGAGGCGTGCTCCCTGGTGTTGAGAACAACGCACACGTTCTCATGAAACCAAAGAACGATAAACTTGGGTTTGCATGAAAATGGAACGGGGACAAGCTGAGGAAGATGATGACACAGCTAGGGCTTAAGTACAGTTAGGCTTAGTGTAAGAAGAACAGTGATGCGTGAGAAACTCGCGGGCGCGCTCTAGCGTCTCCACCCTACACGGGATAAGGAGGTGACAGGCGGGTTGCTAGCATGGGTGAGGGCAGGCGGAGGCGACGGGAGCACGTAAAGTCGCAAAACGGTGGGCGGTGGTCAAAACCAATGGGCGAAACAGGTGCGAGCACGACGTGCGGAGATGAAGGTGAGGTGGTTGAAGGGTCCTAACATGCGGGCTCGGTGTGTGAGCGAGAGGGGGCGCCAGCGTGGGTGGGAGTGAGCACGAGGGAAGTGGGCCGAGCTGGGTTTCGGCCCAAAGGTTCGGCGGTTTTGAATTTTCCAGAAAGGCTGATTGATTTATGAATTTTTAAACTTAGCAAATGGGCTTCAAAATTTATGAAAATGTTTGTGGAGACTTCTGGCATGGCATAGTTTATTGTATGATTTTCTAGAATTTTATGTGTTCGGTATGTTTCTCGAAAATTCTTTCAACCTGATGTTTGCATATAATTTAAGAAAGCTACTACACAACGCTATACTGTTGGGAGGCTCACCCAACGGTATAGGTACAACCATACAGGAGGTTTGAAAATCGGAACTTTAGTTTAACAACTTTCGCATCCGAAACATGAAGTTTCAAAAAACGAGTATCATGTTCAAATCTTTTCAACGAGTTTCACATTCGAAAAAATTGCGACATTTTTTGGATGTCAGGATTGAAACTTCATAAAACTTCTTGAAACTATATGAAACTTGATGAAACACGATAAAACTTGGGATGAAACTTCATGAGACTTAATGAAACTTCATGAGACTTGGGATGATACTTCATGAAACTTGATGAAACTTTACGAGACTTGGGATGAAACTTCATGAGACTTAATGAAATTTGATGAAACACGGTGAAACTTGGGATGAAACTTCAGGAGGCTTAATGAAACTTTATGAGACTTGGGATGAAACTTCATAAAACTTGATGAAACACGATGAAACTTGGGATGAAACTTATTGAAACTTCATGAGACTTGGAATGAAACTTTATGAAACTTAATAAAACTTCATGAAATACGATGAAACTTGGAATGAAACTTAATAAAACTTCATGATACTTGGGATAAAACTTAATGAAACTTAATAAAACTACATCTCTGCCAGCCAGCCATGAGACTGTCACACAACGCCCAGATCTATCTGCAAGTTTACTGTTTATAGTGCAATCCCCCCATCGATCTCACATTTCTTGGAGCCAAAAAATAAAGAAAAATTGGCAGAACAATGTGAAGTAGGCAACGGAAGAAGCAAGAAGAAGTAAGCATTCCAAATTTGCAACCAACTAAAAGCTAGCTAGCTAGCCGACGCAACTATGTCAACTTGCACCGCGACCTATAAACACCTAATCAGTAATAGTAATCATACGGCTCATCGTGAGTCCTACGGGTATCAGTAATAGTAATCATACGGCTCACCGTGAGTACTACGGGTGGGAGCGCTAGATGGCCACGTACGACCAACCTCTACCATGGCAGAGCGCTCCTAGCACCGCCTCCATCGATCGCAGGAGATTGAGGACGACGGATGACGCAAACGAGGCGCAGAAGTGGAGCAAATGGCGTTCAAGCGTTGGGGAGTGGCTTGATAAAAAAGGAGGGGGTGAAGAGACAAAAGTGATATCCAATATGGCATCGGCACCGAAAAGCGGGGTGGTGGACGTTAACATATATGGGATCCAATGGTGGATTGCTATCCCGTTGGATCGGCTTTCAACGCTATAGTGTTTTTTAGCTTTTCCCTTAATTTTAATATTTGATTTATGCAAAAGTTCAAAAACACGCTGAAATTCTTTTCCCCATGCATAAACATGCTCAAAATTGTCCCCTCATTTATTTTCAATGTACTTTTTTAAAATTGGGATTTTTGGAATGTTACAATAATCTTATATCACGGAGTGCAAGAAAGCAAGCAACAGTCACAAGATCTAGTACACAAGCTGAGTACAAAGCCTTGGCTAATGCAACGGTAGAAATTGTTTGGGTACAGTCTTTGCTAGGTAAACTAGGTATATTTCAATCACGAGTAGCATGCTTGTGGTGTGATAATCTTGGAGCTACCTATTTATCTGCTAATCCTCTTTTTTCATGCAAGAACAAAGTATATAGAAGTGGATTATCACTTTGTCAGGGAGAGAGTGGCGCGCCAAGCACTGGATATTCGGTTTATTCCTTGTGGAGATCGACCAGGTTGCCGACGGTTTTACTAAGCCGTTGCCTGTACGTACGCTTGAAAGCTTCAAACGCAATCTCAACTTGATATGTTGTGATTGAGGGGGACGGTTAACACATATACTTTGATGTATAGCTTTCCTTTCCATGCACATCAAGTCTTGTGGATCATGATGTTATCTGTAACAAGATGATAATTGATTAATTGTTGTAATCTAGCCGAACTGTTTTCGGTTGTAATCGCTATTCATCATACTGCAATATATATTCCTGGCCTCGGCACCGCTTTGTGTGTGAGCCCTTCCACATCTGCTCTCTCTCTCTTCTTCTATTTTCACAGGGAGCGCCGCGAGGTGGAGCGGGCGCCGTCCCAAGGGGCCAGGGGAGGCGGCACGACGGTTCGGCGTGTAAGACAACGACCGGGCCGTGCCGCGACAGGGCAAGTTTACTAGGGCCGCGCTGTGCTTGGCCTTGCCCTGCAATACATACTAGGGGGCGTACTACATGCCGCCCGCGCGGCGACTAACGCGGCGCCGCCGCTGGCCGTAGCTAGTATTTCTGGTGTTTCAAAAATTCAAAAAAAAAATGTATCTTCGGAATTGTGTATCTATTTCACGATCCGTTTAACCACCTCATCTTACAACGAATCCTACCAAATAAGGCCCATATCACAGATGATTCCACTTAGTCGTGATAACGTATGTCAAAAAATATTAGTGGAACAAATTAAAAGTGACGGTGGAATATCCATCCGACTCAATTTTGGATGTTCCAGATGTTCCAGTAGGTAAAATGGAATGTTCCAATAGTTCGCAGACGATGTTCCAGAGCGTATTTTTGGGAATTTGATTAGGGAAAATAAACCAGATTATAGTTGGATGTTCCATACTTAGAACGAAATGTTCCACACTTTGCTTTCTAATGTTCCAGTGGTTCTTAAGAAAACTAAACCTGCTCGTTGAACAATTAAGACTATTAGTGGAATCCCTAGTTGGTGTAGATGTCGGGAGTTGTACTTTCATTATCTAAAAAGTGGAACAAATCAAACATGCTCATAGAACAATTCACGACTTTTAGTGGAATAAACCAAAACTATTAGTGGAAGTGTGGAACATTCCTCGTAATAAGATGCATGATGGTTCAAACGGACTGCGATTTGGATACTTGATTTAAAATCTATTGCGTTTTGAATTTTCGATTTCACTTTTTAGTGGCGATGATATCAGCAATTTCGTCTTCTAGCGGGGCTGCACTGGGCCCCTTGGCCCTTCACGTTATATACGGCTATACCTCGCGCCATTTCCCAAACCTAGTTCAGCCTAGTGGGTCATCCCGGACTGGGCCCTTTTGTAGTTTCATGGCCTGGGCCCTTCTGTAGTTTTATGGCCCATGACATAGCGCTCGTGTGCGTAATCTTTCTTTGTGGCCTCTTCGCTTTTTTCAGTAGTTAAAAAAAAGTGACGCATCGATGTTCGACAGTCGACACCTTCGCCAGTTTAACCTCCCGATAAATCCACGGGTGAGTGACAATTGCCCCCCACGAAGGCATCAAGTCAACACAACCCAATGACATCTGCCTTTTTGGTGTCCGTGTGTTGGCCAACCGACCTCAACCATCTCCAGGTCCTTGCGTCGCACACGTTTCAGTACAAGCTTCCTGTATCACGTTCTGTACTGCGGTAGTGCCAGAAGCTTTTCCATGGTCTGCTGATTTCTCCAATCATGTGAGCACGCGTATAACTGACGAAATCACTGCTGGCGTTAATCATCACATCTGAAAACAGTCTCAGGCTCTCGGCACAACAGAATATACAGTACTTTTCCCTACTCCGACCGAGTTTTCTGCACCGAGAAATCGAAAGCCACAAGAAAGGGCTAACTAAAATCCAAGAACCCAAGCAAGTACTAATTAACTGAAAACCAGCCAAGTCTGCAGTTTGGTGAGCTACTAGCATGACTACCCACGCCAATCTCCTGAGAATTAGGCTTACCAGAAGTGAGCCAGTGACCAAAATATTCCTGCAACAGCCAACAGCTAATCAATTATAGCCCATGCTGCCAAAAACACTGGCACAACATTCTTCAAAAGCTGGCCTGCCTAGTTATATAGTAGCGTTGGTATCGTCACCCACGGTGCAAATTAGTTCTGAAGAGAGTAGCATGGCGCCTCTTCCACCCTCTCCTTCCCCAAGCAATTGTGCTAGCCCAAGATTGCTCCACAGCAATAGCAGTGAGTGGAACGTTGTGGTGCAGAGGAACATCAAGTCCTCGCTGCTGCTGCTGCTCGTGCTCTCCACCGTCTTCGTCTTCACCATCCTGTACTCGCACAGCTTCAGCGCAGCGACGACCGACGAAGCGCTGACGCAAAGTCCCCTGCTCACAGCAGTTGAAATGAGCCATACAATGGTAGGAGATGACGACCAAACTGATGAATCAATCGCCCCTGCCGGCAATAATGTGACAGCTGAACAGAGCTCACCCGCAGACATCTCCTTGCCATCGGCGAACTTATCAGTTGCAGAAATTCCTACTCCATGCACAGATGAACAAACAGCTGATCCAAGTAAGTGCATTTCAAAGAGCAGTAATGCCGGTATTGCCAAGCAATACAAGATGTAATACACGTCATATAGTACTACTACATAGTACGTGCGACCCCCATGTGTTTCAGTGTGTGATAATTCTGGTTATCTTCTGCTTGCTTCGGTGGTGTGGTAGGCATACAACTTGAGGAGAAATGCGACATTTCAATGGGGAAATGGGTGAGGGAGCCGAACGGTCCAATCTACACAAATCTGACATGCCCGACGCTGCCGGACTTCAAGAACTGCCAGAAGTACGGCAAGGATCCTGGCCACCTCTACTGGAGGTGGCAGCCCGACGGGTGCGAGCTTCCGCGGTTTGTGCCGGAGCGGTTCCTCGACGTCGTACGCGGGAAGCAGCTCGCCTTCATCGGCGACTCGCTGGCGCGCAACCAAATGGAATCCCTGCTTTGCCTCTTATCTCAGGTACGTGCCTGTACTAACTACTAAGTACTAACAATAGTTGTAGGTGCTCGCCAAGATTCCCGTGACGAACAATTCGTCGGGTAATGTCTCCATGCAGGCAGAGACGCCTACGGACGTGTACTCCGACGCGTTCGACCAGTTCCGGACATGGCACTTCCCCGCGCACAACTTCACGCTCATGGTGATGTGGACGGAGTTCTACGCGCACGCTGTCCCGGTCGTCGACGCCGACGGCAAACACACAGCCTCCTTCGACATACACCTCGACAAGCTCAACGCCAACTGGACGAGCCGCCTGCCGGGGCTGGACTATGCCGTCATCTCCGGCGGCAACTGGTTCTTCCGCATCAACTACCTCTGGGAGGGAGGCCACCGCGTCGGCTGCGTCAACTGCCGCGAGGCCAACCTCACCGACTTCAGCATCGCCTACGCCGTCCGCCGCGTCGTGAGGGCGGCCTTCGAGGGCATCGCCCAGTGCAAAGACTGCAAGAGCAGCCTCGTCACGTTCTTACGGACCTACACGCCGGATCACTTCGAGCATGGCTCATGGTTCAACGGCGGCTACTGCAACAAGACGCAGCCATCGGAGGAAGGAGAGATCAGCTTGGAAAGCATCGGGTGGGAGCTGAGGAGGGTGCAGAGCGAGGAGGTGAGGAGGGTGAGGGAGACGAGCGGGGGCAAGAGGTTCGGGGCGCTGGACGTGACAAAGGCCATGATGCTGCGTGCCGACGGCCACCCCGGCGGGCACTACGACAAGAGGTGGGTGAGGAACGCCAGCGACTGCCTGCACTGGTGCCTGCCGGGGCCCGTCGACATGTGGAACGACGTGCTGCTCCAGAGGCTCTCTGAGATCTCACCGCCGCCCGTCGTGCGATGATGCGGCCATGCGAGGGGTTGTGTTGTCGTGGTTTTGGTTCAGTCCACGTAAGAAGGTGAACATTTTGAAGGTTGTGCTGGAAATATGGGTAATATTTTAATTCTAGATTTTATTAGGAGACAAATATCGCTAATATCTAGTGATACATCAAACAGAACAAACAACAAGCAATACATTGTATTTCGAAATATGTGCTAGAATAGAATTATAACAAAGTCGTTCGGCCTTATAGTAGGGTTTGATGAAAAATAGGAAGCAGTGCTGAAGTAGTCGTGGAAGTAAACAACGTCGAGGAAGACATCGAGCTGTCACACGGATGCACTGCCCAGAAACCTCACTGCCGCCTCATGCAGGTGCTTTCTGCGACAACGGTTCAGAGATAGCCGCTCTCCTCCCTTCCCGATGCATGCCGAGGAGGAAGGCCAACATGGTACAATAGCTCAGCACCACGGTAGAACTCACTAGAGGAGGAAGACGATGTAAGAAAGAAATGGAGAAATTCTTAGGTTTTCATTCTGGACATCTCCAAGGACTTATTAGGACAAATAATTTACTCTCTAGTAATTGTTATAATTAACCTGAATTAAGTCACTGGTAACAGCTAATTCAAATGAAATAATGGTATTTATACAGTGTTTAACAACTCTTAACCAGTTCAAAAAGAGGAAAGAGAAATGTCTGGTTAGCTATTGACCCGTTACGACCAGCTCGCGACTCTTTACGACCAGAATCTAGCCACGATCAAGTCATAATGATCCCTGGTCTGGTGGTAGTCACTTACAACTAGGTTGTAACTCCTTATGACCAGTTCGTATCTGGTCATGACCATATAGTAACCATTTACAACTGGTCGTGACTTATCCCGACCAGTTGTTGATCATTCATGACTAGCCTATAACTCCTTACGATCCATCTATCTCTAGTCGAACTCATCAGAGACTAGTTGTCCTGCTTCCCCACTACTTTGCTAAACCATGCATGCTTTAGAATTTTCAAAAGAAATGGGCCTCATAAATGGAACAATTTCCAACAATCCCTCACCAATTCCAAAGCTAGCAGTAGAAACAATGATTTTATCAATGTGTTGAAGCATTGTTAATATACGAGTATTTTGGTGTAAGTCATGTACGGGTTGAACTTGCACCTAGAATAAAAAGATTCATCCTCACAAGTGATGAATGGACTACACCTTGAATTCATAGCTTTTCGTGATCAGACTTCACTTGAAATCCAAACTGATACTAGATTGCCAAAAAAAAACACGCCTAAATGGAGCATTATATGGTCATGCTCCCTTATCTACTCATAAGCTTTCTAGATAATGCCCCATTCTCGTGAACTGCGACCTAACAATTAGGTTGAAGTAGGTGTACTCATTATAGGTATCTTATAGGCTAATAAATTTTTCCCCTCATTTGGACACTAGAGTACATTAAGCCTTTATGCCAACCTACCATACAGTCGTGAACCTAAGTCATGAGATCTCCGATAAAAAAAGGTATGGGTTACTGTCGACAATCGAGTCGCCGATCTTACGAAATAAATAGAGGAAAATGACAAAGAGTTCTTGGGAGAAAATGGAATTGCTCTTTATTGCTATGAACTAGATCCTTTAAAGGGGGTTCCCTTGACAAGGTAGAGGACTAATCCTAATTACACTGAGTGTGATGCTTATCACCCTATAGTCTTGTGTTGAATCAGACTTAAAACATGAATCTAATGCCGATTGTGATGCTTTAATCCGATGCCTTTGTTCCTCCGTGCTCCATCTTTAAATAACCTTCGAAGGGGTGGTGGTTATTCTAGGATAAGACATATGTTGGAAGAGTCATGTTTGGTCAGAGGGACAGTTATAGTTAGTGAAACAGTAACTGATCGCTGGTTGGTGTCTGTGAGACAAT
Organism: Phyllostachys edulis; assembly: GCA_036346405.1. NCBI lineage: Eukaryota > Viridiplantae > Streptophyta > Magnoliopsida > Poales > Poaceae > Phyllostachys > Phyllostachys edulis. The sequence continues at coordinate 22,851,814 of CM070556.1, read as the reverse complement.
AAACCGTGCAATGATCATCTCCTGGATTAGAAGTGAATCAACTTAATTTGCTCACAACATATGAGATGTTAGGTCTTGTGGCACCAACAAGATACATCAGGGATACAATTATTTGTGAATATCTCAATTGATATTTCTCGAATCCTTTATTCTTTCGAAGCTTAACGCTAACACTATAAGGTGTTGGGGAAGTTTTACAACTCGAAAAGCCAAACCGGTTCAATATTGTCTCAACATAATGTGATTGATTTAAAGTGGTCCCATCCTCATTCTTGATCAATTTATTATTCAAAATAACGCCTGCTTCTCTCAAGTCTTTCATATCAAATTATCAAGATAAGAAATATTTGACCACATTGAATATAGCAGTGTTTGTCCCAAAATATAAGTATGTCATCAACAAACAAACACAAGATCACTCCTTGACCCCCCCCCCACCATAACGATAGCATACTCATTTATTAGCTTCACTAATAGCAAAGCTAGCTGATGCCAAAGTTTCGTCAAACTTCTCATGACATTGCTTAAGTGTTTGCTTTAGGCAATACAAGGATTTTGATAGTCTGCACACCTTATTTTCCTATCCATCAATCACAAACCAACTGGTTGCTCCATATATATTTTTCCTCCAACTCTCCATTAAGAAAAACTATCTTTACAAGCATTTGATGTCCATGTAGACCATGGGGAGCAGCTAACACAATGAGCACTCTAACAGTGGTTAGTCTGGCAACATGTTGGGACCCCGGATATACAACTCCGGGACCCTCTGTGTATTTTGAACTAGTTCCATGATCAGTAGCTAGTCCACATAGTTACGACATAGATGAAATCATATCCATACAACAAAACAGCTAACAAGCAAACAAATTAATATTATTTAGTAGAAAAAGGACATTATGGTCAAGTCTTACAGAGATTTGCCACGTAGGGCTAAAAACAACAGAGTTACTTGCAACGGAAAAAATTAGCTCGTGGTGGCCATCCAACATGCCCACAAGCAATCGAGTGGAGAACGCGACCTAGATCGCATAGTCTTCGAAGCATTCTTCCTCGTAGAACTCGGTGATCTCTGGTTCTTCCTCGGCGACTGATCAACAAATGGTGCAATATCGTGAGTACTTAAAGTACTCAGCAAGTTGTAGGGAAATGGATGCAAATAGTATTCATGCAGGGCTTGACAATGATAGCTTTATAGCTATTTTGCCGAAAGCACTATTGACAGTAAATATAGTAAGTAAAGCACGATTTGAAAGATTAATATATAAGTAATCAAGTTCTTTGAAATGACTAGTGAACACCCTATTCATTTTCCGACCAACAACTGGTGAACAACCCATTCACTTCCCAACTAATCCATTCCAATATTTTTATGAAAATCTACCCCTCGTGTGAAATCACCATGCATTGACCATAGACGGGTACATGACTATTCGAATAGTTTTACGCTCTACAGAGGTTGTACAACTTTACCCACATGACACGACTTCTCTAGTTTGTTTGGCATCCGTCGATACCACCGCTCACGATCTTAGGTAAGAAGTCTAGAACACGTGTCAAGGCCTTTACAAAGTTCTGTTTTGACCCAGTTCTGCTCACTAAGGTTTTGCCACGCCGGCCCCCTTTTGCGCCAAATCATCCACCAAAACAGAACTAACTCAAAATATTGCTAATTAGTTGGCCAGGTCTATCCCAGTCTAATCATGTGGTGGTACAGTAAGGCCCAGATCAATGGCACACAAAGTTAAGTCCTTAGAGACCACTCAAGTGAAACAACCATATCCCAAAATCATCCCCTTTACTGCACAATCATTCGCCTAAGTATGAAATCATTTTTGGTTCAACCTGAACAAATGGCAACCCTTGCCATGGCATAACAACTTTTAATAATAGTGACCGCACCACAATTTCACATATCATTAAGTCAAGATTAATCATTTACGAATATGTGATCGTGAATCCCATCATGACTAAGCATGTCTAAGCATAATATGACCTATGTTGGTAGTACAATACTGTCCAACTAATAATTAACCATCCTATGGTGTCCAAGGATTTATGTCATTCAAGGGTACAAGTCAATAGCAATTATACAAGGAGGCATTGTAAAACCCCGTTGGAGTAAATAGTTAAACAAGAAATAGAATGTGATTAAAAAGAAAATATTTGGGGAGAAGATGAGGTAGTGGGCCGGATTGGGCCTCTGTTGCCCATAAACAAAAAAAAAGAGGTGAAACCCTAGCCGAAGCCTTTCCTCCCCTCTTCCCCCAAGGGCAGCCGCCACCCCTCCCTCCTACTGCTGTGCGGCACCTCCCCAACCCCTCTTCCTTTCTTCTGGTGAAAGCTCCGGTCGGATCTTGAGCCCACAGCGCCGCCCCAGCCAGCGCTTGCTCCCTCGGTCCGGCCTAGCTCCTGCGACCCCTGGTGCGCCTGTTCCTGGCTTCCTCACAAACGACGCCGACGTCCACGAGCTCAAGCTCGAGCTCTAGGTCCGTCCCGATGTTGCCGTTCCCCCGAGGTGAGCCCCTACCCCGCTCCTCTCTAGGGTATGGTTGATTTGGGTGCCACGCGCGTGATCCCATTGTTGAATCGGCGTGCGATGGTGTGCCTAGATGTGTTTCTGCTCGATTCGGTGCCTTTGTGTTTGTGCGGATAGATACATCTTTGTTATGGCGGATTGGATGGGTCACGGATACCCCTAGCGCGTTCCTGGGGCATTGTTGGTTCTAATTGATCTGTTTTGGTGACTTCAACTTAGATTCATGGTAGTTCTTGGAGAAATCAGTCTGCATTAGGCCAACAGTATGCAGTGGTAATCTCCCAAGTGATGACTAGAAAATCCCTAGGAAGAATTGAGTTAATAGGAACCTCCTGAAAGGGGCAATACAAGCAATTTTGTCTACTCCCGTATATCAATCCATTGTCTTGATTCATCGAAGGCGACGGCTTACATCCTTACATTTGCTGGAGAAATCATATGGTTTTTTGTTCCAAATTACAGCTTACACAATTAGCATGCTGCTATGCTACTTTTATTTTCTTTTCTTTTTTGGCCATCCAGGTTGTGAACCATTGGTTCTTGTGTACTGTTCCTGCAGTTCCTAGATCTTGATCCAAGGTAGGAATGAATCAGTCACTGTATGAATAGATGGCCCCTTTGTAAAATGACAATAGTATCCTAACCAACAAATTGTTGAAGATGTCTGTGTGCCAACTTTCACGACAGTGTTGCGGGTCACAAAAGGGTGTTTAATCAGTCTTTTGCGTGAAAGTAGTTGCTGATTTCATTTATAGGCCAGTTTGCAAATCCTAAAACATGGTTAAGATTAATGTCCTATAGTACTTGTCCTTAAAGATAGGTTATCTAACTTTGATTATGTTACTAGTGATAAATAGATGGGCTAACTTCACTTTGCTGATAGAGAATATGGTGAATTTAAGATTTTTTTAATACTGCTGTCCAGTATAGTTTTCTGTTAGCTTATTGACTAGCTTGAGTAGATAAAATATTTAATCTTGGGTTTTGGGGAGACGATGTAAGCGCTACGATTAATGACTTGTTATGCTTGGTTGATTGATGCCTAGTATCATTCTTGGTTACCAGGTGGTGGTGAACCCCGGCGCTAGAGCGTTCCGCCTTTTGTCTTCTATTTCACAGTTGAGGCAAGTGCAAGTAGTATTAATGAGTTTTTACATTTCATACTTGATGAATGTCATAGTTGATTGTTGATGATTGCTGCTTGGTAATGTTGATGAGCATGAATGCCATAGTTTAATGATGATGTTTTTATGATGATGCTTATGTGATGAAGCTTACATGAAAATGTTTACATGACGATGCATGCTAATGTTTATGTGATTACGCGTACATGGTGGAGTTTACATGAGGATGCTTACATGACAATATTTAAATGATGATATTTACATGGTAATGGTTTCATGATTGATGGCAATAATGATGGGCCAAGGTGAGCAATGAGACTACCTTGTTAATGATGATAATGATGAGTTGGTATTGTGCTTTAAATGTTGCATCATGTCATTCATTTCTGAACCTTGGACTACGTGGTAGCCAAGGGTTGTTTCCTTGTTGTTCCCCGTCAGGCATTGGATGGGCGTTAGGTCCCCATCATGCATTAGACGGGCTTTGTATCACACACTCGTGGAGTGTGGGCTTTTGTTCCCAATGCCTAGAGGGCACAGGCCTTGAGTAGGTATCGACGGATACACTACTCGGTATTACCGGTAATTGCAAAGAAGTGAAGAGGTGCATTCATGACATATTCATTGTATTTCTGCATAAGATATGGATTTGTTTGTTTAGCATATAATGTTGCTGTTCGTGATGGGATTGTTTTTCCCCTTCGACTACTTATGATGCTATCATAAAAGATGGATTGTGGTATATAGTGTTGTTGCTCATGATGGGATGGTTTAATCCCTTGACTACTCATGATGCTATCATAAGAGATGGATGGTGGTAAGTAATGCGGTTATTCATGATGGGATTGTTTTCCCCTTTGAATACTTTTGATGCTATGTTTGATTTACTATTGCACTTTGCTGAGTCATGGACTCACTCTTGTTGTGTTGTGCTTTCTAGGTATCTCTCGAGGCAGTGACATGCATGGGAAGGGGTAGACATGGTGCACGTCACATAAACACAAACCACAATGAATAAACTAGTCCAATTATCCACATTTCATATTCTTGATAATCGCTTTGGTTTCTGTTTTGTGACCATCCTTCGTGGTGGATGTTTTATTTGTGCTCATGGGTGATTCAATTATGTTCTTAATTCCTCGTTATTTTGAGGACCTTTGATGCTTGAGTTGTATCTATTTGCTAATGGATGCCCTTGATTAATGCTTTAGTTGTTTAGCCCACTTGGGATGATCTGTGATGATTAGTTTAAATTGGATGACTGAAAATATTGATTGATGCTATATTAGAATGTTAGAACCTCTGGTATAGTCCCTATACAAAGGAGGTTTTGCCGAATTTTAGAGAGATTGGTCAGTGATGCTTTAGATGTTGCTTGTTGATCATTATCTGCCTGAGCTTAGTAATGTTGGACTTCTTTAACTTATAGTTGTTAGAGAGAAGACTTCTTAAGTTGATTTGTGCTCAATTGATAAATCATGTACTTTTGTTGAGAAATGATAAACTATGATAGCGTCGATTATTAGCATTAGGTCACCCATGAATGAATGTTTGGTTGTTGGTTGATATTATCATCTTTCATGGTATGGTTGGATTAGTAATGGATTAGTGATCTTCGTATAGACCCTTGATAGTATTATCATAATTGGCTCAATTGGGTCGGATGTTTGAGATTGATTGGTTGACGAATTCTAATTCAATTCTTATATCCACTCTACTGGATATTGATCTTTTATGTTATTGTTTGAAAGATGGTTGAAATTATTCCGTATTGTTATTGTGTGTTAGTCTTTTGGGTAACATCTACGTTTCCGTATAGCCAGGGTGTTACAGTTGATATCAGAGCGGGCTTTAGGTCCGTGGTAGTTGAATTATTAAACAGTCTTGCTAGTTTTAAGTCGCTTGAAAGTTTCTTAAGTTTAAGTCACTTGCTGTGACCATTGGATTTGTGTAGGGATTGGTGTGCCACATGATTGGATATTGATCCAACGGTTAAAAGAGGTGACTTATGCTTAAGAAAATTTTAGTCGCCTTATGAATAGACAGTCCCAATATTAAAATTGACACACTGTGCACAGTAAGATGGGAATGGGTCAAGCATTGCATTTACGTTTTCGTTATGTCGCTCAGAGCATTACTGTTGTGAATTGATTATGAATGCTTATGCTGTGCCTATATGATTATTATAAGTTATAATAGTAGATGACGAGGGGTTTATACCGTGGTTGTAGCCTTGGGTTCCCAGGTTGCACCACCGTTTGGGGCATGAGATTAATGGAGACTATCTTTCACAAACTTCATTGAAGAAAGTTTTGACTCTACTCATTTCTTTTGGAGTAGTTGGAGTGTTGGGGTTTAGAACCTTTTTCTTTGAAACAGAAGGTGTCAAAACCCTTTGCAAGGTTTTGTGGTGTTAAGTGAGAAGTTGTAAGTAAAGAAGATAATTGATAATGTTTATGACATCAAGTTGGGCCTTTGGCATGATACATAATTAACCTTAACTGATGTCCTCGGTAGCGTAGCCGGTTAATTTATTGCCATCTTGTAATGATTACATGACAAGTTGTGATTTAGGATATCTCCTTGACATGGTCATTCGGATTTGGTACAACCTTTGGGTTCAAGTGCTTGACCGAGTGTTGCACATTGTTGACTTCTCGAGTTGGGATCCAGTCTACTAACTTGAGGGATTTACAGTTGCAAGTGAGCGTCATCTTCTTATCATAATGGACTGTGATGACTCCTTTGGAACCTGGCATCTTTAAGCATTGATACCCATAATGAGTAGCAATTAGAAATTTTTCCAAACTCGGTCGACCAAGAATCACATTGTATGCATTATCGAAGTCAACTACATCAAAGGAATTCTTCTCTATCTTGAAATTTTTCGGAGTACCGAACATGACGGGAATGGAAACTTGGCTAATAGGTTTGGTTGAAGAACCTGATACGATCCCATGAAAGCAATACAGTACCGGTTTTATCTTGGTGCTGGGGACTTGCGTTTCATCTAGGGCACCAGTATACAAAATGTTCAAAGAACTTCCACCATCAACTAAGACACGGTTAACGTGATAATTATTGATAGTGGGTTCGACTACAATCAAAAAACGGCTGGGTCAAGTAGAAGAGATCATACAATCCTCTCTAACAAAGGAGAGTTAGATTTTCGACCACTTAGGCATCATATGGACAATAGGAGGGTCAATAGAATTCAGCCCACGCTCGACAGTTTTAAGCTGTCATTTGGACTCATATGCTGAAGACTCGTTGATGATGTTGTCGATCGTATGTTCAAGGTATTGGTACGACATATCCTCCTCGTCCTCATATTGCTTCTTACCACTCTTTTCTCCCAGCTCTACGACGGTTGGGAGTGACCCTTTACCCGAGTAGTAGTCCTCAGATTTTCTTTGAAAAAGTTTGTAATTTCGGAGGTCGCGTTCTTCTTTCTTATGAAGAGTACACCACATTGGCTTGTTAATTTTTTGATCAGGGCGTTTACCTTTGCTCCGATCGAAGTATGATTTAGAGCTTCGAGGCTCTTTGTCTGCAACAGTTAGCACCTCCTTCGAGCTCTTTGTTGATGGCATTTTACTTTTTGATTTGCTCTTCCGTTTGTTGGGATGCTTTTATTTCTTCTTATCTATATCTCGTTCCCCTCAGGATCCTTTGTCGTCGCGGTCGGCCATCCAATTCCACTCAACTGCCTCTGTAGTAGTTGCGTAGGAGTTGCCCATATTGAAGAGGGCGACACTGTAACCGGAGGGCAGTTGCCCATATTGAAGAGGGCGACACTGTAACCGGAGGGTTAAGGGCAATATCTTATGTGAACCTCCGGTTCCTAACTCCCTGCTTAAAGGCTCAAATGACTAATGAGTCAGATATTTTTGGAATAGTGTTTTTGAACTTGACTAAAGCATCAGATAAATATATGTAGCATCTCATGCAGCTCTTGATGAGGACATCAACTCTCCGAATACGACTGCTACTCTACGTACCAAGCAAGAGTTTAAGCTGGACAAGTTCTGGAATCCAATTGGCCTTCGAAGATAGCACTGGCTTCAAATATGCATAACTTTCACATACAGAGTCCATTTGAGGTCCACGAGTACTTGATGGAAAGCTTATCTTGTCCTCTTTCCAACGGATCTAGCCTCACCTCCAAATTCCTTCTGTGTGCAATGCAATCACCAAAAGAAAGTGATGCATTACCTATTTGGGCCAAATTGGGCCTTGTAATGCTTGAGCCCAAGGGGAAGGCGCCCTCTCTCTTGGCCCATACTATTCAAGACGTATTGTTCATGTGAACAGTACCTTGAATAGTACCATCCCCTTATTTCTTAGTAATGTGCAGCTTCCCCTCCCTTATTTAAGGAGGCCACACTCCTCTAGTTTTCTTAGATTTTGTTTAGTTAAAAGTTAGCTTCATTGTAACTTCGTGTATTAGCTTGTGTCGATTAGACCAACCATAATACCGCTACAGAATTTCAACTTTATCAAATATTTCAATCCTATTTGCAATTTTATATTGCTTATTATCTTGAACTTTTTTTTATTAATTAATCCTTTTTTAAATTTTATTTTAAAGTTATCCTCCGACGAACTTTATTTCCAATTCTGACCCCTTTGGTCATGCCACCACCTGTGGCGTGACAAAACAATGTTGTCACACCATAGGATAAGTCCGCTAAATAGCACTTTTTGTCACGTCATTGATGGTGGCGTGACTAAACAACACTGCTACACCACGGTGGTGGCGTGATAAGAGCTTGCCTAGATACGGGCTAGCGTGATAGTGTTGTTTTGTCACGCCACAAATGGTGGCGTGACCAAAGGTGTCAGCATTGTAAATAAAGTTCGCCCAGGGTTAACTTTAAAATAAAATTTAAAAAAGGATTAATTAATAAAAAAATTTCTATTATCTTGTTCTTGCATGTTCTTCGATTGCATGTAGGAATAGATCTTTGTGGTCAGGTCAACCGCGTTCTTGGCACAGTTGATAATGACTCGGAGTGTGGTTTAGCGATTGCTTGGTGTTCTGGTCGTGATCGGTTAGAAGCCTGCATCATCAAAGTCGTTCTCCTCCAAATCGAAGTTATCATTCTATCGGAAGATCAGGACCCCATTTTCTCATTCAGGTGGTGTCAGAGCTAAAGTTGACCAGTAGGAATACTTGTATCCCTAGTTTGTTTCGGTTTTTAATATCTATAGTCTAGAAATTTTTGCCCTACAAAAAGAATTAATCTTCACTGTCCAAACCCCGTTGTGCCTTTTAATCTGTTAGTTTTGGTTTGCTAAATTGAATTTGTGTCTGTTTTAGCTTTGTCTAGTTGCTGATCATATCTTTGGTCCTATAAAATAAAATAAAAACCCTAGCGAATCCATCATGTCCTAAATCCAAAAATAAGCTCCAAAAGAAATTTCCCACGTCCAAATCCATCTAGAACACCCTAAACCCTAATTTCTAATTTCGGCTAGAAGACCCCCTTTTCTGCCATCGCCACGAAAATCGCCATAACTTTTTCATACTTGACATTTTCGAGTGAAACAACCTCCATTAGATCAAAATTTTCATTATATAGCTGCCTGTAAAATTTCACCTCAATCCAGAAAGGCAGTCAAAATTTATATGCGGTGAAAGTTGACCCAGTTGTTCTATTTTAATCTGAAACTGTCTGCACTTGTGATTTTTGTGCGATTTTTTTAGTCGGTATTCAGAAAGTGTCCCCAAAAGAAAAATTGTAGAAAATGCCGTTAGAAAATAGATAAAAAAGAATCATTCGGAAATAGGCATCTTACTAAAATTTACGGACTAAATACCGATGTACTGTCCAGTGGACAAAAAACCACAGTTTTTATTGTTGGGTCAATACTTGTGCTTTTCAATCCAAATTGCATTCTATTGAATTATCTTGTGTCTACCCCTTCTATACATTGTTATACACTTGTGTTAGCCTTCATCCTCCTTGGTTGATCAGCAACATAGGCTAAGTTCTAGATACAAACTATAATTCAATTATGTGCAATTTCTGCAATTAACTGATTGTTCTCCTTGCTACCTAATATTAAGCCTGTCCAAGCTCCACTTTTTACTAACCGAGTAGATCATGTCGGACTGGCCCTTGCAATCGCTCTACTCATTACTTAAGTCAAGTTTATCATGAACCAGCCACCGATTGCACCACCTATTTGCATTGGTAAGAACTTGCAAGAGCTTGGTAAGAGCTTGAGCATGTGTGACTTGATAAACTCCACCTCTTAGTAGTTGATAGGAACATATACTTGTGATTTGTTTCCTTGTTTTCTACTAACAATGACAGGTTTGTGGAAGTTGGTAGATTACGATGACATTGCGGGCATATTTGAACTAAAAGGGAAACAACTACTGTCATATATGCTGCCACTCATCACTGAGAGTACGTTGTTGGACTACTTCCTATAGGTTACTATGTTGGATAGCTACTTTGAAAGACAGAACCTTGATCCTTATGAGAAGATGAGCATGACAAGGACGGTGCTGATCGATGATGTTCAACATTGGTGGTCGAATCTTAAGTACCACTACATGTACACATGGGAGGAGATGAAGAAGAAATTGCGACGTCGTTTTGTACCTCCACCACCCACGGCCATAAGCGAGGTGCAACCTAAGGTAACTGAAAATGCTGATATTGTTTTGGCTCCTATTCCATCTACAGATACCGCTGAGATGCTTGAAGAGATGAAGGATGATCTAGCGCATCTTATGTCATTAGAGGAGAAGTTTGAGGTACCTGTAGTATCTGATGAGGACGATAATGACAAAGGTACTGATTTGGTGCTGCAGCAAGACATGGAGCAACCTTGTGAGTTTATACTTGCTGTAGTGCAATCTTTTAATATTCCTTCTATTGACTTGATCGAACCATGTGCTGATCTGAATTCACATAATTTTGCACATGTCGAATTAATTACACATAAGGAAGTACTTGATGGAATATCCACTATTGATGCGTTGTGCTATATCATGCTTAATGAGCCCGGCCGTTAGTTTGGAATGTGCTATGAAGAAAGTTTATGAACTTTTATCCCTAAATTCTGTATCTACCACCTACACCTATTGTTTTAAATTAATTGGAGATTATGGTGTAGACAATCAATTTCTGGTATATTGAATATGCATAACTTGTGATCACATAAATGAATTGAAGCTTACTATTTTGAACAACAATTCTTCTGTGATGATTAACTCTACTATATACTTCACTTATACTTGCAAATTGAGTTGCACACTGAATACTATAAGAATGTGTCTTTGTTGATTTAATGCATGCACACTCACCTTTAATTTGCAAAGTGTTCTCTACTTCTTTGACATTTGCTGTTGCTAACATTTATAGAAAGATGAGCATGTGTTGCTACAAGTTTTCAAGCTTTTCTTGGAGCTGGACGATGAGCTTGAGTCGAGGACGACTCAAATGTAAGAAGAGGAGGATGATGGAGACATCAACCCTTCAGATATGACCACTACTCCACGTACCAAGCAAGAGTTCAAGCTAGACACGTTCTGGAATCCAATTCGGCCTCCGGAGACAGTGCCAACTTCAAATGTGTATAACTTTCACATACGGAGCACGTATAAGGTCCACAAGTACTTGATGGAAAGCTTATCTCATCCTCTTTCCAACGGATTTGGCCTCACTTCCAAATTCCTTCTGTGCACACCGTAATCACCAAAAAAAGGTGTTGTGTCACCTGTTTGGGCCAAATTGGGCCTTGTAATGCTTGGGCCCAAGGGAAAGGTGCCGCTCTCTTGGCCCGTACTATGCATGGTCATACTATTCATGTGAATAGTACCATCCCATTATTTCTTAGTTACGTGCGGCCCCCCTCCCCTATTTTAGGAGGCCACACCCCTCTAGTTTTCTTGGATTTTGTTTAGTTAAAAGTTAGCTTCATTACAACTTCGTGTATTGGTTTGTGTCGATTAGACCTACTATAATACCGCTACAGAATCCCAACTTTATCAAATATTTCAATCCTATTTGCAATTTCAGGTTTCTTATTATCTTGTTCTTGCGTGTTCTTCGATTGCAAGCAGAAATTAATAGACCTATGTGGTCAGGTCAACCGCATTCTTGGCACAGTTGATAACGACTCGGAATGTGGTTTAGCGATTTCTTGGTGTTCTGGTCGTGATCGGTTAGAAGCCTGCATCGTCAAAGTCATTCTCCTCCTAATCGAAGTTATCATCCTATCGGAAGATCGGACCCCATTTTCTCATCAGCTCTTGACGCATACGATGTAGGTCGTCCTCATTGCTAGGATGGTGGTAGGTGTCCTAGAAGTTGGCTAGCAGGAAATCATAGAGATGCTACCGGGAGTAGATCGACTCAGGTGGCTGATTCAACAACCATGAATGAGAAGATCATTCAAGCACGGTCGGGAGATAATTGGCCATTACATGTTCTCCCTAGCTGCTCGGATAACTGTTGTGTAAATTTGGAGAAACGCAAGGTGGTTCAACCCTCCATCAAATTTCTCCATGTTCGCCGGTTAGAATTTGTCTAGCTAATGAACTGCTCAGAGATCGGTAGAAAATGCTCGCCATCCAATAATGGACTCATAACGCCTCCTTTGTGAAAAGGTTGGGTTATAGTCACTAGGTGATTAGTTATGTCGATAACCAATCACTACTGGACCTAAATGATCTTGGACAGTTGTCCTTTTGGAGTAGTCATACTCACGATCTAGCTGATGATGTAGATCTCCTGTGGTGAGACATGGTTGGCTAGTACATCGAGGATGTCATTGGTTGTGAGCTGGAGGTGGTGTATGTTGACTTCTTTCTTACCTTTCCCCTGGTCGAGTCGGCGGAATAGCAGATCGTTGTGGTTGATGAAGTTCCTGACCTCCTCCCCTTTGTCCAGATACATGAGATCGACTAGATGCGGAGGGAGTTGTCCTGTTTTGAGTTCGAGAATGTGTGAACCTATATTGCTCAGCTCTTGTCATGGATTCTTGAATAATCCTTGAAAGTTCTTGAGCGAAAGCATCATATTCCGTTGCCCTTGCCAATCCCTGTGGAGGATCTCCAAGCAAAACCATTAGCTCTTTGAAGTGTATGAGTAGTTACCGACTGGTAGTGCATTCGACTAGGAGGTTGTGGTTGTGCAGTGAGCCTCCGTCTTCTAGTAGTTTTTGTGTCATCTACCATTGGAGGCGGTGTGCGCTTCGGGGACGGAGTACGATCATCTCCAGAACTTTCATGACACTCATTAGAGTTGAGACCTCTATCGCCTAGGGGGCCTCCCGTGCCATACTGACCATCCCTCGTAAAGGATGAACCACGGGAATCCCCAGAGTACGACGAACGGGGCTATGATTGGGATCATCAATGGTTGCAAGGACCTCACGACAACTGCTGGTGGTCGAACCCTCCTAGCTTGAGGAATAGTCAAAAGAGAGTGCCTCACAACTTGGTGTAACCCCTTCCAAGAAGGGGAATTCCGAGTTATAACCATCTCTGGAGGTTGCACATGTGGATGAATTCGTATTCTCCGAACAACCGACTAGATCTAGAGTGCTAGAGCCCCCGACCGTCTCCCGCGTACTGGTAGATACCAAGTGATGACAGAGCCCTGGAATTTTCTGCATAATGGTTTGGCGCATCAGTTCAAGTGTCGTCTGATGAATTTCAGCCCTCAAGGGCAGAGCCCTCAGCATGGTCAGAACCCTCGGACGGTTGACGTCGCTTCTAGCCACTTGGGCCCTTTCCCTTGGAAGATTCTAATTTCCTACCCGAGCGTTGAGGCGTTGGTTGTAGCGAGTCCTCTTGTGCCTCATTAGGGGGGTTGACTCCGAGGGACCGGTGACAAGTCCTGGGAGCGTGCATTCCCCATGGATGATATGATGTCCCACTCGATTTCATCGTAGCAGGCATCCAGGTCGATCCCCGCGTAATTCGTGAGGTCAAACAAGTTCTCCTCATTCCACTCATCTGCCATAAACACATGAGGGCCGATGGAGAAATGATTCTTTTCATTGTCTTCCCCACGAACGGTGCTAACTGTCGATGAATTGTTGTTGATCTTATGAAGTAAATGTAGAAGGCACGATCTAGGGGATTACACAGAGGAGATAGGGTGTTTGGATATGTTCAGGCCTTTTCCGAAGAGAATCACAACCCTATTTCATGTGTTCTTGTATTGAATGAGATTATAATGGGGGATGCACCGTGCTCAGGATGCGACTAAGACTATGCTTCTGATCTCTCCTTCTCTCTCTATCGTCTGACTATGTCCCTTATATAGCGTCGAAGGGATGGTTGTTGCTATATGCAGAGATGCCTTGTTGGTTCCTTGATCTCTCACATGGGCATTGGTTGTTGTCATTGAGTCTCTTGCCACACACAATCATGGAGCAATTATTGTCAGAGATAGGAGGCAAAATCATGCGGTTATGTCAAAGAGACATGAGCGCACTTTTCATTTTAATGGTCTATTGCAATGGACATATTACCCAGTCAAACAGTTGAGGACCACATGTCTGGTGGTGGTACTTGTTTGGCCAATGGGTGGTCGATGCTCGAGACGACTTAAGCATGTTTTCCTCGACTGGGGGTATACGTGGAGCTTATATGGCTGAGTCCATGAACCGACAACCATTGTAATAAATTTGTTAAGCATTAATCCTCGTCATAATTGTTCTCCATTTGACATCCCACAACAGGGGAAAGGATGCACAAATCAGTTGGGACAAAGAGGGGAAATGAGATTTTTAATTTGGCTGTGGGTCCTGCATTTGTAGTTGGCGAGAAGTGACACATTGGAGCAAAAGTTGCTAAATTACGTAGAGTCATACTACACACACTGATTTTATCATCGTACCACGTATAATGCACGTGGCGGCCGGATGGGCACTCGGGGGCAGCATAGGCGGGATTTCCGAATTATGTAGTATTTGCTTATGGTGCTTGTTTGGATCATCCGTTTTGTGAAAACTGATTTTCCCAAAACCGTTTTTAGCATCGTTTTAGGAAAACTCTGTTTGGATTGGATAACTAACTCTCAAGATAAGTAAAACTGGTTTATGATAAGTCCAATATATTGCGTTTTCCCAAAAATGAGGGCCCATCATTTTTCACAAAACCAATTGTAGATACACACGTTCTCAGCGACCAACAAACTCGCTAACTGTAGATACACACGTTCTCACTAGCGACCAACAAACTGCGCGCGAAAGTCTGGGCGTGAAAAAAATTTTGGCGTTGGCTATTCTGCTGCACTCAAGTCTGCGTGCGTAAGTTTGTTCTTCTCCCAAACACACTTTACACATTAACACATGTATATAAGAAGGAACAGAAGGCCAATGATAATAGCGTATTGTATTGCCTAACTAATCCAGTCAGATTATAGAGAATTCAGATCGGGGAGAAGGCCGCTGCCAGCTGTGCCATCGCCGCCGCTGACTGTGATCCTAGACGTGTTTGTTCGTGCCCTTCAATCTGCATATAGGTAAGATATCTTCTTGTACATCCAATTCAATGCCAAAGTATTTACGTGCATTGAACATCAGACATGCATGCACCAATGGCCTCATCTTGATTAGATACCACATCTTATCTAGTCACCTACAAGGCATTTAGATAATGTAGATAGAGGTTAGGTTTTTCAACGATCAAAATGCTGCCAAACCAGATTTATTACTTGGATGACAGCATGCATACATCTATCTAGAATCTAGATCAGTAGATCGCCGATAAATTGACAGTATAGCTAAAATAACTTCTAGTACGAATAGTTGAGCAAGTAGAGACTATAGTCAGTAACATATGTTTGCATGAGCACAATGTCATGAATATAGCCAAAATATATACAGAAAACAGAAATTGAAGATCATACAGTTGTAGTGTACCTTCAACACAGAAGTTTGGTGTTCCATCTCCTTAGGCTTTGACATGTCAGACCCCCTTTCAATGTAATTATTTCATCAGTAAAAAGCTAAAATAACTGGGGGAAAGCATTAAGAAACATGTGTCACTTACTTCCGACTGATCATATTCTTTAGTTTCTTTTCAATTAAATCTACACCCTCCAGAACATTTGTTATGTCATATATCCTCCTATTTTGTACCTACGGAAATTCATAAAATTACAAGACATCAAGGCACTTCACTCCAGAGTGAAAAAAGATCGAACAACTGAGGAGAGTGCAAAGCATTTTTTTTCTTTTGTTATACTAAACCAGACCTCCAATGTCTCAGCTGCTTTATTTAAATCAAGGGTTCCGTCATCTGCTCTTTCAAGCAGATTGATATATTTCTTTGTCAGCAGACCTGAAAACAATAAAATAATTAATAACAAACACGCGACATCTTTTCTTTGGGAGAAACATAGCATACTTTACCTAGCGAACTGTCATGGCGGCAGTTGTTTGACAAAAATAAAGAAGGCCTAGCATCTCCTGAAAGGAAAATTGGAGCCATCAGTTGTAAGCATGAGTATAGCCAAAATATATACAGAAAACAGAAATTGAAGATCATACAGTTCAGCAGTGTAGTGTACCTTCAACACAGAAGTTTGATGTTCCATCTCCTTATGCTTTGACATGTCAAACCCCCTTTCAATGCAATTATTTTCACTCCATGTTTTCACTCCATGCCAATAATTGCAGTTCTAGATCTTACATTACATGTCAGTCCACCCATGTTGTGTCAACATTCTCATGCTACATCAAGAATTTGATATATCTATTTATTTTAGAGAAATATGGATGACCAGGTGCCGAAAAAAGTTAAGAAGGAGAATGCAGGAAAAACATCCATAAAGCAACACATCTAGAAATCTTCTGAGGACAAACTCCTCCTCAATATACTAAAGGATCAAACCTTAAATGGTGGGAAGGAAGGAACATGCTACACAAAGCAAGCATGGCATGAAATATTAGTTAAGTTCAATGATTCCAGAGTTGACAAGCTTGAATTGCAGCAATTGAAAAATCGTCATAAGTACTTCCGGAGTTGCTACGCTACCATGAGCAAACTTCTGGCACACATAGGGTTTGGTTGGGATGACGATGACAAAATGATCAAGTATCTAACGAACATTGGGAGGATCTTATTACACTATATCTGAATCTTAATAATAATAATATATTCTTGTAGTTGCATAAGATTTGAAAATAATGCACATTTTAACCAATACATTTACTAATTGCAAAGAGATAGCTCAATTCAAGAATATCGCGAAAAAGTGTGGCCTAGTTGGATAGATATTCAAGAGATATGTGCTAGTTCAACAGCATCTGGATTTAGTGGTTGTTTGGATCTCAGGAATAAGAAATCGGCTTTACTTAAACTAGTTTTAGGAGAATTTTTAGCAAAACTAGTTTTAAGTTGTTATTCTGTTAGGATGAATTTATAGATTACTCTGCGTGGATCTAAAAAATTAAAACAAGCTTTTACTAATTTCGTGTTTGCCTAAAATGTACTTGCGCCTACTGCTGACACAACGTCCCCTTTTCACCGATTAACTCACTGTGATCTCTCTGTAGAACCGAAAAGGCGACTAGAGGGGGGTGAATAGGAGCACGATCACTTTTTCTCCTAACTTGGATTCAATATGGATTTCACTCCAATAGCTATGAAAGCTATGAAGTCAATATGCAAGCACAGTGGAAGACTTGTGTTGAATCCAATTAACACCCCAAAGCAAAACCATTAAAACCTCACTTCATACAGAGCTGAGCGGTCAGACTGAAAACACAAGGGCGGTCCTACTGGTGGGCTGAGCGGTCTGACCGCTACCTCGGGCGGTTTGATCGGCTGGAGTCCAGAACAGTAAAAACAGCCCGACGCCCAAAACACAATTTAGTCTAACTTTTGATCTATGACTCCGAACTTAACCAAACTTGAGACACACCTTCCTAAGGATATCAGAAACCTATTCCAAGCAACGATCGTCAAGATCTTTGCTTAAGTTCTAACCTTTTTCCGTTTGAGTGAAGGTTGCTCCAAAACCGGGAAAAGACAAAAACTTGAACCAAACACTTGCTCGTGGGTGATTGATGATCAAGATGATCCTAGATGTATTCCCACATGTCATAACAAGATAGATTAGGAGCAGAAACCAAGTAAAAACCAAAGGATCAAAGAAAACCCCAAAATCATAAAATAGAAAGCAAGAACACAAAGTGACTCATCTTTGAGGAATCATGCATAGATTGATTTGAGATTGTAGAGGGTTTACAGCCACTCCATCCAGAAGGACAAGAGCTCAATCCATGAGCACACAATCAACTCATCTCTCTAGAAATCTAACCTCTCCACCTTTCTCTCTAAAACCCTAAAACACACTAGGGTTTTTCCAAATGAAGTGCTTAAGGGGTGCTGGACAGCACCCTCCTCTATTTATAGTGGAGGCTAGCTTCTAGAAGACTACTCCTATTGGGCACCCATTAAATCCACATACAAACGGGTTTAACTTACGCACGTATTTTAAAGTGCCGTCTTCAATTTTACTTGACCTAAACCACTTCTCCTTGCGTCGTCTTGCGCCGCGGTTTAGCCAAAGGTCACCAAGGCGATACTTAGGTGAAATTGCCAAAATACCCTTTCTCGATCCTTCTCCGAAGACCGAGTCCAAACTTGGTGAAGCAATCGCCTACTTTGCCATGTGTAGGTTGATCAACGATTCTCATCATGTCAGCAAGTCCCTCCCGTCCGGCTTCCACCGAAACCTCCATGGCACTTGCACCGACACCCACGCTGCTTGATCCAACCCGTCGCACTGAACTACCCATTCGGTCATCCTTGTCCATTCTGCGCCATGCTTGAGTCCATTGACTTCACCTAGCATCCTCGATCGTTCTGAACCTCAGCTTTTCAAGCTTAGTCCCGATCATCCTCGCCGTTGACCGTCGTTGACCTCCAAGCAACCTGCACAACAATAGACTAAGAAATCATTTCCGGGAACAAGTTCTTTACAACTTGACCCATGTTAGTCAAAACATGCATCATGAAACACATATGCATTGAAATCCATGAACTTGACCTAACGAACAAACATCGCCGTCACGAAGGACGATGAACTAGAACACAATCGGTCAGACTGCCACTTCAAGGCCGGTCTGACCGTCCCATCAACTGGTCGGCATTTGCTTGAAAGCCGGTCCCGACCGCCCCAGATTCTAGCCAAAATTCCACCCTGGAAAACCGAGACTCCTTTGGAAATTTCAAACGAATAGAACTTTTGCCTGGAAGCTCCAAAAAATATGAGACCAAGTGTAGTAGAATCTCCTCTCTTGCCTACACCCTCTATTTTTGGCCCAGCTCCATGGCCAGTCTGATCGATTTCCAAAGGCCGGTCTGACAGCCACTCGTGGCCGGTCAGACCGCCACCTTGGCCGGTTAGACCGCCACTTGCTTGACAGCAGTTTGAACTTCGCCGAAAACGCATGATTCGACAAACCTTCAATGTCATTGCCAATTGTATCATCATCCTAAGATCGTGAGCATATCCCCATGATATCCACAATCTCCCCTATGATGAACACATTGGCAATCTCCTCAAAAATGCAAATTGGAGGTTTGAAATTGTAATTACTCCCATTTTCGCGCAAACATACAACTTGGTCCTACTACAAGAGAAAGCAATGGAAATGACCAAGCTGGTATCAGAATAGTATAGGCAAGTGAGATAAGGCAAAAGAAAGTAAGAAAGCTTCAAATTCCAGAGAAGAGTCAAAAATCTCACTTTAGGTCCATAAGAAAGAACAATTGTTCAAATTGACCTTTGATCATTGTAAGGAACCAATAAATGCAATAAGATCATAAGAATGCAAACGAAATGCTCCCCCTCACTATGATCATCTTGGAAATTTCATTTTCTCTCTATTTCTCCAAAAAGCTCTAGAACACAGCATGTTTACCAATCTACCAATCTTTCTCCCCCTTTGACAATGGATTTATCAAGGTGTATGGAAGAAGATAGAGCATGAATGAAATGGAATGGCACCAATTTATTCATTTTTAGCAAAGGGAGCCATGAAAATTATCCAAGAGGACTCTACAAATATTGCACCAAGCCATATTATGTGAAGTAGCTATTTCATATCATGGCAAAACATATGTAGCAAAGCTAAAACCACACGAGCAATAAACTGAAATGAAGGGAAAGTTTATCATGACAAGGTGCTCAAGATCATAGTTTAGTCAAAGGTATCCAAAAATGAGTCAAGCCATGTCAATAAACTAAATGGAACCAAGAAACTATGAATGAACCAATTTAGAGCACTATGAGTTCATTGTGAATTAATTTGTTCAAGCACTTGGGATTAAGCATACTTAGCACATTTAGCACTTGCTAAAATTGATTTTTGGTTTTATCTTAGCAAAGCAAGTCATGGACTAGGAGCCATCCACAACTGTCTCCTAAGCTTCAACCAATTTTCACAATTTGTTTTCTTAGCCTTGTGCTAGATCTCAAGCCGTGCCGTGACCATCCCAGGCAATAAGCTTACGAGAGTGGTCTAGGTCATCCAAAACTTCCCCTGAGTTCATGCCTAGTGCAATAGCAAGCCGTCTCATGAGAAAGAATTGGTGAGATCAGTTTTTCGCACAGAAGAAATCATTTTTCATTCGCTTGAATTATGAACTAGCAAAGCTCAATCTAAAACTCAAATTAGGTTCAAGACTCAACTTAGCCTATTTGACATGGCATGAATCATAAGAGGATCACTATGGCAAAACTAGTCACAAGATCTAACAAGTCATATTTTAATTCAAATTTTCTCACAATTAAAAGAGCTAGCATGGCAAAAGCTAAGCTACACATGAAAAGCTATGATAAATCTAGCAAACTAGCACAAGACATGGCAAGGTATAAGGCATCAAAGCATGTCACACAAGGATAAAAATCAAGGCTCCGTGAACTTATATTACAATGCAAGTTGCTGATTTTAAAATACAATATGGTACAATGGATGCAAAAGAGCCAACTCCCCCTCAAAACAGGCCAAGAGGACTAAAAACCCCCAACTCTACCCGCAAAGAAGCAAAACGAGAAGAATCAAGAGCCTTGGTGAAAATATCCGCAACCTGATGCTCGAACTCAACAAAGTGAAGCACAACATCACCCTTCTCTACATGGTCTCTAAGGAAATGATATCGAATGTCAATGTGCTTGGTCCTAGAGTGTTGCACTGGGTTTTGGCAATGTTTATGGCACTAGTGTTATCACAGAAGAGAGGAACACTATCCAAAGACAACCCATAGTCCCGCAGAGTAGATAAAATCTAGAGAACCTGAGAGCAACTACTGGCTGCAGCCACATACTCTGCCTCGGTAGTGGATTGTGCAACAGAGGATTGCTTCCTAGAAGACCAAGAGATAAGAGAGGTGCCTAAGAAATGACAAGTGCCAGAAGTACTCTTCCTATCCACTCTACACCCCGCAAAATCAGCATCAGAAAAAGCCCGAATAGAGAGAGCAGAATCAGAAGAATACCAGAGTCCAAAATCAAGAGTGTCCTGAAGGTACCTGAAGATGCGACACACTGCTTGATGATGTGAGGCACGAGGGGAAGCCTAAAATCGAGCGCACAAACACACAGCAAACTTTATGTCCGGCCTCAACGCCGTGCGGTAGAGGAGGGAGCCGATCATGTTGTGGTACTCCTTCTGGTCCACGTGCTCTCCATCCTCATCAGGATCCAGCACGGTAGAAGTGGCAATGGGAGTAGTCATTGGCTTGCTGCTTCCCATGTCAAAGCGCCGAAGAAGGTCCTTTGTGTACTTGCTTTGATGAATGAAGGTACCTTCTTTCAGTTGCTTGACTTGAAGACCAAGGAAGAAAGTTAGCTCGCCCATCATACTCATTTCGAATTCCCTACTCATAGAGTCTGAAAATCTGGATACCAAAGCATGAGAAGAACCACCAAATATGATGTCATCCACATAAATCTAAACCAGTAAAAAGTCACTGCCATGCCTGAGAGTAAACAATGTTTTATCTACTATTCCCATTTTGAACTCATTCTTAAGCAAGAAACTCTTAAGCCTATCATACCAAGCTCTAGGGGCTTGCTTCAATCCATACAAGGCTTTAGAGAGCTTAAACACATGGTTTGGGAATTTGAGATTTTCAAAACCAGGGGGTTGCTTGACATAGACCTCTTCTTCTATAAAACTATTAAGGAAAGCACTCTTGACATCCATTTGAAAAAGTTTAAAGCCCTTAGATGTCGCGAAAGCTAGCAATATGCGAATGGCTTCTAATCTAGCGACAGGAGCAAAGGTCTCTTCAAAGTCTAAGCCTTTTACCTAGGAATATCCTTGAGCTATAAGCCTAGCCTTGTTGCGGACTACCAATCCATCCTCACTTTGCTTATTTAAAAAAATCCATTTGGTTCCAATTACATTGTGATTGGGTGGAGGTTCAACTAAGGTCCAGACTTGATTTCTTTCAAAATTTTCAAGCTCTTCATGCATGGCATTGACCCAAGAGGAATTAGATAAAGCATGGGTGACATCTCGGGGTTCAAAAGACGCAACAAAAGCAGAATGTGCATGAGAATCTGGAGAGATAAACCTGGAGCGAGTAACTCGCTCATGGAGATCCCCAATCTTCTGCTCTGGTGGGTGTTGTCGCTGAATATGAAGTGGAGATCCTGGTGCAGATGTGGCCTCTACCTCATGGGCTGTGGAGGTAGGAGCAGAGCCACTCGAAGCACTGGTGAAGGTGGGAAGAGGCTGCTCTCCTGAAGCTGAAGAAGTAGAAGCAGGCTCTCCAACCTTCTCAGGAGTGCCTAGAGGATGGATTGGGTCCTCATCCTCAGAGTCGTCGTCCACGACGATACTCTCTCGATCACCAATGACCTGTGTACCTGCACCATTGGGTATAGTACCAGGACTAGTCTCATCAAAAGTGACTTCACAAGTCTCAACAATTTTGTTAGTATCCAAATTAAATACACGATAGCCACGAGAATGAACAGGATAACCAAGGAAAATACCATCATAACATCTCGATTCAAATTTATCCAAGTTGCCATGTTTAAGAATGAAGCATTTACAACCAAAAATCATGAAATGAGAAACTCTAGGCCTATGACCAAATCTAAGCTCAAAGGAAGTCTTGCCTATGACAGATCTCAAGAACACTCTATTGGACACATAGCAAGCAGTAGAGATCGCCTCAGCCCAAAACCTCCTAGGTGTGCTGTGCTCATCTAGCATAGTTCTAGCCATCTCTACAAGGGTTATGTTCTTCCTTTCTACAACCCTATTCTGCTGGGGAACTCTAGGTAAGGAGAACTGGTGCTCAAGTCCTCTCTCAGAGCAGAATGTGGCAAAAGAAGAGTTCTTGAATTCGTGCCATTGTCACTCCTAATGGTTCTCAAAGCTCCAAGGAGGTCAACTGCTAGTCTAAGGACCAACTCTCTAAAACAGCCAAAAGTCTCATCCTTAGAAACCAGAAAATATACCCAAGAATACCTAGAGAAATCAACCACAATGACAAGCACATACCACTTCCCTCTTGCAGACTGAACTCTAGAAGGGCCAACCGTGTCTAAGTGCAAGAGCTGACTAGGTCCATCAGTCATCACTAAAGACAGAGGTGGATGAGAAGTAGAAACCATCTTACCATGTCTATAGGGTGTGCGCACTAGGTCTCTAACATTTTTAAGCCTAGGCAAACCTCTAATCAAGTCCTTGCTATTGACTCTAGTCAAATGGTCGAAGCCTATGTGTCCAAGCCTACGATGCCATAACACTAAGTCATGAGAGTCAGAAGCCACAAGACACCTAGGGCTGGAAGAAGAAGAGATACTGAAATCAGCACTAAAGATCCTCTCAAATCTGGAGATCCCAAAGACATGCTCACCCGAGGAGTCTAGAACTCTACACTCACCACTCTTGAACCTCACTCTAGACCCTCATCAAGAAGCTGAGAGACAGATAACAGATTATACCTCAGCTTACTTACCAAAGTGACGTCCTTAAGCATGAAGTTGTTGTTGACGCGCACTATGCCCTTGGCTGTCACGGTCCTAGTAGAAGCATCTCCAAACATGATCAACTCGTTGCCGGATACACGTGTGAGGGAGGAGAACCATCTAGAATCTCCAGTCATGTGTCGAGAACATCCAGAGTCAACAAGCCATATGTCCTCCTTCCTCGCACGCATTTAACCTCTGAGGCATAAGCGCAGGGAACATCGTGCCTCGATCTTTGGGGTTAGTGATAAAAGACTTGTGAATCCGGTACTGAGCCACACAATGCTTAGGAACAGCAGTAGAAGCAACAATAAAATGGTTAGTGGGATAATCATAAGAATGCACACGAGCAACACCTAGACCTCTCCGAATCGACCTACCAAAAGATCGGTATTCCCCCTGTCTAGATGCTACCCGTGGTTTCTCCTCACGATATCCTAACCCAAAATGGTGCCTAGAGCCACCAAAAGAGTGGCAGTAGCAGGAAGGACAGGCTGTCTGGCTCTAGAGACAGTAGAAGGTGAAGGAACTCCTCTAATGGACTTCAAAGCACACACTCTCTCTTTCCTCTCACTCTTAGCTCTATGGAAGCAGAACTCAACTATGTGGCTATCTTTCTTGTAGAAAATGCAATGATACTTGACCTTTTGAGAGGTCTGATCTGCTGAATTAGAAATATCTGTCTTGCTAGAAGGGGTTTGAGCAAAACCTACAGATTTAAAGACTAACTTAGATAGCTTAGGGGGTTCTACCTCAAACTTGCCACTCTCAACAGCTCTCACAACCTTAGGTAGGTGGTTCTTGGAATACTCTAGGGAATTAAATCCTAGACCACTCTTCTTTACACTCACCTTAGATTGATCGAGGATCATGTTAAGGTTCTTCTTCCCACTAGAGAATCTCTCAAGAGTCTTTTTGAGTTAGTCATTTTCTTTGGCTAGATCCTTACATGAGGCACACTTATTTGACTTGATTGCCCTATCATACCTTTCCTTATAAAGAGCTACCTCAACCTTCAAGGCTTCACAAAGACACACAAGAGGCATTCCTAATCCTACCCAACTGCTCTTTGAACTTAACTCTAAACGCTTCTTGTATCTCATCTAAATTATGCCCAACTTCAGTACAAAAGGCACAAGAATTAGAATCAACTACTTTCTTGGATGCGGTCATGGACATGGATTGTTCAATTTTAGATTTCTCCTCTAGAGTCTTGTTTAGAGCATCATTCTCAATTGTGAGTTTATGACAGTTTTCACATCAAGCAGTTTTAGAATGAAGAACTATTTCAGTCATTTCCTTCATTTTAATCTTACTATCCTCACAATGAGAGCAAGTATGACTAGCATTAAATTTCAGCAATTCCTTAGTAGCACTATACAATTTCAATTCGAGCAATGCACAATTTGAGCAAAGTGAAGGAAGAGCATTTACTGAAGTCACATCTAAAGCAATAGCATCCAAGCAAACATGACTAGGACTAGATTTGAGAGATTTTAGTTCATCTAGAGCATCTTTAAGTTGATTTACAATGGAGGAATGAGCAGATTTTAGATTAGTCAATTCATCATGCAAGCTAGAGCAAGAATCACAATCATTAGCAGGATTAATCGATTTGAGCCTAACCACTTCTAGGTTCAAGTTGTCAATCATGATATCATGTCTCCTAATCATTTTAGCTTGCTTCTTCAAATTTCGTTCAGCAGCAACCAAAGCACGTTTCATCTCATTTAGTAAGGGGCATACCTCGTCGGGATCGCTGAAGGGATCGTCGTCATTAGAAGAATCGACGTCGTGGCTATCCTTAGCCATAAAGGACATACCGGTGAAGTCCTGTGCCATCTTCTTGCCATGAGAATCATCCTCGTCGTCCTCCGTCCCCGAGTCCACATCGTTCATATCAACATTCTCAAGAGCGGCAAGGACCCGGTTGATGAACTTCTGGTAGTTGGGCTTCTTGGCTTTTGCATCTCAAGCTTGAGGACGTCTCCGGATGTCCTTCTCCTCTTTGCCCTTCAGCTTGGAGCACTTGGCCCGAATGTGGTTTGGCTCACCACACTCAAAGCAAGTAACAGGGCCACTTCTCCTCTTGTTCCTCACTTTGTTGTAGGCTCTCGTGAATTTTGTGGATAGGAGGGCTAAGTCATCCTCAGGTAACTTCTCTAGATGCTCATAGCTCAAGGAGTGCAAGGCGGACAATGAAAAACCAGATGTGCTAAAATCCAAAGAATCAGAAGAGCTACCCTTAGAGGGGTCAACCACTAGAGCCATCGACTCTGTCTTGGGGAGACGCGAGATGAAGTCAATCTCATGCGTCTTCAACCTCGAGCAGAGCTTATCTATGGTAAGCTCACTCATGACAGTGTTCTCATTGATGAAAGTGATCTTCATCCCCCAAACTCTCACATCAAGTGCACCGAAGAGCTGTCGTGCATTCTCAGACTTAGTAAACACAAGATCCATAGCACGCAAGTCATGAAGGATTTTGGAAAACCTTCCCCACAACTCATCCAAAGATTCACCAGGTCTTTGTTCGATCTTTGAATATTCTTTCTTAAGTTGATTCTATTTCACTTCCTTGATCGCGGTAGAGCCCTCATGGTAGTCAGTGAGGGTCCTCCAGATCTCATGAGCAGACCTCAAGTGAGCGACATGCTCAAACTCAGATCGACTAAGCCCTTGAATTAAGAAATTTTGAGCCTTGCTATTTGCCTCCACATCAGGTGTGATCACATCGTCATTGGCTGGCACTATATAAGGATTTTTGACCTTAAGCCAAATTGAGTGCCCTTGATCCTCGATGTAGGCATGCATGCGAGCCTTCCAGTAAGAAAAATCGACTCCATCAAACACAGGTGATTTGGTGGAATACTTGTCAGATGCCATGGCTCCTAAGACCAGTTAAGATCTATGAGAAGAGCTAACCGGGCTCTGATACCACTTGTAGAACTGAAAACGCGACTAGAGGGGGGGTGAACAGGAGCACGATCACTTTTTCTCCTAACTTGGATTCAACATGGATTTCACTCCAATAGCTATGAAAGCTATGAAGTCAATATACAAGTACAGTGGAAGACTTGTGTTGAATCCAATTAACACCCCAAAGAAAAACCATTAAAACCTCACTGCATACAGAGCTGAGCGGTCAGACCAAAAACATAAGGGCGGTCTGACCGGTGGGCCGAATGATCGACCGCCACTACTGGCGATCGGCCGGTGAGTCCGAACATTAAAAATAGCCCGACGCCCAAAACACAATTTAGTCTAACTTTTGATCTATGATTCCAAACTTAACCAAACTTGAGACACACCTTCCTAAAGATATCAGGAACCTATTCCAAGCAACGATCATCAAGATCTTTGCCAAAGTTCTGACCTTTTTCTGTTTGAGTGAAGGTTGCTCCAAAACCGGGCAAAAACGAAAACTTGAACCAAACACTTGCTCGTGGGTGATTGATGATCAAGATGATCCTAGATGTATTCCCACATGTCATAGCAAGATAGATTAGGGGTAGAAACCAAGTAAAAACCAAAGGATCAAAGAAAACCCCAAAATCACAAAATAGAAAGCAAGAACACAAATAGACTCATCTTTGAGGAATCATGCATAGATTGATTTGAGATTGTAGAGGGTTTACAGCCACTCCATCCAGAAGGACAAGAGCTCAATCCATGAGCACACAATCAACTCATCTCTCTAGAAATCTAACATTTCCACCTTTCTCTCTAAAACCCTAAAACACACTAGGGTTTTTCCAAATGAAGTGCTTAAGGGGTGCTGGACAGCACCCTCCTCTATTTATAGTGGAGGCTAGCTTCTAGAAGACTATTCCTATTGGGCACCCATTAAACCCACACACAAACGGGTTTAACTTACGCACGCATTTTAAAGCATCGTCTTCAACTTTACTTGACCTAAACCACTTCTCCTTGCGTCGTCTTGCGCTGCAGTTTAGCCAAAGGTCACCAAGGCGGTATTTATGTGAAATTGCTAAAATACCCTTTCTCGATCCTTCTCCGAAGACCGAGTCCAAACTTGGTGAAGCAATCGCCTACTTCGCCATGTGTAGGTTGATCAATGGTTCTCATCATGTCGGCAAGTCCCTCCCGTCCGGCTTCCACCGAAACCTCCATGGCACTTGCACCGACACCCACGCCGCTTGATCCAACCCGTCGCACTGAACTGCCCGTTCGGTCATCCTTGTCCATTCTGTGCCATGCTTGAGTCCATTGACCTCACCCGGCATCCTCGATCGTTCTGAACCTCATCTCTCCAAGCTTAGTCCCGATCATCCTCGTCGTTGACCATCGTTGACCTCCAAGCAACCTGCACAGCAATAGACCAAGAAATCGTTTCCGGAAACAAGTTCTTTACAACTTGACCCACATTAGTCAAATCATGCATCATGCAACACATATGCATTGAAATCCATGAACTTGACCTAACGTACAAACATCGCCATCACGAAGGACGATGAACCAGAACACAATCGGTCAGACCGCCACTTCAAGGCCGGTCTAACCGTCCCATGGCCGGTTTGACTGCTGCCTGAAAGCCGGTCTGACTGCCCCCTAGGACTTAGCCAAAATTCCACCCTGGAAAACCGAGACTCCTCTGGAAATTTCAAACGAATAGAACTTTTGCCTAGAAACTCCAAAAAATATGAGACCAAGTGTAGTAGAATCTACTCTCTTGCCTACACCCTCTATTTCTGTCCCAGCTCCAAACTCCAAAAACTTTTTATGGCCGGTTTGACCGATTCCAAAGGCTGGTTTTACCGCCACTCATGGCCGGTCAGACCACCAGCTTGACCGGTCAGACCGCCACTTGCCTGACAGTAGTTTGAACTTCGCCGAAAATGCATGATTCGACAAACCTTCAACGTCATTGCCAATTGTATCATCATCCTAAGATTGTGAGCATATCCCCATGATATCCACACTCTCTTACTTTCCCCTTCACTCCTCTCTCCTCCCCTTCCGATTTCCTCACCCCCTCACCTTCCACCCCATACGATTCGTCGCGCCGCCGACGGATCTCGTCGT
This sequence comes from Phyllostachys edulis, assembly GCA_036346405.1. Lineage (NCBI taxonomy): Eukaryota > Viridiplantae > Streptophyta > Magnoliopsida > Poales > Poaceae > Phyllostachys > Phyllostachys edulis. Next base: position 22,823,126 of record CM070556.1, on the reverse strand, counting down.
CGAGCTCCTGCGTGGACACGGACTGATCTCCACACCACCTTCTGCGCATGGATTTTGCCGTCCGCCCGGTCGCCCTCCATCCGGCTATGGCTGAGCTCCACACCCCCCTCTGGTCATGGATTCCGTCGTCCGCCCGCCCGCTCGTCGTCTGGCCATGGCTGAGCTAGATGAGCTCCACACCTCCCTCCAGCCATGATCGACAGCCTCAATAGCTTCGGCGACATCCGGGAAACCTCCTCCTCGTCATCATGTACGCAGGTGAGCCCAATTTCCTCACCCCCTCTCTTCACCCTTCTGATTTACTCACCCCCTCACCTTTCATGCCACATACGATTCATTGCCGTTGCCAACAGATCTCATCATCGAGCTCCCGCGTGGACGTGGGCTGATCTCCACACCACCTTCTGTGCATGGATTTCGCTGCCCGCCCGCTCGCCCTCCGTCCGGCCATGGCTGAGCTAGATGCGCTCCACACCTCCCTCCAGCCATGATTGATGGCCTCAACAGCTTCGGCGACATCCGGGCCACCTCCTCCTCCTCGTCATGTATGCAGGTGAGCCCTAGCCGCTAGCCCTGCCTCCAAATCTACATTTATTCTGGGCATTTGATGCTCTGAGTTTCAAATTTAAAACTAGCACTACCTAGAGCTTGCCCACACTAAAAATACAGATCAAATGTCCAAAAAAATATCAATAATAGAACACTGACAAATGGAAAATATTTGAATCCAGAACAAAAGTATGTAAAGATTTAATGATAATCATCATTTGTAGTCTTCCAAACAAAATCAAAGCACATAATATAATGATTAATCATCTTGGCTTTGTTGAGTGGTACGCTGTTGATGATTACTCCACAACTGTTGAGCAATGTTTGCTCGAATTTGCTCACTGGCAGCTTGTTCATCATCTCGTATATTTGTTTGACTTCTTACTTGTTGATCACCATGGTCACCATCTGCTTGTGATCCCTCATGCTCATAAAGACCAAACAACTCATCATTTCGTGCAACCTTCCTTATGAAGTTATGGATTATGCAGCAGGGCATAACGATTTTTACTGGATTCTCGAATGGATAAGGAATCCCACCTTTTACTTTTAAAATTGGGAAATGAGCTTTCCAAACACCAAAAGTGCGTTCAACCACATTTCGTAGCTGTGCATGACAATGATTATATAAATCTTTCTCACCAGAATATCGCCGATTGCTTCCTCAAAAAGGACCAATATGATAGCGATCCCCACGATACGGTGCAATAAATTTTGGAGTATTGGCGTAGCCGGAATCAACTAGATAATATTTACTTACAAAAATAAATATTTATCATGTAAACAATATCTCCATAAATAATAGGCACTTCAATAGTTCACTCGTTTGGTCGTTTTACCTTCTGGAACAGAAAAACCTCCATTTGTAATAGCCCATCTAAGAACGGCTTGATCCAATGCAGAACCTTCCCATCCAGCAGCAACATATGAAAATGTCATGTCAAATGATACTGCTGCCATTACATTTTGAGAGGGAAAACCATGCCTATTTCTGAAAGGAGTTTGTTCTTCAGGCTTGATTTTTGCCTCAATATGCGTCCCATCAATTGCTCCAATACAATTCTGTAGGGGAATTTTTGTTAATTATAATGTAAAATGGACAAAGCAATCTGACGAGGATATAATAATCCTCATTTTATCTTTTATCTATAATTCTTATTATAGGTAAATATGACGTCATGTGGACCCCGAGTATACCCTTAATGTTATGAGGAAGAGCCTAATGGGTGGTCGTAAGTTCTTCTCGACCACCCCCATAGTCGTAAGTTATGCTACGACTACCCCCATAGTCGTAAGATATGCTACGACTATCCCATAGTCGTAAGTCTTGCTACGACTATCTCATAGTCGTAGGCTCCTCTACGACTAGGTCAACTCGACCACCTTATGATCAAATAAACCTCTGAGACAAGTGGGTCTTATTGATTAAGGGATTCAAGCAGTTATCATCTGTTGTTATTACTGAGTAATGACACGTAATACTCCATTATCTACGGTATATAGTGTTGAGCGGCGTGGATGAGTTAATACACCGGTGATTATTACCAACGTGCGCCCGTTACGGGAGGTGATGAGGCGCCGCTTTATCTGGAGTAACTGTCGCTCCTTCACGTACTATAAAAGGCGACAATCAGAGAAAGGAAGGACAAGATCAATCGGGCCATCAGGAATACAAGCACTATCTGTAATAGTCTTAGTTTTTCCCCTGATTGTTCAGAATACACTCAATACCATACACACACAGGAGTAGGGTTGTTATTCTCTCCGGAGAAGGCCTAAACACATATAAAAATACCCGTGTCAATCTCTGCGTGATTCCATTCTAGGAGACCCCGAATCAAACAATCTTTACGTAAGTTCGGTTCTAAAACAAAGCGGTTGGCGCCTAATCGTGGGGATCTTCCGGTAATCTCTTGTCAACATACTCTCTGTTTTCCAAATCTCATGCACTCATGGCGGAGAATGGAGCGAGGAGAATTGGTTCGACTTGGCGGTTACGCAGACGTCGACATGGATGCCGGATTCGATTCTGAACCAAGTGATGACTCATCCTATGGCATTCTTGCCTCGGGGATCTTCCCACAGATCCGAGGAGACAATGTCATGGCGGAGTTGAGGAGGATCCTTATCCCCTACAACATGCGTCCGAGAGAGAATCTACCCTCTCAAAGGACAAGGGTCAATCGACCAGACCACACCCAGTGGACTCACGACCACGACAAGAGTTTTTCCTCGAAGTGTCCAAGTCCCCTAAGGCGGTCCGACTTGGTGAGGCAAGCTCTGGAAGCCACATGCAGGACTTCACCGGCATCTGGTGATCCTCTCTCTCCGGATGGCGCTAGAGAGCGGGATCAAGCATGCTTTTCCTACAAATTCGACCATCTCTCCATGATCACACTGCCGACGGAGGCGGTTATAACCAGACTTCCCTACCCGAGAGGATTACTCCAAATCGCCAGATGGTGTCTCGACAACTCCTCAAGCGGAGAGGCCTCGGCGCAAGTGAGAATCATCAGCGGAGGTCTTCGTCCTTCCTCGAGATCAAGATCACTCTTCTAGAGACCGAGATGGAGACTCTTCGAGAAAATCACACTGCGCCCCCTCGTGGCGTTGGCAAGAACGCCACCACCGGGCGGACACGACCAACACCTTCATGAACGCAAGAAATCCTCGACATTCTCGCACTTCATTGAGGCGGTCTCAAGAGTCGACATAGAAGCTCTTGAGGCTATTCGACGGAAGAAAATTGAAGCCCGTAAGAATGCATGCAGGCGCATCCAATATCGATCGAAGGAAGCTCAAGAACTTCAAGATATCAATGACTTGCTCGAGAATCCAACTCAAGAGCTAGCTCGAGCACCGAACTCGACCTCTTCGTTGAAGAGATCGCACAAGGCTTCGAACACGATGGCAAGGCCGAAGCGCCTCGCCGACATCATTGAAGTCATAGCAATCGACTTCTTCGGCTACGGTCGATCGAACATATCACCACGGAGGAATCGACGCAACGAAGAAGTCGATCGATCACCTACGGAGAAATGTCTTTCGAACGATCGATGATCAAGAAACCCCTCGGAGGTGATCGCTCACCATTCCGACATGGGAATCAAGCGATGCGAGATAAACTACGAGGAGTATTCCCTCGAAGATCGAGATCTATCATAGATCCGGTCAACCTATTACTGGGTATCGTCGAGTACGACCACCTGATGATATCAACCCTTCTTTCCTGCAAAGGAGGCGTCAAGAAGTCATTACTGGATGTCGGGCATTCTCGCCTGATCTCCGAGCTATTCACCGCCACCTCGTTTTCGACCGGTGAACATGGAGAAGTTTGATGGTTCCCAAAATCCCATCGAATTCCTTCAAATCTACACAACAATTGCTCGAAAGCAGGGGAGGAGGAGAGTATGTAATGGCAAATTATCTTCCAAGCGTGTTCGAAGGATCCGCTCGATCGTGGTTACTGAATCAACCACTCGAGTCGATTTACTCTTGGCAACACCTCTGCGACCTTCTATTGGTAGATTTCCAAGGCACTTACAATCATACGGAAAGGAGGATGACTTGCGGATGAGACAGAATGACAACGAGACCTTGCACCAATTCATCAAGCGCTTTAGTCGGGTTCAGTAACTCAATTCGAAATTTCGATTCATCATCATCGAGCATTCAAGGAGTCCGTAGTAGGAGAATAACGAAGACATTGCTTTAAACCCACCTACTTACATTGCGAACTCTTCGAGATGGTCGATCGATATGCCACGCTACGAGGCGGTCGAGTGGAACAATACAATAGATCGAGAAGACAATACCTCTCGAGAGCTAAGCGACATTGGTAAGAAGAAGGATAAAAAAACAAAAAGTCCAAGAACAAGGCGAAGGGTCAAAAACTCCAAACCGGCGGTTCCAAGGAGGTATTGGTGTGAATGATAAAGAACCACGCACATCAAGCCGCACTCAAGCAGAGGCAAAGGTAAGCGCCACGATCGGAAAAATGATAAGCCTAGGTGGTGTCCTTTCCATAAAAAGGAAGGGCATGACCTTCCAATTGCTTGGGTCTTCCAACTAAAGCTTGAAGACTACTACAACGACAAGGACCACTTCCCACTCTCGAGCATGTAGGTCAAACAAGTGGTCATAAATCTTGAGATGAGCGAAGAGGAGATGTCGTTCGGGATCCGCAACACACCATCGAACACATCTACGGGATCATCGGCATATGAATCAAAGCGGCGACTTAAGGTCTGAACGTGAGGTAAACTCCATAGATCCTCCTCTCGTCAATAAATTATCAAGTGGTGGAAGTCACTATCTCTTTCGAGAAGAGTGATCGCCGATTCCTTTGACTCGACGTGTCGATACCAATCGTGGTCGAACCCACCATCAACAATTGTCGGGTCAATCGAAGTTTTGGTTGATGGTGGAAGCTCGTTAAATATTTTATTTACGAGTGCTCGATGACATGCAAATACCAGACCAAAGTAAGACCGATGCGATACTCTTTCCATGGATCGCATCGATCTTCGACCAAACCAATTGGTCAAGTTTCTCTTCCTTTAACATTTGGTTCACCAAGTAATTTCAGACGAGAGAAAATCTCCTTTGATGTGGTCGATTTCGATCATTTGAGATATAACGCCATACTCGGACGACCAACTTTGGCAAAATTCCTAATGGCTACTCATTATGGATATCAATGTATTAAGATGCCAGTCCCAAAGGAGTAATCACAATCCATTGTGACAAGAAGATGGCGATACCGCGATCGTCGATCCCTCGAGATGGTAGGACAAATACCAACTCGAGAAGAAGTCACTTCGACTAGCAAGTCGGCTTCAAAGCTGCACCAAAGCCGAACGACAAAGTCAAAGAGGTTCCTCCGACGCAGGGAGCCCTCAAGATTGTTCATCGGGATACTTCCGACCCCAAATAGGAAGATGCCCTCATCACCTTCCTCCGAGCTAACGCAGATGTATTCGTGGCAAGCATCCGACATGCCCGAGTCCCTGGGAGGTGATCGAGCCAGCTAGCTTTACTACGGCGACAAAGTGCCCAGAAACAAAAATTGCGGAGATTTGCCCTGATCGACGAGATGCTATTAAATCGAATTGATAAGCTACTTAAAGCGGGCTTTATAAGAGAGGTCAACCACCCGTAATGGTTGGCTAACCTGTAATGGTTAGAAAGTCAAATGGCAAATGGCGATGTCGTGAGACTTTATCGATCTTAATAAAGCTTGTCCAAAAGACGATTTTCCTTTACCTCAGACGATCGGTTGGTTGACTCTCTGCGGGTTGTGAAATGTTAAGTTTTTAGACGCATATTCGGATACCACCAGATCAATATGTGTCTAGACGATGAAGAAAAGACCGCATTTATTACACCATTTGGTATATTTTGCTATGTCAAAATGCCATTTGGTCTAAAAATGCGGCGCTTCTTTTCAACGCTTGATGCAGCAACTTTTTCATCTCAATTAGGCGAAATCTAGAAGCCTATGTTGATGATCTAGTTGTCAAAAGCATCAAAAGACTTAATCATATTACTAACTCAAGAAGAAACGCTCGACAATCTCGTAAAACATCGCTTAAAACTTAATCACGAGAAGTGTGTATTTGAATCTTCAGGAAATTGCTTGGATTCCTAGTATCAATACGAGGAATCAAGCAAATCCAAAAGATAAAAGCCATTTTAGAAATCGCCTCCAACTACACGGAAAGAAGTCCGAAACTCACTTTGGGTGCATGGCGGCTTTAAGTCGTTTCATCGCACGATCGGGAGAAAAGGACTACCTTTCTTTAAACTTCTAAGGAAACACGAAGGTTTTGAGTGGTCGAAGAGGCAAACGCGCCTTTGAGGATGTCAAGAGGTACCTTACGAGTGCTCCTATTCTGGTCTCTCCGAGGCCAGAAGAAACGCTCTTGGTTTACCTAGCTGCCACGCCACAGGCAGTAAGCGCAGTAGTGGTCGTAGAACGTGAAAATGTACAACGACCAGTCTACTACGTAAGTGAAGTTTTACACGGACCTAAGGAGCGTTACCCTCAGGTCCAAAAGCTTCTATATGCCCTCCTCATGTCTTCGAGGAAGCTGCGGCATTATTTTCAAGCGCACAAACTAGTCAGGTTGCCCGAGTTTCCCTTAGAGCGATCCTCCGAATAGGGAAACAAGAGCGCATGGCAAAATGGTCGGTCGAACTTGGGAGTTCGACATCCATTTCGTGTCCCGAACGGCCATTAAATCCCAGATCTTGGCGGACTTTATCGCCGAATGGACAAATCTGAACTGTTCAGATCCCAAGATCTGATTCCCACGACCGAAGGGACGATGTACTTTGACGGTCGCTTACTTTAAGTGGCTCGAAATTCGGAGTGGTCTGGTATCTCCTACCGGAGAGACCTTAAAGTATGCCATACAATTAAACTTTCGGGCCACTAATAATGTGGTAGAATCTGAAGGTTTGCTAGCTGGTATCTGAGCAATGAAAGCGCTCTCGATTCGCCGACTACTCGTGAGAGGAGACTCTCAACTAGTCGTGAATCAAGTCGGCAAAGAGTACCAAAGGTTTAACCCGACAATGTCTCGGTACTTATCGGAAGTCGTAAGCTAGAAAAGCATTTTTAGGTTTCGAGGCACAATTCATCCTCGAAGGATAATTTCCTCGCACCACCTTGCTCGAATAGCTTCTTCCCGATCTGAAGTACCAAAAGGAGTCTTCTTGGAACAACTCCGAAGCCTTCTTCGGTCGACGAGCCGAGACACCTCCTATTGAGACATGCCTCTAGAGTACGAGGATACATGGATGGTGCCCATCTATGATTATCTTCGAAGGGTTTCAGACCAAGACGATCTCGAGGCGGATCGCTTATCTGAAAAGCCAAAATGTATACTTTGGTCGAAGGAGTTCTCTATAAAAGGGTACTCAAGGGGTGCTCATGCGATGCATTCGCAGAGCGAAGGATTAACACTCCTTCACGACATACATGGTGGCATCGTGGAAATCATGCTTCCTCGTAACGTTGGTCGGCAAGGCTTTTCGACAAGGTTTTCTCGCCAACACCCTATACGATGCTAAAGAGTTGGTTAAAAGTGTGTCCGATGCGGTTTCATAGCAGCAAATACACCAACCGGCTCGGGCATTACAAACAATACCTCTATCTTGGCCTTTTGCAACTTTGGGGTCTTGATATCCAGGGACCGCTTTCAAAGCTCCGGGAGGTTTGAGTTCCTTTTGTGGCTATTGATACATTCACAAAATGGATTGAAGCCGAACTGTGGATCGATAACAACGGAAGCGGCAAAACGGTTTATGATGAGATGCGTAATTACTCGATTTGGAGTACCGAGTCGAATAATTACAGATAATGGTAAGCAATTTTCGAGCACAAAATTTCAGGAATTTTGCGACGAGTTGGGTACCAAGTTGTGTTATGCTTCTGTGGCCCATCCCCAGAGTAATGGGGCAGTCGAACGAGCAAACGGCCAAATAATGAGAGGAATTAAGACTCAAGTTTTCGACCAGCTCGTCAAACGCTCGGGGGCTTGGGTACAAGAGTTACCCTCTGTATTATGGGCAGTTCGTACAACTACCCATCAGACTCTGAGGAGAAACACCTTTCTTTCTAGTCTTGATCTTTGAAGCCATGCTTCCTCCGAACTAAAGATACGGTCAACACGAGTGAAACATTCAAAGACTCCAACCAGAACAAATTGAGCAGATGATATTAATCTACTTGAAGAAAGGAGAAACCAGCCCTAATTAGTTCGGCGGCCTACCAACAAGCCTGCGAAGATACTACGATCGTAAGGTCCAACCTCGCAGACCTTGTCAGAGGTGACTTGGTATTGAGGCTTTGCCAATCCAAGTCTAATCGAACAAACTTTCTCCCAAGTGGGAAGGTCCTTACACGTGGTCGGGTTACTCGTCCGAGATCGAAGACGATTGGCAATGGAAGACGGCGAGTTCTCTCGAATTCTTGGAACATCGACCGATTCACGCAAGTTCTATGTGTAACCAATCATTAGGACAATAAAGACTCGGGTTTTTCTATCTCTATTGTCTTACTTTTGAGTAGTGCTTTCATAATTTTTCGACTATGTTTCAAACACCCAGTTTTCTTTACACTGGTCGAAAGGCAGATAACATCACCTAGTCGAAGCCTCTCCTCTCTGCATGTGGTCCTGCCCACTAGAAGGAGCTTCCTAGTGTCAACTCGTTACTCGCTTTTGTTGCCAACACAAAGAACTCGGGTTTTATTTAGTCGAAAATTTTTTTGAAGGCAAACTCCTTTCACCTTAGATTATTTCTTCACTTCATTTTTGAAAAATATTCTAAGCAGAGTGCACTTTTTAAGATTTATTCAGCTGCCTTTGGTGTATTCAATTCGTCTTAACTAAGTCGGAGGAAGAAACACATCTAGTCGAAGTCTCTCCTCTCGCACGTGGTCTCGCCCACTAGAAGGAACTTCCTAGCATCGCTCGGTTTCCAACTCTTGATAACAGGCGGACTTATTGAATCCTCCAAAAAAGGGCGAACGAATTTTTGAAGTTCTCTCGATGTTTGTTTAACTCAAGTTCTTTGTTCTCGATTTAATTAATCTAGTCGGAGATGTTAACATTACCTAGTCGAAGCCTCTCCTCTCGCACGTGGTCCCGCCCACTAGAAGGAACTTCCTAGTGTCAATTGCTACCACTCTTTCGACCAGTGCATGACAATTGCGGCCAAAAACTACAAGTTAAACAAACCTCTCTGTTTTCAGAAACCCTTTCTAAAGACTATTTACTTAGTTTGTCTAAACAAACTCAGCAAATAGTCGGGGGCTAGGATAATTTGATTTCAATTCTTAGTCTTTAAATTCGTTAATTATCTTTTGAGTTACTAACTACTCGACAAGATGATTTGCAGGAGACAAGACTATTTACTTAGTTTCAACAAACTAAGCAAATAGTCGGGGGCTAGGATAAAGTCATTAATTTGACTTCAATTTTTAGTCTTTAAAATTTGTTAATTATCTTTTGAGTTACTAACTACTCGATAAGATAATTTGCAGGAAACAAGATGGATCGTATATTACATCAACAAAAGCTTGTTTTTCACAGGTTTATTACAAGCTACTCTGAAGAGGGAGATCCCAACTGCATCTCCTCTGAAACTTTCCGGCCAACTGATTGCATCTCCTCCATCAGACGTCTTCCTTCTGCTTCAGAGCAGTCGAAGTCGGCTTCGAGTGGTTGCACATTAAGGTTGGGGTCATGAGCTTTAAGTTTTGCTAATGCATAACTTACTGCAGTTTCGACCGCTTCCTTTATCGATTCAGCTTGGTTGGCCTTCAGAGTAGTCACCAGATCTTGCAAAGTCCCGACTTGATCCCCAATAGTACTTATGTGAGCGGTTATCGTATCATTTTGAGGAGTCTTTCCCTCACTATGTAGCTCACCAAGCACATTGTTCAGGAGCGTGATGTTGCCTTGAAGTTTAATCTTCATTGCTTCCATCTCCTGTTGGGTACAAGTCGAAGCCTCGCGAAGCTTTTTGTTTTCGACCACTTGTTCTGAAAAGAATAAGATTGGCCAAACAAAGATAAACTTCTAGAGGAAAAGAAAAGAAAAATAATCACGGGTAAAAGAATTTCTTACCCACTAGTCGAGAATCCAACTTCTTGACCTCTTCATTATGGGAAGCAACGGTCTCAAAGATGCTTTTTCTCCCATGATCTAATGTCCTCTGCATTCTTCTTTGCAATAAGGATAGTCTGGTTATAAATCATGGTTTTTTCCGTGATTTCAGTCTCGAGCCTTCCCAATTCAAGATCCATTCCTAGAAAAGTGGGAGTAAGAAAAGGAAATAACTCAGAAGGATTGCGGTAAAGAATTACTTACGATATTCGAGTTCTCGGCGCCTCAAGATCTTGATCTTTATTTTTGGACATACTGAGTAAGCTCGTGAATGGTGAAGTTTTTCTTTGACTTCATTCTCGAGCTTTTCATCTCATCTTCTTTTTCTGAAAAGAAGCGAGAGTTAGATAAAGATCAAAGTCGTAAGCAGTCTTAAGTTCAGCACTTACTGTTTATTCCTTCCTGCAATTTTGCGTTTGCAGAGTTGGCTTCTTTAAGTTTCCCCAAAAGGAATTCTACTTTTTCCCATAGCTTTTTTGACTCCTCTTTTTCATAATCGAGCGAGTCGGCTAAGGTCTTTCGTCCTTTGCTCAACCTGCAAAGGATAAAAGTGAACATAAGCATTGGTCAATCGGTTGTAAGTTCTTCTACAACCATCGACCTAGTCGTAAGTTTTTCTACGACAAAATCTCATGGTCGTAAGTTCTTCTACGACCATCACCTATTCGTAAGTTCTTCTACGACAAAGCCACTGGTCGTAAGTCTTTAACGACTAGTACCTAGTCGTGAGTTTTTCCATGACAAACCCCGTAAGCACTATATAAGTAGTCAAAAACGACTATGAAAATAGTAACTTACCACCTCTCTGCCTATTTGCAGAGTTCCTCTTTTTCCTGTCGCAACTCTAAAAGTTGTCGATGATATTCACCGACAACGGTGATTTGCTCTATGGCTTTCTGCAAAAGACAAGACAGTGAGAAATAAGAGAAGATTATACCTGTATGTATAAGTATCATCAAATACTTACATTCATGGTTGATCGAGCAAATATTGAGTAAACCAGCTCTGGGTGCTTCAGCTCGTCCACTCTCTCAACTTGGTCCCACCAAACCTTCTCAAGGCGCTCATTATCAAAAGTGTTCCCTCTATTGGGAATGTCTTTGGGATGGGGACTCGGTGGCAGATCTAAAGGCGAAGACCCCACTATGGAAGCAGGGCCAAAGAAATCGTAGCGAAATTGAAGTATTCTTCATCTTCCGATTCTGAAATTGTAGTTTCTCTTTGGGTACTAGGAAGGAGGTCTGCAACGATTTCCTTCCCCGCGCGGTGGTCAAGCACATCACCACCTTGGGTAGAGGCTTCTGCGACTTCCTTTGCTGGTCCTACGACCACGTTAGTGGTCATGGCGACTATCTCGGTTGTCGAATCACTGCCTCAATAGGTGTAGCCGCTACCTCAGGAGTAGTAGCTGCAACCTCGGTGGTCATGGCGGTTACCTCGGTGGTTGTAGATGCCACCTCAAGAACTATGGCATTGCCTCGGTGGCCATAGCTACGACTTCACGATCGTGAAAACGCCGCAGAGCCACGACTTCTTCTACCACCGGCCGAGGATGATCCATCGACCACTTCCTTGTTGTCTCTCCGGCAATTTGGAGAGGTAGCAATAGGCTTCTCAATGGAAGCATTCTCGAAATTTCAAGGAGTCGGGCTAAAAACAACAAAAGGATAGCAAGTCAAATTGTGGAAAGCAAAAGGTAAATGTTGTTCTTACACTTTAGCTTGTTTCACATACCTCTGCGTCTGGACTTAATCGAAACTTTGGAGCCATCTTCCGATGGAAGAATTCTTTGACTTCTTTTCACGACCACGCCCGGTCGTAGTTCTGCTGGGGAATAGGTTCAGTCATGACCACGTCTGGTCGTGAGTCTTGAACAGGGACCATCTCTATGGTCTCCTGACTTTTCGGAGGGCCGAGATCGGTCTCGATCACTCCAAGAGCAGCGCTACCCTTAACGGTAGGCTTGGCTGGATCAGCGTTGTCCTTCACAAAAGACATAAACTCCTTCCAGTTCTCCTTTTCTAGTTGCTTGACAAAACCAGGGGTGGCAGAAACTGCGAAAGATTTTTTGTCATAATAGAAGGGTACCTTGGCCTTGTGAGGTTTGCGCTTAAGAGGTTCATTGCCGACCTCCTCACCAATTGCTTCATTTCGGCTTCAATCTGCGGCTATGTTACGCCCACAGGCTTTGCAGAGGATCTCGTCGAAGGGCTAGAACTCGAGCTTGCTCCTCCCTTGTCAGCGGCTCTTCTAAGTCAACGTCTCTTGGACGGAGGAGCTGAGCCTTTGTCTTTTGTCAACTCTGCACCGATGGTTATCAGTACAGCTTCTTCGTCGTCCCGGCGATTTTTCATACCTACTTTCTGTAAAGCAAAACAGAAAAAGAAGAATTACTAACTGGTCGTAAGACCTTCTACGACTAGTATCAAGTCGTAAGTTTTTCTACGACCTTTCCTCGACCGTAAGATTTTCTACGGTCACTACTAAGTTGTAAGTTTTTCTACAACATTTCCTAGTCGTAAGTTCTTTCTACGACTATAAAGTCCTAAGGATAAAATCAACTCATCGATTACCTTTAGGCGAACCATCCTTTCCTCTGCGGATACGACCGCAAGGATCTTAGGAACTCGCCACACTAAGTGGCGGAGGCTTTCTATAAACGAGTTTGACTCTAACGCCAATCTCCATTGGTGAAAGATCTGCTCAAACAGATAAAGGCATTCTTTAAACAACTTTGCAGAAGACCAAACCGAGAGCTAAGTCGAAAATTCACTTACCCTCATTGTAATCCCTCGGTCAAGTTCAGTTATTCCCAGTATCTCCACATAGGAGATACTCGTTTCTTTAAAGGACTAATTAGGCGTGTGATGAAATCTTTCACCACATGCCATCCGGTCAACCCTCCTTCTTCAAGTCCTTGATAGCTTGAATATAGGGAACAATCCTACCGATATCTTGAGTCGAATCCCATGAAGATTTATTTTCAGACCTTCCCCAAGAGAGGTCGTCTTCCGAGGTGACTTCCAAGAAACCACCTCTTTCTCCATCCCGCCATGAGGACCGGGTGAAACTCTGAATATACTCCCTCGACTTCCAGTCGTGGAGTTTTAGACCACAACTTCCAGCAATCCCGGCTTGCCGAGCCATTCCATAGTAATATTGAAAAAGCTCGAGGTCCGCCGGAATTCCCAGGTACGCCTCGCACAGATATACGGAGACACTCAGCATGGTGATGGAGTTAGGACCGAGGTTCACTAACTCCACCCTAAAATGTTCAAGCACAACGGTGAGAAAGGGGTGAGCAGGCAGTCGAAGGCCACACTCACAGTAAGCCTGGAAGACGGGAATTTGCCCATTCTCCCCCGACGGCCAATGCTGCCCAATCGTCGGAATCCATTTCACAAGAGTCTTCTCTGGAATCTTCCTGGCGACGACTAGGGCTTGAATCTTCGCCGCATCCATCTCCGACTCTTCCCACTCGGAAACTTTCCTGGCCATCTCTCTCAGAAACAGGAAATTTTGGGTTGAAAAAAAAGGGCACAATTGGAGTGGCGGCGGAGAAGGCAAGAACGACTCGGCAGCAGAGAAAGCGAGAGCTTGAAGAACAGGGGGAGTGATTTGGGGAAAGGTAAGATCTTAGGTTTTACCCCCCGGTAGGTATTTATAACCGTGTGCTTTGAGCCGGAGGCGTGACATTCCAAGGGTCGTCACCGTCTCGGGAACCGCTTCAACAGACAGGCTAATGGGCGTCGTTTGAGATTCCCAGATGTGTCCGCTCGAGAAAATCAGGTTTATGCGTTTACACCTCAAGTTTAAATTACTTCCTTGGTTAGATATTTTCAACCAAAGGAAATGATAATCGGAAAGTTCTTTCTTCCGATCACTATACTACGACCACCTCGTGATCGTAGGAATACTTTTACGACTACTTGATAGTCGTAGGTAATTTTCTTGACCAAGCATATTTCTGGTCAAAGTAGTATACAATCGAAGAGTTTTTCCTTCGACTAATTTTATACGATCCTCTCGTGGTCGTAAGACCATCTATAACTCCTTTACCAAGTAAGTTGCTTTCACTTGAAGCTGGGGGGCTAGATGATGAGGATATAATAATCCTCATTTTATCTTTTATCTATAATTCTTATTATAGGTAAATATGACGTCATGTGGACCACGAGTATACCCCTTAATGTTATGAGGAAGAGCCTAATGGGTGGTCGTAAGTTCTTCTACGACCACCCCCATAGTCGTAAGTTATGCTACGACTACCCCCATAGTCGTAAGATATGCTACGACTATCCCATAGTCGTAAGTCTTGCTACGACTATCTCATAGTCGAGGCTCCTCTACGACTAGGTCACCATCGACCACCTTATGATCAAATAAACCTACTGAGACAAGTGGGTCTTATTGATTAAGGGATTCAAACAGTCATCATCTGTCGTTATTCTCATGAGTAATGACACGTAATACTCCATTATCTACGGTATATAGTCATGTGAGCGACGTGGAGGAGTTAATACACCGGTAATTATTACTAACGTGTGCCCGTTCACGGAGGTGATGAGGCACCGCTTTATTCGAGTAATCGCCGCTCCTTCACGCACTATAAAAGGCGGCAATCGAGAAAGGAAGGACAAGATCAATCGGGCCATCAGGAATACAAGCACTATCTGTAATAGTCTTAGTTTTTCCCCTGATTGTTCAAAATACACTCAATACCATACACACACAGGAGTAGGGTTGTTATTCTCTCCGGAGAAGGCCTGAACCTATATAAAAATCCTCGTGTCAATCTCTCTGCGTGATTCCATTCTAGGAGACCCCCCGAATCAAACAATCTTTACGTAAGTTCGGTTCTAAAACACCGACACAATCGACCTAGAAAATTTACCTTGAAATATGGGTAGAACCTTGGATCGCCTCTAATTTTCATTGGAACCTCATTGGGTGGGTTTGTTATGTAAACATCATACAAACTATTAATGGCATCTAAAACTTTATTGAAGTGTCGACTAATTGTCTCTCCGGAATGTTGATATCTATCTTGTATAACACGATTCCTAACACTGTGACCAATTGTATGCAAGAACATCACTAGTTGCTCATCCACTTCCATCCGTAGTGCATCCTGAAGTAAATTTTTCTCACACAATTCATTACGTAACAAGTGGTACGTGTGCTTATCAACACGAAGTTGATCAAAAAAATCTGGTTGGATGTCCTTCCAACAATTCTCTTGTTCGTTGAGCACCAGTTAACTCAGAAGTGTTACGACAGGTTTTGAATACTCTTGTGAAAAACATGTCATGAAACAATGACACTGCAGAAATATTGCTAATGAGCATTTCCTCAGAATCAGAAAATTCCTCATCTGACATTTCCTGCACAATTTAAAACAAATGACTATATGAAACAAAGATATTTTGATGTGACCAAAGTGAAATAATCAATAATGAAGCACCAGCACATAAAGCATTTAAAACTGAAAGTAGCATCAAACATTGCATGACAATCTGAAAACAACTGAATGGAAACTGTTTTCTTAAGTTATAAAATTCCAAACATAACTAAAATCAATAACTAAGCTTATTGTTGTACTACAAGCAGCTAAAGATCGAGTATCCATTCAGTCCGCATCTCGTCATCCATCTCAATGAAAATCGCCCTTTGATCGGCATCTGAAAATGCTTTTGCAGCATTTAGTTTTTTCTTTGACTCAAGATCTTTCATACTATATAACATCTTTATACATGCTTTCACCGAATAAGCTTCATTTTGTTGTGCTATATTTTTCTTCATTTCAACCATGCTCATTGATGCTTGTGCAAGACAATCCATTGCGAGTACGGCGTCATCAGCTATGCGCTTTTGCCCTTTAGGATTATCGGGGGCTCCACCTCCATTAACATCAAAGCACTTCATCTTTTTCTCTGCAAATTTTAGGGGTTTTTCAGTTTTATGGGGATGAACAACAAGGCTAACATGTTTTTCAGGTGAATCAATGTCGTGTACTTCAACATCCTCATTCAGATCACTTAGCTTAGATTTGCTTGTAGCCACTGCACCCTTACATCATCTAGCTCACCATGGCTGACAATGGGCAAAGCGGCAGCAGTCAAGGACGACGGAATCCATGACCAGAGGGGGGGTGTGGAGCTCAGCCATGGCTAGACGGAGGGCGACCGGGCGGACGGCGAAATCCATGCGCAGAAGGTAGTGTGGAGATTAGCCCGCGTCCACGTGGGAGCTCGACGACGAGATCCGTCGGCAGCGCGACGAATCGTATGGGGCGGAAGGTGAGGGCGTGAGGAAATCGGAAGGGGGTGGAGAGCGGAGTGAAGGGGAAAGTAAGAGAGATCACAGTGAGTGAATCGGTGAAAAGGGGACGCTGTGTCAGCAGTAGGTGCAAGTACATTTTAGCCAAAACGAAATTAGTAAAAGCTTGTTTTAATTTTTCAGATCCAAACAAAGTAATCTATAAATTCATCCTAACAGAATAACAACTTAAAACTAGTTTTGCTAAAAATTCTCCTAAAACTAGTTTAAGTAAAGCCCATTTCTTATTCTGAGATCCAAACAACTACTTAGTGACTATTTTGCCTGCCGATGCGCTCAGACTGCTATCAATCATAAAAGGAAAATCCAAATCTTTGGATGATACTTACCACTCTCAAGATGCTCCCTGCACACGCATGTCATGAATTAGGAGGAAACAATTGTTGCTTCCCTGGTATACCAAGGAAAGAAAAGGAAGGTAGACAAGACATGATGCTTCTTCAATAGCAAAACGTAAGAACGCGCTTACTAATAGATGCCATTTATTGCTGTGTTTATCCCCTTCTACTGATCCTCTTGAAATGAATAGAAAATCCTTCCATAGACAAACTTCTTCTTGTGACCTATAGATACCTCTAGTAACTGGCCAGGGAAGAGGCACAGATCGGCATTAACGATGGCCTTTGAAAGAAGTGTTGGTATTGGCACAAACAAGCGGCCGTCAGAACAACATTTTGAGGCCGTGGAGTATGAGAAGGAGAAGCCATGGGTCACAAGGAAGAAAGTCACGCTGTTTGCAATCTGCCTCGTTGCGTTGCCGGCGCTGATGATCCTGGACAGCATACGCAACCTGCCGTCAACGTCGAGGCTCAGTTGGGCAACGCTGAGTATGTCCACAAGACAAGGTACGAACCCTGCGAGAATATCACGTGCATCCCTCCTTACGGTGTATCCTTTATGTATCGAACGTCTGAAAGTTTTGAAATTTTTTCAATAAATTTATAGATGTAGAGGATGATATATTCTATAGTCATGAAAATGTTCAACATGAAACTCATTAGTATTTGGAAGACATGAAAAAGAGAAAATCGGCATGAATAGTGTTGAATACTATTCATGCTGGTGCTTGTCAATTTCACATCTTCCAAATGCGATCGGGTTTTATCTTGAAATTTTGCATCACTATAGAATGTACCATCTCCGATATCTACAAATTTTTTAGAATTTTTTCAAAACTTTTAGACGTGGGATGCAAGAAAGATGCACCGTAAGAGAGGATGGACCAGATATTTTCCCACGTACCCCTTTATCTCTGCATATTGTGGAGATCACAATGGCATGTGGAGATCACCATGTCATTTTCCCTCAACTAGCTAGAAGAGTAGTCAGTCCAACTCAGCTGTTAGGGACTATTTGGTTTGGGGAATAGCCTCATTTTAGGATCGTCGGTCTGGTAAGGGCCATCATATGATTTTTGTGGTCCTTAATTTTTATCGGTAGGCTATATAAAATTGGTGTAGTGATGGCATGGGCTAACTCATTCTACTGTGATGTTACCAACCCATTCCTGAAACCGAATACCTTCTTGGTTCCTTTCTAGTTGATGGTTATAATCTGTTTCATCTTTCGTACACAGTTTCTATTTCTTTCTATTTACTATTTAGAGTTTGCTTCTAGCTAGCTAGGTGCTTTATGTATGAAACACATATGCCTAGGTTGGAAAGGAAAGAACAAATCTGGAACATTATTTCCTTTTTATACACTGTTAATATGGGGATTTCTAGTTTTTCTCTCTCTTCCTAATCAACGGAGAATTTCCCTTATTATTTCCTTTTTCTACAGTCTACACAGTAATTGCCGTATGTAGATCCAAGCAAATGCGACCGTTGATCATTTGATCATCAAACTTGCAATTCTATCGATTTGCAGCCAAACGACTTTCCAAAGATGTTTGATGATCAATGATCGTAAGAATTGCAAGCTTTTGCTACATTTGTGGACAGATGGAGTAACAGTTTTGGTTTTTCCTATTCGTAGTTGGCTCTTTGGTTATCAATCTAGTGCGTGAATGCTTAGGTGTGGTGGGAACACAAGTTGAGGCGAAATGCGACATGTCGACGGGCAAATGGGTGAGGGAGCCGAATGGTCCAATCTACACTAACCTGACATGCCCGACGCTGCCGGACTCCAAGAACTGCCAGAAGTACGGCAAGGATCCTGGCCACCTCTACTGGCGGTGGCAGCCCGACGGGTGCGAGCTGCCGCGATTCGTGCCGGAGCGGTTCCTCGACGTCGTCCGTGGGAAGCGGCTCGCCTTCATCGGCGACTCGCTGGCGCGCAACCAGATGGAATCCCTGCTCTGCCTCTTGTCTCAGGTATGTACGTACTCCAATATTTTGTCGATACTTGTCAGCATTATTCCAGTAAAGAACAGTAGAATTAGTTAATTGGTGTTCATGCAGGCCGAGACGCCCACGGACGTGTACGCAGGGTTAAGGATTTCGTTTCGTCAAAAAATTCGGGTCCAGGCGAAATGGGCGAAATTGGCGAAATTTCGAAAATTTCGGATTCAATTCAGCCAAAAGGGCGAAATCTGCATTTGAAATTTGGTCAAATTTTGACCAAATTTTGACCGAAACAACACAGCAGCACAAAACAGCAAATAAAACACCCGACGATCCTGCTCCCTCTCCGGCCGCGCCGCCGCCTAGAGCTCCCTCTCCGGCACGCCGCCGCTGAGCTCCCTCTCGACAGCGCCGCCCGAGCTCCCTCTCTGGCAGCGCCGCCACTGAGCTCCCTCTCGCCAGCGCCGCCTGGAGCTCCCTCTCCCCCAGCGCCGCCGCTGGAGCTCCCTCTCCGCCACGCCGCCGCTGGAGCTCCCACTCCCGGCCGCGCCGCCGCATGGTGCTCCTCTCTCGCTTGCGCCCCGCCTCGTTCTCCCGCCGCGCCGCCTGGTGCTCCAGAGGAATTGGGGATTTTGGAATTTGGAGGCAGCTGCCTAGGGCACACGGGAGGGGAGTAGTAAGCCAGGCAATGGTGGGCTTGTGGGCCTGGTGGGGAGAAGCTGCAGCAGCCAGCAGGCCGACGCAAAGTTCAAACACACACGAATTATTTTGACCGAAAGCCCAAAAAATTCGGATCCCCGCGAAATGTGCAAAATTTCGCGAAATTTCGGCGAAATTTGGAACCCTGCGTGCACGCGGACGCGTCTGACGACTTACGGACATGGCACTTCCCCACGCACAACTTCACGCTCATGGTGATGACGACGCGGTTCTACGCGGATGCCGTTCCGGTCGTCGATACTGACGGCAAGCCTACCGCTTCCTTCGACATCCACCTCGACAGGCTCGACGCCATCTGGGCGAGCCGCCTGCCGGAGCTCGACTACGCCGTCCTCTCGAGTGGCAACTGGTTCTTCCGCGTCAACTACTTCTGGGAGGGCAGCCGCCGCGTCGGCTGCGTCGGGTGCCACGAGGCCAACCTCACCGACTTCGGCATCGCCTACGCCGTCGGCCGCGTCGTGAGGGCGGCCGTCGAGGGCATTTCCCAGTGCCAAGACTGCAAGAGCAGCCTCGTCACGTTCTTGCGGACCTACACGCCGAGCCACTTCGAGCACGGCTCTTGGTTCGACGGCGGCTACTGCAATAGGACGCAGCCATTGGAGGAAGGAGAGATTAACTTGGAAAGCATCGGGTGGGAGGTGAAGAGGGTGCAGAGCGAGGAGGTGAGGAGGGTGAGGCAGACGAGCGGGAGCAAGAGGTTCGGGGTGCTGGACGTGACAAAGGCCATGATGATGCGTGCGCGCGGATGGCCACCCGGACCGACATTACGGCAAGAGGCAGGAGAGCAACGCCAACGACTGCCTGCACTGGTGCCTGCCGGGGCCAGTTGACATGTGGAACGACATGCTGCTCCGGCGGCTTGCCGAGATCTCGCCGCCGCCGGTCGAACGGTGATGCGGCCATCGGGGGTTGTCCAATTTACAACATTTTGAAGGGGTTTTTCAGAATATGATAGTAATTACTGAATTCCCCACGAAGAATGTTGTACTTACCAAGTTTGTAGGGACTGGTATATGGAAAGTATTCTCCAGAAAGCTTCATAGCGGACAGATATTTAAACGGGGTGATACGACTTTACAACAACAACAACAAAATCTTTGATCCCAAACAAGTTAGGATCGGCTAGAAATAAAATCTTCTCAAGATCAAGGAAATGAGAGTTTCGTAAAAAAAACCTACAAGGCTGAAATCCTAAGTCGTACATCCTGTCATCTGAGCCAAGAGATTAAAACACCGCCCTTAAACCTTCTTATGGTTCTGGTACGTGGATCGCTAACTTCCATACGCTTCTATCCAAAGCTAATTCTTTAGCTACATTCCAATCCCTCAAATCTCTTTTAACTGTTTCCTCCCACGTCAGTCTTGGTCGACCTCTGTAACGAGGATTAAAACATCTATGTATTACTTTAATACATAATAAAAGATCATATGTCATCATGGTCGTAACCCTTAAGGCTAACGACCACACTGGTCGTAAGGATTCCAGAGGTTACAAAATGGGTACCCTGGTCGGACAAGGTCCTATACCTAATCTCCGACCAGGTAGCTACTCGGAAAAACTATGAACTGGTGTATAGATATGATTCCAGGTATATTCTTTACCGTGTGATGAACGGAACACGTGTTGTATGCTCCATACCACGCGATGTTACACAGTCCTAAGACACTGACAATAACCACCTTACAGTTGAGTGTCTCACAGACACTTAACCGCAGAGCAGTTGGTACATTATCAACCGACGTCTCGCTCCGACCGGTCGCGACGCTTCACCAGGGATGCCTTCTCTAAGAGTAACTGCAACATCTACGGAAGTTAGTTAAGGAAGGAGCGTAGAAGACAAAGGGGAGGGATCGAGGTCAAGCAAATCTAGACAAGATCATCCGACATAGCAAACCGTATTCTCTGTGTAATTAGGATTAGTCCTTTGCCTGGTCTAAGGCACCCCCTGTAAATCCAGTTCATATCAATAAAGAGCAGTCCCATTCTCTCCAAGGAAATATCATGTTATTTTTCTCTTTTATTTTGTAAGATCGGCGACTCGATCGTCGACAGCTGGCACCGTCCATGGGGAAGAAGACGCAAGTTTCCTAAAGAAACTCTCCGCTCATCAAATCCTCATTCATTCCTCATAATCGCTCATGCGGCTATGGCTGGAGTTTGGGACGAGGAGAATTGGTTCAACCTAGCGGACTACGCCGACCTCGACATGGAATGATGCATCCGTGCCATGCAAGAAAACGGCATGTCATCCTCCTCCTCCTCCGCCGGTTCGCATGTTGCCGACGTTAGCGAAATCGACCGGATGGATGAGGATCCACTAGTACGACAAATGGCGCTTTCAGCCATTCCGTCCAGCTCGAAATGTCCAAAGACCACTCCAAGCCTGGTCCTTCCAACCGGCAAAACAGGTGACAAAAAATCAGCATCGCAACCCGAGAATCTCTATACTCTCGATGAAATCATGGCTGAAAGTACTCACCTACGGCTTCTAGCGATTCCAGGAGCCAACCGACACCTGGTAACAGTGTCAATGAAACCTCCACTGGTCGTAGGCCAAGTGGGGATGATAAGACTCAGCATATGATCGGCAGTCCACCGGATCAGGCTGAGCCCACCAAGAAGACCTCAGGAGGTGCTCATCTCCGACCGCTCTCCGTCGTGAAAACTCTTAGTAGAAGCACTGGAAGGCTCTCCATTAGTTACAACAGAAGCTCGTCAGAAGATCGTTGCTGGAGGCATGAGGTCAATGCGATCGGAAATGCAAATCAAGATGCCTTGCACGGTCCTACACACTCTACCACACCACCACATGTTGGTAGAGATGTTACGGGCCATCAAGCACCAACTTCCGGAAGCAACAGAACTAATCAATGTCCATCAGTTAACTCGTCTGTCTCTGCCCCGCCAAGAGTAGCTGATCGGACGGAACAAACCAAGAGATCGGGGGAAGGTTCAGATCTTCGAACACCGACTACCAGCATAAGTCCTTCAAGACCTTCGGTAACGGTATGAAACCTGCAAGGTGTCCAAGATATGTTGAATAACTCTAACCCTATTCTGGCAGAGATCCCAGGTTTTGTACAGCTCGTAGGCCAAGTATCAGAGATTCTTCAGCAGACCATGCAGCGAACAGAAGCATACTGAGAACAGAGAACTTCGCAAAGTCAAACCATGACTTCATCTCAACGTTCCTCCCTCAGCAGAGGGCAACATGGTCGAATTGGAGAACCATCGATACCAAGGCCTCCTCGACGATTCCGACCAAGGAGTCATGAGGGGAGAAGGCTATTTCAAGCAGCCACTCCCTCACCGCGTTGAGAAGAGCAACCGTTTGGACCAAACAATCTCCGACATCGTCTAAATCAAGTAGGCAGTTGAAGGCATCATACCAATGTCTACGACCGGATCGGTACATCGGAGCTCCAACGTTCCAATCTTAGGAACCGGTCTCCGATCGACATAATCCCCGGCACCCTTCCAAAGAAGGCGCCATGAATCAATCACAGGTTGTCGAGCTTCTCTACAGGGCTCCAAGCTGTGCGATGGCCAAACAGGTTCCGACCAACCAACCTAGATAAGTTCAATGGGACTTAGAACCCATTGGAATTTCTCTAAATATATACCACCGCCATCAGAGCTGCTGGTGGTGATGAAAATGTGATAGCAAACTATCTGCCCAAAGTGCTCGAAGGATCTGCCCGATCGTAGTTACTTAACCTACCGGTCGGATCAATATATACTTGGGAGAAACTCTGCGACCTTCTAATTGCGAATTTTCAAGGCACGTACGACCGCCCTGGAAAGGAGGATGATCTCCACCGAATCCGACAAGGCTCTG
The DNA here is from genome assembly GCA_036346405.1 of Phyllostachys edulis. Taxonomy (NCBI): domain Eukaryota; kingdom Viridiplantae; phylum Streptophyta; class Magnoliopsida; order Poales; family Poaceae; genus Phyllostachys; species Phyllostachys edulis. The sequence goes on along the minus strand of CM070556.1, from coordinate 22,799,717 downwards.
ATGAGACTCTCCGTCAATACATCAAGAGATTCAGTGAGATTCGTAATTGTTGGAGATATGCTCTGGAGGCAATCATAGAGATGATGATATTTCGTTGTATCCATGATTTAATAAATGTTCCTTGAATATTGCCTTTGTGTTGATTAACAAGTATGTGACTTGTTTGTGAAACTCTTTACTTATATGGTTATTCTAAAGTTGTCCCTAGTCGGAGTTCATGTGAGGACACACGTGAATGATGGATTAGCACATGTATCGGTTGATGACCATGTTTCATGTGTCATAGACATGGAGATGTCAAACCAATAATGTGGACACATGTTTAGAACATGGGGTTGGACCGACCCAACATGAGACATAACAATTATACTTATGGTTCTCTCTACACAATGTGTGCGCCTTGTCCTTAGACACGAGATTGTCGCATGTACTTGAGATGTGAATCGACCTACTTAGGGGCTATCAAACGCTACTCCGTAACTGGGTAGTTATAAAGGTAGCTTTTGGGTTTGTCATGAAGCATGTTGCGAGGCATGGTCAGTCGAGATGGGATTTGCCCCTCTCTACCTGAGAGAGATATCTCTGGGCCCCTCGAGTGATCGGATCCAGAAATGTATGGCCATGCTACTTAAGGTTAAGAGTTAACCTAGTAAGGGATTCCGGATCACAGGATCGAGATAGAGTGGTCAGCTTGGAGCTCGACCGAATATCGTGAGGCAAAGGAATTGGCATGTACATAACGTTGTGATGGTTCGTCCGATATGATCTTTGTGTACGTTTAGGAGTTGGCATGTAACATCCCAAATGTATAAACAGGGTTTGTTCAAGTATAATTAAGGTGTAGAAATTAAAACTTTTTCTCACACCTTGAAAACCCCTAAACACTCATGTAATTCTTGTCCAAGAGTTGTGTAATCCAAAAACACAAAGCTCTTGTTGACCAAAAGTCAAACTCATTTTCCAATTGTCTAAATCTTGTGCCAAACATTTGGAAATATTTTTCCTTGGTCCTAAAGTTGATGTGGGACCCCTCTGAAAAATATCATGAGTTATAACACTTGTTTGATAAATTGTGGAGGTAAAACAAATCCTTGAACAGCCTTAATGAATTTCCTGAGAAAAATGCATTGCATAATAACCTCTGGAAATTTTATGCAAGGTTAATCTCATTGTCAACCAGCTCTGTTAAAATTTCATGAATTTTGGAGTTGGATTGCTATCCCAAACAATTCTGCTAAGTCTCGTAGATTGAAAACTAAATTTAAAAGCCTACACTTTGTTCCTTGGGCTAGCCACTTTGCAAAGTGGTCGGCCCAACCATGTCTGCACTTTGAGACCTCCTCTCCACCTTGGTGGTCGTCGCAGTTGGATTAACATCCAACCGCCACGACCTCCTCATGATTAACACCGCCAGACCTCCCCACCTCATTAGGTCTTGGCATTTGGATCAAATCCACGGCTCGACCTCCCTTTGTTATCAAACCTCAAAGTCCACATCCCACCTACATGAGGTCACAGCCATTGGATCAAAAATCCATGGTCGCGACCTCCTCCTCTCAACCTAACTATCGAGACCTCCTTTTTGCCGGATGAGGTCGAGCCGTTGGATTCAGATCCAAAGGCCACGACCTCAGCGCAAATCATCGCACTCAGACCTCCCGCTTTAATTGTTGTGCACCATTGGATTTACATCCAATGACCCACAACCTCCTGCGTTTTAAGCGCTCACAACCTCCCCATCTCGTGTTGTGCACCGTTAGATTAAAATCTCTGATCCACGACCTCCTCCTTTCCTCGTGCATCCGAGCCTCCCGCACAAGACGTGAGGTCGTAACCCTTGGATTTAAATCCAAAGGCCATGACCTCCCCCTCATGTTCTTAAGTTCATGTGCGGTTAAGACCTCACAGGAGGTCCGCACCGTTGGATTGAGATCCAACGCCTTGGACCTCCTAATCCTATTTTTCCCACGTGCGTATTCGCATTAAGGAAATCGTGAGGCCATGACCTCCCCATCCTAGATCGTGTGGCTGGGACCTCCTCCCAGTCCCTTAAGCGTAACGGTTCAAAAACCACATCGGAGGGCCAGGACCTCCCCGAAGTCTTATCCAACGGTCATCAAGACCTCCCCTGTTCTTCTCCTTCCTTGGTCACGCATGCGTGGCCCTGAGCAAGTGATTTAATGCGAAGGCTGTCCACTGTGTACTTGAAACAACTCTTTGCTGACCCGCATTAAATGTAGGTCAGCCTTCCGCCTCTCTAGTCAGCACAGACCTGCCACTGTGTCAACCTCGCGTCTTGTCAACCCCATGGACCGTGCCTTGGGCCAAGCTCACCGTGAGCCTAACCAGTGGTCCATGACCTCCTGTGCCCTAAGCATAAAGCCTCCCCCACTGTTTCTTTGGCTTCCTTTGCACACCATTATCCCTTGCTTGCACCCTGTGCTTGTGAGCTCTAAACCACCAAGCTCTCCTTGGCGCCATTCTTTGGAGCTTGAAGCTCCTCGGTGGACAAGGGTCCTGAGTTTTCCTCCTTTTCTCCTTGCTTCCAATTGTGCCCTACCCTCTGGGACCAAGTCCTAACTTGATTTGTTGGGCATTTGCGAGAGGGGACAAAGTGGAGCTTGAGTGAAGCTTTGGCCGTGGAGCACCTTTCCTCCCGGACCGGTCCTTCCTTCCTCGACCTCCTCGGCACCTCGGGACCTCCTGTACTCCTCCCGTTAGTCCCTTAGATTTGGCACCCGCATGTATCTTTGTTGCGGAGCTTTCATTGAGCGCACGCTGAATGTCACTGTGAGCTTCCTTTTGCATTTTGGATTTTGGCGTGCTTGCCTTCGTTGTCCTCTCCGGCTCGCTTGGCGTTCAAAACGTCGCCGCCCGTTGAGAGGAGGTCCATTGGAGTGCGCATGGTTATTGCGGACCAACGGTACCATTGGATGTCGCCGGCGAGGTGCAGCTCGCCGGCGATGACCACATTTTTGAGCTCGGATCTTGTCGGACAAGAACTGCGGCGCTATTGCCGTTTTAGGACCAAGATCCGCTGGGTTTAATGCGCTAATCATTTGCTCAACCTCGCAATCATTGGGCGTCTTAAACTGCATTTAATCCTCCCCTTGCGCGCAATTAAGACCTCCCGCGCGCGGACCTCCTCGTTGTCCCGCGCGCATTAATCTCTTGTCCAAGCACGTGCGTGCGCGCAAGCACGTGGTCGTGAGCTCTGGGACGTCCATGACCTCCTCCGAGGAGATCTTGAGCGTCCAAGACCTCCCCTTGCGCTTATCGTGGCCGTCCTGACCTCCCCGGAGGTGCAGGACGTTAGGACCTCCCTTAGGACCTCCCTAGGTCATCTCGGCCGCTCATGACCTCCCGGGTAGATCTTGACCGCCAAGGTCCTCTCTCGACGATCTGGACCATCAAAGTCCTCCTTGGAACATCTGGACCGGCCGGGACCTCCCTGTGAGGTCTCGACGATGTAGATCTTCCTCGGGAGATCTTGATAGTTTAGATCTTCCTTTGGAAGATCTCAACCGTTGAGGACCTCCCTCGTTAGATCTGGTCCGTCCCGGACCTCCCCCCATCGTTGTGGTCCGTTGGATTCCCCATCTACGGCCACGACCTGCCCTCACCTCGCGCATGTGCGTTGCTAGGAGGTCCAGGACCTCTGGACCTCGAGTCTTGTGAGTGCGTTGTTCTCTGGGAGGTCTTGAGCCGTTAGATCTGAGATCTGTGGCTCACGTCCTCCCATGTCCTTGTGGGTTTTAGAAATTCCAAGTGAACTCTTAAGTATAAAGCTGAAATAAGGTATAAACTTTAGAATTCCATATCTTTTTCATTTTAAATCCAATTGAGGTCATTCAAATTGTGTTAGCTTTGTCTTGGACTTGACTTTAATCTAAAAATGATTGTAACTTGAGTTCAGCTCCAGAGCACAGTTTTGCCCTTAGGTTTTAAAACTAACTTTAAAAGTACACTCAAAATAATGTCTAACTTGTAAAATACATGACCAATGCTCTGTAGGTTATTTTTGAGTGAATCCAACTTTGTTGGTTTCCCCTATTAATGAACTCACTAAGAAAATTAGTTTTGAGCTCGTTGCTGTTATAAAAATGAGGACTTGTGCATTATAATTTTGTTCAAATTCTTGTTTTTGAAAAATTGTAGAAAGTGCATAATAGCTCCAAATGAGGTGAACTCAATTGTGTTATTCATCTCATGAGGTGCTAGTTTTACAGTAAAAATCTCAGTATCACCACCATTCTAGAAAAATTTGCGATGAATAGTAACATATTTCCAATTAAATAGGCTGAGCAGAATTGATTTCATCATATCTTTTGCATTAAGAATCCAAATCAATTGGTTTTTGTTGCTAAATTCATGATAAATCATTGTCTTGCTGCTGTAAAATTTTCATAGCATTCGGAGAAGTTTCTCTGTTGAGTCTTTTTGGTTTTTCGTTGTTCTTATCGGTTCTTTATCGCTTTTCCGTTAGGCTTCGACATTTGTGGTGATTCCGTGAGCGATCCTCAGCAACAAATTGACCAGCAACAGCAAGGCAAGCAGTTTGATCATTTCCATCATTGTCCCATTACTTTAAAGCTTAATACTTTGTTTCACTTATATGTATGCATGCTACTTTGTGTTAAAATATCGCTAGCAATCCTATAGTTGCATAATCTGTAGGAATTGTTTATCCTCTACTACCCATGAGCCTAGGTTATTTGCTGTGGTTTGAGCTCGTTGGATGAGCTCTTATCACTTAGTAGTTTACGTTAACATTGCTTAGCCATGCTTAGTTATCGGTAGTAATGGGCGATCATCGACTTAGTCGATGGTCTTGATCACTCAAAACTGATTATTACTCCTATATGTCCAGCACTTGTGCTTTGTTATTTTGTAAAGTCAAAATCTGAAAATAAAAGTTTGATTTGGACTTGGGCATATTGGATGGATGGTGCGGTTTTTGGAATGTGGTAGTATGCCTGAGTCATTAAGGACCGAGTTACTTGCGCCACCGTTCTGAGCAATTTTTGCGTGCTAACCACACGAGGGGGATATGGGACCTCTCTTGACTAAGTACTTTGGGAGGTGTTAATTATGAGCTGGTCGGTGGGTATGTTTTAATAATGTGTGTGTGTGGTGTTGGGAGGGAGCATTAGCAGACCGGTTAGGCTGTCTAATGTGTCCTTGTCCCGTGGGAAGCGGCTCGTAATTAGCATCGTCCATTGGAAATGTCTCGAGGACTTAGCCGTGCGGCATACCAAAGGTAGTGTGCTTAAAGGAAAGGCGGTCGACGTGTGGGTACATTGGTACACCCTGCAGGTTAAAACTATTGAATAGCCTCGCCCTAGGTTATGGACACGCTCGGATCGCCCGTGAGAACTAGACTACAACCTTTAATTAAAACTTGACATGGTTGGCATGAACGGGAGTTCATGCTATTGTTGTGGTGACTATTGGGTTAGTCACTTCGTGTTGATCTTGTTGTTGTTACTATGTTATTATCTCGTTGTTATTTCAACAATTAAAATGCTTTGCCAAATTGCCTTCAATCTATTATGTTATTGCAAATGAAACTTGCTTTATGCTAAAATGAGTCCAAAGCCTCATCCACTTAAATAAAGCTTGCATGTAGCTATTTATAGTTCTGTTATCTCACACGTAAGTCTTGCAGAGTACTTTATGTACTCATCTGCCCGTGGTTGTGGCATTTTTTTTGTGGCTTTTGTTGCAGAGGAAGGAGGTGAGCTCCAAGAGCCTCACTTTTGTGCCATGTGTTGCAGCTTCTTCGACGACTAGCTTGGCGGTCGGTCGGATGCCTAGGGGTTAAGGCACACTGATTGGCTTTGTGTTATAGCCATCTTTATGGCACTTTTGCTTCATTGTTATCTTAGTAGTACTTGTTGTTACTTGGCCAGAAGGCCCCTCTTTTGTAATAACCTATTCCTTATTAATATTAACTTCTGGTTTGTTGCTTATGTACTATGTGTTGTATGGAATTGATAGATTCTTTTGTTGTAAGGTATGTATACTGCATTCTGGGGAGTGTACATCTCTCGAGACTGGGTTTATTTGGTTGATAATACTAGGGTCAATTGGATGACTAAGTATTATGAGCTTAATAAATCCGGGTGCTCACAAAAGTTGGTATCAGAGCCGTTCTAACCGTAGTAACGCAAGCTTGGTTGTCCTTAGGATATTTTGAAAACCTAATTTCAAAGTGTCAAATGAGTTTTGAAAGCTTAAGAAAATTCTTAGATTTTACTCCTCATCTATCTTAGCTTTCTCTTCTCATCTCACTCTAATTTGAGTTTTAAAAGTTGTTTTCCTCTCTTCCTTTCTACAAAATAGTTGTTATCGATTAATTGGGTTTTTGATAACTTATGAGAGTCCTAAATTTGAAATCTTGGCTGCCTTTTGGTGAAGAATAGAAGTGTTTGGAGCCGAAATACAAATCTGGAAATTTTGGACAGCCAACAAGTATTTCAGGGCAGCAAGCACAAGTCAGGAATTAGGGTAGAAAATGAGAGGTTAAATCAACTAAAATTTGTGGGAATAAAAGGGTAAGATGTGATACTAGTTAGCTAAGTATCTAACACTTATTTCGCTGCATTAACCTTGCTCTCTAATAGTTTTAGATCTCATCTTACAATCTGATTTTTAATCTTCTCGATCAATTACTCGCTCATTCAATACGGGTTAGTTGAGTTGAGAAGTTGAGCCTTGCTTTTGGTGTTTCTTGGCTGTTTTAGAGTCTTTTAGAAGCTTCTAATGTTGATTTACTCGCTGTTTTGGCTTTCGTTTAGGGTGATATTCCATTTCCTAGTCGATCGCTTTTGCTTCTTTTAAAGGCTTTGTTTTTCTAGTCTAGTTGCTAACCAAAATTTCTTGTAACAGATGGCGGACCTTTTCGAAGCGGCCAAGGATGGCCTGGTCCGGACGAGGAGCTTCCTCCTCCTCCGACCATGGCCGAGGTTCTTCTTTAGATCGCGCAACAACTGCGCGGATGTGAGAGAGTTCTATCGACGCCATCGCTGCAACACCACCGCCCTTACCGAGCTTCAGGATCCGGGCAAGGAACGCCCATCGGCAGCGTGGAGGACTCGCGGAGTTTCTTCGTACTCGGCCTCCCACCTTTTCGGTCGAGGACCCGCTCAATCTGAGCGATTGGCCGTTTGGTTGAGCGGAAGCTCAAGATAGCGCTTGATGCAGAGCACGAGAAGACGCTATTTGCATCGCACCGGTGGAGGGTGCGGCTTTGTCATGGTGGGAGAATTTTTCGCCATGCAACCCGCAGATCACACCGTTTCTTGGGAGGAGTTTCAGATCGCTTCGTCGGGCTCACATCCTCGCGGCTTGATGGAGATCAAGAAGCGGGAGTTTCTTGCGCTCAAGCAAGGCGAGCTCATCATGGAGTATGTCTACGAGTTCAACCATCTAGCTCGTTATGCTCCCGAGGATGTGGCCACCGATATGGCTAAGGTGCCAAGTTCAGCGTGGCTTGTCCGAGGAGTGAAGGACAAGCTATCCATTGTCGACTTCTCGATTTCCGGACCTTGGTCGACAAGGCCATCATCGCTGAGCATGCGGCTCGAGCTTATGGACTCCATAGCGCAAGTGGGAGACTTACAAGTCTTCTAAGTCCATTCCTCCGTCCTCGCTTGGGCAATCTTGGGTTCCGGTCTCGATCTTGGCACTTCGAGGTTACCCGCCTGTTCTCGTTCATCGAGGCCGTGTCTCGATCCACGCACTGCGAGTCACAGAGCGCCCCCGCAACCCAGTGCCGGGTCACATGCTTCTCTTGCAACTGAAGGGCATTATGCGAACCAATGCCCTAAGAAGCGAGAGCGACCCCTCGCCCTAATGGAGGACGCGGGCCGAGGTGGTGCATCTCAGACGGAAGATCGCCCCGGCTACCCAAGGCGTGGGTAGTGGTCGCGTCAACGCCGCCACCGCAGAGGAGGCTCGGGAGGCACCGGCGCGTGCTAGGTACACTTTCGTTAACTCTCACCCGCTATTGTCTTGTTTGATTCAGAGCATCTCATTCCTTTGTTTCGAAGTCTTTTGTCAGCTGTTGGAGAGCTTCTTTTCTCTCCATTGTCGGTCCCGCTTACTCATTCGCTCTCTGGTTGGAGTTGAGAGTCGAATCGAGTGTAGGGATGTTCCTATCGAGATTGAAGGGTAGGGTTCTTAGCAAACCTTATCCTTCTCCATTCAATGAGTCTTGATGTGATTCTTGGCATGGATTGGTTGTCCCAAAGACATGGGGCAAATCGATTGCGCCAGAAGCTCATCTCTATCTAGTCCCTCGGGCGGCGGTGTTCGCTTTTCGGCCGGTCGCTAGGTCCTCATCTCTTGGCGCTTGAAGCGAAGCCCGCTCTAGATATTAGCGAAGTCCCAACAGTTTGTGACTTCGTTGATGTCTTTCCCGCAGATCTTCCAGGATGCCACCCGCTCGAGACCTCGAGTTTGTCATTGAGTTGGCTCCTGCATCGCCCTATCTCAAAGAGGCCTTATCGGATGCCACCGAACGAGTTGGTGGAGTTGAAGAAGCGATTAAGTGAGCTGCAAGAGAAGGGTTTGATCCGCCTAGCTCATCTCCTTGGGGTTGTCCAAGAATCTTCGTAAAGAAGAAGGGCGGTACTTATGATAAGCGTTGATTACCGCCCACTTAATGAAGTGATGGTAAAGAACAAGTATCCATTGCCCGCATCGGCGATCTCTTCGATCAATTAACCGGAGCTCGAGTTTTCTCCTAGATTGATTTGAGAGTGGGATATCATCGAGTTCGGATCGACACGAGGATATTCCAAAGACGGCGTTCTCTACTCGCTACGGCTTGTACGAGTACACCGTCATGTCATTCGGCTTAACCAATGCTCCTGCCTTGTTCATGAACCTCATGAATTCGGTATTCATGGAGTATTTGGATAAGTTTGTCGTGGTCTTCATCGATGATATCCTGATCTATTCCAAGACCGATGAGGAACACGCCGAGCATCCGAAGCTTGTGTTGAGCAAGCTGCGTGAGCACCTGTTGACGTGAAGTTGACAAGTGTGCATTCGGTTGAAGGAAGTGTCTTTCTTAGGCCACGTTCTTTCGGCAGAGGCGAGCCGTTGACCCTAGCAAGGTCAGCGATGTTCTTTCATGGAGTCACCGCTGCCGGTCACCGATGTACGGAGTTTTCTCGGTTTAGCGGGATATTATCGTCGCTTATCGAGAACTTCTCCAAGATCATGGCCGATGACGGAGTTGCTCAAGAAGGACAAGAAGTTCGTGTGGTCCGCTGAGTGTGAGGAAAGTTTCCAAATACTCAAAAGCGTTTGACCACCGCTCCGTTCTTGTTCTTCCCGATATCCATCGGCTTCGATATCTTGTGCGATGCTTCTCGTCGAGGCCTCGGTTGTGTCCTTATGCAAGAAGGCAAGGTAGTGGCCTATGCATCAAGGCAATTGAGACCTCATGAACTCAACTACCCTACTCATGACTTGGAGTTAGCTGCTGTGATTCATGCACTTAAGATCTGGCGACATTACCTAATCCAGAATCGTTAGAAGTGTATTCGGATCACAAAAGCTTAAAGTACTTGTTCACACAAACCGACCTGAACCTCGTGCAAAGGAGATGGTTGGAGTTGATCAAGGATTATGATATGGGTATTCACTACCATCCGGGCAAGGGTAATGTCGTTCTCGATGCGCTTAGTCGCATAAGCGCATTGCAATGCCTTGTTGTCCAAGGAGATTGACCCACTCTTCAGAGGAATTCAGCGTCTCAACCTCGGTTTAGTTGAGCATGGTTCCTCATTGCCTTGGTTGTGCAACCAACCTTGGTGGATCGGATCAAGTCCGCTCGGCGATCGGATGTTGGAGTGAGCCACATTAAGGCAAATGTCAAGAACGGAACAACCAAGTGCTTTTCTCGAGGATGAGCATGGTGTTGTGAGGTTCGCAACGCCTTGTGGTTCCAAAGGACATGGAATTGCGGAATTTGATCCTCCATGAAGCCCATGATTCGCCTTTATCCATTCATCCGGGGCCACAAAGATGTATCAAGATCTCCGCCAGAGATTTTGGTGGACCCGAATGAAGAGGAGATTGCGGTTCGTTCTTAAAGTGCGGCGTGTGTCATCGTGTCAAGGCCGAGCATCGGCGTCGGCGGGGATCGCTTGACCTTTGCTCGTGCGGAATGGAAGTGGGATTCGTCGGCATGGACTTTATCACCGGTCCGCCTTAACGCAAAAGGAAAGATTCCATTTGGGTCATCATTGATCGGTTGACTAAGGTAGCACATTTCTTGTCGGTGCGGGCTAAGATTTTGCTGGTCAATTGGCGGACCTCTATGTTTCTCGCATCGTGTGCTTGCATGGTGTGCCCAAGACGATTGTCTCGGATCGTGGTTCTCTTTTCACCTCTCGCTTTTGGCATTGTTTGCAAGAGGCTATGGGAACCCGTTTACCTTTAGCACAACATATCATCCCCAAAGCGATGGTCGACCGAGAGGGTCAACCAAGTTTTGGAAGACATGCTTCGTGCTTGTGTCCTTTCCTATGGGAAGCATTGGGAGAAATGCTTGCCATTCGCCGAAGTTTTCTTATAACAACGACTTTTCAAAGCTAGTCTCGGCATGGCACCTTTCGAGGCCTTATACGGAGAAAGTGTAGAACCCGTTGAACTGGTCGAGACCGTGAAAGACCTCTCTTTGGCCCGGACTCAATCAATGAGGTCGGCGCCAAGTCCAAATTTTATTCGTGGCGTTTGCGCACAGCTCAATCCAGCAAAAGAGCTATGCGGATCGCCGTCGGCGTGAGTTGCGTTTTGAGCCTAATGACTTTGTTTATCTCAAAGTCTCTCCTTTGAAGGGCCATCAACGTTTGGCGTCAAGGGCAAGTTGGCTCCTCGATATGTCGGTCCCTACCACGTTATCGAGAAGAAGGAGCTGTTGCCTATAAGTTGGAGTTGCCACTGCACTTGAGGGGTACATGATGTTTTTCATGTGTCCTAGCTTAAGAAGTGCCTCCGTGTTCCAACTGAGGAAGCTCCGTTGGAAACTCTCGATGTCCAGGAAGATTTGACCTATCGCGAGCACCCTGTTCGCATACTCGATGAGTCTGAACGAAGGACAAGGAATAAGACCATCAAGTTCCTTAAAGTTCAGTGGTCGAACCATTCTGAGGATGAGGCTACTTGGGAAAGAGAAGATCGTCTGCGTGCGGACTATCCATCTTTCTTTACCGAGTGAGCCAAATCTCGGGACGAGATTTTTCTAAGGGGGGGAGATTTTGTAACATCCCAAATGTATAAACAGGGTTTGTTCAAGTATAATTAAGGTGTAGAAATTAAAACTTTTTCTCACACCTTGAAAACCCCTAAACACTCATGTATTTCTTGTCCAAGAGTTGTGTAATCCAAAAACACAAAGCTCTTGTTGACCAAATGTCAAACTCATTTTCCAATTGTCTAAATCTTGTGCCAAACATTTGGAAATATTTTTCCTTGGTCCTAAAGTTGATGTGGGACCCCTCTGAAAAATATCATGAGTTATAACACTTGTTTGATAAATTGTGGAGGTAAAACAAATCCTTGAACAGCCTTAATGAATTTCCTGAGAAAAATGCATTGCATAATAACCTCTAGAAATTTTATGCAAGGTTAATCTCATTGTCAACCAGCTCCTGTTAAAATTTCATGAATTTTGGAGTTGGATTGCTATCCCAAACAATTCTGCTAAGTCTCAGCAGTTGAAAACTAAATTTAAAAGCCTACACTGTTCCTTGGGCTAGCCACTTTGCAAAGCTGGTCCAGCCCAACCATGTCTGCACTTCAGCAGACCTCCTCTCCACCTTGGTCAGGTCGCAGCCGTTGGATTAACATCCAACCGCCACGACCTCCTCCGCGGTTAACACCGCCAGGACCTCCCCACCTCATTAGGTCTTGGCGGCTGGATCAAATCCCACGGCTCTGACCTCCCCTTGTTATCAAACCTCAAAGTCCACATCCCACCTACATGAGGTCACACCATTGGATCAAAAATCCATGGTCGCGACCTCCTCCTCTCAACCTAACTATCGAGACCTCCTTTTTTGATCGCGGATGAGGTCGTGAGCCGTTGGATTCAGATCCAAAGGCCACGACCTCCGCGCAAATCATCGCAGCTTCAGACCTCCCGCTTTAATTGTTGTGCGCCATTGGATTTACATCCAATGACCCACAACCTCCTGCGCTTTTAAGCGCCACAACCTCCCCATCTCATGTTGTGCACCGTTAGATTAAAATCTACGGTCACGACCTCCTCCTTTCCTCGCGCGCATCCGACCTCCTCACAAGACGTGAGGTCGAGCCCTTGGATTTAAATCCAAAGGCCATGACCTCCCCCTCATGTTCTTAAGTTCATGTGCGGTTAAGACCTCACAGGAGGTCCGCACCGTTGGATTGAGATCCAACGCCTTGGACCTCCTAATCCTATTTTTCCCACGTGCGTATTCGCATTAAGGAAATCGTGAGGCCATGACCTCCCCATCCTAGATCGTGTGGCTAGGACCTCCTCCCAGTCCCTTAAGCGTAACGGTTCAAAAACCACATCGGAGGGCCAGGACCTCCCCAAAGTCTTATCCAACGGTCATCAAGACCTCCCCTGTTCTTCTCCTTCCTTGGTCACGCATGCGTGGCCCTGAGCAAGTGATTTAATGCGAAGGCTGTCCACTGTGTACTTGAAACAACTCTTTGCTGACCCGCATTAAATGCAGGTCAGCCTTCCGCCTCTCTGGTCAGCACAGACCTACCACTGTGTCAACCTCGCGTCTTGTCAACCCCATGGACCGTGCCTTGGGCCAAGCTCACCGTGAGCCTAACCAGTGGTCCATGACCTCCTGTGCCCTAAGTATAAAGCCTCCCCCACTGTTTCTTTGGCTTCCTTTGCACACCATTATCCCTTGCTTGCACCCCTGTGCTTGTGAGCTCTAAACCATCAAGCTCTCCTTGGCGCCATTCTTTGGAGCTTGAAGCTCCTCGGTGGACAAGGGTCCCTAGAGTTTTCCTCCTTTTCTCCTTGCTTCCAATTGTGCCCTACCCTCTGGGACCAAGTCCTAACTTGATTTGTTGGGCATTTGCAGAGGGGACAAAGTGGAGCTTGAGTCAAGCTTTGGCCGTGGAGCACCTTTCCTCCCCGGCACCGGTCCTTCCTTCCTCGACCTCCTCAGCACCTCGGGACCTCCAGGTACTCCTCCTGTTAGTCCCTTAGATGCTGGCACCCGCATGTATGCTGTTGCGGAGCTTTCATTGAGCGCACGCTTGAATGTCACGCGGAGCTTCCTTTTGCATTTTGGATTTTGGCCGTGCTTGCCTTCGTTGTCCTCTCCGGCTCGCCGGTGTTCAAGGCCGTCGCCGCCGTTGAGAGGAGGTCCATTGGGTGCGCATGGTTATTGCGGACCCAACGGTACCATTGGATGTCGCCGGCGAGGTCTATATCGCCGGCGATGACCACATTTTTGAGCTCGGATCTTGTCGGACAAGAACTGCGGCGCTATTGCAGTTTTTCGGACCAAGATACGCTGGGTTTAATGCGCTAATCATTTGCTCAACCTCGCAATCATTGGGCGTCTTAAACTGCATTTAATCCTCCCCTTGCGCGCAATTAAGACCTCCCGCGCGCGGACCTCCTCGTTGTCCCGCGCGCATTAATCTCTTGTCCAAGCACGTGCGGCTTGGCGCAAGCACGCGTGGTCGTGAGCTCTGGGGCGTCCATGACCTCCTCCGAGGAGATCTTGGCGCCCAAGACCTCCCCTTGCGCTTATCGTGGCCGTCGAGACCTCCCCGGAGGTCTGTGGACGTTAGGACCTCCCTTAGGACCTCCCTAGGTCATCTCGGCTGCTCATGACCTCCCGGGTAGATCTTGACCGCCAAGGTCCTCCCTGACGATCTGGACCATCAAAGTCCTCCCTTGGAACATCTGGACCGTCCAGGACCTCCCCTGTGAGGTCCTGACGATGTAGATCTTCCTCGGGGAGATCTTGATAGTTTAGATCTTCCTTTGGAAGATCTCAACCGTTGAGGACCTCCCTCGTTAGATCTGGTCCGTCCCGGACCTCCCCCCATCGTTGTGGTCCGTTGGATTCCCCATCTACGGCCACGACCTCCCCTCACCTCGCGCATGTGCGTTGCTAGGAGGTCCAGGACCTCTGGACCTCGAGTGCGCGGGTGCGTTGTTCTCCTGGGAGGTCTTGAGCCGTTAGATCTGAGATCTGTGGCTCACGTCCTCCCATGTCCTTGTGGGTTTTAGAAATTCCAGTGAACTCTTAAGTATAAACTGAAATAAGGTATAAACTTTAGAATTCCATATCTTTTTCATTTTAAATCCAATTGAGGTCATTCAAATTGTGTTAGCTCTGTCTTGGACTTGACTTTAATCTAAAAATGATTGTAAGTTGAGTTCAGCTCCAGAGCACAGTTTTGCCCTTAGGTTTTAAAACTAACTTTAAAAGTACACTCAAAATAATGTCTAACTTGTAAAATACATGACCAATGCTCTGTAGGTTATTTTTGAGTGAATCCAACTTTGTTGGTTTCCCCTATTAATGAACTCACTAAGAAAATTAGTTTTGAGCTCGTTGCTATTATAAAAATGAGGACTTGTGCATTATAATTTTGTTCAAGTTCTTGTTTTTGAAAAATTGTAGAAAGTGCATAATAGCTCCAAATGAGGTGAACTCAATTGTGTTATTCATCTCATGAGGTGCTGGTTTTACAGTAAAAATCTCAGTATCACCACCATTCTAGAAAATTTTGTGATGAATAGTAACATATTTCCAATTAAATAGGCTGAGCAGAATTGATTTCATCATATCTTTTGCATTAAGAATCCAAATCAATTGGTTCTTGTTGCTAAATTCATGATAAATCATTGTCTTGCTGCTGTAAAATTTTCATAGCATTCGGAGAAGTTTCTCTGTTGAGTCTTTTTGGTTTTTCGTTGTTCTTATCGGTTCTTTATCGCTTTTCCGTTGAAGCCGACATTTGTGGTGATTCCGTGGCGATCCTCAGCAACAAGTTGACCAGCAACAGCAAGGCAAGCAGTTTGATCATTTCCATCATTGTCCCATTACTTTAAAGCTTAATACTTTGTTTCACTTATATGTATGCATGCTACTTTGTGTTAAAATATCGCTAGCAATCCTATAGTTGCATAATCTGTAGGAATTGTTTATCCTCTACTACCCATGAGCCTAGGTTATTTGCTGTGGTTTGAGCTCGTTGGATGAGCTCTTATCACTTAGTAGTTTACGTTAACATTGCTTAGCCATGCTTAGTTATCGGTAGTAATGGGCGATCATCGACTTAGTCGATGGTCTTGATCACTCAAAACTGATTATTACTCCTATATGTCCAGCACTTGTGCTTTGTTATTTTGTAAAGTCAAAATCTGAAAATAAAAGTTTGATTTGGACTTGGGCATATTGGATGGATGGTGCGGTTTTTGGAATGTGGTAGTATGCCTGAGTCATTAAGGACCGAGTTACTTGCGCCACCGTTCTGAGCAATTTTTGCGTGCTAACCACACGAGGGGGATATGGGACCTCTCTTGACTAAGTACTTTGGGAGGTGTTAATTATGAGCTGGTCGGTGGGTATGTTTTAATAATGTGTGTGTGTGGTGTTGGGAGGGAGCATTAGCAGACCGGTTAGGCTGTCTAATGTGTCCTTGTCCCCGTGGGAAGCGGCTCGTAATTAGCATCGTCCATTGGAAATGTCTCGTAGGACTTAGCCGTGCGGCATACCAAAGGTAGTGTGCTTAAAGGAAAGGCGATCGGCGTGTGGGTACATTGGTACACCCCGCAGGTTAAAACTATTGAATAGCCTCGCCCTAGGTTATGGACACGCTCGGATATGCCCGTGAGATCTAGACTACAACCTTTAATTAAAACTTGACATGGTTGGCATGAGCGGGAGTTCATGCTATTGTTGTGGTGACTATTGGGTTAGTCACTTCGTGTTGATCTTGTTGTTGTTACTATGTTATTATCTCATTGTTATTTCAACAATTAAAATACTTTGCCAAATTGCCTTCAATCTATTATGTTATTGCAAATGAAACTTGCTTTATGCTAAAATGAGTCCAAAGCCTCATCCACTTAAATAAAGCTTGCATGTAGCTATTTATAGTTCTGTTATCTCACACGTAAGTCTTGCGAGTACTTTATGTACTCATCGCGTGGTTGTGGCATTTTTTGTGGCTTTTGTTGCAGAGGAAGGAGGTGAGCTCCAAGAGCCTCACTTTTGTGCCATGTGTTGCGGCTTCTTGACGACTAGCTTGGTGGTCGGTCGGATGCCTAGGGGTTAAGGCACACCGATTGGCTTTGTGTTATAGCCATCTTTATGGCACTTTTGCTTCATTGTTATCTTAGTAGTACTTGTTGTTACTTGGCGTAAGGCCCTCTTTTGTAATAACCTATTCCTTATTAATATTAACTTCGGTTTGTTGCTTATGTACTATGTGTTGTATGGAATTGATACATTCTTTTGTTGTGAGGTATGTATACTGCATTCTGGGGAGTGTACATCTCTCGAGACTGGGTTTATTTGGTTGATAATACTAGGGTCAATTGGATGACTAAGTATTATGAGCTTAATAAATCCGGGTGCTCACATGGCACGTCTTGCTAGAGGCCGCTACCAACTATTGACCAAGTATGTATACTCGCGTCATGCCTAAACATACGTGAACCTATAGGGTCACACACTTAAGGGGCTGAAGCCTAATTCGGATTAGATCCGAATTAGACTGGGCATTGAGTCCTAATGGGCCTCTATTAGTAGAAGCCCATTGTAAGGACGTCTATAAAAGGAGGGCAAGGGCGCACAGGATTGGGGATGAGTTTTTCGTGACATCCTCAAACCCTAGCCGCCACCCGTCCCACGCCCTAGTCGCTCGCGGATCTAGTAGTCCGGCGGCGTCGCTTCCTCCGTGACGTGTGGATACCTTTGGGCGCCAGATCAGAAGCGTTTGGACGAACCGCAGGAGAGGAGCTGTACGTGGGACGCCGCGACGAGGACGAGGAAGTAGTACGACTACTCTGCCCCGACGTGCTGCATCAACTTAGTACGACTACTCTGCCCCGACGTGCTACATCAATTTTCGCACCTGCACGTCTAGTGGTAAGACCGTGATCTATAACTGCAGTGATCTTGGTTTACGGGTAGAATTTTTATTAATTTACGCTAGTGTAGCCTACCCGTAGCCCTTCAGTAATTCCATACCAGAAGTCGCAGAATCATCCGTCATCCAAGCTTTCAAAACAGGTCTAAGGAATCAGCGGTTTACGGAGGACATAGCAATGAACCCTCCACGAACAACCGTCGAACTTTTCGACATGGCTGATAAATATGCCACTGCTAACGAAGCAATTGAGTGGTGTGAGGCCATTGATCGGAAGGATAAAATTCCCCAACCTGGTTTGGATAAACCAGAAAAGAAGAATAAGAAAGCTCTCAAGAAGAAGAAAAACTGCAGACCTGACGATAAAGAAGTCTGGCTATCCACGAAAAGTTTCTGAAGGGTAAGAGGGACTATACCGGTCGAGGCAAAGTGAAGGCCCCGATCAAGGATACAAGAAAAATAAGAAGTGGTGTCCACTTCACGACCAAGCGTGGCATGACCTGCGTGACTGTCGAGCTTTGGCGAAAAAATTTGGAAGATTACTATGCGGGTAAGGACCGCTCCGCTGTCTGAGAACTCGGTGAAACAAGTTCCAAAAAGGATAAAGATGGAGACAAAGAAATGGAGTACCAGGAGCCTCAACATACGGTCAACATGATCTTTGGTGGGTCTTCTTCGTACGAGTCAAGGCGTCATCTCAAGGCCATAGAGCAGGAGGTCAACCTCATAGAGCCACCGACCATCATCAAGCATCAAGGTGGTCGGACACTGTAATCTCCTTCAGCAAAGAAGACTGCCCCATCCCTTCGACTCGACCAGGTAGGTTCCCTATTGTTGTCGAACCTACTACTAATAATTGTAGGATTAATCGAGTCTTAATAGATGGTGGTAGTTCTTTAAATATTTTATTTGCGGGAGCTTTAGAAGAAATGCAAGTTCCCAAGTCCAAGGTGAAACCGGTGAAATATGCCTTTCACGGGATAGTTCCTGGTTCTACCACTAAACCGATAGGACAAATTTCCTTACCGGTCACGTTCGGGAGACTAGACAACTTCTGAATAGAAAATATTCCGTTTGATGTGGTGGATTTTGAGTCTGCATACAACAGAATCTTGGGTCATCCGGCTTTAGCAAAATTCTTGATAGCCACGCACTACAGTTATCAAAGTTTGAAAATACCTTGACCTAAGGGAGTCATCACTATTCGAGGAGATCAGAAAATGGCTTACGTGTGTGATCGAAAATCCTTAGAACTGGTCAATGAACTTCCGACTAGAGAGGCTAATCCATCTGCCGTGCAGGTTAAGCACTCGAGGCCAAAGATGACACCAAAGCCATCCGACCAGACAAAGGAGGTACCACTCTACAAAGGCACTTCTTCAGACAGCGCCAAGTCACCACCTGGGTTAGGAAACACTGACTTATCTACCCGAAAGATACTGGTCGGGGCAAGACTCAACCCCAAATAGGAAGAGTCGCTCGTCTCCTTCCTCCGAGCAAATCAGACGATTCTTTGGCAAAGCGTCCGATATGCCGGAGTCCCCGAGGTGATCGAGCACAGGCTAGCTCTCCAGCCTGGCAAGAAACCGATCAAGCAGAAGCTGCGACGTTTTGCACCCGATCGGAAGGAGGCAATCCAGTCGGAGATTGACAAGCTCCTCAAGGCTGAATTCATTCATGAAGTCGACCACCCTCAGTGGCTCGCCAATCCTATAATGGTTAAGAAGAATAATGGAAAATGGCGAATGTGTATTGACTTTACAGATCTTAATAAAGCTTGTCCGAAGGATGACTTCCCCCTTCCACGCATTGACCAACTTGTAGACTCTACTTCCGGGTGTGAGTTACTAAGTGTTTTAGATGCGTATTCAGGGTACCACCAGATTAATATGTGTAAAGAAGATGAAGAGAAAAATTCTTTCATCACCCCATATGGCACTTACTTTTATGTAAAGATGTCGTTTGGTCTCAAAAATGCTAGTGCGACCTTCCAAAAATTGATACAGAAAACCTTTAATCCACAGATAGGTCAGAATCTAGAAGCTTACGTTGATGATCTGGTCATAAAGAGCATCAATGTTGGCAATCACGTTCATGACCTACAAGAAACTTTCAATAACTTGAGAAGGAATAACCTCAAGTTAAATCCAGAAAAGTGTGTGTTCGGAGTTTCCGCTGGAAAACTGCTCGGCTTCCTAGTCTCGGCTAGAGGTATTAAAGCAAATCCAGAAAAAATAGCAGCCATCGACAAGATGCGCCCTTCGACCACAAAGAAAGAGGTCCAGAAACTAACCAGTTGTATGGCAGCGCTAAGTCGCTTCATAGCAAGGTTAGGGGGAAAAGGATTACCTTTCTTTAAGCTTCTTCGGAAACATGGAAGTTTCGAGTGGACTAAAGAGGCAAACGATGCCTTTGAAGAACTTAAGAAGTACCTTACGAGCCCCCCCCCCCCAATCTTAGTTTCTCCAAGATTGGGAGAAACATTGCTAATTTACGTGGCTACAACGCTACAAACAGTTAGCGATGTACTGGTCGTAGAACGGGATAACATCCAACGACCAGTGTATTACGTAAGCGAAGTCATACATGGACCAAAGGAAAGATACCCACGGGTACAAAAGTTGCTCTATGGTCTCATTATGTCTTCAAGGAAACTAAGGCATTACTTTCAAACCCATAAAGTGGTCGTATCAACCGGATATCTCCTTGGGACTTGGAAACAGGGAATCATCATGACGAATAGCAAAATAGGCGGTTGAGCTAGGGGCGTTCGACCTCCATTTCATCTCACGAACATCAATCAAGTCCCAAGCAATAGCAGAATTCATTGCCAAGTGGACAAACCCTGAACCCACCCAAGGGCCCGAGTAGGAACACTACGATGACTGGATAATGTACTTTAACGGCTCCTTGATGCTAAAAGGCTCGGGGACTGGAGTTGTCCTGATATCCCCTACTGGCGAACACATCAAGTACGCCATCCAGTTAAATTTTTGTGCCACAAACAACGTGGCAGAATATGAAGGTTTACTGGCAGGGCTCCGAGCAGCTCACTCACTCGGGATTCGCAGATTACTAGTGAAAGGCGATTCTCAACTAATAATGAATCAAATAGGGAAAGAGTATCAATGCTCGAGTACCAAGATGTCATCTTATCTGGCGGAAGTACGGAAACTCGAAAATCACTTCGCCGGTTTTCAGATCCAACATATTCCTAGAAAGGAAAACTTTTTGACAGACCAGTTGGCACGGATGGCCTCCACGAGGTCGATCGTCCTGCCCGGAGTTTTTCTCGAGCAACTCGATTCGCCCTCGGTGGTCGAGCCTTCCGAGAACATACATGATTCTTTACAGGTCGTACAAACCGATCGTGAAAATATGGATGCTCCACAGGTCATTGACGGTTGGCACTATCACGATTATGGTAGAGATTGGATGACATCGATCTACAATTATCTTCAGCATGACATAATTCCAGAAGATGATGTAGAGGCTGATCGTCTAGCACAAAAAGCCAAATCATACACTCTGATCGAACGTACCTTGTATAAACGAGGATCTCACAGAGTGTTGATGAGATGCATATCTCAAACGGATGGCATTAAGTTGCTAACCGAAATCCATGAAGGAGTCTGTGGAGCACATCATTCCTACAGAACACTGGTCGGTAAAGCCTTCAGGCAAGGATACTACTGGCCAACTGCCCTTCATGATGCAAAAGAGCTCGTGATGAAGTGCGTACAATGTCAGTTTCATAGTCGACAAGTACATCAGCTGGAGCAAGCCTTACAGACAATTCCTCTTTCTTGGCCTTTTGCATCCTGGGGACTGGACATTCTAGGACCTTTCCCAAGAGCACCCGGAGGCTTCGAATTCCTTTTCGTCATGATTGACACGTTTACAAAATGGATCGAAACCGAGCCTGTTGTTAAAACAACAACTGAGGCCGCTAAGAGATTTCTCACAAAAAAAAATGTGATTACACGATTTGGTGTACCCAGTCAGATAATCACAGACAACGGTGCTTAGTTCTCCAGCGGTCAATTCCAAGAATTCTGCGACGAACTTGGTATCAAAGTTCATTTTGCTTCTATTGCTCATCCGCAGAGCAACGGAGCAGTTGAGCGAGCCAATGGTATCATCATGCAGGGGATCAAACACCGAGTATTCGACTAGTTGATCAAACGGTCAGGAGCTTAGGTTCAAGAACTTTCTTTTGTATTATGGGTCGTTCGAACCACGACCAGTCATGCGACCGGTGAAACGTCATTCTTCTTGGTTTATGGTGCTGAAGCTATGCTTCCTCTAGAACTAAAGCTTGGCTCTGCTCGGACTGATTGTTTCAACGAAAATGATCAGAATGAATGATGACTTGACGACATCAATTTCCTTAAAGAACGACGAAACCAAGCCCTGGTACGATCAGCAGTCTACCAACAAGCCATGCGAAGGTACTACAGTCGTAAGGTGCAACCTTACAGCCTCGCTGTAGGTGATCTAGTTCTCAGAAAAATTCAGAACCAAGCAAATCGCAACATGCTTTCTCCTAAGTGGGAAGGTCCTTACACTGTGGTCGAAGTCACCCGACCAGGTTCAATACGATTAGCTATGTCTGATGGGCAAGTTTTGTCTAATTCTTAGAACATTGATCAATTGCGTAAGTTCTATGTCTAATTATTTTGTACATTATTTCAATTCTTTTTTATTTAAATAAAGATTAGTACTTTCCTTTATTTCTTTTCGATTTAGTGATATGGTTTATATATATATATATATATATATATATATATATATATATATATATATATGCATATATTCGGTCACCTACTATTGTTGTTTGAGATGGTCTGAGAAGACAATTTTTCTCTCCAGATCCTTTCTCGGGATCTCTGCTACTCTTTGGCAACTACATCTATGTCATCTGTTGTCAGATAGGTCCTAGTCGTGATCATTCCATGAATGATTTCCACAGCGACCATACGAGTAAATGAGCATAATACAAATAACTTCATATAGTGCCTTATACTATTAAGATTATGAAGATTATATTTCTTCATTTCAAAATTATGTTCTACTCTCGCTTGGCTCTTGGTCGGGACACGGAAAGTCTGCTAGTCGAAGTCTCTTCTTTTTCAAGACGTGGTCCTACCCTTTGGAAGGAGCTTCCTAGTGACGGTTCTTTTCTTACGATCCTCACGCTAATCGGACTTGAGCTCGAACACGTTTTGTAAATGTTTTTCTATGTCTTCTGTTCTTAGCAGTTTTTTCCGACCAGTTTTGGGTCATATATATAAATATGATCACTTATCGTTTTTTGCATACATTCTTGCATTTCTACTTTTGTCAACACAACAAATCTTTTTTCCGACCATATACAGTTTTGTTTGGTAATTTGATTATGACAAACAAAGATCTATAACTAGTCAAAATCATACACTGGTTCCGACCAAAATGATTTCCTAGTATTGTTACGATCAGTTTTGTCTTATGATCAGTATATGTCTTTAAACAATGGTTTCGACTTTCATTCTCTTTCTTGGCTAACTGCTTGTCTAGTAAGGCTCTTCTACTACAAAGCAGTCGGGGCTAGGGAGTACACGAGAATTTTAAAAAGTCAACGGGATAAACAAAAGAATTGTTGGTGACATAAAGGTAAGTTTTGTATATAATTCTTATATTACAATGTCCTACTCTAGAATGTCTCCAGACTAATTACTGCTTGATGGAGATCCGACTTCGATCTTCTCTACATCTTTGTCTCCAAGCGGCCTTAGTTCTTTCATAAACTTGATCGCCTCATCAGGTAGGCAGTTGAAGTCGTCTTCAACAGCTTAGAGATCAATAGAGGGGTCAGAAGCATTCAGTTTTAAGTCAGGCGCACTTGATCCTGATCCCATATCAAAGATCATCTTGTTCAAAGCATGAATCTTTTCATCAAGATTTTGCACAAGAACCGCCTCCTTATCCTGCTCAAATTCCAGAACCTTCTCTGCTCTATTCAACGCTTGAGTTTGCTCTACACAAGTAAAAACAAGTAATAAATAAGCATGATTAGAAAAAGTTAATTAGTCAAATCTACGACCAACTACCTTCAATCCTCTTTTCAAGAATTTCATGTCTGGTCGTCGCCTCAGCGATTGACTGGTCCTTGGCCCGACTCTCTTCCTCAAGATGGGTTATTCTGGCTTTATCAGCCACGACCTCTTCTTTTATCTTCTCCAAATCTATCGAATATGATAAAGGAGAATAATTAAAGAAGAACAAAGTATTAAAGAAGAAAAAAGGTTAAGAAGAAAGTTTTTACTTTCCAATTCGGAGTGTTTTTGCTCCAAGATCCTGAATTGCTGGGTCAGTCCTCCGACCACAGCAAAATTCTCGACCATATGCTACACAAATAGCATTCTTCTTTAAGTTTCCTATAAACTTTTAAGAGAAGCTATGAAACTGGTCGTAGATACTTACCCGGATTATCACGTCATTATAACCGGCAAAAATGATATCAGGACCTATCTTGATTTGATGGTCCGATATTTTTTCCCATACCTCGTCAAGCTCCTTATCCTCGATAAATCGGGGGCGAAAAGGGAACTTGTTAGGTTGAGAGGGATTACCAACAAAGGTCGAAACCTATTGAGGGCCTTTAGGGGCATCTACCTCCGTAGAAGGAGTTAGAATCACCACTGGATCCAGCTCGACCGTTGGCATCACCACCTGCTCGGGGGCTTTCTCGACCACTTTATCCTCAGGAACTTTATCCTGTGAAGTGCTTTGGACGAGGACTTCTACGAGTGCCTGGTCCTAAGGAACATTCTGGTTGGATATGACCAGAATGCCAGAAGACCTATACAAAGCAAAGAAAGGAAGCTCAAAACTCCAAATCATCAAAAACTAGTAAAGGTATGCACTCATACGACCTTTTCATTTATACATACCTAGTTGATTTCTTGGTTTTGACTTTGAAACGCGGTAGAGTAAACTCTATACCGCTAACCTTCCTTTTTTTCTCGACCAATTTTACCGGCTCTGGGCTGGTAGGGTTGGTCATACCCCCACATCTTCCAACATAAGGTCGGAAGCAATATCATCGACCAACTGATCGAGGGTAGCATTCCTGACCATCGGGTCGGAGGGTGTGGTCTCATCAGCCTCTAGATTAGTTGTTTCAGTAACAACTGTTAGGTCGTGAACGACCACTATGGGGTCTATGATTTTCGCAGCTCTGCTCTGTGGACCTTCGATCTTTTCCGCCTAAATCAAAAAACAAGCTTGATTAAGTGATGAAATTTTCTATCTAAAATATATATACTTTTCTTCAAAGCTTTTTTTTACCTCGGAAGAATCATCTTCTTCTAACACCTCTGGGCAGGAATCGGTCGGAACCACGGTAGGATCATGATCCTCACCAAGTTGCATGACTCTTAATCCGACCATCTACAAAATTAGAGCAAGATCAATAAACTGATCGGATATATATATATATATATATATATATATATATATATATATATATATATATATATATATAAGATAAGATA
The DNA here is from genome assembly GCA_036346405.1 of Phyllostachys edulis. Classification (NCBI taxonomy): domain Eukaryota; kingdom Viridiplantae; phylum Streptophyta; class Magnoliopsida; order Poales; family Poaceae; genus Phyllostachys; species Phyllostachys edulis. The sequence goes on along the minus strand of CM070556.1, from coordinate 22,775,037 downwards.
AGAAACAATTAATTATCTACCTTAAGTCTCGTTAGTCTCTCTTCAAACAGAGACTATCGCCAATATCTTTGAAATCTGACCTTCTCGTTAGGCTCTCCTAAGACAGATCATTTTGATCCGCTCTCGACCTCGTTAGAGAAAGGGCTTCAAAAAAAGGGGGGCAAAAGAGATTTTGAGGTTTTTACGATAACCAGTTAATAAACTATACTGGTTGAAGCTTCTTCAAAGACTTACCATCTCGTGAGTCCGTGATTGCTTCATCACGACCAATGAACCAAAGCAGGGATTGTGTTCGGAGCTTTAGAGGACTAATTCGGCGCATGGTGAAATCTCTCACCACATGCCAGGAAGTTAAGCCCTTGGTCTTTAGATCTCGAATGGCATCCACACATCTCCCGACCATCCCTGTCTTCTCCACGGTCCCCCTCCACTTAGAATTCTCGTTTGCCCCGATTTCGGCGAAGTAGAGGCTGTCGTCCCTTGTAACCGTCATGTAAAACCAGTTCTTCTTCCATGACGACCACAAGGACTTCGAGTACATTTGGATGTACTTATCGGCCTTACTGTGTAACATCCCAATTTTCAGAGCTTTAAAAACCTTTTGAATAGTGTAATGAGAAAATTCATCATTTGGATTTATTTGAATTTAAATTAAAAAGCTTAATATTAGACTTTGTGTAACAAAACAATTTAATATGACTAAAGTCAACATGAACAATAGTCAAAACTATTTTATTTGGATTCTATGAGCTTGGACATATTTTCTAGAATTTTCTGGAATTTTTCCAAGTTCATTTGCTATTTTCCATTGCTTATTTGAATTTACGGTAATTTCTTAAAAAGAAAAAGCTATTTAAATCTCCAAGCGATCATTTGGGCGAATCTCTCTGGCCCATTCTCGTTCATCCGCCCATCTCTTCGTGGCCGTCCGTCTGGATTGGATGGAGATCCCGCCCGCCTCTCTCTCTCTCTCTCTCTCTCGCTCGCTTCAATCTCCATTGGATCGTCATTTGGGCCTTTGGATCTCCGCCCTCGCGCCTCGCGTCCTCTCTCGGCAGCGTGGGCCTTCTGAGGTCTTCGTCTCGACCGGTCTTCTTCTCTCTCAAGAACGCGGATCGCCCGCCATTATCGCCTTCTAGAAGCTCAACCCATGCCGTTTACGCTAACAAAACTCCCAGATTTTCGCACCAAACTCAATCCTTATCTCCTCCGCACCGACTCGTTCAATTTCAAACTTGAATTCGTTTTATCCTCGTTCCTCGTCTGCGGGCGTTTGGCGATTTACCCACGCAAGACGCCACCTCGAGCTCGCCATGCCTATAAAGGACCCTCTTCGCCTTCGCCCTTTCCAAAACCCTCGCTCAATTCCACCCGAGAGCCTCCACATTGCCGCCGATTCGAGCTTTAAGGAACCTCGCCACGGTGAGATTTCTTCGATTGCGCCACCACCGCTTGCGCTGCGTCGTCGTGGAGCCCACCATCAAGTTCGCCGTCACCTCCTCTACCTCCGGACGGTCGCCGTCGCCTAAACCTCACGGACGCCCGTCCGACAAAACCGAAGGTCTCCTCGCTCCGACCTCGCCGCCGCCACCACAGCCACCCCAACCACCGGAGTCGCACGGAAGGTGCGCAATAGCCTCAAACAACACGCCCATAGCACCCACCCACTCCTGGCAACCACCGCCGCGCCGGTGACCATTGGGTCCCGTCTTGCCGCGCCGTCGCCGACGTCCTCGCCGACGTGGGCGCCAGTCACGTGCCACCTCGACCTCGTACTGCGTGTCATCCGGGTGGCGGCGCGTCGCGCGCGCAGCTGCTGGTTCGCCACCTCGGCCCCTCTCTGGTCCAAATGGCTCGGTGGGCTTGGTCCACGTGGTCGTGCCTCTAACATGTGGGTCCCACATGTCGGGTTTTCTTTATTTATTTCTTTTCCGAAAATCCTGGGTCGACGCCATGTTGATGTCATCTTTGGCGCAATATTCGATTTTTCGTTGAAAAATAATTCGGAATTCGATAAATCCTATTTTTAGGGTTTTCTTTAGATTTAAACTTTGAAACTCCATATCTTTTGCATCCTAACTCCAAATCCATCCATTCAAATTTCTAAATTCATCTAAAATCCAGATCTATCTATTGGAGATTTTTAATTATTTTTTGGAGTTATTTGCCTCTGTTATTTATTTAGTTTGTTTGTTTGCCTTGTTTATGAGTAGACTTGACGTTCTTTGAAAGAGTTGACGAAGAAGGACCTTTCCAAGATCAAGATCAATTCCTAGATCCTTTTCAAGGCAAGCTATACCTTTGACCATCTTGATTCCCAGTTTGCTAAATTATTTTATTTTAAATTCTTGCATTATTAATTCAAGTAATTATTTAAATGATTTTGGGAGTAGATGTAAATTCCTAATTGTTATGCCATCCTTGTTAATTGCTATGTCTAAGTTCTTTGTCACCCTAGTTGATATCTAGTTGGTTAATATTGTAGCACCAACGTGGGTTGGTTAGAACGATTAGATTGCTTAGTCATGCCACGACTCATTTATTCATGTGAAGTACAAATGATTAATTTGACTAAGTGAATATGCAATATTGGATAATCTGTGTGTACTACGTGTCTTTATGGCATGTGTTGCACTTAAACCAACGGGTGGTAAAAAGGATTTGGGAGGCAAGGGGTGGATCTTGTGTGAATTGGTGGTCTATGTGGATTTGTGTGGATAATATTAATCGTGTGTCTATGTGGTTGGGTTAGTGGAAGTCTTGCCTTGGTCAGTTAAGGACCTCACCATGTGCGCTAAAGAACTGAGCTTCCTGTACGACCACATGCCTGTTTTGAGACGGGCCTAGCATAGTAAGATAAGGTATCTGAAATGCTCTGTTATGATCAGTGCTAGCTACACCTTTGGTTGTATCTTGTGGGTAAAGTGTACAAACCTCTGCAGAGTGTAACTTAATCTATTGAATAGCGTCATGATCATGGACAATGCTCGGGATTTAACACTAGGGTAGAATTTCATAAAAGCGTGTGGGAAGGAGCTATGTGATTAAATCATCTAGCTATGTGAAGAACTGTTTAGGGTGTGTGTGTCTTTGTGAAATAACTTGTTAAAATTATTATTGTCTATTTGTTTTACCAACTTTCAATCTATTTAATTGTATTAAATTGCAAAAGTTGCATTCACGCAAAAGAACCGCAGAATGCCTTTCTCTTGTAATAAGCTTTGCATGTATACTTTGCATTTCGTGGTGTGGCTTGCGATGCGGTGTGTACTCACGCTTGTTTTGACGAATCAAGCAGAGGAGGAGTCTTCACCACTTACGAGGACGAGTTCATCGAAGGTGCCTAATCGCGAGGTCTTGATCGATCGGTTGCTGTGGTGAATCGATGGGATGCCACTACCGTTTCGTTTCATTGCCGTTTATTTTCTCTGTTAGCCTGCGTGGCTCAATAAATGTAAACTCGACCTTAAGGTCAAAACCATTATTTAATAATCAAAGTTATTCGTTTATGTTATATTTAAGCTTGTATGGATCGATTTCAGTTTTGTTAACCTGTGTGCACTAGCATGATCTGGGCTAGTCAAGATAAACTGAGGGTCTGAATTGTAATTTGGTCCCGACAAAAGTGGTATCGAGCCATATCTTGTTAGAGGTCTAGACCTTAGTAGATTGGCCGTTCGAGTGTCCAAATTATTTTCTAAAGAAAAATTTAACTTGCAAGATTAAATGAATTGCTTAACTCCTCTCATATCTCTCTCGACTCATCTATTGCTAAAATCTTTCCTCTCCCATTGTTTTAACGTGGTTCTTACACCTTATCTGTCGTGATGGATGCCTTACCTTCAGACTTTCGGAGATTGCAAGCGGAGGACTTGCATGTTGTGGAAGTTCTTTGCAGACACTTGAGGCTTCATTGCCCGATGTACCGAGGCGGTGAGTACATAGTCAATGGGCGGGATCGTGGTATAGTCTGCTTGCCGACGGTCTCGCCGGGAGGAACACTAGAGGTAGCCACCTTTGGATATCTCGGTCGGGAGGATCACCTTCATGCAAGGAATCCAGAGTCATCGCGTCCGCCATACTCCGAGTCCGCCACATCTCTGCCAAGAGTCGCAACACATTTTTATCGCTATCACCCAGAGCCGCCGGGGAGATATCTGCGCTTCCGTCTACAAACGGGAAGGCAATGCCACGAGAGTGCATCTTGCACGGTTCACTGTTGCCAGAGGAGTCGCTGGAGATGGCCGCCACCAGCCGAGGTGCGCCTATCGAACTGGGAAGAAGCGAGAAAGGATCGCCGACTAGAAGAGCGCGCCTCTATGGTCAGCATGAGCTCGAAGATGATCAAGAGGAAGATCCAGAAGAAGTCGAAGAAGATCCAGAGGAGATTCCAGAGGATCCGCCGAGCTGCCTGACAGCCGGAAGAGCTACCAGACTGCACCCAAAGACACTCGCTCTGCTGCACGATTCAGGGCATCGAACCGCCGCGAGGATGCGGCTCACTTGAGTCTACACCGGCGGGGCGTCGCCGTGGCTTTGGAGGCTTTCTCGAGTAGTTCGTTTGAGTTCGGTTTAGTCGCTTAGCCAGTTTCCTTTTTGAGTCGCCCTTTAGGCGGTAGCTTGTGTGCTTAGGTCCGATTTATTTTCTCAGTGTAAGCATGAGCCGCAAAGGCCCTTAGGCATTTGTTGCACCATGCTATTAAAATATTAATAAAGATTATTTCATTGAAGTTTCTTGAGTGTGTTTGTTGGGTTTAATCTATCCCTGTCTAGATCTTAACTCACCTTGTGCTCTCTACCTTATCTAACCTATGGAGCTTCACGGATGGTTCGGACTCGCCATGCCGCCGCCATGGATCCGGAGCCCAAGGATCAAGGCAATGAGCAAACCCCTCACAGAGTAGTGCCACCCCAAGCACCACCTATTGACTTGCGAACTTGAGCTTTCATGGCAAAGACAAACTCGGATGATGTATACGATGATGAACCGGATCTGTGCCATGAACAACAACAACAACAACATCAACAACAATCGTCAGGGAGGAGCCCCAGTCGCTCATGGTCATCAGGGACCATCCAAGTTGGCTGAATTCATGAGGACCCGTCCGCCAACTTTCTCTGGACATGTCACGCCAGTAGAGGCTGATGATTGGCTTCGCGTGATTGAGAGGAAGCTGCTGATCACCCAATGCAGCGATCATGAGAAGGTTTTGTATGCCACTCATCAGATGGAGGGCATAGCTGCAGAATGGTGGGAAAATTTCTGCGCAGCGCATGAGGCACCGCAGAACATCACATGGGAAGAATTTTCTGCAGCCTTTCGCCAATATCATGTACCTGAAGGTATTATGGATCTGAAGAAGGATGAGTTCCGCGCTCTCAAGCTAAGGGGTATGTCGATGATCGACTACGAATAAGTTTTTCGGCTAGCTCGCTATGCTCGGAAGATGTCGCTAATGATGGTCTCGCCAGAGCCGCTTGAAGGGTGCGAACTCAGATCGCAAGTCACCTACTTGCCCATACCTTCCGGATTTTCAGAGTTGGTTAACAAGGCGTTGGTCATGGAGGACAAACGCAAAGAATGGAGGACCACCATAGCGAGGATGATTGAAGAAGGAAGCCATCGGCCACAACAACGAGAGGACAAGAGTAGTGCCACAACAGTTTAATCGTTTCGACCACGAGTTCTTTCAGACACTGCACCGCCTTGACAGACTCGTCCTCTTATTCGAACTCGCAACCCTACACCACCAACCCCACCCGAGGAACAACAACCGCAGAATGAACCGAGAGTGTGTTACAATTGTCGTCACCAGGACATTTTGCTAATCGGTGTCCTCGAAGGAACTATCACTCCAAATTCGCTTCAACCTTGGAGCAACACGCCAAGACCCCGGTGCTGAGAACAATCAAGGAGTTTCTCGAGGAACCATCAACCAGAGGAGCGCCTCGATCGGTTGTCGAGGTCGTGTTAATCACGTCACTCTAGAAGGAGCCCAGAAGCACCGGATGTCGTCTTGGGTAAGTTCTAGTAAATTGAAGACTGCTTCGTTTTGTTTGATTACGGGCTTCGATTCGTTTGTTTCTCGGAGTTTTTGCAACTAAGAATAAATTGGAAGTTATGCAACTTAAGCGTGCTCTGTTAGTCCGAAATACCGAGCAGAGCTAAGTTCTAATGTGGGTTGTTTAGGGGCTAAGTTACTCATAGTCGAGTTGAGTTTCTAGCTAACCTAATTATTCTAGACACCCAAACCATAGATGTCATCCTTGGCATGGATTGGTTAACCAAGCACAAAGCCGTGCTAGATTGTGGCGAAGAGCCGTTATAATCGAGGATACTAGAGGAACAAAGTGGAGTTCCTAGCTACCTCGGCGTAATGGGCATTTGATAGTCAACGACCAAGACCGTTGAGTTGGAAGATGTGCGGTCGTCAAAGAGTATCCAGATGTGTTCCCGGAAGAATTACTGTGGATGCCACGGATCGTGACATCGAGTTTGTCATCGATCTAGTGCGAGAACAGCCCCTATCTCGAAGAGACCTTATCGGATGCCGGTAGATGAGTTGGTAGAGATGAAGAAAGCAGATAGAAGAACTTTTGGAGAAAGGTTTTGTGAGGCCTAGTTCGCCGCCATGGGGAGCACCGGTTTTGTTTGTCAAGAAGAAGGATGGAAGCATGAGGATGTGCATCGACTCTAGGGCTCTCAATGAAGTCACTATCAAGAACAAGTACCCATTGCCCCGGATAGATGATCTGTTTGACCGGATGAAAGGAGCCGAGTGTTCTCAAGATCGATCTGCGATCAAGGTTACCATCAGTTGAAGATTTGTCCTAAGGATGTACCTAAGACCGCTTTCTCAACACGGTACGGACATTATGAGTTCTTAGTCATGTCCTTTGGTTTGACTAATGCCCCTGCCTATTTCATGAACATGATGAATAAGGTATTCATGGAATATTTGGATAAATTTGTAGTTGTATTCATCGACGATATTTTGGTTTACTCCAAGTCAGAAGAAGAACATGCTGAACATTTGAGATTAATCCTAGGGAAGCTCAGAGAGCATTAGTTGTATGCTAAGTTTAGCAAGTGTGATTTCTGGAAAAAGGAAGTGGATTTCCTTGGTCATGTGATGACAGCTGCAGGAGTAGATTGACCCGATAAAGTTAAGCGGTGTTAAACGGGAGCAACCCAAGACGGTCACTCAGATTCGTAGTTTCTTGGGATTGGCGGGATACTACCGTCGTTTCATCGAAGGATTCTCATCAATTGCTAAACCTCTTACGCAATTGTTGAAGAAGGAGAAAAAGTTTACTTGGACTCCAGCTTGTGAGGAAAGTTTTCAAGAATTGAAGAAGCGTTTGACTTCAAATTTCCGATCTTGATTTTGCGGATATTCGTAAGGATTTTGATATCTATTGTGATGCTTCAGCGTCAAGGATTAGGGTGTGTCCTGATGCAAGAAGGAAGAGCTGTCGCTTATGCATCAAGGCAGTTAAGGCCCCATGAAGAGAATTACCCTACCCATGACTTGGAATTAGCCGCAGTAGTGCATGCCTTGAAGATTTGGCGTCATTACCTCATCGGTAATCGCTGCGAGATATATACCGATCATAAAAGCTTAAAATATATTTTCACTCAGTCGGATCTGAATATGAGACAGAGAAGATGGCTAGAATTGATAAAAGATTATAATCTTGGGATCCATTACCATCTGGTAAAGCCAATGTAGATTCAGATGCTTTGAGTAGTAAGAGCCTTCGCAATGCCGTGGAAGTAAAAGAGCCTTGTTGAGAACTTCAAGAGGAATTCGAAGTTGAAGCTAGAGGTAGTATCTGAAGGATTCGTGGCAAATTTGGAATCTGATCTACTTTGGAGAAGCAGATTCGCAAGCTCAAATAGAAAGACTTCGAGTTCTCCGACATTAAGAAGAAGATGATGCGAAGGAAAGTTCAAGGACTTCACGGTGGATGATCGGGATATCTTGTGGATCAATGGGCGTATCTGCGTTCAGATGTTGATGGATTGAGACGGCTAATTTTGAAGGAGGCCCATGACTCAAAGTATTCGATTCACCTGGTAGTACTAAGATGTATCGGGATGTTAAGAATAAGTTTTGGTGGCGAATTTGAAGCGAGACGTCGCGAGTTCGTTGCCTTGTGCGGACGTGTGTCGAAAGTCAAAGCAGAACACCAGAGGCCCGCAGTCTATTGCAACCCTTGAAGATTCCAGAGTGGAAGTGGGAAGAAGTCGAATGGATTTCATCACCGGTTTACCCAAGACTCAATCGGGTTACGATTCGATTTGGGTAATAGTGGATCGTCGACTAAAGTTGCTCATTTCTTGCCGTCAAAACCACGTACTCGGGAGATCGTCTAGCAGAGCTATATATGGCAAAGATTGTCAGTTTGCATGGTGTGCCCAAGAAGATAGTGTCAGATCGAGGATCTCAGTTCACCTCCCGATTTTGGCAGAGTTTACATGAAGCCTTAGGGACTCTTTGAATTTCGATCTGCGTATCATCCCGCACGGATGGACAGACTGAAAGGGTTAATCAGATATTGGAAGATATGTTGAGAGCCTGTGCCCTAGCAAATGCTACTCGTTGGGATAAGAGTTTGCCATATGCAGAGTTCTCGTACAACAATGACTATCAAGCGATCGCAAATGTCACCTTTTGAAGCTTTGTATGGTCGTGCTTGCGAGAACCCGTTGAATTGGATGAAACAGTGAGCGTCTGATCTTGGTCAGATATTATTCAAGCGAGAAGAACAAGTGGCTATGATCGAGAGAGGCGAGGATAGCTCGATCGAGGCGAAGAGTTATCGATAATCGTCGGCGTGATCTCGATTTGAGCCGAAGATTTTGTGTATCTCGAGTTCGCCCGAGAGGTGTGAAAAGGTTCCATGCCAAAGGAAGCTTGCCCCTCGGTATGTTGGTCCGTTCAAGATCTTAGAACGCCGTGGAGAAGTAGCCTATCATTTGGAGCTACCGCGTTAGCGAGGGTACACGATGTCTTTCATGTCTCTCGCTTGAAGAAGTGTCTTCGTGTCTTGGGAAGAACAAACCACTGGAGTCAATTGAACTAAAAGAAGACCTCACCTACAAAGAACAACCGGTCAAGATTACGGATGTCGCAGAGCGTCGGACCGAAGCAAGGCGGTTCGTTTTTGCAAAGTGATGGAGCCACCACTCGAAAGTGAAGCCACGTGGGAGCGTGAAGAAGAAAAGCCGAGTTTCCTAGCCTTTTCTCCGTTTAGCTTTGAATCTCGGGACGAGATTCCTTTAAGGGGGAGGTTTGTAACATCCCAATTTTGAGCTTTAAAAACCTTTTAAATAGTGTAATGAGAAAATTCATCATTTGGATTTATTTGAATTTAAATTAAAAAGCTTAATATTGGACTTTGTGTAACAAAACAATTTAATATGACTAAAGTCAACATGAACAATAGTCAAAACTATTTTATTTGGATTCTATGAGCTTGGACATATTTTCTAGAATTTTCTGGAATTTTTCCAAGTTCATTTGCTATTTTCCATTGCTTATTTGAATTTCTGGTAATTTCTTAAAAAGAAAAAGCTATTTAAATCTCCAAGCAATCATTTGGGCGAATCTCTCTGGCCCATTCCTGTTCATCTGGCCCATCTCTTCGTGGCCGTCCGATCTGGATTGGATGGAGATCCCGCCCCCGCGCCTCTCTCTCTCTCTCCCTCTCTCCTCGCGCTCCGCTTCAATCTCCACCGTTGGATCGTCGCTGGACGCCTGGATCTCCGCCCGCGCGCGCGCCTCGCGTCCTCTCTCTGACGCGTGGGCCCGCTACAGGGTCTTCGTCTCCGACCCGGTCTTCTTCCTCGCGCGACCGTGACCGCGCCCGCCATTATCGCCTTCTAGAAGCTCAACCCCGCGGCCGTTTCTGCTAACAAAAACTCCCAGATTTTCGCACCAAACTCAATCCTTATCTCCTCCGCACCGACTCCGTTCAATTTCAAACTTCGAATTCGTTTCTATCCCCTGTTCCTCGTGCGGGCGTTTGAGGCGATTTACCACGCAAGACGCCACCTCGAGCTCGCCTCAGTGCCTATAAAGGACCCTCTCGCTTTCGCCCTTTCCAAAACCCTCGCTCAATTCCACCCGAGAGCCTCCACATTGCCGCCGATTCGAGCTTTAAGGAACCTCGCCGCCGGTGAGATTTCTTCGATGCGCCGCCACCGCAGCCGCCGGCGTCGTCGTGGAGCCCACCATCAAGTTCGCCGTCACCTCCTCTACCTCCGGACCGATCGCGTCGCCTAAACCTCACGGGGCCCGTCCGACAAAACCCGAAGGTCTCTCCGCTCCGACCTCGCCGCCGCCACCACAGCCACCCCAACCACCGGAGCCGCACGGAAGGTGCGCAATAGCCTCAAAGAACACGCCCATAGCACCCACTCGCCGGCCACCACCGTCGCACCGGTGACCATTGGGTCCCGTGCCGCCACCGCCGTCGCTGACGTCCTCGCCGACGTGGACGCCAGTCACGTACACCTCACCTCGTACTGCGTGTCATCCGGGTGGCGCTGCGGCACACGCGCCTGCAGCTGGTTCGCCACCTCAGCCCCCTCTCTGGTCCAGTGGCTCGGTGGGCTTGGTCCACCGTGGGCCGTGCCTCTAACATGTGGGTCCCACATGTCAGGTTTTCTTTTATTTATTTCTTTTCCGAAAATCCCAGGGCTGACGCCATGCTGATGTCATGCTGGCGCAATATTCCGATTTTTCTGTTGAAAAATAATTCGGAATTCCATAGAACCTATTTTTAGGGTTTTCTTTAGATTTAAACTTTGAAACTCCATATCTTTTGCATCCTAACTCCAAATCCATCCATTCAAATTTCTAAATTCATCTAAAATCCAGATCTATCTATTGGAGATTTTTAATTATTTTTTTTGGAGTTATTTGCCTCTGTTATTTATTTAGTTTGTTTGTTTGCCTTGTTTGCGAGTAGACTTGACGTTCTTTGAAAGAGTTGACGAAGAAGGACCTTTCCAAGATCAAGATCAATTCCTAGATCCTTTTCAAGGCAAGCTATACCTTTGACCATCTTGATTCCCAGTTTGCTAAATTATTTTATTTTAAATTATTGCATTATTAATTCAAGTAATTATTTAAATGATTTTGGGAGTAGATGTAAATTCCTAATTGTTATGCCATCCTTGTTAATTGCTATGTCTAAGTTCTTTGTCACCCTAGTTGATATCTAGTTGGTTAATATTGTAGCACCAACGTGGGTTGGTTAGAACGATTAGATTGCTTAGTCATGCCACGACTCATTTATTCATGTGAAGTACAAATGATTAATTTGACTAAGTGAATATGCAATATTGGATAATCTGTGTGTACTACGTGTCTTTATGGCATGTGTTGCACTTAAACCAACGGGTGGTAAAAAGGATTTGGGTGAGGCAAGGGGTGGATCTTGTGTGAATTGGTGGTCTATGTGGATTTGTGTGGATAATATTAATCTGTGTGTCTATGTGGTTGGGTTAGTTTGGAAGTCTTGCCTTGGTCGATTAAGGACCTCACCATGTGCGCTAAAGAACTGAGCTTCTGCACGACCACATGCCTGTTTTGAGACAGGCCTAGCATAGTAAGATAAGGTATCCAAATGCTCTGTTATGATCGATGCTAGCTACACCTTGGTTGTATCTTGTGGGTAAAGTGTACAAACCTCTGCAGAGTGTAACTTAATCTATTGAATAGCAGCGTCATGATCATGGACAATGCTCGGGATTTAACACTAGGGTAGAATTTCATAAAAGCGTGTGGGAAGGGAGCTATGTGATTAAATCATCTAGCTATGTGAAGAACCTGTTTAGGGTGTGTGTGTCTTTGTGAAATAACTTGTTAAAATTATTATTGTCTATTTGTTTTACCACTTTCAATCTATTTAATTGTATTAAATTGCAAAAGTTGCATTTACGCAAAAGAACCGCAGAATGCCTTTCTCTTGTAATAAGCTTTGCATGTATACTTTGCATTCGTGGTGTGGCTTGCGAGTACGGTGTGTACTCACGCTTGTTTTGACGAATCAAGCAGAGGAGGAGTCTTCACCACCTTACGAGGACGAGTTCATCGAAGGTGCCTAATCGCGAGGTCTTGATCGATCGGTTGCTCGTGGTGAATCGATGGGATGCCACTACCGCTTCCGCTTCATTGCCGTTTATTTTCTCTGTTAGCCTGCGTGGCTCAATAAATGTAAACTCGACCTTAAGGTCAAAACCATTATTTAATAATCAAAGTTATTCGCTTATGTTATATTTCGCTTGTATGGATCGATTTCGGTTTTGTTAACCTGTGTGCACTAGCATGATCCCGGCTAGTGCGAAGAAACACTGAGGGTCCTGAATTGTAATTTCGGGTCCCGACATACTGTCATGAAGGAGCAGTGTGCATTCTCTAGGAGTTGCCGTGGATCTTCCGGATATCACCATCCGATAGAAGTACCTGAAGAGCTTCAAATTTGGACGCACTCCCAGGCACGCCTCACATAAGTAAGCAAAGATACTGATGTTGGCGATGGAATTAGGGGCCAAATTCACCAACTCCACCCCGTAGTACTCCAGAACAGAGGGGAGGAATTTGTGTACCGGCACCCTCAACCCGCATTCGATGTAGACGAGGAACACTGGAATTTCTCCATCTTTGTTGTTTGGAAAGTGTTCTCCGGCTGTTGACCTCCGTCTGATCAGGTTCTTGTCCGGGAGCATTCCGATCTTCTCCAGTGCCTCAAGTTTCTTCTCACTTAAATCTGAAGCCATCCACTTTGTGATTTGCTCCGACATGGTGAAATTTCTCAAAGGGATGAATAGTGGTCGGAGGAGGCTTTGAGGTCGGAAAGACAATAAGAGGTCGGAAATGTTTTCTTGGCAAGGAACTGAAGGGGATTGAAGGGAGAACTGAAAGCGTAAGAGTTCTAAAACCCAGCAATGGGGATTTTATAGGTTTAGATCTTTAACTGCAATCGAGAATTATCTAAAAGTATAACGGACAAAAACCTTTTGTCCAACGGACAGAAAAACTTTTAGGTTCCCAAGGCAAGTTCTTAACTTTAAAGTGAACACAGATCACTTCGTATGTCACGACATTAAATGGGGTCTGCCGGATACGACTTCATCGGAAGAAAGTGTTCACACGACCTGTTCATTTAAAGTTCGGAGGCTAGCTGGCGAGGATTAAAACCTCTATGTATTACTTTAATACATAATAAAAGACCATACGTCATCATGGTCGTAGCCCCTAAGGCTAACGACCACACTAGTTGTAAGGATTTCAGAGGTTACAAAATGTGTACCCTGGTCGGACAAGGTCCTATGCCTAGTCTCCCACTGTAGGCGCTGGAAAAGCTATGAACGGTGTATAGATATGATTCGGGTATATTCTTACTGTGTGATGAACGGAACATGTGTTGTATGCTCCATACCACGCGATGTTACACAGTCCTTAGACACTGACAATAACCACCATACGGTTGAGTGTCTCACAGACACTTAACCGTAGAGCAGTTGGTACATTATCAACCGACGCCTCGCGCTGACTAGTCGCGACGCTTCACCAGGGACGCCTTCTCCAGGAGTAACTACCACCTCTATGGAAGTTAGTTAAGGGAGGAGCGTAGAAGACAAAGGGGAGGAATCGAGGTCAAGCAAATCTAGACAAGATCATCCGACATAGCAAACCACATTCTCTGTGTAATTAGGATTAGTCCTTTGCCTGGTCTAAGGCACCCCTTGTAAACCTAGTTCATATCAATAAAGAGTAGTCACATTCTCTCTTAGGAAATATCGCGTCATTTTCCTCTTTTATTTCGTAAGATCGGCGACTCGGTCGTCGATACTCTGCCTCTTCTTACGTTTTCAGTATGTCTTAAAATTCCACTACGTACCGGTGCCTCAGAAGGCCTCTGTTGGAGATGTCCAAACCATCTCAAGCGATATTGGACAAGCTTATCTTCAATTGGTGCTACACCCACCCTATCATGTATATCATCATTGCAGATTCGATCATGCCTTGTGTGGCCACATATCCACCACAGCATCATCATCTCCCCTACACTCATCTACTGGAATTTGCAACTTTTAACTGAAAAAGGAGAAAAAAATATTTGAACTTTTAACTCACATTTAGAGATATTTACACGAGTTGGTTTAGGGCTTACCTTTGGCGAGGGGTGAGATGTTGACGGCGGTAGTGAACCCAGTGGTGATTGGAGTCGGCACTGCTTGATAGTTATGATTTGAGGAGAGAAGAAGAGGTCACCGCCTCGTCGGAGCACGAGGAGGCCGTGGACGGTGGCGCCAAGGGTAAAGAACAAAAGGCATACTGCCATTAGTCACTCGCAAACCTTGCTTAGGTCTCACTGCATGTGTCCTGAGTTTTATTTATTTATTTATAATTTAGCCTCTTTTTAAACACAATAGCAAAAATAGTATCGCGCAAACAAAATAGCAACAATGACATTCGTACTGTGCATCTAGACCACGGCGAGCAACAGTTACGTTCCAAAGAGCCAATTAGAAAATGTTTTTAAAAAAAAAAATATTTTGGTGAGATTTAATGCTTGACACTCAAGATCCTGCCCAGCTAGTACATATGCATTTAACCAATTAGAAGGGAACTATTAATCGTTGCCTTGCCTGCTATGGAAAATTATTCCAGTGTGAAACTGTCGGATGTTGATGGATGATGAGAACAGTCCGTATATTACGTTTACCCCTTTATAATGGTGTACAGCTTTTTTTGCCCTTAATTCATTAAAGAAGGTTACGAGGTGTTCAAACAAGAGAGCCAAATGTAAGACATAAAGCCTGCAAGTCTCAAAGAAAGCTAAGAAGAAGAAAAAACAACAACAATTAAAGCTAAAAGGAAAGGAAAAAAAAAAGAGGAAGTCAGGAGAGTAGGAGTAGATGTTTTGTAGCTTAGGGTTGAGCAGTATTTCCAATGCCCCCTCCCGGTACATAGGCATTAAGTTTGGTCGCCCTGCTTAATACGGGCATGTATAAGGGTACGTATAGCTGATATCTATAGTAATTTTTCATATCACTTATAGATAGCACTATAGATAGTTCATACAATGGGTTATTTTTTTTACTTGTCTTTATAGATGACATAATCTTTTAATGCTTTCATATACCTAAGATATTTTCTCATTAGTTCTGGTGATACAGTCGGCTATAAGATTGTAGACAATATATTTATCTCTCTTTATTCTCTTTCATCTGCATTAGCCTAAATTCTATGTAGCAGAGACTATAGACAACTGATGTAAACGTATTGTACATGACCTAAGTAGGCAAAGGCATCTTAACTTTTGTACGGGTCCCGGTCGACTCTGCGGAGAACGCATGGAAGGGTCAGCCTTAACAATGGGCCTAAAGAGAAGTGTAGGCATCGGCGGAAGCAAGCGCATGTCGCAACAACGCCCGCAGGCCACGGAGAAGGAGAAGGCTGCCCATCGAGCCGAGGGCTCCGACTCGGAGGAGGACAAGAAGGAGAAGCGGTGGGTTGCGCGGAACAAAGCTGGTCTGTTTGCAATCTGCCTCGTCGAGTTTAGGGGTGTTAATGGGCTAAAACCCCACCCAAACCCAACCCAACCCACTTTTATGCAGCATGACAACCCAACCCAAACCAGCCCACTATTCCACCTCCAAAACCCAACCCACATCAATTTCAACCCAACCCAACCCAATTCTCTCAACCCGTTTTCAACCCAAATTTTCACCCATTTCAACCCATTTCCCCAGTTCCCCTCCTCGAGCTGCTCTAGCGACTCGCGCGTCTCCGGGTACTTCTTGAGCTCCGACACCTGGAGCTGCTCCAATAGGCCGCCGATGAGCCTTAGGTGCTGCTCGAACCGGCAGCAGTTGTGCTTGTGCATCCGCGCTGTGGACGCCGCCTTGACAATCATGGAGATGAGCCGCACCGTGTCCAGCCCCGTCAGCTGCGCGATGCTAGCATCTCCCCCAAGTTGTCCCACGACGCCATTGCTCTCTAGATTTCCTCCTCAAATCACTAGATTTCTTGGCCAAACGGTGGATTAATCGGTAGCAGAGCAAAGATCGATCGAGAGACCAAGCCAATTCTACCCATCATGATGCCTCGCCACCCCTGACCATACGATTCGGTTCCTACGCCTTGCAAGTCGAGATTCCAAGAAAACACAAAGGCAATGGAGCAGATTCATGAGATTACAACACCAAGAAGATTCCTTGCCACCCCTTCCTCGCTCGCGAGAAAGAAAACCAAGATGAGATTTCGCAGCCGAACAATTTCCACCGAAATGGCAAAATGTCGCTAAAAATCTGAAAGCTCATTTCCTCTTTACCTCCTGCGGGCTCCCCGCCTCAAAGAAGCAATTGGTGCCGTGGTGGCGAAATTCGAGATACATGGAATTGTGGGCGAAGCGCTGCCGCTGAGCTCTCTCTACCTCCTTCAATCTCTCTCGAGATGTTTGACTGAGAAGAGAACTGGTGTAAGAGTGCTCAATGCCTGCAAGTGGAGGAGAGAGACGTGAGCGGTGGACAGCTCGGTGGTGAAGGTGGACGGGACCGGAGGCAAGACGAGCTGCTGCGGCTGCGGGCGTATGGCCCGATGGTGAAGATGGAGGGTGGGCCGGTGGTGGGCGAGCGGGTCGGCGGTGGGCGAGCTGTAGGTGCTGGCGTTGAGGAGGAGCATGGGAGAGGGCGCCTCCGAAGTGGACATAGGGCGACGACGGCGGCGCAACGAAGGCAAGCACCGGCTGCGGTGCGTGGTGGATGTAGGCTGCTGTGTGGTCGGTGGCTGCGGATTTCAACCTAGAACTCACACCCAAAACCAACCCACCCATCAAACCCACGGGTTGAACCCATTTCAACCCGAAATTTTTTAACCCACACCAACCCAACTCAACCCGTTTCTATTACAAACCCAACCCAACCCGTTAACTACAACAAGTCATTTCAATCCATCCAAACCCAACCCGAATTAAAACCCAACCCGTTCAACCCATTTCAACCCAACCCATTAACACCCCTAGTCGAGTTGCCGGCGCTGGTGATTCTGGTCGGCCTGTGCAATGTGCCCTCCATGTCAGCGCTCGGTTGGGCAACAGCGAGTACATCCACGGGACATGGTACGTCCTGGTCCTTACAAAATATTCTTTCAGACCAGTATGCTACAGGACATCGTTTGTAACACGAGAGTTTCTTCCAATTCCCATGGGAATTAAACTGTTTCATGTAAAATTTCTGTAAAATTCATCTGAAATTTGCATCTCGCTTCACCGAATTTCAAAGTATCTATCTCATAAAACCATCATTTTCTAATTCACATTTGAAAACTCAACTATTACAGTGGGGTGTTTGTATCGAAGCAAAGGTGCCAACCATTGCATGGTTAAACGGTGTTGCATTGTCTCTCTGGCTAATAACGTTAGTTCAATTCCCACAAACCATGGTTTGATAAGTTACTTGTGTGTATTTTTCACTATGAATTTTTCTGGATTTATACTCTTGCCACGTGGGTTATGAGACATAAAATGAGTTGTTAGGCCATCGCGTTGGGAAGGAAATCGTCGCACATATTCCTCCCAGTCCTCAAGGAGGAGCTGGCATTATCGAATCAAAGGATGAAGAATATGCCAACTTCTCTTCTGAGTTCTTCGGTCCGTCTTTCATCGTGGGATCTTCTACCCCCAGATCTCGTGCTCGGGTTCCTCACCCTAATGATATTCTTGACAGAGGGGATGTCTTCGACGACGAGCATCTCGAAAAGGTGTGGTAAAACCGAGTCCACGAGATCGACGAGTTGAAGAACCCCACAAGGATATTATCTTCGTTCGCTCGAACGACCATGAATGTAAGTATTTGTCATTCGGTATTCACATACATGTCTTTTCTCGCTTCTCACTATCTTTCTTCATGCAGAAAGCCTTAAAGCAAATTGTCACTGTTGTTAAATACAACAGACAGCTTGTTCAGATCCGACAAGAGAAGGCGGCACTCTGCGGCAGAGAGATAGTAAGTAGCTGGTATTTGTAGCTGTTTTTTGTTTTGACCACTCATACAGTACTTACTGGAATTGTCATAGAAGAACTTACGACTAGGTACTGGTTATAGGAAAACTTACGACCAGGTACTATCGTAGAAAAACTTACGACTAGGTTTTGTCGTAGAAAACTTACAACTAGGTTCTGATTGTAGGAGGACTTACGACCAGGGTGTTGTCGTAGAAAATCTTACGACAAGGTTTCGGTCGTAGAAAAACTTACGACCGCTTGTTTTATGCTGATGTCTACTCTTTTCCTCTGTAGGTTCAAGAGCGACGAGAAGTCCTTAGCTGATTCGCTCGACTTTGAGAAAGCCAAGACGAAAAAGCTAAGATCAAGAGGTTTAATCGTGGGAGGAGCGCTATTTAAAGAGCACTGCCTCTCACCACGAGGAGGTCAAGAAGTTGGATTCTCGACTAGTTGGTAAGTAAATCTTTACATGTGATTGGTTTTATTTTCCTTTCGAGGTTGTTTTATCTAACTGGTCTTATTCTTTTCAGAGCAAGCAGTCGAAATAAAACGACTCTGTGAGGCTTCGACTCGTAATCAGGAGGAGATAAAGTTCTTGAAGGCCAACCTCCAAGACAATATTTCTCTTCTGAACAATGTACTCGGTGGGCTTCATGCTGAGGGGATCACTCCTCGTGAAGGCACGATGATTTCCCACTCGAGTGCCATTGGTGATCAAGTCGGAACTTTGCAAGAGTTAGTGACCACTCTAAAGACAAACCAAGCCGATTCGATTAAGGAAGTAGTCAAAGAGGGAATAAGTTTTGTTTTGGCAAAACTTAAAGCTCATGTTGACTTTAATCAGAACCCATCAAAGACGACTTCAATCGCTCTAAGGCGATGGATCGTTGATGACAGAGATGTAGTCGATCGGCGAGGAAGTCACTGAGGAGATGTAAATAGGATCTCCTTCATCAGAGTAGTCTGTACTTGAATCCTGTAAAGACAATTTTTTGCTGTTGAGATATATAATCCTTTCTTCTTCCTGCAAATCATCTTGTCGAGTAGTTAGTAACTCAAAAAGATAATGAATGGAAAAAGCGACTAAGACTAAGAATTGAAGTCATATTAATAACTTTATCCTATCCCCCGATTATTTCCTTTGTTTATTTAAATAAACCAGGTAAATAGTGTAAAATGGGTCTTCTGAAAAAGAGAGGTTTATCTAACTTGTAGTTTTTCGATCTCGATTGTCTTGCACTGGTCGAAAGTGTAGGAACAAGTCGACACTAGGAAGTTCCTTCTAGTGAGCAGGACCACGTGCAGAAAGGAAAAGCTTCGACTAGGTGATGTTACCTTCTCCGACCAGTTTAATTAAACCAAGAACGGTCAACTTGAGTTAGACAAACGTCCCGAGTGCCTTTAAAAATTCGTTCAACTCATTCCAGTGCACTCGGTAGGTTCGCTCTGGTAGCAAGAGTTAGAAACAGGACGACGCTAGGAAGTTCCTTCTAGTGGGTAGGACCACGTGCAGAGAGGAAAGGTTTCAACTAGGTGTTATCTCTTCCTCTGACCAGTTGAAACAAAACGAGTTTACCGAAAGTAGTTGAGCAAATTGAAAAGGTGTACTCTGCTTAGTTTGTTTTTCAAAAATGAACGAAGAAGTAATCTAAGATACTAAGAGTTGGCTTGAAAATATTTCGAGCATGTGAGTTAAACCCAAGCACTTTGTATTGGCAGCAAAAAGGAGGAACGAGTCAACACTAGGAAGTTCCTTCTAGTGGGCTGAAACACGTGCAGAAAGAAAAGGTTTCGATTAGGTGTTGTCACCATCCTTTCAACCAATGTAAAGAAAGTTTGTGTACTAATCGTAGAAGCACTTACGACCAGGTAATGATCGAAAAATTATCAAAGCGCTACTCAAAGTAAGACAATAAAGATAGAAAGAACCTGATACTTTATTGTAGGGTTGGTCAGTTTACATATAAAATTTGCGTAACTGGTCGATGTTCTAAGAATTGGAGAGAATTATGCCGTCTTCCATTACTAGTTGTACTGAACCTGGTTGCATAACTTCGACTACATTGTAAGGACCTTCCCATTTGGGGGAAAGCTTGTTCCAATTAGATTGGAATTGAATTTTCCTCAATACCACGTCACCTATAGTAAGACTGCGAGATTGGACCTTACGATCGTAGTATTTGCGTAGGGCTTGCTGGTAGACTGATGAACAGATTAAGGCTTGATTTCTCTTCTCTTCGAGCAAGTTAATATCATCCACTTCTAGGATTGACTAATTGAAAGTTTCGACCCTTGTCGATCTGATCTTTAGTTCTGGTGGAAGCATGGCTTTAGCACCGAAAACTAGGAAAAAGGTGTTTCACTCAGAGTCTTGACTAGTAGTCGCATTTAACGCCCATAATACTAAGGGTAATTCTTGTACCTAAGCCCCCGAGCGCTTAACAGGCTCGTCGAAGACTCGATTTTTAATTCCCTACATTATTTGGCCATTTGCTATTTTGACTGCCCCATTGCTTTGGGGATGGGCAACAGAGGCGTAACATAACTTGGTACCCAACTCGTCGCAACATTCTTGGAATTTTACGCTCGAAAATTGTTTACCATTATCTGTGATTATTCGACTTGGAACCCCAAACTGAGTGATCACGCTTCTCATCATGAGCCATTTTGCTGCTTCCGTTGTTATCCCGGCCACAGGTTCGGCTTCGATCCATTTTGTGAACGTATCAATGGCCACAAAAAGGAACTCGAAACCTCCTGGAGCCTTTGGGAACGGTCCTAGGATGTCGAGACCCCAAGTCGCAAAAGGCCAAGATAGAGGAATTGTTTGTAATACCTGAGCTGGTTGGTGTATTTGCCTGCTATGAAACTGGCATTGTGTACATTTCTTAACCAACTCTTGGGCATCGTAGAGAGCTGTTGGCCAGTAAGATCCTTCTCGAAAGGTTTTTTCGACCAACGTTCTATAGGAAGCATGAGTTCCACATATGCCCCCGTGTATGTCGTGAAGGAGGTTTAGTCCTTCTCTCTAAGATATGCATCACATGAGTACCCCTTGAGATCATCGTCCAAAGTATTCATTTTGGCCTTTCGGGATAAACGATCTATCTCGAGATCATCGTCGGGTATGGAACCCGTCTAAAGATACTCATAGATGGGATGCATCTAGGTATCCTCGTATTCTAGAGAGCCTGTCTCAATAGGAGGTGTCTTTGGTGTTTCAACCAGAGGTGGCTTCTAGAGCTGTTCCAGGAAGACTCCTTTTGGTACTTGTGATCAGGAAGAAGCTATTCGAGCAAACTGGTCTACGAGGAAATTATCCTTTCGAGAGATGAATTGTACCTAGAAACCAAAAAATGCTTTTCAAGCTTTCGAACCTCCGATAAGTACCGAGACATAGTCGAATTAGAGCACTAGTACTCTTTTCTGACCTGATTTATTACTAGTTGAGAGTCTCCTCTCACGAGTAGTCGTCGAATCACGAGCGTCTTTGTGGCTTGTATGCTAGCCAGCAAACCTTCGTACTCTGCCACGTTGTTAGTGGCCTAAAAGTTTAATTGAATAGCATACTTTAAGGTCTCTTTTTTAGGAGATTCCAGAACCACCCTTGCCCCCGAGCCACTTAAAGTAAGTGACCCGTCAAAGTACACCATCCACTGGTTGTGGGTATCGTACTGGGATCTTGAACAGGTTCAGGATTTGTCCATTCGGCGACAAAGTCTGCCAAGATTTGGGATTTAATAGTCGTTTGGGAAACGAAATGGAGGTCAAACTCTCCAAGTTCTACTAACTATTTTGACATGCGTCCCGCTGCTTCCCTATTCTGGAGGATCACTCCCAAGGGAAACTCAGACGACACAATTATCTTGCATACCTGAAAATAATGCCGCATTTTTCTCGAAGACATAAGGAGGGCATAGAGAAGTTTTTGGACCTGAGAGTAACGCTCCTTAGGCCCGTGCAAAACTTCACTTACGTAGTAAACTAGTCGTTGGATGTTTTCACGATCTACGACCAGTACTGCGCTCACTGCCTGTGGCGTGGCAGCTAGATAAATTAAGAGTGTCTCTTCTGGTTTCGGAGAAACCAAAACAGGAGCACTCATAAGATATCTCTTGACATCCTCAAAGGCAGCGTTTGCCTCTTTCGACCACTCGAAACCCTCGTGCTTCCTTAGAAGTTTGAAAAAAGATAGTCCTTTTTCTCCCAGTTGTGCGATGAAACGACTGAAAGCCACCATGCATCCTGTGAGTTTCTGGACTTCTTTCTTCGTGGTTGGAGGGTGCATTTGCACGATGGCCTTTATCTTTTCAGGATTTGCTTTGATCCCTCGTACAAAGATCAGGAATCCAAGCAATTTTCCCGAAGAGACTCCAAACACACTCTTCTCAGGATTGAGTTTCAGGCGGTGTTTTTTGAGGTTGTCGAATGTCTCCTACAAGTCTAAAACATGATTAAGCCTCTTGATGCTTTTTATGACTAGATCGTCAACATAGGCTTCCAAATTTCAGCCTAGCTAAGGTGAAAAAGTCGATTGCATCAAGCGTTGAAAAGAAGCGCCAGTATTTTTTAGACCAAATAACATTTTGACATAACAAAATATTCTAAATGGAGTAATAAATGCGGTCTTTTCTTCATCTTCTAGACACATATTAATCTGATGATAGCCAGAATATGCATCTAGAAAACTTAATTTTTCACAACCAGCAGTAGAATCAACCAACTGATCGATACGAGGTAAAGGGAAATCATCTTTTGGACAAGCTTTATTAAGATCAGCGAAGTCTACACACATATTTGCCACTTGCCGTTAGACTTCCTAACCATTACAGGGTTAGCCAACCACTCTGGGTGGTCGACTTCTCTTATAAAGCCTGCTTTAAGTAGCTTGTTCAATTCTGACCTTATAGCATCTCGTCGATCAGGGGCAAATCTCCATAATTTTTGTTTTACGGGTACTTTGTGTAACATCCCAACAATGGTTTGTGTTTCAAATGTATAAAAATGACGAGAATTTAAAACTTTTGATGCCTCATGATATCATTTGAATTTTCTAAAAATTTTCCCCCAAGGGTTTCCTAATTTCAAAGACCAATGCTTCAATTGATGGAAGCATACTCCTTGAAAACTCAATCAGCAAATCTTGTGATCAACCTCTGAAAATATTTTTGAGCCCGCGACCTCCTCTTTTGTCGTGTTGCCGCGACCTCCTCTTTTGTCGTATTGCCGCGACCTCTCCTTGAGGCCGCTACCTCCTCTTCTTATCGTTTTGTCACGACCTCCTTTGGTCGGGACCTCCCTGTGGTCTTTTGTAAAGACCACCCTCCTTGGTCTTTTGCGAAGACCACCCTTGCGGTCATGACCTCCATTGTGGTCACGACCTCTCCTTTGGGTCACGACCACTCCTCTCGGTCGTGACTTCCCTCTTTTTCTCTCAGGCTTGACTGGCAGATTAAATGTCAGCCGTCACCAGATCGACGTCGCGACTTAATATTGCTGCCTCCATAGCGACGTGCGCATTTAATTCCGTTGCCTCCGCTGAACCCCACCGAGCCCCCGCGAGTCTCACCGCCTCGTCTGGTCGCCCAGGGCCCCGTTTCCTCTATAATAGAGTGCCTGGGAGCTCCTTTTTGCCCTTCTTTTTTCTCCCTCTCACTCACTCTCATTTGCTCTCCCGGCCACCTTTGTTCAAGCTCTCTTTTGAAGTGGTTCCACCTCTTTCCCTCATCAAAATCTTTGCTTTCTTTCGGCTCTGGATCGGTGAATTCTTTGGTTTTCTTTTTGAAGTTGTTTTTGACTTGGCTCTTTTCGAAACGTGTAGGATCCGGCTGTTCTGAAGACCTTCTGGACCCAGCTTTCTCAGTAGAAGACCCTCAGTTCTTCAGTGTAGGCAAGTCATATACCTTTGATCATATTGAACCCATTTTTGCAAAAGTATATTGTTTTGTTATAAACATGCATGGCTAGTTTTATAGAAAATGGTTTTGGGAGATAGTTAAGCACCACTTGCCAGTATGACTCCTTGGTATGATTGAATACAACATGTTGACATGTATCCTTTGTCATCTGTAGGATGGGTTATTTTAGTTGGTTATGTCTTTGTATACCAACATGGGTGCTCTAGATTGCTTAGCCATGCTCTAGTAGACGACTGGTCTCGCAAATCTCATAACTCAAAGAATGTTGAACCTGACTAATGAACTATGGAACTGTGGCAATGCCACTATTGTTAAAACTTGTGTGCCAAGACCAGAATGGTCATTTGGCCGGGTTGAACCAGAAAATATTTTATGCTTGGGCGAGTGGTTGGTAGTAAGTAGTGGGTGCTATGCACACTGGGGCATGGAATGTCTCGCCTGAGCAACCAATTAAGGACTTAACCTTGTACACCATTGATCTGGGTCGCTACTGTACAACCACAAGTCTAGGATGGGGTGGTCCTGGCCAACTAATTAGTGAGGTCCTTATGCAGTTCTGTCATGGTGGTCGAAATGGCGCAAGAGGGGCCCCAAAAGCTTAATCTCGCCGTGGCAGTAACCAAGTCCGGGTGACCTTTGTAAAGGCCTTGTCACAAGCTCTAGACTGCTTACCAAAGGAAGTGAGCAGGGGCATCGACGGGTGCCCAACCAACTAGAGGACTTCGTGTCTTGTGGGTAAAGTGCACAACCCCTGCAGAGTGAAAAATTTATTCGAATAGCCACATCCTCAGTGATGGACATGCCCGGTTCTTTCACGCAAGGGGTAGATCTTTCAAAAGTTGGGTTTTGTTCCGAGTGGGTTGGCTCATGGCTAGGTGGTCATGTGCTGTTTACAAAGAACTTGTTTACTTATGTATTATCTTTTCAATTTGTGCTTTACAATCTACTTATTGTATTTCCAGGAAATGTTGCTTTCTGCAAACTAACCATACAGTTTTTCTTTGGCAAGCCTTGCATAAATGTAATTGCATTCATTTTCCCTATGGCTTGCTGAGTACATTCAAAGTACTCATGGCTTGTGCCCTCTAGTTAATCAACAGGTGAAGACCTCCCCGGGTGCTCCGAGCACTACGAGGAGGAGTTCGTTGAAGACCTCGTGGACTAGGGGACGTCCTCCACTCGATAGCCTGTGGCTAGCCGAGTGGCTCCGCGCTGTATTTTGTTTTTCGCTGCAAGTGTTCTTTTGTTGTTTGCCCTACGTGGCACCCCTGTAAACAAGCTTGACCATAAGGTCTTTTGTCTATAAATATTAATTTATCTGCTTCATCTTAAGTTTGTTGTATGGTTGTGATGTCACCAATGATGAATCTGTGCGAGCTAGCTTGCTGATCTTGGGACTAGCTCAGTGCACAGGGGCCGGGATGTCCGGGTGGTCCTAGAGTCCTCCCGGGTGGTCCTGGAGGACCTCCGGGTGTTCTTGGAGGACCTCCCGGACCTCCAGGTGATTCTGTTGGACCTCCTGGGAGGTCCTGGGAGAACCCTCCGGGTGCTCTCGGGCCGGGTCCTTACAAATACGAATCTGTGAAAAGCCTTTTCACTCCCAATCCTTCACAATAGTTCTCAAATTCCTTAGAAGTAAACCGACCACCTCGAACTGTTCTGAATGCCCTCAATTTTCGCTGACTCTCGGCTTTAGCTCTTGTTTTGACAATTTTGAACACATCTAGAGCTTGATCTTTAGACTTAATGAGTCACAACCACATATATCTGGAGCAATCGTCAACGACACGTAGAAAATAACTGTTTCCTGTCGGCGTTGTCGGTGTGATTGGACCACATAAGTCGCCGTGTGCTAGCTCAAGTAAATCATCTGCCCGATACATAGAAGTCTGCGGAAATGGTTTTCTATGCTGTTTTCCAATCAGACATCCATCACAAACTTGCTCAATCTGTTTAAGTTCGGGCAGTCCTTCTGCCATCTTAAATCAAGACAAATTGTGTAAGGAAGGAAAGTTTAGATGCCCATACCTCGCATGCCAGCGCCAGGCATCACTCATTTTCTTTTATAGCAAGCACACAATTTTTGTCAAATTAAAGCTCAGTAAATAGAGCCTATCACTTGAGCGTTGTACCCTGGCCAATAACCTCCAGTCACGATCGAAGATCGACAAACTTCCATCTTCAACCGTAATCTTGCACCCAATCTCATCGAGTTGCCCGATACTTACTATATTACTTTTTAGCCGTGTTATGTAATATACATGGGTGAGCATCTTGTGTTCCTGAGTTTTGCACTGAAATAGGACAGTTCCTCGTCCACATATCTCAACGATGGAATCGTCTCCACATTTGACAGTGCTAGAGATGGACTCATCCAGCTCAGCGAACATCCTCTTCTCACCTGTCAAATGATTGCTGGCTCCAGTATCTAGATACCACTTGTCACTGGTTTTCCCATCGTCTGTTCTGAGGTCAGGCCAAACTTTTTCTTCATTCAGCATAATCCTTTTGGTTGTTTCTTCAGGTATCTGAATGATTTCACAGGTTTTAACCATGAGCAATGTTGTCTCATCGTCCCCTTGCTTCTGTACAAAGATCGTCCGTTCCCTTCTTGGCTGCCGACACTCCGAGGCGTAGTGCATGTATATATCACAATTAAAGCACTTAATCTTCATTTTATTAGTCTTTTTGTATGGCTTCTTGTCAGTGTCTTCGCCACGACCACCATTGTATCCGCAGCCACGACCTCGGCCACCGCCTCGCCAACCTCCTCTTTTGTTGCCTCTGCCGGCTCCATCAGGACTTCTCTTCTCTTTCGCTGCTAGAGACTCCCACTGACCTTGAGTTAGCATCAGTTGTTCTTTTCCCTTTTCTGCTTTCTCAGAACGTCTTTCATTCAAGTTTTCCTTGTAAGCCCTTAGTCATCCTATAGCTTCCGACAGGGAGATTGTGGCCAAATCTTCCCATTGTTCGATAGTGCCAACTATTTGGAAGAACTTGTCTGAAACTGAGCTGAAAAACTTCTCAACAACCGCGCTTTCTTTCACTTCAGTGTCGAGTGAACATATTTCACCGATAATATTGATGAGTTTATGAGAGTAGTCGTTGATACTCTCATAATCCTCCATGATCAGACGATCAAATCGCTTTTTCAAAATATGAACCCTTGCCTTTCTTACACGATCCTCACCAACTCGTATCTCCTTGGTAGCATCCCATGCCTCTTTTGCCATCTGCTTTTTCTGCGATTGTCATCATGACTGCATCCGGCACTGCCTGAGATATAGCAGCTAGAGTGCCCTGGTCTTTTTCCTCCTCAACCAATGCATCACCCTCGATTGCTCCCCATACACCAAGAGAACGCAAGATGATCCTCATCTTGATAGCCCACAAGCTGTAGTTGGAATCGTTTAAGATCGTGTCAATCAAGACACCAAATCCCTCGGATGCTGCTTTTCCGTCCGGTTGCCTCGATGTCGCCTTCGTCGATTGCGTCTGCGATTCCTTCTTTGGCGATTGATCCCTTGCCATCACCTTAGAAGGACTAGCTCTGATACCAAATGTTGGAACGGAACCCCTGAAATCAAACTGCAAAAGCTATCGAAGTTCTTCTGAACAATCTCTGAAGAATCGTTTCTCTGAAACTTCAGAGAGTTGTCGAAAAAACAGAGTGCAAAACGACGAAAAATTTTATTCAATTTGCGTCGTATCTTTCAATACGACTTTTTTTATTTCTTTTATAAACATAAAAATGGATAACAAATAAGATACGAATTCGGTTTCTTGACTCTGTTTCTCCTGTGAGTCTGAAACACGAAATCTGACAGGAACTAGATATGCTACAGTGTCCAAACAGAAAACGGACAGAGAATTGAAACTGAAAACGAATACAGACTGACTTGGAATTGCTTTCCACATTGCGATCCAATTACAGCACTAAACAGACACAAAACTAAAACTTAGATAACAAGATTAAGACTAACATTCTGTTGGGATGAAAGAAAGATCTCATCGCTGCTCGAGTTGTATTAAACTTCCTAACTCATTATGAGCTAACAAACATGAACAGCGTACTAATCTACCTCTAGTAGTTAACTGCCAAACATGAAGAATATATTAATATACACATTGCAAGTGCAACCAGCACCTTAAAACTTGGGATAATGTAATTATGATATTGATTTCGTCTTACAGACCTCTGAATCTCTTATCATTAAAGATCGCCTTTGATCACTTGAAGCATACTAATTTCCTTCTGGACAATACACCCCTGCAACTGCAATACCAAAAAAAAAAAATTACGGTACATTCTGCTAGTATATAGTGGCAGTATAAATCGAATCTGATCATTGATTTGCTAAGGGCGTATTAGACTTTTCTTTGAATTTATATTTCGTGGGGGTATTATGTATTTTTCCAACAAGGGTTAAAATATTACTCTTGTGCAATGTGATCCTCAAATGAGCTATTACAATTCTACCCCCTCGGAATTATACTGCTCATATTGCCAAGTGTGGTATAACTAAATACTAACTAATATGAACCATTGGATAAAAAAGAATGAACGGCTCATATTGAATTGAGTGTACCGTAAAAGAGCTAAAAAAGGCTTTAATCTTGAGAAGAAAAAATAATTGCACAAAAGTACTGGAAATCCATTGGCATGGTGTTTGCCATACTAGTGCTTCTTAGAGCATAGTTCAATGAAGGTAAACTCGTGATTTCCGAGGTAATGGCAATATCAAGTACTAAAATGAGGCACCTAGGATAAGAGCATGGCGTGCAGACTGCAGAGTGCAAAAAAGATGACTTTCCTAAACATTCGAGAGTGATCGACAAACTAACCATTCTTTAGTTAGGTATTCATAATGGATCAGTTTTCCCAGAAATGGCGGATGAACATAAAAATATTACATCTCTTCAGTAATTCAGTATATGCTCAAGAGGATGCCCAGAGAGGCCACTTTGGTAATTGTTGATGCAGACTGAAATAATTCCCTCCCATCAGTAATCAGAAAAACAACAAAGCTTTATGACGGCAAGTGCATAGAAAGAGAAGTGTGCAAACGTCGATTAGAAATTTATATTCACTCACAATATTAAACATCCTCGCCGTGCTTTCTTTTTCTTCCTTTCCCTCTGCTTTGTCGGAGGCTTTATTACTACCTTGATGGCAGCATCAAACACAGCTTTGACATTCTACATATTAGTGAGATATTCTGAAGTTAAAGGATGCATCCAGATGACAACAACAAGGGTAAATGTAAGCCTTGAGAGACTACGGGACTCAGGGAGCCAACACAAGCAATTAACCTGCTGTGTCTTTGAGCTGCACTCAATGTAACCGGTTGCACCAATGTGCGTGCGGAGTTCCTCCCCCTGCATGATAAGGGTGGCAAGGAGAACACAGAAATATGAGATATTGGGATGCATTGATATCTCAAATTAGGTTAAAACCAAAGAAAGACAAAGGTCAACTGTCACGCCCTGTTCCTGATCGGAGGTTGTATGTGTGGATCACAGGAGGTTTCGGATGAGATTGTTTGGCCGGAGCCGTGCTGAAGGAATTGGAAAGGATGAGATGCGTAGGAGGAAGATAGACGGAAAGGAAGACAGAACATGTAAATCTATTGTTGCTGTATAACCTGAGCCTTTCCCTTTATATAGGGGAGGACTCCCTAACAATCAATACTAACACGGACTCGTAGTCTAATATAACTCTATCTCCTAACTAGACTCCAATTCATATAATCTCTAACTGATAAACTGCAGCACATTTAGCCAACGTCTTCAGAAGCATCCGTATCTAGCTGTCCTGGTTTAATGCGCCTTGAATAATACTTTCCAAACTTAGCACGCCTGACATCAATGTACTAGAGATGATACCTGTGCTGTAGTAACAGGCACCATGCCAGGATGGTCAAGTAAATAGTGCTTATCTTCACGAAGATCTGTGTGCAATATCATGATTGAGAAAAAAGTATGGTCCAATTAAAAAGCACTTAATTAAGAAACCTTTTGCAAGATATGATTGTAGACATGATATTAAAATCCCAGGTGAAATGCAAGAAACTAAAAACAAAAACAAAATGTGATGTTAATAGTGCAAGGAACCATAATCGGTTTTTAGTAGTATGTAATATGTATTTAGTGAAATGTTGGAAGTTTCAGTAAATAAGTCCATATTTTTAACGTTTTTCATCCTACCTGATTAACATATGCGTCAAACTAGTAACAGTTCACTAGCATCTTTTGTTCAACACTAACTAAATGCAACAAACTTTTACCTAAGTATCTAGTGCTATGAAATTACCATCCATTCAACGACTGGAGGAGGTCAGATGATGAACTAACAAAGATAACGAAGGAACTTCAAATTTTATAAAACATTATTTGATATTTCCGGATATCTGATATACATAGGTGGGATTATAGTCTCTTTTTGTTCTCGAGGTCTAGAAATTCTTGAAAACCATCTGAAGAAAATCCTTATTAACCCATCTCGTAGACCCTGTTTTTTTTTCTGTGGAAACTAAGACCCCATTAACAAGTAATTTGTTCTCCCTTATTAAAAAGGAAAAATATATAGAATGGATCTCCTACGGCTATTTGTATAACCCTAGAATTTCTCATTTGAGAAGTAATTTATTTATTATGAAAAATGTTATGTCTTTATACATCAGCAAGCTTACAAAAGTAGAAGAAATGGAGGAAACAATCCTTCTTCCCAGGCTTTGCTACTAAAACAAGATAAGATCCTTATCTAATTGTTGTCCTAGGCCATTGATTGTAGTTTTGAACGACGAACTGAGTAATATAGGGCCCGTTTGGAACTAGCGAATTTTCCCATGTTCCTGAGGGAATTGAACTGTTTCATATGAAATTTCTGCTTTCCTACGTTTCAAACAGGCCCTACCCTTTATACTCTACGTTGTATAGCATTTAATCATTTACACGATACAGCAAGTTAGTACGAACCATGGTAGTCCCTGAACACCACAGTGATTAATCTTGGCGAACTAAAAACTAACATAATTCCAACAATGAAAAGCCAAATAGGTCATAACCACTACCAACAAGGTACAAGACAGAATGTACAGGCCACCAACAGGCCACCAATCTCAGTATATCACAGACAAATATGCAATCAAATGGAAACTGTGCTTTCATTGTCGCACAACTCACCCAATTTGGTCCCAACCAACACTATTGGCACGCCGGGTGCAAAATGCTGAAGCTCCGGTAACCACTGAAAGGAAGAAATAAGAACAAAGTAAAACTAACTGAATCTCTGAATGCATCCACGTTACCAGCAACAGGATGGTTAGAAACAATAGCTGAAATTTTTGAACCAATCAATCCAAGATGGTATAGATATGCACCTTCTTCATAACATTCTCATAGCTAGCTCGGCTAACGAGCGAGAAGGCAAGCACAAAGACATCGGCTCCGCGGTAACTCAGCGGCCTCAATCTGTTGTAATCTTCCTGCCCTGTAAACAGTTTGAACACATTATCAAGATCACCAAGAACGCAAAATTCTCCGCCGCAAGGAGTGATGCAAGATATAAACAAACTGCAAGTGTAGTACAAACAAACAAACAAAGCATCCACATAAGAGTCCGAAGCAACCTGCAGTGTCCCAGAGGCCCAAATTCACCGTGGTGCCGTCGACTACCACGTTTGCGCTGAAATTGTCAAACACAGTGGGTATATAATCCTGCAAAGGGCCGAATACAAATAAACATACGTAAAAAATATGCAACAGTTTCAGGAATATGTACTCCCAGATATGAAATGTTAGCAATGGTTCAAAAACATTTACGCAGACAAGTAGAGAAGAAAGGTGACCCTAGAGAGAATAACACCCCGAAAAAGAAGAGATCCCCAGATTAGATAAAATTTTGACTCCGTATTTCCAACTCTTGTTTCCATACGAGCACACAATACAGTCCCCAAGAAATCAAGAACGGCAAAAGAGGATATAAAAAATCGCACCTAGAAGCAAAAAGTGGGGTCACCTTTCTTCTCTACATGTTTCCAAGAACCCAAGAAAGCAAAAAGTGGGGTCACCTTTCTTCTCTACTTGTTTCCAAGAACCCAAGAAAGCCCGAATCTTTACCACAAGAAATGGACAGGAACAGATAGAAAAAGTGCGTGCATTGGCATTACAGTGGGGAACTTGTTGCTGGTGTAGCAGATGAGCATGCAGGTCTTGCCAACGGCGCCATCCCCCACCGTGACGCACTTGATGAACCGGGACGCACTGGACGCCATGGCCAAATCACAAAGATAACGAAACAAGCAGAGAGGAATGTGGGTGAGAGGAGTTTGTTCTTGGTTGTGTCTGGTGTGGTGGTGGCTTCTTGGTGAAGTGAAGACTGAGGAGAGACAGAGAGAGGTCACATGCTTCCTCTCTCTCGTCTCTTCCCGTTCTCACTCTTGCTAGAATGCTAGCTAGAGACCATCTCTCACCCCTCTTTTATCTTGCTGTCCTGATGCCATGTTCTGTTTCAGACATTGGCCTACTGGTACTGGGATCTGGGTCCTCTCACAGAATGGGGTTCACCTCTATCCTGGTGGCAGAATTGCAGGAGCTGCTGATTCTGCTTGGACATTTGATGGTGTCGGATTCTGTAATTGATGGTGTATTGGTGTTTGGTGATGTAGTGCTTTCAGTCAAGATTTCCTGTTAGATGAGATATGATAGGGTTCAACGAGTTCAGTGGGCCCATTTGAAAGGCAGGAATTCCGTAGAAATCTTGTAGGAGGGAAATATCAGTGTCTCGTGAGAATTATGCGTCTCAAACATAGATAATATTTTTTTTCAAACATTGAAAAATAATATTTTTATGCTAATATGGTTTTGCCTTTGCGTACAAGGTTGTATTTTGTAGTATTGTAAATCAGATTGAGAAGAATACAAACTAACGAAAAGTTAAGAAAAGACTCACAATTCGTCGTGAACTAAGGGTGTGTACTAATCCGTTAAGTACTCGTATTATAACTCTTAATAGGATACTACACCTAAAGAAACTAACGTTGTGTGGATAAAATACAAAGATATATATATATACACACACACACAAACAAAACAACATGTGATATTCAAGGTACCACATTCGCTTTGGAGGTCTAGAAAATTCTACAATAATCCTTAAATCGGGAAAAAGAAAAATTCCTAGAAATTATCTCATTAATCAAGAGAAAAAGAGAAGATCTACGCCACTTATTTTGATGGGGCCAGAGTACAACGATGTAGATTAATCATATATAGATAAGAAATTATCTCATTCGTCGAGAGAAAAAGATATGCGGCCAAATTATAATTGTGTAGATTAATATTGTATACATATTACAACTATTACAACCGTATAACAGATACAACTATATTTTTGAAATGCAATAGAGTTATATAACAAATATAATACATTGCAATATCTAGTTGCGCAATTACGTGAGAAATTCCACTAGTTTTATATAAAGTTAAAAAAATTAGGGGTGTCATTTTACTTGTGCCAAGAATTAGCACGTCTTAATACAAAGTTACAAACAATCTAGAAAATCCCACAGTAATTCTTAAATCAGAAAAAACAAAATTCCTAGAAATTATATCATTAATCGAGAGAAAAAAAAAGAACACCTACACCACTTATTTCTGTGGGGCCAGA
Source organism: Phyllostachys edulis (assembly GCA_036346405.1). Classification (NCBI taxonomy): domain Eukaryota; kingdom Viridiplantae; phylum Streptophyta; class Magnoliopsida; order Poales; family Poaceae; genus Phyllostachys; species Phyllostachys edulis. The sequence goes on along the minus strand of CM070556.1, from coordinate 22,741,422 downwards.
GTATAATGATGTAGATTAATCACATATAGATAAGCAATTCTCTCATTCATCGCGAGAAAAAGATATGTGGCCAAATTATAATGGTGTGGATGAATCATGTATACATATTACAACTATTACAATTGTATAACAAATACAACTATATTTTCGAAAGGCAATTGAGTTATATAACAAATACAATATATTGCAATATCTAGCCGCACAATTGCATGAGAAATTCCGCTATTTTTAAATAAAGTTAAAAAAACGTAGAGGTGGCATTTTACTTATGGCAAGAATCAAGACGACTTCATACAAAGTTACAAACAATCTACAAAATCCCACAATAATCCTTAAATCAGAAAAAAAAAATCGTAGAAATTCACTCATTAATCGAGATAAAAAGAGAATATCTACACCACTTATTTCGGAGGGGCCAGAGTATAATGATGTAGGTTAATCATATATAGATAAGAAATTCTCTCATTAATCGAGAGAAAAAGAGATGCAGCCAAATTATAATGGTGTGGATTAATCATGTATACATATTACAACTATTATATTTGTATAACAAATACAACTATATTTTCGAAAGGCAATGAAGTTATATAACAAATACAATATACTGCAATATCTAGCAACGCAATTGCGTGAGAAATTCCACTAGTTTTAAATAATTTTAAAAAAAAAAATTAGGGGTGGCATTTTTCTTGTGCCAAGAATTGGCACAACTTAATACAAAGTTACAAACAATCGAGAAAATCCCACAATAATCCTTAAATCAGGAAAAAAATTCCTTGAAATTCTGTCATTAATCGAGAGAAAAAGAGAATATCTACACCATTTATTTCGGTGGGGCCAGAGTCTAATGATATATATATATATATATATATATATATATATATATATATATATATATATATATATATATATATATATATATATATATATATATTAATAGCTATTAATAGCTATGCGTGTGGGTCGCTAGCTTGGTCAAGGCACGCCACCGCAACCCACGCTTCTCAAACACACGCATGATCACCAACGCCTCGCCTCTTACTCGACATCGATAGTAAAACTCTCCCGCGCGCGTCCAAAACAGTAGTAAACCCTCACGTGCGCTAGTGCCCCGCCTCCCACTCAAGATCAGCAGTAAAACCCGCGTGCACGTGAGGATCGACGATAAAAGTCTTCGTGTTGCCCACTATGATAGTGAAACCCAATATCAAAGCGAATATCGGTAAAATTGACTGTAAAACGAAGATCGCACGTCACCTAAATCAGCAGTAAAAGGATTATTACTACCAGAATCAACGATAAAACCAAAGAATCATTGGTACGCCGCGGGTCGGACTGTAGTTGATAATAAAGCAACTCTCGGGGGCACTGGAACGGTTGTAACAAAACTACCCGTAGACTCACGTGTACCCAGCTAATTTTACTGTTGACTCACTTATTGTTTACTATCCTCTCGCCTGTTTTCTGTGTTAACGAGGTATACTATTTTTCCCCCATTGAATTCGTAAGTGCATGAATTTTTGCTATCTTGGATGTGTATCTAATTATCGAATTTTTACTTTCTCGCGATAGGCTACCTACGTGGGTCAAGTCAAAGCATACATCCAGAGGATCGAAGACTACATCGTTCGGTAAGACGAAAAGATCGACGATGCCAAGACCGTGGAAGAGGTGAACGTCCTCATCTGGACAATCATCGACAGGTTTCCTTCGCTCAATCAGCACTAAGCTCAGCTCGCCGCCACGAAGGGGTTGGTGGAGGCGTATATCCATGTATGCTTACGAACGACTGAGGGCTGCGATAGGGTCCTGCCTTGGCCACTAGGGCCTCCTTTCTTTTCTATTTCTTCCCTTCTTTTGTTATTATCGGGCAATGTAAATAAGAAGAAAAATGCGACCGACCACACTATTTTGGTTGAATAATATTTAAGAATTTTTATCTCCTGTTCTTTACTATTATGTACATATAACATGACTACAATGTTTTATTTTGGTTTACTGTCGGAACACACACAAAAATGATACGGTAAAAATGAAATCGCGACAAAAATATAGATTTACTACTTTATAATGATCGTTTACCTCTTCGTGCATGTGCTTTTACTATTACACTACCTTTTCACTATACTGCTCGATGAACATTTACTACAAAAAATAGTATGTGATAGCTCTTTACTGTAAAATGTGAGCGCAATTACTAAGCTTCTATTTTGTTCGTAATTACTATATACATGTCATGTTTTACTACATTATGGTCTTATATTTTACTGTACTACCTTCACACTCCCTTGTTTTGTATGTTCGCGTGTGCATAGCTGAAAACACGGTACCAAATCAAACCAAATCCTCATTTTTTTCCAAAAACAAATCATACAATGCCACTCGGGCTACCCGATAAGTCTCTTCGTCTCCCCCACTACGACTTATAAGGATGTTCTCGGTAGTAAAATATATTATAACTTTAATGCCTTAACGTTGTGTTTTTACTATCAAATGCATATGTGCTCAATAAAATCGATGTCGCATTTAAAAGCAAGAAAACATATAACAATTTTACTATCTTATCCGGCTATGTTTTACCATCAAACAAATGAGCTCGAAAAAATCGCATGAGCGAAAAGGCAAGAAACCGATTCATGAATTATCATCACGCCTCATGTTATTTACCACAAAATAGAATCACGTTTGTGGGGCACCGTGTTTGGTTGGCGCCCATCGCGCAGCCAGGCCCGCCATATAGTGTGTGTGTGTGTGTGTGTGTGTGTGTGTGTGTGTGTGTGTGTGTGTGTGTGTGTGTGTAAAAGAAATTCTCTTATTCATCGAGAGAGAAAGAGATGCAACCAAACTGTAGTGGGTATTTGTTCAAAAGAAAAATGAAAATAATGAAGTTGTAAGAAAGGCAGGTTGCACAAGGTTTCACTCAACGTCCAGGAGTTGATTATGAAGAAACTATTATATTTGTATAACAAATACAACTATATTTTCGAAAGGTAATGAAGTTATATAACAAATACAATATACTGCAATATCTAGCAACGCAATTGCGTGAGAAATTCCACTAGTTTTAAATAATTTAAAAAAAAATTAGGGGTGGCATTTTTCTTGTGCCAAGAATTGGCACAACTTAATACAAAGTTACAAACAATCGAGAAAATCCCACAATAATCCTTAAATCAGAAAAAATTCCTTGAAATTCTGTCATTAATCGAGAGAAAAGAGAATATCTACACCATTTATTTTGGTGGGGCAGAGTCTAATGATATATATATATATATATATATATATATATATATATATATATATATATATATATATATATATATATATATATATATATATAGCGCTTATTCATTGCATACTAATAGCTATTTCGTGTGGGCCGCAGCTTGGGCATGCAAGGCTTGTGACCGCAACCCACGCTTCAGCCGCCACGCATGATCAGCCAACGTCTCGCCTCTTACTCGACATCGATAGTAAAACTCTCCGCAGGCCCAAAACAAAGAGTAAACCTCACGTGCGCCAAAGGCCCCGCCCCCACTCGAGATCGTGAAGAAACCCACGTGCACATGAGGATCGACGATAAAAGTCTTCGTGTTGCCCACTATGATAGTGAAACCCAATATCAAAGCGAATATCGGTAAAATTGACTGTAAAACGAAGATCGCACGTCACCTAAATCAGCAGTAAAAGGATTATTACTACCAGAATCAACGATAAAACCAAAGAATCATTGGTACGCCGTGGGTCGGACTGTAGTTGATAGTAAAGCAACTCTCGGGGGCACTGGAACGGTTGTAACAAAACTACCCGTAGACTCACGTGTACCCAGCTAATTTTACTGTTGACTCACTTATTGTTTTACTATCCTCTCGCCTGTTTTCTGTGTTAACGAGGTATACTATTTTTCCCCCGCTGAATTACTGTAAGTGCATGAATTTTTGCTATCTTGGATGTGTATCTAATTACTGAATTTTTACTTTCTCGCGCGATAGGCTACCTACGTGGGTCAAGTCAAAGCATACATCCAGAGGATCGAAGACTACATCGTTCGGTAAGATGAAAAGATCGACGATGCTGAGACCGTGGAAGAGGTGAACGTCCTCATCTGGACAATCGTCGACAGGTTTCCTTCGCTCAATCAGCACTAAGCTCAGCTCGCCGCCACGAAGGGGTTGGTGGAGGCGATATCCATGTATGCTTCTTAACGATCGAGGGTCGCGATAGGGTCCCGCTTGGCCACTAGGGCCTCCTTTCTTTTCTATTTCTTCCTTCTTTTGTTATTATCCGCAATGTAAATAAGAAGAAAAAATCACCAAACCACACTATTTTGGTTGAATAATATTTAAGAATTTTTATCTCCTGTTCTTTACTATTATGTACATATAACATGACTACAATGTTTTATTTTGGTTTATCTTGTGGAACACACACAAAAATGATACGGTAAAAATGAAATCGCGACAAAAATATAGATTTACTACTTTATAATGATCGTTTACCTCTTCGTGCATGTGCTTTTACTATTACACTACCTTTTCACTATACTGCTCGATGAACATTTACTACAAAAAATAGTATGTGATAGCTCTTTACTGTAAAATGTGAGCGCAATTAGCTTCTATTTTGTTCGTAATTACTATATACATGTCATGTTTTACTACATTATGGTCTTATATTTTACTGTACTACCTTCACACTCCCTTGTTTTGTATGTTCGCGAGTGCATAGTGAAAACACTGCACCAAATCAAACCAAATCCTCATTTTTTCCAAAAACAAATCATACAATGCCACTGGCTACCCGATAAGTCTCTTCGTCTCCCCCACTACGACTTATAAGGATGTTCTCGGTAGTAAAATATATTATAACTTTAATGCCTTAACGTTGTGTTTTTACTATCAAATGCATATGTGCTCGAATAAAAATCGCATGCTGCACGAAAAGCAGTATAAACATATAACAATTTTACTATCTTATCCGTCATGTTTTACTATCAAACAAATGAGCTCGAAAAAAATCGCATGAGCGAAAAGGCAGTAAACTGATTCATGAATTACGGTCACGTCTCATGTTATTTACCGTCAAAATAGAATCACGTTTGTGGGGCACTGTATGCTGGTTGGCGCCCATGCGTCGCGTCTGGCCATAATAGTGTGTGTGTGTGTGTGTGTGTGTAAAAGAAATTCTCTTATTCATCGAGAGAGAAAGAGATGCAACCAAACTGTAGTGGGTATTTGTTCAAAAGAAAAATGAAAATAATGAAGTTGTAAGAAAGGCAGGTTGCACAAGGTTTCACTCAACGTCCAGGAGTTGATTATGAAGAAACCTATTCCCCTTTTGACGAGGATATAATAATCCTCATTTAATCATTTATCTATAATTCATATTATAGATAATAATGACGTCATATAACTCTTGAGTATACCCCTTAATAGTCAAAAGGGAGAAGCTGGAGGTCGTAAGTCTTCTACGATCACCTAGTAGTCGTAAGTCCTCCTACGACTACCCCATAGTCGTAAGTCCGGCTACGATCAGTCTGTGGTCATTAGATCTTCTTCGACCACCACCTGGTCGTAAGTTCTTCTACGATCAGTCTCTAATCGATAGGGCTCACAGACATGTGGGCCTAGTCGATCAGGGAATCTTCTGTACTATATCCAAGGATATGAGCAATCAATTACGTTGTTATTCTCCGGAATAATTGTGCGATTTAAACTCCCTGTTATGGTGATAACTGCTTGGCAACGTGGGAATGTTACTACTCCCACAATAACCTCCAATAACGGCTCCACAATCTGGAACATCAAGGCGGCCTTTAGATCGAGATGCAACTGCGCGCCGAGGATCAGATAAAAGGCGAAATCATCAGGACAATCAGGGAGAGATGGGAGAGAGAATCAGAGACGCCAATTAGAAGCACAATACTCTAGTCTTTGGCTCCATCTTGTAATCCAGCATACTCAATACATACACACAGGAGTAGGGTTGTTATTCTCCTAGGAGAAGGCCCGAACCTGTATAAAAATCCCTGTGTCTCCCTCTCTACGTGATTTTGAGCCTAGGGGAACCCCCAAATCAAACAATCTTTACATAAGATCGGTTCTAAAACATCGACAGTTGGCGTCGACCGTGGGGATCTCGAGTCATTATCTTTCCTTTGACTTTTCCAAGCTCTCATGCTCTCATGGTAGGAGAGTGGAACGAGGAGAACTGGTTCGACTTGGCCGATTATGCAGATATCGACATGGATGCCGGTTTCGACTACGAGCCGAGTGATGCATCATCCGATGGTGATGTCGCCTCCGAGGATCATTCTCCAGGAGACCATCCCATCGATGGAGTTGAGGAGGGATCCTTATCCCCCGCAACGATACGTCTAGTTGAGGAACCAGCTTTCTCAGAGGGCAAGGGTCAATCCGACCACATCAAGGACTGTCCCAAGGCAGGCTTAGAGCTTGACGAGGGTTCTCCCTCCGAATGTTCAAATCCACTTGAGGCAGCCCGACCTGGCACAAAAACTCTTGAAAGCCATAATTCCGGATCTTCATCAGCACCTAGTAGTTCTCTCTCTCCGGCTAGCCCAGCTAGGGATGCGATCGAACATGCTCTTCCTGCGAGTTCGACCATCCCAACGCAGGGCTCACCTGTGGACGGAGACAGTTATAACCCGGAATTCCCCTTCCTGGAGGGGTTTGCTCCAAGTCGCCAGATGGTGTCATTCGACTACTCCTCAAACGAGGAGGCCTCAAGTGCAAGTGGAGATCATCAATGAGAGGTCTTCATCCTTCCCTCAGGTAGCAATAACTCTCCTAGAGGCAAGACTGAGGATGCTTCCCGACGATCACGCCCTACGACCGCTCGTGGCAATGACAAGGACACCTCCGGCAATGACCAGAGTCAATACTCTGATGAGCGTGCGAGAAATTCTCGAGATCATCGCACTTCACTGAGGCAAGCTCAAGGATCACATATGGATGATTCTGAAACAATCCTATGAAAACGAGTTGCAGCCCAAAGAAATTTGCCTGGGCGCACTCAATACCAGTCGGAAGAAGCTCAGGAACTTCAACATATCAACGACCTGCTCGAGAACCCATCTCGAGAACTTACCCAAGCACCTGGCTACAACCTCTTCACTGAAGATATTGCACGAAGGTTACGAAGCACGATGAACAAGCTCGAACGTCCTCGCCGACATCACTCTAGAGGTCGTAGCAGTATGGCTCCATCAGCTTCTAGTCGTTTGAATAACTCACCGCATGGAGATCGACGCAAGTTGCATCGTTCTCCAAACCAGAAAAGGGTTCCTCGAACGCCTGATAATCAAAGGGCTCCCAGGAGAGGTGATCATTCACCACTCCGACCCAGGGGTCTGCAACAGCAGGCAAAATACAAGGAGTATTACCAATCGAGACTTATCATAAGTCAGGTTCACCAATTGCCGGGTATCGTCGAATACGATCACCTGGCGACATCAACCCCTCTTTCCTGCAAAGGAGGCATTACGATGTGATTACTGGATGTCGGGCATTCTCGCCTTACCTCCGAAAGCAAACCATCGGTCGCTGCGGTTTCGACTAGGAACATGGAGAAGTTTGATGGATCTCAAAATCCCATCGAAGTTTCTCCAGATCTACACGACCGCTTATCTCGAAAGCAAAGAACAGAGGAGAGCACATCATGGCGAATTACCTTTCGACTGTGCTCGAAGGGTCCGCTCGATCGTGGTTGTTAAACCAACCACTCAAGTCGATCTACTCGTGGCAACACCTCTGCGACCTTCTACTTGCCAATTTCTAGGGCACCTACCATCGCCCTGGGAAGGAGGACGACTTGCACAGGATGAGACAGAATGACCATGAGACACTACGCCAATTCATCAGGCGTTTTAGTCAGGTTCGCAACTCAATTTCTGAGGTTTCTGACTCATCTGTTATCAGAGCCTTCAAGCAGGGAGTCCGTAGCAGAAGAATAACAGAGGACATCGCTTTGAACCCTCTAGCTACTATCGTTGAACTCTTCGAGATGGCTGATCGGTACATGACTGCTGATGAAGCAGTCGAGTAGACCAAAATCATTGATCGAGATGACCAGCACCCTCAAGAGGTTGGCGAAGGTGGCAAGTAGAAGGATAAAAAGGCCAAGAAATCTAAGAACAAGGCAAAAGGCCAAAAGTCTCAAGCCATTAGTTCTAAGGAGGTCCTGGCCGTAAGCGATAAGGAGCCACGAACTGCCAAGCAATACCCTGATCGAGGCAAAGGTAAGCACAACGAACGGAAGAACAATAAGCCTAGGTGGTGCCCTTTCCATAAAAAGGAAGGACATGACCTTCGCAACTGCCTAGTTTTCCAACAAAAACTCGAGGACTACTACAACGACAAAGGACCACTTCCAACCCTCGAAGAGGTAGGACACGTCAGTGGTCGTACACAGTCAGACGACAATGAGGAGATGTCGTTTCAAGATCCCGAGCACACCATTGAGCACATCTTTGGGGGATCATCGACATACGAGTCAAAGCGACAGCTTAAGGCAGTCGAACGCGAGGTAAACTCCATTGACCCTCCTCTTGTCAATAAATTACCGAAGTGGTCGGAAGTCACCATCTCTTTCGAGAAGGTTGACTACCCGATCCCTTCGACTCGACCAGGTCACTTTTCGATCGTGGTCGAACCCACCATCAACAACTGTCGAGTAAATCGAGTGTTGATTGATGGTGGTAGTTCGTTGAACATTCTGTTCATGAATACCTTGGATGAGATGCAAGTATCTAGGACCAAGGTAAGACCGGTAAGATACTCTTTTCATGGTATTGTACCGAGGTCTTCGGCCAAACCCATTGGTCAAATTTCTCTTCCTTTAACATTTGGTTCACCAAGTAATTTTAGGACAGAAAAGATCTCCTTTGATGTGGTCGATTTCGATACAGCATATAACGACATACTCGGACGACCAGCTTTGGCAAAATTCTTAATGGCAACTCATTATAGGTATCAATGTCTTAAGATGCCAGGTCCCAAAGGAGTAATCACAATTCATTGTAATAAGAAGATGGCGATACTGCGGACTGCCGATCCTCGAGATGGTTGGTCGATACCAACTCGGGAAGAAAAAGGGCACCTTCACCAAGCAAATGAGCGTGAAGTCAGACCTAAGCCAAACGACCACGCCAAAGAAGTTCCTTGGATTAGGAGGAGCCTCTAAGACTGTTTCAAGATCGGGATACTTCCGACCCTAAGTAGGAAGACGCCCTCATCACTTTCTCCCGACAAACGCAGATGTTCGCGTGGCAAGCATCCGACATGCCCGAGTCCCTGTGGAAGTGATCGAGCACAAGCTAGCTCACGACTCGACAAAGTACCAGAAACAAAAATTACGGAGATTTGCCCCTGATCGACGAGATGCTATAAGGTCAGAATTGGACAAGCTACTTAAAGCAGGATTTATAAGAGAAGTCGACCACCCAAAGTGGTTGGCCATAAGGCTGTTCACTTTTAAACCGAACCAAATAAACCGAGCCGAATAAACTGAACCGTACCGGTCAACTCGGTTTGACCAATATTCGGTATTCGGTTCAGTTTTCAGAAAACTGGTTTTTTTAGAATTCGGTTTTTTGGGTAAAAATCGACTAAAAATCGAGCAAACCGATCAAACCGTCTCACTGCTAGCTTCGCTTAGGCGCCACTTTGGGCATTGGCGCTGGCATTGTGGCCTTTCGGAGTGCTGGTCGCATGGTGTCCGTCATTGTCATCTGTGGCATGCTGCATGTGAAGTGCCGAAAAACCGGTTCGTGTCATCCAACGACAAGTGGCTAAGGCAAAGTCAAAATGGAGCCGGCGATGCTATCATGCTATGGCATGCTGCATGTGAACTTTGTGAAGTGTTGAGTGGTGTTGACGTGTTGTGGTATGGTGCATGACTGCATGTGCATGTGCATGTGCATGTGCTGGTGCATGTGCATGTTGCATGCACTTCCACTCTTCCAACAACAGCGATAAAACATGATAGTGCTACACTAGTTGGTCTAGTACTGCTACCGGCTTGCTAGAACGTGGCTACTTGTTCGCAATTTGTGGCAACTTTGGTAAATATGGTATTTACCGATACCGTACCGAAATAAATTGGGATTTACCGATACCGAACCGTATATTCAAAAATACCGTATTTATCGAACTAACAACACCGTATTTACCGTATATACCGTATTTACCAAAAATACCGAATGAACACCCCTAGTTGGCCAATCCTGTAATGGTTAGGAAGTCCAACAACAAGTGGCGAATGTGTGTTGACTTCACTGATCTTAATAAAGCTTGTCCAAAAGATGATTTCCCTTTACCTCGTATCGATCAGTTGGTTGACTCTCTCACTGGTTACTTAAACATTAAGTTTTCTAGATGCATATTCGCTACCATCAGATTAATATGTGTCTAGAAGATGAAGAAAAGACCGTGTTTATTACTCCATTTGGTATATTTTGTTATGTCAAAATGCCATTTGGTCTTAAAAAAATGCTAGCGCTTCTTTTCAGCACTTGATGCAATCGACTTTTTCACCTCAGCTAGGCCAAAATTTGGAAGCCTATGTTGACGATCTAGTCGTAAAAGCATCAAACAACTTGATCATGTTTCGGACATGCAGGAAACATTTGACAACCTTAGAAAACACTGCCCGAAACTCAATCCTGAGAAGTGTGTGTTTGGAGTCTCTTCGGGAAAATTGTTTGGATTCCTGGTCTCTATTCCAGGGATCAAAGCAAATCCTGAAAAGATAAAGGCCATCGTGCAGATGCGCCCTCCAACCACAAAGAAAGAAGTCTAAAAACTCATAGGGTGTATGACGGCTTTAAGTCGTTTCATCGCACAACTGGGAGAAAAAGGACTAGCTTTCTTCAAACTTCTAAGGAAGCACGAGGGTTTCGAGTGGTCGGAAGAGGCAAATTCTGCCTTTGAGGACGTCAAGAGATATCTTACGAGTGCTCCTGTTTTGGTTTCTCCAAACTAGAAGAGACGCCTTAATTTATCTAGTCGCCACGCCACGTGCAAGGAGCGAAGATTAGTCGTAGAACGTGAAAACGCCCAACGACGCAGTATCACGAAGTGAAGTTTTGCACGGCCTAAGGAGCGTTACCCTCAGTCCAAAACTTCTCTGCCCTCCTCATGTCTTCGAGAAATCGCGGCATTATTTTCAGCACACAAGATAATTATGCCGCTCGAAGTTTCCCTTAGGAGTGATCCTCCAGAATAGGGAAGCAGCGGGACGCATGTTTAAATGGTCAGTAGAACTTGGGGGGGTTTGACCTCTATTTCGTGTCCCGAACGACCATTAAATCCCAGATCTTGGCAGACTTTATCGCCGAATGGACAAATCTTGAACCTGTTAAGGATCCCCAATACGATACCCAGGACCAATGGACGATATACTTTGATGGGTCACTTACTTTAAGTGGCTCGGGGGCTGGGGTGGTCTTGGAATCTCTTAACGGAGAGACCTTAAAGTATGCCATACAATTAAACTTTCAGGCCGCTAACAATGTAGTAGAATACGAAGGTTTACTAGCTGGCATACGAGCTGCGAAAGCACTCGCGATTCGACTACTCGTGAGCAAGGTAGTCAGAGTCGAGATCCCGAGTCGGATCGATTTGCCTCCGGTAGGATCGAATCGTAGTATCGAATCGTAGAATCGGCGATTCTACGGATTTGTAAAAATACACATATTTAACATCTATACTATAAGTTTGTATGATTGTTATATGGTTTACCACTTGCATGTTCCTTAAAAGTAGCTATACATACTCCAGGAATAAAAATAGCTTATCATTATCAAGCTCAAGATTGCTCATGCCATAATATAGATATTTGTACTAGCATTACCACATCGATACAATATTTTGCATGCTCCTTGTTTATTTATAGTTTCATTCTCGTAAATTAATATCAACAAATTTTGCTCTAAAATAAAATATCAAGAAAGCCCTGCCCCTAAAAAAATTGCCCTAAGTCTCTACGAGTAGGATCGACAATGAGATTTGGATCGATAGGTCGTCGTGGGTTCAGAGAACCGTAAGACTCTAAGAGAGGATCGCGATCCTACCTACCTTGAGTAGGATCGGATCGGCAGTAAGACTTGGATCGACAGGCTATCGTGGGTTTGTAGAGTTGTAAGACTTTAAGACTTGGATCGCGATCCTAACTACCTTGCTCGTGAGAAGAGACTCTCAACTAGTCGTGAATTAAGTCGGAAAAGAGTACCAGTGCTCTAATCTGACTATGTCTCGGTACCTATCGGAGGTTTGTAAGCTTGAAAAGCATTTTTTCGGTTTCAAGGTACAATTCATCCCTCGAAAGGATAATTTCCTCGCAGACCAGCTTGCTAGGATAGCTTCTTCCCGATCACAAGTACTAAAAGGAGTCTTCTTGGATCCACTCTAGAAGCCGTCTTTGGTGGAGACACCGGAGACATCTCCTATTGAGACAGCCTCTCTAGAATACGAGGATACATGGATGAATCCCATCTATGAGTATCTTCGGTCGGGTTCCGTACCCGACGACGATCTTAAAGCAGATCACTTATCCCGAAAGGCCAAAATGTATACTTTGGTCGAAGGAGTCCTCTATAAATGAGGCACTCAAGGGGTACTCATGCGATGCATACCGCAGAGAGAAGGACTAAACCTCCTTCACGACATACACGGGGGCATCTGTGGAACTCATGCTTCCTACAGAACGCTGGTCGGAAAAGCCTTTCGACAAAGATTTTATTGGCCAACAACTCTCTACGATGACAAAGAGCTGGTTAAGAAATGTGTACAATGCCAGTTTCATAGCAGGCAAATACACCAACTAGCTCAGGCATTGCAAATGATTCCTCTATCTTCGCCTTTTGTGACCTGGGGTCTCGATATCCTAGGACCGTTCCCAAAGGCTCCAGGAGACTTCGAGTTCCTTTTTGTGGTTATTGATACGTTCACAAAATGGATCAAAGCCGAACCTATGATTGGGATAACAACGGAAGCCGCAAAATGGTTCATGATGACAAGCGTGATTACTCGGTTTTGAGTCCCAAGTTGAATAATCACAGATAATGGTAAACAATTTTCGAACGCAAAATTTTAAGAATTTTGCAACGAGTTGGGTACCAAGCTGTGTTATGCTTCCGTTGCCCATTCCCAAAGCAATAGGGCAGTCAAACGAGCGAATGGCCAAATAATGCAGGGAATTAAAACTCAAGTCTTCGACCAGCTTGTTAAGTACTCGGGGGCTTGGGTACAAGAATTACCCTTAGTATTATGGGCGATTCAGACGATCGCTAGTCCGCAACAAAGTAAACACCCTTTTTCCTAGTTTTTGGTGCCGAAGTCATGCTTCCACCAGAACTAAAGATCAGGTCTACAAGGGTCGAGAGTTTCAATGACTCAGCCCAAGAACAACTTCGAGCGGATGACCTTAACTTGCTCGAAGAGAAGAGAAATCAAGCCTTAATCTGTTCAACAGTCTACCAGCAAGCCCTGCGCAAATACTATGATCGTAAGGTCCAACCTCGCAGCCTTACTGTAGGTGACTTGGTATTGATGAAAGTTCAATCCTAGTCTAATCGGAACAAACTTTCCCCCAAGTGGGAAGGCCCTTACACAGTGATCGAAGTCATGCAATCAGGTTTGGTACGATTGGCAATAGAAGACGGTCGGTTTCTCTCTAATTCTTGGAATATCGACCAGTTACGCAAATTCTACGTGTAATTGACCAACAGTGCAATAAAGCATCAAGTTCTTTCTATCTTTATTGTCTTACTTAGAGTAGTGCTTTGACAATCTTTTCTACCATACCCTGGTCGAAGATCCGCCTACGACCAGTTCCTAGTTGTGAGCTTTTCCACGACAATACACTAATCGTAAGACATTCTACGACCAGTACACAGTTTATCTTTACACTGGTCAAAAGGATGGTAACATCACCTAGTTGAAGTCTTTCCTCTCTGCACGTGGTCCCGCCCACTAGAAGGAACTTCCTAACGTCGACTCGTTCCTCCCTTTTTGCTGCCAATACAAAGAGCTTGGTTTTAAAACATGGTCGAAATAATATCAAGCCGACTCTTCGTACCTTAGTTTATTTCTTCATTCATTTTTGAAAAATAAATTAAGCCGAGTACACTTTTCAAATTTGCTAGACTACTTTTTGTAAACTCGCTTCGTTTTAACTGGTCGGAGGAAGTTGCAACACCTAGTCGAAGACTTTTCACTCTACACGTGGTTCTGCCCACTAGAAGGTACTTCCTAGCGTCATCATGTTTCTAACTCTTGCTACCAGAGCGAACCTACTGAGTGCACTGGAATAAGTTGAACAAATTTTTAAAGGAACTGCAGACGTTTATCTAACTCAAATTGACCATTCTTAATTTGATTAATCTGGTCGGAGATGGTAACATCACCTAGTCGAAGCCTTTCATCTCTACACGTGGTCCTGCCCACTAGAAGGAACTTTCTAGTCTTGACTCATTCCTACTCTTTCGACCAGTGCATGACAATTGTGATCGAAAAACTACAAGTTGGCTAAACCTCTCTTTTTTAAAGAAAACCCATTTCACACTATTTACTCGGTTTATCTAACTAAACCAAGCAAATAGTCGGGGGCTAGGATAAAGTTATTAACTTAACTTCAATTCTTAGCCTTGCTCTTTTATCCATTCATTATCTTATGAGTTACTAACTACTCGACAAGATGATTTTTAGGAATGAGGAAGGATTATATATCAACATCAACAAAAACTTATCGTTACAGGACTCAAGACTCTGGTACAGACTACTCTGATGAAGGAGATCTTATTTGCATATCCTCCGTGACTGTATCGACGATCGACTGCATTTTCGTCATTAACTACTCCACTTCTACTTTAGGGCAGTCGAAGTCGTCTATGACAGGCTGCAGATTAAGGTTGGGGTCGTGGGCTCTAAATTTTGCTAAAACAAATCTTATTCCCTCTTTGACCGCATCCTTTATCGACTCGAATTGGTTTGCCTTCAGAGTAGTCACCAATTCCTGCAAAGTTCCGACTTGTTCGCCAATGGCACTCGAGTGAGCAGATATCGTGTCTTCACGAGGATTGATCCCCTCAACATGAAGCCCACCGAGTACATTGTTCAGAAGTGAAACGTTGTCTTGGAGGTTTCCCTTCACAGACTTCATTTCATCCTGATTGCGAATCGAAGCCTCGCGGAGTCGTTTTATTTGTACTGCTTGTTCTGAAAAGAATAAAACCAATCAGATAAAATGACCTCGAGAGGAAAAGATAATCAATTGCAGGTAAAGATTTGCTTACCAACTAGTCGAGAATCTAACTTCTTGACTTCCTCAGCATGAGAGGCAGCTTCCTTTATGTAGCGCTGCTCCCACGCTTGGACCTCTTGGTCTTTTTTCCGAAAAGGAATGAAAGTCAAAAAGAAAAGAAGGTCCTAAATCATCTTAAGTTCAAGACTTATCGCTCAATCGCCCCGCAACCTTTGTATTAGAGTTTGCCTCCTAAACTTATTCAGGAGGTCTTCATTCTTGTCACTTAGCTTTTTCGTCTCAGCTTTCTCATAGTCGAGAGAATCAGCTAACGTCTTCTCGTCGCTCTTGAACCTACAAAGGGAAAGAGTAGACGTCAGCATAAAACAAGTAGTCGTAAGTTCTTCTATGACCAAGATCTAGTCATAAGTCTTTCTACGACAATACCCTGGTCGTAAGTTCTCCTACGATCAAAACCGAGTCGTAAGATCATCTACGACAACCCTAGCAAGTACTGTGTAAGTGGTCGAAACATAAAAGACTTCCAAAAGCAGTTACTTACCAACTCTCTACCTATTCGCAGAGTTCCGCTTTTTCTTGTCGCAATTGGACAAGTTGCCTGTTGCATTCAACAACAGTAACAATTTGCTCTAACGCTTTCTGCATAAAGAAAGACAGTTAGAAGCGAGAAAAGATATGAGTGCAAATACCAATCAACAGGTACTTATATTCATTGTTGTTCGTGCAAACGAAGACACTACCCTCGTGGGGTTCTTCAGTTCATCAATCTCTCGGACTCGGTCCCACCACACCTCTTCGAGACGCGCGTCATCAAAAACATCCCCTCCGTCGGGAATATTTTTAGGGTGAGGGACACGAGCACGAGGTCTAAGATCAGAAGATCCCACAGCGGAAGACGGTCCGAAGAACTCAGAGGCGAAGTTGGCATATTCTTCATCCTCTGATTCGGCAACACCAGTTCCCCCTTGAGGACCAAAAGGAACATCTGCAATGGCTTCCTTCCCGGCGCGATGGCCTGACAATCCATCGCCCTGGCCTGATGCCTTTGCAGCACCAGACGTCGTCGTCGCTTTGACCTCTACGACCATTCCTGTGGTTGTAGACGCTTCAGCACCAACGACATCCTCTACCACTCTGGACGGTGGGATCTACCCTTCGATTATCACATCAAGTATTTCTCTGGTTTCCAGAGAAATAACTGTGGGTTCCTTGACAAGAACACCCTTGATGGTGAGAGGAGCCGAACAAAGCACATAAGATGATAAAAAGAAAAAGGTAAATGATGTTCTTACATTTTTGTCTCTTTACATACCTTCGAGTGCTGGACTTAATCTTGAACTTAGAAGAAGCCTTCCTTAGAGAAGATTTCTTCGACTTTTTCTCAACCATGTCTAGTCGAGACTCGAGTTGGGAAACAGCCACAACCACGTCTGGTCGTAAGTCTTGAACGAGCATCATCGCTCCTTGAGCCTCTTCGCTCTCTGGATGGTTGAGACCAGTCTCGACCACCTCGAGGGCAGCACTACCCTCGACCATGGGTACTGTTGGTGCAACAGTTTCCTTCACAAAAGACATAAAACTCTTCCAATTCTCCTTTTCTAGTCACTTGATAAAGCCGTGAGATGGAGAAACTGCGAAGGTTTTATTGTCATAGTAGAAGGGTATATTGGTCTTAGGGGCTTTATGTTTGAATACTTCAGCTACTCCTGCCGCAATTGCTTCCTCTACAGCAGCTATTCCTACCGCATATTTAGCAAAAGGTGCAGACGAAGTAGCAGAGCTCGAGCTCGCGCCCTCCTTGTCGACGACTTGCACGAGCCGACGTCTCTTGGCCCGGGGAGAAACAAGCTGCTCTACGGCCGCACCGACGACCATCAGTTCGACTTCTTCGTTGTCCTGATGGTTCTCCATGCCTACTTTCTACAGAGATCAGAAAGAGAGATATTATAAAGCGGTCGTAAGTTCTTCTACGACCATTACCATGTCGTAAGATTTTCTATGACAATCCCTTGGTCGTAAGATTTTCTACGACAAGAAACTGATCGTAAGCCTTCCTACGACCAGTACCTAGTCATAAGTTCTTCTATGACTACCAAGTCCTAAAGATGAAATCAACTCTCGATTACCTTTAGGCGCTCCACCTTGTCCTCTAGAGACAGGTCAGCTAGGATCAGAGGTGCCACCACATGGGCTGGCGTTTTCTCACAAATGAGCTTGACCCGAGCATCAATTTCCTCTTGTGAGAGGTCTGCAAGGATAAGAAAACTTTCAATAAGCCAGTTTCAAAATTAACAAAAAGAAGGCTAAGCTTGAAGTTTACTTACCCTCCTCATAGTTCCTAGTCGGGTCTTTCGGCCCAGAGTACCTCCACATCGGATGAGCCCTCTTCTTCAGAGGACTTATGCGGCGCGTGATAAAATCCTTCACCACGTGCCATCCGGTAAGCCCCTCTTTCTTCAAGTCTGCAATAGCTTAAATAAAGGGGGCAATCTGACCGAGATCGTTGGGAGTTGAATCCCAAGAAGAGATCTTCTTGGCCGGCTTCCTGGTGAAGGAGAGGCTGTCCTCATTGGTTATCTCCCAACAGAACCACCACTTCTTCCACCCTGGCCACGACGATCGGATAAACATCCGAATATACTCCTTCGACTTCCCGTCGTGAAGCTTCAGACTGCAGCTACCGGCGACTCTGGACAGTCTGGTCATTCCATAGAAATACTGGAACAACTCCAAGTCGGCCGGAATCCCCAGGTAGGCCTCGCACAAATACACGAACACTCCCAACATCGTAATGGAGTTGGGAACAAGGTTCACCAACTCCACACTGAAGTATTCAAGTACGAGTGTGAGGAAAGGATGAGCAGGCAATCAAAGGCCACACTCACAGAACACCTGGAAGATAGGGATTTGTCCAATCTCACCTGACCGCCAGTGCTGCCCCGCAGCCTTGATACACTTCACGAACTTCCTTTTCGGGATCTTCTCGGCGGCAACCAAAGCCTTAATCTTGGTCGCATCCATCTCCGATTTGGCCCACTGGGAAGTGGCTCTAGCCATCTCTCTCAGGAATCGGAGACTTGGATTTGGGAAGATTTCGGGAGGAAGTTCTATTTGGTCGACGGCGGAGAACTCAAAAGTTTGAACAGTATGAGTGATTTGGGAGAAGGTAAAAGACCTTAGTCTCACCCACGGTGAATATTTATAACCACACACTCGAGTTAAAGACGTGGCAACCCAACAGTTGCCACTGCTTCAGGAACTGCTCAAACAAACAAGTCTGCGAGAGTCGATTCAGATTCTTAAATTTGTCTGCTCGAGAAAACCGAATCAGTCTTTACACCTCAAACGAAATTACCTTCTTGACCAAGTTATTTTCTGGTCAAATGCAACAGCAATCGAAAAGGTTTTGCTTCCGACTACAGTACTGCGACCACTCGGTGGTCGTAAGATTTTCTACGACCACCTTGTAAGTCATAAGATTATTCTACAAATTTCTTGACTAAGTAAATTTTTTGTCAAATGAAACACAAGTCGAAGAGTTCTTCCTTCGACCACTGTTCTATGACCACCTGCTGATCGTAAGATTATCTACAACTCCTTTTTCAAGCAAGTTATTTTCACTTGAAGCTGGGGGGCCAAATGACGAGGATATAATAATACTCATTTAATCATTTATCTATAATTCATATTATAGATAATAATGACATCATATAACTCTTGAGTATACCCCTTAATAGTCATAAGGGAGAAGCTGAAGGTCGTAAGTTCTTCTACGATCACCTAGTAGTCGTAAGTCCTCCTATGACTACCCCATAGTCGTAAGTCCTACTACGATCAGTCTGTGGTCGTAAGATCTTTTTCGACCACCACCTAGTCATAAGTTCTTCTACGATCAGTCCCTAATCGATAGGGCTCATAGACATGTGGGCCTAGTCAATCAGGGAATCTTCTGTACTATATCCAAGGATATGAGCAATCAATTACGCTGTTATTCTCTGAAATATTAGTGTGCTTTAAACTACCTGTTATGGTAATAACTGCTTGGCAACGTGGGAACGTTACTACTCCCACAATAACCTCCAGTAACGGCTCCACAATCTGGAACATCAAGGCGGCCTTTAGACTGGAGATGCAACGGTGCGCTTTGAGGACTGTATAAAAGGCGGAATCATCAGGACAATCGGGGAGAGGTGGGAGAGAGAATCAGAGACACCAATTAGAAGCACAATCCTCTAGTCTTTGGCTCCATCTTATAATCCAGCTTACTCAATACATACACACAGGAGTAGGGTTGTTATTCTCCCAGGAGAAGGCCTGAACCTGTATAAAAATCCCCGTGTCTCCCTCTCTGTGTGATTTTGAGCCTAGGGGAACCCCCGAATCAAACAATATTTACGTAAGATCGGTTCTAAAACACCGACACCGTTCATGGGCGGAACTACCTTCAGATACTTAATCTCAATGGTAAACCTGAATTTAGAAATGAAATTGATGGATGTGGTAACAGCATACCTTTATGGAAATTTGGATTTGGACATTTATATAAAGGTACCTAAATGTATCCCTATCCTGAATTAAGACAGAGCAAATAAAAATCTATGCAGTGTGAAACTCAAAAAGTCGCTGTATGGAATTAAGCAATCAGGTAAGATGTGGTATAATCGCTTGAACCGACTTTCTACGCAAGAAAGGCTACATGAACAATGAGAATAATCCCTGTGTATTTATACAACGATCCCAGGATGGACTTTGTATAATCTTAATGTATGAAGATGATCTGAATATCATTAGAACCCTAAAGGATATTAAGAAACAAAGCTCTTACCTGGAGTCGGAGTTCGAAATGAAAGATTTCGGTAAAACCAAATATTGCCTAGGCTTGCAACTTGAGCATGCCCCTGAAGGGATATTAGTGCATCAGTCAACCTACACTTAGAAGGTGTTAGAAAGGTCCAACTTTGAAAAGGCATACCCTTCGAAAGTGCCGATAGTCGGGAGATCCTTGCTGCAAGACAAGGACTCGTACAGACCTAGAGAAGAGGGGAAGGAAGTCCTGTAACTGGAATTCCCATACTTAAATGCAAAAGGAGCACTAATGTATTTAGAAAACTGTGCTAGACTGGGCATTGCATTTGTCGTAAACCTATTAGCAAGGTATAGTGCAGAACCTACCAAATGGCATTGGCAGGGAATAAAGGACATCTTCTGATACCTCCAAGGAAGGAAAGAACTTGGTCTGTTCTACAGAAAGAACCAAGACCTAACTATGAATGGCTATGCATATGCCGGGTACTTGTCGGACCCGCATACAGCCAAGTCGCAAATAGGCTATGTATTCCTGTGTGGTGGAACTGCATTTTCATGGAAATCGTCTAAGCAAAGTCTTGTATCGACTTCGACGAACCACTCGAAAATTATAGCACTGTACGAGGCCTCATAAGAATGTGATTGGCTTTGGTAGTTGATTCACCACATCCAGCGGTCGTGAGGATTGAATATCGCACAAACACCCACTATTATTTATGGAGATAATGCAGCTTGTGTTGTACAAGTGCAGATGAGTTATGTGAAGAATCATCTCACAAAGTATATCAACCCCAAGTTCATCTTTGCTCATGAATTGCAAAAGATGGATGAAATTAAAGTACTGCATACTAAGTCATGTGAGAATCTTGCAGATCTATTCACTAAGTCACTTCTAGCATCTAGCTTTGAAAGGTGCATACGTGGAATTGGAATGATGAGACTTAGAGAAGTGTAGAATTCAGGGGAAGAATCTTCACAAACTAATTATTGAAACTTGATCACGAAGATCAAGTACCCAAAGAGTAAATCCTGGAGATCAAATGAAATTAGGTGGATTGTACTCTTTTTCCCTTGACGAGTTTTCCTAAAATTTCTCGGCTAAGGTTTTTAACGAGACAATTCGTGCAACGCAGCAGAACGTGTATCATGTACTCTTTCTCTAAATTTTTCCCACTGGGTTTTTATGAAGTTTTGATGAGACATGAACATATGAGGATGGGTGCCCAAGGAGGAGTGTTAGGAAACCATGGGCCTGGCCCAGAAGCCGGCCTATAGGCGGGCGTCCAATCCAAACCCTAGAAGGGTCTCTAGACTATAAATAGAGGGTGCTAGTCATTGTAAAAGGCTAATCGCTTGATGAAGGAATAAAGAGAAGCAAGAAGCCCCATATATCTTTGTGTTCAATCTACTATTCGGTATTGTGTGTTCTTACATTGTTCTAAGCAATTCTACGCTTGTCTACGAGGTAATCGTTCGGACAGGACTCGCCAGCGACGGTTCCTCAACACTTCCGAAGTGAATGAAAGACTTCGGAAGCCAACGACTTGACTGCAACTAGTCAGTGGATCAGTACATTTTCTCTTCTCCATTTTCCAAGCAATTCTCTCTGACTTGCTTTGCAAGCACACACATAAGATCGCAAGAAACCTGGTTGCTAGCTTGATTTTATTGACATTTTGTGCATTACACCCTTTTCTCCTCTCCTTTTTTGCCATTTCGCTTGGAAGCTTTCTTCTTTTTATGGACACGTACTATGACTGGCATTCTGGTGTAGGATCGGCTACGGCAGTCAGAGGAGGGTGAATGACTCTGACAACTTTTCTCCCTAGATATTCGGTACACTACTACAGAAGTTTCATCACGCATTTGTTCAAACCGCTCATCACAGATGGTTTCAACCGCTCAGATTTGTATGTTTGTGATAATAGTGATTTATCACAGACGGTTCAAAAACCGTCTGTGATACAATAACACATACAGTTTTTTGTTAAAATCGTATGTGAAGGTACGTATCACAAACGGTTTTAACAAAAAACCGTCTGTGATAGTTCATTACCCTAACCACTTTTCTTTATTTTTGGCTAGCCTCAGGAATTGCTAGCCATGCCCTCTGAAAACAAGCATACAGAAAACAGATACATCACAGATAATCAATTATTGACAACTCAAAGTGATCATTACTCAAAATAAATTACAAAAGAATTTGTTTAAGTATTCTCGCTATAGTTACAATTGGATTACAATTGAATCATTTGTTTGCACGTGGTTGAGAGGTGCCGATAGGGTGAAACTCTGTGTCGGCGATGGAGTGAAAGTCTCCGTTGGGGTTAATGATATCTGTTTTGATGAAGTCGTAGAGCTTCCCTCGAATGTCCATGATCTCGCTCACAACGAGTGCATCTAATTCTATCATCAAGCCCTGTCGCTAGCAAGAGTAAAGTGGTAAGCATATATATTTAAATTTATAATTTGGAAATAATTATTTCGAGATTGACAAACCTGGGGATCCTTCATCTTAGCATTAATGATTTGCCACATATGATGGCAAACGTAGAATGCACATAGCTCATCGGCTTTTTTTGTGGCAAGATCGCAAAAATAGAATTACATATATAGGTATAGTCAGTTCGAGATGCATTATTACGAAGTATGATATAGCATTATTGTGTTGTAGCGCGTACCAAAAATCGCATCCTGTGTGTCAGTGTGTCGTTCGATCCCCCCTAGTATAGTCCTCCGTCACGAACATAGGCTTTGAACGACCTACATGATTCCAAAAAGTTATCCTCGGCCATTTCAAACGAAGGAAGAGTACGATAGAGTTATGTATGGAGGAAATGAGCATACCTGTTGAGTATTCCCGCCGAATGTTGAAGTCGTGCTTTCGGTCGATTAGGGAATCAAGGTATATTACATTGTTCCTCTTTGGTACAATGACTAAAAGGATCCAGTGGTTCCTGCTCATGTATGTCGCTATAGTCATTAAACCTAAGTTTGTGCTGCATATAAAGTACAAATGAAATTTATATAGCAAGTAGTGAAGCACTTACCCCTGGTTGTAGGGCACCACTATGTAGTCTTTGTTGTCCTGACGAAGCAATCCCGCCGTTATGTAGTTCTCGACAAAGGATGTGTCTGCTTCGATGGTTTGCATAGAGACCACGTGTGGGTCAAGGAAACCCACCGGTTCGGAACATTCCTGGGCTTTTTTCATCATGTATCTATACATAAGCAATGAGTTGTGATATTTATCGGTATTACGTGGATGCAGAACTTGATTGTACACACACTTACAGTGTCCATCATCGTAGAAGCGAGGCATCGAGGGCAATGAGGTTGAATAGGTCGTACAAGTCGTTGAAGCCCATGACGAAGTGGCCCGGCTCGTTGAAGAAATGCCCATTCTTGTACCTAACGGTGATTCCAGTATCGCACCCCTTCTCTTTGGTCTTCTGCATGTACCAGGCATGCAAAGCCTGACAAGCTAGTCCACTGCGGAGTAATTCTACGTTGGAGCACAACGGTTTTCCGATGGAGTACTTCCCGGAGTTGGGAGGCGCCTTAATGTTCATCAATTTTGATTTGGCCTTAACGATTGGCAGCGTCTTCCTACGAGACGACTCGGGAATCGATACGGCGGCACGCCTTTCTTGTTCCTCCGGCGTCTTCTCTACGGGAACCGATACGACGGCATGCTTTTCTTGTTCCTTCGGCATCTTCTCTACGGGAACCGATACGGTGGTACACTTTTTTTGTTCCTTCAGTGTCTTCTCTACGAGAACCGATGAGGTGGCCTTCTGGGGCAAAGGATGATGAGGTGGAGTCATCGAGGGTCCTATTGGAGAGGAATGGTCGTGTCGACATCGCAGCACTGCTGGGTCCAGGGCAATGCCCTTCTTGGGCCACTGGATAAAAGTGTGCATGGCATCCCCTAGTGTTCGATGTCTTCGTCGGCGAATCTCGATGGGACGGCCATGAAATTGTCATGTACCATGTCCACCGACCTGGCGTAACCTCGCACCACCGGGCACCGTCAGACTTGTCCCTTCCTCGCATGGATACGCCACTTCACCAGACTTCAATAGAAATAGACCCAACCATCCTCACTTGGAGCTTACAGGGTGTCGGCTCCTACAAAACGATACATAATTAGCTAAGGCGTCCTATAGGTCTATCTTTGGAGTATTCCAGAGATGTACATTACCTTGATGTCGTCAATAGGTAATTGGACGTCATCATGTTCAGAATTATGCGTGAACGCGACGCTACTGGCTCCCAAAATAACGGGGGTGGCTTACAACTGGTTCAGGAGTTGATTCAGTTGATCCTACAATTGTGTTATCTGTCCTTTAAATTTTGCAGTAAGCATCTGTACCAACCGGTCCTCGTGATCGGCCTTGGATCTCTTCCTACTCCTATACATGTCGTAGGCGCCTCGGAATCCATAACTCCAAGGTATGGTAACCCTAAGGTCTCGCGTGTGATCCGGGTGCTCCTTGTTTCCCAGGGTCATAGATAGCATATCCTTCTCCCTGTCTACTTGGAAGGAGCCTTGGGAAGTTTGTGCAGTCAATTCATGCTGCAAGAGGTCATCATATTATTACAGACACTATGAAGTTATGGACTTATTAACAACTAGGTAGTTCGACATATTTGCCACACGTTGGGACACTTCCCGTCTCGCCGGGTTTGTGAAAGAGATCTTTGTCAAGATGAGACTTTTGCCTCGCTTAACCAAATTTTAGGGAACGCAGTCCGTGATCTCGTGAAATGGCCCGATTGCGTTCTCCTCCTCCACCACCCATTGCATGGATTTAGCCGCGTACCCAGCGGTGCCGAGTCTGTGAGGGTGAGTGTTTCGTGTCTGGAGAGCTTTGTGCACCGCACTTTGCTCCTTAAATTCGGCTGTCGTCTTCATAGCCACAAAGGCGTCCCATGTTTCCCGCGTCAAGAATCCATACTTCGTGAAGAGCGTCTCACCCGTGTTCACGTACTTCATGACAAGAATGCTCTTGAAGGTCCTCCACACGTTATCCATCGAGAGCAACGTCTGCCGTTCCATGCGTGCCATGTCTGCTTCTGGGATAGTGAGCTTGCTTGAAAGTTCTGTCTATAGCGCGCCTCTCTGTTCTTTCGTCAGAGACTTCCAGCTTGGTGTGGTGATGGGGACCCGTTCCCTTGCAAGTATCCCGCAGATGGTCTGGAATCTCACCGCTGATCTCTGGGGACTCAGAGGGATCCCAACGTCACTGATGTCCATGATGATCAGTCGGCCCGCAAGCAATTTTGATTTTCCTCTACCATCTTGCTTACGTATCATTATCGTCAACGAAAATCCAGACGCATTAGGCGGCGTCGGTGGCGGCGGCGAAGACGATGCCTCTGCCATCTCAACCAGTCTATACTCTTCACTAATTGACTTTGACAAAACAATATAAGCATTTAAATGACCAAATCAACATAGGATTGTTGCAAGCATTTAAATGACCAAATCAACATATACATATGAAGTATCTCCATGTCATACAAAAAGCTTAGAGTATTGATTTTAAAGAGTGCTCTCAGTATGCTGGATGCAAAGGATTTAACCTTTGCAATCTCAGTACATCAGTCAATATATCTTCACTAATCAAATTTAACAATTATCAAACAGAACTTGAGCTGAACCTAAAACTTTCTTGTTGAATGTCAAATTTATCTCATGGTAGCAAAATAAACATTCAGTTCACAGATTATCAAAGACTATCAGAGTCAATATATCCACCGAGACAATAGAAGGCAATCTGTTATGAAAAACAGAACAGAGCAATGACATCAAGATAATCACAATATCATTTCAGCAATAAGCCTTATCCACAGATTGAGGATAGCTATGTAAGTATCTCACAAAGATCAACTAGCTCATACAAGGATAATCTGATAACAGAAAGCAATAGTTTTAGCTCAAGATTGTTTCCAATTATCAAATTGATTTCAGATTTGACATTGATCATAGAGCTGATCAACCGAGCCCACATAACCACTTTGCTATCTCGGTGCACAATCTAATATAGAATTTGAAGCCAATCCAAAGACATAAGTATATAGCCAAAGTGATGCACAAACGTAATATAGGAATACTCACAGAGAGGATGCCGCACAAGAACTCACAGTGCAAGGAGGAGGCTGATGCAGGGGAGGAGTCCGGTGCAGGGGAGGAGGCCGACGCGGGGAGAAGGGAGGCGTGGGGGAGGAGGTCGGTGCAGTGGAGGAGGCCGTGGGGAGGAGGCCGGTGCAGCGGAGGAGGCCGACACGGGGAGGAGTACGGCGTGGGGTGGAGGTCGGTGCAAAGGGAGGACACCGACACGAGGAGGAGGCCGGTGCAGAGGGAGGACGCTAACACGGGGATGAGGCCAGTGCAGAGGGCGGACGCCAACACGGGAAGGACGCTGGTGCAGAGGGAGGACGCCGACACAGGGAGGAGGCCTCGCGTCGAGGCAGCGCAGCGTCGCCGATGTTGGGGGCAACGGCGTCGAGGTCGGAGGCGGCGGTGTCAGAGCTTAAGGGTCGGTGAACGGGCGAGCCCTAGAGGAGGCGAAACGAGCGCGCGAGAGCTTAAGGGCTAAGTGCACTGGGGAGAAGAACGGGCGAGCCCTAGTGGTTCTTATAAAGGCATATCACAGACGGTTCTGTTACGAAACCGTCTATGATTACTTACGCGAGCGGTTCCATAAGTAACTGCTCGGATCGTTCCATATCACGTATAGCGGTTTATAATCGAACCGCTCGTGATAAATCATAGACGATTTCTTACGAACCGCTCAGTGATAGTCTAGCATATCACACACGGTTCATAATAAGAACCGTGTGTGACTTATGACAGACGGTTCCAGTTATAAACTGTCTGTGATAGTCTAGCATATCACATACGGTTCATAATAAGAACTGTGTGTGACTTATGACAAACGGTTCCATTTATAAACCGTCTGTCATAGTCTAGCATATCACACATGGTTCATAATAAGAACTGTGTGTGACTTATCACAGACAGTTCCAGTGATAAACCGTCTGTGATAGGAACATATCACACACAGTGTCTTTGGAACGTCTGTGATAATAAAAACACAGACGGTTCCAAATGAACCGTTTGTGATGAGGCGTCTTCTATACCCTGTTTTGTAGTAGTTATAATCTTTTCACTTTGACAGCTATGGACAACTGTGAAAATAAAGATTGAACTTGCAAGCACAAAGAAACAATCCTAAACAAAGAACTAGGCAATCACCTTATCAGCCAATCTGACCGTGAACTATCAGTTGGTCTGATCGGCAACCACCACCCAGTCTAACCTATGGCGGACGGTTTAACCACTCCCCTGCTGACGAACTAAAAACAACATGATTTCCAAGAATAATTTGACCTAACTTTTGATCCACTCATTCAAATCACACCAAATTTGAAACACAACTACCCTCGGATGTTTGGAACTTATTCCAATCAACAATTTCAAGAATCGTTGCCAAGGTTTCCACCTTTGTCCACCATAGGGAAGAGTACTAAAGAACCAGGCAAAATAGGGAAAACTTGATCTACTCATGCTCGTGAGATCTAGGCAACCAAGATGATTGTAGATGGGTTCTTATAAGCACTAGCAAGATATACCTTAGTATGAATCATGCTAGAATAAGATAGAACTAAGAATCATCAAGAACATCTCAAGAAGGCAAGAAAATCAAACAAGAACACAAATAAGAACACAAACAAGAACACAAATAGCAAGGATTATAGCTACTCCACCAGGAGTACACAACCCTAAGGGCAACACTTAGCTCTCTCAATCAAATCCTAGTTTCTCTACTGAAGGCTCAAGTGCAAAACCCTAATTTTTTTTCTCTCTAAGTCCCCTTATATAGTGGAGGCTCACAACAAACTCTAACCTGAATACAAAGTGGATCACATCCACTACACACACTCATGGGATCCAATTAACCCATTACACAACTGGGTTTTTCACTCATGCACGCTTTTCATAGCGTTGTTCTTCACCCTTGGCTCCAATAGCCCAAAATCATCGTGTCTTGTCCTCCATGAAGTCTCCTTGACCTAATCCACTTAGGCCATAGTCGCGGTTTTGCAAACCACTCACTTTTCTAGTTTTGAGCAAATGAGTATATTGCTCCTCCACTATCATTTCCGATTCCTTCTCCTCGAAGCGTCGCACATGCTTTGTCATCCTTCATGTGGCCCTAATGACTCCTCGTCAAGCTTCTCACGCATCCTGATTCCACCGAATTGTCCTCACTTGCAA
Source organism: Phyllostachys edulis (assembly GCA_036346405.1). Classification (NCBI taxonomy): domain Eukaryota; kingdom Viridiplantae; phylum Streptophyta; class Magnoliopsida; order Poales; family Poaceae; genus Phyllostachys; species Phyllostachys edulis. The sequence continues at coordinate 22,713,044 of CM070556.1, read as the reverse complement.
ACGGACCTAAGTCACTTAACGCACCACATGTCCCACTCGACCTTGACCACTTGTGCCTTCCATAGCCCTTGTCCATCTTGCACCTTGTCCGAGTCCAACTATCTCACCCGACCTCCATGACCACTCTGGATCTTGGTTCTCCTAACCATGTCCTGGTCTTACCCACAGCTCACCATAGTTGAAGAATCTAGACCCGCCATTACGAGTTAATGGAGTATTTTGGTTATTAATGACAAATCTATTTGCGAGACTAACACTTCTATTGTTATACCTATTGCTTAGTCTCAATTGGATAAAAAGGTGAAAATCAAAAAGGTATGCATTCGACATCATATTCTTATATCTTGAACTCCACTAAAAGGATAACTTGAATATGTGCATATGTCCTTATTCACACTTTTGTGTATGCACACATTTAGGGGGAGTTCACTCTATGTTTTATGGTTTCATTAGTATTGATCCATATTCCTTATCCACAAATACTAAGGATCTTTACTTTGAAACATATCAAATGAGTATACAAAACTTGTGTAGTTCATATATACTCATATAACCTTCATTCAATTATTTGCAATTGTGATGGTTGTCATCAATTACCAAGGAGGGAAATATTAGAGTATCTTGTCCCACCATTATGAGTTAATGGTATGTTCTGGTAATTAATGATAATCATGTTGTGGGACTAATATTTTCCATGAGTTGGATGAATAGGTTATGTCCCATGATGATAGAGACTTTGGATGACATTATGAGTTGATCGCCATCAAGCCAAGACTCGGGATAAAGGAGATCATCATGTGTTGATGATGTTAAAAAGAGGAGATGATCATGAGTTGATCATCAAGTTAAAAGAAGACACATCATGTGTTTATGGAGGTCAAGTGAAAGAATGCATTATAGTTGATGCATATTCAAGTCAAGAACTTGAAGTAAATGAGATCATCATGTGTTGATGATTATCAAAGTCAATGACTCAGACTTGAAGTGAAGATGTGCGTCATCACGTTTCAAGTGTTTGCTTAAGGCAAAGATATGACTAGTTAGGGCTAAGAATGTGTTCCTAGTCTTTTACCGGTCTTGGTGTTTGGTTGGAAGACCGAATTGCTAGTATAGGTTGCCGTACTATTAAGAGGGGTCTTGACTAGTAGCTTGAGTTTGCCATGTGTTGATAGCTCGTTGTGCTTGCTCTAGCTCTCGTTAGCATGTTGCCAATATTTGCGAATGTGTTTTGCAAATAGTCGGAGCTCATGCATAATCCTTGTAGCATGTGACTTTAGTTTGCAAATGGTTTAAGTCCATGTACCTTATTCTTTGTGGTGTGATTCTAAAAGTTGGCAAATGTGTTTTGCAACTTGTTGAGAATCTCGCTTATAACCCTTGTTTGCATTACGCATCAATTGGCAAATGTGTTTTGTAAATTGAATTGAAGCGAAGTGCAAAATCTCTCTCTCAGCTCTGGCGGTCTGACCGGAACGTTCGGACCGGGCAATTGGTCCCTGTGAACTGGCAGCTTGATCGCTAGTAGCTACCGGTTTGACCAGTGGGGAGTCCGGTCTGACCGCCATGTGTTGGCCGGTCTGACTGGCCCCCTAGTCAGTGGTATGACTGTATTTGTTCTGCGTTACTATCGGAGTGTGGTAGTACTGAGCTTTATTTGGCGTTATGTTCTTTCCAAAGAGGTGCTTTATCTGGATCTGGCTTGCTCCTTTCTGGAGTGGTCTGACCGCCCCTCTGGCGGTCTGACCGGTGTAGTCCGGTCTGACTGGCCATTGGTTGGCGATCAGACTAGAAGTGAGTCCAATGACTAGTTTTATAGCCGTTGGAGCTCTGGCGGTCTGACCGGCCATTAGTTGGTGGTCAAACCGATTTAACCCTGTTTCTTTGTAACTTTACCTCCAACGGCTAGTTTTTGTGTGTGGGCTATAAATACCCACATTGGCCAGTTGTGGATGGTGTTTTTGCTGGTGTTATTCATTCCTTGAGCAAAGAGCAAGCCCTCTCATCTCTCTTGCGCATGTGTTGCACGTAGTGAGCTTAGAGAGCAAACCCAAAGCGCATGTGTTGCATTAGGTAGTGGATTGTGTATCCACTTGATTGGCTCAAGTGAGCATCTCCGACTTGTTACTCTTGGTGTTTGCCCACACCTAGACGGCTTGGAGAAGTTGCGTCGGTGATCTTCTCAAAGAAGGTTGTGAGTAGGCCCGAGCGTTTGTGAGTGGTTTGGTGCTCGCCATCTTCGGAGTGGAGGAAGAGCAACTCTGAGTGGATCGAGGTGTTTTTTCATGTTGGAACCGGTCCAAGTGGTTGGACATACCTCGAAGGTGTTTGGCTTAATTCGTGGAGTCAGTCCAATTAGTTTTGGCTTACCTCAACGTGGATTAGGGGAGACCGGCAAGTCTCCGAACACCACGGTAAAACATCATTGTGTCATTGTGGTTTGTTCTCTTGTGTTTTACTTTGTGCAATTTACATTCCTTGTATTAAATTGCTTACATGTCTTTGAATGGTTGCTATCATTATCAATAGTGTATGTTGTTGGTGCACTTAGTAAAGACTAGTTGATTTAGACTTGCATTGTGCAAAACCGAATTGATTTATAATTCTGCCTAAAACTCGGTTTTAGCCAAAGAAGTTTTTAAAATCACCTATTCACCCCCCCCCCTCTAGTTGGCCTCCTCGATCTTACAATAGTTGACTCCGGACCCTCCTACACAACGATAGACCAAGCAAACTATTTTCGGGGACAAGTTCATTCCATTCTGACCCACATTAGTCATAAACACAATATGCAACACATATGCACCATAACCAAATCCCTCAACAAAGTTCATCACCTTCCCAGCGAAAGAAACCCTTCTGGCCGGTCTAACCGCTGCCCACGGACGGTCTAACTACCAGCGTCCCGGTGGCAAATGGCCGGTCAGACCGCTCGGGAAATTTTCCCAAGTCTCGGACCTCACCTTCTCTAGAAATTTCAAACTCTATCGAGTTTTTCCTCGAAACTCCATTTTCCATGAGACCTACTGCAAATGCATCACCTCATATTCCTACACAAGTGATTTTTACGTTTTCCAAAATTCCATTTTTTTTTCATCATCGGCCGGTCTGACCGCCACCTGGCCAATCAGACCGCCAGCCTTCAGCCGGCCTAACCGTCGGTCTCTGGCTGGTCAGACCGCCATTCTAGAACCGGTCTGACCGCTTACAATATGACAATGCACTAAAATCTGTTTAATGTCAAACTCAAATTTTAACAACTCATGCAAAGCATAGTTAATTACTCATCGCAAAACATGGGTGACCTCCACATGGTATCACACATGTATTTTCCATAAAGAAACCGCTTGTTAGACACTCATGCAGGGGTTTATTGACAGATAGTAATTCTACCAGTGATATATAATGAACAAAACTCTATATGTTTAGTAGATAGAACAGAACAATATATATAGACCATAATCATAGTGTCTCAAATGATGGGAACGTATGGGGGTCCTTGATTCCTTAGTATGTGTGTGTGTGTTTAGAGTTGATTCATTGGTATATTTAATAATCCTTTTGGACAACTTGATATTTCTTTTTCTTTGGCCACTCCAGTTAAAATGGCCCAAAAGGTTCCCTCCATATCTTCTGGCCAGGTGTTCCTCTTTGCAGATTGACATTGATTTAATTATTGAGTTCCTCAAAAGAGGTCATGATATATAGCTAATTAATTATGTAAATACAATGTGTTGAACGCTGTTTAAGTGTGAATATATATAATATTACAGCGTGGAGTATAGATGATAAGTTAACATTAGAACAAGACCAGCATTGTTTAAAAAATGTCCAGCATCATTCACCCCGAAAAAAAACTACATTACTAAAAGTCATTTTACCAGAATATACATATAGGGATGTTAGACATTTCCAAAAGCTATCACAAGTCATAAGATTTCTCTGCACGCATAGCATTTCCGCTTTGCAAACGGGGATGGATATAATATTGATCGGGTAGGTACATATTAATTCTGAGCTCAATCGCTACTCGCTACTCACATGCACAGTATATGTGCACGCTAGTTAATTAGGTCAAAGCTTGCAGTCCAAGCGTTCAAAGACACAGATAAATCTTTACTGTTATAAAAGAGGGATTTGCTGATGGTAGTGAGTTTGTTATCTACTATCTTCTCTTCTTATCTTTTGAGTTAGTAAAATCTTTTCTAGATAGATATGTATACATGTATAAGTTACTCGAAGTATCTTCTGTAGTTAAGCAAATTATCTGTTCTTGTGGCTTATGATAAGATTATATATGATTTGTTAATTAGATACAAATTATGTATGAAACTTTCATTTGTAGGATAATTACATTATGATATTGATTTTATAAGTTAATAATTTATATTATATTTATTTAAAAACCGTTGCAACGAGACAGACACTCAGCTAGTAAATTCAAAAATACTATGGACCCCTCGTACCTTTACTACTCCTGTCTTGAGCTCAACGTATTAACTAATTTTACTATACCTCCTAACCTTCTGGGCCACTTGCATGTGGCGCTAAGACCATCTTCAATGTTGTGTTTTAGCCGGTTCAAATGAGGAGAAAGAAGGCATTGAATCGATTCAATACATTGGAGGGGTCGATTCTAACAAAAAAAATACATAGAACCAAATCCTACTTAGGAATCGATTCAAAGCATTAAACAACTCATATAAGCATTAAACAACTACATAGGAAAGAGTGCGGTTGAGAGGGGATATTATTATTTTGTGGTTTTTTAATGAAACATGGGTCCCAATTATTAGTAGGAATCGACTCAATACATTGGAGAAAAACAAGCTCGGTTCCTAGAATACTTATGTGATATAACTTTGAATCGACGTCGGTGCAATACACTATTGGCGTTGCAGGCCTGCAGTCGCGGCGTGGCCGGCCGGCCGGCACCTTAACTCTGACTGCAACCGCGCATGCATGGCAAGTTGGCAATGTTGCAGTACGTACGTGGTGGCGGTGCGCGTTTGGCAGCGTCACATGGCGAAGAGTGGTGCCGGTGCATGCGTGCGTGCCAGAAGCCCAGAAGCTCGCAAAGCCTGTGAAAAAAACGACGTGCGGACACATGCGCGCACGCACGGCACTGGGGCATGCATGACATGGGATGTCCTGCCGATTTAACTGGCGCAGTGCTGTGGCAGGTGGGCAGCAGCGGCAGCAACTGTGTATCGTGTGTACACCTCCATAGCTGGGGCGGGCGCTGCGCAGCACTGCTCAGTGCGCGCTGCGCTCACCCTGCCGGTTCTCACACGCTAAGGAAATGTTCCGAGAAACTATAATGGCACTGCATATGCCTGCCTGTACTACATGAAATTAGGGTAGGTTGGTAAATTGATTGGAGTTTCTTAGGTCAGTGTGATGCATTGTTGCTCAGCAACAATCCAGGCAGGCATATGCAGTGCCATTATAATTTCTCGGAACTGGGACTACCTCTGCATTAATGAAGTAAACACAGGTACAAACTCTCCTTGAGCACAGATCTCGACCAAAACAAGAAAAAAATTACAAGGATGCTATCACTGCTACATAAAGGATGATGACAGACGGTTTTAAACTGTCATCAAAGACGGTTTCTGAACTGTCTAACTTTATGTGTCTGTGATAACATGCGGTTATCACAGATGGTTTTTAAGCCGTCTGTGATAAGAACAACACAAACGGTTTTATGGTATAATCATCTGTGAAGACCAACTATCACAAACGGTTATATGTACCAACCGTCTGTGATTAGATAAATAACACAAATAGTTAGGAAAAATAATCGTCTGTGATATCATAATTGTCACAGACGGTTTTTAGTAGTAGCCATTTGTGATATCTGACATATCACGAGCGGTTTTTAGTAGCCGCTCGTGATATCGACATATCGAGCATTTTTTTAGGTATCCGTGCGTGATTGGATACGTATCACGCATTTATTGTTAGTAGTAGCCGTCTGTGATTGTATATATATCACGAGCGCTTTTTGGTGGTAGCCGTCAGTGATTGGATACGATCACATACGGTTTGTTGGTGGTAGCCGTCTGTGATATTATGCATTCACAGATCGTTTTTCGTGGTAACCGCCTATGATAGTATGCATTCACGTACGCTTTTAGGGTTTTCGGCTAGCCTCAGGTAATGCTAGCCATGCCCTCTGAAAACAAGCAAGCAGAAAAGAGATATATCACAATTGATTTGATATAGAACAACTCTAAGTGATTTAAAAACTTAATATCAATTACAAAGTGATTTGAATTACAACTCAAAGTGAATTACAATAAATTGGTGTCGCTTGGGTGAAACTCTCCATTCTGGTTAATGATCTCCCCCGTGATGAAGACGGCTAGTTGTCCTCAAATGTCCACGAGTATGTCCAGATGGTAGGCACTTTCTTCCATTGCCATGCCATGTCGCTAGCAACAGTAATGTAGTAAGCATATATATTTAAATTCGTGATTATATAGGATTGACTGACAAACCTCTGGATCTTTCGTCTTAATACTCATGATTTCCAGCATATGACGACAAATGTAGAATGCACATAAATTGCCTTGTAGTTGTTGCTGGTGGCACTGCAAAAATAGAAGTGTGATATAGGATATATGTATAGTCAGTTCGAGAGGCCAGGTTACGAAGTGTGATATAGGATTATTGTGCTGTAGTAGGTACCGAAGATTTAGTCCTATGTCGCAGTGTATCGCCCAGTTCCTTGTGTGTCCCTCCCTCAGCAACATAGGTGCTAAACGACCTACGTGATTCCAAAAAGTTATCTTCGGGCATTTCAAACGAAGGAAGACTATAATAGAGTTATGTATGGAGGGAATGAGCATACCTGTCGGACCCGGGATTAACACGCCAAATCCTTTGTGTATCTCTGAACAAGTCCCGTGATCAGTAGTGACGAGGATCTAATAATCCACATTTTATCTTTTATCTATAATTCTTATTATAAGTAAATATGATGTCATGTGGTCCTTGGGTATACCCCTTAAATCTACAAGGGAGAAGCCTACTAGGTGGTCGTAAGTTCTTCTACGACCACCCCCATAGTCGTAAGTCTTGCTACGACTACCTTATGGTCGTAAGTTATTCTACGACCAGGTCAGCTACGACCACCTTACGATCAATAAAACCTACTGGCGAGTGGGTCCAATTGATTAAGGAATCCAAACAGTCAACATACGCGGTTATTATACGAAATAATACCCCATCATCTCTGACAAATAACTGCCAGGCGACGTAAAGGAGTTACCATCCCGATGATTACTACAAACGTGCGTCCGTTACTGGATTGAATGAGGCGTCTCTTCAGTAGGGGAAAACGGCTATTCCTTCACGACAATATAAAGGCAACGGTCAGAGAGGGAAAGGGGGACAGAGCAATCGAGGTGTACACACACGCTATCGAGGGCTATCAGGAAGACAAGTGCTATCATCTGCAATAGTCTTAGTTTTTCTCCTGATTGTTCAGAATACACTCAATACCATACACACACAGGAGTAGGGTTGTTATTCTCTCCGGAGAAGGCCTGAACCTGTATAAAAATACCCGTGTCAATCTCTCTGCGTGATTCTATTCTAGGAGACCCCCCGAATCAAACAATCTTTACGTAAGATCGGTTCTAAAACACCGGTTGGCGCCGTCCGTGGGGATCTTCCGGTAATCTCTTGTCAACATACTCTCTTTTTCCCAAATCTCATGCACTCATGGCAGGAGAATGGAACGAGGAGAACTGGTTTGACTTGGCAGATTACGCAGACATCGATATGGATACCGGTTTCGATTACGAGCCGAGTATCGACTCATCCGAAGGTATTGCTGCCTCCGGGGATCTTCCCGCAAATCCAGGAGACAATGCCGCTGATGGAGTTGAGGAGGGATCCCTATCCCCCACAACAGTACGTCCAACAGAGGAATCAATCCTCTCAAAGGACAAGGGTCAATCCGACCAGGACTACACCCAGGCGGACTCACAACACGACGAGAGTTTTTCCTCCAAGTGTCCGAGTCCCCCTAAGGCGGTCCGACTTGGTGAGACAAGTTCTGAAAGCCACAATTCCAGGACTTCACCAGCATCTGGTGATCCTCTCTCTCCGGATGACGCCAGAGAGAGTGGGATCAAGCATGCTTTTCCTGCAAATTCGACCATCTCTCCGCAGATCACACTGCGGATGGAGACTAAGATAACCCGAGTTCCCCACCGAGGGGATTACTCCAAGTCGCCAGATGGTGTCTCTCGACTACTCCTCGGCGGGAGGCCTCGGCGCAAGTGAGAATCATCAACGGGAGGTCCTCGTCCTTCCCTCAGATCAAGGTCACTCTTCTAGAGACCGAGCTAGGGACACTCCCCGAAGATCACGCACTGCGCCTCCTCGTGACAATGGCAAGGGCACCACCGATGGTGGATAGGACCAACACCTTCATGAACGCGAGGGAAATCCGCGACATACTCGCACTCCATTGAGACAGTCTCAGGAATCTAACATGGAAGATCTTGAGGCTATTCGGCGAAAGAAGATTGCAGCCCAGAAGAATCTGCCTGGGCGCATCCAATATCAATTAGAGGAAGCTCAAGAACTCCAGCACATCAACGATTTACTCGAGAACCCAACTCGAGAACTCGCCCGAGCGCCAGGATACGATCTCTTCGTCGAAGAGATCACACAAAGTCTTCGGTCCACGATGGCAAGACTGGAAGCACCTCGCCGACATCATTCAAGAAGTCGAGTAATACGACTTCTTGACTACGATCGATCAAACATATCACCACGGAGAGATCGACGCAACAGTAAATCGCATCGATCTCCTACTCGGAGAAATGTCTTTCGAACGACTGATGATCAACAAACCCCTTGGAGAGGTGATCGCTCACCATTCCGACATGGAAACCTGCAGCATCAAATGAACTACGAGGAGTATTCCCCTCGTAGGACCGAGACCTATTACAGTCAGTCAACTCACATCGGGTATCGAGTACGACCACCTGATGATGTCAACCCTTCTTTCCTACAAAGGAGGCGTTAAGAAGTTATTATTGGATGTCGGGCATTTTCACCTGATCTCCGAGCTGTTCGCTGGCCACCTCGTTTTCAACCAATGAATATGGAAAAGTTCGATGGATCCCAAAATCTCATCGAATTCCTTCAAATCTATACAACAGCTGTCCGAGCAGCAGGAGGAGGAGAGTATGTAATGGCGAATTACCTTCCAACTATGCTCGAAGGGTCTGCTCGATCGTGGTTACTGAACTAACCACTCGAGTCGATCTATTCTTGGCAACACCTCTGCGACCTTCTACTGGTGAACTTCCAAGGCACCTACAATCGCCCTGGGAAGGAGGACGACTTGCACCGGATGAGACAGAACGACAACGAAACCTTGCACCAATTCATCAAGCGCTTTAGTCAGGTTCGTAATTCAATTCTGAAAGTTTCTGATTCATCCGTCATCAGGGCTTTCAAGCAAGGAGTCCGTAGTAGAAGGATAACAGAAGATATCGCTTTGAATCCTCCTACCACCGTCACCGAACTCTTTGAGATGACCGATCGGTATGCGACTGCCTCTGAGGCGGTCGAGTGGAACAACACAATCGATCGAGAAGACAAAACCTCCCGAGAGCCAGGCGACGTTGGTAAGAAGAAGGATAAGAAAGCAAAAACAATCCAAGAACAAGGCGAAAGGTCAAAAACTTCAAACCAGCGGTTCCAAGGGGGTTTTGGCTGTAAATGATAAAGAGCCACGCACCTCCAAGCCGCACTCCGACCGAGGCAAAGGTAAGCGCCCCTATCAGAAAAAAGATAAGCCTAGGTGGTGTTCTTTCCATAAAAAGGAAGGACATGACCTTCGCAACTGTCGGGTCTTTCAACGAAAGCTTGAAGACTACTACAACGGCAAAGGACTACTTTCCACTCTCGAGCAGGTAGGACAAACAAGTGGTCATAAGTCGTCAGACGATGATGAGGAGATGCCGTTCCAGGATCCGCAACATACCGTCGAGCACATCTACGGGGGATCATCGGCATACGAATCAAAGCGACAGTTTAAAGCTGCCGAACGTGAGGTAAACTCCATAGATCCTCCTCTCGTCAAGAAATTACCGAAGTGGTCGGAACTCACCATCTCCTTTGAGAAGGGTGACTGCCCGATTCCTTCGACTCGACTAGGTCGGTATCCGATTGTGGTCGAACCCACCATCAACAATTGTCGGGTCAATCGAGTTTTAGTTGATGGTGGCAGCTCGTTAAACATCTTGTTTACGAGTGCCCTGGACGAGATGCAAGTACCCAGGACTAAGGTAAGACCGGTACGATACTCTTTCCATGGGATCGTACCGGGGTCTTCAGCCAAACCAATTGGCCAAGTTTCTCTTCCTTTAACGTTTGGTTCACTAAGTAATTTCAGGACAGAGAAAATCTCCTTTGATGTGGTCGATTTCGATACACATATAACGCCATACTCGGACGACCAACTTTGGTAAAATTCTTAATGGCTACTCATTACGGGTATCAATGTATTAAGATGCCAGGTCCCAAAGGTGTAATCACAATTCATTGTGACAAGAAGATGACGCACACCTGCGACCGTCGATCCCTCGATATGGTTGGACAAATACCAACTCGAGAAGAAAGTCACCTTCGACCAAAGCAAGTCGAAGCTTAAAGTCGCACCAAAGCCGAACGACAAGGTCAAAGAGGTTCCTCCGACGCGGGAGCCCTCAAGATCTGCTCGCATCGGGATACTTCCGATCCCAAGTAGGAAGACGCCTCATCACCTTCCTCTCGAGCTAACGCAGATGTCTTGGCGTGGCAAGAATCCGACATGCCCGGAGTCCCTAGGAGGTGATCGAGCCAGCTAGCTTACTACGGCGACAAAGCACCCAGAAACAAAAATTATGGAGATTTGCCCTGATCGACGAGATGCTATCAAATCAGAATTGGATAAGCTACTTAAAGTAGGCTTTATAAGAGAGGTCAACCACCCAGAGTGGTTGGCTAATCCTATAATGGTTAGGAAGTCAAACGGCAAATGGTGTATGTGCGTAGACTTTACTGATCTTAATAAAGCTTGTCCAAAAGATGATTTTCCTTTACATCGCATTGATCAGTTGGTTGATTCTACTGCAGGTTGTGAAATGTTAAGTTTTTTAGATGCATATTCTGGACACCACCAGATCAATATGTGTCTAGACGATGAAGAAAAGACCGCATTTATTACACCATTTGGTATATTTTGCTATGTCAAAATGCCATTTGGTCTAAAAATGCCGCGCTTCTTTTCAACGCTTGATGCAATCGACTTTTTCATCTCAACTAGGCGAAATTTAGAGGCCTATGTTGATGATCTAGTCGTTAAAAGCATGAAGAGACTTAATCATATCACTGACCTACAAGAAACATTCGACAACCTCGTAAAACATCACTTAAAACTCAATCTCGAGAAGTGTGTGTTCGAATCTCTTTAGGAAAATTGCTTGGATTCCTAGTATCTATAACGGAGAATCAAGCAAATCCAAAAGATAAAGGCCATTCTCCAAATGCGCCTCCAACCACAAGGAAAGAAGTCCGAAACTCACGGTGGTGCATGGCGGCTTTAAGTCGTTTCATCGCATGACTAGGAGAAAAGGGACTACCTTTCTTTAAACTTCTAAGGAAACACGAAGGTTTTGAGTGGTCGAATGAGGCAAACGCTTCCTTTGAGGATGTCAAGAGGTACCTTACGAGTGTTCCTATTCTGGTCTCTCCGAAGCTAGAAGAAACGCTCTTAATTTACCTAACTACCACGCCACAGGTAGTAAGCGCGAAGATGGTTGTAGAACGTGAAAACGCATAACAGCGGGTTTACTACGTAAGTGAAGTTTACACGGGCCTAAGGAGCATTACCTCGTGTCCAAAAGCTTCTATATGCCCTCCTTATGTCTTCGAGGAAACTGCGGCATTATTTTCAGGCGCACAAAATAGCTGTGCAGTCTGAGTTTCCCTTGGGAGCGATCCTCCATAATAGGGAAACAGCGGGACGCATGGCAAAATAGTTAGTCGAACTTGGGGAGTTCGACATCCATTTCGTGTCCCGAACGGCCGTTAAATCACAGATCTTGGCAGACTTTGTCGCCAAATGGACAAATCTGAACTGCTCAGATCCCCAAGACGATTCCCACCGATTGGATCTATGTACTTTGACGGTCGCCACTTTAAGTGGCTCGGGGGCTGGGGTGGTCCTAGTATCTCCTACCGGAGAGATCTTAAAGTATGCCATACAATTAAACTTTCAGGCCACTAACAACGTGGCAGAATACGAAGGTTTCCTAGCTGGCATATGAGCTGCGAAAGCGCTCTCGATTCGCCGACTACTCGTGAGAGGAGACTCTCAACTAGTCGTGAATCAAGTCGGGAAAGAGTACCAGTGCTCTAACCCGACAATGTCTCGGTATTTATTGGAAGTGTGTAAGCTAGAAAAGCATTTTTTAGGTTTCGAGGCACAATTCATCCCTCGAAAGGATAATTTCCTCGCAGACCAGCTTGCTCGAATAGCTTCTTCCCGATCTGTAGTACCGAAAGGAGTCTTCTTGGAACAACTCCAAAAGCCGTCCCTGGTCGAAGAACCAAAGACACTTCCTATTGAGACGGCCTCTCTAGGATATGAGGATACCTGGATGACTCCCATCTATAAGTATCTTCAGAAGGGTTCCGTACCCAAAGACGATCCCGAGGCAGATCGCTTATCCCGAAAAGCCAAAATGTATACTTTGGTTGAAGGAGTCCTCTATAAACGAGGTACTTAAGGGGTGCTCATGCGATGCATTCCGCAGTGCGAAGGATTAACACTCCTTCACGACATACACGGTGGCATCTGTGGGAATCATGCTTCCTCTGAGCGGGTCAAGAAGACCTTTTGACAAGGTTTTCTTCGCCAACAACAGACGATGCTAAAGAGTTGGTTAAAAAGTGTGTCCAATATCAATTTCATAGCAGGCAAATACACCAACCAACTCAAGCATTACAAACGATACCTTTGTCTTGGCCTTTTGCGAACTGGGGTCTCGATATACTAGGACCGTTTTCCAAGGCTCCGGGAGGTTTCGAGTTCCTTTTGTGGCTATTGATACGCTCACAAATGGATCGGTTTAACTCAGAATCGATAACAACGAAGCAAAGAAAGCGGTTCATGATGAGATGCGTAATTACTCGATTTGGAGTACCGAGTCGAATAATTACAGATAATGGTAAGCAATTTTCGAGTGCAAAATTTCAGGAATTTTGCGACGAGTTGGGTACTAAGTTATGTTATGCTTCTGTGGCCCATCCCCAGAGCAATGGAGCAGTCGAACGTGCAAACGGCCAAATAATGCGAGGAATTAAGACCCGAGTTTTCGACTAGCTCATCAAGCGCTTGGGGGCTTGGGTACAAGAATTACCCTCCGTATTATGGGCAGTTCGTACAACTACTAGCTGGGCTACAGGTGAAACACCATTTTTTTCTAGTTTTTGGAGGTGAAGCCATGCTTCCTCTAGAACTAAAGATACGGTCAACACGAGTCGAAACCTTCAAAGACTCCAACCAGGAACAACTTCGAGTGGATGACATTAATCTACTCGAAGAAAGGAGAAACCAGACCTTAATCCGTTCAGCAGTCTACCAACAAGTCCTGCGCAGATACTACGATCGTAAGGTCCAACCTCGTAGCCTTGCTGTAGGTGATTTGGTATTGAGGCTCTGTCAATCCAAGTCTAATCGAACAAACTTTCTCCCAAGTGGAAAGGTCCTACACAAATGGCGGGTTACTCGGCAGAGTCAAGACGATTGGCAATGGAAGATGGCCAGGTTCTCTCGAATTCTTGGAACATCGACCAGTTACGCAAGTTTTATGTGTAACCAACCATTCAGACAATAAAGACTTAGGTTCTTTCTACCTCTATTGTCTTACTTTTGAGTAGTACTTTCATAATCTTTCGACTACATTCCAAACACCCAGTTTTCTTTACACTGATCGAAAGGCAGGTAACATCACCTAGTCGAAGCCTCTCCTCTCTACACATGGTCTTGCCCACTAGAAGGAACTTCATAGTATCGACTCGTTACTCACTTTTGCCGTCAATACAAAGAGCTCGGGTTCTATTTGGTCGAAATATTTTTTAAAGCCAGCTCTTTTCACCTTAGTTTATTTCTTCAATTATTTTGAAAAATATTCTAAGCATAGTGCACTTTCTTAGATTTATTCAACTGCCTTTGGTGTATTCGATCCGTCTCAACTAGTCGGAGGAAGAAACACATCTAGTCAAAGTCTCTTCTCTCTGCACGTGGTCCTACCCACTAGAAGGAACTTCCTAGCATTGTTCAGTTTCCTACTTTTGCTACCAGGACAGATTTATCGAGTCCACCAAAGAAGGGCGAAAGAATTTTTTTGAAGTCCTCTAGACGTTTGCTTAACTCAAGTTGTCATTCTCGATTTAATTAATCTAGTCGGAGATGGTAACATCACCTAGTCGAAGACTTTCCTCTCTGCACGTGGTCCTGCCCACTAGAAGGAACTTCCTAGTGTCGATTCGTTCCCACTTTTTCGACCAGTGCATAACAATCATGACCAAAAACTACAAGTTAACCAAGCATCTCTGTTTTCAGAAACCCTTTTTAACACTATTTACTTAGTTTGTCTAAACAAACTAAGCAAATAGTCAGGGGCTAGGATAAAGTTATTAACCTGACTTCAATTCTTAGTCTTTCTTTCGTTAATTATCTTTTGAGTTACTAACTACTCGACAAGATGGTTTGCAGGAAACAAGATGGATTATATAATACATCAAAAAAAGCTTGTTTTTCACAGGTTTTTTTACAAACTACTCTCAAGAGGGAGAGCCCAGTCACATCTCCTCCGAGACCTTCCTGCCAATTGGTTGCATTTCTTTCATAAGACGACTTGCTTCTGCCTCAGGGCAGTAGAAGTCGACTTCAATTGGCTGTACATTAAGGTTGGGGTCACGAGCTTTAAGTTTTGCTAATGCATAGCTTACTGCACCTTCGACCGCCTCCTTGATTGATTCAGCTTGGTTGGTCTTCAGAGTGGTCACCAGTTCTTGCAAAGTCCCGACTTGTTCCCCAATAGTACTTATGTGAGCAGCTATTGTATCATCTTGAGGAGTTTTTCCCTCACTACATAGCTCACCAAGTATATTATTCAGGAGCATGATGTTGTCTTGAAGATTAATCTTCATCGACTTCATCTCCTGTTGGTTACGAGTCGAAGCCTCGCGGAGTTGTTTGTTTTCGACCACTTGCTCTGAAAAGAATAAGACTAGTCAAGCAAAAATAAACTCCAAGAGAAGGAAAAAACAAAAGTAATCATAGGTAAAAGAATTCCTTACCTACTAGTTGAGAATCTAACTTCTTGATTTCTTCATTATGGGAAGCAATGGTCTCAGCATGCCGCTCCTCCCATAATTTGATGCCCCTTGCATTTTCCTTAGCAATGCGACGATCCGTCAAGGATCGAGTTTTTCACGATCTCTAGTTTGAGTCTTCCCAATTCAAGCTCAATTTCTAAAAAAGAAATGGGAGTTAGAAAAGGAAAGAACTCGCAAAGGACTACAGGTAAAGAATTGCTTACCTGCTCGTCGAGATCTCAGCCTCTCAATTTCTTGATCTTTATCTTTGGCTATACGAGAAATCTCGTGAATAACCAAAGTTTTATCTTTGATTTCATTTTGAAGCTTTCTCATGTCGTCTTCTTTTTCTAAAAAGAAGCAAGAGTTAGAAAAAGATCAACAACATAAGCAGTCTTAAGTTCAGCACTTACTGTTTAGCTCTTCCTGCACTTTTATAGTTGCAGAGTTGGCCTCTTGAAGCTCCTTCGAGAGATCTCCTATCTTTTCCCCTAGTTTTCTCGACTCCTCTTTTTCATAATCGAGCGAGTCGGCCAAGGTCTTTTCGTTGCTATTTAACCTGTAAAGGCTAAAAGTAGACATGAACACTATTTAACTAGTCGTAAGTCTTTCTACGACTAGCACCTAGTCGTGAGTTTTTCCACGACAAGCCTCATAGGCACTGTATAAGTAGTCAAACTCTAAAACGACTACGAATAATAGTGACTTACCACCTCTCTGCCTGTTTGCAGAGTTTCGCTTTTTTCCTGTCATAGCTCTATAAGTTGCCGGTGATATTCACCAACAGTGGCAATTTGTTCTAGAGCTTTCTGCAAAAAGAAAGACAGTGAGAAGCAAGGGAAGACCATACATATGTATAAGTATCTTTAAAAACTTACATTCATGGTCGACCGAGCAAACATCGAGTAAACCAACGCTGGACACTTCAGCTCGTCTATCTTCGCGACTTGATCCCACCAAACCTTCTCAAGACGCTCATTGTTAAAAGTTTCCCCTCTATTGGGAATATCTTTAGGATGAGGGACTCGATCGCGAGATCTAAAAGCTGAAGACCCTACGATGGAAGCAGACCCAAAGAAATCAGCACAGAAGTTGAAATATTCCTCATCTTCTGATTCTGTAACTGCAGTTTCTCTTTGGGTACCGGGAGGAACGTCTTCAATGACTTCCTTTCCAGCATGGTGGTCAGGTACATCACCACCTTGACCAGAGGCTTCTACAGCTGCCTCTGCTGTCTCCACGACCACCTCAGTGGTCATAGTTACTACCTCAGTGGTCGTAGCTACTACCTCAGTGGTTGTGGTAACAACTTCAGGAGCCACGACTTCCTCCACTACCCGGGTTATGGATGATCCTTCGACCACTTCCGCTGTCATCTCTCCAACCGCTGAAGAGGCGGCAATGGGCTTCTCGATAGAAGCATCCTCGGGTACTGAAGTAGTTGGGCTAAAATCAACAAAAGGAAAGCAAGTAAGGTTGTGAAAAGTGAAAGGTAAATGATGTTCTTACAATTTAGTTTGTTTCACATACCTCTGCACCCTGGACCTAACCAGGAATTTAGGAGTTATCTTCCCAACAGAAGATTTCTTCGACTTCTTTTCTACGACCATGTCTGGTCGGAGTTCAAGTTGAAGAATGGGCTCTGCCACGACCACGTCTGGTCGTGGATCTTGAACAGGAACCATCTCTCTGGTCTCCTGACTTTCCAGATGGCCGAGACCAGTCTCGACCACTCCAAGAGTAGCACTACCCTCAACTATAGGCTCTGCTGGATCAGCATTGTCCTTCACAAAAGACATATAGTCCTTCCAGTTCTCCTTTTCTAGTTGCTTGACAAGACTAGGAGTGGCAGAAACTGCGAAAGTTTTTGTGTCATAATAAAAGAGTACCTTGGCCTTGCGGGCTTTGCGCCTAAGAGGTTCTTCGGCCTCCTCAACTTCAGCTTCTTCAACCTCGGCTTCTGCTGCAGCCGTGTCTGCCGCAAACTTTGCAGAGGATCTGGTCGAAATAAAGGTACTCGAGCTTGCTCCTCCCTTGTCGGCGAATTTTGTGAGTCGACGCTTCTTAGTCGGAGGAGCTGAGCCTTTGTCCGTTGTCATCCCTGCACCGATGGTTATCAATTCGATCTCTTCGTCGTCCTGACGATTTTTCATACCTACTTTCTGTAAAGAAAAACAGAAAAAGAATAATCACTGACCGGTCGTAAGATTTTCTACGACCAGTATCCAGTCATAAGCTTTTCTACGACATTTCCTTGATCGTAAGATTTTCTACGATCATTACCTAGTCGTAAGTTCTTTCTACGACTATGAAGTCCTAAGGATAGAATCAACTTTTGATTACATTTAGGCGCTCCATCTTTTCCTCTGCGGATAAAACCTCAAAGATTTGAGGAACTGCCACTCTGAGTGGCGGAGACTTCTCACAAACGAGTTTGACTCGAACATCAATCTCTGCATGTGAAAGATCTGTGTAAACAGATAAAGATATTCATTAGACAATTTTTAAGAAGACCAAACAGAGCTAAGTCGAAAATCCACTTACCCTCCTCGTAGTCCCTGGTCGGGTCTTTTGGCCCCGTGTACCTCCACATAGGAGGTACTCGTTTCTTCAAAGGGCTAATTCGACGTGTGATGAAATCCTTCACCACATGCCATCCGGTCAGCCCCTCCTCTCTCAAGTCCTTTATGGCTCGAATATAGGAGGCAATCCGGCTGATATCCTTGGGAGTCGAATCCCATGAAGAATTCTTTTTGGCAACCTTCCCCTCGAAAGTAAGGCTGTCTTCTTGGGTGATTTTCCAGTAAAACCACCTCTTCCTCCATCCTGGCCACGAAGATTTAGTTAACATCTGAATATACTCCTTCGACTTCCTGTCATGGAGCTTCAGACCACAACTCCCAGCTATCCCAGTTTGTCAAGCCATTCCATAGAAATATTGAAAGAGCTCAAGGTCCGCTGGAATTCCCAGGTATGCCTCACACAAATACACAAATACACTTAGCATTGTGATGGAATTAGGACCGAGGTTCACTAATTCCACCCCAAAATTCTCGAGTACAAGTGTGAGAAAGGGGTGAGCAGGCAATCGAAGGCCACACTCACAATATGCCTAGAAGACGGGGATTTGCCCAGTCTCCCCCGACGGTCAATCGTTGCCTAGTCAGCCATAATCCATTTCACAAGAACTTTCTCGAATCTTCCGGCGCCGACTAAGGCTTGAATCTTCACGATCCATCTCCGACTCGGCCCACTCAGAAACAGTCCCGGCCATTTCTCTCTCAAAAAAAAGGGAGGTTTTGGATTAAGGAAGATCTTAGGAGAAAGCACGATTGGGTTGACGGCAGAGAGGGCAAAAACTCGATGAACAGCAGGAGCGATTTGGGGAAAAGTATAAATCCAAGTTTTACCCCTGGTAAGTATTTATAACCATATGCCTTGGGCTGAAGGCGTGGCATTCCAAAGGTTGCCACCGCTTCGGGAACCGCTCTAACGGAAAGACTTGCGAGAGTCGTTTGCGATTCTCTAACTTGTCCGTTCAAGAAAATCAGGTTCGTTTTTACACCTCAAGCAAAATTACTTCCTTGGTCAGATCTTTTTTACCAAACAAAATATTAATCGGAAAGGTTTTTCTTCCGATCATCATACTACGATCACCTCGTGATCGTAGGAGTTTTCTACGGCTATTTGATAGTCGTAAGCAACCTTCTTGACCAAGCATATTTCTGGTCAAAGTAGTACATAAATGTCCAAGAGCTTTACCTTCGACCACCTTTCTACGACCTTCTGGTGGCCGTAAAACCATCTATGACTCCTTCACCAAGTAAGTTACTTTCACTTGAAGCTGGGGGGCTAGATGACGAGGATCTAATAATCCTTATTTTATCTTTTATCTATAATTCTTATTATAAGTAAATATGATGTCATGTGGTCCTTGGGTATACCCCTTAAATCTACAAGGGAGAAGCCTACTAGGTGGTCGTAAGTTCTTCTACGACCACCCCCATAGTCGTAAGTCTTGCTACGACTACCTTATGGTCATAAGTTCTTCTACGACCAGGTCAGCTACGACCACCTTACGATCAATAAAACCTACTGGCGAGTGGGTCCAATTGATTAAGAAATCCAAACAGTCAACATACGCGGTTATTATACGAAATAATACCCCATCATCTTTGACAAATAACTGTCAGGCGGCGTAAAGGAGTTACCATCCCGATGATTACTACAAACGACGTCTTCATCGATTGAATGGGCGCTCTTCAAATAGGGAAAACGGCTATTCCTTCACGACTATATAAAGGCAACAGTCAGATAGGGAAAGGGGGACAGAGCAATCGAGGCGTACACACACGCTATCGAGGGCTATCAGGAAGACAAGTGCTATCATCTCGTAATAGTCTTAGTTTTTCTCCGATTGTTCGTAATACACTCAATACCATACACACACAGGAGTAGGGTTGTTATTCTCTCCTGAGAAGGCTTGAACTCAGTATAAAAATACCCGTGTCAATCTCTCTGCGTGATTCTATTCTAGGAGACCCCCCGAATCAAACAATCTTTACGTAAGATCGGTTCTAAAACACCGACAAGTAGCTAGTTCACACAGTTAAACAGATTTGGTAACATCCATAAATCGCACAATTATATTATTAATCAACAGAGTTTATTACAAAAGAGGCTTACAAGCCAACAATAAAGAACACAACGGAAGTTGATCATCTCTTATGGGTAAAGTTGTACAACCTCTGTAGAGTATTAAAACTGTTCGAACAGCCGTGTCTCGGCTTATGGACAATGTTTGGGAATTTCACATGAGGTATAGAGTTTTCATAAAGTTTTTGGATGGTGGAATGGTTGGGAAGTCAACGGGTAGTTCACTTGTTGTTTCAAAGCAATTATTTACTTTATTTATTATATCTTTCCAAATATGATTTACAATCTATTTATTGTATTTACGATCAACACTTGCTTTCTACAAAAGAACCATATGGCTATTCCTTTGTTCAAGCCTTGCATGAATATATAATTGCAGACTATTCCCTACGACTTGCTGAGTACTTTATGTACTCACGGTTATATACATTGTTGATCAGTTGCTGAGGAAGAACCAAGGAACTCAGAATTCTACGAGGAGTACTATGAAGACTTTACAAACTAGGATGCACTCCCCACTTGATTGTTTATGGGCATGTTGGATGGCTGCTACAAGTTATTTTATTTTCGCTGGAAGAGTTTTATTTGTGTTTTAAGCCATGCGTGGCAAGTTAAGTAAGCTTTGATCATGAGGTCCAGTTATTACTATTAAATAATAATGTGCTACTTTCTTAGTTATTTCCTTGAATGGTTGATATTTCATACATGTTGTCACTGTGTGTACTAGCATGATCCTGAACTAGTGCAGAATAAACATAGGATTTTGGATTTGGTAATCCAGATCCCATTAATTCAGATAGTAAGCAGGAACTAGGTGGATTCAAACAATATTGTTCAGTTCTCTTGAATAAATAATAAGACCTTTTTTTTTGGAGTTTTTGGCTCATATGGCACTATTCATTGCGCTAATAGCAATTTTGGTCATCACTCTATGTCAATGCTAAAAATAGCACCCTCCACCATGCCCTAGGGGGCTAGACGCCTCATCGCGCACCACATGTGAAATCCGGGTCCCTAGGGTACGAACCCGATCGAGTCCGGCCCCTAGGAGACACTGATGGCGCGAGTCCGTACCTCCCTAGCACAAAGGTGGCGAGCTCCCGCGAGAGGCGCGAGGGGAGTGAAAAAAGTGCATTAAAAAATTATTCCTGATACTATTTGACACTATTTGAAACTTCTTTAAAAAGTATTCTTTGGATTTTTTTTATTCTTGATTTTATACATCACATTGGCAGCTTCAAATGTATTATCACATGTACCAGGAAAAAATTCCATAAATTTTTTCACATGAAATGACGGCGCAACACAGCACACGCAGCTTCAAACATGGGTGTCAACTGTCGCCATCGACACCCTTCGCAGCCCTCGATGGCTCGGTGAGTCGATGGACGGTACATGTGAAATACTATTTGACGACGCGGCGGCGGACAGTAGTACATCATCATCGGACACAGCGGTGGCCGGGCAATAGTACACCATCACCGGTCGCGGCGGTGGGCAGTAGTACACCGCGACCGGTGACGGTGTATTATCGCCACCGCCACGCCCAAAGGATGGCGGTGTATCTCGCCCGACGCCGCGTCGTCAAATAGTGTTTCACATGCACCATCATTTCATACATAATTACGTCGTATACATTATGTGCGTATATATTGAGGATGTCATTTCGCTATATTATCATATGCTCTATTATCACATGAAATCACAGGATTTTCATTCCAATTTTTTTTCAATTTTATTCCAATTTTTTTTCCACATGAAATACACTTGTTCATGCCCCTGACGCACTGACCAGACGAGATCCGGCCCTCAAGGGCACAGACAAAGCAAGTTATGCCCCAAGGGCACTTACTTGGCAAGTCATGCCCCAAGGGATTGACCTGACACATGTTGCGTCCCCATAGCTCCGCGGTGCTATTTTTTCATTTTTTTTTTTCATTTGAGGTGTAGAGGAGGCTATTTCTAATTTGCATGTCAACAACGCCAAATGCGTCAAAACTCCTGTGCATCAGCCCCTAGATCCGTTACAACCTATTGCTAATTTGTACGGCAATAGCAAATTCTGAAATACGCTTTCCGAAAGTAATCATGCATGTGGCGTATGGATACCATCACGTCGTGCCAGATCGAGTGACCAATAGCCATACCAATGATAGAACATGCAGAAGACTACGTAGAGATCAAACATTTCATTACCTGTCAACATTTGTACAATTTGGATCTAAGGGACTGGAACGAAAGGGATGGGAATCACACAAGCGGCCTACGAGAACCATGCCAAACAGGACCAAAAAAACAGAAAGGTATGGTGACTTCCAAACGAAGGGATACAGCAAGTGAGGAAAAAAGTTTGGCACAAGAGACGAGTCTAGGGTCCAAAACTCCCATCCCCTTTCCCTTGAGCTCGAAGCCAGGCATCTTTCGTAGCAACTGGCATGACAACTACTACGGCTCATGGGATCGACAAGAATCCGACACATCAAAGCAAACAAAATAGAATTTTTTTTCAAATAATCCATTTTTTATTATTAATTACAATATTATACTGCGATAATATTTTTACGAAATATACTCGCCGTCTCGCCATCGGGCGATCGACCCGATCCGAGCGACTAGTCCCAGTAGCTCAACGGTTGGACGACTGAGACCCCAACGAGCACAATGCATGCCCGGCTAGATAAATGAGCTGCATATTAGGACCAACCGTTGAGCGACAAGTATCCCAGTCGCTCAACGGTTGAGCTACTGGGTCCAGTCGCCTAACGGTTGAGCGACAGGAGTATATTTCTGTAAAAAATATTATCGCAGGTATAATGTTGTAATTAATAATAAAAAATGGATTATTTGAAAAAAAATCAACAAAATATTGGTGCAAAAGACATTTAAGACATGATTTTGCATGGAAGAACCACTTTAAGTACTCCAAAAGGCAAATAAATGGTACAGAAAAGTATGGCCACTTGAGCAAACGGCTGAACACGTCTAAAGTGTGAGTGTCATCAGACCAAACTTGATAATGGTAAATGCAAGATTATGCGGGGTGAGTTTTCTGACATTGACTCAATGAATGAAATTAGAACAAAACTTGTTTGTTGCTATTCTATAGTAGTATCAGCCAGCATCTTGCTCTTCAGGTCTTCAAGTCATCCGACATTGCGGAAGGTATACAGTGTGTTGTTAGAATGTCCTGAGTAGCAGCCTTCGCGGTTTTGGTCTCAAGAACCACCACCTGTTAGATCATCCATCAGTTACTTAACAAGTGCTTAATATGCAGCAGCATTGAACAAAAAAGGCGCTAATCTTATGCATGCCTGATACCTGATCGTACTCCAGATCAAATTTCAAAAATTCCTGGTTGCAATCTTCCACCATGGTCGCCAGTTGCTTCAGATTTTTTACTGGTTTGCCATTGAAGGCAAGAACCTATAGAGACGAGGAAACCCCGGATCATACAATCTAAAAAAGGAAAATTATTCTGCATTCTCCAAAAATAGAAAATGTTAATGTGAATCACATATAGCACCAAGGATGATCGAACGGTCCATTAAACTTATGACCAAAGCTGGTACTTCACTTCTGAAATATACTCCCTCCAGTTCAAAAGGAATGCCATTGTGTAGTCTCCAATTTACTACTTTGACCACTAACTTGTGTGCTACTTTAAACAAACAAAAAAAAATCATGAAAATGCTTTTGATGACAAACATGTTTATGCCATTTTCTCATGTCAAATCTTAATACTGGAGGTAATATAACTGATCAATTGATGCAGTTGGACACAAAGCTTTAGTTCTGAACAGTTTTTTTTTTTGGGGGGGGGGGGGGGGGGGTTCCTTCAAACAAACAAAATCCTCATCGTATTGATCTACCTGAATATTGACAATTTCTTCATAACCAATGTTGATATCTGCCACAAGCACCTGAAAATTGAAATTCATCAAAATAAAAGACAAATAGTGTCAAATGATAATTTTACTAAGATCTAAAGCAAAACGAGACAGAACTTCCATAACCGTTAATATAGAAAGAACTTGAGACCTGTGACACCACCACAAGCTGCTCATCAGGTGATTGCGCCATAGCATGCATATGCTTGTCCAACAACTTGACGGGGGCATCATATTCATATTCTTTTCCATACTGATCAACAAGCATTCTAGTTAGTTTTAGGATCAGAATTTCTACCGTAACAATTTTTTTAAGTGAAATCACAAGCAGCAACAATCAGGGGAAGAAATACTGCAAAAGCAGGATCCAAGCACATTTATGGGTAACCGAAGTCTACTGAGGTTGTATGTATGGAGAAAGTATGCTAAGACGCAGAGAACTGCTCCATAAAATTAAGCTACACTAATATAGGAATCTTTAGCAGGAAAAAAAAAGGAATAACACATAAATGTATTCCTTGATCATTGTGCATATGACGCACCAATGTTCCCCTATGCGCCCGCCTAGGCGCTAGGCGCAGCCCTCCCGCCTAGGTGGCGATTAGGCGCTAAGCACTGGCCTGCCGCCCGAATAGCGCCTAGCGCCTAAGGGAACACTGTGACGCACATACGCAGAGTCAAAATAATCCATGTTATCATGTGCACCGGAGCATGATGAACAGAAATGGAAAAATAATCCAATTGATGGCTCAACATATAAAGTTTGTCAAAGTTCACTCACATATATGAGGCTAAGCATGTACATGATTCTTTTTTATTTAAAAAAAGGAATAGATCACTGGTAACTTCAAAAGAATTAAGGTCATCTCATGTAAAGCATTATTTTCCCCAAAAGCGTACAGCTACATATGCTTCCTTAGCAGCAATTGAACAATCTTTTTAAAGAGCTTTTGAGGTAAGAAGGCACATGCTCATGGTTATTAAGGTGTCACCTAAGCGTCGCTTAGGCGATCAAGAGCTCACCGCCACGCCATCGCCTTGCCAAGAGGGTCTATGGCATCCACCTCACGGACATGGCATCACTATGGCATCGCTTAGGCGGCATGTGGCGTCGGGGAAGGCTGAGGCTGGCACCATAGGCATGGTTGAGCGGGAGATAAGGGGATGGGAGAGGGGGGCCAGCAGGGAAAATTGAGGGAGAGGAGAACCTGTCGCGTCTCACGTGAACCTTGAAGACGAACCCTAGCACCGCTTCATCCCCGTCAAGGCATTGCCCTCTCCGCTGCGCTCCAAATCCAGGTGCGCCTCCCTCGGCCTGCCCGCCTCCCCTCCTCACGAGGCCGGGGAGGGAGGGAGGCGCAGCCACAGCAGAGAGGGAGGGGGAAGTGGGGAGGCGGGAGGGAGGGGGAGGTGCAGCGGCTCGGGAGGGGGAGGTCAGGTCGCCGCAGGGTGGGGTTGGGGGGGAGGGAGCCCGAGCCGGGAGGGGAGACGAGCAGAAGGGGTTGCCAGGAGGGGGAGGCGGGGTGGTGCGAGCAGGGAAGAAAAACCCAGCTAGTTACCACCGGTTACCAGCGGTAACCGGTCTTATCGGTGGGATCCGGGAATCACGAAACCGGACGATTTTGTTCCGGTTTAGCAATTTCGAATTTTGGTCGATTTTTAAGCAAATTCAAACGAATTCCATCTGGTTTTTTTCCGGGATTTCCGGTAACCGGCCGGTTACCGGTACCGGGTTTTGTATCCTTGGGCGCAACACATGTAGAGCCGTAGAGAGCATCAGAATAGAGGAGGCGACGCGCCGACGCGAGTGCATTTATGCTTGTGCTGCTCTGCTCTGCGTGTGGTCTGTGGTGCTTGTGCTACTGTGCTGAATTAGCGAGATACTCTGCATTGCTACTGTGCTACTGTTCTCTCTAATGCGTAGAAACACAAAAAAAAAATGGCAAGTGCAAGTGCTATTTGCTACTGTGCTGATGTGCTCTGCATTGCTATTTGCTATTGAGCTAACATCTTCTGTGGCTATTTGTTGGATTCTTATATTGCCTAAGGCTAAGAGGTATTCCCCATCTCCGATCAGGATCTGTGTATGGCGTCGCCTCGCCGACAACTGAACAGGGATGTACTATCTTGATTATTATTTCATACCTAGGGCTAGAGGGCAGAGGAAGAAGTAAGATAACAAACCTCAGATCGAAGATATGGAACAGATACGACCATAAAAACAAAGCCAGCAACAATGTAATATGATGGTGGCCTGCCCTTTATATGAGCTGGAATGAGTCTTTTGTGGGTTGCTAGCTTTATGTTAAATTCATGAACTTTTGAATTGCGCAGAATTTTGACATGTGCCTTCTCGCCAGTATACTTCTGTGAAACAAGGTAGCTGAAGCCAATGCGCTCCCCATGCCTGAAAGGAACTGGATGACCAAGAAAAAGTAAAAGTTAGTAAAAACTAAAAAGCAATCATGTATAGAAAGATTTTCCTTAACTGATAAGCTGGATTTTATCTGGGAAACATGAAATGGTAAGTTTGAACTGGATGAAAAGGTATTGAGTATATTAAGGTAGTCCAAGATGTTCTTATTACTGCTTAGAAAATCAACGGGATTCTTAGGTGATTTTTCCTTTTATCCCATATCAACAGATGTGTAATTTTGGAATTAAACACGGTAATAGTCAAGCTGTGCAAGTGTGTATTTGAGTATAGACACAAACAGAAGTGTGGATCACCATAATCAGGCTCTTTAACTGCAAGCACGCCATAGAAATGGGAAGTTCACATAAGCTCCCAAGTCATAATTTTAGTGACTGCATTACAGACAAATCAATTGGAGAACTAGAACTAGTGATGACAGATGATCAGTACTACAGACATGGAACAGATTTTAAACGCAAAACCAGGCATCTCAATGTTTTACATTCAATAATATGTGCACACAGAATGGTGTTCTTTATGGTCAATTCATGAGAAATATTCATTCAATTACCTCGCTTAAAAAAGAATACTTCCAAGCCCAACATTGGAAAGAGTCATACAATCTATGATGGGGAGTTGTAGCAACTAAAGCAAATAAAATCTCTCACAAATGCAATAGAGTGACCAAGAATGTATGATCAAAAATAGATACAGGAACAATTGGCCATGGCAGACAAGTTCCGTAACAAAAATAGTGGAAATAACATCAACAGGTGTCTGAAGCTATGACTAACCTGTACCATCATTGGCAATGTCAATACCATCAAAGCTTAGAATAATATCAGAAGGTTGCAGGCATCCCGATTCAGGAGCAGTTGGCTCGACCCTTCTAACACGAGCACCCTTTTGATCAGATTTCATTCCCATTGCCTTACGGAGATCAGGGTTTTCCATTTTCTGCCATTCTATCCCAAGTATAGGGAAACCTGGCAGAAAAATGCAGGAGATAATAAACTAATTGCATGGCAAAGTCAGAAGATCATAGATTGATAGATGTCAAAAAAGTGCATATCAGATTACTAAGTATGACCTGGAAGTTAATAAAAGAGAAATGGCTAGCACAAAACAATTTATTAATAAAAACAGGCTGCCCATCCCCATCAAAAGATCAATAAGAGATATCCACAAAAATGCACGAACAAACATTATTCATACTATTTTTCCTGAGTTTTCCATGGGATACAACATTACTTTTGTTGCTGCAATGAATTTAAAATACATGTGATCTACACAGATGCAAGTACTGCAGGTATGATGAGTAACTGGTATACATATCATAACAAGCTGAGTTCATAAGAATAATTTCCTGGTGAGTGCTGACAATCCCAAAGGAAGAGCAAGAACTAACTCTTGTAGTTGATAATGTTAATACTGAATTATTTGCAATAATTGAGATGAACCTTTGACAGTGTTAATCTTAAGATAAAGCTCAAATTCTAATTATCACACCTCAAAAGAGTACATTCTACATAGTTGTTGAAAATATTGATTGTGCATAGTGCTGAAAATAGCAATTTCTAAGTTTACAAATATTGCAAAACACAGTTAAGATGTTGTTTTCTTCGAATGGTTCCTCTGTAATCTGTATCGAGGCTGAAAATTTTGGAGCATGCATGTGTTGAGGAATTATCCCCTTTGTAATCGATATGAAGTATAATCCCTTCATACTTTTGCAGTCATACTGACATGGAAGCTGATCTAAGACAGACAAGGATATTATCCAAATACACCGACTGCTTTTCAACGGTAAGATATTATGATGAGTGGTTCATATTTTAAAGTAAACCAAATTGTTTACATATACATCTAAATAAGATGTTACTATGCAACCATTCATTCCATTCATGTGCAATCAGATATACCCCTTAAACATGACTCACAACTCACAAGAATTAAATTCTATTCAATAACAGAACAGGAAAATTTACCTGTGTACTCTCCAGATTTTTCGTAGTCTTGAATGAAGTGCTTAATAACTGGGGTGGGTATAACATAGCCTATGTTTTCTACATCCTCATGTTTGAGAGATTGAAAAGCTATACCAACACATGTGCCCTTATCATTAAAAGCAGGGCCCCCAGAGTTTCCTGAATTTATAGCTGCATCTATCTGTTCATTAGTAACACACAAGTTACAGAAGTTTGTAAAAAGCAGACTAATCATACTTCCATGAATAAAAAGGAAAAAGATGTGTACAGTATGTAAAATGTAAAGACAACTAAAAGCATGCAAAGAGCTTAGAAACAAATTATGTAACCTGTAATCCAAGAAGCTCTGTAGAACCATGAACATATGAAAGTATTTCTATCCTAGACACTACTCCACTGGTCACTGAGATCGTATCTCCTCCAATTGGGTAACCAACAACAGTAACAGCATCCTGAAGTGCTGGCAGTGATCCAAACTCCACTGGTGAAACTCCTTTCCAGAATTCATCATCCTCGACAGTTAACATTGCTGAAATGGAAAGATCACTTGTAGTTATCAAATCAAAAAAGAAAGTTAACTTCTTGAGCTCATTAAACAGTAACTTAGTTTGTCAGACAGAGCTGCAAATTTTGAAACGTATTTTGTTTCTGAGAACAGAAAAAGAACTTGGTTTAAACAATAACTTAGTTTGAAGTTTGAACCCATTAAAAATTGCAACATCCTTCCAACTTATCCACCTGTCTCCATAATGCTTATGTGATATTCTGCTTGTCTATGCAAGATAATATCTACAGTAATCCACATAGACAAGCTGTTTCTGAGAATAGAAAAAGAACAAGCATATTCCACAGACAATCACAATCCCAGGCCGCTAAAACTAGCACAGTAGCACTAGCTTCTCGGTGTGCATTCCTTGAGTATTACCACAACTTCATGACAGTGCATTTCAAGTGCAACATTAAAGTCCCAGATAACAAAAAGAATGAATACAGACAAGATGTAGTTATTTTTATGTCAAAATTTTGTGACATTACTTTAACTACTCCTATAACAAAAACTAAAAAAGAATGTGTACAGACAAGATTTAGGTTTGACGTGCACTCTGTTAGGTATAGATTGGCCCACACAATACTATACGACCAAATCCGTCAAAATGGTGTCCTCCCACATATCAGATTAGATTATACCTACAAAGCTAACAACGTCAAACCTGATCATTTATTTTGGTATTTCCACATGAATATTTGCAAAAGAACCAAACATAAATAATCTGCCAACAATAAATGGTAAATGATGCCAGCTCGTTGTGTGGTGCACATCTGTAATTGCAAACACGCATAATATTGAACTAAAAGAACAGGACCAAATTCCACACAAAAAAATGGTATTTCATTGGACACTGCAAGAGGTCTACTTGCCACCATTACAACTAATTCATAATTAGAGAACGCATGTAGATTTGTCAAATTTACAATACTTTGCAGGCTAAAACAGATAAAAGAGGAGATTACAGGCATGCATACCAATGTCGCACTCGGTGCCTATGGCGAGGACAGTGGCAAGGTACTTGGTGTCCGAACCACGCTTCTTGAGCTTGACCTGGGTGTAGTGCTCAACGGAGTGGGCATTGGTGAGCACCCTGCGCCCCGCAATGATGAATCCGCTGCTGCTGGAGCTGTACTGCCGCTTGCGCTGCCACGGCAGCGAGAAGTTTGGCTCCGTGTGCACGCAGAACACCTTTACCACAGCGTCCATCGACGGCATCACCTTCGCCACCTGCTCCCACCGCAATGGCTCCACAGCCGGGACCTCCGCTTTGATGTTGGCCGCCCCTTTGGCGCGCCCCGGCGTGGCGGGAGGGGGGACGCGCGGGCGGCGTCGGCATCGGATGGAGGCTCGTGGCGGCCACGTCGGGGCTTGCGGCCGCGGCCGCGGCCGCGGGGGCGGGGAGGAATCGAGGTCCGGGGAGTCCGAGGCGGCGGTGGCGGCGGCAAGGGGGGAGGAGGGGTGGTGGTTGTCGGGGGCGGCGGCTGCCGGGGGCTTCGGCTTACGCCCGCGCTTGCGCTTGGGGCCGGAATCGGAGTCGTGGTTGCCGTTGTCAGGGCTGGCAGCGACCGGCGGCTTCGTCTTGCGGCCGCGCTTGCGCTTGGGGGCAGAGGCGGAGGCGGAGGCGGAGGCGGAGGCGGAGGCGTGGTCGTGGTTGTCCATGGCGACGAGATAGGGTTTCACGGAAGGCGAAGGTGGGAAAAAGGGCCGAATGGCTTGGGGTTGGCTCGGTCGGTGTTTCTGGGGTGCTGCCGGGTTCGAGTCTCGAGGTCGAGCCCAAAGTGGCCCGCGCAGCTGTGGCCGAAGACGATACAATTACGTTTTCGATATGGTGTTTACGTTATCAACGTCGCCGCCACCGCTACGCCTGTCCACCCCCGGCTGATGGGCCAAATTTACGACTGGGCCGAGCGGTCCTTCGTCTTCCCCGTTTTTCTCGTCATCGTTCTCGGTTAGTTTCCTCACAATCTCTCTCTCGTTTCTCCTTTGATCTTCTTGGTTATTCTCGCCCTCGGCGAAAATTGATTCTGACGAACTGGTCGCCACCTGGGCTTAGCTGGGTGCAGTCAATCGCCGATGAGGCGCATCGTTGCGTATCTATTTTCAGGTCCTCAGGCCGAAAGAATCGCTGCGATTGCCGGTGGGTTTCTCTTTGCTGCTCCTATCAAGAATCAAGTTCAGGGATCAAGAATCGTTTTACCAATTCAAACTTCTTCTTGATTGCAGATGGGATATGTCATGCACTGACGTTTCTTTCAGTAGGTACTTTCTTGTGGGTCATCGATCCACCACTGCTTGCTGCTATGCAAGGTCCTTTTCCCTCGTTTGTACCCTCTGTCCATTGTAAACAACAAATGTGTTGGTCAAATCAACTGCAGATGTGTGTCTGTTTGTAACTCGTTGGTCAATTCAACTGCAGGCGTATGTTTGTAACTCGGTGCAGGGTGATCGGGGCATTAACTGGACTCCATTTTCCAATCCACTGAAGTTCTTGTCATGCACACTGGTGGTGCCTTGTTCGTCTGAAAGTTCTTCTCTGCATGAGTGCTGTAGAGGCTTATGTAGTTGGAATGGGGACTAAGATGTGGGCAATATTAAGTACCGCCTGATGAGAGGTATTTGGATATTCTGCAGTCCCAATTAAGGCCCTATTTGCAACACATGAATTTCATAGGAATTTTGTAGAAAATGAATCATCCATCTTAACTGGATGTGAGGTTTCTTACGAAATTCGTATGGCAATCCTGTATTTCAAACAGGGCCTAGGTTGTGCTTATCTGAAACCTCAATTGTAGTGTGATATCATTTCGGAGGATAATATAAAATTTACTCTCTTTTTTTTGTGTCATGGAGATGAGCTGTCCATTTAGAAAAGTGTATGTAGCGTTTCTTTTCTTTTCTGTCTGTGACAAATGCCTACATTGCTCTTGTCACATTTTAAACTTTCAACACTGCTGTTTATCAGACAGTATATTGCAGTCCTCTAATCTTACCAGTAGTTATCCATTGTTAATAAGGTAACATTGTTCTTATTTCCAGGATTTTGGTGTTAGACACAGTGGCAGAGACAACGAAATTGACCGGGTGTCGCCATACATTTTTGCTCATGTGTATAATTATACAGTAACGTTATACTAAATACTAATGTGTGTAAATTTTTAGCCAAACATTTTTGCCTCCGATTTAATTGGCAAATGCCAACCAAAATTAGAACCCTAACCCAACAATTTGACAAAAATCAACCAATAATAATCAATTTGAAACTCTGCTCCACAAATGTAATCCATATGATTGATTGAGATCGAAAGAACTATGAAAAATTGAGGAGAAAAATACTCAATGTTGATTCGCGACTCGTACCTTGTGTTGTTCTCTCAGGTCGCTTTGTGCAGATGTCAGCTATTGTGTCGTTGCCAACGAGGGTGCGAGTCAGTCGAGCAAGGCGCAGCAGCAGAAGCTTAGGCCATAGCGCCGTCTCTCCTCTCTCTCCTTGCACAACGCATCCAAGCATCTAAGGCTAGGGGTGAGTGGGTGACGGCTTCGCTGATTTGCTCCATGCTAGGCCACTTGGGGCCTTGGGTTGTGACTAGCCAATTGTTGGTCTAGGTAATGGATTGCGTGCATGTGTTCCACTGGCCTGGTTGGCTTGGCTGGCTGGCTAGCTGGGCTCAAGTCTTGGATGCCCTGGGGTGTCAGTTGGGCTAGACAGGGGGAGTCACACACTATACATTATGGGTTATACCAAGCTAAAAAACATTCGGACCCGGTGTCCCGTGCACCCAGCTAGGCCGTAGTGGACCCGCCCCCTGATTAGACATGAGGCTTCAGCCCTGTTTGTTTAGGCTTTTTGTCTGGCTTAAAAGCAAAAAAGCCTAAGCCTAAGAAGGTTGTTCATATGTATTTTGAGTAAAGCAAAAGAAGGTTGTAACATGTGAAATTGTGAATACGTTATATATGCTTGTGTTTTAACTCAGGAAGTGCTCTCAGTAGGTGATAATGTATCATGGTAGGACTCGGAAGTGCTCTTAGTAGGTGATAATGTATCATGGTAGGACTCTTTTGAGCGTGACTGTCTCACAATACCTGATTCCAATTTTCTAGTTCAACTTCAATGGCCTATGTACTTGTATGATGTGTCTGTACAAAAATAAGTTTAAATACATGCTTAGAAAGGTCCTTTAAACTCTAAAAGGCAATTCAGACTTTTTATGTTTCACACACAACTCAATAAACCAATGTCCTATAAAAAACCATATTACCAAAAACTAAAACTTGGCTTAAAAACTAAGAGGCTTATAAGCTTATTAAACCAAAAAACTAGCTTTAAGCTATAAACCAAAAAGTCTAAACCTAAACAAACAGAGCCTTCATCTCTAGACATGATTGTCTAATGTAGACATGTAGCAATTCTAGTATTTATCCCTCTTCTGAGAAGGTCATTGCATTGTTATGAAAAATTAAATAAATTTATGCCGTTCTTCTGTCTCTTATGTGCACGATTACAACTCCTTCAGTTTGTCCTTGACAAGTCACAGCTAGTTGCTATATTTGTGTCAACAATCATAACTGCGTCTGCGTGCATGTTACATTGGTGCCCAGAGTCCAGACAGTAGGCGTAATCAGCTTCCTGAAAGTGATCCCTTCCAAGTTGTGCTTTTAACAATAACAAATGTGATGGTCGTCTGGTCTTCAGTCTGTAGACCACTCGAGTATGGGGGTCTAGGCATTCATAATCTGAGTGTGGTACGCAGTGCGTTGCACATTCGCTGGTTTTGGCTCCAACGGATTTGGGAGTCCAGGTCTTGGTGCGGACTTTGCCTGCTTCGCTAGCCGGACGGAACATGCTCTTTTTCGGGGTTCGATCTCGGTCAAGCTGGGGAATGGCATAGGCTTGTTGTTCTGGACAGACAGGTGGTTGGATGGTCGGAGCATTCCCTCTTTGGCTCCTTCTGTGCTCAGTTCAGTGCCGTTGGCAATTCAGAAGAGAAGAATGGTCGCGGAAGGATTGTTCAATGGAACTTGGGCGACATATATTACAGGTCGTCTAGATATGCAGGTCCTTACGGAGTATCTACAGCTTTGGGATATAATCCAGAATGTCCACACAGTTGACGACCAACAAGACACCGTATGCTAGCGCTGGGAGTCTTCGGGAGTCTACACTTCGCGTTCGGCGTACAGGGCGTTCTTTTTTGGTTCATTGCAATTCGCTGCCACGGATGCTCTTTGGAAGGCTTGGGCTCCCTTGAAATGCAAAATTTTTATGTGGCTTGCTCTACGTCGCTGGATGGCAGATCGGCTACAACGACATGGTCTACAGAATCAGCGTGTCTGCGTCTTCTGTCTTCATGCTTCGGAAACAATAGATCATCTACTGGTTGGATGTGCGGTCACTGCACAGATTTGGAGCAAATTCCTTTCACCAGTTGGGCTAAACCGATTTGTCCTGGTCGGTCAGGCTAACGACCAAGATTACTGGTTATTCACGCACGGCCAACTCAGAAGGAAGCAGAAGCGGTTGTTTGATTCTTGCATCATTTTGGTAGCTTGGATGATTTGGAAGGAGCGCAATGCTAGAGTGTTCTCCCGGGAGCAGAATACCATTCTCAGTTTGTAGCAATGCATCGTCAACGAATTCGCCCTCTGGCGCATGGCTCGTTCTTTGGAGGCGCTGCCAAGCCAGGAGTTGTCCCTTTCGCCCTTCTTCTACTTTGGTTTTTTGTTGCTTGTTTTAGGTTTCGTTCCTTCTCGCCATTCCTCTTGTATCAGTTCTGTTCGCGTCCTCGAAAAAAAACAATAACAAATGTGATCCTGGTATAGGTGCTTTCAACTCTTTATTGCATTATTTCCACAATTTACATGACACATGTGAGACCGAACTGCTTAGCTGTTGTGCTTTCTGGTTTGTACATTAGGATACTGATCTGCAGCAGCTTAACTTGTTCCTGAATCTTGGTGATTACTTGTCTGACCTAGACCTTCTGACAATGACGAAAGCTCAGCGACATGACAGCCTAATTCACTTCGAGTAATTCTCTCTTTCAAGGAAGAACATTCTTTGTTTTACTTCTACACGAAATCGAAGCACATTCCATGTAAGCTTTGCCTGCTAAATCACAGTTCTTTGTGCCTGGGCACCAGACCTTATCTCCGATAGTCTCAATTTATTTGTAAAACTGGTGTAGCGTAGCTGTATTTTAACATTTGATGACCTCAATTTTTGTGCAGTATTATTCTGAATTTTCCTATTTGAATAAAACACAAATATGCACAAGACTTGACCTTTATATTGTCATAATTCGGATTTGAAGAATTTAGAACATGGTATGCAATTGTCTTTGTTTCAAGTTGCACATCGTACCTCTTCATAAATATAAGGAAAAGTTTGCTACAAGACACTACACTTAGTTGGCATTTGCTCAAACACACCGCAAAATCATCTCATTGCCCAAACTCGCTACAAATTTGTGTTCATTTGCCGGTAGACACTTTTCGATGCCTAAGTACACTGTAAAAATTATGCTCATTTGCTGATGAACCCTCATGTTCATTTGCTAGCTGGTGGCATAGTTTTTTTTTTATTTCGACCGAAATTTGGTGCTCTCGGTTCTGCCAGACCTCAGGTACCGGTTCCGAATTTGTCCGATTTGGATGAATTTTGTCAAACAAAAATCGAATTTGATTGAATTTTGTTCGGTTGATGAATGAGTGTAGTAATACAAGCCCATTCGAATCGATAGCCTATATGAACATCTTGCTAACTAGCTCAGTTGATGAAATCCCCCCCCCACCCCTAAAAATTTGTTGCCGTAAAAATATCCCTGAAGCCTGGTGGACACTGCTAGCTAATAAACACAAATTTATAATATGTTTGGGCAGTGAGACAACTATATAGTGTGTTTTGGCAAATCACCACTTCACCAGAAAAGCAAGGATCCATGCCGAGAAAAAGGGGAACCTTCATTGTGATAACGCATATGAGTCTTAGTAGTTTGGTTACAACTTGGAAGAGATAAAACAAAAAAAAAAATGCAATCATTGTAAGAAGTCATATGTGCGTTTGTAGCTAATGTACTCTCTAGATTCATGCTGTTATCGAGCGCTACAATACATTTGGCATGTGCATTTCAGCAGGATTTTGACCACATGCCTTCAACATTTCACTCTTATATTTCTCTATTGAGATATTCTCTGTTCATTACCATAAAATAAAAGATTGTTCGTACTTGTCCTTCCAGGTTGTGTATAGGACCCTTGTTGCAACGGTGATCCATATTCAATAATTTTTCAGGCGGATATCTTGCCATAGCTAATAAAGGTTATCAGTATTTCCACTTGTAACGAGACAAACTTCTTGTCGCAAATTGAGTTGAGGATCTCTGAATTTAGCAGGAACATGCCTTATGTCGCAGTCCTTTCCTAGTTTAACTGCAAGCATGTTATGCGATTTTACCAAACGTCATTGAATTCGCTGATATGCACCCATATTTTATTCACATCTCTAAAGTAGCTTGTCCAAGTGAATTGCAAGCATGGAAAGTAATGGTTACAAATATATAACATTGTTTGGCTTTACAAACATTGTTTCAGAATCCAGATATTGAGCACCATGGATTTTACTTGTCCTTGGTAGAGCTGAAAAGATTACTTACTACCACCAATCTTCCTACCACGAAAACTAGTTTTGACATCGGCCGTTAGCACCTTATTGGTTTTTGGTGTGAAGTGATAACTATTCACTCTTTTAGTTGAAGTGTATCTTCAAATACAGAAGAATACAGGAGTGCCATTACCAAACTCCACCCAAAAGTACCTGTTAGTGCCTCAGCTTGCTCACTGGTGATATTGATTGGTATCTTAGTAAGATTTTTTTTTTTTGAATCAGGACTTCGTCCCAGCTTTTATAGAAAGCCAAATAACAAGTTCTTACAGCAAACATCTTAGTGCTAACATGCTGGGGAGACCAGCTTACCAAAAACACTCCAGAACAACAGACAACCGGACCAACACAACAGCAGAACCACCAACATCCAGACCGGAAAACGACCACAGTCAGGTGGAAGATCATCACAAAATAGGTACACACCAAACTTACGACGAGCAAATCGCTGAAGGAAATTACAAGCAGACAGAAACGGAGAACAGGAAGGAAGCTGAAAACCGACCGCGCAAACAGTCCCAGCACGCGAATCAGCTACCTGCTGTTGATGACCATGTCGCAGCTCTCCAGGTTTCAAAGTTTCTCAGGAAACAGTCCACAAAATCCCTTTCCACCCCTTCGGTTAGAATCCTCCAATGCTGCAAACAAGATATAAGATTGAAAATCACATCCATAGGGTTTCTAGGCAAATTCTTCTCAATCGTCATACGTTCCTACATTTCCAAAGCGCCTGCTTAAAGCTACAAAACTAAACAAAATGGCATTATAGTAGTTAGCACTTTTCCCTCAAGCCGCTTGAGTTGAAAATCGTCGAGAGAAGAAGGATTCTATTCCACTTGCAAGTTTCCTTTACACAAGTCCAAACAAAGTTAGCAAGCACACAGGTAAACAAAATATGATCAATCGTTTCTTTACCACCACAGAGCAAACAAATTTCTTCTCCTTTCCACCCCTTTTTCTTCAGCTGGACCGCAGAAGGAGCTCGGTCAAAGATAGCATTGCCAAAGAAAAATTTTAGCCTTCAAGGGAATTTTACTTTTCCAAAGTTTTTGAAACTTAATACAATTAACCCCTCCAAACACCAGCTGGTTATACAAAGATCTGACAGTAAACCTCCCACTCTTCTCAAAACACCAAGAAACATTGTCCATCTCATAATTAAGATTAGTGTTAAGAATAAGATCTTTCAGAAGGTTCCACTTATTCATCTCTTCTCCACCGAATGTTCTGACAAACTGAATCGCCCACCCTTGTTCTGAAAAGCAGTCAGCCACTCTGATCTCAGGGTACTTACAAATATTAAACAACTTGTCGAACAAAATTTTAAAAGGGCAGCTTCCCATCCAGATATCCGACCAAAAAGATGTGTTACAGCCATTGCCAATGTCAAAGGACACACCTCTGTTGAAAAAACCTTTCACCTTCTGTAAACTTTTCCAAAATTGAGAGCTTTTTGCAGGATTGGCGTCTTTAAAACACCCCTCAGGAAAATATTTGGCTTTAACAATCCTGAGCCACAATTCATTGTTACCCCTGTAAATTCTCTAGATCCATTTTACAAGAAGACAAATATTCATAATTCTAGTATTTATCACCCCGAGACCACCATATTCTTTGGGCCTGCAAATTGCCTCCCATTTCACCATATGATATTTGAATTTGTCACTAGGGCCTCTCCAAAAAAACCGAGATCTAATGGAGTCCATCCTTTTGTGACACCCCTCACTTAACCGGTAGAAACCCATTGTATAAGTGGGCAAGCTGCTCAGACAGCTATTGACCATGACCAGCCTCCCCCTTGATGATAAAAGGTTATTCTTCCAATTGTCTAGTCTTTTCCCCATTTTAGTAATCACCTTTTCAGCAGCTCTATCACCCGTATGACGATCGCCAATTAAAATACCCAAATATGTGAGGGGAAGTTTGGCTAATTTACAATCAAAAACCCTAGCCACATATGAAGCTTCCTCATCCTCACAACCCATCACGAAGACTTCGCTCTTGTGATAATTAATTTTTAGGCCAGACATCCACTCAAAGCAGTAAAGAAGGAATTTCAGATTGGTCAGATATTCTTTTTCACACTCCAAAGATGAGTATCAGATCATCCGTGATATCAAGAATAGGGACACCTCCCGGAATCAGGTGAGAGATCACACCCTTGATCAATCCCTTTTCCTGAGCATTCTCAATGACCATT
Source organism: Phyllostachys edulis (assembly GCA_036346405.1). Taxonomy (NCBI): domain Eukaryota; kingdom Viridiplantae; phylum Streptophyta; class Magnoliopsida; order Poales; family Poaceae; genus Phyllostachys; species Phyllostachys edulis. The sequence goes on along the minus strand of CM070556.1, from coordinate 22,674,294 downwards.
GCGAGGGCATCAACAGCCAAGTTAAAGAGAAGAGGAGATAGGGGATCACCCTGTCTGAGACCTCTGTAAGTATTAAAAAAAGGCCTCATATCCCCATTGATGTTGATGCTGACTTTGCCACCCCTGACTGAACTCATGACCCGTTGAATCCAAACATCAGAAAAACCCTTTCTCCTCATGACATCTTCCAGGAAACCCCAATTTATTTTGTCATAGGCTTTTTCGAAATCTATTTTCAGAATCACCCCTTTAGTCTTAGATTTCTTGACCTCATGCAGGATCTCATGTAAAGCAACCACACCATCTAAAATATTTCTATTCTTGATGAAAGCAGACTGACTTTCATTAATAAGGTCATCAACAACTCTCCCCAATCTGTTAGCCATGATCTTCGTCACAATTTTAAAACTGACATTTAAGAGGCAGATTGGACGAAACTGTTTAATGGTATTAGCCTCCTGCATTTTGGGAATGAGAGTGATCACCCCATAGTTGAGTCTTTTCAGATCAAGATTACCTTCAAAGAAGTCCCTAATCAAATATAAAAACTGGGTTTTAATAATATCCTAGCACTCCTTATAAAATTCGTTGGGGAACCCATCCGGGCCAGGGGCAGAGTTGGAGGGCAACTCTTTTATGACCTCCCAAACTTCCTCTTCCTTGAAGTCTTGAATCAGAAATTCATTATCTGCATCAGAAATACTGTTTCTACTCTTCCGAATATCATGAGACAAGGTTACCCCCTGAACAGATTCAGAGCCAAAAAGTTGCTTATAAAATTTGTAAATGTGATCCCTGAGGTCATTTGGATCTTTAATAGTAACCCCATCATGCTCCAAACTAAAAATGTAGATCTTCCTTCTCCTCCCATTAGCACATTTATGAAAAAAAAAAAGCAGTATTAGCATCACCCTGAAGAAGCCAATTCACCCCACCCCTTTGATTCCAGTGTTTCTCTTCCATCTCATAAACCTGTTCCAGCTCACCCTCAAACTTGTATCTTTGATCCCATTTTTCAGCATTAAGACCTCTTTCCTCATCCAAGTCATCTAAATTTTTAATATGTTCTATTAAATTTTTCTTAGTCCTTTTGTACTCACCATTAACATTTGCACCCCAACCTCTCAAGAAACTTCTCAAAGCAGCAATGCAGCTATTCCATCTATCCAAAGAATAAATGTTATCAGGAGCTCTACTATTGACTTCAACCCACTTGCTCTTAACCATTTCTTTGAAATTTTCTTGGCATAACCACTTCTTTTCAAAGAAAAATCTGCCTTTTTTAAGCAGAGACCTCTCCCCAGAATCAAGCACAATAGGATTATGATCAGAACCAATCCTAATCAAACTATTGACACTGCAAAGAGGAAAATTAGATTCCCAATCAGTTGAAACCAGCACCCTGTCAAGGTTCACCATGATTGGACAACTTTGTTTATTTGTCTATGTATATCTGCTGCCCCCTCTTTTGATTTCAATCAGCTTATTCTCAGAAATGAAATTATTAAAGAGCTGAATGAGAGGAAGGTTCAAATTGCTAGAATTTTTATCCCCTGCTTTTCTGATTAGATTAAAATCACCCCCTACAACTTTAGGAAGATAAGTCTTTTGCACTTCTGATCTAACTCATTCAAAAAGTAAGGGGCCAAACCATGATGAGCAGGACCATATACAACAATCAATTCCCATCTGAAATTGGAATATTTACCCCTAATTACCACACTCAAAAAATGATCTCCTGAATCACAGCTCTCCATCTCCAGAAATTCTTGATTTACCCCTATAAGAATGCCTCCAGAGTGACCTGTAGCAGGCAACCAGTTCCATCTGAAAAGAGAGTCCCCCACTAGACTCTTAAGTTCTTTCACAGAGAAGTCCTTTTTAATAGTCTCTTGGATTCCAACCACATCAATCTTTTCAGTATGAGCAATCTCCCTCAGCTGTCTTCTCCTGGCAACTCTCCCCAAACCTCTTATATTCCAAAACAGGACTTTCATGCTGTTGATAGATCACCCCCCACCCTACTTTTCTTCAGTTTGCTTTTCACTTTTTTGTTCAGATTAAAACCTGAACCACCCCTTAATGAAAAGTCACACACATCAGAAGAAACCCCTTTTTCTGGGACAACCCCTTTGCATTTTTAGATTCACCGCTTGCCTGAGAAGCTTTCTCTTTTTCAGCTCTAGCTAGAGCTGCTCTAACTAACTCTTGGGCTTGCATAGCTGAAATTACCTCACAGGCAGGAATAGATTGGTTTCCTAATACAATGCCACAAGACACAGCTACTTTTTCTAGAGATTCAACAGAAGAATTATTTAAGACATTAAAAGAGTTGAAGGATGTACCTTGGTGCTGCAGATTCTGAATGGATTTTAGTCTTGCGGCTTTTTCTTCCATGGGCATACCTTGATTTTGTATTCTATAACTCTTCCTTGTTGCAACAGGAGGTTCCAGTATTTTAGTTCTCCTCCCTTTCTTCTTAGGAGAAACCCACCCTTCAACATTTTCATCCCCAACATCTATATCAGTTTCTGACAAACAATCATTAGTTAACTTTTTTGCTTCCACCCCTGTGTCAACAAGATCAACCATCTCAGACTTCTTTGCCCTTTGCTTAACTGGAGAACCAGACTTTATACTGGCCCTTGGCATATTTGAATTTTGTTCAGCTACAACCCCCTTCTTGTTGGATGTATAGTGCAAACATGGCCGTAAAGAAGCATCAACCACCGAAGGACCCTGCTCCGTATGCACAATCAGATTATTTCCTTTGGAGATTGGCTCATTATGAGAGACTATAGGGACATCCTTAGTTATAACTTCCTCAGCTTTATCTATTAGGTCCACTTCGGTAGGGAAACTATAGGCTAGAGGAACAATTTGCATCGCTTTTATGGTCTCATGTTCCTGACCCAAACCTTCAAAACTGGTTTGGTTAGCAGCTGAACACTCAAGGCCTTCTTGGGTGTTACTTTTAGCTACTACAAGGTTTTGTTGAACCGTCTGGGTATCCGAATTCAAGACTTCACCAGGAATGTAAGGTATAATCTGTAACCCCTTTCCAGATAGATCTAACCAATCCTCATGCTCCTTGTTATCTAAAATGTCAAAAACCCCAATCTTATCTTGATAAGAAAGGGCCCCGTCTGAGCTATCCAGCTCTTTCTGCAACCAAGTGGACTTATAACCTCCAGAAGTTTCGGACTCATCCATCTCTTCCTGAGCTAATTTGACCCGCTGATCCGAATTATCTATCTCTGAACTTTTACCATCAGGACTGTTCTTCTTAACAACTGACCGGTCGTAATTGTGAGCTATCAAATCTGAGAGAACCAGCTCTCCCACCTCTCCAAAATCTTGCTGTTGTTTGCCTTTGTATTTATTTGAGCCCCCCACTTTGTGCTGATCAGAGGATTGATTAGTCTCTCCACCAAATTTTTCAGCTAATTTTTCCCATTCGATCCTATGATCACTTCCAGCAGAGTAATCTTCTTCGTCTTCATCATCATCATCTTTTCTTTTGTGAGAATGAATCTTATGAAAGTGATCATAAATTGGGCCTTTCGTCTTACTCGCTCCAACTCCTTCAGCTTCGAATTTCATCTCGTAACCCGTTGAATTAATGAAAATCTCAACGTAACAATTGATGCTAGAAGGATCACGACTGAGCACCTTCACTCTTACAGGCTCAACTCTCATCAAACTGATTTCATCCACCTCTACCGGATCACCCACTGTACTAGCTATAGCCTTCACAACTTCAACTTTCCTAGCATGGAGGGGAACCCTAGAAATTTTGATCCAGGCAGCAGTTAGGACTGAGGAGGCTTCAGGATCCAATGTAGATTTATCAATCTTCGCTTTGATTGAGTGAAGAGCCAATTCTACACCCCCTACTTTAGACCAAGTGTCGAGCATCTCCTTGGAAGGGAAGACCACAGCATACTCGGATTCTGAAAGTTTCCTAACTCTCCAATCCCAATTGGCTTGAATTAAGTGTTTCATCTCCGCTTCAATCTTTAGAACTGTAGCAACACCTTCCCTGATAGTCAAGACCCCTGTAGCTGCTTGTTGTTCTGAAGGAGGCACATCAGGGACTTGGATTCTATAGAACCCCTGACCAGGTATTCCAAAACCATATAATTTCAACCCCTGAAAGTTCTTCTCATTAGGACAATTGGTCGTCCAGTGACCAACTTTTTTACATTTGTAGCAAGCAGATGGGTTTGTGCATCTAGCCTGATGGTGACCAGATTGTTGATAACTTGATTTCCAGCTCATTGTGCAACAGCAAAACATGCATTGCAGAAAGGAAAAAGCCTATGCCCCTAGGTTTCACAAGCGCATGTGGGTGTAGCTCTTAAACTGTGGATGCACACCACCTATCTGGTGAAGCATTCTTGAGCAAGCAAGTCATTCACTCAAACTCATCATCGTCCAACCTGCAAGAGGGGAAGATCCCCCACACCTTACCTGATTTGATGGCTGTTATTTTCTAGGATCTCTCTCTAGTCTCTTTCTTTCTCTCTCTCTTTCTGTCACTGTGACCAAACCTCATGTACTGATGCTGGCATCTTTGCTGTTTGGTGAGGAATCCATCAATCAGACTGGGAGGGAGTCAGAGACCCAATGGTAAGAAAGAATCAGTCTTGATGCCCCAATAATTCTCTCTTTTCCATGTGCCTTCCCCTCTGGAAAGATGGGGGAGAAACTTAGCAGGATATGTGTAGTGGTGAGGCGACACTTGTGTCCCCCTGACCATCATTTTACAGGGAGCACATATATAGTCACTACTCACTAGACAGTAGTAGGTGTTGATGTCCACTGCAATGGCAGAGTACCCTGGTCTGTAGTCGTTCAGCTGCTGGCTAGGAGGAGAAAGTTGGAGTAACTTGTCAGGGGCCATGACCTGGGACACTTAATCGATTTGATGCTCTTGTTAACTTGCATTGTTCCTGTGAATCACCCTCCTCTCTTTTTTCTTTCTTTCGTTAGGTAAGGCAGCAAATGGAACTTTGGAAATTACCATAGATTGTTAATCCCGCAACCCAGGTATGTCACCGTATGTTTATCAAGTGAACACTGTACCATACCAGTAATCAATTCGGTACCGATCTCAAAGTACACCACGGATCGAATGGTGCCATGCATTGATCCAAACCGTACTAGAAAATTCTCCCATTAATCATGAGTGGGGTTACACCAAGGGTTGGTCAATAATTATGTTGCAAAGGTACCACACATGTATAGCTGCAGTGAACTCTAGAAAGGATACAATGTGTAGTTCATCTTGTTAGATGGAGAGGAAGAGTACAAATATGAATAGTTAGTTGTATTGCAATAGTTTCATAGGCAATATATAGTACAAGGACACACATAAGAGTAAACTCTAGGCTACGAGTAGAATACCACAAATATCCTTAACACCCCCTCAAATGCAAGACATATGTAATAGCACTGCATTTGAAAGGGTTGACATTATAATAGGGAAAATTCGAAGTCCGATTTTTGATGATGTCGTCGTAGTGTGCAGCTCTTAGAAAATATATCGAGTATAAAAAGATCTCATATCTAGGGTCGTGCGATAGCCCATAAAGCACAAGGTGCAGAGGCTAAGAAAATAGAGGCAAGCGAGAGCAGAGTCGCTCGCGGCAACACGACGAAGAAGATGATGAAAATGACAGGAATAGAGAGAGCTGACAAATCAAGCCGAAGAGGAATGGATAGAAGTATGGCGACGCAGATCAAAGCCCGAGATGGCAGCGACGCAGTGCATAAGAAGCGCAATAGAGGTACAATATGGAAGAAGCGTGGCAGCCTTAGAAGCTCAAGCCGTGGCTCAAAGAGAAGCGACAGCATCATAGCGACTTCTACGATCTGCAGCAGCTTACAGAGAACAACGGCGGTTGCTGCCATGCAAAAGGGAATGAAGAGGGCCACACTCGATCCAAGAGGATTTAATCAGTAACACCCGACCCGCCACGGGTGGGAATGCTACCACCATACATAACATAATACAAATTCTGCATGACTAAGTTAACAATTAAACATATTACAACAAAAGATGGGTTATCTGAGGAGAAAGTGTTGCATTAGAAACTACATGTGATGTGGATGATCTATTCTCCCTTCCCGAAGCATGTCACTCGCAACGATCACCTAAAAAACAATAACAAGCAAGGGTGAGTCCGAAGACTCAGCAAGCACATAATAGAGACGATAATCACTGCCACACAAACATAAACACATTCATTTCATTATTTCCATCATAACTTCTCTTTAGTGCAATGCACCACCATTCTACATGCTCATTTGCTCATTGCATTGCCTATGTATGCGAATGCATTATCATGCTCATGCTCATGCTCATATGCATCTCATCAGCTGATACCGGTATCGCGGAGTGTTCACCCGTTGATGAAACACTCTTCCCCCATCTTCGTTAGGATGAGGTCCTTACATTGTAGGACTTCCTTTAGTCCCTACAGATGTAAGACTTCATCTAGAGCACACCGGACTAGTCATGCAACTTTCTCACCGACCTTACCAGATTAGTTACATGACTTTCTCACCGACCTGGCTCATGCATTCTTACCATGATGCAAATGCACATGTCCATTGTCATTGTCGTGATTCATCGTTGTCATCATTAACAAGGTAGATTCATTGCTCACCTTGTCCCATCATCATTGCCATCAACATGAAACCATTATCATGTAGACATCATAATTTAACATTGAAACCATTATCATGTAAGCATCATCATTTAACACTACCGTATAAGCATCATCACATCAATAATATCATGTAAACGTCCTCATGTAAACTTTACTATGTAGACATCATCACATAAACATTATCACATAAGCCTCATCATGTAAACGTTACCGTGTAAGCATCGTTACCCAGACGTTACCACGTAAGCATCGTTACCTAGACGTTACCACGTAAGCATTATTACCTAGATGTTACCACGTAAGCATCGTTACCTAGACGTTACCACGTAAGCATTATTACCTAGACATTACCATGTAAACATCATTACTTAAACATTACCACGTAAGCATCATCATGTAACCATTTCCTTGTAAGCATCATCATATACACATTACCATATCAGCATCATCATGTAAACATTATCATATCATGCAAACATCACATATTTCGCAGCACTAACATGCTATCGCTCTACAATGCACTTGCCTGTTAACCAAGCGGAGCGGAGCAACGCACGGATGACGCCGTTCCCGAACCTCCACCTGAATAGGCATTCAACCAGACTCAAAACATTTCGCAATACATGCACACACACACACACACGAGTGGCATTAATCCTACGCGCAAAGGCGACACGATTAAACCCCTCTCACCGAGCATTATACCACTAATCCCGGCGCCAACAATATTAACATGATTAGGGTTTGCTTCTACTAACCTTGCAAATAAAATTTTATGCGCGCGCCCAAATTCTTTCCTTTCCTTTCCTTTCCTTTCTTTCCTCCTTTCTCTTCTTTCTTTTCTCCTCCTTTTCTTTGCTATCCCGGCCGACACTCCTAGGCAGCCTCCTCATTCTATTTCTTCCCCAATACTCCCTGGTGTCCCTCCATGGTGTCTCCTCCGGTGAAGCTCCTAGGCGACCCCTGTGGCCTTGACCTTGTCTCGGCTCCCTCGCCGCCACCGCCGCCGCCTTGCGCCCGCCCAGCGCCTCCGCTCGGCCTCGGTGGCCACGCCTCGGCTCGGTTCCCTACTGTTGTTGGTCGACCCGCCACCTCCGACTCCTCCCCACACCGATGCCTCCTCCGGCTCTCCCGCTCCCAGCCGCCCCGCCGCCTCATTGAGCCGCCTCTAAAGCGCTGTGCCCAACGCCCGGCTCTTCTTTGGTGTTGGATCACGCCGCCTCTCTCTCCGGCGCCCTCTCCCTCATGGCGCCACCTCCTCCCCTCGGCACCGCCTCCGGCCCCGGCTTTTCGGCCGGGCCGCCTCTTCTTCGCCTCGCCGCCCTACTCGGGCCACTCCACCGGCCCGCTTCCAGCGCCGCTTCGCTCCTCTCTCACCTTGCGGCCATGGTTGCGCCCGGCTCGGCCTCCGCCGCCGGCGCCCCCCTATCTTGCTTGCTGCCCAAGCTCCACCCCAGGTATCCTTCTCTTACTCCTCCCTTCCTTGTTCTTCTTCTCTGTCTTTGTTGCTTGTGGGTGTTTGGGGAGATGAAGTTGGGATGGGGTGTGAGTCTTTGGTTTAGGGAAGAAATGGAATGGGAGGGGGTGTTGGCCTGAGGGCTTGTTCTTATCTCCTCCCCTCTCTCTATCTCTCTCTCTCTACCTCTGTCTCTCTCTACCTCTCTCTCTCTATCTCCTACTGTGGGGAGGTAAATTGGTAAACATTATTCTTACTGATCACTGTTACTCATTTTGCAATTTTTACTGGTATTACATGACAAACCGTGACTAGAAAAGCAATCAGCTGACTGAGAAGGAATTTGTGGACTCACACAGCTTAGACAAACTTAAAGATAGAGTGTTACAGACTTGGACGGACTCAAAGGGAAAAAGGACTCAAAGGAGCAGAGATACTAGCAGCAGTATTCTTTAACAATGGAAGAAGTTGCAAAAAGCCGGAGTCAAAGAAGCCAAAGCCGGCTATACCTAGAGGAGAAGCTGGAGTCGGTGAAGCCGAAGCGGCTCTGGCCAGATCTGGTTATAAACCAGATTGACCACCTACTCCCTTTCCTCGTCTGTCCGCGTCCCCTCTCACCGTCTTATCCTACTAGATCTGATCCAAGAACTCCTCCTCTCCCTTCTCATGGTGCTCTCTATGGAGAAGACCTCGTCCGGCCGGGAGTACAAGGTCAAGGACCTCTCCTAGGCTGACTTCGGCCGCCTTGAGATCGAGCTCGCCGAGGTCGAGATGTCGAGGCCCATGGCTTGCCGTGCCGAGTTTGGGCCCTCCCACCCCTTCGTCGGTGCCCGGGTCTCCGGGTCCCTCCACATGACCATCCAGACTATCATCCTCAAGCCAGAGGAGCTCGGCGCGAGCAAGGGAGCATCGGGGAGGCAACGCTCAGGGTGGCGGAGTTCGGCACGAGCAGAGGAGCGTCAGGGAGGAAGCTCATAAAGGAAGAACGACGTCGGTCATCGTAGGGGAGCCGAGGCAGCGTGGCTGGGAGCAGAGGCGAGTCCCCGAGCCCACTGACGCTGGATCTGCCGTCCTCGAGCCGGTCGCCGGCGGCCCCGTGATAGTGGTGTGCGGTGATGTAGGTGGCGAGAGGCGAACACGACCGGAGCTCAAATCCGCGGTGGATTTGGAGGTGGCGTCCCTCAATCGAGCGGATCTAGCCATGGCAACGATGACGGCTCCAAGGAGCGACGGTGGCCATGGCAGTGGTGGCTCCAGGCAGCATCGGCGGCATGGCAGAGGAGGCCTATCGGGATGGCGGCTGCGCAGCAGCCGCACAATTAGTGAAACTAGATCTGACAACGGGGAGAGTGACGAGGAGGGACTGGCTGCTGCTGCTGAAGAAGACTACTACTGAGACTAAGAGGTGGCCGCCCCCGGGAGCGGAGATTGCTCCTCCCGGGGGCAACTACAACTGAAATGATTTGGGAGCTAGATTTTTAGAACCCGCTCTATATCATGTTAGATGGAGATGGAGAGTGCAAATATAAATAGTTAGTTGTATTGTAATAGCCTAAGAACACACAAGCGTAAACCATAAACTAGGAGTGAATACCATCAATAAGGAGTCACTGTTTACTACCATCCGAACTTTTGAAGCCATTGGGGGGGAGCTTGAGGACCTATATTGTTTGATGCCACCATGAAGGATAAGGTTGTTCCAAGAACAGCAGCTGGGGTATTGTTCTGCATGCTTGCAGTTGTCATTCAGCTGTCTATTTACACCTAGAAGCATCTCATTGGGCCCCCAACTATTCCTGAACATTGCGACCATGCATGTCAATAAAGGCTATGAGTGCGTATCACAACTTGCCAATGCCTTGGGCTATGATACAGTCCGATCAGTTCTTCAATAGGTGTGTTTCACCTGCATTTTTATCGCTCTTCTGCATGATGAGGTATCAATTGTTTCTGTGGAGTGGGGGGCTGGATCTAAATCTTCAGAGATTATCTGATATCTTGGACCCAGGCTTCGCGTTGGCGGCACTCATGCTGTACACGGTTCACTGTACAGCACATTGGTGTGCCAATGATTAGCTGATATGCTTCTGAGGATTCTTTTAGTTTAATTTTCCAATTACCGTGACAGAACTGGTAGCAAATTTGCCATTATCCTGCTCCCTAATGGCACGCTATTAGAACAATGTACCATCGATCTTTCAAAAAAAGAACAATGTACCATCATAAACACTAGTTGTGTAGAGGATTCTTAGTTGTGTAGAGGTTGAAACGTCAGAGTTTGGGGTTACAAAAGATCCAAAAGTAGAGTACCCTCAAGGCTCCGGACTGGTTGATCGTAATGGCATCTCTAATAGTATATTTATTGTCGTCTCTTATCTATGTTACATTAACAAAATCCTACATAGAGAAGAGAGAGAGAGAGAAGAGATAGCACAGATCGTCTCTTTCTGAAGAGACTGTTATGCATGTAAAACAAGACATGATACATTAATCTACTCTAATTGACATATAGACTCATTTCAAAGAAAACTTATAAAATATAAATATTGAAAGTGTACTAAAGACTATTTATTGGAGATTTTTCTCTAAAGATGATGTAGTATATGTTAGAGATAAGGTTATCTTTAACTATTAAAAATGCCCTAACTGAAAAGCATCATCCAGTCCCAATGTATTTATGTGTGACCCTAGGCATCACATCTTCTTCTTTTTTCCAAATGGTAAAAGCTAATTCAGTTCAGAAAAGGGCTTCTTATCTCATCACTCGCCAACCCCTGACTAGTCAGGAAGACACAAGTGGCAAGCTATGCAAAACACCGTTCCATTTCAAATGCTTATCTCGTGCTCTGCGTATAAACAAAAGGTGACATGTTACCATAGGGCCCATAGGTACATAATAATTACATATACACATGCTTATTTATATCAGATGTTTTATATACGGCCTCTCATACATTGGTCTTATGGTCTGTATTTTCGTATGAGTTACTATTGTCCACAGGCCCCACCGGCAGGAAGTAAGTGCTATACAGTGTACACTCTTCAAGAGGTAGGTGTAGAAATGTAACAGGATAATTTTTTACAACGCTACTGCCCTGTTTGGATAGGGTGGATTTGTAACATCCCGTTTTGAGGACTTTTTGGAGCTTTTTGACTGAAGTTCAAAATGCAATTTAAATTCAAGTGCTCGACTCATTTTTTTGCTCAAAATTCAAATTTCCAAATCCCTAAGCCTCCCTTTGGGCTCAGCCCAGCCCCCCTGCCCTTTCTCCACCGGCCCGACCTCGGGCCGCCTGTGCTACGCCTGCTAATCGCGCTAGAGCTGGCGTCGTGCGTGCCCGCCGCTCTGCCGCCTTGTCTGCCTCGCCACATGCCCTTGACGGCCAGCGCCTTGAAACACGCCACCGCGTCTGCACCCATGCCCAGACCCCTGCTCCCTTCCCCCTCCTGGTTTCCCTTCCTCCTCGTGCCCGCCACATGCGCTGAGCTGCACCGCCCTCAGGACCTCATGCGTCATCAAACCTCTCCGACGGCTCCCTCCTTTCCCCAAGCTATAAAAGCCCTAGTCACCTCACCTTGCTTCCCTTAGCACCTCACTGCCAACCGAGCTCCGACGGCGAAGTTTTTCCTGTCTTCCCGAGCGTCGGCCGCCACCCCTGTTTTGAACATCCATCACTCCGGTGAGACTTTCAAACCTCGAACCATGGCACGTCGTTTTCCCGAGCACCGTGAACTTTTCCCCTCAAACAATTTTGGATTTCGTGTAGTGCATCAACAGAATTTTGTGGTTTCTTCCTTAAGGCCGATTTCACCTTCGTCGACCGATCTTTTTCTCCAGTGAGTTTTCTATCGAATTGACCGCGTCACTACGCGTTCCTGGCCACCCTCTTCCTATCCCCCCTTTCAATTCGATCTTTCCCTCACCTTAGACCGTCGCCACCGCGAGCTCATCTTCTCCGCCGTCGGTCGCCGCCGTCCCACCACCTCGGCATCCTCCAGCTTCCCCGAGCATCGCTGCACCTCCCGCATGGTCAGGCGCAGTCCGTGCTTGTGCCACCTTCGTTGTCGCGCCGCCGCCGCCCGTGGGACCACCACCCCCACGGGATTCCATTTTTCCCATTTTCCGGCCACCCCGCCGCCATGCCCAAGCCGCCCGAGCCTCCACTATTTCCTCTGTGTGTTGAGCTCTCTGGTTAATGCCTTGAGTCTATGACCAAGTGGCCCCATATGTCAATGTCTCTGATTCCTTGTCTCTTTCTCTCCTTGTCTCTCTTCCAAGTAGGCCCAAGTTATCATATGCTATTGCTTTGCATGTGAAAATCAGAAAGCATCTTCACATTATATTCCATTATCAGATTTTCACCATTTTATGTGAAAATCAAACTTCCGGATGTTCGTTCTCCTTCATATGAACTCTGATTCCATCTATTCTGATTTCTAAAATTTTCTAAATTCAAGATCTATTTGTTGGCTATGGTTTTGTTCAATTTGGAGTTCATTTGATTTTCTTTCGTAATTATTTGCTTTGCTTGGTTATTTGTTCTTTTTCCGACGTGATCGTCCGAGTAGAGTTCGAAGACGCGAAAGAGCCCCTGTTCGAGCAAGCGCAAGAATTTCAAGGCCAACTTGCTTTTGATCCAGACGAGTCAACATTTTGATCATATTGAACCTACATTTGTGCAAATTATATTCATTTAAACTATCAAATTGCATGATTAATTCATTATGCAAATGTATGTCAAACTTTAAGGTTGTTACATACCGATTTGCTACTTTAGTATTATTGTACCATCCCTTGATATTTGAATCACATAATCCTTGTCACTCTAGATAATTAAGTGGTAACTTTACTAGCTATAGGTTGTACTTAAGCGCCATACTAGTCTTGCTTAAGTATCAGGGCATTATTTGCCCTAATCATCATTCTTTTAAATCATGAAACTTGTGTTGGGCAGTCATTGGAGGTAAATGACTGCATTATTTGAAACCCTAATAACTTATGTTACCACATCTTGGCAGATGGTATGATGGTTGGTGCGGATGTAGCACGAAAAATGGTGGTATATGGTATGCACTACCCAGATAACTTTAAGAGCTTAATCATGTGATAACCTCCTAATGTAAAAAAAAGTACAACCACAAGTCTATAATGTTGTCGACCTGGCTAAATAATTTGTATCCACCAGTGCGAGTTGCACCATTGGAGTGACCCACGAGTTGTGTCGCTGGTATAAGCCGTCGTGTGGCGCAAAAGAGGGCTTGGGTGTGGTAGACATAACCACCCTCATGTGAAACCTTAGCGGGTGTAAATTACACTGAGGAATGCATTGTAAAGGCTTTGTGATTATCTCCTTGATTCAAATGTCTACGGAAATGTGTGAAACATAACAAGTCGATTATCTCTTGTGGGTAAAGTGTACAGTCTCTACAGAGTATAAACTATTCGAACAGTAGTGTCCACGGTCAAGGGCAGGCATGGGAACTTGTTCGAGTTAGTTTATGTTTTATAAACCTTCGTGGGTGGCATGAAAACTCGTCGGGCGGATTTAACCCTGATTTTGGATTTTCCTGGGTGGATGTACCCCAGCGTTGTTAGTATGGTGGATGTAACCCTAATCAAAATTAAGCATAAGGTGGATGTAACCTGCACCATTATAAATATTGCACATTTTTACTCTCTTTAACAAAATATGGTTTGGTTGAAATGCTAAGTCATAAGAGTTTCTAATTATGTTAATTACAAACGTTGCTTCTAGCAAATAAAAGAACACGAGCCATCCCTATTAAACCTTGCATGTATAATTATTGCATTCTGTGTGTTGGCTCGCAGAGCACTGTTGCTTGTGCTCACTCTCACTTCTCAACCCCCTCCCCCCCAAGCCATGGACCAAGAACACTACTCTTATTTTGAGGATCCAAATGTTGATGGCAACGAAGATGGGGGGATTGGATTAGTCTCTAGTAGTCTAGGTCTTCTCCCAGTCTAGCTGGCTAAGTCAGTGCTTGGGCGCACCAATATTATCCAAGTCTCTGGGTAATATTGGCCGCATACAGGTTACCCCAGTCGCTTGCTTATGGTGAGATGTGCCTTCCCTTTTGCTTTTATTTTTTATGTAATGTGTCCATTTGGCCTGATCGGCCGTATTGTAAATTTGACCTGATGCGGTCTATGTAAAATATGATGTTTGTAAATTAATGTATGGTACGGTTTACGTCCTGTAAGAAATGATTCAGTGATGTATCTGTGAACACTATCTACTGATCTAGGGAATAGTGCAGTGGTTTCATAGAGGATTCTAGATTGGCTAAATCCGGGTCGACAGAGCTGGTATCAGAGCATACGACTGTAGGAGCCTTAGTTAGACTGGTCGTGCCTAGGGACTCGAGTCTTATTTTCAAAAGTTAAGAAAAGCTTTGGACAAAATATAGCGTACTTATTGCTCTCACTCATCACTCTTAGTTCTGTACTTAACTCTACTCTCATTTTGATTGTACTCTGTTGCTGGCTCTCTCTCTCTCTCTCTCTCTCTCGTTCAAAAAATGTCAATGGCCGGATCGTCTTCCGAGGGTCTGTGGGATTTATTTTCTCACAGCGAGGATGACGGAGAGTTTGTGGGTATCCTCCGCAAGCTCATGCAGTATCTGGGTTATCGCCACCAGCCCATCTTCAGGGTCCAAAAGACCTGGAACCTGGATCGGGAGTCTTGGTCAATATAGGTTTTCCTCTATACGAGGGAAGGGGAATATGTCACCCACACCTTCAGGACCGAGCATCCTAGGAACCTCTCTTCGAATGCCGTTCAGGACGCGGCGCGTCTCACCTCGACTCGCCTGTGCCAAATGCATGAGGACGCCCTACTGAGATCAACTGCTACGCTTTTATGCGGCTTCCCGTTCGCTCTGTTCGGTTGCCCGGCACCATGATCGTTTCGTTCCGCTCCGAACAGCCTGCTTGCATGTTGTGGTCAGCACCCCATAGAGGAGTGGTTAGGTTTAGTTTAGGTTAGCTAGCAGTGCTTGCTAGGGCAGTCTTTTGGGTTGCAAGCACTTTTCCTTTCTTTCGTCCCAGTGTAGTAGACGTTATGGTATGTATCTTGGTGTCGTGGCTTAGCATAGCCTATATGCTATGTACCGAAAGTTATGTAACACTTAACCCCTTACTACTAATGTGATGCAGCCATCTTAGGCTTTGTATTGTATTTGATCATTTCCTTGTTTGGTTCAAGTTGTTCTGTTGTGCCTTAGAGGGCTAGTGAACCCTCATATATATGCTCTAGTTCTAAACCTAAGATGTTCTCTTAGATGGACCCCAAGAGAGCCACCGCCCAAAGACATGGTGCAAGTGTCGCAGGCCAAGGAAGAGGTCGTGGCTGTGGACAGGATCTCCCTCCCCCACTGCTAGTGCATCCCACCATGGCCCAATTCATGTCTCGGCAAACCTAGATTCTTCAGGCTATGCTCACCGGTCAGCAGGCTGGAGCAGCCAACCGCAACTCCAAGTTGGCATACTTCCTAAGGACTAGACCTTTGACCTTCTTGTCAGCAAATGAACCGCTAGAAGCAGAGGATTGGCTTTGTGACACAGAAAAGAAACTCTGACTTGCATGATGTGCAGAGGATGACATGGTGGATTTCACTACCCACCAGCTCAAAGGAACCGCAGCCGCTTGGTGGGAAAACTACCTAGCCACCCATGGAGGGGAAAGTCCGACAGCCGATGAAGAGTCTGAAGAAGAAGAAGCACTAGAAGCTGAGGAACAACAAGAGCAAGCAGCAGAGGAGAATGTTGAAGAGCAAGTAGAAGAGGAAGCTGAACCGACAAGGCATGCAATCCCATGGAGTGAATTCAAGACTGCTTTCAGGACAAACTTTGTACATGCTGGCACCATGAGGATGAAGAAGAATGAATTCCAAGCTTTGAAGCAAGGCAACATGTCTATCAAAGAGTACCTTACCACATTCAACTAGCTTGCCCGCTATGCTCTAGGTGATGTAGCAAATGAGGAAGAAAAGATCGATCGCTTCCGAGAAGGCATGCACGAGGAAATGAGAGTGTAGTTGATTATTCAAGACTTTCCCAGTTTCCACCACCTGGTAAACAAAGCTCTCATTCTAGAAAATGAGAGGAAAATGATGGAGACCAGCCGCAAGCGAAAGATGGCAGCTCGGAGATTGCAAGGCTGCTACCCTCAGAGGCCAGTATACCATGGCAACCCATCGTTCAGGCAAGTTGCAGCCCCGCCACCAAGAGCTCTAGCTCCAACCCCGCGTTCCAGTGGGAATGTATTCTGCACACCTCGCCCCACCGAACAACCTGCTGCAACCAACCCAACAACTCATCTCCATTTCTTCAGTTGTGGAGAAAAAGAGCACTTCGCCAACCGATGCCCAAATCGCCAAGTCACCCCCGTGAAGTTCAACCTGGGAGCCACTCCAACTCGAGGTCAAGCATCGACTCCTAACAAGAGCCATCAAACCTCGCAAGCATCCAGAACCACCTCGACACTGAACCAAGGCCGTGTGAATCACGTCACTGCAGAAGAAGCTCATGAAGCTACCGGAGTGCTAATCGGTATGTTCTCTGTTAAGTCAGTCAAGGTAGTTAGGATCGCGATCCAAGTCTTAAAGTCTTACGACTCTACGAACCCACGACAGCCTGTCGATCCAAGTCTTACTGCCGATCCGATCCTACTCAAGGTAGGTAGGATCGCGATCCTACTCTTAGAGTCTTACGGTTCTCTGAACCCACGACGACTGTCGATCCAAATCTCATCGCCGATCCTACTCGTAGAGACTTAGGGCAATTTTTTTAGAGGCCGGGCTTTGCGATATTTTATTTTAGAGCAAAATTTGTTGATATTAATTTCGAGAATGAAACTATAAATAAACAAGGAGCATGCAAAATATTGTATCAAGGTGGTAATGCTAGTACAAATATCTATATTATGGCATGAGCAATCTTGAGCTTGATAATGATAAGCTATTTTATTCTGGAGTATGTCTAGCTACTTTTAAGGAACATGCAAGTGGTAAACCATATAACAATCATACAAACTTATAGTATAGATGTTAAATATGTGTATTTTACAAATCCATAGAATCGCCGATTCTACGATTCGATACTACGATTCGATCCTACCGGAGGCAAATCGATCCGACTCGGGATCTCGACTCTGACTACCTTGAAGTCAGTACATGCACATGTTCTGTTTGATTCTAGAGCTTCTCATTCTTTCATGCCAAGGATGTTTGTTGAAAGGCTTAAGTTGCCAAATTTTAAATTGAAGAAACTCATAGTACTTAGCTCACCCTAGGAACCCTTAACTGCTACGTTAGTGAGTCTCAAAGTAGAGATTGCCATGGAAGATTCTAGATTCTTAGCAGACCTCATGGTGCTACAATCCCAAACTCTAGACATCATCATAAGGATGGATTGGTTGGCCAGATACCAAGGAATGATAGACTGTGCCAATCAAAAGGTAGTACTCACCAAGTACTCTGAATTTACGATAAAGGTTAATGTGGGTTGTCCCTTTCTTTTGGATTGTGCAATACATCACCTTGAAGAGTTGTCACTAGAAACAACGCCTGTAGTTCAAGATTACCCAGAAGTTTTTCCAGAAGAATTGTATGGCATGCCACCAGAAAGAGACAAAGAATTTGTGATCAACCTAAAATCAGGGACCGCCCCAATTGCCAAGAGACCCTATAGGATGGCTGTTGATGAGCTTGAAGAGTTAAAAACACAAATTGAGGACATGCAAGAGAAAGGATTCATTAGACCTAGCTCATCCCCCTAGGGTTCGCCAGTACTTTTCGTGAAGAAGAAGGACAGCACTGCCAGATTGTGTATGGATTATAGAGCCCTCAATGATGTGACCATCAAGAACAAGTATCCCTTGCCTCGTATTGATGATCTATTTGATCAGCTTTCAGGAGCCGTAGTGTTCTCCAAGGTAGACCTAAGGTCAGGATACCACCAACTCAAGATCAGGGCTGGGGATATACCCAAAATGGCTTTTATCACACGGTATGGTCTATATGAGTTCACAGTCATGTCGTTTGGCCTGACCAATGCACCAACCTACTTCACGGACCTCATGAACAAAATATTCATGAAATACTTGGATAAGTTTGTAGTCGTGTTCATAGACGACATCTTAATCTACTCCAACACCACTGAAGAACACGTCGAGCATCTGCATTTGACCCTAGAGAAGCTTAAAGAACACCAGCTGAATGCCAAGTACAACAAGTGTGAGTTTTGGCTCCATGAAATCAGTTTTCTCGGACATATTGTATCCGCTGGAGGAATTGCAGTCGATCCATCCAAAGTAGAAGCTGTGTTGGAATGTAAGAAACCCACCTCAGGGACTGAAGTGCGTAGTTTGCTCGAATTGGCCGGATACTACAGACGCTTCATAGAAGGATTCTCCAAGCTTTCTATACCGATGACTCACTTGCTCAAGAAAGAAAAGAAGTGCGAATGGACAGAAGCTTGTGAACAGAGTTTCCAAGAGTTAAAGAAGAAGTTGACCATGAACAGAGTTTCCAAGAGTTAAAGAAGAAGTTGACCACTGCACCTGTGTTAATATTGCTAGATATACACAAGGACTTCGAGGTCTATTGTGATGCTTCGCACCAAGGTCTTGGCTGCATACTCATGCAAGGAGGAAAATTCGTAGCGTATGTGTCCAAACAACTCTGTCCCCATGAAGACAACTATCCAACTCATGATTTGGAATTAGCATCGGTAGTATATGCTCTAAAGATTTGCCAACATTACCTGATTGGAAATCATTGTGATATCTACACTAACCACAAGAGCCTCATATACATTTTCACCCAAACGGATCTCAACCTCCGGCAAAAAAGATGGTTAGAACTAATTAAGGATTACAATCTTGATGTCCATTACCATCTTGGGAAGGTTAATGTAGTTGCCAATGCATTGAGCCACAAGTCCTATTGCAACAATGTCATAGTTCAAGAACTTCAACCTGAACTCTACAAAGAATTGAAGGCACTCAACCTTGAGTTAATAGAATAAGGCACCATAGCCGCTATGGAGGTACATCCAACCTTAGAAGAGCAAATCAAGGCCACTCAAGAAGGACACCTTGGAGTCTAGAGATTCAGACACCTTATGACCAAGGGAAAAGCCTCTAAGATGATCGAAGATCAACAAGGAATCCTATGGTATGGGAAATGTCTCTTTGTTCCCCACTAGAAGGAGCTCAAGGATTTGATACTTAAGGAAGCCCACAGCTCAGCATACACCTTGCACCCATGAAGCACCAAGATGTATCAAGACATGAAGATTCTATATTGGTGGTCGCGAATGAAGAGAGACATCGTCGAGTTTGTAGCTTGTTGTGATGTGTGCCAACGGATCAAAGCCAAACACCAGAGACCTGCAGGACTACTTCAACCACTATAGATCCCTTAGTGGAAGCAGGGAGAAGTTGGGATGGATTTCATTACTGGCCTAAGGAGAACCAAGTCCGGATATGATTCCATATGGGTCATAATTGATAGATTGACAAAAGTTGTCCATTTCATCTCGGTGAAAACCACCTACAAGGGAGATAGATTGGCCGAGTTGTATATGGCTCGATTGGCCGAGTTGTATATGGCTCGCATTGTGTGTCTGCATGGAGTACCCAAGAGAATAGTCTCGGATCGAGGTTCTCAATTCACCTCGCATTTCTAGGCTAGTCTATATGACGCACTCGGAACTCATCTAGCCTTTAGCACATCATATCACCCCTAGACTGATGGACAAAAAGAAGGAGTCAATCAGATTTTGGAAGACATACTTTAGGCATGTGCTTTGGAATTTACCGTAGACTAGGAGAGATGCCTACCTTATGCGAAATTCTCCGACAACAACAGTTATCAATCAAGTCTAAAGATGTCCCCGTTTGAAGTGCTCTATGGCAGAAAGTGCAGAACTCCTCTGCACTGGTCAGAAGCAGGAAAAGGTTATATTTTTGGACCAGATACCCTTAAGCAGGTAGAAGAGAAAGTTTGACTGATTAGAGACCGTCTACAAGCTGCCCAATCCAGACAAAAGAGTTATACCGACAATCACTACAGAGAGTTAACCTTTGAAGTTGGAGACCATGTTTACCTCAAGGTATCACCTCTTAGAGGAGTTTGGATATTTAAAGTGAAAGGCAAACTTGCGCCAAGATACATAGGCTTGTTCCCAATTACCGTCAAGTGTGGAGAAGTAGCCTACCAACTGGAATTACCTGCAAGTTTAGCAGACATCCACAATGTGTTCCATGTCTCTCAACTCAAGAAGTGTCTCAAAGTACTTGAAAAATAAACCCTGATAGAGGCCGTCAAGCTTCAGAAAGACCTGACGTATCTAGAACGGCCAATGAAGATCCTTGATGTCGTGGAGAAGCATACAAGATGACAAATCCTCTGTCTCTGCAAAGTCCAGTGGAGCAACCACTCGGAGGGAGAAGCCACCTGGGAGCGTGAAGATCAGCTGAAGTTAGACTACCCCTTCCTGTTCTTTGAGTAGCTCGAATTTCGGGGTCAAGATTCTGTTTAAGGAGGGTACAATTTGTAACATCCCATTTTGGGGACCTTTTGGAGCTTTTTGATTGAAGTTCAAAATGCAATTCAAATTCAAGTGTTCGACTCGTTTTTGCTCAAAATTCAAATTCCAAATCCCCAAGCCTCCCTTTGGGCTCAGCCAGCCCCCTGCCCTTTCTCTAGCCTAGCCCAGCCTCAGGCCCACCCTAGAATGCACTGCCCCACGCCAATCACACCCAGAGCAGTGCTGTGCATGCCCCGACCCGCTCCCGCCGCACTGTGCAGCCTCGCCCTGTGTCGCACCACCCACACCAGAGCACCTATGCCCAAACCCCCCATCTCCCTTCCCCTCCTGGCTTTCCTTCCTCCCCGCGTCCACCGCACGTGTCGAGTTGCACCGTCCTTGGGACATCGCGCGCCATCAAGCCTCTCCAACGGCTCCCTTCTTTCCTCAGTCTATAAAAGCCATAGTCACCTCACCTTGCTTCCCTCAACACCTCACCACCAACCGAGCTCCGATGATGAAGTTTTTCCTGTCTTCCTGAGCACCACCCACCATCCCCATTTTGTGCATCCGTCGCTCTGGTGAGATTTTCAAACCCCGAACCATGTCACATCGTGTTCCCGAGCACCGTGAACTCTTCCCCTCAAACAATTTTGGATTTCATGCTGTGAATCGCCAGAATTTCGTCGTTTCTTCCTCAAGGCCGATTTCACCTCCATCAACCGATCTTCTTCTCCGGTGAGTTTTCTGTC